>JASDDO010000022.1:445806878-448330280 GCA_030015575.1 Agapanthus africanus
AAGGAGTGTCCTGGAGAAATACAAAGGTGATTTAGGATTGGCGAAGAAATACTTGGTTTGGTCGTGAATATCAGTCGCAATTTACTTTGCCCTCTTACTAATCCCTTGCTTTGTCTTAACTTAATACCTTCTGCACACCATCGTTATGCTAATTGATTTTCTTCATTCCCCACCGTTCGGCACCAGCCTAAGGTTTGGAAGAAGACTATCCAATTTGCGTAATAGGTGTACTATCTCCTAAACCAAGGAGTACTCGCAACCTGAGAGAAGGTGAAAAGAAAAGACAACTGAATAGTCCTATTCGTTTTCTCCAGAACCGGAAACCATCCTCGAAGTCCTTCGAGTTCGTATATAACCATACGATGGTTTTGTCCAATGGAAGTGGACGTTCGTAGTAATACGGGGTGTCCTGGAGAAAAGGGTAAAAGTAGGAGTGGCAATGAGGTCTGCAACTCTGACAATCCAAAAGCCTGTGTTAAGAAGGTTCGGTCAACTTGGTTACTGAGTTATAGTCCAGGGTCGGGTCAATGGTCGCTGCCAGAGAGAGAGAGAAAAGAAACACTCAGCGTGCACTCTATCCTAGATCAGAATGGTTGTCAATTTATCTAATCAGGAAACCTCCCACTGTACCTTAAATTCTCCTCCAAACCTGAAAGAAGAATTAGTCGGGGTCACCCGAGGAGTAAACCAACTCATCAGTGGGAATCGGGATCCAACTATCATCGCATGATAACGTGACGGAATCCACTCACGTCACCACACTCCAGAAGGTATGCGCATGCCTGGCAAGTTTCAGTTCTTTTGAAACTCCCGATGTGATTTTTACCCCTAGGACTCAAGTGACCTTGACGGAGTCAACAAATCAAAGAGTCCTAGTCAAGTTCATCCCGTCATTATCTGGATTGCATTAAACCCACCCGTACGTGCCCTTGACGGAGTCAACAAGGCCGCACGACTGTCCTAACCAATCCTATTTATGCAACAAACAAGCACCACTTAGCTACCGTACACTACGCCTTGACGGAGTCAACAAACGCAGCACGAATACTAAATAATACTCATAAGAAATGACGGAGGGCTACGAATGGTTTTTGGCGAAAAACCTTTAACGTAATGAACTTGATATCGTTGAAGGAACTGCATAGCCTTTTATAAAAATATAGTGACGAAAACCTTTACTAAAGAGGTCACTCCCGGTGAAGAGATCTCGGCTCTTTCCCCGTAGAATGAGGTGCAGGATATTCCAACTGAATACCACGATGCAAAGAAAAAGGCAATCGGCTATAGTGAAGTTAATGCCCTGACGCAAACTTCTGTCCAAGGGGTCACTCCCGGTGAAGGGATCTCGCCCCTTGCCTCGTCGACTGAGGAGCAGGATATTCCAAATGAATACCACGATGCAAAACAAAAGTGAACGTCCTTGCAATAACAGCTTTTTGAAAAATGTTCCAACAACATCAGAATAGGTTTGTTCAGCTTGCATTGATCCGAATCAACGCAGTCCCATCAATTGATCACACCACAAAGAACGAAAATATACTGACGTACGTATATGCCATCCGCATTCGCCACTGGGTCCCGTCATCACCCGTTAGGTTAGCTAACTAACGGCAGAGCGGGGACTGGACTAGCGCGGATGTAAAACATATACAACATCTACTAATATATATACCAATATATTATATTTCGCTCAAGGCGTGATAAAATGCAACATCACAGAAATGTACAGCATCATAGAACAATACAGATATCTTGAAGCCCCGGGTTTCACAGAGCCGCTGCTGAAACCCGACGTTCCCCTGGTCGTGTGGATAGCCTATGCAATGAAATCCTAGACCCCTACGGGCACGGCAAGTCACCCGCCAAAACCTGAAGCGAGGCAGCCCGCTTCAGCACCGTGAATGGACCACCCAGCACTTCACGGAATCCGGTAACTTTGGCACCCGTCCTGGGTCATTCTGTACCCCCTACGAGTGCGGCGAATAGCCCGCCAATCCTTGAGTGAAGCCCCCTCCGTCTCAATGCCATGAGATGCGGGCCCGTTGCCCTCTAGAACCCGGCTATGCGTGCACCCCTCCGCGGGGTAATCCTAGTACAGAAAGTAAAATATACATACACCGGGTATATCGACCGCAACCAGGTCATGCCCCAAAAGAATAATACAAACAGGCAGTGACGGCAGTCCACATGTCGGACGCTCGCCCCGCAATATCAAATGTACATAATACAACAAACTGTACTACTATTGCATCCAGGCTATCCCCCACGACCGATCCGCAACATCACAGCATAAACATAGAACATCAACGTGAAAATCACGTTCGCAAATCCGTCTAACCGGGCTATAGCAGTTAGACAGGATTTACCGATCAAGTGACATTCACGGTCGCAGATATAATGTAAATACTGTGAAATAATGTGTTTAAAAATATCCAATCGATCAAAAATTAACAAGTGGGCCCCCAAGTAATACTGCAGCAATCACAGAAAATCTGGGCCCAAATTTAATATCCCAAAACCCCTAAAATTAGCCCACAAGCCCACTGGAAAAATTCCACACAGTGAAGACACTAGAGTGCGGCGGAACCGCGACCCAAGGGGGTGTTTGGCCGCGGTTCCGCGCTCAAGTAGTCGACTGAACTTGTCGAATTTTTACAGAGGTCTTATAATTTCATGTACATTAGTTTTCTGCAACCTAAAAAATTTTTAGACACCAAAAAATTCCAACAGAAAACTGATGTGAACTAAAATACGGTTTTTGAGATTTTGGTCGATCGGATAAGTAAAACGCATTAGAACAAGCTAGGCAGGGTTAATGGCGTGGCTCTGATACCATGTTGCGCCACGGCAGCGCCCCGGCCGTCTATCCGAGGCCAAATTGCGGAATCAAAATTTTTCCTTACTCGGAAACCGGCGCTACCGCGGACAAAGAAAACTCGGATCGTTAACCATTAACCTATACTAGCTATCAAGAGATGGGAAGAGAAGTATACCGAGAGATCCGAGTCCTCCGGTCTTCTCGTCATCGTCCCGATCTCCCGCGGAAAGTCTTGCCTCCACATCGTCGCCTCCTCGCCGGAAGGGCACCACATCGCCTGCGTCTTTTACGGGCTCCCGCCTCAATACGGAGGCAACTCGGGCATGAAGCCGGCAACTCGACATGCTCAAGATATGCTGTAGGAAGTGTAGTGTAGAATCATAGTCTCTATTGGGGTTTGTTGCCATTTGTAGATGAAGGAGGAATCAAGGTAAGAAAAATGGTGCTTGCATTTTTCTAGCATCAAAAATGAGATCAAGAATGCTACTCTCTCAAAAGATGAAGCTCTCTTCTTTTTCTTTTCTTCTTCTCTCTTTTCTAATGAAAACTCTCATGCTTAGAAAATGGTGGAGCAAAGATTATGAAGCATGAAGGGAGGTGAGTGTAGGAAGTGAAAAGAGGTGACCACAAACAAACATCAACCATACTTCAAGCACATCAAAACCATACCCTCTCTTATCATAATTAATGCAAAAGAATGATGTAGAAAAGAATGGTATAATAATTAATCCATATGCAAGAAAACCCCCTCCACAAAAGTTATTTGCACAATTGCAAATAACCCCCTTCCATCGGAAAAGTCCGGCCGGGAAAGAACAAAGGAAAACCGGCCGGAACGGAATGCAAACTGGCAACTCCAGAAAACTGGTCCCGTAATAAATTACAGGAAAACCCCGACACTGTGCATACACACCCGCATCTGTATTCCGTCCGGATATAAATGCAATGAGACAAAATCTACACTGTACTAAACTAGGACCGGCTTAAACCAAAGCCGGCTAGTAATATCCGTCCAATCCTGATCCGTGCAATACCGCACGTATCTGATCGAACCCTGCCATATATCCATACGGCCACTAGTACAAACTGTCCGATCCTGATCCGTGCAATACCGCACGTATCTGATCGGACCCTGCCATATCTCCATACGGCCTCTACAGCGCTTCGCCCGAAAGCTTGAGTAACTGAAAGTGTGGTGGACTCTAAAGACTCGTCAATACAATGGCTGTGGATTTAACCACTAGCACGTCAGAGGTATTAGCCAATACGTGACGGGCCACCAGATATTGACCAAAAGGGACGTCGATGAGCGAACTCATCCTGACACCCTACTGAGCCTGTCAGTGACAATATCCGTACAGTCCGGTCCGTTCGTCTATGAGCATCGCATGTCGGGCCTAGGGGGTTGGTAAAAGTCAGACCCCCAAAAGCGGTACAAGTCGTGTCGGAGTGTAGCCCAGAACGCCCTGAGATACTACTGGAATACCTACCAGTAAATCTCCTGCCTCGGCCGAGGGCTTTGCGTAATGGCTCTCCTAGACACAGCGCGACCTCACCCTCAATACCGGGAGAGACAAACCCCTGAAGATCCGCTCACTGCATCCATGTGGCTCGGGACTGTACCCAACTAAAACCTGTTTGCACGACTCCTTTGAGCCGTGGTAGGGTAGTAATCAAAGTACAGTGGGAACTCACACGAGACAAATGACGATCCCCAGGTCGATGAACTAACCTGTACACATGTCACCAGGGAACTGCTATCTGACGTCAAGTATAATCCCAACTAGCAGGTTCCCTGCGAGTCCTGTCTGGTGTACTCATAACCCAATGAGCACCTGTATACATCTTAGGTGAACCAACTGACACCAGTGGCTTGTGAGACCGGCCACCGCCCCTCGTCGGGGTCTCGACTGTATACACTAGTCTACTAATGGAGTATCGATGCCCTGTCTCGAAACTCCTACGACTAGGGACCTTTTAAGGATGTGCTTATAGACTACCAGCTCCCACGTATATGATCGCCATCATACTGCTGGTAGTCAAGCAAGAATCCTAGGGGCTCTATCAACGTGTAATAGTGACATGTCAGGTCACCTAAAGCAGTACACGATGATAAAGATAAACCAGATAGCATACTATCATCTCGAGTAAGACTGTCCTACCAGGATAGGTCCTCCCTCAATCATTGCAATCACGTGCCTGTGATCCAATAATTGACTCTGAGGGCACTATCTCCAACACTTGCACTATGGCCAGCTGTTGTAGTATCCATACCCAACATCCTGAAGAGTCTCTCAAACTGTGTATGAGGAATGGCCTTCGTGAGTGGATCCGCAGTGTTGTCCTTCGTATCAACTCTCCTAACCTCGATCTCTCGGCGATCAACTATCTCCTGGATCAGGTGATACTTCCTCAGAATATGTCTGGACTTCTGATGGGACCTGGGTTCCTTGGCCAAAGCCACAGCTCCATTGTTATCACAATACAAAGGTATTGGATGCTTAATGGACGGAACCACACCAAGTTCAGTGATGAACTTCTTCATCTAGATAGCCTCTTTGTCAGCATCGTTGGCAGTGATGTATTCAGCCTCCATCGTCGAGTCTGCAACGGTTTCCAGTTTGGAACTCTTCCAACACACCGCCTCTCCATTGAGGGTAAAGACAAATCCCGAGTGCGACTTAGAGTCGTCCTTATCGCTTTGGAAGCTCGAATCGATTAAGGACTCCACCTGGAGTTCTCCGTTACCATACACCAAGAACATCTCCTTAGTTCTTCTCATGTACTTCAGAATGTTCTTCACGGCTATCCAATGACTCTCTCCAGGATCTTCTTGATACCAACTCACTACACTTAGTGAGTATGCTATATCAGGTATGGTACATAGCATCGCGTATATGATAGAGCCTACTGCCGAAGCATAGGGTATCCCTTGCATGCGAGCTCTCTCCAAATCAGTCTTGGTAGACATCTCTTTGGAGAGAGTGAGTCCAGAGATCGTGGGTTGGTTCCTACGCTTGGATTCTTCCATACTAAACCTCTTTAGTATGGTGTCAATGTACCTGAATTGGGACAATCCCAGTATCCGTTTAGATCTATCTCTATAGATCTTAATTCCCAGTATGAAGGAGGCATCACCTAGATCATTCATTGAGAATCTTTTTGATAAGAAGAGCTTGACTGAGTGCAGCATAGGAACATCATTTCCTATCAAGAGTATGTCATCCACGTACAATACGAGGAAGACAACCTTACTCTCTGCAACCTTCTTGTATATACAAGGTTCATCTACGTTTTTGATGAAGTCAAACTCTTTGACTACAACATCAAAACAGATGTTACAACTCCGCGATGCTTGCTTTAACCCATAAATGGATTTAAGCAGCTTGCACACCTTTCCGCTGCTCCCACTATCTATGAAGCTCTCTGGCTGAGTCATATACACGCACTCCTCTAAATCACCATTTAAAAAGGCGGTCTTAACATCCATTTACCAGATTTCGTAGTCATGGTATGCAGCAATAGCAAGTAAGATCTGGATGGTCTTAAGCATAGCCACTGGAGAAAGGTTTCATCATAGTCCACACCAGGTCGTTGACGAAAACCCTTTGCAACAAGTTTAGATTTGAAAGTCTCAACTTTTCCATCTACACCAAATTTCTTCTTAAAGATCCACTTACTCCCAATGGGTTTTACCCCTTTAAGAGCAACTTCCAAAGTCCATACTTTGTTGGTGTACATGGATTCCATCTCAAATCGCATTACATCCAGCCACTTCACAGAGTCACCACTCGTGATAGCCTGCTCGAAGCTAGTCGGTTCATCATCTTCCATGATGCAATCGTCGCTTCTACCATCTAGGAGAAAACCGTAGTATCTCTCAGGTGGATGAGGAACCCTACTAGATCGGCGGAGAGGCTGGGGTTCGTCAGGTGCTAACGAATCATCTGGTTCCATCAAATCTTCTGTTGTAGTTTGTTCTGCTGGAACTTCTTCCAGTTCTACCTCAGAGCCACTAATCTCTTTTGTAAGAAATTCCTTTTCTAAAAAAGTGGCGTGTTGAGCAACAAACACCCTTTGTTCCTCACTGTGGTATAAGATATACCCTCGCGAATGCTTGGGATATCCAACAAACTTACACAAAACAGACCTTGCCTCGAGTTTGTCCGGTTTTTGTTTTTTGACATAGGCCGGGCAACCCCATATCTTAACAAAATTAAGATTTGGTCTCTTCCCTTCCTATATCTCATATGGGGTGGTAGGCACAGATTTGGTAGGAACTTTATTCAATAGGCATGCCGCTGTCTCAAGCGCATAACCCCAGAAGGAAATAGGTAACTCAGCAGTGCTCATCATAGAGCACAACATATCTAATAGGGTGTGATTCCTCCGCTCCGATACACCGTTGTGCTATAGTGTATAGGGAGGAGTAAGCTGAGAGAGAATCTCATTCTCTTTTAGATAATCTAGGAACTCAATGCTCAAGTATTCTCCTCCTCGATCAGATCGAAGGATCTTAATACTTTTGCCCATTTGGTTCTCTGTTTCGTTCTTATATTCTCTGAATTTCTCAAAAGCTTCAGACTTGTGTTTTATCAGGAACACATATCCGAATCATGAGAGATCGTTAGTGAACGTAATGAAGTACAAAGAACCATCCCTGGCATGTGTAGACATGGGACCACATACAACACTATGTATCAGCCCTAAGAGTTCCGTAACTTTTTCTCCGTGTCCAGTAAACGGAGTTTTGGTCATCTTGCCTTTGAGACATGACTGGCAAGTATCATAAGATGAAAATTCGAACGGATTCAAATATCCATCCTTATATAACATAGCTAGCCGTGTCCCATTGATATGACCTAGTCTACAATCCCACAAGAAGGATTCGTTCATTTCTGAACTCTTCCTCTTATGTGTGTTTTGTACATTAAGTACTGTAGTTTGGTTGACAACGTATATGCCATTATTTAGCGATCCTGATCCTATCAACTTTTGATTTAGGAATATGTTCATAACATTATCGTGTACTACAAAATTATATCCTTCTTTACTCAATAAAGAAACTGATATAAGATTGCATATCAGGGTCGGAATGTAATAGCATTCGTTCAGAACCAATGTATTACCATTTGGTAACCCAAGGTGATATTCACCAATTGCCTTGGCTGCAACATTTGCACCATTCTCTACGCTTACGGAATGATCACCCTCTCCCAGTTCCCTACCTTTATGTAGCCCATGTAAATATTACATATGTGGGATCCCGATCCGGTATCTAATACCCAGGACGTAGAGTGAACTGAGAAACAGTTCTCGATAACTAACACACCCGAAGAAGATGCATCAGCATGCTTGTTCTTCGTTTGGGCGGCGTGAGAATCCAGATATTCTCCTATTTCCTGCTCAGTCTTATAACACTTATAAGAAAGAACGGGACCAATGTTCCCCTGCTCAGTATAATAAGCGGGTTCAGTCAATACATCCATATTATTATCTTGATTAAGGCCTGACATGGTCGCTACCTGGAGAGAGAGAGAATAAAACACTTTATCGTATGCTCTTGCAAGATTAGATTAGTTATAATCTTATCTAATCAGGATGGCTCCCACTGCTTTTTATCAAATCTTCCTTAAAACCCTAAAAGGTAAGATTAGCCGGGATTAATTACACCTTACAAGTTCGCCAATCTTTCAACCAGGTCAGTATTGGTACTTTGAGGGAGGTTCCCCGTGCTTTCGCACGGACCTAATTAAAATAAACCTCATTTTCCCAGAGGCATAACCCCGTTAACACCTTTCTAAACACCTACTTAATCGGCTAATTGTCATGTGTAAAATTCTCCCAGGAGAAACTTTTACTCCTAGTGGGTATCAGGATCCATCTATCTCATAGAAGTTATGCAATCTCATTGCAAATTTCAACACTTGAAATTCCTGATAATATTTTGCCCCAAACATCCCATGACCTTGACGGAGGTCAACAAATCATAGGGTGCTAGTCAAGTTCAACCCATCATTTCTTGATTCAATCAAACCCACCTGCACGACCCTTGACGGAGGTCAACAAGGCCGTACGACTACCCTAATCCAATCTGCATCATATGCATAAACGGATAAATACTAGTTAGCTACCGCACACTACGTCTTGACGGAGGTCAACAAACGTAGCACGAATACTAAGTAGGATTTATCTGAAATGACGGAGGGTTACGACGGGTTTTTCTGAAAACCTATTGCGTAATGAACTTGATATCGTTGTAGAAACAAGTGATTTTTAAAAGGTGTGTTTTTGAGGTTTTTCTAGTTTCGCTAAAGAGGTCACTCCCGGTGAAGGGATCTCGGCTCTTTCCTTATCGAGTAAGGTGCAGGATATTTCACAAATACCACGGTGCAAAGCAAGAACTATAGAAGCAATCAAAAACTAAAAGTGAGTTTGTAGCATATGCCAGTTTTGCTAAAGTGGTCACTCCCGGTGAAGGGATCTCGACTCTTTCCTCATTGAATAAGGTGCAGGGTATATCATATATACCGCTGTGCAAAGCAAAAAACTATAGCTACCTTTTTCAAAAATTTGATTCTACAACAACTTCTTTTCTTTTATTAATCTCATTAATAAAACCCATCAGTTATGCTTCCTAAGCATCACAGAAGAAACGAAAGCAGTAATATTTATATATCATCATATATATATAGTATAAGTATTCGTCTCAGGCAGTAATATGATCTCATCACAGAACATTGCAGCGGATGATGACATATGAAATATTGGATATACTAGGACGTCCGTGTTTTATTTCGAGCCTGTATAAAACACGGATTCCACGGTCGCGATGAATAGCCAAACCCATATCCCTAGACCCCTACGAGAGCGGCTAGCAACACTGCCAATTCTAGGATTAGGAGACCCGATCTCAACTCCTCGAGATGGCCTCCCACTGGACCCTAGAACCCGGTTACTTGTGCTCCCCTCCTCGGGTCTATCCTAATGCGGAAAAGTAAATAATATACAATGGTGACATCATCCTCAACCCGAAAGTACCCCAATAAAAATATATTACATACAATGAATTTTACATGAACGAAAATAAAAACCCTCATCTCACATAAAAAACCCTGCTATTCAGAACACGACAATCCAATATAACATATCACAGCAACACATAATATCGCATTTCATCAACGTAAGCAAGTATGCGTATCCCGATTGTCGTTGATGTATAGCAACGAAGCCGGCAATACCCCACATACTACACTTACGGTCGCAGAAAAGAAAGTGTAAAACTACAACATTTGGAATCCACAATCACTTTAGACATCTTAAATCCGAAATATCACATACTTTGCATTTCATGCCAAACTATATGAATTCCACATATTGTATCACATTCTAGATAAATAGACAATGTTAAACTTTCGGATCGAATAAAAAAACACCCAAGATTTCCCAAATAGCTCAACACTTGAGCGGAGTTCAAAAAATCCCAGAACATGTCACAGCCCCAATGAACCAGCCGTAGAAGGGTCAAACCAACGCCTCGGATGTGGCAACGCTAAACTACCACAAACCCAAGGGTTCAGTGGCAGTTTTGACGGTCACATAATCAAGTTAAGGTTACGTTCTTCTAGAGGATCCACAGATACGCTTGCATGATTTCCCGAAAGTTTTAAACTCAGGAAAAATCCAACACTTGAAAGTTTTCCATCAGGGGAAAAAGTGATTTATTGATATCCGTTCGAACCTTTTAACACGTTCTAAATTACCCAAAAAACTAAACGATGTTAAACTTTCCGATCGAATCAACGAATTCTTATGATCTCTAGAAAACTCAACACTTGAGTAATATTAAAAATTCCCAGAAGCATAATTTAATACCTAAGGATCACCTATTGAAGTATGATCCCTCAATCCTCATGTTCTGCTGCGGAACCGCCCCCAATAGCTTGGTTTGGCCGCGGTTCCGCGGTGCCCTGATGGATTCAGGGAGTCGTACTTCACAGATATCCATAGAATCACCTGCATATTTTTCTGAGTATTTTTAATACAGAAAAAACAATTTTTAAAAAAATTTCCAGAGAGGGGGGTCCAAAAACATATTTCGGGGTTCGCTCGGAGTTTTAACTTCGTATACACGACACCTAATGCTCTAACTTGGCTCTGATACCACTTGTAGGGTTAGCATAGCACCTTGAGAAGGTTTTGGCAAGCATCAATCATTCTACTTTAAAAATTTTGGGGTTCTAAACAAACCCTAATCAAGATCTTAACTAGAGAATTAGGGTTAACATAGCATGTAAACAACTTTACAACTAAGAGAGAAGGATTACAACCTTTGTAGTCCGTTCCTTCGCTTCATAAGCTCCGAGTAGTAGTCCCTTCGCCGCAATCCAAGAACTTCCGGACTCTAGAGTGGCTCCACAAGCCGAATGATCCATGCTTACTTGAAGTCTTCCTTTTCGAAGATGATCTACCTTGAAGAATCTTTAACCCAAGCTTGTACTTCACTAAACAACTTATTAGAGAAGTGAACACCCAAATCTAAGTGGCTAGAATAGATGAGGATGATGAAGTAGGAATTATGCTCTCTTTTGTTTTCAATTTCTCACACATATTCATCACAAATGAAAAGCTAGTGAAGGTTTTCTTTCAAGAGAATGAAGAAGAAGAAGTAGAAGAAGAAGAAGATAATCCTTTTTGTGATGAATAATGAATTATTGTTATGGTTACAAATCCAACCATAGTTTAAGAATGAATGGCTTAACCATTGTAGAGAATAAACCATAGGTAAAGGGTTTGGGTTGGGTTAATAAATATCAACACAAAATATCTAAGCTAAAAACAAAAGAAAGCTTCTTGACGCTTCATGAAAAAGCTAACCCAAATCCAAACCCTAACTTGTGTAAACTCCACAAAACATGCTTTATTTCTAACCCTAACTTGTTACAATATTATATATCACATATATAATATATTTTGCAACAAAAGAAAATAATACAATTAACATATATCGCATATATATCAATGTATTATCCGGTGAGAAAATGAATCAATAAAGCGAGCTTATATTAGTTAACGTAATGTAATATATCACAAATATAGTTATACATTAAATTATCGAATCAACACTTGATCCGAAAATCCGGCTATATCACATATACCCGGCCGATATCATATAACCGACTAATATAACATGTACTGATTCATCGAATCAACACTTGATCCAATGACCCAGCTATATCACATATACCCGGCCGATATCATATATCGCGAGAATAGAATACGGTATCTCATATCGTATTATTCTTGGTCCCGCGCATATCACATATGTTCTCCTACTCCGTTTCGCCTGAGCCAGGAAACCTCTGTGTAGGATTCTAAAGAATCGTCAATACGCCGGCAGTAGGTGATGATCATATGAAACACCCACAAGCAGCAAGCGGTCAGCTAAACATAACAACCACCCAGGTATTGAGCGATCAAAAGATCAACAAGCAAGCCTGTACATTTTCCTGTGAATCCAATCAGTAACACTACCGTACAGTCCGGTCTCTTTGTCTGATATGTCGCAGATCTAGTCTAGGGGTGGTAAACGTCAGACCCCAGTAACCGATAAGTCGTGTCGATGTTGAGACTCATAACAGGTCAAGAAACTACTGATAACACTTACCAGTAGCACTCCATATCAGCCCTGGCCAGGGACTTCCAGTTATAGCCAATCGAACACAGCACAACATCAACTTTCTATACCGGGAGAGACGAAACCCCTCCTATCGCTCATTGCCTCCATATGATTCGGGACTGTACCCAAAAGCCACCATTTTGCACGACTTCTTGAACGTGATAAGGTGGAAATCAAAGCACAGAGGGAATCACACAAGACTCTATGACGATCTCGGGTCTATAGACTAACCTGTACCAGTGTCGCCGGAGAACTGCTATCTGACGATAGGTATATATCCATCTAGAAGTTCTCGGCGAGTCCGTTCAGTGTACCCAGTCTCCACTGAGCACCCATACACCATCTTTGATATCAAACATTGATGGATACAGGATCATCCATCGCCCCATATGGGTCATGATGTGTATACGCTAGTCTACTCTGGTGTATTGATGCCCTGTCTCGATACACCCTCGACAAGGAACAATTATAGGATGTACTCGTTGACTATCCTGGCCCCACTAGTATGATCTCATCATAGTCGCAGTAGTCAAGTACATATCCTAAGGGCTTTATCAACATGTGAGAGCAAGACAATAAACTAATACAAGTCAACATTTTAAGACAAAGTGTAACCAAATAGCATACTATCATGTCGAGCAAGAAAGTCCTCTCTATATATATCCAAGCATCCACTATAATATACATCACATGTACAACAATGGCCTCTAGGGCATATATATAACTAACAATTACTACTAGTAACCCTACTGTCGGGCTCCTCGCACCATCCAGACGATCCCCCAACAGATGTATACATCTACTCACCGGGACGTCTCAGCTAAACTGATCCAATCTCCGTTTGTCTTTCCGCGACGCGTCCGACACCTCTGCACCCGACCCTAGGATCGCACACAAGGAATACAAAGGATAATACACAATTAGTCACAGATGCAAACGACATAAGTCAAACAACGCGCGCTAATTAAACGCGCACGCACCTGGTGCACAAAACGCATTCGCGACAACGCCACAAACTACAACTAGGGTAATTTTTTGTGAAAAACACCAAGCCTAAAACCCAAATCGCATCAATTGCGCACTCACAACACTCTAAATATTATATAAAATAGGTTACAATTTATCAAAATTTCAAGCTTAATTTAAATCGATTTATTTTAAAAAAAACTAGTAAGCGACCATTACCCGTTTTAATACAAATCTTGATGTTTTAACAATTCCAGTGACCGAGATGATAACTTAATATCATAATTATGCGATACAAACCATTACTTAGATTTTATATCACCAATTTAATTTAATCCTAAAAATCTAGTTTGCAAAATTTCCTAATTTTAACAATTTTAAAGTAACACTTTACAAATTAACAAGTAAATTAGATTTTGCATACTTTAAAATGTTAAACCACTCATGGAAACCTTGATGATGTGCTAAAAACCATAACTTATAGTCATAACCCCTTTCTTGAATTTTAAATCTAAATATTAAAAGCATAATTTAAACTCCTAATTAGGCTTGATTGGAGTACTTTAGCACAATTTTAAACATGGGTTAGGATTATATCTCAACAAGTTTTGTGATCAACTTGCAAACTTAAGATTTCTTGGCCTCCCACAGTGATCTCTTGCTCAAGATTCATGCTTGCTTTTGATCAAGGAATTTTAATGAAGAAGTTGCTAGAATTAGTGTTGATTTTATTTTGGAATTTTGGGGATTGTTGAAAGGAAAAAGAGATGGTGAATTGGGGAATGGGGGCTGGTCATTTTCGGCCAGGATATGAGAAGGGGAAGAGAGAGAGAGAAGTGTGTGGTTTTGTGTGGAAGCTTCTCAATTAATACATCTTTTAACCCCCTTTTTATTCTTTTCTATTTCTATTAATTTTGAAGTGAAAAGAGTGGAGAAAAAGAGTGGGGAAGTGGGGAAATATTTGGGCGTGCCACAAGGGCTCGGCCAACATGGGAGAGGGAGAAAGAGTGGGGTGTGGGTGGGTAGGTGTGTGTAAAAACTTCCCTCGTTAGTACATCTAATAAGTCTTTTCCTTAATTATTTCATTTATTTTCTTTTCTAATTAAATTTTCCCATAGAAATCTCTAGAATTATGAAGACATATTAAAACAAAATGAGCATGTTACAAACTTGTTTTTATGTTGTCATGGTTCACATTTATATAATTAACCCATTTAAATTTGTAATTTACACTAATTAAATGTATAATTAAAAGCTTATAATAATAATTAAAATAATTAATTAAGGAAAAATATTTAGGTAGATTAGAAATTTATAAGTGACTAAATAATATCAATTACTAGCAATTGCATTGTTAAAATAGCCGTATTTAAATCTATATCAAAAAATAATTATAATTAAGTTTTACGGAAAATACGGTTTATTTTACCAATTATAAGAAAATTCACCTAAAAGATTTTATTTATTTATTTTAAAACGTTACATAAATACTAACTATTACTTATCTGAAATGACGGAGGGCTACGACAGGTTTTTAAGAAAACCTTTTGCGTAATGAACTTGATATCGTCGTAGAATCGAATGATTTTTTAAAGGAGTGTTTTTTAGGCTTTTACTAGTTTTTCTAAAGAGGTCATTCCCGGTGAAGAGATCTCGGCTCTTTCCTTATCCAATAAGGTGCAGGATTTTTCTCAAATACCACTATGCAAAGAAAAAACTATAAAAGCAATCAAAAGACAAACCGAGTTTGTAGCATCTGCTAATTTCGCTAAAGAGGTCACTCCTGGTGAAGGGATCTCGGCTCTTTACTTATCGAATAAGGTGCTGGATATTCTATAAGGAATACCGCTATGCAAAGCAAGAACTAGAGCTACCTGTTTTTGAAAACTCGATTCCACAATATCTTTAGGATTATTTTCTTTCATTATTCTCATTAATGAAGTCCCATCATTTTATGTTACCTAAACATCACAGATAAATACAACGTTAGGTTAGGTAACTAACGGCAAAGTGGGGCAGGGCTAGCGCGGGTGTAAAACATAAGCAACGTCAATATAATATATCACATACACTATATCGAGTATGTATCTCAACATATACAGTGATCATATCACAGAATAACGCAGCAGAAAACAACATATGAAATATTGGATATACTAGGATTTCCGTATTTTAAATTAAGCCTGTATAAAACACGGATTACACGGCCGTAGTGAATAGCCAAACCCACATCCTTAGACCCTACGAGAGCAGCAAGCAACCCTACCAATTCTAGAGTTAGGATACCTGGTCTCGACTCCTCGAAATGGTCTCCCACTAGACCGTAGAACCTGGTTACTTATGCTCCCCGCCTTGGGTCTATCCTAAAGCGGAAAAATAAATAATATACAATGGTGACATCATCCTCAACCCGGAAGTGCCCCAATAAAAGAATATTACATACAATGAATTTTACATGAATGAAAATAAAAACCTTCATCTCACATAAACACCCGGCTATTCAAAACACGACGATTCAATATAACATATCATAGCAACACATAACATCACATGTCATCAACGTAAGTAAATATGTGTATCCCAATTGTCGTTGACATATAGCACCAAAACCGGCGATACACCACATATTACACTTACGGTCGCAGAAAAGAAAGTGAAAAAGCACAACAGTTGGAATCCGCAACCACCTTAGACATCACATGCCTAACCAAATGAATTCTTTAGACATTGCATGCCTAATAATTATAAACCCCGCATTTTAGTCTCGATCTCGAAAACACCTTTCAATATCAAGTCGAGCAATTCAACAAGATTCCCGACATCCTGATCGAATGCTCGTCGGAAACATTAGCAAACGGCTGCACCTCCCAATGCCGTCGACGAAGTGCACTAAGGCGGAACACTACTGCTGCAAGCTCCCGAACGGATGCTTTTGGCGACGGGGTTCTCCTACAGTCACTTGGTCTTGGCTATGAGGCATCGCTATCTAATAATGTTACCCGGTGAGTATCCGCGTACGCTACGTGATTGCGACGGAATTTTGATCGCATCAAAATCCCGTGGCAACCGATCAAATGAGACTAAACTGCTAGATTTATAAAATTCAAATTAGCCATCTCATAACTACATTTGTGGATTCCAAATATTGTATCCCATCACATAATACCTGGACGACGTTAAACTTTTCGATCGATTCATCAAAGTCCGACAATTTCCCGACAGCTCAACACTTTGCACAGTTCAATTATACCCAGAATATGCCATAATACCTATGCACCAGCCGTAGAAGGGCAAACCCAAGCCTCACTCATGTCGCCACGGAACTGCGGCAAACCCTAGGGTATGATCACGGTTCCGCGATCCAAAAAGTCGAGTTAGGGTTTCATTCTTCTAGAGGGCTCATAGAATTACTTGCATGTTTTTCCGAATACGTTAAACATGGAAAAATGGGTTTTTGACATTCGATCGAACTTTTTAATTTCGTCTAGACAACATGCGAATAACCCGAAACATTGTTAAAACTATGAATACGAAACACTCCGAATTTCTTGTAGTGTAAGATTACATCACATGTAAAATTAGCAAAAATAAACAACACCTGAAACAGCAAAACCCAGTCACTGGAACACACAAAAAAATTCAGGCAAAACCACCTGAATGTGGCCGGCCCCAAGCACCATGATCTCGGCCCAAAACCGAGCAAACACCATGAAATTTTGACTATATTCATGATATATCCCATATAACACTCTGCACTTGTTTAAAAAAAAATTTGATAACTTCTTTAAATCGACAGAAACTATATTTTCGCGTTTCAAGTTTCGGAGTATTTCTGTTTCGTAATCTTAACAAAATCCGTATAAATTTCTAGCATGGCTCTGATACCACTGAAGAGTTCCATAGCACGACAACAAGTTTCGGGAGGCATCTCTCATGCCTATTCAAAAATTTATCGTTCTAGCTAACCCTAACCCTAGAATCATCTACTAGAAATCGACGGAATGTAAATGCAAACAAATTTGCAAATAAAGTGAACAAGGAATATGTTCATACCAGAATATTTCATTTAATACCGTCCATTCTTACGCTCGTTTGTTTATAGGTAGGTGCTTTTAATCCGTTTTTGCTACATATTTACAGGCTACAGGATCCTAGTCCAAAATAATGCAAATCATACAAAATCTCTACTATTACGCCAAAATCCAGAATATCTGTTGACAACAGATAAAAGCCGGGTTCCGGTCATCCGTATCCATCCAGTGCCGCGTACCAGTTGTAGAGACAAGATACATGACAGTGGTCATTCGTGTTTCGGACAAGCACAGAGCACGAGGGGGGCAGCACAAGAATCAATGGGTGCGCGGAGCTCGAGAGAGATGAGGTCAAATGTATTATTTTTTATGCCACTTTGGACTGTTGCAGATCTGAACAAATTGTTGATGCAATTTTCAATTTATAGCATGTAGAACAACAGAAGAGAGCAACACAAGAAACCCTAGAAAAAACGACATTCCAATTCCCCCAAATGGTCGCGGATCCGCGGCCAATTGGCCCATTATGCGGCGGATCCGCGGGCGAGTTGACTCAGTGTCAACACGGATTTTGGTGGTAGTTTGGACATTTCATTTGGGCTCAGAATCTTGCCCTAGGGTTTCAGCACTCAGCCTATAAATAGCCCAGTTTTGTGCCAAGCCAAGGGTCCAATTCTTATGCTTCTTTTTGTTTGGATTAAGTTTAGTGTTAGTTTTTCTTCTTCTTCTTCTTCATTCTTTCCTCCATGAAAATTGTGTAAGTACACGGTAGCGTCCCGGCCGTCTAACAGACGCCAAATGCGGAATAAAAACTTTTTGGCGGGCACTATCATATACTATAACCCGGATCTGCCATTAAAGCTAAACTAACAAACTACAAAGTGGGTAGAAATGTTATACCGAACGATCCGAGTCCTTCGGTCTTCAACCATCATCCTATACTTTGTTGCGGCTGTTCCGATCTCTTGAATCTCCAGTCTCCTTGTCCAGGTGGCACCACGTCGACGGATCTTTAAACGGGCTCCCGCCTCTGAACCGAGGCAACTCGATCATCAAGTTTGCTAAAAGAGATGATCAAGATTGATGTAGAGAATGAGTAGAATACTTTATCTCGCTTCGTCCAAAGCTATGGAAGAACGGTTAATGAAGTTGCCTTTTGGATCGGATGAAAATGAGATATGAATATGTTAATTTCCATGAACCAAAACCATAGTCTTTTTCCAAAATGAACAACTATAATCCATCACCAAGAATGGCCGGCCACTATATGGAGGTGGGGGGGTGAGTGTATGAAGCAAGAAGGGTAACCATAACAATAAATGAATGGGTGAGTCAAATAAACACCTTGCATTAATATTAATACAAGAATGATTCATCTAACCTAGTCACCCTTTCATTAAATGCAACCAATGAACTAAGAACACCTCACCATCCTAGTCATCATCTAGAAACTTTTAGAAGCACGACTCACCCTCATGACACACCCAAGTGACGAAAAGATAAATCCGTATTTAACCGAATGTCAAATACGGGTGATAGAAAACTGGAAACTGGCAACTTCCAAAAGTGATCCTGAAACGAATTTCAGGATAACCCCGTAACAGTATAAACATACCCGTATTTGTATTACGACCGAATACAAATGCAACTGAGACAAAGATATTATATCTACACAGTATAATACTCGGATCCGGCTTAAACCAAAGTCCACCAGTATTATCTGCCCGGAATATGACACGTGCGTAAACGCACGTGCATTTTCCGAATCCTTCCATAAAACCATACGGCCTCTACAACGTTTCGCCCGAACATTGGAAACTGTCTGTGGGGGACTCTAATGACTCATCAACACACTGGCACTGGGTATAACCTCTAGCACGTCAGAGGTACAAGCTGTACGTAACGGTTGCCTATGTATTGATTGGAAGGGAAGCTGATGAGCGAACTCATCCAAAAACCCTACTGAGCCTAACAGTGACAATATACATACAGTCCGGTCTGTTCGTCTATGAGTGTCGTATATCGGCCTAGGGGCTGGTAACGTCAGACCCCCAATAGCGGTATAAGTCGTGTCAGAGAGTAGCCCAGAACACCCTGAGATACTACTGGAGTACCTACCAGTTAATCTCCTGCCTCGGCCGAGGGCTTTGTGTAATGGCTCTCCTAGACACAGCGCGATCTCACCCCCAATACCGGGTGAGACGAATCCCCTGCCGATCCGCTCACTTGCCTCCATGTGGCTCGGGACTGTACCCAAAAAAGACCTGTTTGCACGACTCCTATGAGCCGTGGTAGGGTAGAAATCAAAGCACAGTGGGAACTTACACGAGAAAAATGACGACCTCAAGTCGATGAACTAACCTGTGCACATGTCACTAGGGAACTGCTATCTGACGCTAGGTATAATACCAACTAGCAAGTTCCCGGCGAGTCCTGTCCGGTGTACTCATAACCCAATGAGCACCTGTATACATCTTAGGTGAACCAATTGACACCAATGGCTTGTGAGACCGGCCACCGCCCCTCGTCGGGGTCTCGACTGTATACACTAGTCTACTCTTGAGTATCGACGCCCTGTCTCAAAACTCCCACGACTAGGGACATTTTAAGGATGTGCTTACAGACCCCAGCTCCCACGTATATAATCGCCATCATACTGCTGGCAGTCAAGCAAGAATCCTATGGGCTCTATCAACATGCAATAGTGAACTAAAGCATGTATACGATGATAAATACAAACCAGATAGCATACTATCATCTCGAGCAAGACTGTCATATCAGTATAGGTCCTGCCTCAATCATTGCAATCACGTACCTGTGATCCAATAATTGACATTGAGGGCACTATATCCAACAATCTCCCACTTGCACTTAAGGATAATTATTGCGATGTCGCATACTCACAGCCCGTGTGATATCGAACATCCAACTCCTCTACTAATCAGTTTCACAAATCCCGTTTGTAAAACTTTTGTGTTCGAGAAATAGCCTTAGTGAGTGGATCCGCCATGATGTTTCTTTCTATGTCTCTCTTAATCTCAAGTTCGCGGAGAAAGCCATCTCCTGAATTGAGTAATAGGTGTCTTAGAATATGTCTGGATATCTGATGGGACCTAGTTCATAAATGAACTCCTAATCCAAACTTCTTAGACTATAGAGATCACTGAACCTAATCAGTATCCAGCACCAGGCCTCCCACAATATCCTCTTGGACCACCTGTCCATAATACTGTCCCTCATCATAGGGAAAACTATAACTCTGACAATCACTCTGTCATCCAGGTCATCTTAGAAGCCTGGAATGATAACTGTCTCCCGAAGGAGGCTGCCGTCATCAAATCCGTAGAACATTCACTTATGTTCTAAAACTGCTTCCTTATGTTTCTCCAGGACTGGATTAATATTAACTTATCGCATCGAGTGCAAAAACAACATCTGGTGTGGTACTTGACTTTTCACGATTGACTCAATTGCCTAAGCAAATGATCTGTCAATCATGCACATCCCTCTCCCCTTTAGTCTGTAAGACACCTTTAGAGAGGGTGACTCCATCAGTTGCAGGTACACCACCATACCAGGAGTCATCTATTCAAAAATACTATTAGAATACTGTCAAAGCACTCACATTGGGAAACTGCCCAAATCTAGATCTAATACCATAGATCTAGTAATCAGAATGTCAGATATTATATCCATGTCCTTTGTAAAGAAACAACTGTGTGACAACCACAGTACAACCGATCGTAGTATAGGAATGATACATCCTACTCTGTGTATGTCATCCAAATACCTGGACATCACACCCTACTACCTCTTTAACAGATCCATCACCTATTCTGATGAAGTCAAACCCATGACTGTCACATAAAAAAATAGATGATCTTATCTCCGCTATCTTTGCTCAAGCCTATAAATAGACATAAGCTACTTGCCCACTATGCTTCCGTTGCTCCCACTGATTACGACAACCCTCTGGCAGAATAATATATATGTCCACTTCTAAAGCTAGTTTAGAACGACGCTATACTTAACCTCCTGCCGGGTCTCATAGCCTGGAACAATAGTAGTGTCAAGTCTGGGTAAACAAGAACCTCCATGTCACCGTCCTTGAGGCTACCGGAGTACCTCTCGGGTGTCTGAGGTTACCCACCATATCTGCGGAGTGGCTATTGGAATGTCAAACCTGATTGAATATATAGGTCCTATTAAATTTTCCGTAATCGTTTTTGGTTCTGGAATCACTTCCAGTTCTACCATACTCCCACTGCTGTTTTATGAAAAAATCCATTTTACTAAAACTGTGGCGAGTCAAGAACAATATCACTATTGATCTTCCAGATGGTAGAAAATCAACCCTCGTCAAAACCAGGGTCAACCTACAAACTGCCATTACAGAAACGTGCCTTGAGCTATCCAGAGTCTGGTTTTAAGCATAAGCTGGATAACTCACCGTACCTTAACATCGTTAAGATATGAACCATTGTATATCCAATATAGAAACTTTGGCACTAATTTAATTGGAACCAGATTCAAACCATGCAGCTGTCTCCAGTGCATATCAACTTAATGGAGAGAGGCTGATCAGCATTACTCAACTTAGGAATACATCCAATTATGAGTAACCCGAAAGAGAAACAAGTTTCTCAAAACCATTACTTGAATACCAATCACAAAAATCTACATCTTCGATCTCTTTGAAGAATCCTGATACTTGCGATACCTGGTTCTCTACTTTATTCTTATACCCACAACTTCTCAAAACTTAGACATTGTATTTCTACGAAACACTTGTCTAAAAAATAGAGAAGCCACAAGTAAACAGAACATAGTACGAGGACCTACCCCTTTGTCCTGACGGACACTGGACAACATACAATACTCTATATAAGTCCGCTTAGTTAAATAACTCAAAACCTGTGTATCGTAGATTGAAAACGGTACCCAGACGATTTCCTCAAATATCACCAATTACAACGAATTCCGATATAATGAGGATGATCACCTAATTCCCAATAACCTACTCCCACACATCATCTGTAAAAACCATACAGATTTGAGAATCAAACCTGGTAAATACATACCCTGGAGTAAGTATCTAATTGGGAAATCAGTTTTCCTTTAACAATACACTGAAACATGAAAATGTTTCGTAGGGGTATCCTGGTATTCATAGTAATGCCTCTTCTATAATCCAATTCATAACTATAACCGTATATTTCTTTGCCATCTCTCCAAATCCTTTTTTTTTCTTTATTCATTACCTTCTGTACACCATCGTTAGGAAAAATGGTTTTCTTCCTTCCCTACCGTTCGGCACCAGCCTATGGTTTGGAAGAAGACTATCCAGTAAGCATAATAGGTGTACCCTCCTAAACCAAGGAGTACTCGCAACTTGAGAGAAGGTGATGATAAAAGACAACTGAATAATACCTTATTCTATTTCTCCCGAACTGAGGAAAAAGCAAAGGGGAAATAGGAGTGGCGATGAAGTACGTGGTTTGGTCGTGAATGATTACAGTCGCAATTTACTTTGCCCACTTTTTAATCCCTTTATCTTGTCTTTACATATTACCTTCTGCATACCCTACTTAGGCTAATTGGTTTTCTTCATTCCCTACCTTTCGGTGCCAGCTTATGGTTTGGAATAAGACTATCCAATAAGCGTAATAGGTGTACTCTTTTAAACTAAGGAGCCCTCGTAACCTGAGAGAAGGAGATAACAAAATACAACTGAATGAACCAATTCTATTTCTCCTGAACCTGGATCCATCCTCGAAGAAATCCCTTCGAGTTCGTATAGAACCATACGATGGATCTATCCAATGGAAGTGGATGTCCGTAGTAATACGGGGTGTTCTGAGAAATGCAAAGGGTAAAAGAAGGAGCGACAATGACTTATGCAACTCAGACAATCCAAAAGCCAGTATTTTAAGCAGGTTCGGTCAACTTGGTCACTGAGTCATAGTCTAGGGTCGGTCAAAGGTCGCTGCCAAAGAGAGAGAGAAAAGAAACACTCTGCGTACACTCTAACCTAGATCAGAATGGTTATTAATTTATCTAATCAGGAAACCTCCCACTGTATCGTCAAATTCTCCTCCAAACCTGAAAGAAGAATCAATCGGGATCACCCGAAGAGTAAACCAACTCATCAGTGAGAATCTGGATCCAACTATCATCGCATGATAACTTGATGGAAGCCACTTAAGTTATCATACTCCAGAAGGTATGCGCATGCCTGGCAAGTTTCAGTTTCTTTAGAAACTCCCGATATGATTTATGTCCCATGCTCTTATGACCTTGACTTTGGCCAACAAATCATAAGTCACATGTTAAGTTCTACCCGTCATTATCCAGGTTAATTTGAACCCACCCGTACATACCCTTGACTTTGGCCCACAAGGCAGTACGACTGTCCCAAACCAACGCATCTATCTATGCAACAGATGAATATTCAGCAGCTACCAAACACTATGCCTTGACTTTGGCTAACAAACATAGCATGAATACTACAGACTATCCATAAGAAATGACGGAGCACTACGGCTGGTTTTTGGCGAAAAAACATTAACGTAATGAACTTGATCTCGTCGAAGGAACCTGATAGATTTTTATAAAAATTATAGTGGCGAAAACCTTTTGCTAAAGAGATCACTCCCGGTGAAGGGATCTCGGCTCTTTCCTCGTGGAATGAGGTGCAGGATATTCCAACTGTTAGATATGTATGCCCTAGAGGCCATTATTGTATAGTACTGGTTTGTATAATACATTTTGGAGGCTTGGGATATATATATATATATGGTTTTACGACAGTCTTGCTCGATATAGTAGTATGCTACTTGGTTTGTTTCTATCTTAATATGTGTATATGTTTCTTTTAACATATCGCTAAAAACATATTGGTAGAGCCCTTAGGATCTTTGGTAGACTACCGGCGTTGTGATAGAGATCACACTAGTGGACACTAGGGGGGGCTGGGTAGTCTATAAGCACATCCTTATTTTGGCCCCTAGTCGTAGGATTATCGAGACTGGGCATCGATACTCCAGAGTAGACTTGTGCATACGCTTCTCTTCCTAGCAAGGGAGATGGTCCGTCCCACAGCTATCAGTACGTCGTACTGGAGATAGTATGTAGGTGCTCGTTAGGTTACGAGTACACTGGACATGACTCATCGGGAACTGTTGGTTGGTATTATACCTATCGTCAGTTAACAGTTCCCAAGTGACATGAGTACAGCTTAGTCCGTTGACTTGACGCTGTCACTCCGCCTCGAGTGTGTTCCCACTGTTCTTAGATTACTACCCTACATGGCTCTACTGAGTCATGCAAACAGGTAGTAGTTGGGTGCAGTCCCAAAGCACTTGGAGGCAGTGACGGTTAGACAGGATTCGTCTCTCCCGGTATTGGGGGTTGATATCGCGTTGTGTCTAGGAGAGCCATTACACAAAGTCCCTGTCCAGGGCAAGCGATATAGACTGGTAGGTTTCCAGTGTTATCTCAGGTGTTCTGGGCTACACTCCGGCACGACTTGTACCGCTAGTAGGGGACTGACGTTTACCGCCCCCCTAGGCCAGCCATGCGATGTTATTAGACGAACAGACCGGACTGTACGGAGATTGTCACATACAGGCTTAGTAGGAGTTCGGATGGATTCACCTCATCAGTCTTCTTATCGGCATCTACCTTGGGACCGTTACGTACAGCTAGTGCCCCTTGCGGTCTGTGGTTAACACCACTGCCAGCGAGTGTCGTGTCTTTAGAGTCCCACACAGAGGGTTACTCGACTTTGGGCAAAACTGAGTAGAGGTCGCATGGTTTTGCGGATGGGTTCCTTCACCCTCGCGCACTTATGCATGTTTGGTGACCGGGCAGTTATTACTAGTGGGCTTTGGTTTAAGCCAGATACTGGTATTGGTTTTGGGATTGGTTTTGTCTCATTGCATTCGTGTTCCTCGGAACGCGGATGCGGGTGTGTATGCACAGTTGATAGAGGCAGAGGCAGAGGATTCTCATTAGGGTTGTTGACCGTTTGACTTTGGTTGACTTGTTGACCGTTGACTTTTTCCAAACCCTAATGAGGATGATAAATATGATTAATAATGATAATCAAGGATTGTTGTGTGATGGTTAGGTTGACCATTTGACCATGGTGGACATTTTGACCATTGTTGGCATTTTGACCATAATCATTTCATATCAAAGATGCTTCTTGATCTTTGCAAATTGCATTTATTATGAAATGATAATGGTCATTCCATACTCACCATCACATTTTCTTTTTTGATTATTATTGTTAATCTATTATTCTCATATGAGCATGGTTGCAAAAGAGAGCTCTCATTCTATCATATCTTTTCTCTCTCTTTGCAAAAGCTTTTCTTCTTCCTCTCTAAATGCTTAAGTGTTCCATGTGTTGGAAATCATAAGTTTTTGAGACAAAGCCACCATAACACATCTCTACTCATTCTACGGTACTAGGTTTGGCAAACCAAATACCTTAGTTACCTCTAGGTTGAGGTAGGAGCTCAAGTTCGAGGCCCTCGGATGGATCTATCTTCGGCAAAGAGGAGACGAGAAGGAGGAGCCGTTCAAACTACTACAAGGAGCAAGCAAGGAGGAGAACAACAAGAAGAGAAGGAGTTCAAGAGAACAATAAGAAGAGAAGGAGTTCAAGACTAGGTATAACCATTCTACATAGTAGTTATAACTTGTAGATTTTTGTTAGTTTTGTTTAGCAACGATCCTTCATGAAACGGTCCATGTTACCTAGCTAGGGAAAAATTTTCGTTTTACCTATTCCGCCTTCCCGAAAGAACCGGGGTGGGTAACGTGGACCTAACAGTGGTATCAGAGCCAAACTAAACACAAACTAGCATGTTAGCAAAGTATCTAGAATTTCGATCGGACAAAAATCGCAAAACACGTCCGGAAAAACAATGTTTCTGCCGATTTTTTATACTGCTCTAAAAATGATTTAACATATATGAAAAATCGGCTCAGGGTTTTGTAAAAACACAGAATAAAAACGATCCAGTGACTCGGTCAAAGCGCCGCGGATCCGCGGCAAGAACATGCTTCCTGCCGCGGAACCGCGGCCGAGTTGACTCGGCCGTGGCCCGGGTTTTGTGCAGGTTCTTATTTGGATGTTTTGGGATTTTTAGTATATGTTTTTTCTGCCCATATTTTCCAGAGAACAAATTTGTTTTTGGGGTGGTTACAAATCCGTATTTTGATCGAAGCTCTGTAGACTTTGGCTAATGGGTTATATCTGTAATGTGATATATGTATTGAGCGTCTGCTAATCGCTATACGTCGATTAGTGGGGGTTATACATATCTGTGATCTGTAATGTTGATGGTTTGTATATATGAATTCGTTGGATTGTCGCGGATGAATAGCCGGGGGTTGTGAGATGAGAGTTTTCTTTATCTTTCAATTCATGTAATATGTAAATTGATGTAATATTATTTGTTTGGCCGCACATCCGGGATGTGGTTGTAGCCGTCATTGTATAATTTCTTTTACTGTTTTTTCTCCTAGGATAGACCCAAGGTGGGGTGCACAAACTACCGGGTACCTCGAAGTGCCGAGTGGCCTAATCACTTTGTTGAGGGAGGTTGCTTCTCTTCGGGTATTTGGCGGGTAGTTTGCCGCACCCGTAGGGGTCTAGGGTGGAGTATTTGGCTATTCATCGCGACCGTGTAATCTGTTTTTCGTTGCAGGCACGAACGGAATGCAGATTCCTAGTATATCCAAAGTATTCATCTGTGATCTGGAATGGCTATCATTGCATCTGACGAATGTGAATATATATCTATATATGATATCTATTTAGGCGTTGCTTATGTTTTGCATCCGTGCTAGTCTAGCCCCCGCTCTGTCGTTAGTTAAGTAACCTAACGGGTGATGACGGGACCCCGTGGCGAATGCTGATGGCATAAGCGTACGTCATATTTTCGTTGTTTTCTGCAATGGTAGGATTAACTGATGGGACGCATTAAATTAATGCAAAGAAAAATAAACAAAAAATACGTTGTTGGAAAATTTTAAAAAGCTGTTATTGCAAGGATGTTCTCTTTTGTTTTGCATAGAGGTATTCGGTTATGAATGCCCAGCACCTCAGTCGACGAGGCAAGGGCCGAGATCCCTTCATCGGGAGTGACCCCTTGGACAAAAAGTTTGCGTCAGGGTAATAACTTCACTATAGTCGATTATTCTTGCTTTGCATCGAGGTATTCAGTTTGGAATATCCTGCACCTCATTCGACGAGGAAAGAGCCGAGATCCCTTCACAGGGAGTGACCTCTTTAGCAAAAATCTTCGCCATTATATTTTCAAAAAAAAGGGTTATCAGGTTCCTTCAACGATATCATGTTCATTACGTTAACGGGTTTTTCGCCAAAAACCCAGCCGTAGCCCTCCGTCGTTTCAGAAAATTAATACTTAGTATTCGTGCTGCGTTTGTTGATTATTCGTCAAGGCACAGTGAACGGTAGCTAAGTAATTATTATCTGTTGCACTGATAGATGCGATTGGTTAGGACGGTCACATGATTTTGTTGATTATTCGTCAAGGATCATGCGGGCGGGTCTAATGCAATCCTGGAAAACGACGGGTTGAACTTGACTAGGACCTTTTGATTTGTTGATTATTCGTCAAGGTCACTTGGGTCCTAGGGACACAAATCCACATCGGGAGTTTCTAAAGAAACTGAAACTTGCAGATTCAGCATACCTTCTGGAGTGTGGTGACTAGAGTGGATTCCATCTAGGTCATCGCACAATGATAGTTGGATCCCGATCCCACTGATGAGTTGGATTACTCTCAGGAGATTTTTTCACTTAACAATCAATGCTATAAACCAAGTAGGTGCCTAGAACGGTGTTAGCGGGGCTACGCTTCCAGGAAAAAGAGGTTATTTAATTAAGGAACTTCGCGAAAGCGTTGGAAAACCTCCCTCGAAGTACCAACACCAGCCTGGCTGAAAGGTTAAGCAAGTATTGTGACGTGCGATTAATCCTGACTAGTTCTTCTTTTAGGGTTTGAAGAAGAATTTGAGAAAACAGTGGGATCCATCCAGATTAGATAAATCAATAAACCAATCTAATCTTGCAAGAGCGCACGCTGAGTGTTTCTTTTCTTTCTCTCCAGGTAGCAGCCATTTCACGCCCTAATCAAGATAATAAAATGTATCGCTTAACCGATCCGAATTCTTATTCGGGGCTGGGGAACGTTGGTTCAGCTCTAACTTACAACAACAGTCATAAGTATGAGCAATGGAAAGAGGATTGTATAGATTCCAAGGATACCCAGTTAAAGAAGAAGCATGGTTTTGCATCTACTTCAGGTGTTCTTGTAATTGAGAACTGCTTTACGGTCAGCCCTACCTCCTGGGTACTTGATACCGGATCAGGTTCTCATATCTGTAATTTATTGCAGGGACTGAGAAAAAGTAGGAAAGTTGTACCTGGTGATATGTCGCTCAGAGTAGCGAACGGAGCACAAGTTAATGCTGCAGCCGTCGGTGAATATCACCTAGTGTTGCCAAATGGCAATACTATGATTTTGAACGATTGCTACTATGTACCTTCCATGGTTTGCAACATCATATCAGTTTCTTTACTCGATAAAGATGGATATAACTTCGTCTTGATAGAAATATCATGAAAATCTACCTTCACAAGGTACTGGTTGCAGAAGGTACACTGTGTAATGGTATCTACGTTCTAAATCAGAATACAGTTCTCAATGTACAAAACACACGCAAGAGTAAGAGTTCAGATACAAACGAATCCTACTTGTGGCAATGTAGACTTGGTCATATCGGAGAGAAAAGACTAAGTAAGTTGCATAAAGATGGACTCTTGGATACGTTCGAGTTTTCATCTTATGAAACTTGTCAGTCTTGTCTCAAAGGAAAGATGACCAAATCTCCGTTCACCGGACATGGAGAAAGGGCAGCAGAGCTCTTGGGACTCATACACAGTGATGTATATGGTCCGATATCTATACATGCAAGGGGTGGGTTCTCGTACTTCATCACATTCACTGACGATCTCTCTAGGTTCGGATATGTGTATCTGATGAAACACAAATCTGAAGCTGTTGAGAAATTCAAGGAATTCAGAAACGAAGTAGAGAACCAGATTGGTAAGAGTATCAAGATCCTCCGGTCTGATAGAGGAGGGGAGTAATTAAGCACGGAATTCCTAGATTACTTAAAAGAGAATGGTATTCTCTCTCATCTTACTCCTCCTTATAAACCACAGCACAACGGTGTATCGGAGCGGAGGAATCGTACCCTACTGGATATGGTTCGCTCCATGATGAGTAATGCCGAGTTGCCTCTTTCATTCTGGGGACATGCGCTTCAGACAGCGGCATACCTTTTGAATCAAGTTCCGTCCAAATTTGTGCCTAGAACTCCGTATGAAATATAGAGCAGTAAGAAACCATGTCTTAAATTTATTAATATATGGGGTTGTCCGGCCTATGTCAAAACACAGAAACCGGACAAGTTAGAGGCACGGTCAGTTCTATGTAAATTTGTGGGATATCCTAAAGACTCACTAGGATATCTGTTCTACCACACTGAGGAACAGAAGGTGTTTGTATCTCGCCACACTACCTTTTTAGAAAGGGAGTTTCTTGCAAAAGAAACTAGTGGGAGTTCGGTAGAACTGGAAGAAATTCAGCGACCACAAAATGTAACTGAAAATTTGGAGGAACCACTAGATTCAATAACCCCAGACGAACCTCAGCCACTCCGCAGATCTGGTAGGATTTCTCATCCGCCTGAGAGATACTACGGTTTTCTCATAGACGAGGATCGAGAGGATTGCATCTTGGAAGAAGATGACCCAACCAGTTTCAGGCAGGCCATTATCAGTAGGGACTCTGATAAGTGGCTGGATGCAATGCAATCCGAGATGGAGTCCGTGTACACCAATAAAGTGTGGACCTTGGATATTTCTCCACCTGGGGTAAAACCCGTTGGATGCAAATGGATCTACAAAAGGAAACTTGGTGTAGATGGGCAGGTGGAAACCTATAAGGCTAGACTCGTTGCAAAAGGATTTCGTCAAAGACCTGGTTTGGACTATGACGAAACTTTTTCTCCAGTGGCTATGCTCAAATCCTTTCGGATCCTACTTTCCATTGCTGCCTTCCATGACTATGAAATCTGGCAAATGGACGTTAAAACGGCTTTTCTGAATGGCTGTTTAGAAGAGTGCGTTTACATGGATCAACCAGAAGGTTTCGTGGACAGTGGGAGCAGTGGAAAGGTGTGCAAGTTACTCAAATCCATTTATGGATTGAAGCAGGCATCGCTGAGCTGGAACATCTGTTTTGATGAGGCAATCAAGGAATTTGATTTCATCAAGAACGAAGATGAACCTTGTGTCTACAAGAAGATTATAGGACGAGATGTCGTATTCCTAGTCTTGTACGTGGACGACATTCTTTTGATAGGAAATGACATTCCTATGCTACAATTGGTCAAGCTATTCTTGTCACAACGGTTCTCCATGAAGGACCTGGGTGATGCCTCGTACATTCTGGGGATTAAAGTCTACAGAGATAGATCCAAGAGACTACTGGGACTTTCGCAGTCCAGGTACATAGAGACCGTACTAAAGAGATTTAGTATGGAGGATTCTAAGCGCGGTAACATACCTGCATTGCACAGAATTACCCTCTCCAAGAAGATGTCTCCTAAGACTGACGAGGAGAGGGTTCGCATGAACACTATACCCTACGCTTCGGCGGTAGGATCTATAATGTATGCGATGTTATGTACAAGACCAGATGTAGCTTACGCGCTGAGCGTGGTGAGCCGGTATCAGTTAGACCCAGGTGAGGACCACTGGACAGCAGTGAAGAACATTCTTAAGTACCTGAGAAGGACTAAGGAGATGTTCCTAGCTTACGGTAATGGAGACCTCAGGGTCGAGTCCTTTACCGATTCAAGCTTCCAGAGTGACAAAGATGACAGCAAGTCAGTCTCGGGTTTTGTGTTTACCCTCAACGGAGGGGCGGTATGTTGGAGGAGTTCCAAACAGGATACCGTCGCAGACTCGACGATGGAGGCTGAATACATTACTGCAAGCGATGCCGCAAAAGAGGCGGTCTGGATAAAGAAGTTCATTAGTGAACTTCAAGTGGTTCCGTCCATTGTTGACCCAATACCTTTGTATTGTGATAACAATGGGGCTATAGCTTTAGCGAAGGAAACAAGGTCCCATCAGAAATCCAGACACATCTTAAGGCGGTATCACCTGATCAGGGAGATCATTGATCGCTAGGAGATCGAGGTATAGAGAGTGGACACAAAAGACAACACAGCAGATCTATTCACGAAGGCCCTCCCTCAAATACAGTTCGAGCGACTTTTTGAGCTATTGGGTATGCGGTACGCCGGCAGCTGGCCTTAGTGCAGACATTGGGTATGCGGTACACCAATTACTGGCCTTTAGTGCAAGTGGGAGATTGTTAGATATGTATGCCCTAGAGGCCATTATTGTATAGTACTGGTTTGTATAATACATTTTGGAGGCTTGGGATATATATATATATGGTTTTACGACAGTCTTGCTCGATATAGTAGTATGCTACTTGGTTTGTTTCTATCTTAATATGAGTATATGATTCTTTTAACATATGGCTAAAAACATATTGGTAGAGCCCTTAGGATCTTTGCTTGAATACCGGCGTTGTGATGGCGATCACACTAGTGGGGGCTGGGTAGTCTATAAGCACATCCTTATTTTGGTCCCTAGTCGTAGGCTTATCGAGACTGGGCATCGATACACCAGAGTAGACTAGTGCATACGCTTCTCTTCCCAGTAGGGGAGATGGTCTGTCCCACAGCCATCAGTACGTCGTACTGGAGATAGTATGCAGGTGCTCGTTAGGTTACGAGTACACTGGACAAGACTCGTCGGGAACTGTTGGTTGGTATTATACCTATCGTCAGTTAACAGTTCCCAGGTGACATGAGTGCAGCTTAGTCCGTTGACATTACGCTGTCACTCCGCCTCGAGTGTGTTCCCACTGTTCTTAGATTACTACCCTACCATGGCTCTGAGTCATGCAAACAGGTAGTAGTTGGGTGCAGTCCCGAATCACTTGGAGGCAGTGACGGTTAGACAGGATTCGTCTCTCCCGGTATTGGGGGTTGATATCGCGTTGTGTCTAGGAGAGCCATTACACAAAGTCCCTGTCCAGGGCAAGCGAGATAGACTGGTAGGTTTCCAGTGTTATCTCAGGTGTTTTGGGCTACACTCCGGCACGACTTGTACCGCTAGTAGGGGACTGACGTTTACCGCCCCCTAGGCCCGCCATGCGATGTACTTAGACGAACAGACCGGACTGTACGGAGATTGTCACATACAGGCTCAGTAGGAGTTCGGATGGATTCACCTCATCAGTCTTCTTATCGGCATCTACCTGGGGACCGTTACGTACAGCTAGTGCCGCTTGCGGTCTGTGGTTAACCCTACAGCCAGCGTAGTGTCGAGTCTTTAGAGTCCCACACAGAGGGTTACTCGCCTTTGGGCAAAACTGAGTAGAGGTCGCATGGTTTTGCGACAGGGTTCGTTCACACTCGCGCACTTGTGCACGTTTGGTGACCGGGAAGTTATTACTAGTGGGCTTTGGTTTAAGCCAGATACTGGTATTGGTTTTGGGATTGGTTTTGTCTCATTGCATTCGTGTTCCTCGGAACGCGGATGCGGGTGTGTATGCACAATTGATAGAGGCAGAAGCAGAGGATTCTCATTAGGGTTGTTGACCGTTTGACTTTGGTTGACTTGTTGACTGTTGACTTTTTCCAAACCCTAATGAGGATGATTAATAATGATAATCAAGGATTGTTCTGTGATGGTTAGGTTGACCACTTGACCATGGTGGACATTTTGACCATTGTTGGCATTTTGACCATAATCATTTCATATCAAAGATCCTTCTTGATCTTTGCAAATTGCATTTATTATGAAATGATAATGGTCATTCCATACTCACCATCACATTTTCTTTTTTTGATTATTATTGTTAATCTATTATTCTCATATGAGCAAGGTTGCAAAAGAGAGCCCTCATTCTATCATATCTTTTCTCTCTCTTTGCAAAAGATCTTCTTCTTCCTCTCTAAAAGCTTAAGTGTTCCATGTGTTGGAAATCATAAGTTTTTGAGACAAAGCCACCATAACACTTCTCTACTCATTCTAAGGTACTAGGTTTGGCAAACCAAATACCTTAGTTACCTCTAGGTTGTGGTAGGAGTTCAAGTTCGAGGCCCTCGGGTGGATCTATCTTCGGCAAAGAGGAGACGAGAAGGATGAGCCGTTCAAACTACTACAAGGAGCAAGCAAGAAGGAGAACAACAAGAAGAGAAGGAGTTCAAGAGAAAAACAAGAAAAGAAGGAGTTCAAAACTAGGTATAACCATTCTACATAGTAGTTATAACTTGTAGATTTTTGTTAGTTTTGTTTAGCAACGATCCTTCATGAAACGGTCAATGTTACCTAGCTAGGGAAAAAATTTCGTTTTACCTATTCCGCCTTCCCGAAAGAACCGGGGTGGGTAACGTGGACCTAACACCAACTGAATACCATGATGCAAAGCAACTTGTAATCGATTATAATGAAGTTATTAACCTGACGCAAACTTCTGCCGAAGGGGTCTCTCCCGGTGAAGGGATATCGGCCCTTGCCTCGTCGAATGAAGTGCAGGATATTCTAACTGAATACCGCTATGCAAAACAAAAGAAAACATCTTTGTAATAACACCTTTTTAAAATTTGTTCCAACAACATCAAATATAGGTTTGTTTTATCTTTGCATTGATAAGAATCAATGCAGTCCCATCAATCAATCACAACAGAAAAGAACGAAAATAAAATGTACGTATATGCCATCTGCATTCTTCACTGGGTCCCGTCATCACCCGTTAGGTTACTTAACTAACGACAGAGCGGGGACTGAACTAGCACGGGTGTAAAACATATACAACATCTAATAGTATATATACCAATATACAATAATCGCTCCAGGCGTGATAATATGCAACATTACAGAAAAGTAATAAGCATCACAGAACAATACAGATAATCTGGGATCCCCGGGTTTCACAGAGCCGCTACTGAAAACCCGACGTTCCCCTGGTCGTGTGGATAGCCTGTGCAATGAAACCTAGACCCCTACGGGTGCGGCAAGTTACCCGCCAAAACCTGAAGCGAGGTAGCCCCTACAACAAAATGAATGGACCACCCGGCACTTCACGGAATCCGGTAACTTGAGCACCCCTCCTTGGGTCAACCTGTACCCCCTAAGAGTGCGGCGAATAGTCTGCTAATTCTAGAGTGAGGCCCCTCTGCCTCTCAAAGCCATGAGATACGGACCCGTTGCCCTCCAGAATCCGGCTATCCGTGCACTCCGTCACGGGGTAAACCTAGTACAGAAATAAAAATATGTACAACGGGTACATCGACCTCAGCCCGGTCGTGCCCCAAAAAGAATATTATACAAACAGGCAGTGACGGCAGTCCACATGTTGGACGCTCGCCCCGCAATATCAAATGTACAAATAAAATTAAATTGCACTACCATTGCACACTGCTATCCACCACGACAAATCTGCAACATCACAGCACAACACAGAACATCAACGCGAATGTCGCGTTCGCAAATCCGTCTAAAAGGACTACAGCAATTAGACGCAATTTACCGCTCGAATGACATTCCCGGTCGGAGATATAATATAAGTACTGCATACTAACAAGTTTAAAATTTCGATCGACAAAACTTCCCGAAGTGGGACCCATGTACATCTGGTGTACAGTAATAAAATCTGGGCCCAAAAGAAATATTCCAAAAGCCACAATTTGCCATGTAGAACATACTGTAGAAATTTGGCTCACTGTTCCCACAAAGGCGCGGCGGATCCGCGGCCAAATCCTGGTTTGGGCCGCGGATCCGCGGCCGTTCTGTGGGATCACGTGACCAAATTTCACCAGTTTGCTTAGAAAAGCGTGCACAATTTTCTGTGATGCTCAAAATAATTTTTAGACCAGATTTAAAATCGACAGAAACTTTGTACAGAAAAATTGTCGTTTTCGAAAATCCGTTCGATCGATGTTTTAAACGTGTTAGCAGAAGTTAGTAAAGCTTAATGGTGAGGCTCTGATACCACTGTAAGTACACGGTAGCACCCCGGCCGTCTAACAGACGCCAAATGCGGAACAAAAACTTTTACAACTGGCGCTATCGTATACTATAACCCGGATCTGCCATTAAAGCTAAACTAACAAACTACAAAGTGGGTAGAAATGTTATACCGAACGATCCGAGTCCTTCGGTCTTCAACCATCATCCCACGCTTTGTTGCGGCTGCTCCGTGTAGGGTTGCTAGGCACGCGCACAAGGGTCTACGAGGCATCAACCATGCCCGATTTAAAATTTAGCCGTGCCGAACAACCCGAATACGGAACTTTAAACTAGAGATTAGGCGAAAACAAGCATGCTAAACATTTTAACACGAAGTGAGAGGGATTACAACCTTTGTAGATCCGGTCCTTCACTTCATATGCTCCGTGTTGTGGTCCCTTCACTGCGATCATCGGGTTCCGGGCTCTCGAGAGGTTCCACGAAGAGAAAGACGCAACCTTTGCTTCCTATCTTCGATACTAAGATGATCTACCTCGAAGTTTCTTTAACACAAACTAATACTCATGAAATGATGTGAACACCATCATCTAAATGGAAAAGGAAGATGAGGATGATGAAGTAGGATTTTTTCTCTCTTTATTTATATTTTTCTCACATTTATCCATCACAAAATCAAAGCAAGAAACCATTTTCAAGCAAAGAAGAAGAAGGAAGAAGATGATGAATAATGAATATCCTTTTGTCATGAATAGGAAAATAATAATATGATAGAATTATGCAACCATGGTTCAAAACTAACCCTTGTAGAGATTTTACTAGGGTTAAAGGTTTGGTTAGGGTTTTGGAAATATCTAGCATAATATCTTAACAAAGACAAAGAAAGAAAACATCTAGAATCTTCTAGAAAGCCTTAACCCTAATCAAACCCTAACCATGTTTAATCTCTACTAAACAAGTTGCATTATGTATCATATCATGTTACAATATTATATATCACATATACAATATTTATTGCAACAAAATAAAATAATACATTTAACATATATCGCATATATATCAATGTATTACCCGAGTGAGAAAAAGAATCTTTTAGTGAGCAAATATTAGTTAATGTAATTTAATATATCATATATATTATTATACATTAAATTATCGAATCAACACTTGATCCGACAATCCGGCTATATCGCATATAACCGGCTAATATTTATCCGTACCGATTCATCGAATCAACACTTGATCCGATGACCCGGTTGATATCAAATATCGCGAGAATAGAATACGGTATCACATATCGCATTATCCTCGGTCCCGCACATATCACATATGTGCTCCTACTCCGTTTTGCCTGAGTCAAGAAACCTCTGTGTAGGACTCTAAAGAATCGTCAATACGCCGGCAGTAGATGATGATCATATCAAACACCCACAAGCTGCAAGCGGTCAGCTAAACGTAACAGCCACCCGGGTATTGAGCGCTCAGAAGATCAACAAGCAAGCCTGTAACTTCTCCTGTGAATCCAAACAGTAACACTCCCGTACAGTCCGGTCTCGTCGTCTGATATGTTGCATATCTCGCCTAGGGGTGGTAAACGTCAGACCCCAGTAGCTCGATAAGTCGTGTCGATTTGAGGTCTATAACAGTTCGAGAAACTACTGATAACACTTACCAGTAAATCTCAGCAACCCTGGCCAGGGATTTCCGGTTATAGCCAATCGAACACAGCACAACATCAACTCCCTATACCGGGAGAGACGAATCCCCTCCTATCGCTCATTGCCTCCATGTGATTCGAGACTGTACCCAAAAGCCACCTTTTTGCACGCCCTCTTGGACGTGGTATGATGGAAATCAAAGCACAGTGGGAATCATACAATACTCTATGACGATCTCGGGTCAACAGACTACTCTGTACCAGTGTCACCGGAGAACTGCCATCTGACGTATGGTATAATACCGTCTGGGAGTTCTCGGCGAGTCCGTCCAGTGTACCCAGTCTTCACTGAGCACCCGTACACCATCCTTGATGTCAAACACCGATGGATATGGGATCATCCATCGCCCATCATATGGGTCAAGATGCGTATACGCTAGTCTACTCTGGTGCATCAATGCCCTGTCTCGATACACCCACGACTAGGAACAATTATAGGATGTACTCGTCGACTACCGTGGCCCCACTAGTATGATCTCATCATAGTCCCAGTAGTCGAGTACATATCCTAAGGGCTTTATCAACATGTAACATAGAGACAATCAGAGTACATGTTAAGATAAAGTACAACCAGATAGCATACTATCATGTCGAGCAAGAAAGTCCTCCTTATATATGTCCTAGCATCCACTACAATATACATCGTATGTACAGTAATGGCCTCTAGGGCATACATATAACTAACAATCTCCCACTTGCACTAGGGCCATCTGTTATGGTATCGCATACCCAACAATTAGCTGCGGTTGAAGTATCTCATACTCAACCATCCCATAAAAGTCTCTACTGGGAAAAAGGCCTTTGTGAGTGGATCCGCGCTGTTGTCCTCTGTGTCTACTCTCCTTAACCTCGATCTCCCGGGAGATCAACCATCTCCATGACCAGGTGATACTGCCTAAGAATTATATCTGGATTTCTGATGGGACGGTAGTTCCTTGGCTGAAGCCACAACTCCATTGTCAGACAATGGTAGGAACGAAGTTCATCTTATGAACTTATATATATATCCAGACTTCCTCTTTGGTAGTATCCTTGGTAACGATGCATCTTGCCTTTAATCGTCTAGTATGTCATGGTATCTAGCTTGGAACTCTTCCAACATACCGTCCCTCCACTGAGGGCATAGACAAGCCTGTGACTGACATTCAGTCGTCCTTATCACCCTGGAACCCTTCCAGTGATTCTCCCCAGGATCGATTGATACCATCTCACTACAACTAGTGAGTATCCTAACATCCAATTAGATCTATCTCATAGATCCAAAACCTAGGATTTAGTCGGTATCACTTTGATCCTATATGGAGAATCCTTGTGATAAGCGGAGATTGACCGAGCGTAGCATAGGAAACTGCTTCCCTATCAAGAGTATGTCATCCACGTACTCTACGAGGATCACCACCATACTCTCTACTACCTTTTTGTATATACAAGGTTCATCTACCATTTTGATGAAGTCAAACTCTTTGACTACCACATCAAAACAGATGTTCCAACTCCGCGATGCCTGTTTTATCATATAAAACATCTTGCACACGTTTCCGCTGCTCCCACTGTCTACGAAGCCCTCTGGCTGTATACTTATAGACACTCTCTTCTAAAACATCATTTAGAAAAGAAGTCATGACACCCAACCACCAGATATCGTAGTCATGGTATGTAGCCGTGGCAAGTAGGATCTGGATGGACTTAAGCAAAGCTCCTTAGAAAAGGTTTCATCATAATCCATACCTAGTCAATGATGCAAACCTTTAACAAGTCTAGCTTTGAAAGTCTCAACTTTTCCATGTACACCAAGTAATCTTCTCAAGATATACTTGCTCCTGATGGGGATTTAACCCTTCAGATAATGCAACCAAAGTCCATACTTTGTTGGTGTATAAGGATTCCATCTCAGATCGATAAGCATCCAGCCATTCTTACAGAGTCGCACTCCTGATGGCCAGCCCGAAACTAGTTGGGTCATCATCTCATGATGCAATCCTCGCTCCCACTGTCATAGAGAAACCAAAGTATCTCTCAGGTGGGTAAGGAACCCTACTAGATCGGCGGAGAGGCTGAGGTTCGTTAGAAACTATTGAATCCTTCGGTTCTACCAAATCATCAGCTGTAGTTTGTATAGCTGGAACATTTCCAGTTCTACATTACAGACCTTGCCTCGAGCTTGTCCGGATTTTGCTTTTAGACATAGGCCGGACAACCCCAAATCTTAACAAGCTTAAGATATGGGCTCTTCCCATTCCATATCACATATGAAGTGGTAGGCAACTGATTTGATTTGAACCCTATTCAATAGGTATGCAGCTTCTCAAGTGCATAACTCCCAAAAGGAAATAGGAAACTCAGTAGTACTCATCATAGAGCACACCATATCATATAGGGTGTTGTTGCTCCGCCCCGATATACCATCGTGCTATGGTGTATACGAAGGAGTAATGCTGAGAGAGAATCTCATTCTCCTTTAGAATAGTCCAGGAATTCCGTGCTCAAGTATTCTCCTCCTTGATCTCATCAAAAGACATAATACTTATACCCGTATTTTGGTTCTCTACTTATAACTTATATTCTGTGAATATCTCAAAAGGTTCGGACTTGTGTTTCAGCAGGAACATATGTCTGAATCTTGAGAGATCATCAGAGAATGTAATGAAGTACAAAGAACCAGTCTTGGCATTTGTAGACAGGGGACTTTCATACATCAGCATGTATCAATCCCAAAAGTTCACTAACTCTTTCTCTGTTTCCAACAAACAGAGCTGTGGTCATCTTATCTTTGTGACATGACCGGCAAGTTTCACAAGATGTAAATTCAAACTAATTTAAATATGCATCTATATGTAACTTCAGCCAGTCGGGTCGCATTGATATGACCTAGTCTACAATGCCTCAAGAAGGATTCGTTCATTTCTGAACTCTTCCTCTTGTGTGTGTTCCGTATACTAAGAACTGTAATTTGATTTAGAACGTCAATTCTTTTAGATAACGTGCCTGAACCGATCAACTCTGGATATAGGAAATGTTCAAAATATTATCCAACAATACAAAATTATATCCTTTCTTTACTAATAAAGAGACTGATATGATTTTGTATATCAGGTTCGGTATCTAATAACATTTGTTCAGAATCAATGTATTCTGGTAATACAGGGTGATAGTGACCAACAGACTTGGCTGCAACACTTGCACCGTTTTCTGTCTCATGAAACTTATCACCCGTTCTCAGTTCTCTACCTATCTGTAGCCCATGTAACAGATTACATATACGGGATCCTGATCCGGTATCACATACCCTGGGCGTAAAGGATACTGAGAAACAGTTCTGTGTAATGAACACACCCGAAGATGATGCATCAGCATGCACTTTCTTCGTTTGGGCGGCACGGGAAATCTGGTATTCCCCAATTTCCTGCTCTGTCTTATAACAATTATAAGTTGGAGCGGGACCAACGTTCCCCAACTCAGTATAACAAGCGGGTTCGGTCAATATATCCGTATTTTTATCTTGATTAAGGCGTGAAATGGTCGCTACTTAGAGAGAGAGAGAAGAAAACACTCAGCGTATGCTCTTGCAAGATTAGATTGGTTATCTAATATATCTAATCAGGATGTCTCCCACTGTTTTAGTCAAATCTTCCTTCAAACCTTAAAAGGAAAGACTAGCCGGGATTAATTACACGCTACAAGTTCGCCAATCTTTCAGCCAGGCCAGTGTCGGTACTTTGAGGGAGGTCCCCCGTGCTTTCGCACGAACCTAATTAAAGTAAACCTCATTTTCCCAGAGGCGTAACCCCGTTAACACCTTTCTAGACACCTACTTGATCGGCTAATTGTAATGTGTAAAACTCTCCCAGGAGTAACTTTTACTCGCAGCGGGTATCGGGATCCAACTATCTCATAGAAGGTATGCAATCTCATTGCAAATTTCAACACTTGAAATTCCCAATAGTATTTTGCCCCTAGCATCCTATGACCTTGACGAATGCCAAACCACCCATAGTCCGCTAGCCAAGTTCAACCCGTACATTTCTTGATTGAATTAAACCCACCCGCACGACCCTTGACGAATGCCAAACAACGCCGTACGAATACCCTAATCCAATCGCATCGTATGCTAGCAGATAAGCACTAGTTAGCTACCGTACACTACGCCTTGACGAATGCTAAACTACCGCAGCACGAATACTAAGTAGTACTTATCTGAAATGACGGAGGGCTACGACGAGTTTTTAAGAAAACCCTTTGCGTAATGAACTTGATATCGTTGTAGAATCGAGTGATTTTAAATGGAGTGTTTTTGAGGCTTTTCTAGTTTTGCTAAAGGGGTCACTCCCGGTGAAGGGATCGTCGGCCCTTTCCTCATCGAATAAGGTGCAGGATATTTCACAAATATCACTATGCAAAGCAAGAACTATAGAAGCAATCAAAAGACAAACCGAGTTTGTAGCATCTGCCAGTTATCGCTAAAGGAGTCACTCCCGGTGAAGGGATCTCGGTCCTTTCCTTATCGAATAAGGTGCTGGATGTTCTACAAGGAACACCGCTGTGCAAAGCAAGAACTGTAGCTACCAGTTTTTATAAACAAGTTTCTACAACATCTTAGGTTTCTTTTATTTCATTAATCTCATTAATGAAGTCCCATTTTAATATGCTTCACAAGCATCACTTTTGAAACGAATTCTGCAATATAACATATATCTCATATATATAATATAAACATTCATCACAGGCAGTAATATGATCTCATCACAGAACATTGCAGCAGAAGAACATATATGAAATATTGGATATACTAGGACGTCCGTGTTTTCAATACGAGCCTGTATAAAACACGGATTCCACGGTCGCGATGAATAGCCAAACCCACATCCCTAGACCCCTACGAGAGCGGCAAGTAACACTGCCAATTCTAGGGTTAGGAGACCCGGTCTCGACTCCTCGAGATGGTCTCCCACTGGACCCTAGAACCCGGTTACTTGTGCTCCCCGCCTTGGGTCTACCTAATGCGGAAAAGTAAATAATATACAACGGTGACATCTTCCGCTACCTGGAAGTGCCCCAATAAAAGAATATTACATACAAGTGAATTTTACATGAATGAAAAAGAAAAAACTCTCATCTCACATAAAACCCCCGGCTATTCAAACGCGACGATCCAATATAACATATCACAGCAACACATAATATCTCATATCATCAACGTAAGCAAGTATGCGTATCCCGATTGTCGTTGATGTATAGCAACGAAGCCGGCGATACACCACATACTACGCTTACGGTCACAGAAAAGAAAGTGTAAAACTACAACAGTTGGAATCCGCAACCACCTTAGACATCACATGCCTAACCAAATGAATTCCTTAGACATCGCATGCCTAACTATTATAAACCCCGCATTTTAGTCTTATTATCGAAAACTCTTTTCAATATCAAGTCGGGCAATTCAACAAGATTCCCGACGTCCTGATCGAATGCTCGTCGCAAACTTTAGTAGACGGCCGCACCCCCGATACCGTCGACGAAGTGCACCAAGGCGGAACACCGCTACCGGGAGCACCCGAACGGATGCTTTCGGCGACGGGGTTCTCCTACAGTCACTTGGTCGGGGCTATGGAGTGAGGCTGTCTATTAAGTTTACCCGGCGAGTATCCGCGTACCCTACGTGATTGCGACGGACTTTTGATCACATCAAAATTCCGTGGCAACCGATCATCTGAGACTAAACTGCTATGTTTATAATATTCAAATTAGTTATCACATAACTACCTGTGGATTCCAATTATTGTATCACATTCCAGATAAATAGAAAAAGTTAAACTTTCCGATTGAATCATCAAACACCCAAGATTTCCCCAATATATCTCAACACTTGAAATCAGTTTAAAAACGTCCATCACATGCCACAGTACCAATGGTCCAGCCGTAGAAGGGTCAAGCCAACGCCTCACATGTGGCACGCCGTACTGCCCCAAACCCTAAGGTTCAAAAGGCAGTTCAAGACGGTCACATAATCGAGTTAAGGTTTGTTGTCTTCTAGAGGGTCCATCGAGTTACTTGCACGACTTAGAACATTCTTAAACAGTAGAAAAAATCCAACTTTTGAAAAAATTTCCGACAGGGGAAAAAGTGAGTTATTGATATCCGTCCGAACTTTTTAACAGTTTCTAAAAGTTATCCGGACAAGCACATAGACAAAATCTAATACTCCGATCGAAACATCGAATCCCCAAAATAACCTCAGAAAATTCAACTCTTGAATAAATATTAAAAATTCCCAGAAAATCCAGCATAATTAAATAGAAGTTACTATGCAAATACGAGTTGATGACGTCACCTTTTCGCCGCGGAACCGCCGCGGAAGGCATGTTTCTGCCGCGGTTCCGCCGCGAGATTTACTGTTCATCAAAAAAATTTTGTACCGTAATTCTTAGAATTCCGTGCTGAATTTTTTACGAATTTTTAATTTGGAAAAATCCACGTTTTTAGAAAAAGTCCAGAGAGCTATTTTGGGTTCGGGTTTTGATTCGATCGGACTTCAAATTCCGTCTACACTTCGCCTAAAGCTCTAGCTTGGCTCTGATACCACTGTAGGGTTGCTAGGCACGCGCACAAGGGTCTACGAGACATCAACCATGCCCGATTTAAAATTTAGCCGTGCCGAACAACCCGAATACGGAACTTTAAACTAGAGATTAGGCGAAAACAAGCATGCTAAACATTTTAACACTAAGTGAGAGGGATTACAACCTTTGTAGATCCAGTCCTTCACTTCATATGCTCCGTGTTGTGGTCCCTTCGCTGCGATCATCGGGTTCCGGGCTCTCGAGAGGTTCCACGAAGAGAAAGACGCAACCTTTGCTTCCGATCTTCGATACTAAGATGATCTACCTCGAAGTTTCTTTAACAAAAGCTAATACTCATGAAATGATGTGACCACCCTCATCTAAATGGCAAAGGAAGATGAGGATGATGAAGTAGGATTTTTGCTCTCTTTATTTATATTTTTCTCACATTTATCCATCACAAAATCAAAGCAAGAAACCATTTTCAAGCAAAGAAGAAGAAGGAAGAAGATGATGAATAATGAATATCCTTTTGTCATGAATAGGAAAATAATAATATGATAGAATTATGCAACCATGGTTCAAAACTAACCCTGGTAGAGATTTTACTAGGGTTAATGGTTTGGTTAGGGTTTTGGAAATATCTAGCATAATATCTTAACAAAGACAAAGAAAGAAAACATCTAGAATCTTCTAGAAAGCCTTAACCCTAATCAAACCCTAACCATGTTTAATCTCTACTAAACAAGTTGCATTATTTATCATATCATGTTACAATATTATATATCACATATACAATATTTATTGCAACAAAATAAAATAATACATTTAACATATATCGCATATATATCAATGTATTACCCGAGTGAGAAAAATAATCTTTTAGTGAGCAAATATTAGTTAATGTAATTTAATATATCATATATATTATTATACATTAAATTATCGAATCAACACTTGATCCGACAATCCGGCTATATCGCATATAACCGGCTAATATTTATCCGTACCGATTCATCGAATCAACACTTGATCCGATGACCCGGTTGATATCAAAAATCGCGAGAATAGAATACAGTATCACATATCGCATTATCCTCGGTCCCGCACATATCACATATGTGCTCCTACTCCGTTTTGCCTGAGTCAAGAAACCTCTGTGTAGGACTCTAAAGAATCGTCAATACGCCGGCAGTAGATGGTGATCATATCAAACACCCACAAGCTGCAAGCGGTCAGCTAAACGTAACAGCCACCCGGGTATTGAGCGCTCAGAAGATCAACAAGCAAGCCTGTAACTTCTCCTGTGAATCCAAAAAGTAACACTCCCGTACAGTCCGGTCTCGTCGTCTGATATTTTGCATATCTCGCCTAGAGTGGTAAACGTCAGACCCCAGTAGCTCGATAAGTCGTGTCGATTTGAGGTCTATAACAGTTCGAGAAACTACTGATAACACTTACCAGTAAATCTCAGCAACCCTGGCCAGGGATTTCCGGTTATAGCCAATCGAACACAGCACAACATCAACTCCCTATACCGGGAGAGACGAATCCCCTCCTATCGCTCATTGCCTCCATGTGATTCGGGACTGTACCCAAAAGCCACCTTTTTGCACGCCCTCTTGGACGTGGTATGATGGAAATCAAAGCACAGTGGGAATCACAAAAGACTCTATGACGATCTCGGGTTAACAGACTACTCTGTACCAGTGTCACCGGAGAACTGCCATCTGACGTATGGTATAATACCATCTGGGAGTTCTCGGAGAGTCCGTCCAGTGTACCCAGTCTTCACTGAGCACCCGTACACCATCCTTGATGTCAAACACCGATGGATATGGGATCATCCATCGCCCATCATATGGGTCAAGATGCGTATACGCTAGTCTACTCTGGTGCATCGATGCCCTGTCTCGATACACCCACGACTAGGAACAATTATAGGATGTACTCGTCGACTACCGTGGCCCCACTAGTATGATCTCATCATAGTCCTAGTAGTCGAGTACATTTCCTAAGGGCTTTATCAACATGTAACATAGAGACAATCAGAGTACATGTTAAGATAAAGTACAACCAGATAGCATACTATCATGTCGAGCAAGAAAGTCCTCCCTATATATGTCCTAGCATCCACTACAATATACATCGTATGTACAGTAATGGCCTCTAGGGCATACATATAACTAACACTCCGATCTCCTGAATCTCCAGTCTCCTCGTCCAGGTAGCACCACGTCGACGGATCATTAAACGGGCTCCCGCCTCTGAACCGAGGCAACTCGATCATCAAGTTTGCTAAAAGAGATGACCAAGATTGATGTAGAGAATAAGTAGAACACTTTGTCTCTCTTCGTCCCAAGCTATGGACGAATGGTTAATGAAGTTGCCTTTTGGATCGGATGAAAATGAGATATGAATATGTTAATTTCCATGAACCAAAACCATAGTCTTTTTCCAAAATGAACAACCATAATCCATCACCAAGAATGGCCGGCCACTATACGGAGGTGGGGGGTGAGTGTATGAAGCAAGGAGGGTAACCATAACAATAAATGAATGGGTGAGTCAAATAAACACCTTGCATTGATATTAATGCAAGAATGATTCATCTAACCTAGTCACCCTTTCATTAAATGCAACCAATGAACTAAGAACACCTTATCATCCTAGTCATCATCTAGAAACTTCTAGAAGCACGACTCACCTTCATGACACACCCAAGTGACGAAAAGATAAATCCGTATTTAACCGAATGTCAAATACGGGTGATAGAAAACTGGAAACTGGCAACTTCCAAAAGTGATCCTGAAACGAATTTCAGGATAACCCCGTAACAGTATAAACATACCCGCATTTGTATTACGACCGAATACAAATGCAACTGAGACAAAGATATTATATCTACACAGTATAATACTCGGATCCGGCTTAAACCAAAGCCCACCAGTATTATCTGCCCGTAATATGACACGTGCGTAAACGCACGTGCATTTTCCGAATCCTTCCATAAAACCATAGGCCTCTACAACGTTTCGCCCGAACATTGGAAACTGTCTGTGGGGGACTCTAATGACTCATCAACACACTGGCACTGGGTATAACCTCTAATACGTCAGAGGTACAAGCTGTACGTAACGGTTGCCTATGTATTGATTGGAAGGGAAGCAGACGAGCGAACTCATCCAGAAACCCTACTGAGCCTAACAGTGACAATATACATACAGTCCGGTCCATTCGTCTCTGAGTATCGCATATCGGCCTAGGGACTGGTAACGTCAGACCCCCAATAGCGGTATAAGTCGTGTCAGAGAGTAGCCCAGAACACCCTGGGATACTACTGGAGTACCTACCAGTAAATCTCCTGCCTCGGCCGAGGGCTTTGTGTAATGGCTCTCCTAGACACAGCGCGATCTCACCCCCAATACCGGGAGAGACGAATCCCCTGCCGATCCGCTCACTTGCCTCCATGTGGCTCGGGACTGTACCCAAAAAAGACCTGTTTGCACAACTCCTTTGAGCCGTGGTAGGGTAGAAATCAAAGCACAGTGGGAACTCACATGAGACAAATGACGACCTCAGGTCGATGAACTAACCTGTACACATGTCACCAGGGAACTGCTATCTGACGCTAGGTATAATACCAACTAGCAGGTTCCCGGCGAGTCCTCTCCGGTGTACTCATAACCCAATGAGCACCTGTATACATCTTAGGTGAACCAACTGACACCAATGGCTTGTGAGACCGGCCACCGCCCCTCATCGGGGTCTCGACTGTATACCAGAGTCTACTCTGGAGTATCGATGCCCTGTCTCGAAACTCCCACGATTAGGGACATCTTAAGGATGTGCTTACAGACCCCATCTCCCACTTATATGATCGCCATCATACTGCTGGCAGTCAAGCAAGACTCCTATGGGCTCTATCAACATGCAATAGTGAACTAAAGCATGTATACGATGATAAAGACAAACAAGATAGCATACTATCATCTCGAGCAAGACTGTCATATCGGTATAGGTCATGCCTCAATCATTGCAATCACGTACCTGCGATCCAATAATTGACTTTGAGGGCACTATATCCAACAAATTGTAGTGAGAGCTTTTTGAGTGGAAGATCAATGAAGATGAGGGTTTTTATTATCTTGCCTCTTTTATTTCTTGTTTTCTAATTTTATTATCTTGTATTATAATTTTATTTATTGTTGTTAACAAGTTGTTGTTATTTCTTGCCCTTATCTTTTCTTCTTTTCCGTATTATTTTCACGCGATTATATTTCGACGGAGTTCGTTGCTTAGGTGAGGACCCAAGAGTTAGCTTGCACCATTTGTAAAACCGTATTTTCCTTTTCCTTCTTTTCTTCCTTCTTGTTTTGTTTTATTTTCTTTTATAATGTAAGAATAATTCCACACTTGTTAAGGCTAAGGAGGTGGTATGAGGGACGGAAAAATCCCTTGTGCTTCTCTTCGCCAAACATCTTGAAACGAACCCCGACCAAACTAACGCAACTCCCTCACTTAGGCACGATATACGTGACATATAACCGCGACCTAAGTCGAGAAGTCCTTTAAGCGCACTACAACGTGACATGTAGTTGTGACTTAATTGGATACATGGTTTCAGGGGTTTGGCCGAGGGTTGGAAATAAGCGTATTTAGCGAACGGACAAGGGGCACTAGGAATGGATTTAACGTTGGAAAGCTTGCTTAAACTAGAAAATCCGATTCCTATGTCCACCTAATCCCCGCTACTTTCGATTATCCCAACATCGTTTTAAGAATGGCAAAAGATAATCACAAAACTAATCCTAACTCTACTAACCAACCTTAACCTTAACAAGCTTACTTGAACATAAATACAAACACTTAGGACAGAATTGAACAAACATATACACATTCTTTATTGACTCGTTTAAAACACGAACGGACATACTACCATCTCCCTGCGGATCGACCCGTGCTCAACCGGCAAGCTGCAAAGCGACACCGTCCTGATCCCGGTTATAACTTTAGAACTTTGAACTCCGACATGCCGAAAAGCGTGCGATCAAATGGCTCCGTTGTCGGGGAGACGGTAACGTATTTTCTTTCTTTTTATTCGGGTTAATATTCTTTTTGTATATATATAAAATTATAAATATAAATATAAAATGAAATCTTTTAGTTATTTTTGATATTTTTTGTGTCCAAGTGTGCAGGTTATCTTAAGCAAGTATAGTAATCATTTAAGAAAACAGAGATTTTTATGTTGGAGAAAGGACCAAGGGGAGTGCAGGAACCAAATGCGAAGCTCAAATTCCTCTGTTTGACCGTGGAACCGCAGTCAAAGTGGGGATTTGGTGGCGGTTCCACGGTTTTATTGATGCCTCTGTGCCCCAATTTTTTTCTACCCTTTCTCTCTCCTTTTATCTCCTCTGTGGATTCCACTAAACAGTATTTTATGTAGGTTTCTTTGCACAGATTGCGCCGCCGCCAAATAAATTTTTTGTTGTTTTAGATTTTGTTTGTTTATACACTTTGCATATAATAATACGGACTTTAAGGGGCTATAATACCAATTCAGATTGGGTGGGGATTTCATCACCCTTCCTAAGACCCCACAAATCACTAATTGTATATGCATTATCTTGAGCTAATAAAAATATCTAGACAAAACCTATAAGGACTTGTCACGCTCAATTAGGACAAGTGAAGGTTGCGGGGAATCGGTCGTTTATCTAAACTTGACTTTGTGGTGCCCAGGCAAGACAAGTGAGGAGGTAATTTTAAAAGGCCCGTCTCACGGTGATTCGTGAGCGGAACCCTCCTTACCTCACTTGTGCTTACCAGGCCACAATTGGCAGTGAAGAGGCGATTCGAAGGTTATCCTGCAACTTGTCGCTTGGAAGTATAGGAGAGATCTAGTTGGACTTTGAAGATGCTAGCTCTAGATATTGTTTGCGCATATTGTGATTGTGATTGTGCTTGTAAAAAGTTAGTCCGATAATTCCGTATTCTTTCAAACAAACAATTTCAAAACTCTAAAAACAAACATTTTTTTAAATAAAAAAAAATTTAAAAAAAAATCCACATTCTTTTTCCCCTCCTTTTCTTCTTCTTCTCTTCATATCATGGGCACTCCACATAGAAAAACTCTTGCCGGACTTTGGTACCCACAACTAGACATTACTTCCTACGGTTTTTGTTTTGGCCGAACTTCGAACGATCCATCCATGCCCAAAATCACATTGAAAGATCGGATAGACGCGTCTAGGACGAACAACTGGGCTCTGCAATCCACTTTGTATCAACCGTTTCAACCTTCCCCGCCTTCTTACATTGATACCCCTTTTGAGAGTCCAGTTGTAACTCCGAGACCTATGCCTTTTGCTGAACATATTGAACAATCTCGTAACCGATCTTTCACTCCTTTCACCACTGCGAATTCTTTTGATCAACAATTCCATTCACCTTCTTATCCGTATGTTGATCCTACCCCTGTCCAACAATTCAATTCCTATCCATCCTACACAACGTTTGCACCTTCCCTAGACATTGCTTCTGAACTGCCATTTTGGAGTTTTCAGTATCCAAACAACTTTGAATATTTTACTGAAACTCCTTCACAGCCCATGTCTAATCTGGAACAGTCGTTAGAAGACTTCTGGGTAGCGTCGTACCAACATATGATGGATTTGAATGCGTCCATGGCCGCCCTCATACAACCTAGTGACCCGGTAGCTAGTTTCTAACCAGCTCCACATTTTCCTTTATATGATGAGGCGGCAGGACAGGCTGAGAATTTGAGTGGAGAGAGAGTGAGCTATACACCCTTCCAAATCAAACCTACCCATTACAAATTGAATCCCACACCTCCGGTTTTGAATGTCTATCGAGTGTCCCATATGACTCACAAATACCCGATAAAACGTTTGACGAGTTGTGCAACTTTGTAGTGTTTGATTTACCGGATTGTGAAGGGTAAATTCCAAGTGAAACCAATCCTAAACCTTTTGACCTCTACACCTCTATCTTAGAACGTGAATTGATTGAAATCCATGCTTTTGATGAGGTGTCTGAGAATATTGATTATCACTTGATTGAGGATATCGACGCTGAGGATATTTTGGATGATGAACCAGCAGATTTGGCGGAGTTTTTCTCTCCAATTCATCATCCCGAGTCATCAACTGTTTTTCCCGAACTCCATATGCGTCTCGATTTTGATGAAATATGCATGGATGAGCTAATTTTTGAGGAGAACATTGAGGAAATTTTTTAGGATGAACCGGTTTTTATTGATGAGTCAGATTTTCCAATTCATCTTGTCCCTTCCATTGACTGTGTACACCCTCCAGAACCTTTACCTGATACCCCTCCTCGATCACTCCTCTCCATCCCTTCCATCATTCCGACCTTGCAAGAAATTGTATCACTTTCATTTCATATATCTGGTTTACCAAGTTTGGCGTACCCATGGTTTCTTACGAATCTTGAGGGATTTGACCCCATTTCTTGATGGATTAATAGATTAGCACAAACGCTTCTTACACATCGGCCATCACAAATTATGCTAATTTATTCACTCCATTTTCACCCTCAAGTTCGTACTCCATTTCTTTTTCCTTTCCGCCATTCTTCTTCTCATATACCGGGACTGTATACCACTTCTATCCCCATACGATCTCGCGTATTCTCCATTTCTTACCTCTCCGTATTCTTTCACCAACCTGCACATTATAACGATAAAATGTTTGAATGGTTAGTGCTCACTTTTGGCCTTTGTAAGGCCTTGTATAGCTTGATATTGTTCTCTCCCCCATAACTCTGAACTTTAATGCTTAAACAGTGGAAACACTGTTTCAGTCAAGTTTGGGGGGAACCTTTTTGTGTATATATTTTTGTTTTGTATAAATTTTTTTTAGGGAGCGCCGACAATTTTGATCCTCTTAGTGTAGCATGACAGTGAGGGCACTGTCAAGTTTAAGTTTGGGGGTGTGCTCGGTAAGCTTCCTTCCTTCGCATTCATTTGTATATTTTGCATTTGCATATTTATTTAAAAACCCATAAAAATAAAAATAAAAAATTTCCAAAAAAATAAAAACTTTGTCGTCAAGTTAGCTAATAGGGTAACTTAGATTTTTTATTCCAAAACTTTAGTTAATACATTAGAAATAACTAAATCTTAGGCTTAGGAATTGAAAACCCTAAAAATAACCCTCCTTTTGTTTAACCTTGGTAAATATGTCCTTGCAGTTTTTTTTGAGAGATAGGTAATCTTGAGTTCAGTTCTTGAGTTAAGTCGAAATGAAGGAAAAGTATTGAAGCTTTACTGAAGAATAAGTCTGAAAAATAGTTTCTATTCTTGAGTTCAAATTTAGAAAGTATATACCCTAAAAACTGCACATACACGCACCTTGAAACTTGGGATAGTAGAGGATACATAGAAATACTCTTTCCTGAAAACCTAGTATGAAAGAAAAAACGGTATTTAAAGCTAAACACCAAAAGTGCATCATTGAAAAATATATCCGGTCTTGAAAAAGAAAAAGAAAATAAAAGAAAAATAAATAAATAAAGTCAAGACCTGGAAACTGCTATTTACGCTTTAAGTTTACACATTCAGTAATAGGATGTTAGTGCCTCAAGAAGCATTAATAGTCGCATGAAAGATGTGTGAGCAAAACCGTCCATTATTAATGAAAAGAAGTAGTATTAGGCATTAGGGCAAGGGTACTAAAGCTTGAATTGAATTCTTAAGTGCAGGGGTGAATAATTTACACACACTTAGGGTTATACAATCGATATTTGGATGAAAGATAGAAATAAAGAATAAAACTTATGTTTTCCATAAACTGATAAAAATCCCTGATTGGAGACCGCACTTTAGAAGGAAAACTCAGGAGATACCAATATCATTCTAAACTTTTTTGGAACGTATAGACCTAAGGTTAAATAAATAGGAGGCGTGAAACATAAGTATAGGATATTTCTAACTTAGGATAACATAATTTCTAACCTAGATACTAAACCGTAGGAGTAGAATCGACGTTAACTTATGAAACTAGCTTGACGGGATTTTATGGGTAGTATCTGCTGAAAACCCTCAGGAGACAGCACTCCTCCTACTAGGGACACCTAGAGATTTAACGGCTTGTTGCACGAGCTCAGTGCAATCGCGTTTCCTGCGAAAGTGAGGTTAGGACTTTTTGTGAATAATTGGTTTTGCTCGGGACAAGCAAAAGTTAAGTTTGGGGGTATTTGTTCATACCAGAATATTGCATTTAATACCGCCCATTCTTACGCTCGTTTGTTTATAGGTAGGTGCTTTTAATCCGTGTTTGCTACATATTTACAGGCTACAGGTTCCTAGTCCAAAATAATGCAAATCATACAAAATCTCCACTATTACGCCAAAATCCAGAACATCTGTTGACAACAGATAAAAGCCGGGGTCTGGTCATCCGTATCCGTCCAGTGTCGCGTACCAGTTCTAGAGACAAGACATATGACAGTGGCCATTCGTGTCTCGGACAAGCACAGAGCACGAGGGGGGCAGCACAAGAATCAATGGGTTCGCAGAGCTCGAGCGAGATGAGGTCAAATGCATTATTTTTTATGCCACTTTGGACTGTTCCAGATCTGAAGAAATTTTTGATGCAATTTGCAATTTGGAGCATGTAGAACAACAGAAGAGAGCAACACAAGAAACCCCAGAAAAAACGACATTCCAATTCCCCCAAATGGCCGCGAATCCGTGGCCAATTGGCCCATTATGGGGCGGATATGCGGCCGAGTTGACTCAGTGTCAATTCGGATTTTGGGGGTAGTTTGGACATTTCATTTGGGCTCAGAATCTTGCCCTAGGGTTTCAGCACTCAGCCTATAAATAGCCCAGTTTTATGCCAAGCCAAGGGTCCAATTCTTATGCTTTCTTGGGGTAGGATTCAGTGTAGTGTTAGTTTTTCTTCTTCTTCTTCATTCTTTCCTCCATGAAAATTGTAGTGAGAACTTTTTCAGTGGAAGATCAATGAAGATGAGGGTTTTTATTATCTTGTCTCTTTTATTTCTTGTCTTGTAATTTTATTATCTTGTATTGTAATTTTATTTATTGTTGTTAACTAGTTGTTATTTCTTGCTCTTTTCTTTTCTTCTTTTCCTTATTATTTTCAAGCGATGGTATTTCGATGGAGTTCGTTGCTTAGGTGAGGACCCAAGAGTTAGCTTGCACCATTTGTAAAACCATAATTTTCTTTTCCTTCTTTTCTTCCTTCTTGTTTTGTTTTATTTTCTTTTATAATATATGAATAATTCCGCACTTGTTAAGGCTAAGGAAGGTGGTATGAGGGACAGAAAAATCCCTTGTGCATCTCTTCACCAAACTTCTTGAAATGAACCCCGACCAAACTAACGCAACCCCTTCACTTAGGCACGCTATACGTGACATATAGCCGCAACCTAAGTCGAGAAGTTCTTTAAGCGCACTACAACGTGACATGTAGTTGTGACTTAATTGGATACAAGGTTGCGGGGGTTTGACCGAGGGTTGGAAATAAACGTATTTAGCGGACGGACAAGGGGCACTAAGAATGGATTTAGCGCTGAAAAGCTTGCTTAAACTCGCAAATCCTATTCCTATGTCCTCCTAATCCCCGCTACTTTCGATTATCCCAACATCGTTTTAAGAATAGCAAAAGATAAGCATAAGACTAATCCTAACTCTACTAAACAACCTTAACCTTAACAAGCTTACTTGAACATAAATACAAACACTTAGGATAGAATTGAACAAACATATACACATTCTTTATTGACTCGTCTAAAACACGAATGGACATACTACCATCTCCCTGCGGATCGACCCGTGCTCAACCGGCAAGCTGCAAAGCGACACCGTCCTGATCGCGGTTATAACTTTAGAACTTTGAACTCCGACATGCCGAAAAGCGTGCGATCAGAATACAACCTTTGTAGACCGGTCCTTCACTTCATTAGCTCCGTGTAGTCATCCCTTCGCTGCGATCGTGAACTCCGGACTCTAGAGAGGCTCCCATGAGGAAATAAACATGCTTGCATCGAAGTCTTCGAGGCCGAAGCTGATCTACGTCGAGGAGACACTAACCCAAGCTATCTTTTCACTAATAATAGAATTAGTGAAGCAAACACCCTATACTAAATGGCAAGTAGTAGAGAATGATGAAGTAGGAAGTGGGCTCACTTTAGATTTGATTTTCTCACTCATTTTCTCACATCTCTATTGAAGCTAGAAAACTTTGTGGAAGAAGAAGAAGAAGCAAGTGATGAAGTTGTAAATGAATTCATGTTGAGGTTAGAAATGCAACCAAGGGTTAAGCATGTCATGCTTAACCCTTGTAGAGAGTTAACAATGGCCATGGGTTAAAGGGTTGGCTTAATAAATATCCTAAGCTAGACAAAAGAGTAGACTTAGTCAAAGGTTCATACAAGCTTCTACAAGCTTCAAACACTAAACTAATTCTCCACTAATTTATTTAACTTTGAATAATTATAAACCCTAATTTAACCCTAGCATGGTATAAGTCTCATACATCTATGTTTCATGTGTAACCTAGCATGAAACAAACATGTACACTTGCAAATATCACATATATACAATATGCACAAACTAGTGAGAAAAGAAATCATAAGTGAGCTAATACTAGTTAATGTAATGTAATATCTCAAATATATAATTATACATTAGATTATCAAATCAACTTTTGATTTAATAATCCGGCTATATCATATATAATCGACTAATATCATGTGTAACAACTTATAGGATCAACACATGATCCGATAACCCGGCTATATCGCATATAACCGACCAATGTCATAAATGCGAGAATAGAATATAGTATCCCATTTCGTATCAATCTCGATCCCGCACATATCACATATGTGCTCCTACTCCGTTTCGCTTGAGCCAGAAAACCTCTGTGTAGGACTCTAAAGACTCGTCAATACGTCGGCAGTAGGTGATGATCATATCAAACACCAAAAAGCCGCAAGAGGTCTGCTAAACGTAACGGCCACTTAGGTATTGAGCGATAAGAAGATCAACAATCAAGCCTGCTCACACTCCTGTGAATCCAATCAGTAACACTACCGTACAGTTCGGTCTCTTCATCTGATATGTCGTATATCTCGTCTAGGGGTGGTAAACGTCAGACCCTAGAAACTCGATAAGTCGTGTCGATGTGAGGCTCATAACGGGTCGAGAAAATACTGATAACATTTACCGGTATATCTCTGAAGCATCCCTGGCTAGGGACTTACTGTTATAGCCAATCGAGCACAGCGCAACATCAACTCCCAATACCAGGAGAGACGGAACCCCTCCTATCGCTCATTGCCTCCATGTGATTCGGGACTGTACCCAAAAGCCACCATTTTGCACGTTCTCTTGAACGTGGTAAGGTGGAAATCAAAGCACAGTGGGAATCATACAAGACTCTATGACGATCTCGGGTCTACAGACTAACCTATACCAGTGTCAACAGAGAACTGCCATCTGATGTTAGGTATAATACCATATGGGAGTTCCTGGCGAGTCCGTCCAGTATACCCAGTCTCCACTGAGCACCCGTATACTGTCTCTGATGTCAAACACCAATGGATATGGGATCATCCATCGCCCATCTTTATGGGTTAAGAAGTTATACGCTAATCTACTCTGGTATATTGATGCCCTGTCTCGATACACCCTCGACTAGGAACATTTGAAGGATGTACTTAATGACTACGATGTCCCTGCTAGTATGATCTGCATCATAGTCCTGGTAGTCAAGTACTCATCCTATAGGGCTTTATCAACATGTAACATAAAGACAATCAGTGTACATGTTAAGATAAAGAGCAACCAGATAGCATATTACCTTGTCGAGCAAGAATGTCCTCCCTATATATGTCCAAGCATCCACTACAATATACATCATATGTATAGTAATGGCCTCTAGGGCATACATATAACTAACATCAAGAAGCGTATACGCTTGTCTACTCTGGAATATCGATGCCCTGTCTCGATACACCCTCGACGAGGAAAAATTATCAGATGTACTTGTGGACTACCCTTGGCCCCACTAGTATGATCTCCATCATAGTCCTGGTAGTCAATTACACATCCTAAGGCCTTTATTAACATGTGAGAGAAGACAGTATCACTATATAAGTCAACATGTTAAGACAAAGTGCAACCAGATAGCATACTATCATGTCGAGAAAGAAAGTCCTCTCTATATATATCCAAGCATCCACTATAATATACATCACATGTACAATAATGGCCTATATGTCATACATATAAGTAACAATCTCCCACTTGCACTATGGCTAGTTGTTGTAGTATCTCATACCCAACATCCCGAAAAGTCTCTCAAATTGTATTTGGGGTATGGCCTTTGTGAGTAAATCCGCTGTGTTGTCCATCGTGTTAACTCTCCTGACCTCGATCTCCCGGCGATCAACTATCTCTCGGATCAGGTGATACCGCCTCAGAGTATGCCTGGATCGCTGATGGGACCTGGTTTCCTTGGCCAAGGCCACCGCTCCATTGTTATCGCAATACAAAGGTATTTGATGCTCAATGGATGGAACCACACCAAGTTCAGTTATGAACTTCTTCATCCAGACAGCCTCTTTGGCAGCATCGTTGGCAGCGATGTATTCAGCCCCCATCGTCGAGACTTCCACGGTCTCCTGCTTGGAACTCTTCCAACAAACTACCCCTCCATTGAGGGTAAAGACAAATCCTGAGACCGACTTAGAGTTTTCCTTATCACTATAAAAGCTCGAAACGGTAAAGGACTACACTTGGAGTTTACCGTTACCATACACCAAGAACATCTCTTTAGTCCTTCTCAAGTACTTCAGAATGTTCTTTACAGCTATCCAGTGACTCTCTCCTGGATCTTCTTGATACCTACTCACTACACTTAGTGAGTATGCTACATCGGGTCTGGTACATAACATCGCATACATGATAGAGCCTACTGCCGAAGCATAGGGTATCCCTTGCATGCGAGCTCTCTCTAAATCATTCTTGGTAGACATCTCTTTAGAGAGAGTGAGTCTTGTGATTGTGGGTAAATTCCCACGCTTGGAATCTTCCATACTAAACCTCTTTAGTATGGTGTCAATGTACCAGGATTGGGACAATCCCAGTATCCGTTTAGCATCACCTAGATTTTCCATTGAGAATCTTTGTAATAAAAAGAGCTTGACCGAGTGCAGCATAAGAACATCATTTCCTATCAAGAGTATGTCATCCACGTACAATACGAGGAAGAAAACCTTACTCTCTGCCACCTTCTTGTATATACAAGGTTCATCTACATTTTTGATGAAGTCAAACTCTTTGACTACCACATCAAAACAGATGTTCCAACTCCGCGATACCTGCTTTAACCCGTAGATGTATTTAAGCAGCTTGCACACCTTCCCGTGGCTCCCACTGTCCACGAAGCCCTCTGGCTGAGTCATGTACATGCTCTCTTCTAAATCACCATTTAGAAAGGCGGTCTTAACATCCATTTGCCAGATTTCGTAGTCATGGTATGCAACGATGGCATGTAGGACCCGGATAGACTTAAGCATAGCCACTAGAGAAAAGGTTTCATCATAATCTACACCTGGTCGTTGACGAAAACCTTTTGCAACAAGTCTAGCATTGAAAGTCTCAACTTTTCCATCTACACCAAATTTTTTCTTGAAGACCCACTTGCTCTCGATGGGTTTTACCCCTTCAGGAGCATCTTCCAAAGTCTACACTTTGTTGGTGTACATGGATTCCATCTCATATCGCATTGCATCTGGCCCTTTCACAGATTCCCTACTCGTGATGGCTTGCTCGAAGGTAGTTGGGTCATCATCTTCCATGATGCAATCCTCGCTCCCACTGTCTATGAGAAAACCATAGTATCTCTCAGGTGGATGAGGAACACTACTAGAGTGGCGGAGAGGCTGAGGTTCGTTGGGAGCTATCGAATCCTCTAGTTCTACCAAATCTTCTATCGTAGTTTGTATCGCTGGAACTTCTTCCAGTTCTACCTCCTCGCCACTAATTTCCTTTGCAAGAAATTCCTTTTCTAAAAAGGTGGCATGCTGAGCAACAAACACCTTTTGTTCCCAGGGTTGTAGAAGATATGTCCTCGCGAATTCTTGGGATATCCCACAAACATGCACAGAACTGACCTTGCCTCGAGCTTTTCCGGATTTTGCTTTTTAACATAGGCCGGGCAACCTCATATCTTAACAAAATTAAGGCACGGTCTCTTCCCCTCCCATATCTCATATGGAGTGGTAGGCACCGATTTAGTTGGAACTTTATTCAATAGGTTTGCTTTTGTCTCAAGCGTTTAACCCTAAAAGGAAATACGTAACTCAGCGGTGCTCATCATAGAGCGCTCCATATCTAATAGGCTGCGATTCCTCCGCTCCGATACACCGTTCTGTTGTAGTGTATACGGAGGAGTAAGTTGAGAGAGAATCCCATTCTCTTTTAAATAGTCCAGGAACTCATTGCTCAAGTATTCTCCTCCTCAATCAGACTGTAGGATTTTAATACTTTTACCCGTTTGTTTCTCAACTTCATGCTTATATTCATTGAATTTCTGAAAAGCTTCAGACTTGTGTTTCAACAGGAACACATGTCCGTATCTTGAGAGATCGTCAATAAATGTAATAAAGTATTAGGAACCATTCCTGGCATGTGTAGATATGGAACCGCATACATCACTATGTATCAGTCCTAAGAGTTCCATAACTCTTTCTCCATGTCCAGTAAACGGAGTTTTGGTCATCTTGCCTTTGAGACATGAATGGAAAGTTTCATAAGATGATAATTCGAATGGATTCAAATATCCATTCTTATGTAACTTAGCTAGTCCTGTCGCATTGATATGACCTAGTCTACAATGCCATAAGAAGAATTCGTTCATTTCTGAACTCTTCCTCTTTTGTGTGTTTTGTACATTAAGAACTGTGGTTTGATTTAGAATGTATATGCCATTACTTAGCGAGCCTGATCCAATCAACTTTTGATCCAGGAAGATGTTCATAACATTATCCTGTACTACAAAATTTTATCCTTCTTTACTTAATAAAGAAACTGATATAAGATTGCATATCTGGGTCGGTATGTAATAGCATTCATTCAGAATCAATGTATCACCATTTGGTAATACAAGGTGATATTCGCCAACTGCTTTGGATGCAACATTTGCACCATTCCCTACTAGTACGGAATGAGCACCTATTCCTAGTTCTCTAACATTCCTTAGCCCATGTAACATATTACATATGTAGGATCCTGATTCAGTATCTAATACCCAGGACGTAGAGTGTACTGAGAAACAGTTCTGGGTGACTAACACACCCGAAGAAGATGCATCAACATGCTCATTCTTCGTTTGGGTGGCTTGGAAATCATGATATTTTCCTATTTCCTGCTCGAACTTATAACAATTATAAGTTGGAGCGGATCCGACGTTCCTTTGCTCAGTATAACAAGCGGGTTCAATCAATACATCCATATTATTATATTGATTAAGGCCTGACATGCTTGCTACCTGGAGAGAGAGAGAAGAAAACACTTAGCGTATGCTCTTGCAAGATTAGATTGGTTATTATCTTATCTAATTAGGATGGCTCCCACTGTTTTTATCAAATCTTCCTTCAAACCCTAAAATGTAAGAGTAGCCGGGATTAATTACACCTTATAAGTTCGCCAATCTTTCAGCCAGGTCAGTGTCGGTACTTTGAGGGAGGTTCCCCGTGCTTTCGCACGGACCTAATTAAAATAAACCTCATCTTCCCAAGGGCGTAATCCCGTTAGCACCTTTCTAGACACCTACTTGATCGGCTAATTGTCATGTGTAAAACTCTTCCAGGAGTAACTCTTACTCGCAGTGGGTATCGGGATCCAACTATCTCATAGAAGGTATGCAATCTCATTGAAAATTTCAACACTTGAAATTCCCGACAAAATTCTGCCCCTAGCGTCCTATGACCTTGACGAAGATCAACAAACCATAGGCTGCTAGTCAAGTTCAACCCGTATATTTCATGATTGAATTAAACCTACCTGCACGACCCTTGACGGAGGTCAACAAGGTCGTACGACTACCCTAATCCAATCGCATCATATACAGCAGATAAGCACTAGTCAGCTACCGCACACTAGCCGTGATGGAGGTCATTAAACGTAGCACGAATACTAAGTAGTATTTATCTGAAATAAAGGAGGGCTACGACTGGTTTTTAAGAAAACCTTTTGCGTAATGAACTTGATATCGTTGTAGAATTAAGTGATTTTTTGAAAAGGAGTGTTTTTTAGGCTTTTTACTAGTAGAGATCACTCCCGGTGAAGGGATCTCGGCTCTTTCCTTATCGAATAAGGTGCAGGATATTTCACAAATACCACTATGCAAAGTAAGAACTAAAAAAAGCAATCAGAAAACAAAACCGAGAGGGTTGTAGCATCTGCTAGTTTCGCTAAAGTGGTCACTCCCGGTGAAGGGATCTTGGCTCTTTCCTCATCGAATGAGGTGCTGGATATTCTACAAGGAATACCGCTATGCAAAGCAAAACATAGAGCTACCCTTTTTGAAAATATAATTCTTCAACATCTTTTAGGTTTCTTTCTTTTTCATTAATCTCATTAATGAAGTCCCATCATTTATGCTTCCTAAGCATCACAGAAGAAACGAAAATGCAATGTACGCTTATGCCATCCACATTCGCCACAGTGTCCCGTTATGCACCGTTAGGTTACTTAACTAACGGCAAAGCGGGGCGGGGATAGCGCAGGTGCAAAACATAAACAACGTTTATTATATATCATATATAGAATAATAAAGTATTCGTCTCACGCATATAATGTGATCACATCACAGAATATCAGCTGCAGAAGATAACATACGAAATATTGGATATACTAGGAATTCCATGTTTTAAATTAAGCCAGTATAAAACACGGATTCCACGGTCGCGATGAGTAGCCAAACCCACTTTCCTAGACCCCTACGAGAGCAGCAAGCAACCCTACCAATTCTAGAGTTAGGAGACCCGGTCTCGACTCCTCGAGATGGTCCCCTACTGGACCCTAGAACCTGGTTACTTGTGCTCCCCTCCTTGGGTCTATCCTAATGCGGAAAAGTAAATAATATACAACAATGGTGACATCATCCTCTGTAGGGTTACTAGGCACTCTAACAAGGGTTAAGAAAGCATCAACCATGCCCGATTAAAAATTTTAGCCGTGCCGAATAACCCTAAACAAGATCGTTTCAAGAAAATTAGGGTTTCACATGCTAGTAAAAGTCATTTACTACTAAGTGAATATGAAATACAACCTTTGTAGATCGGTCCTTCACTTCTAAAGCTTTTTTTCGTTGTCCCTTCGCTGCGATCATGGTTCTCCCGGTCTCTTGCATGGCTTCACGAGGCGAAAGATGCGTCCTTGCTAGAAGTCTTCGAGGCCGAAGATGATCTATGTCGAGGGAATACCGACTCAAGCTACTACTTCACTAACAAGATAATTAGTGAAGCAAACACCCTAAACTAAAGTGCTAGTCTACTAGAGGATGGAGAAATAGGAAGTGGGTTCTCATTAGAATTTAATTTCTCACAACGTTTCGGTCTCTTTTAAAAACCCAAGCAAGCTTTTCTTTGCTCAAAGAAGAAGAAGATGAACAAAAGAAAAGATGAGGATAATGATCAAGTGAGTGAGCTAACCATGGTGAGTGAGTATCATATACTAACTCATGTAGAGACTTAATCATGGCTAAGTGTGATGGTTATGTTAATAAAAATCCAAAGTAAAAACAAACATAGTGGACTTTAGTCAATGCATCCACAAGCTTCCACAAGCTTCATGGATTTTCTAATTTTCCACTAATTTTGTAATTACTTTAAATACATTAAACCCAATATAACAAATAGCATGGTGTAAGTCTCATACACCCATGAAAGATGTATCATCAACCATGATACAAAATCAAAAACACACATTTAATATATATCACATATATACTAAAGTTGTGCACATGTGAGAAAAATCCTTAAGTGAACAAGTGTTAGTTAATGTAAACTAGTATATCTAATATACAATTATACACTAAATTATTAAATCAACACTTGACTTAATAATCCGGTCATATCTCATATAATCGACTAACATCTATTGTATCGACTTATTGAATCAACACTTGATTCGATAACCCAGCCATATCATATATAACCGACCGATACAAAAAGTCGCGAGAATAGAATACGGTATCACATACATGCATTATTCTCGGTCCCGCACATATCACATACGTTCTCCTATTTCGTTTTGCCTGAGCCAGTAAAACCTCTATGTAGGACTCTAAAGACTCGTCAATACGCCGGCAGTAAGTGATGATCACATCAAGCACCCACAAGCCGTCAGAGGTACTAGCTAGACGTAACGGCCACCCGGGTATTGAGCGATCAGAAGATCAGCAAGCAAGCCCGCTCCAACTCCTGTAAAAGCCTGCCGGTAACACTTCCCGTACAGTCCGGTCTCCTCGTCTGATATGTCGCATATCAAGTCTATGGGTGGTAAACATCAGACCCCAATAACCGATAAGTCATGCCGATATGATGCTCATAACGGGTCGAAAAACTACTGGTAACACTTACAGTAAATCTCTAAATCATCCCTGGCCAGGGACTTCCCTGTTACAGCCAATCGAGCACAGCGCAACATCAACCCCCAATACCGGGAGAGACGAAACCCCTCCTATCGCTCATTGTCTCCATGTGACTCAGGACTGTACCCAAAAACCACCGTTTTGCACGCCCTCTTGGACGTGGTAAGGTGGAAATCAAAAAACAGTGGGAATCACACAAGACTCTATGATGATCTTGGGTCTACAGACTAACCTGCACAAGTGTCACCAGAGAATTTCCATCTGACGTGAGGTATAATACCATCTGGGAGTTCTCGGCGAGTCCGTCTGGTGTACCCAGTCTCCACTGAGCACCCGTATACCATCTCTGATATCAAACACCAATGGATATGGGATCATCCATCGCCCATCTCATGGGTCGAGAAGCGTATACGCTAGTCTACTCTGGTATATCGATGCCCTGTCTCGATACACCTAAGACTAGGAACATTAAAAGATGTACTAATGGACTACCATGGCCCCACTAGTAATATCTGCATCATAGTCCTGGTAGTCAAGTACACATCCTAAGGGCTTTACCAACATGTAACTATAAGACAGCATCAAGAGACAAGTATACATGTTAAGATAAAGAGCAACCAGATAGCATACTATCATATCGAGCAAGAAAGTCCTCTCTATATATGTCCAAGCATCCAATATAATATACATCATCTGTACAATACTGGCCTCTAGGGCATACATACAACTAACAATCTCCCACTTGCACTAGGGCCAGCTGTTGTAGTATCGCATACCAAGCATCCTGAAGAGTCTCTCAAACTGTATCCGGGAATAGCCTGCGTGAGTGGATCCGCAGTGTTGTTCTTCGTATCAACCCTCCTGACCTCAATCTCCCGGCGATCATTTATCTCCCGGATCAGGTGATACCGCCTCAGAATATGCCTTGATCGCTGATGGGACCTGGGTTCCTTGGCCAAAGCCACCTCTCCATTGTTATCGCAATACAAAGGTATTGGATGCTCAATGGATGGAACCACTCCAAGTTCAGTAATGAACTTCTTGATCCAGACAGCCTCTTTGGAAGCATCGTTGGCAGCGATGTATTCAGCCTCCATTGTCGAGTCTGCCACGGTTTCCTGCTTGGAACTCTTTAAGCTAACCGCCCCTCCGTAAAGGGTAAAGACAAATCCCGAGTGCGACTTAGAGTCGTCCTTATAACTCTGGAAGCTCGAATCGGTAAAGGACTCCACTTGGAGTTCTCCGTTACCATACACCAAGAGCATCTCTTTAGTCCTTCGCAAGTACTTGAGAATGCTCTTCACAGCTGTCCAGTGACTCTCTCCAGGATCAGCTTGATACCTACTCACTACACTTAGTGAGTATGCTACATCGGGTCTGGTATATAGCATCGCATACATGATAGAGCCTACAGCCGAAGCATAGGGTATCCCTTGCATGCGAGCTCTCTCCAAATCAGTCTTCGGAGACATCTCTTTGGAGAGAGTGAGCCCGGAGATCGTGGGTAAGTTCCCACGCTTAGATTCTTCCATACTAAACCTCTTTAGTATGGTTTCAATGTACCTGGATTGGGACAATCCCAGTATCCGTTTGGATCTATCTCTATAGATCATAATCCCCAGTATGCAGGAGGCATCACCTAGATCTTTCATTGAGAATCTTTGTGATAAGAAGAGCTTGACCGATTGCAGCATAGGAATGTCATTTCCTATCAAGAGTATGTCGTCCACGTACAATACGAGGAAGACAACCTTACTCTCTGCCACCTTCTTGTAGATACAAGGTTCATCTACGTTTTTGACGAAATCAAACTCTTTGATAACGACGTCAAAGCAGATGTTCCAACTCCGCGATGCTTGCTTTAATCCATAAATGGATTTAAGCAGCTTGCACACCTTCCCGCTGCTCCCACTATCTACGAAGCCCTCTGGCTGAGTCATGTACACGCACTCTTCTAAATCACCGTTTAGAAAGGCGTTCTTAACATCCATTTGCCAGATTTCGTAGTCATGATATGCAGCAATGGAAAGCATGATCCGGATGGATTTAAGCATAGCCACTGGAGAAAAGGTTTCGTCATAGTCCACACCTGGTCTTTGACGAAAACCCTTTGCAACAAGTCTAGCTTTGAAAGTCTCCACTTTCCTATCTACACCAAGTTTTTTCTTGAAGATCCACTTGCTCCCAATGGGTTTTACCCCTTCAGGTGCATTTTCCAAAGTCCATACTTTGTTGGTGAACATGGATTCCATCTCGGACCGCATTGCATCCAGCCATTTCACTGAGTCCCCACTCGTGATGGCCTCTTCGAAGCTAGTTGGGTCATCATCAACCATGATGCAATCCTCGCTCCCAGCATCCATGAGAAAACCGTAGTATCTCTCAGGTGGGTGAGGACCCTACTAGATCGATGGAGTGGCTGGGGTTCATCCAGAACTATGGAATCCTCTGTTTCCACCAGATCTTCTGTTGCAGCTTTTGTAGCTGGAACCTCTTCCAGTTCTACCTCATGACCACTAATCTCTTTTGCAAGAAATTCCTTTTCAAAAAATGTGGCATGCCGAGAAACAAACAACATTTATTCCTCAGTGTGGTAGAAGATACACCCTTGTGAATTCTTGGGATATCCTACAAATTTGCATAGAACAGACCATGCCTCGAGTTTTTCCGGATTTTGTCGTTTGACATAGGCTGGACAACCCCATATCTTTACATAGTTAAGACATGGTCTCTTCCCTTTCCATATCTCATATGGAGTGGTAGGCACAGATTTGGGGCCATATTCAATAGATGTATGGCTGTTTCTAGCGCATACCCCCAGAAGGAAATAGGTAACTCAGCTATGCTCATCATAGAGCACACCATATCTAATAAGGTGCGGTTCCTCCGTTCTAATACACCGTTGTGCTGTGGTGTATATGGAGGAGTCAGCTGAGAGAGAATCCCATTCTCTTTTAGGAAGTCCAGGAATTCATTGCTCAAGTATTCACCTCCTCGATCAGATCGAAGGATTTTAATACTTTTCCCGGTTTGGTTCTTGACTTCTTGTTTATATTCTCTAAATTTCTCAAAAACTTCAGACTTGTGTTTTATTAAGAACACATGTCCGTATCTTGAGAGATCGTCAGTAAATGTAATGAAGTACGAAGAACCATCCCTGGTATGTGTAGACATGGAACCGCATACATCACTATGTATTAGTGCCAAGAGTTCGGTAACTCTTTCTCCGTGTCCCGTAGACGGAGTTTTGGTCATCTTGCCTTTGAGACTTGACTGGCAAGTGTCATAAGATGAAAATTCGAACGGTTTCAAATATCCATCCTTATACAACTTAGCTAGTCGTGTCGCATTTATATGACTAAGTCTACAATGCCATAAGAAGGATTCGTTCGTTTCTGAACTCTTCCTCTTGTGTGTGTTTGTTATACTCAGAACTGTTGATTGATTTAGAACATAAATGCCATTGCACAACGTGCTTGATCCAACCAACTTTTGGTTTAGGAAAATGTTCATAACATTATTCTGTAATACAAAATTATATCCCTCTTTACTCAACAAAGAAATCGATATAATGTTGCATATCAGGTTCGGCATGTAATAGCATTCGTTCATAATCAATGTATTACCAATTGGTAATACAAGGTGATATTCCCCGACAGTTTTAGCTGCAACAATTGCACCATTTCCAACCCTTATGTCTTTATCACCTTCTCCAAGTTCTCTACCTTTTCTAAGCCCATGTAACTGATTACATATATGGGATCCTGACCCGGTATCTAATACCCAGGACGTAGAGCAAATGGAGAAACAGTTCTCTGTAATGAACACACCCGAAGAAAATGCATCAACATGTACTTTCTTCATTCGGGTGGCATGGGAATCCTGGTATTCCCCTATATCCTGTTCAGTCTTATAACTTTTATAAGAAAGAACGGAACCAGCGTTCCCCAGCACAGTATAACATGTGGGTTCAGTCAAAACATCCATATTATTATCTTTATTAAGGCATGATATGGTCGCTACCTGGAGGGAGAGAGACGAAAACACTTTAGCGTATGCTCTTAAAAGATCAGATTGGTTTATTATTTTATCTAATCAGGATGGCTCCCACCTTTTTTATCAAATCTTCCTTCAAACCCTAAAAGGAAAGACTAGCCGGGATTAATTACACCCTACAACTTCACCAATCTTTCAGCCAGGCCAGTGTCGGTACTTTGAGGGAGGTTCCCTGTGCTTTCGCACGGACCTAATTAAAGTCAAGCTCGTTTTCCCAGAGGCGTAACACCGTTGACACTTTTCTAGACACCTACTTGATCGGCTAATTGTCCTGTGTAAAACTCTCCCAGGAGTAACAATTACTCGCAGTGGGTATCGGGATCCAACAATCTCATAAAAGGTATGAAATCTCATTGCGAATTTCAACACTTGAAATTCCTGATAATATTTTACCCCTAGCGTCCCATGACCATGACGCAGGCCAACAAACCATAGTGCGCTAGTCAAGTTCAACCCGTCATTTCTTGATTGAATTAAACCCACCCGTACGACCCTTGACGCAGGCCAACAAAGTCGCACGACTACCTTAATCCAATCTGCATCATATGCATAAGCAGATAAATACTAGTTAGCTACCGTACACTACGTCTTGACGCAGGCCAACAAACGTAACACGAATACTAAGTAGGACTTATCTGAAATGACGAAGGGCTACGACAGGTTTTTCTGAAAACCTATTGCGTAATGAACTTGATATCGTTGTAGAATCGAGTGAATTTTTGAAATGGAGTGATTTTGAGTCTTTTATTAGTTTTACTAAAGAGATCACTCCCGGTGAAGGGATCTCGGCTCTTTCCTTATGGAATAAGGTGCAGGATATATCATATATATCGCTATGCAAAGCAAAAACTCCAAAAGTAATCAAAAAACAAACCGAGTGTTGTAGCATCTGCCAGTTTTGCTAAAGAGGTCACTCCCGGTGAAGGGATCTCGGCTCTTTCCTCATTGAATAAGGTGCAGGATATATCATATATATCACTATGCAAAGCAAAAAATGTAGCTACCCTTTTTGAAAATTTGATTCTACAACATCTTTTAGGTTTCTTTTCTTTCATTAATCATATTAATGAAGTCCCATCATTTAAATCACCTAAACATCACAGATAAATACGACGTACACTTATGCTATCCGCATTCGCCTCGATGTCCCCTCGTGCACTGTTAGGTTAAGTAACTAATGGCAGAGCGGGGCAGGGCTAGCGCGGGTGTAAAACATAAGTAACGTCTATATAATATATCATATATACTATATACAGTATTTATCACAACATATCGAATGATCACATCATAGATATTGCAGCAGAAGTAAACATATGAAACATTGGATATACTTGGACGTCCGTGTTTTATTTTGAGCCTCTATAAAACACGGATTCCACGGTCGCGATGAATAGCCAAACCCACACCCCTAGACCCCTACGAGAGCGGCAAGTAATCCTTCCAATTCTAGAGTTAGGAGACCCGGACTCGACTCCTCGAGTTGGTCTCCCACTGGACTCTAGAACCCGGTAACTTGTGCTCTCCTCCTTGGGTCTATCCTAGTGCGGAAAAGTAAATAATATACAAACGGTGACATCAACCTCATCCCGGAAGTGCCCCAATAAAAGAATATTACATACATTTAATTTTACATGAATGAAAATAAAAACCCTCATCTCATATAAAAAAACCCGGCTATTCAAAAACGCAACGGTCCAACATAACATATCCAGCAACACATAACATCACATGTCATCAACGTAAGTAAATATGCGCATTCCAATTGTCGTTGACATATAGCAACGAAACCGGCGATATCACATATTACACTTACAGTCGCAGAAAATTAAGTGTAGAACTACAACATTTGGAATCCACAATCTCTTTAGACATCGTAAATCCAAAATATCACATACTTCGCATTTCATGCCTAACTATATGAATTCTACAGATTGTATCACATTCCAGATAAATAGACAGTATTAAACTTTCCGATCGAATAATCAAATACCCAAGATTTCCTAAATAGCTCAACACTTGAGCGGAGTTAAAAATTTCCAGAATACGTCACAGTAGCAACGGTCCAGCCGTAGAAGGGTCAAGCCAACGCCTCACATGTGGCACGCCGTACTGCCCCAAACCCTAAGGTTCAAAAGGCAGTTCAAGACGGTCACATAATCGAGTTAAGGTTTGTTGTCTTCTATAGGGTCCATCGCATTACATGCACGTTTTTCCGAAAGATTTAAACTCATGGAAAAATTCAACACTTGAAAGTTTTTCGTGCCGGGAAATAATGAGTTAATGATATCCATTCGAACATTTTAACAGTTTCGAAATATCCGGAAAACATAACGAAATTAAATATTCCGATCGAATCAACGATTACAAAATAAACCCCAGAACACTCAACACTTGAGTCAGATTAAAAATACCCAGAAAATAGTAACAACAGATACAAGTATTACTGTGCAAACACGTGTCAATAATACCAAAGTACGGCCGCGGAACCGCCGCGGGAACCAGGTTCCTGCCGCAGTTCCGCTGCGACTTAATGGTATCATGAGCTCGTATTTCATGGTAATTCTTAGAATTCCCTGCTGATTTTTTAGGTATTTTCAATACAGAAAAATCACAGTTTTTAAAATTTGTCCAGAGAGGGGTTTATTTTGGCGTTTCGGGATTCGGAGTTTTAACTTCGTATACACGTCGCCTAATGCTCTAGCTAGTCTCTGATACCACTGTAAGGTTACTAGGCACTCTAACAAGGGTTAAGAAAGTATCAACCATGCCCGATTAAAAATTTTAGCCATGCCGAATAACCCTAAACAAGATCGTTGCTAGAAAATTAGGGTTTCACATGCTAGTAAAAGACATTTACTACTAAGTGAATATGAAATACAACCTTTGTAGATCGGTCCTTCACTTCTAAAGCGCCTTGTCGTAGTCCCTTCGCTGTGATCATGGTTTTCCCGGTCTCTTTCATGGCTTCACGAGGCGAAAGATGCGTCTTTGCTAGAAGTCTTCGAGGCCGAAGATGATATACGTCGAGGGAATACCGACTCAAGCTACTACTTCACTAACTAGAGAATTAGTGAAGCAAACACCCTAAACTAAAGTGCTAGTCTAGTAGAGGATGGAGAAATAGGAAGTGGGTTCTCTTTAGAATTTTTTTTCTCGTAATGTTTCACTCTCTTTTAAAAACCCTAGCAAGCATTTCTTTTGCTCAAAGAAGAAGAAGATGAACAAAAGAAAAGATGAGGATAATGATCAAGTGAGTGAGCTAACCATGGTGAGTGAGTATCATATACTAACTCATGTAGAGACTTAATCATGGCTATGTGTCATGGTTAGGTTAATAAAAATCCAAAGTAAAAACAAAGTTAGTGGACTTTAGTCAATGCATCCACAAGTTTCCACAAGCTTCATGCATTTTCTAATTTTCCACTAATTTTGTAATTACTTTAAATACATTAAACCCAACATAACAAATAGCATGGTGTAAGTCTCATACACCCATGAAAGATGTATCATCAACCATGATATAAAATGAAAAACACACATTTAATATATATCACATATATACTAAAGTTGTGCACATGTGAGAAAAATCCTTAAGTGAACAAGTGTTAGTTAATGTAAACTAGTATATCTAATATACAATTATACACTAAATTATTAAATCAACATTTGACTTAATAATCCGGTCATATCTCATATAACCGACTAACATCCATTGTATCGACTTATCGAATCAACACTTGTTTCGATAACCCGGCCATTTCATATATAACCGACCGATACAAAAAGTCGCGAGAATAGAATACGGTATCACATACACGCATTATTCTCGGTCCCGCACATATCACATACGTGCTCCTATTTCGTTTTGCCTGAGCCAGTAAAACCTCTATGTAGGACTCTAAAGACTCGTCAATACGCCGACAGTAGGTGATGATCACATCAAGCACCAACAAGCCGTCAGCGGTACTAGATGGACGTAACGGCCACCCAGGTATTGAGCGATCAGAAGATCGGCAAGCAAGCCCGCTCCAACTCCTGTAAAAGCCTGCCGGTAACACTTCCCGTACAGTCCGGTCTCCTCGTCTGATATGTCCCATATCAAGTCTACGAGTGGTAAACGTTAGACCCCAATAACCGATAAGTCATGACGATATGAGGCTCATAACGGGTCGAGAAACTACTGGTAACACTTACCAGTAAATCTCTAAATCATCTTTGGCCAGGGACTTCCCTGTTACAGCCAATTGAGCACAGCGCAACATCAACCCCCAATACCGGAAGAGACGAAACCCCTCCTATCGCTCATTGCCTCCATGTGACTCGGGACTGTACCCAAAAACCACCATTTTGCACGCCCTCTTGGACGTGGTAAGGTGGAAATCAAAGCACAGTGGGAATCACACAAGACTCTATGACGATCTCGGGTCTACAGACTAACCTGCACAAGTTTCGCCAGAGAACTACCATCTGACGTGAGTTATAATACCATCTGGGAGTTCTCGGCGAGTCCGTCCAGTGTACCCAGTCTCCACTGAGCACCCGTATACCATCTCTGATGTCAAACACCAATGGATATGGGATCATCCATCGCCCATCTCATTGGTCGAGAAGCGTATACGCTAGTCTACTCTGGTATATCGATGCCCTGTCTCGATACAACTACGACTAGGAACATTAAAGGATGTACTTATGGACTACCATGGCCCCACTAGTATGATCTGCATCATAGTCCTGGTAGCCAAGTACACATCCTAAGGGCTTTACCAACATGTAACTATAAGGCAGCATCAAGAGACAAGTATACATGTTAAGATAAAGAGGAACCAGATAGCATACTATCATATCGAGCAAGAAAGTCCTCTCTATATATGTCCAAGCATCCAATATAATATACATCATCTGTACAATATTGGCCTCTAAGGCATACATACAACTAACATCCTCAACCCGGAAGTTCCCCAATAAAACAATATTACATACAAGTTTATACATGAATGAAAATGAAAAACTCTCATCTCACATAAAAAAAACCCGGCAGTTCAAAACACGACGATCCAATATAACATATCCCAGCAACACATAACATCACATCTTATCGACGTAAGTAAATATGTGTATCCAAATTTTCGTTCACATATAGAAACGAAACCGGCGTACACCACATATTACACTTACGGTCGTAGAAAAGAAAATGTCAAACTACAACATTTGGAATCCATAATCACCTTAAACATCATAACCCCGAAATATCACATACTTCGGATTTCATGCCGAACAATATGAATTCCAAATATTGTATCACATTCTACAAATAGATAGATGATGTTAAACATTCCTATCTAATCAATCAACACCAAAAATTTGCCAAAAAGCTCAACACTTGAGCGCAGTTTAAAAATACTCAGAACATGCCATAGTACGTATGGACCAACCGTAGAAGGGTCAACCCTTGCCTGACCTATGGCGCCGCGGAACTACCGCAAACTCTAGGGTTTGGCGGCGGTTCTCAGGGTCATAGAATCGAGGTAGGGTTTCATTCTTGTAGAGGGCCCATCGCATTACTTACATGAATTTTGAATGTTCATTAACTTGGAAAAATCCAACTCTTAGAAAATTTCCATCGCGTGAGAAATTAGGTTATTGATATCTGTTCGAACTTTTTAACGCCGTATAAATAACCCAAAATAATGTTAGAATTACGACTACGAAACTCTCTGAATTTCCTTTATAGAAAATTAATATCTCATGCAATTTTAGAAAAAACAAGCAACACGTGAAACACCAAAACCCAAAGACCGGAACACAGAACAAAAACGAACCCCAAAAGCTTCTACAGGGTCGGCCAGCTCGGAATTTTTGGCCATGTCACCGGGTCAAATCCGACCAATTTTGTTCGTTTTAGTCCATTGTTAATGTTACATCTCATATAACATTCAGCAGTTGCTTAAAAAATATTCGACGGGTTGAAATTTTTGACAGAAACCGAGTTTTAGTTTCACGTGTTTCGGAGTTGTTTCGGTTTCATAATTCTATAATTATCATCTAATTATTTATCCTGTCTCCGATACCGCTGTAGAAATGACTAGCATGACAGCAAGGTCTCGGGAGGCATCGTCCATGCCGTTTTCAAAATTTTGCCATTCTAAACAATCCTAACCCTAGAATCTTAACTAGAGATTTAGACAATACTATATGTAAACAACTTTACATCTAAGTGAATATGGAATACAACTATTGTAGACCGGTCCTTCACTTCAATAGCTCTATGTAGTAGCCCCTTCACTCCAAGTAGTGATCTTCCGGACTCTAGAATGGCTCCACAGGATGAAAGGAACGAGCTTGCACGAAGTCTTCGAGGCCGAAGATGATCTACATCGAGGAGACACTAACCCAAGCTACCTCTTCACTAATGAGGGATTAATGAAGCTAACACCCGGAACTAAATGGCTAATCTAGTAGAGGATGATGAAATAGGATTTTTTCTCACTTTAGAATTAATTTTCCCACTCTTTTTCTTCTCCTCTCAAAAACTAGAGAGCTAAGCTCCTATGAAGAAGAAGAAGCAAATATTGGATGAGAGAGTGAATGGAAATCATGGGTGAGAAATATCTCATATAACTCAAGTAGAGACTTTACCATGGGTTTAAATAATGGTTAGGTTAACAAATATCTAAGGCAGGACAAAACTAGTGGACTAAGTCAATGGGTCTATAAGCTTCCACAAGCTTCACCTATATGACTAATTTCCAGCTAATTTGGATTTACCTTAAATAAATAAATCTTGCATTATCATGAGCATGGTGTGAGTCTCATACACCCATGTAGTGTGTATCATCGAGCATGACACAAAAAGAAAACACAAATAATATATATCACACACAAACACACACACACACACACACACACACACACGCACATACACATATATATATATTAAGTGTGCACATGTGAGAAAAAGAAATTCTTAAGTGAGCAAATTTTAGTTAATGTAAATTAAAATATTAAATATATAATTATACATTAAATCATTAAATCAACACTTGATTTGATAATTTGGCTATATCTCATATGACCGACTAATATTATTTGTATCAACTTATCGAATCAACACTTGATTCGATAACCCGGCTATATCTCATATAAACGATCGATATCATAAATCGCGAGAATAGAATACGGTATCACATACTCGTATTAATCTCAGTCCCGTACATACCATATATGTGCTCCTACTTCGTTTTGCCTGAGCCAGTAAACCTCTATGTAGGACTCTAAAGACTCGTCAAAACGCCGGCAGTAGGTGATGATCATATCATGCACCCATAAACCGTCAGCAGTACTAGCTGGACATAATGACTATCCGGGTATTGAACGATCAGAAGATCAACAAGAAAGCCCGCTCTAACTCCAGTAAAGGTTATCAGTAACACTACCGTACAGTCCGGTCTTTTCGTCTGATATGTCGCATATCTAGTCTAGGGGTGGTAAGCGTCAGACCCCAGTAACCGATAAGTCGTGCCGATGTGAGGCTCATAACGGGTCTAGAAATTACTAATAACACTTACCAGTAGATCTCCGTATCAGCCCTGGCCAGGGACTTCCTGTTATAGCCAATCAAGCACAGCGCAACATCAACCCCCAATACCGGGAGAGATGAATCCCCTCCTATCGCTCATTGCCTCTATATGATTCGGGACTGTACCCAAAAGCCACCGTTTTGTACGTTCTCTTGAACGTGGTAAGGTGGAAATCAAAGCACAGTTGGAATCACACATGACTCTATGACAATCTCGGGTCTACAGACTAACCTGTACCAGTGTCACCAGAGAACTACTATCTGACGATACGTATAATACCAACTAGGAGTTCTTGGCGAGTCCATTCAGTGTACCCAGTCTCCACTGAGCACCCGTATGCCATCTTTGATGTCAAACATCAATGGATATGGGATCATCCATCGCCCATCATATGGGTCAAGAAGTGTATACGCTAGTCTACTCTGGAATATCGATGCCTTATCTCGATACACCCTCGACTAGGAATAATTATAAGATGTACTTGTGGACTACCCTTGTCCCTACTAGTATGATCTCCATCATAGTCCTGGTAGTCAATTACACATCCTAAGGGTTTTATCAACATGTGCGAGAAAGAAAGTATCATTGTACATGTCAACATGTTAAGACAAAGTGTAACCAGATAGCATACTATCATGTCGAGCAAGAAAGTCCTCTCTATATATATCCAAGCATCCACTATAAGATACATCACATGTACAATAATGGCCTCTAGGGCATACATATAACTAACAGTACCGGCTGCACGTAACGACTACCCTAGTATCTGTCGATAAGTAGGCCGATGAGCAAACTCATCCAAACTCCTACTGAGCCTATCTGTGACAATCTCCGTACAGTCCGGTCTGTTCGTCTAAGAGTATCGCATATTGGGCCTGGGGGGCGATAATCGTCAGACCCCATGCCGGAGTGTAGCCCAAAACACCCTGAGAAACTACTGGAGTACCTACCAGTAAATCTTGCTTGCCCTGGCCACAGACTTTGTGTAATGGCTTTCCGAACACAGCACGATATCAACCACCAAAACCGGGTGTAACATTTCAGAAATGCCACGACCCAAATTTAGGCCCGTAACCGGCACTTAAACTACGTAACATCAACAGGCGTACGCAACTTAAGTAAGCCGAAACCCAGAAATCTAAACCACCCAAAAATGGATAAGCAGAGAAAACATAGTTAAAACCTTCAGAAAAATCCTAAGTAAAAATCTTTACACTTAAGTTTTACTTTCTCAAAAATTTCGGCAGCACCTCCTTTGTAAAAACCAGCCCCGAAAACGGGTACAACATAGAATATAAATAAAGAATCCCAAATGGGTCTAAATCACGCCCAACGGCGGAGACAACCACCACAAGCATATATACGATGCCGAAGCGAAGAAATATAAATGAAAACAGCATGAGGAGGTAAACATTACAACAAGACCGGCTCCCACGAGCACGACACCTAAAGTCACCTAAAAATAATACAACACCGATCCTCACAACTCGTCTCTAAGTCAAATACATGAAGTGGTAGATGGAGAGTACTATATCCAACAAAAGATAAACAATGTACAAAAACGGATAACCGTGAACCCACCTAATAGCAAAGGCCTCACAGCCAACCATAGCGATATCCGCAAAAGTAGAGATAATAAGAAGTCCTACTACGACTACTCTGAGGGTAAGTCCTGCAAAACACTGTGGCACAACGGGGGTGAGTTGCCAACTCGTGAATAGTAAATAACATCATACTGTAATCGCAAGTATACACGAACAGCGATAAATCTATCACATGTAATCTGATAGCATAAGTATGGCAATATGATTATGCAACTATCATGATTAAGGTACGCCACCAGAGCATTATATCTACATGAATCAAATGTATATCAAATAAATCATGAGTATGGGATAAATAATAAACCTCATGCACAAATCATCAGCCTGGAAAAACCAGGTGTAAATCAACAACACCCTAAATCCCAAAATCCTCAGACGCAGTCATCAGGACTGGCCCCTGTATCCTGTAAATCTCATGGAACCTGAGTGCCCAACATCGACACTCGAAAACATCATGAAAATACTCATGTCCAACATCAACACGTAAAACCACATATCATATCTGTACATCTCACGGAACATGAGCGCCCAATATCGACTCTCGCAATCCTTGGAACATGAGTGTCCTACACTGACACTCACAATCCCCATAGCCATATATCTCACGGAGCATGAATGTCCAACCTTGACATTCGCAATCCACGGAACATGAGTATCCAACCCTGACACTCGCTATCCCCATATACATACGTCTCACGGAACATGAATGTCAGACACCGACATTCGAAATCCAAATCAATATATCTCACGGAACCTGAATGTCAAACACCGACATTCGAAATCCAAAACCATATATCTCTCAGAACATAAGTGCCCAACATCGACACTTGAAATCCCCAAATCGCATGAAAAACAAATCTCGATGCGTAAATCCATATAATATGACATGCAACAAAGAACAACAATATGCGCATATTAAGGGAAAATCCGCTATCTAATTGCATCAAGTCATTACATATATCACGCGGTTCCCAATTATCCAAATCCAATATAACACACACACACACACACACACACATATATAACAGCGTCCCATACCACTGATATATATATCATATAATGCTGAACATATAACTATAGCAACATATATGTGTGAGCATGTAGGTATAGCAAGGCATATGTGTAAGCATGTAGGTGTACAGGTATGCTATATTTCATATGCACCATCGCACAAGAATAAATTCCTCAATGTCTCTAACCAATAGCAATATCATATGAATATTTGTGTTGTGTGTATCATGGAAATTACTGATAGTGTGTGTGTGTTGCATACAATGAGTGCTCGTGTAACATGGACTGTCAATAATAGTGCAGTGTACAAAGGGTTCGGGTTCAGGCACAACAAGTAACTATATGCAATGAAGTTCATTCATCATCTCTATATGTGCATATAAACATGCGTCTAATATCATATCATCTCTAGCCCTGACGCTTAATGCCATACGGGTGATTTCCCCATAGATGTTAAATCTACTCACCGACAATCTCAAGCTAGGTATATCCAATCACCCGCTTCCCTTTCGTCGCAGCTCTGGAAGTCCCCACATGCGATCCTAAAATTTCACAAACACAACACATAAGGCTAAATATCCTACGCCGAAATAAAGATAACGAAATGCAAGGATAACGCCAACAAGATAATTACACTGTGCACCTAGTGCACAAAACACGTACGACATTGGCACAACCCAAGTTAGGATCGCTAAACTACGCAACCACCAAGCCTAGACCCCGATCGTACGGATCGCGCATTCACAACACAATATATCGCAAGGAAGATAATGTATATAACATCGCAACGTCCATTAGAACCCACGTCCAATTAAATCCGAAAACCTAGAAAGAAACTTTTCTCATTTTAGCTCAAGTCTAGAATTTAACATAATTCTAGCGATCTCCATCACCCCAAAATAGCTTAACTAAGTCATCCAAACGATTACTAAAATTTTAATCTCACCCAAATATGATTTAACAAAAGTTAGTTTGCTAATAAACTCAATTAAACAAATTAGGAATTTAACAATTATCATTCTCCCACTAGGTTATGTTTTCCAAGACTACACATAACAATTAACCATTTCAACCAAATCAAACCCTAACTTGATCTTCACAAAACTATCATGAATTATCTAAACATGCAATTAAAGCTATATTAAACATCTAATAAGCTAGCTTAATGATTTAAACAACAAATAAAGATTAGGGTTAGAATTTTATACCTCCTTAAGATCACAAATTAGCAACTAAACTCATCATTTTAGCCTCTAAAATGATGTCTTTCTTGAAGATCTATGCTAGTTTAACATTGAAAAAAGATGGGTAGGGATTTATTTATGAGTTTGTGGGATTATTTAAGGATTTTTGTGAGCTTGATGAAGTGAAAATGAGGCAAAGGAAGCAAGAGGGCAGCAAGGGGATAGATTTCGGCTAAGGCAAAAGAGAGAGGGTGTCACGACCCGAAATTGGCATGTGGCGGCCCTTAAACTACGCAACGTCTACAGGCATAACGCAATTTAAGTAAGACGAAAACTCAGCAATCTAAACCATCAAAAGTAGTAAGTGATAATAACAATTTTTAAAACTTTTGAAATCTCAAGACAAATTCCTTAAAGTCCAACTTTATTTTCTTTAAAAATTTTGGCAGCACCTCCTTTGTAAAAACTAGCCCCAAAAAGGGATACAACAAAGATATAAATAAAGCATCCCCAAACAGGAACAAATACACGCCCAAAGGTGGAAAATAACCACCACAACAGATATACGACGCCGTAGCGAAGAAATAAAAGACGATATAAATAAAACTGCATAAAAGACCTCCAAGTCACAAAATAATATATATTATCGTCCTCACATCAAGTCTCTAAGTCAATACATGATAATGGTAGATGGAGAGTACATGGTACAAAGATATACAATGAGCAACATCGGATAACCGCAAAACCCACCTATAGCAAAACTGCACACAGTCAGCCGTAGCGGTATCCACTGCAAAAGATGATACGATAGATAGAAGCCCTGCCTCGACTACTCTGAGGAACAACCTGCAAAACACTGCGGCACAATAGGGGTGAGTTGCCAACTCATGAATAGTGAATAACATATGCAGGTAATCGCAAGTATGCACGTACAGCGCAAATCTATAAACACAAGCGGATAGAAATAATGGCATTATGTATGCAATAGTCATGAAAGGTACTCTATCAGGTACTACTAATACATGAAGCAATAAATGGCAATCTGTATATGCAACAGTCCTGAAAGTTTCTCTATCAGGTACTACTAATACATGAAACAATAAATGGAAATATGTATGCAACAGTCATGAAAGGTACTCTATCAGGTACTACTAATACATGAAGCAATGCATATAAAATAAATGCAGAGTATGGGATAAAACATGTCATCCTCACAGAATCCTGACCTCGTGGCAGGACCAAAATCCATCAAAACAATCAAAATCCCAAATTTCCTCAAATCAGCCCCCAAATTGGCTCTCATATCCTGTAAGTCTCATATATCTTGAGTGTTCAATATTAAGTAAATCTCATATACCCTGAGTGTCCAATATCAAGTAAATCTCATATATCTTGTATCTAATATCAAGTAAATCTCATATATCCTGTATCCAGTATCAAGTAAATCTCATATATCCTGTATCCAATATCGAGTAAATCACATATATCCTGAATATCTAATATCAAGTAAGTATCATGAAATGAATAAGTATATTTGCATGAATCATTATGATGATGTATATAAATTAGATATGTATACATATATATTAGCGTCCCATTCCACTAATATATATATATATATATATATATATATATATATATGCATATATAACAGCGTCTCATTCCACCGTTATATGTACTTATGAGTAAAAATATCATGAAAACATGTGTCAAGTATCGACACATAAATACTGATTATCAGGTGCTGTCACCATGACTGACCCCTGATAGGTACGTATCATACGCTATCTCGAAAACCCGAGTGCCCAGCTTCGATCCTCGCATTTCGACGTATCCATACGTACATAACTCCGGTCGGTATCCCCGCGATAACCGCCGAGTCAAAATACTGTCACCGGTAGATATGATTCCCCACTAGCTCATCGTCTACTCGACGATCTTCTTGCCTCGGGGTACCTCCGGGCCCCACCATGTACCCGCACATGGCCCGCGCCGCCTCCTCGCAGAGGGTATATATCTGAACCGAGAAATCTAATGGTGGATGCTGAAATATCATATCAAGAGAAACCGGGTTTTTCAAATAATGCATAATTTCATGAAACTACCACGGTCCTCAAATCCAGAAAACATCATGAAAAATCCATATCTCAATGCGAAAATCCATGAATATAATATATGCAATATAAAACTATAATGTAAGCATATAAAAGAAAAGCCGCTATTTAACTGCAACAAGTTAATATATATATATTTATATATCATGCGGTTCCTAATTTCTCCAAGTCCATATAACATCAAATAAAGGTGAACATGTAGCTATAACCAGATATATGTGTAAACATGTAGGTATAGCAAGGTATATGTATCCACCTATCAGTAATGATGTAATACCCTCCAGGTATAAGTGTAAGTATGTATGAAAGATGTACATGTAGCTATATCTCATATGTGTATATACCTATCACTAATGGTACAATACCATATAGGTATATAGGTAACTAGCATGTAAGCATGTCAAGGCATATGTGTAAGCATGTAGGTATACAGGTATGCTATATGTCATATGCACGAAGGAAAATAAGGATCATGACTCAATATCCCTAAACAATACAATATCACATATGTATAGGTGTTGTGCGTGTCATGGCAATTATCGATGGTGTGTGTGTAGCATACAATTAGTGCTCGTGAAACATAAACCGTCAATAATGGTATTGTGTCTTATTGGTACTAAGTCCATACGCAATAGAAAATGAGATATGCAACAAAGGTATACATGCATAATCAATATCCATATACTTCTAACTAATAGTCATATCATTTAATCTAGCCTAGACGCATAACGCCATGCGAGCGATTCCCCTGTAGATGTTAAATCTACTCACCAACGCTCTTGGCTAAGCAAAGCCAACCACCAGTTTCCCCTTCTTCGCAGCGTCCGAAGTCCCCGCCTGCGAACTTAAAACATAAAACAATATAACAAGTATGTATATTAGCAACGACCAATAACACGTACAAACTATGTTTGACCGACGCGACAACTCCAAAAAAACTCTCAAGTGTTCGCCTAGTGGCTAACGTGCATAGCGACACAATGAAACCAACTCAGAGCAACTGCTACGCAGAACACGAACCGTATCGGATAACGTAACGCTTGAAACGAAACACAAGAAAACAAGCAAGTGATCCTAGATTTTTCTACACAAACAATTTGTAAAAGTTGCACATACCACAGGACCACACATAACCCAGAGACCTCCAGACCAAAATCCACACCCCAACTCCCCAGTCTGGCCGCAATTTGCGGCCAGAAGCAATTAATTTGCAGCCCACTGTTCATGGAATAGTGTCAGGTTTTTATAGTAGGTTCTAGGTCACTACATAAGGTCACTGTGATGGGAACTTTTCCAAAAAATATCTGGTTTGATAGCAGATCATCCGAGACCGAAAACTACACTAAAAAATGATATTTACCCGAAACGAAACTATACGCGATCTAAACTGAAACTAAAAGACTATACAACACAATAACATCGTAAAGAACAGATAGAGATCATTACCTACTCACACAAGCTCAAAGATCCTAGCTTTCCAAGCTCCAAGGCATCCAAGAGGCAAAACACGGCAAATGAAGTGATTTGGGTAAGATTTTATGAAGGTTAGTGTAGGTTTTGATGAAGGATAGTTCAAGTGTTCAGTTGAGAGCTATGAGGATGAAGAGATAATAAGAAAGGAATAAGTGAGAGAGAAATGAGTGAGGTGTGAAGAAGAGAGAGAGAGAGATAGAGAGGTGAGGATAAGAAAGAGTGAGGTGAGTGCACCATGCATTAACTCCTCATTAATGCACACACTAAGATCACCATGCTACCTCTCCCCAAAACAAAAGCAAAAAGAAATATCTCACACAAATATCTAAAGGTTTAGGATTAAAGCAAAGCAAGGATTAGGATTAGGGTTAAGTTGTCATGGTCACTAATCTAGATTAGCACAAACAAACCCTCACATTAACGTGCACACGTGCGTGCGAGCCATAACAAATAATAATAAATTATTAAATAAATGTTATAAAATATGAGGAACCCAAATTGGTAAACTTTTTACAGAAAACCCGCACTATCGCTTAATTAACACTAATCGAATCCTAAGGCGTTACAATCTCCCTCTTAAAGAAAATTCGTCCCCGAATTTAAAATTCTCACTAAACGTACCTTTAAAGATATGAGTACAAAACTCCCAAAATCTCGCTCGCAGTCTCCCAAGTGATCACCTCACTATACGGTTACACCAAAGAAACCTCCACAGATGGCAAGACCCTTGACCGAAGTTTCTCCACCTACCGATCCAATAACACTATCCGCTGCCAGTGAACGAAAAGATTGTGCCCAAGCTAAATAGTCTCATGCTGAATCATGTGAGAATGGTCATGAAGGTATTTGCGAAGTATCGACACAAGGAAATGGGGTGAATACTCAATAATCTGGGCGGAAGTGCCAAATTATAGGCAATGGAACTAACTCGCTTTAAGGATCTCAAAAGGACCTACAATCCCGGGATAAGCTTACCAAAACTCAACACGTCATTCATCGAAAAATCCATAGGAATATATGATCTCCTACTGCGAACTCAAGTCTGCGACCACCACGATCGGCATAAGACCTCTGTCTGCACTGGGCTGCTCTCATCCTGACCTGAATCAACTGGATCATCTCCGAAGCCTCTCGACTAGCTGGTGTCCGAAAATCCTACTCTCGCGGAGTCAGAAAAATAGAATGGCGATCGATACCACCTACCAAACAAGGCCTAAAGGTTGCCAATTGGAATGTCTCCCGATAACAGCTATTAAAAGAGAACCCTAACAATGGCAAGTGACGATCCCAACCGCCAACAACAATTAGTACGCAAGCACAAGCATATCCTCCAGAGTCTGTATAGCCCGCTCTCACAAACCATCATCCTGCGGATGGAAAAGCGGAGCTAAAGCTCAACCAGTACCCAAAGCTTCCTGAAGCTTCTGCTAAAGACGGCAAGAGAACAGGGTGCCTCTATTGGATTCAACACATGAAGGAACTCCATGCAAACGCACATACTTAACGAAGAAAGACTGAGAAAACTGAGCATAACCGGACAACAAACACCCAAATGGAGTCACACCCTGTCTAGAACTAGGTAGACACCACAACGAAATTCATGGAGATCTGCTCTCATTCCCACTCCGGAACGGTTAAAGGTTGCAACTCTCCAGCCGGTCTCAAATGCCCAACTTTAGCTCACAACAAGACAGACACCTTGAAACAAAATCCGAAACTTCACTCTTCATCCCTGCCCACCCGTAACTATCTCACTAGTCACGTCACATATTGGTAGAACTTGAATGAACACAAAAAGCTGACTGATGTGCCTGCTCTAGGATTTTGCGTTTCTACCCATCAGTATTAGGTACATACAAACGCGTCCCTAAACGTAGCACACCCTGGTCACAAATCAAAGACTCTGAATCTTTACCCAGCCGAGTATGCTCAAGAATCTTAGACAAACGAGCATCGGCGGGCCGTGCTTCACGAAAACGATTAAGGAAAAATGGACGGGCGCGGACATGAGCAAGTTGTCCCCTCAGTAGAGGCGAACTTAAGTTGTACTCAATGATCGCATAAGAACTGTAAATCTGCAGAAGACTGTCTCAGAACTGCGCACAACTGGGAGAAGCTAACCCCGGGCCTACGACTCCAGCATCAGCTACCACAATCGTCTTGCCTTGGGTAACGAGGATCTCACAAACACAATCCTTTACAAGCTCCATCCAACGACGCTGTCTCAACAATCAAAACCCGATGCAGGAAGATGTACATTAAGCTCTGGTAGTCCGTGAAAATTTGACACGACTCTCCACACAAGTAGTGTCTCCAAATCTTCAACGCATGACCACCGCGGCCATCTCCAGATCATGAGTAGGATATCCTGCTCGTACTTCCCCCAACTATCGGGAAGCAAAAGCGATAACTCTATAGTGTCACATCTGTACACAATCAAGCCCCACTCGCAAAACATCATAGTAAATAACAAAGTCGACCGATCCAAAAGCAAAGAAAGAACTGGTGCTGTCGTCAACCGAGTCTTCAACTGCTAAAAACTCCCTACGCATGCCTCAGTCCAAAGAAAAGGAACCTCCTTTCCGGTCAGTCCAGTCAACGGTGAAGCGATACACTAGCAATCCTGCACGAAATGGCGGTAAAATCCTGCTAAGCCCAAAAATCTGCGGACCTCCATCCCGGATATAAGTCTGGGCCAAAGCTGTACGGCATCAATCTTCCTCGGGTCCATACGAAAACCGTCTCCCGTAACTACAAGACCTAGGAGTCAACAAAATCAAGCCTGAAGGAACACTCCGAGAATTTAGCAAACCGCTGGAGCTCTCTAAATGTTTGCAAAGCAAATCCTCAAGTGCAGCCCACGTTCCTTACGACTCTTCGAAAAGACCAGAATGTCATCAATAACACAACAATCAACTGGTCGAGGAACAGCCTGAAGAAATCTGGTTCATCATATCCATGATTGCTGCTAGGGCATTGGTGAGTCCAATGAGACTACCAAAACTCTTAAAGCCCATAGCGCGCACAAAAGCAGTATTCGCAATGTCATCACTTCGAACCCCCAACCAATGATGACTTAGAAAATGTCTCGTACTCTGGAATTGATCAAAGAAATCGCCAATGCGAGGTAAAGGATACCTATCCGCACCGTAACTCAGTTCAATTGACGATCCATCAATACACAACCTCAACTGTCGTCCTTCTCCTGACGAACAGAATAGGAGCTCCCCAAAGCGAAACACTCCGACGAACAAGCCCACCTACAAGAAACTCTGCAGCTGATCTTTAAGCTCCCTAAGCTTCGCCGGCTCATCTGGAACAACGCCGGAAAACTCTCGCACGATAAGAACCCGGTCCAACAAACCCACTGTGGCTCTAGTATCACGAATGAAATCCAAGAATCCTTGACATCCCTCTCCTCAAAAGCCGATTAGCGAAAAAGGCTGAATTCAAGCTGTGAGAGGCGGCACCACTGTCCCCTTGCACAACAAGAACTGACTCGCCGGGAAAACAAAACCTGACGGTTTCCTCGTGGCAGTCCACAGACGCATAGCACGTAGCTAAGCAGTCCGTGCCCAGGAAAACGTCAAATCCAACATCTCTAGAAGGTTCAAAACGACGGACGAATCTCTATCTCCGATCCGAATGTCATACGACTAAAACACGTGTCGCACAACAAAAGAATCGCTGACAGAAGTTAACACAACAAATGGCTGATCTAGCTAACACGACTCTCGGCCCAATCATGGCACAAAGTGTGTAAAACAAACAAGTGCATTAAAAGAACATACGAAATAAGAATACATGAAAACTCTGCATTGGACGCCCGCGCGTCCCGATGAGTAGAAGCAAACTCTCGTGTCTGCCCCTACCCGCAACTGGCTGAACTCCTCCTCTACCAACCTGTACACTTGGAATGAATCCTCCTCGACCACGACCTCTCTGCACATAAGTCGGACACGGTGCCAAGGAACAATGTTTGACGAAGTGTTGAAGTCTCCCGCATCAAAAACATCCACTCCATGGCTGCTGACCCTCCTGGGGATGAGAGCTGAGCGATTGTCCTCGTCCTAAGACTCTGCTACTCCCGTGATATGGTCGAAACCTGTCACGGCGACTGAAGCTCTGTCCTACGGCCGATACACCTGTACGAGCCCTCCTCGGTCCTCGAACTCCTAAAGTCTCGGAAAGACGCTCCTCTTCCAAAAGGGCTGTGTCCACTTATGCTGTGTAAGTGACGAAATGTTGTGTACTGATCGCAAGGAACAATTGGGTAATAGGGGTGGCAACCTCCTGTCATTGCGCTCGACTGGCCTCAACCAACGGCCTCATCATCAGGCGAAAGTCCTGCATCTCTGCCTTAAGCCTAGCGATACGATCTATCGAAGGCGGATCCATCTGCTCCTGTACAGCGAGCGTACCATCCTGGTCAAACCTCATTCCACACGAGTCAACTCTAAACTCGGCCCTCGCTGCACCTCTCTGAGCCCTCATAGTCATCGGCGGCAAAAGGCTATAAATGGAAATAGGATTCGATAAGAACACGGAAATCGAATCAAAAGGATATGTATCATCAAGGAAGGAATTTCAAGAAATTAGTACTTAGGTCACTTAGGCGGAGTACTGTGTCGTAAGTATGCCACGGACATACATGTTAGTTATATGTATGCCTTAGAGGCCATTACTATATATACGATGTATATTGTAGTGGATGCTGGGACATATATAGGGAGGACTTTCTTGCTCGAGATGATAGTATGCTATCTCTTTACCTTAACATGTATACTGATTGTCTCTCTGTTACATGTTGGAAAAGCCTTTAGGATGTGTACTTGACTACCTGGACTATGATGCGGATCATACTAGTGGGGACATGGTAGTCCATAAGTACATCCTTCAAGGTCCCTAGTCGTGGGTGTATCGAGACGGGGCATCGATATACCAGAGTAGACTAGCGTATACCTTCTCGACCCATACAGATGGGCGATGGAAGATCCCATATCCATTGGTGTTTGACATCAGAGATGATATATGGGTGCTCAGTAGAGACTGGGTACACTGGGCGGACTCGCCGAGAACTCCCAGATGGTATTATACCTTACGTCAGATGGCAGCTCTCTGGTGACACTGGTATAGGTTAGTCTGTAGACCCGAGATCGTCAAAGAGTCTTGTGTGATTCCCACTGTGCTTTGATTTCCACCTTATCACGTCCAAGAGGGCGTGCAAAACGGTGGTTTTTGGGTACAGTCCCGAATCACATGGAGGCAATGAGCGATAGGAGGGGATTCGTCTCTCCCGGTATAGGGAGTTGATGTTGCGCTGTGTTCGATTGGCTATAACCGGAAATCCCTGGCTAGGGTTGCTGAGATGTACTGGTAAGAGTTATCAGTAGTTTCTCGAACTGTTATAGACCTCATATCGACACGACTTATCGAGCTATTGGGGTCTGACGTTTACCACCCCTAGGCGAGATATGCGACATATCAGACGAACAGACCGGACTGTACGGTAAGTGTTACTGGTTGGATTCATAGGAGTGTGAGCGGGCTTGCTCGTCGATCTTCTGATCGCTCAATACCCGGGTGGCCGTTACGTTTAGCAGACCGCTTGCGGCTTGTGGGTGTTTGATATGATCATCACCTGCTGCCGGCGTATTGACGAGTCTTTAGAGTCCTACACAGAGGTTTCCTGGCTCAAGCGAAACGAAATAGGAGCGCATATGAGATATGTACGGGACCGAGAATAATGCGTGTATGTGATACCGTATTCCATTCTCGCGATGAATGTATCGATCGGTTATATGCGATATAGCCGGGTTATCGGATCATGTGTTGATTCGATAAGTTGTTACTATTGATATTGGTCGGTCATATGCGATATGACCGGATCGTTAAATCAAGCGTTGATTTAATGATTTAATGCATAATTATATATTTGATATATTAGTTTGCATTAACTAGTATTGGTTCACTTAAAATGGATTTTCTCACTTGAAGTGCACATTGTATATGTGATATATTTTTTGTGCACTTGATTGTATCATGTTTGATGATACATGCATGTTGGGGTGTATGTTTAGTTTAAACCTCGGTTAAGTAAATGGTTAGGGTTTTAATTTACTTATTCATTTATTTATTTAGTTATTCATCTTTGAAGGATAAATAGAATGGTGGCTTATTTTGTTTCTTTCATGAAGCTTCATGAAGTGTTGAAAGCTTGACCATTTTGTTTGTTGACTTAACCCTAACCATTCAACCTAACTATAGTTTATTCTCTACACCTAACTATGGTTGCCATTATGATAAGTATCATATTATTTCTTATTTTAAAAACTTATCATCATATTCTTTCTTCTTCTTCTTCATCTTCAACAAGAAGAAAACCTTGCCTTCATCAATGGCAACTTGAGAAAATGAGTGAGAAATCCAATTCCAAATTGAACCCACTTCCTATTTCTTCATGCTCTACCTCTTGCCAAGTAGTATAGGGTGTTTTCTTCACAAGTTTCATGGCTTGGTGAAGTTGGAGCTTGATCTTTTGTTGCCTCGACGTAGATCATCTTCGGCATCGAAGCCGACGACCTAGCCCGCCCATTTCTCCGATGAAGCCGATGCTAGAGTCCAGGATCCGATACGGACAGCGAGGGGACTTCATCACGGAGCCATGGAGGTGGAGGACCGGATCTACAAAGGTTGTAGCCCCTTCTCTTTAGCTATAAATTCGTTTATTTGCAATGTTTCGCCTAATCTCTAGTCAACGATCGCATTAGGGTTTCTCGGCACCGGAAATTTTTGAATTTGGCATGGTTGATGCCTTGTGAGACCTCATTAGTGTGCCTAGGAACCCTACAATACACACACTACGTTAATCTGCTTCAGCTACCTACTCTATCATACCAAGGGCATCCTACACTCCGAAAGGTAAACCCTAGCGCTCTGATACCAACTTTGTCACGACCCGAAATTGGTACGTGACGGCCCTTAAACAACGCAACGTCTACAGGCATAACGCAATTTAAGTAAGCCGAAAACCCAGCAATCTAAAACATCAAAAGTATTAAGTGATAATAACAATTTTTAAAACTTTTGAAATCTCAAGCCAAATTCCTTAAAGTCCAACTTTATTTTCTTTAAAAATTTTGGCAGCACCTCATTTGTAAAAACTAGCCCCAAAAAGGGGTACAACAAAGATATAAGTAAAGCATCCCCAAAAGGGAGCAAATACACGCCCAAAAGCGGAAAACAACCACCACAACAGATATACGACGCAGTACGAAGAAATAAAAGACGATATAAATAAAACTGCGTAAAAGACATCCAAGTCACAAAATAATATATAATATCGTCCTTACATCAAGTCTCTAAGTCAATACATGATAACGGTAGATGGAGAGTACATGGTACAAACATATAAAATGAGCAGCATCGGATAACCGCAAAAGCCACCTATAGCAAAACTGCACACAGTCAGCCGTAGCGGTATCCTCTGCAAAAGATGATACGATAGATAGAAGCCCTGCCTTGACTACTCTGAGGAACAACCTGCAAAACACTGTAGCACAACAGGGGTGAGTTGCCAACTCATGAATAGTAAATAACATATGCAGGTAATCGCAATTATGCACGTACAGCGCGAGTCTAACATATGCAAGAGGATAGAAATAATGGTAATATGTATGCAACAATCATGAAAGGTACTCTATCAGGAATTACTAATACATGAAGCAATAAATGGCAATATGTATATGCAACAGTCATGAAAGGTACTATATCAGGTACTACTAATACATGAAACAATAAATGGCAATATGTATGCAACAGTCATGAAAGATACTCTATCAGGTACTACTAATACTTGAAGCAATGCATATAAAATAAATGAGGAGTATGGGATAAAATATGTCATCCTCATGGAATCTTGACCTCGTGGCAGGACCAAAGTCCATCAAGACAATCAAAATCCCAAATTTCCTCAAATCAGCCCCAAATTGGCTCTCATATCCTGTAAGTCTCATATATCCTGAGTGTCCAATATGAAGTAAATCTCATATATCCTGAGTGTCCAATATCAAGTAAATCTCATATATCATGTATCCAATATCAAGTAAATCTCATATATCATGTATCCTATGTCAAGTAAATCTTATATATCCTGTATCCAATATCGAGTAAATCTTATATATCCTGAATGTCCAATATCAAGTAAGTCTCATGAAATGAATAAGTATATTTGCATGAATCATTATGATGATGTATATAAATTAGATATGTATACATATATATTAGCGTCCCATTCCACTAATATATATATATAAATATATATATATATATATATATATATATAAATGCATATATAAAAGCGTCCCATTCCACTGTTATATATACTTAGGAGTAAAAATATCATGAAAACATGTGTCAAGTATCGACACATAAATACTGATCTATCAGGTGCTGTCACCATGACTGGCCCCTGATAAGTACGTATCATACGTTATCTCGAAAATCCGAGTGCCCATCTTCGACCCTCGCATTTCGACGTATCCATACGTACATAACTCCGGTCGATATCCCCACGATAACCGCCGAGTCAAAATACTGTCACCGGTAGGTATGATTCCCCACTAGCTCATGGTCTACTCGACGATCTTCTTGTCTCGGGGTACCTCTGGGCCCCACCATATACCCGCACACGGCCCACGCCGCCACCTCGCATGGGATACATATCAGAACCGAGAAATCTCATGGTGGATGCTGAAATATCATATCAAGAGAAAACGGGTTTTTCAAATAATGCATAATTTCATGAAACTACCATGGTCCTCAAATCCAGAAAACATCATGAAAAATCCATATCTCAATGTGAAAATCCATGAATATAATATATGCAACATAAAACTGTAACATGAGCATATAAAGGAAAAGCCGTTATTTAACTGCAATAAGTTAATATATATATCATGCGGTGCCTAATTTCTCCAAGTCCATATAACATCAAATCAAGGTGAACATATAGCTATAGCCAGATATATGTGTAAACATGTAGGTATAGCAAGGTATATGTATCCACCTATCAGTAATGATGTAATACCCTCCAGGTATAAGTGTAAGTATGTATGCAAGATGTACATATAGATATGTCTCATATGTGTATATACCTATCCTTAATGGTACAATACCATATAGGTATATGGGTAACTAGCATGTAACCATGTCAAGACATATGTGTAAGCATGTAGTTATACAAGTATGCTATATGTCATATGCACGAAGGAATATAAGTATCATGTCTTAATATCCCTAAACAAAACAATATCACATGTGTATAGGTGTTGTGCGTGTCTTGGCAATTATCGACGGTGTGTGTGTAGTATACAATTAGTGCTCGTGAAACATGAACCGTCAATAATGGTGTTGTGTCTCATTAGTACTAAAGTCCATACACAATAGGAAATGAGATATGCAACAAAGGTATACATGCACAATCAATATCCATATACTTCTAACTAATAGTCCTATCATTTAATCTAGCCCAGACGCATAACGCCATGCGGGCAATTCCCCTGTAGATGTTAAATCTACTCACCAATGCTCTTGGCTAAGGAAAGCCAACCGCCAGTTTCCCCTTCTTCGCAGCGTCCGAAGTCCCCGCCTGCGAACCTAAAACATAAAATAATATAACAAGTATGTATATTAGCAACGATCAATAACACATACAAACTACGTTTGACTGACGTGACAACTCCAAACAAACTCTCAAGTGTTCGTCTAGTGGTTAACATTCATAGCGACCCAATGAAACCAATTCAGAATAACAACTTTGCAGAACACGAACCGTATCGGATAACGCAACGCGCGAAACGAAACACAAGAAAACAAGCAAGTGATCCCAGATTTTGCTACACAAACAATTTGTAAAAGTTGCACATACCACAAGACCACACACAACCCCAGAGACCTCCAGACCAAAACCTAAACCCCAACTCCCCAGTCAGGCCGCAATTTGCGGCCCACTGTTCATGGAATAGTGTCAGGTTTTTATGTTAGGTTCTAGGTCACTAAACAAGGTCACTGTGATGGGAACTTTTCCAAAAAATATCTGGTTTGATAGCAGATCATCTGAGACCCAAAACTACACTAAAAACGATATTTACCCGAAAGGAAACTATACGCGATCTAAACTGAAACTAAAAGACTACACAACACAATAACATCATAAAGAATAGATAGAGATCATTACCTACTCCCACAAGCTCAAAGATCGTAGCTTTCCAAGCTCCAAGGCATCCAAGAGGAAAAACAAGGCAAATGAAGTGATTTGGGTGAGATTTTGTGAAGGTTAGTGTAGGTTTTGATGAAGGATAGTTCAAGTGTGAGAGCTATGAGGATGAAGAGATAATGAGAAAGGAATAAGTGAAAGAGAAATGAGTGAGGTGTGAAGAAAAGAGAGAGAGAGAAAGGTGAGGATAAGAAAGAGTGAGGTGAGTGCACCATGCATTAACTCCTCATTAATGCACACACTAAGCTCACCATGCCACCTCTCCCCAAAACAAAAGCCAAAAGAAATATCTCACACAAATATCTAAAGGTTTAGGATTAAAGCAAAGCAAGGATTAGGATTAGGGTTAAGTTGTCATGGTCACTTATCTAGATTAGCACAAACAATAAATTATTAATTAAATGTTACAAAATGTGAGGAATCCGAATTGGTAAACTTTTTACAGAAAAACCGCACTATCGCTTAATTAACACTATCCTAAGGCGTTGCAGAGGGGGTTTTGTGAAAATGTGTGGAAAATTCTAGCTAAAAACAACAATAAATGCTCAATAAAGCAAATAATATCTTATGCCACCTCAATTCTTTTCTTTAAAATTTCATTTTAATTTCATAAATATCTAGATATTTTGGAGAGAAAGAATTAAGCTTAAACTAGTAATTAACTTAGCATAGATTCAATTTAGTTGTAATGTCACGACCCGAAATAGCCCGTGACTGGCACTTGAATCATATGAAGTCTATAGGACCCCATCTAATCCAAATAAGCCAAAAGCCCAGAAATCTAAAACCATTTTAGGGAGTAAATAAAGAAAACTAGTTTAAAGGAATGAAGAAAACATGTTTTAAATCATGGTTTTTAAATAACTAAGCCGAATATGCATTTTTAAAATGTATAGTCTTTTCTGAAAATTTCGGCAGAGTTTCCTTTGTAAAAACTGGCCCCGAACAGGGTACCACAAGGATAATATATAAGCAATGATAAAAGGCATCCCCAAGCGGGAGCTAGCTCTTCGTCAATTGACGGTCACAACCACGCAAGCAATATAATATACAACGCCGAAAGGCGAGGATCAAAACTCAGAAAGAAACTCAAAATCAACATGAAAACCATAATACTGCTACGCGTGACTCTAAGGTCGAAATAATACATAACTGATTTCTAAGTCTGAAACAATATACAAGTTTTGGTTGATGGAATTCCTAGATACAATGAATAATACATGTACAATGGTGGTTCTGATGCAAAAGAACCCACCTACCAAAGCAAGTCACCCGTAATGGAAGCAATGTGCCAGAAAAGCCGCAATGAAACCTGTACGGCAAAACCTGCAAGAACTGTGGCACAACGGGGGTGAGTTTCCAACTCGTGAATAGAAAATATCTATAAGCAGAAATCGTATGTATGACTCATCCTAGGTCAATACGATCAGATATATATAACCTCAATATGAATAAGTCTGAAGCATGCTAAAGTGGCAGTATAACCTCTATACATGAGTGTAGTGCCAAGTGCTCGTGCCAGTGCCTCAGGTAATAACACATCATAAATATGAGGTATGATCAATGTAATCAAATCTGTAAATATGAGGATCCCGTCCACTCGTCACCCAATAACAATAACCATCATGCATGTAAATATCATGAAGCATATGCATGGAAATATGAGGATATAACCCATCTGTGTCCCTCGCGACACGTCAAAATCATGGAACCGGAGTGTCCAACATCGACACTCGAAAACATCATGAATGCTGTGCCCAGCATCGGCACGTAAATCCTCATATACCGGGCATCCGTCAGCCCGGGTCAGCCCCCTCTCTCTCATATATCGGGCATCCGTCAGTCCGGGTCAGCCCCCGCTCTCTCATATATCGGGCATCCGTCAGTCCGGGTCTGCCCCCCCTCTCTCATATATCACTATAGGACCGAGAAAACACATGGTGGACGCACTGAAATATCATATCAAGGGCAACCGGGTTTTTAAAACAATTACATATTCTCTTTTGAAATACCCACGGTTCCCAAATCCAGAAATATCATGGAAACAACATATCTCAATGCGTATAATCAGAAAGCATGATGTATGCGACATGTAAAAGAACTGTAAACATATCAGTATGTCATGCAACATGGAATAGTAATATGCACATATGTAGGGCAGACCGCTTCTTTAAAATGAATCAGCTTTTAAAGGTACTTTGCGATTCCCAAATCTCTCATCAAGCCTGAACCATCAATGTAAGTGCAAATACGTATGTATGCACGTATGGGTGCACAGTGTATAGGTACACAAGTACGCCATGCAAAAGTCATATCCTGAATGCAACAGTACTACAGTGTAGTGACATGGTAATTATCGATGATGAAGTGTGTGAGCCGTCGAGCAGTGTACGTGGAACATATGCATCATCGATAATGGTGCTGGTGTCCTAGCAGCATGATAGTAATATATCAATAAACACAAGCAATGAAATGCAAATAGCATGAATATGCGGAATCGAATAATCAAAGCAACAGTGAAGAAATCTACCTCAATAAATATATCATGCAGCTTTGCCATTTGAAATAAGACAAATCGGGGTTTTTGGTAAAATAAGGGCTACGGTGTTTTAAGAAAAGATGCATCGTTCGGGAAATATCCGTAGAATCCCTTTTGCCTATCTTTAAAATATCCCCGAATTGTTAGTTTTGAAATAGGTATGACTCGGGTCTACTAAGTAATCTACATCCAACTATCAAGTCAATCGGGAGGGGTATGGAAACCACCTACATCTGAGTCGATATATGTATATAAATATAATAGTCGGTGATCCCGCCTCAATAGTATCACATATGATACAATCTACATCGTATAATATCCTCGAGTCATGAGTGCGGATCTATCATCAATATAAAGTTCGTACGGTAAATCGTCGTACGGCATCCCAATAGCTGGGTACGGGTCAATCTCACATTCATCTCATCAATATCTGGTATCCTTATCATCATATCACGTGATCTGGGGTACTGATCTAAGTCTAGTACAATCGATACCATCTAAACAAATATAAGCGCGTATGTAAAACACACGTCCAATGGCCCGCTAAAATCTCGTATCGTATCCCAAATACGAATCACATCATATCGCCGATCTCACGGCACCATGCCCAAAACACATCGACTCATCTTCAGTATCATACACTATCCTCATCATCATGATATAAGTGTAGCAATAAGCATGTGTGTGCATGTGGGTGTAAACCTATGCTAGGGTTCGCAACTAGGAAAATACACTAGTTCACTTCTAACCCTAAATATCCATAGTACACCTAACACATCTATGATCTCCATGTCACTCAATAAGCTATCATATATAGTATATATAGTATACTAGACATCGAAATGCGGGGGTGCTATATCCCATCCACCTGATTTCCCCCGTAGATATAATCTACTCACTTGGTCTTCGCTCGCCGAAATCGATGACGCCGCGCTTCTTCGCCTCGGAATCCTTGCGAGGGTACCTATAATAATAAACAGTCGCAATACGTATTAGAATCGAGGCAGAAAACCAATACAGCGCATAGTGTGCTCATAGGTTGGAACCTATGGCCTAAATGTGCAAATCAATCAAACAATCCCTGTTGTCGATGTACGAACACCCGACAACCAAATACAAATCCAAATATCAAGAAAGTGCATTTTAAAATACGGAAAACATAGCTTAAAACACACCAAAATTGTAACGTTTTAAAAATAATTAAATAAATAATTAAATGAATAAAATTGTTTAAGTGAATTTTATGAATTTCGGCAAAGTAAAATGTATTTTTCGTAAAACCAAACCGTGATTGTTTTTCATTATAATTTCAAAAACACCTATTTTAATTATGTAATTACTAGTAAATGGTGTTTATTTAGCCACTTATAAGTTTTTAGTTTAATTAAATATTTTTCCTAAATTAATTATTTTAAATATTAACATAAGCTTTATTTTTACACTAAATTAGTGTAAATTACAAATTTGAATGGTTTTAATTTATAAAAATGAACCATGGCATATTAGAATTTAGTGTGTATCATGCAAAATTTATTTGCAAATTTTCCTATTTTTCTAGAGTTTTCTTGAGTTGCTATAGTAAAGAAATAAAAGAAAATTTAATAAATCCTGAAAAGACATAATGAAGAGATAACTTGGGGGAAACTTCCACACTTTTCTCCACTCTTTTCTCTTGCTCCCTCTCTCTCCTACCATGGCCGGCCACAACCCCATGGCAGCCCCCCCCATTTCCACTTCATTTTTTGTTCAAAATCCATCACAAATTCAATTCAAAATCCACAAAATCCTATTTATTTCCTACCCTTTATTCTCTACTCTTCTTTACATGGATTTTTGAGTGGGAAAGGATGCATTTTTTGGGCTCATTTTCATGTTTGGACTTGAGGTTGTGAAGGTACCACTCACGTGGACTGCGGGCGATGAAGAAGAGGATGGCGACACCGTCTTCGGCAGACATGGACCAGGTGAGTAGATGTATATCTACGGGGGGAAGTCGGGTGGATGGCGTTTAGCACCCCCGCAACGTAGAATAGGAATAGTACTTATTGACATTAGGAACCAAGATGTGACCCTAGATTCTTAATGAGTAGGACCCTAGTAATGACTCTAGGCTGAACTAGACTGATTTAGGAAAACCATATCAGAGGATGGGGTCCTTGGGAGAGGTTCGTAGGTTTCAGATAGAAACACACACGCACACACTGAAACTCGACATGGTGTATATGTATATGTGTATGTATATATAGGACTAGGTATAGTTATATATATATATATATACATATATACACACACACACACACACAACACGCATATGGGATTCATTGATGTGATATGATATCTGAGGTGTGATGAAACAGTGTAACTGGGCTTGATGCCGTGATTCTTGGCCATACAGTCGTATTAAGTGTTAGCGGATCATTACAGAATGAGATAATGAACATGTATACTTAAATTATAATGGGTGGTGATGATATTGAGGTACATGGGACTCTAAAATAGTACCCGGACTGTAACTTGTGATTGATCACGATATGGGATATGTATGACTTGATTACGACATCATATAGGTGTGACCTGATGTCGATACCATAGAGGTGTGACTTGAGAACGATATGATATCAGTATGACTTAATCACAATATGATACATATGACATGATATTTCTGAGGATAAACTAATGATGCTTATTATGATGGCAATGATATATGATTGATGTATGCGATCACAGTTTAGCACCTTGATCATGAGATGTGTTGTTGATGACATTATACTAATGATGAGACACCTAGGAGATACTTGACCCGTACCCCGATATTGGGATGCCGTACGATGGATTTTACCGTACGAGGCATAGATATGATGATTGATCCGCACTCTTGATTCGAGGAAGCCGTATTACGTACGTGACGCTATTGAGGCTGGATGGCCGACTATTAGAGATATTGATTCAGACCTAGGTAGACTCTTGTTTCTTAATGACTAGTTTCTTAGGTTTAGTTCCTTAGGAGGTTAGATGGACACTAGGTTAGGTTCGAGTCATATAGTGGTAGTGATAATTGTATATCAAATGAGTGGATAACACACATCCGTCTTTACTTTCACACTGTAATTATCATGTTGCATGTTCATACATATGTTGCTATAATCAGTATAAACTGTACCTGTTAGGACACCAGCACCATTACCGATGATGCGCATATTCCACGCACACTTATTTGCCGGCTCACACACATCATCATCGGTAATTGCTATGTCACGTACACTTTAGATCATATTATCTTTTATTGACAGAATCAGTTGACAACTAGATCGATATAATCTTGGGATTACTCTCAGATGTTAGTCTGGACATGACATTTATTACTTAGACATTCAGGCATCATATTTTCATGTTATCATGCAGTATCATGGGCATATGCCGACACTTATCATATACTTACTCATGATTTTATGATTTGGATTTCTATGAGATTTCTGGATTTTTGGGGAAAACCGCAAGAATATATAAAAACTTCTCTCTCTCTCCTCTTCTCTTTTTAAAATAATATGCGGTTTTCTCGTGATGTGTGTGTCGTCCACCATGAGATTTCATGTTTTCTGTTGGATTTCGAGACCCGATTCGAGGAGTGGATGAACCGTCTCGGGTACATGGTGGGCCCGGTATGGTACCCCGGGGCAAGAAGATCGAGTTGTAGACGATGAGCCTGGGAGGGGAAGGCTACCTACCGGTGATGTCTGGCGCGGCGGATATCCGGAGGATACCGACCGTTGTTGTGAGATTTGATGCTATGGGCCGATCCGGACTGACGGAGCCCGAGGTATTGAGACTATGAGACTTGAGATTTACATGTTTGTGTCGATGCTTGACACGGATTTCATGGATTTCATTGTTGAGATTTCAGATTCCTATACACATTTTACTATGATAACAGCTAAAGATTTCTTATACAGATATATCTGGATTTCAGGATTGATTGTTTTATATTCATGGTGCATGCATACCCATTCATATGACATAGTATTATATGAGGCACTGACACGAGCACGGAGTATTTGCGTTTACACGTAGTTTTACCCTGCTATTACTAGATGATTTGGATATAATAGTGTATTATTATGACCTAGGATAGCGTCGTGCATTCGATTTCATTTCGTAGATGTCTTCTACTCACGAGTTGGCAACTCACCCCCGTTGTGCCAAATTTTATTACAGGTTAACGTACAGGGTTCCTTGGCAGATTGCTGGCACATGATTTCTTTCCGGGTGATTTGCACGGTAGGTTGGTTCATTTGTATCTGGACCGCCGTTGTATTTTTATTATTTCATTTGTATCTAGAAAGCTCCACCAACCATACTTGTATTACTTGATAAGTTTATTGGACCAGTTATTTATTTCGACCTTAGAGTCGCGCATGTATTATTTTGATTTGGTGGATTTGTTTTCTTTTGAGTTTTGAGCCTCGCCCTTTGGCGTTGTATATTATTGTGCTTGTTGTGGTTGTTTCCGCCTATTGGCGTTGAGCTAGCTGCCATTTGGGGATGCTTTTTATCGTTTATGTATATTGTGCTTGTTGTACCCGTTTGGGGCCAGTTTTTACAGAGGAGACTCTGCCGAAATTTTTGGGAAAATTTGCTGATGATTTTAAACTTGTTTCCTTCATGTTTCTTTTACTTCTTCTTCTTTTATGGTTTAGATTTCTGGGCTTCGGCTTACTTAGGTTACGTTGCGCCTCTAGACGCTTCGTAATCTAAGTGCCGGTCACGTTCCGTACTTTCGGGTCATGACAAAGTTGGTATCAAAGCGTAGGTTTAACCTTGTATAAGTCTAGGTGACCATTGGTTGATGGAGTAGGCGACTTAGGTAGAGTAACCTACCGTGGGTATGGTCCGCGGCATACTTACGATACGCTACTCTGCTTAAGAAGCTTTAGGATTTACATTTCTTTGCACCGTATTTCATCCTTTCCTTTGAGCTATCTTCGTCGATATCGGATGGTAGTTTCTGTTACCACAGGCGCACTGACAGAGGGAGCTGCGGCTCGAATGCGATAACCATTAGAGTATTGGTTATTCTTGAGGATTGAAGCATTGCTTAGCGTGCGGACGAAGGGTATTCACATGCCGTCCGGATGAAGTTAAAAGGGTTCGAACGATTATCAGAAAACCATTTCCCCAAGTTTAAAGTATTCGGAGGAACATGCAGGTATTTCGATGGACCCTCTAGAAGAATGAAACCCTAACTCGACATAATGACCACGAGAACGCCCTTGAACCTTAGGGTTTACGGCAGTTCCGCGATGCCATTAGTGAGGCTTGGGTTTGCCCTTTTACGGCTGGATCATCGATGCTGGGGTATGTACCGGATATTTTTAAACTGTACTTGAGTGTTGAGCTCTCGGGGAATTATGGGATTTTGATGGATCGATCGAAAAGTTTAATGTAGTCCGGATATCAGGTGAATGGATCGACTATGTGGGAGACTCTAGACATGAGTATTGCCGTCGGTAGCGCAGTCAGCACACCTATGAAAGGACAAGTTTGAAGCAGCCGACATCAGAGGAAAGAGGCACACATTGACGATAGTGACGATAGTGTTTACGATTGTAATTTAGTGATTTGAATTTCATATTTTCGTTGATTGGATTTTGGTATTTTGAGGACTTTGTTCTACGATTGGTATTTCATGTGTGTACCTTCATTACATTCTATTTGTGTTTCATATATCAGTTGTATTGATGTTGTTTAGTACACACCCAGTACACTCGATTTGGTTTTATACATTTTGAGATTTTTGATTTGATTTCGTGCATATTGGTTACACATGATTTTGACATATGCTTCGACCTAGTTTTCATGCATTTTTGTACTGTGATTTCGATTTTGATATTCGATGTATGTTTTTGTGCACCATGTGCACCTGATTAGGATTCTTGCGCATACTTGGCGCACTTAATACGATTTTGTGCATACCAGATGCACTAAATCGGGGTTTTGTGCAGATTAGATGCACCTGATATTGAGTCGTGCACACCCGTTGCACTTGACAGATGTTTTGGTGCATACCTGTTGCACTTATTTTGTTTTTGTGTGTATTCATGGTATCTGTATTTGGTTTCGATTTCAGTGCGCACCGGACGCATATGATATTTTATTGATGTGATTGGGATTGATTTCAGTTGGAGCAGTATGTTTTCATGATCATTATTATTTGATTTAGTAACCAGGCGGGACGTGTATGTTAAATAAAAGATATATATATAGCGATTTTTTTTTTAAAAATAAACGTCCGCTACTTATGCCGTGACACGTGCATTGCACGGCGATTTTCAAGAGGGTTTTTTTTGTATGCTTCGTTATTATGATGTTTAGGCGATTTTACTAGGATGCGAACTATAGATTGATGTATATTATGATGGTTTTCATATTGGGTTTTGATATTTTATTATCTCCAAAACTCCGATGATTGCGTTATGCTTGACGGAGTTGATTTTAGTTTCGTATTGATGATTTCGGAGCCCCGACGACTTGAGTGTTTTGCTAAATGTTTTAGTATTTGGAGGGGGAGTTTTAATTTAAATTCGGGGATCGAATATCTTAAAGGGGGGAAGATTGTAACGTTTTAAAAATAATTAAATAAATAATTAAATGAATAAAATTGTTTAAGTGAATTTTATGAATTTCGGCAAAGTAAAATGTATTTTTCGTAAAACCAAACCGTGATTGTTTTTCATTATAATTTCAAAAACACCTATTTTAATTATGTAATTACTAGTAAATGGTGTTTATTTAGCCACTTATAAGTTTTTAGTTTAATTAAATATTTTTCCTAAATTAATTATTTTAAATATTAATATAAGCTTTATTTTTACACTAAATTAGTGTAAATTACAAATTTGAATGGTTTTAATTTGTAAAAATGAACCATGGCATATTAGAATTTAGTGTGTATCATGCAAAATTTATTTGCAAATTTTCCCATTTTTCTAGAGTTTTCTTGAGTTGCTATAGTAAAGAATAAAAGAAAATTTAATAAATCAAGAAAAGACATAATGAAGAGATAACTTGGGGGAAACTTCCACACTTTTCTCCACTCTTTTCTCTTGCTCCCTCTCTTTCCTACCATGGCCAGCCACAACCCCATGGCAACCCCCCCCATTTCCACTACATTTTTTGTTCAAAATCCATCAAAAATCCATCACAAATTCAATTAAAAATCCACAAAATCCTATTTATTTCCTACCCTTTATTCTCTACTCTTATTTACATGGATTTTTGAGTGGGAAAGCATGCATTTTTTAGGCTCATTTTCATGTTTGGACTTGAGGTTGTGAAGGTACCCCTCACGTGGACTGCGGGCGATGAAGAAGAGGATGGCGACACCGTCTTCGACAGACATAGACCAGATGAGTAGATGTATATCTACGGGGGGAAGTCGGGTGGATGGCGTTTAGCACCGCCGCAACGTAGAATAGGAATAGTACTTATTGACATTAGGAACCAAGATGTGACCCTAGATTATTAATGAGTAGGACCCTAGTAATGACCCTAGGCTGGACTAGACTGATTTAGGAAAACCATATCAGAGGATGAGGTCCTTGGGAGAGGTTCGTAGGTTTCAGATAGAAACACACATGCACACACTGAAACTCGACATGGTGTATATGTATATGTGTATGTATATATAGGACTAGGTATAGTTATATATATATATATATATATATATATATATACACACACACAACACGTATATGGGATTCATTTATGTGATATGATATCTGAGGTGTGATGAAATAGTGTAACTGGGCTTGATGCCGTGATTCTTGTCTATACAGTCGTATTAAGTGTTAGCGGATCATTACAGAATGAGATAATGAACATGTATACTTAAATTATAATGGGTGGTGATGATATTGAGGTACATGGGACTTTAAAATAGTACCCGGACTGTAACTTGTGATTGATCACGATATGGGATATGTATGACTTGATTACGACATCATATAGGTGTGACCTGATGTCGATAGCATAGAGGTGTGACTTGAGGACGATATGATATCTGTATGACTTAATCACAATATGATACATATGACATGATATTTCTGAGGTTAAACTAATGATGCTTATTATGATGGCAATGATATATGATTGATGTATGCGATCACAGTTTAGCACCTTGATCATGAGATGTGTTGATGATGACATTATACTAATGATGAGACACATAGGAGATAGTTGACCCGTACCCCGATATTGGGATGCCGTACGATGGATTTTACCGTACGAGGCATAGATATGATGATTGATCCGCACTCTTGATTCGAGGAAGCCGTATTACGTACGTGACGCTATTGAGGCTGGATCGCCGACTATTAGAGATATTGATTCAGACCTAGGTAGACTCTTGTTTCTTAATGACTAGTTTCTTAGGTTTAGTTCCTTAGGTGGTTAGATGTACACTAGGTTAGGTTCGAGTCATATAGTGGTAGTGATAATTGTATATCAAATGAGTGGATAACACACATCCGTATTTACTTTCACACTGTAATTATCATGTTGCATGTTCATACATATGTTGCTATAATCAGTATAAACTGTACCTGTTAGGACACCAGCACCATTACCGATGATGCGCATATTCCACGCACACTTATTTGCCGGCTCACACATCATCATCGGTAATTGCTATGTCACGTACACTATAGATCATATTATCTTTTATTGACAGAATCAGTTAACAACTAGATCGATATAATCTTGGGATTACTCTCAGATGTTAGTCTAGACAAGACATTTATTACTTAGACATTCATGCATTCATATTTTCATGTTATCATGCAGTATCATGGGCATATGCCGACACTTATCATATACTTACTCATGATTTTAAGATTTGGATTTTTATGAGATTTCTGGATTTTTGGGGAAAACCGCAAGAATATATGAAAACTTCTCTCTCTCTCCTCATCTCTTTTTAAAATAAGATGCGGTTTTCTCGTGATGTATGTGTCGTCCACCATGAGATTTCATGTTTTCTGTTGGATTTCGAGACCCGATTCGAGGTGTGGATGAACCGTCTCGAGTACATGGTGGGCCCGGTATGGTACCCCGGGGCAAGAAGATCGAGTTGTAGACGATGAGCCTGGCAGGGGAAAGCTACCTACCGGTGATGTCTGGCGCGGCGGATATCCGGAGGATACCGATCGTTGTAGTGAGATTTGATGCTATGGGCCGATCCGGACTGACGGAGCCCGAGGTATTGAGACTATGAGACTTGAGATTTACATGTTTGTGTCGATGCTTGACACGGATTTCATGGATTTCATTGTTGAGATTTCAGATTCCTATACACATTTTACTATGATAACAGCAAAAGATTTCTTATACAGATATATCTGGATTTCAGGATTGATTGTTTTATATTCATGGTGCATGCATACCCATTCATATGACGTAATATTATATGAGGCACTGACACGAGCACGGAGTATCTGCATTTACACGTAGTTTTACCCTGCTATTACTAGAAGATTTGGATATAATAGTGTATTATTATAACCTAGGATAGCGTCGTGCATTCGATTTCGTTTCATAGATGTCTTTTACTTACGAGTTGGCAACTCACCCCCGTTGTGCCAAATTTTATTACAGGTTGACGTACAGGGTTCCTTGGCAGATTGCTGGCACATGATTTCTTTCCGGGTGATTTGCACGGTAGGTTGGTTCATTTGTATCTGGACCGCCGTTGTATTTTTATTATTTCATTTGTATCTAGAAAGCTCCATCAACCATACTTGTATTACTTGATAAGTTTATTGGACCAGTTATTTATTTCGACCTTAGAGTCGCGCATGTATTATTTTGATTTGGTGGATTTGTTTTCTTTTGAGTTTTGAGCCTCGCCCTTTGGCGTTGTATATTATTGTACTTGTTGTGGTTGTTTCCGCCTGTTGGCGTTGAGCTAGCTCCCGTTTGGGGATGCTTTTTATCGTTTATGTATATTGTGCTTGTTGTACCCGTTTGGGGCCAGTTTTTATAAAGGAGACTCTGCCGAAATTTTTGGGAAAATTTGCTGATGATTTTAAACTTGTTTCCTTCATGTTTCTTTTACTTCTTCTTCTTTTATGGTTTAGATTTCTGGGCTTCGGCTTACTTAGGTTACGTTGCGCCTCTAGACGCTTCGTAATCTAAGTGCCGGTCGCGTTCCGTACTTTCGGGTCGTGACAGAAATGCTCCCAGATTTTCCCAGGTGACAATTAGGCAAAACTGCATATAGGAGGGGCCTATTTTATAGCAAAAAGAGCCATGAACCAAATCTAGGACCCAATTTCCCCGATCTGGATGCAAATTGCGGCCAAAATGAATATATCTGCGGCCTGGGGTTGGAGTTAGGGGCTCGGGTCTCTGTGGTAGCTTCTTAGGTGCCTGCACGACTCCGAGTAATGCCAAAATCAATTCTAGTGGCCCTGAGTTGCTCCAGATTCAAAAATACCCTCACAAATCACACATTTATCCGATGTCGGGGTTTCTAAATCCGTGTTTTGGGATTTCAAGTCTAAGGTTTGGGTCTTAATTTAAGCACTAGGGTGTTTGTTCAGTCTCTAATGAGCTCAATTTCACATTACAACTCTCAAATTCTCATAACCCTAACTAGGTTTTTCTTAAATCCATAAAATCACACGATATAGATTCTAATCTAGCATGGGGGTATAATTAATGCAAAAATTAAGCTAATGGTCCAGAAAAATACCTCATTTGGCAACTCAAGAATTTTCTTGAGTTGCCCCTAGTGGCCAAAATCCTCGTTTTCTTGGTCCGATGTGTAGATCTTGAGCTTGTGCACATTTTTTGTGGAAAGGGAGTTGGGTTTTGAGTTTGTTTTTGAGGTGATTTGGGACTTGAAGAGGGGAGGGAGAAGAGAGAGAGGCAACAGCTGAAGGAGAAGAGGAGGAAGGAGAGGAAATGGTGAAGGAAATGGCTAAGTCAACACTAACCCTTCTCTTTTCTCTCTCACCCATACCTACTACCATATCCCCTTTTCTTTTTCTTTTCTTTTCCCTCTAAATCCTTTCTCACTCAAATAGTAAACCCAAACAACATGGTAGAAAATAAAACACAAGTGTAGAAAAATGATATGTGCATGTTTTGCACAAAACATCCCCAAAATCCGATTAGCGATTTTTAATCGCGATTAGCACTAAATTATTATATAATTAATCATAAAAACTTAAAAATGGATTAATCCCATAAAATACCCTATTTTGGAATTTTCCATAATTTTTCCAAAATTTTCCCCATTTATTTGTATTTAATTATACCGAAATATTAAAATATTCATTAAAATAATATTAAATTATAAAAATTCACAAAAATAATATTTTATTATTTTGAAATGTTACAATCTTCCCCCGTTAAAGAAATTCGGTCCCCGAATGTAAATTTAAACCCCCAAATACTGAAACATTTCGATACAAAATCCAAGTCGTCGGGGCTCCAAATCATCAATACACAAAGCGCATCATAGCGCAATGCATGCGCATGGATAATGAGCAGATAACTCAAAAGCAAAACTACGTCAAGCATCTGCAATCATCGGAGTTACGGTAAAGTCACAAATGCCATGTCCAATACAAAACCAATATATATCGAAACCATACATGTAGACATCAAATCTATACATGTAAATAGCTGAAATAAATGCATGCCAAATCTTTTTAAGTCGCTGTGCGATGGGCATAATACTGCACAGTGGCGGACGTCTTTCATAAGAAATTAACTATATACATATATATATCTTTTGTTTAACATGTACGTTCCGCCGTTTTGAAAACAATTTAGAAGGGTTCCCTTATTTAAACATTTCGTGTCATATCGGACATGTAGGAAAATACTAAGACTATAGCTCGCTTTTTGGAAATCCCTTCGATAATTATCAATGCATGCAAAGTATATCCAGGTACTATCCTCTGACTAGTCTTGCTCAGTACGAAAACGCATAGCAAATATCATAAAACGTACTGCTCTATAAAAATCAATCCCAAAATGTATATAAGAATACCCTATGCGTCTGGTGCGCACGGAATCAAAATCCATATATGTGCCATACATGTGCACAGAAACAACATCTAGGTGCAACGGGTGTGCACGAAGCATCTGTCATAGGAAACGTGTGTGCCTGACATCAAAATCAGGTGCATTTGACATGCATGAAGAATCCCGATTTAGTGCGCCTGGTGTGCACCAAAATCGTATCTCAAAACATGCGCCCAACATGCGCGAAAACCCAAATCGGTGCATCCATCATGCATGAAATCACGAAATCCAAAATCGACATATCGGATGACATCAAATCAACCGTATGAAATCCATCAAACTCAGTCATCAAGACTAAATCATGCGAATAGATCGCCCAAAATACCGAAATCCAAGTGACGGATACGTGATAGTCAAATCACAAAATCACAAACCAAAAATACCGTCGTCGGTATAAGTCAAGAAGGTGCTGGTACATCCAATGCTAGCGGCGCAAGATATCTACTTTCCTCTTGCTCACGGTCTGGCATCCTCATCTTCTCTGTGGATTACCAATCTAGCAATCCATCGGTTCATCGGCCCTATCAGGTGTGCTAACGGAAACGATTCCGTCCTGGCACTTTTCTAGTCATCTCTCGATCAATCCTCACGACCACTCGTAAAGCAACACGTCACTGGCGCCGTCTTCTGGTCCTCCGAATACATGTCTCACATCTGCTCCTGGTGCAAATCTTATTGCAGCAGTGTCTTGTAAGGAATCCTGCTTAAGGTCTCTTCCAATCTCGCCTAAGCCGAACTGTATGGAGGCAGGTACTCATACACAATCTCTTCTCGCTCTCTGGACAATATGCATTCTCAGTACAAAATTTCCTCCGAAGCTGGTCGCATCCCAATGCCTCTGTAGACACATCGTATCTCTGATGTCAGCGGAGTAGAACGTCATCTCGTCGAAATTTCGTGCGAACGCTTTACTCCACTTTGTTCTAATGTCGCCTGATTCGGACTCGTCTACTCGTGACTGCATGGACTATGCTCCAATGGCTATACTCGTATCTGGAGTCTCCAAAGAAATGTGTCCCATCACATAATATCCGAAAGGTGCCAAACCATCCGATCGATTTGTCAAAACCTCATAATCCCCCAAGAGCTCAACATCTTGGGTGCAGTTTAATAGTATCGAGTACATGCCACAGCATCGGTGGTCCAACCGTAGAAGGGCAAACCCAAGCCTCATTAATGGCGCCGCGGAACCGTTGCAAACCCTAAGGTTCAAAAGCTTTCACACGGTCATTATGTCGAGTTAGGGTTTCATTCTTCTAGAGGGTCCATAGAATCGCTTGCATGTCTTTCCGAATACTTTAAACTTGGAATATGGGTTTCTGACATTCGATCGTCGCTATCGACTCTCAACGAATCTGCGTGAAGTCGTCTCTAGCTGGAATCAACCTATCTGATGACCTCGCATCGGGTAAGCGAACGAACCACATGTCCTAGTTATTCATCCTCGGGTGACTAGCGACTCACCATCATATCCCTAAGTATATGCTCAAGCTGCAGTAGCTCCAATCATCTGGGTGATATCTCGTCATTTCAGCAACAACTGGCTCATTCGTCCGTACGCTGAACAACGCCTCAATCATCATGAGTAAGAGATATATCAATGGTCATCACATCCTGGCTGCCCTCTATCAGTGGCTCAATCCTCTGGTACCGATCGGCACGTCCGAGAAATCTCGTAAAAGCGATCTGTCAAATGCTCAAGGAGCGAAAACATAATAAAACGAAGCCTCTATATGCAATCGTATGTCTCTGGAATCACGCCCTTATCAGTCCTCGTCCACGACGAGCTCATGCTGACGCAACTCGAGCCGTAGCTCACTCTGCCCGTGCAATCGTGGCAGCAAAATCATAACCAGAATCGATGAGGATAGATCATAGGAATGAATATAATATTGTGCAAGGAAATGTACATACTAAGGTTTCTTAAGCGGAGTGGCGTGTCGTAAGTATGCCGCGGAACATACGTATGGTACGTCCCTCTACTCAAGCTACCAACTCCATCAACCAAGGGTCATCCTACACAACGAAAATTCGGGTATAATACCCCCACGACTAAGTCTAAGTTCCGTAAGGTCAAGCCTAAGTTCCGTATATATATATAAACGCCCTAGGTTCCACATAGTCAAACTTAGACTCGAACCAAGGTTAACCTAGCGCTCTGATACCAACTTTGTCAAGACCCGAAATAGCCCGTCACTGGCACTTGAATCATATGAAGTCTATAGGACCCCATCTAATCCAAGTAAGCCAAAAGCCCAGAAATCTAAAACCATTTTAGGGAGTAAATAAAGAAAACTAGTTTAAAGGAATGAAGAAAACATGTTTTAAATCATGGTTTCTAAATAACTAAGCCGAATATGCATTTTTAAAATGTATAGTCTTTTCTAAAAATTTCGGCAGAGTTTCCTATGTAAAAACTGGCCCCGAACAGGGTACCACAAGGATAATATATAAGCAATGATAAAAGGCATCCCCAAGCGGGAGCTAGCTCTTCGTCAATTGACGGTCACAACCACGCAAGCAATATAATATACAATGCCGAATGGCGAGGATCAAAACTCAAAAAGAAACTCAAAATCAACATGAAAACCATAATACTGCTACGCGCGACTCTAAGGCCGAAATAATACATAACTGATTTCTATGTCTGAAACAATATACAAGTTTTGGTTGATGGAATTCCTAGATACAATGAATAATACATGTACAATGGTGGTTCTGATGCAAAAGAACCCACCTACCAAAGCAAGTCACCCGTAATGGAAGCAATGTGCCAGAAAAGCCGCAATGAAACATGTACGGCAAAACCTGCAAGAACTGTGGCATAACGGGGGTGAGTTGCCAACTCATGAATAGAAAATATCTACAAGCGGAAATCGTATGTATGACTTATCCTAGGTCAATAAGATCAGATATATATAACCTCAATATGAATAAGTCTGAAGAATGCTAAAGTGGCAGTATAACCTCTATATATGAGTGTAGTGCTCGTGCCAGTGCCTCAGGTAATAACACATCATAAATATGAGGTATGATCAATGTAATCAAATCTGTAAATATGTGGATCCCGTCCACTCGTCACCCAAAGGCAATAACCATCATGCATGTAAATATCATGAAGCATATGCATGGAAATATGAGGATATAACCCATCTGTGTCACTCGCGACACGTCAAAATCATGGAACCGGAGTGTCCAGCATCGACACTCGAAAACATCATGAAAGTTGTGCCCAGCATCGGCACATAAATCCTCATATACCGGGCATCCGTCAGTCCGGGTCAGCCCCCCCTCTCTCATATATCGGGCATCCGTCAGTCCAGGTCAGCCCCCTCTTTCTCATATATCGGGCATCCGTCAGTCCGGGTCAGCCCCCCCTCTCTCATATATCGGGCATCCGTCAGTCCGGGTCAGCCCCCCCTCTCTCATATATCACTCTAGCACCGAGAAAACACATAGTGGACGCACTGAAATATCATATCAAGGGCAACCGGGTTTTTAAAACAATTACATATTCTCTTTTGAAATACCCACGGTTCCCAAATCCAGAAATATCATGGAAACAACATATCTAAATGCGTATAATCAGAAAGCATGATGTATGCGAGATGTAAAAGAACTGTAAACATATGAGTATGTCATGCAACATGGAATAGTAATATGCACATATGTTGGGAAGACCGCTTCTTTAAAATGAATCAGCTTTTAAAGGTATTTTGCGGTTCCCAAATCTCTTATCAAGCCTGAACCATCAATGTAAGTGCAAATACGTATGTATGCACGTATGGGTGCACAGTGTATAGGTACACAAGTATGCCATGTAAAATTCATATCCTGAATGCAACAGTACTACAGTGTAGTGACATGGCAATTATCGATGATGAAGTGTGTGAGCTGGCGAGCAGTGTACGTGGAACATATGCATCATCGATAATGGTGCTGGTGTCCGAGCAGCATGATAGTAATATATCAATAAACACAAGCAATGCAATGCAAATAGCATGAATATGCGGAATCGAATAATCAACGCAACAGTGAAGAAATCTACCTCAATAAATATATCATGCAGCTTTGCCATTTGAAATAAGACAAATCGGGGATTTTTGTAAAATAAGGGCTACGGTGTTTTAAGAAAAGATGCGTCGTTCGGGAAATATCCGTAGAATCCCTTTTGCCTATCTTTAAAATATCCCCGATTCGTTAGTTTTGAAATAGGTATGACTCGGGTCTAGTCTCATGTCTACTAAGTAATCTCCATCCAACTATCAAGTCAATCGGGAGGGGTATGGAAACCACCTACATCTGAGTCGATATATGTATATAAATATAATAGTCGGTGATCCCGCCTCAATAGTATCACATACGATACAATCTACATCGTATAATATCCTCGAGTCATGAGTGCGGATCTATCATCAATATAAAGCTCGTACGGTAAATCGTCGTACGGCATCCCAATAGCTGGGTACGGGTCAATCTCACATTCATCTCATCAATATCTGGTATCCTTATCATCATATCACGTGATCTGGGGTACTGATCTAAGTCTAGTACAATCGATACCATCTAAACAAATATAAGCGCGTGTGTAAAACACACGTCCAAAGGCCCGCTAAAATCTCGTATCGTATCCCAAATACGAATCACATCATATCGCCGATCTCACGGCACCATGCCCAAAACTCATCGACTCATCTTCAGTATCATACACTATCCTCATCATCATGATATAAGTGTAGCAATAAGCATGTGTGTGCGTGTGGGTGTAAACCTATGCTAGGGTTCGCAACTAGGAAAATACACTAGTTCACTTCTAACCCTAAATATCCATAGAACACCTAACACATCTATGATCTCCATGTCACTCAATAAGCTATCATATATAGTATATATAGTATACTAGACATCGAAATGCGGGGGTGCTATACGCCATCCACCCGATTTCCCCCGTAGATATAATCTACTCACTTGGTCTTCGCTCGCCGAAATCGATTACGCCGTGCTTCTTCGCCTTGGAATCCTTGCGAGGGTACCTATAATAATAAATAGTCGCAATACGTATTAGAATCGAGGCAGAAAACCAATACAGCGCACAGTGTGCTCATAGGTAGGAACCTATGGCCTAAATGTGCAAATCAATCAAACAATCCCTTTTGTCGATGTACGAACACTCGATAACCAAATACAAATCCAAATATCAAGAAAGTGCATTTTAAATTACGGAAAACATAGCTTTAAACACACCAAAATGCTCCCAGATTTTTCCCAGGTGACAATTAGCCAAAACTGCATATAGGAGGGGTCTATTTTAGTGCAAAAGGAGCCATGAACCAAATCTAGGACCCAATTTCCCTAATCTGGCTGCAAATTGCGGCCAGAATGAATATATCTGCGGCCTGGGGTTGGAGTTAAGGGCTCGGGTCTCTGTGGTAGCTTCCTAGGTGCCTGCACGACTCCCAGTAATTCCAAAATCAATTCTAGTGGCCCCGGGTTGCTCTAGATTCCAAAATACCCTCACAAATCACACATTCATCCGATGTAGGGATTTCTAAATCCGTGTTTTGGGGTTTCAAGTCTCAGGTTTGGGTCTTAATTTAAGCACTAGGGTGTTTGTTCAGCCTCTAATGAGCTCAATTTCACATTACAACTCTCAAATTCTCATAACCCTAACTAGGTTTTTCTTAAATCCACAAAATCACACGATATCGATTCTAATCTAGCATGGGGATATAATTAATGCAAAAACTAAGCTAATGGTCCAGAAAAATACCTCATTTGGCAACTCAAGAATTTTCGTGAGTTGCCCCTAGTGGCCAAAATCCTCGCTTTCTTGGTCCGATGTGTTGATCTTGAGCTTGTGCACATTTTTTGTGAAAAGGGAGTTGGGTTTTGAGTTTGTTTTTGTGGTGATTTGGGACTTGAAGAGGGGAGGGAGAAGAGAGAGAGGCAGCAGCTGAAGGAGAAGAGGAGGAGGGAGAGGAAATGGTGAAGGAAATGGCTAAGTCAACACTAACCCTTCTCTTTTCTCTCTCACCCATACCTACTACCATATCCCCTTTTCTTTTTCTTTTCTTTTCTTTTCCCTCTAAATCCTTTCTCACTCAAATAGTAAACCCAAACAACATGGTAGAAAATAAAACACAAGTGTAGAAAAATGATATGTGCATGTTTTGCACAAAACACCTCCAAAATCCGATTAGCGATTTTTAATCGCGATCAACACTAAATTAGCATATAATTAATCATAAAAACTTAAAAACGGCTTAATCCCATAAAATACCCTATTTTGGAATTTTCCATAATTTTTCCAAAATTTTCCCCATTTATTTGTATTTAATTATACCGAAATATTAAAATATTCATTAAAATAATATTAAATTATAAAAATTCCCAAAAATATTATTTTATTATTTTGAAATGTTACAAGTAATTAACCCAAATAAAATTGTAATTACCAGTAATTAAGTGCATAATTAATAACTTATAATAATATTTTAATTAGAGAAAAATATCTATGTGAACCAAAAATTTCAAGTGACCACAAAAACCCGCAAACTAGCACTATTCTAGCTAAACTAGGTGCAGTCAAGTCTATACTGAAAATTGATCACATCCGAGTTTTTACGGAAAACACCGACTATTATACCCTAAAACGAAAAAAATTGCATAACGATTTCTAAAAGGTTACAATCTCCCCCTTAAAGAAATTCCGTCCCCGAATTAAAAACTTAACTACGCTGTCACGACCCGAGAATTCGACTCGTGACCGGCACTTAACCACGCAACGTCTACAGGCGCAACGCGGCTAAGTAAGCCGAACCCAGAAATCAAAACCAATAAATATAGAGTGATTTAAAACATTAGCCCCGAAAGTCGGGTAAAAGTAAGGTGTAGCAGAAATAACAAGTGACATGAATAAAGCATCACAATATGATATACGACGCCGTAGCGAAGAATACACAGTAAAACAAGGACAATATCATAAAAGATGAGACTGCATAAAGTAACGTCGGCTCACATGCGAGCTCGACACCAGAATATAAAATCATACATATCGTCCTCACAACTGTCTCTAAGTCAATACAGAAAAGTAGATGGAGAGTACTAGATACATCAATATACAACTGAAAGATAACAGATACCGTACGAAACCCACCTAAATAGCAAAAAGGCTATCTCTGCTCAAAAGGGGTATCTGTGCCAAAAGATGCGATAACAGCCAGCCGTGACTACTCCCAAGGGCAACCTGCAAACACTGTGGCACAACGGGGGTGAGTTGCCAACTCGTGAATAGAGATAACATATAAAGGTGATCGCAAGCATGCACATATAGCGTGGCTTTACTAATGCCAGCCGATGATATCAATGCATGTCAACAGTGGATACAATAGTCATGCATGTACTCTAACAGGTAAATGCCACAGGATGAGATGTATAGTAATCAGTACTGAGTATAGGATAAATAACATCTACATGGACTATGTCAATATGGAAAACAATGATCGGTGCCTCAAACTGCACCCAAATCCCACATATACTCAGGCGCCGGCACACCCATCGGCCCTCAAATCCTGTATATCTCGGAGGAATCACGAGTGCCCAACATCGGCACCCAAAATATCATAAAATACCCGTGTCCAGCATCGACACGTAAATCCTCGAACATCGGGCGCCGTCAGTCCGGACCGGCCCCACGGGGTCCGCCTGCGGTATCGGCCCTCGGCCCCGGCAGTACGGATCATCCCGCATCCATCACTCGACTCTGGTCAGTATCCTCCGGACAACTGCCAGGTCCAACCAATCACCGGTAGGTACTCGCCCGCCTCCAGGCTCAATCGGAAAATCCCATCGATCATCTCGCCGAGGGGAACCATACCGGGCCCACCACGAACCCGCAAACGGAACATCCACTCCTCGAATCGGGTTTCAAGCACACGTCTCAGCACCGAGAAAAAGCGTTGTGGACACACCAAAATATCATATCACGAGGTACCGGGTTTTTCAAAATAGCACATCTTTCCTTAAATAATTCCACGGTCCTCAAAACAGAAATCACATAAAAATCCAACACAAATAGTAAATCCAATGCGAGGTACAATATACATCAATCCATGGTATGGGTATGAGGGGAAAACCGCTTTTTAAAGTAGTTTCATTTCCGGTTTTAAAAGATGTCATGCGGCTCCCAATATATATGAAGGACATATCAAATCACATATGAAGCGAACTATAGCAATATAATCATGGCAGCTCTATAGTGAGTGTGGCATGGCAATTACTGACGGTGTGTGTGTAGCATGCAAATAGTGCCCATGCAACATAAACCGTTAGTAATAGTGCGGTGTTCTATCAGTTCTAAGCAATATATATATATGAACACAGCAGGGAATGCAATATGCGATGACAATCTATGGGGTGCATGCAACATATAATAATAAAGTCCTATCAGCCCTGACGCATAACGCCATGGGGGCGATATCCCCGTAGATGTGAAATCTACTCACAGTATCTTGCGCTAAGTGTATCCAACCGCTTGCTTGCCCTTCTTTGCAGCGTCCGTCTCACTGGCCTGCGAACCTAGAATCACATACACATATCACACATAAGCTTAATTCACAAAAACGCAACACTATAATCCAACAAGAAACCAATGTCGCAAACCAATCGCGCGTGTGTGCGATACGCTAAAACGTGTAATCACGCGCCACGAAACTACCCCGACGCTCCGCGATACGCAGAAACCCAAACCTACTCACGTATCGCGCGTGTCGCGAAGGTTTAGAAAACGGCAAAATAGGTATTTGGTCCCAGATTTTTCTACAGAACCAAACTCCCAAAAATATATATACCAAAACACTACACACAGTGGCAGACACCCATTGGACCAAACCCCAACCCAAACCCTACCCATCTGGCCGCAATTGGCAGCCAGAATGAGGAAATTGGCGGCCTACTGTAGCAGTATGGGGGTCGGGTTTCACCTGTGGTATCAGCTCTACTCCACTACACTACAGTCTTCCCAAAATCATTCTGCACTCACCGGGTCAATAGCAGTTCCAGAAAACTCACATTTTTCCCAAATACGACATTTGCATCAAATATGAAACTGGTGGTATTTTAGTGTAATCGGGGTTGGACTAGGTTACAATGGCCTCAACAGACCTCAATCATCCTACTGGAACCAACTTACATCCTATAAGCACAAAGTTCCTATTAAACATCCCATATCACACTAAAACGCACCAATATCCATTAACCGATGCAAATCTACACTAACCAAGCTAACTAGGGACTAAGTTAGGAAATATACCTCATACTTAACCCTAGGAAGCTGGAGGAAGGTGGAGAAGTGGAGGGAAGAGGCTGCACTTGCTGTTGGTGCTCACTGCTGCTGCTGCTGAACTTTGCTGCTGCTGTTGCTGCTTCTTTCTGCTGCTGCTGTTGCTTCTTCTCCTGCTGCTGCTGAGTGCTTGCTGCTGCTGCTTCAGGAGCTGGGGTTCTGGGCTGAAGGTAAGTGTGTGGGTGTGTGTGAGTGAGTGTGAGAGTTTGAGAGAAAATACAAGGAAAATGAGAGGCTACAATCATCACACAAAAGTCACCCCCCCTCTCTCTCACTTCATTTAATGCAAGCATGGCCTAAAGCCATGATGCATTCTCTCTCTCTCACACAAGTCAACACTAAATCTAAAATTCAAATTAAAGCAACCTTTTTAATTAGCTAATTAAACTTACTTTAAACCCAAAGGACTAAATCCTAAAATTAACCCACCATGGTTAATAATTATTGTATTTACTTAATTTAAAAACCCTAGTTTACATGCACATATGTGTGCAAGCCTAGGAAAATTTTGGAAAAATATTTATTAGATTAGGAAAAATATTTAAAACACAATTTGGTAAACTTTTTATTAAAAACCATTATTTAATTATAATTATTCACTAACCCTTATCCTAAGGTGTTACAATCTCTCCCCCTTAAAGAAATTCGTCCCCGAATTTCAAAAATCTAACTAAGGTTACCTTCAAAAAGATGGGGATACGTCTTCATCATTTCGCTTTCAGTCTCCCAAGTGAGCTCTTCACGGTTCTGACCACGCCAAAGTACCTTAACTGATGGAATGTCCTTCGATCTCAGTTTCTTCACTTGTCGATCCAAGATCATCACCGGCTGCTCTGCATAGGAAAGGTCACGCTCAAGCTGGATCGTCGGATGCTGAATCGCATGCGAAGGATCATGTAGATATCTGCGGAGCATCGAAACATGGAATACGGGGTGCATGTCTGGAAAGCTGGGCAGAAGGGCTAACCGGTAAGCTACTGCACCGACACGCTCGAGGATCTCGAAGGGGCCCACATACCTGGGACTGAGCTTCCCCTTCTTCCCAAACCTCATCACACCTTTCATTGGGGAGACCCTCAAGAAAACATGATCACCAGCAGAAAACTCAAGTCTGCGTCGTCGACGGTCTGCATAAGCCCTCTGCCTACTCTGCGCTGCTCTCATCCTATCGCGAATCAACTGGATCTTCGCTGTCGTCTCCTCAACGATCTGCGGTCCTAAGATACTGCTCTCACTGAGCTCTGTCCAACAAGTAGGTGACCTGCATCTCCTCCCATAAAGAGCCTCAAAAGGTGCCATCTGAATAGTCTCCTGGTAGCTGTTATTGTAGGAGAACTCTACTAAGGGCAAATGATGATCCCAGCTACCTCCGAAATCTAGTACACAAGCTCTGAGCATGTCCTCGAGAGTCTGGATGGTCCGCTCTGACTGTCCGTCGGTCTGCGGATGAAATGCCGTGCTAAAACTCAAGCGAGTGCCCAAAGCCTCCTGAAGCCTCTGCCATAGTCTACTGGTAAACTGGGTGCCTCTGTCGGACACAATGCACGTCGGGACTCCGTGTAGTCGCACTATCTCGTCAATATAGATCTGGGCATACTGAGTAAATCCGAAAGTCGTCTTTACCGGTAAGAAGTGAGCCGCTTTCGTCAAACGATCCACGATCACCCAGATGGAGTCATACCCCCTACTAGTCCTGGGTAGACCCACCACGAAATCCATCGAAATCTGTTCCCATTTCCACTCCGGAATGGGTAACGGCTGTAGCTCTCCCGCGGGCCTCTGGTTCTCAGCCTTGACTTGCTGACAAGTCAGGCATCTCGACACAAAATCTGCAATGTCCTTCTTCATTCCGTCCCACCAGTAAACATCTCTCATATCATGATACATCTTGGTGGAACCGGGATGGACGCTATACACCGATCGATGTGCCTCCTCAAGAATCTCGCGCCTCAGTCCTTCAGCATCAGGTACGCACAGTCTGACTCCAAACCATAGTATCCCCTGATCATCGATCACAAACTCGGAAAATCGGTCCCGTCCCATCTGTGCCATGATCTCTGAACATCGGTCATCACTGAGCTGCGCCTCACGTATACGATCGATCAACTGTGGGCGTGCACGGACATGCGCTATCTGTCCTCCAATCGACGTGAACTCGAACTGTACTCGACTGTCGCATAATATCTGCCAATCTGCGGATGACTGCTCCTGTACTGCGCTCAAATAAGATAAACTACTCCCGGGCCTCCTGCTCAAAGCATCCGCCACCACATTTGCCTTGCCCGGGTGATATAAGATCTCGCAGTCATAATCCTTCACTAACTCCATCCATCGACGCTGTCGAAGGTTCAGGTCCCGCTGCTGGAATATGTATTTCAGACTCTTGTGATCCGTAAATATCTGGCACGACTCGCCGTATAGGTAGTGTCGCCAGATCTTAAGTGCGAAGACCACTGCTGCCATCTCCAAATCATGAGTGGGGTAGTTCTGCTCGTGCTTCTTCAATTGTCGCGAGGCATACGCGATCACCCTATCATGCTGCATCAGAACGCATCCCAATCCCACTCGAGAAGCATCACAAAAGACCACAAATCCGCCCGGTCCGGAAGGTAAAGATAACACCGGTGCCGTCGTCAGCCGTGTCCGTAACTGCTGAAAACTGTGCTCGCACTCCTCCGTCCAATCGAAGGGAACTCCTTTCCGGGTCAACCCGGTCAACGGTGTAGCAATACGTGAGAAGTCCTGCACAAAACGCCTGTAATAACCGGCCAATCCCAAAAAGCTGCGAATCTCCGTCACTGATGTGGGTCTGGGTCAACGCTGAACGGCCTCGATCTTCCTCGGGTCAACGCATATACCGTCTCGTGAAATCACGTGACCCAAGAAATCTACGCTGTCCAACCAAAAAGCACACTTGGAGAATTTCGCATAAAGCTGGTGCTCCCTCAATGTCTGCAATGTAATCCGCAGGTGCTGCTCGTGCTCATCACTACTCCGGGAATACACCAAGATATCGTCAATGAAGACTATGATGAACAGATCCAAATAAGGCCGGAAAATACGGTTCATCAAGTCCATGAAGGCTGCTGGCGCATTGGTGAGTCCGAACGACATCACCAAAAACTCGTAATGGCCGTAGCGCGTACGGAAAGCTGTCCGGGGAATGTCCTCCTGTCGAACCCGCAGCTGATGATAGCCCGATCGTAAATCGATCCTCGAAAAGTACCCTGCCCCCTGAAGCTGGTCGAACAAATCGTCTATATGCGGCAAAGGATACCTGTTCCGCACTGTCACCCTGTTCAGCTGGCGGTAGTCGATACACAGACGCAAACTGCCATCCTTCTTCTTGACGAACAGGACTGGAGCACCCCAAGGAGAAACACTGGGTCGAATAAGTCCCTTGTCCAGCAAATCTTGCAACTGACCCTTCAGCTCTCGAAGTTCCGCCGGGGCCATCCGATAGGGCGGTATAGAAATAGGCTCCGAACCAGGAACCAAATCAATACAGAAAGAAATGTCGCGCTCGGGCGGCAACCCAGGAAGCTCGTCAGGGAACACATCAGGAAACTCGCTAACAACCGGAACCTGATCCAATGGAACCTCTGTAGCGCGAGCATCGCGAACATATGCGAGAAACCCCTGACATCCCTTCCTCATAAGCTGTCCAGCGCGAAAAGAAGAAATCACACTGTGAGGGGCGACACTACGGTCCCCCAACACAACAAAAACCGACTTACCGGGAAAGCAGAATCTAACTGTCTTCTCACGGCAGTCCACAGAAGCATAGCACGTGGCTAACCAATCCATGCCCAAAAGAACGTCGAAGTCCAACATCTCCAGAAGGATCAAGTCGACAGGCAACTCTCTCTCGCCAATACAGACGATACAGGATCGGAACACGTGCCTAGCCACAAACGACTCTCCCACAGGAGTAGTCACCACAAGCGGCTGATCAAGCAAGCCGGACTCTCTACCCAAACTCGGCACAAAGTGTGTGGATACGTACGAGTGTGTGGATCCGGGATCGAACAATACATGTGCATCAACCGAACATACAGGGAGGATACCTGAAACCACTGCATTGGACGCCTGCGTGTCCTGATGTGTCAAAGCAAAGACCCTCGCCTGTCCACCACCTGTAACTGACTGACCTCTGCCTCGGTCATCACGTCCTCTCTGAGCAACTCCTCCATGCCCACGACCTCTCGGTGCATAAGTCTGGCGCGGAGCAACGGTAGGCGCAACGGGCAACGCCCTCTGGGGTGGTGAAGGTGGTAAGGTAACATGCGGTGCTGCCGCCTCCCTCCGGTGTGTCTCTGGACAATCTCGAACGAGGTGAAGTAGGCTGCCACACCTGTAGCAACCCCGCGGCGACTGCTGACCTTCCTGAGGATACGAACTAAACATCCGACCTCGTCCCGAATCTCTGCTACCCCTCGTACCGGAACGATACCTGTCGCGGCGTCTGAATGACTGCCTCCGTGCGGAAATACTGGTACGAACTCTCTTCGGCTCTGGAAGTACCGAAGTCTCAACAAGGTGCTCCTCGACCACTAGGGCTGCGTCTACAGCTGCTGCATAGGTCTCGTAGTGCTGCGCGCTGATCGCGAGGAACACTGGTGAAAGCAAGCCTCGAACAAATCTCCGGACTCGCAACTCCTCGGTGGCCACTAAATGTGGGGCGTAGACTGCTAGCTCTGTAAACAGTACGTCATACTCTGCCACTGTCATCCCTAGCGTCTGGCGCAAAGACTCAAACCTGCGTGCTCGGGCAACTCTAACACTCCGGGGAAGGAAACGGGCTAGAAATATGGTCACGAACTCCGTCCAGGTCATAGGAGGAAGACCTGCTGCTCTGCCCTTCTCAACGGAATCACACCACTTCTGCGCAAGACCCTCTAGGCGAAAGCTCGCGAACTCAACCCATCTCGCATCTGCACATCTGAGGGAACGGCATATCGTGGCCATCCTGTCTATGAAAGACTGTGGGTCCTCGGCTGTATCGGTGCCTGTGAAAAACGGAGGCTTCAGCCTCATGAACTCTGATAGCGATACTGTAATCACCTCCGTGGCTGTAGGGGCAACTGGCTGTGCGGTAGGCACCATCGCGGTCTCTGGAACTGGTGGAGCTATCTCTGGTCGCTGCGCTCGAAGCGTCTCAACTAGCGATCCTATCATCTGGCGCATCTCCTGCATACCAGCCCCTAACGAGGCGATCTGCTCTGTCACGGCAGGAACAGCCTGCTCGGGTACCACCGGCGTACTGCCCGGATCAGTCCTCGTCTCGGACGAGTCAACACGAATCTCGGCCCTCGCGGCCGCTCTCTGTGCCCTCGTAGTCTTAGGCGGCATAATGGTTGAAAGAAAATTTGGATTCGATAAGAACACAGAAATCGAATCACAAGAATATAAGAAGGGATCAAATCAAAAAGTCCTAAGGTCGCGTAGGCGGAGTACCGTGTCGTGAGTATGCCGCGGAACATACGCACGCTACGCTACCCCGCTGCAGCTACCTACTCCATCATACCAGGGTCATCCTACACTCAGAAGGTAAAACCTACGCTCTGATACCAACTTTGTCACGACCCGAGAATTCGACTCGTGACCGGCACTTAACCACGCAACGTCTACAGGCGCAACGCGGCTAAGTAAGCCGAACCCAGAAATCAAAACCAATAAATATAGAGTGATTTAAAACATTAGCCCCGAAAGTCGGGTAAAAGTAAGGTGTAGCAGAAATAACAAGTGACATGAATAAAGCATCACAATATGATATACGACGCCGTAGCGAAGAATACACAGTAAAACAAGGACAATATCATAAAAGATGAGACTGCATAAAGTAACGTCGGCTCACATGCGAGCTCGACACCAGAATATAAAATCATACATATCGTCCTCACAACTGTCTCTAAGTCAATACAGAAAAGTAGATGGAGAGTACTAGATACATCAATATACAACTGAAAGATAACAGATACCGTACGAAACCCACCTAAACAGCAAAAAGGCTATCTCTGCTCAAAAGGGGTATCTGTGCCAAAAGATGCGATAACAGCCAGCCGTGACTACTCCCAAGGGCAACCTGCAAACACTGTGGCACAACGGGGGTGAGTTGCCAACTCGTGAATAGAGATAACATATAAAGGTGATCGCAAGCATGAACATATAGCGTGGCTCTACTAATGCCAGCCGATGATATCAATGCATGTCAACTGTGGATACAATAGTCATGCATGTACTCTAACAGGTAATGCCACAGGATGAGATGTATAGTAATCAGTACTGAGTATGGGATAAATAACATCTACATGGACTATGTCAACATGGAAAACAATGATCGGTGCCTCAAACTGCACCCAAATCCCACATATACTCAGGCGCCGGCACACCCATCGGCCCTCAAATCCTGTATATCTCGGAGGAATCATGAGTGCCCAACATCGTCACCCAAAATATCATAAAATACCCGTGTCCAGCATCGACACGTAAATCCTCGAACATCGGGCGCCGTCAGTCCGGACCGGCCGCACGGGGTCCGCCTGCGGTATCGGCCCTCGGCCCCGGCAGTACGGATCATCCCGCATCCATCACTCGACTCTGGTCAGTATCCTCCGGACAACTGCCAGGTCCAACCAATCACCGGTAGGTACTCGCCCGCCTCCAGGCTCAATCGGCAAATCCAATCGATCATCTCGCCGAGGGGAACCATACCGGGCCCACCACGAACCCGCAAACGGAACATCCACTCCTCGAATCGGGTTTCAAGCACACGTCTCAGCACCGAGAAAACGCGTGGTGGACACACCAAAATATCATATCACGAGGTACCGGGTTTTTCAAAATAGCACATCTTTCCTTAAATAATTCCACGGTCCTCAAAACAGAAATCACATGAAAATCCAACATAAATATTAAATCCAATGCGAGGTACAATATACATCAATCCATGGTATGGGTATGAGGGGAAAACCGCTTTTTAAAGTAGTTTCATTTCCGGTTTTAAAAGATGTCATGCGGCTCCCAATATATATGAAGGTCATATCAAATCACATATGAAGCGAACTATAGCAATATAATCATGGCAGCTCTATAGTGAGTGTGGCATGGCAATTACTAACGGTGTGTGTGTAGCATGCAAATAGTGCCCGTGCAACATAAACCGTTAGTAATAGTGCGGTGTTCTATCAGTTCTAAGAAATATATATATATGAACACAGCAGGGAATGCAATATGCGATGACAATCTATGGGGTGCATGCAACATATAATAATAAAGTCCTATCAGCCCTGACGCATAACGCCATGCGGGCGATATCCCCGTAGATGTGAAATCTACTCACAGTGTCTTGCGCTAAGTGTATCCAACCGCTTGCTTGCCCTTCTTCGCAGCGTCCGTCTCACTGGCCTGCGAACCTAGAATCACATACACATATCACACATAAGCTTAATTCACAAAAACGCAACACTATAATCCAACAAGAAACCCATGTCGCAAACCAATCGCGCGTGTGCGCGATACGCTAAAACGTGTAATCACGCGCCACGAAACTACCCCGACGCGCCGCGATACGCAGAAACCCAAACCTACTCACGTATCGCGCGTGTCGCGAAGGTTTAGAAAACGGCAAAATAGGTATTTGGTCCCAGATTTTTCTACAGAACCAAACTCCCAAAAATATATATACCAAAACACTACACACAGTGGCAGACACCCACTGGACCAAACCCCAACCCAAACCCTACCCATCTGGCCGCAATTGGCGGCCAGAATGAGGAAATTGGCGGCCTACTGTAGCAGTATGGGGGTCGGGTTTCACCTGTGGTATCAGCTCTACTCCATTACACTACAGTCTTCCCAAAATCATTCTGCACTCACCGGGTCAATAGCAGTTCCAGAAAACTCACATTTTTCCCAAATACGACATTTGCATCAAATATGAAACTGGTGGTATTTTAGTGTAATCGGGGTTGGACTAGGTTACAATGGCCTCAACAGACCTCAATCATCCTACTGGAACCAACTTACATCCTATAAGCACAAAGTTCCTATTAAACATCCCATATCGCACTAAAACGCACCAATATCCATTAACCGATGCAAATCTACACTAACCAAGCTAACTAGGGACTAAGTTAGGAAATATACCTCATACTTAACCCTAGGAAGCTGGAGGAAGGTGGAGAAGTGGAGGGAAGAGGTTGCACTTGCTGTTGGTGCTCACTGCTGCTGCTGCTGAACTTTGCTGCTGCTGTTGCTGCTTCTTTCTGCTGCTGCTGTTGCTTCTTCTCCTGCTGCTGCTGAGTGCTTGCTGCTGCTGCTTCAGGAGCTGGGGTTCTGGGCTGAAGGTAAGTGTGTGGGTGTGTGTGAGTGAGTGTGAGAGTTTGAGAGAAAATACAAGGAAAATGAGAGGCTACAATCATCACACAAAAGTCACCCCTCCCTCCCTCTCACTTCATTTAATGCAAGCATGGCCTAAAGCCATGATGCATTCTCTCTCTCTCACACAAGTCAACACTAAATCTAAAATTCAAATTAAAGCAACCTTTTTAATTAGCTAATTAAACTTACTTTAAACCCAAAAGACTAAATCCTAAAATTAACCCACCATGGTTAATAATTATTGTATTTACTTAATTTAAAAACCCTAGTTTACATGCACATATGTGTGCAAGCCTAGGAAAATTTTGGAAAAATATTTATTAGATTAGGAAAAATATTTAAAACACAATTTGGTAAACTTTTTATTAAAAACCATTATTTAATTATAATTATTCACTAACCCTTATCCTAAGGTGTTACATACGCGTACCTTCGAAGAGATGAGGGAATTTCTTCCGCATCTCGCTCTCGGCCTCCCAAGTGATCTCCTCACTAGTAGGGTGACGCCAAAGAACCTTCACAGATGGCAAGACCTTTGACCGAAGTTTCTTCATCTGCCGATCCAATATAACTACCGGCTGCTCGGTGAACGAAAGATCGCGCTCAAGCTGAACGGTCTGGTACTGAATCATGTGAGAAGGATCATGAAGGTATCTACGAAGTATCGATACATGGAAAACGGGGTGAACGTCCGGAAAACTGGGCGGAAGTGCCAAACGATAGGCAACGGCTCCAACTCACTTAAGGACCTCGAAAGGACCTACAAATCTGGGACTGAGCTTCCCCTTTTTCCCAAATCTCATAACGCCCTTCATCGGAGAAATCCGCAGGAACACATGATCCGCCACTGCAAACTCAAGTCTGCGATGACGACGGTTGACATAAGACTTCTTCCTGCATTGGGCTGCTCTCATCCTGTCCTGAATCAGCTGGATCTTCTCCGTAGTCTCCTGAACTAGCTGGGGCCCCAAAACCCTACTCTCGCTGAGTTCGGTCCAACAGACAGGCGATCGATACTTGCTACCATACAATCCTCAAAAGGCGCCATCTGAATCGTCTCCTGATAAATGTTATTGTAGGAGAATTCAATCAACGGCAAGTGACGATCCCAACTTCCACCGAAATCAAGCACACACATACGAAGCATATCCTCCAGATTCTGTATAGTTCGCTCCAACTGACCATCGGTCTGAGGATGAAAAGAGGTGCTAAAACTCAACTAGGTACCCAATGCTTCCTGAAGCTTCTGCCAAAGACGGCTAGTAAACTGTGTGCCCCTGTCGGATACGATGCATATTGGAACGCCGTCCAAACGCACAATCTCATCTATATACAACTGAGCATGCTGAGCATAACCGAAAGTGGTCTTCACTGGAAGGAAGTGATCCTCTTTCTTCGACCGATCAACAATCACCCGAATGGTGTCATACCCCAGACTGGTCCTGGGTAGACCCACAACGAAGTCTATGGAAATCTGCTCCCATTTCCACTCTGGAACGGGTAAAGGCTGCAACTCACCTGCCGGCCTATGATGCTCAGCCTTGATTTGCTGACAAGTCAGGCACCTTGAAACAAAGTCCGAAATATCGCGTTTCATCCCTTCCCACTAGTAAAAGTCTCTTAAGTCACGATACATCTTGGTGGAACCTGGATAGACGCTAAAGGCTGACTGATGTGCCTGCTCTAGGATCTCGCATCTCAACCCACCAATATCCGGTACACACAAGCGAGTCCCGCAATGTAGCACACCCTGGTCATCAATCAATAACTCATAATTTGTACCTCGCCGAACAAGCTCAAGAATCTCAACCAAACGGGCATCATTGGGCTGCGCCTAATGGATACAATCTAGTAGAAACGGATGGGTGCGAACATAAGCATGCTGTCCCCAGTGGAAGTGAACTCAAACTGTACTCTACCATCGCACAAGGTCTACCAATCTGTAGAAGACTTCCTCTGAACTGCGCTCAACTGTGACAAGCTACCCCCGGGCCTACGACTCAAAGCATCAGCTACTACATTCGCCTTGCCCGGGTGATAAAGGATCTCATAATTATAATCCTTCACAAGCTCCATCCAACGGTGTTGTCTCAGATTCAGATCCCGCTGCTAGATGATGTACTTCAAGCTCTTGTGGTCCGTGAAAATCTGACACGACTCCTCATACAAGTAGTGTCTCCAAATCTTCAACACAAAGACCACCGCAGCCATCTCAAGATCATGAGTGTGGTAATTCTGCTCGTGCTTCTTCAGCTGCCTAGAAGCATAAGCATTCACTCTATCATGCTACAGCAGAATACAATCGAGCCCCACTCGAGACGCATCACAGTAAATAACAAAGCCACCCGATCCAGAAGGTAAAGATAGAACTGGTGCAGTCGTCAACCGACTCTTCAACTGCTGAAAACTCTGCTCGCACGCATCAGTCCAAAGAAAAGAAACTCCCTTCTTGGTCAGTCCAATCAGCGGTGCAGCGATACTCGAAAAATCCTGCACGAAACGGCGATAATAACCAGGTAAGCCCAAAAAGCTATGGACCTCAGTCACGGATATAGGTCTGGGCCAAAGCTGCACAGCCTCGATCTTCCTCGGGTCCACAAGAATACCATCTCCAGTCACAACATGACCCAGGAAGTCAACTCTATCAAGCCAAAATGCACACTTTGAGAATTTAGCATACAGCTGGTTCTCTCTCAATGTCTGCAAAGTAATCCTCAAGTGCTGCTCATGTTCCTCTCGACTCCTAAAGTAGACCAGAATGTCATCAATAAATACAATAATGAACTGGTCGAGGAACGGCCTGAAAATCCTTTTCATCAGATCCATGAAGGCTGCAGGGGCATTGGTGAGTCCGAATGACATCACCAGAAACTCGTAATGCCCGTAGCGTGTATGAAAGCAGTCTTCGGAATGTCGTCATTCCGAACCCGCAACTGATGATAACCCGAACGCAAATCAATCTTAGAAAAATGTTTCGCACCGTAGAGCTGATCAAACAAATCGTCAATGCAAGGTAAAGGATACCTATTCCACACCGTAACTCGGTTCAATTGACGATAATCAATACACAACCTCAAACCTCTGTCCTTTTTCTTGACGAACAGCACAGGAGCTCCCTAAGGCGAATCACTCGGACTCACAAGTCCCTTATCAAGCAAATCTTGCAATTGATCTTTAAGCTCTCTAAGCACTGTCGGAGCCATCCGGTAAGGCGGTATAGAAATAGGCTCCGTACCGGGAATCAGATCAATGCAGAACTCAATATCGCGCTCCAGCGGTAACCCAGGTAACTCATCGGGAAAAACGTCGGGAAACTCTCGCACGGTAAAAACCCGGTCCAACGACTACACTGTGGCTCTAATATCATGAATGAAAGCTAAGAATCCCCGACATCCCCTTCTCAAAAGCCGACTAGCGCAAAGGGCAGAAATCAAACTGTAAGGGGCGGCACCACGGTCCCCCTGCACCACCGGAACAAACTCACCCGGAAAACTAAAACTGACTGTTTTCTTACGGCAGTCTACCGAAGCAAAACAAGCTGCCAACTAGTCCATGCCAAGGAGAACGTTGAAGTCCAACATATATAGAAGGATCAAGTCGACGGAGGACTCTCTATCTCCAATCTGAACGACACACGATCGAAACACATAACGCGCGACGAAAGAATCACCAACAAGTGTAATCACGACAAGAGGCTGATCTAGAAAACACGACTCTCGGCCCAAACTCGGCACGAAGTGTGTAGAAACATATGAATGCGTAGATCCCTGATCAAACAAAAAATGTGCATTAGAAGAACAAACAGAAAGAGTACCTGAAACCACAGCATTGGATGCCTGCACGTCCTGATGAGTCAAGGAAAACACCTGAGCCTGCCCTCTACCGGCGACTGGCTGACTTCCGCCTCTACCACCACACCCTCTCGGCACAAAACCACCGCGACCCCGACCTCTCTGAATATGAGTCTGGCACGGAGGAACAACAGGCATAAGGGGAAACACCATCTTAGGTGGAGAAGGTGGTAAGGTAACCTGCGGTACAGCTGCCTCGTGCTTACGTGGCTCAGTACAATCTCGAACCCGATGACCCAAACTCCCGCACCGAAAACATCCAGGTGAAAACTGCCGACTATCCTGGGGATGAGAGCTAAAAAGTTGTCATCATCCCGGACCTCCACTACCCCCAGTATATGAACGGGAACTATCACGACGTCTAAACGCCTGCCTCCATGCTGAAACACCACTACGAACCTTCTTCGATTCTGGAGCAACTGACGTCTCAGAAATACGCTCCTCAACCAACAAGTCTGCGTCCACCGCTGCTGTATAGGTGTCGCAATACTGAATGTTGATAGCGAGGAACAACTGGGTAAGCAGCCATCGAACAAACCTCTTGACCTGCATCTCCTCCATAGCTACTAAATACGGAGCATACAAAGACAGCTCGGTAAACAACACATCATACTCGGCCACCGTCATACCCTGAGTCTGGGGTAACGACTCGAATCTGCACGCTCGAGCAACCCTGACGCTCTGCAGAAGAAAATGCGCAAGAAACACCGTCACGAACTCAGCCCAGGTCATAGGAGAATGACCTGCGGCTCTGCCCTTCTCTAAGGACTCACACCACTTTTGGGCCAGACCCTCCAGACGAATGCTCGCGAACTCTACCCATCTCGCGTCGGAGCAACTGAGCGAACGACATATCCTGGCCATCCGGTCGATAAACGACTGTGGATCCTCAGCTGCATCGGTGCCAGTGAAAACCGGAGGCCTCAGCCTCATGAACTTTGATAACGATACTGTGATCACCTCTGTAGCCGCAAGTACAACTGCCTTAACAGTATGTACCAACACGGCCCCCGCAATAGGTGGAACAACCGCCTGCGCCTGCGCTCGAATGGCCTCAACTAATGACCCCATCATCTGGCGCAAATCCTGCATACCAGCCCCTAGCAAAGCAATCTTCTCCGGTACAACAGGCGTACCACCTTGGTCAGTCCTCGTCTCAGACGAGTCAACTCTGACCTCGGCCCTCGCGGCCGCTCTCTGTGCCCTCGTAGTCTTCGGCGGCATAAAGGTTGGAAAAGGAAACAGGATTCGATAAGGACACAGAAATCGAATCACAAGGAGGTATACAATCACGGAAGGAATTTCAAGCAATAAGTTCTAAGGTCACTTAGGTAGAGCACCGTGTCGTAAGTATGCCGCGGAACATACACACGCTACGTCGCTCTGCTTAAGCTACCTACTTCATCATACCAAGGTCATGCTAAAATCCGAAAGGTAAAACCTAGCTCTCTGATACCAACTTTGTCACGACCCAAATTTAGGCTCGTAACTGGCACTTAAACTACGTAACGTCAACATGCGTACGCAACTTAAGTAAGCCGAAACCCATAAATCTAAACCACCCAAAAATGGATAAGCGGAGAAAACATAGTTAAAACCTAAGGAAAAATCCCAAGTAAAAATCTTTAAACTTAAGTTTTACTTTCTCAGAAATTTCGGCAGCACCTCCTTTGTAAAAACCAGCCCCGAAAACGGATACAACATAGAATATAAATAAAGCATCCCAAACGGGAGCAAATCACACCAAACGGCGGAGACAACCACCACAAGCATATATACTACGCCGAAGCGAAGAAATATAAATGAAAGCAGCATAAGGAAGTAAAACATTACAACAAGACCGGCTCCCACGAACACGACACCTAAAGTCACCCAAAAATAATACAACACCGATCCTCACAACTCGTCTCTAAGTCAAATACATGAAGTGGTAGATGGAGAGTACTAGATCCAACAAAAGATACACAATGTACAAAAACGGATAACCGCGAACCCACCTAATAGTAAAGGCCTCACAGCCAACCGTAGCGGTATCCGAAAAAGTAGAGATAACAAGAAGTCCTGTCGCGACTACTCTGAGGGTAAGACCTGCAAAACACTGTGGCACAACGGGGGTGAGTTGGCAACTCATGAATAGTAAATAACATCATACAGTAATCGCAAGTATGCACGAACAGCAATAAATCTATCACATGTAATCTGATAGCATAAGTATGGAAATATGAATATGCAACTATCATGATTAAGGTACGCCACCAGGGTACTATATTTACATGAATCAAATGCATATCAAATAAATCCTGAGTATGGGATAAATAATAAACCTCATGAGCAAATCATCAGCATGGAAAACCCGGTGTAAATCAACAACACCCCAAATTCTAAAATCCTCAGACGCCGTCACCAGGACTGGCTCCCATATCCCGTAAATCTCAAGGAACCTGAGTGCCCAACATCGTCACTCGAAAACATCATGAAAATACTCGTGTCCAACATCGACACGTAAAACCACATATCATATCTGTACATCTCGCGGAAAATGAGAGCCCATTATCGATTCTTGCAATCTTCGAAACATGAGTGTCTTACACCGACACTCGCAATCCCCATAGCCATATATCTCACGGAACATGAATGTCCAACCTTGACATTCGCAATCCATGGAACATGAGTATCCAACCCTGACACTCGCAATCCCCATTTCCAAATATCTCACGGAACATGAATGTCAAACACCGACATTTGAAATCCAAATCCATATATCTCACGGAACATGAATATCAAACACAGACATTCGAAATCCAAATCCATATATCTCACGGAACATGAATATCAAACACAGACATTCGAAATCCAAAACCATATATCTCTGGGAACATTAGTGCCCAACATCGACACTTGAAATCCCCAAATTGCATGAAAAACAAATCTCAATGCGTAAAACCATGTAATATGACATATGCAACATAGAACAACAATATGCGCATATCAAGGGAAAATCCTCTATCTAATTGCATCAAGTCATTAAATATATCACGTGGTTCCCAATTATCCGAATCCAATAATACACACACACACATAACAGTGTCCCATACCACTGATATATATCATATAAAACTGAACATATAACTATAGCAAGGTATATGTGTGAGTATGTAGGTATAGCAAGGCATATGTAGAAGCATGTAGGTGTATAGGTATGCTATATTTCCTATGCGCCATCGCACAAGAATAAATGCCTCAATGTTGCTAACCAATAGCAAGGTATATCATAAGAATATTTATGTCGTGTGTATCATGGAGATTACTGACAGTGTGTGTGTTAGTGTTTATGCCCTAGAAGGCCATTACTGTATCATACTAGCTTGTATATTACTTAATGGAAGCTTGGGATATTCACATGTATATAACAGTCTTGCTAAACATGGTAGTATGCTACTTGGTTTTTCTATCTTAATATGTGAGTGTACGTATTGATAGAGCTCTTAGGATCTTGCTTGTCTACCAGCGTTGTGATGGCAGTCACACTAGTGGGGGCTGGGTAGTCTACAAGCACATCCTTATTCAGGTCCCTGGTCGTTGGATTATCGATACTCCGGAGTAGACTGGTGTGTACGCTTCTCATCCCAGTTGGGGAGATGGTCTGTCCCACAGCCGTCAGTACGTCGTACTGGAGATAGTATACAGGTGCTCGTTAGGTTACGGGTACACCGGACAGGACTCACAGTGAACTGTTGGTTGGTTTGATACCAGTCGTCAGTGAACAGTTCCCAGGTGACATGAGTACAGCGTAGTCCGCAGACTTGATACTGCTACTTCGCCTCGAGTGTGTCCCACTGTTCTTAGATTGCTACCCTACCACGGCTCAAAGGAGTCGTGCAAACAGGTAGCAGTTGGGTGCAGTCCCGAGCACTTGGAGGCAGTGGCGGTTAGACAGGATTCGTCCCTCCCGGTATTGGGAGTAGATATCGTGCTGTGTCAGAGAGCCATTACGCAAAGTCCCTGGCCAGGGCAAGCGAGATTTGCTGGTAGGTTCCAGTAGTTTCTCAGGGTGTAATGGGCTTCCCTCCGACACGACTTATACCGCTATTAGGGGACTGACGCTTGCCGCCCCCTAGGCCCGATATGCGATAGTCATGGACGAACGGACCGGACTGTATGGAGATTGTCACATCAGACTCAGTAGGAGTTCGGATGGGTTTTTCTCATCGGCCTTCTTATCGACAACTACCTGGGGACCGTTACGTACAGCTAGTGCCGCTTGCGGTCTGTGGTTAAACCCACTGCCAGCGTAGTAGTCGAGTCTCTAGAGTCCCACACAGAGAGTTTCCTACTCCAGGCGAAACGATATAGAGGTTGCATGGTTTTGCGACAAAGGGTTCGGACGCATACGTGCGTTTACGCGCGTACGACTTTCGGACAGTTTTTACCAGTCGGCTTTGGTTTAAGCCAGTTACTGGTATCTGGTTATTGGATTTTTACAGTCTAAAGTTTTTCCGTATTTTTGCGGATCGGAGGGGCGTTCTCGTAATTGTACGAGAAGCTTCTAGAAGATGTGACTAAGGAGGTTACTTTGGATGAGGTTGTGAGTCATGGTGGTGATTCATTCATTTCATTAATGCACATTTATTGCTTAATGACTCATGCTAATGAATCACCACTAGATATTTTATGAAGCATGCTTATTCATTTATTTTTATTCATTATTCTTAAATAAGAATGCTTCATAATATTATGATACACTCTCTCTCTTCTCTCATTATCTTATCTCATATTCTCTCTCCTCAAGCTCTCATCTTCAAGATACTAATCCTTAATCCTCATGTGTTGAGATCAAAGGTTTAGTTAGACTTAAGCATCCATTACCTTCACTCTATATCATCCTTTCATCTTTGATTAGCAATCAAAGTTGATTAGTTACCTCAAGTTAGAGGTTTAGCTTGGTGTTTTGCTCTCGGGTGGATCGTCTACTACCTAGAGAAGGTCGAGGAGAACAAAGGAGGACACAAAGATGAAGGACCGGTTTCATTAGGTATAATCCCTAATCACAAGTGAAATGAAACTCTTTGAATACGGTTATTTATAGTTTAGCTTCGATTTAAGCGGTTAGTCGATGTTCGTTCTTTAAACTTGATTGTTTTTGAAAATTCCGCCTCCCCATAAGTACTGGGGTGTACTACATCGACTTACAGTGGTATCAGAGCCTCGCTAAACACTAAATAACTTAATTGCAAATTTGTACGAATTTCGAACGAAAAATCGAAGCCGGAAAACCCTAAATATTTTCAGTTTCTGTCGAACTTAAAATGAAGTCAGAAAATTTTTCAGGTGTGTTCAGAAAGCTAGAAAGGAGTCCAGGAGAACACCCAAGAAATTCGAGCCCATGAATCGGCAACTCGGCCGCGTAAGCGCGGCGGATCGGTGGGATCCGCCGCCCTTCCGCGGCGCTTTGGCCGAGTCATGGACTCGTCTTTCTTGTGTGGGTCCCCTGTGACATTTGGGGTTTTCTGGAATGTTTAATTATTGCTCAGGTTACTGTTTAACAGAGCAGATTTTGGAGCAATATTGATGTTGTTTATTCGATCGAAAATTGTACAGTATTTGCATATTGGATTATATCTGTGATTGTTTAATGTGTTCGTAAACCTCCCCCAACTGCTAGTATGTCGGTTGGCAGGGGGTTGCACATTTCTGAAATGGTTATATCTGTTTGTGCATATAAACTGTATTGGACTGTTGTGGTGTATAGCCGGGGTTTGCAATGGGTTATTATTTAATTCATTTGTTGTAAATGTAATTTGTTGTAATATTATTTTTGCGGTGCACTTCCAGGTTGCGGTCGTAGCCACCGTTGTATTATTTCATTTTACTGTTTTTGCTCCTAGGACTGACCCAAGGTGGGGTACACAGACTGCCGGGTGGGTAGTTTGCCGTACCCGTAGGGGTCGAGGGTGGGGTAACGGCTATTCATCACAACTGTGTAATCTGTCTTTTCTTGCAGGCTCAAAAGAAATACAGATTGCTTGCAAATCCAATATTGTTTATCTGTGTTCTGGAATGAATATCATTGTGTCAGACGAATGTAAAATATCTATATTTATGATAGCTATTTAGACGCCACTTATGTTTTACACCCGCGCTAGCCCAGCCCCCGCTCTGTCGTTAGTTAAGTAACCTAACGGGTGATGACGGGACCCCGTGGCGAATGCGGATGGCATAAGAGGACGTTGTATTTTCGTTGTTTTCTGCAATAATAGGTTAATGATGGGACGCATTATCTATAATGCAAAGTAAAACAAACCAAAGTTTAAATCGTTGGAACAATTTAAAAGAAACCACTCGGTTATTTTAAAACAGATATTTTTAAATGCGGAGATTTAACCACTCCTTTTAAAAAGCTATCAGGTTCCTTCGGTTATATCAAGTTCACTACGTTCACGGTTTCGCCAAAACCAGTCGTAGCCCTCCGTCATTTCTTATGAATGGTCAGTAGTATTCAAGCTATGTTTGTTTGGCCCTTAGTCAAGACATAGTGATTGGTAGCTGCTGGGGTATTCATTTGTTGCATAGATAGATGAGTTGGTTTGGGACAGTCGTATTACTTTGTTTGGCCCTTAGTCAAGAGTATACGGATGGGTTCAAATCAACAGGATAATGATGGGCAGAACTTGACATGTGACTTATGATTTGTTGGCCCTTAGTCAAGATCATAAGAGCATGGGGCAAAAATCCATATCGGGAATTTCTAAAGAAACTGAAATTTGCAAAGAGATGCATACCATTTGGAGTTTGATGAATGTTGGTAGGATTCCTTCAACATTATCATACGATGATATTTGGATCCCGATCCTACTGTGAGTATATGCTACTTATCAGGATATTCGTCGCTTAACGATCAATGCTATAAACCTAGTAGGTGTCCAGAAAAGTGTCAGCGGGGTTACGCCCCCAGAGAAAAGAGGTTATTTAATTAAGGAACTTCGCGAAAGCGTTGGAAAACCTCCCTCGAAGTATCGACACCGGCCTGGCTGAACGGTTAAGCAAGTATTGTACGGTGAGAATAGTCTTGGCTAATTCTTCTTTTATGGTTTGAGGAAGGATTCGAGAAACAGTGGGAGCCATCCAGTTTAGATAAACTAAAAACCATTCTAAACTTGCAAGAGCATCATGCTAAAGAGTTTTCTTCTCTCTCTCCTAATTGCAGCGACCCTGAAAATGACTGGACTTAAGTTACTTTTAGAGAAAAATATACTGACAGGGCCAAACTATAAAGATTGGCTGCGGAATGTCAAGATGGCTTTGACCTATAACAAACTGGGGTACGTCCTCACCGCTACAGCACCTGCTGTCCTTGGTCCCAAATCCAGCAATGCGGATAAGGAAATCCGCAAAACCTGGGATTTAGATTGCGCGAGAGCCAAGTGCATCGTGCTTGCCTCGATGAACAATGAACATCAGAGGAGGCACGAGGATATGTCCCTAGATGGCATATTTCTCCATACAAAGGAACTTTATGGAGAGCAATCTCGTATAGCAAGATACGAGACCTCTAAGAAATTGTTTCGAGCGAGGTTGGCTGTCGGGTCATCAGTAGGTGAACATGTCCTACAGATGATCGGCTATATTGAAGAGCTCGCGGACCTTGGGACGACTTTGGATAATGAGCTCTATACAGACCTTGTTCTCCAGTCCCTTCCTCCCACCTACGCCCAGTTTATCCTCAACTTCAATCTTCAAGGAAAAGAAGTTGAACTTGCGGAACTCCTGAACATGTTAAGGAGTGCAGAGGGCACCTTGCAGAAGGCAAGGGAAACACCCGCTATGTTTGTTGGCGGTTCATCTTCTTCCGGGTCCAAGGCTAGGGCCAAAGGAAGGAAGAAGAAGGCCGCACCCAGACCTAGAGGAGGTGTTAGTAAGGTGGGAAAGAAGGGAAAGAAAAAGTTTACAGCACCAGTAGTTGGCCTGGATGAGTGCTTCCATTGTCACAGGAAAGGGCACTGGAAGAAGGATTGCAAGGCGTGGAACGCCAAGAACCAGGAACCGAAGCAAGCTGTGGCTTCGACTTCAGGTGTGTTTGTAATTGAGAATTGTCTGTCGATCAACTCTACTTCCTGGGTATTGGATACCGGATCAGGATCTCATATTTGCAATTCATTGCAGGCACTGAGAAACCGTAGAGTGCTGAAGGAAGGTGATATGATCCTCAGGGTTGCTAACAGAGCTAGCGTGGGAGCTGCGTCCGTCGGGGATTATCACCTAGGATTGACGAGTGGACACATTTTGGTTTTACATAACTGTTATTTTGTACCCAGCTTAACGTGTAATATCATATCAGTTTCCTTGTTATCAAATAAAGGTTATGATTTCACGTTTGTAAGAGATGTTGTCAACATCCACCTTAATCATGGTTTGATTGGGTCCGGTACTCTAAATAACGGCATATATGTGTTAAACCAACTCCAAATTTTCAATGTCCAGAACACACTAAAAAGAAAGTCTCCAGATTTAAATAAAGCTTTCTTATGGCATTGTAGACTGGGTCACATCAATGAGAGAAGGTTGACTAAGTTGCATAGAGAAGGATATTTGGACACGTTCGAATATCAAACCTATGACACTTGTCAATCTTGTCTCAAAGGAAAGATGACAAAGACTCCATTTACTGGACAAGGAGTAAGAGCGAGCGAGCTCTTAGGACTCATACACAGTGATGTATGTGGTCCAATGTCTATTAGTGTATATGCCCTAGAGGCCATTACTGTATCATACTAGTTTGTATATTACTTAATGGAAGCTTGGGATATTCACAGTTGTATATACAATCTTGCTCGAAATGGTAGTATGCTACTTGGTTTGTCTCTGCTTTAATATGTGCATGTGTTTCTTTTAGCATATTGCAGGTATACATATTAGTAGAGCCCTTAGGATCTTTGCTTGATTACCAGCGTTGTGATGGCGCTCGCACTCGTGGGAGCTGGGTAATCTATAAGCACATCCTTATACAGGTCCCTGGTCGTTGGACTATCGAGACAGGGCATCGATACTCCGGAGTAGACTAGCGTATGCGCTTCTCATCCCAGTGTGGGAGACGGTCTGTCCCACAGCCGTTAGTACGTCGTACTTGAGATAGTATGCGGGTGCTCGTTAGGTTACGAGTACACTGGACAGGACTCGTCGGGAACTGTTGGTTGGTAATATACCTATCGTCAGTTATCAGTTCCCAGGTGACATGAGTACAGCTTAGTCCGCTGACTTGACACTGTCACTTCGCCTCGAGTGTGTTCCCACTGCACTTTGATTACTACCCTACCACGGCTCAGAGGAGTCGTGCAAACAGGTAGTTTTTGGGTGCAGTCCCGAAGCACTTGGAGGCAGTGACGGTTAGACAGGATTCGTCTCTCCCGGTATTGGGGGTTGACATCGCGCTGTGTCCAGGAGAGCCATTACACGAGTAGTCCCTGGCCAGGGCAAGCGAGATATACTGGTAGTTTTCCAGTGTTATCTCAGGGTGTTCTGGGCTACACCCCGACACGACTTGTACCGCTATTAGGGGACTGACGTTCACCGCCCCCCTAGGCCCGCCATGCGATGTATCAGACGAACAGACCGGACTGTACGCAGATTGTCACATACAGGCTCAGTAGGAGTGCAGATGGGGTTCACCTCGTCAGTCTTCTTATCGACATCTACCTGGGGACCGTTACGTACAGCTAGTGCCACTTGCGGTCTGTGGTTAAACCCACTGCCAGCGTAGTGTCGAGTCTTTAGAGTCCCACACAGAGAGCTATTCGCCTTTAGGCAAAACGAGTAGAGGTCGCATGGTTTTGCGACAGGGTTCGTTCGCATCCGCGCACTTGTGCACGGTTGCTGTCCGGACAGTTTATACTAGCGGGCTTTGGTTTAAGCCGGATCCTAGTATATGATTTGAGATTGGTTTTTCTCATTGTGTTCGTGTTCCTCGGATCACAAATGCGGGTGCGTATGCACAGTTGCTTGAGATTGAGGGAGAGGACCTTGTTTAGGGTTAATGACTATTGTCATTTTATTAACCCTATTGTTTTTGTGTGTATTATTGTTAATTAATAATTAGCTTAATTATTGTGCATGGTTGTTGTTGATGACTCTTTGACTTTGTTGACTTGTTGACCAAGTTGACAATTTGACCATGATCATTTCATTTGGAAGATGCTCTTTGATCCTTGCAATTTGCATTAATGATGAAATGATAATGGTCACCTCTTGATTAAACCATGACAATTTTCTAGCTAATTAGTTAATTAAAATATTACACACATATTAGTGAGAATGGCTCACTAATAATTCATTCTATCATATCTTTTCTCTCTCTTGCTCATCCTCTCCCTCAAGCTCTCTCCCTCTCATGTGTTGAGAAACAAAAAGCTTGAGAAAAACCTTCACTTGATCTTCTCTACTCACTTCTAGGGTTCAAGTCTTAGCATTTCTTGCACTCTAGTTACTCCTAGCTTGGAGTTGAAGCTAAAGGTCGAGGCTTTCGGGTGGATCGTTCTTTGACGGAAGGAGACAAGCAAGGTGAGGCCTTTCTACCATTCCGACGAGCAAGGAGAGAAGGAGTTCGAGCTCAAGGTATAACCTTTCTACAACTTAACTAGTTGTTACTTTGTTTTAGCTAGTTCTAGTTTAGTAAAGATCCTCACATGCAAGGTCCATGTTGCCTAAGTCATTAAAAATCCAATTTTTATTATGTTTTCCGTCTCCCCGTAAGTACCGGGGTGGGCAACGTGGACTTACAGTGGTATCAGAGCCTAACTAAACTCAAACTAGCTAGGTAGTGAAGTGTAACGAAGTTTCGAAACCGGAAAATCCGAAAACCAAACCATGCAAAACCCAAGTTTCTGTTAATTTTTCCTCTGGTCAAAATGACATTTGTTATATACCAAAAATTATCTCAGGGTTTTGTGTGAAAAACCACCAAAGACGAACCAGAGAGGAGATGAGAGGAGCGCGGATCCGCGGCAAGAGGAGGCTCCTGCCGCGGAAGCGCGGCCGTCTTGTCCCCTCTCTGCATCGTTTTTGGTGCAGTAAGTTTCTGTGTTGGTATTGGGATTTTTAAGATATATATTATATGCCCAGATTTTCCAGAACTAAAATTTACTTTTGGGGGCCTATAAATCCGTATTTTTCGGAACTTCACTACACTTTAACTACACCGGTTATATCTGTAATGCTTGCATGTATTGAACGTCGGCTAATCGCTATAAGACGATTAGTCGGGGTTATACATGATCTGTGATTGTTATTGGTTTGTGGATATGAATGGATTGGATTGTCGCGGGTGAATGGCCGGGGTGGATGTGAGATGAGCGTTGTTTTTCTTTCATTCATTTGTAACAAGTAAATTGATGTAATTATATTCTTTGTATGGCCGCACAACCGGGTCGGGGTTGTAGCCGTCATTGTATAATTCTTTTTACTGTTTTTGCTCCTAGGATAGACCCATGGAGGGGGTGCACAAACTACCGGGTATCTCGAAGTGCCGAGTGGCCTACTCACGGTGGTGAGGGAGGTTGCTTCGCTTCGGATGCTGGGCGGGTAGTTTGCCGCACCCGTAGGGGTCTTGGGTGGGGTATTGGCTATTCACCGCGACCGTGTAATCCGCTTTACGTTGCAGGCTCGAACGCATTGCGGATTCCTAGTATATCCAATGTATTCATCTGTGATCTGTAATGTCTATCATTGCTGTATATTTATATATAATAACTATTTAGGCGTTGCTTATGTTTTACAGCCGCGCTAGCCCAGCCCCCGCTCTGTCGTTAGTTAAGTAACCTAACGGGTGATGACGGGGCCCCGTGGCGAATGCGAATGGCATAAGCGTACGTCATATTTTGGTTGTTTGCTGCAATGGTAGGATTAATTGATGGGACGCATTAAAAGAACTAATGCAAGAAATAAACCAAGTAAAAGTCGATTGGAACACTTTGAAAACCAATCGGTTCTTTTCAAAACTAAAATTTTAAACGCGGAGCTTGAACCACTCCTTTTAAAAGCTATCTCGTTCCATCGATTATATCAAGTTCACTACGTTCACGGTTTCGCCAAAACCATCCGTAGCCCTCCATCATTTCGGTTAAATATTCGGTAGTATTCAAGCTATGTATTTTGACCTCACGCCAAGGCATAGTGATTGGTAGCTGCCGGATATTTATCCGTTGCTTAGATAGAATGCGTTGATTTGAGACAGTCGTACTGCCATTTTGGCCTACGTCAAGGGTAGGTACGGGTGGGTTCAAATTAACCAGGATAATGATGGGAAGAACTTGACATGTGACTTATGACATTTTGACCTCACGCCAAGGTCATAAGAGCATGGGGCAAAAATCCACATCGGGAGTTTCATAAGCACTGAAACTTGCTAGCGTTGCATACCATTTGGAGTGTGATGATTCTGGTAGGATTCCTTCGGTTTTATCACACGATGATATTTGGATCCCGATCCTACTGTGAGTATATGCTACTCCTCGGGAAAACTCTCACTTAACGATCAATGCTATAAACCTAGTAGGTGCCTAGAAAGGTGTTAGCGGGGTTACGCCCACAGGGAAAAGAGGTTACTTAATTAAGGAACTTCGCGAAAGCGTTGGAAAACCTCCCTCGAAGTACCGACACTGGCCTGGCTGAACGGTTAAGCAAGTATTGTACGGTGAGAATGATCCCGGCTAATCCTTTTCTTTATGGTTTGAGAAGGGATTCGAGAAACAGTGGGAGCCATCCAGTTTAGACAAACTAAAAACCACTCTAAACTTGCAAGAGCATCATGCTAAAGTGTTTCTTTTCTCTCTCCTAATTGCAGCGACCATTCAACATGACCGGACTTAAGTTACTGTTAGATAAAAATATATTGACAGGGCCAAACTACAAAGATTGGCTCAGGAATGTCAAGATTGCAATCACCTATGACAAGCTGGGGTATCTTCTTACCACCAAAGCTCCCCCTGTCCCTGGTCCAACTTCCAGTATCGCGGATAAGGAAATCCGCAAGACTTGGGAGATTGATAGCGCGAAGGCCAAGTGCCTCCTGCTTGCCTCGATGGACAACGAACATCAGAGGAGGCATGAAAATATGGACATGGAATCCATATTGCTCCATACAAAAGAACTGTATGGAGAGCAATCACGTATCGCGAGATACGAAGCTTCGAAAAAGTTATTTTCGACAAGAATGGCCGTCGGATCATCAGTAGCCGAGCATGTGCTAAAGATGATCGGCTACATTGAGGAGCTCGCTGACCTAGGGATCACATTGAAGAGTGAGCTATATACGGATATAGTTCTCCAGTCCCTTCCTTCCACTTACGCCCAGTTCATACTGAACTTCAACCTACAAGAAAAAGAGGTTGAACTTTCAGAGCTCCTCAACATGCTAAGGAGCGCAGAGGGCACCCTACAGAAAGGTAGGGAAACATCCACTTTGTTTGTAGGAGGATCATCTTCTTCTAGGTCCAAGGCGAAAGCCAAGGGAAAGAAGAAGAAAGCCCCCGCCAAACCAAGGGGCGGTGTTGGTAAAGTGGATACGAAGGGAAAAGGTAAAGCAACAAAGGTAGCGGGGAAGCTTGTGGATAAGGAGGAATGCTTCTTTTGTCATAAGAAAGGACACTGGAAGAGTGATTGCAGGGCCTGGAAAGCCAGAACACAGGAATTGAAGCAGGTTGCAGCTTCAGCTTCAGGTGTGTATGTTATTGAAAACTGTCTATCAATAAACTCTGCATCCTGGGTATTGGATACCGGATCAGGATCTCATATCTGTAATTCTTTGCAGGCGTTGAGAAAGCGTAGAGTTTTGAAGGCAGGTGACATGACCCTCAGAGTTGCGAACGGTGCTAGCATGGATGCAGAGGCCGTGGGGGACTATCACCTGGGATTATCTGATGGACACTTTTTGGTTTTGCGTAGTTGTTATTATGTACCAAATGCAACCTGTAATATCATATCTGTATCTTTATTATCTAAAGAAGGTTATGAATTTGCATTTGTAAGTAATGTAGTGAACATTCACCTTAATCAAGTTTTGATTGGGTCAGGTACATTAAACAACGGTATTTACGTTTTAAACCAACCGCAGGTTTTCAATATCCAGAATACACACAAAAGAAAGTCTCCAGAAATTAATAAAACTTTCTTATGGCATTGTAGACTGGGTCACATCAATGAGAGAAGATTGACTAAGTTACATACTGAAGGATATTTGGATCCGTTCGAATATCAATCGTATGCAACTTGTCAATCCTGTCTCAAAGGAAAAATGACAAAGGCTCCGTTTTCTGGACACGGAGAAAGAGCGAGCGAGCTCTTGGGACTCGTACACAGCGACGTGTGTGGTCCAATGTCTACACATGCGCGAAGCGGTTTTTCTTACTTCATTACTTTTACGGATGATTTCTCAAGATTCGGACACATCTTCTTAATGAAGCATAAATCCGAAGCTTTTGATAAGTTCCAGGAATATAAGAATGAAGTAGAAAACCAGACCGGCAAAAGTATCAAGATCCTAAGATCGGATCGAGGAGGAGAATACTTAAGTGCCGAATTCCTGAATTACTTAAAAGAGAATGGAATTCTCTCTCAGCTTACTCCTCCATACACTCCGCAACATAACGGTGTATCGGAGAGACGGAACCGGACCCTATTGGATATGGTACGGTCCATGATGAGTAACGCTGAGTTACCGCGATCGTTCTGGGGATATGCACTAGAAACAGCTGCATATCTTTTGAACCGTGTTCCCACTAAGACTGTGCCTACCACACCATATGAGTTATGGAGTGGGAAGAAACCCTATCTTCAATACTTGAAGATTTGGGGATGTCCAGCTTATGTCAAAAAGCAGCATACGGACAAGCTCGAGGCACGCTCAGTACTGTGCAAGTTTGTGGGATACCCAAAGAACTCCAGGGGGTATCTTTTCTATTACGCAGAGGAACAAAAAGTCCTTGTTTCTCGTAATGCCCATTTTCTGGAACATCAGTTTTTAGAAAAAGAATTAAGTGGGAGCGCGATAGAACTGGAAGAAATTCCAGAACCGCAAGCTATTACTGAAAGCTTAGTAGAACCAGAGGGTTCAAAAGAACAGGACATTCCTATGCCACTCCGCAGAAGTAGTAGGCAGTCTCATCCGCCCGAGAGGTACTACGGTTTTCTCATTGACGGGGATAGAGAGGATTGCATCCTGGATTGTGATGAGCCTACTAGCTTCCAGCAAGCCATTCAGAGCGTCGACTCGGTAAAATGGCTGGATGCAATGCGGACCGAGATGGAGTCCATGTACACCAACAAAGTATGGACGTTGGACATTGCTCCAGACGGGGTGAAACCCGTAGGATGCAAGTGGATCTTCAAAAGGAAGATTGGTGTAGATGGACAGGTTGAGACCTATAAAGCTAGACTGGTAGCAAAGGGTTTTCGTCAGCGACCTGGCTTGGACTATGACGAAACCTTTTCTCCAGTAGCTATGCTGAAATCCATTCGGATCCTTCTTGCCATCGCTGCTTTCCACGATTATGAGATCTGGCAGATGGACGTAAAGACAGCTTTTCTAAATGGTCATTTAGAGGAGTGTGTCTATATGGATCAGCCAGAGGGTTTCATTCAGGGTGGGAGCAGCGGAAAGGTGTGCAAGTTGCTCAAGTCCATTTATGGACTCAAGCAGGCATCGCGGAGTTGGAACATCTGTTTTGATGAGACGGTCAAAGAATTTGGCTTTATCAAAAATCCAGATGAACCATGTATCTATTGTAGATTTGTAGTGAGAACTGTAGTATTCCTCGTTTTATACGTGGATGACATTCTCTTAATAGGAAATGACATTCCTATGCTACAATCTGTCAAGGGGTTCTTGTCACACAGGTTCTCCATGAAAGACCTGGGTGATGCCTCATACATTCTGGGTATCCGGATCTACCGTGACAGATCCAAGAGGATATTAGGACTCTCACAGTCCAGGTACATCGACACCATACTGAAGAGATTCAGTATGGAAGATTCCAAGCGCGGTAATCTACCGGCTTGTCACGGGATCACCCTCTCCAAAAAGATGTCTCCCAAGACTGATTTGGAGAGGGATCGCATGTCTATTATACCCTACGCTTCTGCGGTAGGCTCTATAATGTATGCGATGTTGTGTACCAGGCCGGATGTGGCTTATGCACTGAGTGTGGTAAGAAGGTATCAGTCAAACCCTGGGGAGAAACATTGGATAGCAGTAAAGAACATTCTCAAGTACCTGAGAAGGACTAAGGAGATGTTCTTGGTGTATGGCGGAAAAGACCTGCAGATTGAGGCCTTTGCTGACTCCAGCTTCCAGAGTGACAAGGATGATTCCAAGTCCATGTCGGGTTTTGTCTTTACCCTCAATGGAGGGGCGGTGTGTTGGAAGAGCTCCAAACAGGAAACCGTTGCTGACTCGACTATGGAAGCGGAATACATCGCTGCATCTGATGCCGCAAAAGAAGCTGTCTGGATGAGGAAGTTCTTGAAAGAACTTCAGGTGGTTCCGTCCATTGTTGACCCAATACCTCTGTATTGCGACAACAACGGGGCTATAGCTTTAGCGAAGGAACCCAAGTCCCATCAGAAATCCAGACACATCTTAAGGCGGTATCACCTGATCAGGGAGATTGTGGATCGCCAGGAGATCGAGGTCCGGACAGTTGCATCAGAGGATAACACAGCAGATCCATTCACCAAGGCCTTGCCCCAGACTCAGTTCGAGCGGCTGATCGAGATGATAGGTCTTCGATACGCCAGTACATGGCCTTAGTGCAAGTGGGAGATTGTTAGTGTATATGCCCTAGAGGCCATTACTGTATCATACTAGTTTGTATATTACTTAATGGAAGCTTGGGATATTCACAGTTGTATATACAATCTTGCTCGAAATGGTAGTATGCTACTTGGTTTGTCTCTGCTTTAATATGTGCATGTGTTTCTTTTAGCATATTGCAGGTATACATATTAGTAGAGCCCTTAGGATCTTTGCTTGATTACCAGCGTTGTGATGGCGCTCGCACTCGTGGGAGCTGGGTAATCTATAAGCACATCCTTATACAGGTCCCTGGTCGTTGGACTATCGAGACAGGGCATCGATACTCCGGAGTAGACTAGCATATGCGCTTCTCATCCCAGTATGGGAGACGGTCTGTCCCACAGCCGTTAGTACGTCGTACTTGAGATAGTATGCGGGTGCTCGTTAGGTTACGAGTACACTGGACAGGACTCGTCGGGAACTGTTGGTTGGTAATATACCTATCGTCAGTTATCAGTTCCCAGGTGACATGAGTACAGCTTAGTCCGCTGACTTGACACTGTCACTTCGCCTCGAGTGTGTTCCCACTGCACTTTGATTACTACCCTACCACGGCTCAGAGGAGTCGTGCAAACAGGTAGTTTTTGGGTGCAGTCCCGAAGCACTTGGAGGCAGTGACGGTTAGACAGGATTCGTCTCTCCCGGTATTGGGGGTTGACATCGCGCTGTGTCCAGGAGAGCCATTACACGAGTAGTCCCTGGCCAGGGCAAGCGAGATATACTGGTAGTTTTCCAGTGTTATCTTAGGGTGTTCTGGGCTACACTCCGACACGACTTGTACCGCTATTAGGGGACTGACGTTCACCGCCCCCCTAGGCCCGCCATGCGATGTATCAGACGAACAGACCGGACTGTACGCAGATTGTCACATACAGGCTCAGTAGGAGTGCAGATGGGGTTCACCTCGTCAGTCTTCTTATCGACATCTACCTGGGGACCGTTACGTACAGCTAGTGCCACTTGCGGTCTGTGGTTAAACCCACTGCCAGCGTAGTGTCGAGTCTTTAGAGTCCCACACAGAGAGCTATTCGCCTTTAGGCAAAACGAGTAGAGGTCGCATGGTTTTGCGACAGGGTTCGTTCGCATCCGCGCACTTGTGCACGGTTGCTGTCCGGACAGTTTATACTAGCGGGCTTTGGTTTAAGCCGGATCCTAGTATATGATTTGAGATTGGTTTTTCTCATTGTGTTCGTGTTCCTCGGATCACAAATGCGGGTGCGTATGCACAGTTGCTTGAGATTGAGGGAGAGGACCTTGTTTAGGGTTAATGACTATTGTCATTTTATTAACCCTATTGTTTTTGTGTGTATTATTGTTAATTAATAATTAGCTTAATTATTGTGCATGGTTGTTGTTGATGACTCTTTGACTTTGTTGACTTGTTGACCAAGTTGACAATTTGACCATGATCATTTCATTTGGAAGATGCTCTTTGATCCTTGCAATTTGCATTAATGATGAAATGATAATGGTCACCTCTTGATTAAACCATGACAATTTTCTAGCTAATTAGTTAATTAAAATATTACACACATATTAGTGAGAATGGCTCACTAATAATTCATTCTATCATATCTTTTCTCTCTCTTGCTCATCCTCTCCCTCAAGCTCTCTCCCTCTCATGTGTTGAGAAACAAAAAGCTTGAGAAAAACCTTCACTTGATCTTCTCTACTCACTTCTAGGGTTCAAGTCTTAGCATTTCTTGCACTCTAGTTACTCCTAGCTTGGAGTTGAAGCTAAAGGTCGAGGCTTTCGGGTGGATCGTTCTTTGACGGAAGGAGACAAGCAAGGTGAGGCCTTTCTACCATTCCGACGAGCAAGGAGAGAAGGAGTTCGAGCTCAAGGTATAACCTTTCTACAACTTAACTAGTTGTTACTTTGTTTTAGCTAGTTCTAGTTTAGTAAAGATCCTCACATGCAAGGTCCATGTTGCCTAAGTCATTAAAAATCCAATTTTTATTATGTTTTCCGCCTCCCCGTAAGGACCGGGGTGGGCAACGTGGACTTACAGTGTCTACACATGCAAGAGGTGGTTATTCCTACTTCATTACTTTTACAGATGATTTCTCTAGGTATGGATATGTTTTCTTAATGAAGCATAAATCAGAGGCCTTTGAGAAATTCCTGGAATTTAAGAGTGAAGCGGAAAACCAAACAGGCAAAAGTATTAAGACACTAAGATCTGATCGAGGTGGAGAATACTTAAGTGCCGAGTTCCTAGGTTACCTAAAAGAGAAAGGAATTCTCTCTCAGCTTACTCCTCCATACACTCCACAGCACAACGGTGTATCGGAGAGACGGAATCGAACCCTATTGGATATGGTACGATCCATGATGAGTAATGCTGAGTTACCGCGATCTTTCTGGGGTTATGCGCTAGAATCAGCGGCATATCTTTTGAACCAGGTTCCAACCAAGACTGTGCCTACCACACCATATCAGATGTGGAGTGGGAAGAAACCCTGTCTAAAACATTTTAGGACATGGGGGTGTCCAGCTTTTGTAAAAAAGCAGCATGTGGACAAGCTCGAGGCACGCTCAGTACTGTGTAAGCTTGTGGGATATCCAAAGAACTCCAAGGGATATTATTTCTATTACGCAGAGGAACAAAAGGTTTTTGTTTCTCGTCATGCCCACTTCTTAGAAACTGAATTTTTAGAAAATCAGAAGAGTGGGAGCGAAGTAGAACTGGAAGAAATTCCAGAACCACAAGCTGTTACTGAAAGTTTGGTAGAACCAGAGGTTCAAGAAGAACAGAACATTCCCGCACCCCTCCGCAGGAGTAGTAGGCCGTCTCATCCGCCTGAGAGATACTACGGTTTTCTCATAGACGGGGATAGAGAGGATTGCATCATAGATGATGATGAACCTACTGACTTCCAGCAGGCCATCCACAGCGGCGACTCGGTACGATGGCTAGATGCAATGCGGACCGAGATGGAGTCCATGTACACCAACAAAGTATGGACTTTGGACCTTGCTCCAGATGGGGTAAAACCCATAGGATGCAAATGGATCTTCAAGAAAAAGATTGGTGTAGATGGACAGGTGGAAACCTATAAGGCTAGACTTGTTGCAAAGGGTTTTCGTCAAAGACCTGGTTTGGACTATGACGAAACCTTTTCTCCAGTGGCTATGCTCAAATCCATTCGAGTCCTTCTTGCTATTGCTGCCTTCCATGATTATGAAATCTGGCAGATGGACGTAAAGACGGCTTTTCTGAATGGAAATTTAGAAGAGAGCGTCTATATGGATCAGCCAGAGGGTTTCAATCAGAGTGGGAGCAGCGGGAAAGTATGCAAGCTGCTTAAGTCTATTTATGGACTAAAGCAGGCATCGCGGAGTTGGAACATCTGTTTTGATGAGACAGTCAAAGAATATGACTTTATCAAAAATCCAGATGAACCGTGCATATATAGTAAAGTTGTGGCCAGAAGTGTCGTATTCCTCGTCTTGTACGTGGATGACATTCTATTAATAGGAAATGACATTCCTATGCTACAATCTGTCAAAGGATTCTTGTCACACAGGTTCTCCATGAAAGACCTGGGTGATGCCTCTTACATTCTGGGGATCCGGATCTATCGTGATAGATCCAAGAGGATGTTGGGACTTTCGCAGTCCAGGTATATCGACACTGTACTGAAAAGATTCAGTATGGAAGATTCTAAGCGCGGTAATCTACCGGCTTGTCACGGAATCACCCTCTCCAAAGAGATGTCTCCCAAGACTGATTTGGAAAGGGAACGCATGTCTATTATACCCTACGCTTCTACGGTAGGCTCTATAATGTATGCGATGTTGTGTACCAGACCAGATGTAGCTTACGCACTGAGCGTGGTAAGCCGGTATCAGTCAGACCCAGGGGAGAAACACTGGATAGCAGTAAAGAACATTCTCAAGTACCTGAGGAGGACTAAGGAGATGTTCTTGGTTTACGGCGGAAAAGACCTCAGGTTGGAGGCCTTTGCTGATTCCGGCTTCAAGAGTGATAAGGACGATTCCAAGTCCATGTCGGGTTATGTCTTTACCCTCAATGGAGTGGCGGTGTGCTGGAAGAGCTCCAAGCAGGACACCGTTGCTGACTCGACGATGGAAGCGGAGTATATAGCTGCTTGCGATGCCGCAAAAGAAGCAGTCTGGATGAAGAAGTTCCTAACAGAACTTCAGGTTGTTCCTACCATAGTTGATCCAATACCTCTGTATTGCGACAACAACGGAGCTATAGCTTTAGCGAAGGAACCAAGGTCCCATCAGAAGTCCAGACACATCTTAAGGCGGTATCACCTGATCAGGGAGATCATTGATCGTCAGGAGATCGAGGTTCGGAGAGTTGCTTCAGAAGAGAACATTGCTGATCCATTCACGAAGGCCCTTCCTCAGATTCAGTTCGAGAGGCTACTCGAGATCATTGGTCTACGATATGCCAGTACATGGCCCTAGTGCAAGTGGGAGATTGTTAGTGTTTATGCCCTAGAAGGCCATTACTGTATCATACTAGCTTGTATATTACTTAATGGAAACTTGGGATATTCACATGTATATAACAGTCTTGCTAAACATGGTAGTATGCTACTTGGTTTTTCTATCTTAATATGTGAGTGTACGTATTGATAGAGCTCTTAGGATCTTGCTTGTCTACCAGCGTTGTGATGGCAGTCACACTAGTGGGGGCTGGGTAGTCTACAAGCACATCCTTATTCAGGTCCCTGGTCGTTGGATTATCGAGACAGAGCATCGATACTCCAGAGTAGACTGGTGTGTACGCTTCTCATCCCAGTTGGGGAGATGGTCTGTCCCACAGCCGTCAGTACGTCGTACTGGAGATAGTATACAGGTGCTCGTTAGGTTACGGGTACACCGGACAGGACTCACAGGGAACTGTTGGTTGGTTTGATACCAGTCGTCAGTGAACAGTTCCCAAGTGACATGAGTACAGCGTAGTCCGCAGACTTGATACTGCTACTTCGCCTCGAGTGTGTCCCACTGTTCTTAGATTGCTACCCTACCACGGCTTAAAGGAGTCGTGCAAACAGGTAGCAGTTGGGTGCAGTCCCGAGCACTTGGAGGCAGTGGCGGTTAGACAGGATTCGTCCCTCCCGGTATTGGGAGTAGATATCGTGCTGTGTCAGAGAGCCATTACGCAAAGTCCCTGGCCAGGGCAAGCGAGATTTGCTGGTAGGTTCCAGTAGTTTCTCAGGGTGTAATGGGCTTCCCTCCGACACGACTTATACCGCTATTAGGGGACTGACGCTTGCCGCCCCCCTAGGCCCGATATGCGATAGTCATGGACGAACGGACCGGACTGTATGGAGATTGTCACATCAGACTCAGTAGGAGTTCGGATGGGTTTTTCTCATCGGCCTTCTTATCGACAACTACCTGGGGACCGTTACGTACAGCTAGTGCCGCTTGCGGTCTGTGGTTAAACCCACTGCCAGCGTAGTAGTCGAGTCTCTAGAGTCCCACACAGAGAGTTTCCTACTCCAGGCGAAACGATATAGAGGTTGCATGGTTTTGCGACAAAGGGTTCGGACGCATACGTGCGTTTACGCGCGTACGACTTTCGGACAGTTTTTACCAGTCGGCTTTGGTTTAAGCCAGTTACTGGTATCTGGTTATTGGATTTTTACAGTCTAAAGTTTTTCCGTATTTTTGCGGATCGGAGGGGCGTTCTCGTAATTGTACGAGAAGCTTCTAGAAGATGTGACTAAGGAGGTTACTTTGGATGAGGTTGTGAGTCATGGTGGTGATTCATTCATTTCATTAATGCACATTTATTGCTTAATGACTCATGCTAATGAATCACCACTAGATATTTTATGAAGCATGCTTATTCATTTATTTTTATTCATTATTCTTAAATAAGAATGCTTCATAATATTATGATACACTCTCTCTCTTCTCTCATTATCTTATCTCATATTCTCTCTCCTCAAGCTCTCATCTTCAAGATACTAATCCTTAATCCTCATGTGTTGAGATCAAAGGTTTAGTTAGACTTAAGCATCCATTACCTTCACTCTATATCATCCTTTCATCTTTGATTAGCAATCAAAGTTGATTAGTTACCTCAAGTTAGAGGTTTAGCTTGGTGTTTTGCTCTCGGGTGGATCGTCTACTACCTAGAGAAGGTCGAGGAGAACAAAGGAGGACACAAAGACGAAGGACCGGTTTCATTAGGTATAATCCCTAATCACAAGTGAAATGAAACTCTTTGAATACGGTTATTTATAGTTTAGCTTCGATTTAATCGGTTAGTCGATGTTCGTTCTTTAAACTTGATTGTTTTTGAAAATTCCGCCTCCCCATAAGTACTGGGGTGTACTACATCGACTTACAGTGTGTGTAGCATACAATGAGTGCTCGTGCAACATGGACTGTCAATAATAGTGCAGTGTACAAAGGGTACAGGTTCAGGCACATCAAGTAACTATATGCAATGAAGTTCATGCATCATCTCTATATGTGCATATAAACATGCGGCTAATATCATATCATCTCTAGCCCTGATGCTTATCGCCATACGGGCGATTTCCCGTAGATGTTAAATCTACTCACCGACAATCTCAAGCTAGGTAGATCCAATCACCCGCTTCCCTTTTATCGCAGCGCTCGAAGTCCCCGTCTGCGATCCTAAAATTTCACAAATACAACACATAAGGATAACTATCCTACGCCGACACAAAGATAATGAAATGCAAGGATAACGCCCACAAGATAATTATACTGTGCACCTAGTGCACAAATCGCATACGATATCGGCACAACCCTAGCTAGGATCGCTAAACTACGCAACCACCAAGCCTAGACCCCGATCGTACCGATCGCATATTCACAACACAATATATCACGAGGAAGATAATATATAAAACATTGCAACATTCATTAGAACCCACGTCCAATTAAATCCGAAAAATTAGTAAGCAACTTTTCTCATTTTAGCTCTAGTCTAGATTTTAACACAATTCTATCGATCCCCATCACCACAAAGTAGCTTAACTAAGTCATCCAAACCATTACTACAATTTTAATCTCACCCAAATATGATTTAACAAAAGATAGTTTGCTAATAAACTCTATTAGACAAATTAGGAATTTAACAATTATCATTCTCCCACTAGGTTAAGTTTTCCAAGACTACACTTAACAATTAACCATTTCAACTAAATCAAACCCTAACTTGATCTTCACAAAACAATCATGAATCATCTAAACATGAAATTAAAGATATATTAAATATCTAATAATCTAGCTTAATGATTTAAACAACAAATAAAGATTATGGTTAGAATTTTATACCCCCTCAAGATCACAAATTAGCAACTAAACTCATCATTTTAGCCTCCAAAATGATGTCTTTCATGAAGATCTATGCTAGTTTAGTGTTGAAGAAAGATGGGTAGGGATTTATTTATGAGTTTGTGGGATTATTTGTGGATTTGTGATGATTTTTGTGAGCTTGATGAAGTGAAAATGAGGCAAAGGAAGCAAGAGGGAAGCAAGGGGATAGGTTTCGGCCAAGGCAAAAGAGAGAGGGGGTTTTGTGAAAACTTGCGGAAAATTCTAGCTAAAAACAACAATAAATTCTCATTAATGCAAATAATATCTTATGCCACCTCAATTATTTTCTTTAAAATTTCATTTTAATTTCAGAAATATCTAGATATTTTGGAGAGAAAGAATTAAGCTTAAACTAGTGATTAACTTAGCATAGATTCACTTTAGTAGTAATTAACCAAAACAAAATTGTAATTACTACTAATTAAGTGCATAATTAACAACTTATAATAATATTTTAATTAGGGAAAAATATCTATGTGAACCAAAATTTTCAAGTGACCACCAAAACACGCAAACTAGCACTATTCTAGTTAAACTAAGTGCAGTCAAGTCTATACTGAAAATCGATCACATACGGGTTTTTACGGAAAACACCGACTATTTTACCCTAAAACGGAAAAATTCGCATAACGATTTCTAAAGCTTTACAAGAAAATATAAAATATTATTTTTGGGATTTAATATTAAAATAATATATTTCGCGAAAACTACCCGATTTGCGAATATGGATTTTTCGTAAAATGGTATAAGTATATACCAATATTTGGAAATTTATCGAAGATTAAAATGTTTTTTTTATTTTAATGATATTATCGGATTTTTGGTCAAATCCGTGTTTTTACATTTTTCCATGACTTGTGCACCATGTCATGTGCATGTTGGTTTTTGTGTGTGTGATTTATGATTTGTGAGAACAAAGAGAAGTTGTGTGAATGAGTAAAGAGAAAAGAAAAGAAAAGGAAATGAAAAGTGTTTGAGTGTGAATGGAATGAAATTGATACCATGAGTTATGTGAAAGAAACAAAATTAATATTTGTGAGAGAGTGGGTGTAGAGGAGATATTTGTGAGAAGGAGTGAGCCTAAGAGAGAGACTTGGCTGCCCCATTCCTGTTTCCCCATTGTTTTCTCCAAGTTTTGTTCATCTCCTTCATTCACTTCACTACCTCCATGCACAATCTCAAATTCATTGCCAAAACCTCATGCCCCTTTCATTAAAAACTTGCACAAACCTATTCTAAACCATTAGAGCCATTCAAGTTTACATTTTTAAGACTTTGGGCAACTCCAGAATTTTCTTTAGTTGCTAATGAGGTATATCTCTTCACTTTAGATTTGAAATTGTGTTAAATATCGTATTTTAGTTTAGAATTTGAGTTAATTAGGATATGTGATCTTAAAATATTACAAGTTGCTGTTAAGTGGCCAATTGAGGTGTAGTGAGTGTTTACAAGACCTTAGAGATTGATTTACTATCCTGGAAATGAGTTTAGAACATGATACATGAAGTTACAAATTTCCTGTGTCGGTTTTGTGAAACCTTAAGGCCTACAGGGTATCTGGAGCTATCTGGGGTATTTTTAAGAAAAACTAGCAACTTTATAGACCTAGATTGAACACTTGGAGGCCACCCTTTGAATACGAGCCAAAACCGAGCAACCGAGGCCGAGCAGGCCGGTTTTTCAGGTGATATCGCCCGGCATTTTGTGGGTGATGGTGTTGGAATTGGTTATGTAGCTCACTTATCTCATATACTATCTCCTGTACTTGCTATTTTTATCCTATTTAACCTGAGCCAAAATCTGGGAACATATTGGGATGGTTTTAGGCTATGTTTTCCAATGTTTGAATGCTTGGTCTTGGTATTTGGATTTGATTTGTTTGTTAGACGTTTGTATGTCAAACAATGAGGATTGTTTGGTTATTTCTGCATGCGTAGGCTATAGGTTCTAACCTATGAGCACGTTGTGTGCTGTTTTGGTTTTCGAAATTGATTTTAATAGCATTGCGATATGTGTTGATTTGTAGGTACCTCGCGTGGACTTCTGAGACGACGAAGCACCTCGACTTCGGCTTAGAGAGGAGTATTGCAGGTGAGTAAATTATATCAACGAGGAAAGTCGGGTGGATGGCGTATAGCACCCCCGCAAACATTGATATGTGATTTATAGTCTGGAAACAAGATATGACACCACTTAAGGTTATAGTTATGGTTTAGTCTGAAATGATATGATAGAAAGGATGTCTCGAATTAATATATAAGGGTGTGAATCACGATATATACATATGTAGTTGCAAGAGAATAAGTATAAGATTATAGTGGCAAGTAATGAGGTCGATAAATACGACATGAGATTTATAAGATGATTTGATGTGAGATATTGATGTGATGAAAAGAGTATACGACGAGATATGATGACTTGGTTGATTAGTCGTTATACGGATGCGAGTCGAGATGAGATAATTGATACCTTTGTCGGTCCCATGAGATGAGATTGATACGGATGTGACATGAGATGTAGGTATACATATATATAATGATGTGAATAATGAATGATATGCCGTACGATACGTAGGTCCGTACCCTCATTGTCATATAGGTTGATATGATCCCAAGTTGTTTAATGCTTTCATACGATGGATTACCGTACGTGAAGAGTTTTACCTGATGATTGATCCATACCCTTGACTAGAGGATGCCGTACGATGGATTATACCGTACGTGATGTTGTGAAGCTGAATGCCGATTGATAGACTCACCGACTCGGTTATGTTATAGATATGTATACCTTATAGCATTGAGCTTACGATTTACATGCTACTACGTTCATGATATTCTCATCTTATTATATATGTACCTGTGCGAGTACACCTACAGCATTATCGATGATGCGTATGTTACATCTATACAGATTTGCCAGCTCACACACCTTCATCATCGATAATTGCTATGTCACTTAAACAGTAGAATTTCTACATCATGCTATGATATATTGCTATGCTCACATCATTATACTATGTTGCATGAAATACTTGCTATGTTAACATCACCATACATTGTCGCATGATATACTTGATATGCTCACATTTCTGTTATATGTTTGCATACATCATGCTGTATGATTATACGCATTGAGATTTGTTGTTTTCATGAGATTCTGGATTTGAGAACCGTGGTTAAATTTCGAAGGAAATTATGTATTGTTTTAAAAACCCGGTTTCTCTTGATATGATATTTCGAGACGTCCACCATGTGTTTTCTCGGTTATGAGTTATGTGATAACCGATTCGAGGAGCTGGATAAGGCCGTTTGCGGGTACATGGTGGACCAGGTATGGTACCCCGGGACAAGAAAGGTATGTTTTGTAGTAGACGATGAGCCTGGCAGAGGGACTACTACCTACCGGTGATAGGATTTGGACTCGGTGGTTATCCGGAGGATACCGACTGGAGTCATGAGATGATATGGGCCGATCCGGACAGACGGAGCCCGTGGGCCGATCCGGACTGACGAAGCCCGAGATATGAGGATTTACGTGTCGATGTTGAACACGGGTTTCATGATGTTTCGTGTGTCGATGTTGGACACTCAGGTTCCATGATTTTGATGTGTCGTTGATGGACAAACGTTAGTTGATATCCTCATATTTATATACATATGCTTTCATGATGTTTCGAGTGTCGATGTTGGACACTCAGGTTCCATGATGTTGTTGTGTCATTGATGGACATATGGATGATATCAACATGCGTACAGGCATTTATTATACTGTTGGCATATATGCAGACACGGTCACCCTAGATATCATAGTATTACGTTTATGATATAGTTGACATAGGAATCATTGTTTTAATTCGATTTCTACCTGCTGATGTTTTCTACTCATGAGTTGTCAACTCACCCCCATTGTGCCACAATTCTTGTAGGTTGACCGCATGGATCAGTAGCGGTATCGTTGGCACACAGCCTGATTTCGGGTGATTTTCTTTGGTAGGTGGGATATATTGGATCGTGCCGACTATTGTATTATTATCCCTGTTGTATCTAGTTAACTCCATCAATTAGAAACTAGTATTTGTATAAGTAGTGAGACTTAGAAAGACTTGTGGTTGCGAGACTTATAGCGATGGTTTATATGATAGCTTGGTGGGTTTATGTCTTGCTTTATTTACATTATTTTTTTATGTTGATCTTCGCCGTTGGGCGTCGTATACATATATTTTAACTTGCGTGGTTTTGATTCCACCGATTGGCGAAGAGCTAGCTCCCGCTTGGGGATGCCTTTTATACTATCATGTATATGTGTTTTTGGATCAAAATATACAAGGGAGGTGCTGCCCAAAATTTTAAAAGACGAAACATGTTTTTCAACTAGTAAAATCCACTTGCATTTTTCATGTTCCATTTTCTATGCATTTAAGAAAACATTTGATTTCATCATACCTTTATTTCAAAACTTCACCTCTTTTATTTTCTTTAAAAGGTTTAGATTTCTGGGATTCGGCTTACTTAATTTAAACTACGTCTTTAGACGTGGCGTGATTTAAGTGCCGGTCACGAACTAAATATCGGGTCATGACAATGTTGGTATCAGAGCGCTAGGTTTAACCTTGGTTCGAGTCTAGGTTTGACTATGTGGAGTATGGGGCGTAATCTATTTCGTAATCTAGGCTTGACCTTACGAATCATAGACCTGAACAGGGGGTATTAGACCCGAACTTTCGTTACATAGGTTGGCCCTGATTGTTGGAGTAGGTAACTCAAGTAGAGTGACGTACCGTGCGTATGTTCGGTGGCATACTTATGATACGATACTCCGCTTAAGTGACCTTAGAATGTACATATCTTGAGACTTGTGATTATCTTCGTTCCCTTTATCATACATCCACTTGAGATCCTTGATTCTATTCGTTTCCATAATCATACTCTCACTGATTCCGTTCCTCCTTATGACCATGTGTCCATTCTGGATCTATTGATTCCTTTCATTCCTTTGATCTTTTTTCATCGATACATACTTGAGATTCCTATCACCATGGTTTGAGCACAGATTAAGCTGCTGCTAGTGATGCGGTCAGGGGGAGCTCGTAATGGACGAGGACTGACCATCGTGTTTTCTGGTGACATGGGAACGTATTGATTTAGTGTCTGTGTTGTGACCTCTCGTTTGAAGCGAGTGTTCGGTTTTGCACCGGATGATCAGTCCATTGTTAGAGGCTGCATGTTGTGAGGGGACTTTTGATGTACAGCCTATCTCAGAGATCGTGATGTCATCTACATTGCAGATAGATGACCCAGCTCTTGCTGAGATTGTTGGGATGTCGCCTCCAGACATTATGAGCTGAGATCGCTGGAGCATTTAGGCAGAGATGCGATAGAAGATAGCTCGTCTTTCTTTAGTTGAGTTGAGCGACTGAGAAGATTCGTATGATTTGATGCGCCGACGCAGGCCCAGTTGATTTGAAGATTTCCAATGTGGAGAATCTTACTCAGATCTATAGTAGATCGATCCAGAGATGACGTTGTTCGTTGGATGCTCCGATAGGAGATCAGTAAGTTGACCAGCTTCGGATAGAGGACCTCACCCAGCTACGTTGTGTGTTGATCGAGAACGGACGAATATAGAGTATTCCTACGATGGTTGGGACGAGTTCCCGAGGACGTGTTCGGCTAGATATCTTCTACTGAGTGATGAAGATACCGAGTTCGTATTACGAGTCCGTGTGAGAGATTCCGGATTGACTGTAGCCAGAATAATTGCAGTACGCTGATATCATGACGTGACATCGAAGTGGACGATAATAAAGACAAGTGGAACAAGAGGTTCGTGCAAGATGCTGACAAGTTGTTGTTACTCCCCATTGAGATTATAGATCGGATATGTGCATAGAGGCGTTGGGATACTGCCAGTTCTCGAGGAAATGCTCTGCTAAGAACGCAGATGTCCAGAAAATGAGAAAAGATTATGTAAGAGTACCAGCCTTCGTATAGTTCGGCATAGGAGAGAACGGAAGAGACCTTGAGCGGGTTCCTTCCAGGACACTGCTGCGATAAGATTTTCACCGAGGATCGGTTATGTTACGCGTATTCAGAGGGCCAGAGGCCGACGCCAGTGATGTGCTGCTTTACGAGTGGTCATGCTAATTGGCCGAGAGATGACCAAGGGAGTGTCAGAGCCTAATCGTTTCCGTTAGTACACTTGATTGGGCTGACTAGCCGATGGATTTCAAGATTGGTAATCCGCAGAGAAATGAGGATCCAGAGACAGAGAACGCTAGACCGTGAGCAGGGGGCAAGCGGATATTCTTGTTCTGCCAATTATGGGCGCACCGACTTTTTTCAACATTATTAGAGGTGTACCTCAATATCATTTGTAGCGATTTACGTTTGTGATCCGAGTATGACAGTTATATCGCTTGGATTTGTGTTTCGATGATTAGGTTTCGTGATTATGTGTTCGTGCACCATAGCTGCACCTATTGGGTGTTTTCTTTGTGCACAGTTATTGCACATGATTATGTTTATACACCGCTACATCGGTTTGCGATTTGTGCATATCTATTGCACTTGAGATCGATTTTGTGCCTTGGCTGCACGTGATTATGATTTCATGGATTTCATACGGTTTATTTGATTTGTGCATATGGTACGCACTCGATTTGATTTTTGCACTCGTTATAGCTCACATGTGCTTGCAGTGCATTAATACGGATTTTGTGCACATAGTTGCACACGTTTTTGATTTTATATACCTTGGTACACTCGGTGTTGTTTTTATACGCATTTGAGTTATTGATGCATTTCCGTGCACTTGTTGCACCCGATTTGTATCTTGTGCATTTGTTGCACTAGATTTTTACGCCATGCATTTATTGCACCGGATTTGTATTTCCTGCACTGGATTCATATTTCGTGCATTGGATACACCGAATTTATACTTCATACCTTGGTTGCACCCGATTTATGTCTTTGAGCATTTGTGTAACCAGATTTATGTTTTTGTGCGCGTTTGCACTTGACGTTCGTTTTCGTGCATGCTACTGCACTAGATACTTTTTACGGACCTGATGCGCTTGGGGTGGATTTTTGCGCATATTAGGTGCTTGGTATTGGATTTTGTGTGCATCGGATGCACTTGAGTGAGATTTTATTCGTGCATATTGGATACACTTGATTTAGATTTTATTCGTGCATGTTGGATACACTTGATTTAGATTTCATTTGTACATAACGGATGCACTTGATTTGGATTTTCACGCATGTCAGGCGCATAATATGAGATGTGATTTTGTGCACACCGGATGCACTCGATTAGGATTTTCATTCGTGCACGTTAGTTGAACTGGATTGATATTTTCGTGCACTATAGATGCACTAGATGTTAATGTCATGCACACCCGTTGCACTAGACAGATGTTTTTGTGCACACCCGTTGCACTTAGTTTTTCTTTGGGGCATATCATAGCACTTGTATTGGATTTGATTTCCGTGCGCACCAGACGCACGTAATTGTTAGATACGCCTTTCGAGTCTGATCTTGCCCTTGAGCACTTTGTTTTCATGATGTGCACTATAGTATATAGTGGTCGAACATGACTGATCTGAGGACAGTACCTAAGTACATTTCATGCATAAAAAGTTACCAATATGATTTCAAAAAGGAGCTATAGTCTCGCTATTTCCTACGAGACCACGAGCGGCATGAATGTTTACAAAGGAAAACCTTTTGGGATATTTCAAAAAAGGACGGAACGTATATTTGAGCAAAACATATATGAACGTATATTTATTACTTTACAAATGAGCGTCCATCACTTTTACCGTGAGTTACGCATCACACGGCTATTCATAAAAGATTTGGTATGTGTTTTATTCAGTTTTAGGAGAGTTTCCAAGGATGCGTATTATATACATATTATAGTATTCGACTGGTGTATATTGGACTTCAGTAGTGGATTTCTAGATATGTATCTCCATTGTAACTCCAATGATATGCGTGCAAATCCGATGATTTGCGTAAAACTTGACGGAGTTCGATTTTGAGTTTTTTACTCGTTTTCAGGCGCACACGATGCGCTGTGGTATTTCTATATCTTCCATGATTTCGGGGCCCCGTCGATTTGAGCATATTATTAAAATGTTTTAGCATTTGGGGATTTAAATTTAAATTCAGGGACCGAATTATTTAAGGGGGAAGATTGTAACATTTCAGAAAATATAAAATACTATATTTGGGATTTAATATTAAAATAATATATTTCGCGAAAACTACCCGATTTGCGAATAGGGATTTTTCGTAAAATGGTATAACTATAGAACGATATTTGGAAATTAATCGAAAATTAAAATGATTTATTTATTTTAATGATGTTATCGGATTTTTGGTCAAATCCGTATTTTTTCATTTTTCCGTGACTTGTGCACCATGTCATGTGCCTGTTGGTTTTTGTGTGTTTGACTTGTGGCTTGTGAGAACAAAGAGTAGTTGTGTGAATGAGTAAAGAGAAAAGAAAGGAAAAGGAAATGAGAAGAGTTTGTGTGTGAATAGAATAAAATTGATGCCATGAGTTATGTGAAAGAAACAAAATTGATATTTGTGAGAGAGTGAGTATAGGGGAGATATTTGTGAGAGAGTGTGAGCCTAAGAGAAAGACTTGACTGCCCCATCCCTCTTTCCCCATTGGTTTCTCCATGTTTTCTTCATCTCCTTCATTCACCTCACTACCTTCATGCACAATCTCAAATTCCTTGCCAAAATCTCATGCCCCTTTCATTAAAAACATGCACAAATCTATTCTAAACCATTAGAACCATTCATGTTTGGATTTTTAAGACTTCGGGAAACTTAAGAATTTTCTTTAGCTGCTAATGAGGTATATCTCTTCACTTTAGATTTGTAATTGTGTCAAATATCATATTTTAGTTTAGAATTTTAGTTAATTAGGATACGTGATCTTAGAAAATTACAAGTTGCTGTTAAGTGGCCAATTGCGGTATAGAGAGTGTTTACAAGACCTTAAAGATTGAGTTACTGGCCTTGAAATGAGTTTAGAACCCGATACACGAACTTAGAATTTTCCCGTGTTGGTTTTGTGAAACATTAAGGCCTACAGGGTATCTGGAGCTATCTGGGGTATTTTTAAGAAAAACTAGCAACTCTATAGACCTAGATTGAACACTAGGAGGCCAACCTGAGAAAACGAGCCAAAACCGAGCTACCCAGGCCGAGCAGGCCGGATTTTCAGGTGATGTCGCCGGGCATTTTGTGGGTGATGGTGCTGGAATTGGTTCTGTAGCTCACTTATCTCATATACTATCCCCTGTACTTGCTAGTTTTATCCCATTTAACCTGAGCCAAAATCTGGGAACATATTAGGTTGGTTTTGGGCAAAGTTTTCCGATGTTTGAATGCTTGGTTTTGGTATTTGGAATTGATTTGGTTGTTTGATGTTTGTACGTCAACAACGAGGATTGTTTGGTTGTTTCTGCATGCGTAGGCTATAGGTTCTAACCTATGAGCACGTCGTGTGCCGTTTCGGTTTTCGGAATTGATTTTAATAGCATTGCGATATGTGTTGATTTGAAGGTACCTCGCGTGGACTTCCGAGACGACGAAGCACCTCGACTTCGAATTAGCGAAAAGTATTGTAGGTGAGTAGATTTATATCTACAGGGATAGTCGGGTGGATGGCGTATAGCACCCCAGCAAACATTGATATGTGATTTATAGTCTGGAGACAAGATATGCCATGACTTAAGGTTATAGTTATGGTTTAGTGTGAAATGATATGATAGAAAGGATATCTTGAATTGATATATAAGGGTGTGAATCACGATATATACATATGTAGTTGTAAGATAATAAGTATGAGATTATAGTGGCATGTAATGAGATCGATAAATACGACATGAGATTTATAAGGTGATTTGATGTGAGATATTGATGTGATGAAAAGAGTATACGATGAGATATGATGACTTGGTTGATTAGTCGTTATACGGATGCGAGTCAAGATGAGATAATTGATACCTTTGTCGGTCCCATGAGATGAAATTGATACGAATGTGACCTGGGATATAGGTATACATATATATAATGATGTGAATAATGAGTGATATGTCGTACAAGGCGTAGGACCGTACCCTCATTGTCATATAGCTTGTTGGATCCCTAATTGTTTAATGCCTCCATACGATGGATTACCATACGTGATAAGTTTTACCTGATGATTGATCCATACCTTTGACTCGAGGATGCCGTACGATGGATTATACCGTACGTGATGTTGTGAGGCTGGATGCCGATTGATAGACTCACCGACTCGGTTATGTTATACATGCGTATACCTTATAGAATTGGGCTTATGATTTACATGCTGCTACATTCGTGATATTCTCATCTTATTATATATGTACCTGTGCTAGTACACCTATAGCATTATCGATGATGTGTATGTTACACTACACAGATTTGCCGGCTCACACACCTCCATCATCGATAATTACAATGTCACTTATGAAGTAGAATTGCTACAACATGCTATGATATATTGCTATGCTCACATCATTTTGCTATGTTGCATGAAATACGTGCTATGTTTACATCACCATACCATGTCGCATGATATACTTGATATGCTCACATTTCTGTTATATGTTTTCAGACATCATGCTTTATGATTATACGCATTGAGATGTGCTGTTTTCATGAGATTCTGGATTTGAGAACCGTGGTTAAATTTCAAAGGAAATTATGTATTGTTTTAAAAACCCGGTTTCTCTTGATATGATATTTCGATATGTCCACCATGTGTTTTCTCGGTTATGAGTTATGTGATCCCCAATTCGAGGAGCCGTTTGCAGGTACATGGTGTTCCCGGTATGGTACCCGGGGGCAAGAAAGGTATGTTGTGCAGTAGACGATGATCTTGGCAGAGGGACTACTCCCTACCGGTGATAGTATTTGGACTCGGCGGTTATCCGGAGGATACCGACCGGAGTCGTGAGATGATATGGGCCGATCCGGACTGATGGAGCACGTGGGCTTATCCGGACTGACGGAGCCCGAGATATGAGGATTTACGTATCGATGTTAGACACGGGTTTCATGATATTTCGAGTGTCGATGTTGGACACTCAGATTCCATGATTTTAATATGTCGTTGATGGACACCCGTTAGTTGATATCCTCATATTTATATACATATGCTTTCATGATGTTTCGAGCGTCGATATTGGACACTCAGGTTCTATGATGTTGTTGTGTCATTGTTGGACATGTGGATGATATCCACATGCTTACAGGCATTGATTATATAGTTAGCTTATATGCAGACACGGTCACCCTAGGTATCATAGTATTACCTTTATGATATAGTTGACCTAGGAATCGTTGTTTTATTCGATTTCTAACTGCTGATGTTTTCTACTCACGAGTTGGCAACTCACCTCTGTTGTGCCACAGTTCTTGCAGGTTGACCGCATGGATCAGTAGCGGTATCGCCGGCACACAGCTTGATTTCGGGTGATTTTCTTTTATAGGTGGGACATATTGGATCGTGCTGACTATTGTATTATTATCCCTATTGTATCTAGTTAAATCCATCAATCAGAAACTAGTATTTGTATAAGTAGTAAGACTTGGAAATACTTATGGTAGCGAGACTTAGAGCGATGGGTTATACGTTCGCTTGGTGGGTTTATGTCCTGCTTTATTTACATTATTCTTTTGTGTTGATCTTCGTCGTTGGGCGTCGTATACATATATTTTGACTTGCGTGGTTGTGATTCCGCCGATTGGTGAAGTGCTAGCTCCCGCTTGGGGATGCCTTTTATACTATCATATATATATGGTTTTGGATCAAAATATACAAGGGAGGTGCTGCCCAAAATTTTGAAAGACGGAACATGTTTTTCAACTAGTAAAATCCACTTGCATTTTTCATGTTCCATTTTCTATGCATTTCAGAAAACATTTGATTTAATCATACCTTTATTTCAAAACTTCACTTCTTTTATTTTCTTTAAAAGGTTTAGATTTTTGGGCTTCGTCTTACTTAATTTACGTTACGCCTTTAGACGTGGCGTGATTTAAGTGTCGATCACGAACTAAATTTCGAGTCGTGACACCGGGAGAGAAGAATCCTATCTAACCGCCACTCCCTCCAAGTGCTTCGGGACTGCACCCAACTACTACCTGTTTGCACGACTCCTTTGAGCCGTGGTAGGGTAGTAATCAAAGAACAGTGGGAACACACCTGAGGCTAAGTAGCAGTGTCAAGTTGACGGACTAAGCTATACTCATGTCACCTGGGAACTGCTACCCGACGATAGGTATAATACCCACTAGCAGCTCCCAACGAGTCCTGTCCAGTGTACATATAACCTAATGAGCACCTGCATACTACCTCTAGTACGACGTACTAATGTCTGTGGGACAGACCATCTCCCATGCTGGGATGAGAAGTGTATTCACTAGTCTACTCTGGAGTATCGATGCCCCATCTCGATAATCCTATGACTAGGGACCTGTATAAGGATGTGCTTATAGACTACCCAGCCCCCACTAGTGTGACTGCCATCGCAACGCTGGTAATCAAGAAAAGATCCTAAAGGCTCTACCAATATGTATAAGCGGTATGCTAAAAGAAATACATGCACATATTGAGATAGAAACAAACCAGGTAGCATACTATCATTTTGAGCAAGACTGTCAATACAACCGTGAATATCCCAAGCTTCCATTAAGTAATATACAAACCAGTATGATACAATAATGGCCTCTAGGGCATATATCACTAACAATATATACCTGTTCTTTTCATTAGCGGTTATGATCTCATCTGCTTGGACACACGCACCATTACCGATGATGCGTACGTTGCATTTACACTTACTGGCCGGCTCACACTGTTCATCATCGGTAATTGCCATGCTACGTATACATTAGAGAACCGTTACTTCACTCATACTATTTGATAATTTTTAGTTTAATAGTATTGTTTAGCATTCATGATCTCACATGCTAGTTTAGACATTGCATTTCTTACTTAGATGCCACATGCATTTATATATATATATATATATATATATTCTGGTTATACACTGTGGATTCGTTCTTTGCCGGCATTCATTATCTTATTATTGACTCATGATTATGAGATTTCAGTTTTTCATGAGATTTCTGGATTTGGGAAACCGCATGTGAATTTGAAAACTTATGCTCTTTTTAAAGAAAAATGTGGTTTTCCTTGATATGATGTGTGGCGTCCACCATGAGATTTCTCAGTATTAAAGCATATATGATATATGATTACCAGATTCGAGGAGCGAGGAGACACCGTTTGTGGGTACATGGTGGGCCCGAAGCGATACCCCAGGGCAAGAAGGCCGTATAGATGAGACATTGAGCCCGGCAGGGGAGCACTACCGACCGGTGATAGTTGGCGCGGCGGATATCTGGAGGATACCAACCGTAGTTATGCGATCATATGGATATGGGCCGATCCGAATTGACGGAGCCCGAGATATGAGGATTATGTGTCGCTGCTGGAAACAGATTTCATGATGTTTTCGAGTGTCGATGCTGGGCACTCAGGTTTTATCATGATTTAGTGTGTCATTGCTGGACACACATTGGTTGATGCATTTACACTCACACACATATTTACATATGACATGGTATTACTTTATGACTTGGACATGATTACCTTAGTATGGTTGCACTGATGCTTATATTATTACCCTTGTTACCACTCGACGTTATTATATTACTATTATTATACTGTATGCCTAGGAGATAGTCATACATTCGGTTTCTACTCGGTGACGTTTTCTACTCACAAGTTGGCAACTCACCCCCATTGTGCCACAGTTTTCTTGCAAGTTGACCGCAAAGGTTTCGTTGCGGCTTGCTGGCATACCACTTCCTTCGGGTGATTGCTTTGGTAGGTGGAGTTCACTTGCATTGTGACCACCATTTCACTTGTATATTTTATTCAGTTGTATCTAGTTAAATGCTCCATCAACCAGACCATGTATATTTGTAGACTTAGAAACCACTGTTGTATATTCTTTTGGACTTAGAGTCATGCTCTTGTATCTATTATTGTTTCTGGTTTTGTTGATGATACTTTGGTTTCTTTATTTTATTTCTCTGTTTTGATCCTCGCCTTCAGCGTTGTATATTTATATTTTTACATGGTTGTTTCCGCCAATTAGCGAAGTGCTATCTCCCACTTGGGGATGCCTATTTATTATTATTTCTTGTATTGTTTTTAGGTTAAAATATACAAAGGAGGTGCTGCCCAAATTTCAAATGACGAAACATGTTTTGAAGATAGTTATAAAATATTGTTTTCCATATGATATTACTTATGTTTTAAAGAAAGAACCTGATTTCATTAAACCTTTATTTCAAAACATCACCTCCACTATTTTTCCCTAAAAAGGTTTAGATTTCTTGGCTTTTGGCTTACTTGAATTAAGTGGGGTCCTATAAACTTCCTATGATTCAAGTGCCAGTCACGTGCCTTTTCCGGATCTTGACAAAGTTCCTTTTTTTAAAGTATAAGTACAGTTTGTTTGAAAACACAAGTGGATTTTAGACTAAGGTTTCAAAACATTTTCATCATTTAAAATTTTGGCAGCAGCACCTTTGTAAATTTTTATAGAACTGATACATACACATAAATATAATATCAGCATCCCCAATCTGGAGTTATCTCATCACCCAATCGGCGGAATCATAATCACACAATAATATACGACGCCCAAGAAGAAGATCATAATAAGAAAAAGTAAGAAATCATCATACTCTTCACTATATCCAAACTCGATATCTAAAAGAATAACATACAAGTCTCGTCTCTAATTCCACAAGAATATACAAGTTTTGGTTGATCGAATTTTTAACTAGATCATAAATGAATATACATATACAAGTGGCAGTTACGATCTGAAATATAACCCACCTACCAAAGCAATCACCTGAAGATGAAGAAGCGTGCAGGAAAGCCGCTACTGATCCGAGCGGTCGGTCCTGCAAGAAACTAAGGCACAACGGGGGTGAGTTTTCAACTCGTGAATAAGAAGATATCACAAGGTAGAAATCGAAATGCATAACAATCTACCTAGGTCATACAGTATAATACTATAATATTTTGTGATAACGAATATAAATATGTATATGTATAAGTATTACATTAGTATCTATAAGCGCGTCATATAGGATCGCGCACAACACACATGATCCCTATGATTAATCAATATATGGAAATATGTGTCCATTATCGACACTCAAAATCATCATATCAACTGAGTGTCCAGCATCGATACTAAAAATCATCATAAATCATGTGTCCAGCATCGACACGTAAAACCCAGATATCGTAGGCACCGTCTTGTCAGACCGGTCCTCTCTCGATATCAATAGCCCCGATTGGTATCTCCTAGATATCCGCCGTGCTTTAATCTATCTTCGATACGAGTTTCCTTACTAGGCTCCCCGCCTCACATGCGGCGTTTCTGCCCCTCGGCCTAAACCGGGTCCACCATGTATCCGACTGTATACTCCCCTACTCTGTCCGGATAACGTAGCATGTCCGCAACCATATAGCTCTCCCACTCGGTTCGGAATAAAATCAAATCAAAAAACATCAAGCTCATAGTGGATGCCAACTCATCATATCAAGAGAAAACCACATTTTTAAAACATACTCAAGTTTTGTAAATCACATCGCGGTTCTCAAATTCATGGAAAATATCAAGTTCCGAATAACTACATTTGCATAATTCATTTTAATGATATATATATATATATATATATATATATGTATGTATGTATATATATATATATATATATATATGTATGCAAATATATATGTATGTATGTATGTATATATATAGCAGTGTCCCATACCACTGAGATATATCATCATAAATAAAAATATCATAAAATCCATGTCGATCATATACGAATACCCATGGCAATGGTATTCACGTCTCAAATCAGCAAGTATCATAATGCGTCATGCATACATATATATAGAGCAACACACGAACATGCATATCGGTTCTTACTGTTTCATGGCAATACTAATGATGTGTAGTGTGGCATATGCGTCTGTGCTCGTGCAGTATGGCAATCATTAGTAGTTGTGCAAGTGTTCTATCAATGTGTTCGCATAAGAATAGCTCTCAATTCATATCAACTGTATATATATATATATATATATATATATAGACACACACTAATCAATTCCCTGTATATAGGGAAGTCATGATAAACCGTATCGATATCTATATGGATATAACATACACGTCTGTGATATGTGCAACATAGCAATCATTTGTAGTTCTGCAATGTTCTACAAGTGTTTTCACATAGCATGTCAATTGTAAATCAGCCTACAATGCTAATTCAAACTAATGGTATAAGCGTAGCGTATACAATAAAGTAATTGATGTACGAGCATATAAAGAGTAAAATAATCATAACGTGAACATTCGTTAATATAGATAATTACTTACGAGCTATACGGTTATAGTTTAAAATAGAACAAAGCGTTATTTTAGAAATAAGGAGGCTACGATGTTTTTTAAATAGTTATCATTTTAAAATTCGTAACGCATTTTTGACATTATCATTTTAAAGTAGGAAACAAATCTTTAGTTTTTAAAATTAGTATATCTCTAAACATATCATAAAGTCCCAATCGGGATTTAACAAGACTCGCCGAGTCAAATGAATATCGGCCGTATTCAGTAGTCTATCCTCATCACATCATATATGGAACCTCCCTCGTACTATGTCATCCAATCAATACAGTACGGATCTATAGTCGCATATGCCAACTCATATCATATCATATAAAGTACGGACACCTAGTCACGTACATCACATAACAATAATCATTTATATACGTACATACCTATATGTATATATATATATAGCCTAATGGCTATGAAATAGAGATTAAATATATAACTATCTACTAAGTATATGAATACATGAATATGGTGTTCGAGCATAGCCCTATGGGCTAGGTATACGATTCTTATTTATAGTATTCTAATTACTACGGTTGCAGGGGTACTATACTCTATCCACCCGACTTCCTCCATAGATATACATATATTCACCGAAATGCTCCTCGCTCTAGTCGAAGTCGATGAATGTCTCGCCCTTATTTGTCGCCTCGAAAGTCCCCGCAATCATACCTACAATTGAAACCATATCGAATCGCATAAAATCCGCATCAAAATCGAAACAACGACACACATAGGTTAGAACCTATGGCCAACGCGTGCCAAATACGACAAAATACCTCCGATGTCGGCGTAAGAACGTCGAACAACTAAGTCAAGACATAAAATCCAAAAACCAAGTTTCAAAAACTCGCAAAACATCATTGAAAACCTTCCAAATTGCTCCCAGATTTTTACACAAGCAATCTGGGACAAAAAGAAAAATACAGTTACTTAATTATCAAGTGTTTGAATTACTGACCAAAATCCAAAGCCTAACTCAAATTTCTTGCCACAAATTGCGACCATTATGGATTTATCTTCAGCCCAATTGAAGAAATAGGGTCTCGGGCTTCGTGGATGGTCTTTTACTGTTCCTAGCATCTCCAGGTAAGCTTCTTTTAAGTTTCAAAGCTCCCAAATTGCTCCTGATTTCGTTTGAACACTAAAACTTCACTAAAACTCCTAGTTTTTGAAAACTTAACCAATGTTTGCAACTCTAAACACATGTAAAACTTGAAGGAGATGGATTTTTACCTTGGAGTGGACATCAAAGAGGAGATTCAAATTGTATGAGGCTTCTTGAACTTGAGACGACTCTACATGAATTCATAAGGCTTGAGGAAGTGTGAAAGAGTGTTTTGAGTTGGGTTTTGAGAGTGTTTATGTTTGTGAGAGTAAGGGTAAGGAATACCTTTTGGAGAGAAAGAAGAAGAAGAATATGTGGGTAAAGAATGAAAGATGATGAAATGAGATATGGGAATGGGGTTTGATATTCACCCATGCTTCTCTCCCTTTTCTCCTATATTATAATCAAGCCCATGCCTCTCACCATGTTTCCCACTCTCCTCAAATTCATTTAAAAACAATTTTGGAAAAAAGCAAATGAAAATATCAACACATAAAGTTTGCCATGCCTAGATAATTATTGATTTAAAAAGAAAACAATGGTTTAATCATAATAGTTTGCATAAGTACTTCTACTAATACTTGTTTATGCAAATCAATTTAAACAAAAGTTATCACGTTTATAAAAATCTTAATATCATAGTAACTTGCCATGCCACCCTAAGTATGGTTAAAAAGTAAAACTTGGTTTAGTGTAATGACTAAAAAAACCACCGTTGCCGGTCCCAAGTCCGGATGAGAAAGGGTGAGGGTTGTGGTAGGCTTGTGACAGCCAACGTAAAACTTTGTCACATTCTATGACATGAACCATAATAAGAATATCGTTGGGGCGTCCCCTACTCAGCGACGCGCTACATCGGATCCCGGGTGTAGTGTTAAGTATGCAAGGGCTTCTAGGTCGTCGTCCAGATGCGGCGCGCTACATCGGACCCCGGGTGTAGTGACAAATAAGCAAGGGTCGTCGTCCAGAAACAGCGCGCTACATCGGACCCCGGGTGTAGTGAAAAATAAGCAAGGGTCGTCGTCCAGAGACGGCACGCTACATCGGACCCCGGGTGTAGTGAAAAATAAGCAAGGGTCGTCGTCCAGAGACGGCGCGCTACATCGGACCCCGGGTGTAGTGACAAATAAGCAAGGGTTTCATAGGATCCGTCTAGCTTCCTGGAACATAGGTTCTCTTACGGGTAGACTAATAGAATCAGTGGAGGTGATGATTAGGAGAAGAGTTGGTATTATGTGTTTGCAAGAAACTAAGTGGGTAGGTGAAAAGAGTAGTGTCATAGAGCCTTGGGGTTATAAGCTTTGGTATACGGGTAGAGATAAAAATCATAATAGGGTAGGCATAATCATAGATAGACTGTTGCTTGAGGATGTAGTTGAGATTAGGAGAAAAGGTGATAGAATTTTACTGGTTAAGCTTATTCTAGGTGGAGAGATCCTTAATGTTATTAGTGCTTATGCACCACAGATAGGTATTGATGACGCTAGTAAGCGTCTATTATGGCAGGATTTAGATGAGGTGGTGCAAAGTATACCTAGTGGAGAGAAGTTATTTATTGGTGGTGATCTTAATGGACATGTAGGTACTAGTCGTAGTGGGTTTGATACTATCCATGGAGGTTTTGATTTCGGACAAAGGAATGAAGTAGGTGACTCGATTCTAGATTTTGTTTTATCTTATGACTTGATCTTAGCAAACACCTGGTTTAGGAAAAGAGAGTCCCACCTTATAACTTTTAGGAGCGGATCAAGTGCTAGTCAAATAGACTTTTTTCTGACGAGAAGAATAGATAGAGGTTGTTGTATCGACTGTAAGGTAGTGCCAGGTGAGATTGTAATCACTCAACATAGAATTTTAGTTCTAGATTTTCGATTTAGAAGAGAACCTAGGAAGATTTGACATAAGGTAAAGCCTAAAATTAAATGGTGGCGATTGAAAGAAGGTAACCAAAAGGCTTTTATAGATCGTGTAGTACAAGAAGCGGATTGGCAGTCGGAAGATGATCCAGACAAAACATGGAACAAAATGGCTAGTTGTATCAAGAAGATAGCTAGAGATCTACTTGGTGAGTCGAGAGGTGGTGCTTCACCATCTAAGGACATATCATGGTGGAATGAAGATGTAAAGGCTGCTATTAAAATTAAAAGGGATTCTTATAAAGATTTGAAGAAAAGTAGAGATGTGGAGAGATTTGAGAATTACAAAATGGCTAAAAAGGAAGTTAAGAAAGCTGTTCGGGAAGCTAAATCTAAGGTCTACAAGGAGGTGTACGAGAAATTAGACACTAAAGAGGCTGCAAATGATATATACCGGATTGCTCGGATGCGGGAAAGGAAGACTAGAGACTTATGTGCGGTGAAGTGTGTCAAAAATGAAAATCAGAAGGTTTTAGTTCGAAATGAGGATATCAAGGAAAGATGGAGAGATTATTTTGACAAATTTTTCAATGAGAGCTTTACTAAGAATTTGGATGGACTTGTCATTCAATCTCAAGATATAAACCGTGATTTCATGCGTAAAATAAGATTTCCTGAGCTTAAATAAGCTTTGAACAGAATGGGTTTAAGAAAAGCGGTTGGTCCTGACGGGATTCCTATCGAGATTTGGAGATGCTTAGGAGAAATAGGCGTTAAATGGCTAAAAGATCTGTTTAATAAGATTTGGCAGACAAAAAAGATGCCAAATGAATGGAGGAAAAGTATCCTTGTACCTATCTACAAGAACAAGGGTGACATTCAAAGTTGCTCAAACTACCGTGGAATAAAACTGATGTGTCACACCATGAAACTTTGGGAGAGAGTGATTGAACACAGGCTAAGGAAGGATATTAAGATAACAGAGAACCAGTTTGGGTTCATGCCTGGTCGATCGACGACAGAGGCTATTCATTTGCTTTGTCAACTTGTCGAGCGTTTTCGAGAGAGGAGAAGAGATTTGCATATGATATTTATTGATTTAGAAAAAGCGTACGACAAGATACCTAGAGAGGTATTATGGGGGACAATGATGAAGAAGGGGGTCCCCGTCAAGTATATTGACATAATCAAGGATATGTACGATGGAGTTGTGGCAAATGTCAGAACTTGCGGCGGCTTAACGAGTGATTTTCCGATTACTATTGGTTTACATCAAGGATCTGCATTAAGTCCATTCCTGTTTACCATCGTGATGGATGAGCTTACTAGAACTATCCAAGATAAGGTACCTTGGTGTATGCTATTCGCTGATGATATTGTTCTAGTAAATGAGACAAAAGCATGGGTTAATGACAATTTGGAATTATGGAGGCAAACATTGGAATCTTGGGGATTCAGATTGAGCAGGTCCAAGACAGCATATATGCACTACAAATTTAGTAGCCAGAGAAGTCAAAACCATATTGGTATAACATTGGAAGGGCAAGAGATATCACCGAGCGACCAGTTTAGATATCTAGGTTCCATAATCCAAAAGAACGGGGAGATCGATAGTGATGTTAATCAAAGGATCCAAGCTGGTTGGTTGAAATGGAGGAGTGCAACAGGGATTTTATGTGATCGTAACTTTCCGTTAAAATTGAAAGGGAAGTTTTATCGGAGCGCTATTCGGCCTGCCTTATTATATGGTACAGAATGCTGGGCTCCTAAGAAGCATCATTCACAGAAGATGTACGTAGCGGAGATGCGCATGCTTCATTGGATGTGTGGTAACACTAGAAAAGATAAGGTGCGAAATGAGGATATTCGTGCAAAAGTTGGTGTAGCACCTGTGGAGGAGAAGATGCGGGAAAACCGGCTAAGATGGTTTGGTCATGTGCGACGCAAACATATGGAAGCACCGGTTCGACGAATAGATACTCTCGATATGGGCAATGGAAAAAGGGCAAAAGGGAGACCGAAGAAAACATGGATGGAGGTGATACGAAACGATATGGTTGCCAAAAGAATCAATGAAAGTATATTGCTCGATAGAAGTGAGTGGAGACAGAGGATTCATGTGCTGGATCCGGCGTGATTCTCATGTTGGTTCATGTAGCCTACCCCATATGCTTGGGATAAAAGGCTCAGTTGTTGTTGTTGTTGAGTGTAATGACTAGAAAAACACAAATTAGTTTTAACATTATAACTTGTATGGATATAATTATATGCTAATTTAAGGAAAGCCTACTTAGATAAATACTTTCATAATTATAAATTCATTTTAATTCTAATTACTTTCCAAAAATAAAAGTATATTGTTATACCAATCTATGAAATCTCAAATCCATATTGGTTATCATATCCGTAAAACGCAAAATATTATTATTTAAATTCTAAAATAATATTTACTATTTTTTTCAAATGTTACAAGATGACTACAACATTTGAAGTTGTGTCCTTCGGGTGTTGTGTGGCCCTCTGATTGAGCTCCTAGGGTTCTTGAATCGAGCTTTCGAAGTCGTCTCCCAACGTCAAAGAAGATCCACCTGAGGATGCCGGTTCAAGCTATAGCTTCCATGAAGCAACTAAAGATCTAGATTTGCCAAGTCTAGATGCTTAGTGGTGTAATTATAGTGTCAAGATGCTCTCTTTTAATCCCTCAAAAACACAAGAGAAAATGAGGTAGAAGAAGAAGAGAAAAAGCTGCTAGAATTATTAAAACCATAATAATTCACACTCTCACTCTTATCTCTTCATATATTTTCTAATATTAAAAAACGAAAAGAGTTGAGTAGGCTTGTGACTCACTAGTGTGAGTCACAAGCTCACACTCTTCATGTAAAATCAAGAAGAGATGAGAAGTAGAGAGAGACACCTCTCCATAGTATACACACACACACACATATGTGTATATATATAATCAAGTATACCATAATACCTCATATTGATAATAAATACGTATAGCCGTATTTCTACCAAAAAACGAATACCGTATTTGTATCGAAAATACAAAATACGTGTATTCATATTAAGAAAGAAATACATGTATTTATATCAAGACACAAATACCCATATTCATACAAATATACTTATTCGTATAAATACCGTATTCGTGTTAAAATACAAATACCAAAAACAGAGAAATATAATACTAGCTCCAAATCTGGCTATCTTTCAAACCTGGTAGTATTACTAAATAGTCCGATTAAAGCATGTGTATAAAAATACACGTGTTCAATCGAACACCCGAGCGTATCGAAATATGCATGCTACACCATTTCTCCTGAACCGGGAAACACTCTGTGTGGGACTCTAAAGACTCAAGAATATTCTGGTAGTGGGTTTAACCACAAAAACGTCAGTAGCACTAGCTGTACATAATAGCTGCCCATGTATCTTTCGAAAGGATGATCGACAAGAAAACTCGTCCGAACCCCAACTGAACCTATAGGTGACATTCTCCGTACAGTCTGGTCTGTTCATCTAAGAGTATCGCATATAGGGCTTAGGGGGATGGTAAACGTCAGACCCCTATTAACGTGATAAATCGTGTCGGTGTGGAAACCAATATAACCTGAGAAACTACGGGTTACTTTCCAACAAATCTCACTTGCCATGGTCAGGAACCTGTAGTATCGGCCAACCATACACAATGCGTTATCGACTCCCTATACCGGGAGAGGTGAAGCCCTTCTATCATCTACTACCTCCAACTGCTTTGGGACAGCACCCAACTACTACCGGTTTGTATGAATCTTTAAAACCGTGGTAGGGTAGTAATCTAAGTACAGTGGGAACACACTCGAGTCTAATAGTGATGTCAAGTCATCGGACTAACCTGTACTCATGTCACCAGAGAATTGCTATCCGACGATAGGTATAATACCAACTAGCAGTTCTCAGCAAGTCTGTCCGGTGTAATTCATAACCTAATAAGCACTTGTATACTATCTTTGGTACCGTATACCAATGGCTGGGGGACTGGCCATCTCTCCTGGCAAGGATAAGAAACGTATACACCAGTATACCCTGAAGTATCAATACCCTGTCTTGATAATCCTATGATTAAGGACAATTTTAAGGATGTGATTATAGACTACCCAGCTTCTATAAGTATGATTGCCGTCACAATGCTGGTAGTGAAGCAAAAGATCATAAGGGCTCTATCAACATGTATTGGCGATACGTAAAATGGAACATATACACATGTTAATATAGATACAAACCAGATAGGAAACTATCATATTGAGCAAGAATGTCTTATACATGTATATATTCTAAGCTTCCAAAATGTAATATACAATCTCGTACTATACAATAATGGCCTTTAAGGCATATATACCTAACATTAGGAACTTCGGGTACGAGCTTGGAGGCCGATCTTCCTTGTCAAAAATGATCCACCCTAAGGAACCCTAGCTAAGGCTTAAGCTTCACACTAAAAAGCTAAATGAAGCAACTAGTGAATAAGACTTTCTAGTAATTGGTCACTAGAGATATAGTAGTGTAAATCTCTATGTTTTTTCCTCTTTATCTTTTTTCCTTTCTCAAAACTATAAACTCAAGAGAGAGGAAGAAGAAGATAATGGTGATGATCAAGCATGGCTACAAAAAATATAATGATAACCTTATCTCATTCTTTTTCTCTTTTCTCTTCTTATCTCTTTAGAATAATTGAGTGGAATTGTGATTCACCATTGTGAGTCATAAGCCCACATTATTCTAAAAAGATCTTGAAGAGATGAGAAGAAAAAGATTGGGCATGTCATATGTACACATATACATGTGTGTGTGCACGCGCATGTGCGTGTGTGTGTATACACACACACACCCCAATACAAGTATATACTAAAAAATACATACACTCGTATTCGTATCAAAATACATACACCCGTATTCGTATCAAAATAAAAACACCCGTATTCGTATAAAATACAAACACCTGTATTTGTATTAAGTTGAAAATACTCGTATTTATATCAAGACACAAATACATGTATTTATACAAATACCCTGATTCATATAAATACCGTATTCTGTCAAAATACAAATACCAAAAGAGAGATACAAAAAAGAGATATATAATACAAGCTCACATTTTATCCATATATGATAATCTGGCTATCTTTCAAACCGGCTAGTATTAACAAAATGTCCAATTAAAAGTACGTGTACAAAAACGCGTATTTAATCGAACATAAGTACATATCAAAATACGCACACTATATTGTTTCGCCTGAGATGGGAAATCCTCTGTATGGGACTCTAAAGACTCGACAATACTCTGGCAGTAGGTTTAACCACAAGTACGTCAGCGGCACTAGCTGTACGTAACGGCTGCCCAGGTATTGAACGAATGGAAGGTCGACAAGCAAACCCGTCTGTATCCATACTGAGCCTGAAAGTGACAATCTCTGTACAGTCTGGTCTCTTTTTCTAAGAGTATCGCATATCGGGTCTAGGGGGTAGAAAATGTCAGACCCATAATAACCTGATAAGTCGTGTCGATGTGGCCCAACACCATCCCTAGAAATTACTGATCTCGATATCAGTAAATCTCATTTGCCTTGGCTAAGGTCTTATGGTAATTGTCAATAAAACACAACACGACATCGACTCCCTATACAGGGAGAGAAGAATCCCTTCTATCACTCACTACCCCCAAGTGCTTCGGGAATGTACTCAACTAAAACAAGTTTGCACGACATTTTAAAGATGTGTATGATAGTGATCGCACGCTTTTGGCGTGTCGAGTATTAAGAGTTCTAAAGTTATAACCGCGATCAAGACGGTGTCACTTTGCAGCTAGCCTGTTGAGCACGGGTCGATCCACTGGGAGACGGAGCGTTTTGCGTTCTTGTTCTTTCGAGTTAATGCGCGAGGGCGAAAAGTTCTTTATCTACCCTACGTGTTATATGCAAAGTAAATCTTGTTAGGAACGATAGGATAATGTAAGTTAAGGAAATCCGTATTCAAGTCCTTTGAGCCGAGTCTTGACCAATTGAAGCTAGAGAAATTGACAACAATGTGGACTAGAGTACTTAAGCATGGTATTTAAGAAATCCGGCTTATGGACCCTTATCCTTCTGTTCTTGTCTCTTGCTTTCGCCTCCGGCGAAACCGAACGCAACCGGTCGCGGTTAGGAATCATCGTTACCTTGGTAGGGTAGGGTGCCTAACGGAGCGCTTGCGTAAGTTTTGGGCCGAGTTCAATGGAAAATAACGGGAAAAGGAAATGAGAAACGGAAACCTTAACTTACAATATCGGTTTCTTTTCCTAACAACAATATTCACAACATCATATTAACAACACCATATTAACAACAACAAAAAGATGCAAAAGAAAAAAGAAAAGCGAAGAAAAGAAAAGATTACAAACAAGTAATTAAATGTAATGGAATTTAAATTGCAAGAATGTAAAGCATGAATGTAAAGTGCAAGAAAGTAAAGAAAGAATGTAAAGGGCAAGTAATAAAAAGCAAGTAAAGAGACACTAAGAACCAAAGTGTGCAAAATGATATCTTCATTATGTCCAAGATACAATCTTGAGATCAATACCCTAAACTTAAACTTGCAATCTCACTAAAGAGGTTGCAAGATAAAGAGAAAGGCATGAACTCAAGGGAAAGCTATGTACAAGAACCAAAAGATAAAAAAATGAAAACTTGTAAAGAATAAAGCTAGGCAAAAGTGAGACAAAAGTGAGACCATGAACCCTTGCCCACTGCCTGCTATATATAGGTACAAAAGAAAAGAAAATAAACAATAAAAATAGGGCTACGTGGCAGCATGGGATGGACTGTGAGAGAATGGGGCCTACAGGAGGCAGGGGGGCCGGCGACGCCGGATCATGGAGGAATGTGCTCGGGCATTTTCCGAGGGCTGGGTCCCATATTGCTGTGGTGGTCTAGTCTGCTCCCAAACATCAGATTGGTGCAATTTGATTTGTCTATTTTGAACTTGTGGTGCACCAGGGATTGGAGGGAACAATATAGCTTTGCATCACATCAACACTTTATGCAATAAATGCACCATTAATGCATATCACACCATGCCACTTGCACTAGCCATCTTGCTATGGCTGCCCCCTAGGTCCATGTTCCAAGAGTTGTGTGCACACACATGTAATGTGTTGGACCAAAATATTATGCACACACTTGTTTGCAAAATAACTCTTGGGATATCGGTCGGTTTGCGGTTCTGGTTGCAGTGTCAGCTCACAAATGATATATCCATGATTTTGAATGTATTTCCAGTATTTTGTCACGGATACGTATAATCTGTATTACTGAGCAAACACCGGTTAATAGTACCGATATATACCAAAAATAGATAATGAATGAGCGGTATTAAAATGCAATATTCTGGTATGAACAAATACCCCCAAACTTATCTTTTCCTCGTCCCGAGCAAAACAAAAACCTAGCCTCACTTTCGCTGGGAACGTGATTGCCCTGAGCGCGTGCAATAAGCCGTTAAACCTCTAGGTGTCCCTTGTAAGAGGAGTGTTGTCTCCTGAGGGTTTTCAGCGGATACTACCCACAAAATCCCATCAAGTTAGTTTCATAAGTTAACGTCAATTCTACTCCTACAGTTTAGTATTTACGTTAGAAATTCTATTATCATAAGTTAGAAATATCCAACCATTATGTTTCACACCTCTTATCTATTTAACCTCAGATCCTATACGTTCCAAAAAAGTTTAGAAAGATATTGGTATCTCCTGAGTTTTCCTTCTAAAAGTGCGGTCTTAAATCGGGGATTTTTATCAATTTTACTGAAAACATAAGTCTTATTCATCATTTCTATCTTTTATCCAAATATCGATTGTATACCCCTACGTGTGTGTAAATTTTCACCCCTACACTCAAGAATTCAATTCAAGCTATAGTACCCTTGCCCTAATACCTAATACTACTTCTTTTCGTTAAAGATGGACGGAGTTGCTCACACACCTTTCATATGACTATTAATGCTTCTTGAGGCACTAACGGCCGATTACTGAATGTGCGAGCTTAAAGCATAAATAGCAGTTTCCAGGTCTTGACTTTATTTATTTTTTTCTTTTTCTTTCTTTTTCAAGACCGGATATATTTTTCAATATGATCTTTTGGTGTTTAGCTTTAAATACCGTTTTTTCTTTCATACTAGGTTTTCAGGCAAGAGTATTTCTAGGTACCCTCTACTATCCCAAGTTTCAAGGTGCGTGTATGTGCAGTTTGTAAGGTATATACTTTCTAAATTTGAATTCAAGAATAGAAAATATTTTTCAGACTTATCCTTTAGTAAAATTTCAATACTTTCCCTTCATCTCGACTTAACTCAAGAACTGAACTCAAGATTACCTATTTCTCAAAAAAAAAAACTGTAAGGACGTATATTTACCAAAGTTAAACAGAATGAGGGTTATTTGTAGGGTTTTCAATTCCTAAGCCTAGGATTTAGTTATTTTTAATGTATTAACTAAGCTTTCGGAAAAAAAATCTAAGTTACCCAATTAGCTAACTTGACGACAAAGTTTTTATATTTTTGGAAAAAATTTCAATTTTTGTGGGATTTTAATAAGGTATGCAAATGCAGAATATACAAATGAATGCGAAGGAAGAAAGCTTACCGAGCACACCACCAAACTTAAACTTGACAATGCCCTCACTGTCAGGCTACATCAAGAGGGTCAAAATTGTCGGCGCTCCCTAAAAGAAAATTTTATACAAAAAAAAACAAAATGTAAAAATATGCACACAAAAAGGTCCCCCCCAAACTTAAGTGAAACAGTGTTTTCATTGTTAAGCGTTGAAGTTCAGGATTAGGGGGGAAAGAGAATAGTATCAAGCTATACAAGACCTTACAAAGGCCAAAAGTTAACGCCAACCATTCAAAAATTTTATCGGGATAAGACCCGGGTTGGTGAAATAAGGTGGAGAGGAAAGAAATGGAGAATACGCGAGACCGTAAGCGGATAGAAGCGGGATACAGTCTCGGTATATGAGAAGAAGAATGGCAGAAAGGAAAAAGAAATGGAGTACGGACTTGAGGGTGAAAATGGAGTGAATAAATTAGCACAATTTGTGATGACCGATGTGTAAGAAGCGTTTGTGCTAATCTATTTACCCGTCGAGAAATGGGGTCAAATCCCTCAAGATTCGTAAGAACACATGGGTATGCCGAACTTGGTAAACCAGACACAAGAAATGAAAGTAATATGGTGTCTTGCAAAGTCGGAATGATGGAAAGTATAGAGGGAAGTGATTGAGGAAGGGTCAAAATTAACGGTTCAGGAGGGTGTACACAGTCAATGAAAGGAATAGGATGAATTGGAAAATGCGACTCATCAAGTAAAACGGTTCATCCTCAAAACTATCCTCAAAATTCTCCTCAAAATTCAACTTCTCCAAGCAATTTTCATCAATATCAAGACGCATATGAAGTTTGGGAAAAACAGTTAATGACTCGGGATGATGAATTGGATAGAAAAACTCATTCAAAACTGTGGGTTCATTATCCAAAATATTCCCGGCGTCAATATCCTCAATCAAGTGAAAATCAATATTCTCACACACCTCATCAAAAGCATGGATTTCAATTAATTTTGGTTCTAAGATGGAGGTGTAGAGGTCAAAAGTATTGGGTGTGGTTTCACTCAAAAGGGACCCTTCACAATCGGGCAAATCAAACACTACAAAGTCGCACAACTCATTATCTGTTCTATCTTCAATTGATGAATCGTTTGGAACACTAGATAGACATTCAAAACTGGAGTTGTGGGATTCTAGTTGAAATGGGTAGGATTTATTTGGAAGGGTGTACAACTCACTCTCGCCACTCAAATTCTCAGCCTGTCCTACCGCCTCTTCATACATTGGAAAATGTGGAGCTAGTTGAAAACTAGTTACCGGGTCACTAAGTTGTATGAGGGCGGCCATGGACGCATTCAAATCCATCATCTGTTGACATGACGCTACCCTAAAGTCTTCCAACGACTGTTCCAGACTAGACATAGGTTGTGATGGGGTTTCAGTAAAAGATTCGAAGTTGTTTGGATACTGGAAACCCCCAAAAGGCTGTTCAGAAGCAATGTCTATGGAAGGTGCAAAAGTCGGGTAGGTCTGGTAGGAATTGAAAGGCTGGACAGGAGTAGGATAAACATTGGGGTAAGAAGGTGAATGGAATTGTTGATACCAAGAATTTGAAGTGGTGAAAGGAGTGAAAGATCGGCTACGGGATTCTTCAATTTGTTTAGCAAGAGACATAGGTCTTGGAGTTACAACAGGACTCGAAAAAGGGGTATCAACGTAAGAAGGTGGTGAAGGTTGAGACGGTTGATACAAGGTGGAGCGGAGTCCAATTGGTAGTCCTAGACGTGTCTATCCGATATTTCAAAGAAATTTTGGGCATGGAGGGGTCGTTCGAAATTCGGCCAAAGCAAGAACCGTAAGAAGTAATGTCCAGTTTTAGGTACCAAAGTTCGGCAAGTGTTTTGCGAGGTGGGGTACCCATGATATGATGAGAGGACGAAGAATAAGAGAAAAGTAGGGGAAAAGAATGTGGGTTTTTTTTATTTTTTATTTTTAAGTTAGTTATTAACAAAAGAATGAAGTATACACACAAAAAGAATCTGGACAAAAATGATCACGACACAAAAATACCACACACCTAATCAGTCCAGGGTTCACCTAAGTCAACTAGACCTGCTCAAGAACTTGATTGTCGAATTAAAACTGTGTCGAGAAACGGGCTCAAGATATACTGATCACGAGGCCAGGTAAGTGCAGAGATAAGGGGAGGTTTTCCGACGCTTTCGCGAAGGTCCTTAATTAAATAACCCTTTTTCTTTTGGCGGTTTCGCCATGAACACTTTCCTAGACACCCCGTAAACAATATACCGTTATGCGGTGTTCTAAACACAGTTAACTTCTCCTAGTTAGCGTGAAGTCCTTAAGACTTAAAGTCTGGTTTCTTTTAAAATTTGTGCGGGTAACCGTTATGCTCAAGTTCGTGATTTGTGGGCCACGGAAAAGGTGATGAAATGCTTTACCGTATGTTGTGCGGTTCACATGCCCTAAAGTCCTTATTAATGTATGCAATGCGCAATTTTAATAAAATAAATTATTCAAAGAATCAAACAATCATTTTTTACGTTTAAGCTCGGCACTACAACAAATACGGGTTAGTCAATTTTAGCGTTTACTAGCGAACTTGCAAAGAATCCTGCAAAGAATAGTATATTGGATGAGTCGTTTTTGAGAAGGAAGGCGTTAGAAATACGTACAGATAAGTTTTTGGGTTAAGGAACCCCCGTTGAAGTTAAATCCGAATAGCTTGAAACGCTCGCTTGCGTGGGTCAAACTACCCGGATCTTTGGCACTATATGTCGTAATCAGCTTAGCTTAGAATGTACACTTTGCTTCCCACAATCGCCGTTCGCAATTCCGCAAAATCTACAAATGTCGAAAAAAATGGATATTAGTGCGGAAAAGCGATATGAATGCCTAAATACTTACACACTAAAATTTAAAACAAGCAAACAATAAAAATGGGACAAAACCAGAACAATGGAGCACAGAACAAAATTTTGGAGCAAATGGGGGAGTGTTAGTTATATGTATGCCCTAGAGGCCATTACTGTACATACGTTGTATATAGTAGTGGATGCTTGGACATATATAGTGAGGACTTTCTTGCTCGACATGATAGTATGCTATCTGGTTACTCTTTATCTTAACATGTACTCTGATTGTCTCTATGTCACATGTTGATAAAGCCATTAGGATGAGTACATGACTACCAGGACTATGATGCAGATCATACTAGTGGGGACAGTGTAGTCGCCAAGTACATCCTTCAAATGTTCCTAGTCGTGTGAGTACCGAGATAGGGTATCGATACTCCAGAGTAGACTAGCGTATGCGCTTCTTGACCCATATGATGGGCGATGGATGATCCCATATCCATTGGTGTTTGACATCAGAGAAGGTATACGGGTGCTCAGTGAAGACTGGGTACACTGGACGGACTCGCCGAGAACTCCCAGATGGTATTATACCTCACGTCAAATGGCAGTTCTCTGGTGACACTGGTACAGGTTAGTCTGTATACCCGAGATCGTCATAGAGTCTTATGTGATTCCCACTGTGCTTTGATTTCCATCATACCACGTCCAAGAGGGCGGGCAAAACGGTGGATTTTGGGTACAGTCCCGAATCACATGGAGGCAATGAGTGATAGGAGGGTTTTCGTCTCTCCCGGTATAGGGAGTTAATGTTGCGCTGTGTTCGATTGGCTATAACAGGAAATCCCTGGCCAGGGTTGCTGAGATTTACTGGTAGGTGTTATCAGTAGTTTCTCGAACTGTTATGGACCTCATATCGACACGACTTATCAAGCTATTGGGGTCTGACGTTTTCCACCTCTAGGCGAGATATGCGACATATCAGACGAAGAGACCGGACTGTACGGGAGTGTTACTGGTTGGATTCATGGAAGAATGTACAGGCTTGCTTGTTGATCTTTTGATTACTCAATACCTGGGTGGCTGTTACGTTTAGCCGACCGCTTGCAGCTTGTGGGTGTTTGATATGATCATCACCTACTGCCGACGTATTGAAGATTCTTTAGAGTCCTACACAGAGGTTTCCTGGCTCAGGCAAAACGGAGTAGGAGCATATATGTGATATGTGCGGGACTGAGAACAATACATGTATGTGATACCGTATTAGATTTTCGCGATATGTGATATCGGCCGGGTATATGTGATATAGCCGGGTCATCGGATCAAGTGTTGATTCGATGAACTGATACAGATTATATTAGTCGGTTATTTGTGAAATAGCCGGATTATCGGATCAAGTGTTGATTCGATAATTTAATCTATAATTATATATTTGATATAATAAATTACATTAACTAATATAAGCTCACTTAAAGATTCTTTTTCTCACTCGGATAATACATTGATATATATATGATATATGTTAATTGTATTATTTTATTTTATTACAATAAATATTCTATATGTGATATATAATATTGTAACATGTTATGGTTATAAATTCAACATGATTTGTGGAGTTTAAATATGGTTAGGGTTTGGATTACGGTTAAGCTTTCATGAAGCTTTCAAGAAGCTTCTTGAAGCTTTGACTTTGACCTTGATATTTTGTGATATTTTGCATAGATATTTCTTTAACCCAACCCAACCCTTTAACCATAGTTAAATCTCTACATGGGTTAAGTCTTCATACTTAACCCATGGTTGCATTTCTAACCGCACACTTGATTCATTATTCATCACAAAGAGATTTGCTTCTTCTTCTTCTTCCTTTTTGATAAAAAGCTTTCTAGCTTTTTGCAAAGTGATGATAATGAGTGAGAAATCAAAAACAAATGAGATTTAAATTTCTACTTCATCATCCTCATCTATTCTAGCCTCTTAGATTAAGGTGTTTGCTTTGCTAATACTTGATTAGCAAAGCAAGAGCTCGGGTTTGAGTTTCTTCAAGGTAGATCATCTTTGTTATTGATGATCGGAAGTAAGCTTGCATCTTTCTCTTCATGGAGCCTCTCTTGAGTCTGGGTACTCGATGATCGTATCGAAGGGACCTCAACACGGAGCTTTAGAAGTGAAGGAACGGACTACAAAGGTTGTAATCCCTAACTCTTAGAAGTAAAGTTGTTTACGTGCTTTGTTTCACCTAATCTCAAGTCTAAGATCTTGGTTAGGGTTGTTCGGCACGTCTAAAATTTAAATCGGGCATGGTTGATGCCTTATAGACCCTTGTGACAGTGCCTAGTATCCCTACAGGGAGCTCTTGCGGGCGTCGCCGGAAAATGAAGGGAAGTCTCCGGTTTGCTTGTAGAGTTTGGGCTCCAAACTTCTTCTGTGATCACACTGTTCTACTAGTATCACACTGGTATTGTTTGTTTTTTTAGTTCAGATCTAGAGTGTTAGCAGGTATGAAATCCAAAGAACAAAATGGTTAGCAAAGTTATTTTTTATTTTATTTTTTTGGTTTTGGTTTTTTAGATTTTTAGTTGATTTTGAGAATAGTGTTAGATGTATAAGTGATATGTACAATGATTAACCCGAAATAACAAAAAAATAAAAACGTTATCGTCCTCCAGGCAACGCGCCATTTGATCGCACGCTTTTGGCGTGTCGAGTTTTAAGAGTTGTAAAGTTATAACCGCGATTAAGACGTTGTTGCTTTGCAGCTATCCGGTTGAGCACGGGTCGATCCACAGGGAGACGAAGCATTTTGCGTTCTTATTCTTACGAGTTAATGCGCAAGGGCGGAAAGTTCTTTATCTACCCTACATGTTATATGCAAAGTAAAGCTTGTTAGGAATGATAGGATAATGTAAGTTAAGAAAATCCATATTCAAGTCCTTTGTGCCGAGTCTTGACCAATTGAAGCTAGGGCAATTAGCAACAACGTGGATTAGGGTATTTAAGCATGGTATTTAAGAAATCCGGCTTATTGACCCTTCTCCTTCCGTTCTTGCCTCTTACTTTCGCCTCCGGCGAAACTGAACGCAACCGGTCGCGGTTAGGAATCACCGTAACCTTGGTAGGGTAGGGTGCCTAACGGAGCGCTTGAGTAAGGTTTGGGCAGAGTTCAATGGAAAATAACGGGAAAAGAAAATAGGAAACGGAAACCTTAACTTACAATATCGGTTTCTTTTTCTAACAACAATATTCACAACATCATATTAACAACAGACGAGAAACCATTCCTGGCATATGTAGACATAGGACCACATACATCACTATGTATCTGTCCAAGAGTTCAGTAGCTTTTACTCCGTTTCTAGTAAACGGAGATTTGGTCACCTAGTCTTTGAGACATGACTGGCAAGTTTCATAAGATGTAAATTCGAACGGATTCAAATATGCAACTTTATCTAGTCTTGTCTCATTAATATGACCTAGTCTACAATGCCACAAGAAGAATTCGTTCATTTCTGAACTGTTCCTATTGTGTGTGTTTTGTATACTTAGAACTGTGGTTTGATTCAGAATGTATATACCGTTACACAACGTACCAAATCCAATCAACACATGATTTAGGAAAATGTTCATAACATTTTTCTCTAATGCAAAGTTATACTTTTCTTTATCCAAATAAAGAGATGAATATGATATTGCACATCATCGAGGGTATGTAATAACAGTCGTTTCTAGAATCAATGTATTACTACATAATACAAGGTGATATTTTGCCAACTACTTTGGCTACAACAATTGCACCATTCCCTACTATTAGAGACATATCACCCTTTCCCAGTTCTCTACTTTTCTATAACCCATATAACAAATTACATATGTGGGATTGTTCATATCAGATTTTTGCGCTGCCCAATCAGTGCTTAGCACTTTGTATGGCACTCACGTGGGAAGCACGTAAGTGCTAAGCATTGATTTCGGGTTTTGTTTGTTCACCCCCCTTTTTAGACAGAAGTGCTAAGCACTTGGCTAGAGCTCTAGTGCTCACGTGTGAAGCATGTAAGGTGCCAGATTTTGGGTTTCCAAGAGTGTTTCATGTGTATTTCACATGACTGCTTTATTTTTGGGGTGCTGGGATGCTTTATTTGGTGGATGCCTAATCAACAAAAATGAGATGCTCACGTAGGAAGCACATGAGGTGTTTTAGCTCTTATTTTGTTTGTTTTAGGCACTCGCGCAGGACACACGTGAGGAACTATAATAGTGCTGAGCACTAATTTCGCTCACGTGTGTTTCACGTGAGACGTCAAGTTCTTATTTATAGAGATGTTAATCTCTGTTAATGACATTTGGTCCTTGATGATCATCAAGATTTCTGTTTTGAAGATCTTAGATCATTTTTTCATTTAATTGGAGAACTAGGTTCTTATATATATATATATATATATATATATATATATATATAAGAACTAAGTTCTTTATGTAGGGTTAAACCCTAATTTTGAAGGAATTAAATTCCCAGAGCATATGTTCTTTTCTTTTACTTTCTTTTTAACCTAGCTCTTTTCTAAATCTTTGTTTCTCAGGATCAAGATCTTCTCGATAAGAATTAAATTCTCGGAAGACTTGTCTTGAGGACGCAGAGGAAGAACTATGTTTTTTGAGGAGGGTTAAACCCTTATATAGGTAAAAGGAGATATTTTGATCTCTGTGTTTCTTTACATAGGGTTTTTGAGAAGAAAAGTCTTCTTCTTGGAGAATTAAATTCTTTGTTCTTTTCTTTTAAAGCTCACTGTGGTTGGCAGAAGCTTATAGGTTTTTTTCTATATGAGACTTGAAGTCTCGGGTTCTTTATATAGTGGAGGCAAATTGTTAATTAGTTCTGATAAAATCTCTCATTGAGAGATTCCAATTGATTTAATTGTTCTCAAAATTTATTTAGGGAATTTTACCCACCGTTGGATTTTTGATCCAAGAATTTCTGTTTTACACAGCATGTTTTCTTGTTGTTAACGAGATTGGGGAAATATTTTCCCACATATAGAATTTTATTCTACTGAATGGTGATATTTTTATCACCATTGGATTTTTAATCCAGGGGTGCTCGGTTTAACAGAGCACGATCTTTCTCTATTTAGAAAGATATAGGAAATATTTTCCATCTCATTGTAATTTTGATTCACCAACTTTCTATTTAACAGAAAATATCCTTCCCAATAGAATTTAATTCTATACTTAATTACCATTGGATCTATATCCAACGGTTCTTTATTTAACAGAGTGGATCTTTCTCTTTTAGAAAAATTCAAGGAAGTATTTCCAAATAGTAGAATTTAATTCTACGTAGGGAGGTGCCCTTACGTGTTTAACACGTGAGGCTTATCTAGCTTCTCTGATTTGGCGCCCATATGCCTTACATATGGGCGCTCACATATTTAACACGTGAGGCCAATTTCGCCTTTGGCTATTTACTCTTAATGCTCTATGCTTTGCATAGAATTTAATTCTATACATAGAGTTTAACTCTATCTGAAGCTAATTCTTCAAAAGGGTATTCCCACGTGTTTAACACATGATCCCTAGTGAAGATTTTCCTTCGTGCTTATGGACGCTCATGTGTTTAACACGTCAGGCTCATTTAGCCTTTAATTGTTTGACTGCAGCACTTATATGCTTTGCATATAGTCGCTCACGTGTTTAACATGTGAGGCTTATTTAGCCTATTAGTTGTTTGATTGCTGGGCCTATATGATTTGCATATGGACGTTCACGTGTTCAACACGTAAGGCTCATTTAGCCTATAGTTGTTTGATTGCAGCGCCTATATGCTTTGCGTATAGGCGCTCACGTGTTTAACACGTGAGGCTTATTTAGCCTATTAGTTGTTTGATTGCAGCGCCTATATGCTTTGCATATAGGCGCTCACTTGTTTAACACGTGTTGCTCATTTAGCCTATAGTTGTTTGATTGCAGCGCCTATATGCAAAGCATATAGGCGTTTACGTGTTTAACACGTGAGGCTTGAGTCGTGAAGAATTTTCTCCCCTTTTATCTCTTTTATGAGGGAACAGCCCAAAAAAAAGACCCAGTGCCTCATGTGCTTCCCACGTGAGCGCCGAAAACATTTTTTAAAGACCCAATGCCTCACATGTTTCCCACGTAAGCACTGTATAAAACACTGAGCACTATAAATTTAGTCAAAATGACTAAGTGCCTAGCACTGATTGGACAGCGTCCATGTCTGAGCGCTTCACGTATTCCCTACGTGAGCGCTAGAGCAACAAATAAGTGCCTAGCGTTTCTGGATAAAGGAAAAAAAAGGGGCTGAGCAAACTGAGCCACAAATAAGTGCTTAGCACTACTGAATAAAAAAGGACTGAGCAGACGAAGTCCAAATTGGCTAAATCTCTGAAGTTTTTCTTACAGCTGAGCCCAAATACTCTGTTGTTAGATCTTAAATAAAAAAAATTATCCTTAAAATGTTGCTAAATTGATTTTAATCTCAAATAGGACTAATGTATCCTTAGTTAAAATGAATTGAGCCCAAATGCTCATATATTTAAGTTGACCTTAATCTAAAAAAAATAAATTAATGGTCCGTAAATAAAACAAAATAATCTTTGAATTGACGGAACATATAATCTAAGTTCAATCGCTAAATCTAAAATTTACGGATTTGGAATAATCCGCATCCTACGGGCGACGACATAAACTAGTCTTCATATGCAATCTATGGGCAAGCTTAACAAACAAAATAACACACGACACGAAATGACCTTCTGGAGCTGGAGAAAGTGGTTATCACAATGCGATAACGTAATTAAGTGCAGGGGCTTGCGTCTGCAGGGAAGAGCATCCCCACAATAAAAAACCACTTACAAATGAAAGGGAATCTGATGAAGTCTACTACATCGGTCGCATCTGTCCAAACCTCCGATATACGGTGCCATAAATCAACTTGGTATTTTTGGAGAGATGGATGGATATGTCCAAATAGCATCTACCCACAAATTCAGGCAAGACGATCAATCCCAGTTCGTCTCTGTTTTCGGCGGTAAACAACGGTATAATTAATAAAGCAATAAAACAAATGTTTGTATAAAAAAATCAATAATTTATGGTCGTTGGGACGCCAGCTCCATCGTACCATGACCTGAACATACTCCCAAACTCGTCTTATATAGCCTGCCTGATGGCCTCTGCATTCAACCACCTTAGCTCCTCGATCTGCGCCTGAAGCGTATACACCCGCACATTCTACTGCTCCACCCGGTCTTGGAGCTGACGAATCTCCTCCAGCGATGCAGCGGCCACATCTGTCCGCGTATGAACCACAGCGTACTCGTGGAGGGACGGACGCCTGGCAAAGTGTCGGTGAGCCTCGGGTCCAACCCAGCACTCATAGCCATCATGATGTCCGCCGGATATCGAATCTAGAACAGGGACAATGGTGGTAATCGAGTCGTCGGGGCCAAGTCCTAAGGCGTCTGTCCTCTCCTGGAACTGGGTCTGTGAAGAATATATATATATATATATAAACGTGTTAACTTAAATATAATATCGACTTGATTATATAAAATTCACCATGTACTCGCCCATGCCCCTGTGTAACATGGACCATCTCCTGGCAGCAGTGTAGTTGGCGGAGTTATTTTTTTCTGCAATAAAATTAGGATTTATTTCAATAAGTAATTTTCGAAAAAGAAAACATATATTCTTAAACGTCGAAATACTCACGAGCTGGTGCTGAGCGCTAGCCTACGACCTCTTCCCTTTGATCGGGATAGCGAGTTCTCTGACGTCGTTTTCCAGTTCTCCCTGTTGCGAACCGATGCCGCCTTGCAAATAAAAATAAGATAATATTATATATCACAAAATATTATTTCATGTTATATTAATATAATCTTAAAAATTAAATTTATAGCTGAACATCATCGCGCTCGTAATACGCGCCTAGCTGCGGCCAATTCTCTTTCGGGACATCCCGAAAAATGGCCTCAATCATTGCTTTCCGCTCCTCCTCAGTAGCCGCGGCCCAGGGAATGTAATGATACTTCCTTACTTCATATCGGTGTTTCCTCTTGATAACCCGGCACTCGGATATGACCAAGTCTATGGCCTGATGTGTATCTAACGGCATAACAACGCCATCCTCGCCGATGACGCCGATAAATATGTAATGTCCCTGGGTCTTAAATTACAAATATATATATATATATATAATGAATATTAAATTTAAATGTATAAAAAGTAATGTGAAACCATGGCCACTGCAAAAAATTGCCGAACATAATCGGTCTGGCGTGGGCTCCATCTAATATGGAGTGGGTACCTATAGTAGGTACGGATCTTCGCTCCTATGTAATCTCCCACTTGGTCGAGTAGTCACCAACGGGCACACCTGGCGCGGTCCACTCCAGCTTTTATAGAGCAGCGCCTGTGGCTGGCCTGGAGGAGGACCCAGTAGGACCCCTCGTCCTAAAACTGATGGATCTTGAAAAAAGATAGATATACGGACACAATATTATAATATTCAGAGTATGTATATAGAATTTGACAAATTTAAATTAAATCGTTATTTAAAAGATTTAAGTAAAAATGATTATACACGACGTCCCCAGCGTGGCGCTAGAACTGACGCCAGACCCCGTCACGTCAGTACCATGCATGACCGAAAACAATAAACTGTTAGATGATTCGATAGAATTATTTTAATAGAAAACTGAATATGAATAGATAGCTATACACCATGTGCAGGAGGAGTGATTGGAGTAGGAGGATCTGCTACCCCACTAATAGGGTTAGGCAGCGGGTCCTGTGGCACTGCGGCTGCTGAGGCTGGGGGTCCTGTATTAGTGGCGCCGGTAGGAGGGGCCATGGTACAAGAGGCGGTAGGAGGGCCGCTGGTAGGAGGGGCGCTAGTACGTGGGGCGTGGATAAAGGTAGGCGCTGCTGCAGCTACTAGTATCTCGACAATCTCATATAGACGTTGTTTCCTATGTTGTCTAGAGCCGGATCCACAACCCCCATCAGACCCTACACATTTATTCAAATATTAAATGTTTACTTATAAACATTATACAATTTAAAACATTTGGTTCAATTTCATTACCTAGCACGTTTGTTCGGTGCATTAGCTGAAGATTAGTTGGGTGGATTATCGAAATATTGATCTATGACAATCACTTGGCCTATGTCATGTCTTACTAATGTATTGATAGACGGCGTAGAATGGTTTGGATCGTTGGTACGTTAAATAGACGTATTGAGACATGTTATCGTCTCTTTCTCGTCACTCTCATCTTCAGAGTCACTCAACATCGGCACATTATAATAATCTCTTGGTTTCCAACGACAAACAACACCCTAGTCAGCCTTCTTCAGGTCCTGAGAATAATATATTTGTGTTGCCATCGAGGGAAAGATAAAATTGTCTTATTCGTAGGCTGTCCGTTTAGTTTTTACCAAAGTGAGTTTCTATTCATCGACCTTCATACCCCGTTCAGACTTGGTATCGTACCATCTACATTGGAATATAAAAAATGGGGCAACCTTGTTAATGCATGGGACCGCTATAATCTGCTCAAGAACACCGTAATAGAGATTTCCTCTGTAGTTGAAGGTTGTGATGCCGCTATTTTGCATAGCTCTAATGCGTTCCGTCCTTTCGAACTCAAATTTATAGCCAGAAACCACGTACCCACTGTAAAACTTAGCTGCAATCGATGGACCGATTAAAAGGTCATGGACCTCTCTATCAATCTGCTCACCATGATACATTTGTTCGTCAACTTCTTCTCTACACCAAGCGATGAAAGTGCGTCTATTTTCTTCTTCGATTCTGTCATCCGACCACATCCTAAGATTCGATCTCTTGAGATAGTTTTTTGCGCTTATTGATCGTTTGCGAAAGTGTTTTTGCAAATAACCACAATCACGACGGTGTCGCTAGTAGCTATCCGCGATGAGTACGGGTCGTCCGTAAGGAAACGTGAACCCTTTTCTTGCTTTAGACGAGTTGATGAAAGATGGGTGATTGTATGTTGTATTATTTTAAAACGAATATAAAATTTATAATAAAAAAGCTTGTAGGGTTCATAGGACTTAGTAGTTAATGGATGGATAATTAAAAATGACTCTTTATCTTTTTAATAGTTTAAAACTTGAGCGATGGTGATGAATGTAGATTAGGGTTCATGGACGGGAATTAGGGTTTCCCACTCTAACCCTTGTCCTTTCATTGATCTCTATTCATGTCAAGCCCTTAAAAAAACAAATGTTCAACCAATCTCAAATCGTGGTCGTGACTATTAATAAATTGATAGCGCGCTAGATTGGATGGTTAACATTTATTTTGCTTGGGTTTATAAACTTTAAAATGTCAAAAAGAAGTTAAAAGGTTTTCTTATCTATTATCCTATCCTATCCTACAAATCTTAGCAAGCTAGGAATTACTCGCTCATGGTTAGAGATTTAGAAGAAAATTTAATGAAGAATGAAAACATGATTAAGATGCAGAAAAGTAAGTGCAGAAATTAAATACGGATATTAATTGCAAAAAGAAATTAAAAAAACTACATTTATTAATCAACTATTGCATGTACAATTTTGCTCCTTAGAAAGTAGATCACAAGAACCCTAGGTTGCTTTAGATCTCTCTCTTTTAGGAGATAGATGAATAGATGATGATCACTCGGATATGTGGATCTCTTGATCTCTTCGGTGATGATTTTAAATGTACAGCTCTTGGTCCTTTATAAAGTCCCTAAAACCATAAACCCTTGATGCCATCTATGAATATATGCTGTTACGATCCAAGCCACAAAATCTCGCATCCTACGGCTCTAATCTCGCATCCTACGGATCTCTTGATCACTATATTTTTATAAAAGGCTATGCAGTTCCTTCAACGATATCAAGTTCATTACGTTAAAAGTTTTTCGCCAAAAACTAGACGTAGCCCTCCGTCATTTCTTACAAGTATTACTTAGTATTCGTGCTGCGTTTGTTGACTGTGTCAAGGCGTAGTGTGCGGTAGCTAAGTAGTGTTTGTTTGTAGCATATTAATGGGATTGGTTAGGACAGTCGTGTGGCCTTGTTGACTGTGTCAAGGGCTTGTACGGATGGGTTTAATGCAATCCAGGATAATGACGGGTTGAACTTGACTAGGACTCTTTGATTTGTTGACTTTGTCAAGGTCACTTGGGTCCTAGGGGTAAAAATCACATCGGGAGTTTCAAAAGAACTGAAACTTGCCAGATATGCGCATACCTTCTGGAGTGTGGTGACTTGAGTGGATTCCGTCAAGTTATCATGCGATGATAGTTGGATCCCGATTCCCACTGATGAGTTGGTTTACTCCTCGGGTGATCCCGACTAATTCTTCTTTCAGGTTTGGAGGAGAATTTGACGGTACAGTGGGAGGTTTCCAGATTAGATAAAGTGATAACCATTCTGATCTAGGTTAGAGTGCACGCTGAGTGTTTCTTTTCTCTCTCTCTGGAAGCGACCATTGACCCGACCCTAAGACTATGACTAAGTAACCAAGTTGACCGAACCTTCTTAACACTGGCTTTTGGATTATCAGAGTTGCAGACCTCATTGCCACTCCTACGTTTACCCTTTTCTCCAGGACACTCCGTATTACTACGAACGTCCACTTCCATTGGACAAAACCATCGTATGGTTATATACAAACTCGAAGGAATTAGAGGATGGTTTCCGGTTCTGGAGAAAACAGATAGGATTATTCAGTTGTCTTTTACCTTTTACCTTCTCTCAAGTTGTGAGTACTCCTTGGTTTAGGAGATAGCACACCTATTACGCAAATTGGATAGTCTTCTTCCAAACCTTAGGCTGGTGCCGACCGGTAGGGAATGAAGAAAACCAATTAGCCTAAACGATGTGCAGAAGGTATTAAGATTAAGACAAAGCAAGGGATTAGTAAGAGGGCAAAGTAAATTGCGACTGCTATTCACGACCGAACCAAGTATTTCTTCGCCAATCCTAAATCACCTTTGTATTTCTCCAGGACACTCCGTATCACTACGAAGATCCACAATTTATTTGGATACTCCATCGTATGGTTATATACGAACTCGAAAGGAACTTGTTCCAGTTCGGGGATGGATTCTGGTTCAGGAGAAATAGGAATAAGGTTTATTCGGTTGTCTTTTATCTTCACCTTCTCTCGCTTTGCGAGTGCTCCTAGGATTAGGACAGTACACCTTTTATGCTTATTGGATAGTCTTCTTCCAAACCATAGGCTGGTGCCGAACGGTAGGGAAGGAAGAAAACCATTTGGCCTAAAGGGGTGTGCAGACGGTAATTACTAAAGACATATAAAGGGATTTGGACAGATGGCAAAGAGATATACGGTTACAGTTGTGAATCTGGATAATGGAAGAGGCATTACTAAGAATACCGGAATACCCCACCGAAACATTTCAAATGTTTCAGTTTCACTGTGTAATGTTAAAAGAAAACTGATTTCCCGATTAGATACTTACTCCAGGGTATGTATTTACCAGGTATGATTCTCACATCTGTATGGGTTTACAGATGATGAGTGGGAGTAAGTTATTGGGAATAGGGTGATCATCCTCATTATATCGGGATTCGTTGTAATCGGTGATATTTGAGGAGATCATCCGGGCTGTTTGCCGGTCGGCAAATATTTGGTTTTGAATATCCGCTGTTGTGCACCAATTTCAAATTGATATATCTGTACGTCTATTTTCATAGAGTGAGATATACCTTTTGATATTATGTCGATGACATCTACCTATATCAGTGGATGGTTAGGTAAGGAGCATTAAACAGCGGTGTAATTCTTCTTAACCATAAGTACAGTTTTCAACCTACGACGCACAGTGAAAGAGTTGTTAGACTCAGCGGACTTATACAGAGTATTGTATGTTGTCCAGTGTCCATTAGGACAGAGGGGTTGGTCCTCATACTATATTCTGTTTACTTTTAACTTCTCTAGTTCTTAGACATGTGTTTCGTAGAAACACAGGGTCTAAGTTTTGAGCAGTTATAGGTATTTGAATAGAGTAGAGAACCAGGTGTAGCAAGTATCGGGATTCTTCAAAGTGATCGAAGATGTAGATACTTGTGTATGGTATTCAGTTGATAGTAATGATAAAGAGAAATTGCTTCTCTTTCAGGTTACTCATAATTGGAAGCATTCCTAAGTTGAGTAACGCTGATCGGCCTCTCTCCATTTAGTTGACATGCACTGGAGACAGCTGCATGATTTGAATCTGGTTAAATTAAATCAGTGCCTCTGGTTCTATATTGGATATAGAACAGTTCATATCTTAACGTTGTTAAGGTACGGGGAGTTGTCCGGCTTATGATTAAAACCAGTCACTGGACAACTCAAGGCACGTTTCTGTAATGGCTGTTTGTGGGTTGACCCAGGCTCTGACGAGGGTTGACTTTCTACCATTTGGCATGTCAATAGAAATATTGTTCTAGACTCTCCACAGTTTTATTAAAAATGGATTTTTTCAAAAACAGAAGTGGGAGTATGGTAGAACTGGAAGTAATTCCAGAACCACAAACGATTACTAAAGATTTGATAAGGAACCTAAAGATTCAATCTAGTTTGACATTCCATTGGCCACTCCGCAGATAAGGTGGGTAACATCAGACACCCGAGAGGTGCTCCGGTAGCCTCAGGGACGGTGACAGGGAAGTTCTTGTTTACCCACACTTGCCTCTGCTGTTGTTCCAGGCTGCGAGACCCGGCAGGAGGATGAGTATAGCGTCGTTCTAAACTAGCTTTTGAAGTGCACGTCTATATGACTCTGCCAGAGGGTTGTCGTAGTCGGTGGGAGCAGCGGAAGCATTGGTGGAAATCAGGCTTATGTCTATTTATAGACTAAAGCAGATATAGAGGAGATAGATCATCTATTTCTGATGTGACAGTCATAGGTTTGACTTCATCAGAATAGGGGATGGATCTGTTGAGAAGGTAGTAGGGTGTGATGTCATGGTATTTGGATGACATACACAGAGTAGGAAGTGATATTCCTATACTACGATCGGTTATACTTTGGTTGTCACACAGTAGTTTCTCCACACAGGACTTGGATATTATATCAGACATTATGGTTACTAGATCTATGGTTTTAGATCTAGATTTGGGTAGTTTCCCAATCTGGGTACCTTGACAGCATTCTATGAGTATTTAGAATGGACGACTCCTGGCACGGTAGTGTACCTGCAGTTGATGGTTTCACCCTCTCTAAAGGTGTCTTACAGACTAAAGGGGAGAGGGATACGCATGATTGACAGATCACTTGCTTAGGCAATTGAGTCAATCATGAGATGTCAAGTACCACACCAGATGTTGTTCTTGCAGTAGATGCAATAAGTTGATATTGATCCAATCCTGGAGAAACAGTCGGAAGCAGTTTTAGAACATAAGATGATGTTCTAGGGATATGATAACGGCAGCCTCCTTTAGGAGACGGTTATCATTCCAGGCTTCCAAGGTGACCTGGATGGCAGAGTGGCTGTCAGAGTTATAGTTTTTCCTTCTGACGAGGGGCAGTATTTTGGACAGGTGGTCCAAGGCAATACTGAGGAAGGCATGGCGCAGGATACTGATTAAGTTCAGTTGACGATACAGTCTAAGAAGTCTGGATTTGGAGTTCATTTATGAACTAGGTCCCATCAGACATCCAAACGTTCCAAGACAGGTATTGCTCATTTCGGGAGATGGCTTTCTCCGCGAACTTGAGATATAGAGAGACATAGAAAGAAACTTCACTGCGGATCCACTCACTGAGGCTATTCCTCGAACGCAATAGTTTCGCAAACGGGTTTTGTGAGACTGACTAGTAGAGGAGTTGGGTGTTCGGTATCACACGGGTTGTGAGTATGCGACATCGCAATAATTAGCCTTGAGTGCAAGTGGGAGATTGTTGGAGATAGTGCCCTAAGAGTCAATTATTGGATCACAGGCACGTGATTGCAATGATTGAGGGAGGACCTATCCCGGTAGGACAGTCTTACTCGAGATGATAATATGCTATCTGGTTTATCTTTATCATCGTGTACTGCTTTAGGTGACCTGACATGTCGCTATTACACGTTGATAGAGCCCCTAGGATTCTTGCTTGACTACCAGAAGTATGATGGCGATCATATACGTGGGAGCTGGTAGTCTATAAGCACATCCTTAAAAGGTCCCTAGTCGTAGGAGTTTCGAGACAGGGCATCAATACTCCATTAGTAGACTAGTGTATACAGTCGAGACCCCGACGAGGGGCGGTGGCCGGTCTCACAACCCACTGGTGTCAGTTGGTTCACCTAAGATGTATACAGGTGCTTATTGGGTTATGAGTACACCGGACAGGACTCGCCGGGAACCTGCTAGTTGGTCTTATACCAGATGTCAGATAGCAGTTCCCTGGTGACATGTGTACAGGTTAGTTCATCGACCTGAGATCGTCATTTGTCTCGTGTGAGTTCCCACTGTGCTTTTATTACTACCCTACCACGGCTCAAAGGAGTCGTGCAAACAGGTTTTAGTTGGGTACAGTCCCAAGCCACATGGAGGCAGTGAGCGGATCTTCAGGGGTTCGTCTCTCCCGGTATTGGGGGTGAGGTCGCGCTGTGTCTAGGAGAGCCATTACGCAAAGCCCTCGGCCGAGGCAGAAGATTTACTGGTAGGTATTCCAGTAGTATCTCAGGGCGTTCTGGGCTACACTCCGACACGACTTGTACCGCTTTTGGGGGTCTGACTTTTACCAACCCCCTAGGCCCGACATGCGATTCTCATAGACGAATGGACTGGACTGTACGGATATTGTCACTGACAGGCTCAGTAGGGTGTCGGATGAGTTCGCTCATCGACGTCCCTTTTGGTCAATAGCTGGTGGCCCGTCACGTATTGGCTTATACCTCTGACGTGCTAGTGGTTAAATCCACAGCCATAATATTGACGAGTCTTTAGAGTCCACCACACTTACAGTTACTCAAGCTTTCGGGCGAAACGCTGTAGAGGCCGTATGGAGATATGGCAGGGTCCGATCAGATACGTGCGGTATTGCACAGATCAGGATCGGACGGTTTGTACTTGTGGCCGTATGGTTATATGGCAGGGTTCGATCAGATACGTGCGGTATTGCACGGATCAGGATCGAACGGATTTTACTAGCCGGCTTTGGTTTAAGCCGGTCCTAGTTTAGTACAGTGTAGATTTTGTCTCATTGCATTTGTATCCGGTCAGAATACAGATGCGGGTGTGTATGCACAGTATCGGGGTTTTCCTGTAATTTATTACGGGACCAGTTTTCTGGAGTTGCCAGTTTGCATTCCGTTCGGGCCGGTTTTCCTTTGTTCTTTCCCGGCCGGACTTTTCCGATGGAGGGGGTTATTTGCAAGTTCGCAAATTACATTTGTGGAGGGGGTATCTTGCATATTGGTGGCATCATGATAGTTTATCATGATGAGATGCTTTCTAAGTCTTTTCATTTGCTTTTTGAGAAAGGATTGATTAGAGTTGATTAAGTGTTTTGGATGTGAGGTTTGCTTTTGATATGGTCACCATTCTCTTTTTCCTACACTCACCTCCCTTGTATTATTCTCTCCACCTTTCTCACAAAAGAAAAAGAGGCCGGCCACTATGGTTGGGGAATGAGAGAAATTTCCATTCTGTTGTAGCACATATTTCATCATCTCATTCTTCTAGTTTTTGGAAAAATGAAAGCACTATTTTTCCTTAACCTTATTCCTCCATCACCAATGGCAACTTCACTACTCCAAAGAGATATAGACTCTACACTACTTCTACAGCAAATCTTGGGCGCGTCGGCTAGCCAACATCGCGCCCGAGTTGCCTCGGTATTGAGGTGGGAGCCCGTAAAAGATGCAGACGATGTGGTGCCCTTCCGGTAAGGATGCGACGACCGGAGTTTCCGCGGGAGATCGGGACGACGACGAGAAGACCGGAGGACTCGGATCACTCGGTATATCTCTCACCCTTTCTCTTGTTAGCTAGTATCGGTTAATGGTTACGATCCGGGTATATTCTCCGCGGTAGCGCCAGTTTAAAAGTGAAGAAAAATTTTTATTCCGCATTTTGGCCTCGGATAGACGGCCGGGGCGCTGCCGTGGCGCAACATGGTATCAGAGCCACGCTATTAATCTTGTCTAGCTTTGTCTAATGTGTTTTACATTTCCGATCGACCAAAATTCCAAAAATACGCGTTTTCTTTACATCAGTTTTCTGTTGATTTTTTTCTTGCTCAAAAATTTTTTCAGGTTGCAGAAAAAAGATGTACTGGAAAATTTAAGGCTACTGTAGAAATTCGACAGAGTGATTCCTTGGTTGGAGTGCGGAACCGCGGCCAAACCCCCCTTTGGGCCGCGGTTCCGCCGCACTATGGTCAGATCACTGGGTCGTTTTTCTTCAATTGCTTTCTGGGCTGAAAATAAGGGTTTTGGAATATTAATATTGGGCCCAGAATTTCTGTGAGTGCTACAGTATTGCTTTGGGGCCCACTTGTTAATTTTTGATCGATCGGATATTTTAAACACATTATTTCACAGTATTTACATTATATCTGCGACCGTGAATGTCACTTGATCGGTAAATCCCGTCTAACTGCTATAGCCCGGTTAGACGGATTTGCGAACGTGACTTTCACGTTGATGTTCTGTGTTTATGCTGTGTTGTTGCGGATCGGTCGTGGGGGATAGCCTGGATACAATGTTAGTACAGTTTTGTTTTATATGTACATTTGATATTGCGGGGCGAGCGTCCGACATGTGGACTGCCGTCACTGTATGTTTGTATTATTCTTTTGGGGCACGACCTGGTTGCGGTCGATGTACTCGGTGTATGTATATTTTACTTTCTGTACTAGGATTACCCCGCGGAGGGGTGCACTGATAGCCGGGTTCTAGAGGGCAACGGGTCCGCATCTCATGGCATTGAGAAGGAGGGGGCTTCACTCCAGGATTGGCGGGCTATTCGCCGCACTCGTAGGGGGTACAGGTTGACCCAGGAGGGGTGCCCAAGTTACCGGATTCCGTGAAGTGCTGGGTGGTCCATTCACGGTGCTGAAGGGGGCTGCCTCGCTTCAGGTTTTGGCGGGTGACTTGCCGCGCCCGTAGGGGTCTAGGATTTCATTGCACAGGCTATCCACACGACCAGGGGAACGTCGGGTTTTAGCAGCGGCTCTGTGAAACCCGGGGATCCCAGATATTTGTATTGTTCTGTGATGCTGTACATTTCTGTGATGTTGCTTTTTATCACGCCTTGAGCGAATATAATATATTGGTATATATATTAATAGATGTTGTATATGTTTTACATCCGTGCTAGTCCAGTCCTCGCTCTGTCGTTAGTTAGCTAACCTAACGGGTAATGACGGGACCCAGTGGCGAATGAGGATGACATATACGTACATCAGTATATTTTCGTTCTTTGTGGTGTGATCAATTGATGGGACTGCGTTGATTCGGATCAATGCAAGATAAACAAACCTATTCTGATGTTGTTGTAACAATTTTTCAAAAAGCTGTTATTGCAAGGACGTTCACTTTTGTTTTGCATCGTGGTATTCATTTGGAATATCCTGCTCCTCAGTCGACGAGGCAAAGGCCGAGATCCCTTCACCGGGAGTGACCCCTTGGACAGAAGTTTGCGTCAGGGCATTAACTTCACTATAGCCGATTACTTTTGCTTTGCATCGTTGTATTCAGTTGGAATATCCTGCACCTCATTCTACGGGGAAAGAGCCGAGATCCCTTCACCGGGAGTGACCTCTTTAGTAAAGGTTTTCGTCACTATATTTTTATAAAAGGCTATGCAGTTCCTTCAACGATATCAAGTTCATTACGTTAAAAGTTTTTCACCAAAAACTAGACGTAGCCCTCCGTCATTTCTTACAAGTATTACTTAGTATTCGTGCTGCGTTTGTTGACTGTGTCAAGGCGTAGTGTGCGGTAGCTAAGTAGTGTTTGTTTATGGCATATTAATGGGATTGGTTAGGACAGTCGTGCGGCCTTGTTGACTGTGTCAAGGGCTTGTACGGATGGGTTTAATGCAATCCAGGATAATGACGGGTTGAACTTGACTAGGACTCTTTAATTTGTTCACTGTGTCAAGGTCACTTGGGTCCTAGGGGTAAAAATCACATCGGGAGTTTCAAAAGAACTGAAACTTGCCAGATATGCGCATACCTTCTGGAGTGTGGTGACTTGAGTGGATTCCGTCAAGTTATCATGCGATGATAGTTGGATCCCAATTCCTACTGATGAGTTGGTTTACTCCTCGGGTGATCCCGACTAATTCTTCTTTCAGGTTTGGAGGAGAATTTGACGGTACAGTGGGAGGTTTCCAGATTAGATAAAGTGATAACCATTCTGATCTAGGTTAGAGTGCACGCTGAGTGTTTCTTTTCTCTCTCTCTGGCAGCGACCATTGACCCGACCCTAAGACTATGACTCAGTAACCAAGTTGACCGAACCTTCTTAACACTGGCTTTTGGATTGTCAGAGTTGCAGACCTCATTGCCACTCCTACGTTTACCCTTTTCTCCAGGACACCCCGTATTACTACGAACGTCCACTTCCATTGGACAAAACCATCGTATGGTTATATACGAACTCGAAGGAATTCGAGGATGGTTTCCGGTTCTGGAGAAAACGGATAGGATTATTCAGTTGTCTTTTCCCTTTTACCTTCTCTCAAGTTGTGAGTACTCCTTGGTTTAGGAGATAGCACATTGATTGAAATATTTTCTGTGATTGTAATAAATCGAATCAAATAGTCCCCGGCAACGGCGCCATTTGATTGAAAAGAATTCTCGATGTGCAGTATGAAATAGTAAAGAAATCACAACCAAAAATTATTTGACCGCAATCAACTACGGTGTCGGATTGTAGTTAGTATGTGAGTGCGGATCGTCCACAGGGAAAGTGTAATCGTTCGTCTTTTGAATTAGATGAATTGAAACTTTAATGAAAAGAAAACAAAACGATTCAAGATTTATAGTTGAAGTTCAAGAATTAGAAAAACTAGATCTAAGAAAGCATTAAAAGATAGAATCAAGAATTGATAGTTTGTTGATTTTTCCAAACCAAATCTCAAGAATCGAAATGAGGCTCGTAGGAATCGATCGGATTTATAGATGTTATGTAATCTTACAATTACATATTCTTATCCTTCGATGAATTGATGCTAGATCGATGATTATCGACGAGAATTAGGGATTTCTTGTGAAACTAGGGTTTCATCTTATCCCTTGTTCATTCATCGATGTCATTCACATTCTAGCCTCTAGTAAATTCAAGAAGCGATCGTAGATCCCTAATTTCGAGCGATCACAATCAAGAAAGCATCGCTACGAAACTAGGTCATCGATTCTTGAACTTGCTAGGGTTTACAAAACTCGTAGGACTTAAAAATAGTATTACAATTTGTTACATCATCATTCTACAATCGTCTCGACTCCTTAATGAGCGGAGTTTTACTCGAACATCATAACAAGAGCAACAATTACAAATTGAGATCTAATCATGATGCAAGAATTAAAAGAAAGCAAGATTAATGAAATTCACCTTTTATTGATATCAACAATTTAGTTACATTCGCTCAAGAACTACAAGAGGAAGAACTTGATCGTCGACTTGGCTTCGCTCGTCTCCGTGGATCGCGGATCGGCTTGGATCACTTGCCCGATTGAAGATCGGCTCGGCTCCTAAAAGGTTGAAGACTTCTCGCTTGATTTGGTACTCAAGATCTTGGATTTAGAGTGGAATTAGGGTTAGGGTTTCGCACAAGCCTTGTCACGAGACTTGTTGAAGAAAATGGTGTAGAATGAACCAATGGTTATTGATTTTTGATTAAAGATTGATTAGCTTTTTAACCCTAGGTCTAGGTTCCTATTTATAGATAACTAACCCTAGATCTAGGATTTCAAATTCTAAGTTTCCCTCCTAAAGTTTGTTGAGGAAATTCAAATTTCCCTCCAAAAGTTAGTTAGGGGAGAAGCTTCTAGATGTAATTAGTTAGGAGGAGCTTCTAGAAGAGGATTAATTAGGAGCTTAATTAGGATTAGCCTTCTTAATCTCCTTTGCTGATCTGGTAGTAGCTTCGAGGTAATTCTGTAATTTGAAGTATCACAATGAGGTGTGGGACCAGAGCTGAGAATTATGCCCAAAACATTTCCTGCTGACGTGGCATAACCGCCGCGTTTCCGCGGCTCAAGCCATCTTCTGCCGCGGAAGCGCGGCGCTCTTGGGGCCTTGGGGCTTGTGCTCTCTGTGGTAGTCTTGGGCCACTGTATGGGCCTTTGTTTGATATATAAATTTGTATAATTCCTTCTGAATTACTACCAGATCTCAGGGCTTTGAGTTGGCGTACTTTTGATCAGCTCTTTGGTTTTTCTTCCGTATTTCCTGCACAGACTCAAGACAAGTGTTGCGCAAATACAGAAATGATGCGATGCCATGAAATGCGGTTAATTTCCTTTAAAGTGTCGGTTTAAAAGTCTAATACATGCAATCTCATATTTTGTGACAGATTTGCTAATATGTAGAATATGAATGCCGAACACTTCTAAGTGTATGCAAATGTTAAGGAAATTGCCGGCTAAAATATACAATATTTTCGACTGATCACACACCTATTACGCAAATTGGATAGTCTTCTTCCAAACCTTAGGCTGGTGCCGACCGGTAGGGAATGAAGAAAACCAATTAGCCTAAACGGTGTGCAGAAGGTATTAAGATTAAGACAAAGCAAGGGATTAGTAAGAGGGCAAAGTAAATTGCGACTGCTATTCACGACCGAACCAAGTATTTCTTCGCCAATCCTAAATCACCTTTGTATTTCTCCAGGACACTCCGTATCACTATGAAGATCCACAATTTATTTGGATACTCCATCGTATGGTTATATACGAACTCGAAAGGAACTTGTTCCAGTTCGGGGATGGATTCTGGTTCAGGAGAAATAGGAATAAGGTTTATTCGGTTGTCTTTTATCTTCACTTTCTCTCGCTTTGCGAGTGCTCCTAGGATTAGGACAGTACACCTTTTATGCTTATTGGATAGTCTTCTTCCAAACCATAGGCTAGTGCCGAACGGTAGGGAAGGAAGAAAACCATTTGGCCTAAAGGGGTGTGCAGACGGTAATGACTAAAGACATATAAAGAGATTTGGACAGATGGCAAAGAGATATACGGTTACAGTTGTGAATCTGGATAATGGAAGAGGCATTACTAAGAATACCGGAATTCCCCACCGAAACATTTCAAATGTTTCAGTTTCACTGTGTAATGTTAAAAGAAAACTGATTTCCCAATTAGATACTTACTCCAGGGTATGTATTTACCAGGTATGATTCTCACATCTGTATGGTTTTACAGATGATGAGTGGGAGTAAGTTATTGGGAATAGGGTGATCATCCTCATTATATCGGGATTCGTTGTAATCGATGATATTTGAGGAGATCATCCGGGCTGTTTGTCGGTTGGCAAATATTTGGTTTTGAATATCCGCTGTTGTGCACCAATTTCAAATTGATATATCTGTACGTCAATTTTCATAGAGTGAGATATACCTTTTGATATTATGTCGATGACATCTACCTATATCAGTGGATGGTTAGGTAAGGAGTATTAAACAGCGGTGTAATTCTTCTTAACCATAAGTACAGTTTTCAACCTACGACGCACAGTGAAAGAGTTGTTAGACTCAGCGGACTTATACAGAGTATTGTATGTTGTCCAGTATCCATTTGGACAGAGGGGTTGGTCCTCATACTATATTCTGTTTACTTTTAACTTCTCTAGTTCTTAGACATGTGTTTCGTAGAAACACAGGGTCTAAGTTTTGAGCAGTTATAGGTATTTGAATAGAGTAGAGAACCAGGTGTAGCAAGTATCGGGATTCTTCAAAGTGATCGAAGATGTAGATACTTGTGTATGGTATTCAGTTGATAGTAATGATAAAGAGAAATTGCTTCTCTTTCAGGTTACTCATAATTGGAAGCATTCCTAAGTTGAGTAACGCTGATCGGCCTCTCTCCATTTAGTTGACATGCATTGGAGACAGCTGCATGATTTGAATCTGGTTAAATTAAATTTGTGCCTCTGGTTCTATATTGGATATAGAACAGTTCATATCTTAACGTTGTTAAGGTACGGGGAGTTGTCCGGCTTATGATTAAAACCAGTCACTGGACAACTCAAGGCACGTTTCTGTAATGGCTGTTTGTGGGTTGACCCAGGCTATGACGAGGGTTGACTTTCTACCATTTGGCAGGTCAATAGAAATATTGTTCTAGACTCACCACAGTTTTATTAAAAATGGATTTTTTCAAAAACAGAAGTGGGAGTATGGTAGAACTGGAAGTAATTCCAGAACCACAAACGATTACTGAAGATTTGATAAGGAACCTAAAGATTCAATCTGGTTTGACATTCCATTGGCCACTCCGCAGATAAGGTGGGTAACTTCAGACACCCAAGAGGTGCTCCGGTAGCCTCAAGGACGGTGACAGGGAAGTTCTTGTTTACCCACACTTGCCTCTGCTGTTGTTCCAGGCTGCGAGACCCGGCAGGAGGATGAGTATAGCGTCGTTCTAAACTAGCTTTTGAAGTGCACGTCTATATGGCTCTTCCAGAGGGTTGTCGTAGTCGGTGGGAGCAGCGGAAGCATTGGTGGAAATCAGGCTTATGTCTATTTATAGACTAAAGCAGATATAGCGGAGATAGATCATCTATTTCTGATGTGACAGTCATAGGTTTGACTTCATCAGAATAGGGGATGGATCTGTTGAGAAGGTAGTAGGGTGTGATGTCATGGTATTTGGATGACATACACAGAGTAGGAAGTGATATTCCTATACTACGATCGGTTATACTTTGGTTGTCACACAGTAGTTTCTCCACACAGGACTTGGATATTATATCAGACATTATGGTTACTAGATCTATGGTTTTAGATCTAGATTTGGGTAGTTTCCCAATCTGGGTACCTTGACAGCATTCTATTAGTATTTAGAATGGACGACTCCTGGCACGGTAGTGTACCTGCAGTTGATGGTTTCACCCTCTCTAAAGGTGTCTTACAGACTAAAGGGGAGAGGTATACGCATGATTGACAGATCACTTGCTTAGGCAATTGAGTCAATCATGAGAAGTCAAGTACCACACCAGATGTTGTTCTTGCAGTAGATGCAATAAGTTGATATTGATCCAATCCTGGAGAAACAGTCGGAAGCAGTTTTAGAACATAAGATGATGTTCTAGGGATATGATAACGGCAGCCACCTTTAGGAGACGGTTATCATTCCAGGCTTCCAAGGTGACCTGGATGGCAGAGTGGCTGTCAGAGTTATAGTTTTTCCTTCTGACGAGGGGCAGTATTTTGGACAGGTGGTCCAAGTCAATGTAGGGTTCCTAGGCACTCTTGTGAAGGTTCATAAGGCATCAAACATGCCCGGATTAAATTTTAGACGTGCCGAACAACCCAAAGCCGGGATCTTTGATAGATTATTAGGGTTTAACATGCAAGAAGATAACTTTTATTTATGTGTGAGGGATTACAACCTTTGTAGTCCGCTCCTTCACTTCACAAGCTCCGAGTAGAAGTCCCTTTGCCGCGATCCACGATCTCCCGGACTCATGAGAGGCTCCACGACTCGAACGATCCATGCTAGCTCGAAGTATTCCAAATCTCCGATGATCTACCTTGAAGTTGCTACGGCTCAAGCTTTCTCACTCTAAAGAGATGAACACACTAATCTCATGGGCTAGATGAGATGAGGATGAGAGAGTAGTAATTTTGCTTTCTTTTTATATCATTTTCTCATTTTATTTCATCACTTAAGGATTTTCTAGCAAGCTTTTCTCAAGAGAGAAGAAGAAGATGATAATGGAAAAATTAATAAGAATAATGATAATCCTTTTGTGATGAATAGAATATAAACCATATGATTGAATTATTAACCATGGTCAAGGATGATAGGATAAGAATGTGTAGAGAAACAACTAGAGTTAGGGTTTAGTTAGGTTTAGAAAAGTGTCATCCATAAATATCTAAACTATGGCAAAATAAATAGCTTCTAGAAGGTGCATGAAGCAACTAACCCTAATTAAACCCTAACCTCAATTAATCATCCTTAAACATGTTTAACAATTAATCATATCATGTCACAACAATATATATCACATATATATTATATATTTGCAACAAAAGAAAATAATACAATTAACATATATCGCATATATATCAATGTATCATCCACTGAGAAAATGAAATAATAAAGAGAGCCAATATTAGATAATGTAATAATATATCATATATATTATTATACATTAAATCATCGAATCAACACTTGATCCGACGATCCGGCTATATCGAATATTACCGACTAATATATCATGTACCGATTCATCGAATCAACACTTGATCCGATGTCCCGGTTCATTTCTACATATCGCGAGAATATAATACGGTATCCCATATCGCATTATTCTCGGTCCTGCACATATCACATATGTGCCTCTACTCCGTTTCGCCTGAGCCAAGAAACCTCTGTGTAGGACTCTAAAGAATCGTCAATACGCCGGTAGCAGGTGATGATCATATCAAACACCCATAAGCTGCAAGCGGTCAGCTAAACGTAACAGCCACCCAGGTATTGAGCGATCAGAAGATCAACAAGCTAGCCTGTGCGTTCTCCTGTGAATCCGATCAGTAACACTCCCGTACAGTCCGGTCTGTTCGTCTGATATGTCGCATATCAAGTCTAGGGGTGGTATACGTCAGACCCCAGTAACCGATAAGTCGTGTCGATGTATGGCTCATAACGGGTCGAGAAACTACTAGTAACACTTACCAGTAAATCTATATCAGCCCTGGCCAGGGACTTCCAGTTATAGCCAATCGAACACAGCACAACATCAACTCCCTATACCGGGAGAGACGAATCCCCTCCTATCGCTCATTGCCTCCATGTGATTCGGGTCTGTACCCAAAAGCCACCGTTTTGCACGCCCTCTTGGACCTGGTAAGGTGGAAATCAAAGCACAATGGGAATCACACAAGACTCCATGACGATCTCGGGTCTACAGACTACCCTGTACCTGTGTCACCGGAGAACTGCCATCTGATGTGTGGTATATCACCATCTGGGAGTTCTCAGCGAGTCCGTCCAGTGTACCCAGTCCCCACCGAGCACCCGTACACCATCTCTGATGTCATACACCGATGGATATGGGATCATCCATCGCCCATCATATGGGTCGAGATGCGTATACGCTAGTCTACTCTGGTGTATCGATGCCCTGTCTCGATATACCCTCGACTAGGAACAGTTATAGGATGTACTCATCGACTACCGTGGCCCCACTAGTATGATCTCATCATAGTCCCAGTAGTCGAGTACAGATCCTAAGGGCTTTATCAAAATGTGAGAGTAAAACAGTAAACCAATACAAGTCAACATGTTAAGATAAAGTGAAACCAAATAGCATACTATCATGACGAGCAAGAAAGTCCTCTCTGTATATATCTAAGCATCCATCATAATATACATCATATGTACAACAATGGCCTCTAGGGCATATACATAACTAACAATCTCCCACTTGCACTAAGGCCAGCTGCTGTAGTATCGCATACCTAGCATCCCGAATAATCTCTCAAACTGTATCTGGGGAATAGCCTTCGTGAATGGATCCGCAGTGTTGTCCTTCGTATCTACTCTCCTGACCTCGATCTCCCGGCGATCAACTATCTCCCTGATCAGGTGATACCGCCTCAGAATATGTCTGGACTTCTGATGGGACCTGGGTTCCTTGGCCAAAGCCACAGCTCCATTGTTATCGCAATACAGAGGTATTGGATGCTCAATGGATGGAACCACACCAAGTTCACTAATGAACTTCTTTATCCAGATAGCCTCCTTGGCAGCATCGTTGGCAGCGATGTATTCAGCCTCCATCGTCGAGTCTGCAACGGTATCCTGTTTGGAACTCTTCCAACATACCGCCCCTCCATTGAGGGTAAAGACAAAACCCGAATGCGACTTAGAGTCGTCCTTATCACTTTGGAAGCTGGAATCGGTAAAGGACTCCACCTGGAGTTCTCCGTTACCATACACCAAGAACATCTCTTTAGTCCTTCGCAAGTACTTGAGAATGTTCTTCACAGCTGTCCAGTGACTCTCTCCAGGATCTGCTTGATACCGACTCACTACACTTAGTGAGTATGCTACATCGGGTCTGGTACATAGCATCGCATACATGATAGAGCCTACTGCCGAAGCATAGGGTATCCCTTGCATGCGAGCTCTCTCCAAATCAGTCTTGGGAGACATCTCTTTGGAGAGAGTGAGTCCAGAGATCGTGGGTTGGTTCCCACGCTTGGATTCTTCCATACTAAACCTCTTTAGTATGGTGTCAATGTACCTGGATTGGGACAATCCCAGTATCCGTTTAGATCTATCTCTATAGATCATGATTCCCAATATGCAGGAGGCATCACCTAGATCTTTCATTGAGAATCTCTGTGATAAGAAGAGCTTGACTGATTGCAGCATAGGAATATCATTTCCTATCAAGAGTATGTCATCCACGTACAATACGAGGAAGACAACCTTACCCTCTGCTACCTTCTTATAGATACAAGGTTCATCTATATTTTTGATGAAGTCAAACTCTTTGACTATAACATCAAAACAGATGTTCCAACTCCGCGATGCTTGCTTTAACCCATAAATGGATTTAAGCAGCTTGCACACCTTTCCGCTGCTTCCACTATCTACGAAGCCCTCTGGCTGAGTCATGTACACGCTCTCTTCTAAATCACCGTTTAGAAAGGCGGTCTTAACATCCATTTGCCAGATTTCGTAGTCATGGTATGCAGCAATGGCAAGTAAGATCCGAATGGACTTAAGCATAGCCACTGGAGAAAAGGTTTCGTCATAGTCCACACCTGGTCTTTGACGAAAACCTTTTGCTACAAGTCTAGCTTTGAAAGTCTCAACTTTTCATCTACACCAAATTTCTTTTTAAAGATCCACTTGCTCCCAATGGGTTTTACCCCTTCAGGAGCATTTTCCAAAGTCCATACTTTGTTGGTGTACATGGATTCCATCTCAGATCGCATAGCATCCAGCCATTTCACAGAGTCACCACTCGTGATGGCCTGCTCGAAACTAGTCGGTTCATCATCATCCATGATGCAATCCTCGCTTCCACCATCAATGAGAAAACCGTAGTATCTCTCAGGTGGACGAGAAACCCTACTAGATCGGCGGAGAGGCTGGGGTTCGTCGGGTACTATTGAATCTTCTGGTTCCATCAAATCATCAGTTGCGGTTTGTGGTGCTGGAACCTCTTCCAGTTCTACCTGTCTGCCACTAATTTCTTTTGCAAGAAATTCCCTTTCCAAAAGGTGGCATGTTGAGCAACAAACACTTTTTGTTCCTCAGCGTGGTAGAAAAAATATCCTTGAGAATTCTTTAGATATCCCACAAATTTGTAAAGGACTGATCGTGCCTCGAGTTTGTCCGGATTTTGTCTTTTGACATAGGCCGGACAACCCCATATCTTAATTCGTTTAAAATATGGTCTCTTCCCGCTCCATATCTCATATGGTGTGGTAGGTACAGATTTAGATGGAACTAGATTCAATATGTATATGGCTGTCTCAAGCGCATACCCCCAGAAGGAAATAGGTAACTCAACATCGCTCATCATAGATCGCACCATATCTAATAGGGTCCGATTCCTTCGTTCCGATACACCGTTGTGCTGTGGTGTATAAGGAGGAGTAAGCTGAGAGAGAATCCCATTCTCTTTTAGATAATCTAAAAACTCACCGCTTAAGTATTCACCTCCTCGATCAGATCGAAGAATCTTAATACTTTTGCCCGTTTGGTTCTCTACTTCGTGCTTATATTCTCTGAATTTCTCAAAAGCTTCGGACTTGTGTTTCATCAGAAACACATGTCCGTATCTAGAGAGATCGTCAGTGAATGTAATGAAGTTGGAAGAACCGTTCCTAGCATGCGTAGACATGGGACCACATACATCACTATATATTAGTCCTAAGAGTTCAGTAACTCTTTCTCCGTGTCCACTAAACGGAGCTTTGGTCATTTTTCCTTTGAGACATGAATGGCAAGTATCATAAGATGATAATTCGAACGGATTCAAATAACCATCTTTATGTAACTTAGCCAGTCGTGTCGCATTGATATGACCAAGTCTACAATGCCACAAGAAGGATTCGTTCATATCTGAACTTTTCCTCTTGTGTGTGTTTTGTATATTCAGGACTGTATTCTGATTGAGAATGAATATGCCATTATATAACGAGCCTGATGCAATCAACTTTTGATCTAGGAATATGTTCATAACATTATCCTGTACTACAAAATTATATCCCTCTTTACTCAATAAAGAAACTGATATAATGTTGCACATCATGTTCGGTATATAATAGCACTCATTTAGAATCAGTGTATTACGACTCGGCAATACAAGGTGATATTCGCCAACTACTTTGGCTACAACACTTGCACCGTTCCGTACTTGAACGGAATGATCACCTTTTCCCAGTTCTCTACCTTTACGTAGCCCATGTAACTGTTTACATATGTGGGATCCTGATCCGATATCTAATACCCAGGACGTAGGGTGAACTGAGAAACAGTTCTCAATAACTAACACACCTGAAGAAGATGCATCAACATGCAAGTTCTTTTGGGCGGCTTGAGAATCCAGATATTCTCCTGTTTCCTGTTCAGTCTTATAACTCTTATAAGAAAGAACGGGTCCAACAAACCCTAGCTCAGTACAATAATCGGGTTCAGTCAGTACATCAATATTATTATCTTGATTATGGCCTGACATGGTCGCTACCTGGAGAGAGAGAGAAGAAAACACTTTAGCGTATGCTCTTGTAAGATTAGATTGGTTATTATCTTATCTAATCAGGATGTCTCCCACTGTTTTTATCAAATCTACCTTAAAACCCTAAAAGGTAAGATTAGCCGGGATTAATTACACCTTTCAACTTCGTCAATCTTTCAGCCAGATCAGTGTCGGTACTTTGAGGGAGGTTCCCCGTGCTTTCGCACAGACCTAATTAAAGTAAACATCGTTTTCCCAGAGGCGTAACCCCGTTAACACTTTTCTAGACACCTACTTGATCGGCTAATTGTCCTGTGTAAAACTCTCCCAGGAGTAACTCTTACTCGCAGTGGGTTTCAGGATCCAACTATCTCATAGGAGGTATGCAATCTCATTGCAAATTTCAACGCTTGAAATTCCCGATAAAACTTTTACCCCTAGCGATCTATGACCTTGACTAAGTCAACAAACCATAAATCGCAAGTCAAGTTCAACCCGTACATTTCTTGATTGAATTAAACCCACCCGTACGACCCTTGACTGAGTCAACAAGGCCGTGCGAATACCCTAATCCAATCACATCTCATGTTTTTAGCAGATAAACACTACTTAGCTACCGTACAATACGCCTTGACTAAGTCAACAAACATAGCATGAATACTAAATAATATCTATCTGAAATGACGGAGGGCTACGCAGGTTTTTCAGAAAACCCTGAGCGTAATGAACTTGATATCGTCGTAGAATCGAGTGGTTTTTGAAAAGGAGTGTTTTTGAGGCTTTTCTTAGTTTCGCTAAAGGGGTCACTCCCGGTGAAGGGATCGTCAGCCCTTTCCTCATCGAATAAGGTGCAGGATATATCATATATACCGCTGTGCAAAGCAAAACACTAAAAGCATTCAAAAGACAAACCGCGTTTTGTAGCATCTGCCAGTTTTGCTAAAGGAGTCACTCCCGGTGAAGGGATCTCGGTCCTTTCCTCATCGAATAAGGTGCAGGATATATCATATATATCGCTGTGCAAAGCAAAACTGTAGCTACTCTTTTTATAAAGTTTTGATTCTACAACATCTTTAGGTTTCTTTTCATTTTATTAATCTCATTAATAAAAATCCCATCAGCTTATGCTTCCTAAGCATCACAGAAGAAACGAAAGCAGTAATATTTATATATCAGCATATATATATAGTATAAGCATTCGTCTCATGCAGTAATATGATCTCATCACAGAACATTGCAGCAGAAGAACATATATGAAATATTGGATATACTAGGACGTCCGTGTTTTCAATACGAGCCTGTATAAAACACGGATTCCACGGTCGCGACGAATAGCCAAACCCACATCCCAAGACCCCTAAGAGAGCGGCAAGTAACACTGCCAATTCTAGGGTTAGGAGACCCGGTCTCGACTCCTCGAGATGGCCTCCCACTGGACCCTAGAACCCGGTTACTTGTGCTCCCCTCCTTGGGTCTACCTAATGCGGAAAAGTAAATAATATACACTGGTGACATCAACCGCAACCTGGAAGTGCCCCAAATAAAAGAATATTACATTACAAATGAATTTTACATGAATGAAAAATAAAACCCTCATCTCACATAAAACCCCAGCTATTCTGATAGCGACGATCCAATATAACATATCACAGCAATACATAATATCTCATATCATCAACGTAAGTAAATATGTGCATCCCAATTGTCGTTGACATATAGCAACGAAACCGGCGATATCACATATTACACTTACGGTCACAGAAAAGAAAGTGTAAAACTACAATATTTGGAATCCACAATCACTTTAGACATCGTAAATCCGAAATATCACATACTCCGCATTTCATGCCTAACTCTATGAATTCCACATATTGTATCACATTCCAGATAAATAGACAGTATTAAACTTTCCGAACAGATAATCAAACACCCAAAATTTCCCAAAGTGCTCAACTCTTGAGCGGAGTTCAAATAATCCCAGAATATGTCACAGTACCGGTGATCCAGCCGTAGAAGGGTCAAGCCAACGCCTCACATGTGGCACGCCGTACTGCCCCAAAGCCGAAGGTTCAAAAGGCAGTTCAAGACGGTCACATAATCGAGTTAAGGCTTGTTGTCTTCTAGAGGGTCCACCGCTTAACTTGTACAATTTTCCGAAAGATTTAAACCCGATAAAAATTCAACACTTGAAAGTTTTACGTGCCGGGAAAAAGTCGGTTAATGATATCCGTTCAACTAGTTTAACAATTTCTAAAGATCCGGAAAGAAATACGAACTTAAATATTCCGATCGAATCTACTATTACAAAATAAACCCCAGATTTAAACAATACTAGAATCACTGTTAAAAATATCCAGAAGCCTCAACAAGTACCTACGGTCATTACCAAAAAAGCCACGTGTCACAATCCTATCAATCCGCCGCGGAACCGCCGCGCAAGCAAGCTTGCGCCGCGCTTCCGCGGCCGTTTGATCGAATTGAGGGCTCGGGCTTCTTGGTAATTCTTAGAATTCCCTGCTGATTTTTTTACATATTTTTAATTCAGAAAAATCCCAAAATTTAAAAAATTTCCAGAGAGGGGTCTTTTTGCGTCGTTCCGGGTTCGATCGGAGTTTTAACTTCGTAAACACATCGCCTAATGCTCTAGCTAGGCTCTGATACCACTGTAGGGTTCCTAGGCACTCTTGTGAAGGTTCATAAGGCATCAAACATGCCCGGATTAAATTTTAGACGTACCGAACAACCCAAAGCCGGGATCTTTGCTAGATTATTAGGGTTTAACATGCAAGAAGATAACTTTTATCTAAGTGTGAGGGATTACAACCTTTGTAGTCCGCTCCTTCACTTCACAAGCTCCGAGTAGAAGTCCCTTTGCCACGATCCACGATCTCCCGGATTCATGAGAGGCTCCACGACTCGAACGATCCATGCTAGCTCGAAGTATTCCAAATCTCCGATGATCTACCTTGAAGTTGCTATGGCTCAAGCTTTCTCACTCTAAAGAGATGAACACACTAATCTCATGGGCTAGATGAGATGAGGATGAGAGAGTAGTAATTTTGCTTTCTTTTTATATCATTTTCTCATATTATTTCATCACTTAAGGATTTTCTAGCAAGCTTTTCTCAAGAGAGAAGAAGAAGATGATAATGGAAAAACTAATAAGAATAATGATAATCCTTTTGTGATGAATAGAATATAAACCATATGATTGAATTATTAACCATGGTCAAGGATGATAGGATAAGAATGTGTAGAGAAACAACTAGAGTTAGGGTTTAGTTAGGTTTAGAAAAGTGTCATCCATAAATATCTAAACTATGGCAAAATAAATAGCTTCTAGAAGGTGCATGAAGCAACTAACCCTAATTAAACCCTAACCTCAATTAATCATCCTTAAACATGTTTAACAATTAATCATATCATGTCACAACAATATATATCACATATATATTATATATTTGCAACAAAAGAAAATAATACAATTAACATATATCGCAAATATATCAATGTATCATCCACTGAGAAAATGAAATAATAAAGAGAGCCAATATTAGATAATGTAATAATATATCATATATATTATTATACATTAAATCATCGAATCAACACTTGATCGACGATCCGGCTATATCGAATATTACCGACTAATATATCATGTACCGATTCATCGAATCAACACTTGATCCGATGTCCCGGTTCATTTCTAAATATCGCGAGAATATAATACGATATCCCATATCGCATTATTCTCGGTCCTGCACATATCACATATGTGCCTCTACTCCGTTTCGCCTGAGCCAAGAAACCTCTGTGTAGGACTCTAAAGAATCGTCAATACGCCGGTAGCAGATGATGATCAAATCAAACACCCACAAGCTGCAAGCGGTCAGCTAAACGTAACAGCCACCCAGGTATTGAGCGATCAGAAGATCAACAAGCTAGCCTGTGCGTTCTCCTGTGAATCCGATCAGTAACACTCCCGTACAGTCCGGTCTGTTCGTCTGATATGTCGCATATCAAGTCTAGGGGTGGTATACGTCAGACCCCAGTAACCGATAAGTCGTGTCAATGTATGGCTCATAACGGGTCGAGAAACTACTAGTAACACTTACCAGTAAATCTTTATATCAGCCCTGGCCAGGGACTTCCAGTTATAGCCAATCGAACACAGCACAACATCAACTCCCTATACCGGGAGAGACGAATCCCCTCCTATCGCTCATTGCCTCCATGTGATTCGGGACTGTACCCAAAAGCCACCGTTTTGCACGCCCTCTTGGACGTGGTAAGGTGGAAATCAAAGCACAGTGGGAATCACACAAGACTCCATGACGATCTCGGGTCTACAGACTACCCTGTACCTGTGTCACCGGAGAACTGCCATCTGACGTGTGGTATATCACCATCTGGGAGTTCTCGGCGAGTCCGTCCAGTGTACCCAGTCTCCACTGAGCACCCGTACACCATCTCTGATGTCAAACACCGATGGATATGGGATCATCCATCGCCCATCATATGGGTCAAGATGCGTATACGCTAGTCTACTCTGGTGTATCGATGCCCTGTCTCGATATACCCTCGACTAGGAACAGTTATTGGATGTACTCAACGAATACCGTGGCCCCACTAGTATGATCTCATCATAGTCCCAGTAGTCGAGTACAGATCCTAAGGGCTTTATCTGTTGGAGATAGTGCCCTCATAGTCAATTATTGGATCGCAGGTACGTGATTGCAATGATTGCGGAGGACCTATCCCGGTAGGACAGTCTTACTCGAAATGATAGTATGCTATCTGGTTTGACTTTATCAGTTGTGTACATGTTCAGGTGACTGATTGCATGTTACACTTTGATAGAGCCCTTAGGATCTTGCTTTACTACCAACAGTATGATGGCGATCATATACGTGAGAGTTGGGTAGTTTATATGCATATCCTTAATTGTGGTCCCTAGTCGTGGGAGTTTCGAGACAGGGCATCGATACTCCGGAGTAGACTAGTGTATACAGTCGAGACCCCGACGAGGGGCGGTGGCCGGTCTCACAAGCCACTGGTGTCAGTTGGATCACCTAAGATGTATACAGGTGCTCATTGGGTTATGAGTACACCGGACAGGACTCGCCGGGAATCTGCTAGTTAGTATTATATCTATCGTCAGATAGCAGTTCCCTGGTGACATGTGTACAGGTTAGTTCATCGACCTGAGGTCGTCATTTGTCTCGTATGAGTTCCCACTGTGCTTTGATTTCTACCCTACCACGGCTCAAAGGAGTCGTGCAAACAGGTAGCTTTTGGGTACAGTCCCGAGCCATATGGAGGCACGTGAGCGGATCGGCAGGGGATTCGTCTCTCCCGGTATTGGGGGCGAGGTCGTGCTGTGTCTAGGAGAGCCATTACACAAATCCATGGCCATGGTAGGAGATTTACTGGTAGGTACTCCAGTAGTATCTCAGGGTGTATTTGGGCTTCACTCCGACACGACTTATACTGCTATTGGGGGTCTGACGTTACTAGCCCCCTAGACAGATATGCGATACTCATTGACGAACGGACCGGACTGTATATACATTGTCACTGTTAGGCTCAGTAGGGTTTTCGGAGGAGTTCGCTCATCGGTCTCCCTTGAGTTCGCTCCTCGGCCACCCTTGAGGTCAGTCCATGGGCAGCCGTTACGCATTGCTAGTGCCGCTGACGGTTTGTGGTTAAACCCACTGCCATGGTGCTGACGAGTCATTAGAGTCCCCCACAGACAATTTCCCAAGTTCGGGCGAAACGTTGTAGAGGCCGTATGGTTTTATGGCAAGGTTCGGAAAATGCACGTGCGTTTACGCACGTGTTATTTTTCGGGCAGTTAATACTGGTCGGCTTTGGTTTAAGCCGGATCCGAGTATTATATTGAGTAGGTATAATATCTTTGTCTCAGTTGCATTTGTATTCGGTCGTAATACAAATGCGGGTATATTTATACAGTTTCGGGGTTATCCTGAAAGTTGTTTCAGGATCACTTTTGGAAGTTGCCAGTTTCCAGTTTTCTATCAGCCGTCTTTTAACATTCGGTTAAAGACGGATTTATCTTTTCTTGGATGAGAGAGAGTCGTGCTTCTAGAAGGTTCTAGAAGGTTCTAGAATTTGTGACAAGGCTTAGTGACTCATGCTTTGATTTCATTACTTTCTTGTTTTGCTTAAGATCTTTTTGCTTGATATTTGTTCATAATATCTTTAGGTTATGATAAGGTTGCATCTTATGGTCACCCCCTTCTCCTACGGTCACCTCCCTCATTCTATAAAGAGGCCGGCCCCTCTCTCTCTCTCATGGTGGTTGTTTTTCATTCGGTTAGAAAAGATATGATAGTTTTGGGGTGTATGGAATTCACAGTTCATTTCATTCCATCACCCGATTTCCACGGCAACTTCATTAACCGATCGTCCACGGATTTGGACGAAGTGAGACAAAGTCATCTACTCATTCTCTACATCAATCTTGGTCGTCTCTTTTAGCAAACTTGACGATCGAGTTGCCTCGAGTCAGAGGCGGGAGCCCGTTTAAAGAACCGATCATGTGGTGCCACCTCGACGAGGAGATCGGCGATCGACGAGATCGGAGCAGCCGCAACAGAGCGTGGGATGATGGTTGAAGAACGAAGGACTCGGATCGTTCGGTATAACATTCCTACACTCTTTACAGTTTTGTTAGTTTAGCAATAATGGCAGATCCGGGTTATAGTATACGATAGCGCCAGTTTAAAAGTTTTTGTTCCGCATTTGGCGTCTGTAGACTGCCGGGGCGCTAGCGTAGACTTACAGTGGTATCAGAGCCTAACCATTTTGCTATACTAACTTGTGCTAACGCGTTCAAAACATCGATCCGACCGAAAATCAAAAACGACAAAATCCTTGCACGACAGTTTCTGTTGATTTTAAACGGTGTCGAAATTAATTTCTGGATGTCTTAAAAATCCGTGCAGGGAATTCTAAGAACGACGTAGAAATTTGGGCACGAGATTCGATGAGACTGCCGCGGAAACGCGGTCAAACCTATGGTTTGACCGCGCTTCCGCGGCCAAACAGTGAGCTCGTGGCCCCAAATTTTTCCAGTGGGTTCTTGGTGGGATTTTGTGGTTTTTGGTATATAAAATTTTGGCCCAGGTTTTGTTACTGTTCACCAGTAAGCTGTGGGGCCCACTTTTTAATATTTCGTGTTTGGTCGATCGAAATTTAAACACGTTAGTTTACAGTGCTTACATTATATCTCCGACCGGGAATGTCATTTGATCGGTAAACCGCGTTTAACTGCTATAGCTCTTTTAGACGGGTTTGCGAACGTGACATTCGCGTTGATGTTCTGTGTTGTGCTGTAATGTTGCGGATTTGTCGTGGTGGATAGCAGTGTGCAATGGTAGTACAGTTTGAGTTTATTTGTACATTTGATATTGCGGGGCGAGCGTCCAACTTGTGGACAGCCGTCACTACCTGTTGTATAATATTCTTTTGGGGCACGACCAGGATGCGGTCGATGTACCTATTGTACTATTTTTCATTACTGTACTAGGTTTTGCCCCGAGACGGAGTGCACGGATAACCGGGTTCTGGGGGGCAACGGGTCCGCAGCTCATGGCTTTTGAGAGGCAGAGGGGTCCCACTTCAGAATTGGCAGACTATTCGCCGCACTCGTAGGGGGTACAGGTTGACCCAAGGAGGGGTGCCCAAGCTTACCGGATTCCGTGGAGTGCTGGGTGGTCCATTCACTATGCTGTAAGGGGCTGCCTCGCTTCAGGTCTTGGCGGGTAACTTGCCGCACCCGTAGGGGTCTAGGTTTCATTGCACAGGCTATCCACACGACAGGGGAACGTCGAGTTTCAGCAGCGGCTCTGTGAAACTCGGGGATCCCAGATATCTGTATTGTTCTGTGATGCTTATTACTTTTCTGTAATGTTGCATACTATCACGCCTGGAGCGATTATGTATATTGGTTTATATACTATTAGATGTTGTATATGTTTTACACCCGCGCTAGTCCAGTCCCCGCTCTGTCGTTAGTTAAGTAACCTAACGGGTGATGACGGGACCCAGTGACGAATGCGGATGGCATATACGTACATTTTATTTTCGTTCTTTTCTGGTGTGATTGATTGATGGGACTGCGTTGATTCTGATCAATGCAAAGTTAAACAAACCTGTATACAGTTGTTGGAACAATTTAAAAGGTGTTATTGCAAAGACGTTTTCTTTTGTTATGCATAGCGGTATTCAGTGGAATATCCAGCACCTCATTCGACGGGGCAAGGGCTGATATCCCTTCACCGGGACTGACCCCTTGGACAGAAGTTTGCGTCAGAGTAATAACTTCACTATAGTCGATTACATGTTGCTTTGCATAGCGGTATTCAGTGGAATATCCTGCACCTCATTCCACGAGGAAAGAGCCGAGATCCCTTTACCGGGAGTAACCTCTTTAGCAAAAGGTTTTCGCCACTATATTTTAAAAAGCTATCAGGTTCCTTCAGCGATATCAAGTTCACTACGTTAAAGGTTTTTCGCCAAAAACCAGTCGTAGCCCTCCGTCGTTTCTTATGGATGGTCAGTAGTATTCAAGCTATGTTTGTTGGCATACGTCAAGGCATAGTGTTTGGTAGCTGCTGGGTATTCATTTGTTGCATAGATAGATGAGTTGGTTTGGGACAGTCGTATTACCTTGTTGGCATACGTCAAGGGTATGTACGGGTGGGTTCAAATTAACAAGATAATGACGGGCAGAACTTGACATGTGACTTATGATTTGTTGGCATACGTCAAGGTCATAAGAGCATGGGGCAAGAAAATGATATCGGGAGTTTCTAAAGAAACTGAAACTTGCCAAGTATGCGCATACCTTCTGGAGTATGAATAACGTGGATGCATTCCATCACGTTAACATGCGATGAGAGTTGGATCCCGATTCCCACTGATGAGTTGGTTTACTCTTCGGGTGATCCCGATTGATTCTTCTTTAGGTTTGGAGGAGAATTTGACAGGACAGTGGGAGGTTTCCGGATTAGATAAAGTGATGACCATTCTGATCTAGGTTAGAGTGCACGCAGAGTGTTTCTTTTCTCTCTCTCTCTTTGGCAGCGACCTTTGACCGATCCTAGACTATGACTCAGTGACCAGGTTGACCGAACCTTCTTAAAATACTGGCTTTTGGATTGTCTGAGTTGCATAAGTCATTGCCACTCCTTATTTTACCCTTTGAATTTCTCAGAACACCCGTATTACTACGGATATCCACTTCCATTGGATAGAGCCATCGTATGGTTATATACGAACTCGAAGGGACTTCTTCGAGGATGGATCAAGGTTCAGGAGAAATAGAATTGGTTTATTCAGTTGTCTTTTATTATCACCTTCTCTCAGGTTGCGAGAGCTCCTTGGTTTAGGAGAGTACACCTATTACGCCTATTGGATAGTCTTATTCCAAACCATAGGCTGGTGCCGAAAGGTAGGGAATGAAGAAAACCAATTAGCCTAAGTAGGGTGTGCAGAAGGTAATATGTAAAGACAGAATAAAGGGATTAGAAAGAGGGCAAAGTAAATTGCGACTGATATCATTCACGACCAAAACCGCGTACTTCATCGCCGCTCCTATTTCACCTTTAAAAGAATAAGGTATTATTCAGTTGTCTTTTATCATCACCTTCTCTCAGTTGCGAGTACTCCTTGGTTTAGGAGGGTACACCTATTATGCTTACTGGATAGTCTTCTTCCAAACCATAGGCTGGTGCCGAACGGTAGGGAAGGAAGAAAACCATTTAGCCTAACGATGGTGTACAGAAGGTAACGACTAAAGACAAATAAAGGGATTTGGAGAGATGGCAATAAAATATACGGTTGAAGTCATGAATTGGATTATGGAAGAGGCATTGCTATGAATACCAGGATACCCCTACGAAACATTTTCATGTTTCAGTGCATTGTTATAGGAAAAACTATTTTCCCGATTAGACACTTACTCCAAGGGTATGTATTTACCAGGTTTCATTCTCATATCTGTATGGTTTTACAGATGATGAGTGGGAGTAGGATATTGGGAATTAGGTGATCATACTCATTATATTGGAATTCGTTGCAATTGGTGATATTTGAGCAAATCGCCAGGGTACAGTTTTCTACCTACGACGCACAGGTTTTGAGTTGTTTAACTCAGCGGACTTATACAGAGTATTGTATGTTGTCCAAGTGTCCATCAGGACAAAGGGGTAGGTCCTCGTACTATGTTCTGTTTACTTATAACTTCTCTAGTATTTAGACAAGTGTTTCGTAGAAATACAAGGTCTAAGTTTTGAGAAGTTGTGGGTATAAGAATAAAGTAGAGAACCAGGTATCACAAGTATCGGGATTCTTCAAAGAGATCGAAGATGTAGATTCTTATGAATGGTATTCAGATTATAGTGATGGTTTTGAGAAACGTATTTCTCTTACAGGTTACTCATAATTGGATGGATTCCTAAGTTGAGTAATGCTGATTAGCCTCTTTCCATTAAGTTGATATGCACTGGAGACAGATGCATGGATTTGAATATGGTTCCAAATTAAATTAGTGCCAAAGTTTCTGTATTGGATATAGAATAGTTCGTACCTTAAAAGAAATTAAGGTACGGGAGTTGTCCAGCTTATGATTAAAACCAGACACTGGATAACTCAGGGCACGTTTCTGTAATGGCTGTTTGTGGGTTGACCCTGGCTATGACGAGGGTTGATATTCTACCATTTAGAAGATCAATAGTGATATTGTTCTTGACTCGCCACAGTTTTAGTAAAAATGGATCTTTTTCAGAAAACAGTAGTGGGAGTATGGTAGAACTGGAAGTGATTCCAGAACCGCAAACGATTACGGAAAAATTTAATAGGACCTATACATTCAATCAGGTTTGACATTCCAATAGCCACTCCGCAGGTATGGTAGGTAACCTCAGACACCCGAGAGGTACTTCGGTAGCCTCAAGGACGGTGACAGGGAGGTTCTTATCTACCCAGACTTGACACTACTGTTGTTCCAGGATATGAGACCCGGTAGGAGGGTTGTCGTAGTCAGTGGGAGCAACGGAAGCATGGTGGGCAAGTAGCTTAAGTCTATTTATAGACTTGAGCAGTTATAGCGGAGATAGATCATCTAATTTTGATATGACAGTCATGGGTTTGACTTCAATCAGAATAGGGGGTGGATCAGTTAAGAAGGTAGTAGGCTGTGATGTCATGGTATCTGGATGACATACACAGAATAGGATGTAAAATTCCTATACTACGATCGGTTGTACTGTGGTCGTCACACAGTTGTTTCTCCAGACAGGATATGGATATAATATTTGACATTCTGGTTTCTAGATCTATGGTTTTAGATCTGGATTTGGGTAGTTTCCCAATGTGGGTACTTTGACAGATATTCTAATGGTTTTTAGAATAGTTGACTCCTAGCATGGTAGTGTACCTGCAGGTGATGGAGTCACCCCTCTCTAAAGGTGTCGTATAGACTAAAGTGGAGAGGGATGTGCATGATTGGCAGATCACTTGCTTAGGCAATTGAGTCAATCATGAGATGTCAAGTACCACACCAAATGTTAGTTTTGCACTAGATGCAATAAGTTTGTATTAATCCAATCCTGGAAAAACATAAGGAAGCAGTTTTAGAACATTGGTACATGTTCTACGGAATTGATAACGGCAGCCTCTTTCGGGAGACGGTTATCATTCCAGGCTTCAAAGGTGACATGGATGACAGAGTGATTGTCAGAGTTTTTAGTTTTCCCTCTGACGAGGGACAGTATTATGGACAGGTGGTCCAAGAGGATACTGTGGGAAGCAAGGTGCCCGATACTGATTAGGTTCAGTGATCGATTCAGTCTAAGAAGTTTGGATATGGAGTTCATTTATGAACTAAGGTCCCATCAGATATCCAGACATATTCTAAGACAGGTACTACTCAATTCGGGAGATGGTTTTCTCCGCGAACTTGAGATTATGAGAGATACAGAAAGAAGCTTCTAGGCGGATCCACTCACCGAGGCTATTTCTCGAACACAATAGTTTTACAAACGGGCTTTGTGAAACTGATTAGTAGAGGAGTTGGATGTTCGGTTTCACACGGGCTGTGAGTAGTCGACATCGCAATATTAGCCTTGAGTGCAAGTGGGAGATTGTTGGAGATAGTGCCCTCATAGTCAATTATTGGATCGCAGGTACGTGATTGCAATGATTGCGGAGGACCTATCCCGGTAGGACAGTCTTACTCGAAATGATAGTATGCTATCTGGTTTGACTTTATCAGTTGTGTACATGTTCAGGTGACTGATTGCATGTTACACTTTGATAGAGCCCTTAGGATCTTGCTTTACTACCAACAGTATGATGGCGATCATATACGTGAGAGTTGGGTAGTTTATATGCATATCCTTAATTGTGGTCCCTAGTCGTGGGAGTTTCGAGACAGGGCATCGATACTCCGGAGTAGACTAGTGTATACAGTCGAGACCCCGACGAGGGGCGGTGGCCGGTCTCACAAGCCACTGGTGTCAGTTGGATCACCTAAGATGTATACAGGTGCTCATTGGGTTATGAGTACACCGGACAGGACTCGCCGGGAATCTGCTAGTTAGTATTATATCTATCGTCAGATAGCAGTTCCCTGGTGACATGTGTACAGGTTAGTTCATCGACCTGAGGTCGTCATTTGTCTCGTATGAGTTCCCACTGTGCTTTGATTTCTACCCTACCACGGCTCAAAGGAGTCGTGCAAACAGGTAGCTTTTGGGTACAGTCCCGAGCCATATGGAGGCACGTGAGCGGATCGGCAGGGGATTCGTCTCTCCCGGTATTGGGGGCGAGGTCGTGCTGTGTCTAGGAGAGCCATTACACAAATCCATGGCCATGGTAGGAGATTTACTGGTAGGTACTCCAGTAGTATCTCAGGGTGTATTTGGGCTTCACTCCGACACGACTTATACTGCTATTGGGGGTCTGACGTTACTAGCCCCCTAGACAGATATGCGATACTCATTGACGAACGGACCGGACTGTATATACATTGTCACTGTTAGGCTCAGTAGGGTTTTCGGAGGAGTTCGCTCATCGGTCTCCCTTGAGTTCGCTCCTCGGCCACCCTTGAGGTCAGTCCATGGGCAGCCGTTACGCATTGCTAGTGCCGCTGACGGTTTGTGGTTAAACCCACTGCCATGGTGCTGACGAGTCATTAGAGTCCCCCACAGACAATTTCCCAAGTTCGGGCGAAACGTTGTAGAGGCCGTATGGTTTTATGGCAAGGTTCGGAAAATGCACGTGCGTTTACGCACGTGTTATTTTTCGGGCAGTTAATACTGGTCGGCTTTGGTTTAAGCCGGATCCGAGTATTATATTGAGTAGGTATAATATCTTTGTCTCAGTTGCATTTGTATTCGGTCGTAATACAAATGCGGGTATATTTATACAGTTTCGGGGTTATCCTGAAAGTTGTTTCAGGATCACTTTTGGAAGTTGCCAGTTTCCAGTTTTCTATCAGCCGACTTTTAACATTCGGTTAAAGACGGATTTATCTTTTCTTGGATGAGAGAGAGTCGTGCTTCTAGAAGGTTCTAGAAGGTTCTAGAATTTGTGACAAGGCTTAGTGACTCATGCTTTGATTTCATTACTTTCTTGTTTTGCTTAAGATCTTTTTGCTTGATATTTGTTCATAATATCTTTAGGTTATGATAAGGTTGCATCTTATGGTCACCCCCTTCTCCTATGGTCACCTCCCTCATTCTATAAAGAGGCCGGCCCCTCTCTCTCTCTCATGGTGGTTGTTTTTCATTCGGTTAGAAAAGATATGATAGTTTTGGGGTGTATGGAATTCACAGTTCATTTCATTCCATCACCCGATTTCCACGGCAACTTCATTAACCGATCGTCCACGGATTTGGACGAAGTGAGACAAAGTCATCTACTCATTCTCTACATCAATCTTGGTCGTCTCTTTTAGCAAACTTGACGATCGAGTTGCCTCGAGTCAGAGGCGGGAGCCCGTTTAAAGAACCGATCATGTGGTGCCACCTCGACGAGGAGATCGGCGATCGACGAGATCGGAGCAGCCGCAACAGAGCGTGGGATGATGGTTGAAGAACGAAGGACTCGGATCGTTCGGTATAACATTCCTACACTCTTTACAGTTTTGTTAGTTTAGCAATAATGGCAGATCCGGGTTATAGTATACGATAGCGCCAGTTTAAAAGTTTTTGTTCCGCATTTGGCGTCTGTAGACTGCCGGGGCGCTAGCGTAGACTTACATTATCAACATGTGAGAGTAAAACAGTAAACCAATACAAGTCAACATGTTAAGATAAAGTGAAACCAAATAGCATACAATCATGACGAGCAAGAAAGTCCTCTCTGTATATATCTAAGCATCCATCATAATATACATCATATGTACAACAATGGCCTCTAGGGCATATACATAACTAACAGGCAATACTGAGGAAGGCATGGCGCAGGATACTGATTAAGTTCAGTTGACGATACAGTCTAAGAAGTCTGGATTTGGAGTTCATTTATGAACTAGGTCCCATCAGACATCCAGACGTTCCAAGACAGGTATTGCTCATTTCGGGAGATGGCTTTCTCCGCGAACTTGAGATATAGAGAGACATAGAAAGAAACTTCATTGCGGATCCACTCACTGAGGCTATTCCTCGAACGCAATAGTTTCGCAAACGGGTTTTGTGAGACAGACTAGTAGAGGAGTTGGGTGTTCGGTATCACACGGGCTGTGAGTATGCGACATCGCAATAATTAGCCTTGAGTGCAAGTGGGAGATTGTTGGAGATAGTGCCCTCAGAGTCAATTATTGGATCACAGGCACGTGATTGCAATGATTGAGGGAGGACCTATCCCGGTAGGACAGTCTTACTCGAGATGATAGTATGCTATCTTGTTTATCTTTATCATCGTGTACTGCTTTAGGTGACCTGACATGTCGCTATTATACGTTGATAGAAGCCCTAGGATTCTTGCTTGACTACCAGCAGTATGATGGCGATCATATACGTGGGAGCTGGTAGTCTATAAGCACATCCTTAAAAGGTCCCTAGTCGTAGGAGTTTCGAGACAGGGCATCGATACTCCATTAGTAGACTAGTGTATACAGTCGAGACCCCGACGAGGGGCGGTGGCCGGTCTCACAAGCCACTGGTGTCAGTTGGTTCACCTAAGATGTATACAGGTGCTCATTGGGTTATGAGTACACCGGACAGGACTCGCTGGGAACCTGCTAGTTGGTATTATACCAGATGTCAGATAGCAGTTCCCTGGTGACATGTGTACAGGTTAGTTCATCGACCTGAGATCGTCATTTGTCTCGTGTGAGTTCCCACCGTGCTTTGATTACTACCCTACCACGGCTCAAAGGAGTCGTGCAAACAGGTTTTAGTTGGGTACAGTCCCGAGCCACATGGAGGCAGTGAGCGGATCTTCAGGGGTTCGTCTCTCCCGGTATTGGGGGTGAGGTCGTGCTGTGTCTAGGAGAGCCATTACGCAAAGCCCTCGGCCGAGGCAGGAGATTTACTGGTAGGTATTCCAGTAGTATCTCAGGGCGTTCTGGGCTACACTCCGACACGACTTGTACCGCTTTTGGGGGTCTGACTTTTACCAACCTCCTAGGCGCGACATGCGATGCTCATAGACGAACGGACCGGACTGTACGGATATTGTCACTGACAGGCTCAGTAGGGTGTCAGGATGAGTTCGCTTATCGACGCCCCTTTTGGTCAATAGCTGGTGGCCCGTCACGTATTGGCTTATACCTCTGACGTGCTAGTGGTTAAATCCACAGCCATAGTATTGACGAGTCTTTAGAGTCCACCACACTTACATTTACTCAAGCTTTCGGGCGAAACGCTGTAGAGGCCGTATGGAGATATGGCAGGGTCCGATCAGATACGTGCGGTATTGCACAGATCAGGATCGGACGGTTTGTACTTGTGGCCGTATGGTTATATGGCAGGGTTCGATCAGATACGTGCGGTATTGCACGGATCAGGATCGAACGGATTTTACTAGCCGGCTTTGGTTTAAGCCGGTCCTAGTTTAGTACAGTGTAGATTTTGTCTCATTGCATTTGTATCCGGTCAGAATACAGATGCGGGTGTGTATGCACAGTATCGGGGTTTTCCTGTAATTTATTACGGGACCAGTTTTCTGGAGTTGCCAGTTTGCATTCCGTTCCGGCCGGTTTTCCTTTGTTCTTTCCCGGCCGGACTTTTCCGATGGAGGGGGTTATTTGCAAGTTTGCAAATAACATTTGTGGAGGGGGTATCTTGCATATTGGTGGCATCATGATAGTTTCTCATGATGAGATGCTTTCTAAGTCTTTTCATTTGCTTTTTGAGAAAGGATTGATTAGAGTTGATTAAGTGTTTTGGATGTGAGGTTTGCTTTTGATATGGTCACCATTCTCTTTCTCCTACACTCACCTCCCTTGTATTATTCTCTCCACCTTTCTCACAAAAGAAAAAGAGGCCGGCCACTATGGTTGGGGAATGAGAGAAATTTCCATTCTGTTGTAGCACATATTTCATCATCTCATTCTTCTAGTTTTTGGAAAAATGAAAGCACCATTTTTCCTTAACCTTATTCCTCCATCACCAATGGCAACTTCACTACTCCAAAGAGATATAGACTCTACACTACTTCTACAGCAAATCTTGGGCGCGTCGGCTAGCCAACATCGCGCCCGAGTTGCCTCGGTATTGAGGTGGGAGCCCGTAAAAGATGCAGACGATGTGGTGCCCTTCCGGCAAGGATGCGACGACCAGAGTTTCCGCGGGAGATCGGGACGACGACGAGAAGACCGGAGGACTCGGATCACTCGGTATATCTCTCACCCTTTCTCTTGTTAGCTAGTATCGGTTAATGGTTACGATCCGGGTATATTGTCCGCGGTAGCGCCAGTTTAAAAGTTAAGAAAAATTTTGATTCCGCATTTTGGCCTCGGATAGACGGCCGGGGCGCTGCCGTGGCGCAACAGCATCAGGTTTTAGGATTTTTTCTGGTATTTTGTATTGATATTTGGAGATCCTCTTGATGTCTAGAATCTGAAAATAATGCTCTGAGTCTCTGTCGTAGCTAGATCTCTCGATTTTCTTCTAAATTTTGGCAGATTCGGTTTCGATATCCTGATTTGACTCGAATCTCTTACTTGGACCTTAGACTTGAGCTAATAACTGCACAATATCTCAAATCAAAGTGTGAGTAGCATTTGGTATTATTGAGATATTATTCTAACCATTTTATATGATATTAAATCTTAAGAATATTGATTAGAAATATTTGATATGATATGCATATTTTAATTACTAATATTATATGCATATATTTTCCCTCATTATATTAATTATAATGTAGAAATATATGATAATAAACTTTTTATAAGTAAACACTCATATGTTCAATATTTAAAATAAACACCTTTTAGTACTTAACAATAGTAGGAAAAATATTCATTTAATCAAATGCCCCCAAACTTATCTTTGATCGTCCCGACCAAACTAGTTTTTAAAGAGAAAAGGAAAAAGAAAAACTAACTAGCACACTTTCGTAGGCAACACGATTGCACTGACCACGTGCAACTAGCCTTTAAACCTCTAGGTGTCCCTACTAGGAGGCGTGTTGTCTCTTGAGAGTTTTCAACGGATTATACCCACAAAATCCCATAATAAAAGAAAGAAGATGAAAGTTACATATAAAGATAAGGAACTTATAAAAGAAAGAACTTGAAAATAAGTGTTTCAAACGACACTAGCTTTTTAGTTGTCATGAGCCCTATCTTAATAGTCATGAAAAGATATCAGAAATCACATCCTCCCTTAATAAAACATCGTTTTTAGTCTTCCTCCCTACCTTTCTTCCAAACATCGATCATATACCTGTAAGTGCACGGCGGCGCCCCGGCCGTTAATCCGACGGCCAAATGCGGAAGCGGTGATAAACTTAAATTTTGCGAACTTAGCAAACTGGCACCACCGCGTACTAAACACCCGGATCGGACCATTAAACTAGTTCTAGCCAACTACAAGATGGGTTAGAGATATACCGAATGATCCGAGTCCTCCAGTCTTCTCGTCGTCGTCCCGATCTCCTGCGAAAACTCCGGTCGTCACCTTCTCGCAGGAAGGGCACCACATCGCCTGCATCTTTTACGGTCTCCCACCTCAATACCGAGGCAACTCGGGCGCGAAGTTGGCTGGCCGACGCGTCCAAGATTTGCTGTAGAATGTGTAGGGTTGAGGTTATGTCTCATTTGGGGTTTGTTGCCTTTGAAGATGATGGAGGAATCAAGATAAGAAAAATGGTGCTTGCATTTTTCATAACATGAAAAGAGATCAAAATGCTACACTCTCAAAAATGAAGCTCTCATCTTCTTCTCTCAAATGTGTTCAACCATCTCATATGAGAGAATGGTGGAGGAAAAGAATACATAAGCAAGAGGGAGGTGAGTGTAGGAAAAGAGAGAGGGTGACCATATCCAAACATCATCATAACTAACTCACATCAACTACTAATCACCTCAAATCAACAAAAAGCAAGTGATGATGATAGATAAGAATGGTATCAAAAGATGCTTTCATAATTAATCCATATGCAAGAAAACCCTCCACAATGTGTTACTTGCAAACTTGCAAATAACACCCTCCATCGGAAAAGTCCGGCCGGGAAAGAACAAAGGAAAACCGGCCGGAACGGAATGCAAACTGGCAACTCCAGAAAACTGGTCCCGTAATAAATTACAGGAAAACCCCGATACTGTGCATACACACCCGCATCTGTATTCCGTCCGGATACAAATGCAATGAGACAAAATCTACACTGTACTATACTAGGATCCGGCTTAAACCAAAGCCGTCTAGTAATATCCGTTCGATCCTTATCCGCGCAATACCGCACGTATCTGATCGAACCTTGCCATATATCTATACGGCCTATAGTACTAACCGTCCGATCCTGATCCGTGCAATACCGCACGTATCTGATCGGACCCTGCCATATCTCCATACGGCCTCTACAGCGTTTCGCCCTAAAACTTGAGTAACTGTAAGTGTGGTGGACTATAAAGACTCGTCAATACTATGGCTGTGGATTTAACCACTAGCACGTCAGAGGTATAAGCCAATACGTGACGGGCCATCAGCTATTGACTAAAAGGGACGTCGATGAGTGAACTCATCCTGACATCCTACTGTGCCTGTCAGTGACAATATCCGTACAGTCCGGTCCGTTCGTCTATGAGCATCGCATGTCGGGCCTAGGGGGATGGTAAAAATCAGACCCCCAAAAGCGGTACAAGTCGTGTCGGAGTGTAGCCCAGAACACCCTAAGATACTACTGGAATACCTACCAGTAAATCTCCTGCCTTGGCCAAGGACTTCGTGTAATGGCTCTCCTAGACACAGCGCGACCTCACCCCAAATACCGGGAGAGACGAACCCCTGAAGATCCGCTCACTGCCTCCATGTGGCTCGGGACTGTACCCAACTAAAACCTGTTTGCACGACTCCTTTGAGCCGTGGTAGGGTAGTAATCAAAGCACAGTGGGAACTCACACGAGACAAATGACGATCCCCAGGTCGATGAACTAACCTGTACACATGTCACCTGGGAACTGCTATCTGACGTCAGGTATAAGACCAACTAGCATGTACCCGGCGAGTCCTGTCCGTTGTACTCATAACCCAATGAGCACCTGTATACATCTTAGGTGAACCAACTGACACCAGTGGCTTGTTAGACCGGCCACCGCCCCTCGTCGGGGTCTCGACTGTATACACTAGTCTACTCTGGAGTATCGATGCCCTGTCTCGAAACTCCCACGACTAGGGACCTTTTAAGGATGTGCTTATAGACTACCAGCTCCCACGTATATGATCGCCCTCATACTGCCGGTAGTCAAGCAAGAATCCTAGGGGCTCTATCAACGTGCAATAGCGACCTGTCAGGTCACCTAAAGCAGTACACGATGATAAAGGTAAACCAGATAGCATACTATCATCTCGAGTAAGACTGTCCTACCGGGATAGGTCCTCCGTCAATCATTGCAATCACGTGCCTGTGATCCAATAATTGACTCTGAGGGCGCTATCTCCAACAATCTCCCACTTGCACTCAAGGCTAATTATTGCGATGTCGCATACTGACAGCCCGTGTGATACCGAACACCCAACTCCTCTACTAGTCAGTCTCACAAATCCCGTTTGTGAAACTATTGCGGTCGAGGAATAGCCTCAGTGAGTGGATCCGCCTAGATGTTTCTTTCTATGTCTCTCTATATCTCAAGTTCGCGGAGAAAGCCATCTCCCGAAATGAGCAATACCTGTCTTAGAATGTCTGGATGTCTGATGGGACCGAGCTCATAAATGAACTCCAAATCCAAACTTCTTAGACTGTATCGTCAACTGAGCTTAATCAGTATCCTGCGCCATGCCACCCTCAGTATTGCCTTGGACCACCTGTCCAAAATACTGCCCCTCGTCAGAGGGAAAAACTATAACTCTGACAACCTCCTTGTCGTCCATGTCACCTTGGAGGCCTGGAATGATAACTGTCTCCTTAATGAGGCCGTCGTTATCATTTCCCTAAAACATTCACTTATGTTCTAAAACTGCTTCCGACTGTTTCTCCAGGATTGGATCAATATCAACTTATTGCATCTAGTGCAAGAACAACATCTGGTGTGGTACTTGATATCTCATGATTGACTCAATTGCCTAAGCAAGTGATCTGCCAATCATGCGTATCCCTCTCCCCTTTAGTCTGTAAGACATCTTTAGAGAGGGTGACTCCATTACCTGCAGGTACACTACCGTGCCAGGAGTCGTCCATTCTAAATACTCTTAGAATGCTGTCAAAGTACCCTGATTAGGAAAACACCCAAATCTAGATCTAAAACCATTGATCTAGTAACCAGTATGTCTGATATAATGTCCAAGTCCTTTGTGGAGAAACCACTGTGTGACTACCAAAGTATAACCGATCGTAGTATAGGAATATCACTTCCTACCACCTTCTCAACAGATCCATCCCCTATTCTGATGACGTCAAACCTATGACTGTCACATCAGAAATAGATGATCTATCTCCGCTATATCTGCTTTAGTCTATAAATAGACATAAGCCTGATGTCCACCAATACTTCCGCTGCTCCCACTGACTACGAAAACCCTCTGGCAGAGTCATATAGACGTACACATCTAAAGCTAGTTTAGAACGACGCTATACTCATCCTCCTGCCAGGTCTCGCAGCCTGGAACAACAACAACGGCAAGTGTGGGTAAACAAGAACTTCCCTGTCACCGTCCTTGAGGCTACCGGAGTACCTCTCGGGTGCCTGAAGTTACCCACCTTATCTGCGGAGTGGCCAATGGAATGTCAAATCAGATTGAATCTTTAGGTTCCGTATCAAATCTTCAGTAATCGTTTGCGGTTCTGGAATCACTTCCAGTTCTACCATACTACCACTACTGTTTTTGAAAAAAATCCATTTTTAATAAAACTGTGGCGAGTCTAGAACAATATTTCTATTGATCTGCCAGATGGTAGAAAATCAACCCTCGTCATAGCCTGGGTCAACCCACAAACAGCCATTACAGAAACGTGCCTTGAGTTATCCAGAGTCTGGTTTTAATCATAAGCCGGACAACTCCCCGTACCTTAACAATGTTAAGATATGAACTGTACTATATCCAATATAGAACCAGAGGCACAGATTTAATTTAACCAGATTCAAATCATGCAGCTGTCTCCAGTGCATGTCAACTAAATGGAGAGAGGCCGATCAGCGTTACTCAACTTAGGAATGCTTCCAATTATGAGTAACCTGAAAAGAGAAGCAATTTCTCTTTATCTTTACCATGAACTGAATACCATACACAAGTATCTACATCTTCGATCACTTTGAAGAATCCCGATACTTGCTACACCTGGTTCTCTACTCTATTCAAATACCTATAACTGCTCAAAACTTAGACCCTGTGTTTCTACGAAACACATGTCTAAGAACTAGAGAAGTTAAAAGTAAACAGAATATAGTATGAGGACCAACCCCTCTGTCCTAATGGACACTGGACAACATCCAATACTCTGTATAAGTCCGCTGAGTCTAACAACTCTTTCACTGTGTGTCGTAGGTTGAAAACTGTACTTATGGTTAAAAAGAATTACACCGTTGTTTAATGCTCCTTACCTAACCATCCACTGATATAGGTAAATGTCATCGACATAATATCAAAAGGTATATCTCACTCTATGAAAATAGACGTACAGATATAACAATTTGAAATTGGTGCACAACAGCGGATATTCAAAACCAAACATTTGCCGACCGGCAAACAGCCCAGGTGATCTCCTCAAATATCACCGATTACAACGAATCCCGATATAATGAGGATGTTCACCCAATTCCCAATAACTTACTCCCACTCACCATCTGTAAAACCATACAGATGTGAGAATCAAACCTGGTAAATACATACCCTGGAGCAAGTGTCCAATCGGGAAATCAGTTTTCTTTTAACATTACACAGCTGAACTGAAACATTGAAATGTTTCGGTGGGGTATTCCGGTATTCTTAGTAATGCCTCTTCCATTATCCAGATTCACAACTGTAACCGTATATCTCTTTGCCATCTGTCCAAATCCCTTTATATGTCTTTAGTCATTACCTTCTGCACACCCCTTAGGCCAAATGGTTTTCTTCCTTCCCTACCGTTCGGCACCAGCCGATGGTTTGGAAGAAGACTATCCAATAAGCATAATGGGTGTACTGTCCTAATCCTAGGAGCACTCGCAATGCGAGAGAAGGTGAAGATAAAAGACAACCGAATAAACCTTATTCCTATTTCTCCTGAACCAGAATCCATCCCCAAACTGGAACAAGTTCCTTTCGAGTTCGTATATAACCATACGATGGAGTATCCAATAAACTGTGGATCTTCGTAGTGATACGGAGTGTCCTGGAGAAATACAAAGGTGATTTAGGATTGGCGAAGAAATACTTGGTTTGGTCGTGAATATCAGTCGCAATTTACTTTGCCCTCTTACTAATCCCTTGCTTTGTCTTAATCTTAATACCTTCTGCATACCTTTTAGGCTAATTGGTATTCTTCATTCCCCACTGTTCGGCACCAGCCTAAGGTTTGGAAGAAGACTATCCAACTTGCGTAATAGGTGTACTATCATCTAAACTAAGGAGTACTCGTAACTTGAGAGAAGGCAAAAAGGAAAAGACAACTGAATAAACCTTATCCGTTTTCTCCAGAACCGGAAACCATCCTCGAATTCCTTCGAGTTCGTATCTAACCATACGATGGTTTTGTCCAATGGAAGTGGACGTTCGCAGTAATACGGGGTGTCCTGGAGAAAAGGGTAAAAGTAGGAGTGGCAATGAGGTCTGCAACTCTTACAATCCAAAAGCCAGTGTTAAGAAGGTTCGGTCAACTTGGTCTCTGAGTCGTAGTCTTAGGGTCGGGTCAATGGTCGCTGCCAGAGAGAGAGAGAAAAGAAACACTCATCGTGCACTCTAACCTAGATCAGAATGGTTACCAATTTATCTAATCAGGAAACCTCCCACTGTACCTCAAAATCTCCTCCAAACCTGAAAGAAGATTTAGTCGGGGTCACCCGAGGAGTAAACTAACTCATCAGTGGGAATCGGGATCCAACTATCATCGCATGACAACGTGACGGAATCCGCTCACGGTATCACACTCCAGAAGGTATGCGCATATCTGGCAAGTTTCAGTTCTTTTGAAACTCCCGATATGATTTCTACCCCATGCTCTTATGACCTTGGCGTGAGGTCAAAATATCATAAGTCACATGTCAAGTTCTTCCCATCATTATCCAGGTTAATTTGAACCCACCCGTACATACCCTTGACGTAGGCCAAAATAGTAGTACGACTGTCCCAAACCAACGCATCCATCTATGCTACAGATAAATATCCGGCAGCTACCAATCACTATGCCTTGGCGTGAGGTCAAAATACATAGCTTGAATACTACCGAATATTTAACCGAAATGATGGAGGGCTACGAATGGTTTCTGGCGAAAACCTTTAACGTAATGAACTTGATATCGTTGAAGGAACGGATAGCTTTTTAGAAAATATAGTGACGGAAACCTTTACTAAAGAGGTCACTCCCGGTGAAGGGATCTCGGCTCTTTCCCTGTAGAATGGGGTGCAGGATATCCCAAATGAATACCACGATGCAAAGCAAAAGTAATCGGCTATAGTGAAGTTAATGCCCTGACGCAAACTTTTGTCCAAGGGGTCACTCCCGGTGAAGGGATCTCGGCCCTTGCCTCGTCGACTGAGGAGCAGGATATTCCAAATGAATACCGCGATGCAAAACAAAAGTGAACGTCCTTGCAATAACAGCTTTTTGAAAAGTGTTCCAACAACATCAGAATAGGTTTGTTTTAACTTGCATTGATCCGAATCAACGCAGTCCCATCATTGATCACACCACAAAGAACGAAAATATACTGACGTACGTATATGCCATCTGCATTCGCCACTGGGTCCCGTCATCACCCGTTAGGTTAGCTAACTAACGACAGAGCGGGGACTGGACTAGCGCGGATGTAAAACTTATACAACATCTACTAATATATTATATTTCGCTCAAGGCGTGATAAAATGCAACATCACAGAAATGTACAGCATCACAGAACAATACAGATATCTGGGATCCCCGGGTTTCACAGAGCCACTACTGAAACCCGACGTTCCCCTGGTCGTGTGGATAGCCTGTGCAATGAAAACCTAGACCCCTACGGGCGTGGCAAGTTACCAGCCAAAACCTGAAGCGAGGCAGCCCCCTTCAGCGCCGTGAATGGACCACCCAGCACTTCACGGAATCCGGTAACTTGGGCACCCCTCCTGGGTCAACCTGTACCCCCTACGAGTGCGGCGAATAGCCCGCCAATTCTCGAGTGAAGCCCCCTCCGTCCCAATGCCATGAGATGCGGGCTTGATGCCCTCCAGAACCCGGCTATCCGTGCACCCCACCGCGGGGTAATCCTAGTACAGAAAGTAAAATATATATACAACGGGTACATCGACCGCAACCAGGTCGTGCCCCAAAAGAATAATACAATCAGGCAGTGACGGCAGTCCACATGTCGGACGCTCGCCCCGCAATAACAAATGTACATAATACAACAGAAACTGTACTAGCATTGTATCCAGGCTATCCCCCACGACCGATCCGCAACATCACAGCATAAACACAGAACATCAACGTGAAAGTCACGTTCGCAAATCCGTCTAACCGGGCTATAGCAGTTAGACCGGATTTACCGATCGAGTGACATTCACGGTCGCAGATATAATGTAAATACTGTGAAATAATGTGTTTAAAATATCCGATCGATCAAAAATTAACAAGTGGGCCCCAAGCAATACTGTAGCACTCACAGAAATTCTGGGCCCAAGTTTAATATTCCAAAACCCCCAAAATCAGCCCACAAGCCCACTGGAAAATTTCGACCCATCGATCCCTCAAACCTACGGCGGAACCGCGGCAACAAGGGGGGTTTTGCCGCGGTTCCGTGCTCCACCTGAGAGATCATTGTCTCGAATTTTCCCAGAACTCTTATAACTTCTTGTACATCAGTTTTCTACAACCTGAAAATTTTTTGGACTTCAAAAAATTTCGACAGAAAACTGATGTGAGGAAAATGTGGTTTTTTTGGGAATTTTGGTCGATCGGAAATGCAAACACATCAAACAAAGCTAGACGAAGTTAATGGCGAGGCTCTGATACCACTGTAAGTGCACGGCGGCGCCCCGGCCGTCAATCCGACGGCCAAATGCGGAAGCGGTGATAAACTTAAATTTTGCGAACATAGCAAACCGGCACCACCGCGCACTAAACACCCGGATCGGACCATTAAACTAGTTCTAGCTAACTACAAGACGGGTTAGAGATATACCGAATGATCCGAGTCCTCCGGTCTTCTCGTCATCGTCCCTATCTCCTGCGGAAACTCCGGTCATCCCCTTCTCGCCGGAAGGGCACCACATCGCCTGCATCTTTTACGGGCTCCCACCTCAATATCGAGGCAACTCGGGCGCGAAGTTGGCTGGCCGACGCGTCCAAGATTTGCTGTAGAATGTGTAGGGTTGAGGTTATGTCTCATTTGGGGTTTGTTGCCTTTGAAGATGATGGAGGAATCAAGATAAGAAAAATGGTGCTTGCATTTTTCTTAACATGAAAAGAGATCAAAATGCTACACTCTCAAAAATGAAGCTCTCATCTTCTTCTCTCAAAGGTGTTCAACCATCTCATATGAGAAAATGGTGGAGGAAAAGAATACATAAGCAAGAGGGAGGTGAGTGTAGGAAAAGAGAGAGGGTGACCATATCCAAACATCAACATAACTAACTCACATCAACTACTAATCACCTCAAATCAACAAAAAGCAAGTGATGATGATAGATAAGAATGGTATCAAAAGATGCTTTCATAATTAATCTATATGCAAGAAAACCCTCCACAATGTGTTATTTGCAAACTTGCAAATAACACCCTCCATCGGAAAAGTCCGGCCGGGAAAGAACAAAGGAAAACCGGCCGAAACGGAATGCAAACTGGCAACTCCAAAAAACTGGTCCCGTAATAAATTACAGGAAAACCCCGATACTATGCATACACACCCGCATCTGTATTCCGTCCGGATACAAATGCAATGAGACAAAATCTACACTGTACTATACTAGGATCCGGCTTAAACCAAAGCCGGCTAGTAATATCCGTTCGATCCAGATCCGCGCAATACCGCACGTATCCGATCGAACCTTGGCATATATCTATACGGCCTATAGTACTAACCGTCCGATCCTGATCCGTGCAATACCGCACGTATCTGATCTGACCCTGCCATATCTCCATACGGCCTCTACAGCGTTTCGCCCGAAAACTTGAGTAACTGTAAGTGTGGTGGACACTAAAGACTCGTCAATACTATGGCTGTGGATTTAACCACTAGCACGTCAGAGGTATAAGCCAATACGTGACGGGCCACCAGCTATTGACTAAAAGGGACGTCGATGAGCGAACTCATCCTGACACCCTACTGAGCCTGTCAGTGACAATATCCGTACAGTCCGGTCCGTTCGTCTATGAGCATCGCATGTCGGGCCTAGGGGGTTGGTAAAAGTAAGACCCCCAAAAGCGGTACAAGTCGTGTCAGAGTGTAGCCCAGAACACCCTGAGATACTACTGGAATACCTACCAGTAAATCTCCTGCCTTGGCCAAGGACTTCGTGTAATGGCTCTCCTAGCCACAGCGCGACCTCACCCCCAATACCGGGAGAGACGAACCCGTGAAGATCCGCTCACTGCCTCCATGTGGCTCCGGACTGTACCCAACTAAAACCTATTTGCACGACTCCTTTGAGCCGTGGTAGGGTAGTAATCAAAGCACAGTGGGAACTCATACGAGACAAATGACGATCCCCAGGTCGATGAACTAACCTGTACACATGTCACGTGGGAACTGCTATCTGACGTCAGGTATAAGACCAACTAGCATGTTCCCGGCGAGTCCTGTCCGGTGTACTCATAACCCAATGAGCACCTGTATACATCTTAGGTGAACCAACTGACACCAGTGGCTTGTGAGACCGGCCACCGCCCCTCGTCGGGGTCTCGACTGTATACACTAGTCTACTCTGGAGTATCGATGCCCTGTCTCGAAACTCCCACGACTAGGGACCTTTTAAGGATGTGCTTATAGACTACCAGCTCCCACGTATATGATCGCCCTCATACTGCCGGTAGTCAAGCAAGAATCCTAGGGGCTCTATCAACGTGCAATAGCGACCTGTCAGGTCACCTAAAGCAGTACACGATGATAAAGGTAAACCAGATAGCATACTATCATCTCGAGTAAGACTGTCCTACCGGGATAGGTCCTCCCTCAATCATTGCAATCACGTGCCTGTGATCCAATAATTGACTCTGAGGGAACTATCTTCAACAATACCCCTACGTGTGTTTAAAAAAGACATCCCTACACTTAAAGAATTCAATTCAAGCTATCATACTCTTGTCCATCTTCCTTAGTAATTTTTAGTCGGTGAATATTTCTAAATGGAATTGCTCACACATTTTTCATGCGACCGTTAATACTTCTTAAGATACTAACCAACCGATTACCAAATGTGCTCACTCATTAAAGTGTGATCAGCAATATCCTAGTTTTGCAACACCTAAGGCTTATCAGTGACATCCAAACCTGCTGGTCTAAGACACTAGGTGATAAGAAACCATCGCTATATTTTTTTATACTGCCTTAAGTAATTACAAAACCAGTGTTCATTTTTCTTCACCATTTTTATGCGTCATTTATATTTTTGTTGATTTATATATTTTTCCCTTCATACTAAGGCTTTTAGACAAGAGCATTTCAAGGTATCCTCTACTATCCCAAGTTTCAAGATGTGTGCAAGTGCGTATAGTAGGGTATCAACGTTCAGATGTTTGGACTCAAGAATAGAGGCTATTTTTCAGACTTATTTTTATCCTCGGATTAGTAATTTCCTTCATCTTACTAACCCTTGAGACAAAAGCTCATGACTACCTATTACTAGCTTCGTTTTAAAATATCTTATTTTCTTGCATTTCTTAAATCTCTTCCTATCTTTCATATGTATTTTTCACTTTCTAACTTTTATTTAAAAAAAATTAGTGCTTTTATTTAGTATATTTCAAAATAATGCATGAATAAACACAATCCTCCCCCCTCAAACCTATTTGCAGCAGTCCTCACCGATGTCATCCTTTAAGCTCAAAACCTGTATACTTGATAGGAAAAGTTCTCAATGATTAGTAAAAGGAGAGAAAAAATCAATGTCAGTGAAATCCTCCCCCAAACTTATTTTTGGCTCACAATCGTGCAAAAAATTTCTTTTCTTTCAAGAGCCAAAATATTTTTCTCCCCCCCCCAAACTTGACTAAAACAGTTTTTTTAAGCATTTAAAATCATAAGAGGGGGTAAAATTATTGGTCTATGCAAAGCTTTACAAAGACCAAAAGTCAACACCAACCATTAGAATATTTTATCGATATAACAGCATGGTTGGTAGAAGATCATAGACGTGAAGAAGTAGGGAGATAAGAGGTGTAATCGATCGGATTTACGTCTTGGTTTGTAGAGACAAAACAGTGATGGTGAACGAAAATGAGAATATGAAAGATAAGGAGTAGGTGGAATATTCGCATTCTCGTACTTAATAAGAAAAAAAGGGTGGCGGTTCAACTTCTTCGGGTGGAGGTTGATTCCTCACACCATCCATGTCTTTTAGGAATGCAAGTTCTTCGGCGAAAATGTCTTCAAACTTTCATCAATGGTCTGAGTAATGATTTCATCAGTAAGAAAGGAATTGATATCTATATTAATGGAATATGCAGATTCACTGGGACGGTTGAATGTTCCAAGGTCAGTCTTTTGCGCACCAGGATTCAAAACACTCGATTCGTCAGAAATTATGGAGGTAGGAGATTCGAAATGATCGTCCCCCTCCTTCTCAATAGAATCTAAATCGAGTGGTCTTTCAAGAATCATAGAACTCGAAATATCGGAGTGTGTTTCATCAAAACTCGGTAGAATTGAAAGAAGATTAGAAGAAGAACCAAAGAAAATGGGTGATGAAATAGGTAAACAAATTTGGATGTCGAGCATTGTTGAACCAGATGTGGTGGATGAAGGCTGAATATCGTTCTACTTATCAGATAGGTCGTTGTTAAGAATAAAATTGGTTAATTGTGCAGGAAGATATTCGTATTCAATAGAAGCGACATGATGGGTTGGAGAATCCAACTTATCTAACATAACGGGTTCATCTTCGACGATATTCTCATCGCCGCTCTCACTAACAAATTCGGTCGAATCAAACGAATAGGTCTTTGAAAATTCATCAATTATACTATCCTCAATCGATAACTCACTTGGTTCACTTGATGGAATTGGAATGTTTGAAATATCAAGTGCAGTAGAATAAAGATCGGTTTGATTTGGAAGGGTGTAAGGCTCTCTTTCACACCCACTATTGGAAAAGTCAAACATGTTATTCTCGGGCACCTCATCACTTTGATTATGAAGCGGTTGAATATTGAATACATTCGGTTGGAGTGCAGGATGGAAGGTGTCGAGATCAAAAGAATTGGTTTTGGTTTGACTTTGATGGATCTTTTGTTCTTTTTCACTACTCAATTCCAACTCTTCCTCAGGACTGGACATGCTTTGTGAAGAAGTTCCAATGAAGGATTCTCTTTATACTGTGGAACTTCCGAATTGATTTTCAGAAACACTGTCTAAATAAGGTGAGCAAGTTGAGTATGGTTGGAATGTGTTTAATTGTTGGCTATGGGCAACCACCGTTGAGCAGGCCGGCTTACATCACAGCTCCACGGACCACTCTCTATTCGTTCAATAAGTTCCGCAATTGACATGCGTTTATGATTTGCCGCATTAGCCTGAAGAAAAATGTTAAGAAGAGATCCTATAATTGTTGGCTATGGACAAGTTCAATGTGTTCCGCAATCAACATGCGTTTATCACTTGTCCTATTACCCTCAAGAGAAGTGTCAATATGAGAGCATGTGAAAATTTGGTACCGTGGATAAGAATTATAAGGGTGTACCCAAGTTTCATAAACAGGATTAGGATCAACACTGTGATATAAAGAATATTGAGATTGGTTGGTTAGTTGGCGACTGGAAATTGCTATTTGTTCGGCAATGGTCATGGGTGTAAAAGATATCAATATATTCATATGGAAATGATGCTATTTGTTTTCTTAAAAGATTAAAACTTTAGCTATTAGCCTTCGCAATATGCTCAGCGATGGACATGCGTTTAGAACTTCCCTCACTAGCTTTAAACGGATTATCAACATAAGAAGATGTTGAATTTTTATGTGGTTGATAGGACCTTGAATGAGGTATCCAACTATTCTTTTCCGCGCGCTCTATCCTATCCCTTAAAGACATGGTAGAGTCAGATTTTGTACCGAAACAATTACGAAAACACGAAATATCCGGTTCTGGATAGCAAAGCTCGGCAAGAGTTCATCTGTTTGGTTTACCCATTATAAGAAAATGAAAAGGGTGAATGGTAATAATTTAAGCTCTTTTTGGATTTTGGAAATTATTTTTCTTTGAAAGAGGGACTCGACAAACGTGCAAAACAATACCTAGAACTAAGGTCACCTAGGTCAATTCACTAGACCGCTCCTAGACTTCCAAAGGACAAGTCGCAGGATCAATCCTCTACTACCTCCTTATGAATTTTGCAGTCAGGTAAGTGCCAGGTAAGTGGGAGGTATTCGCTATAGCGGGACTAATTAAGTAACCACTTTCCTTAGTCACACTTGCCTAGACAACACAAGAAAATGCGGATAAGAAATAGATTACCCACGACCCTCCTCTGTCCTAATTGAGCGCGACAGTCCTTAGAGGCTTGTCTAGATATATTTTTATAATTAATGTAGGGTTATGCGTATGCTCGTTTGTGATTTGTGGGGCCTTGGAAGGGTGATGAAATCCCCACCTAATATGAATTTGGGTTTATTGCCCCCTTATAGTCCGGTTTAAAATATGCAAAAACAACCCAAATCAAAACACGCAAAAAGAATTTTGAGCGGCACTTTTTGCAAAGAATCCTGCAGGTAACATCAGATTATTGGATTTTAGAGGAGAGAGAAAAATAATAGGAGGGTACCTGAGGATTTTAGGGACCCAATTCCTCAAGACAGCCGCGGTTCCGCCGCCAATATCACCTAAATGTCGCGGTTCCACCGCGGTTTGGAAGGAACTTTTTCTAATTTTTCCTCTGGGCCCTCCTATACTCCTCTGGTTCAAGTTGAAATTTCTGAATCTCTATTTCCTTACTCCAGTCATTCCAGATTCCCTTGCAAAACTCGCACAACAATCGTAAAATACACAAAATGCGGTTTTGGTTCTCGTTTATATTATGTTTGCTAGATTTTATAAATAATCAACCCGAATAACAAGAAAAACTTACGACCGTTTCCCCGAAAACGGCGCCATTTGATTGATCGTTTGCGAAAGTGTTTTTGTAAATAACCGCAATCAAGATGGTGTCGCTAGTATCTAGTCGCGATGAGTACGGGTCATCCTCTGGGAACGTGAACCATTTTCTTGCTTTAGACGAGTTGATAAAAGATGGGTGGTTGTATATTGTATTATTTTAAAATGGATATATAATTTATAATGAAAAGACTTGTAGGGTTCATAGGACTTAGTAGTTAATGGATGAATAATTAAAAATGACTCTTTATCTTTTTAATAGTTTAAAACTTGAGTGATAGTGATGAATGTAGATTAGGGTTCATGGAGAGAATTAGGGTTTCCCACTCTAGTGATGAATGCAGATTAGGGTTCATGGAGAGAATTAGGGTTTCCCACTCTAACCCTTGTCCTTTCATTGATCTATATTCATGTCAAGCCCTTACCAAAACAAGTGTTCAAGCAATCTCAAATCGTGGTCGTGACTATGAATAAATTGATAGCGCGCCAGATTGGATGGTTACCATTTATTTTGCTAAGGTTTAAAAAGTTTAAAATGTCAAAAAGAAGTTAAAAGGTTTTCTCATCCATTATCCTACCCTATCCTACAAACCCTAGCAAGCTAGGAATTACTCGCTCATGGTTAGAGATTTAGAAAAAAGGTTGATGAAGAATGAAAACATGATTAAGTTGCAGAAAAATAAATGCAGAAATTAAATGCGAAAATTAATTGCAAAAAGAAATAAAAAAAATACCTTTATTAATCAACTATTAAACTTAAAATTTTGCTCCTTAGAAAGTAGATTACAAGAACCCTAGTTTGCTCTAGATCTCTCTCTTTTAGGAGGTAGATGAATAGATGATGATCACTCGGATACGTGGATCTCTTGATCTATTCGGTGATGATTTTGAATGTACAGCTTTCGGCCCTTTATGTAGTCCTTAAAACCATAAACCCTTGATGTCAAAAGTGAATATATGTTGTTACGATCCAAGCCACAATATCTCACATCCTACGGCTCTAATTGCGCCGCGGTTCCGCCGCGTTTCCCTCTATTTGGCCGCGGATCCGCCGCAACTTGGTGGCATCAGGTTTTAGGATTTTTTCTGGTATTTTGTATTGATATTCGGAGATCCTCTTAATGTCTAGATTCTGAAAATAATACCCTGAGTCTCTGCCGTTGCTAGATCTCTCGATTTGCTTCTAAATTTTGGCAGATTCGGTTTCGATATCCCGATTTGACTCGGAAATCTTACTTGGACTTTAGTCCTGGGCTAAAATCTGCACAATATCTCAAATCAAAGTGTGAGTAGCATTTAGTGTTTTTGAGATATTATTCTAACCATTTTATATGATATTTTTTATATCATCCATTCTTAATCACATTGCATATAAGTAGGTACTTTGATCCATGTCTGCTAAATAGTTGCAGGTTACAGGTCTCAGCTCGTTACAGTGAAATTCATGAAAAGTCGCTACAAATGTGGGACTACTACCAACAAACAGAGAAATACGGGTTTCCGCACACTATCCGTATAATGCCGCCTACTAGTTCAAGGAACAAATGGAATATCATTGAGCATTTCAATACATAAAGCATAAGGGCAGCACAAGATCCAAGACTTCAACGCGAAGCTCAAGGCAAAAGTCCACATTATTCTGTACTGTTGGAAATCTGGAAGGAGATTGAAGAGATTCTGAGAAACCAAGTGAAGAAAACAGAAGATAAAAGCAACAAGAAGAAACCCTGAAGAAATGGTCCTATTACTCCATTAAATGGCCGCGGAACCGCGGCCAAACAGGCTCTTCTGCCACGGTTCCACGGCCGTGCTCTGCACGTGTCGATGGGGTGTCGGTGCTTTGACCCGGCTTTCTTAGGGTAGTTTGGTAAATTCATGTATGGATCAGAATGTAACCTAGGGTTTTTCCTATCACTAAATAGTAGGGTTCAAAGCCAAATGAAGGCATGCCTCTCTTTATTTTTTTATTCCTCTTTTTTATATTCTAGATTTAAATTTTAAATTCAATTGTAATGCGTTCTTGAGAGGCCATCAATACAGTAAGTCTTTTTATTTTATCTCGCATTCTTCTTATCTGTAATTTATTATCCGCACTTTTATTTATTCTTTATTTATCTGCAATTTCGGTCATCAACTAAAATAAAAAAAATTGAATTTTGTTGTTATCTTCCTAATGAGTGAGTAATTCCTCACTTGTTAGGGGTAGGATAAGGAAGATTTGAGAGAAGGAAATCTCTCTCACCCCTTTCTTTGCCCAAATAATTTTAATACGGACTCTTTTTAAATCAACCATAATCCGCTCACTACGGCACCCTATCCTACATGATAGCCGTGATTCCCTAGTTAGACCGGTTGTGGTTGAATTAAACGGAGGTTAGGGCTAAGAGCCAAGAACGGACGAACAAGGACCAGAAGGAAGAAACCAAGTTTCTTCCTAGTCGTTCTAATCCCCGTTGTTGCCGATTATCCTAACACCTTTATTCACAACTAAGGCATTGAAAGAAGCGAGAAGAACCCTATTTCGAACTGATCTAATCCTAAACCTAGCAAGCCTTTTTATCAACTTATTCTCATTTATAGATCTTAAAACAAAACCCTACCAAAGTTTGGACTTAACTCGTTAGAATATAAAGAAAAGGATTCCATCTCCCTGTGGATCGACTCGTACTCAACCAGCTAGCTACCAAGCGACACCGTCTTGATTGCGGTAAATTTAAACACAGAAAAACTCTGACAATCAAATGGCGCCGTTGCCCGGGAGATGGTAGTTTAATTCTTTGTGTAATTTCATGTTAATTAAAAAAATAAAAAAATAAAAAAATTTGAAAATTGAAAAACATAAAAAAAATTCTTGTTATTTTTGATTGGTTTTTGTGCGAATTGTGCAGGAAAGGAAGACGGAATGATTCAGATCTGGAGCAAACCCAGTGAACAAATCCAAAAAGAGGAGATCTAAAAAAAGAGGAGAACCAATTCAGCACAGGGAACAAATTTGACGATGTCAACCTTCAGAAGAGCCGCGGAACCGCGGCACAAGTGCACGTTTGACCGCGGAACCGCGGTCAACTGCTGACGTCAGCAACCCACTTTTCTCTGTATGCTTCCCATTTCTTCTCTCATATCCACTGCACTCCACTGCAAAAATTTTCCTGCAGGATTCTTTGCACAACAACTTCTTCTCCCCCACCAATAAATTGTTTTTGTGCAGGATTCTTTGCGCTGCAAATAAACAAAAAAATTTGGCAAGTGTTTTAGATTGTGGTGTATTATTGCTTTGCATATTTAATACGGAATCTATGGGGCTATAACACCAATTAAGATTGGGTGGGGATTTCATTACCCTTCCTAAGACCCCAGAAATCACTAAAAGCATATGCATCACCCTTGAGTTAATTAAAAAAATATCTAGACTCTGCCAATTAAGGACTGACGCGCTCATTAGGACAGAGGAAGGTTGTGGGCATTCATTCATTTATCCAAACCTGATTTTGTGGTGCATAGGCTAGACAAGAGAGAAAGATAACTTTAAAAGGCCCGTCTCACGGTGATTCGTGAGCAGAACGCTCATTTCTTCATTTGTGCTTACCTGGCCACAATTGGCGGTGAAGAGGCGATTTGAGGGATATCTCACAGCTTGTCACTTTGGAACAGTTAGGAGCAGTCTAGTTGACTTAGGAGACCCTAGCTCTAGGTTTGATTGTGCATGTTTGAACTGTGGTTGTTTGAAATTGTGCTGTAATTTCGTACAAATTTTTGCAAAACTCTTTATAAAATATAAAAAACCAACAAAATAAAATTTTTATAAAAACTTGCCCTTTGTCGTTAGAATCCTATTTCACCCACCTTTCATCCACATTTCCCCATTGACGTTTTCTTACCCTCACATTCTACACTTTGACTACACTAAACTCGTTTAGTATATGTCCAGTTGGACTCAGGACAGTAGTGCCCGTTTAGTCCGTGTTTCGTTAGTCACTATCGACTACGCGATCGACTCCGAAGTCGAAACTCCCTCCACACCTTTTTCATCCTTACCTTTGCCGGCCAACTCCGACGTTGACCGGAATTCTATTCATACATCTTCACCTTCATCTTCATCTTCTTCTGAGATGTCAGGGTTCAATCCTAACAACACTTTACCAACCTTGGGACCGATTCCACCTCAACTAGGTGTGAATAACCCGCAACAACCTCCTGTTGAAGAGCCACAGCGAATCACGCTCCGGGATCATTTCTATCCTACCCGCTCTGCACTTCCTACCTGTCTTTCACTCTCCCCGGCAAATGGGGATAATTTCGAAATCAAGCCCCACTTCATCAATATGTTGCCTAAATTTCACGGACTGGAATCCGAAGATGCCTATATCTTCATCAACAAATTCCAGAACGTATATGCAATGATGAAGACAACCCAACTGTCCGATGATGCTATAAGGCTATGAGTCATTCCTTTCACGTTGTGTGACCTAACTGAAAAGTGGCTATATAGTACTGCATCGCATTCCATAAACAGTTGGGAAGAGATTGTTAAAGCGTCTATTAAAAAGTTTTACCCAAATCACAAGACCGCGAGAATACGAAATGAAATTAACCAATTTTCCCAGCTTCCTTCCGAACCTTTTTGTAAGTGTTTCGAACGATACAAAGACCTTCTTGTTCAGTGCCCTCATCACAGTATTGAGAGATGGAAAGTTTTCCAAACCTTATACGAAGGATTGAACCCATCAACTAAGCAGTTGCTGGAGACCATTTGTCAAAGCCACTTCCTATCAAAATCTGACGAGGAAGCTTGGAAATTTCTTGACGGTCTTGCCGAACAAACGCTTCAGTGGGAAAGAACTAGACCGAACACTGCGTCCACTTCATCTACTCCTTCCGGTCCATCTAGGGCAGGCGTTCATCAACTTGATATGTCAATTGCAATGAAAGCCGAAATGGCAGCAATTACACGGAAACTTAAAGCAATTGAGAGCAAATTCTCATCGCCTTCTCCTGCCCCTGCTCTTCCCCCTCGCACTATATGCGTTTGTCGTTCGGATCCATCCCATTTGACCGAAGATTGTCCTTACCACCCACCTGCTCAAGGACAGGATCAATTCAATACTGCCTTTCAGCAGAGACAAAGAAATGATCCATACACTTCAACTTAGAATATGGTTAGAGGAACCACCCTAATTTCGCCTGGAATCAAAATTAACAACAATTCCAAGGCAACAACAATTTTTAGAAACAACATCCTAAACAACAAGCTCAACAACAAACTCAATATCAGCAACCTTTCCAACCCCAACCTTACCAAAATAAAACGAACAATTTTGCACCTAACAATTCTATTCCTCAAAACAATTTTGTTCCACCAAATAACGATAAGGTTTCCAAATTAGAACGAAGTCTGGAGGCGTTTTTAAAACAAAGAAATCAATCCTCAGCCAACATCTAGTCTTCCATTCAGTCTTTGGTGCAACAGACTGCGTCACATGGGCAAAGCATCAAAACCATTGAAGCTCAGATTGCAAAACTGAATGCAGGTTTAAGCGAGTGAGAGAAAGGGAAGCTTCCATCTCAACCACTCCCAAATCCTGGTCACCCACAAAATGCACATGTTGCTCTTGAACAACAAAACCATAATGTGAGTGTCGTGACTACATTGAGATCTGGAAGGATGTTGCACAAAAATGTTGGCACTGATGATGACACCCCGGCCGCCGCTTCTTCTTCTTCTTCTTCGTCTTAAGAGCCTGTTCTCCATTCTTCACAAGGCTCCACTTCTTCTGCTGCTCCGAACGGACCCACATCTCACTCCACGAAAACACCAGCACTGGGATCCGTTCCAACTCCGCAATCTCCTCCACAAGCATTGGACTCAAACAATTTTCAAAATGTTCCATTTCCAAACCCGTTGAGGTCCAATAAACAAAATCTACAGATGGAGAAGATTGTGGAGTTGTTTAAACAGGTTAACATTAACATTCCCCTCTTGGATGCAATCCAACAAGTCCTTGCTTACGCACAAATCTGGAAAGACTTATGCACTAAGAAAAGGAAATCACTGGTACCTAAGAAAGTTTTCTTAGCTAGTGCCGTGAGTGATGCTCTTACCCAACTTTACCTAAAAAACGAAAGGACCCTGGCTGTCCTACTATTTCAATAACTATTGGGGATAAGAACATCAACCGCGCACTTTTGGATCTTGGTGCCAATGTTAACCTACTTCCTTATTCGGTATATGAGAAATTAGGTGTAGGAGAGCTACACTACTATCAAAATGGCCGACCGATCTATCACCCATACTAGGGGTGAGTTAGAGGATGTGTTGATCAAAGTTGGGGACTTCATATTCCCCGTTGATTTTATTGTTCTCGATACACAACCTGTAGCTAATCCCCGGAATCAAATTCCGGTTATACTCGGTCGACCATTCCTTGCGACTTCGAATGCTGTGATCAATTGTCGAAATGGTTCGATGAACCTATCTTTTGGAAACATGACAATTGAACTCAACATTTTTAAGTTGGGGAATCAGCCCTCTGAACCTAATGCTAATATACTAGACGTTTGCTCGATCCAAGAGATCACCGCGGAGGACTGTGAATTAGAGAAATTTTTGTTTGATCACAGCAATCTTAACGCCACTAGTGCGTTCCTCCTTGAACCTGATACTGCTTTTACTCCAGATAATGACTATGAATGTTTCACTTTCTCGAACGAACTTGACCAGTCACCACCCGAGTTTGAATCCTTTGAGTTCTCGGGTGAGTTAACTGAACCATCCGACTCGGTTGCTTACACTCATTTTGAACCTCTGCGGGAATCCTTTGAATACGAGACATTTTCGCCGATTCTACCTTCAATTGTTTCACCTTCGACGCTCCAACTCAAGATGTTTCCGCGTCACCTTAAATATGCTTAGTTAGGTGAGAATGAGACCTTCTCTGTTATCCTCTCGGCTTCTCAAGCCACAGAGCAAGAGAAAGCCCTTCTGACGGTCTTGCATAGCAATCGGCATGTCTTTGGCTGGACTATGGCAGACATCAAGGGGATTAGTCCCCTGATAGTTGAACATCAGATTCATATGATGGATGATGCCAAACCAGCCAGGGATCCACAATGACGACTCAACCCAGTCATGAAGGAGGCTGTTAAAAAGGAGATCGTAAAGTGTCTTGATAGTGGTATCATTTACCCTATCTCTGATAGTCAGTGGGTTAACCCCATTCACGTCGTCCCAAAGAAATCAAGCATAACGGTCATAACTAATGAGGCGAACGAGTTAATTTCTACTCGCACCCAAACTGGGTGGCGACTATGCATCGATTATTGGAAACTCAATGCCGCGACACGAAAGGACCACTTTCCATTACCTTTCATTGACCAAATGCTTGAACGATTGGCTGGGCATGAATATTACTGCTTTATGGATGACTACTACGGCTATAATCAAATTCCCATCGCCGAAAAAGATCAGGACAAGAATGCATTCACTTGTCCTTTCGGCACGTTTGCATATCGTCACATGCCCTTTGGATTATGCAATACGCCCGCTACTTTCCAGCGATGTATGATGGGAATTTTTTTAGAGATGGTGGAAAAATTCTTGGAGATCTTCATGGATGATTTCTCCATTTTCGGCGACTCCTTTGATGAGTGTTTGCTACATCTCGACACAGTCCTTACCCGGTGTAAGGATAAGAACCTTACTTTAAATTCGGAGAAGTGCCACTTCATGGTACGTGAAGGTATTGTCTTAGGACATATCATCTCACAAAATGACATTGAGATGGATAAAGCGAAGATTGAAGTCATTTCCAATCTCCCTCCTACCAAGTGCGTCCAAGACATTCGATCCTTCTTTGGCCATGCCGGTTTCTATAGACGGTTTATCAAGGACTTTAGAAAGATTGCTAGGCCCTTGACTCTTTTGCTGGCCAAGGAAACCACATTCGATTTCGACTCGAGTTGTATGGATGCGTTCGAGTCATTAAAAAGCTCACTCACTTCTGCTCCCGTTCTTTCTTCGCCTGACTGGACGCATCCATTTGAGATTATGTGCGATGCATCCGATTTTGCCATTGGTGTTGTCCTTGGACATCACATCAATAAGAAGCCACATGTAATCTATTATGCTAGCCGAACCTTGAACGGTGCCCAATTAAATTATACAACAACCGAGAAGGAATTCTTGGCTGTTGTGTTTGCCTTAGAAAAGTTCAGGCCTTATTTAATCGGATCTCCAGTCATCGTATTCACGGACCATTCTGCTCTTCGCCATCTTTTTGCGAAGAATGACGCAAAATCTCGGCCGGTACGTTGGATCCTGTTACTCCAAGAGTTTGACCTTGTCATCAAAGAAAAAATAGGATGTGAAAACTTTGTCGCCGACCATCTTTCACGCCTCCCTTCTTCGCCAATGCTTCAAACTCTGATAAACGACGTTGATTGATAGATCGATTTCCGTGTCGTGTTTTGAAAAGTGTAAAGATCACAACCAAAGAAATTTGTAAACCGCAATCAATAACGGTGTCTTTTGTAGGTTCGTCGGTGAATGCGGATCGTCCACAGGAAAAGTGAGATTTGATCGATCTTGTTTTAGTTAAGTTGAAAATTAAAAGATAAAAGGAAATTGATTCAAGATTTATGAAATTTTAGTTTCAAGAATCATCGAAAACTAGATCTAAAATCAAGAAATAATAAAGTTCAAGATGATATCCAAATCGAATGAATTATCAAGATTTGTAAAGAGGCTTGTAAGAATCGATCCAATCGATAGTGATGATGAACAATTATGATTACAAATTCTTATCTATTGATGATTTGTTGCTAGATCAATGACTATCAACGAAGTTTAGGGATCTATTGAAGAAACTAGGGTTTCTCCATCATCATCCCTTGTCCTTTCGTTGATTGGCATTCAAATTCTAGCCTCTAGGAAATTCAATCATCGATCGTTGATCTCTAATTTAAAGCGAAAACATTCAATAAAGCATCTCGCTCAAAACTAGGTCGTCGTTGATTCAATTTCCTAAAGTTTACAAAACTCATAAGACTTAAGAATCGTTCATGAATTTAATCATCATCATCTATCTATTTTCTCGATCCTCCACAAACGGAGTTTTCACTCAAACATTATGAAAAAGAAAACAATCAAGAATTGGTAACTCATCATAATGCTCAAATGTAAAGAAAAGCAAGATCAAGAATTTTCACCTTTTATTATTCGATGTTTCGTTACAATACACTCAAAGACTACAAGATTTTGAGGAGAGAACTCGATCGTCGAACTAGCTTCGCATCGTCTTATTGAGTCGCGGATCGTCGTGGATCACTTGCTCGGATGAAGATCGGCGTTGCTTCAAAAAGGCTTGTTGAATGCTTGCTTGAATCGGTACTCGATGAATCTTGATTTGGATCAAATTGTGTCACTCAATTTGTATGGATTTTGATTTGGATCTTGCTACAACTAATCCACTACCGAACAACCTTTGTAATGAGGTCTTGGGTCCCTTTATATAGTCTTCTCCTTTTGCTTCCCCTAAAAGCTTGATCTAGCTTCCTTTAAAAGCTAAGCTAGGTTTAGCTTCCCTTGTAAGCTTGGTAGTTATGAAGGAAGCTTCTAGATTAAGGTAGTTAGCTAGCTTGTTTGAAAAGCTTGGTAGGTATTTAGCTTGCACAAGAAGCTTGGCTGTTAGAGGAGAAGCTTCTGGAAATCTCTGGAGACTGAAGTGGCTGGAAGAAGTTTGCCTCTTGAAAGGAGACCTCGGGAGAAATGACCAACCCTCGATGAGTGTACGTGGCAGCGGATCCACGGCGGATCGACCAATTCGGCCGCGGATCCACGGCCGTTTAGTGGTATTGGTGCATGAAACTCTCAGGTTGTTTTGGTGCTGATCCTTGGGGACTTATTTTATATCTGGAATATTTTTAGACTTTCTTTTTTACTGCCAAATCCCAACTCTTGGACTTGGTGTATTTTTATCAGCACTTTTATGATTCCGGCTGTTTACCTGGAGAATTTCCTGCACACAATCTCGAGACATGTGTTGCGCTATACAAAAGATCATGCGTGCAATAATAACCACTCAATTTCCCTCAAAATGCTGGTATTAATGTATAACAAATGTAATTTGATATTTTACAGACAAATTTCTAATATGTGCTATATTCATACCGAACACCTTTAGATGATTGCAAAGAGTAGAGAAATTGATGTGTTAAAAATGCAATATTTTCGACTGATCAAATTCCCCCAAATTTTATTTTGGTCGTCTCGAGCAAACTGTTTTATTAGAAAGAGAAGGATAAAATATAAGGAAAAAAACTAACTAGCACACTTTCGTAGGCAACACGGTTGCACTGAGCACGTGCAATAAGCCTTTAAACTTCTAGGTGTCCCTAGTAGGAGGAGTGTTGTCTCCTGAGGGTTTTCAGCGGATTGCACCCACAAAACCCATAAAAAAAAGGAAGACCGTGAAAATTACATATAAAGATAAGAATTGTAAAAGAAAGACTTTGAAAATTAGAGTTTCCAACTAATACTAGCTTTTCGCTTGTCATGAGCCCTATCTTAATAGTCATGAAAAGATGTTAGAAATCACATCATCCCTCAATAAAACATCGTCTTTATTCTTCATTCCTACCTTTCTTCCAAACATCGATCATATACCCCTACGTGTGTGTAAAAGACATCCCTACACTCGGAGAATTCAATTCAAGCTATCATACTCTTTTCCATCTGCCTCAGTACTTTTTAATTGATGAATATTTAGATGGGATTGCTCACAAATTTTTCGTGCGACCGTTAATACTTCTTGAGGTACTAACCGACCGATTACTCATGTGCTTGCTTATTAGGTGTATTAGTATTTTCCTCATCTTGCACCACCTAAGGCTTAGCAGTGACTCCCAGACCAGTTGGTCTAAGGCACTAGGTGATGAAGCACCCTCGCTATATTTTTTTATTGCTGCCTTGGTGATAACAAAACCAGTGTTCATTTTTCTTCACCATTTTATATTTTCTTCATTTATAATTTCCTTCATACTTTGGATTTTAGACAAAAGCATTTCAAGGTATCCTCTACTTTCCCAAGCTTCAAGACGTGTGTAAGTGCGTATAGTAGGGTATCAACATTCAAATGTTTGGCTTCCAGAATAGGAACTATTTTTCAGACTTATTTTTATCCTCAGATTAGTGACTTCCTTCATCTTACTAACCCTTGGGACAACGGCTCATAACTACTTATTACTAGTTCGTTTAAGAAAACTTCTAATTTTCGTGGTTTTCTTAAATTTTTCTAATCTTTTGGATATAATTTTTCACTATCTAATCTTTATTATCTTATTTATATATAATTTTTTTAAATGTTTTGTGCTTATGCAAAAGATGATGCAAAGTGATGCGCAAATAAGCACAAACCTCCCCCAAACTTGTTTTCAACAGTGCCCTCACTGTTGCCTTCTGCTAGATCTCAAAAACCTGTAAGCTTGGGAGGACATTTATTAATGGGGGAAAAATATATTAAAGTGAAAATCCTCCCCCAAATTTATTTTTGGCTATGTTAAAAAACTTTTTATAATTTTGTTTTATATATATATATATTTTTATTTTTCTAAAATTTATTTACAAATTGACTCACCTCCATTCTAAAGATGTGACAAAATTACCAAGTCATGGAGGTGAGGTAGAGGAAAATTAGTCATTATAAAGCGGCTCCTGTAAAAATAGGAGATCCTCCGAGGGGTCAGTGGAAAAATATGGTTTTAATCTATGTCCATTTACTTTGAAAAGTGTACCGTTTTCAACATTTTCAACCTCAACAGCCCCGTGCGGGTATACATACCGCACAACAAAAGGTCCTTTCCACCGAGATCGTAGCTTACCAGCATGAAGATGGAGTCGTGAATCATAAAGAAGGACTTTTTGACCAGGTGTAAAAGTTTTTCTCAAAATGTTTTTATCGTGAAATACCTTAGTCCGATTCTTTACAATTACAGCATTATCGTAAACTTCATCGCGGAGTTCGCTTAGCTCGTTTAATTGCAGCTTCCGAAAGTTGCAGGCTTGATTTAAGTCAAAGTTAAGTTCTCTAATGGCCCACATTGCTTTGTGCTCAATCTCGACCGGAATATGACAAGCCTTCCCAAACACTAGTCTGTAAGGAGACATACCTAGATCGGTTTTATATGCAGTTCGGAACGCCCAAAGAGCATCCGTCAATTTGGTTGACCAATCTTTTCGATTTTTAGAAACAGTTTTCTCCAAAATTTGTTTAATTTGTCTGTTAGAAACCTCAGCTTGCCCGCTCGTTTAGGGATGATAGGGTGTGGAAAGTTTGTGGTTGATTACATATTTCCGCATCAAAGTCTCGAAAGACCGATTGCAGAAATGTGTCCCGTTATCGCTAATGATAGCGCGTGGGTGTCCAAATTGCGAAAAAATGTTTTCTTTTAAGAACTTAATGACAACCTTTTTGTCATTAGTGCGACAAGGAATAGCTTCAACCCATTTCGAGACGTAATCAACCACAAGCAATATGTACAGATTCCCAAAGGAGTTGGGAAAAGGACCCATAAAGTCAATACCCCAAACGTCAAAAATTTCAACCACTAAGATGGGTTGCTGTGGCATCTCATTTCTCCAGGAAATCCTACCTGTGTGTTGACACTGTGCACAGGTTTTGCAATGATCAAATGCATCTTTGAACAAAGTCGGCCAATAGAAACCGCATTGCAAAACCTTCTCCGCCGTCTTTCGAGGACCGAAATGACCCCCACATGCCTGATCATGACAAAAAGATAGAACACTCTTGAATTCATCCTTAGGGACACATCTGCGAATGATCTGGTCAGGACAATACTTAAACAGATATGGTTCGTCCCAGTAAAAATGTTTTACTTGGGATAGAAATCGATGTTTGTCCTGTTTCGACCATTCGCGGGGAATAAGTCCCGTAACAAGATAATTCACAATATCCCTGAACCAAGGTTCATCGGATACACTCAAGAGTTGTTCGTCGGGAAAAGAATCATTGATCGGCAGGGTCACAGGTGAAGAAGAGATGCGCGAAATATGGTCGGCTACAATGTTTTCACATCCTTTCTTATCTTTAATAACAAAATCAAATTCTTGTAATAGAAGGATCCAACGTATTAGCCTACCTTTAGCATCTTTCTTCACCAAAAGATGTTTCAAGGCGGAATGGTCAGTGTACACAACAATAGGTGAGTCAATCAAGTAAGGCCTGAATTTTTCTAATGCAAATACAACTGCCAAGATTTCTTTTTCGGTGGTTGTATAATTAATTTGAGCATCATTCAGGGTCTTGCTTGCATAATAGATCGCGTGTGGCATCTTTTGAATGTGCTGTCCTAAGACTGCACCAACTGCAAAATCTGATGCATCACACATAAGCTCAAGAGGGTGGTTCCAATCTGGATAAGATAGAACGGGGGCTGTAGTGAGAGAGTGTTTGAGTGAGTCGAATGCTGCCTCACAATCCGAGTCAAAGTGAAAGGTTGTGTCCTTGGACAAGAGAAGAGTTAAAGGTCTAGCAATTTTGCTAAAATCCTTAATGAATCTCCTGTAAAAGCCAGCAGGGCCAAGAAAAGATCGTATATCCTTGACGCATTTGGGATGAGGAAGGCTTTTAATGACATCTATTTTAGTTTTGTCAGCCTCAATGCCTTTCCGTGAAATCACATGTCCAAGCACAATTCCCTCTTGGACCATGAAATGGCATTTTTCCCAATTCAAGGTTAAGTTCTTCTCTTTACAACGAGTAAGAACTGTGTCAAGATGAGATAGGCAGTCAGAAAAAGAATCTCTGAATATCGAGAAATCGTCGATGAAGATCTCCAGAAAATTCTCGACCATGTCCGAGAATATCCCCATCATACATCGCAGAAATGTAGCGGGAGTATTGCATAACCAAAAGGGCATGCGTCTATAAGCAAAAGTATCAAAAGGACAAGTAAATGTGGTTTTGTCTTGATCTTTTTTGGCAATAGGGACCTGGTTATAGCCAGAGTATCCGTCCATAAAGCAATAATATTCCCGTCCAGCTAAGTGTTCTAGCATCTGGTCAATGAAAGGCAGAGGAAAGTGGTCTTTCCTCGTTGCGGCATTGAGTTTTCTGTAATCAATACATACACGCCACCCAGTTTGAGTGTGTGTCTGGATTAACTCATTTGCCTCATTTGTTATGACCGTGATACCAGATTTCTTAGGGACTACATGAATTGGACTCAGCCATTGGCTATCGGAGATTGGGTAAATGATACCATTGTCAAGGCATTTGACGATTTCTTTCTTCACCGCATCCTTCATGATGGGGTTTAACCGTCTCTGTGGTTCTCAGGTTGGCTTGTCTTCATCCATCAGATGTATATGATGTGCTACAATCAAGGGACTGATCCCTTTGACGTCAGCCATAGTCCAACCAAACACCTGCCTATTAGATCTTAATACCGTCAAAAGCGCATTCTCTTGCTCTGAGGCTAGAGAAGCAGATATGATCACAGGTAATGACTCATTCTCACCTAAATATGCATATTTAAGATGAGAAGGTAAAGTTTGAGATCTAATGCTGGCGGAGAAATTATAGAAGGTGGGGTCATCGAATGATATTCAGAGTCACAAAGAAGCTCGTAGCCTGCATAGGATACAGACTCGGACGGTGATGAGTCAAGAGTGTCAGACTCAAGCGTAGAAAATGTGTCGTCACTAAGATGTGACAGATCAAACATTGATGTGCTAGTGTCGTCGAGATCTTCAAAGCAAAGTTCATCAACTTCGCAACTTTCGGGAGCAATCTCGTGGAACGAACAGACATCAAGTATGTGAGTAGAGGGTTCAAATGGCTGAATTCCAATTTTGTTGATGTTCAGTTCAATTGTCATTTTTTCAAAAGATAGATTCATTGAACCGTTTCGATAGTTAATGACAGCATTGGAAGTGGCAAGGAATGGTCGACCCAAAATCACCGGAATTTGGTTCTGTGGGTTTGCTACAGGTTGTGTATCGAGAACAATAAAGTCCATAAGGAATATGAATTCCCTAACTTTTATTAACACATCCTCCAGTTCACCACTAGGTTTGGTGATTGAACGGTTTGCCATTTGGATAGTGCAATGAGCTGGTTTCAACTCTCCAATCCCTAACTGATCGTAGACAGAATATGGAAGCAGGTTAACACTTGCGCCAAGGTCAAGTAAAGAACGGTTAATGTTTTTACCCCCAATAGAAATCGATATCGTAGGATAACCTGGGTCCTTACGTTTCTTTCGTAACTGTGGGGTAAAAGCAGTGCTAACATTATTAGTCATGAAGACCTTCTTAGGCACTTGAGTCTTCCTCTTCCTAGTGCACAAGTCTTTGAGAATTTTCGTATAAGCGGGGACTTGTTGAATAGCATCTAAGAGTGGGATGTTGATGTTAACCTGTTTGAACATTTCCATAATCTTCTCCATATGTGGATTCAATTTGTTTTCCCTTAACCGATTCGGATAAGGAGCTTTAGCAATAAGAGCAGGGTCCAACATTGGAGAAGGTGATGTGTGTGGAACTGATGCCAGAATAGGAGTTAGGATCGTCTTTGGTGGACTAGAAGAGGTTTGATAAGGTGTCGAGCCTTGGGGAAAACGAAGAATAGGCTCGCAAGAAGGTGGTGGTGTAGAAGAACTGGGGTCAGAAGTAGAAGTGTGTGTGGAGGGAAAAGTCTCAGCCGGGGTATTATTGATAAATTTTTCATTATCATCAATCTCTTCCCCAACGTGATTATTCAGCACTCTTCCTGATCTCAACGTTGTGATGGCGTTCACATTATAGTGTTGTGAATGCCCGGAATTCGGTAAGGGTTGAGACGGAAGTTTCCCTTTCTCTTTTGCACTCATTTCAGCTTTTAATTGGGCGATTTGAGCATCCATCGATTTTAAACTCTCAGCTTGGAGGTCAGAGTTTTTCTCGAATTTATCGAGGGAAGACCTAAATTTAGCCGACATTTGTTTCATGTACATTTCAAAAGTTCGTTCGAGTGAAGAGGAAATATCAGTACCAGTCAAGTGCAAAGGATTATACGGTGCAGGTATGTTGACTGGATTTTGAAAGTTTTATGATTGATAGGGGTGATGAGTCAGTTGAAATGGCTTCTGTTGTGGTGGAGGACCCCTTTGGAAATTGTTTTGATTTGGAACCGTGTTTTGATTTTGTTGTTGGTTCCAAGCAAAGTTAACAACAAGCTCATCAACAAACTCAATATCAGCAACCTTTCCAACCCCAACCTTACCAAAATCAAACGAAAAATTTTGCACCTAACAATTCTTTTCCTCAGAACAATTTTGTTCCACCAAATAACGATATGGTTTCCTCGTTAGAACGAAGTCTGGAGACGTTTTTAAAACAATCAACTCAATCCTCAGCCAACATCCAGTCTTCCTTTCAGTCTTTGGTGTAACACACTGCGTCACATGGGCAAAAGGTCAAAACCATTGAAACCCAGATTGCACAACTGAATGCAGCTTTAAGCGAGCGAGAGAAAGGAAAGCTTCCATCTCAACCACTCCCAAATCCTGGTCATCCACAAAATGCACATATTGCTCTTGAACAACAAGACCATAATGTGAGTGCCGTGACTACATTGAGCTCTGGAAGGATGTTGCACTACAATGTTGGCACTGATAATGACACCCCGGCCGCCGCTTCTTCTTCTTCTTCGTCGTCTTCAGAGCCTATTCTCCATTCTTCACAAGTCTCCACTTCTTCTGCTCCTCCGAACGGACCCACATCTCAATCCACGAAAACACCAGCACTGGGATCTGTTAGGTCCACGTTATCCACCCCGGTTCTTTCGTGAAGGCGGAATAGGTAAAACGAAAATTTTTCCCTAGCTAGGTAACTTGGACCGTTTCATGAAGGATCGTTGCTAAACAAAACTAACAAAAATCTACAAGTTATAACTACTATGTAGAATGGTTATACCTAGTCTTGAACTCCTTCTCTTCTTGTTGTTCTCTTGAACTCCTTCTCTTCTTGTTGTTCTCCTCCTTGCTTGCTCCTTGTAGTAGTTTGAACGGCTCCTCCTTCTCGTCTCCTCTTTGCCGAAGATAGATCCACCCGAGGGCCTCGAACTTGAGCTCCTACCTCAACCTAGAGGTAACTAAGGTATTTGGTTTGCCAAACCTAGTACCCTAGAATGAGTAGAGATGTGTTATGGTGGGTTTGTCTCAAAAACTTATGATTTCCAACACATGGAACACTTAATCTTTTAGAGAAGAAGAAGAAGAGCTTTTGCAAAGAGAGAGAAAATATATGATAGAATGAGAGCTCTCTTTTGCAACCATGCTCATATGAGAATAATAGATTAAAAATAATAATCAAAAAAGAAAATGTGATGGTGAGTATGGAATGACCATTATCATTTCATAATAAATGCAATTTGCAAAGATCAAGAAGCATCTTTGATATGAAATGATTATGGTCAAAATGTCAACAATGGTCAAAATGTCCACCATGGTCAAATGGTCAACCTAACCATCACACAACAATCCTTGATTATCATTATTAATCATATTTATCATCCTCATTAGGGTTTGGAAAAAGTCAACGGTCAACAAGTCAACCAAAGTCAAACGGTCAACAACCCTAATGAGAATCCTCTGCCTCTGCCTCTATCAACTGTGCATACACACCCGCATCCGTGTTCCAAGGAACACGAATGCACCGAGACAAAACCAATCCCAAAACCAATACCAGTATCTGGCTTAAACCAAAGCCCACTAGTAATAACTGCCCGGTCACCAAACGTGCACAAGTGCGCGAGTGTGAACGAACCCTGTCGCAAAACCATGCGACCTCAACTCAGTTTTGCCCAAAGGCGAGTAACCCTCTGTGTGGGACTCTAAAGACTCGACACTACGCTGGCAGTAGGGTTAACCACAGATCGTAAGCGGCACTAGCAGTACGTAACGGTCCCCAGGTAGATGCCGATAAGAAGACTGATGAGGTGAATCCATCCGAACTCCTACTGAGCCTATATGTGAAAATCTCCGTACTGTCCGGTCTGTTCGTTTAAGAACATCGCATGGCGGGCCTAGGGGGCGGTAAACGTCAGTCCCCTACTAGCGGTACAAGTCATGCCGGAGTGTAGCCTAGAACACCTAAGATAACACTGGAAACCTACCAGTCTATCTCGCTTGCCCTGGCCAGGGACTTTGTGTAATGGCTCTCCTAGACACAGCACGATATCAACCCCAAATACCGGGAGAGACGAATCCTGTCTAACCGTCACTGCTTCCAAGTACTTCGGGACTGCACCCAACTACTACCTGTTTGCACGACTCAGTAGAGCCGTGGTAGGGTAGTAATCTAAGAACAGTGGGAACACACTCGAGGCGGAGTGACAGTGTCAAGTCAACGGACTAAGCTGTACTCATGTCATCTGGGAACTGTTAACCGACGATAGGTATAACACCAACCAACAGTTCCCGACAAGTCTTGTCCAGTGTACTCGTAACCTAACGAGCACCTGCATACTATCTCCAGTACGATGTACTGATGGCTATGGGACAGAACATCTCCCCTGCTGGGAAGAGAAGCGTATGCACTAGTCTACTCTAGAGTATCGATACCCAATCTCGATAATCCTACGACTAGGGACCAAAATAAGGATGTGCTTATAGACTACCCAGCCCCCACTAGTGTGATCGCCATCACAACGCCGGTAGTCAAGCAAAGATCCTAAGGGCTCTACCAATATGTTTTTAGCGATATGTTAAAAGAAACATATACACATATTAAGATAGAAACAAACCAAGTAGCATACTACTATATCGAGCAAGACTGTCGTAAAACCATATATATATATATCCCAAGCCTCCAAAATGTATTATACAAACCAGTACTATACAATAATGGCCTCTAGGGCATACATATCTAACAATCTCCCACTTGCACTAAAGGCCAGTAATTGGTGTACCGCATACCCAACGTCTGCACTAAGGCGAGCTGCCGGCGTACCGCATACCCAATAGCTCAAAAAGTCGCTCGAACTTTGTTTGAGGGAGGGCCTTCGTGAATGGATTCGCTGTGTTGTCTTTTGTGTCCACTCTCTGTACCTCGATCTCCTGGCGATCAATGATCTCCCTGATCAGGTGATACCACCTTAAGATGTGTCTGGATTTCTGATGGGACCTTGGTTCCTTCGCTAAAGATATAGCCCATTGTTATCGCAATACAAAGGTATTAGGTCAACAATGGACGGAACCACCTGAAGTTCACTAATGAACTTCTTTATCCAGACCGCCTCTTTTGCGGCATCGCTTGCAGCAATGTATTCAGCCTCCATCGTCAGGTCTCCGACGGTATCCTATTTTGGAACTCCTCCAACATACCGCCCCTCCGTTGAGGGTAAACACAAAACCCGAGACAGACTTGTTGTCATCTTTGTCACTCTCGAAGCTTGAATCGGTAAAGGACTCGACCCTGAGGTCTCCATTACTGTAAACCAGGAACATCTCCTTAGTCCTTCTCAGATACTTGAGAATGTTCTTCACTGCTGTCCAGTGGTCCTCACCTGGGTCTGACTGATACCGGCTCACCACGCTCAGCGCGTAAGCTACATCTGGTCTTGTACATAGCATCGCATACATTATAGATCCTACCGCCGAAGCGTAGGGTATAGTGTTCATGCGAACCCTCTCCTCGTCAGTCTTAGGAGACATCTTCTTGGAGAGGGTAATTCCGTGCAATGCGGGTATGTTACCGCGCTTGGAATCCTCCATACTAAATCTCTTTAGTACGGTCTCTATGTACCTGGACTGCGAAAGTCCCAGTAGTCTCTTGGATCTATCTCTGTAGACCTTGATCCCCAGAATGTACGAGGCATCACCCAAGTACTTCATGGAGAACCGTTGTAACAAGAATAGCTTGACCGATTGTAGCATAGGAATGTCATTTCCTATCAAAAGAATGTCGTCCACGTACAAGACTAGAAATATGACAGTTCGTCCTACAATCTTCTTATAGACACAAGGTTCATCTTCGTTCTTGATGAAATCAAATTCCTTGATTGCCTCATCAAAACAGATGTTCCAGCTCCGCGATGCCTGCTTCAATCCATAAATGGATTTGAGTAACTTGCACACCTTTCCGCTGCTCCCACTGTCCACGAAACCTTCTGGCTGATCCATGTAAACGCACTCTTCTAAACAGCCGTTCAGAAAAGCCGTTTTAACGTCCATTTGCCAGATTTCATAGTCATGGAAGGCAGCAATGGCAAATAGGATCCGAATGGATTTGAGCATAGCCACTGGGGAAAAAGTTTCGTCATAGTCCAAACCAGGTCTTTGACGAAAACCTTTTGCAACGAGTCTACCTTATAGGTTTCCACCTGCCCATCTACACCAAGTTTTTCCTTCTATAGATCCATTTGCATCCAACGGGTTTTACCCCAGGTGGAGCAATATCCAAGGTCCACACTTTATTGGTGTACATGGACTTCATCTCGGATTGCATTGCATCCAGCCACTTATCAGAGTCCCTACTGGTAATGGCCTGCCTGAAACTGGTAGGGTCATCTTCTTCCAAGATGCAATCCTCTCGATCCCCGTCTATGAGAAAACCGTAGTATCTCTCGGGCGGATGAGAAATCCTACCAGATCTGCGAAGTGACTGAGGTTCGTCTGGGGTTATTGAATCCAGTGGTTCCTCCAAATTTTCAGTTACATTTTGTGGTCGCTGAATTTCTTCCAGTTCTACCGAACTCCCACTAGTTTCTTTTGCAAGAAACTCCCTTTCTAAAAAGGTAGCGTGGCGAGATACAAACACCTTCTGTTCCTCAGTGTGGTAGAACAGATATCCTAGTGAGTCTTTAGGATATCCCATAAATTTACATAGAACTGATCGTGCCTCTAACTTGTCCGGTTTCTGTGTTTTCACATAGGCCGGACAACCCCATATCTTAATAAATTTAAGACATGGTTTCTTACTGCTCCATATTTCATACGAAGTTCTAGGCATAGATTTGGACGGAACTTGATTCAAAAGGTATGCCGCTGTCTGAAGCGCATGTCCCCAGAATGAAAGAGGCAACTCGGCATTACTCATCATGGAGCGAACCATATCCAGTAGGGTACGATTCCTCCGCTCCGATACACCGTTGTGCTGTGGTGTATAAGGAGGATTAAGCTGAGAGAGAATACCATTCTCTTTTAAGTAATCTAGGAATTCCATGCTTAAGTACTCCCCTCCTCTATCGGACCGGAGGATCTTGATACTCTTACCAATCTGGTTCTCTACTTCGTTTCTGAATTCCTTGAATTTCTCAAAAGCTTCAGATTTGTGTTTCATCAGATACACATATCCGAACCTAGAGAGATCGTCAGTGAATGTGATGAAGTACGAGAACCCACCCCTTGCATGTATAGACATCGGACCACATACATCACTGTGTATGAGTCCCAAGAGCTCTGCTGCCCTTTCTCCATGTCCGGTGAACGGAGATTTGGTCATCTTTCCTTTGAGACAAGACTGACAAGTTTCATAAGATGAAAACTCGAACGTATCCAAGAGTCCATCTTTATGCAACTTACTTAGTCTTTTCTCTCCGATATGACCAATTCTACAATGCCACAAGTAGGATTCGTTCGTATCTGAACTCTTCCTCTTGCGTGTGTTTTGTACATTGAGAACTGTATTCTGATTTAGAACGTAGATACCATTACACAGTGTACCTTCTGCAACCAGTACCTTGTGAAGGTAGATTTTCATGATATTTCTATCAAGAACAAAGTTATATCCATCTTTATCGAGTAAAGAAACTGATATGATGTTGCAAACCATGGAAAGTACATAGTAGCAATCGTTCAAAATCATAGTATTGCCATTTGGCAACACTAGGTGATATTCACCGACGGCTGCAGCATTAACTTGTGCTCTGTTCGCTACTCTGAGCGACATATCACCAGGTACAACTTTCCTACTTTTTCTCAGTCCCTGCAATAAATTACAGATATGAGATCCTGATCCGGTATCAAGTACCCAGGAGGTAGGGCTGACCGTAAAGCAGTTCTCAATTACAAGAACACCTGAAGTAGATGCAAAACCATGCTTCTTCTTCAACTGGGTATCCTTGGAATCCATACAATCCTCTTTCCCTTGCTCATACTTATGACTGTTGTCGTAAGTTAGAGCTGAACCAACGTTCCCCAGCCCCGAATAAGAATTCGGATCGGTCAAGCGATACATTTTATTATCTTGATTAGGGCGTGAAATGGCTGCTACCTGGAGAGAGAGAAAAGAAACACTCAGCGTGCGCTCTTGCAAGATTAGATTGGTTTATTGATTTATCTAATCAGGATGGCTCCCACTGTTTCCTCAAATTCTTCTTCAAACCCTAAAAGAAGAACTGGTCAGGATTAATCGCACGTCACAATACTTGCTTAACCTTTCGGCCAGGCTGGTGTTGGTACTTCGAGGGAGGTTTTCCAACGCTTTCGCGAAGTTCCTTAATTAAATAACCTCTTTTCCCTGGAGGCGTAGCCCCGCTAACACCGTTCTAGGCACCTACTTGGTTTATAGCATTGATTGTTAAGTGAAAAAATCTCCCGAGAGTAATCCAACTCATCAGTGGGATCGGGATCCAACTATCATTGTGCGATGACCTAGATGGAATCCACTCTAGTCACCACACTCCAGAAGGTATGCTGAATCTGCAAGTTTCAGTTTCTTTAGAAACTCCCGATGTGGATTTTTGCCCCTAGGACCCAAGTGACCTTGACGAATAATCAACAAATCAAAAGGTCCTAGTCAAGTTCAACACGTCGTTTTCCAGGATTGCATTAGACCCGCCCGCATGATCCTTGACGAATAATCAACAAAATCATGTGACCGTCCTAACCAATCGCATCTATCAGTGCAACAGATAATTATTACTTAGCTACCATTCACTGTGCCTTGACGAATAATCAACAAACGCAACACGAATACTAAGTATTAATTTTCTGAAACGACGGAGGGCTACGGCTGGGTTTTTGGCGAAAAACCCGTTAACGTAATGAACTTGATATCGTTGAAGGAACCTGATAACCCTTTTTTTTGAAAATATAGTGGCGAAGATTTTTGCTAAAAAGGTCACTCCCTGTGAAGGGATCTCGGCTCTTTCCTCGTCGAATGAGGTGCAGGATATTCCAAACTGAATACCTCGATGCAAAGCAAGAATAATCGACTATAGTGAAGTTATTACCCTGACGCAAACTTTTTGTCTAAGGGATCTCGGCCCTTGCCTCGTCGACTGAGGCGCTGGGCATTCATAACCGAATACCTCTATGCAAAACAAAAGAGAACGTCCTTGCAATAACAGCTTTTAAAATTGTTCCAACAACGTCTTTTTGGTTTATTTTTCTTTGCATTAATTTAATGCGTCCCATCAGTTAATCCTACCATTGCAGAAAACAACGAAAAATATGACGTACGCTTATGCCATCCGCATTCGCCATGGGGTCCCGTCATCACCCGTTAGGTTACTTAACTAACGAAAGAGTGCGGGCTGGACTAGCGCGGATGCAAAACATAAGCAACGACTACATAGATATCATATATATATATATATATTCACATTCGTCAGATGCAATGATAGCCATTCCAGATCACAGATGAATACTTTGGATATACTAGGAATCTGCATTCCGTTCGAGCCTGCAACGAAAAATAGATTACACGGTCGCGATGAATAGCCAAATACCCCACCCTAGACCCTACGGGTGCGGCAAACTACCCGCCAAATACCCGAAGTGAAGCAACCTCCCTCAACAAAGTGAGTAGGACACTCGGCACTTCGAGGTACCCGGTAGTTTGTGCACCCCACCTTGGGTCTATCCTAGGAGAAAAAATAGACAAAGAAATTATACAATGACGGCTACAACCACATCCCGGATGTGCGGCCAAACAAATAATATTACATCAATTTACATATTACATGAATTGAAAGATAAAGAAAACTCTCATATCACAACCCCCGGCTATTCATCCGTGACAATCCAACGAATTCATATACACAAACTATCAACATTACAGATCACAGATATGTATCACCCCCACTAATCGATGTATAGCGATTAGCAGACGTTCGATACATATATCACATTACAGATATAACCCATTAGCCAAAGTCTACAGAGCTTCGATCAAAACACGGATTTGTAACCACCCCAAAAACAAATTTGTTCTCTGGAAAATCTGGGCAGAAAAATCAAATACTGAAAATCCAAAAACATCCAAATACGAACACTACACAATACCCGGTCTACGGCGAGTCAACTCGGCCGCAGTTCCGCGGCAGGAAGCATGTTCTTGCCGCAGATCCGCGGCGCTTTGACCGGGTCACTGGATCGTTTTTGTTCTGTGTTTTTAAAAAACCCTGAGCCGATTTTTCATGTATGTTAAATCATTTTTAGAGCAGTATAAAAAATCGGCAGAAACATGGTTTTTCCGGACGTGTTTTGCGATTTTTGTCCGATCGAAATTCTAGATACTTTGCTAACATGCTAGTTTGTGTTTAGCTTGGCTCTGATACCACTGTTAGGTCCACGTTACCCACCCCGGTTCTTTCGGGAAGGCGGAATAGGTAAAACGAAAATTTTCCCTAGCTAGGTAACATGGACCGTTTCATGAAGGATCGTTGCTAAACAAAACTAACAAAAATCTACAAGTTATAACTACTATGTAGAATGGTTATACCTAGTCTTGAACTCCTTCTCTTCTTGTTGTTCTCCTCCTTGGTTGCTCCTCGTAGTAGTTTGAACGTCTCCTCCTTCTCGTCTCCTTATTTCCGAAGATAGATCCACCCGAGGGCCTCGAACTTGAGCTCCTACCTCAACCTAGAGGTAACTAAGGTATTTGGTTTGCCAAACCTAGTACCCTAGAATGAGTAGAGATGTGTTATGGTGGGTTTGTCTCAAAAACTTATGATTTCCAACACATTGAACACTTAAGCTTTTAGAGAGGAAGAAGAAGAGCTTTTGCAAAGAGAGAGAAAATATATGATAGAATGAGAGCTCTCTTTTGCAACCATGCTCATATGAGAATAATAGATTAACAATAATAATCAAAAAAGAAAATGTGATGGTGAGTATGGAATGACCATTATCATTTCATAATAAATGCAATTTGCAAAGATCAAGAAGCATCTTTGATATGAAATGATTATGGTCAAAATGTCAACAATGGTCAAAATGTCCACCATGGTCAAATGGTCAACCTAACCATCACACAACAATCCTTGATTATCATTATTAATTATATTTATCATCCTCATTAGGGTTTGGAAAAATTCAACGGTCAACAAGTCAACCAAAGTCAAACGGTCAACAACCCTAAAGAGAATCCTCTGCCTCTGCCTCTATCAACTGTGCATACACACCCGCATCCGCGTTCCAAGGAACACGAATGCAATGAGACAAAACCAATCCCAAAACCAATACCAGTATCTGGCTTAAACCAAAGCCCACTAGTAATAACTGCCCGGTCACCAAACGTGCACAAGTTCGCGAGTGTGAACGAACCCTGTCGCAAAACCATGCGACCTCTACTAAGTTTTGCCCAAAGGCGAGTAACCCTCTATGTGGGACTCTAAAGACTCGACACTACGCTGGCAGTGGGGTTAACCACAGACCGCAAGCGGCACTAGCTGTACGTAACGGTCCCCAGGTAGATGCCGATAAGAAGACTGATGAGGTGAATCCATCTGAACTCCTACTGAGCCTGTATGTGACAATCTCCGTACAGTCCGTTCTGTTCGTCTAAGAACATCGCATGGCGGGCCTAGGGGGGTAAACGTCAGTCCCCTACTAGCGGTACAAGTCGTGCCGGAGTGTAGCCCAGAACACCTGAGATAACACTGGAAACCTACCAGTCTATCTCGCTTGCCCTGGCCAGGGACTTTGTGTAATGGCTCTCCTAGACACAGCGCGATATCAACCCCCAATACCGGGAGAGAGGAATCCTGTCTAACCGTCACTGCCTCCAAGTGCTTCGGGACTGCACCCAACTACTACCAGTTTGCACGACTCAGTAGAGCCGTGGTAGGGTAGTAATCTAAGAACAGTGGGAACATACTCGAGGCGGAGTGACATTTTCAAGTCAACGGACTAAGCTGTACTCATGTCACCTGGGAACTGTTAACTGACGATAGGTATAATACCAAACAACAGTTCCCGACGAGTCCTGTCCAGTGTACTCGTAACCTAACGAGCACCTGCATACTATCTCCAGTACGACGTACTGATGGCTTTGGGACAGACCATCTCCCCTGTTGGGAAGAGAAGCGTATGCACTAGTCTACTCTGGAGTATCGATGCCCAGTCTCGATAATCCTACGACTAGGGCCCAAAATAAGGATGTGCTTATAGACTACCCAGCCCCCACTAGTGTGATCGCCATCACAACGCCGGTAGTCAAGCAAAGATTCTAAGGGCTCTACCAATATGTTTTTAGCGATATGTTAAAAGAAACATATACACATATTAAGATAGAAACAAACCAAGTAGCATACTACTATATCGAGCAAGACTGTCGTAAAACCATATATATATATCCCAAGCCTCCAAAATGTATTATACAAACCAGTATTATACAATAATGGCCTCTAGGGCATACATATCTAACAGGATCCGTTCCAACTTCGCAATCTCCTCCACAATTATTCGACTCAACCAATTTTCAAAATGTTTCATTTCCAAACTGGTTGAGGTCCAATAAACAAAATCCACAGATGGAGAAGAATGTGGAGTTGTTTAAACAAGTTAACATTAACATTCCCCTCTTGTATGCAATCCAATAAGTCCCTTCTTATGCAAAAATCTTAAAGGACTTATGCACTAAGAAAAGGAAATCACAGGTACCTAAGAAAGTTTTCTTAGCTAGTGTCGTGAGTGATGCTCTTACGCAACCTTTACCTCAAAAATGAAAGGACCCTGGTTGTCCTACTATATCAATAACTATTGGGGATAAGAACATCAACCGCGCACTTTTGGATCTTGGTGCCAGTGTTAACCTACTTCCTTATTCGGTATATGAGCAATTAGGTGTAGGAGAGCTGAAACTTACACATTGTACTCTCCAAATGGCCGACCAATCTATCACCCATCCTAGTGGTGAGTTAGAGGATGTGTTGATCAAAGTTGGGGACTTCATATTCCCCGTTGATTTTATCGTTCTGTAGCTAACCCTTGGAATCAAATTCCGGTGACACTCGGTCGACCATTCCTTGCGACTTCGAATACCGTGACCAATTGTCGGAATGGTTCGATAAACCTATTTTTCTGAAACATGACAATTGAACTCAACATTTTTAAGTTGAGGAATCAGCCCTCTGAACCTAATGCTAATATACTAGACGTTTGCTCGATCCAAGAGATCACCCCGGAGGACTGTGAATTAGAGAAATTTTTGCCTGATCGCAGCAATTTTAACGCCACTAGTGCGTTCCTCCTTGAACCTGATACTACTTTTACTCCAGATAATGACTGCGAGTGTTTCACTTTCTCGAACGAACTTGACCAGTCACCACTCGAGTTTGAATCCTTTGAGTTCTCGGATGAGTTAACTGAATCATCCGACTCGGTTGCTTACACTCATTTTGAACCTCTGCTGGAATCCTTTGAATTCGAGACAGTTTTGCCGATTCTACCTTCAATCGTTTCACCTCCGACGCTCGAATTCAAGTTGTTTCCGTCTCACCTTAAATACGCCTACTTAGGTGAGAATGAGACACTCCCTGTTATCATCTCAGCTTCTCTAGCCTCAGAGCATGAGAAAGCCTTTCTAACGGTCTTGCAGACCAATCGGAAAGCCTTTGGCTGGACTATGGCGGACATCAAAGGGATTAGTCCCCTGATAGATGATCATCATATTCATATGATGGATGATGCCAAACCAGCCAGGGATCCACAGAGACGACTCAACCCAGTCATGAAGGAGGCTGTTAAAAAGGAGATCGTAAAGTGTCTCGATAGTGGTATCATTTACCCAATCTCTGATAGTCAGTTGGTTAGCCCCATTCACATCATCCCAAAGAAATCAGGCATAACGGTCATAACTAATGAGGTGAACGAGTTAATTCCTACTCGCATCCAAACTGGGTGGCGAGTATGCATCGATTATAGGAAACTCAACGTCGCGACACGAAAGGACCACTTTCCATTACTTTTCATTCACCAAATGCTTGAACGATTGGCTTGGCATGAATACTACTGCTTTATGGATGGCTACTCCGACTATATCAAATTCCCATCGCCGAAAAAGATCAGGACAATACCACATTCACTTGTCCTTTCGGCACGTTTACATATCGTAGCATGCCCTTTGGATTATGCAATGCGCCCGCTACTTTCTAGCGGTGTATGATGGGAATTTTTTCAGACATGGTGAAAAAATTCTTGGAGATCTTCATGGATGATTTCTCCATTTTCGGGGACTCCTTTGATGAGTGTTTGCTACATCTCGACGCAATGTAAGGATAAGAACCTTACTTTAAATTAGGATAAGTGCCACTTCATGGTGCGTGAAGGTATTGTCTTAGGACATATCATCTTGCAAAATGGCATTGAGGTGGATAAAGCGAAAATTGAAGTCATTTCCAATCTCCCTCCTCCCAAGTGCGTCTGAGAAATTCGAGCCTTCCTTGGCCATACCGGTTTCTATAGACGGTTCATCAAGGACTTTAGCAAGATTGCTAGGCCCTTTACTCTTTTGCTTGCCAAGGACACCACATTCGATTCCGACTCGAGCTGTATAGATGCGTTCGAGTCATTAAAAAGCTCACTTATTTCTTCTCCCGTTCTTTCTTCTCCTGACTGGATGCATCCATTTGAGATTATGTGCGATGCATCCGATTTTGCCATTGGTTCTGTCCTTGGACAGCACATCAATAAGATGCCACATGTAATCTATTATGCTAGCCGAACCTTGAACAATGCCCAATTAAATTACACAACAACCGAGAAGGAATTCTTGGCTGTTGTGTTTGCCTTAGAAAAGTTCAGGCCTTATTTAATCGGCTCTCCAGTCATCGTATACACAGACCATTCTGCTCTTCGTCATATTTTTGTGAAGAAGGACGCAAATTTTCGGCTGGTACGTTGGATCCTCTTACTTTAAGAGTTTGACTTTGTCATGAAAGACAAAACAGGATGCGAAAACATAGTCGCCGACCATCTTTCATGCCTTCCTTCTTCGCCGACGCTTCAAACTTCGATAAACGACGTTTTTCCGGATGAGCAGCTCTTGACAGTATCGTGCGAACCTTGGTTCGCAGATATTGAAAACTATCTATCGACCGGACTACTGCCGAATGAATGGTCAAAACAGGACAGACTTCGATTCCTAACCAAGGTAAAACAATTTTATTGGGACGAACCTTATCTGTTCAAATACTATCCCGGCCAGATTATTTGTCGGTGTGTCCCCGACAATGAATTCAAGAGCGAGCTGTCATTTTGCATCAGTATAAATAATCTCAATCGACTCTCATCCGTATACCAACATATCACCAAATCATCATATCACGTCATATATCCTTTTCATCACATTTATATCCCTCATCAGGTCAATTTTACAAATACATGCTACCTTTACTATAAGCATAAGTATCTAATCTAACATACATACCCGAACCATACCAACAGTTTTTTTTGAAAGATGTGAATCGTAGTTTTGAAAGTAGGGGCTACGGTGTTTTTAAAGAAAGATATCAATTGAAAATTCGTAACTTCGCTCAAGGTATCTGTTTAAAAGATGCATATGATTCTTCAGTTTAGAAATAAGTATGTTTCGGATGACGTATCTACGTCGGCTATCTAGTCCTATAGTACCCTAAACGGTACTATCGTCATACGTCATCCTCAAATTCAGTCATCACATATAAGTCGTATCAAAACACTTCTAACTATCCTTAGTTTCTAATATGGTTTCTATAGCTATTTATAATTCTAACCCTAGTTTCATACTCTAGGTTTTCTTAACCATATGCTACAAATCGGTTTCCACCAAAACATTGCGGGGGTGCTATACGCCATCCACCCTACTTCCTCCGTAGATATAGCTCTACTCACCTTGCGACTTGCTCGCCGAACTCGATGACGCCATGCTCCATCGCTTCGGAATCCATGTGAAGGTACCTACAATAATACATAATCGCAAATGAGTATTAAAATCAAGGCGGAAAACCAAAACGGTACACGCTTCGCTCACAGGTTAAAACCTATAGCCTTGCATGCAAAACACGACCAATAACCCTAGTCGTTGACGTTTAAACGCCACACGAAGGAAATCTTGTTAGTATATATGCCCTAGAGGCCATTACTGTATCATACTAGATTGTATATTACTTGATGGAAGCTTGGGATATTCATCTTGTATTGACATTCTTGCTCAAAATGGTAGTATGCTACTTGGTTTGTTTCTGTTTTAATGTGTGCATGTGTTTCTTTTAGCATATCGCCTTTACACATTAGTGGAGCCCTTAGGATCTTTGCTTAATTACCAGCGTTGTGATGGCAGTCACACTCGTGGGGCTGGGTAATCCATAAGCACATCTTTATGCAGGTCCCTAGTCGCATGACTATCGAGACAGGGCATCGATACTCCGGAGTAGACTAGCGTATGCGCTTCTTATCCCAGATTGTGAGACGGTCTGTCCCACAGCCGTCAGTACGTCGTACTTGAGATAGTATGCGGGTGCTCGTTAGGTTATGAGTACACTGGACATGACTCGTAGGGAACTGTTGGTTGGTATTATACCTATCGGAAGTTATCAGTTCCCAGGTGACATGTGTACAGCTTAGTCCGTTGATTTGACACTGTCACTTCGCCTCGAGTGTGTTCCCAGTGTACTTAGATTACTACCCTACCACGGCTCAAAGGAGTCGTGCAAACAGGTAGTTTTTGGGTGCAGTCCCGAAGCACTTGGAGGCAGTGACGGTTAGACAGGATTCGTCTCTCTCGGTATTGGGGGTTGATATCGCGCTATGTCTAGGAGAGCCACTACATAAAGTACCTGTCTAGGGCAAGCGAGATAGACTGGTAGGTTTCCAGTGTTAACTCAGGTTTTCTCGGCTACACTCCGGCATGACTTGTACCGCTATTAGGGGACTGACGTTTACCGTCCCCCTAGGCCCGCCATGCGATGTTCTTAGACGAACAGACCGGACTGTACGGAGACTGTCACATTCAGGCTCAGTAGGAGTTCAGATGGGGTTTACCTCGTCAGTCTTCTTATCGGCATCTACCCGGGGACCGTTACGTACAGCTAGTGCCGCTTGCGGTCTGTGGTTAAACCCACTGCCAGCGTAGTCTCGAGTCTTTAGAGTCCCACACAGAGGGTTATTCGCCTTTAGGCAAAATGAGTAGAGGTCGCATGGTTTTGCGACAGGGTTCGTTCACATCCGTGCACTTGTGCACGTTTGGTGTCCGGACAGCTTATACTAGCGGGCTCTGGTTTAAGCCAGATCCTAGTATATGATTTTTGATTGGTTTTATCTCATTGTATTCGTGCTCTTCGGAACACGGATACGGGTGTGTATGCACAGTTGACTGAGACAGAGGCAGAGGACTTTCATTAGGGTTGATGACCATTGTCATTTTCTTAACCCTAATGTTTATATGTGAATTATGATTTATTAATATTAGTTAATTATAATTGTGCATGGTTAGGGTTGTTGACCATTTGACTATACTTGACTTGCTGACCTAGGTTGACAAGTTGACCATCATCATTCCATATGAAAGATGCTCTTTTATCCTTGCAAAAGCATTTAATGTGAAATGATAATGGTCATTTCTTGATTAACCATGACAATTATCTTTAGCTAATTATCTAATTTTCATAAATCACATATATGTGAGAAAGGTTGCATTATTCTTCTCACTTGATAATTTTCATTCTCTCTCCTCCTCTTCCTCTCTCTCTAGCTCTCCCCTCTCATGAGTTGAGAACCATTTGAGCTTGAGATAATCCCTTCAAAAATACTCTCTACTCTTTCTAAGGTCCTAGGTCTAGCACACCAAGCACCTTAGTTACTTCTAGTTTGAGGTTGGAGCCAAAGGTTGAAGCCCTCGGGTGGATCTTTCTTCGGCAAGAGAAGGCGACTAGGAGAACCCGTTCTTTCACTCCAAGGAGCAAGAAGAGAAGGACTTGAAGACCTAGGTATAACCCCTTTTCCGAGTAGCTAAACTCTTTTAGCTTTGGTTGTTAGTTTTGTTTAGCAAAGATCCCTCCTTTGGTTAGTCCATGTTGCCTAGTGTTGTAAAAATCAGATTTTTCATAACGTTTCCGCCTCCCCGCAAACACCAGGGTGGGCAACGTGGACTTACAGTGGTATAAGAGCCTAGCTAAACACAAACTAACTAGTTAGCAAAGTATCTAGAACTTCGATCGAAAAAAATCGCAAAACATTTTTCCAAAAACCCTAAGTTTCTGCCGATTTTTTAAATCTGCTCTAAAAATAATAAATCATACTTTAAAAATTGGCTCAGGGTTTTTACAGAACACTGAAGAAAAACGAGCCAGCGAGTCGACCAACTCACCGCGGAACCGCGGCAAGAGCATGCTCTTGCCGCGGATCCGCGGCCGAGTTGACTCGGTCGTGGGTCGTTTTTCCTGCAGTGTTCTTCTGCTACTGTTTTGTGATTTTTGATGTAGTTTGTTTCCACCCAGATTTTCCAGAGAACAAGTTGGTTTTTGTGGTGGTCACAAATCCGTATTTTTGATCGAACTTCTTTACACTTTGGCTAATGGGTTATATCTGTGATGTGATATATGTATTGAACGTTCGCTAATCGCTATACGTCGATTAGTGGGGGTTATACATATCTGTGATCTGTAATATTGATGGTTTGTGTATATGAATTCGTTGGATTGTCGCGGATGAATAGCCGGGGGTTTTGAGATGAGAGTTTTCTTATTCTTTCAATTCTTGTAATATGTAAATTGATGTAATATTATTTGTATGGCCGCACAACCGGGTCGGGGTTGTAGCCGCCATTGTATAATTTCTTTTTACTGTTTTTGCTCCTAGGATAGACCCAAGGTGGGGTGTACAAACTACCGGGTACCTCGAAGTGCCGAGTGGCCTACTAACGTTGTTGAGGGAGGTTACTTCACTTCGGATACTTGGCGGGTAGTTTGCCGCACCCGTAGGGGTCTAGGGTGGGGTTTGGCTATTCATCGCGACCGTGTAATCCGTTCTTCGTTACAGGCTCGTACGAATTGCGGATTCCTAGTATATCCAATATATTCATCTGTGATCTGGAATGGCTATCATTGCATGTGACGAATGTTTATATGATATCTATTTAGGCGTTGCTTATATTTTGCATCCGCGCTAGTCCAGCCCCCGCTCTGTCGTTGGTTAAGTAACCTAACGGGTGATGACGGGACCCCGTGGCGAATGCGGATGGCATAAGCGTATGTCATATTTTCGTTGTTTTCTGCAATGGTAGGATTAAATGATGGGACGCATTGGAATTAATGCAAGAAAAAAATAAACCAAGTAAAAGTCGTTGGAACACTTTGAAAACCACTCGGTTCTTTTCAAAACCAAACTTTTAAAGGCGGAGCTTGAACCACTCCTTTTGATCTCGTTCCTTCGATTATATCAAGTTCACTACGTTCACGGTTTCGCCAAAACCATTCGTATCCCTCCGTCGTTTCACATGAATGGTCAATAAGTATTCAAGGTATGTATGTTGGCCAAAGTCAAGGCATAGTGATTGGTAGCTATTGGGTATTCATGTGCAGCATAGATAGATGTGTTGGTTTGGGGCAGTCGTTCTACCATGTTGGCCAAAGTCAAGGGTATGTGCGGGTGGGCTCAAATTAACCTGGAGAATGACGGGTAGAACTTGACATGTGACTTATGATATTTTGGCCAAAGTCAAGGTCATAAGAGCATGGGGCAAAAATCCACATCGGGAGTTTCAAAAGAACTGAAACTTGCTAGTGGTGCATACCATTTGGAGTGTGATGATTCTGGTAGGATTCCTTCAGTTTTGTCACGCGATGATATTTGGATCCCGATCCTACTGTGAGTATATGCTACTCCTCCGGAACTTTCTCACTTAACGATCGATGCTATAAACCAAGTAGGTGTCTAGAAAGGTGTTAGCGGGGCTACGCCCACAGGGAAAAGAGGTTACTTAATTAAGGAACTTCACGAAAGCGTTGGAAAACCTCCCTCGAAGTACCGACACTGGCCTGGCTGAACGGTTAAGCAAGTATTGTACGGTGAGATTGATCCCGACTAGTTCTTCCTTTATGGTTTGAGGAGGGATTCGAGAGACAGTAGGAGCCATCCTGTTTAGACAAATTAAAAACCACTCTAAACTTGCAAGAGCATCATGCTAAAGTGTTTCTTCTCTCTCTCCTAATTGCAGCGACCATTTATCATGACTGGACTTAAGTTACTTCTAGATAAAAACATACTGACAGGGCCAAACTACAAAGACTGGCTCAGGAATGTCAAAATGACAATCACTTATGACAAGTTGGGGTATCTTCTTACCACCAAAGCTCCCCCTGTCTCAGGTCCCAAAACCAGCGTCGCGGATAGGGAAATCCGTAAGACCTGGGAGATCGACTGCGCGAAGGCCAAGTGCCTCGTGCATGCCTCTATGGACAACGAACATCAGAGGAGGCATGAGAATATGGACCTCGAATCCATATTTCTCCATACAAAAGATCTGTATGGAGAGCAATCCCGTATCGCCAGATACGAAGTGTCGAAGAAGTTGTTTTCGTCGAGATTGACCGTCAGATCATCGGTAGCAGAACATGTGCTTAAGATGATTAGCTACATAGAGGAGCTCGCGGACCTTGGGATCACGTTGGAGAATAAGCTCTATATGGACTTGATTCTTCAGTCCCTTCCTTCCACTTACGCCCAATTCATCCTGAACTTCAACTTGCAAGAAAAGGAAGTTGAACTTTCAGAACTCCTCAACATGCTGAGGAGTGCAGAGGGCACCCTACAGAAAGGTAGGGAAACATCCACTTTGTTTGTAGGAGGATCTTCTTCTTCTAGGTCCAGGGCGAAGGCCAAGGGAAAGAAGAAGAAAACCCCCGCCAAACCAAGGGGCGGTGTTAGTAAAGTGGATACGAAGGGAAAGGCAAAAGCAACAAAGGTAGCGGGGAAGCTTGTGGATAAGGAAGAGTGCTTTTACTGTCACAAGAGTGGACACTGGAAGAAAGATTGCAGGGCTTGGAAGGCCAGAACACAGGATCTGAAGCAGGTTGCGGCTTCAGCTTCAGGTGTGTATGTTATTGAAAACTGTCTATCAATAAACTCTACGTCCTGGGTATTGGATACCGGATCTGGATCTCATATCTGTAATTCTTTGCAGGCGTTGAGAAAGCGTAGGTTTTAGAAGGCAGGTGACATGACCCTCAAAGTTGTAAACGGAGCTAGCATGGATGCTGAGTCCGTGGGGGACTATCATATGGGAATGTCAGATGGACATGTTTTGGTTTTACGTAATTGCTTTTTTGTACCCAATGCAACTTGTAATATCATTTCTGTATCTTTGATTTCTAAAGAAGGTTATGAATTTGCGTTTGTAAGTAATGTTGTAAACATTCACCTTAATCAAGTTCTGATTGGGTCAGGTACATTAAGCAATGGTATATACGTATTAAACCAACCACATATTTTCAATGTCCAGAATACACACAAAAGAAAGTCTCCGGAAACAAATCAGACTTTCTTATGGCATTGAAGACTGGGTCACATCAATGAGAGAAGGTTGATGAAGTTACATACAGTAGGATATTTGGATCCATTCGAATATCAATCATATGCAACTTGTCAATCCTGTCTCAAAGGAAAGATGACAAAGACTCCGTTCACTGGACACGAAGTAGGAGCGAGCGAGATCTTGGGACTCGTACACAGCGACGTGTGCTGTCCAATGTCTACGCATACACGAAGCGGTTATTCTTACTTCATTACTTTTACAGCTGACTTTTCAAGGTACGGTTATGTCTTCTTAATGAAACATAAATCAGAAGCCTTTGAAAAATTCCAGGAATATAAGAATGAAGTAGAAAAACAAACAGGCAAAAGTATCAAGACACTAAGATCTGATCGAGGTGGTGAATACTTGAGTGCCGAGTTCCTGGATTACTTAAAAGAGAATGGAATTCTCTCTCAGCATACTCCTCCATACACTCCGCAACATAACGGTGTATCGGAAAAAAGGAACCGAACCCTATTGGATACGGTACGATCCATAATGAGTAACGCTGAGTTACCGCAATCATTCTGGGGATATGCACTAGAATCATCTGCATACCTTTTGAACCGAGTTCCAACTAAGACTGTGCCTACCACACCAAATCAGATGTGGTGTGGGAAGAGACCCTATCTTAATCACATTAAGACATGGGGATGTCCAGCTTTTGTCAAAAAGCAGCATGCGGAAAAGCTCGAGGCACGCTCAGTACAGTGTAAGTTTGTGGGATATCCAAAGAACTCCAAAGGATATTTCTTCTATTGCGAAGAGGAACAAAAGGTTTTTTGTTTCTCGTCATGCCCACTTCTTGGAAACTCAGTTTTTGGAAAAACAGATAAGTGGGAGCGCAATAGAACTGGAAGAAATTCCAGAACCACGAGCTATTACTGTAAGCTTAGTAGAACCAGAGGGTTCGAAAGATCAGGACATTCCTACGCCGCTCCGCAGAAGTAGTAGGCAGTCTCATGCCCGAGAGATACTACGGTTTTCTCATAGACGGGGATAGAGAGGATTGCATCATTGATAGTGATGAGCCGACTAGCTTCCAGCAGGCCATTCAGAGCGTTGACTCGGTAAAATGGCTGGATGCAATGCAGACCGAAATGGAGTCCATGTACACCAACAAAGTATGGACGTTGGACATTGCTCCAGATGGGGTAAAACCCGTAGGATGCAAGTGGATTTTCAAAAGGAAGATTGGTGTAAATGGACAGGTTGAGACCTATAAAGCTAGACTTGTTACAAAGGGCTTCCGTCAAAGACCTAGCTTGGACTATGACGAAACCTTTTCTCCAGTGGCTATGCTGAAATCCATTCGGATCCTTCTTGCCATTGCTGCCTTCCACGATTATGAGATCTGGAAGATGGACGTAAAGACCGCTTTTCTAAATGGAAATTTAGAGGAGTGTGTCTATATGGACCAGCCAGAGGGTTTCATTCAGAGTGGGAGCAGCGAAAAGGTGTGCAAGTTGCTTAAGTCCATCTATGGACTAAAGCAGGCATCGCGGAGTTGGAACATCTGTTTTGATGAGACGGTCAAAGAATTTGGCTTTATCAAAAATCCAGATGAACCATACATCTATAGTAGATTTGTAGCGAGAACTGTAGTATTCCTCGTTTTATACGTGGATGACATTCTCTTGATAGGAAATGACATTCCTATGCTACAATCTGTCAAAGTGTTCTTGTCACACAGGTTCTTCATGAAAGACCTGGGTGATGCCTCATACATTCTGGGGATCCGGATCTACCGTGACAGATCCAAGAGGATATTAGGAATCTTACAGTCCAGGTACATTGACACCATACTGAAAAGATTCAGTATGGAAGATTCCAAGCGCGGTAATTTACCGGCTTGTTATGGGATCACCCCCTCCAAAGAGATGTCTCCCAAGACTGATTTGGAAAGGGATCGCATGTCTATTATACCCTACGCTTCTACGGTAGGCTCTATAATGTATGCGATGTTGTGTACCAGACCAGATGTAGCTTATGCACTGAGTGTGGTAAGCCGGTATCAGTCAAACCGTGGGGAGAAACACTTGATAGCGATAAAGAACATTCTCAAGTACCTGAGAAGGACTAAGGAGATGTTCTTGGTGTATGGCGGAAAAGACCTCCAGATCGAGGCCTTTGCTGACTCCAGCTTCCAAAGTGACAAGTATGATTCCAAGTCCATGTCGGGTTATGTCTTTACCCTCTATAGAGGGGCGGTGTGTTGGAAGAGTTCCAAACAGGAAACCGTTGCTGACTCGACGATGGAAGCGGAATATATCGCTTCTGCAGATGCCGCAAAAGAAGTCGTCTGGATAAGGTAGTTCCTAACAGAACTTTAGGTGGTTCCGTCCATTGTTGATCCAGTACCTCTGTATTGCGACAACAACGGGGCTATAGCTTTAGCGAAGGAACCCAGGTCCCATCAGAAGTCCAGGCACATCTTGAGGCGGTATCACCTGATCAGGGAGATCGTGGGTCGCCAGGAGATCGAGGTTTGGAGAGTTGCTACGGAAGATAACACTGCTGATCCATTCAAGAAGGCCTTATCCCAGACTCAGTTCGAGCGGCTGATCGAGATGATAGGTCTTCGATACGCCAGTACATAGCCTTAGTGCAAGTGGGAGATTGTTAGTGTATATGCCCTAGAGGCCATTACTGTATCATACTAGATTGTATATTACTTGATGGAAGCTTGGGATATTCACCTTGTATTGACATTCTTGCTCAAAATGGTAGTATGCTACTTGGTTTGTTTCTCCTTTAATGTGTGCATGTGTTTCTTTTAGCATATCGCCTTTACACATTAGTGGAGCCCTTAGGATCTTTGCTTGATTACCAGCGTTGTGATGGCAGTCACGCTCGTAGGGGCTGGGTAATCCATAAGCACATCCTTATGCAGGTCCCTAGTTGCAGGACTATCGAGACAGGGCATCGATACTCCAGAGTAGACTAGCATATGTGCTTCTTATCCCAGCTTGGGAGACGGTCTGTCCCACAGCCGTCAGTACGTCGTACTTGAGATAGTATGCGGGTGCTCGTTAGGTAACGAGTACACTGGACAGGACTCGTAGGGAACTGTTGGTTGGTATTATACCTATTGTCAGTTATCAGTTCCCAGGTGACATGAGTACAGCTTAGTCCGTTGACTTGACACTGTCACTTCGCCTCGAGTGTGTTCCCACTATACTTTGATTACTACCCTACCACGGCTCAAAGGAGTCGTGCAAACAGGTAGTTTTTGGGTGCAGTCCCGAAGCACTTGGAGGCAGTGACGGTTAGACATGATTCGTCTCTCCCGGTATTGGGGGTTGATATCGCGTTGTGTCTAGGAGAGCCATTACACAAAGTCCCTGGCCAGGGCAAGCGAGATAGACTGGTAGGTTTCCAGTGTTATCTCAGGTGTTCTGGGCTACACTCCGGCACAACTTGTACCGCTAGTAGGGGACTGACGTTTACCGATGTCACGACCCAAAGTTTGGCCCGTAACCGGCACTTAACCACGTAACGTCTATAGGCGTAACGCGACTAAGTGAACCGAAAACCCAGAAACCAAACCAGTAAAAATATATAGCGTTTTAAGTTTTAAAAGGAAGCATTTAGAAGTGATAAGAATTCTTAAGTAAACAATCTCCAAGATAGCAATATACGACGCCGTAGCGAAGATCAAGATCCATAAGTGGGAACATCACAGATAGAATAAACTGCAAGAACAGTCGGCTCACAACGAGCTCGACACCAGAATACAAATAATATACATCATCGTCCTCACACTATCTCTAAGTCAAATACATACAAGGTAGATGGAGAATACTAGATACAACAATATACATAACTGAAAGATAAACATGTACCGCACAAAACCCACCTATCAGCAAAAGAGCTAGTACACCAACTGTGGGGGTATCTGTGTCAAAAGATGCAAAACGCAGCCTGCCGCGACTACTCCGAAGGGCAACCTGCGAACACTGTGGCACAAAGTGGGTGAGTTGCCAACTCGTGAATAGAGATAACATATAAAGGTAATCGTGAGCATGCACGTACTGCGCTACTCTATCATATGCCAACAGATGATATCAATATGTGATAAGCAGTATGTGCAATAATCATGCAAGTGCTCTATCAGGTAATATAACTATAGGATGAGATACAATAATGAATGCTGACCATGGGAAGTATAACATCTACATGGAATGTCAACGTGGAATATGTATTCGGTGTCCATCAATGCACCCCAAATTCCAACAACCCAGACCCCGGCACTCCCATCGGCCCTCAAATCCTGTACATCACTAAGAATCATGAGTGCCCAACATCGGCACCCAAATATCATAAATACTCGTGTCTAGCATCGACACGCAAATCTTCCTATATCGGGCATCCGTCAGTCCGGGTCAGCCCCCTCTCTCATATGTCTATCGGGCATCCGTCAGTCCGGGTCAGCCCTCTCTCACATATATATCTATAGGTCATCCATCAGTCCGGGTCAGCCCTCTCTATCTCATATATATCTATCGGTCATCCATCAATCCGGGTCAGCCCTCTCTATCTCATATATATCTATCGGGCATCCGTCATTCCGGGTCAGCCCCCTCTATCGCATATATATCTCGCACTAGCACCGTGAAAACATAGGGTAGACGTACCGAAATATCATATCAAGGGAACCGGATTTTTAAATGATTGCATGTTTGAAATAGCCACCGTTCCCAAATCCAGAAATCACATGTAATCCAAACCAATATGCATGTCAATGTGATGTGATATGTGCATCAAGTATGAATATCATGTCGAGTCACATAAAGATGAGCTATAGCATAATGATCCGATGTGATATATGCATCAAGTATGAATATCATATCAAGTTCTACAGTGTGAGTGTCATGGAAATTACTAACGGTGTGCGTGTAGCATGCAGGATAGTGCTCGTGCAACATGAACCGTTACTAATGGTGCGGTGTTCTATCAATTCTAGTTTATATACATATATCAGGGAATGTGGTATGCACTAAATAATAGCCATGAACAGTCAATGTATGGAAATGTAGCTACAAGATCCTATCAGCCCTGACATAGAATGCCATGCGGGCGATATCCCTGTAGATGTTAAATCTACTCACCGTAGTCTCTCGCTAGGTATAGTCGATGACTTGTTTCCCCTTCTTCGCGGTGTCCGTCGTACTCGCCTGCGAACCTAGAATTCCACAGAATATCACGCATAAGCTCAATATCATACAAACACGACCTTTAAGGTCAACTAGAAACCCGTATCGCAAACCAAGCGCGCGTGTGCGCGATACGCTAAAACGTGTGATTACGCGCCTGAAGTCGCTCCGACGCGTCGCGATACGCAGAAACCCCAAACCCACACACACGTATCATGCGTGTCGCAAAAGATTAAAAATACGGGAAATAGGGTATTCTACTGTAACGTTTTGAAAATCGTTTCGGTGAAATTTCGAAAAAAACGGTAAAATAAGGGGGTTTTCTGTAAAAAGTCAAAATGCAAATATCTTTATTATAAAATTAAATATATATATATTCTAGCTATGTAATTGCTAGTATTTGGTGTTTATTGAGCCACTGATGAAATTTCAAATTTTCTGAAAAAATTTAGGAAATTAATTATTTTAATATTATTTTAAGCCGTTCCTAATACATTTAATTAGGGAAAGTTACAAATTGGAATGAGTTGAAACAAATTTTGTGCATCATAAACCATTAAATAAAATTTTATCATGTGGTTTTTGAAACGAAATCGTTTGCCAAAACGGTTTAGAAAATATCAAAGAAAAAGGCTTTTTTCGATGAAATTAGTGTTAATGGGAATTGGGGTTTAGCATTTATCTTTTTTCTAACCCACACACCCACACCTCACCCTCTCTCCCCCCTTCCAATATGGCCAGCCCCACCTTGACAGCCCTCCCTCTCCCTCTCTCTCCAATCACCTCACTTTCTTAAGAAAAGAAAAGAAAATGATAAAAGAAAAATGGTGGACTTTGACTTTCCCTCACCTTCTCCACCTCACTCTCTCTCCTCCTCACCCATCCCCTCCAAATTCTGAACGAGATTTCCTTTCCCCCTCAACAGCAACAGCCCTTCCCAAATTCCCTCCTTTTTCCTTCAAAAAAATCAACAAAAATCACACATAAAGCCCACAAAATCAAAATCTAAATCCTACCCATTTTTACTTGACCATTCTAGTATGGATCAAGGGATCAAAATGGCATTTTGGGAGGCTAGATCTTGAGCTTGATCTCATCATGGGAGGTATAATCTCATGCTTTTGTTAAAATGTGTTATCTAGTTGCTTTAATCTAAGTTAACTAAGTGCTTAATTAGGTTTTTGATGAGTTTAATTGCATGATTAAAGATTTCAAGTTAGGGTTTTGTTGTGGAAATGGGTTGTGATAAATTATGCATGGTTTTGTGATGTGGATTAACATCTTAAGTTTTATAGAAAGCTAATTTAGTTGTTAATTCCAAACCATTACTTATAAAATGCCCTAATTAAGTTATTTTGCTAACTAGAGTTTTGGAAAATTATTAAATGCTTTAGATTAAATTATAATTATGGTTTCATGTCATTATAGATAATATATTGAGTGGTTTAATGCCTTTAGTTCATGAAAATCCTATCTAAATTGTTGTTTGTGCATTTTTGCTATAAATTGTTAAAAATTGGGTATTTTGTAAACTAGAATTTTGGGGTTAATGGAATTTAATGAGATTAAATTGTGGAAATTGTTTTTATGACTTATTTAAGATATTTAATAAGTATTATAGCCGCTAGATTCGTTTATACATCGAGTTTTCTACTAAAACGGTGATTTGTGCTTGCTAGATTTTCGGAAAAATGACTTTTTAAGTGAAATTGGGGTTTTTGTGAGTTTTAACCTATTTTATATTAAAATTAGTGTTCGTGAATGTGCAAATGAGTGTATTTGAGTTTTTCTCGATGGTCTGGCGTTTATACACCGACGTCGAGAGTTTTTGGGTTGATTTGTGAAAGCAACCATAGGTTTTGACCTATGTAGGATTCACGTGTCGTTTTGGGTCATGAGTCGGATTTTAATGCGATACGGTGCGTTATGATATGTAGGTAACCCATGTGGACTTCGAGAAGACAAGCAAGCGCGTGGCGACGTCGGCACCAGCTAGCGAGGACCAGGTGAGTAGATTTATATCTACGGGGAGAAGTCGGGTGGATGGCGTATAGCACCCCCGCAGTCCGTGGTGGTGTATACGGATGCGTATACACACCAACAATTATTATATGTTATTTGGGATTAATAACGATGTTTAGGATGGATATTGGTGTGTTGATTATTTTAGTCTTGCGAACCCTAGGGTAGTGTTGCACTACACATACACACATACATACTTGCATGCATTCCTATTTATATGTGCTCATGGGATTCTTTATAGTTATGTGTTCACATGGGTATGGGACTATGTGTTCACATACGGATTTGAGGATGATACTTGGGTTTGAGCTGAGTCGATGTGATTTGTTTTGTGGTTGTGATATCGGTGATATGGCAGGATTCGTACTTGAGGTACGTCCTGGTGTTATAGTGGATCTTGGGGCCGCGATACGGGTGAATAGTGTTATAAATAAAATGGTCGACATGTGATTGTGATATGAGGCATGATATTCTAGGATTTTGATATTAGGCCGTATCGGGCGATGTATACCCCTTGATGATGATATGTGCTGACGATATCGGTTTGTACGAGATTGTCGATCAGTAGTCAGATCATGAGTATATTGAGGATATTAGTATTGTACTAGACATAGGTCAGTACCCTAGACAATGATCTTTGATAAAGAGGATACCAGAGGAATAGTGTGAGGAATATGATATTGACCCGTATCCAGATTTGGGGATGCCGTACGACGGATTTACGTACGAGCTATATCTTGATGATTGATCTGTACTCTTGACTTGGGATGTCTGATTATAGATATGGTATCGGATATGATATTATTGAGACGGGATCACCGACTAATATATATACAGGTATGTATATGGATCGACTCAGATGTTAGGCGGTTTCCTTACCTGTAGTCCAGCTTGTTAGCTTAGCCCTTTAGTTTAGTTTAGTTGTTAGATTAGAGTCGATTCTTACCTATTTCAAAAAACTAATGAATCGTGGGTATTTTAAAAGACAGCCCAAGGGATCTTACGGATATTTCAAAAGACGTATCTTTTCATAAAAACACCGTAGCCCCTATTTTCAAAACCCCATGATTCGTGTTATTTCAAAAGGCACCATTTGTAGGACTTATATTAGATTAATGCAGATTAATTATAGTTGCGTCTAGTATTCAGCTCCCGCTCATTATTGTGGTTCGCTTCGTATCGCATGCTTATATTATATTTCATACTCCATTATTGATATCATGCTGTTAGGACACCAGCGCCATTACCGATGATGCGTATGTACCACGTACACTTACTTGCCGGCTCACACACATCTTCATCGGTAATTGCCATGTCACGTACACCTTAGAAAATATTATTGCTTGACATAGCCTGTTAGCTAATAGTTTAAACATGATATTAGCGTACTTGCCTTATATGTTAGTTTAGACATTGTAGTTATTACCTGCTACTTCATGCATACTGTTATTCATTGTTATGCCGCATTCATGGATTCTCATGCACATATTCACTATTTTACGTGTTATTGAGGTTTTGGATTCGGATTTCCATGAGATTTTCTGGATTTGGAGGAAAACCGCAAAAACATAACTAAACCTTTTCTCTCTTTTAAAATAAAAAGTGCGGTTTTCCCATGATGTATGAGTCGTCCACCATGAGTTTGCTGATAGATTTCGAGACCCGATTCGAGGAGTGGAGGAACCGTTTCGGGTACATGGTGGGCCCGGTGCGGTACCCCGGGGCAAGAGGATCGTGTTGTTGACGTTGAGCCTGGTAGGGGAGCACTACCGACCGGTGATATTACCCGACGCGTCGGATATCCGGAGGATACCGTCGTAGTCTTGAGATGGATGGTAGGGGCCGGTCTGGATTGACGGCGCCCTAGATATTGTGATTGAGATTTTGAGATTTTGAGATATTGAGGTACAGAGATTGTGATACAGAGATATCGAGATATTTGGACACCTGTTTTGTGTCGATGCTGGGCACTGTTTTATGCAGATTTCATTTATGGTACCTCACTTTTAAAATACAGAAATCTCATTGATTTATGAAAGCAGTTTTTGTTAATACATGCATTCTAGTCCATGCATTCATACCTCATTCATATGGTATATTGCTACCTGAGGAACTGACACGGGAACATGAGATCACACTCGGGTTAGATATTACCCTAGTCATTGTTATAGACTGCTTGTTTTATTTGAGGATTATATATATTGATCGTATGTCCTAGGTTTGCGTCATACATGCGATTTCTATTTGTAGATGTTTTTCTATTCACGAGTTGGCAACTCACCCCCGTTGTGCCCCAGTTTCTTGCAGGTTTCGTCGTACAGGTTTCTTTACGGCTTTGCGGGTACAGTTTCGTTCGGGTGACTTGCTAGTAGGTGGGTTTATTTGTATCGTACCCATCATTCTACATTGTATATTATTATTCAGTTGTATCTAGAAATTCCATCAACCAAACATGTATTTATTTTGAGATAGAGACCAGTGATGTTATTTCTTCGACCTTAGAGTCGCGCGTTATATTTCTGTGGTTTTCTTGTGGTTTTGAGTTCCCTTTTGAAATTTGATCCTCGCCGTTGGCGTTGTATATTATATTGCTTGTGTGGTTCAAACCGTCGATTGACGAAGAGTTAGCTCCCGCTTGGGGATGCCTTTTTATTGATTTCGTATACAATTCATGTTGTATCCCGTTTGGGGGCCAGTATTTACAAAGGAGACTCTGCCGAAATTTTCAGGAAATTTTTGATGTTTTTAGAAACCCACATAATTCGGCTTTTGCTATTGAAACTACTTGTTTTAAATTGGTTTTCCTTCACTCTACTACTTTTCTTGGTTTGGATTTCTGGGGTTTCGGTTTACTTAGATTACGTACGCCTCGAGACGTTCGTAATTTAAGTGCCGGTCTTGTTCCGTACTTTCGGGACGTGACAAAGTTGGTATCAGAGCGTTAGGTTTTACCTTCGGAGCGTAGGATGACCCTTGGTTGATGGAATAGGTGACTAAAGTAGAGTGACGTACCGTGGGTATGTTCCGCGGCATACTTACGATACGCTACTCCACTTAAGAAGCCTTAGGATGTATATTTCTTTGCTCAGTATTATATTCATTCCGATCTAGCCTCATCAGTACAAGTTATGGTTTTGCTGCCACAATTACGGGCAGGGAGAGCTACAGCTAGAGTTATGGTCAGCACGAGCTCGTCACGAACGAGGACTGACCAGGAGAAATTCCGGAGACACACGATTGCGGAGATGTGTCTTTTTACTGTGTTTCCGCGCCACGAGCGTTTGGCGGATCGCCTTTATGAGGTTAATCGGATGTGCTGATCGACACTAGAGGATTGAGCCAATGATAGAGGCCAGCCAAATTTTGAAGACCATTGAAGTATTGCTTACTCTTGATGATTGAGGCACCGTTCAGCGTGCAGACGAGCGAGCCAGTTATTGCTGCGAACGACGAGATATTGCCCCAGATGCTGGAGTTAGTGCAGAATGAGTTGTACTAAGAGATGATAGAAGGTCGCTAGTCATCGAGGATGAATGACTAGGACATGTGGATCGTTCGCCTACCCCGATGCGAGGTCATCAGATAGATTGATTCCGGCTAGAGACGACTTCACGCGGAGACGTTGGGAGTCGACAGAGACGATCGAATGTCAAAAACCTATTATTCCAAGTTTAAAGTAGTCGGAAAGACATGCAGGCAATTCTATGGTCCCTCTAGAAGAATGAAACCCTAGATATGATCATCACCTACTGCCGGCGTATTGACGATTCTTTAGAGTCCTACACAGAGGTTTCCTGGCTCAGGCAAAACGGAGTAGGAGCACATATGTGATATGTTCGGGACCGAGAACAATACATGTATGTGATACCGTATTAGATTCTCGCAATATGAGATATCGGCCGGGTATATATGATATAGCCGGGTCATCGGGTCAAGTGTTGATTCGATGAACTGATATAGATTATATTAGTCGGTTATTTGTGAAATAGCCGGATTATCGGATCAAGTGTTGATTCGATAATTTAACGTATAATTATATATTTGATATATTAAATTACATTAACTGATATAAGCTCATTAAAAGATTCTTTTTCTCACTCGGGTAATACATTGATATATATGTGATATATGTTAATAGTATTATTTTATTTTGTTACAATAAATATTGTATATGTGTTATATAATATTGTAACATGTTAGGGTTATTAATGCAACATGTTTAGTGGAGATTAAACATGGTTAGGGTTTGATTTGGGTTAATCTTTTCTAGAACCTTCTAGAAGGTTTTGTTTTGTTTCTTGCAAAGATATTTGTTTTGATATTTTGCAAGATATTTGTTTAACCCAATCCAACCCTTTAACCTTGGTTAAATCTCTACAAGAGTTACATATACCATGGTTGCATTTCTAACCTCACTATGGTTTTCATTATTCATCACAAAAGAAAAAGATATTCTTCTTCTTCCTTCTTCTTCTTTCATGGAAAAGCTTACTAGCTTTTTCATTAGTGATGAAAATGAGTAAGATTAAGAAAACAAATGAGAGCTAAAATCCTACTTCAACATCCTAATCTATCCTTGCCATTTAGATTAGGGTGTTAACTTCAATTAGTGAGTGAGAGCTTATGTTAAAGAAACTTCAAGGTAGATCATCTTAGTTATCGAAGATTGGAAGCAAGCTTGCATATTTCTCTTCGTGGATCTTTTCGAGAGTCCGGATACTTGATGATCGCAGTGAAGGGACCTCAACACGGAGCTTTAGAAGTGAAGGACCGGACTACAAAGGTTGTAATCCCAAACTCTTAGTGTTAAAGTGTTTAACATGCTTTGTTTCGCTTAATCTCTAGACTAAGATCTTGGTTTAGGGTTGTTCGGCACGGCTAATTTCTAAATCGGGCATGGTTGATGCCTTATAGACCCTTGTACGTGTGCCTAGTAACCCTACAACGAATACAATGAGACAAAGCTAATCCAATAATCAAATACTAGGATCCGGCTTAAACCAAAGCCCATTAGTATTGTCCGCTTGAACATCACACGTGCAAAAGTACACGTATGTGATCGAACCCTATCTTAAAACTATACGACCTCTAATCATTTCGCCCGAAGCTGGGAAACCCTCTGTGTGGGACTCTAAAGACTCGACAGTACTCTTGCAGTGGGTCTAACCACAAGCACATCAGCGGCACTAGCTGTGCGTAACGACTACCTAGGTATCTGTCGATAAGAAGGTCAACGAGCAAGCTCATCCAAACTCCTACTGAGCCTATTTATGACAATCTCCGTACAGTCCGGTCTGTTCGTCTAAGAGGATCGCATATCGGGCCTAGGGGGTGGTAAATGTCAGACCCCTAATAGCGGTATAAGTCGTGTCAGAGTGTAGCCCAGAACACCATGAGAAACTACTGGAAAACCTACCAGTAAATCTCACTTGTCCTGGCCAGGGACTTTGTGTAATGGCTCTGCAAACACAGCGCGATATCAACCCCCAATACCGGGAGAGACAAATCCTGTCTAACCGCCACTGCCTCTAAGTGCTTTGGGACTGCACCCAACTACTACCTGTTTGCACGACTCAATAGAGCCGTAGTAGGGTAGCAATCAAAGAACAGTAGGAACACACATGAGGCGAAGTGGCAGTGTCAAGTCAACGGACTAAGCTGTACTCATGTCACATGGGAACTACTACCTGACGATAGGTATAATACCAACCAGCAGTTCCCGACGAGTCCGTCTAGTGTAACCTATAACCTAATGAGAACCTGCATACAATCTCCAGTACGACGTACTGATGGCTGTGGGTCAGACCATCTCCCCTGCTGGGATGAGAAACGTATACACTAGTCTACTATAGCGTCTTGAAAAGTCGTTTTGGTGTTTTCCTGAAAATCGGTGAAAATTCGGTATTTTTCCGAAAACCGTCTTTTTGTTATTTTGCAGTTTAGGACTAATTATACCTAAAATGGATAGGTAATTGCTTGTTTTTAGTAGCTAATGAGTTACTTATGAAATTTTGGTCGTTTAAAAATTTTTCCCTATTTTTCAATTTTTTAATATTATTTTAAGCCGGTAAGAAAATACATTAAATAAGCGATAAATACAAATTTTTCCGGGCTAATTTTAATCTTTAAAATTATGATAATTAAAATCTAGTTGTAACATAAATTTTTAGTATTTTATTTTGATTTTTAACAAATTTTTATGATAGGAAACGAATTTATTGACTTTTAAGCTAAAACTTGCAATTTTTGACTTGTAGGAGGTCTTTTTGCATAAAATTTCTTTTGTAAAACCCCTCTCTCTCTTCCCTCAGCCCTAGGACAGCCCCACCTTGTTCAGGTCCAGAAATTTCTGGCCTCATTTTGGTTTTCTTTCTTGTGTTGTATTGGGTTGTTTATGAATTTATTTTAAATATAGTTGTTAAAGTATGGTGCATTGACTTTTGGGGAGTTGACCAATGACTTTTCCCCACACACCCACACCCTCCCCTTACCTCCTCTGGCCGAAACCTGCACCCCCTCCTCTTCATCTCTTTTCTTTTCATTTCTTCAAAATTCTTCATGTTTAATTCAACAAAATTGCAATTTCGAGCTTACAAATTAAACACATCCTTCATCTTTCTTTTCCTTCACCTCCCTAGCTTGGATCTTGATGCTTGAGGCCATCATTTGGAGCAAATTTATTCTTGCTAGATCTCAAATTGAGGTATAATTTTGACCCTTTTAAATACTTATGGTTTGATTCCTTGAATGAAATTGTTTTCGTGTTAAATTTCATTGCTAATTTCTAATCTTGTTTTTTTTAAAAGTGAATGGTTTGAATTGAATTAGGGTTTAGAAATCCATTATTAGGTTAATTAAATCTAATTTGTTATCTAGTTGTTTTGCTAACCTAATCTAGAAGGTTAACTTGCTAATTGAGTTATAAATTAGTGTTAATTTAAGGTTTTCATATATAGTTGGATTAAGATTTGCTAGGTTATATAATTCAAGTAATGGTTGTTTATGGAAAATAGGTTTTGAATCTTTGCTAATGTGTTGTAATTATAGTGTTTGTAGATTGCTTGTTGTGTGGTTGGATATTGTGTTGGATTGTGATAACCGTATTGCTAATTTTCGACATTTGCACCAAAATTGCTAGTTTTGTGCTTACTAGCTTTTTATTAAAATTTTTTGGTGAATTATTTGTGATACCTTGGTGATGTTTTTAGCATCTCCTATGACTTTTAGGATGCGTGAGTGCGGAGTTTTGAGTAGTTGGGTTTTAGTTTTGCCGGGTGACCAAATCAGCGATTTTTGGCAGTTTTTGCGATTTTCGCGTGTGTTCCGCGCACTTTGTGCACGTTGTACCTTGCTAGCGAACATTAGTAGTTTCATTGGGGTTTTGCGTCGTTCTTGATATGTAACCTTATGTTTGGTATTGATGTAAATTCCAAGTTCGGTCGCGGAGACGTCAGACGCGGCGCGAAAGGGGAAAGCGGTGATTGGACACAGCTAGCCAGGGATTCCGGTGAGTAGATGTAACATCTACGGGGGACTATCGTTGGATGGCGCAAGCCGCCCGATAGTTTTAGTAACTTACAAGATTCTTAGTGATGTTAGTAATTAGGGGTGAAATACGTATATGATTATTTGCTGCATCCATGCATTATATTGACATACCTATGCGAAACCATTTTATAGGACACCTGCACCATTGCCAGGTTTTTATATGCAGCACGAGCACTATTCATGCTTACACACACACCCTGGTAATTGCCATGCCACCACACTAGATAACCTTTAAATTTAAACCTTTTACTAATTGATACTTAAACTTGTGCTATTGCCTTTAATTCCTTAAAATGAAACCGTAGGATTGCTATTCATGTGCATGTACTTCATCATATTAATTGTTCATGCTTAATCTATTAATCACACATCGCAACTTGATTATTGATACCATATGCATTCATTATCATTGATATATGCACTTATGAGGATTTCTTGAGATTTTATGATATTGCTGGATTTCGGGGGAAAACCGCAAAATTTCTAAACTTATTATAGTTTTAAAATATGTAAATTGCGGTTTTCTAGTGATGTAAGTGTCGTCCACCATGAGTTTGCTGTGGTTTTGGAAATCCGTGTCGAGGAGTGGAGGAACCGGCACGGGTACATGGTGGGCCCGGTAAGGTATCCCGGGGCAAGAGGAATGTGGTGTTGACGTTGAGCCTGGCAGGGGACGGATTACCTACCGGTGACTGTTTGGGACGGCGGATAGCAAGAGGATACCGACCGTGGCCGCTAGATGATGAGATATTGATATTTGAGATGGGTCAGCCGGACGGCTGAGGCCAGAGATACATTGATATGAGATTTGAGACAGTTTTGAAGTGTGTCGATGCTGGACACAGGTTCTTGTTGATTCTATTGGTATTGTGCTGGTATTTCAAAAGACATTCTTAAAGGGAAAAACATGATTTCTTATACTTACACATTCAGATCACGAGTTGATTCGCATTGCATTCATACCTGCTAGTATATCCATATTGCATACATACTTGCCATTATGTCCTACCTTACCTGTATTTAGATGCTAGGATGCTTGTGTGCATGCATTCGATAGCCTGTGTAGATGTTATTTATTACTCACGAGTTGGCAACTCACCCCCGTTGTGCCATAGCCTTTTTCAGGTCCGCTCCGTCAGTACAGTAGCGGCGGGTGCGCTTGCTTCTTTTGCCTCTTTTGCCTGGACTCGAGATTTTGCTCATAGATGGGTTATGTTATTATTTTTTTACCACCTTGTATATTCTTTGTATCTAGTGTACTCCATCTACTGTTTCTACCAGTATTATTGTATATTGACCTAGAGATGAGACTGTGAGGTTTGTGGACTTTTATGCTGTATTTTGGGGTCGAGCTCACTTGAGTCGACATGATGTTTTCTTATGCTTCATTATGATTATTTCGCATGTTGTTGCTTTATATTGCGTGGGATTTGTGACCGCCTTGTGGCGAAGAGCTAGCTCCCGCTTGGGGATGCCTTATTTGTTGGATTTATATATATTCTTGTTGTACCCATTTTGGGGGCCAGTATTTACAAAGGAGACTCTGCCGAAATTTTCGGAAAAATTGATATTGTTTTTAAAGAGGTTTTATATGACTTATTTGATAACTCGTTTTCAATTGATTGGGTTCTCTTCACTCTTTTGCTTATTTGGTTTTGGTTTTTGGGCTTTGGCTTACTTATTTTACGGACGTCTTGAGACGTTTCGTAACCTAAGTGCCAGTCACGTTCCGTACCCTGCGGGTCGTGACAAAGTTGGTATCAGAGCGATAGGTTTTACCTTTTTGAGTGTAGGATGACCTTTGGTAGATGGAGTAAGTGACTTAAGCAGGGTAACGTAGCGTGCGTATGTCCGCGGCATACTTGCGATACGGTACTCCGCCTAAGTGACTTTAGGATACTTGCTTGAAATTCCTTCTTCAATTCCGTGTATCCTATGATCCTATTGCACTGTTCTTACTATCCGTTCTCCTGTAACAGCCACTATGCCGCCGAAGGCTACGAGGGCACAGAGGGCTGCCGCCAGAGACGAGATTCGAGCTGGCTCGTCCGAGACTAGGACTGAGCAGGGTGGTATGCCTACGCCGCAGGGACAGACCGATCCACCTTCCCCAGGCCGTATGGATAGGCTCGAGACCGGTATGGAGGAGTTGCGACAGATGATGGGAGGCATGCAGGAGCTACGTCAGATGGTAGGATCCCTAGTTGCAGCCAGTCGTACACCGAGGCCGGATGACGTACCTACTACATCACAGACGACTATGATACCTACTCCTACTACTACCACCGTGGACATTCCGGTTTCACTACAGGATTTCATGAGACTGAGACCTCCAGTATTCACCGGCACCGATGCAGCGGAGGACCCACAGACGTTCCTTGACAATTTAGCCAGGATCTGCCGTTCGCTGAGATGTTCGGATGATCGATGGGTAGAGCTTGCGAGTTTCCGACTAGAGGGTCTCGCGCAGACATGGTGGGAGTCAGTCTTGAGAGGTCGAGCTGCAGGTCTACCGCCTATGACTTGGGTCGAGTTTACAGCGGTCTTTCTAGCCCGTTTCCTTCGAGAGAGCGTTCGTGACGCCAGAGCTCGTAGCTTCGAGGCCTTAGTCAAGACACCTGGGATGACGGTGTCTGAGTATGACGTCCAGTTTACGCAGTTATCCCGATACGCTCAGTATTTGGTGGATACCGAGGAGAAGATGGTGAAGAGGTTCGTACGGGGACTTGATGCCCAGCTGTATCTTGCCATTGGCGCCCAGCACTACAACACTTATTCAGCTGCTATGGATACGGCATTGCGGTTGGAGGCACGCATATCACGGACTTCGCCCGTTTCTAGGCCGAAGAGGATTCGCACCGATGTACCGTCTCAGAGGCAGCGCGCCAGATTCTTTCCGAGAGATAGGCCTGGCAGAGGATTTGGGCGGGGACAGTTATATGGTTCTTATCCCCAGGGGAAGCAGCCGTCGCCAGGGTGTTTTGGGTGCGGGAGTTTGCACCATCTTGTCAGAGACTGTCCGGCGAGACGACAGGGAGCAGCGACAGTTCCGCATGTGACCCTACCACCATCACCACCCCCTCCTCAGAGAGCCCTACTTCCTACCACCGACGATGCTCCATGCCAGTTAGGTGCACCCAGAGGCCGTGGACGCGGCGGTCCTGTTCAGAGAGGACGAGGAGGCAGAGGCCGAGGTCGAGGTCATCCTGCTATCGGTGGAGGACAGGCCCGAGTTTTTGCTTTGACACCGCAGGATGCGCAGGCATCCAATGCCGTTGTGACAGGTACCTTTCCAGTTTGCTCTTTCGACGCCCGGGTATTATTTGACCCAGGTTCCACACATTCGTACGTCTCTACACACTTTGCACCGATGTTGGGCAGTGAGTCGTCGTCGTTAGATCATCCGCTTGTTGTTGTTACTCCGGTAGGCGAGTCGTTTGTCGCTCGGTTTGTATTTCGATTGTGTTCCGTTCGTATCGGGGAGAGGGATGCATCGTTTGATTTGATTCTCCTCGATATGTTGGACTTTGATGTGCTTCTGGGCATGGATTGGCTAGCCACTTGTTATGCTTCGGTGGACTGCCGTGAGAAGGCAGTTATATTTAGATTTCCGGGAGAGCCAGTCCTTGTTATTCAGGGAGACCGCAGTGTCACCCTTCCCAGCTTAATTTCGTCTCTTCGCGCTGGTCAGCTCTTGCGGAAGGGATGTCAGGGATTCTTAGCATTTATTTGTGATACTCGAGCTGCAGAGGTTCCGTTGGACCGGGTTCCAGTAGTTTGTGAGTTCCCTGATGTTTTCCCTGATGAGCTACCTGGGCTACCGCCTGAGCGCGATGTTGAGTTCTGCATTGATTTGATTCCCGGCTCGGGGCCTATTTCTATACCGCCATATCGGATGGCCCCAGCAGAGCTTCGAGAGCTGAAGGATCAGTTGCAGGATTTGTTAGATAAGGGGCTTATTCGACCGAGTGTTTCTCCGTGGGGTGCTCCGATCCTGTTTGTCAAGAAGAAGGATGGAAGTTTGCGCTTATGTATCGACTACCGCCAGCTGAACAAAGTTACCGTTCGGAACAAATATCCTTTGCTGCGCATTGATGATTTGTTCGACCAGCTTCAGGGTGCGGGGTATTTTTCGAGGATCGACTTGCGATCAAGATACCATCAGCTGCGAGTTCGACAGGAGGATATACCGAGGATAGCTTTCCGCATGCGCTACAGCCACTATGAGTTTTTGGTGATGTCGTTCGGACTCACCAACGCCCCAGCAGCATTCATGGATTTGATGAACCGTACATTCAGGCCGTATCTTGACTTGTTCATCATCGTGTTTATCGACGATATCTTGGTGTACTCCCGGAGCAGAGAGGAGCACGAGCAGCACTTGCGGATTACGTTACAGACTCTGAGGGAGCACCAGCTGTTCGCGAAGTTCTCCAAGTGTGCTTTCTGGCTGGACAGCGTCGGATTCTTGGGTCACGTGGTTACGAGAGACGGCATTTGTGTGGACCCGAAGAAGATTGAGGCTGTTCAGCAGTGGCCCCGACCTACATCGGTTACTGAGATCCGTAGTTTTCTAGGCCTGGCGGGCTACTAAAGGCGTTTTGTTCAGGACTTCTCCCGTATAGCTGCACCGTTGACCGGTTTGACCCGGAAGGGAGTTCCTTTCGTCTGGACAGAGGAGTGCGAGCGCAGTTTTCAGTAGCTACGGACTTGTTTGACTACGACGCCGGTATTATCTTTGCCTTCGGGATCAGGCGGATTTGTTGTCTACTGTGACGCTTCGCGAGTGGGATTAGGATGCGTATTGATGCAGCATGGCCGGGTGATCGCTTATGCTTCTCGGCAGTTGAAGAAGCATGAACAGAACTACCCCATTCATGATTTGGAGATGGCTGCTGTGGTCTTTGCACTGAAGATTTGGCGACATTACCTGTATGGCGAGTCGTGTCAGATATTCACCGATCACAAGAGCTTAAAGTACATATTTCAGCAGCGAGACCTGAACCTCAGACAGCGTCGTTGGATGGAGTTGGTGAAAGACTATGACTGCGAGATCTTATATCACCCCGGCAAGGCAAATGTGGTGGCAGATGCGTTGAGTAGGAGGCCCGGGGGTAGTTTATCCTTTTTGCGCGCAGTGCAGAGGCAGTCGTCAGCAGATTGGAAGATATTATGCAACAGCCGAGTTGAGTTCGAGTTCACTCAGACAGGGGGACAGCTCGCGCATGTTCGTGCACGCCCACAGTTGCTTGACCGTATATGTGAGGCACAGCGCAGTGATGACCGTTGCTCAGAGATCATGGCATAGATGGGACAGGGCAGATTTTCCGAGTTCGTGGTTGACGATCAGGGGATTTTACGATATCGATCTAGACTGTGCGTACCAGATGCTGATGTATTGCGACGCGACATTCTTGAGGAGGCACACCGATCAGTGTATAGTGTCCACCCCGATTCTACCAAGATGTACCATGATATGAGAGAGACCTACTGGTGGGACGGGATGAAGAGGGACATTGCGGAGTTTGTATCGAGATGCCTGACTTGTCAGCAAGTCAAGGCCGAGCACCAGAGGCCCGCAGGAGAGCTACAGCCGTTACCCATTCCAGAGTGGAAATGGGAGCAGATTTCGATGGATTTCGTTGTGGGTCTACCCAGGACCAGTCGAGGGTACGACTCCATCTGGATGATCGTGGATAGATTGACGAAAGCGGCTCACTTCCTACCAGTGAAGACCACTTTCAGCTTCGCTCAGTATGCTCAGCTCTATATTGACGAGATCGTGCGACTACATGGCGTACCGACTTGTATCGTGTCAGATCGAGGCACTCAGTTCACCAGCCGACTTTGGCAGAGACTTCAGGAGGCTTTGGGCAGTCGTTTGAGCTTCAACACAGCGTTTCATCCGCAGACAGATGGACAGTCAGAGCGGACCATTCAGACTCTCGAGGACATGCTCAGAGCGTGCGTTTTAGACTTTGGTGGTAGCTGGGATCGTCATTTACCTCTAGTGGAGTTCTCCTATAACAACAGCTTCCAGGATACTATTCAGATGGCACCTTTCGAGGCACTGTATGGGAGGAGATGCAGATCGCCCGTCTGTTGGACAGAGCTCAGCGAGAGCAGCATTTTAGGGCCGCAGCTTGTTGAGGAGACGACAGCGAAGATACAGTTGATCCGAGACCGGATGAGAGCGGCTCAGAGCAGACAGAAATCCTATGCAGATAGGCGCCGTCGCAGATTAGAGTTCGCAGTTGGCGACCATGTTTTTCTGAAAGTCTCTCCGATGAAGGGCGTGATGCGTTTTGGGCGAAAGGGGAAGCTTAGCCCTAGATTCGTAGGTCCCTTCGAGATCCTCGAGCGTGTCGGCGCAGTTGCATATCGTTTGGCTCTTCCTCCCAGCTTTCCCGATGTTCACCCCGTCTTCCATGTTTCGATGCTCCGCAAGTACCTTCACGACCCTTCGCATGCGATTCAGCACCCGACAGTCCAGCTAGAGCGCGACCTTTCTTTTGCAGAGCAGCCGGTGGCCATCCTGGATCGGCAGGTGAAGAAGTTGAGGTCGAAGATTATACCAACCGTCAAGGTCCTTTGGCGTAGCCCGAGCAGCGAGGAGGTTACCTGGGAGACCGAGGGCGAGATGAGGAAGAAATATCCCCATCTCTTTGAAGGTACGCGTAGCTATATTTTTAAATTCGGGGACCGAATTTCTATAAGGGGGGAAGATTGTAGCGTCTTGAAAAGTCGTTTTGGTGTTTTCCTGAAAATCGGTGAAAATTCGGTATTTTTCCGAAAACCGTCTTTTTGTTATTTTGCAGTTTAGGACTAATTATACCTAAAATGGATAGGTAATTGCTTGTTTTTAATAGCTAATGAGTTACTTCTGAAATTCTGGTCGTTTAAAAAATTTTCACTATTTTTCAATTTTTTAATATTATTTTAAGCCGGTAAGAAAATACATTAAATAAGCGATAAATACAAATTTTTCCGGGCTAATTTTAATCTTTAAAATTATGATAATTAAAATCTAGTTGTAACATAAATTTTTAGTATTTTATTTTGATTTTTAACAAATTTTTATGATAGGAAACGAATTTATTGACTTTTAAGCTAAAACCTGCAATTTTTGACTTGTAGGGGGTCTTTTTGCATAAAATTTCTTTTGTAAAACCCCTCTCTCTCTTCCCTCAGCCCTAGGACAGCCCCACCTTGTTCAGGTCCAGAAATTTCTGGCCTCATTTTGGTTTTCTTTCTTGTGTTGTATTGGGTTGTTTATGAATTTATTTTAAATATAGTTGTTAAAGTATGGTGCATTGACTTTTGGGGAGTTGACCAATGACTTTTCCCCACACACCCACACCCTCCCCTTACCTCCTCTGGCCGAAACCTACACCCCCTCCTCTTCATCTCTTTTCTTTTCATTTCTTCAAAATTCTTCATGTTTAATTCAACAAAATTGCAATTTCAAGCTTACAAATTAAACCCATCCTTCATCTTTCTTTTCCTTCACCTCCCTAGCTTGAATCTTGATGCTTGAGGCCATCATTTGGAGCAAATTTATTCTTGCTAGATCTCAAATTGAGGTATAATTTTTACCCATTTAAATACTTATGGTTTGATTCCTTGAATGAAATTGTTTTCGTGTTAAATTTCATTGCTAATTTCTAATCTTGTTTTTTTTAAAAGTGAATGGTTTGAATTGAATTAGGGTTTAGAAATCCATTATTAGGTTAATTAAATCTAATTTGTTATCTAGTTGTTTTGCTAACCTAATCTAGAAGGTTAACTTGCTAATTGAGTTATAAATTAGTGTTAATTTAAGGTTTTCATATATAGTTGGATTAAAATTTGCTAGGTTATATAATTCAAGTAATGGTTGTTTATGAAAAATAGGTTTTGAATCTTTGCTAATGTGTTGTAATTATAGTGTTTTTAGATTGCTTGTTGTGTGGTTGGATATTGTGTTGGATTGTGATAACCGTATCGCTAATTTTCGACATTTGCACCAAAATTGCTAGTTTTGTGCTTACTAGGTTTTTATTAAAATTTTTTGGTGAATTATTTGTGATACCTTGGGGATGTTTTTAGCATCTCCTATGACGTTTAGGATGCGTGAGTGAGGAGTTTTGAGTAGTTGGGTTTTAGTTTTGCCGGGTGACCAAATCGGCGATTTTTGGCAGTTTTTGCGATTTTCGCGTGTGTTCCGCGCACTTTGTGCACGTTGTACCTTGCTAGCGAACATTAGTAGTTTCGTTGGGGTTTTGCGTCGTTCTTGATATGTAACCTTATGTTTGGTATTGATATAAATTCCAGGTTCGGTCGCGGAGACGTCAGACGCGGCGCGAAAGGGGAAAGTGGTGATTGGACACAGCTAGCCAGGGATTCCGGTGAGTAGATGTAACATCTACGGGGGACTATCGTTGGATGGCGCAAGCCGCCCGATAGTTTTAGTAACTTACAATATTCTTAGTGATGTTAGTAATTAGGGGTGAAATACGTATATGATTATTTGCTGCATCTATGCATTATATTGACATACCTATGCAAAACCATTTTATAGGACACCTGCACCATTGCCAGGTTTTTATATGCAGCACGAGCACTATTCATGCTTACACACACACCCTGGTAATTGCCATGCCACCACACTAGATAACCTTTAAATTTAAACCTTTTACTAATTGATACTTAAACTTGTGCTATTGCCTTTAATTCCTTAAAATGAATCTGTAGGATTGCTATTCATGTGCATGTACTTCATCATATTAATTATTCATGCTTAATCTATTAATCACACATCGCAACTTGATTATTGATACCATATGCATTCATTATCATTGATATATGCACTTAAGAGGATTTCTTGAGATTTTATGATATTGCTGGATTTCGGGGGAAAGCCGCAAAATTTCTAAACCTATTATAGTTTTAAAATATGTAAATTGCGGTTTTCTAGTGATGTAAGTGTCGTCCACCATGAGTTTGCTGTGGTTTTGGAAAACCGTGTCGAGGAGTGGAGGAACCGGCACGGGTACATGGTGGGCCCGGTAAGGTACCTCGGGGCAAGAGGAATGTGGTGTTGACGTTGAGCCTAGCAGGGGACGGATTACCTACCGGTGACTGTTTGGGATGGCAGATATCCAGAGGATACCGACCGTGGCCGCTAGATGATGAGATATTGATATTTGAGATGGGTCAGCCGGACGGCTGAGGCCAGAGATACATTGATATGAGATTTGAGACAGTTTTGAGGTGTCGATGCTGGACACAGGTTCTTGTTGATTCTATTGGTATTGTGCTGGTATTTCAAAAGACGTTCTTAAAGGGAAAAACATGATTTCTTATACTTACACATTCAGATCACGAGTTGATTCGCATTGCATTCATACCTGCTAGTATATCCATATTGCATACATACTTGCCATTATGTCCTGCCTTACCTGTATTTAGATGCTAGGATGCTTGTGTGCATGCATTCGATAGCCTGTGTAGATGTTATTTTTTACTCACGAGTTGGCAACTCACCCCCGTTGTGCCATAGCCTTTTTCAGGTCCGCTCCGTCAGTACAGTAGCGGCGGGTGCGCTTGCTTCTTTTGCCTCTTTTGCCTGGAATCGAGATTTTGCTCATAGGTGGGTTATGTTATTATTTTTGTACCACCTTGTATATTCTTTGTATCTAGTGTACTCCATCTACTGTTTCTACCAGTATTATTGTATATTGACCTAGAGATGAGACTGTGAGGTTTGTGGACTTTTATGCTGTATTTTGGGGTCGAGCTCACTTGAGTCGACATGATGTTTTCTTATGCTTCATTATGATTATTTCGCATGTTGTTGCTTTATATTGCGTGGGATTTGTGACCGCCTTGTGGCGAAGAGCTAGCTCCCGCTTGGGGATGCCTTATTTGTTGGATTTATATATATTCTTGTTGTACCCATTTTGGGGGCCAGTATTTACAAAGGAGACTCTGCCAAAATTTTCGGAAAAATTGATATTGTTTTTAAAGTGGTTTTATATGACTTATTTGATAACTCGTTTTCAATTGATTGGGTTCTCTTCACTCTTTTGCTTATTTGGTTTTGATTTCTGGGCTTTGGCTTACTTATTTTACGGACGTCTTGAGACGTTTCGTAACCTAAGTGCCAGTCACGTTCCGTACCCTGCGGGTCGTGACATCTACTATGGAGTATCGATGCCCTGTCTCTATAATCCTATGAATAAGAATCTGTATAAGGATGTGCTTATAGACTACCCAGCCACCACTAGTGTGATCGCCATTACAACGCTGGTGGTCAAGAAAAGATCCTAAGGGATCCATCAATATGTTTTAGCGATATGTTAAAAGAAATATATACACATATTAAGATAGATACAAACCAAGTAGCATACTACTATATCGAGCAAGACTGTCGTAAATCCATGTATATATCCCAAGCTTCCAAAATATATTATACAAACTAGTACTATACAATAATGGCCTCTAGGGCATACATATCCAAATATCTCCCACTTGCACTAAATGCCAGTAATTGGTGTACTGCATACCCAACATTTGCACTAAGGCCAGCTGCTGGCATACCGCATACCCAATAGCTTAAAAAATTGCTCGAACTGTACTTGAGGGAGGGCCTTTGTGGATGAATCCACCATGTTTTCTTTAGTGTCCACTCTCCGTACCTCGATCTCCTGGCAATCAATGATCTCCCTGATCAGGTGATACCGCCTTAAGATGTGTCTGGATTTCTGATGGGACCGTGGTTCCTTCGCTAAAGATATAGTCCTATTGTTAACGCAATACAAAGGTATTGGGTCAACAATGGACGGAACCACATGAAGTTCACTAATGAACTTCTTCATCCAGACCGACTCTTTTGCGGCATCGCTTGCAGCAATGTATTCAGCCTCCATCGTCGAGTCTGCGACGATATCCTGTTTGGAACTCCTCCAACACACCGCCCCTCCATTGAGGGTAAACACAAAACCCGAGACAGACTTGCTGTCTTCCTTGTCACTCTGGAAGCTTGAATCGGTAAAGGACTCGACCCTGAGGTCTCCATTACCGTAAACCAGGAACATCTCCTTAGTCCTTCTCATGTACTTGAGAATGTTCTTCTCTGCATTCCAGTGGTTCTCACCTGGGTCTGACTGATACCGGCTGACCACGCTTAACGCGTAATCTACGTCTGGTCTTGTACATAGCATCGCATACATTATAGATCCTACCGCCGAAGCGTAGGGTATAGTGCTCATGCGAACCCTCTCCCCGTCAGTCTTAGGAGACATCTTCTTGGAGAGGGTGATTCCGTGCAATGCGGGTATATTGCCGCGCTTGGAATCTTCTATACTAAATCTCTTTAGTACGGTCTGTATGTACCTTGACTGCGAAAGTCCCAGTAATCTCTTGGATCTATATCTGTATATCTTTATCCCCAGAATGCACGAGGCATCACCCAGGTCTTTCATGGAGAACTGTTGTGACAAGAATAGCTTGACCGATTGTAGCATAGGAATATCATTTCCTATCAAAAGAATGTTGTCCACGTACAAAACTAGGAATAAGACAGTTCGTCCTACAATCTTCTTATATATACATGGCTCATCTTCGTTCTTGATGGAGTCAAATTCCTTGACTGTTTCATCAAAACAGATGTTCCAGCTTTGCGATGCTTGCTTCAATCCATTAATGGATTTAAGCAACTTGCATACCTTCCCGCTGCTCCCATTATCTACAAAACCTTCTGGCTGATCTATATAAATGCACTCTTCCAACTTCCATTTAGAAAAGCCGTTTTTACGTCCATCTGCCAGATCTCATAGTCATGGAAGGCAGCAATGGCAAGTAGGATCCGAATGGATTTGAGCATAGCTACTGGAGAAAAAGTTTCATCATAGTCTACACCAGGTCTTTGATGAAAGCCTTTTGCAACGAGTCTAGCCTTATAGGTTTCCACCTGCCCATCTACACCAAGTTTCCTTTTGTAGATCCATTTGCATCCAACGGGTTTTACCCTAGGTGGCGCAATATCCAAGATCCACACTTTATTGGTGTACATGGACTCCATTTCAGATCGCTTAGCATCCAGCCACTTATCAGAGTCCCTACTGATAATGGCCGGCCTGAAACTGGTAGGGTCATCTTCTTCCATGATGCAATCCTCTCGATCCCCGTCTATAAGAAAATCGTAGTATCTTTCGAGCGGATGAGAAATCCTACAAGATATGCGGAGTGGCTGGGATTCGTCTGGGGTTATTGAATCTTGAGGTTCTGTCAAATCTTCAGTTTCAGTTTGTGGTCGCTGAATTTCTTCCAGTTCTACCGTGCTCCCACTAATTTCTTTTTGCAAGAAACTCCGTTTCTAAGAAAACGGCATGTTGAGAAACAAACACCTTCTGTTCCTCGGAGTGCTAGAACAGATATCCATAACCATTCTTTGGATATCCCACAAACTTACATAAAACCGACTGTGCCTCTTGTTTATCTGGTTTATGCTTTTTAACATAAGCCGGACAACCCCATATCTTAAATCATTTAAGATATGGCCTTTTTCCATTCCATATGCCGCTGTCTGAAGCGCATGTCCCCAGAATGAAAGAGGCAACTCAGCATTACTCAAAATGGAGCGAATCATATCCAATAGGGTACGATTCCTCCGCTCCGATACACCATTGTGCTGTGATGTGTAAGGAGTAGTAAGCTGAGAGAGAATTCCATTCTCTTTTAGTATTCTAGGAATTCCGTGCTTAAGTACTCCCCTCCTCTATCCGATCGGAGGATCTTGATACTTTTCCAGTCTGGTTCTCTACTTCGTTTCTGAATTCTTTGAATTTCTCAAAAGCTTCAGATTTGTGTTTTATAAGATACACATATCTGAACCTAGAGAGATCGTCAGTGCATGTAATCAAGTACGAGAACCCACCCCTTGCATGTATAGACATTGGACCACACACATCACTGTGTATGAGTCCCAACAGCTCTGCTGCTCTTTCTCCATATCCGGTGAACTGAGATTTGGTCATCTTTCTTTTGAGACAGGACTGACAAGTTTCATAAGATGATAATTCGAATGTATTCAAGAGTCCATCTTTATGTAACTTACTTAGTCTTTTCTCTCTGATATGACCAAGTCTACAATACCACAAGTAGGATTCGTTCGTATCTGAACTCTTCCTCTTGCGTGTGTTTTGTACATTGAGAACTGTATTCTGATTTAGAACATAGATACCATTACACAGTGTACCTTCTGCAACCATTACCTTATCAAGGTAAATGTTCATGATATTTCTATCAAGAACAAAGTTATATCCATCTTTATCAAGTAAAGAAACTGATATGATGTTGCAAACTATGGAAGGTACATAGTAGCAATTGTTCAAAATCATAGTATTTCCATTTGGCAACAATAGGTGACATTCACCGATGGCTGCAGCATTAACTTGTGCTCCGTTCCCTACCCTGAGGGACATATCACCAGGTGCAACTACACTACTTTTTCTCAGTCCCTGTAATAAATTACAGATATAAGATCCTGATCCGGTATCTAGTACCCAGGAGGTAGGACTGACCGAAAAGCAGTTCTCAATTACAAGAACACCTGAAGTAGATGCAATAGTATGCTTCTTCTTCAATGGGGCCTCCTTGGAATCCATACAATCCTCTTTCCCTTGCTCATACTTATGACTGTTGTCATAAGTTAGAGCCGAACCGACATTCCCCAGCCCCGAATAAAAATTCAGATCGGTTAAGTGATACATTTTATTATCTTAATTAGGGCGTGAAATGGTTGCTATCTGGAGAAAGAGAAAAGAAACACTCAGCGTGTGCTCTTGTATGATTAGATTGGTTATTAATTTATCTAACCAGGATGGCTCCCACCGTTTCCTCAAATTCTTCTTTAAACCCTAAAAGAAAAACTAGTCAGGATTTAATCACACATCACAATACTTGCTTAACCATTCAGCCAGGCTAGTGTTGCTACTTCGAGGGAGGTTTTCCAACGCTTCGCAAAGTTCCTTAATTATATAACCTCTTTTCCCTGGAGGTGTAGCCCCGCTTACACCATTCTAGACACCTACTTAGCTTATAGCATTGATTGTTAAGTGAAATAATCTCCCGAGAGTAATCCAACTCAACAGTGGGATCGGGATCCAACAATCATTGTGTGATGACCTAGATGGAATCCACTCTAGTCACTACACTCCAGAAGGTATGCTAAATCTGCAAGTTTCCTGTATATTTGAAACTCCCGTTGTGGTTTTTGCCCCTAACGGTTTATGACCTTGACTAGGTCAACTAACTATAAACTGCTAGTCAAGTTCTACCCGTCATTTTCTTGATTGCATTAAACCCATCCGTACGTACCTTTGACTAGGTCAACAAGGCCGCACGACTGTCCTAACCAATCATATTTGCAATGCACAGAAAAATATCACTTAGCTACCGTTCACTACGCCTTGACTAGGTCAACAAACGCAGCACGAATACTAAATATTATTATTCTGAAATAACGGAGGGCTATGGCTGGGTTTTTCATGAAAAACCCGTTAACATAATGAACTTGATATCGTTGAAGGAACCTAAGTGGTTTTACAAATATATAGTGGTGAAACTTTTGCTAAAGAGGTCACTCCCTGTGAAGGTATCTCGGCTCTTTCCTCTTCGAATGAGGTGCAGGATATTCCAAACTGAATACCACGATGCAAAGCAAAAATAATCGCCTATAGTGAAGTTATTATATTGACGCAAACTTTTACTCAAGGGGTCACTCCCGATGAAGGGATCTCGGCCCTTACCTCGTCGAATGAGGTGCAGGATATTCATAACCGAATACCACTGTGCAAAGAAAAAGAGAACGTCTGTAATGTCAGTTTTTAAAACTTAGTTCCAACAACATCTTTTAGGTTTATTTTCTTGCATTAATCAAAATTAATGTGGTCCCATCAAATTAACCTATCACACCAGAAAAGAACGAAAATATGATGTACGTATATGCCATCCGCATTCGCCACTGGGCCCCGTCATCACCCGTTAGGTTACTTAACTAACGACAGAGTGGGGGCTGGACTAGCACGGGTGCAAAACATATACAACATCTACTACTATATATATAAGTATATACAACATTCGTCCCAGGCATGATAATAATAATCATCACAGAATCTCAGCCAACAATACAGAATGGTGGATAATCTTGGAGCCCTGGGTTTCATTTGAGCCGCAAATAAAACCCGACGTTCCCGGTCGTGTGGATAGCCTGTGCAATGAAAACCTGGACCCTTACGAGCGTGGCAAGTTACCCGCCAATCCCAGAAGTGAGGCTGCCCCCTTCAACATAGTGAATGGGCCACCCAGCACTTCACGGAATCCGATAACTTGGGCGCCCCTCCATGGGTCATTGTATACCCCCAACGAGTGCGGCGAATAGCCCGCCAATTCTAGAATAAAGCCCCTTCTGTCTCAACGCCATGTGATGCGTGCTTGTTGACTTCTAGAACCCGGCTATTCGTGCACTCCACCACTGGGTAATCCTAGTACAGAAAAAGAAAATAATATGCACAAATGGTGACATCGAACTCACTCGGTCGTGCCCCAAAATAATACACAATCGGGCAAAGACGGCAGTCCACATGTCGGACGCTCGCCGCGCAATATCAAATGTACAAATGAATATAAACTGTACTACTAACATTGCATCACATGCTATCCACTATGACTATCCAACCACAATCACAGCACAAGCACAAAACATCAACGTGAATATCACGTTCGCAAACTCGACTAAAAGGACATATAGCAATCAGACGAGTTTACCGATCAAATGAAATTCACGATCGCAGATAAAAGTGAATTTACTGTAAGCTATTAAACATTGTCAAATATAACGACTTCGAAACACTCCAAATTGCCCCGTACAGAAAACAATAGAGAATCAAACTTGGGCAAAAAACAAACAACACCCGAGACCCAAACTCCACTGGATGAGAACACAGACCAAAGCACGATGCGAATCTCCAAAATAAAACCGAGGAGGCAGGTTTTTTATGGTATGTGGCCGGCCAAAAAGTGTTAGAATTGTGTCATTTTTAGTCAGTGTTCATCTCACAGTGAAAAGAGCATTTTGGACTTGTTTTAAAATTTTTTTGGAGCTTTTAAAAAATCAACAGAAACTGCAGTTTGGGTTTCAAGCTTTTGGAGTTGTTTTGGTTTCATTGTTTTAACATTGTTTAATCTTGCTAATCCAGGGTTTATGGGCTGTCTCTAATACCATGAAGGGTTACGCTAGCGTCCTGGCCAACTTCCGTGGCCAAATGCGTAACAAAATTTTTACTACGATCATAAACTTGGCGCTAGAATAAACCTAAACCGGATCTTTAACCATAAACCTAGTTAGCAAATTAGGGTTCTATCTACTATGATAGAATGTATACCTAAAGAAAACAAGTCCTTCGGGTTTTCGATCCTCTCCTTAAGCTCCTCGATGGAAGTATGGATCGTGCTTGAACTTCAGCCTCCTTGTGTCAATGATGATCCATCCGAGAGCTCCAACCTTGAGCTAAACCTCCAAGATGAGGCAACTAGATCACTTGGGGTGCTAAACTAAGTGACCTAGAAAGAGTAGAATGTGATCATGAGTAGCTTATCTCACTAAACCATTGATTCTCAACTCATGAGACACTAGGGTTAGAGAGGAAGAAGAAGAGAGCAAGCTTTTAAGAGAGAGAATGTATTTGTGATAATGATAATAAAAAATGGAATGGAAACTTATATATGACCATTTTTTATTGAAAATATCTTACCAAAATATCTATGGTAAAAAATATCTCACAAAATATCTATGGTCAACAAATCAACCCAAGTCAAATGGTCAACCAAGTAGCCATGCCATAAAAGATTATCATTTAAAAAAAAATACTTTTCATTTTCTCATATTTGTGTTGACCAAGTCAATGGTCAAAACCCTAATGAGATGTCTCCTCCTATACCCCCTCTCATCCGTATATACATACCCGCATCCGTGTTCCGAGAAACACGAATACAATGAGATGAAGCTAATCCAATAATCAAATACTAGGATCCTGCTTAAACCAAAAGCCACTAGTATTTTCCGCTCGAACATCACACGTGCACAAGTACATGTATGTGATCGAACCCTATCGTAAAACCATACGACCTCTACTCATTTCGTCCGAAGCTGGGAAACCCTCTGTGTGGGACTCTAAAGACTCGATAGTACTCTGGCAGTGGATTTAACCACAAGCACGTCAGCAGCACTAGCTGTGCGTAACGGCTACCCAGGTATCTATCGATAAGAAGGTTGACGAGCAAGCTCATCCAGACTCCTACTGAGCCTATCTGTGACAATCTCCGTACAGTCCGGTCTGTTAGTCTAAGAGTATCGCATATCGGGCCTAGGGCGACAGTAAATGTCAGACCCCTAATACCGGTATAAGTCGTGTCAGTGTGTAGCCCAGAACACCCTGAGAAACTACTGGAAAACCTACCAGTAAATCTCACTTGCCCAGGCCAGGGACTTTGTGTAATGGTTCTCCAAACACAGCGCGATATCAACCCCCAATACCGAGAGAGACGAATCCTGTCTAACCGCCACTGCCTCCAAGTGCTTCAGGACTGCACCCAACTACTACCTGTTTGCAGGACTCAATAGAGCCATGGTAGGTTAGCAATCTAAGAATAGTGGGAACACACTTGAGGCGAAGTGGCAGTGTCAAGTCAACAGACTAAGCTGTACTCATGTCACCTGGAAACTACTACCTGACGATAGGTATAATACCAACTAGCAGTTCCCGACGAGTCCGTCCAGTGTAACTCATAATCCAATGAGCACCTGCATACAATCTCCAGTACGACGTACTGATGGCTGTGGGACAGACCATCTCCCCTGCTGGGATGAGAACCGTATACACTAGTCTACTCTGGAGTATCGATGCTCTGTCTCGATAATCCTATGACTAGGGACCTGTATAAGGATGTGCTTATAGACTACCCAGCCCCTACTAGTGTGATCGCCATCACAACGCTGGTATAGCAATATGTTAAAAGAAACATATACACATATTATGATGATACAAACCAAGTAGCATACTACTATATCGAGCAAGACTGTCGTAAATCCATGTATATATCCCAAGCTTCCAAAATATTTTATACAAACTAGTACTATACAATAATAGCCTCTAGGGCATACATATCCAACAGTAGAGAGTATGGTTGTCTTCCTCGTATTATACGTGGATGATATACTCTTGATCGGAAACGATGTTACTATGCTACACTCGGTCAAGCACCTCTTATCACACAGGTTCTCCATGAAAGATCTAACTGATGCCTCCTACTTCCTAGGGATATAGATCTATAGAGATAGATCTAAATAGGTTTGAGATTGTCCCAATCGATGTACATAGACACCATGCTAAAGGGGTTTAGTATGGATGATTCTAAGCGTGGTAATGTACCCGCTTGTTCAGGAATCACTATCTCCAAAGAGATGTTTCTTGAGACTGATTTGGAGAGGGCTCGCATGCAAGAAATGCCCAATGCTTTGGTAGACGAGTCAATAATGTATGCGATGTTATGTACCAGACCAGATGTAGCTTACTTACTAGGTGTAGTGAGTAAGTATCGAAAAGATCTTTGGGAAAACCATTGGACAGCTGAAGAACATTCTTAAGTGCTTGAGAAGGACTAAAGAGATGTTTTTGGTGTATGGTAACGGTGAACTCCATATGGAGTCCTTTACCGATTCAATCTTCCAGAGTGATAAGGACGACAGAAAGTCAGTCTCGGGTTTTGTCTTCACCCTCAGTGGAGGAACGGTATGTTGGAAGGGTTCCAAGCTATATACCGTAGCAGCCTCGTTGATAGCGGTTAATTACATCGCTACCAACGATGCTGCCAAAGAGCTTGTCTGGATGAAAATGTTCATGAGATGAACTTGGTTCCTACCATTGATCATCCAACACTTGTGTATTGGGATGAAAATAGAGTTGTGGATTTAGCCTAGGAACCCCGGTCCTGTCAGCGATCCAGACATATTCTTAAACAGTATCACCTGATCAGGGAGATAGTTGATCTCCGAGAGATCGAGGTCAGGAGAGTTGACACAGAGGATAACACAGCGGATCCACTCACCCAGGCCATCCCCCAGATGCTATTCGAAAGACTTTTGGGACGTTGGGTATGAGATACTACAACAACTGGCCTTAGTGCAAGTGGGAGATTGTTAGGAATATGTATGCCCTAGAGGCCATTATTTTATATGTCATGTATATTATATGGGATGCTTGGACATATATATAGAAGACTTTCTTGCTCGACATGATAGTATGCTATCAGGTTACCTTTATCTTAACAAGTAGACTGGTATTTATACTGTCTATCTCATACATGTTGATAAAGACCTTAGAATATGTACTTTACTACCTTGATTATGATGAGATCATACTAATGGGGCCAGGGTGGTCCAAAAGTACATCCTTTATTCAGTTCCTAGTCGAGGGAATATCGAGACTAGGGCATCGATATTCCATAGTAGACTAGTGTGTACGTTTCTTGTCCCATAGAGGGCGATGGTTGATCCCACAACCATTGGTTTGTGACATCAAAGATTGTACACAGGTGCTCATTAGAGAATGGGTACACCGAACGGACTCGCCGAGGACTCGTAGTTGGTAGTGTACCTATCGTCAGATAGTAGTCCTCTGGTGACACTGGTATAGGTTAGTCTGTAGACCCGAGATCGTCATAGAGTCTTGTGTGGCTCCCACTGTACTTTGATTTCCCCCTTCTACGCTCAAGAGGAGTTGTGTAAACAGGTGGATTTTGGGTACAGTCCCGAGTCACATGGAGGCAATGAACGATAGGAGGGGTTTCATCTCTCCGGGTATTAGGGGTTGATGTTGCGCTATGCTCGATTGGCTATAACTGGAAGTCCCTGGCCATGGCTGCTGCCGAGATTTGCTCATAAGAGTTATCAGTAGTTTCTCGAACCGTTATAGGCCAAACATCGGCATGACTTATCACGTTACTGGGGTCTGACGTTTACCACCCCTAGACATGATATGCGACATATCAGAGAAGAGACTAACTGTACGGTAGTGTTACTGATAGGCTTCATGGAAAGTATGGACAAGCTTGCTTGTTGATCTTCATATCGCTCAATACTCGGGCAATCGTTATGTCCAGCTAGTACCGCTAATGGCTTGTAGGTTGCCGATGTGGTCATTACCTACTGCTGGCGAATTGACGAATGTTTAGAGTCCCACACAGAAGTTCCTTGGTTCAAGCGAAACAAAGTGTGATATGTATGTGGGCATGATTAAATGCGTGTATGTGATATCGTATTGTAATCTGCCAGTTATCTGTTATCGGTTCGGTTATATGTGATATAACTATATTGTCGAATCAAGTGTTGATTTGATAATGTGATATACAAATAAATGATATTAGTCGGTCATATGTGATATAACCGTATTATTAAATCAAGTGTTGATTTAATAATGTGATATATATTATATGTGATATAATTATATCTTAACTAATATCATTAGCTCACTAATTATTCTTCATAACACACACACACAAACATACACGCGCGCGCGCACACACACACACATATAAAGAAGCATAGCTTGATTTTCAATTTTTGAGAAAAATATAAATGAGGTGGAAATTGAGAGAATGGTTTCAAGTATGGCTTTTGTTATTTGTTTATTCATCTTGACTCACGATTGAAGCATGATTGCAATTTTATATTGCTAATTTCCATGGTTGAATGAGTGGGGGTCAAGAGTTGCCATTCATTCATTCCAACACTTAGCCATTTTTGAGATGGCTTTGCTCTCATTGCTTTCATCTTCTTCCTCTTCTTCTTGCCACCATGATTCATGCTTCAACCCTCACATGAGATGTGAATCATGAAGCTTGAACACAAACTTGTGAGCCTTAAATCCCGTACTTCACCATCATACACTTGACTAGCGATCGAGTCTAGTGTGTTTCCTACGCTAAAGAGTTTAGTGTAGAGTTAGCTTGAGTTGGAGGGACTTCGCGTGGATCTTCTTCGGTACGAAGGCCATCGGAGGAAGATCGTCCAAATGCTCAAGTGGAGCCTAGTGGAGTCGCGGGACTACTACACTGAGCATGTGAAGTGAAGGACTCGATCTACGAGGGTATAGCCATCTTCATTTCTTGTTGTTTTTATCATATCATCAATGCAAACGCTAATCTTCTAGTTAGATTCTTGTTAAGTGTTGATTAGCACCTCTAAAATTTGAAAATTGCATGTGCGATGCCCGTTTGAACCAAGTCAAGGTGCTACTAAATACTTTCAATAGTTATGTATACTGCATGTAATGAATTTAGATAATCGAAGTTTCAAATATCTGATCGTATCAGAAAATAGGCCATGAGCCGGCTCAACATTACTTAGAGCCGTCTCATGTAAACAGAGAGTAAATACACATTCCAGACATTGTTCGAGTCATCTCAAAACGCTTTGATCTGTCTCTTACAACCAGAGAAAGAAACTTGATTCTGAACCACTTACGAGACGTCTGAACATTACATGAGTTGTCTTATCCATTGATGAGCCATCTCAAGCTTATATACTAATGATATTTAACCCGATGTGTTATACGAGATGCTAGATCATGTTACACATGCGAAGAACATTACCTGATATGTATTTATTATATGATTTGAATTGTTTATGCTGTTCTTTTTAATCCTATTACCTTGATCTTGTACAAGATACGACTATGATAATCTTGACATGTCAGTCGTTGATTATACACATGTATTCAGGATTCTTGACATGCATTATTTCTATCTTGTCTTGTTATCATGCCAACCTTGCTTGTAACATGATGTTTACCTAAATGCCAATGATTACATGATATCTCTTGACCCGTCTTGTTGTCTTGATAAACATGACTTGTACGTGCTTGTTCCTGCGTTGGCATTAGGTAAATAATATCATGATACTTGACATGGACATGAAACCTGATAAAAAAGGGAAATCAATAATGAAACCTTAATTGTAACTCAAGAGTTTATTACTTGATAGAGATTGATCAATCAATACGAGTTTCAGGCTCCGGGATGATGATTATTTACCTTGTTTTTACTACCTAGTGGAATGTCTCGGATTCATCCCCGAGAATCATTAATTTTTGAGTTATGAGGAGGATTAGATTAATTGTTTTCAAATACTTATAGGATAGACAACTTAGCGACATGGACTTATATGACTCATATGACATGTTTGACTTGCTATATTTCATAATCATGGAAGGAAGCAATGGAAAGTAGGATCCGAATGGATTTAAGGATAGCCACTGGAGAAAATGTTTCATCATAGTCCAAGCCAGGTCTTTGATGAAAATCTTTTGCTACAAGTCTTGCTTTATATGTTTCAACTAGTCCATCTATGCAAATCTTCTTTTTGAAGATCCATTTGTTGCTTACAGGTTTTATCTTTGGAGGTACAACGTCCAAAGTCCTTTGTTGGTGTACATGGATTTCATCTCGGACTGCAATGCATCCGGCCACTTTACCGAGTCTCTGCTCGTAATGGCCTGCTGGAAACTAGTTGGCTCATCATCATCGATGATGCAATCCTCTCCATCCACATCTATAAGAAAACCGTAGTATCTCTCGAGCAGATGAGACTGCCTACTAGATCTGCGGAGCGGCACATGGACGTCCGTTTCTCTTGAAACTTCGAGTTCCACCAAGCTCTCAGTAATAGATCATGGTTCTGGAATTTCTTCGAGTTTTATTGCGCTCCCACTTATTTCCTTTTCAAGAAATCCAGTCTCTAAAAAGTGGGCATGCCGAGAAACAATAACGTTTTGTTCTTCTGCATAATAGAAAAGATACCGCCTGGAATTTCTTGGGTATCCCACAAACTTACACAATACTGATCGTGCCTCGAGCTTGTCTGCATGCTGCTTTTTGAAAAAAGCTGGACATCCCTATATATTAAGATATTTAAGATAGGGTTTCTTTCCACTCCATATTTCATATGGAGTGGTAGGCACTGACTTAGTCGGAACTTTGTTCAAAAGATATGCAGCAGATTCTAGTGCATAACCCCAGAAGGATCATGACAACTCAACATTACTCATTATAGAAAACACCATATCTAATAAGGTGCGGTTCCGCCTTTTCGATACACCGTTGTGTCGAGGTGTGTATGGAGGAGTAAGCTGAGAGAGAATTCCATTCTCTTTTAAATATCCTAGGAACTCGGGACTTAAGTATTCACCACCCTGAGATCGAAGTGCCTTGATAATTTTTCCTGTTTGTTCTTGTACTCATAGAATTTTTCAAAAGCCTCGGATTTATATTTCATCAAGAATAAATATCCATATCTAGAGAAATCATCGGTAAAAGTAATGAAGTAGGAATAACCACTTCTTGCATGTATAGACATTGGACCACACACATCGCTGTGTATGAGTCCCAAGAGCTCGGTAGCTCTTTCTCCATGTCCAGTGAAAAAAGTCTTCATCATCTTTCCTTTGATACATGATTGACAAGTTGCATAAGATTGATATTCAAACAGATCAAAATATCCCTCTTTATATAACTTTGTCAGCCGTGTTTCATTGATTTGACCTAGTCTACAATGTTATAAGAAAGCTTGATTTAATTCTGGCGTTTTTTTGAGTGTGTTCTGGACATTGAAAACTTGGTGTTGATTTAATACGTATATACCATTGTCTAGTGTATCATACCCAATCAAACTATGATTAAGGTGAATGTTAACAACATCGCATACAAATGTAAAATCTGTTAGTTGTATGTATGCCCTAGAGGCCAGTATTGTACAGATGATGTATATTATATTGGATGCTTGGACATATATAGAGATGACTTTCTTGCTCGATATGATAGTATGCTATCTGGTTTCTCTTTATCTTAACATGTATACTAGTCTTTTTATACTGTCTTATAGTTACATGTTGGTAAAGCCCTTAGGATGTGTACTTGACTACCTGGACTATGATGCAGATCATACTAGTGGGGATATGGTAGTCCATAAGTACATCCTTCAAGGTCCCTAGTCGTAGGTGTATCGAGACGGGGCATCGATATACCAGTGTAGACTAGCGTATACGCTTCTCGACCCATGAGATGGGCGATGGATGATCCCATATCCATTGGTGTTTGACATCAGAGATGGAATACGGGTGCTCAGTGGAGACTGGGTACACTGGACGGACTCGCCGAGAACTCCCAGATGGTATTATACCTCACGTCAGATGGCAGTTCTTAGGTGACACTTGTGCAGGTTAGTCTGTAGACCCGAGATCGTCATAGAGTCTTGTGTGATTTCCACTGTGATTTGATCTCCCCCTTACCACGTCCATGAGGGCGTGCAAAACGGTGGTTTTTGGGTACAGTCCCGAGTCACATGGAGGCAATGAGCGATAGGAGGGGTTTCGTCTCTTCCGGTATTGGGGGTTGATGTTGCGCTGTGCTCGATTGGCCGTAACAGGGAAGTCCCTGGCCAGGGCTGATCAGAGAATTGCTGGTAAGTGTTACCAGTAGTTTCTCGACCCGTTATGAGCCTCACATCGGCACGACTTATCGGTTATTGGGGTCTGACGTTTACCACCCCTAGACTTGATATGCGACATATCAGACGAGGAGACCGGACTGTACGGGAAGTGTTGCCGGTTGGCTCGATGGGAGTTGTAGCAGGTTCGCTTGTTCTCTTCTGATCGCTCAATACCCGGGTGGCCGTTACGTTTAGCTGACCGCTTGCGGCTTGGGGGTGCTTGATATGATCATCACCCACTGCCGGCGTATTGACGAGTCTCAGAGTCCCACAATGGAGTTTCCTAGTCCAGGCGGAACGTTGTGGTGCGCGTATTCGATATGCGAATGGACCCGATTAAAATGCGCGTATAGAATACCGTGTATTGATCGGGCGGCTTGCTTTTGGTAGGGGTCATATGTGATATGGCCGGATTGATAAATCAAGTGTTGATTTATCATTTAAACATTAGTTTCTCACTAGAAATCCTTTCTTGTGTTGGATGGATGTATGAATGCATGTATGTTTTTCTTTCTTTCTAGTTTCATGCACATATGGATGTGTATACATACATACATACATCATCTATCATGGTTGATTATACAAAGAAAATGGTGGCAATATAAGACTCACACTATGGTTTAGTTTATATATATTTATTATTGAATTTGATTTAAAATAAAAGGAAAGGAAAGGATAATTCATGGAAGCTTTCTACACTCTTCTTGACCTAACCATGCTCACCCACCTTTTAACCATGGATTACTTTTCCTTTTGGGTTTTAACTCAAGTTCAATAATGATTCAACCATGGTTTGAGATGAGAGATAAAAAATATATAAAGATATATTTTCTATTTTTCAACTAGAGGTTTTTCTTCTCTTGAAAAATATAGCCATCATCTTCTTCTTCCTCTCTCATTTTGCTCACTAGATTTTTGTAGTGAGCAATATAATCATCAAGTTAGGATTTTGAAGTGAGAAAGAGAACCACAACACCATTCTACACAAGTCTAGCCCACTTGTTTGGAGTGTTAACTTGATTTCGTTCACTTGATCGGATAAAGTCGCAAGCTTGGACAAAGCGGACTCCGGGTGGATCATCGGTGACCTCGAGGAGTTCAAGCGGAGTTCTTTCAAACCCCGAGTAGTCGAAGAGTCTAGCGTAGGGAGCTACAAAGGTTGTACTCTCTAAACCCTAGCTTTCCTTTCATCTGTTGATGTGAAAATTTTAGAAACCCTAATCGATTCTAGGAACGATTCTTTGTTAGTTAACTTAGCACCCTAAAGACTCCACTTTTGGTTCATGTGTTGCTCCCAAATCCTTCATGTGGTGCTAGGGTAACCTTACATTGGTATCAGAGCCGACCTAGAACTTTAGGCGACATTTTTACGAAGTTAAAACTCCGATCGAACCGGAAAATACGATTTTTGGCTGCTCTCTAGACTTTTTTCAAAATCTGGTTTTTTTCAGAATTAAAAATATGTAAAATATTCAGCAGGTAAAACTAAGAATTACGGTATAAAACTTTTTCCATGAACAGTGATTTCCGCCGCGGAAACGCGGCCTAAGCTTGCTTAGGCCGAGGTTCCGCGGCCGTACACATCAATCAATGAATAAATTTTATACAGTAATTCTGGAATCTGCTTGTATATTTTTTAGGGTATTTTTAATCTGTATTTAGTTCTGAAAAATTCTGGAGATGGTTTTAGACTCGTCGATTCGATCGGAATTTTGATTTCGTGACTTTTCCGGGTAAATTAGAAAGTAGTGAAGTGTTTGAACGAGTATCATTTGCTCACTTTTTACGGGGTTTAAAATCTTTCGGAAATATGTGCAAGTTTGTTTGTGGTGGTCCCTCTAGAAGACAACAAACCTTAACTCGATTATGTGACCGTCTTGAACTGCCTTTTGAACCTTAGGGTTTGGGGCAGTACGGCGTGCCACATGTGAGGCGTTGGTATGACCCTTCTACGGCTGGACCGCTACCACTGTGTCACACTCCGGGATTTTGAACTCCGCTCAAGTGTTGAGCTTTAGCAAATCTTGGGTATTTGATCGATCGTTCGAAAACTTTAATACCGTCTATTTATCTGGAATGTGATGGAATATGTGGAATTCATATAGTTGGACATGAAATACGAAGTATGTGATATTTCGCATTTACGATGTCTAAAGAGAATGTGGATTCCAAATATTGCAGTTTTACACTTTCTTTTCTGTGACCGTAAGTGTAGTATGTCGATATCGCCGGTTTCGTTGCTATACATCAACGACAATTGGGGTATGCATACTTACTTACGTTGATGATATGAGATATTATGTGTTGCTGAGATATGATGTGCAGGATTGTCGCAATTGAATAGCCGGGGGTTTTATGTGAGATGAGAGTTTTATATTTTCATTCATGTAAATTCAAATGTAATGTAATATTCTTTTATTTGGGGCACTTCCGGGTTGAGGTTGTGTCACCAGTGTTGTATATTATTTACTTTTCCGCATTAGGATGGACCCAAGGAGGGGAGCATAGGTGACCGGGTTCTGGGGTTCAGTGGGAGGCCATCTCGAGGAGTCGAGACCGGGTCTCCTAAACTCCAGAATTGGTAGGGTCGCTTGCCGCTCTCGTAGGGGTCCAGGGTGTGGGCTTGGCTATTCATCGCTACTGTGGAATCCGTATTTTCTATTTTGGCTAAATACTAAATACGGACGTCCTAGTATATCCCACATTATATCTATGTTTCTGCTGCGATATCTGTGATGTGATCATTTGATATGTTCTGATGGATACAGTATTTATATATGATATATTATATAAGAGTTACTTATGTTTTACACCCGCACTAGCCCTGCCCTGCTCTGTCGTTAGTTACCTAACCTAACGGTGCATGACGGGACATCGAGGCGAATGCGGATGGCATAAGTGTACGTCGTATTTATCTGTGATGTTTAGGTGACTTAAATGATGGGACTTCATTAATGTGATTAATGAAAGAAAAGAAACCTAAAAGATTTTGTAGAATCAAAATTTTTAAAAGAAAAAGGGTAGCTACAGTTTTGCTTTGCATAGTGGTATATATGATATACCCTGCACCTTATTCGATGAGGAAAGGGCCGAGATCCCTTCACTTGGAGTGACCCCTTTAGCAATAACTGGCATATGCTACACACTCGGTTTGCTTTTGATTGCTTTTGGAGTTTTGCTTTGCACAGCGATATATATGATATATCCCGCACCTCATTCGACGAGGAAAGGGCCGACGATCCCTTCACCGGGAGTGACCCCTTTAGCAAAACTAGAAAAGCCTCAAAATCACTCTATTTCAAAAACTTCACTCGATTCTACAACGATATCAAGTTCATTACGCAATAGGTTTTCAGAAAAACATGTCGTAGCCCTCCGTCATTTCAGATAAGAACTGTTTAGTATTCGTGCTGCGTTTGTTGGCCTTTGTCAAGGCGTAGTGTGCGGTAGCTGAATAGTTCTTATCTGCTTGTGCATGTGATGCAGATTGTTTCAGGCTAGTCGTACGACCTTGTTGGCCTTTGTCAAGGGTCGTGCGGGTGGGTTTGATTCAATCAAGAAATGACGGGTTGAACTTGACTAGCATCCTGTGATTTGTTGGCCTTTGTCAAGGTCATAGGACGCTATGGGCAAAATATTATCGGGAATTTCAAATGTTGAAATTTGCAATGAGATTGCATACCTTCTATGAGATAGTTGGATCCCGATACCCACTGCGAGTAAGAGTTATTCCTGGGAGAGTTTTACACATTACAATTAGCCGATCAAGTAGGTGTCTAGAAAGGTGTCAACGGGGTTACGCCTCTGGGAAAACGAGGTTTACTTTAATTAGGTCCGTGCGAAAGCACGGGGAACCTCCCTCAAAGTACCGACACTGGCCTGGCTGAAAGATTGGCGAAGTTGTAGGGTGTAATTAATCCCGGCTAGTCTTTCCTTTTAGGGTTTGAAGGAAGATTTGATAAAAACCAGTGGGAGCCATCCTGATTAGATAAGATAATAACCAATCTGATCTTGCATGAGCATACGCTAAAGTGTTTTCTTCTCTCTCTCTCTAGGTAGCGACCATGTCATGCCCTAATCAAGATAATAATATGGATGTATTGACCGAACCCGCATGTTATACTGTGCTGGGGAACGTTGGTTCCGTTCTTTCTTATAAGAGTTATAGGACTGAATAGGATATAGGGGAATACCAGGATTCCCATGCCACCCGATTGAAGAAAGTACATGTTGATGCATTTTCTTCAGGTGTGTTCGTTACAGAGAACTGTTTCTCCATTTGCCCTACGTCCTGGGTATTAGATATCGAGTCAGGATCCCATATATGTAATCAGTTACATGGGCTTAGGAAAGGTAGAGAACTTGGAGAAGGTGATAAAGACAATAGAGTTGGAAATGGTGCAATTGTTGCAGCTAAGACTGTCGGGGAATATCACCTTGTATTACCAACTGGTAATACATTGGTTCTGAACGAATGCTATTGCATGCCGAACCTGATATGCAACATTATATTGTTTCTTTGTTGAGTAAAGAGGGATATAATTTTGTATTACAGGACAATGTTTTGAACATTTTCCGTAACCAAAAGTTGGTTGGATCAGGCACGTTGTGCAATGGCATTTATGTTCTATATCAATCAACAGTTCTGAGCATAACAAACACACACAAGAGGAAGAGTTCTGAACTGAACGAATCCTTCTTGTGGCATTGTAGACTGGGTCACATCAATGCGACACGACTAGCTAAGTTGCATAAGGATGGATATTTAAATCCATTTGAATTTTCATCTTATGACACTTGCCAGTCATGTCTCTAAGGTAAGATGACCAAAACTCCGTTTACGGGACACGGAGAAAGAGTTGCCGAACTCTTAGGACTGATACATAGTGATGTATGCGGTCCTATGTCTACACATGCCAGGGATGGTTCTTCGTACTTCATTACATTCACTGACGATCTCTCTAGATTCGGATATGTGTTCCTGATGAAACACAAATCAGAAGCTTTTGAGAAATTTAGGGAATATAAACAAGAAGTTGAAAACCAAACCGGAAAAAGTATTAAAATCCTTTGATCTGATCGAGGAGGTGAATACTTGTGCAATGAATTCCTGGACTTCCTAAAAGAGAATGGGATTCTCTCTCAGCTGACTCCTCCATATACACCACAGCACAACGGTGTATCAGAACGGAGGAACCGCACCCTATTAGATATGGTGTGTTTTATGATGAGCACAGCTGAGTTACCTATATCCTTCTGGGGATATGCGCTGGAAACAGCAGCATACCTATTGAATCAAGTTCCAACCAAATCTGTACCTACCACACCATATGAGATATAGAGTGGGAAGAGACCATGTCTTAAACGAGTTAAGATATGGGGTTGCCCGGCCTATGTCAAGAGGCAAAATCCGGACAAACTCGAGGCACGGTCAGTTCTTTGCAAGTTTGTAGGATATCCTAAGAATTCCCAAGGATATCTTTTCTACCATGCTGAAGAACAAAAGGTGTTTGTTTCTCAATATGCCACCTTTTTAGAAAAGGAATTCCTTGAAAAAGAAATTAGTGGCAAAGTGGTAGAGCTGGAAGAGGTTCCAGATACACAAACCGTAACTGAAGATTTATTGGAACAAGAAGATTCAGTAGCTCCCAATGAACCACAGCCTCTCCGCCGATCTAGTAGGGTTCCTCGCCAACTTGAGAGATACTACGGTTTTCTCATGGATGGTGGGAGCGAGGATTGCATCATGGAGGATGATGACCCAACTAGCTTCGAGCAGGCCATCACGAGTAGGGACTCAGTGAAATGGTTGGATGCAATGCGATCCGAGATGGAATCCATGTACACCAACAAAGTATGGACTTTGGAAGTTGCTCCTGAAGGGGTAAAACCCATAGGGAGCAAGTGGATCTTCAAGAAAAAACTTGGTGTAGATGGGAAAGTGGAGACTTTCAAAGCTAGACTTGTTGCAAAGGGTTTTCGTCAAAGACCAGGTGTGGACTATGACGAAACCTTTTCTCTAGTGGCTATGCTTAAATCCATCCGGATCATGCTTGCCATCGCTGCATATCATGATTACGAAATCTGGCAAATGGATGTTAAGACCGCCTTTCTAAACGGTGATTTAGAAGAGTGCGTGTACATGACTCAGCCAGAGGGCTTCGTAGATAGTGGGAGCAGCGGGAAGGTGTGCAAGCTGCTTAAATCCATTTATGGATTAAAGCAAGCATCGCGGAGTTGGAACATCTGCTTTGACGTCGTTATCAAAGAGTTTGATTTCGTCAAAAACCCAGATGAACCTTGTATCTACAAGAAGGTGGCAGAGAGTAAGGTTGTCTTCCTTGTATTGTACGTAGATGACATACTCTTGATAGGAAATGACATTCCTATGCTGCAATCGGTCAAGCTCTTCTTATCACAAAGATTCTCAATGAAAGATCTTGGTGATGCCTCCTGCATATTGGGAATTAGGATCTATAGAGATAGATCCAAACGGATATTGGGATTGTCCCAATCCAGGTACATTGACACCATACTAAAGAGGTTTACTATAGAAGAATCCAAGCGTGGGAACTTACCCACGATCTCTGGAGTCACTCTCTCCAAAGAGATGTCTCCCAAGACTGATTTGGAGAGAGCTCGCATGCAAGGGATACCCTATGCTTCAGCTGTAGGCTCTATCATGTATGCGATGCTATGTACCAGACCCGATGTAGCATACTCACTAAGTGTAGTGAGCAGGTATCAAGCTGATCCTGGAGAGAGTCACTGGACAGCTGTGAAGAGCATTCTCAAGTACTTGCGAAGGACTAAAGAGATTCTCTTGGTGTATGGTAACGGAGAACTCCAAGTGGAGTCCTTTACCGATTCGAGCTTCCAGAGTGATAAGGAAGACTCTAAGTCGCAGTCGGGATTTGTCTTTACCCTTTACGGAGGGGCGGTTAGCTGGAAGAGTTCCAAGCAGGAAACCATGGCAGACTCGACGATGGAGGCTGAATACATCGCTGCCAACGATGCTGCTAAAGAGGCTGTCTGGATCAAGAAGTTCATTACTGAACTTGGAGTGGTTCCATCCATTGAGCATCCAATACCTTTGTATTGCGATAACAATGGAGCGGTGGCTTTGGCCAAGGAACCCAGGTCCCATCAGCAATCCAGGCATATTCTGAGGCGGTATCACCTGATCCGGGAGATAGTTGATCGCCGGAAGATCGAGGTCAGGAGGGTTGACACGAAGAACAACACGGCGGATCCACTCACGAAGGCCATTCCCCAGATACAGTTTGAGAGACTCTTCGGGATGCTCGGTATGCGATACTACAGCAGCTGGCCCTAGTGCAAGTGGGAGATTGTTAGTTGTATGTATGCCCTAGAGGCCAGTATTGTACAGATGATGTATATTATATTGGATGCTTGGACATATATAGAGATGACTTTCTTGCTCGATATGATAGTATGCTATCTGGTTTCTCTTTATCTTAACATGTATACTAGTCTTTTTATACTGTCTTATAGTTACATGTTGGTAAAGCCCTTAGGATGTGTGCTTGACTACCTGGACTATGATGCAGATCATACTATTGGGGATATGGTAGTCCATAAGTACATCCTTCAAGGTCCCTAGTCGTAGGTGTATCGAGACGGGGCATCGATATACCAGTGTAGACTAGCGTATACGCTTCTCGACCCATGAGATGGGCGATGGATGATCCCATATCCATTGGTGTTTGACATCAGAGATGGTATACGGGTGCTCAGTGGAGACTGGGTACACTGGACGGACTCGCCGAGAACTCCCAGATGGTATTATACCTCACGTCAGATGGCAGTTCTTAGGTGACACTTGTGCAGGTTAGTCTGTAGACCCGAGATCGTCATAGAGTCTTGTGTGATTTCCACTGTGATTTGATCTCCCCCTTACCACGTCCATGAGGGCGTGCAAAACGGTGGTTTTTGGGTACAGTCCCGAGTCACATGGAGGCAATGAGCGATAGGAGGGGTTTCGTCTCTTCCGGTATTGGGGGTTGATGTTGCGCTGTGCTCGATTGGCCGTAACAGGGAAGTCCCTGGCCAGGGCTGATCAGAGATTTGCTGGTAAGTGTTACCAGTAGTTTCTCGACCCGTTATGAGCCTCACATCGGCACGACTTATCGGTTATTGGGGTCTGACGTTTACCACCCCTAGACTTGATATGCGACATAGCAGACGAGGAGACCGGACTGTACGGGAAGTGTTGCCGGTTGGCTCGACGGGAGTTCTAGCAGGTTCGCTTGTTCTCTTCTGATCGCTCAATACCCGGGTGGCCGTTACGTTTAGCTGACCGCTTGCGGCTTGGGGGTGCTTGATATGATCATCACCCACTGCTGGCGTATTGACGAGTCTCAGAGTCCCACAATGGAGTTTCCTAGTCCAGGCGAAACGTTGTGGTGTGCGTATGCGATATGCGCATGGACCCGATTAAAATGCGCGTATAGGATACCGTGTATTGATCGGGCGGCTTGCTTTTGGTAGGGGTCATATGTGATATGGCCGGATTGATAAATCAAGTGTTGATTTATCATTTAACCATTAGTTTCTCACTAGAAATCCTTTCTTGTGTTGGATGGATGTATGAATGCATGTATGTTTTTCTTTCATTCTAGTTTCATGCACATATGGATGTGTATACATACATACATACATCATCTATCATGGTTGATTATACAAAGAAAATGGTGGCAATATAAGACTTACACCATGGTTTAGTTTATATATATTTATTATTGAATTTGATTTAAAACAAAAGAAAAGGAAAGGATAATTCATAGAAGCTTTCTACACTCTTCTTGACCTAACCATGCCCACCCACCTTTTAACCATGGATTACTTTTCCTTTTGGGTTTTAACTCAAGTTCAATAATGATTCAACCATGGTTTGAGATGAGAGATAAAAAATATATAAAGATATATTTTCTATTTTTCAACTAGAGGTTTTTCTTCTCTTGAAAAATATAGCCATCATCTTCTTCTTCCTCTCTCATTTTGCTCACTAGATTTTTGTAGTGAGCAATATAATCATCAAGTTAGGATTTTGAAGTGAGAAAGAGAACCACAACACCATTCTACACAAGTCTAGCCTACTTGTTTGGAGTGTTAACTTGATTTCGTTCACTTGATCGGATAAAATCGCAAGCTTGGACAAAGCGGACTCCGGGTGGATCATCGGTGACCTCGAGGAGTTCAAGCGGAGTTCTTTCAAACCCCAAGTAGCCGAGGAGTCTAGCGTAGGGAGCTACAAAGGTTGTACTCTCTAAACCCTAGCTTTCCTTTCTTATGTTGATGTGAAAATTTGAAACCCTAATCGATTCTAGAAACGATTCTTTGTTAGTTAACTTAGCACCCTAAAGACTCCACTTTTGGTTCATGTGTTGCTCCCAAATCCTTCATGTGGTGCTAGGGTAACCTTACAAAATCACAATTTTCTTTAGATAGTAATGATATAGAGATGATATTACATGTCAAATTAGGTACATAAAAATAGTTACATAAAATCAAAATGTTTCCACTTGTCAATTTTAGGTCATATTCTCCTACGGAAACAACATCCATGCTAGCTGTGTTCACAACCCTGAGGGTCATATCACCTGCCTTCAAAACTTTACGGCTTCTCAGTACCGGGTGGCCATCTTATATGTGGTACGGTACACCCATAAAGCTTCAGGTAGCCTCTTGTGCCAATCACTTTTATTTTTAGAGACCATTTTCTTCAATAGCTTTGTGATGGTTTTGTTGAATGTCTCGGCTAAACCATTAGCACGCGGGTTATAGATTGAAGAATATCTCTAATCTATTTTGTGCTGATCGGCGAAACAGCCAATTTTGAAGCTTTTGTAGCCAGTCCATTGTCAAAGATAATATGTCGTGGGACGCTAAAACGATATATTACATTTTTCTTAAAGAAGCGTAAGATATTTTCCTTCTTCATTTCCTTAAGTGCTACAGTTTTATCCCATTTCGAAAAGTAGTCGATGGTAGCCAAGATAAACCTGTGACTTCCAGATGATGGTGGGCCGATAGGCCCGATTATATCAGTTTTCCACATCCCAAACATCCATGATGCCATAGTCGGATGTAGACGGTTTGGGTGTTGATGAATGATATCACCATGTATTTGACATTCATGACATCGTTTTGCATGGTCTATGCAGTCTTCTATCATGGTGGGCCAATAATAACCCATTCTTTTTATTTTAAACTTCATTTTGGTTCCATCTCGGTGACCACCACAGAGGCCATCGTGGAATTCACTCACAACCCATTTGGATTCTTTAGGACCAAGGCATCTTAGCCATAGTTGGTCGAAGGATCATCGATACAGGGTGTCGCTGACATATGTATATGAAAATGCTCTCTTCATGAGTTGTTGTATTTATGATATAACTTCAAGAAGCTTCTTATACTTGAAGTAGTCGATGAACATCTGACGCCAATCTTCTTCTTGTTCGGCCGTCATTACTGTCATGTTCGGTATATCTTCGGCTGATATTTCAGGAAATTCAAATGGAGATATTATCTTTCTATTTTGGACTATTATTCTCACTTCATCATTTTTTTCACCAGTTAACTCTTTTGCTAATTTGGCGAGAGCATCAGCTTTGTTGTTCTTTATCCGGGGAATGTTTTTCAGCGTGAACAAAGGGATTCGTTTTAGCACTTCCTGAAATTTCTTTTCATATCAGACAAGTTCAGGCTTGTTATATTATATTCTCCGTTGACCCGGTTGATCACCAACTGCGAATCTCCGTAGATACGAATGTTTTATATCTTCATGTTTATGGCTATTTCAAGACCGGCAAGAAGCGCTTCATATTCTGCTTTATTGTTGGTTCTTGAATATGATAGGGCCATGAAATAGCGTAGGATCCCTCCTTATGGAGTGACAAAAATCAATCTGATCCTTGCCTGGACCTTAGGCAAGCCGTTATTGTCGAATCTTACGGAGGAATCTCCGTCGAAGTATATTTCCCAGCAATCCATTTCTGTGATGTCATCTTCTTTGGCAATGACTATGTTCAAGACATGTTCGTCTGGGAGCTCACAATTGAGTTGAGAACCATCTGCGATTGGATGTGTGGCTAGGAAGTCCGCTATTACAAGTCTTTTAATTGCTTTTTGGGGCATGCACATGATTTCAAATTCCATTAAAATCTGCACCCATTTAGCCAGTCTTCCAGTTAGAATAGCTCTCGTCATTAGGTATTTGAGAGGGTATTTTCTGGAAAGAAATAGGACTTTATGCGCCGTCGCGTCGTGCCGAAGCTTCGTCATTACAAACACTAACGTGAGACAATGCTTTTCAATAGGAGAGTAATTATTTTCTGCTCCTATTAATACCCGGGTAAGGTAATATAAGGCGTTTTCCTTATTTTCGTCATTATTCTGAGTGAGTAATGCTCCCAGGGAATTTTATAACGTCGTTGTGTAAAGAATTAAAGGGCGTCCCGGAATTGGAGCGGCTAAAATGGGAGGTTTGAGCAAATATTGCTTAATATCCTAAGGTGCATTTTAACATCCATCATCCCATTTGAACGGTACATCTTTCTTTGTAAGCTGACTGAAGGGTCGACACTTTCCCGATAGGTTGGCGATAAACCGCCTGATGTAGGTGAGTTTTCCTGTTGCGACCATAGTTGCATTAGACTTTTAGGTGGTGGCATCTTGAGAATGGCTTAGGTCTTTGCTGAATTGATCTCAATGCCGCGGTGTCTGATGACGAATCCTAAGAATTTCCCAGAGGATACACCAAACGCACATTTTAGGGGATTCATCTTTAAACTGTATTTGCGAAGATGCTCAAGACAATCCTCAGGTGACCCTAGTGATCTTCGTGAATCATGCTTTTTATCACGAAATCATCTACATAACACTCGACAATCTTATGGATGAGATCATCAAATATCTTTGCCATCGACCTTTGTAAGTCGCACCAGCATTTTTCAAGTCGAACGGCATGACTTTATAGCAGTAGATTCCAATAGGAGTTCTGAAGGACGTATGTCTTTCGTTTTCATGGGACAATTTGATTTGGTTATATCCAGACGATCCATCCATGAAGGAGAATACTTCTTGACTAGATACATTATCGATCATTAACTATGTCACAGGAAACGAAAAGTCATCTTTAGGACATGCTTTGTTCAAATCCTTTAAGTCGATATAGACTCTAATTTGTCTGTTCTTCTTCTTTACCAGGAGGACGCTTGCTATCTAATCAGCATATTGCTCTTCGCGAATGAATTCGGCGTTAATTAACTTCTTGGTTTCGGCCGCAACTTGTTCATCAAGCTCTAGCCTCATTCTTCTTGGAGTTTGTTTTATAGGCTTAACCTCTAGAGGTATAGCCAATTTAGGAACATCTATCTCTGGTTCGAGATCAGGCATTTCGGTGTAGTTCCACATGAAATGGTCCTGATATTCCATTAGTAAAGTTTTAAGACCTTCGACTTGGCTTTCAGATAAGAAAGTACTAATGAACGTAAGCTTTATGAGCTTGAGGCAAATTATCCAAGCTCTTTCTAGGCGCACTTTCAGCTTTATTAACTTCACAACAGCCCTCAAACGCAGGGGAACTTGAGGGCGATGAAAGTTGTTTATGCCCGTAGATTGTATATGGTGCGCTTGAAGCGTCGGGCCCATAAGCCAAATTAATGGAATTTGATTGGGATATGGATTGTTTATGCCCGTGGATTGTATACGGCGCACTTGATGCGTCAGGACTGTAGCATAACTTTATTATTTTAGGTATTTTTGGTTATGGAGGCGTATCCTAGAGGCATATATGTTTCGGTCATTTTGCACACTTATTTCCTACAAGTCATGAAGATCTTGAATGCAGTTTTTTCTTACAAGTCGTGAGGATCATGTAAGATATTTTATCTTGACGAGTCATGAGGATCTCACAGGTGGTTTTATCCTGAAAAGCCATGAGGATCTTGTAAGGTGTTGATGAGGCATACTCGAGCAGCAGACATATTTCTGTCTCCTCAAGTACTTATTTCTGGCGGGTAGTGAGGATCCCACAGGGTATTTTCTCCTAACGAGTCATGAGGATCTCACAGAGTTTGTTGAATCTCGATGAGTCGTGGGGACTTCATGAGACAACATTTGTATTTGTGGAGGTACAACCGCAGTAGGTACCGGACTGGATGATAGTTCCGGTGATTTATGCCTTGGATTGTATACGGCACGCTTAAAGCGTCAGACCCATTGGGCTAATTTGACATTTGTAGTGCTTGGTTTGGGATAGCATAACCACCATTGTAAGAATCTGGTTGAAATGCTATCGGGTTGTGCCTGAATATCGACCTTAGCACCACCATGAGGTTCTAGAGGCATCAAGCATGCCCAATTTTAATTTTTATTAGGTGCTAAGCTAGACTAACAAGATCTTTACTAGATTATTAGGGTTTTCCTTTGTGATGTGATGAACTAAAGAGAAGAAAAGATCATAAAACCTTTGTAGTTCAAGTCCTTCTCTTCTAAAGCTCCAGGTTGAAGTCCACGCGACGCTAAAAGGCTCCTCTTCTAGATGAAAGAACCTCCTTCGTGATCTTCGTGCCAAAGATGATCTACCTGAAGTCCACAAGCTCAAGCTAACCCTTCACCACATCAAATTGCTAATCTAATGTAAGATGGTGAAGTAGGGGTTTATTTTGCTCACTTGGGTTTTCACAAGTTCAATGATTCACATCACATGTGAGGGTTTGAACTTGGAAGTGAGGTGAAGAAAATTGAAGAGAGCAAGAGAGCAAGAGCTCATGAAAATGGCTAAGTCATGAAGAATGAATATTATGAGAGTAAACTCAAAATGGCTCTCTCTTTCCTCACTTATTCAAGCATGAAATAAAATTGAAATTCTAAATTGCAACCATACCTGAATAGGGAGTCAAGACTAATATACAAATAATAAAACCCATTCCTTGCCCATTCCACAAATATCTCCATAATTTACACCTCATTTTTCTATTTTCTCAAAATAGAAAAACATGCCATGCTTCATATAATTATATATATATCAAATATACATGAATATATATATAGATATAAAGCAATTAGTGAGATAATGATATTAGTTAATATATAATTATATCAAATATAATTTATATCAAATTATTAAATCAACACTTGATTTAATAATCCGGTTATATCATATATGACCGACTAATATCATTTATCTATTTATCACATTATCAAATCAACACTTGATTCGATAATCTAGTCATATCACATATAACCTAACCGATATTAGATAACTGCCAGATTACAATACGGTATCACATACTCATATTTAATCCGGCCCACACACATATCACATATTTGTCCTACTTCATTTCGCTTGAACCAAGAAACTTTTGTGTGGGGCTTTAAAGTCTCGTCAATACGCTAGCAGTAGGTGATGATCACATCAGTCACCTACAAGCCGTCAGCGGTACTAGCTGGACGTAACGGCTATCCAGGTATTGAGCGATATGAAGATCAACAAGCAAGCTCGTCCATATTCTTCATGAAGCCTATCAGTAACACTATCGTACAGTCTGGTCTCTTCATCTGATATGTTGCATATCATGTCTAGAGTTGGTAAACGTCAGACCCAAGTAACGTGATAAGTCATGCCGATGTCTGGCCTATAACGGTTTGAGAAACTACTGATAACTATTATTAGTAAATCTCAGTATCAGCCCTGGCCAGGGACTTCCAGTTATAGCCAATCGAGCATAGCGCAACATCAACCTCTAATACCGGGAGAGACGAAACCCCTCCTATCGCTCATTGCCTCCATGTGACTCAGGACTGTACCTAAAATCCACCTGTTTGCATGACTCCTTTGAGCCGTGGTAGGGAGGAAATCAAAGCACAGTGGGAGCCACACAAGACTCTATGACGATCTCGGGTCTACAGACTAACTTGTACCAGTGTCACCAGAGGACTGCTATCTGACAATAGGTATGCTACCACATAGGAGTCCTCGACGAGTCCTGTTCGGTGTACCCATTCTCCAATGAGCACCTGTGTACAATCTTTGATGTCACACACCAATTTTTGTGGGATCAACCATTGCCCTCTAAGGGACAAGAAACGTATATACTAGTCTACTCTGGAATATTGATGCTCTAGTCTCGATATTCCCACGACTTGGAACTGATTAAAGGATGTACTTTTGGACTACCCTGGCCCTGAGGCACCCTATTTGATATTTAATTTTGGTATCTTCGCTTCCGTGAAAATTCAGGCAGTTTTCGAGTTTGTTTCAACTCCCGGATTGTCTTAAAATGATCGTTTTTGGAACTTTTGCTCACTGGATTTTTCAATGTTTTAGAAAAATTGGTTTAGTTTGCTAATTGCGCGCAGAATTCTAATGTCGCGGTTACTATACATGCTTTGTGATGTGTGATACAATTATTAGAATCCAGATTAATTATTTTTATGAAAACTATTTGGTATATTGTAAACCTAGCCGTTTAGTCTCAATTAATCGATTGCCACAAATTTTTGATTCGGATCAAAACTCCGTCGCAATTGCGTATTGTACGCGATTACTAAGTCGGGAATCTTGTTGAATTATCCGACAACCAATTGAAAAGATTTTTCAATTTGAGACTAAAATGCAAGTTTTATAAGTTTGGCATGAAATTCGGAATGTGAGATATTCCGGGTTTACGATGTCTAAGGAAATTGCGGATTCTAATTATTGTAGTTTTCTATTTCTTTTTCTTCGACTGTAAGTGTAATATGTGGGGTATCCAAATCTCATTTCTATATGTCAATGAGTTTTAGAGATACGCATATTTTCTTACATTGATGCTATGTGATATCATGTGTTGCTGTTGATATGATTTATTGGATCGTCATGAAAGAATAGACGGTTTTTTTTATGTGAGATGAGGGTTTTTATTTTCATTCTTGTAAAATCTGTATGCAATATTCTTTTACTGAGGCACTTCCGGGTTGAGGATGATGTCACCACTGTTGTATATTATTTACTTTTCCACATTAGGATAGACCCAAGGAGGGGAGCACAAGTAACCGGGTTCTAGAGTCCAGTAGGAGACCATCTCAAGGAGTTGATACCGGGTCTCCTAACTCTAGAATCGGCAGAGTTACTTTCCGCACTCGTAGGGGTCTAGGGATGTGGGTTTGGCTATTCATCACGATCGTGGAATCCGTGTTTTACATTACTGGCTAAATTTAAAACACGGACATCCTAGCATATCCAATATTTCATATGTTGCTTCTGCTGTTTAATTCTGTGATGTTGATCATATAACTGCGTGAGAAGAATGTAATATTATATATATGATATATAATAAACGTTGCTTATGTTTTGCATCCACGCTAGTCCATCCCCCGCTCTGCCGGTAGTTAAGTAACCTAACGGTGCATGACGGGGCCCCGTGGCGAATGCAAATGGCATAAGCATACGTTCTATTTTCGTTTCATTTTTCTGTGATGTTTAGGAAACTTTAATTGATGGGACTTCATTAATGAGATTAATGAAAAGAAAGAAACCAAAAGATGTGGTAGAATCAAATTTTCAAAAAGGGTAGCTCTAGTTTGCTTTGTATAGTGGTATTCCTTAATGAATATCCAGCACCTCATTCGATGAGAAAAGAGCAGAGATCCCTTTACCGGGAGTGACCTCTTTAGCGAAACTAGCAAATGCTACAACCCACTCAGTTTTATTTTTGATTGCTTCTCTAGTTCTTGCTTTGCATAGTGGTATTCATAAATATCCAGCACCTCATTCGATGAGGAATGAGCCGAGATCTCATCACCCGGAGTGACCTATTTGGCGAAGCTAAAAAAGCCTCAAAGACACTCCTTTATAAAATCACTAGATTCTACAGCGATATTAAGTTCATTAGGCTCATGGATTTCTTTAAAAAAATCTACGTATCCCTACGTCATTTCGGATAAGTACCATTAGTATTCGTGCTGCGTTTGTTGATGTTGTCAAGGCGTAGTGTGTGGTAGCTGATTAGTGCTTATCTGCCAGCATGAGATGCGATTGGATTAGGGTAGTCGTGCGACCATATTTCCCGTGTCAAGGGTCGTGCGGGTGTGTTTAATTCAATCAAGAAATGACGGGTAGAACTTGATTAACACTTATGGTTTGTTGACCTTGTCAAGGTCATAAGTGGCTAGGGGTAAAAACAATATCGGGAATTTCAAGTGTTGAAATTTGCAATGAGATTGCATACCTTCTATATGATAGTTGGATCCCGATGCCCACTGCGTGTAAGAGTTACTCCTGGGAGAATTTTGCACTTTACAATTAGCTAATCCAGTAGGCGTATAGAAAGGTGTCAACGGGGTTATGCATCTAGGGAAACGAGGTTTATTTTAATTAGGTCTGTGCGAAAGCACAGGGAACCTCCCTCGGAGAACCGATACCTGTCTGGCCGAACGATTGGCAAATCTGTAGGGTGTAATTAATCCCGACTAATCTTACCTTTTAGGGTTTGAAGGAAGATTTGATAAAAAATGTGGGAGCCATCCTGATTAGATAAGATAATAACCAATCTAATCTTGCAAAGAGCGCATGCTAATGCGTTTTCTTCTCTCTCTGTCTCTCTAGACAGCAACCAGTGTCACGTCTTAGTCAAGATAATAATATGGATGTATTGACCGAACCCTCCTTTTATACAGGGCTAGGGAATATTGGTCCCACTCCATCTTATGACTGTCATAAGACTGAGAAAGGGATAGGGGAATATCAGGATTCCCGCTCCACTGTAACATTTCAAAATAATAAAATATTATTTTTAGGAAATTTTATAATTTAATATTACTTTATTGAATATTTTAATAATTCGGTATAATTAAATACAAATAAATGGGGAATTTTTTTGGAAAATTATGGAAAATTCTAAAATAGGTTATTTTATGGAATTATGCCATTTTTAAGTTTTTATGATCATTTATATGCTACTTTAGTGCTAATCGCGATTAAAAATCGCTAATCGGATTTTTGGCGTTTTTGTGCAAAACATGTACATATCATTTTCTACACTTGTGTTGCATTTTTCATACCATGTCTTTACTTTGGGTTTACTATTTGAGTAAGAAGGTTTTAGAAAAGAAAAGAAAAAGAATTGATTAGAATAATGTGGTAGTAGGTGAGTGAGAGAGAGAGAGAGAGAGGTGGGGGGGGGGTTTCATTTGACCATGAGACTTCTCTTCTCTCTTCATTTTTCTTCATCCCTCTTCCCCTTCTCCTGCTGCTGTTGCTGCTCCTTCTTCTCTCTCCCCTCTTCAAGCCCTAAATCATCTCACAGACATCACCAAAACCATACCCCCATTTCATTAAATGTGTGCACAAGCTCAAGATCTATACATTGGACCAAGAAAGCGAGGATTTTGGCCACTAGGGGCAACTCAAGAAAATTCTTGAGTTGCCAAATGAGGTATTTTATGGACCTTAAAGCTTAGTTTATGCATTACCTTTACCCCATATTTAGATTGAACAGATATTATGTGTTTTGTGGATTTGAGGAAAACCTAGTTAGGGTTTGAGGGAACTTTGTGTGTGAGGTTAAATTGAGCTAAGTAGAGGTTATATAAACACCCTAGTGCATGAATTGAGACCCAAACCTGTAGCGTAAACCCAGAATACGGATTTAGAAATCGATATCGGAAAATTTGTGAAATCTTGGAAGGTTATTTGAGATCTGCTATCAACCCGAGACTCTGAAAATCATTTTGGTCGGACAGTGACATGTGCAGGCACCCAAGAAGCTACCACCAAGACCCTAACCCCTAACTCATTTTCCCGGCCACCAATTTAATCCTATTGGCCGCAATTTGCGGCCAGACCTGCCCCATTTTGTGTCGTTTTGGTTCTGTAGCCCCTACATGTATAGATTAGACCCCTGGTATGTGTAGATTTGTCTAGTTTGACCTAGGGTGAAATCTGGAGCCTATTTCCTTAGTTGCTGTTTTGGATTCGTGTTTCCGTATTCCATATTTTTAGTTCTGAAAATGTGTATTGTGTTTTACCTCGACTATTTTGCGTTTATACGACGATATCGAGGATTGATTGATGGTTTTGAAGGCGTGCCTATAAGTTCTAACCTATAGGCCCCTTATCGTATCGTTTTGGGTTTCGTGTGCCATTTTAGCTTTGATTTGGTTTTAATATGCATTACAATACTTTGACGTGTAGGTACCCTATGAAGACTTCGGGACGACAAGCAATGCGCGTGGTGACATCGACAAATGAAGATGCAAGGTGAGTAGATTATATCTACAGGGGGAAGTCGTGTGGATGGCGTATAGCACCCCTGCAGTCCGTAGTTGATATATTATGTATTATATATAATAGTTATAGTGTGTCGTGGTTATTGTGTAAGGTGTATTATGCATAGATTAGGGTTAGAGGTAAACTAGTGTAGTTCATAGTCGCGAACCCTAGAATAGATTTACACCCACACGCTCACCCTTGCATATTGTAAGTCTACGCTAGCGCCCCGGCCGTCTACAGACGCCAAATGCGGAACAAAAACTTTTAAACTGGCGCTATCGTATACTTTAACCCGGATCTGCCATTATTGCTAAACTAACAAACTGTAAAGAGTGTAGAATGGTTATACCGAACGATCCGAGTCCTTCGTTCTTCAACCATCATCCCACGCTCCGTTGCGGCTGCTCCGATCTCGTCGATCTCCGATGTCCTTCGTCGAGGTGGCACCACATGATCGGTTCTTTAAACGGGCTCCCGCCTCTGACTCGAGGCAACTCGATCGTCAAGTTTGCTAAAAGAGACGACCAAGAATGATGTAGAGAATGAGTAGATGACTTTGTCTCACTTCGTCCAAGTCCGTGGACGATCGGTTAAAGAAGTTGCCGTGGAAATCGGGTGATGGAATGAAATGAACTGTGAATTCCATACACCCCAAAACTATCATATCTTTTCTAACCGATGAAATCAACAACCATCAGAGAGAGAGGAGGGTGCCGGCCTCTTATAAAGAGAGAGGGGGTGACCGTAGGAGAGGGGGGGTAACCTTAAGTAAATATCATGTGTGAACACAAAACAAATATCTTGCATAAAGATCTTAAGCTAAACAAGAAATGGTTGATTTCAAAGCATGAGTCACACGACACCTCACCCAATCTAGAACCTTCTAGAACCTTCTAGAAGCACGACTCACTCTTATCCAAGAAAAGATAAATCCGCCTTTAACCAAATGTTAAAAGACGGCTGATAGAAAACTGGAAACTGGCAACTTCCAAAAGTGATCCTGAAACGACTTTCAGGATAACCCCGAAACTGTATAAATATACCCGCATTTATATTACGACCGAATATAAATGCAACTGAGACAAAGATATTATACCTACTCAATATAATACTCGGATCCGGCTTAAACCAAAGCCGACCAGTATCATCTGTCCGAAAATCGACACGTGTGTAAACGCACGTGCATTTTCCGAACCCTGCCATAAAACCATACGGCCTCTACAACGTTTCGCCCGAACTTAGGAAACTGTCTGTAGGGGACTCTAATGACTCGTCAGTACCCTGGCAGTGGGTTTAACCACAAACCGTCAGCGGCACTAGCTATGCGTAACGGCTGCCCATGGACTGACCTCAAGGGTGGCCGAGGAGCGAACTCAAGGGAGACCGATGAGCGAACTCCTCCGAAAACCCTACTGAGCCTAACAGTGACAATGTATATACAGTCCGGTCCGTTCGTCAATGAGTATCGCATATCTGTTTAGGGGGCTAGTAACATCAGACCCCCAATAGCAGTATAAGTCGTGTCGGAGTGAAGCCCAAATACACCCTGAGATACTACTGGAGTACCTACCAGTAAATCTCCTACCATGGCCATGGATTTGTGTAATGGCTCTCCTAGACACAGCACGACCTTGCCCCCAATACCGGGAGAGACGAATCCCCTGCCGATCCGCTCACGTGCCTCCATATGGCTCGGGACTGTACCCAAAAGCTACCTGTTTGCACGACTCCTTTGAGCCGTGGTAGGGTAGAAATCAAAGCACAGTGGGAACTCACACGAGACAAATGACGACCTCAGGTCGATGAACTAACCTGTACACATGTCACCAGGGAACTGCTATCTGACGATAGGTATAGTACTAACTAGCAGATTCCCGGCGAGTCCTGTCCGGTGTACTCATAACCCAATGAGCACCTGTATACATCTTAGGTGATCCAACTGACACCAGTGGCTTGTGAGACCGGCCACCGCCCCTCGTTGGGGTCTCGACTGTACACACTAGTCTACTCCGGAGTATCGATGCCCTGTCTCGAAACTCCCACGACTAGGGACCACAATTAAGGATATGCATATAAACTACCTAACTCTCACGTATATGATCGCCATCATACTGTTGGTAGTAAAGCAAGATCCTAAGGGCTCTATCAAAGTGTAACATGCAATCAGTCACCTGAACATGTACACGACTGATAAAGGCAAACCAGATAGCATACTATCATTTCAAGTAAGACTGTCCTACCGGGATAGGTCCTCCGCAATCATTGCAATCACATACCTGCGATCCAATAATTGACTATGAGGGCACTATCTCCAACAATCTCCCACTTGCACTCAAGGCTAATATTGCGATGTCGACTACTCACAGCCCGTGTGAAACCAACACCCAACTCCTCTACTAATCAGTTTCACAAAGCCCGTTTGTAAAACTATTGTGTTCGAGAAATAGCCTCAGTGAGTAGATCCGCCTAGAAGTTTCTTTCTATATCTCTCTTAATCTCAAGTTCGCGGAGAAAACCATCTCCCGAATTGAGTAATACCTGTCTTAGAACATGTCTGGATATCCGATGGGACCTTAGTTCATAAATGAACTCCATATCCAAACTTCTTAGACTGAATCGATCACTGAACCTAATCAGCATCAGGCACCTTGCTTCCCACAGTATCCTCTTGGACCACCTGTCCATAATACTGTCCCTCTCCGTCAGAGGGAAAAACTAAAACTCTGACAGTCACTCTATCATCCACGTCACCTTTGAAGCTTGGAATGATAACCGTCTCCCGAAGGAGGCTGCCGTCATCAAATCCGTAGAACATGTACTTACGTTCTAAAACTGCTTCCTTATGTTTCTCCAGGATTGGATTAATACAAACTTATTGCATCTAGTGCAAAACCAACATTTGGTGTGGTACTTGACATCTCATGATTGACTCAATTGCCTAAGCAAGTGATCTGCCAATCATGCACTTCCCTCTCCCCTTTAGTCTGTAAGACACCTTTAGAGAGGGTGACTCCATCACCTGCAGGTACACCACCATGCTAGGAGTCAACTATTCCAAAAACCATTAGAATATCTGTCAAAGTACCCACATTGGGAAACTACCCAAATCCAGATCTAAAACCATAGATCTAGAAACCAAAATGTCAAATATTATATCCATATCCTGTCTGGAGAAACAACTGTGTGACGACCACAGTACAACCGATCATAGTATAGGAATTTTACTTCCTACTCTGTGTATGTCATCCAGATACCATGACATCACACCCTACTACCTTCTTAACTGATCCATCCCTTATTCTGATTGAAGTCAAACCCATGACTGTCACATCAAAATTAGATGATCTATCTCCGCTATAACTGCTCAAGTCTATAAATAGATATTAGCATCTTGCCCACTATTCTTCCGCTGCTCCCACTAACTACGACAACCCTCCTACCGGGTCTCATATCCTGGAACAAAAGTAGTGTCAAGGCTTGGTAGATAAGAACCTCCCTGTTACCGTCCTTGAGCCTACCGAAGTACCTCTCGGGTGTCTGAGGTTACCTACCATACCTGCGGAGTGGCTATTGGAATGTCAAACCTGATTGAATGTATAGGTCCTATTAAATTTTCCGTAATCGTTCGCGGTTCTGGAATCACTTCCAGTTCTACCATACTCCCACTACTGTTTTCTGAAAAAAAATCCATTTTACTAAAACTGTGGCGAGTCAAGAACAATATCACTATTGATCTTCTTAATGGTAGAATATCAACCCTCGTCATAGCCAGGGTCAACCCACAAACAGCCATTACAGAAATGTGCCCTGAGTTATCCAGTGTCTGGTTTTAATCATAAGCTGGACAACTCCCCGTACCTTAATTTCTTTTAAGGTACGAACTATTCTATATCCAATATAGAAACTTTGGCACTTATTTAATTGGAACCAAGATTCAATCCATGCAGCTGTCTCTAGTGCATATCAACTTAATGGAAAGAGGCTAATCAGCATTACTCAACTTAGGAATCCATCCAATTATGAGTAACCTGAAAGAGAAACACGTTTCTCAAAACCATCACTATCATCTGAATACCAATCACAAGAATCTACATCTTCGATCTCTTTGAAGAATCCCGATACTTGTGACACCTGGTTCTCCACTTTATTCTTATACCCACAACTTCTCAAAACTTAGACCATGTATTTCTACGAAACACTCGTCTAAATACTAGAGAAGTTATAAGTAAACAGAACATAGTACGAGGACCTACCCCTTTGTCCTGATGGACACTGGACAACATACAATACTCTGTATAAGTCCGCTGAGTTGAACAACTCAAAACCTGTGCGTTGTAGGTGGAAAACTGTACCCTGGCGATTTCCTCAACTATCACCAATTACAACGAATTCCGATATAATGAGGATGATCACCTAATTCTCAATATCTTACTCCGACTCATCATCTGTAAAACCATACAGATATGAGAATGAAACCTGGTAAATACATACCCTTGGAGTAAGTGTCTAATCAGGAAAACAGTTTTTCCTTTAACAATGCACTGAAACATGAAAATGTTTCGTAGGGGTATCCTGGTATTCATAGCAATGCCTCTTCCATAATCCAATTCATGACTTCAACCGTATATTTTATTGCCATCTCTCCAAATCCCTTTATTTGTTTTTAGTCGTTACCTTCTGTACACCATCGTTAGGCTAAATGGTTTTCTTCCTTCCCTACCGTTCGGCACCAGCCTATGGTTTGGAAGAAGACTATCCAGTAAGCATAATAGGTGTACCCTCCTAAACCAAGGAGTACTCGCATCTCGAGAGAAGGTGATGATAAAAGACAACTGAATAATACCTTATTCTTTTAAAGGTGAATTAGGAGTGGCGATGAAGTACGCGGTTTTGGTCATGAATGATATCAGTCGCAATTTACTTTGCCCTCTTTCTAATCCCTTTATTTTGTCTTTATATATTACCTTCTGCACACCCTGCTTAGGCTAATTGGTTTTCTTCATTCCCTACCTTTCGGCACCAGCCTATGGTTTGGAATAAGACTATCCAATAGGCGTAATAGGTGTACTCTCCTAAACCAAGGAGCTCTCGCAACCTGAGAGAAGGTGATAATAAAAGACAACTGAATAAACCAATTCTATTTCTCCTGAACCTTGATCCATCCTCGAAGAAGTCCCTTCGAGTTCGTATATAACCATACGATGGCTCTATCCAATGGAAGTGGATATCCATAGTAATACGGGTGTTCTGAGAAATGCAAAGGGTAAAAGAAGGAGTGGCAATGACTTATGCAACTCAGACAATCCAAAAGCCAATATTTTAAGAAGGTTCGGTCAACCTGGTCTCTGAGTCATAGTCTAGGGTCGGTCAAAGGTCGCTGCCAAAGAGAGAGAGAGAAAAGAAACACTCTGCGTGCACTCTAACCTAGATCAGAATGGTCATCATTTTATCTAATCCGGAAACATCCCACTGTCCTGTCAAATTCTCCTCCAAACCTAAAGAAGAATCAATCGGGATCACCCGAAGAGTAAACCAACTCATCAGTGGGAATCAGGATCCAACTCTCATCGCATGATAACGTGATGGAATGCATCCACGTTACTCATACTCCAGAAGGTATGCGCATACTTGGCAAGTTTCAGTTTCTTTAGAAACTCCCGATATGATTTTTGCCCCATGCTCTTATAACCTTGGCTTTGGTCAAAATGTCATAAGTAACATGCCAAGTTCCACCCATCACTATCTTGTCAATTTGAACCCACCCGCACATGCCCCTGACTTTGGCCAATCGGCAGAACGACTGTCCCAACCTAACTCATCTATCTATGCAACAATTGAATACCCAGCAGCTACCAAACACTATGCATTAACTTTGGCTAAAATGCATAGCTTGAATACTACTAAATACCCAAAAGAAGTGACGGAGGGCTACGGCTGATTTTTGGCGAAAAACCATTAGCGTAGTGAACTTGATATCGCTGAAGGAACCTGATAGCTTTTTAAAATATAGTGGCGAAAACCTTTTGCTAAAGAGGTCATTCCCGGTAAAGGGATCTCGGCTCTTTCCTCGTGGAATGAGGTGCAGGATATTCCACTGAATACCGCTATGCAAAACAACATGTAATCGACTATAGTGAAGTTATTACCCTGACGCAAACTTCTGTCCAAGGGGTCGGTCCCGGTGAAGGGATATCGGCCCTTGCCTCGTCGAATGAGGTGCAGGATATTCCACTGAATACCGCTATGCATAACAAAAGAAAACGTCTTTGCAATAACACTTTTTAAATTGTTCCAACAACTGTATACAGGTTTGTTTTAACTTTGCATTGATCAGAATCAACGCAGTCCCATCATTCAATCACACCAGAAAAGAACGAAAATAAAATGTACGTATATGCCATCCGCATTCGTCACTGGGTCCCGTCATAACCCGTTAGGTTACTTAACTAACGACAGAGCGGGGACTGGACTAGCGCGGGTGTAAAACATATACAACATCTAATAGTATATAAACCAATATACAATAATCGCTCCAGGCGTGATAATATGCAACATTACAGAAAAGTAATAAGCATCACAGAACAATACAGATAATCTGGGATCCCCGGGTTTCACAGAGCCGCTGCTGAAACCCGACGTTCCCCTGTCGTGTGGATAGCCTGTGCAATGAAACCTAGACCCCTACGGGTGCGGCAAGTTACCCGCCAAAACCTGAAGCGAGGCAGTCCCCACAGCATAGTGAATGGAACACCCGGCACTTCACGGAATCCGGTAATCTTGAGCACCTCTCCTTGGGTCAGCCTGTACCCCCTACGAGTGCGGCGAATAGTCTGCCAATTTTAGAGTGGGGCCCCTCTGCCTCCCAAAGCCATGAGATGCGGACCCGTTGCCCTCCAGAACCCGGCTATCCGTGCACTCCGTCTCGGGGTAAAACCAAGTACAGTAATGAAAAATAGTACAATAGGTACATCGACCGCAACCTGGTCGTGCCCTAAAATAATATTATACAACAGGCAGTGACGGCTGTCCACAAGTTGGACGCTCGCCCCGCAATATCAAATGTACAAATAAACTCAAACTGTACTACCATTGCACACTGCTATCCACCACGACAAATCCGCAACATCACAGCACAACACAGAACATCAACGCGAATGTCACGTTCGCAAACCCGTCTAAAAGAACTATAGCAATCAGACGCGGTTTACCGATCAAATGAGATTCCCGGTCGGAGATATAATATAAGCACCGTAAACTAACGTGTTTAAATTTCGATCGACCAAAGACCAAATTTCAAAAAGTGGGCCCCACTGCTTACTGGTGAACAGTAACAAAATCTGGGCCAAAACTATATTGACCAAAAACCCCAAAATCCAACACAGAACCTACTGACAAAATTTGGGAGCACGTGCTCCCCACGTGGCCGCGGTTGCGCGGCCAAACCATGGGTTTGGCCGCTCTTCCGCGGCAGCTTGGAGGGATCACGACCTCAAATTTCGTCGTAGTTCTTATAAAACCCTGCTCTGATTTTTAAGACATCCAGAAATAATTTTTGAGACCGTTTAAAAACAACAGAAACTGTCGGGCTTGAATTTTGTGATTTTTGCAATTTTCGATTTCCGGTCGGATCGATGTTATAAACGCGTTAGCACAAGTTAGTATAGCAAAATGGTTAGGCTCTGATACCAGTGTAAGTCTACGCTAGCGCCCCGGCCGTCTACAGACGCCAAATGCGGAACAAAAACTTTTAAACTGGCGCTATCGTATACTTTAATCCGGATCTGCCATTATTGTTAAACTAACAAACTGTAAAGAGTGTAGAATGGTTATACCGAACGATCCGAGTCCTTCGTTCTTCAACCATCATCCCACGCTCCGTTGCGGCTGCTCCGATCTCGTCGATCTCCGATGTCCTTCGTCGAGGTGGCACCACATGATCGGTTCTTTAAACGGGCTCCCGCCTCTGACTCGAGGCAACTCGATCGTCAAGTTTGCTAAAAGAGACGACCAAGAATGATGTAGAGAATGAGTAGATGACTTTATCTCACTTCGTCCAAGTCCGTGGACGATCGGTTAAAGAAGTTGCCGTGGAAATCGGGTGATGGAATGAAATGAACTGTGAATTCCATACACCCCAAAACTATCATATCTTTTCTAACCGATGAAATCAACAACCATCAGAGAGAGAGGAGGGGGCCGGCCTCTTATAAAGAGAGAGGGGGTGACCGTAGGAGAGGGGGGTTAACCTTAAGTAAATATCATGTGTGAACACAAAACAAATATCTTGCATAAAGATCTTAAGCTAAACAAGAAATGGTTGATTTCAAAGCATGAGTCACACGACACCTCACCCAATCTAGAACCTTCTAGAACCTTCTAGAAGCACGACTCACTCTCATCCAAGAAAAGATAAATCCGCCTTTAACCAAATGTTAAAAGACGGCTGATAGAAAACTGGAAACTGGCAACTTCCAAAAGTGATCCTGAAACGACTTTCAGGATAACCCCGAAACTGTATAAATATACCCGCATTTATATTACGACCGAATATAAATGCAACTGAGACAAAGATATTATACCTACTCAATATAATACTCGGATCCGGCTTAAACCAAAGCCGACCAGTATCATCTGTCCGAAAATCGACACGTGCGTAAACGCACGTGCATTTTCCGAACCCTGCCATAAAACCATACGGCCTCTACAACGTTTCGCCCGAACTTGGAAAACTGTCTGTGGGGGACTCTAATGACTCATCAGTACCCTGGCAGTGGGTTTAACCACAAACCGTCAGCGGCACTAGCTATGCGTAACGGCTGCCCATGGACTGACCTCAAGGGTGGCCGAGGAGCGAACTCAAGGGAGACCGATGAGCGAACTCCTCCGAAAACCCTACTGAGCCTAACAGTGACAATGTATATACAGTCCGGTCCGTTCGTCAATGAGTATCGCATATCTGTCTAGGGGGCTAGTAACGTCAGACCCCCAATAGCAGTATAAGTCGTGTCGGAGTGAAGCCCAAATACACCCTGAGATACTACTGGAGTACCTACCAGTAAATCTCCTACCATGGCCATGGATTTGTGTAATGGCTCTCCTAGACACAGCACGACCTCGCCCCCAATACCGGGAGAGACGAATCCCCTGCCGATCCGCTCACGTGCCTCCATATGGCTCGGGACTGTACCCAAAAGCTACCTGTTTGCACGACTCCTTTGAGCCGTGGTAGGGTAGAAATCAAAGCACAGTGGGAACTCACACGAGACAAATGACGACCTCAGGTCGATGAACTAACCTGTACACATGTCACCAGGGAACTGCTATCTGACGATAGGTATAGTACTAACTAGCAGATTCCCGGCGAGTCCTGTCCGGTGTACTCATAATCCAATGAGCACCTGTATACATCTTAGGTGATCCAACTGACACCAGTGGCTTGTGAGACCGGCCACCGCCCCTCGTCGGGGTCTCGACTGTACACACTAGTCTACTCCGGAGTATCGATGCCCTGTCTCGAAACTCCCACGACTAGGGACCATAATTAAGGATATGCATATAAACTACCCAACTCTCACGTATATGATCGCCATCATACTGTTGGTAGTAAAGCAAGATCCTAAGGGCTCTATCAAAGTGTAACATGCAATCAGTCACCTGAACATGTACACGACTGATAAAGGCAAACCAGATAGCATACTATCATTCCAAGTAAGACTGTCCTACCGGGATAGGTCCTCCGCAATCATTGCAATCACGTACCTGCGATCCAATAATTGACTATGAGGGCACTATCTCCAACACATATTCATTATACTTGCACTGTGTTTGATGATGATATTGGATGACATTGGAGATGGGACGATAATATTGGGCATGGTGCCGCGAGATCGGTGAACTGATATGATTCGTACTTGGGATACGACATGTGATTTTAGCGGGCCTTTGGGCATGTGTTTTACCCCCGCATTCATACCTATATAGATGGTATCGATTTGTACTAGACTTAGATCAGTACCCCAGATTATGTGATATGATCATAATGATACCTGATATTTGATGAGAGGAATGTGATATTGACCCGTACCCAGCTATTGGGATGCCGTACGACGATTTACCGTACGAGCTTTATATTTATGATAGATCCGCGCTCATGACTTGAGGATTGCCATATGATATACTGTATCGTACGCGATACTATTGAAGCGGGATCACCGACTATTATATGTATTTATATTTATATCGACTCAGATTTTGGTGGATTCCATACCCCTCCCGGTTGACTTGATACTTAGATCTGTAGTTTGCATAGTAGATGTTAGACTAGACCCAAGTCATACCTATTTCAAAAACTAACAAATCGGGAATATCTTAAAAACACTGTAGCCCTTATTTTACTAAAAATCCCGATTTATCTTATTTCAAATGGCAAGCTGCATTATTATTCATTTACCATTTATTCTATGGCTCGCATTGCAATGCATGCTTATATGTTATTGATTCATATTCCTTTGTGCATATGCCTTTACATAGTTCCATGCTTATATTAGTGTTGCATGTTGCATGTATTATAATTCATGGATTTCGCACTGTGATATGGTTACATATGATGATTCTGGATTGTTTTACTCCTGCGTATATATATCAGTGGTATGGGACGCTGAAATATATATGTATACCCATAGTATATATATATGAGTGGTATGGGACATCGATATATATATATATATATATATAAACCTACTTAATATATCATTATGATGATCTATGCAAATTTATATATGCATTTTGATATATGAGAGTGGGGGCTGACCCGGACTGACGGATGCCCGATATATGAGAGTGGGGGCTGACCCGGACTGACGGATGCTCGATATATGAGAGTGGGGGCTGACCCGGACTGACGGATGCCCGATATATGAAAGGAGCCTATGTGCTCGGAGCCTATGTGCTCGATATGAGAGAATCCTTTATGGTCGATGGCATATTATATCTCCCTACCCCACATTTATTTTATATGCATTGCATCATGTATTAGTAGTACCTGATAGAGTACCTTCATGAATGTTGCATACATATCGGATACATGATATATGGGATTTACTTGATATTGAGATATATATTTGTGTCGATGCTCGACACTGATTTTCTAATGACTTCATTCGTGATACCTTCTTATTTCATTTTACCGCATACATACATCATATTTATGATATGTTATTACGTGAGGCACTGGCACGAGTTCTTGGCACTACACTTATGTTTAGATGTTACATTGCTAATTTACCATGCTTCAGACTTCTTCATTTGAGGTTTATATTATATCTGATCGTTTTGACTTAGGATTATGTCATGCATTCAATTTCTGCTTGTAGATATTTTCTATTCATGAGTTGGCAACTCACCCCCGTTGTGCCACAGCTTCTTGCAGGTTTTGCCGTATAGGTTCCATAGCGGCATTTCTGGCACATTGCTTCCTTTGCGGGTGATTTGCTTGGTAGGTGGGTTCTTTGCATCAGAACCACCCTTGTATATGTATTATTAATTGTATCTAGAAATTCCATCAACCAAAACTTGTATATTGTTTCAGACTTAGACACTAGTGATATATTATTTCGACCTTAGAGTCGCGCATAGTAGTGTTAAGGTTTTCATGTTGTTGTGAGTTTCTTTTTGAGTTTGATCCTCACCATTCGGCATTGTATATCATATTGCTTGCGTGGTTGTGACAAGGTTGGAATTCTGGGTTTTCTTTATTTACTCCTTAAATGGTTTTAGATTTCTGGGCTTTGGCTTACTTGGATCAGATGGAGTCCTATAGACTTCATATGGTTCAAGGGCCAGTCACGTGCTCTTTCGGGTCGTGATAAAGTTGGTATCAGAGCGGTAGGTTAACCTTGGTTCGAGTCTAAGTTTGACTATTTGGAGCCTAGGGCGTCTTTATATATACGGAACTTAGACTTGACCTTACGGAACTTAGACTTAGTCGAGGGGGTATTAGACACGAACTTGCGTCGCGTAGGATGACCCTTGGTTAATGGAATAGGTGACTAAAGTAGAGTGACGTACCGTGGGTATGTTCCGCGGCATACTTATGATACGCTGCTCCGCTTAAGTAACCTTAGGATGTACATATTTTTGAGATCAGTGATTCTCTTCATACCCATGATTATACATCCATTTGAGATCCTCGATGCTATTAGTTCCATGATCATATTTTCATTGATGTTGTTCCTTCTTATGATCATGTATCCATTCTAGATCTGTTGTTTTCTTTCTTGCCATTGATCTGCTCTCTTCGATACTCGATTGAGGTTCCTGTCGCCATTGTTTGAGCGCAGTGAGCTGCTGCTAGTGCTACGGTCAGGGCGAGCTCGTCTGGTACGAGGGCTGACCATTGTTCTTCTGGTTACATGGGAACGTTTCGAGTTAGTATTGATAATTGTGACCTTTTATGGAGGCGAGTGCTTGGTTTTACACCGGATGATCGGGCCATTGTTAGAGCTGCCAGTTGAGAGAGGACTATTGATGTACAGCATACCTCAGATTTTATGATGTCGCCTACCGTGCAGACAGATGGACCAGCTGTTGCTGAGATTGATAGGATGTCGCTTCCGGAGCTTACGAGCTGAGATCGCCGGAGCTTCCAGGCAGATATGAGACAGATGATAGCTAGTCTACCCGATACTCGATTCGAGAGACGAAGGTGATTCGTCCGATTTATGCGCCAGAGCAGGCCCAGTTGAGTCGAAGATTTTCAGTGTGGATTGTCTTACTCAGATCTAGAGCAGGCCAATTTAGAGATGACCGCCAACGTATCGCCTTTCGTGGAGGATTGAGGCGCTGTACAACGTACAGGCGAAGGAGCTAGTTGTTGCCGTGAACGACGAGATATCATCCCAGATGTTGGAGCTATTGCGGTACGAGTTGTACTAGGAGATGATAGAAGGTCGCTAGTCATCGAGGACAAAATGACTAGGACATGTGGTTCGTTCGCTTACCGATGCGGGGTCATCAGATAGATTGATTCCAGCTAGAGGCGACTTCACGCAGATTCGTTGAGAGTCGATGGAGACGATCGAATATCAGGAGCCCATTTTCCAAGTTTAAAGTATTCGGAAAGACATACAAGCGATTCTATGGACCCTCTAGAAGAATGAAACCCAAACTCGACTTAATGACCATGTGAAAGCCTTTGAACCTTATGGTTTGCGGCAGTTCCGCGGCGCCATTAGTGAGACTTGGGTTTGCCCTTCTACGGATGGACCACCAACGCTATGACATGTACTCGATACTATTAAACTGTACCCAAGATGTTGATCTCTTGGGGGGATTATGAGGTTTTGGCAACCGATCAGATGATTCGACATCATTCGGATATCATGTGATGGGACACATTGCTTGGGAGTCTCCAGATACGAGCATAGCCTTTAGAGCGCAGTTCATGCAGCCACGATGAGACGAGTCCGAATTAGTCGACATTGAAGCATAGTGAAGTAAAGAGTTCGCAAGAGATTTCGACGAGATGACGTTCCCACTCCACTGACATTAGAGATGCGATATGCACGCAGAGGCATTGTATATAGATATACCTTCGAGAAGGAGTTGCGACGAGTATGCAGCCGTTCCGGAACAAAATTTAGCTTCAGCAATGGACGATGACTTCCGGGCAATTCGGCAGGAATGAGATTTGAGAGAGAGACCTCGACAGGACCTTTCTGGAATACTATACGAGAAGACCTGGACCCAGGAGTGGTCATATTGCGCACACCCAGCAGGCCAGAGTTCGGCATCGTCGACGAGGTAGTTGACCAGGTTCGGATAAAGGACCGTACCCAGATGCGTTGCGAGTTGATCGAGGATGGATGAGTATTGAGTATTCCTCCGATGGTTGGGACGCGTTCCCGAGGACCTGTTCGGCCAGACATCTTCTACAGAATGATGAAGCTACAGAGTACGCGATTTCGAGTCCGTGCGAGAGAATTCGGATTGACCGTGGCCGAGAACTATGCAGTGCGTAGATAGCATGGCATGACGTCATAGTGGATGACGATAGATACAAGTGGAACTAGAGGTTCGTGCGAGACGCTAACGAGCTGTCATTACTTTCTGTCGAGGCTAAATACCTGATATGCCTACAGAGGCGTTAGGATACGACCAATTTCCGAGAAAATGCTGTGCTGAAGACACAGATGTCCATCGAGTGAGAAGAGATTATGCAAGAGAGTCAGCCTCCGTACAGTTCGGCATAGGCAAGATCGGAAGAGACCTTGAGCGGGATTCCTTCCAGGACACTGCTGCAATGATAATTGCACCCAGGATCAGATGTGTCACGTGTATTCAGAGAGCCAGAGGCCGACGCCAGCGAATTGCTGCTTTACGAGTGGTCGTGATGATTGACCGAGAGATGACTAGAGAAGTGCCAGAACGGAGTCGTCCCCGTTAGCACACCTGACAGGGCCGATGAGCCGATTGATTGCAAGATAGGTAATCCGCAGAGAAGATAAAGACCCAAAGACAGAGGACGCCAGACCGTGAGCAAGAGGCAAGTAGATATCTTGCGCTGCTAGCATTGGATGCACCGACACCTTCTCGACTTTGAAGGAAGGACTACCGACGACGGTATTTATGATTTGTGATTTTGTGATTAGATTATCACGTATCCGACAACTTGGTTTTTTTACTGAATGTTTTAGTAGTTGGGGGTTTAAATTTAAATTCGGGGACCGAATTTATTTAAGGGGGGTAGATTGTAACATTTCAAAATAATAAAATATTATTTTTGGGAAATTTTATAATTTAATATTACTTTATTGAATATTTTAATAATTCGGTATAATTAAATACAAATAAATGGGGAAATTTTTGGAAAATTATGGAAAATTCTAAAATAGGTTATTTTATGGAATTATGCCATTTTTAAGTTTTTATGATCATTTATATGCGACTTTAGTGCTAATCGCGATTAAAAATCGCTAATCGGATTTTTGGCGTTTTTGTGCAAAACATGCACATATCATTTTCTACACTTGTGTTGCATTTTTCATACCATGGCTTTACTTTAGGTTTACTATTTGGGTTAGAAGGTTTTTGTCACGACCCGAAATTGGCACGTGACGGCCCTAATACTACGCAATGCCTACAGACATAACGCGGTAAAAGAAAGCCAAAACCCAGAAATCTAAACCATTAAAAAAGACAAGAAATGATAATAGGAGTTTTGAAACATTTGAAATCTCAACCCAAATTCTTTAAAAGCCTAATTTTATTTCTTTAAAATTTTGGCAGCACCTCCTTTGTAAAAACTAGCCCCAAAAATGGGTACAACATAAATATAAATAAAGCATCCCCAAACGGGAGCAAATACACGCCCAAAGGCGGAAAAAAACCACCACAACAAGTATACGACGCCGTAACGAAGAAATAAAAGACGATAGAAAGGAAACTACATAAAAGACAACAAGTCACAAATAATATACAAAATCATCCTCACCAAGTCTCTAAGTCAAACATGAAAGTAATAGATGGAGAGTACAGGGATACAACGAATATAAAATACAACGAATAACCACAAAAACCACCTAAGCAAACTGCACACTGTGAGCTGATGCGGTATCCGTAGCAAAAGATGATAAGAAGGACGGAAATAGCCTGCCTCTGACTATCCTGAGGAACACCTGCAAACACTGTGGCACAACGGGGGTGAGTTGCCAACTCGTGAATAGTAAATAACATATGCAGGTAATCGCAAGTATGCACGTACAGCGTGAATCTAAGATATGCAATTACCAATAATAACATGTCATATGAATGGAGAATAATGGAAAGTACACTAGCAGGTACAACCAATATATATAAAGCAATAATGATATGACAACAGTATGCAATAACCATGCAATAGGGATATGAGAATATAAATCTGCAACAACATGAAAGGTATACTAACAGGTACTACTAATACATGAAGCAGTGCACTGACAGATAAAACTGAGGTATGGAGTGAAATATGTCATTCCCACGGAATCCTGATATCGTGGTAGGATCACAATCCAGCAAGACAAATCGAATTCCAATTCCTCAAATCAGCCCCCAAATTGGCTCTCATATTATCTAAGTACCACATCTCTTCAATTTCACAATATCAAGTATATTTCATATATCCCGAATGTACAGCAGCAAGTAGATCTCACCTATCTCGTATGTACAATATCAAGTATATCTCACATATATCGAATGCACAACATCAAGTGGATCTCACATATCTCGTATGTACAATATCAAGTATATCTCACGTATATCGAATGTACAACATCAAGTGAACTCTCCAATGTCCTAAATCCAATGTCAATGAGTTCTTTACATTCTAGGTATATTTGCATGAATAAATATGATGACGTATATAATTAATGTCAATACACATATATTAGCATCCCAATCCACTAATATTGGTGTAAGGGTATATATAACAGCGGCTCAATCCCCTGTTATATATACAAAGGAGTAATTAGAAATATCATGAAACAAATGTGCCAAGCATCGACACAGAAATACTGATCTATCAGATGTCGTCTCCTAGACTAACATCCTGATAGGTACGTATCATACGCTATCCCGAAAGCTCGAGTGTCTAGCTCTGACCCTCGCCTCTCGACGTATCCATATGTATATGACTCCCGTCGGTATCCACATGATAGCCGCTGAGTCATAGGTCCTGTCACCGGTAGGTATGGTTCCCCTAAGCCTCATCGTCTAGCACCACGACATCGTTCTTGCTTCGGGGTACCTCCGGGCCCCACCATGTACCCACAGACGGTGCCTCCCGCTCCTCGAATCGGGTATATAATCTGAACCGATAAATCTCATGGTGGTTGCTGAAATGTCATATCAAGGGAAACCGGGTTTTTCAAATAATGCATAATTTCATGAACTACCACGGTTCCCAAATCCAGAAAACATCATGAAAAATCCATATCTCAATACGAAAATCCATGAATAAAGTATACGCAACATAAACTGTAATGTAAGCGTACAAAGGAAAAGCCGCTAATTAACTGCAACCAGTTAATATAAATATCTTGTAGTTCCTAATATCTCCAATTCTTAAATAATATCAAGTAAAGGTAAACATGTAGTTATAACCAGATATATGTGCAACATAAAGGTATAGCAATATATATGTATCTACCTATAAGTAATGATGTAGTATACCCCCTGGGTATAAGTGAAGTATGTGTGCAAAGTATACCTGTAGCTATGAAATAAAGTGTGTATGTACCTATCACTAATGGTACGATACTCTATAGGTATACAAGTATCTAACACGTAAGTATGTGAAGACATATGTGTAAGCATATGGATATACAGGTATGCTATAAGTCAATGCGTAAAGAAATATGAATCAAAATCTCAATGTCCCTAACCAAGCAATATCATATCTATAAGTGGGTTGTGCGTGACATGGCAATTATTAACGGTGTGTGTAGCATACAATCAGTGCTCGTGCAACATGAATCGTCAATAATATGTGCAGTGTCCTAAGGATACTAGTCCAAGCACAACAATATCTAAGTAATAGGGTAAATGAGCAATTCTAAATATGACATAGAATATGCGATAGAAATAACATCTCTATCCCAGACGCATAACGCCATGCGGGCGATTCCCCTGTAGATGTTAAATCTACTCACCAACGCTCCTGGCTAAGCGAAGCCTACCACCTGTTTTCCCTTGTCGCAGCGTTCGAAGTCCCCGCTTGCGAAGCTAAAATTTCACAAACACATCACATAAGCAAATATCCTATATCGACGAAAAGACATCAAAACGCAAGAATAACGCCCTGAAAATTGTACTGCGCACTTAGCGCATCTATCGCGCACGACATCGGCCAAAAACCCTAATTGGGGTCGCTAAACTACAAAACACTAAGTTTAGACCCCGATCGTCCCGATCACGCAACAACAAATAATTACGAGGAATAAAATAGATATAACCTCGCAACGACCAATCGAACCCACGTCGGAAAACCCCCGAAACCTAGTAAGCAACCTATCGCAATATTTCGCACTAGTTTCAAGCTAACGCATATCTAGGGATTACAAATACCTTAAAATAGCTTAACTAAGCTATCTAAACCATTCCTATATTTTTAACACTTACTAAATAAATTTTAGCAAAAACCTAGTAAGCAAAATTGCATAATTAAACAAAGTGTTTATTAGCAAAAATTAACATTTCTACTAGGTTAATCATCTCCAAAACAAAAATTAACACTTCAAATGAACACTAATCACTTAAACAAAAATTAACCCTAACATGAATTTCTTAAACCAAATATAAATGAATTAATCAAGATTTAAAAACTAAACTAAACACATAATTAGCTAACTAAAATAGCTAGATTAAGATTAAAACAAATATATAAGGATTAAGTTAAGAATTATACCTCCCCAAGAACACCAAAATAAAACTTAATCCCTCCTCATAGCATCAAAAAAACCATGCTTTGTTGAAGATCCAAGAAGGATTAGTGAAGGAAATGAAGGAAAATGATTATATTTGAATTTTTGTGATTTTATTTGGATTTTTCATGATTTATTTGATGCAAAATGAGTTGAAAAGGGGTGGGAATGATGGAGGGCACCAAGGGGAAGGGAAGGGCCGGCCAAGGGAAGAATGGGGGGATTTTTGGTGAAGTGTGTGGAATTTTCTAGCAAAAGAAAATAATTAATGCACATTTAATGCAAAAATGCCACCTTTTATTCATTTTCTTTTCTTTTTCTTTTAAAAAAATAAATCCTTTGACCAAAAAAAAATCTAGATATTTAAAAAGAAAATTCTAAAATAATTGTAGTGATGATTTCCAAAAATTTTCATTTAGAAGAAATTTCCCGATTTACGTGCACCAAATACCGCTTAAAACAATATTTTATTTGGGAAAAATTCTATCTGAACCAAAACCTCCCAAATACCCCCAAAGTTCGCGCACAAGCTTTATTTTTGCTAAAATAGGTGCCGGTAAGTTTATACGGACGTTTGATCGAAATCGGGTTAAAACGGAAAATACCGACAATTTTGCCCTAAAACGGAAAAATTCGCAAAACGATTTCTGAAACGTTACAATCTTCCCCCCTTAAAGAAATTCGGTCCCCAAATTAAAATTCATATACGCGTACCTTCAAGAAGATGAGTACAAAACTCCCAAATCTCGCTCGCAACTTGCCAAGTGATCACCTCACTATACAGCTACGCTAAAGAACCCTCACAGACGGCAAGACCCTTTACCGAAATTTCTCCACCTGCCGAGCCATTAACACAATTGGCTGCCGGTGAACGAAACGATCTCGTCCAAGCCAAATGGTCTGGTGCCGAATCATGTGAGAAAGGTCATGAAGGTAATTGTAAGGTATCGACGCAAGGAATACGGGGTGAATTCTCAAAAATCTAGGCGGAAGTGCCAAAATATAGGCAACAGAACCAACTCCCTTGAGGATCTCAAAAGGACCTACAATCCTGGGATACTTCCCAAAATTCAACACGTCATTCATCGGAAAAATCCGCAGGAATACATGAGCTCCCACTGCGAACTCAAGTCTGCGACCACAACGGTCGACATAAGACCTCTGTCTGCACTGGGCCACTCTTATCCTGACCTGAACCAACTGGATCATCTCCGAAATCTCAAGACTAGCTGGGGTCCAAAAATCCTACTTACGCAGAGTCAGAAAAACAGACTAGAGATCGACACCACCTAACAAACAAAACATAAAGGTTGCCAATTGGAGTGCCTCCTGATAACAGCTATCGAAGGAGAATCCGAACAATGGCAAGTGATGATCCCAACTGCCGACAATAATTAATACGTACGCACAAGCATATCCTCCAGAGTCGGTATAGCCCACTCTCACAAAACCATCATCCCGCGGATGGAAAAACGGAGCTAAAGCTCAACCAGTACCCAAGGCTTCCTGAAGCTCCTGCCCAGGACGACAAGCAGACAGGGTGCCCTCATTGGATATGACCCATGAAGGAACTCTGTGCAACGCACAAACTTAACAAAGAACAACTGAGAAACCTGAGTATAACCGGACAACAAACACCCGAATGAAGTCACACCCTTACTAAACCTGGGTAGAAACCATAACGAAATTCGTGGAGATCTGCTCCCATTCCCACTTCGGAATGGTTAAAGGTTGCAACTCTCCAGCCGGTCTCAGAGGCTCAACCCAAACTCACAACAAGACAGACACCTTGAAACGAAATCCAAAACTTCACTCTTCATCCCGGTCCACCCGTAACTATCTCACAAGTCACGCCAAATGTTGGTGGAACTTGAATGAACACCGAAGCTGACTGATGTGCCCGTTCTAGGATTTCGCGTCGATGCCCATAAGCAACAGGTACACAATGCGTCCATAAACGTAGCACACCCTGGTCACAAATCAAGGACTCCGAATCTTTACCCAGCCGAGTATGCTCAGAATCTCTGACGAACGAGCTTCGGCGGGCAGTGCCTCGCGAAAACGATTAGGGAAAAGTGGTCGGGCGCGGACATGAGCAAGCCGTCCCCTCAATAGAGGCGAACCTAAGCTGTACTCCATGATCGCACAAGAACTGTAAATCTGCAGAAGACCGTATCTTACTGCGCACAACTGGAACGAACTAACCCCGGGCCTACAACTCCAGCATCATCTACCACAATCGCCTTGCCAAGGGTAATAAAGGATCTCACAAACACAATCCTCCACACGTTCCATCCAATGGTGCTGTCTCAACAATCATCCAATGAGTGGTATGGGACGTCGATATATATATATACACCTACTTAATATATCATTATGACGATCTATGCAAATTTATATACGCATTTCGATATATGAGAGTGGGGGCTGACCCGGACTGACGGATGCCCGATATATGAGAGTGAGGGCTGACCCGGAATGACGGATGCCCGATATATGAGAGTGGGGGCTGACCCAGACCGACGGATTCCCGATATATGAGAGTGGGGGCTGACCCGGACTGACGGATGCTTGATATATGAAAGAAGCCTATATGCTCGAAGCCTATGTGCTCGATATGAGAGAAGCCTTTATGGTCGATGGCATATTATATCTCCCCTACCCCACATTTATTTTATATGCATTGCATCATGTATTAGTAGTACCTGATAGAGTACCTTCATGAATGTTGCATACATATCGGATACATGATATATGGGATTTACTTGATATTGAGATATATATTTGTGTCGATGCTCGACACTGATTTTCTGATGACTTCATTCGTGATACCTTCTGTTTTCATTTTACCGCATACATACATCATATTTATGATATGTTATTACGTGAGGCACTGGCACGAGTTCTTGGCACTACACTTATGTTTAGATGTTACATTGCTACTTTACCATGCTTCAGACTTCTTCATTTGAGGTTTATATTATATCTGATCGTTTTGACTTAGGATTATGTCATGCATTCAATTTCTTCTTGTAGATATTTTCTATTCATGAGTTGGCAACTCACCCCCGTTGTGCCACAGCTTCTTGCAGGTTTTGCCGTACAGGTTCCATAGCGGCATTTCTGGCACATTGCTTTCTTTGCGGGTGATTTGCTTGGTAGGTGGGTTCTTTGCATCAGAACCACCCTTGTATATGTATTATTCATTGTATCTAGAAATTCCATCAACCAAAACTTGTATATTGTTTCAGACTTAGACACTAGTGATGTATTATTTCGGCCTTAGAGTCGCGCGTAGTAGTGTTAAGGTTTTCATGTTGTTGTGAGTTTCTTTTTGAGTTTTATCCTCGCCATTCGGCGTTGTATATCATAGTGCTTGCGTGGTTGTGACAAGGTTGGATTTCTGGGTTTTCTTTATTTACTCCTTAAATGGTTTTAGATTTCTGGGCTTTGGCTTACTTGGATCAGAAGGAGTCCAATAAACTTCATATGGTTCAAGGGCCAATCACGTGCTCTTTCGGGTCGTGACAGCCACCCGTATGAAGAAACAGCATGTTGATGTATCTTCTTCGGGTGTGTTCGTTACCGAGAACTGTTTCTCAGTTTGTTCTACGTCCTGGGTATTGGATACCAGATCAGGATCCTACGTATGTAATTTGTTATATGGGCTAAAGAAAGGTAAAGAACTGGGAAAGGGTGATAAATCCTTAACGGTAGGGAATGGTGCAATTATTGCAGCCAAGGCAGTTGGCTATTATCACCATGTATTACCAACTGGTAATACATTGATTCTGAACGGCTGTTACTACGTACCAAAGATGATGTCCAACATTATATCGGTTTCTTTGCTAACTAAAGAAGGATATAATCTCACATTAGAGGATAATGTTATTAACATTTTCTAGAATCAAGTGTTGATTGCATCTGGTACATTATGTAACGGTATATACGTTCTTAATTAAAGTACAGTTCTTAACGTACAGAACACAAACAAGAGGAAAAGTTCAGATATGAACGAAGCCTTCTTATGGCACTGTAGATTATGTCACATCAATGCGACAAGACTGGCTAAGTTGTATAAAGATGGATATTTGAATCCATTCGAATTTTCATCTTATGAAATTTTCCAGTCATGTCTCAAAGGCAAGATGACCAAAACTCTGTTTACTGGACACGGAGAAAGAGCTACTGAACTCTTGGGACTGATACATAGTGATGTATGTAGTCCTATGTCCACACATGCCAGGAATGGTTATTCGTACTTTATTACATTCACCGATGATCTCTCAAGGTTCGGACATGTGTTCTTGTTGAAACACAAGTCTGAAGCTTTTGAGAAATTCATGGAATATAAGTGCGAAGTAGAAAACCAGACGGGCACAAGTATTAAATTCCTACGATCTGATCGGGGAGGAGAATACTTGAGCAGAGAATTCCGTGATTATCTAAAAGAGAATGGGGTTCTCTCTCAGTTTACTCCTCCGTATTCGCCACAGCACAACGGTGTATTGGAGCATAGGAATCGCACCCTATTAGATATGGTACGCTCTGTGATGAGTACTGCTGAGTTACCTATTTCTTTTTGGGGTTATGCACTTAAGACAGCTGTATATCTATTGAATCAAGTTCCATCAAAATCTGTGCCTAAAACACCATATGAGATATGGAGTGGAAAGAGGTCGTATCTTAAACGAGTTAAAATATGGTGTTGTCCGGCCTATGTTAAAAGGCAAAATCCGGACAAGCTCGAGGCAAGGTCAGTTCTATGTAAGTTTGTGGGATATCCAAAGAATTCACATGGATATATTTTCTACCAAAGTGAGGAACAAAAAGTGTTTGTTGCTCAACATGCCACCTTTTTGGAAAAGGAATTTCTTGTAAAAGAAATTAGTGGCAATGAGGTAGAACTGGAAGAAGTTCCAGCTGCATGAACTATAACTGATGATTTGGTGGAACCAGAGGATCCAATAGTACCCAACGAACCCCAGCCACTCCACAGATCTAATAGGGTTCCTCATCCACCCGAGAGATACTACGGTTTTCTCATAGACGGTAGGAGCGAGGATTGCATCATGGAAGATGATGACCCGATTAGTTTCGACCAGGCCATCATGAGTAGGGACTCTGTGAAATGGCTGGATGCTATTCGATCCGAGATGGAATCCATGTACACCAACCAAGTATGGACTTTGAAAGTTTCTCCTGAAGGGATAAAACCCATTGGGAGAAAGTGGATCTTCAAAAAGAAGATATGTGTAGATGGAAAAGTTGAGACTTTCAAAGCTAGACTTGTAGCAAAAGGTTTTCATCAACGACCTGGCGTCGACTATGATGAAACATTTTCTCCTGTAGCTATGCTTAAGTCCATCAGGATCCTACTTGCTATTGTCGCATACCATGACTACGAAATCTGGCAGATGGACGTCAAGACCACTTTTCTAAATCGTGATTTAGAAGAGAGCATGTACATGATACAGCCAGAGGGCTTCGTAGACAGTGGGAGCAACGGAAAGGTGTGCATGCTGCTTAAATCCATCTACGGATTAAAGCAGACATAGCGAAGTTAGAACATATGTTTTGATGAAGCTATCAAAGAGTTTGGCTTCATCAAATATATAGATGAACCTTGTATATATAAAAAGGCAGTAGAGAGTAAGGTGGACTTCCTCGTATTGTACGTGGATGACATACTCTTGATAGGAAACAATGTTCCTATGCTACACTCAGTCAAGCTCTTCTTATCACTCAAGTTCTCCATGAAAGATCTTGGTGATGCCTCCTACATCCTGGGGATAAAGATCTATAGAGATAGATCTAAATGGATGTTGGGATTGTCCCAATCCAGATACATAGACACCATACTAAAGAGGTTTAGTATGGAAGATTCCAAGCAAGGTAATGTACCCGCTTGTTCAGGAATCACTCTCTCCAAAGAGATGTCTCCCAAGACTGATTTGGAGAGGGCTCGCATGCAAGAGATACCCTATGCTTCGGCAGTAGGCTCTATCATGTATGAGATATTATCTACCAGACCGGATGTAGCTTACTCACTAGGTGTAGTGAGAAGGTATCAATCAGATCCTGGGGAAAACCATTGGATAGCTGTGAAGAATATTCTTAAGTACTTGAGAAGGACTAAAGAAATGTTCTTGGTGTATAGTAACGGTGAACTCCAGGTCTAGTCCATTACCAATTCAAGCTTCCAGAGAGATAAGGACGACAGTAATTCGGTCTCGGGTTTTGTATTCACCCCCAACAGAGGGGCGGTGTGTTGGAAGAGTTCCAAGCAAGACACCGTAGCAGACTCGATGATGGAGGCTGAATACACCGCTGCCAACGATGCTACGAAAGAAGCTGTCTGGATAAAGAAGATCATTGTTGAGTTTGGTGTGGTTCCATCCATTGAGCATCCAATACTTGTGTATTGTGATAACGATGGAGCTGTGGCTTTGGCCAAGGAACCTAGGTCACATTAGAGATCCAGCCATATTCTGAGGCGGTATCACCGGATCAGCGAGATAGTAGATAACTGGGAGATCGAGGTCAGTAGAGTTGACACGAAGGACAACGTAGCAGATCCACTCACGAAGGCCCTCCCTCAGATACAGTTTGAGAGACTTTTTGGGATGTTGGGTATGAGATACTACAACATATGGCCTTAGTGCAAGTGGGAGATTGTTAGGAATATGTATGCCATATTGGCCATTACTGTACATATGATGTATATTATAGTGGATGCTTGGACATATATATAGAAGACTTTCTTGGTCGACATGATAGTATGCTATCTGGTTACCTTTATGTTAACATGTTGACTGGTATTCTTTACTATCTTGCTCTCACATGTTGATAAAGCCCTTAAGATATGTACTTGACTACCAGGATTATAATGAGATCATACTAGTGGGACCAGGGTGGTCCAAAAGTGCATCCTTTAATCAGTTCTTAGTCATATGAATATCGAGAGTAGGGCATCGATATTCCAGAGTAGACTAGTGTGTACGTTTCTTGTCCCTTAGAAGGCGATGGTTGATCCCACAACCATTGGTGTGTGACATCAAAGATTGTACACAGGTGCTCATTGGAGAATGGGTACACCGAACAAGACTCGCCGTTGACTCCTGTGTTGTAGTATACCTATCGTCAAATAGCAGTCCTCTGGTGACATTGGTATTAGTCTGTAGACTTGAGATCGTCATAGAGTCTTGTGTGGTTCCCACTTGTATGATCTCATCATACTCCTAGTAGTCAAGTACATATCCTAAGGGATTTATCAACATGTGAGAGCAAGACAGTAAACAATACCAGTCAACATATTAAGATAAAGAGTAACCAGATATCGTACTATCATGTCAAGCAAGAAAGTCCTCCATATATATGTCCAAGCATCCACTATAATATACATCACATGTACAATAATGGCCTCCAGGGCATACATATTCCTAACAGTTCCCGTGGATAGTATACGACACGCTTTATGCGTTTTTGCCTTAGGGCAAGGGCCGATCAACATTTATATCTTCGGTGATAGGATTCACAGCTTCATGGATTGTGTAGAAGATATGACCCGATCTACATTTCTGGTCGGGTTTATTCTTTGCGACATAACCTGGTCCTTTCTTGGCCTTCTTTCTATCGAGGTTGACAGGTTGAGCCTTGGGTGACTCCGAAACATTTTTGTACAATTGGCATTGCGCCACAGTTTGTTCGAAGGCGAAGCCTTGAGCTTTTATTTGGTCCCACAACTTTTCTGAGAAGTACCTAGGCATTCTAATAGGATGCATTCTTTCGGAACTCAGATTTATCTCCTGCCATGCATCCCTCTGGGTTTGGTTATCATCTGACTTATGGAATAGAATCCCCCTTGCTTCCTAGTTTCCCTGGCGGGATATAGAAAGTCGTCAGATCTTCGACTGTGTGAGTCTCAAGTGTGTTGAGCTCTTTAAAGTGTTTAGATGGAGTCTTGGTGACTTGCAGGACTTCTTCAGACACATCGCTTGAATCGCTGCTATCCGATTCTTGTTTTGAGTTTAAGACGCATTTTTCCTTGAACTCGATGCACAGTTCGTCTTCTTCATCTTCGGTATTGCTTCCTAAGTGAGGTACTCAGGTACGGGCGGCAACTATGAGTTTTTGAGGTTCAGTATCACTTCCCAGATAGGGTACCCAGGCATGGGTAGTGACCATTGGTTTCTCCATTTTGATCGGATCTTTCACAAACTTGGCCTTTGCTTTCAGATTTTTGGGCCCCTCTTGAAAGTATCTAGCATATTCATAGTGTACTTCATGAACATTGAAAGGATGAAGGTCACCATTAATGCAATGCTCTTCATTGCCCTTTATGTATTTCATGCATTTGTGTAGAGTTGACGATAACACGTTATACTCGTGCAACCAGGGTCTTCCCAATAGCGCCTTATAAGGTGCATCGTTGTTTAACACATGGAACTTTGCTTCGGTTTCCAGTTTGCTGAACTTCAGTAGTAGTATGATCGACCCTAATGTTTTAGAGTTTTAGGAATCGAATCCTGCAATAGCGATCTTTTCCCTGAAAAGATGTCTGACATCCAAGGCTAAGGACATCAAGGACTTTATCTTCATTAGGTTCATCGAGGACCCAGGATCGATGAGGATCCTTTTAACCTTCACATCTTCAAGGACACCCGTGACATATAGGGGTCTATTGTGTTCAGGAGTGCCCAGTAAGAGATCTCCTTCACTGAAGCTTATATCATCCATATTTGCTTCATACAAGCCTTCCTTCATGTTTGATTCTGTGAACCGGGCTTGAAAGTGTTCAGGATCTTGATAGGCCGTAATGAGTGACTCTCTCAAGTCCTTTAACATGATCAGCACCTCATAGATGCTTATGAGTGTTAGGAATATGTATGCCCTAGAGGCCATTATTGTATGATATAGTGGATGCTTGGACATATATATAGAGGACTTTCTTGCTCGACATGGTAGTATGTTATCTGGTTGCTCTTTATCTTAACATGTACATTTGTATTATTATACCGTCTCTCAGATACATGTTGATAAAGCCCTTAGGATGTGGACTTGACTACCAGGACTATAATGCATATCTTACTAGTGTGTCCTAGATAGTCCACGAGCCATCCTTTAATAGTTCCTAGTCGAGGGGATATCGAGACAGGGTATCGATATTCCAGAGTAGACTAGTGTGTACGTTTCTTGACCCTGTATGGGGCGATGGCTGATCCCATAATCCCATAACCATTGGTCTTTGACATCAAAGATTGTACACATGTGCTCATTAAAGAATGGGTACACCGAACTAGACTCGCCGAGAACTCCTAGATGGTACCATACCTATCGTCAGGTAGCAATTCTCTGGTGACACTGGTACATGTTAGTCTGTATACCCGAGATCGTCATAGTGTCTTGCGAGGTTCCCACTGTGCTTTGATTTCCTCCCTACCATGGCTCAAAGGAGTTGTGCAAATAGGTGGATTTTGGGTACAGTCCCGAGTTACATGGAGGCAGTGAGCGATAGGAGGGGTTTTGTCTCCCCGGAATAGGGAGTTGATATTGCGCCATGCTCGATTGGCTATAACAGTAAGTTTTTGGCCAGGGCTGATGAGATTTACTGATAAGTGTTATCAGTAGTTTCTCAAACCGTTATGAGCCACACATCGGCATGACCTATTAAGTTACTGGGGTCTGACGTTTCCACCCCCAGACTAGATGTGCGACATATCAGATGAAGAGACCAGACTGTAAGGTAAGTGTTGCTTATAGGCTTCACGGGTGTTTGGAAAAGCTTGCTTGTTGATCTTCTATTCGCTTAATACCTGGGTAGCTGTTACGTCCAGCCAGTATCGCTGACGGCTTGTAGGTAACTAATATGATCATTACCTACTACTGGCGTATTGACGAGTCTTTAGAGTCCCATACAGAGGCTTCATAGTTCATGCGAAATAAAGTAGGGCACACATGCTGATATGTGCGGGAGCCTGATTTAATACGAGTATGTGTTACCGTATTCTAATCTGGCGACATTTGATATCGGTCATGTTATATATGATATAACTGGATTAGTGAATCAAGTGTTGATTTGATAATATGATATACAGATAAATGATATTAGTCGGTTATATATGATATAACCAGATTATTAAATAAAGTGTTGATTTAATAATTTGAGATATATTTATATTTGATATATTTATATATTAACTAATATTAATGCTTACTAATTATTTTCTTCTCTTTATATATATATATATATAATGAAGCATGAATTTTCTATTTTTAGAAAATAGAATAAAGAGGTGGAAAATGGGGAGATATTTGTGGAATGGGTGAGGCGTGGCTTTTTCATTTTTTTATTCATTTTCTTTCACTATAGAAGCATGGTTGCAATTTATTATTGCTTTTTATTCTATGCTTTAATAAGTGAGATCTTTATGTGAGACATTCTTCATTTGATTTTTTGCTTGAGCTATTTTCCTACACTCTCTCATTTTCTTCTCCATCTTCCTCCAAGCTCTAACCTTCGCATGAGTTGTTAACCCTAGGGCTTTAGAGAATTCTAAGTGAGCTAAAACACCTGCTTCATCAACTTACTCTAGATTAGCAATTTAGACTAGGTTGTTTCCTTCACTAATAATAGATTAGTGAAGAGGTAGTTTGAACTAGGGAAGATTTGTCACGACCCGAAATTTAGTTCGTGACCGGCACTTAAATCACGCAACGTCTAAAAGCGTAATGTAACTTAAGTAAGCCGAAGCGCAGAAATCTAAACCTTTTTAAAGAAAATAAAAAATGTGAAGTTTTGAAATAAAGGTATGATGAAATCAAACGTTTTCTTAAATGCATAGATAATGGAACATGAAAATGCCAGTGGATTATACTAGATAAAAAACATATTTCGTTTTTATTTTTAAAAATTTGGGCAGCACCTCCCTTGTGTATTTTGAACCAAAACCACATATACATAATAACAATAAAGGCATCCCCAAGCGGGAGCTAGCTCTTCGCCAATCGGCGGAATCACAACAACGCATGTCTGAAATATAAGTATACGACGCCCGACGGCGAAGATCAACACAAAAGAATAATGAATAAAGCAAGACATCAAACCCACCAAGCAAACATATAACCCATCACTCTAAATCTTGCAACCACAAGTCTTGCTAAGTGTCACGCCCCGCATCCCTGTATACGGGAAGAGGACGCAACGAGGCCGCTACGTATTTACTCTGAAGTAAACACGCTGAGCGTATCTAAACAATACAAATAAAATGCACAAGAGACAAAGACAATAGATATAAATTGAGCAACAACTTTATTTATTAACATTCTTTTGTACAATGCGTCTGAAAAGTAAATACATGGAATGAAAATGTCACGACCTGAAATTGGCACGTGACGACCCTTAAACTACGCAACATCTACAGGCGTAACGCAATTTAAGTAAACCAAAAACCCAGCAATCTAAACCATCAAAAGTAGTAAGTGATAATAACAATTTTAAAACTTTTGAAATCTCAAACCAAATTCTTTAAAGTCCAACTTTATTTCCTTTAAAATTTTGGCAGCACCTCCTTTGTAAAAACCAGCCCCAAAAGGGGTACAACAAAGATAATAAGTAAAGCATCCCCAAATGGGAGCAAATACACCCCCCAAGGTGGAAAACAACCACCACAACAGATATACGACGCCGTAGCGAAGAATAAAAAACGATATAAATAAAACTGCATAAAAGACCTCCAAGTCACAAAATAACATACAATATCGTCCTCACATCAATTCTCTAAGTCATACATGAAAGAGGTAGATGGAGAGTACATGGTACAACGAATATACATTGAGCAACATCGGACAACCGCAAAACCCACCTATAGGAAAACTGTACACGGTCGGCCGTAGCGGTATCGCAGCAAAATATGATACGATAGATGAAAAGCTCTGCCTCGGCTACTCTGAGAAACAACATGCAAAACACTGTGGCACAACGGGGGTGAGTTGCCAACTCGCGAATAGTAAATAACATATGCAGATAATCGCAAGTATGCACGTACAACACGAATCTAACATATGCAAATTGATAGCAATAAATGGCAATATGTATGCAACAGTCATGAAAGGTTATCTATCAGGTACTACTAATACATGAAGCAATAAATGACAATATATATATGCAACAGTCATTAAAGGTACTCTATCAGGTACTACTAATATATGAAGTAATAAATGGCAATATGTATATGCAACAGTCATGAAAAGTACTCTATCAGGTACTACTAATACATGAAGCAATGCATATAAAATAAATGTGGAGTATGGGATAAAAAATGTCATCCTCACGGAATCCTGACCTCGTGACAGGACCCAAGTCCATCAAGACAATCAAAATCCCAAATTTCCTCAAATCATCCCCCAAATTGGCGTTCATATCCTGTAAGTCTCATATATCCTGAGTGTCCAATATCAAGTAAATCTCATATATCCTGTATTCAATATCAAGTAAATCTCATATATCATGTATCAAATATCCCGTAAATCTCATATATCCATAAGTATATTTGCATGAATCATTATGATGATGTATATAAATTAGATATGTATACATATATATTAGCGTCCTATTCCACTAATATATATATATATATATATATATATATATGCATATATATCAGCGTCCCATTCCACTGTTATATATACTTAGGAGTAAAAATATCATGAAAACATGTGTCTAGCATCGACACATAAATACTCATCTCTGAGGCGCCGTCACCTGGGATTGGCCCTCCTATGTCATGTACGTACATCTTATAGAACCTGAGTGTGCACCACCCGAAATCTGCAAGGCATGTCCGTACACAACCTCGATTGGTATCCCCCAGATATCCGCCGAGTCCAAATACTATCACCGGTAGGTATGATTCCCCTGTCAGGCTCATCGGCATGGTCCATCAACATACATTTCTTGCCCCGAGGTACCTCCAGGCCCCACCATGTACCCGCACACAGCCCACCACGCCTCCTCGCATGGGGTATATATCAGAACCGAGAAATCTCATGGTGTATGTGTTCACACCATAATATTACATTATTATATTCCTCATTCTTATTCTTTTTATAAATAAAGAGGTGCTTTTGACGCATGTCTGCTACAAGTTACAGGTTACAGATTCTTAGACAGAAAACAGTGAAAACGATGTAAAGACGATGAAAAAGTGGACTTTGACCAACAAATAGAAGACTCTTGATCAAGCCGACATCAAAGATAAAATTCACAAAGTACAAGGCAATGCAAGGTCCAAGATTACAAAGCGAACGGTTAAAAGTCCACTGCAATTATTCACTGGAGATCTGGAAGAAACATAGAAGCTATTTTAATAAAGAACCAAATAATAAGGAAGCCCAAAGATCCAAGGCCCAATACTTTCTTTTAAAGAGACAGAGACATAAAATTTTACCAAAGCTTGAAGTCTACTTTGACTAGGTCTTCCTAAGGATATTTTGGTAATTGTAGACATGCGGAGCAAAATGTAATCTAGGGTTTCTATTTCCTATAAATAGAACTTTAAATCATTGTAAACTTTATGCCTCCTTTTAATAAAAATTCAGAAATCCTTTTTGGAGAGCATCGGTGTTTCTTCTCCATTCTGAAATTCAGATCTGACAACCCTGCATGGACGATTGGAGGGATGCATCTGTAAGTAATTTAATTTCTTGACCTAGTGTAGATTTAAATTTCTTGCCCTAAGTAGATTTAATTTCATGCCCTAGAAACTTGTTTAGAGTTAGCTTTGGGGAAGGATTTTGAGAGATGAAATCTCTCATCCCTTTCTTACCCACCAAATATTTACAATAGGACTCCATGCATACATGCACATACCGCTCCCTACGGCACTCTATCCCTCGAGGTAGCGGTGATACCGTAGTATAAAAGCCCGGGTGTGATGTTTTCCATGGAGGTTAGGGTAAGGATCTCTAAAGGAAGGACAAGAACCTAGAGGAAGGAACACCTTCCCGAACGGATCTAATCCCCTTTATTGATAATTACCATAACTCCTCACAGATCTTCATTCGGGTGTTGAAAGCGGTGAGATTTAATTACATTTCCAAACCATCCCTAAACCTAGACCTAGCAAGAGTAGATCTAGATAATTTCCCTAGGTTAATTAGGTTTTTAGATTTAATAATTAATCCGAACACCCTTCGGAATTAATTCGTTTGCAAGAATCGGAAACTCACAACATCCCTGTGGGCCGACCCGTACTCACCGGCTAGCTGCAAAGCGACGCCGTTCTTGATTGCGGTTACAAATATTTTTGATCTATCTTTTAGAAAGCGCAAGCACGCTGAATCAACCAATCAAATGGCGCCGTTGCCGGGGATGGCGTAGAATTTTCTTTTCCTAATTTCGGGTTAATCATAAAATTTAAAAAATCATAAAAATCTAAAAAATCCAAAAAAAAATCTAAAAAATATTTCATCTATTATTTTTGGAAGGGATACTTTGTTGTTTGAATTTTTGTAGGATATACAGAATCGGATCTGGAAAATTCCAGAAAGCGAAACAGAAAAAAGGGTATCGGAACAGAAGGGATTTTAAAAAACAGAAAAGCACAAAAATTTTGGAGACCCAAATCCCCTAACCCGCCGCGATTCCGCGGCCAAAACCCACCTTAGGCCGCGGAACCGCGGCCATCTAGTCGAATCAGAGCTTACAAAAATTTTTGGGGATCCGTTCTGTCCAGATGGCCGCGGAACCGCGGTGTTAGTGCTCTATTGCCGCGGAAGGGCGGCGATCTAGTGGAATCTTCTTATGAAATTTTTTCTGTAAGCTTCTCTGTTCCTCCTCTGTAAATTTTGAAATATATTTTCTGGAAATTCCTGCAAGATTTTGTGCACATTAAAAAATATATTCCCTTCCAAATAACGATCTTGTGCAGGATTTTTAGGCCCCGCTCAAAATTGAAATTGATTGCAAGTAATCTTTTTTGTTGCATATCTTTTCTCGAATATCTTTTTGCAACAATTTTTTCCAAATAAAGATTCTTGTGATATGCTTCAAATAATAACCAATTGCAAGTAATCTTTTGCTGTTGCATATCTTTTCTATAAAATATTTTGCTGTTGCATATCTTTTCTCTAAAATCTTTTTGCAACAAAATTTTTCCAAATAAAGAGAAAAAAAATTAATGAAAAATGAAAATAAAAAGGACAAATATTTTATAGAACTTGCAAAAAATTTTTTAGTCCCAAATAAATCCTTGCACCACCCAACCTTCCTTCTTGTCACCTTTCTTCTTCTAACATGGGTACCCCACATAAAAAATCATTAGCCGAACTTTGGTATCCCGAACCTAATTTTGCGTCATTTGTCAATGTGTTCGGTCAATTTAAAGACGATCCTTCCATGCCTAAAAAATCGTTGAAAGATCACATAGAGGAGTCTAGGAGAAACAGTTTGACTTTTCAACCCACTTTGTGTCAACCGAGTCAACCTTCACCACCTCCATATGTTGACACCACTTTTTCAAGTCCTTCTGTCACCCCTAGGCCGATGTCCATTGCTGTGCATATTGCTCAAGCTCGCAGTCGATCTTTCACCCCTCTCCACTCATCTAGTTCTAGGGATCCACACGACTATTCACCTTCTTATCCATATGTTGACCCTACCCCTGTCCTACCACCCACTTCCTATCAGTCCTACCCGACTTTTCCACCTTCACTAGACACTGTTTCTTCACAGCCATTAGGGATTTTCACATATCCAACCAATTTTGAATCTTTTACTGAAACCCCATTACCACCAAAGTCTAGTTTGGAAGAGGCGTTGGAGGCGTATATCGCAGCAACAAACAAAATGGTTAGGAATGTGGAAGCGTCCGTGGCCACCCTTATGCAACCTGCTGAACCGGTAGCTAGTTTTCCGCTAGCTCCAAATTTTTCAAAGTATGAGGCGGCAGTTGGACAGAGTGAGAATGAGAGAGGATTTTCAAATCAAACCTACCATTACCCAATTGAAACCCACAACTCCTGTTTTCCATCGATTGCCCTAAATAGTTCACCTGTTGAAAATAAAAATGAGTTGTGTGATTTTGTAGTGTTTGATTTGCCAGATTGTGAGGAACCCCTTTCGAGTGAAACCGCACCTAATCCTTTCGGTCTTTACACCTCCACTCTAGAACCTAAATCGATAGATATCCATGCTTTTGATGAGGTGTCTAAAGAAATTGATTTTCACTTGATTGAGAATATAGACGTCTGGAATATTTCGGATGATGAACCTGTCGATTTTCTTGAAATTTTATGTTCAAATCATCATCCCGAGTTATTAAATGTTTCTCCCGAATCTCATATGCGTCTAGACTTTGATGATAATCGCATGGATGAGTTAAATATTGAGGATAGTATTGAGGAGAGTCTTGAGGATAATATTGAGGTTGAATCATTTTTGTTTGATGTGTCTGATTTTCCAATTTATCCTCCTGAACCTTTGACTGTTATATCACCCTCCCTCCTTCCCATCGTTCCGACCCTGCTTGAAGACTGTAAGCTTGAAACCTTTTCCTTTGAATCTAACACAGATCTCACAGATGATAACACTTACGAGTGTTTCACTTTTTCGGACGATGTTGATGACTCACCGCCCGAGTTTGAGTCCTTTACATTTTTAGATGAGACATCAGACTCGGTTGATTATAGTAGTTTCGAACCATTAATGGAATCTTTCAAGTTTGAAACAGTTTACTAGGGTGAGAAAAATAATATCCCTAATTCACTCCCTTTCGTCTTTCCCATTGTTCCGACCGAACAAATGACCGTTACGCTTTCATCTCCTATACCAAGTTCGGTGCACCCATGTTTTCTTGCGAATCTTGAGGGATTTGACCCCATTTCCCGTCGGGTTGATAGGTTAGCGCAATCGCTTTTAACACATCGGTCATCACAAATTGCGCTAATTTATTCACTCAATTTACACCCTCAAGATCGTACTCCACTTCCTTCTTCTTTTCGGCATTCTTCTCCCCCACCGAGACCATATTCTACCATTCTTCTTTCCACACGGTCTCACGTGCTTCTCATTTTCTTGCACCAACTATACCATTTCCACGATAAGATTTTTGAATGGTTGGTGCTAACTTTTGGCTTGTGCAAGGCCAAGCTTTAGTTTGGGGGGAACCTTGTTGTATATATGTATATATATTTTTGTTTTCTTTTTCTATAAAAGATAAAAAAAAATTCAAAACATTAAAAATATAAAAAAATATAAATAAATAAACAGGGGAGTGCCGGCATTTTGACCCTCTTGGTTTAGCATGACAGTGAGGACACTGTCAAGTTCAAGTTTGGGGGTATGCTCGGTACGTCTTCTTCCTTCGCATTCATTTGTACATATTTTTTTTGCATTTGCATACTTATTTGAAAACCCATAAAAAATTAAAAGATTTCAAAATTTATAAAAATCAATGTATTCAATTTGGTCTAATTGATTTGAGTTTGACAAAAAGGTTAACTGGCTAGGAACAACTAGATCTTAGACTTAGTAAATTAAAAATCCTAAAAATAACCTTCCTTAAAGTTTAACGGTAGAAAGTATATGTCTTTGTAGTTTATTTAGAAATAGGCAAATTTTGAGTTCATTTCTTGGGCTAAGTCGAAACAAGGGAAGAGTATTGATGTTCTTATTAGAGTATAAGTTTGAAAAATAATTCCTAGCTCAAGTCTAGATTCTGAAAATGTATACCCTACAATTTGCACAATCACGCACCTTGAAACTTGGAATAGTAGAAGAGACCTTGAAATGTCCTTGTCTAAAGTCCTTAGTACGAAGAAAAAAAAAAGTGTGAATAAAGAATAAAAAAATGGACACTAGTTTTTTGTGATTACTTAAGGCTGCAAAAATAGAAAAATATTTAGCGAGGGTGCTTCATCACCTAGTGCCTTAGACCAACTGGTTTGGGAGTCACTGCTAAAGCCTTGGGTGTTGCAAGACTATGAATTACGCTTTAAATGTGCAAACACATCTTGTAATCGGTTTTTGGTACCTCAAGAAGTATTAACGGTCGCTTGAAGGATGTGTAGGAAAATTTCATTTAAAAATTCACTAATTAATAAGTGCTTTGGACAATGGACGAGAGCATGATTGCTTGATTTGAATTTCCAAGTATAGGGGTGATTTATACACACACGTGGGGGGTATGTGATTAGAATTTAGATAAGAGAGAGGAATGAAGAATAGAACTTGTATCTTTAGTAGAGTTGATAGAAATTCCTAAGTGGAGATGGAACCCTAGAAGGAAAACTTAAGAGATGCCGAAAGCTAAGTAAGTCTATAGAACATATATAATCTTAAGTTAGATGATAAGGAAGTGTGAAGAATATGGATGGATAATTTGCGAGTCAAAAGATAATAGAAGCCCTTATTAGAAAACCTAATTAGAGAACAAAAGTCAATGAGCCAAGTTGATAGGATTTTGTGGGTGTAATCCGCTGAAAACCCTCAGGAGACAACACTCCTCCTACTAGGGACACCTAGAGGTTTAACGGCTTGTTGCACGTGCTCAGTGCAATCGCGTTTCCCTGCGAAAATGCGGTTAGGATTTTAGTGAATAAAAATAAGTTTGCTCGAGGACGAGCAAAAGATAAGTTTGGGGGTATTTGTTCACACCATAATATTGCATTATTATATTCCTCATTCTTATTCTTTTTATAAATAAAGAGGTGCTTTTGACGCATGTCTGCTACATGTTACAGGTTACAGGTTCTTAGACAGAAAACAGTGAAAACGACGTAAAGACGATGAAAAAGTGGACTTTGACCAACAAATAGAAGACTCTTGATCAAGCCGACATCAAAGATAAAATTCATAAAGTACAAGGCAATGCAAGGTCCAAGATTACAAAGCGAACGGTTAAAAGTCCACTGCAATTATTCACTGGAGATCTGGAAGAAACATAGAAGCTATTTTAATAAAGAACCAAATAATAAGGAAGCCTAAAGATCCAAGGCCCAATACTTTCTTTTAAAGAGACAGAGACATAAAATTTTACCAAAGCTTGAAGTCTACTTTGACTAGGTCTTCCTAAGGATATTTTGGTAATTGTAGACATGCGGAGCAAAATGTAACCTAGGGTTTCTATTTCCTATAAATAGAACTCTAAATCATTGTAAACTTTATGCCTCCTTTTAATAAAAATTCAGAAATCCTTTTTGGAGAGCATCGGTGTTTCTTCTCCATTCTGAAATTCAGATCTGACAACCCTGCATGGACGATTGGAGGGATGCATCTGTAAGTAATTTAATTTCTTGCCCTAGTGTAGATTTAAATTTCTTGCCCTAAGTAGATTTAATTTAATGCCCTAGGAACTTGTTTAGAGTTAGCTTTGGGGAAGGATTTTGAGAGAAGAGATCTCTCATCCCTTTCTTACCCACCAAATATTTACAATAGGACTCCATGCATACATGCACATACCGCTCCCTACGGCACTCTATCCCTCGAGGTAGCGGTGATACCGTAGTATAAAGGCCCGGGTGTGATGTTTTCCATGGAGGTTAGGGTAAGGATCTCTAAAGGAAGGACAAGAACCTAGAGGAAGGAACACCTTCCCGAACGGATCTAATCCCCTTTATTGATAATTACCATAACTCCTCACAGATCTTCATTCGGGTATTGAAAGCGGTGAGATTTAATTACATTTCCAAATCATCCCTAAACCTAGCCCTAGCAAGAGTAGATCTAGATAATTTCCCTAGGTTAATTAGGTTTTTAGATTTGATAATTAATCCGAACACCCTTCGGAATTAACTCGTTTGTGCGAATCGGAAACTCACAACATCCCTGTGGACCGGCCCGTACTCACCGGCTAGCTGCAAAGCGACGCCGTTCTTGATTGCGGTTACAAATATTTTTGATCTATCTTTTAGAAAGCGCAAGCACGCTGAATGAACCAATCAGGATGCTGAAATATCATATCAAGAGAAACCGGATTTTTCAAATAATGCATAATTTCATGAAACTACCACGGTCCTCAAATCCAGAAAATATCATGAAAAATCCATATCTCAATGCGAAAATCCATGAATATAATATATGCAACAGAAAACTGTAATGTAAGCATATAAAGGAAAAGCCGCTATTTAACTGCAAAAAGTTAATATATATATCATGCGGTTCCTAATTTCTCCAAGTCCATATATCATCAAATAAAGGTGAACATGTAGCTATGTCAAAGCATATTTGTAACCATGTAGGTATACATGTATACTATATGTCATATGCAAAAAAGAATATAAGGATCAAGTCTCAATACAGTATCACATAAGTATAGGTGTTGTGCGTGTCATCGTAATTATCGACGGTGTGTGTGTAGCATACAAGTAGTGCTCGTGAAACATGAACCGTCAATAATGGTGATGTATCTCATTAAATACTAAGTCCCTACACAAAAGGTAAATGAGATATGCAACAAAGGTACACATTCACAATCAATATCAGTATGTTTCTAACTAATAGTCATGTCATTTAATCTAGCCCAGAAGCATAACGCCATGCGGGCGATTCCCCTGTAGATGTTAAATCTACTCACCAACGCTCCTAGCTAAGTAAAGCCAACTACATGCTTTCCCTTCTTCACAACGTCCGAAGTCATCGCCTGCGACCTTAAGATCATAAACAACAAAGCAAGTGTATATTAGCAAACGACTAATAACATGTACAAACTACGTTTGACCGACGAACCAACTCCAAACATACTCTCAAGTGTTCGTATTATGGCTAACGTGCGTAGCGACACTACGAATCCAACCCAAGAGCAAAACCACATAAAGAACATGAACCGTGTCGGGTAACGTAACGCGCAAAGATCGTAACACTAGAAACTAGCTATGTGATCTCAGATTTTGTACACAGAGAAAACCCAAAAATCAAACAGGACTAAACACACCAAAACCAAAGCAGACAGCTACCCACAAAAACCCACACACTAACTCTACCCTACGGCCCAGGTCGTCGGATTTCAAGGGAATGTCGCCGGCCATAGTCCGAGCCTAGGGGTTCGTGCTTCAGGTGAAGGCTTAGGGTCTCTGGTACAACACAACTAATCTGCTAGATTTTCTAGTATACTCTCAGGGTCACAGCAGATCACAGATATCACAAATGACACTAAAAATACGACATTTGCACGTAACATGACTTTAAACATTCTAAACTAAAACTAAAAGTCTACACAACACTATAAAAACATAAAGAACAGATAGAGATCAATACCTAACCACAAAAGCTCAAAGATCCTAGCATTCCAAGTTCCAAGGCATCCAAGAGGCAAAATAAGGCTAAAGATGTGATTTTTGTGAGATTTTGTGAAGATTAATGTAGGTTTTGATGAAGGATAGTGTTCCCCAATGGAAAGCGCGACCGGGACGTTGGGACATCCAGGACTGAATTCTGAAAGCAGATGCTATTTGGTGCTATCCGTCCATCTCTCCGAAGATGCCAAGTTGATTTATGACACCATATATCGAAGGTTTAAACGGATGCGACCGATATAGCTGACTTCGTCAGATTCCCCCTATTTGAGGGGTTTTTTGATTGTGGGGACGCTCTTCTCAGCAGGCGCAAGCCCCTGCAGTTAATTACGTTACCGCATCGCGGTAACCACTTTCTCCTTCTCCAGATGGTCACTTCGTGTCGTGTGCGTTTGTTTTGTTTTTGGTTGCCCGTGGATTGTATACGGAGACTAATTTATGTTGTCGCCCGTAGGGCGTGGATTAGTCCAAACCGTATTTTCTTAGATTTTGGTTTAGGGTAGGGTTTAAGGATACGTTAGTCTCATTTGAGACTAAGATCAACTTAAACGTTTGTTAAGGATACGTTAGTCTAATTTTAGACTAAGATCAACTTAACAGGATCGTTTAGATCCAACAAAAGAGCATTTGGCCTCTGTTGTTTAGTTTATGGACATTGCGGTCCATTAGTTTAAGGACATTACGGTCCAATGTTAGTTTAAGGACATTACGGTCCATAGGCTTAAGGACCCCACAGTCCGAGGTTAAGGACATCATAGTCCATAGGTTTAATGAGCCCACAGTCCATAGTTTAAAGACGTCATAGTCTATAAAGTTTAAGGACATCATAGTGCATGAGTTTAAGGACCCCACAGTTCATGGAATGTTTGGTTATCGGGACCCGTCACCTCTCTGAAGAGGTTGATGGATTACAATGACAAATATCAAAGGAGTGAAGAGATGTATCCTTGAACCAATAATGGCTGGGAGATCTGTAGTCCAATTGGGACTAAGATCAAAGATTTATGAGCACACGGGCTCAATTAATCTAAATGAGGGATTAATGGCCAACTTGGGCTCGGCCCACTCAATTAAATGTTAAATATTTGACAATGCTAAGCATTGATTTAAGTTCCAACAATATTTTTGTCTTTTACTGAATGCTGAGCATTCATCATAGCTTTGGGATTTATAGAACAATTTATGTTCTCTTAGCGCATAAGTGTGGAGTACGTGGCGCGCTTAGCGCTTTGCGCCAGTCAAAGAGCGCAGAGCGCTTCTGCTGGGTAGCGCACACGTGAGGAGCACGTGGCGTGCTTGGCGCTAAGCGCCAGATAATGGGCGCATTGAGCCAGTTTATGAGCGCAAAGAGCTATTTTATGAGCGCAAAGCACTGATTGTTCAGTGGCGCACACGTGAGGAGCACGTGGTGCGCTTGGCGCTGAGCGCCAGCCCAAGAGTGCAAAGTGCTATCTATTAAGTGGCGCACACGTGAGGAGCATGTGTTGCGCTTAGCGCTGAGCGCCAGTCCAAGTGCGCAAAGCGCTGGTTTATGAGCACAAAGCGCTATTTGATCAGTTTTATGATCTGAGAAATAAATTCTCGTGTATAATAGACTTTGTCTCAAGATTCTAAGAACAAAAGTTCTTATTTTATATGAGATGTTTCAATCTCTTATTTTGGTGAAAGACTTTGCCTTTATGGATCTGTGATTCTAAGAAAATTGACTTATTCTCCCCCCTTTATTTTATAATGAGATGTTCATGATCTCTTTGTGTAAAAGACCATAGTCTTATAGATCTATGATCTGTGAGAAAGAAGTGAGTTTTTCTTCTTAATATGAGTTAATTTCATATCTCTGTTTATTTTTAGCTTGAAGAAAATCTTCTTCTTTTGAGAGCTTGGATCTTTTTTCTGAGATTTCTCAAACTTTAGGGGGGGTTCCTCTTTATGTTTTTTTGTATCCCGAGACTTGAAGTCTTGGGGCTTTTATATAGGGCGAGCTGATTTGTTCAATCTGTTAAGGAGATCTTTTCTCCGATTGATTTGGGGATTTCCCCACCGTTGGATCTTTGATCCAAGGGCTTCAGATTTACAGAAGGCAATTTTCTTGTTTTTAACAAGATTGGGAAATCTTTCTCCATATAAAATTTATTCTGTAATTTTTTGGTGATTTTTAATCACCTTTTGATCATTGATCCAACGGTGCTCTGATTTAAAGAGCACAATCTTCTTGTTTGGAAAGATTTTAAGGAATCTTTCCTTAACATAATTTTATTCTGGTTAATTGATGATTAATCATCTTTATTGGATCTTTGATCTGACGGTGGGGAGCTTTTAGTTCCAGCGCTAGCGCACTCGTGCTTTGCACGTGGTGCGCTGCTTAGAGTGTAGCGCACTTAGCGCTAGCGCACACGTGTTTTGCACGTGGTGCGCTGCTTACAGTGCAGCGCTCTTAGCGCTAGCGCACACGTGCTTTGCACGTGGTGCGCTGCTTAGAATGCAGCGCACTTAGCGCTAGCGCACACGTGCTTTGCATGTGGTGCGCTGCTTATAGTGCAGCGCTCTTAGCGCTAGCGCACACGTGCTTTGCACGTGGTGTGCTGCTTAGGGCGCAGCGTGCTTGACGCTGCAATGAAGCGTTGCTTTATTTTCAAATTTGAATTTTGAACAGAGTTTTCCTCTGATTGGGGGAAACAAATGCCCCCCACCGTTGTGCTCACATGGCCTACATTGGTCCTTGGATCAACTCAGAAGTTGAAACGGCATCTCGGTGCCTATAAATAGGACCCTTGGTCCTTGAGATGATTTTTGTTCATCTTCTTACTTTCTGAGAATTTTTATTCTCCCTCAGAGCATAGCTCTTCATCTTAAGAAATTTCTTAAGGACAGAACTCTGTCAAAATTTAGGTAAACATTAAATCTTTTAATAATCTAGGGTTTCACCCATTAATAGAGCTTTGCTCTTCATAGATCTTTGATCTAAAGAAAACCCTTTTAGGGTTTCATTAACAGAGCTTTTCTCTCTTGGAATCATAGATCTAAAGAGATCTTTCCTGGGGTTTCTTAACCCATTAATGGAGGTTTTTTAGATCATAGATCTTCAAGAAAACCTTTGTATGGGTTCTCAACAGAGCTTTGCTCTCGTTAGCTCTTAGATCTTAAGAGATCCTTTTCAGGGTTTCTTAACCCATTAACAGAGCTTTGCTCTTTTCAAATCATATAGATTTATTAATCTTTCATAAAGAACTCTTAAGAGTTTGTTCAGGGATCTTGAAGATCATTTTATTCCATTAAAACTTTACTTTAAGTTCTCTGATGGGTTATTCCATCATTTTTTAGAGCAAGGCTCTTATAATTTTCTTGAGGAATTTTATTCCTTCATCATTAGAATCTGACAGGTGTCATTCTATCACAGAGCACTGCTCTCAAGGGGAGATTTACTCCTCTGCCCGAGGGGTTCTCATTGAATGAGAATCAATTATGGATTTTCTCATTTAAGGACAGTCTCATCAAATGATGATACTGTTTTTATTAATGATGAACTGTCATCTAGATTATGTGGGTCCCCTTTGGTCCCTTTTTACTGCATTGCAGTGTGGTACAGATTTAAAGTACCTAGTAACAGAACTTAAACTGTAGCATTGGCGGCTGAAAATTTGTTCTTTTTCCCGCAGGTACTATATCTTTCGACCCTTCCTTCCCGTTCGCCCGTTCGGAAGGCGGATTGCCCGAAGCGCCGTAGATCGAGAGGTTTTTGCGCTGATCAAAGACGATCACCCGAAGCACAAGAATCTTCACCTATGGGGAACATGGTACAACCAAATCATCAGGGGTCGGCGGAGCTTTTCTTGCGCGACACCTTCGGATCCTATTTCAGCGATCCCTTATGCAGATGCACCCCCGACAAACTATACTGTGGAGGAGGTGAATTGGACTTCAGAGGGTCTCCTTCGGCCTTCTATTGCCACAATACCCGTGCAGCCACCGTTGGCTTTGGACACTCTTGGACGGCGCATATGTCAGGGCGAGTCGCTCCCTTGGGGCCAGCCATACAACATAGAACTAACTCCCCGTCACCCGGCCGGATACCTGCAGTGGGCCCGATATATCTTATCGGCGAAGAGTCACAGCTGCTGAAGCTCGGATTGTACCCTGCGATCTACGCTTCCTTGTTCCAGTATTCCACACCTCCTATATGGTGGGTCAAGGCGTTTATAGAGCAATGGAACATTCCGACTCACACCTTCCTCTTATTGGATCGAGAAGTCTCCATTTCCTTGGAAGAATTTGCTGAGATCTCTGGTTTACCCGTTAGGGGAGAACATGACGAGGAGCTGCTTCCTCCGGATGAGTATATTTTTGCTACCAAATCAGTGGAAATGGTTCTTACCCCAGAAAACGCCATTCAACACCAATTCCCAAGTTTGATAAAGGTGTTGAATATCTATGAGAGCCTCTTTCTCGAATCCGGAGGCCGCAGGGTTAATTTTATGGATTTTATCGCTCGTTTTCTCCGTACGGAAGTACTGTCGAAGGAATCCGCGAAGTTCGCCAAACTTGACGATCCTTTTTGCTTAGGTTTAGGCAACCTGCCGACGGCGGAGGCGGATCAGAAGAATTTCTTTCTCCTCGGCACCCCGGTCTTCCCTTTTGCAGAGCTGGCAGCTCCTGGGATCGACGAAGAAACGTTCTTTTTGGGGTTTCTCGGGTTATGGCTGAGCTGGTTTGCGCTTCCAATGCACCCTCGCCGTATGAGGTCGTCCGTCTTCTACCCAGCGCATCGAATGGTTACTGGGATACAAGTGGCCGTCGGGATCGCTGGGTTAGCCCACTTGTATCACGGCCTCAGCTTGGCAGCGGATACTACTAAGCCAGGGGTGCAGCCTGCCAACTTCTCAATGCACTATTTCACCTTGTGGCTTGAGGTGCACGTGCTTGGCGCCTTCGGTATCCATAGAAGACCTTCCTTTTATGACAGATGTATGTTCCCTCGGATAATGCGGCTATTTGACGCATCCATCGTAAATCCGACACCGCGGGAAACTAGGGTTTTCTCCTTCATCCACGCACGGTTGGAGATGGTATGTCCTTCACAGATAAAATTTTGACCGTCGGCCAGGAATCCACGAAAATGGTGCTGCCATTGCAGAACATTTTTAAAGACGGGGCCTCTGTCTTGAAAGCTCGGGAGATTCTCCATCTATACTCCATCAGGCCGGGCATTCTCGTATTTAGGCAGAATGATGCGGCGTTGTTCATGAGATACAACCCGCATCATTTCGCTCAATAGTTAAGCTACAATCAGAGCGTCCCGCTTGAGGCTTTCTTGGCAGAACCCGCTGCCACCGAAGAGGGTATCCGGAGCGCGCTGCATCATTTTATGCGCCTAAACACAGGGTCCAGCTTCTTCATTAGTGAACCGAGCTGCGTTCCGAAGGCCCTGAATGTATATGTGGCATGGTATCAACATTCGATGGGCGCCGTCATTAGGGAAGAAAAGCGATTGCCGCTTGATCGCAAGGGCACCGCCCCGGCTGGTAACCCTGCTATTCTTTTGAAGCAACGAACCATTGTCCGTCCTCCCTTGCGGGAAGCTGCTGCGGCTGTGTCGCCATGTGATATACCTCAGATACCGATACCCGTGCTCCCTTTGAAGGGTCGGCTGTGGCGTCTCCTGAGTCCGTCTTGCTTTGGTTCGGTTGACTTGGGTTTGGGTTGACTCGCCGCCTGAAGTTGCCCGCTAAATGCAAGCTCGTGTTACCGGCGGCCGGTACTCGCTCACAGAAGAAGAAGAAGAAGAAGTCAATTCTTTCTGCAGACGTTGTACTCGGCCAGGAGCCTCATGCTCCTTACAGCGAGGGCCTGAGCGAATATCGGACAAACCGGGGTCTATTCACGGTGCCAGATGATACAGGTCTGGAGGCTGCCATCGCAACTTCCGAGCGACTAGCTAGCCACAAAGCAGGACTGATCATCCTCGCTGAGTCAAGTAGTCTTCAGTCGTATTTTTGTGGTTGCATTATATTTTTATTATCGTATTTTGACTGACACTTTTTCTTCAACAGGCGTTTCCACTAAAGAGGCTCTCGCGGCTTCTCTCAAGACTTTTGAGGAGGAAGAAAGGCTTCGAACTTCGCTGGGTCTTGGTCTATTTCGGATCATTATGCCCTTATTCCCTTTTCTTTTATAAATAGTCTGACCCCTTTTTCATCTTATCGCATGGACTACTTCGACCCAAGTTATCCCAAGTGCCATGCCAGCATCGCAGGGTGGTGTGGAGACGCTTCCAAGGCCGGCTACCCAAGTCCCAGCTTCCCTAGTTTTTCTAAAAGAGGCTTTCCTTAAACAACCGATGACAGATGCCATAACAGCTCCAGAGGTAGCTCCTGGCGTGGACGATGACGTCTCCTTGATGGAGGTTCTAAGAAGACCAGCTCTCACGGCCCAGGAGGAAAGGAAGCGTATGAGGCATGCAGCAAGAGAACGTAATGCCACCTTGGCCGTAGGTGCAGGCTCGAGCGCTGCTTCCCTTGTCCCTGCTTCTTCAGAGGGTGCTCTGGCCGCCCTGTCTACCGCTCATAGACAGGCGGTACGGGCGGCTCGGGAAGCGATTGAAAAGTCGTCCCAAGGTAACGTAACACTGGGTCATTTTTTCAGAATTTGATCTTCAGATTCTCATATATTTTACCCTGCAGGGCCGAGTCCTGGTGAGGAGTTGGCGGGTAAGATGACGGCAACCACTGAGCCCAAAGCGGCTACTATTTCCCAGGTGTCCGGGACTGCTCCAATTGCCGCTCTTTCCGCCTGTGGTTCCCTGCCATCACCTAGCGTCGTGAGTGTCACGACGGCTCTTTTGAAATCACGGGACGAAGCCACGGGTGGCGAAACTATCCCCCCGATTGAGATCGAAGAAGTCGTGGTGATTGGTGATGCTTCCGTCATAGTTTTGGCTGATGACCAGTCTGGTAGGTATCGGGTAGCTGTATTCTTTTCATTTTGCAACCACTTCTGATGACATCTTGTTCCTTTTGAATGCCGGTGTGGTGAGCGCTGAGGTTGTATCACCTGAAGAAGCACCACCAGCTGCTGCTCTGACGGTCGCTGCCCTTTCGCCTCCTCTTATATCTTTTCAAATGTTGGAAGGTATGGGTTTGTAATTAATTTAAATTAGTGGAAAAATCTTCCGTGTACTGACTATCTATCATCATGATCTTGCAGGAGTTCTCTTTGATCACCTGTATTAGGTGCTGAACCCGCACTTTCCCTTCCAGTCGGAGATTAGTTTGCCCGCTGGTGCCGGTGAGTATCTTTTCTAACCGTCGTCCTTTCTTTTCTTTAACAGGCAGTCATGGCGTTGCTAATTATTCTTTGCATTACTTGTAGCCTTACAAATTGAAGGAGGGGACGAGGGTATCATCGCGCCACCGGTACTCCCAGCTCTGCCCCATGTTGCAGCCGGTATAGTAAACTCCATTATTCTTGTACCTTCTCTATTTCTTGAGCTGTGACTTGACTATGATTTGTTTTGCAGCGGTGACACCGACTCCAGCTCTGTTTGAGTCTCGAATCATAATGCCAGCAGGGCCCTTTTTCCAGACGTCCATCTTCAAAAGGTGCCTTGACCAGTGTGCGTATGTTGAGCGATTATGATCAGTCGAAAATACTGCATCTTTTAACCGGCAATTTCCCTATCATTTGCATTCATTTAGAAGTGTGCGGTATACATATTTCACATATTAGCAAATCAGTCATTAAATAAAAGATTGCATGTGTTAGACTCTAAAACCGGCACTATAAAGGAAATTGACTGCATTTCATGGCATCGCATCATCCCTATATTGCGCAACACTTGTTTCAAGATTTGTGCAGGAAATTGCAGGATCAAAAGAAGCTGATAAAATGCACCAACTCCAAGATTTGAGATCTGGTAGCAATCCAAAAGGAAAAATACAAATCAACATATCAGATACATACCCCAAAGGAAGCCCAAAGCAGCACCATAAGTTACAAGACATGAAGCCAACACATGGCCGCGGAACCGCGGCCGGAGCAGGCTTGCGCCGCGGTTCCGCGGCAGCGTTGCCACATCATCACTCCAGTTTTGCTTCATTACTCTTCTGCCAGTGCCTACACTTCATAAAGACATGTTAAATTCCAGAAGACTCCAGAAGCTTCTGCCAGTTCAGCAAACTAGGGTTTCTAAGCTTAAACAATCCTAGCTTAAAGCCTAAGCTAGCTCCTAACAAACTATTTCTAGAAGCTCCTCAACAAACTTTTGGAGGGAATTGTAATTTCAAACCTAGACCTAGGTTATGGGAAGTCTATAAATAGAAGCCTAGACATAGGGTGAAAGAAGAATCCAATCTATGATCTAGAATCTAGATCCATTCAATCTCTTCAATCTCCATTCTTTACCTCTTTCTTCATCTTCTTCCACAAGACTTGTGTGAAACCCTAACCCTAATTCCAATCAAAATTCAAGATCCCGAATACCAAATCAATCAAGAAGCCCTTCAACCTTTTAGGAGCGGAGCCGATCTTCAACAGAGCAAGTGGTCCAAGCCGATCCACGACTCATGGAGAAAAGCGAAGCCAAATCGACAATCTAGTTCTTCCTCTTGTATTTCTTGAGCGACTGTAATGAAATTGTTGATATAAATAAAAGGTGAAATTCTTTAATCTTGTTTTCTTTAAATTCTTGCATCATGCTTCGATCTCAATTTGTAGTTGTAGTTCTTGTTGTGATGTTTGAGTAATACTCCGCTCGTCGAGGAGTCGAGACGATCAATAGAATGATGATGTAACATATCTTAGAACGATTCTTGATTCCTACGAGTTTTGTAAACCCTAGCAAGTTCAAGAATCGACGACCTAGTTTCGTTGCGATGCTTTCTTGATTGATTATCGCTCGAAATTGGTGAGTTACGATCGTTTCTTGAATTTGCTAGAGGCTAGAATGTGAATGATATCGACGAAAGAACAAGGGATAAATGATGAAACCCTAGTTTCACAAGAAATCCCTAACTCTCGTCGATCATCATCGATCTAGTATCAATTCTTCGAAGGACAAGAATACGATATCTTGAGATTACATCACATCTATAGATCCGATCGATTCCTGCGAGCCTCATTTAGATTCTTGACATTTGGTTGGAAATATCATCGAAACCCGATTCTCGATTGTTTATCATTTTCTTGATTCTTGATTAGACTAGTGACACTTGAATCAATCGATAAAATCTTGAATCATGTTTTCTTTTCTTTTCAATTAACTTTTCAATTCAAATAAATCAAACATATAAACGAATCGCACAATCCCTGTGGACGATCCGCACTCGCTTACGATCTACAACTGACACCGTAGTTGATTGCGGTCAAACAATTCTTTGATTGTGAATTTTATTCATTTTCTTTAACACATACAAAGAAATGATCAATCAAATGGCGCCGTTGCCGGTGATCGCGCGCTAATTCGTTTTATATTGAAACTTGAATTGAAGATTTATTCCATTGTTATTTTGAGATCAAAATTCCCGCAAAAATCTAAACAATTTGTTGTAGTTTATTGCAAGGAGATCTGGAGGTTGCTGTGAAATAGGAAATTTTTTTGGAGAATTCCAGAGAGCTGGAGAAATCAACAGCAGCTTGCTGTTGAAATTTGGCGCAGTGAGCATCACCTACGACCGCGGAAGGGCGGCAGTAAGCAGCAATTGCGGCGGTTCCGCGGCTATCTGAAGCCCTCTCTGTGCAAAATTTGGCAGGTAACCTCTGTCACGACCCGAGAATTCGACTCGTGACCGGCACTTAACCACGCAACGTCTACAGGCGTAACGCGGCTAAGTAAGCCGAACCCAGAAATCAAAACCAATAAATATAGAGTGATTTTAAAACGTTTTGTAAAACAATCGTACATGTCCGAAAAACTTCCATTTATTTAGTAGAAAACCTTTTTAAGTTCAAAAGTTATAAGTTTTATAATTTTGGTAACATTTCCCTTTTAAAACATTAGCCCCGAAAGTCGGGTAAAAACAAGGTGTAGCAGAAATAACAAGTGACAAGAATGAAGCATCACAATATGATATACGACGTCGTAGCGAAGAATACACAGTAAAACAAGGACAATATCATAAAGATAAGACTGCATAAAGTAAAGTCGGCTCACATGCGAGCTCGACACCAGAATATAAAATCATACATATCGTCCTCACAACTGTCTCTAAGTCAATACAGAAAAGTAGATGGAGAATACTAGATACATCAATGTACAACAGAAAGATAACAGATACCGTACAAAACCCACCTAAACAGCAAAAGGGCTATCTCAGCTCAAAAGGGGTATCTGTGCCAAAAGATGCGGTAACAGCCAGCCGTGACTACTCCCCAGGGCAACCTGCAAGCACTGTGGCACAACGGGGGTGAGTTGCCAACTCGTGAATAGAGATAACATATACAGGTAATCGCAAGCATGCACATGTAGCGTGGCTCTACTAATGCCAGCAGATAATATCAATGCGATGTGGCAGTATGCATAATAATAATGCCAGTCCTCTATCAGGTGATATACTACAGGATGAGATGTGATAATGAATGCTGAGCATGGGGATATAGTATCTACATGAAGTATCGAGGTGGACTACATAAGTATGTATGCACCACAAATCCCAACATCTCAAACGCCGGTACTCCATCGGCCCTCATATCCTGTATATCCCTGAAAATCCCGAGTGCCCAACATCGGCACCCAAATATCATAAATACTCGTGTCTAGCATCGACACGCAAAACATCCTGTATCGGCCTCCGTCAATCCGGGTCAGCCCTCTCTCACGTATATACCGGAAATCCGTCAGTCCGGGTCATCCCTCTCTCAATATATCGGGCGTCCGTCAGTCCGGGTCAGCCCTATATCAATCCATCGGGCATCCGTCAGTCCGGGTCAGCCCTATATCAATCCATCGGGCATCCGTCAGTCCGGGTCAGCCGTATATCAACCCATCGGGCATCCGTCAGTCCGGGTCAGCCCTATATCAACCCATCGGGCATCCGTCAGTCCGGGTCAGCCCTCTATCAATTCATCGGGCATCCGTCAGTCCGGGTCAGCCCTCTATCAATCCGTACCTCAAGCACCAAGAAAACACGGGGCGACGCCCTAAATTATCATATCAAGGGAACCGGGTTTTTAAATGGTTACTTATTTGAAAAGGCCACGGTTCCCAAATCCATAAATCATATGAAATCCCAACCATAATACAAGTAACTGCGATGTGATAGGTGCATCAATGTGTATATCAAGTCATGTCACATGAGAATGAACTACAATGCAATGATCCACCGTGATATAGGTATCAAATATAGATGAGTTACAACAATATACAATAGTATGATCATGGCAGTTCTATCAGTTCTAAGCAATATGTATATATGTATAGCAAGGAATGCAATATGCAATGACAGTCTATGGGGTGCATGAAACATATAATAACAAAGTCCTATCAGCCCTGACGCATAACGCCATGCGGGCGATATCCTCGTAGATGTGAAATCTACTCACCGTGTCTCGCGCTAAGTGTAGCCAACGACTTGCTTTCCCTTCTTCGCAGCGTCCGTCTCACTGGCCTGCGAACCTAAAATCACATACCATATCACACATATAAGCTCAATTTACCAAAAACGCGACATTACGGTCAAACTAGAAACTCGTGTCGCAAACTAGTCGCGCGTGTGCGCGATACGCTAAAACGTGTAATCACGCGCCACGAAACTACCCCGACGCGCCGCGATACGCAGGAACCCAAACCTACTCACGTATCACGCGTGTCGCGAAGGTTTAGAAAACGGCAAAATAGGTAATTGGTCCCAGATTTTCCTACAGAATTGATCTTAAAAAAATATATATACCAAAAGACCCTACACACAAAAATACACCTACAGAACCCAAAAACACCAAAACACCCCCTGTCTGGCCGCAATTTGCGGCCAGAATGGCGGTTTTGGCGGCCGGGAAGGGGAGTTAGGGGGTCGGGTTTCATCTAGTGTATCATCTCCACTCCACTATGCCACAGTCCACTCAATTTCATTTAAATCACCTCGGGTCAATAGCAGATCCAGAAAGCTCAAATTGTGCACAAATACGACATTTGCATCCAATATGAAAACTGGTGGTATTTTAGCGTAATAGGGGTTGGACTAGGTTACAATGGCCTCAACAGACCTGAAGCATCCTACTGAAACCAAATCATAACCCAAATGCGCAAAGTTCCCACTAAACATCCCATATCGCACTAAAACGCACCAATATCCATTAACCGATGCAAAATCGACACTAACCAAGCTAACTAGGGACTAAATTAGGAAATATACCTCATACTTAACCCTAGGAAGCAGGAGGAAGGTGGAGAAGTGAAGAGAAGAGGCTGCACTGGGAGCTGGAGCTGCTACTGCTCACTGCTGCTGCTGCCAATGCCTGCTGCTGTTGCTGCTGAGTGCTTGCTGCTGCTGCTGCTTCTTCTTGGTGCAGGTTCTGGAGCTGGGGAAAAGGTAAGTGTGTGTGTGTGTGAGTGTTTGAGAGAAAGAGAAATGAGAGAGGAAAACAAAAGGAGTTGAGAGCCACCATAATCATTCACCCAAAAGTCATCCCCCCTCTCTCTCTCACCTCATTTAATGCAAGCATGGCCTAAAGCCATGATGCACTCTCTCTCTCTCTCACACAAGTCAACACTTAAACCAACTTTCAAATTAAAGCAACTTTTAACTAATTAATAAAACCCACTTAAGAATCCAAAAGAATTAATCCCACAATTAACCCACCATGGTTAAAATTATGGTATTTTCTTCATTTAAAAACCCTAGTTTACATGCACATGTTTGTGCAAGCCTAATAAAATTTTGGAAAAATATTTATTAAATTAGGAAAAATATATAAAACCCAATTTAGTAAACTTTTTATTAAAAACCATTATTTAATTATAATTATTCACTAACCCTTATCCTAAGGTGTTACAATCTCTCCCCCTTAAAGAAATTCGTCCCCGAATTTCAAAAATCTAACTAAGGTTACCTTCAAAAAGATGGGGATACGTCTTCATCATCTCGCTTTCGGTCTCCCAAGTGACCTCTTCACGGTTCTGACCACGCCAAAGTACTTTAACTGATGGAATCTCCTTCGATCTCAATTTCTTCACTTGCCGATCCAAGATCATTACCGGCTGCTCTGCATAGGAAAGATCACGCTCAAGCTGGATCGTCGGATGCTGAATCGCATGCGAAGGATCATGAAGATATCTGCGGAGCATCGAGACATGGAATACGGGGTGCACGTCTGGAAAGCTGGGCGGAAGGGCTAATCGGTAAGCTACTGCACCAACACGCTCGAGGATCTCGAAGGGGCCCACATACCTGGGGCTAAGCTTCCCCTTCTTCCCAAACCTCATCACACCTTTCATTGGGGAGACCCTCAAGAAAACATGATCACCAACAGAAAACTCAAGTCTGCGTCGTCGACGGTCTGCATAAGCCCTCTGCCTACTCTGCGCTGCTCTCATCCTATCGCGAATCAACTGGATCTTCGCGGTCGTCTCCTCAACGATCTGTGGCCCTAAGATACTGCTCTCACTGAGCTCTGTCCAACAAGTAGGTGACCTGCATCTCCTCCCGTAAAGAGCCTCAAACGGTGCCATCTGAATGGTCTCCTGGTAGCTGTTATTATAGGAAAACTCTACTAAGGGCAAATGATGATCCCAGCTACCTCCAAAATCTAGTACACAAGCTCTGAGCATGTCCTCGAGAGTCTGAATGGTCCGCTCTTGACTGTCCGTCGGTCTGCGGATGAAATGCCGTGCTGAAACTCAAGCGAGTGCCCAAAGCCTCCTGAAGCCTCTGCCATAGTCTACTAGTAAACTGGGTGCCTCTGTCGGACACAATGCACGTCGGGACTCCGTGTAGTTGCACTATCTCGTCAATATAGATCTGAGCATACCGAGTAAATCCGAAAGTCGTCTTCACCGGTAAGAAGTGAGCCGCTTTCGTCAAACGATCCACGATCACCCAGATGGAGTCATACCCCCTACTAGTCCTGGGTAGACCCACCACGAAATCCATCGAAATCTGTTCCCATTTCCACTCCGGAATGGGTAACGGCTGTAGCTCTCCCGCGGGCCTCTGGTGCTCAGCCTTGACTTGCTGACAAGTCAGGCATTTCGCTACAAAATCTGCAATGTCCCTCTTCATTCCGTCCCACCAGTAAACATCTTTCATATCATGATACATCTTGGTGGAACCGGGATGGACGCTATATACCGATCGATGTGCCTCCTCAAGAATCTCATGCCTCAGTCCCTCAGCATCAGGTACGCACAATCTGACTCCAAACCGTAGTATCCCCTGATCATCGATCACGAACTCGGAAAATCTGTCCTGTCCCATCTGTGCCATGATCTCTGAACATCGGTCATCACTGAGCTGTGCCTCACGTATACGATCAATCAACTGTGGGCGTGCACGGACATGCGCTACCTGTCCTCCAATCGGCGTGAACTCGAACTGTACTCGACTGTCGCATAATATCTGCCAATCTGCGGATGACTGCTCCTGCACTGCGCTCAAACATGATAAACTACTCCCGGGCCTCCTGCTCAAAGCATCCGCTACCACATTAGCCTTGCCCGGGTGATATAAGATCTCGCAGTCGTAATCCTTCACTAACTCCATCCATCGACGTTGCCGAAGGTTTAGGTCCCGCTGCTGGAATATGTATTTCAGACTCTTGTGATCCGTAAATATCTGGCACGACTCGCCGTACAGGTAATGTCGCCAGATCTTAAGTGCGAAGACCACTGCTGCCATCTCCAAATCATGAGTGGGGTAGTTCTGCTCGTGCTTCTTCAATTGTCGCGAGGCATACGCGATCACCCTATCATGATGCATCAGAACGCATCCCAATCCCACTCGAGAAGCATCACAAAAGACCACAAATCCGCCCGATCCGGAAGGTAAGGATAACACCGGTGCCGTCGTCAGCCGTGTCCGTAACTGCTGAAAACTGTGCTCGCACTCCTCCGTCCAATCGAAGGGAACTCCTTTCCGGGTCAACCCGGTCAACGGTGTAGCAATATGTGAGAAGTCCTGCACAAAACGCCTGTAATAACCGGCCAATCCCAAAAAGCTGCGAATCTCCATCACCGATGTGGGTCTGGGCCAACGCTGAACGGCCTCGATCTTCCTCGGGTCAACACATATACCGTCTCGTGAAATCACGTGACCCAAGAAGTCCACGCTGTCTAACCAAAAAGCACACTTGGAGAATTTCGCATAGAGCTGGTGCTCCCTCAATGTCTGCAATGTAACCCGCAGGTGCTGCTCGTGCTCTTCACTACTCCGGGAATACACCAAAATATCGTCAATGAAGACTATGATGAACAGATCCAAATAAGGCCGGAAAATACGGTTCATCAAATCCATGAAGGCTGCTGGCGCATTGGTGAGTCCGAACGACATCACCAAAAACTCGTAATGGCCGTAGCGCGTACGGAAGGCTGTCCGGGGAATGTCCTCCTGTCGAACCCGCAGCTGATGATAGCCCGATCGTAAATCGATCCTCGAAAAGTACCCTGCCCCCTGAAGCTGGTCGAACAAATCGTCGATACGCGGCAAAGGATACCTGTTCCGCACTGTCACCCTGTTCAGCTGGCGGTAGTCGATACAAAGACGTAAGCTGCCGTCCTTCTTCCTGACGAACAGGACTGGAGCACCCCAAGGAGAAACACTGGGTCGAATAAGTCCTTTGTCCAGCAAATCCTGTAACTGACCCTTCAGCTCACGAAGTTCCGCCGGGGCCATCCGATAGGGCGGTATAGAAATAGGCCCCGAACCAGGAACCAAATCAATACAGAAAGAAATGTCGCGCTCGGGCGGCAACCCAGGAAGCTCGTCAGGGAACACATCAGGAAACTCGCTAACAACCGGAACCTGATCCAATGGAAACTCTGTAGCGCGAGCATCGCGAACATAAGCGAGAAATCCCTGACATCCCTTCCTCAAAAGCTGTCCAGCACGAAAAGAAGAAATCACACTGTGAGGGGCGGCACTACGGTCCCCCAACACAACAAAAACCGACTCGCCAGGGAAACAGAATCTAACTGTCTTCTCGCGGCAGTCCACAGAAGCATAGCACGTGGCTAACCAATCCATGCCCAAAAGAACGTCGAAGTCCAACATCTCCAGAAGGATCAAGTCGACAGGCAACTCTCTCTCGCCAATACAGACGATGCAGGATCGGAACACGTGCCTAGCAACAAACGACTCTCCCACAGGAGTAGTCACCACAAGCGGCTGATCAAGCAAGCCGGACTCTCTACCCAAACTCGGCACAAAGTGCGTGGATACGTACGAGTGTGTGGATCCGGGGTCGAACAGTACATGTGCGTCAACTGAACATACATGGAGGATACCTGAAACCACTGCATTGGACGCCTGCGCGTCCTGATGTGTCAAAGCAAAAACCCTCTCCTGTCCACCACCTGCGGCTGGCTGCCCTCTGCCTCGGTCACCTCGCCCTCTCTGAACAACTCCTCCACGTCCACGACTTCGCTGTGTATGAGTCTGGCGCGGAGCAACGGTAGGTACGATAGGCAACGCTCTCTGGGGTGGTGAAAGTGGTAATGTGACATGCGGTGCTGTCGCCTCGGTCCGGGGTAACTCAGGACAATCCCGTACACGGTGGTAAGAACTCCCACAGCGAAAACATCCCGACGACGGCCGCTGACCATCCTGGGAATAAGAACTGAATAACCGGCCCCGCCCTGAATCTCTGCTGCCTGCAATACGTCTATCATGGCGCCGAAAAGGCTGTCTCTGTGCTGAAGTATCCGCACGAGCTCTCTTCGGCTCTGGGAGTGCCGAAGTCTCAACAAGGTGCTCCTCGACCACTAGGGCTGCGTCTACCGCGGCTGCGTAGGTCTCGTAGTGCTGCGCGCTGATCGCGAGGAACACTGCTGAAATCAAGCCTCGAACAAATCTCCGGACTCGCAACTCCTCGGTGGCCACTAAATGTAGGGCGTAGACTGCTAGCTCTGTAAACAGTACGTCATACTCTGCCACTGTCATCCCTGGCGTCTGGCGCAAAGACTCAAACCTGCGTGCTCGGGCATCTCTAACACTCCGGGGAAGGAAACGGGCTAGAAATATAGTCACGAACTCCGTCCAGGTCATAGGAGGAAGACCTGCTGCTCTGCCCTTCTCCACGGAATCACACCACTTCTGCGCAAGACCTTCCAGGCGAAAGCTCGCGAACTCGACCCATCTCGCATCTGCGCATCTGAGGGAACGGCATATCCTGGCCATCCTGTCGATGAAAGACTGTGGGTCATTGGCTGTATCGGTGCCTGTGAAAACCGGAGGCTTCAGCCTCATAAACTCTGATAGCGATACTGTAATCACCTCCGTGGCTGCAGGGGCAACTGGCTGTACGGTAGGTACCATAGCGGTCTCTGGAACTGGTGGAGCTACCTCTGGCCGCTGCGCTCGAAGCGTCTCAACAAGCGATCCTATCATCTGGCGCATCTCCTGCATGCTAGATCCCACCGTCTGGCGCATCTCCTGCATACCAGCCCCTAGCGTGGCGATCTGCTCTGTCACGGCAGGAACAGCCTGCTCGGGTACAACGGGTGCACTGCCCGGATCAGTCCTCGTCTCGGACGAGTCAACTCGAATCTCGGCCCTCGCGGCCGCTCTCTGTGCCCTCGTAGTCTTAGGCGGCATATTGGCTGAAAGAAAATTTGGATTCGATAAGAACACGGAAATCGAATCACAAGAATATAAGGAGGAATCAAATCAACAAGTCCTAAGGTCGCGTAAGAGGAGTACCGTGTCGTGAGTATGCCGCGGAACATACGCACGCTACGCTACCCTGCTGCAGCTACCTACTCCATCATACCAGGATCATCCTACACTCCGAAGGTAAAACCTAAGCTCTGATACCAACTTTGTCACGACCCGAGAATTCGACTCGTGACCGGCACTTAACCACGCAACGTTTACAGGCGTAACGCGGCTAAGTAAGCCGAACCCAGAAATCAAAACCAATAAATATAGAGTGATTTTAAAACGTTTTGTAAAACAATCGTACATGTCCGAAAAACTTCCATTTATTTAGTAGAAAACCTTTTTAAGTTCAAAAGTTATAAGTTTTATAATTTTGGTAACATTTCCCTTTTAAAACATTAGCCCCGAAAGTTGGGTAAAAACAAGGTGTAGCAGAAATAACAAGTGACAAGAATGAAGCATCACAATATGATATACGACGCCGTAGCGAAGAATACACAGTAAAACAAGGACAATATCATAAAGATAAGACTGCATAAAGTAAAGTCGGCTCACATGCGAGCTCGACACCAGAATATAAAATCATACATATCGTCCTCACAACTGTCTCTAAGTCAATACAGAAAAGTAGATAGAGAATACTAGATACATCAATGTACAACAGAAAGATAACAGATACCGTACAAAACCCACCTAAACAGCAAAAGGGCTATCTCAGCTCAAAAGGGGTATCTGTGCCAAAAGATGCGGTAACAGCCAGCCGTGACTACTCCCCAGGGCAACCTGCAAGCACTGTGGCACAACGGGGGTGAGTTGCCAACTCGTGAATAGAGATAGCATATACAGGTAATCGCAAGCATGCACATATAGCGTGGCTCTACTAATGCCAGCAGATAATATCAATGCAATGTGGCAGTATGCATAATAATAATGCCAGTCCTCTATCAGGTGATATACTACAGGATGAGATGTGATAATGAATGCTGAGCATGGGGATATAGTATCTACATGAAGTATCGAGGTGGACTACATAAGTATGTATGCACCACAAATCCCAACATCTCAAACGCCGGTACACCATCGGCCCTCATATCCTGTATATCCCTGAAAATCCCGAGTGCCCAACATCGGCACCCAAATATCATAAATACTCGTGTCTAGCATCGACACGCAAAACATCCTGTATCGGCCTCCGTCAATCCGGGTCAGCCCTCTCTCACGTATATACCGGGAATCCGTCAGTCCGGGTCATCCCTCTCTCAATATATCGGGCGTCCGTCAGTCCGGGTCAGCCCTATATCAATCTATCGGGCATCCGTCAGTCCGGGTCAGCCCTCTATCAATCCATCGGGCATCCGTCAGTCCGGGTCAGCCCTATATCAACCCATCGGGCATCCGTCAGTCCGGGTCAGTCCTATATCAACCCATCGGGCATCCGTCAGTCCGGGTCAGCCCTCTATCAATCCATCGGGCATCCGTCAGTCCGGGTCAGCCCTCTATCAATCCGTGCCTCAAGCACCGAGAAAACACGGGGCGACGCCCCAAATTATCATATCAAGGGAACCGGGTTTTTAAATGGTTACTTATTTGAAAAGGCCACGGTTCCCAAATCCATAAATCATATGAAATCCCAACAATAATACAAGTAACTGCGATGTGATAGGTGCATCAATGTGTATATCAAGTCATGTCACATGAGAATGAACAACAATGCAATGATCCACCATGATATAGGTATCAAATATAGATGAGTTACAACAATATACAATAGTATGATCATGGCAGTTCTATCAGTTCTAAGCAATATGTATATATGTATAGCAAGGAATGCAATATGCAATGACAGTCTATGGGGTGCATGGAACATATAATAACAAAGTCCTATCAGCCCTGACGCATAACGCCATGCGGGCGATATCCCCGTAGATGTGAAATCTACTCACCGTGTCTCGCGCTAAGTGTAGCCAACGACTTGCTTTCCCTTCTTCGCAGCGTCCGTCTCACTGGCCTGCGAACCTAAAATCACATACCATATCACACATATAAGCTCAATTTACCAAAAACGCGACATTACGGTCAAACTAGAAACTCGTGTCGCAAACTAGTCGCGCGTGTGCGCGATACGCTAAAACGTGTAATCACGCGCCACGAAACTACCCCGACGCGCCGCGATACGCAGGAACCCAAACCTACTCACGTATCACGCGTGTCGCGAAGGTTTAGAAAACGGCAAAATAGGTAATTGGTCCCAGATTTTCCTACAGAATTGATCTTAAAAAAATATATATACCAAAAGACCCTACACACAAAAATACACCTACAGAACCCAAAAACACCAAAACACCCCCTGTCTGGCCGCAATTTGCGGCCAGAATGGCGGTTTTGGCGGCCGGGAAGGGGAGTTAGGGGGTCGTGTTTCATCTAGTGTATCATCTCCACTCCACTATGCCACAGTCCACTCAATTTCATTTAAATCACCTCGGGTCAATAGCAGATCCAGAAAGCTCAAATTGTGCACAAATACGACATTTGCATCCAATATGAAAACTGGTGGTATTTTAGCGTAATAGTGGTTGGACTAGGTTACAATGGCCTCAACAGACCTCAAGCATCCTACTGAAACCAAATCATAACCCAAATGCACAAAGTTCCCACTAAACATCCCATATCGCACTAAAACGCACCAATATCCATTAACCGATGCAAAATCGACACTAACCAAGCTAACTAGGGACTAAATTAGGAAATATACCTCATACTTAACCCAAGGAAGCAGGAGGAAGGTGGAGAAGTGAAGAGAAGAGGCTGCACTGGGAGCTGGAGCTGCTACTGCTCACTGCTGCTGCTGCCAATGCCTGCTGCTGTTGCTGCTGAGTGCTTGCTGCTGCTGCTGCTTCTTCTTGGTGCAGGTTCTGGAGCTGGGGAAAAGGTAAGTGTGTGTGTGTGTGAGTGTTTGAGAGAAAGAGAAATGAGAGAGGAAAACAAAAGGAGTTGAGAGCCACCATAATCATTCACCCAAAAGTCATCCCCCCTCTCTCTCTCACCTCATTTAATGCAAGCATGGCCTAAAGCCATGATGCACTCTCTCTCTCTCTCTCTCACAAGTCAACACTTAAACCAACTTTCAAATTAAAGCAACTTTTAACTAATTAATAAAACCCACTTAAGAATCCAAAAGAATTAATCCCACAATTAACCCACCATGGTTAAAATTATGGTATTTTCTTCATTTAAAAACCCTAGTTTACATGCACATGTTTGTGCAAGCCTAATAAAATTTTGGAAAAATATTTATTAAATTAGGAAAAATATATAAAACCCAATTTAGTAAACTTTTTATTAAAAACCATTATTTAATTATAATTATTCACTAACCCATATCCTAAGGTGTTACAACCTCTTACTTTCTTATCTCTTTCTAAAATCTTCTCCAATTAACAGTTTGTGCAGGCTTCTTTGCAAATAATCGCAGTGCGCAAGTAGCAAAATTAAATTTGTGCGTGTTTTTGTTTCTTGGTCGTTTGCATTATAATACGGACATTAAGGGGCAAAGACCAAATCCAGATTAGGTGGGGAGTTCATTACCTTTCCTAAGCCCCGAAAACTGCAAAACTTGCATCCACATTTACCCCAATTAACTAAAAAAGATCTAGAGATGACTCTAAGGACCGTCGCGCTCACTTAGGACAGAAGAATGCCGTGGGTAATTCATTGCTTATCCGCGTTTCTCTTGTGGTGCCTAGGCATGTGTGTCGAAGGCTAGTGGTTACTTAATTAGGCCTACTACTTACGTAGTGGAGAACCTCCCACTTACTTGGCACTTACCTGGCCACAGGAGAGACAAAGAGGCAGTAGAGGATTTTATCCTGCGTCTTGTCTTCTGGCAATTAGGAGCGGTCTAGAGATCTGACCTAGGCGACCCCTAGAATTAGGGTTTTGTGTGCTGCATTTGTTGTGTTGCATCATTTTTTCAAAAATCCGTCCACTTTTTCAAACACCGCATTCTTTCATCATTTCCCCTAATTATAAATTCACGCCGCCACTTGTACTAACCCTTTTTAGTACAAGATAGGCTGGACACGGGATTCTACTGCTCGTTTTGTCCGCGTACCTCTTATCGACCCCGAAGTCGGTATTTCTCCATTGACTTCTTCTTTATCCACTACCACACCCACATCGATGGATCCACCCCCATCGAACTTCTTTAACCCTAATCTGCCGCCGTCAGTTGGTGCGCAGAATCCACCCCGCATCTCTCTCCAAGAGTGGTGCTATCCACTGCGAGGTCCTCTTTCGACCTGCTTATCCATTCCACCAGCCAATCGGGATAGCTTTGAGATTAAACCCTAATACATCAACCTTTTACCCAAATTCCACGGACTCGAGACTGAGGACGCTTACGTTTTCATTACCAAATTTGAAAACGTATGCGTAATGATGGGTACGTCACAACTTTCAGTGGATGCTATGCGTCTACGACTTCTTCCATTTACTTTGTGCGATATAGCCGAGAAGTGGCTATATAACACTACCGCACACTCTATTACGATTTGGGAAGAATTCGTCGCGGCATTCCTTAAGAAATTTTACCCAATGCATAAGACAGCTCGAATCCGTAGCGAACTGAATCAATTTACCCAGCTCCCTACTGAACCATTCTCTAAATGCTTTGAACGTTTCAAGGATCTATTGGTTCAATGTCCTCATCAAGGCATCACGAGATGGGATCTTTGCCGAATCATATATGAGGGCATTAACCCAAACACTAGACAGAACCTTGAAAACATGTGTCAAGGTACTTTTATGACTAAGGATGATGGGGAAGCTTGGAAGTTTTTAGAATAGTTCGCTGAAAAATCACTACAGTAGGAGAGTGGAACCCAACCATTGAATAGGGGTGGCGTGCACCAAATAGATGTGTCCATAGGTGTTCGAGCTGAGATGGCAGCAATGCAAAAGAAGCTCGACGCTATGGAACACAAATTTTCTGCAGCCTCCCTAAACCCATTGTCGCTCCCCAAAACTGTATGTGGCTGTTGTTCTGATCCGTCTCACTTAACGGAAGAATGTCCATTAAACTCTGCGTTTGAAGGTCACGAGCATACAAATGCCGCATTTCAAAGACCTAGAAACGATCCATATTCTTCCACGTACAATCAGGGTTGGAGGAATCACCCGAATTTTGCTTGGAACCAACAACAATCTCAAAACACGGTTCCAAGCCAAAATAATTTTCAAAGGGCTCTTCCACCACAACAGCAACCACTTCAACTCACTCAGCACCCCTACTAGTCACAAAATTTCCAAAACCAGGTCAACACTCCTGCACAGTCTAATCCTATGCAGTTGACCGGTTCTGATGAACTTTCTCAATTCACTCAAACCATGAAATCACTCTTGTCAAATTTCATAGAGGTTTCGGCTGAGGTTAGAACTTCCGTCAGTGAGATAAAGAGAAACTCAGCGTCCCAAGCTGAAAGTATCAGATCGATGGAAGCTGAAATAGCACGACTTAAAGCCGAGATGAGTGCGAGAGAAAAAGGGAAACTTCCCTCTCAATCCCTACAGAAACTTGGGCATTACAATGTAAATGCCGTCACAACATTGAGATCAGGAAGAGTGCCGAACAATCATGTCGGGGAAGGAATTGATGATATTGAAAATCCTATCAATAACACCTCGGCTGAGACCTTTCCTCACACACACACTTCTAATTCTGATCCTTGTTCTTCTAACCCACCACCTTCTCGAGAGCCTATTCTCCATTTCCCATTAGGCTCAACACCTCAACCCAACCCTTATAGTTCTCCACAGACGGTCCCCACACCTCTTTTGGGATCTCATCTACCCTCTCTTCCTTCTCCTATGATGGACCCGGCGCTTATTACGAAAGCTCCTTACCCGAATCGGTTAAGGGGTAATAGAACGAGTCCTCATATGGAGAAAATTATGGAAATGTTTAAATAGGTTAACATCAACATCCCTCTCCTAGATGCGATTCAACAAGTCCCCGCTTATGCGAAAATTCTTAAGGACTTGTGCACTAGGAAGAGGAAGACTCAAGTGCCGAAGAAGGTCTTCATGTCTAATAATATTAGCACTGCTTTTATTCCCCAGCTACCAAAGAAACGAAAGGACCCAGGATGTCCTACAATATCGATTTCTATTGGGGGTAAAAACATAAATCGTGCTCTTTTAGACCTTGGCGCAAGTGTTAACCTACTTCCATATTCTGTATATGAGCAATTAGGGATTGGAGAGCTGAAACCTGCTCACTGCACTCTCCAGATAGCAGACCGTTCAATCACCAAACCAAGGGGTGAACTAGAGGATGTGTTGATAAAAGTTGGGGAATTTGTATTCCCTGTAGACTTCATTGTGCTCGACACATAGCCTGTAGCAAACACCCGAGGCCAAATTCCGGTGATTCTGGGTCGTCCTTTCCTTGCCACTTCCAACGCTGTTATAAACTGTAGAAACGGTTCAATGAACTTATCATTTGGAAATATGACTATTGAACTAAATATCTACAAAGTTGGAAGTCAGCCATCAGAACCCTCTGCTCATATTCTAGATGTGTGCTCTATCCACGAGATCGCTCCCGATAGTTGCGGAGCTGAGGAACTTTGCTTTACTAATCTCGACGACATTACCACATCTCTATTTGACTTTACACATGATCTTAGTGAGGACACTTTACCTACACTTGAGTCCTGCACTCCTGACTTTTCTCCACCCGAGTCTATATCCTTCACAGGCTCTGAGCTTCTTTGTAACTCCAAAAATCACTCAATGATCCCTCCTTCTATCATTTCTCCGCCTGAATTAGATCTCAAAATTTTACCTTCTCATCTAAAATATGCTTATTTAGGTGAGAAGGAGTCTTTACCGGTTATAATATCCGCTTCTCTAGCATTAGAGCAAGAGAATGCACTTTTATCGGTATTGAGATCTAACAAAGAGGCATTTGGTTGGAGTATGGCGGACATCAAAGGGATTAGTCCCTTGATAGTTGAACATCATATACATGTGATGGATGATGCCAGACCAACCCGAGAACCACAGAGACGATTGAATCCCGTCATGAAGGAAGCGGTAATGAAAGAGATCGTCAAATGCCTAGATAATGGTATTATATACCCCATCTCCGATAGCCAATGGGTGAGTCCTATACATGTTGTCCATAAGAAATCCGGCATCACTGTTATTACCAATGAGGCGAATGAGTTGATTCAGACACGCGCCCAAACTGGGTGGCGTGTATGCATCGATTATAGAAAACTCAATGCTGCCACGAGGAAAGACCACTTTCCTCTACCATTCATTGATCAAATGCTGGAACGCTTAGCGGGACGAGAGTATTATTGTTTTATGGACGGATACTCAGGCTATAATTAGGTCCCCATCGCCAAAAAGAATCAAGATAAAACCACTTTTACTTTTCCTTTTGGTACCTTTGCTTACAGTCGCATGCCCTTTGGGTTATGCAATGCTCCCGCTACCTTTCAGCGGTGTATGATGGGGATATTCTCTGATATGGTAGAGAATTTTCTGGAGATCTTTATGGACGATTTCTCGATTTTTGGAGACTCTTTTTCTGATTGCCTAGCGAATCTTGACGCTGTTCTTACTCGTTGCAAAGAGAAGAACTTAACTTTGAACTGTGAAAAATGCCATTTTATGGTTCAAAAAGGAATTGTTCTTGGACATGTCATTTCACAGAAAGTCATTGAGGTTGACAGAGCTAAGATAGATGTCATTCAAAACCTCCCGCATCCCAAAAGCGTCAAAGATAATCGATCTTTCCTTGGCCATGCAGGCTTTTATAGGAGATTCATTAAGGACTTTAGCAAAATTGCTAGACCTTTAACTCTTCTCCTGGCCAAGGATACGACCTTCCATTTTGACTCGGACTGTGAGACAGCTTTCGACTCACTTAAACACTTACTCACTTCAGCCCCCGTTCTTTACTCTCCAAATTGGGACTACCCTTTTGAGCTGATGTGTGACGCATCTGATTTTGCAGTAGGTGCAGTCTTAGGACGGCACATTGAAAAGATGCCACACGTAATATATTATGCAAGTAAAACCCTGAATGATGCACAAATTAATTATACAACCACCGAAAAGGAACTTTTAGCTGTTGTATTTGCATTAGAAAAATTCAGGCCTTACTTAATTGGCTCACCTATAATTGTGTATACTGACCATTCCGCCTTAAAACATCTTCTGGCGAAGAAAGATGCAAAAGGTCGACTAATACGTTGGATCCTTCTGTTACAAGAATTTGATCTTGTTATCAAAGATAAGAAAGGATGTGAAAATGTAGTAGCCGACCATCTTTCACGCATCTCTTCTTCCCTTGTGACTCTACCGATCAAATATTCGTTTCCTGACGAACAACTCTTGAGTGTATCCAATGAACCATAGTTCAGGGATATTGTGAACTATCTTGTCACGAGATTTATACCTAGCGATTGGTCGAAACAGGACAAATACCGCTTTTTATCCCAAGTAAAACACTTTTACTAGGACGATCCATATTTGTTTAAGTATTGTCCTGATCAGATCATTCGCCGATGTGTCCCGAAAGAAGAGTTCAAGAGTGTTCTTTCTTTTTATCATGATCAGGCCTGTGGGGGTCACTTTGGTCCTAAAAAGACGGCGGAAAAGGTTTTGCAATGTGGATTTTATTGGCCGACCTTATTCAAGGACGCATTTGACTATTGCAAAACCTGTACACAATGTCAGTACACGGGTAGAATCTCCCAGAGAAATGAAATGCCTTAGCAACCCATTCTGGTTGTTGAAATATTCGATGTTTGGGGCATTGATTTTATGGGTCCCTTTCCCAACTCCTTTGGGAATTTGTACATACTGCTGGCGGTTGATTATGTCTCAAAGTGGGTTGAAGCCATTCCATGTCGCACTAATGACAGGAAAGTTGTCATTAAGTTCTTGAAAGAGAATATCTTTTCGTGATTTGGATACCCACGCGCTATTATTAGCGATAATGGGACACATTTATGCAACAGGTCTTTCGAGACACTGATGCGGAAATACTCAATCAACCACCGACTTTCTACACCCTATCATCCCCAAACAAGCGGGCAGGCTGAAATCTCAAACAGACAAATCAAACTTATCCTGGAGAAGACTGTTGCTAAAAATAGAAAAGACTGGTCGACCAAACTGACGGATGCTCTTTGGGCATTCCGAATTGCATTTAAAACCGACCTAGGGATGTCTCCATATAGGATAGTTTTTGGGAAAGCATGTCATTTACTCGTCGAGATTGAGCATAAAGCATTGCGGGCTATTAAGGAAATAAATTTTGATCTAAACCTAGTTTGCAACTTTCGGAAGCTGCAACTTAATGAGCTAAGCGAACTCCGCGATGAAGCTTATGATAACGCTGTAATCATAAAGAATAGGACTAAGGTTTTTCACGATAAAAACATTTTGAGGAAAATATTTTCACCTGGTCAACAAGTCCTTCTTTATGATTCACGACTACACCTTCACGCGGGTAAGCTCCGATCTCGGTGGAAGGGACCTTTTGTTGTGCGGTCTGTATATCCGCATGGGGTTAGTAGAAGTAGAAAATGTTAAAAACGGCACCTTCTTCAAAGTGAATGGACATAGACTAAAGCCGTATTTTTCCACTGACCCCACGGAGGAGCTCCTGTTCTTACAGGAGCTAGTTTATCATGATTAAAATTCCTCCGTCTCACCTTCATGTCCAGTATATCATTGCATCATCTTTTGAATGGAGGTGAAGGAAAAGAGTAAGTTTGGGGGAAGTTCGTCACTTATATATTTTTCCCCCACTAATAATTCCTTCCAAACTTACAGGTTTTGTAGATATAGCTGTTGGCAACAGTGAGGACACTGTTGAAAACAAGTTTGGGGGAGGTTTGTGCTTATTTTTGCATCATTTGCATATTATATGCATAAGCACAAAAACATTTCTGTAAAAACTTATAAAAATTTAAAATTTTCATAATACATAAAAATTTAAAATTTTCATAATCCATAAAAATTTAAAATTTTCAAGATATAAAAATATTTTTTGTACATAAATAAGATAATCAAAGTTTAGATAGTGAAAAATTATATCCATGAGATCAGAAAAATTTAAGAAAACCAACAAAATTAGAAGTTTTCTGAAACGAACTAGTAATAAGTAGTTATGAGCCGTTGTCCCAAGGGTTAGTAAGATGAAAGACGTCACTAATCTGAGGATAAAAATAAGTCTGAAAAATAGTTTCTATTCTGGAAGCCAAACATTTTGAACGTTGGTACCCTGCTATTCGTACTTACACACGTCTTAAAGCCTGGGATAGTAGAGGATACCTTGAAATGCTCTTGTCTTAAAGCCGAAAGTATGAAGGAAATAAAAAAAATGAAATGAAGAAAATATAAAGTGGTGAGAAAAATGGACACTGGTTTTGTTATCACCGAGAGCAATAAAAAATATATATATAGCGAGGGTGCTTTTTCACCTAGTGCCCTAAGGCCAACTGGTCTGGGAGTCACTGCTATGCCTAAGGTGGTGCAAGACGAGGAAAATACACCAAGTAAGCAAGCACAGGAGTAATCGGTCGGTTAGTACCTCAAGAAGTATTAAGGGTCGCATGAAAGTGTGTGAGCAATCTCATCTAAATATTCATTAATTAAAAAGTACTGAGGCTGATGGGCAAGAGTATGATAGCTTGAATTGAATTCTCCTGGTGTATGGATGTACTTTACATACACGCAGGGTTATATGATCGATGTTTGGAAGAAAGATAGGAATGAAAAATAAGACGATGTTTTATTGAGGGAGGACGTGATTTCCGACATCTTTTCATGACCATTAAGATAAGGCTCATGACAACCGAAAAGATAGCTTAGTTGGAAACCCTAATTTTCAAAGCTTTTCTTTTACAATTCTTTTATTTAAATGTAATATTCATGATCTTTCTTTTATTATTGGTTTTTGTGGGTGCAATCCGCCGAAAACCCTCAGGAGACAACACTCCTCCTACTAGGGACACCTAGAGGTTTAAAGGCTTGTTGCACGTGCTCAGTGCAATCGTGTTGCCTACGAAAGTGTGCTAGTTAGTTTTTTTCTCTTTCTTTATTTTCTCCTTCTCTTTTTAATAAAACAGTTCGCTCGAGACGATCGAAAATAAGTTTGGGGAAATTTGATCAGTCGAAAATACTGCATCTTTTAACCGGCAATTTCCCAATCATTTGCATTCATTTCGAAGTGTGCGGTATTCATATTTCACATATTAGAAAATCAGTCGTTAAATATCAGATTGCATGTGTTAGACTCTAAAACCGGCACTATAAAGGAAATTGACTGCATTTCATGGCATCGATCATCCCTATATTGCGCAACACTTGTTTCAAGATTTGTGCAGGAAATTGCAGGATCAAAAGAAGCTGATAAAATGCACCAACTCCAAGTTTTGAGATCTGGTAGCAATCCAAAGGGACAAATACAAATCAACATATCAGATACATACCCCAAAGGAAGCCCAAAGCAGCACCAGAAGTTACAAGACATGAAGCCAACACATGGCCGCGGAACGGCGGCGGGAGCCGGCTTGCGCCGCGGTTCCGCGGCGGCGTTGCCACATCATCACTCCAGTTTTGCTTCATTACTCTTCTGCCAGTGCCTACACTTCATAAAGACATGTTAAATTCCAGAAGACTCCAGAAGCTTCTGCCAGTTCTGCAAACTAGGGTTTCTAAGCTTAAACAATCCTAGCTTAAAGCCTAAGCTTGCTCCTAACAAACTATTTCTAGAAGCTCCTCAACAAACTTTTGGAGGGAATTGTAATTTCAAACCTAGACCTAGGTTATGGGAAGTCTATAAATAGAAGCCTAGACCTAGGGTGAAAGAAGAATCCAATCTATGATCTAGAATCGAGATCCATTCAATCTCCATTCTTTACCTCTTTCTTCATCTTCTTCCACAAGTCTAGTGACAAGACTTGTGTGAAACCCTAACCCTAATTCCAATCAAAATTCAAGATCCCGAGTACCAAATCAAGCAAGAAGCCCTTCAACCTTTTAGGAGCGGAGCCGATCTTCAACAGAGCAAGTGGTCCAAGCCGATCCACGACTCACGGAGAAAAGCGAAGCCAAATCGACAATCTAGTTCTTCCTCTTGTAGTTCTTAAGCGACCGTAATGAAATTGTTGATATAAATAAAAGGTGAAATTCTTTAATCTTGTTTTCTTTAAATTCTTGCATCATGATTCGATCTCAATTTGTAGTTGTAGTTCTTGTTGTGATGTTTGAGTAATACTCCGCTCGTCGAGGAGTCGAGACGATCAATAGAATGATGATGTAACATATCTTAGAACGATTCTTGATTCCTACGAGTTTTGTAAACCCTAGCAAGTTCAAGAATCGACGACCTAGTTTCGTTGCGATACTTTCTTGATTGATTATCGCTCGAAATTCGGGAGTTACGATTGTTTCTTGAATTTGCTAGAGGCTAGAATGTGAATGATATCGACGAAAGAACAAGGGATAAATGATGAAACCCTAGTTTCATGAGAAATCCCTAACTCTCGTCGATCATCATCGATCTAGTATCAATTCTTCGAATGACAAGAATACGATATCTTGAGATTACATCATATCTATAGATCCGATCGATTCCTGCGAGCCTCATTTAGATTCTTGACATTTGGTTGGAAATATCATCGAAACCCAATTCTCGATTGTTTATCATTTTCTTGATTCTTGATTAGACTAGTGACACTTGAATCAATCGATAAAATCTTGAACCATGTTTTCTTTTCTTTTCGATTAACTTTTCAATTCAAACAAATCAAACATATAAACGAATCGCACAATCCCTGTGGACGATCCGCACTCGCTTACGATCTACAACTGACACCGTAGTTGATTGCGGTCAAACAATTCTTTGATTGTGAATTTTATTCATTTTCTTAAACACACACAAAGAAATGATCAATCAGATTACATCGAGGAGCTTGACGCGGAGGCCCTTACATTCGCTGCAGATTTTGCTACCAAGGTTAATCCAATGCTGGAGACGCTTGTGAACTTCTATAATGAAGGCGTCGTTGAGTCTTGGGTTAACCACTGCAGGAAGATTGAGGTCTGCTTGCATGAGCTTGAGCTTAGGCGTCTTGATCCTGAGATTCAGGCTTTGAACTCGCAGCGGGCTGCATGGGTTGAGCAGAGCGTGCCCTTCCTCTGCCATTTTGAGCAAGAAGCAACCTTGAGGGGAAAGGAACGCGAGGAGGCTTCGGAAGAATCTGCCCGGTTGCGCGCCCAAGTTGAAATGAATGCCACGCAACAGAAAGCCGTCTTTGACAACTTGCAGCGATGTATTTCAGACGGGTTGGTATTGAGGAGGAAACTCGACTCTATTGAGCGGGTTACGCAGAGTTGCGAAGATGCCCAACGGGAAATCGATGAGAAGGTTTCATCGTGCTTGCAGCAAAGGGCTCGAATTGAAGCAGAGCTGGCTGCGGCGGCCGATCATGAGAAGGCGTTGAAAGGAGTGCATGAGCAGCTAGCTGTTTTTTTTTTTGAATAACATGTATTCATTTTTTATTCTTTCATATGATTCAACTTGTACTCGATTGAATTCAAGAATAAAAGCTACACGTTTTTGTTCTACTGTTGCTTTCTTCTCTTTGATGCGTCGTTGCCGTATGATTTTAGCACGTGTGTCCTGTAGATAATAAGTGAACATTTCATCTTAGCCTCCTTGTAGGGTAGCGATGGCTTAAGAAGTAGGTTCAGGTCTGCTGCCTAAGACTTCTCAAATTTATGAGTTGTGAGGGTCTCATAAAGACTTTCCTCCCTGCGAGTCGAGAGGATCTCGTAGGTGTACTTTCTCCTTAGGAATCGTGAGGATTCTTAAGTGCGTTTTCTCTTGATAGTCATGAGGATCTCACAAGAGAATTTTCTCCTTACAAGTCGAAAGGACTTATAAGTGGTTGCTTCCTTTCTTGTCGATGTTTGACTCAGGAGAGTGTGGCCTGTAGAAAATCTACCTTGACCTTTCCGCGAGACAATGATGGCTTGGGAGACAGGGTTAGGATCTGCCACACAAGACTTTTCAACTTTACGAGCCATGAGGGTCTCATAAAGACTTTTCTCCCTACGAGTCGAGAGGATCTCGCACGCGTGGTTTCTCCTTAGGAATCGTGAGGATTCCTAAGTGAGTTTTCTCTTGAGAGTCGTAAGGATCTCACAAGAGAATTTTCTCCTTACAAGTCGAAAGGACTCATAAGTGATTGATGAGTTGACTTGCTTCCGAATCAAAGAATTGCTTTGATGGGGAAGTCAAGGGTTGACCTTACCCACATTTCACGGAGTCAGGGGTTGACTTTATCCGCATTTCACTGAGTCGGGGGTTGACTTTATCCGCATTTCACAGAGTCAGGGGTTGACTTTGACATTTCTCACGGGGTCAGGATTGACATTAGCCGTGTTCTACAGGACCAGGAGGTGCTCTTGGCGTTTCCCACGGGGTCAGGATTGACATTAGCCGTGTTCTACAGGACCAGGATTTGCTCTGGGCGTTTCCCACGGTGTCAAGATTGACATTAGCCGTGTTCTTCTGGACAAGGATTTGCTCTGGGTGTTTCCCACGAGGTCAGGATTGACATTAACCATGTTCTACGGGACCAGGATTTGCTCTGGGCGTTTCCTACGGTGTCAGGATTGACATTGGCCGTGTTCTTCGGGACTAGGATTTGCTCTGGGCGTTTCCCACGGGGTTAGGATTGACCTTAGCCGTGTTCTACGGGACCAGGATTTGCTCTCTCGGGTGTTTGTGAACAGTCAAGGTTTGGAACAGGAACTTTGTCATGGCTCCAAAGTTGATTGTCGCGTCTGAATCCTGCTGGAATGAGGAGGAACGCTGTTGTTGGTCTTTAGGCTGTCTGTGAACCATCGAGATTTGGCTCTCTCTCTGATTGAGCCTGATGGGAAGGAATGGTTCCCTTTTTGTTTGTGCCCCTAGATTGTATACAGGAATCGAGGTGATCTCACCTGTAGGGCAAAAAGTTTCATTTTATATATTTTTTTCTTTTCGCGATGCTCTATCATTTCAGCTTTTATATCGCGAAAGTCGCGATTGCCCAATCATTTCGGCTATTTTTCACGGTGCCCAATCATTTCGGCTATTTGTTTTATCTGCTCGCTGCTTTTTATTGCGAGTTGCCCAACCATTTCGGCTATTTTGTATGCATACATTTTTACTTGCCGATTTTGTTGCAAGTTTCCCCATCATTTCGGCTATTTCATATGCATTTGTGGCTCGCTGACTTTTCGCTGTGAGTTTGGGATTTGATACCGATTTAGGCATCAGGATCGCTACAACTGGGATAATGCCAAGTGCGAATCATCATTTGCCTTTGTCGGTTCGAACAAAGGTGGTTTAGCAAACAGGGTTAAGATCTTGTCAACTAAGTTTTTTTGACTTTACTAGCCGTAAGGGTCTCATAAAGGTATTTCTCCCTGCGAGTCATGAGGATCTCGTAGGTGCATTTTCTCCCTAAGAATCGTGAGGATTCTTAAGTGTATGGTCTCTTATAAGTCGTAAGGATCTTACAAGAGAGTTTTCTCCTTATAAGTCGAGAGGATTTACAAGGGTTGTTCAATGTGCGAGCATATCCCTAGTCATGGGTAGGACTCTGTTAGGGAAATGTTTATTCGTGCCCGCGGATTGTATACAAGGGCCAATATTGAAACGTTTGTAGGGCAGCATTGGAGATTGTGATGGCTTAAGAACAGGTTCAGATCCCTGTAGCTTAATGCTTTTGAATCTTATGAGCCGTGAGGGTCTCATAAGAGGGTTCTCCATACGAGTCGTGAAGATCTCGCAAGTGTAATTTCTCCTTAAGAATCGTGGGGATTCCCAAGTGTGTTTCTCCTTTATGAGTCGTAAGGATCTCACGCAGGTGGTTTCTCCTTACAGGGTCGAGAGGACCTTGCAAGTGTCTTTTAACGAGATTGCACCCTTTTGGGTTTTCACAAAACTCGCTGGTAGTCCTGCTGTTTTTACTCACGGAGCCCTTTCGGGTTTTTATCCGTGCCCATCCCGCTTATGGATGTACCCCTTTTTTTTCTGTCAGCCTTGGGATGCTGCGGTCCGTAGTAGTTTATAGACGTCTTGGTCAACAGCCAGTTTTAGGACATAGTAGTTCATTGTTAGTTTAAGGACGTTTCGGTCCGATAATAGTTTATAGAAGTCTCGGTCAATATCCAGTTTTAGGACATAGTGGTCCATCGTTAGTTTAAGGACGTTTCGGTCCATCGTTAGTTTAAGAACGTTTCGGTCCAATAGCCGGCTCCTACTTATAGAGTTTAGGCTTAGGAAGATAGCGAGCGGACATAGGCGTCGTCATCTATCGTTAACCTAGGCCGTGACTCGTCAGGTGTAGTATTTTTTTAGGAAGCGACCGTTTATTGGCCGGAAAGGTCTTTCACTATGCATGTCCATGAGTAGATAGGCTCCACCCTGGTAAACTTTGTCTATGATATACGGGCCTTCATAGTTCGGCTCGAATTTTGCCCGTTTGGCACGATTGGGGATCATAGGTCTCTTTACCACTAGCACGAGTTCTCCTTGGCGGAATGTCCTCGGCCTAGTCAATCTCTCGTATGGGCGCGTCATCTTTGCTTTATAAGCCTCCAGGTTTTGTTGCGCCATGAGCCGGGTTTCGTCAAGGGCGTCGAGCTCCTCAAGCCGGAGGTGAGCATTTTCTTCGTCTGTTAGCTCGTAATGAACTGCCACTCGTATGGAGGGTAACTATTTCTCTAGGGGGAGTATCGCTTCTGTGCCGAATACAATTGCATACGGCGTTGTTTTTGTGGCCATTTTGAACGTAGTTCGATACGCCCAGAGAGCTTCATGAAGTCTCTCGTGCCAGTCCTTCTTATTTCGAGACACCATCTTTTTCACGATCTTCGTCAAGGTCTTGTTGAAAGACTCAGCTAGACCGTTAGCTCGGGGATTATAGACCGAAGAGTATCTCTAGTCTATGTTATGCTGTTGTGCGAAGCGGCTGATCTTGTGGCTTCTATAGGCTGGCCCGTTATCGGAGATAATCCGTCGCGGAGTGACGAATCGATAAATGACGTGTGTCTTGAAGAAATGGAGGATATTCTCCGTCTTCACTTCTCTTAGCGGCACGGCTCCTGCCCATTTGGAGAAGTAATCAGTTGTCGCCAAAATGAATCGATATCCTCTGGATGATGCTGGTTCGATGGCCCCGATTATGTTTGTTCCCCACATTTCGAACGACCAGCTAGCCACTGTCGGATGTAGCGGATTTGGATGCTGGTGGATAAAGTCCCCGTGAATCTAGCATGAGTGGCACTGCTTTGCGTATTCGAGACAGTCTTGGGTCATTGTGGGCCAATAATAGCCCATCATTTTAATCTTCAGCTTCATTTTCGGCCCGGCTTGGTAAGACCCTAAGAGTTCGTCGTGAGTTTCTTGGACAACTCTCCTTGCCTCTTCTGTCCCCAGGCATCTTAGCCATAGAGAATCAAATGATCTCTTATATAGAGTATCATTGACAAAGGCGAAGGATAGAGCTCGTCTCATGAGCTGATGTCTTGAGGACACGTCTTCAGGTGTTCGACGGGATTTGAAGTAGTCTATAAAGACTTCTCTCCAATCCTTAGCCTTTTCCAAGACCTTAATTTGTAGAGCCATTTGCTCGGTCACACCTTTTTCTTCGGATGACTTTGGAGATATTTTTCCCGGTGCAAGAACCCGACGGTTTTGCACAACGATCCTCACGTCATTGAGGTTTTCGTCAGCCAGCTCTTTAGCAAGTTTGGCTAATGCATCCACCTTGCTATTTTCCACACGCATTATGTTTTCCAGGGCATAGGCAGGGATTTGAGTGAGCAGTTGCTGCACTCTCTCGCCGTACTTCACCAACTCTGGTTTGCATGTTTGATAGTCACCGTTTACTTGGCTAACGACCAGCTGGGAGTCTCCGTATATGAGGAGGTTTTCAATCACTATGTCGACAGCGATCTCAAGACCTGCTATCAAAGCTTCATATTCGGCTTCATTGTTCGTCCTCGGCTCTGTTAAGGAGAAGGCAAAGCGCATTATCCCTCCTTGTGGAGTTATGAAGATGAGGCCCACCCCGGATTTGATTATGGAGGTGGCATGTTTTCGCTTCTTCATGGAAGATGCTCCATCAAAGTAGAGTTCCCATCGGGTATCACACCCTCTTTTCTCCCCGTCGATTGTGTCAAACGCATGCTCATCTGGCAATTCGCGGTTCAAGGGAAAATCGGCGGGTATCGGATGCTCAGAGAGGAAGTCGGCGATGGCCTGGCCTTTCACTGCCTTGAGGGGGACGATAAGTTATCGAGAACTCCATCAAGAGTAGGGCCCATTTAGTGAGCCGTCCCGTTAATATAGCCTTTGACATCAAATATTTGAGAGGATCCACTTTTGATTTGAGGAGGACCTCATGTGCCAAAGCATAGTGTCTGAGCTTCATTATCGCGAAGATTAACGCCACGCAATGTTTTTCAATGGGAGAGTAATTGTTTTCTTCCCCCAGAAGAACTTTACTCAAGTAGTAGAGGGCTCTCTCCTTCGCTTGGTCGTTTTCTTGTGCCCATATCACGCCTAGAGAACCCTCAAGGGCGGTTGTATATAGAATGAGAGGCTTTCCCTTGACCGGAGCGGTTAGCACCGTTGGATTCTGCAGGTATTGCTTGATTTCATCCAGTGCTCTTTAGCATTTGCGATCCCAGACGAAAGGAGTCCCTTTCTTCATTAAGTGACTATAAGGACGACATTTGCCGGAGAGATTGGCTATGAATTTCCGGATATATGCGAGCTTTCCTTGGAGAGACCGTAGATGCTTGAGAGTCCTTGGCGGAGGCATTTCCATGATCGCCTTAATCTTTGACGGGTCTATCTCAATGCCTCGGTGCCGTACGATGAATCCTAGGAATTTTCCCGAGGAAACTCCAAACGCACATTTGAGAGGGTTCATCATCAAGTTGTATTTCTGAAGACGTTGGAAAACGATCTTCAGATGCTCTAAATGTTCCTCGTATGATTTGCTTTTAACTACGAGGTCATCGATATAGCATTCGACAATTTCATGTATGGGGTCATCAAAAATCTTCGTCCTGGCCCTGTGATAGGTGGCGCCGACGTTCTTTAGACCAAAGGGCATCACCTTGTAACAGAATATGCCCAAAGGGGTCCGGAAAGCGGTATACTTCTGGTCCTCGGGATGCATCTTTATTTGATTGTATCCTGATCAGTCTTCCATGAAAGAGAAAATTTCGTGAATGGACGTATTATCTATCATCAGTTCAGTAACCGGTACAGGAAAATCGTCCTTCGGGCAAGCTTTATTGAGGTCCCGAAAATCCACGCAGATGCGCACCGTCCTATTTTTCTTCATCACTGGGACAATGTTGGCAATCCAATCAAGGTACTGAACTTCTTGGATGAAGCCGGAGTCGATTAGCTTCTTGACCTCGGCGTTGATGCTCATCTCAAGCTCGAGCCACATCCTTCTCGGCGCTTGTTTGACTGGCTTGATGTCCGGAGATATCACCAATCTGTGCATGGCTATTTCTAGATCTAGTCTCGACATCTCAGAATAGTTCCATGCGAAGCAATCTTTATATTGTATAAGCACGTCTTTTTGCGTAGCCATCCTTTCTTCAGACAACAGCTCAATGACGAACGTCGGCCGTTGGTCACTTGCTGTCCCCAAGTCGATTTTCTTGAGGTTATCTACAGTAGTATGTATCCCATCTTCCAGCTCTTTTGGTGCCGGTGGAAACTATGAGATCACCTCGTCATCATCGTTTTCGAAGCACCAGAGGAGGTCATCCATGTTCTCGGGTTCTTCTTCTGACTGCGTTATTACGTGATAGGTACGCGATCGCTTCCAAGACCGATGTTGGTTTGGTTCTACTCTCGCTGCATACGTGGCTTTCGGTTCATGTTTCTGTGGCGGGGTTACCCTCCAACTGCTGGATAGAGCGAACCTGCCTTGCTGATCTTGGTCTTCTACCCAGTCTTTGAATGTGAAGCAGTCTTCGAGAGGATGTCCTATCGCTCGATGATAGGAGCAATAGTCCGGGTAAGAGACCTCGCCTGCTTGCTCGGGGTGCTTGGACTCCGGGGGGGTAATCATCTAATGTTTTATGACAAGATCAAGTATCTTTCTTGTCTTGTCTTGGGGAAAAGAATATGCTCGACCCATCTTCTTTATAAGAGATGGATCCCGGCTGCTCGATTCTCGATCTCGTGGGTTCTTAGACCCGCTTTGCCGCCATCGACCGTTTTTTTGTTCTTTGGTTTATATTTACCTCGGCGTCGGGTCTTTTGTATGACGAGCTGGCGATGAAGAGTATCGTCATACTTCGCAGATTGCTGAAGGAGGCGCCGCGTCCTGGCTTTCTCGTAAATAGCCATTTCACGATTATGGTTGTCTCGAACCTTTTGACCCTCTTCCCTTATAAGTTTGTCCATCTGTTCTTCGAATGACGGACTTGGCATTTTCACGGCGGGACCTTATTGTGGTTCGGGGTTAGCATCTTCCCACAGAGCATCTCCTTCTTCATCGAAGTCATGTATGACGTGGCAGCCGTGGAATCGCTCCCGTTTCTTAGGTTGAACATGTCCAAGTCCGATCGTTTCCATTCTCCCGTTGGGCAATTTTCGCTGAGTTCCGGGGACGTTCCAGATCATGTTGTAGAACTGAGCTTGTCGAGCAGTTTGCTTAAGTGGTACGCCTTGGCGCTTCAACGGCCTCTTCAATCTTTCTGTGTTGTATCTGGGCAGAAAGATGGGCTGAAGTTGGTCAAGTGTCGAGTCGGCACCATACCAGACTTCTTTCTCCACTCTGGTTTCTGCTGATCGATAAAAGAGGATCACCTTTTCATCTTTTCGCCTAGGAGGGACGTAGAATGTCTGCAGTTCCTGCACACTATAGGTATCAAGTGCGTCGAGCTCTTTATATTGCTCTCGCGGAACCATGGAGATTTGCAAACTCCGATCGCGAAGGCTTGTATTGATGGACGAACAGAAAATACGGCATTGACCTCATGTTCCGAGTCGGTGCTGATGATCAACATAGGGGTGGACGGTCTCGGCTTGTTGCATTGGGGCGGCCCTGAATAGACTATCTCTTCTTCCTCCTCGGTATCGCTCCCGAAGACCGGAATGGTAGTGATATCTTTGTTCTTCGGTTTGTGGCATCTTTCCGTGTCTTCAAAATCTGGTAAGAAGTATTTCGCGTCTTCATACTTTCTGACTTCATTCACGGATAATGGGTTCAATTCCCCTGTCACGGTATATTCGAGACCATCCTTGAAATACTTCATACACTGATGTTGTATAGAAGGGATGATGTTATACTCGTGTAGCCAAGGCCTGCCGAGCAAAGCATTGTAGCATGTCTTGGCTTCAATGACGTGAAATTTAATGTCCGTGACGAGCATCCCAAAGCGTAACGTCAGTATCACAGACCCGAGCGTCCTTGATGACTGGGAATCAAATCCGGAGATAGTGATCTTATCCCGAGCGAGGTGTTGAACGCTCATGCAGATTTCCTTGAACACTCTTACATTGAGGAGGTTGACGTAGGACCCATTGTCAACCAGGATTTTGCCTATTTTGACATCATGAAAGTACCCGGAGATATAAAGGGGACGATTACGCTCGCACGTCCCGAGAAGGAGATCTTCATCGCCGAAGGTGATATCGGCTGTGTGCACTTCTTCCAACCCATCCTTCATCTTTTCTTCGGCGAGGAAAGCTTGTAATTGTTCAGGCTCTTGTAGCGCCTTGATCAGCGAATCTCTCGCCTCTTTGGATAGCAGAAGGGCGTCGAGAATGCTGAGATGCGAGGGTATCTTACTCAGGTGTGCCAGAACGTTGTAATCCACCTTACTTTTCTTGGGTGGGTCCTTGGCTGCCAGCTCTTTGACGAATCGATCATCGAGGGTGATATCCTCAGGGATCTTTTCTTTCCACTTATCCTTTTTATTCGTTCCCTTGTTCGCTGGTCCGAGATTCTTTTCAGGAAGCGTATGATTGCACAGCTGAATGTTCTCACAGGTCTTCATTTCTTCTTTTTTTTCTGAGGTAGATTCTTTGAAGAGAGGTCCGAGAGTCATTTCTTCTACCGAATCGCTCCCGAAGGTGAGAACTCGTGGTCCTCTGTTATCAACCATGTGAAAGTTGCCTACAGCTTTTCCACGTTCGTCTGTCGCATTTTTCCGCTGTCGACGAGCTTCACGCTTCATTCTCTTGAAGTGTTGCCTGTGAGCGACATAACCTTTCCACCAATTTTTAAAGGCGTTGCACTCTTCGGTGGGGTGCGCAATCCTTCGATGATATAAACAGTAATCAAGACGCACATCCTCTTCATTAAGGTGTATCTCATCAGAAATGTTTTTCTTTCAGGGGACGGCAGCTTCATTCCCATCGATATGGCTTTAGAGAACCTTTTCCTCGTCTTGAACTTGCTTTTGGTAGCAACCGAAGTGCTCCTATCTGGTTGGAGCGTCTTAACCCTTTCGTCCATTTGCCGGCATCTGGCCTTTTCAAATATAGCCATTTCACGCTTTCGATCAGCTTTGCTTTTCAGAAGAGTTTCGTTCAGGAATGCGTTAATCATTTCGTCTGATGGTCCTAGAAGTTCCGGCTCAGGATTTGCCCTCAGTTTCTCTGCATCCAGAGCTTCTTCATCGTCTATCGACGAATAAGAGATCAAATAGCAGCTTGCCACATAATCCTCAGGTTCATCCGACGAGTCTTCTCCATTATCATTATCTCCGTCCTCAAGGACGTGGCTGAGAAATTCTTGGAGTGTGAATGGAGTCCGCGCTTTATGGTTATATTCTTCCAGCGCGTCAATATGTTTTTGCAAGTCCGTGCGCTCGTCAATAGGCTTTTTGGTCTTTTTCTTCTTCTTCGAAGATTTTAACGGCTGGGTGTGGGCGCTTTGACTATCACCACCAATTTTTGGAGTTGGGCGTGGCTTCAGCATTCCCTTGATGACTTCGGGTTGTAGCGGACTTTTCCATTTGATCATCGGGCAAGTTTGGAGACCCTTTAGCATTCTTTTCATTTTGGTTGAAAGAACGACCTCCCATGGAGCTTCTTCGACAAAAGAGCATGATGCCCCCGGTGTGTCCGCCTTTTTGAGAGCGTGCGGCTGTGGCGGGTTTACTTTCCAATTCTCGAACAGTGCGAACTTGCCCTGCTTTTGTTGGTTCTCAATCCACCCTTTGAAGACGAAGCAATCTTCGATTGGATGGCCTATCGCTTAGTGATAGGGCAATAATTGGGATTATTAGCCTCACCGGGTTGCAATGGACGTTTTGGGTCCGGCAAGTTGATAAGCCTGTTGCGCACAGCCAGCTCGAACAATCTCCTCATTTTGTCCCGAGGAAACGAATAAGGACGCTTCATTTTCTCATTAAAGAATCGACGTCTCTCGTCTAGGCGATCAGTTAGTTTTGGGCCACTGGGCTGCTGTTGAGCATTGTCGACGAAGGTCGCTTTCCCCTTCCCTTTTTCATTCCGTGGCTCCGGCTTCGAAGAGGAAGGCCTGTGGCCCATCTGGTCCGTTTGGTCCAACTTGTCAATCAAGGCCAGGAAAGTAGTTAGTTTGAAGAACATCATGAATTGTGAAATGGTCGCTTGAGGGTCAAGGGTCCCTATGAACATGCCTACCGCAGGCGCCTCTTCGATGCGCTGCTCGTACTTCGACCATAAATTCCGCCACCGTATCGCGTACTGAACCCATGTTTCTCCAGGCTTCACCCTGGCATTGATCAATGCCGTGATTCGGGTGCGTTCGCTAGCGCTTGCGAAACACTGGGTGAATAGCAACTCCATCTCTGCAAATGTCTTGACAGAGTCATTTAGGAGTTCGGAATACCACTCGAATGCTATCTCCGACAAGCTGCCAACGAATTGGAGAAGTAATAGCTTATCGCCGCCTCCGGTGTTACCGCACAAGGCTCTGAATTGAGCGACGTGCTGATGCGGATTTCCCGTCCCCTTATATACGTGGAATTTTGGGATCGTGTATCCCGGCAGGTACTTTATTTGGTCATACCAACCCGGATAGGGTCATCCAGTTTTAACAATTTGCCCAGCCGCTTCATTTGCCTGATGAACTCGTATCTGCTGAGCGATGTAATCATCCAGGGCGGCTTTTGAGATGGTCTCCTCCTTGGCCGCTAACAGAGCCGGAAGAGGATTTGATGTCTCTCCTCTATCATCTTCAATTATTACTGGAGGGTCTTTGGCTGGAGGGTCCGGCTGGATCATCATGTCCACCATATCTTAGAATAGAAGGGCCATTTTTTAATATATTGAACGCTTGTTCTGCGGCCTCTTTGTCCTTCTTCTCAAGCATTCTCAGAAGGAATTCAGCACCAGTTTCCTGCTCACGGCGATGCTCTGAGGATGTCTCCGGGCTTGCTTTCGGTCTCGTAAGTGCAGCCATAGCTATTAGCATCTCATGGAGTTTTTGTTGTTTCTGCTCCTGTGCCTTAGTCACTGATCGCGTAAGCGGTCGATGACCTATGGAGATACGGCTATCCTCTTTTCCGGATGCCATATAGACGGTATACACCACCATGCCCCCAGACTTAGGGCGTTTAGGCTCAGTGTTCTTGAATTTCGTCGCAAACACCGGGATTTCCTCCAGCTTTGTTCTCTTATGAGCGGTCGAAGTTGAGGGGGCCGTTGCAGCGGGCACCCAAACAAATGACATCTTTTGTGGCTTGACAGAGTGGTCGTCTTCCCGCTAAACTTTCACCTTTTTCTTTCGGCGAGAGTAATCTTGATCAATCACCGAGTCTTGGACTTGTCGCCAAACTTTATAAATTTTAGAGGACAGCCGCTGAGGGGGCTGCTCTGGCTTCGCCTTTATGATCTTTTCAATAGGCGGAGGAGACTTTCTTAGCACGACAGTTGGCGAATTCCTGCGCACCCAGTTAGTAGTTCAAAGCTGTTCCCAGTTGGAACAACAGCATCAACTTCCACCATTGGAGCTAGCGGAGTCAGTCCAGAAGGGGAATTGCCCCCATCTTTCTTCACTCGGCGCCAGTGGCGACGTCGGGCATGTCATGCTTCCTGGATCACCTCCGCTGTTGGATCAGCTTTTTCATTCTCCCTGTTCTGATGAGAGTCTGCTGTTAGCGCCAGCATGTCAAAGACAGATGCTCACTGAGAGGGAATGGCCAATCTTGAAAAGGCCGATTTTTGTGCAGGGAAAACGGCCTTGGTTACTTCACCCGGAGTGGGAGCTGATACGTCCAGTCTTGTGAAGACCGACCCCTTAGCCGGAGAAGCCGCCTCGGTGACTTCAGGAGTAGGAATGGCTATCCGCTTCGGGATAACGCCTTATGGTATTGCGGGCTTCTTCATGGGCCCATTGGAGCTTTGGCCTAGCTTGCTGAAAACTGAGGCGCTTGGTTTGGGCGACCCGTTAAGAGGGGCCGCAGTAGTGTTAAGCCGATCAAAGACCGACTTCTTCTGAACTTCTTGTAATGGTACAGGGGCGCTGAAGCTTGTTGGCGAGATCATGGTCTCGAAGAATAACCCAGTGGTGGCTTGGGTCACTTGTTCCACTGGCATCGTAAACAGGGAAGCTGGTTGGGGCCCGTAGGTTACTACTCCAGATGAGGCGGAACGAGAGTTGCAGTTGCAGTTGGAGCAGTTAGAGGCCATTGCTGTTCTTTCTTCTGCACGGGAGCAAAACAAAATCTTAGTACCTCGAACCCAATGGAAACCATATTAAACCGCGATTCGTTCGTGAACACGACATACAAAGTGTGGAGTGGAAAGAGGAAAAGGTCCCACCGGGCGTGCCAGAATCTGTTCCCCACCGAAAGGCGCGACCGGGACGTTGGGACGTCCAGGCCTGAATTTAGAGGGCAGATGCTGTTTGGTGCTATCCGTCCACCTCTCCGAAGATGCCAAGTTGATTTATGACACCATATATCGAAGGTTCAAACGGATGCGGCTGATGTAGCAGACTTCGTCAGATTCCCCCTCGTTGAGGGGTTTTTGATTGTGGGGACGCTCTTCCCTTCAGGTGCAAGCCCCTGCAGTTAATTACGCTATCGCATCGCGGTAACCACTTTCTCCTTCTCCAGATGGTCACTTCGTGTCGTGTGTGTTTATTTTGTTTTTGTTTGCCCGTGGATTGTATACGGAGACTAATTTATGTTGTTGCCCGTAGGGCGTGGATTAGTCCAAACCGTATTTTCTTAGATTTGGGTTTGGGGTTGGGTTTATGGATACGTTAGTCTCATTTAAGACTAAGATCAACTTAAACGTTTGTTAAGGATATGTTAGTCTAATTTTAGACTAAGATCAACCTAACGGGATCGTTTAGATCCAACAAAAGAGCATTTGGCCTCTGTTGTTATGTTTAGGGACAGTGCGGTCCATTAGTTTAAGGACATTACGGTCCAATGTTAGTTTAAGGACATTATGATCCATGAGTTTAAGGACCCCACAGTCCGAGGTTAAGGACATCATAGTCCATGGGTTTATGGACCCCACAGTCCATTGTTTAAAGATGTCATAGTCTATAAAGTTTAAGGACATCATAGTCCATGAGTTTAAGGACCCCACAGTCCATGGAATGTTTGGTTATCGGGACTTGTCTCCTCTCTGAAGACGTTGAAGGATTACAACGACAAATATCAAAGGAGTGAAGAGATGTACCCTTGAACAAATATTGGTTGGGAGATCTGTAGTCCAATTGGGACTAAGATCAAAAGATTTAAGAGCACATGGGCTCAATTAATCTGAATGCGGGATTAATGGCCAACTTGGGCTTGGCCCACTTAGTTAAATGTAAAACATTTGACATTGCAGGGCATTAATTTGAGTTCTTACAATATTTTTGTCTTTTACTGAATGCTGAGCATTCATCATACCTCTGGGCTTTATAGAACAATTTATGTTCTCTTAGAGCACACGTGAGGAGCACATGGCGCACTTGGCGCTTTGCGCCAGTCAAAGAGCACAGAGCTCTTCTGCTGGGTAGCGCAAACGTGAGGAGCATGTGGCGCGCTTGGCACTAAGCGCCAGATAATGGGCGCATTGCGCCAATTTATGAGCGCAAAGCGCTGTTTGTTCAGTGGAGCACACGTGAGGAGAACGTGGTGCGCTTGGCGCTGAGCGCCAGCCCAAGAGCACAAAGCGCTATCTGTTAAGTGGAGCACACATGAGGAGCACGTGGTGCGCTTGGTGCTGAGCGCCAGTCCAAGAGTGCAAAGCGCTAGTTTATGAGCGCAAAGCGCTGTTTGATCAGTTTTATGATCTGAGAAATAAATTCTCGTTTATAAGAGACTTTGTCTCAAGTTTCTAAGAACAAAAGTTCTTATTTTATAGGAGATGTTTCAATCTCTAATTTTTATGAAAGGCTTTGCCTTTATGGATCTTTGATCCTAAGAGAATTGACTTATTCTCCCCCCTTTATTTTATAATGAGATGTTCATGATCTCTTTGTGTAAAAGACCTTAGTCTTATATATCTATGATCTGTGAGAAAGAAGTGAATTCTTCTTCTTAATATGAGATGATTTCATCTCTCTGTTTATTTTTACCTTGAAGAAAATCTTCTTTTTTTGGGAGCTTGGCTCTTCTTTCTGAGATTTCTCAAACTTTATGGGGGGGTTCCTCTCTATGTTTTTTGTATCCTGAGACTTGAAGTCTTGGGGCTTTTATATAGGGCGAGCTGATTTGTTCAATCGGTTAAGGAGATCTTTTCTCCGATTGATTTGGGGAATCCCCACCGTTGGATCTTTGATCCAAGGGCTTCTGATTTACAGTAGGCAATTTTCTTGTTTTTAACAAGATTGGGAAATCTTTCCCCATATAAAATTTATTCTGTAATTTTTTGGTGATTTTTAATCACCTTTTGATCATAGATCCAACGGTGCTCTGATTTACAGAGCACAGTCTTCTTGTTTAGAAAGATTTTGAGGAATCTTTCCTTAACAGAATTTTATTCTGGTTAATTGATGATTTATCATCTTTATTAGATCATTGATATGAAGGTGGGGAGCTTTTAGTTCCAGCGCTAGCGCACTCGTGCTTTGCACGTGGTGCGCTTCTTAGAGTGCAGCGCTCTTAGCGCTAGCGCACACGTGCTTTGCACATGGTGCGCTGCTTAGGGCGCAGCGCACTTGGTGCTGCAATGAAGCGTTACTTCATTTTAAAATTTGAACCTTGATCAGAGTTTTGCTCTGATTGGGGGAAACAGATAGTTCAAGTGTTCAGTTAAGAGGTATGGCGATGAAGAGATAATGAGAAAGGAATAAGTGAGATAGAAATGAGTGATGTATGAAGAAAAGAGAGGGAGAGGTGAGGATAAGGGTGAGTGCACCATGCAATAACTCTCACATAAATGCAAGCCATGCTCTCAAGTGAGTCACCATGCCACCTCTCTCCAAACAAAACCCAATGGAAATATCTCACTCAAAATATCAAGAGGTTAAGGTTAACAAGGATTAGATTAGGTTAAGTTGTCATGGTTACTAAACCTAGATTATCACAAACACACCCTCATATAAACATGCACAAGTGTGTGAAAGGCATAACAAATAATAATAAAATATTGATTAAATGTTATAAAATGTGAGGAACCCGAATTGGTAAACTTTTTACCAAAAACCGACATTACCGTCTAAACTAACACTAATTTATATCTAAGGCGTTATAGAAAAGTAATGCCTAAACAGTGATATAACAGGAATGAAAAGTACTGAAAAGAAATGTACAAGTATCTAGAGCTCAGGGTCGAAGGCTAGCTGGTCCAAGTCCTCACTGGTGCGCTCGATTTCCTTAAGATCCGAATCACCTGACAACATTCCAAGAAGACAGAAAAGGAATGTCGTCTGTGAACAATCGCTCGGTAAGTCCCAAAGATAAGGGAGAAGTAGAATAGTCAGAGAGAGTGAGTGTGTAGCTTTTAAACTCGTATTATATTGTTATAATGTTGTATTTAGGGTTAATGCTGTTGTTTGTAGTTTGGTATAGAAGAGGCCAGTATATATGAGAGGAGTCTCAGTAGACCACAGACTAAGGTGGACGGAAAGTACAAGGAACCGTTCAGCCACGGTACAACGACAATTGAATTCCGGTTAGGTGTCTTAATGGTTGCAGTCGCGTGCCACTTCTAACACCTTCCGTACCAATCTACCGCTTAAACCCCACGATATCTTGATTGTATTGTTTGTGTTCTATTGTAAATTGTATTGTCTTGTATAGATGGATGACTTGCCTAAACCATGATATCAGTAAATGGATATAACTGGAGAATCATGTAGATGGATGTATATCCATGGTTCAGTTCAGTCAAGTTGAATAGATTGATAGATTGAACAGATTGAATATATGGATTCATATTGAATTGTTATATATACTTGAATCTCATTCAAGTCAGATTGATTATATTGAGACTCCGTCTGAGTCAGACAATTAGAAAAGAAATTGAATCATGAGTTAGGTTTTGGTGTTATCGGTAACCGCTACACATGGACGGCAGGATTTCTGTATTTTTCAAAGACGATTACCGTGTTGATAACACTGTTTTTTAAGTTGTCTAACTTAAATAGGGAAGCACCCATATCTCCGGCTCCCTGAGACTCAAGTGACTGGTCCCGCTTAAACATATGTTTACTAGGGTCCTTATTGTAATTTAGTATAACTTGAGGGGGTTTTATATAAAAATAATTTTGTACAATTTTCAAAATACACCTCAAGTATTTTATTATCGTCTTAAAAATTTTCATTGATGTATATTTTATCATTGTGACATTTCTAGTGAATAAAACCTATTTTTCATAATATATGGTATTTATTTGTAATATTGGAATTTGTATGGTATTTTCTAGTAAATGAGATGTTTTTCTTGAATTTTGGAAATGCGGAATATTATAAATATTAAAAATAGATATTTTGATATTAATTACATATAAAATTACAAAATAATTTAATTTTTTTTTCTAGAAATATCATTTTCTTAATATTTGTATCTTAAAATGTTTCGAGACGGTATTCTCCTTGCAGTAGTCTGCATCTCGCACTACTAAGCCCGAGGATGTGCAATAATTTGCACCATCCCGAACAGGTTCCCCAAAATGGGTTGTAGCGTCGCATTGCAAAGATTTTTTAAAAATACATATCTTGTAGAAAACGGTTTTTATAAGTTTGAGGTAGTTTTGTGTAAAATCGTATTTTCCCAAAAATATGTTCCCAAAGATCATCGTGCTATGTTGCATATGACTGTTGTGAGGAGGTAGGTCATTACCTCGTGAACTATCTAAAGGTATATCAAGGGGTAATAATTTTTTATGTCAAAACTAAACTATATGGTATTTTTCTGTAAAAGTGCTATAAAAATTGAAATATAAATTCTTTTGATATGAAACTTGTCAATATGTTTTGTTAATATTTAATGATAATGATGTGAGAGGTCGGTATTATTGTGTTTAAGAAAAATATGATTTTTAAGGAAAAACCGAATCGGAAGTCGGATTAACTCCACTTCCATCGGGTTTTAGAATTTTAAACTTTTAGAATAGTAAAAAGAAAGGGAAGAAGGGACTTACTGGTTTGTTGATTAGAGAAGAGGAAAAGGAGGAAGTAGGAGGTGCCGGTGCGTCGTTTCGTCGCTAGAATCTCCTTGGGTCGCAGTCGGAAGTTCGCCGGAGCTTCGCCCTTTGGTAACTCCACTTGGTCACAAAAAGTTTAGGAATTTTTCTTAAGAGTTTGGACAGGAATTTTAGTATGAAGGGTGTGAAAAATTGAGTGGATATTTATAGGAAAAACTAGGGTTAGGGTAGATGAAAGGGTGTGAGAAAATTGTATTAAATTTTGCAATTAAAAATTAAAAGAAAGTGTTTTAATTCTCTGTTTAATTTCAGAGGTTTTAAACAGTGCAGGGGAGTGGGGTAGGCCAACAGTTGCGTATGAGTCAAGAAAATCGGGGATCCAACTCACCTGAACCGGCGCCGCCGGCCGATTCGGCCGAGTCGCCGACCCGAGTTGGCCGGGACTTGTCGCCACGTGTCCCTCGTCGATTGGTCTACCTCCTGGACTCGTTTGTTTTATATGTGACTTTTGGTTTTTACGAGTTATGCACGTGTAGACTCTTGGGCTTCTAAAAAAATTAAAAGAAAACTAATTAAAAATTAATGTGGTTGATAGGATTTGAAGTCTAGTGCTTTGGTTCAGCAGTGCAAGGTCTTACCAATGAGCTACAAGCTCCTTCTTGCTATTAAAACGCATATCAAATACTTATAGTATTCACAGGAAATGTAAATACCCCAAGTATACATTAACTTTAAATCAAATTTATGTGCACAAGAAATGGAGTTGTTACAGTCTACCCTCCTTACAAAAATTTCATCCTCGAATTTTACAATTTATTTTAAGGACTAGTTTACAAATAGGTGAGGATATCTTGCACGCATCTCATTTTCCCTTTCCCATGTCGATTCTCCTGGAGTGTCTTTTCTCCACATCACTCAAACCAAGTTGACTTTCTTGTTCTAAAGTAACTTCACTTTCCTGTTAAGGATCTCAACAGGTTGTTGCTCACAAGATAAGTCGGACTGTACGGTGTGCTCGGAATGATCGAGAATATAGCTGGGGTCACTCACATACCTTCTGAGTTGGGATATGTGGAACACATTGTACACTCCTTCCAATGATGGGGAAGTGCCAAGCGGTATTCCACTTCACCGAGTTGTTCGGGTATGTCGAACGGTCCAATGTATTTCGGACTTAGCTTACCCCGTCTTCCAAAATGAATCACTCCACGGTTTGGTGATATCTTTAAGAATACGTGATCTCCCGGCTGGAACTCTATGTGTCCTCTCTTCGCAACAGCCCAGTGCTTCTGTCGAACTTGGGCTATGTGCATTCTTTCCCTGATAGTACAAACTACATCAACAGTTTCTACTATCATCTCTGGTCCAAGGAGTTCTCTATCTCCGATGTCGTCCCAACATAATGGCGAATGATACTTCCTTCCATAAAGCTCTGCAAAGGGTGTCATTCTTATGCTTTCTTGGCAGCTGTTGTTGTATGAAAACTCCACAAGATGTATGTGATCTTCCCACGATCCTCCGAAGTCCAACATGCACGCTCTGAGCATATATTCCAAGATATGAATAGTTCGCTCAGACTGACCATCTGTTTGTGGATGATAAGCCATGTTGAAGTTCAGACTTGTTCCCAAGCTCGGTTGCAGACTTTGCCAAAATTGCGATCGGAACGTGGTGTCATGATCGGAGACAATGCAGACCGGTACTCCATGAAGTCTCATAATTTCCTGTATGAGTTCATGAGTATTAGAGAAAGTACATATTTGACGATTTAAAATTTTAGATTCTTACCTCCATGTACTTTGCTAATGTCTCAGTAAATTGGCCAACTCGAAATGGGATGAAGTGAGCCGACTTTGTGAGTCGATCCACGATAACCCATACCACATCGTTACCCTTTGTGCTGCGAGGGAGTGCAGTCACAAAATCCATTGTAATGTGTTGCCACTTCCATTCAGGGATAGGTAACGGTTGAAGTAATCCAGCAATCCTGTAATGTTCAGCCTTTACTTGCTGACACACCAAGCATTTAGCGACGCTTCTGGCTATTTCACGCTTCATTCCATGCCACCAGTAATTCTGACGTAGATCTTTGTACCTCCAGGGTATACTGAGTAGGGAGAGCTGTGAGCTTCTTTCATTAACTCTTCCCGAACATAACCTTTTGGTACACATAATCTGCTGCCGTATCTCAAAGATCCGTCTTCATGGATGATGAAGTCTGTTCTGAGTCCATTCTCTACTTGTTCTCTAATCTTTTGCAACTTAGCATCACTTGCTTGAGCTGCTTTGATCTGATTGACAATGGTAAATTGAACTTGTAAATTCATCAAACTTGAAGCGTTACCTGGCATGACTATTTCAATCTCTATCTGATGCAATTCTTGTTGAAGCTTCTACTGTGCGGTGAGATTCATTGCTAATAGTTGGCGATTAAGGGTATCAGGTACCACATTCACCTTCTCTGGGTGATATTGCAGGTTGATGTCAAAATCCGCCATGAGTTCTAACCATCGTCTCTGCCGCATATTAAGATCCTTCTGAGTAAACATATATTTCAGACTCTTGTGATCTGTGTATATTTTCACTCGTTCACCAAGAAGATAATGGCGCCAAATCATGAGAGCAAAAATTACGGCCGCCAACTCCAAATCATGCGTCGGATAATTGCGCTCATGAATCTTTAGTTGTGTTGAAGCATACACCACAACTCTTCCGTGCTGATGTAGAACACATCCTAATCCCTTACCGGATGCATCGCAGTATACTTCGAAACCTCCAGTTTGATTCGGTATCACGAGAATAGGCGCTGATGTCAACCTTGACTTGAGTTCTACGAAAGCTTGTTCGCATGCTTCTGACCACACGAAGTCTTCATCTTTACGTGTGAGCTTGGTCAGGGGTATTTCTAACTTCGAAAAGCCTTCAATGAATCTTCTTTAATATCCAGCTAAACCTAAGAAACTTCGAATGTCTTTCACTGACTTTGGTGTCGGCCATTTGCTCACTGTTGAAACTTTTGCTGGATCTACAGAGATTCCTTCACTTGATACGATATGTCTAAGAAAACCAACTTGATCTAGCCAAAACATGCACTTGCTGTACATGGCGTAGAGTTGATGTTGTGGTAGAGTTTCTAAGACAATTCGTAGGTGCTCGGCATGTTCTTTCCGACTCTTAGAATACACCAGGATGTCATTGATGAAGATAACAACAAACCTGTCTAAGTACTCCCGGAAAACTTGATTCATCAGGTTCATAAATATTGCTGGTGCGTTGGTCACTCCAAATGGCATCATAAGAAATTCGTAATGTCCATAACGAGTTCTGAATGCCATTTTATGGATATCAGATTCCTTGACCTTCACCTGATGATAAACTGAACGAAGATCTAACTTGGAGAGAACACAAGATCCACTTAGCTGATCGAATAAATCATCGATGCGCGGGAGTGGATACTTGTTCTTTATTGTTACTTCGTTCAAGGCTCTATAATCAATACACATTCGATATGAACCTTATTTCTTCTTCACATGTAGAACTGGAGATCCCCAACTTGAAGTGCTGGGACGAATCCATCCTTTCGCTAATAATTCGTCCAACTGAGTTCGGACCTCCTTCAAACCTTCCGGACTTAATCGATAAGGTGCTTTGATCACCGGTTGTGTTCCTGTTACTAAATCAATGCTGAATTCAAGAGCTCGATCGGGAGGCAAACCTGATATATTGTCAGGAAACACATCGTCGAACACTTGAACCAGTAAAACCTGCAGGGCCACTAGTAAAATCTGTCATGCCCCGCTCTCCAGTATACGGGCAGAGGACGCGACGAGGCTGCTACGTATTTACTCTGAAGTAAACACGCTGAGCGTATCTAAGCAATATAAATAAAATGCACAAGAGACAAAGACAATAGATATAAATTGAACAACAAATTTATTTATTAACTTTCTTTTGTACAATGCATCTGAAAAGTAAATACATGAAATGAAAAGCAATGCCTAAACAGTGGCATAACAGGAATGAAAAGTACTGAAATGAAATGTATATGTATCTAGAGCTCAGGGTCGAAGGCTAGCTGGTCCAAGTCCTCGCTGGTGGGCTCGATCTCCTGAAGATCTGAATCACCAGACAACATTCCAAGAAGAAAGAAAAGAAATGTCATCAGCGAACAATCGCTCTGTAAGTCCCAAAGATAAAGGAAAAGTAGAATAGAAAGAGAGAGCGTGTGTAGCTTTTAAAGTTGTATTATATTGTTATAATGTTGTATTTGGTGTTAACGCTGTTGTTTGTAGCTTGGTACAGAAGAGGCCAGTGTATACGAGAGGAGTCTCAGTAGACCATAGACAATGGTGGACGAAAAGTACAAGGAACCGTTCAGCAACGGTACAACGACAATTGAATTCAGGTTTGGTGTCTTAATGGTTGCAGTCTCGTGCCACTACTAACACCTTCCGTACCAATCTATCTCATAAACCCCGCGATGTCTTGATTGTATTGTATTGTAAATTGTATTATCTTGTATAGATGGATGACTTGCCGAAACCATGATATCAGTAAATGGATGTAACTGGAGAATCATGTAGATGGATGTATATCCATGGTTCGGTCCGGTCATGTTGTATAGATTGAACAGATTGAATATATGGATTTATATTGAATTGTTATATATACTTGAATCTCATTCAAGTCAGATTGATTATATTGAGACTCGGTCTGAGTCAGACAATTAAAAAACAAATTGAATCCTGAGTTAGGTTTTGGTGTTATCGGTAACCGCTACACATGGACGTCAGGATTTCTGTATTTTTCAAAGACGATTACCGTGTTGATAACACTGTTTTTTAAGTTGTCTATCTTAAATAGGAAAGCACCCATATCTCCGGCTCCCTGAGACTCAAGTGGCTGGTCCCGCTTAAACCTATGTTTACTAGGGTCCTTATTGTAATTTAGTATAACTTGAGGGGGTTTTATATAAAAATAATTTTGTACAATTTTCAAAATACACCTCAAGTATTTTATTATCGTCTTAAAAATTTTCATTGATGTATATTTTATCATTGTGATATTTCTAGTGAATAAAACCTATTTTTCATAATATATGGTATTTATTTGTAATATTGGAATTTGTATGGTGTTTTCTTGTAAATGAGATGTTTTTCTTGAATTTTGGAAATGCGGAATATTATAAATATTAAAAATATATATTTTGATATTAATTACATAAATATTTACAATATAATTTAATTTTTTATTTTTTCTAGAAATCTCATTTTCTTAAGATATTTATATTTTTAAATCTTTCGAGACCGTATGCTCCTTGCGGAGATCTGCATCTTGCACTACTAAGCTCGAGGATGTGCGATAATCTGCACCATCCCGAACGGGTTTCCCATAATGGGTTGTAGCGGCGCATTACAAAGATTTGTTAAAAATACATATCTTGTAGAAAAAGGTTTTTATAAGTTTGAGGTAGTTTTGTATAAAATCGTATTTTCCCAAAACTATGTTCCCAAAGTTCTTCGTGCTATGTTGCATATGAGTGTTGTGAGGAGGTAGGTCATTACATCATGAACTACCTAAAGGTATAGTAAGGGATAACAAAGTTTTATGTCGAAACTAAACTATATGGTATTTTTCTGCAAAAGTGCTATAAAAGTGAAATATAAATTCTTTTGATAAGAAACTTGTAAATATATTTTGTTAATATTTAATGATCATGATGTGAGAGTTTGGTATTATTGTGTTTAATAAAAATACGATTTTTAAGGAAAAACCGAATCGGAAGTCGGATTAATTCCACTTCCGTCGGGTTTTAGAATTCTAAATTTTAGAATAGTAAAATGAAAGGGAAGAAGGGACTTACGAGTTTGTTGATTAGAGAAGAGGAAAATGAGGAAGTAGGAGGTGCCGGTGCGTCGTTTCGTCGCCGGAAACTCCTCGGGTCGTCATGGGATGTTCGTCGGTGCTTCGCCCTTTGCTAACTCCACTTGCACACAAAAAATCTAGGGATTTTTCTTGAGAGTTTGGACAGGAATTTAAGTGTGAAGGGTGTGAAAAATTGAGTGGGTATTTAAAGGAAAAACTAGGGTTACGGTAGATGAAAGGGTGTGTGAAAATTGTATTAAATTTTACGTTTAAAAATTAAAAGAGCGTGTTTTAATTCTCTGTTTAATTTTAGAAGTTTTAAACAGTGCAAGGGGGTGAGCTAGGTCAACAGTTGAATATAAGTCAAGAAAATCGGGGATCCAACTCACCTGAACCGTCGCTGCCGGCCGATTCGGCAGAGTTGCCGGCCCGAGTCGGCCGAGTCGAGCCGAGACTCGTCGCCACGTGTCCCTCGTCGATTGGTCTACCTCCTGGACTCGTTTGTTTTATATGTGACATTTGTTTTTTACGAGTTATGCACGTGTAGACTCTTGGGCTTCATGAAACCCGTGTCCAGTATCGACACGTAAATCCTTATATCTCGGGCTTTGACAGTCCGGATCGGCCTACAGGCTCCGTCAGTCCGGATTGGCCCATATCCATCTCACAACTCCGGTCGGTATCCTCCGGATAACCGCCGAGTCCAAATACTATCACCGGTAGGTAGTGCTCCCCTATCAGGCTCACCGCCTGACTATACGAGTCTTCTTTCCCCGGGGTATCTCACCGGGTCAACCATGTACCCGCAGACGGTGCTTACCGCTCCTCGAATCGGGATTCACATACCAATCTAGAAACCGAGAAAACTCATGGTGGATGTCTCGAAATATCATATCAAGAGAAACCGGGTTTTTAAAACAATACATACTTTCTTTTGAAATATAACCGCGGTTCTCAAATCCAGAATCTCATGAGAACATCATCTCAATGCGTATAATCATAAAGCATGATGTATGCAAACATAGAACAGAAATGTGCGCATATCAAGTATATCATGCGACATAGTATAGTGATATGAGCATAGGAAGTATATCATGCAACATAGCATAATGATGTGAGCATAGCAAGTATATCATGCCAACGAGTCATGTAACAGTACTGAACAATTAAGAGTAATAACATGATGTAGAAATTCTACTGTGTAAGTAACATAGAAATTCTCGATGATGAAAGTGTGTGAGCCGGAAATCTGTGTAACTGTAATATACGCATCATCGATAATTGTGTAGGTGTAATAGCACAGTTATATATAATTCAATGAGAATATCATGTACGAACCATAAAGTACATCGTACGCAAAATGTTATAGGGTATATGTATCTAATCTAATATTTACGTAAAGGCTAAACTAAGCGGTAAAGGCAGGGATTAGATATCTATAATATCTCCGAGTCGGTGAATCTATCAATCGACATCCAACCTCATAACATCACGTACGGTATAATCCTCGTACATCATCTTCTAGTCAAGGGTATGGATCAATCATCTGGTAAAGTATCGCATGCGGCGACAACAAACAAAATAGGGATTCTATTGACCTATACAACAATGAGGGTACGGATCTAAAATCTCGTACGACATCTCACTCATCATTCACATAATTATATATATACCTATATCTCAGGTCACATCCGTATCAATCTCATATCAGGGGACCGACTAAGGTATCAATTATCTCATATCGCCTCACAACCGCAACGACATATCAAACTAAGTCATCAAATCTCATCGTATACTCTTTTCACCAGATCAATATCTCACATCAAGTCATCTTATTAATTTCATGCCATATTTATCGATCTCATAACATGCCACTATAATCTCATACTGATTCTCTTGCAACTATATATGTATATATCGTGATTCACATTCACGTTTCATATCCATATATATCAATTTGAGACATCCTTTCTATCACATCATTTCACACTAAACCATTAACTATAACCTTAAGTCATGGCATATCTTGTCTCCAAACTATAAATCACATATCAATATTTGCGGGGGTGCTATACCCCATCCACCTGACTTCCCTCATAGATATAAATCTACTCACCTGCAGAACTCCTTGTTCAGCCGTGTCGATGTGCTTCGTCGTCTCGGAATCCACGCGAAGGTACCTAAAATAAATACACAGTCGCAATGCTATGAAAATCAAGTCCGGAAAACCGATACGGCACACGGTGCACTCATACGTTAGAACCTATAGCCTACGCATGCAAAAACAACTAAACAACCCTCGTCGTTGACGTACAAAGATTTAACGACCCAATACAATATCAAATACCACAACCAAGAATTACAATATCGGAAAACATAACCAAAACCGCCCCAATATGCTCCCAGATTTTAGCTCAGGTAATCTGGGACAAAACAAAAAAATACAATAGCTATGTTATAAGGTATGTGAGCTATAGGCAAAACCCCAACAACAATGCCCAAATTTTGGCCGGCCTAACTGCTACAGTAACCGCCCCCGTCGGCCCCACCTTGGAATTTGGGTCTCGTATTCTCGTGGTGGTCTCCTATTGGTCTAACTAGATTAATGTATATGTTTGATTTTTTTTATAAAGGTCCCGGGTTGCTCCAAATTTCCTGTAGACCTCCAAAAATATCACAAAACCGACACAGAAAGTTTCTAAGTTTGTGTATTGGGTTCGATTCTATGGCCCAGGTCAGGAAAATCATCACTAAGGTTCTACAACACTCACTACACCTTCATTACCTCTTTACAAGTCCACAAAACAACTAAACATCAACTTGGAAATTTCCAAGATCATCAAATCATATCGGTTTAACTCTAAACTAACAATAGGATAGACTAAACACAATAACTTAACTAAAGTCTAGAATTATATCTCATTTGGCAACGCAAGAAAATTCTTGGGTTGCTCAAAGTCTTCAAAATCCAACTTTGATTGGTCCACAGTGTTGAGGGTGAAGTTGTGCATCTTTTTAATGAAGCTAGTATAGGGTTTTAGCAAGGTTTTTGGGGTGATCCATGGAGGTAGAGGAGGGGGAGGAAGAGATGAAGGAGATGAAGGAGGAGTTGAGGAAATAAAATGAAGAAGAAAGAAATGATGAATTGGTCAAGGGGCTCTCTCTCTTTCTCACTCTCACCCTCTTTCATGGCATGCTCCCATGCCATCATGTGGTCCCCCCATTTCTCTCTCCTCAATTATCCTCTCATGTCTTCTCTTTTCTTTTTCTTTTCTTTTACTTCACTCATTAAGACCAAACACATAACACAAATAAAATAAACTTACAAGCAACAAAATATAACATGTCATGGTGCAGTAACCATGGTTAATTAGAAATACGGATTTGGCACAATCGTGATTAGTAGTGCACTAATCGAGTTTAATTTAAACTTGCATATAATTTATTATAAAATGCCCAAATCCGATAAATATATTTTTAAATGTATAAATCATTTTAATCTCCAATTATTTCACAAATATTGGTATATATTTATACCATTTTACGAAAACCCCAAATTCGCAAATCGAATAGTTTTTGCAAAATATATTATTTCAATATTAAATTCCGAAATAATATTTTATATTTCTGAAATGTTACAATCTTCCCCTCTTAAATAAATTCGGTCCCCGAATTTAAATTTAAATCCCCAAATACTAAAACATTTCAATAATCAGCTCAAATCACGGGGCTCTGAAATCACGGAAGATATTGAAATACCACAGCGCATCGTGTGCGCCTGGAAATGAGTATGGAACTCAAAATCGAACTCCGTCAAGCATCACGCAATAATCGGAGTTACAATGGAGATACAGATCTCGAAATCCACTACTGAAATCTAATATACACTAGTCGAATACTATATTACTTTTATAGTACGCATACTTGGAAAAAATCTCCTAAAACTGAATAAAACACATGCAAAATATTTTCTGAATCACCGTGTGATGCGTAACTCACGGCACAAGTGACGAAAACTCATTTGTAAAGTAATAAATATACGTTCATATATGTTTTGCTCAAATATACGTTCTGCCGTTTTGAAATGTCCCAAAAGGTTTTCCTTCATAAATGTTCGTGTCGCTCGCGGACACGTAGGAAGTAGCGAGACTATAGCTCCTTTTTGAAAATCTCTTGTTAAAATTTTAATGCATGTAAAGTACTCAGGTACCGTCCTCAAATCAGTCCTGTTCGGCTACTATATAATATAGTGCCCATCTTGAAAACAAAGTGCTCAAGAGCAAAACCAGCCTTGAAAGGCGTATCCAACAATCACGTGCCTCTGGTGTCAACGGAAATCAAAGCCAAATACAAGTTCTACGAATGTGCACAAAACCGAACTAAGTGTAATGGGTGTGCACGAAAGCATCTGTCTAGTGCAACGGATGTGAACGACAATAATATCAAGTGCATTTATAGTGCATGAAAATCTCAAACCAGTGCAACTAACATGCACGAATGAAAATCCCAATCGAGTGCATCCGGTGTGCACAAAATCACATCTCATATCATGCGCCCAACATGTGCGAAAATCCAAATCAAGTGCATCCGTCATGCACGAATGAAATCTAAATCATGTGCATCCAACATGCACGAAATCAAATCAACAGTATGGAATCCTCGAAACTATAAATACGTGCTACGAAGGCACAAATCGATACCAAGTGCAATAGATATGCACAAAATGCAAATACCCAGTAGGTGCAGCCATGGTGCATGAAAACAATATCATGAAACTCAATCATCAAAGCTCAAATCCAAGCGATATAAGCGTGATACTTGGATCACAAACACAAATCGCGACAAATGATATTGAGGTACACCTCCTACAATGTCGAAAAATGCCGGTGCGCCTAAAACTGGCAGAGCAAGAATATCCGCTTGCTTCCTGATCACGGTCTGGCGTCCTATGTCTCTGGGTCCTCATTTTCTCTGTAGATTACCAATCTCGCAATCCATCGGCTCGTCGGCCCGGCCAGGTGTACTAACGGAAACAATTTTGCTCTGACACTCCTCTGGTCATCTCTCGGCCAATTAGTATGACCACTCATAAAGCAGCACGTCACTGGCGTCGGCCTCTGGCCCTCTGAATACACGTGACACAACAGATCCTAGGTGTAAATCATATCGCAGCAGTGTCCTGGAAGGAACCTGCTCAAGGTCTCTTCCAATCTCGGCTATGCCGAACTATACAGAGGCTGGTACTCTTACATAATCTTTTCTCGTTTCTTGGACATCTGCGTTCTCAGCACTGCATTTCCCCGCGAACTGGCCGTATCCCAATGCCTCTGTATACATATCAGATCTCTAATATCAACGGGGAGTAACAACATCTCGTTAACATCTCACACGAACCTCTTGTTCCACTCGTCTTTATTATCTCCCACTTTGACGTCATGTCATGCTATCTGTGTAATGCAACTGTTCTCGGCTACAGTCAATCCGGAGTCTCTCACACGGACTCGAAATTACGAACTCGGTATCTTCAGCACTCTGTAGAAGATATCTAGCCGAACACGTTGCTCATATCATAATTTTGCATTATTATATTCCGCATTCCTATTCATTTTACAAATAAACAGGTGCTTTTGATCCATGTCTGCTGCATAGTTGCAGGTTACAGGTTCTCGGAACAAAACAGTGAAAATGAAGAAAAGGCGATACAAAAGTGAGACTACGACCAACAAATAGAAGAATCTTGATCATGCCTAAAGTTTGAGGGACAAATGAAGATCACTGAACAATTTCTCAAAGTACAAAGGCAGCGCAAGGTTCAAGACTTCGACACGAAGCAAACGGTAAAAGTCCACGACATTATACACTGTGGAAATCTGGAAGAAACTAGAAGACATTCTGAAGAACCAAGAGAAGAAAAGCCAAGTAAAAAGCAACATGAAAACTACCAGAGAAACAGAGACCAAGAACCCACAATATGGCCGTGGAACGGCGGCCAAACATGCCTTCTGGCCGCGGATCCGCAGCCATATAGAGCACGTGTCGGTGCAAAGTTGTCGGCGGCGGCGGTGTGTGTAGGGTTCCTGGGCACTCTCATGAGGTCTCACAAGGCATCAAGCATGCCAATTTCAAAATTTACGGTGCCGAGAGACCCTAGACTACGGATCATTAACTAGATTTTAGGCGAACACATGCAACTAGTTAACAATTTAACTAAAAGAATGGAAATACAACCTTTGTAGATCCGGTCCTCCACCTCCATAGCTCCGCAATGAAGTCTCCTCGCTGTCTAAATGGAATCCCGGGCTCTAGCGTCGGCTTCATCGGAGAAATGGGCGGGCAAGGTCGTCGGCTTCGTGCCGAAGATGATCTACGTCGAAGCATCACAAGATCAAGCTCCCACTTCACCAAGACATGAAAACTTGCGAAGGAAACACCCTATACTACTTGGCAAGAGGTAGAGGATGAAGAAATAGGAGGTGGGTTCACTTTAGAATTGGATTTCGCACTCTTTTCATCAAATCACCATTGATGGAATCAAGCTTCTTCATCTTGAAGAAGAAGAAGAAGAAGAAGAAGATGATAATATCATAAGTATATTTTAAAAACAAAATAGAATCCACACTTATCATATCTTAACCAAGGTCAAGTGTAGAGAGTTAACTTGAGTTAGGTTGAATGGTTAGGGTTAGAGAAGAAGACAAGAATGGTTGCTTTGGTCAAAGCTTCATGAAGCTTCAACAAGCTTCATGAAAGAAAGAAAGAAACCATTTTTGTTTTTCTTTTATCTATTTCTTAAAAATGAATAGATAAATAAATAAATGAATAAAACCAAAACCCTAACCATTAACATAACAATGGTATAAGTCTTTACACAAACCCTAGCTATCATGTATCATCAAACATGATACAATCAAGTGCACAAAAATATATCACATATACGATGTGCACATGTGAGTGAGAAAAACCATCTTAAACGAACCGATATTAGTTAATGCAAAGTAATATATCAAATATATAATTATGCATTAAATCATTAAATCAACACTTGATTTAATGATCCGGTCATATCGCATATAACCGACTAATATCAACAGTAACTACTTATCGAATCAACACTTGATCCGATAACCCGGCTATATCACATATAATTGATCAATGTCACAAATCGCGAGAAACGAATACAGTATCACATACTGGTATCATTCTCGGTCTCGCACATATCTCATATGCGCTCCTATTTCGTTTCGCTTGAGCCAGGAAACCTCTGTGTAGGACTCTAAAGACTCGTCAATACGCCGGCAGCAGGTGATGATCATATCAAACACCCACAAGCCGCAAGCGGTCTGCTAAACGTAACGGCCACCCGGGTATTGAGCGATCAGAAGATCGACGAGCAAGCCCGCTCACACCTCTGTGAATCCAACCAGTAACACTTACCGTACAGTCCGGTCTCGTCGTCTGATATGTCGCATATCTCGCCTAGGGGTGGTAAACGTCAGACCCTAATAGCTCGATAAGTCGTGTCGATATGAGGTCTATAACAATTCGAGAAACTACTGGTAACACTTACCAGTAAATCTCAGCAACCCTGGCCAGGGATTTCCGGTTATAGCCAATCGAACACAGTGCAACATCAACTCCCTATACCGGGAGAGACGAATCCCCTCCTATCGCTCATTGCCTCCATGTGATTCGGGACTGTACCCAAAAGCCACCGTTTTGCACGCCCTCTTGGACATGGTAAGGTGGAAATCAAAGCACAGTGGGAACCACACAAGACTCTATGACGATCTCGGGTCAACAGACTACTCTGTACCAGTGTCACCAGAGAACTGCCATCTGACGTAAGGTATAATACCATCTGGGAGTTCTCGGCGAGTCCGTCCAGTGTACCCAGTCTCTACTGAGCACCCGTATATCATCTCCGATGTCAAAAACCAATGGATATGGGATCATCCATCGCCCATCTGTATGGGTCGAGAAGGTATACGCTAGTCTACTCTGGTATATCGATGCCCCGTCTCGATACACCCACGACTCGGGACCTTGAAGGATGTACTTATAGACTACCATGTCCCCACTAGTATGATCCGCATCATAGTCCAGGTAGTCAAGTACACCCTAAGGGCTTTACCAACATGAAACAGAGAGACAATCAGTATACACGTTAAGGTAAAGAGTAACCAGATAGCATACTATCATGTCGAGCAAGAAAGTCCTCCCTATATATGTCCCAGTATCCACTACAATATACATCCTATGTACAGTAATGGCCTCTAGGGCATACATATAACTAACAATCTCCCACTTGCACTAGGGCCATCTGTAGCAGTGGTTGTAGTATCTCATACTCAACCATCCCATAAAAGTCTCTCTCTGGGAATCGGCCTTCATGAGTGGATCCGCCGTGTTGTCCTCTGAGTCTGCTCTCCTAAGCTCGATCACCCTGGAGATCAACTATCTCCATGATCAGGTGATGCTGCCTCAGAATACGTCTGGGTCACTGATGGGACCGGGGTTCCTGGCATAAGCCACAACTCCATTGTCACACAATGGGAGGAACATGGTTCATCTCATGAACCAATATACACCCAAATAGCCTCTTTGGTAACATCTTAAGTAGCGATGTATCGTGCCTTTATCGTCTAGTATGCCACGGTATTTAGCTTGGAACTCTTCCAACATACCGTCCCTTTACTGAGGGTAAAGACAATGCCTGTGACTGACATTCGGTCGTCTTTATCACCATGGAACACTTCCAGTGATTCTCCCCAGGATCGATTGATACCATCTCACTACAACTAGTGAGTGTCCTATTATCCAATTAGATCTATCTCATAGATCCAAAACCTAGGATTTAGTAGGTATTACTTTGATCCTTTATGGAGAATCTCTGTGATAAGCGGAGATTGACCGAGCGTAGCATAGGAAACTCCTTTCTTATCAAGAGTATGTCATCCACGTACTCTACGAGGATCACCACCATACTCCCTACTACCTTTTTGTTTATACAAAGTTCATCTACCATTTTGATGAAGTCAAACTCTTTGACTACTACATCAAAACAGACGTTCCAACTCCGCGATGCCTGCTTTATCATATAAAACATCTTGCACACGTTTCCGCTGCTCCCACTGTCTACGAGGACCTCTGGCTGTGTACTTATAGACGCACTCTTCTAAAACATCATTTAGAAAAGCAGTCATGGCACCCAACCGCCAGATATCGTAGTCATGGTATGTAGCCGTGGCAAGTAGGATCTGGATGGACTTAAGCATAGCTACCTGAAAAAGGTTTCATCATAATCCACGCCTGGTAAATGATGGAAACTTTTAACAAGTCTAGCTTTGAATGTCTCAACTTTTCCATCTACACCAAGTAATCTTCTCAAGATATAGTTGCTCCTGATGGGGATTTAACCCTTCAGATATAGCAACCAAAGTCCATACTTTGTTGGTGTATAAGGATTCCATCTCAGATCGCTAAGCATCCAGCCATTCTTACAGAGTCCCACTCCTGATGGCCAGCTCGAAACTTGTTGGGTCATCATCTCATGATGCAATCCTCGCTCCCACTGTCATAGAGAAACCGAAGTATCTCTCAGGTGGGTGAGGAACCCTACTAGATCGGCGGAGAGGCTGAGGTTCGTTGGTTACTATTGAATCCTTCGGTTCTACCAAAATCATCAGCTGCAGTTTGTATAGCTGGAACATTTCCAGTTCTACATAACAAACCTTGCCTCGAGCTTGTCCGGATTTTTCTTTTAGACATAGGCTGGACAACCCCAGATCTTAACTAACTTAAGATATGGGCTCTTCCCTTTCCATATCTCATATGGAGTGGTAGGCTACTGATTTGATCGAAACCCTATTCAATAGGTATGCATCTTCATAAGTGCATAACACCCAAAAGGAAATAAGTAACTCAGTATTACTTATCATAGAGCACACCTTATCACATAGGGTGTGAGTGCTCCGCCCCGATATACCATCTGGCTATGGTGTATTCGGAGGAGTAATGCTGAGAGAGAATCTCATTCTCCTTTAGAATATTCCATGAATTCCGTGCTCAAGTATTCTCCTCCTTGATCTCATCAAAGGACATAATACTTATACCCGTATTTTGGTTCTCTACTTCTAACTTATATTCTGTGAATATCTCAAAAGGTTCGGACTTGTGTTTCAACAAGAACATAGATCTGAATCTCGAGAGATTATCAGAGAATGTAATGAAGTACAAAAAACTGGTCTTGGCATGTGTAGACAGGGGACCTACATACATCAACATGTATCATCCCAAGAGTTCACTAACTCTTTCTCTGTTTCCAGTAAACGGAGCTATGGTCATCTTATCTCTGTGACATGACTGGCAAGTTTCATAAGATTTAAATTTAAACTGATTTAAATATGCATCTAAATGTAACTTTAGCTAGTCGGGTCGCATTGATATGACCTAGTCTACAATACCTCAAGAAGGAATCGTTCATTTCTGAACTCTTCCTCTTGTGTGTGTTCTGTATACATCGAACTATAGTTTGATTTAGAACATCAATGCTTTTAGATAACGTGCCTGAACCGATCAACTTTTGATATAGGAAATGTTCAAAACATTATCCAACAATACAAAATTCTATCATTTCTTTACTAATAAAGAGACTGATATGATTTTGTATATCAGGTTCGGTATCTAATAACATTCGTTCAGAATCAATGTATTTGTAATACAGGGTGACAGTGACCAACAGACTTGGCTGCAACACTTGCCCCGTTTTCTACCTCATGAAACTTATCACCCGTTCTCAGTTCTTTACCTTTCTTGAGCCCATGTAACATATTACATATGCGAGATCCTGATCCGGTATCATATACCCAGGACGTAAAGGACATTAAGAAACAGTTCTGTATAATGAACACACCCGAAGATGATGCATCAGCATGCACTCTCTTCGTTTGGGCGGCACGGGAAATCTGGTATTCCCCAATTTCCTGCTCTGTCTTATAACTATTATAAGTTGGAGCGGGACCAACGTTCCCCAGCTTAGTAAAACAAGCGGGTTCGGTCAATATTCCGTATTATTATCTGGATTAAGGCGTGATATGGTCGCTACCTAGAGAGAGAGAGAAGAAAACACTCAGCGTACGCTCTTGCAAGAATAGATTGGTTATTATTTTATCTAATCAGGATGACTCCCCACTGTTTTTATCAAATCTTCCTTCAAACCCTAAAAGGAAAGACTAGCCGAGATTAATTACACACTACAAGTTCGCCAATCTTTCAGCCAGGCCAGTGTCGGTACTTTGAGGGAGGTGCCCCGTGCTTTCGCACGGACCTAATTAATGTAAACCTCGTTTTCCCAGTGGCGTAACCTCTTTAACACCTTTCTGGACACCTACTTGATCGGGTAATTGTAATGTGTAAAACTCTCCCAGGAGTAACAATTACTCGCAGCGGGTATCGGGATCCAACTATCTCATAGAAGGTATGCAATCTCATTGCAAATTTCAACACTTGAAATTCCCGATAATATTTTGCCCCTAGTGTTCTATGACCTTGACAAATGCCAAACAACCCATAGTCCACTAGTCAAGTTCAACCCGTACATTTCTTGATTAAATTAAACCCACCCGCACGACCCTTGACGAATGCCAAACAACGCCGTACGAATACCCTAATCCAATCTGCATCATATGCATAAGCAGATAAATACTAGTTAGCTACCGCACACTACGCCTTGACGAATGCCAATGTTAGTTATGTATATGCCCTAGAGGCCATTGTTGTACATATGATGTATATTATGATGGATGCTTAGATATATACAGAGAGGACTTTCTTGCTCGTCATGATAGTATGCTATTTGGTTTCACTTTATCTTAACATGTTGACTTGTATTGGTTTACTGTTATTCTCTCACATGTTGATAAAGCCCTTAGGATCTTTACTCGACTACTGGGACTATGATGAGATCATACTAGTGGGGCCACGGTAGTCGATGAGTACATCCTATAACTGTTCCTAGTCGAGGGTATATCGAGACAGGGCATCGATACACCAGAGTAGACTAGCGTATACGCATCTTGACCCATATGATGGGCGATGGATGATCCCATATCCATCGGTGTTTTGACATCAGAGATGGTGTACGGGTGCTCAGTGGAGACTGGGTACACTGGACGGACTCGCCGAGAACTTCCAGATGGTGATATACCACACGTCAGATGGCAGTTCTCCGGTGACACTGGTACAGGGTAGTCTGTAGACCCGAGATCGTCATAGAGTCTTGTGTGATTCCCACTGTGCTTTGATTTCCATCTTACCACGTCCAAGAGGGCGTGCAAAACGGTGGCTTTTGGGTACAGTCCCGAATCACATGGAGGCAATGAGCGATAGGAGGGGATTCGTCTCTCCCGGTATAGGGAGTTGATGTTGTGCTGTGTTCGATTGGCTATAACTGGAAGTCCCTGGCCAGGGCTGATATAGAGATTTACTGGTAAGTGTTACTAGTAGTTTCTCGACCCGTTATGAGCCATACATCGACACGACTTATCGGTTACTGGGGTCTGACGTTTACCACCCCTAGACTTGATATGCGACATATCAGACGAACAGCCCGGACTGTACGGGAGTGTTGCTGATTGGATTCACAGGAGAACGCACAGGCTAGCTTGTTGATCTTCTGATCGCTCAATACCTGGGTAGTTGTTACATTTAGCTGACCGCTTGCAGCTTGTGGGTGTTTGATATGATCATCACCTGCTACCGGCGTATTGACGATTCTTTAGAGTCCTACACAGAGGTTTCTTGGCTCAGGCGAAACGGAGTAGAGGCACATATGTGATATGTGCAGGATCGAGAATAATGCGATATGAGATACCGTATTATATTCTCGCGATATTTAGATATGAACCGGGTCATCGGATCAAGTGTTGATTCGATGAATCGGTACATGATATATTAGTCGGTAATATTCGATATAGCCAGATCGTCGGATCAAGTGTTGATTCGATGATTTAATGTATAATAATATATATGATATATTGTATTACATTATCTAATATTGGCTCGCTTTATTATTTCATTTTCTCACTGGATGATACATTGATATATATGCGATATATGTTAAATGTATTATTTTCTTTTGTTGCAAATATATAATATATATGTGATATATATTATTGTGACATGATATGATTTATTGTTAAACATGTTTAAGGATGATTAAATGAGGTTAGGGTTTGATTAGGGTTAGTTGCTTCATGCACCTTCTAGAAGCAATTTCTTTTGTCATGGTTAAGATATTTGTTGATGACACATTATCTAACCCAACCAAACCCTAACTCTAGTTTATTCTCTACACATTATTAGCCACTCATCCTTGACCATGGTTTATATATCAATCATATACATTTCTTTCTATTCATCACAAAAGGATTGATTATTATCATTTTCCATTATCATCTTCTTCTCTCTTGAAAAAGCTCACTAGAAATTCTTTATGTGATGAATAAATATGATAAAATGATTTAAAAAGAAAGCATAAATACTACTCTCTCATCCTCATCTCATCTAGCCCATGAGATTAGTGTGTTCATCTCTTTAGAGTGAGAAAGCTTGAGTCTTTGCAACTTCGACGTAGATCATCGGAGATTTGGAACACTTCAAGCTAGCATGGATCGTTCGAGTCGTGGAGCCTCTCATGAGTCCGGAAGATCATGGATCGCGGCAAAGGGACTTCTACTCGGAGCTTGTGAAGCGAAGGAGCGGACTACAAAGGTTGTAATCCCTCACATTTAGATAAAAGTTATCATCTTGCATGTTTAACCCTAATAATCTAGCAAAGATCCCGGCTTTGGGTTGTTCGGCACGTCTGAATTTTTATCCGGGCATGTTTGATGCCTTATGAACCTTCACAAGAGTGCCTAGGAACCCTACAGTGGTATCAGAGCCTAGCTAGAGCATTAGGCGACGTGTTTACGAAGTTAAAACTCCGATCGAACCCGAACCGACAAAATTTACCCCCTCTCTGGAAATTTTTCAAAAACTGGGATTTTTCTGAATTAAAAATACGTAAAAAAATCAGCAGGGAATTCTAAGAATTACCATGAAATACGGGCCCACAATTCCTCTAAACGGCGGCGGAACCACGGCGAAAACATGCTTTTCGCGGCGGTTCAGCGGCGGAATTATGGATTGGTGACACGTGTTTTTCATGGTAATATCCGTAGGTGCTTGTTGATGCTTCTGGGTATTTTTAATCTGTTTCAAGTGTTGAATATACTGGGGTTTGTTTTGTAATAGTAGACTCGATCGGAAATTTTAAATTCGTATTTCTTTCCGGATATTTAGAAACTGTTAAACTAGTTGAACGGATATCATTAACGCACTTTTTCCCGGCACGTAAAACTTTCAAGTGTTGAATTTTTATCGGGTTTAAATCTTTCGGAAAAATTGTACAAGTTAAACGGTGGACCCTCTAGAAGACAACAAACCTTAACTCGATTATGTGACCGTCTTGAACTTCCTTTTGAACCTTCGGGTTTGGGGCAGTACGGCGTGCCATATGTGAGGCGTTGGCTTGACCCTTCTACGGCTGGATCACTGATACTTTGACATATTCTGGGATTATTTGAACTCCGCTCAAGAGTTGAGCACTTTAGGAAATTTTGGGTATTTGATTATCTGTTCGGAAAGTTTAATACTGTCTATTTATCTGGAATGTGATACAATATGTGGAATTCATAGAGTTAGGCATGAAATGCGAAGTATGTGATATTTCGGATTTACGATGTCTAAAGTGATTGTGGATTCCAAATGTTGTAGTTTTACACTTTCTTTTCTGTGACCGTAAGTGTAATATGTGATATCGCCGGTTTCGTTGCTATATGTCAACGACAATTGGGATGCGCATATTTACTTACGTTGATGATATGTGATATTATGTGTTGCTGTGATATGTTATATTGGATCGTCGCGTTCTGAATAGCCGGGGGTTTTATGTGAGATGAGGGTTTTTATTTTCATTCATGTAAAATTCATTTGTAATGTAATATTCTTTTATTTGGGGCACTTCCAGGTTGAGGTTGATGTCACCCTTGTATATTATTTACTTTTCCGCATTAGGTAGACCCAAGGTGGGGAGCACAAGTAACCGGGTTCTAGGGTCCAGTGGGAGGCCATCTCGAGGAGTCGAGACTGGGTCTCCTAACCCTAGAATTGACAGTGTTACTTTCCGCTCTCGTAGGGGTCTTGGGATGTGGGTTTGGCTATTCGTCGCGACCGTGAAATCCGTGTTTTATACAGGCTCGTATTGAAAACACGGACGTCCTAGTATATCCAATATTTCATATATGTTCTTCTGCTGCAATGTTCTGTGATGAGATCATATTACTGCTTGAGACGAATGCTTATACTATATATATAATATATAAATATATTACTGCTTTCGTTTCTTCTGTGATGCTTAGGAAGCATAAGCTGATGGGATTTTATTAATAAGATTAATAAAAAGAAAAGAAACCTAAAGATGTTGTAGAATCAAAAATTTATAAAAATGGTAGCTACAGTTTTGCTTTGCACAGTTATATATATGATATATCCTGCACCTTATTCGATGGGGAAAGAGCCGACGATCCCTTCACCGGGAGTGACCTCTTTAGAGAAACTGGCAGATGCTACAAAAACTCGGTTTGTCTTTTGATTGCTTTTAAAGTTTTGCTTTGCACAGCGGTATATATGATATATCCTGCAACTTATTCGATGAGAAAGGGCCGACGATCCCTTCACCGGGAGTGACCCCTTTAGCGAAACTAAGAAAAGCCTCAAAAACACTCCTTTTCAAAACTTCACTCGATTCTACGACGATATCAAGTTCATTACGCTCAGGGTTTTCTGAAAAACCTGCGTAGCCCTCCGTCATTTCAGATAAGTACTTCTTAGTATTCGTGCTGCGTTTGTTGACCATGTTAAGGCGTAGTGTGCGGTAGCTAATTAATACTTATCTGTTAAAACATATGATGTGATTGGATTAGGGTAGTCGTACGACTTTGTTGACCATGTTAAGGGTCGTACGAGTGGGTTTAATTCAATCGGGAAATGACGGGTTGAACTTGGCTAGCGCTTATGATTTGTTGACCATGTTAAGGTCATGAGTTGCTAGGGGCAAAAGTATTATTGGGAATTTCAAGTGTTGAAATTTGCAATGAGATTGCATACCTTCTATGAGATAGTTGGATCCCGATACCCACTGCGAGTAAGAGTTACTCCTAGAAGAGTTTTACACAGGACAATTAGTCATTCAAGTAGGTGTCTAGAAAAGTGTTAACGGGGTTACACCTCTGGGAAAACGAGGTTTACTTTAATTAGGTCCGTGCGAAAGCACGGGGAACCTCCCTCAAAGTACCGACACTGATCTGGCTGAAAGATTGACGAAATTGTAGGGTGTAATTAATCCCGGCTAATCTTACCTTTTTGGGTTTGAAGGTAGATTTGATAAAAACAGTGGGAGACATCCTGATTAGATAAGATAATAACCAATCTAATCTTGCAAGAGCATACGCTAAAGTGTTTTCTTCTCTCTCTCTCCAGGTAGCGACCATGTCAGGCCATAATCAAGATAATAATATTGATGTATTGACTAAACCCGATTATTGTACTGAGCGAGGGAACGTTGAACCCGTTCTTTCTTATAAGAGTTATAAGACTGAACAGAAAACAGGAGAATATCTGGATTCTCAAGCCGCCCAAAAGAACATGCATGTTGATGCATCTTCTTCGGGTGTGTTAGTTTTTGAGAACTGTTTCTCAGTTCACCCTACGTCCTGGGTATTAGATACCGGATCAGGATCCCACATATGTAAATTGTTACATGGGCTACGAAAAGGTAGAGAACTAGGAAAAGGTGATCATTCCGTTCAAGTAGGGAACGGTGCAAGTATTGTAGCCAAAGCAGTTGGCGAATATCGCCTTGTATTACCAAGTCGTAATACACTGATTCTAAATGAGTGTTATTATATACCGAACATGATGTGCAACATTATATCAGTTTCTTTATTAAGTAAAGAAGGATATAATTTTGTAGTAAAGGATAATGTTATAAACATATTCCTAGATCAAAAGTTGATTGCATCAGGCTCGTTACATAATGACATATTCATTCTAAATCAGAATACAGTCCTAAATATACAAAACACACATAAGAGGAAAAGTTCAGAAATGAACGAATCCTTCTTGTGGCATTGTAGACTTGGTCATATCAATGCGACACGACTGGCTAAGTTACATAAGGATGGTTATTTGAATCCGTTCGAATTATCATCTTATGATACTTTCCATTCATGTCTCAAAGGAAAAATGACCAAAGCTCCGTTTAGTGGACACGGAGAAAGAGTTACTGAACTCTTAGGACTAATACATAGTGATGTATGCGGTCCCATGTCTACATATGCCAGGAACGGTTCTTCCTACTTCATTACATTCACTGACGATCTCTCTAGATACGGACATGTGTTTCTGATGAAACACAAGTCTGAAGCTTTTGAGAAATTCAGAGAATATAAGCACGAAGTAGAGAACCAAACGGGCAAAAGTATTAAGATTCTTCGATCAGATCGAGGAGGTGAATACTTAAGCGGTGAGTTCCTAGATTATCTAAAAGAGAATGGGATTCTCTCTCAGCTTACTCCTCCTTATACACCACAGCACAATGGTGTATCTGAGCGGAGGAATCGCACCCTATTAGATATGGTGCGCTCTATGATGAGTACAGCTGAGTTACCTATTTCCTTTTGGGGGTATGCACTTGAGACAGCAGCATACCTATTGAATCAAGTTCCGTCTAAATCAGTGCCTACAACTCCATATGAGATATGGAGGGGAATGAGAACATATTTTAAACGGTTTAAGATATGGGGTTGTCCGGCCTATGTAAAAAGACAAAATACGGACAAACTCGAGGCACGATCAGTTCTTTGTAAGTTTGTAGGATATCCAAAGAATTCTCAAGGATATATTTTCTATCACGCTGAGGAACAAAAAGTGTTTGTTTCTCAATATGCCACCTTTTTAGAAAAGGAATTTCTTGCAAAAGAAATTAGTGGCAAAGAGGTAGAGCTGGAAGAGGTTCCAGCACCACAGACTACAACTGATGATTTATTGGAACCAGAGGATTCAGTAGTACCCGACGAACCCCAGCCTCTCCGCCGATCTAATAGGGTTTCTCGTCCATCTGAGAGATACTATGGTTTTCTCATTGATGGTAGAAGCGAGGATTGCATCATGGATGATGATGACCCGACTAGTTTCGAGCAGGCCATCACGAGTAGTGACTCTGTGAAATGGCGGGATGCAATGCGATCTGAGATGGATTCCATGTACACCAACAAAGTATGGACTTTGGAAAATGCTCCTGAAGGGGTAAAACCCATAGGGAGCAAGTGGATCTTTAAAAATAAATTTGGTGTAGATGGAAAAGTTGAGACTTTCAAAGCTAGACTTGTAGCAAAGGGTTTTCGTCAAAGACCAGGTGTGGATTATGACGAAACCTTTTCTCCAGTGGCTATGCTTCAGTCCATCCGGATCTTACTTGGCATTGCTGCATACCATGACTATGAAATCTGGCAAATGGATGTTAAGACCGCCTTTCTAAACGGTGATTTAGAAGAGAGCGTGTACATGACTCAGCCAGAGGGCTTCGTAGATAGTGGGAGCAGCGGAAAGGTGTGCAAGCTGCTTAAATCCATTTATGGGTTAAAGCAAGCATCGCGGAGTTGGAACATCTGTTTTGATGTTGTAGTCAAAGAGCTTGACTTCATCAAAAATATAGATGAACCTTGTATCTATAAGAAGGTAGCAGAGGGTAAGGTTGTCTTCCTCGTATTGTACGTGGATGACATACTCTTGATAGGAAATGATATTCCTATGCTGCAATCAGTCAAGCTCTTCTTATCACAGAGATTCTCAATGAAAGATCTAGGTGATGCCTCCTGCATATTGGGAATCATGATCTATAGAGATAGATCTAAACGGATACTGGGATTGTCCCAATCCAGGTACATTGACACCATACTAAAGAGGTTTAGTATGGAAGAATCCAAGCGTGGGAACCAACCCACGATCTCTGGACTCACTCTCTCCAAAGAGATGTCTCCCAAGACTGATTTGGAGAGAGCTCGCATGCAAGGGATACCCTATGCTTCGGCAGTAGGCTCTATCATGTATGCGATGCTATGTACCAGACCCGATGTAGCATACTCACTAAGTGTAGTGAGTCGGTATCAAGCAGATCCTGGAGAGAGTCATTGGACAGCAGTGAAGAACATTCTCAAGTACTTACGAAGGACTAAGGAGATGTTCTTGGTGTATGGTAACGGAGAACTCCAGGTGGAGTCCTTTACCGATTCCAGCTTCCAAAGTGATAAGGACGACTCTAAGTCGCATTCGGGTTTTGTCTTTACCCTCAATGGAGGGGCGGTATGTTGGAAGAGTTCCAAACAGGATACCGTTGCAGACTCGACGATGGAGGTTGAATACATCGCTGCCAACGATGCTGCCAAAGAGGCTGTCTGGATAAAGAAGTTCATTAGTGAACTTGGTGTGGTTCCATCCATTGAGCATCCAATACCTCTGTATTGCGATAACAATGGAGCTGTGGCTTTGGCCAAGGAACCCAGATCCCATCAGAAGTCCAGACATATTCTGAGGCGGTATCACCTGATCAGGGAGATAGTTGATCGCCGGGAGATCGAGGTCAAGAGAGTAGATACGAAGGACAACACTGCGGATCCATTCACGAAGGCTATTCCCCAGATACAGTTTGAGAGATTATTCGGGATGCTAGGTATGAGATACTACAGCAGCTGGCCTTAGTGCAAGTGGGAGATTGTTAGTTATGTATATGCCCTAGAGGCCATTGTTGTACATATGATGTATATTATGAAGGATGCTTAGATATATACAGAGAGGACTTTCTTGCTCGTCATGATAGTATGCTATTTGGTTTCACTTTATCTTAACATGTTGACTTGTATTGGTTTACTGTTATTCTCTCACATGTTGATAAAGCCCTTAGGATCTGTACTCGACTACTGGGACTATGATGAGATCATACTAGTGGGGCCACGGTAGTCGATGAGTACATCCTATAACTGTTCCTAGTCGAGGGTATATTGAGACAGGACATCGATACACCAGAGTAGACTAGCGTATACGCATCTTGACCCATATGATGGGCGATGGATGATCCCATATCCATCGGTGTTTTGACATCAGAGATGGTGTACGGGTGCTCAGTGGAGACTGGGTACACTGGACGGACTCGCCGAGAACTTCCAGATGGTGATATACCACACGTCAGATGGCAGTTCTCCGGTGACACTGGTACAGGGTAGTCTGTAGACCCGAGATCGTCATAGATTCTTGTGTGATTCCCACTGTGCTTTGATTTCCATCTTACCACGTCCAAGAGGGCGTGCAAAACGGTGGCTTTTGGGTACAGTCCCGAATCACATGGAGGCAATGAGCGATAGGAGGGGATTCGTCTCTCCCGGTATAGGGAGTTGATGTTGTGCTGTGTTCGATTGGCTATAACTGGAAGTCCCTGGCCAGGGCTGATATAGAGATTTACTGGTAAGTGTTACTAGTAGTTTCTCGACCCGTTATGAGCCATACATCGACACGACTTATCGGTTACTGGGGCCTGACGTTTACCACCCCTAGACTTGATATGCGACATATCAGACGAACAGACCGGACTGTACGGGAGTGTTGCTGATTGGATTCACAAGAGAACGCACAGGCAAGCTTGTTGATCTTCTGATCGCTCAATACCTAGGTGGCTGTTACGTTTAGCTGATCGCTTGCAGCTTGTGGGTGTTTGATATGATCATCACCTGCTACCGGCGTATTGACGATTTTTCAGAGTCCTACACAGAGGTTTCTTGGCTCAGGCGAAACGGAGTAGAGGCACATATGTGATATGTGCAGGACCGAGAATAATGCGATATGAGATACCGTATTATATTCTCGCGATATTTAGATATGAACCGGGTCATCGGATCAAGTGTTGATTCGATGAATCGGTACATGATATATTAGTCGGTAATATTCGATATAGCCGGATCGTCGGATCAAGTGTTGATTCGATGATTTAATGTATAATAATATATATGATATATTGTATTACATTATCTAATATTGGCTCGCTTTATTATTTCATTTTCTCACTGGATGATACATTGATATATATGCGATATATGTTAAATGTATTATTTTCTTTTGTTGCAAATATATAATATATATGTGATATATATTATTGTGACATGATATGATTTAGTGTTAAACATGTTTAAGGATGATTAAATGAGGTTAGGGTTTGATTAGGGTTAGTTGCTTCATGCACCTTCTAGAAGCAATTTCTTTTGTCATGGTTAAGATATTTGTTGATGACACATTATCTAACCCAACCAAACCCTAACTCTAGTTTATTCTATACACATTATTAGCCACTCATCCTTGACCATGGTTTATATATCAATCATATACATTTCTTTCTATTCATCACAAAAGGATTGATTATTATCATTTTCCATCATCATCTTCTTCTCTCTTGAAAAAGCTCACTAGAAATTCTTTATGTGATGAATAAATATGAGAAAATAATTTAAAAAGAAAGCATAAATACTACTCTCTCATCCTCATCTCATCTACCCCATGAGATTAGTGTGTTCATCTCTTTAGAGTGAGAAAGCTTGAGTCTTTGCAACTTCGACGTAGATCATCGGAGATTTGGAACACTTCAAGCTAGCATGGATCGTTCGAGTCGTGGAGCCTCTCATGAGTCCGGGAGATCGTGGATCGCGGCAAAGGGACTTCTACTCGGAGCTTGTGAAGCGAAGGAGCGGACTACAAAGGTTGTAATCCCTCACACTTAGATAAAAGTTATCATTTTGCATGTTTAACCCTAATAATCTAGCAAAGATCCCGGCTTTGGGTTGTTCGGCACGTCTGAATTTTTATCCGGGCATGTTTGATGCCTTATGAACCTTCACAAGAGTGCCTAGGAACCCTACAGCCAAACTACCGCAGCACGAATACTAACTAGTACTTATCTGAAATGTCGGAGGGCTACGTTAGGTTTTTCTGAAAACCTATTGCGTAATGAACTTGATATCGTTGTAGGATCGAATGAATTTTTAAATGGAGTGTTTTTTAGGCTTATCTAGTTTTGCTAAAGGAGTCACTCCCGGTGAAGGGATCGTCGGTCCTTTCCTCGTCGAATGAGGTGCGGGATATATTATATATATCACTGTGCAAAGCAGAACTTTTAAAAGCAATAAAAAGACAAACCGAGGGTTGTAGCATCTGCGAGTTATTGCAAAAGGAGTCACTCCCGGTGAAGGGATCTCGGTCCTTTCCTTATCGAATAAGGTGCAGGATATATCATATATACCGCTGTGCAAAGCAAGAACTGTAGCTACCTGTTTTATTTTGAAATTCGATTCTACAACATCTTAGGTTTCTTTTTCTTTCATTAATCACATTAATGAAGTCCCATCATTTAAAATACCTAAACATCACAGATAAATACGACGTACACTTATGCCATCCGCATTCGCGTCGATGTCCCCTCGTGCACCGTTAGGTTAGGTAACTAACGACAGAGCGGGGCAGGGCTAGCGCGGGTGTAAAACATAAGTAACGTCAATATAATATATCATATATATTATATACAGTATGTTAGAGATAGTGCCCTCAGAGTCAATTATTGGGTCACAGGCACGTGATTGCAATGATTGATGGAGGACCTATCCCGGTAGGACAATCTTACTCGAGATGATAGTATGCTATCTGGTTTACCTTTATCATCGTGTACTGCTTCAGGTGACCTTACAGGTCGCTATTACACGTTGATAGAGCCCCTAGGATTCTTGCTTGACCACCAGCAGTATGAGGGCGATCATATAAGTGGGAGCTGGCAGTCTATAAGCATATCCTTAAACGGTCCCTAGTCGTGAGAGTTTCGAGATAGGGCATCGATACTCTAGAGTAGACTAGTGTATACAGTCGAGACCCCGACGAGGGGCGGTGGCCGGTCTCATAAGCCACTGGTGTCAGTTGGATCACCTAAGATGTATACAGGTGCTCATTGGGTTATGAGTACACCGGACGGGACTCGCCGGGAACATGCTAGTTGGTCATATACCAGACGTCAGATGGCAGTTCCCTGGTGACATGTGTGCAGGTTAGTTCATCGACCTGGGGATCGTCATTTGTCTCGTGTGAGTTCCCACTGTACTTTGATTATTACCCTACCACGGCTCAAAGGAGTCGTGCAAACAGGTTTTAGTTGGGTACAGTCCCGAGCCACATGGAGGCAGTGAGTGTATCTTCAGGGGTTCGTCTCTCCCGGTATTGGGGGTGAGGTCGTGCTGTGTCTAGGAGAGCCTTTACACGAAGTCCTTGGCCAAGGCAAGGAGATTAACTGGTAGGTATTCCAGTAGTATCTCAGGGTGTTCTGGGCTACACTCCGACACGACTTGTACCGCTTTTGGGGGTCTGACTTTTACCAACCCCCTAGGCCCGCCATGCGATGCTCATAGACGAACGGACCAGACTGTACGGATATTGTCACTGACAGGCTCAGTAGGGTTGTCAGGCTGAGTTTACTCACAGACATCCCTTTTAGTCAATACCTGGTAGCCCGTTACGTATTGGCTTATACCTCTGACGTGCTAGTGGTTAAATCCACAACCAAAGTGTTGACGAGTCTTTAGAGTCCCCCACATTCTGTTACTCAGCTTTTGGGCGAAAGGTTGTAGAGGCCGTATGGAGATATGGCAAGGTCCGATTAGATACGTGCGGTATTGCACGGATCAGGATTGGACAGTTTGTACTATAGGCCGTATGGTTATATGGCAGGGTTCGATCAGATACGTGCGGTATTGCACGGATCAGGATCGAACAGATATTACTAGCCGGTTTTGGTATAAGCCGGATTCTAGTATAGTACAGTGGAGATTTTGTCTCATTGCATTTGTATTTCGGTCGAAATACAGATGCGGGTGTGTATGCACAGTATCGGGGTTTTCCTGTAATTTATTACGGGACCAGTTTTTTGGAATTGCCAGTTTGCTTTCCGTTTCGGCCAATTTCCATTGTTCCGTTCATTGGCCGAAGATTGGTGGAGGAGGGTTTATTTGCATTGTTGCAAATAGGCATTAGTGGAGGGGGTTCTTTGCATCTTGTTGCATCATGATGGCTTTCATGATGTGCGCCATCATTGACTTGTTTTGACTCCATCATGACTTGACTTTTAAAGTCATGATTGTTGATGATGATGAGGGGTGAGGTTGGTTGTGTGTGGATGTATTTGTTATCATGTTCTTTCATGATACCCTTTTTTGCATTATTGTTCCACCCACCTTGTCTTTGTTTTTCTCTCTCCAATCACACATGGAAAGGGGGGGCCGGCCATTCCAAAAGGGATGGGATTCATTTCATGAATTGAGGAGGAAAAATGTTACTCTCATTTTTTTGTATGCTACATTTTTCCCACCTCTCTCCAAGTTCTCTTTTCTTCCACCAAAATGGCAAAGCTCCAAACCCCAAAATGAGACTTCTTCACTACACATTCTACAGCAAATCTTGGGCACGTCGACTAGCCAGCTTCGTGCCCGAGTTGCCTCGGCATTGAGGTGGGAGCCCGTAAAAGAAGTAGGCGATGTGGTGCACTTCCGGCGACGAGGAGGAGACGGGACATTCCGCATGAGATCGGGACGACGACGAGAAGACCGGAGGACTCGGATCTGTCGGTATATCTCTCTTCCCTTTCTTGTAGATAGCTAGGACTAGTTAGTGGTTCGATCCGGGTATTAGTGCGCGGCGGTTTGCCAGTTCAAGAAAAATTTAAGTTTATCACCGCTTCCGCATTTGGCCGTCGGATTGACGGCCGGGGCGCCGCCGTGCACTTACAGTGGTATCAGAGCCTCGCCATTAACTTAGTCTAGCTTGGTGTAATGTGTTTGCATTTCCGATCGATCAAAAAGTTCCAAAACCGTGTTTTGCCTTCGCATCAGTTTCTGCTGAAAATTTTTGGTCTCGAAAAATTTTTCAGGTTGTAAAACATTGATATACTGGAGGTAACAAGCCCATTGTAGAAATTCGACGCAATAATTCAGTCACCAGAGCGCGGAACCGCGGCAACTACCCCCTTGGGCCGCGGTTCCGCCGCGCAATGGTGGCCTTACTGTATCGAACTTCTTCAGTAGCTTTCTGGGCTTATAATATGGGTTTTGGAATATTAATTTTGGGCCCAGGATATCTTGATCTGCTACAGTTTTGATTGGGGGCCCACTTGTTAATTTTTTGAACGATCGGATATTTTAAACACATTTTTCACAGTATTTACATTATATCTGCGACCGTGAATGTCACTCGATCGGTAAATCCGGTATAACTGCTATAGCCCGGTTAGACGGATTTGCGAACGTGATTTTCACGTTGATGTTTTGTTTTTGCTGTGATGTTGCGGATTGGTCGTGGGGGATAGCCTGGGTGCAATGCTAGTACAGTTGTGGTTGTATTATGTACATTTGATATTGCGGGGCGAGCGTCCGACATGTGGACTGCCGTCACTGCCTGATTGTATTATTCTTTTGGGGCACGACCTGGTTGCGGTCGATGTACCCGTTGTATGTATATTTTACTTTCTGTACTAGGATTACCCCAAGGTGGGGTGCACGGATAGCCGGGTTCTGGAGGGCAACAAGCCCGCATCTCATGGCATTGAGGCGGAAGGGGCTTCACTCTAGAATTGGTGGGCTATTCACCGCACCCGTAGGGGGTACAGGTTGACCCAGGAGGGGTGCCCAAGTTACCGGATTCCATGAAGTGCTGGGTGGTCCATTCACGGCGCTGAAGGGGGCTGCCTCGCTTCAGGTTTTGGCGGGTAACTTGCCGCGCCCGTAGGGGTCTAGGATTTCATTACACAGGCTATCCACACGACCAGGGGAACGTCGGGTTTCAGTAGTGGCTCTGTGAAACCCGGGGATCCCAGATATCTGTATTGTTTCTGTGATGCTGTTCATTCTCTGGGATGTTGCATTTCTTTCACGCCTTGAGCGAAATATAATATATTGGTATATATATTAGTAGATGTTGTATATGTTTTGCATCCGCGCTAGTCCAGTCCCCGCTCTGTCGTTAGTTAGCTAACCTAACGGGTAATGACGGGACCCAGTGGCGAATGCGGATGGCATATACGTACATCAGTATATTTTCGTTCTTTTTGGTGTGATCAATTGATAGGACTGCATTGATTCAGATCAATGCACGTTAAAAACAAACCTAATATGATGTTGTTGGAACACTTTTCAAAAAGCTGTTATTGCAAGGACGTTCACTTTTGTTTTGCATCGTGGTATTCAGTTGGAATATCCTGCTCCTCAGTCGACGAGGCAAGGGCCGAGATCCCTTCACCGGGAGTGACCCCTTGGACAAAAAGTTTGCGTCAGGGCATTAACTTCACTGTAGCCGATTACTTTTGCTTTGCACCGTGGTATTCAGTTGGAATATCCTGCATCCCATTCTACGGGGAAAGAGCCGAGATCCCTTCACCGGGAGTGACCTCTTTAGCAACAGTTTTCGTCACTATATTTTTTAAAAGCTATCAGTTCCTTCAACGATATCAAGTTCTTTACGTTAAAGGTTTTCTCCAGAAACCATTCGTAGCCCTCCATCATTTTAGTTAAATATTCGGTAGTATTCAAGCTATGTATTTTGACCTCACGCCAAGGCATAGTGATTGGTAGCTGCCGGGTATTTATCTGTTGCATAGATAGATGCGTTGGTTTGGGACAGCCGTACTACTATTTTGGCCTACGTCAAGGGTATGTACGGGTGGATTCAAATTAACCTGGATAATGATGGGTAGAACTTGACATGTGACTTATGATATTTTGACCTCACGCCAAGGTCATAAGAGCATGGGGCAGAAATCACATCGGGAGTTTCAAAAGAACTGAAACTTGCCAGATATGCGCATACCTTCTGGAGTGTGATACCGTGAGCGGATTCCGTCACGTTGTCGCGCGATGATAGTTGGATCCCGATTCCCACTGATGAGTTAGTTTACTCCTCGGGTGACCCCGACTAATTCTTCTTTCAGGTTTGGAGGAGAATTTGAGGTACAGTGGGAGGTTTCCAGATTAGATAAATTGGTAACCATTCTGATCTCGGTTAGAGTGCATGCTGAGTGTTTCTTTTCTCTCTCTCTTTGGAAGCGACCATTGACCCGACCCTAAGACTATGACTCAGTGACCAAATTAACCGAACCTTCATTAACACTGGCTTTTGGATTGTCAGAGTTGCAAACCTCATTGCCACTCCTACTTTTACCCTTTTCTCCAGGACACCCCGTATTACTACGAACGTCCACTTCCATTGGACAAAGCCATCGTATGGTTAGATACGAACTCGAAAGAATTTATTCGAGGATGGTTTCAGGTTCTGGAGGAAACGGATAGGATTATTCAGTTGTCTTTTCCTTTTACCTTCTCTCAGGTTACGAGTACTCCTTGGTTTAGGGGTAGTACACCTATTACGCAAATTGGATTGTCTTCTTCCAAACCTTAGGCTGGTGCCGACCGGTAGGGAATGAAGAAAACCAATTAGCATAACGATGGTGTGCAGAAGGTATTAAGTTAAGACAAAGCAAGGGATTAGTAAGAGGGCAAAGTAAATTGCAACAGATATTCATGACCAAACCAGGTATTTCTTCGCCAATCCTAAATCACCTTTGTATTTCTCCAGGACACTCCGTATCACTACGAAGATCCACAGTTTATTGGATACTCCATCGTATGGTTATATACGAACTCGAAAGGAACTTGTTCCAGTTCGGGGATGGATTCTGGTTCAGGAGAAATAGGAATAAGATTTATTCAGGTGTCTTTATCTTCACATTCTCTTGCTTTGCGAGTGTTCCTAGGATTGGGACAGTACAACCATTATGCTTATTGGATAGTCTTCTTCCAAACCATAGGCTGGTGCCGAACGGTAGGGAAGGAAGAAAACCATTTGGCCTAAGGGGGTGTGCAGAAGGTAATGACTAAAGACATATGAAGGGATTTGGAGAGGTGGCAAGGAATTACACGGTTACAGTTGTGAATCTGGATAATGGAAGAGGCATTACTAGGAATACCGGGATACCCCATCGAAACATTTTAATGTTTCAGTTTCACTGTGTAGTGTTAAACGAAAACTGATTTCCCAGTTAGACACTTGCTCCAGGGTATGTATTTACCAAGTATGATTCTCACATCTGTATAGTCTTACAGATGATGAGTGGGAGTAAGTTATTGGGAATTAGGTGATTATCCTCATTATATCGGGATTCGTTGTAATCGGTGATATTTGAGGAAATCACCTGGGCTGTTTGCCAGTCGGCAAATATTTGGTTTTGAATATCCGCTGTCATGCACCAATTTCAAATTGATATATCTGTACGTCTATTTTAATAGAGTGAGATATACCTTTTTGAAATTATGTCTGTGACATTTACCTATATCAGTGGATGGTTAGGTAAGGAGCATTAAGCAGCGGTGTAATTCTTCATAACCATAAGTACAGTTTTCAACCTACGACACACAATGAATGAGTTATCAGACTCAAGGGACTTATACAGAGTACTGTATGTTGTCCAGGGTTCATTAGGATAAAGGGGTTGGTCCTCGTACTATATTCGGTTTACTTATGACTTCTCTAGTTTTTAGACAGGTGTTTCGTGGAAACACAGGGTCCGAATTCTGAGAAGTTATAGGTATTTGAATAGAGTAGAGAACCAGGTGTAGCAAGTATCGAGATTCTTCAAAGTGATCGAAGATGTATATACTTGTGTATGGTATTCAGTTGATAGTAATGATTAAGAGATCTTGCTTCTCTTTCAGGTTACTCATGAATGGAAGCATTCCTAAGTTGAGTAACGCTGATCGGCCTCCTTCCATTTTGTTGACATGCACTGGGAACAGCTGCATGATTTGAATCTGGTTCAATTAAATCAGTGCCTCTGTTTCTATATTGGATATAGTACAGTTCATATCTTAACATTGTTATGGTACGGGGAGTTGTCCGGTTTATGCTTAAAACCAGACATTGGACAACTCAAGGCACGATTCTGTAATGGCTGTTTGTGGGTTGACCCAGGCTATGACGAGGGTTGACTTTCTACCATCTGGATGAACAATAGCAATATTGTTCTAAACTCGCCACAGTTTTATTAAAAATGGATATTTTCATAAAACAGTAGTGGGAGTATGGTAGAAATGGAAGTGATTCCAGAACCACAAACGATTACTGAAGATTTGATAAGGAACCTAAAGATTCAATCTGGATTGACATTCCATTGGCCACTCCGCAGATAAGGTGGGTAACTTCAGGCACCCGAGAGGTACTACGGTAGCCTCAAGGACGGTGACAGGGAAGTTCTTGTTTACCCACAATTACCATTGCTGTTGTTCCAGGCTGCGAGACCCGGCGGGAGGATGAGTATAGCGTCGTTCTGAACTCGCTTTAGAAGTGTACGTCTGTATGACTCTGCCAAAGGGTTGTCGTAGTCAGTGGGAGCAGCGGAAGCATTGGTGGACAGGTAGCTTATGTCTATTTATAGACTAAAGCAGATGTAGCGGAGATAGATCATCTATTTCTGACGTGACAGTCATGGGTTTGACTTCATCAGAATAGGGGATGGATCTGCTGAGAAGGTAGTAGGGTGTGATGTCCTGGTATTTGGATGACACACATAGAGTAGGAAGTGATATTCCTATACTACGATCGGTTATACTTTGGTCGTCACACAGTGGTTTCTCCACATGGGACTTGGACATTATATCAGACATACTGGTTACTAGATCTATGGTTTTAGATCTAGATTTGGGTGGTTTCCCAATCAGGGTACTTAGACAGCATTCTAAGAGTATTTAGAATGGACGACTCCTGGCACGGTAGTGTACCTGCAGATGATGGAGTCACCCTCTCTAAAGGTGTCTTATAGACTAAAGTAGAGAGGGATGTGCATGATTGGTAGATCACTTGCTCAGGCAATTGAGTCAATCATGAGATGTCAAGTACTATACCGGATGTTGTTCTTGCACTAGATGCAATAAGTTGACATTGATCCAATCCTGGAGAAGCAGTCGGAAGCAGTTTTAGAACATAAGTGGATGTTCTAGGGATATGATAACGACAGCCTCATTCGGGAGACAGTTATCAATCCAGGCTTCCAAAGTGACATGGACGACAAGGAGGTTGTCAGGGTTATAGTTTTCCTTCTGATGAGGGGCAGTATTTTGGACAGGTGGTCCAAGGCAATACTGAGGGTGGTATGGCGCAGGATACTGATTAAGTTCAGTTGACGATACAGTCTAAGGAGTTTGGATTTGGAGTTCATTTATGAGCTATGTCCCATCAGACATCCAGACACATCCTAAGACAGGTATTGCTTATTTCGGGAGATGGGTTTCTCCACGAACTTGAGATATAGAGAGACATGGAAGGAGAAAACAAAGCGGATCCACTCACTAAGGCTATTTCTCGAACGCAATAGTTTCGCAAACGAGCTTTGTGAGACCGACTAGTAGAGGAGTTGGGTGTTCGGTATCACACGGGCTGTGAGTATGCGACATCGCAATAATTAGCCTTGAGTGCAAGTGGGAGATTGTTGGAGATAGTGCCCTCAGAGTCAATTATTGGGTCACAGGCACGTGATTGCAATGATTGATGGAGGACCTATCCCGGTAGGACAATCTTACTCGAGATGATAGTATGCTATCTGGTTTACCTTTATCATCGTGTACTGCTTCAGGTGACCTTACAGGTCGCTATTACACGTTGATAGAGCCCCTAGGATTCTTGCTTGACCACCAGCAGTATGAGGGCGATCATATAAGTGGGAGCTGGCAGTCTATAAGCATATCCTTAAACGGTCCCTAGTCGTGAGAGTTTCGAGATAGGGCATCGATACTCCAGAGTAGACTAGTGTATACAGTCGAGACCCCGACGAGGGGCGGTGGCCGGTCTCACAAGCCACTGGTGTCAGTTGGATCACCTAAGATGTATACAGGTGCTCATTGGGTTATGAGTACACCGGACAGGATTCGCCGGGAACATGCTAGTTGGTCATATACCAGACGTCAGATGGCAGTTCCCTGGTGACATGTGTGCAGGTTAGTTCATCGACCTGGGGATCGTCATTTGTCTCGTGTGAGTTCCCACTGTACTTTGATTATTACCCTACCACGGCTCAAAGGAGTCGTGCAAACAGGTTTTAGTTGGGTACAGTCCCGAGCCACATGGAGGCAGTGAGCGTATCTTCAGGGGTTCGTCTCTCCCGGTATTGGGGGTGAGGTCGTGCTGTGTCTAGGAGAGCCATTACACGAAGTCCTTGGCCAAGGCAAGGAGATTTACTGGTAGGTATTCCTGTAGTATCTCAGGGTGTTCTGGGCTACACTCCGACACGACTTGTACCGCTTTTAGGGGTCTGACTTTTACCAACCCCCTAGGCCCGCCATGCGATGCTCATAGACGAACGGACCGGACTGTACGGATATTGTCACTGACAGGCTCAGTAGGGTTGTCAGGCTGAGTTTACTCACAGACATCCCTTTTAGTCAATACCTGGTAGCCCGTTACGTATTGGCTTATACCTCTGACGTGCTAGTGGTTAAATCCACAACCAAAGTGTTGACGAGTCTTTAGAGTCCCCCACATTCTGTTACTCAGCTTTCGGGTGAAAGGTTGTAGAGGCCGTATGGAGATATGGCAAGGTCCGATCATATACGTGCGGTATTGCATGGATCAGGATTGGACAGTTTGTACTATAGGCCGTATGGTTATATGGCAGGGTTCGATCAGATACGTGCGGTATTGCACGGATCAGGATCGAACAGATATTACGAGCCGGTTTTGGTATAAGCCGGATTCTAGTATAGTACAGTGGAGATTTTGTCTCATTGCATTTGTATTTCGGTCGAAATACAGATGCGGGTGTGTATGCACAGTATCGGAGTTTTCCTGTAATTTATTACGGGACCAGTTTTTTGGAGTTGCCAGTTTGCTTTCCGTTTCGGCCAATTTCCATTGTTCCGTTCTTTGGCTGAAGATTGGTGGAGGAGGGTTTATTTGCATTGTTGCAAATAGGCATTAGTGGAGGGGGTTCTTTGCATCTTGTTGCATCATGATGGCTTTCATGATGTGCACCATCATTGACTTGTTTTGACTCCATCATGACTTGACTTTTAAAGTCATGATTGTTGATGATGATGAGGGGTGAGGTTGGTTGTGTGTGGATGTATTTGTTATCATGTTCTTTCATGATACCCTTTTTTGCATTATTGTTCCACCCACCTTGTCTTTATTTTTCTCTTTCCAATCACACATGGAAAGGGGGGGGGCCGGCCATTCCAAAAGGGATGGGATTCATTTCATGAATTGAGGAGGAAAAATGTTACTCTCATTTTTTTGTATGCTACATTTTTCCCACCTCTCTCCAAGTTCTCTTTTCTTCCACCAAAATGGCAAAGCTCCAAACCCCAAAATGAGACTTCTTCACTACACATTCTACAGCAAATCTTGGGCACGTCGACTAGCCAGCTTCGTGCCCGAGTTGCCTCGGCATTGAGGTGGGAGCCCGTAAAAGAAGTAGGCGATGTGGTGCACTTCCGGCGACGAGGAGGAGACGGGACATTCCGCATGAGATCGGGACGACGACGAGAAGACCGGAGGACTCGGATCTGTCGGTATATCTCTCTTCCCTTTCTTGTAGATAGCTAGGACTAGTTAGTGGTTCGATCCGGGTATTAGTGCGCGGCGGTTTGCCAGTTCAAGAAAAATTTAAGTTTATCACCGCTTCCGCATTTGGCCGTCGGATTGACGGCCGGGGCGCCGCCGTGCACTTACACAGTATCTATCACAGAACATCACATGATCACATCACAGATATCGCAGCAGAATAAACATATGAAATATTGGATATACTAGGACGTCCGTGTTTTCAATACGAGCCAGTATAAAATACGGATTCCACGGTCGTGATGAATAGCCCAACCCACACCCTTAGACCCCTACGAGAGCGGCAAGCAACCCTACCAATTCTAGAGTTAGGAGACCCGGACTCGACTCCTCGAGTTGGTCTCCCACTGGACTCCAGAACCCGGTTACTTGTGCCCTCCTCCTTGGGTCTATCCTAGTGCGGAAATGTAAATAATATACAAAAGGTGACTACTTCCGCAACCTGGAAGTGCCCCAATAAAAGAATATTACATACAGGTTTTTACATGAATGAAAATGAAAAACGCTCATCTCACATAAAAACACCCCGGCTATTCAAACACGACGATCCAATATAACATATCCAGCAACACATAACATCACATGTCATCAACGTAAGTAAATATGCGCATCGCAATTGTCGTTGACATATAGCAACGAAACCGGCGATATCACATATTACACTTACGGTCACAGAAAAGAAAGTGTAAAACTACAACAGTTGGAATCCTCAATCTCTTTAGACATCGCATGCCTAATCAAATGAAATACTTAGACATCGCATGCCTAATAATTATAAACCCCGCATTTTAGTCTCAAAATCGAAAACTCTTTTCAATATCAAGTCGGGCAATTCAACAGGATTCCCGACATTTTGATCGAATGCTCGTCGCAAACTTCAGTAGGCGGCCGCACCCCCGACGCCGTCGAGGAAGTGCACCAAGGCGGAACACCGCTGCCGCGAGCACCCGAACGGATGCTTTCGGCGACGGGGTTCTCCTACAGTCACTTGGTCGGGGCTATGGAGTGAGGCTGTCTATTAAGTTTACCCGGCGAGTATCCGCGTACACTACGTGATTGCGACGGACTTTTGATCACATCAAAATTCCGTAGCAACCGATCAAGTGAGACAAACTGCTATGTTTATAACATTCATTCAGTTATCTCATAACTAGTTGTGAATTCCAATTAGTGTATCACATTCCGGATAAATAGAAAATATTAAACTTTCCGATCGAACATTCGAACACCCAAGTTTTCCCGAAACCGTCCAACACAAGAACTAAGTCTAAAAACATTCATTTCGTGCCTCAGTACTAACGGTCCAGCCGTAGAAGGGTCAAGCCAACGCCTCACATGTGGCACGCCGTACTGCCCTAAACCCTAAGGTTCATAGGGCAGTTCAAGACGGTCACATAATCGAGTTAAGGTTTGTTGTCTTCTAGAGGGACCATCGCGTTACTTGCACTACTTAGAACGTCGTTAAACTACGGAAAAATCCAACACTTGGAAATTTCCCGACAGGGAAAAATTGGGTATTTATATCCGGTCAAACTTTTTAATATATTCCAAAATTATCCGGAAAACCACACAGACAAAATTTAATAATCCGATCGAATCTTTGATTCCCAATACAACCCCAGATTACTCATTTGTAGAGTCACAATAAAAAATACCCAGAAAATATAGCATTAAATTATATGAGTTACTGTGCAGAAATCATCAGACAAGGGGACAGTACGGCCGCGGAACCGCCGCACATGCCTAGCTTGTGCCGCGGTTCCGCGGTGGATTAATGGATTTAGACCCTCGTTTTTCACAGTAATTCAAATAAGACCCTGCTTATTTTTCTGTATATTTTTAATTGACAAAAATCCAAAATTTTAGAAAATTTCCAGAGAGCATTTTGGGAATGGGTTTCGATGTTCGTTCGGATTTCAAACGTCGTCTAGACTTCGCCTAAGGCTCTAGCTAGGCTCTGATACCACTGTAGGGTTCCTGGGCACTCTCATGAGGTCTCACAAGGCATCAAACATGCCAATTTCAAAATTTACGGTGCCGAGAGACCCTAGACTACGGATCGTTAACTAGATTTTAGGCGAACACATGCAACTAGTTAACAATTTAACTAAAAGAACGGAAATACAACCTTTGTAGATCCAGTCCTCCACCTCCATAGCTCCGCAATGAAGTCTCCTCGCTGTCTAAATGGAATCCCGGGCTCTAGCGTCGGCTTCATCGGAGAAATGGGCGGGCAAGGTCGTCGGCTTCGTGTCGAAGATGATCTACGTCGAAGCATCACAAGATCAAGCTCCCACTTCACCAAGCCAAGAAAACTTGTGAAAGAAACACCCTATACTACTTGGCAAGAGGTATAGGATGAAGAAATAGGAGGTGGGTTCACTTTAGAATTGGATTTCTCACTCTTTTCATCAAATCACCATTGATGGAATCAAGCTTCTTCATCTTGAAGAAGAAGAAGAAGAAGATGATAATAATATCATAAGTATATTTTAAAAACAAAATAAAATCCACACTTATCATATCTTAACCAAGGTCAAGTGTAGAGAGTTAACTTGAGTTAGGTTGAATGGTTAGGGTTAGAGAAGAGGACAAGAATGGTTGCTTTGGTCAAAGCTTCATGAAGCTTCAACAAGCTTCATGAAAGAATGAAAGAAACCATTTTTGCTTTTCTTTTATCTATTTCTCAAAAATGAATAGATAAATAAATAAATGAATAAAACCAAAACCCTAACCATTAACATAACAATGGTATAAGTCTTTACACAAACCATAGCTATCATGTATCATCAAACATGATACAATCAAGTGCACAAAAATATATCACATATACGATGTGCACATGCGAGTGAGAAAAACCATCTTAAACGAACCGATACTAGTTAATGCAAAGTAATATATCAAATATATAATTATGCATTAAATTATTAAATCAACACTTGATTTAATGATCCGGTCATATCGCATATAACCGACTAATATCAACAGTAACAACTTATCGAATCAACACTTGATCCGATAACCCGGCTATATCGCATATAACCGATCAATGTCACAAATCGCGAGAAACGAATACAGTATCACATACTGGTATCATTCTCGGTCCCGCACATATCTCATATGCGCTCCTATTTCGTTTCGCTTGAGCCAGGAAACCTCTGTGTAGGACTCTAAAGACTCGTCAATACGCCGGCAGCAGGTGATGATCATATCAAACACCCACAAGCCGCAAGCGGTCTGCTAAACGTAACGGCCACCCGGGTATTGAGTGATCAGAAGATCGACGAGCAAGCCCGCTCACACCCCTGTGAATCCAACCAGTAACACTTACCGTACAGTCCGGTCTCGTCGTCTGATATGTCGCATATCTCGCCTAGGGGTGGTAAACGTCAGACCCCAATAGCTCGATAAGTCGTGTCGATATGAGGTCTATAACAATTCGAGAAACTACTGGTAACACTTACCAATAAATCTCAGCAACCCTGGCCAGGGATTTCCGGTTATAGCCAATCGAACACAGCGCAACATCAACTCCCTATACCGGGAGAGACGAATCCCCTCCTATCGCTCATTACCTCCATGTGATTCGGGACTGTACCCAAAAGCCACCGTTTTGCATGCCCTCTTGGACGTGGTAAAGTGGAAATCAAAGCACAGTGGGAACCACACAAGATTCTATGACGATCTCGGATCAACAGACTACTCTGTACCAGTGTCACCAGAGAACTGCCATCTGACGTAAGGTATAATACCATCTGGGAGTTCTCGGCGAGTCCGTCCAGTGTACCCAGTCTCTACTGAGCACCCGTATATCATCTCCGATGTCAAACACCAATGTATATAGGAACATCCATCGCCCATCTGTATGGGTCGAGAAGGTATACGCTAGTCTACTCTGGTATATCGATGCCCCGTCTCGATACACCCACGACTAGGGACCTTGAAGGATGTACTTATAGACTACCATGTCCCCACTAGTATGATCCGCATCATAGTCCAGGTAGTCAAGTACACCCTAAGGGCTTTACCAACATGAAACAGAGAGACAATCAGTATACACGTTAAGGTAAAGAGTAACCAGATAGCATACTATCATGTCGAGCAAGAAAGTCCTCCCTATATATGTCCCAGCATCCACTACAATATACATCCTATGTACAGTAATGGCCTCTAGGGCATACATATAACTAACAGTGCGTTGACTAGGCTTCTCACGGTAGTTTTGTAAATGCAGATAGGGATCAGATGTAACCCTAGGGTTTCTACAATCTATAAATAGAAACTCTAAAACACTTTTTGGAGCATGCCACTTTTTGTTTATCAAATTCAGAATTCTTAATTCGCTGTAATGTTTTGAAGAGAGCATCAAGTAAAGTAAGTTTTTCCTTTCTATGCCCTACTTAATTTTCTTTTCTGCCCTAGTATAGATTTTCTTTATCTGCCCTAATTATAACTTTTATTTAATTGCCGTAGTTTAGATAATTAGGTTATTAAAAACAATCATAAAAAATGTCTCTTTTTATCAATTCCCTAATGAGTGAGTAGTTCCTCACTTGTTAGGGTTAGGAATAAGAAAGGTTTGATAGATGAAAATGTCTCACCCCTTTCTTGCCCATCGCATATTTTTTATTTGACTCCATGCATACATACACACACCGCTCACTACGGCACCCTATACCAAGAGGTAGCGGTGATACCGTAGTTTAAAAGACCGGTTGTGTATGTTTTCCATGGAGGTTAGAGTAAGAATTAAGAAAGAACGGACAAGGACCTAGAGGAAGAAACATAGCTTCTTCCCGATCGTGCTAATCCCCTTTATTAATTATTACCATAACACCTAAATAGATCTTAATTAGGGCATTGAAAGCGGTGAGAAATATTAAATTTCCAAACATAACCTAAATCTAACCCTAGCAAGGTTTTAATCCTAATTTAAATCAACCTTAGTTTTTAGTGATAATCAATCCAACCCCAATTGGAATTAACTCGTTAGAATAAATAGAAAATACACAAAATCCCTGTGGACCGACCCATACTCACCGGCTAGCTACCAAGCGACGTCGTTCGTGATTGCGGTAAATTCTTTGATTCATCTTTTTAAAGCGCACCCACGCTAAAATCTCTTCCAATCAAATGGCGCCGTTGCCGGGGAGACGGTAGTCTCTTTCTTTGTGTAATTTCGGGTTAAAACATAAAAATGAAAATAAAAAATAAAAAAAATTAAAAATTACAAGAATTGAAAAACTTAAAAAAAAATATAAAAAATAAATAAATTCATCTTGTTCTTTTTGAGAGGTATTGTATGAATTGTGCAGGATCGAAGAAACAGACAGATTCTGATCTGGAAAATCCCAGTGAACAAATCAAGAAACAGAGAATCTGAACAAATAGGGGAGAATCCAAACAACACAGAGAAATATTCTGGAGATCCAAACCATCTTAACCACCGCGCAACCGCGGCGGATTCAAGCATTTGACCGTGGAACCGCGGTCAATTGCTGACGTCATCACCTCAAATCCCTCTATAAGTATTTTTTATCTCCTCTGTAACCTCCCGATCTCAACTTAAAATTTTCCTTCAGGGTTCTTTGCGCAAAATTCTTCTCCCTCTCCAATAAATTGTTTTTGTGCAGGATTCTTTGCGCTGCAAAATAAAAAAAAATTTTGAAAGTGTTTTAGATTTTTGTGTGCTTACTGCTTTGCATTTTTAAAACGGACTTTTAAGGGGCTTTAACACCAATCTAGATTGGGTGGGGATTTCATTACCCTTCCTAAGACCCCAAAAATCACAAAAAGCATTTACATCAACCTTCGAGTTAATTAAAAAATATTAGACTCAGCCAATAAGGACTGTCGCGCTCAATAGGACAAAGGAAAAGTTGTAGGCATCGGTCGTTTATCTAAACCAGACTTTGCGGTGCCTAGGCTAGACAAGTAGGAAATGTAATTTTAAAAAGCCCGTCTCACGGTGATTCGTGAGCGGATCCCTCCTTTCTTTACTTGTGCTTACCTGACCACAATTGGGGGTGAAGAGGCGATTTGAGAATCTCACAACTTGCTCTTTAGAATTGTTAGGAGCAGTCTAGTTGACTTAGGAGATGCTAGCTCTAGGCTTGATTGTGCATGCTTATATTGTGACTGTTTGAAAGCGTATAATAGTCCGTACAAATTTTGCAAAAACTCTAAAAAAAATAAAAAACGCTTTCAGATATTTCAAAACCACAAAAACAAACAATTTCTTAAAAAAAAATTAAAAAATAAAATAAATAAAAAATAAAAAATATCATCACATTCTTTTTCTTCTCCTTTCTTACATCATGGGTACCCCACCTCGCAAAACTCTTGCCGAACTTTGGTACCATCATCCAAACAATGCTTCCTATGCGCATTATTTTGGTCGAATTACGGACGACCCCTCCATACCCAAAATTTCTTTGAAAGATCGAATAGAAGCATCTAGGAGAAACAGTTCGATTCCGCAATCCAGTTTGTATCAACCATTTCAACATTCACCACCTTCGTACGTTGATACTACTTTTTCGAGTTCTGTTGTAACTCTGAAACCCATGTCTATTGCTGAACATATTGAACAATCTCTTAACTAATCTTTCACTCCTTTCAACACTTCCAGTTCTTGGGATCAACAAGTCCATACACCTTTTTATCCAAATGTTGATCCTACTCCTGTCCAACCATTTAATTCCTACCAGTCCTACCCGACCTTTGCACCTTCCCTAGACATTGCTTCTACACAACCATTTGGGAGTTTCACGTATCCAAACAACTTTGAATCTTTTACTGAAACCCTTTCACAACCAATGTCTAGTCTGGAACAGTCGTTGGAAGCTTATATTATAGCGACAAACCAACAGATGAGGAATTTGGATGCGTCCATTGCCGCCCTTATTCAACCTAGTGACCCGGTTGCTAGTTTCCAACTAGCTCCAAAAATTCCAATGTATGATGAGGCGGTTGGACAGATTGAGAATTTGAGTGGAGAGAGTGAGCTGTGCACCCTTCCAAATCAAACCTACCCATCACCAATTGAATCCCACAACTCCGGTTTTGAATATCTATCAAGTGTCCCAAATGATTCACCAGTTGAAAATAAAACGTTTAATGAGTTGTGCGACTTTGTAGTACTTGATTTGCCAGATTGTGAAGGGTCCCTTTCGAGTGAAACCATCACTAATCCTTTCGACCTCTACACCTCCAATCTAGAACCTGAATTGATAAATATCCATGCTTTTGATGAGGTGTACGAAAAAATTGATTTTCACTTGATTGAGGATATTGACGCAGGGAATACTTTGGATAATGAACCCGTAGATTTGACAGAATTTTTCTCTCCAATTCATCATCCCAAGTCATTAAATGTTTCTTCCGAATTTCATATGCGTCTTGATTTCGATGATAATTGCATGGATGAGATAACTTTTGAGGAGAATTATGAGGATAGTATTGAGGAGAGTATTGAGAATAGTATTGAGGATGAACCAGTTTTGTTTGATGAGTCGGATTTTCCAATTCATCCTCCTGAACCTTTAACTCTTATACTTCCTAAATCACCCCTCTTCATCCTTTCCATCGTTCCGACCATGCAAGAGATCACGCAGGAGGACTGTGAGTTTGAAAAATTTCTGTTTGATCACAACAGTTTTGACGCCACTAGTGCGTTCCTCCTTGAATCTGACACAGTTCTCACAACCGATAACGATTACGAGTGTTTCACTTTTTCGGACGATTTTGAAGACTCACCACCCGAGTTTGAGTCCTTTGAGTTTTCAGATGAGTTAGTTGAACCATCAGACTCGACTGCTTACAGTCATTTCGAACCATTGATGGAATCCTTCGGGTTCGAGACAGTTTCACCAATTTCACCTTCAATTGTTTCATCTCTGAAACTCGAACTCTAGCTGTTGCCGTCTCACCTTACATACGCTTACTTAGGTGAGAATGAGACCCTTCCTAAATCACTCCCCTTCATCCTTTCCATTGTTTCGACCGCGCAAGAATCCGTCACGCTTCCATTTTCAATGGATGGTTTAACAAGTTCAACATACCCATGTTTTCTCACGAATCTTGAGGGATTTGACCCCATTTCTCGACGGGCTGATAGATTAGCACAATCGCTTTTAACACATCGGTCATCACAATTTGTGCTAATTTATTCACTCAATTTACACCCTCAAGTTCGTACTACACTTCTTTCTCTCTTCCGCCATTCTTCTCCTAATATACCGAGACCATATTCCACCTTTCTTCCCATACGGTCTCGTTTGTTTCTCATTTCTTTTCTCTACACTCTATACTTTCACCACCCACACAATTATAACGATAAATTTTTTGAATGGTTGGTGCTAACCTTTGGCCTGTGTAAGGCTTTGCATAGCTTAATACTGTGTTTTTCTCCTCCCTAACTCTGAACTTTAATGCTTCAACAGTGGAAACACTGTTTCACTTAAGTTTGGGGGGACCTTTTTGTATATATATTTTGTTTTTCTTTTAACAATAAAAAAAATATAAACAAGAGAGTGCCGACAATTTTGACCCTCTTGGTGTAGCCTGATAGTGAGGACATTGTCAAGTTTATGTTTGGAGGCGTGCTCGGTAAGCTTTCTTCCTTCGCATTCATATGTATATTTTTGTATTTGCATACTTATTTTAAAATCAAATAAAAACTGAAAATTTTAAAAAAAAATTATAAAAATTGAAAAATTCAATTTTGGGCATAATTGACTTAAGTTTAACAAGACGGTTAACTAGCTAGGAAAAACTAGATCCAAAACTTAGTAAATTAAAAACCCTAAAAATAACCTTTCTTAAAATTTAACGGTAAAAAAATATATGTCTTTGTAGTTTACTTAGAAATAGGCAAATTTTGAGTTCACTTCTTAGGCTAAGTCAAGATAAAAGAAGAGTATTGATATTTTTATTAAAGTGTAAGTCTGAAAAATAATCCCTACGCTTAAGTCTAAATTCTGAAAATATATACCCTACAACTTGCATAAACACGAACCTTGAAACTTGGAATAGTAGAGGAGACCTTGAAATGCTCTTGTCTAAAATCCTTAGTATGAAGGAAAATAAAATAAAAATACATGTGTGAATAAAGAGAGAGAAAATGAACACTGGTTTTCTAATTACTTAAGGCTGCATAAATAGAAAAATTATTTAGCGATGGTGCTTTATGACCTAGTGCCTTAGACCAACTGGTTTGGGAGTCACTGCTAAAGCCTTAGGTATTACAAGACGAGGAATTACGCCTTAATGTGCAAACACATTTTGTAATCGGTCGTTAGTACATCAAGAAGTATTAACGGTCGCATGAAGAATGTGTGGGCGATTTCATCTAAAAATTCACCAACTAAAAGTACTTTGGACGATGGACAAGAGTATAAGAGCTTGAATTGAATTTCCAAGTATAGGGGTGATACATACACACACATAGGGGTATATGATTGGGTTTTGGATGAGAGATAGGAATGAAAAATAGGACACATATCTTTAGTAGAGATGATAAAAATTCCTAAGTTGAGATGGAACCTTAGAAGGAAAACTCAAAAGATGCTAAAAGCTAAATAAATTTACAGAACATATACAATCTTAAGTTAAATGATAAGGACCGTGAAAAATACAAGTTGATAATTTCTGAGTTAAAAATAATAGAATTTCTTGTTAGAAAATCGAATTGGAGAATAAAAGTCAATAGGCCGAATTGATAGGATTTTGTGGGTAGTATCCGCTGAAAACCCTCAGGAGACAACAATCCTCCTACTATGGACACCTAGAGGTTTAATGGCTTATTGCACGAGCTCAGTGCAATCGCGTTTCCCTGCGAAAGTGAGGTTAGGCTTTTTCGTGAATAAAAACTAGTTTTGCTCGAGGACGAGCAAAAGATAAATTTGGGGGTATTTGTTCACATCATAATTTTGCATTATTAAATTTCCCATTCTTATTCATTTTAAAAATAAACAGGTGCTTTTGATCCATGTCTGCTACATAGTTGCAGGTTACAGGTTCTCGGAACAAAACAGTGAAAATGATGAAAAGACGATACAAAAGTGAGACTACGACCAACAAATAGAAGAGTCTTGATCATGCCTACAGTTTGAGGGACAAATGAAGATCAATGAACAATTTCTCAAAGTACAAAGGCAGCGCAAGATTCAAGACTTCGATACGAAGCAAACGGTAAAAGTCCACGACATTATGCACTGTGGAAATCTAGAAGAAACTAGAAGACATTCTAAATAACCAAGAGAAGAAAAGCCAAGTAAAAAGCAAGATGAAAACTACCAGAGAAACAGAGACCAAGAACCCACAATAAGGCCGCGGAACCACGGCCAAACATGCCTTCTGGCCGCGGATCCGTGGCCATATAGAGCACGTGTCGGTGCAAAGTTGTCGGAAGTGGCGGTGTATTGACTAGGCTTCTCAGGGTAGTTTTGTAAATGCAAATAGGGATCAGATGTAACCCTAGGGTTTCTATAATCTATAAATAGAAACCCTAAAGCTCTTTTTGGAGCAAGCCTCTTTTTTTTATCAAATTCAGAATTCTTAATTCGCTGTAATGTTTTAAAGAGAGTATCAAATAAAGTAAGTTTTTCCTGTCTATGCCCTAGTTAATTTTCTTTTCTGCCATAGCATAGATTTTCTTTATCTGCCCTAGTTATAACTTTTATTTAATTGCCGTAGTTTAGATAATTAGGTTATTAAAAACAATCATAAAAAATGTCTCTTTTTATCAATTCCCTAATGAGTGAGTAGTTCCTCACTTGTTAGGGTTAGGAATAGGAAAGGTTTGAGATATGAAAATCTCTCACCCCTTTCTTGTCCATCGCATATTTTTTATAGTACTCTATACATACATACACACATCGCTCACTACGGCACCCTATCCCACGAGGTAGCGGTGATACCGTAGTTTAAAAGACCGGTTGTGCATGTTTTCCATGGAGATTATGGTAAGAATTAAGAAAGGACGGACAAGGACCTAGAGGAAGAAACATAGTTTCTTCCCGATCGTGCTAATCCCCTTTATTAATTATTACCATAACACCTAAATAGATCTTAATTAGGGCATTGAAAGCGGTGAGAAATATTAAATTTCCAAACTTAACCTAAATCTAACCCTAGCAAGGTTTTAATCCTAATCTAAATCAACCTCAGTTTTTAGTGATAATCAATCCAACCCTAATTGGAATTAACTCGTTAGAACAAATAGAAAATACACAAAATCCCTGTGGACCGACCCATACTCACCGGCTAGCTACCAAGCGACGCCATTCTTGATTGCGGTAAATTCTTTGATCCATCTTTTAAAAGCGCACCCACGCTAAAATCTTTTCCAATCACACATCCTCGGGAACTCATCCCAACCATTGGAGGAATATTCTTTATTCATCCGTTCTTGATCAACTCACAACGTATCTGGGTGAGGTCCTCTATCCGAAGCTGGTCAACTTACTGATCTACTATCGGATCATCCAACGAATAACGTCATCTCTGGATCGATTTACTCTAGATTTGAATAAGATTCTCCACACTGGAAATCTTCAACTCAACTGAGCCTGCGTCGGCGTATCATATCATACGAATCATCTCAGTCGCTCAACTCAACTCAAGATAGACTAGCTATCTACTGTTGCATCTCTGCCTGAAAGATCCAGCGATCTCAGCTCGTAAGCTCTGGAAGCGACATCCCTTCAATCTCAACAACAGCTGGGTCATCTGTCTGCAAGGTAGACGACATCACGATCCCAGACGTAGGCCATACATCAACAGTCCTCTCAATCTGGCAGCCTCTAACATTGGCCCGATCATCCGGTGCAAAACCGAACACTCGCCTCTAACGATAGGTCACAACACAAGCACTAAATCGATACATTCCCATGTCACCAGAAAACACGATGGTCAGTCCTCGTCTATGACGAGCTCTCCTTGACCGCATCACTAGCAGCAGCTCAATCTGCGCTCTAACCATGGTGCAGGAACCACAAGCATGTATCAACGAAGATATATCAAAGGAACAAAAGGAATCAACAGATCCAGAATGGATACATGATCAGAAGCAGGAATGGAATCAATGAGAGTATGATCATTGGAACGAATAGAATCAAGGATATCAAATGGACGCATAATCACGGGAACGAAGAGAATCACAGATCTCAAGATATGTACATCCTAAGGTCACTTAAGCGGAGTATCGTATCTTAAGTATGCCGCGGAACATACGCACGGCATGTCACTCTACTTGAGTTACCTACTCCATCAATCAGGGTCAACCTATGTAACGAAAGTTCGGGTCTAATACCCCCCTGTTCAAGTCTAAGTTCCGTTAGGTCAAGCCTAAGTTCTGAAATAGATTACGCCCCATACTCCACATAGTCAAACCTAGACTCGAACCAAGGTTAAACCTAACGCTCTGATACCAACTTTGTCACGACCCGAAATTTAGTTCGTGACCGGCACTTAAATCACGCTACGGCTAAAGACGTAACGTAACTTAAGTAAGCCGAAGACCAGAAATCTAAACCTTTTTAAAGAAAATAAAAGAGGTGATGTTTTGAAATAAAGGTATGATGAAATCAAATGTTTTCTTAAATGCATAGACAATGGAACATGAAAATGCCAGTGGATTATACTAGATGAAAAACATGTTTCGTTTTTATTTTTAAAAATTTGGGCAACATCTCCCTTGTATATTTTGATCCAAAACCACATATACATAATAACAATAAAGGCATCCCCAAGCGAGAGCTAGCTCTTCGCCAATCGGCGGAATCACAACCACGCAACTCATAAATATAAGTATACGACGCCCAACGGCGAAGATCAACACAAAAGAATAATGAATAAAGCAAGACATCAAACCCACCGAGCGAACATATAACCCATCGCTCTAAGTCTTGCAACCACAAGTCTTGCTAAGTCTTGCTACTTATATAAATAATAGTTTCTGATTGATGGAGTTGACTAGAAACAACATGGATAATAATATAAGAGTGGCACGATCCAATATGTCCCACCTACCAAAGCTAATCACCCGAATGTAAGCTGTGTGCCAGCGATACCGCTACTGATCCAGGCGGTCAACCTGTAAGAACTGTAGCACATTTGGGGTGAGTTGCCAACCCATGAGTAGAAAACATCAGCAGGTAGAAATCCAATAAAACAACGACTCCTAGGTCAACTATATCATAATGGTAATACTATAATATCTAGGGTGACTGTATCTGCCTATATGCCAACAATATAATCAATACCTGTGTGCATGTGGATATCATCCACGCGTCCATCAATGACACAACAATATTATGGAACCTGAGTGTCCAACATCGACACTCGAAACATCAGGAAAGCATATGCATGTAAATATGAGGATATCAACCAATGTGTGTCCATCAACGACACATCAAAATCATGGAACCTGAGTGTCCAACATTGACACTCGAAACATCATGAAACCCGTGTCCAACATCAACACGTAAATCCTCATATCTCGGGCTCCGTCAGTCCGGATCGGCCCACAGGCTCCGTCAGTCCGGATCGACCCATATCCATCTCACGACTCTGATCGGTATCCTCCGGATAACCTCCGAGTCCAAATGCTATCACCGGTAGGTAGTGCTCCCCTGCCTGGCACACCGCCTAACTATACGAGTCTTCTTGCCCCAGGGTACCTCACCGGGTCCACCATATACCCGCAGACGGTGCCTACCGCTCCTCGAATCGGGTTTCACATACCAATCTCAGAACCGAGAAAACTCATGGTGGACGTCTTGAAATATCATATCAAGAGAAATCGGGTTTTTTAAAACAATACATACTTTCTTTTGAAATATAACCGCGGTTCTCAAATCCAGAATCTCATGAAAACAACATTTCAATGCGTACAATCATAAAGCATGATGTATGCAAATATAGAACAGAAATGTGAGCATATCAAGTATATCATGCAACATAGCATAATGATGTGAGCAGAGAAAGTATATCATGATAATGAGTCATGTGACAGTACTAAACAATTAAGAGTAGTAGTATGATGTAGCATACTGTGTAAGTGACATAGCAATTGTCGATGATGAAGGTGTGTGAGCCGGAAATCTGTGTAAGTGTAACATAGGCATCATCGATAACTGCGTAGGTGTACTAGCACAGGTATATATAATGCAATGAGAATATCATAAACGAACCATAAAGAACATCGTACACAAAATGTTATAGGGTATACGTATCTAATCTAACATCTACGTAAAGGCTAAACTAAGCGGTGTAGACAGGGAGTAGATATCTATAACATCTCCGAGTCGGTGAATTTATCAATCGGCATCCAGCCTCACAACATCACATACGGTATAATCCTCATACGGCATCCTCTAGTCAAGGGTATGGATCAATCATCCAGTAAAGCATCGCATGCGGCGACAACAAACAGAATAGGGATTCTAACGACCTATACAACAATGAGGGTACGGATCTAAAGTCTCGTACGACATATTACTCACCATTCACATAATTATATATATATATATATATACCTATATCTCTGGTCACATCCGTATCAATCTCATATCAGGGGACCGACAAAGGTATCAATTATCTCATATCGCCTCGCATCTGCAACGACATATCAAACTAAGTCATTATATCTCATCGTATACTCTTTTCACTACATCAATATCTCACATCAAGTCATCTTATTAATTTCATGTCGTATTTATCGACCTCATAACATGCCACTATAATCTCATACTGATTATCTTGCAACTACATATGTATATATCGTGATTCACATTCATGTTTCATATCCTTATATATCAATTCGAGACATCCTTTCTATCATATCATTTCACACAAAACCATAAACTATAACTTTAAGTCGTGTCATATCTTGTCTCCAAACTATAAATCACATATCAATATTTGCGGGGGTGCTATACGCCATCCACCCGACTTCCCCCGTATATATAAATCTACTCACCTGCGGAACTCCTTGTTCAGTCATAGTCGATGTGTTTCGTCGTCTCGGAATCCATGCGAAGGTACCTACAATAAATACACAGTCGCAATGCTATTAAAATTAAGTCTGGAAAACTGATACGGCATACGGTGTGCTCATAGGTTAGAACCTATAGTCCACGCATGCAAAAACAATTAAAAAACCTCACCGTTGACGTACAAACATCCAACGACCCAATACAATATCAAATACCAAAACCAAAATTTCCAATATCGGAAAACATATCCAAAACCACCGCAATATGCTCCCAGATTTTAGCTCAGGTAATCTGGGGCAAAACAAAAAATAGAGTAGTTATGTTATAAGGTATGTGAGCTAAAGGCAAAACCCCAACACCAATGCCCAAATTTTGGCCGGCCTAACTGCTACAGTAACCGCCCCCGCCGGCCCCACCTTGGAATTTGGGTCTCGTATTCTCGTGGTGGTCTCCTATTGGTCTAACTAGATTAATGTATATGTTTGATTTTTTTTATAAAGGTCCCGGGTTACTCCAGATTCCCTGTAGACCTCCAAAAATATCACAAAACCGACACAGAAAGTTTCTAAGTTTGTGTATTGGGTTCGATTCTATGGCCCAGGTCAGGAAAATCATCACTAAGGTTCTACAACACTCACTACACCTTCATTACCTCTTTACAAGTCCACAAAACAACTAAACATCAACTTGGAAATTTCCAAGATCATCAAATCATATCGGTTTAACTCTAAACTAACAATAGGATAGACTAAACACAATAACTTAACTAAAGTCTAGAATTATATCTCATTTGGCAACGCAATAAAATTCTTGGGTTGCTCAAAGTCTTCAAAATCCAACTTTGATTGGTTCAAAGTGTTGAGGGTGAAGTTGTGCATCGTTTTAATGAAGCTAGTATAGGGTTTTAGCAAGGTTTTTGAGGTGATCCATGGAGATAGAGGAAGGGGAGGAAGAGATGAAGGAGATGAAGGAGGAGTTGAGGAAATAAAATGAAGAAGAAAGAAATGATGAATTGGTCAAGGGCTCTCTCTCTCTTTCTCACTCTCACCCTCTTTCATGGCATGCTCCCATGCCATCATGTGGTCCCCCCATTTCTCTCTCCTCAATTATCCTCTCATGTCTTCTCTTTTCTTTTTCTTTTCTTTTACCCTCACTCATTAAGACCAAACACATAACACAAATAAAATGAACCAACAAGCAACAAAATGCAACATGTTATGGTGCACTAACCATGGTTAATTAGAAATACGGATTTGGCATAGTTGTGATTAGTAGTGCACTAATCGAGTTTAATTTAAACTTGCATATAATTAATTATAAAAATGCCCAAATCCGATAAATTTATTTTTAAATAAATAAATCATTTTAATCTCCAATTATTTCATAAATATTGGTTTATATTTATACTATTTTACGAAAACCACAAATTCGCAAATCAAATAGTTTTCGCGAAATATTTTATTTTAATATTAAATTCCAAAAATAATATTTTATATTTCTGAAATGTTACAAGATTCAAGGTGGATCATTTTTGGCCTCGATGATCGTGAAGAAAGCTCGTTCATTTCTTCAAGTGGAGCCAAGAGGAGTCATAGGGACTACTACCCGGAGCTATAGAAGTGAAGGACTTGGTCTATAAAAGTTGTAATATCTTTCACTTAGTGTAGTTCCTTTTATATAATGCTTTACAACCTAATACTTTAGTTAGATTCTAGGTTAGTGTACCTTAGCACCCAAGAAGTTTTAAAATTGCATACCTGATGCGGGTAAAAACCCAGTGGTGCTTCTAAGACACACTTTCAATGAGCGCCAGCAGCTTCTTTAGATGCGACAACACATTGTAGTCGATTGTCAGCTTTTTAGGGGCTGATTTTGCAACAAGATCAGGCACAAACCCTTATTTGATTTTGATATCTTGATCGGCGGGTTGTTTTCCCTTATCGGCTTGTTTTCTTTTGCCTTCGGAGTTGCTGTTGGGTTATGCCAACGCCCTAGCTATCAAACCGTGGCCGATTGCGGAACAAATTTCAAAACTGGCGCTAGAACAACCTGAAGCTATGGATCAACCATTAATCCTAGAGCTAGCAAACTATAAAGAAAGGAGTTTAGGATGGTTATACCGAATGATCCGTGTCCTTCGGTCTTCAACCACCTTCCCAAGCTCCTAGAGGCCACCATGATCAAGCATGGTCGCCAGTCTCCCTACATCAAAGACGATCCATATGAGGATTTGTATTCTGAGCTCCTACCTCAATAACCGAGGTAACTAGGGTACCTAGTTTGCTAAACTAGATAGCCTAGAGCATGTAGAGTGTAGTGATGGATCAATTTGTCTCATAACACCCTAGGTTTCTCAACACATGATACTTGAAGAGTGGAGGTACAAGAAGAAGCTTGAGGATGAGAGTGTGAAGTAACTCAAGAAAAAATGGTTAAGTGTGTTGTGAGCTAAGATGAAGCATCCAATAAATATCTTATGTCTCGAAAATATCTCAAGACCCCACAATTTCACAAACCCAAACAAAATATCAAGCATGCCTCAATAGTGCCACCATGAGTCACCTCATGAGTCATGCTTCAATTAATGCCACAAAACACCCCATCCTCCACCTCATTAACCATTTAAACAAATAGCTAAAACATAAATGAGGTGGCATCTTCTAGAAGTAATCTTGTAATAAATTACAAGAATACCCCTCATCTGTATATACATACCCGTATCCGTATTCCGAAAAATACGAATACAAAGATCGTTCGAATCATGATACGTGCACAAGTGCACGTATATGATCGAACCCTGCCGTAAAGCCATACGGCCTCTACAACGTTTCGTTCGAAGCAGGAAAACCCTCTGTGTGGGACTCTAAAGACTCGTCAATCCACTGGCAGTGGGTTTAACTACAAGCACGTCAGCGGCACTAACTGTACGTAATAGCTACCCAGGTATTGAGCGAAAGGGAGGCCGATGAGCAAACTCATCCGAACCCCTACTAAGCCTGTCCGTGACAATATCCGTACAGTCCGGTCTATTCTTCTAAGAGTATCGCATATCGAGTCTAGGGGGTGGATAAAGTCAACCCTAATAACGAGACATTTCTTGTCGGTATGAAGCCCATCACCAACTGAGAAACTACTGATCCAAATCAGTAATTCTCGACTAGCTCGGCCAAGGATTTCTGGTGATGGCCACCCGTGCACAACGCGACATCAACCCCCAAATACCGGGAGAGACAAATCCCCGATGATCCACTCACTGCCTCCATGTGGCTCGGGACAGTACCTAACTAAAACCTGTTTGCACGACTCCTTTGAGCCGTGGTAGGGTAGTAATCAAAGCACCGTGGAAACTCACATGAAAAAAATGACGATCTCAGGTCGACAGATTAACCAGTAAACATGTCACCTAGGAACTGCTATCTGACAATAGGTATACTACCAACTAGCATGTTCCCGGCAAGTCCGTCCAGTGTACTCATACCTAATGAGCACCTGTATATTATCTTTGGTGAACAAAATAACACCAATGTCTTGTGAGACCTGGTCACCGCCCCTTTTCGGGGTCTCGATCAGCATACACTAATCTACTCTGGAGTATCGATGCCCAGTCTCGAAACTCCCACGACTAGGGACATTTAAGGATGTGCTTATAGGCCATCCAGCTCCCACGTATATGATCGCCAACATAATACTGGTAGTCAAGCAAGAATCATATGGGATCTTTCAACATGTAATAGTGATCTGTAATACCATATAAAGCATGTACATGATGATAAAGACAAACCATATAGCATACTATCATCTCGAGTAAGACTGTTCTATCCGTATAGGTCCTCCCTCAATCATCATAATTACCTTCCTGCAATTACAATAATTGCCTTGATGGCACTATAGCCAACAATCTCCCATTTGCACTTAAGGCTAAGTATTACGGTGTCGCATACTCACAGCCCGTGTGATACCGAACACCCGACTTCTCTACTAATCAGTTTCACAAATCTCGTTTGTGAAACTATTGCGTTCGAGAAATAGTTTCAGTGAGTGGAACCGCTTTAATGTTTCTTTCTATATCTCTCTATATCTCAACTTTGCGGAGAATGACTATCTCCCGAAATGAGCAATATTTGTCTTAGAATTTGTCTGGATATTTGATAGGACCCAGTTCACAAATGAACTACAAATTTAAAAAAATTCTTAGACTGTATCGTCCACTGAATTTAATCAGTATCCCGCGATATGCCTTCCACAGTATCCGCTTGGACCATCTGTCCAACATACTTCCCTTCACGAAGAGGGAAAACTATAACTCTGATAGTCTGTCTGTCATCTATGTCACTTTGGAAGCCTGAAATGATAATCGCCTCCCAAAGGGGGCTGCCGTTACCATATACCAAGAACATCCACTTATGTTCATAACTGCTTCCTAACGTTTCTCTAGGTTTGGATTAATATATATACTTATTGCAGTCTGTGCAAAAGCAATATCCGGTGTAGTACTTGACATCTCATGATTGACTCAATTGCCTAAGCAAGTGATATGCTAATCATGCAAATTCCTCTCCTCATCAGCCAGAAAGACATCTCTTTAGAGAGGGTGACTCCATCACCTGTGGGTACACTACCTCACCAGGAGTCATCCATTCTAAAACATCTTTAGAATAATGTAAAAGTACCCAAATTAGGACACTTCCCAAATCTATATCTAAAACCATAGATCTAGTAACCAGAATCCCTGAAATTTTATCCAGATCCAATGTTGAGAAACACTCTTTGATAACCACAGTATATAACTGATCGTAGTATAGGAAGATCTCTTCCTATCAAGTGCATGTCATTTAAATACCAGGACATCACTTTCTACTACCTTCTTACCATATCCATCTCCTATTCTGATGAAGTCAAAATCTATGACTGTCATATAAAAAATAAATGATCAATCTCCGCTATTCCCGCTTTAGTCTATAAATAGACATAAGCTATTTTCCCACCATGCTTTCGCTGCTCCCACTAACTACAACAACCCTCTGGCAGAGTCATATACACGTGCACTTCTAAATCTTTTTTAGAACGACGTTATACACATCCTCTTGCTAGACCTCATAGTTTAGAATAGCAGCAGTGGCAAGTTTGGATAAACAAGAACCTCCATGTCACCGTCTTTGAGAAGACCGAAGTACCTCTCGGGTGCCTGAGGTTACCCACCAAATCTGCGGAGTAGCTAATGGAATGTCGAATCCAATTGAAATTTTAGGTTATACTAAATTTTCAGTAATCATTTGTGGTTCTGGAATCACTTCCAGTTCTACCATACTCCCACTAATGTTTTCTAAAAAAGAATCCATTTTACTAAAACTGGTGACGAGTCAAAGAACAATATAACCATTGATCATCCTGATGGTAGAAAGTTAACCCTCGTCAAAGCCCGGGATAACCCACAAAATGCCATTACTGAAACGTGCCTTGAGTTTGTCCAGATTCTATTTTTAAGCATAAGCCAGACAACTCCATATACCTTAACATCGTTAAGATATGAATCTATTCTATATACATATAGAAACTAAGGCACTAATTTAATTGGAACCAGATTCAAAACCATGCAGCTGTCTCCATTGCATATCATCTAAATGGATGGGGCCAAGCAGCATTACTCATCAAGGAATGCATCCATGTATGAGTAACCTGAAAGAGAAACAAGTTTTCAAATCATTACTTACAACGAAATACCAGCACAAGTATCTACATCTTCTATCACTTCGAAGAATCTTGGTACTTAAAACATATGGTTCTATACTTTATTCTTATACCGATAACTTCTCAGAACATGGACCTTGTATTTCAACGAAATACATGTCTAAAACTAGAGAAGTAAAAAGTAAACAGAATGTAGTATGAGTACCAACCCTTTGTCTTACAACATATGGTTCTATACTTTATTCATACACCTATAACTTCTCAAAACTTTGACCTTGTATTTCAACGAAATACTTGTCTAAAACTAGAGAAGTCAAAAGTAAAAAGAAAATAGTACGAGTACCAACCCCTCTGTCCTGAAGGACACTGGACAACATGTAAGTCGATGTTACACACCCCATATGAAGCGGGGAGGCGGAATAAGTAAAAAACAATCATTTAACACAAGGTAACATCGACTAAGCATACGGATCTTTGCTAAACCATATCTAACACAACTAACTAGAGGTATTATCTACTCGGTAAGAAGATTGTACCTAAAGTTCCATGTCCTTCTTCTTTACTTGCTGTCCTCCTTGACCACTTGAGCTCCTTTGGAGTGGAAAAGATGGCACCTCCTCGTCGGCTCCTCGATGTGATAGAAGATCCACCTGAAAGTTCCTACTACAAGCTTACACCTCCAAGATGAGGTAACTAAGTGACTTAGAGTGCTAATCTAAGTAATCTAGAGGATATAGAGATATATTAAGGATTTATTAGTCTTTCTAGGATCTCAACACATGAGAGGATTAGGGTTAGGTTGAAGAAGAGGAGAGCTTGAGGAGAGAGAGCGTGTATGTGAGAATGAAATGAATTATTACTCATTTGTGAATATATGAAGCATGATAATTATCCAAATAATAATATACAATAATAACAATCATGCTTCATTAACTCACTTTGGATGAATCATCTCATGAGTCATTAAAACATTTAATGCATCATTAACTCACTTTGGATGAATCATCTCATGAGTCATTAAAACAATTAATGCAAATAACACATCATATCTACACCTCATTTAGTTTAATTCATAAATGAATTAAAACTAAATAAGTCACCTTTCTTCTAGAAGCTTCTCGACTAGTTACGAGAATGCCCCTCCCATCCGTATTTACGAAAAACACGGATATACTGAGACTACATAAATCCAATACTAGAATCTGGCTTAAACCAAAGCCTGCTAGTATAATCTGTCCGAACATCATACATGCACAAGTACACGCATATGTCCGAACACTGTCGTAAAACCATACGACCTCTATATCGTTTCTCCAGAAGCAGGGAAACTCTCTGTATGGGACTCTAAAGACTCGACAATACGCTGGCAGTGGGTTTAACCACAGGCCGCAAGAGGTACTAGCTGTACGTAACGGTCCCCAGGTAGATGTCGAAAAGAAGGACGATGAGGAAATCCATCCGAACTCCTACTGAGCCTGATGTGACAATCTCCGTACAGTCCGGTCTGTTCGTCTAAGCCTATCGCATATCGGGCCTAGGGGGCGGCAAGCGTCAGTCCCCTAAAAGCGGTATAAGTCATGTCGGAGTGAAGCCCATTACACCTTGAGAAACTACTGGAACACTTACCAGTAAATCTCGCTTGCCCTGGACAGGGACCTTGCATAATGGCTCCACAAACACAGCGCGATAACAACCCCAATACCGGGAGAGTTGAATCCTATCTAACCGCCACTGCCTCCAAGTGCTTCGGGACTGCACCCAACTGCTACCTGTTTACACGACTCAGTCGAGTCGTGGTACGGTAGCAATCTAAGAACAGTGGGAACACACTCGAGGCGAAGCAGCAGTGTCAAGTCTGCGGACTATGCTGTACTCATGTCACCTGGGAACTGTTAACTGACAACGGGTATAATACCAACCAACAGTTCCCTGCGAGTCCTGTCTGGTGTACCCGTAACCCAACGAGCACCTGCATACTATCTCCAGTACAACGTACTGATGGATATGGGACAGACCATCTCTCCTGCTGGGATGAGAAGCGTATACACTAGTCTACTCCGGAGTATCGATACCCTGTCTCGATAATCCTACGACTAGGGACCTGAAAAAGGATGTGCTTGTAGACTACCCAGCCCCAATAGTGTGACTGCCATCACAACGCTGATAGTCAAGCAAGATCCTATGGGCTCTATCAATATGTATTCGCGATATGCTAAAAGAAACATATACACATATTAAGATAGATATAAACCAAGTAGCATACTACTATGTTGAGCAAGACTATTAATACAACTATGAATATCCCAAGCTTCCATTAAGTAATATACAAACTAGTATGATACAATAATGTCCTCTAGGGCATACACACTAACAATCTCCCACTTGCACTAGGGCCATATACTGGCGTATCGAAGGCCTATCATCTCGAGTAGCTTCTCGAACTGTGTCTGAGGTAAGGCCTTTGTGAATGGATCTGCAGTGTTCTCCTCTGTAGCAACTCTCCGGACCTCGATCTCCTTGCGATCTATGATCTTCCTGATCAGGTGATACCGTCTCAAGATGTGTCTGGACTTTTGATGGGACCTGGGTTCCTTCGCTTAAGCTGTAGCCCAGGTTGTTGTCACAATACAGAGGTATTGGATCAACAATGGATGGAAACACCTGAAGTTCTGTTAAGAACTTCTTTACCCAGACTGCTTCTTTTGCGGCATCAGAAGCTGCGATATACTCCGCTTCCATCGTCGAGTAACCAACGGTGTCCTGCTTGGAACTCTTCCAGCACACCACCCCTCTATTGAGGGTAAGGACATAACCTAACATGGACTTGGAGTCATCCTTGTCACTCTGGAAGCTGGAGTCAGCAAAAGCCTTGATCTGGAGGTCTTTTCCGCCGTAAACCAAGAACATATCTTTAGTCCTTCTGAGGTACTTGAGAATGTTCTTTACTGCTATCCAGTGCTTCTCCCCTGGGTCTGACTGATACCTGCTTACCACGCTTAGTGCGTAAGCAACATCTGGTTTGGTGCACAATATCGCATACATTATAGAACCTACCGCAGAAGCGTAGCATATAATCGACATGCGATCCCTTTCCAAATCAGTGTTGGGAGACATCTTTTTGGAGAGGGTGATTCCGTGACAAGCCGGTAAATTACCGCGCTTAGAATCTTCCATACTGAATCTTTTCAGTATAGTGTTGATATACCTGGACTGTGAAAGTCCCAACATCCTTTTAGATCTATCACGATAGATTTGGATCCCCAGAATGTAAGAGGCATCACCCAGGTCTTTCATAGAGAACCTGTGTGATAGGAATCCTATGACAGATTGTAGCATAGGAATGTCACTTCCTATCAAGAGAATGTCATCTACGTACAAGAGGAGGAATACGACAGTTCGTGCTACAATCTTACTATATATGCATGGCTCATCTGGATTTTTGATAAAGTCATATTCTTTGACCGTTTCATCAAAACAGATGTTCCAACTCCGCGATACTTGCTTTAGTCCATAAATGGATTTGAGCAACTTCCCACTTTCCCGCTGCTCCCGCTCTGATTGAAACCTTCTGGCTGATCCATATAGACGCACTCGTCCAAATTTCCATTTAGAAAAGCCGTCTTTACGTCCATCTTCCAGATCTCATAATCGTGGAAGGCAGCAATGGCAAGAAGGATCCGAATGGATTTGAGCATAGCCAATGGAGAAAAGGTTTCGTCATAGTCCAAACCAGGCCTTTGACGAAAACCCTTTGCAACAAGTCTAGCCTTACAGGTTTCCACCTGTCCATCTACACCAATCTTCTTTCTGAAGATCCACTTGCATCCTATGGGTTTTACCCCATCTGGAGCAAAGTCCAAAGTCCATACTTTGTTGGTGTACATGGACTCCATTTTGGTCTGCATTGCATCCAGCCATCTTACTGAATCGCCGCTCTGAATGGCCTGCTGGAAGCTAGTAGGTTCATCATTATCAATAACGCAATCCTCTCTATCCCCGTCTATGAGAAAACCGTAGTATCTCTCAGGCGGATGAGACAGCCTCCTACTCGTGCGGTAGGGTGCAGGAATGTCCTGTTGTTCTGGAACTTCTGGTTCTACCAAGCTTTCAGTAGTAGCTTGTGGTTCTGGAATTTCTTCCAGTTCTATTGCGCTCCCACTTGTTTCCTTTTCTAAAAACTGCTATTCTAGAAAATGGGCATTACGAGAAACAAAAACCTTTTGTTCCTCTGCGTAATAGAAAAAATAGCCATTCGAGTTCTTTGGATATCCCACAAACTTACACTGTACTGAGCGTGCCTCGAGTTTGTCGGCATGCTGCTTTTTAACAAAAGATGGATATCCCCATATCTTCAGATACTGAAGATAGGGTTTCTTCCCACTCCACATCTAATATGATGTAGTAGGCACAGTCTTGGTAGAAACTCTGTTCAAAAGATATACAGCTGATTCTAGTGCATAACCCCAGAAAGATCGCGGTAACTCAGCATTACTCATCATGGAACGCACCATATCCAATAGGGTTCGGTTTCGTCTCTCCGATACACCGTTGTGTTGTGGAGTGTATGGAGGAGCAAGCTGAGAGAGAATTTCATTCTCTTTTAGGTAATCCAGGCACTCGGCACTTAAGTATTCACCACCTCGATCAGATCTCAGTGTCTTACTACTTTTGCCAGTTTGGTTTTCTACTTCATTCTTATATTCTCGGAATTTCTCAAAGGCCTCGGATTTATGTTTCATCTAGAAAATGAACCCATACCTAGAGAAATCATCCGTAAAAGTAATGAAATAAGAAAAACCGCTTCTTGCATGTGTAGACATTGGACCACATACATCGCTGTGTATGAGTTCTAAGAGCTCGCTCGCTCTTACTCCATGTCCAGTGAATGGAGTCTTTGTCATCTTTCCTTTGAGACATGATTGACAAGTGGCATAAGATTGATATTCAAACGGATCCAAATATCCTTCTCTATGTAACTTAGTTAACCTTGTCTCATTGATGTGACCTAGTCTACAATGCCATAAGAAAGCCTAATTTATTTCTGGAGACTTTCTTTTAAGTGTGTTCTGGACATTGAAAATCTGCAGTTGGTTTAACACGTATATACCGTTATCTAGTGCACCGGACCCAATCAAACCATGATTAAGGTGGATGTTAAAACCATCGCTTACAAACGTGAAATCATAACCTTCTTTTGATAACAACGATACTGATATGATATTACACGTTAAACTAGGTACACAAAAACAGTTGCACAAAACCGAAAGTACGGAACATGAACGGCACTTAAACTACGAAACGTCTCGAGGCGTACGTAATCTAAGTGGGCCGAAAACCCAGAAATCCAAACCATGAAAAGTAGTAGAGTGAAGGAAAACCAACTTAAAACAAGTACTTTTAATAGCATAAGCCGAATTATGCGTTTTTAAAAAAAAATATCAAGTATTTTCTGAAAATTTCGGCAGAGTCTCCTTTGTAAATACTGGCCCCCAAACGGGATACAACATGAATAGTATACGAAATCAATAAAAGGCATCCTCAAGCGGGAGCTAGCTCTTCGTCAATCGACGGTCACAACCACACAAGCAATATAATATACAACGCCAAGGGCGAGGATCCAAACTCAAAAGGAAACTCAAAACAACAAGAAATCCATAGAATATAATGCGCGACTTTAAGGTCGAAAGAATACATCACTGGTCTCAATCTCTGAAATAAATACATGTTTGGTTGATGGAACTTCTAGATAAAACTGAATAATAATATACAATGTATAATGATGGGTACGATACAAATAAACCCACCAACTAGCAAGTCACCTGAAAGAAGCAGTGCCAGCAAAGCCGTAATTAAACCTGTACGGCAAAACCTGCAAGAAACTGGGGCACAACGGGGGTGAGTTGCCAACTCGTGAGTAGAAAAACATCTACGAACATGTATCGCATGTATGACGCAATCCTAGGTCATACGATCATAATATATCCTCAAATATATAACCAGCAGCCTATAACAATGGCTAGGGTAAATATCTAACCCAAGTGTAATCCCATATGCCCGTGTCAGTGCCTCAGGTAGCAATATATCATATGGATGATGTATGAATGCATGAAAACAGAATACATGTACTGAAGAAACTGCTTTCATAATTTAGTGAGATTTCCTTTGTATTTTTAAAATGAGGTATCATAAATGAAATCAGCATAAACAACGTCTAGCATCGACACAAAACATAAATCCTAATATCTCAATATCTCAGTACCTCAATATCTCGAAATCTCAATGTCTCAATCTCAATATCTAGGGCACCGTCAGTCCAGACCGGCCCCTACCATCCATCTCAAGACCACGACGGTATCCTCCGGATATCCGACACGTCGGGTAAAATCACCGGTCGGTAGTGCTCCCTTGCCAGGCTCAACGCCATCATCTGCGATCCTCTTGCCCCGGGGCACCGCACCGGGTCCACCATGTACCCGAAACGGTTCCTCCACTCCTCGAACTCGGGTCTCGAAATCCATCAGCAAACTCATGGTGGACGACTCATACATCATGGGAAAACCGCACTTTTTATTTAAAAGAGAGAGAAGAAGTTTATTTATGTTTTTGCGGTTTTCCTCCAAATCCAAGAAATCTCATGAAATCCAAATCCAAATCATCAATATCACGTAAAACCATGAATATAGGCATGAAAATCTATGAATGCGGCATAACAATGAATAACAGTATGCATGAAGTGACAAGTAATAACTACAATGCCTAAACTGATATAAGGCAGGTACACTAATATCATGTCAAACTACTAACTAACAAGCTAAGCCAAGCAATGGTATTTTCTAAGGTGTACGTGATATGGCAATTAACGATGAAGATGTGTGTGAGCCGGCAAGTAAGTGTACGTCGTACATACGCATCATTGGTAATTGTGCTGGTGTCCTAACAACATAATATCAACAATGCAATATAAAATAGCAATGTAAGTATGCGATGCATAGCGAACAACAATAATGAGCGGGAGCTGAATACTAGACACAACAATAACTAATCTACATTTAATATAAACCTTGTCTAACAACTACACTACACTATAGGGCTAAGCTAACAGGCTAACTGAAGGTAAGAAAACCGCCTAACATCTGAGTCGATACATATATATATGTATATATGTATGTATATACATTAGTCGGTGATCCCGCCTCAATAATATCACATCCGATACCATATCTATAATCAATTATTCCCATGTTAAGAGTACGGATCAAACATCAATATATAGCTCGTACGTAAATCCGTCGTACGGCATCCCCAAATCTGGGTACAGGTCAGTATCATATTCATCAAATAAATCATTTGGTATCCTCTTGATCAAAGATCATAATCCGGGGTAGTGATCTACGTTTAGTACAATACTAATATCATCAATCTAATCATGATCTGACTGCTGATCTACAGCCTCATACAAACCGATATCATTATCATATATCGTCATAAAGAGGTATACATCGCCTAATGCGACCTATTATGAATATCTTAACATATCTTATCTCATATCAAGATCACATGTCAACCATTCAATGTATAACACTATTCACATGTATCGTCGTCCCAAGATCCGCTATAATATCAGGACATACCTCAAGTACGAATCCTGCCATATCACCGTTCTCGCGGTCTCAATCAAATCTTATCGACTCATCTCAAATCCCAAATACTATCCTCAAATCCAGTATGTGAACACATAGTCCCATACCCATATGAACACATAACAATATAACCCCATATAAGCACATATGAAAGAAGAATGTATGTAAGTATGGGGGTGTGTGTGTAAATGTGGTGCAACCTCTACTCTAGGGTCTCGCAACACTAAACCTATCCGACCACACCTAAAATCTATATTTATCATCAATAAACTCAACAATATAACATCAATATATATGTGTGTATACGTATTCGTATACATCACCACGAACTGCGGGGGTCTATATGCCATCCACCCGACTTCTCCCCGTAGATATAAATCTACTCACCTGTATCCTGCGTGTCGGTGTCGATGTCGCCTTCATCTTATGCATCGTCTCGGATCGCCGTGAGGGTACCTACATATCACACCTATCGCATCGCATTAAAACCAAATCGAAACTTAAAACGACACGTGAAAACCAACACGATACGCTAAAAGGCCTATAAGTTAGAACCTATGGTTAGCATTCGCAAAACAACCTGAAATCACTCGATATAGACGTACAAACGTCACACGATCGAGATAACGCACAAATATCAAAATCTGGAGATTGAAATACGCAAAACCAAAACTCATTTCAATGCAGGAACTCAAGAAAATGATCCCAGATTTCTTCTCAGGACAAATAAAGGCAAGCAAACAAGTCTAGAGTGATGTATAGGGTGTATGTGACCTACAGTAGAAACCTGGACCCGTACCATCTCTAAGTGGACGAGCCCCCCTACAGGTAAAACCGGCCTGGCCGGCCCAGGGTGATCCAATGGGGTTCATCTGGCTACAGGGTGTTCCTAGGGTCTCAAATGGGCCTGTGAACTTTTTTATTTTTCCAGTAAACATCCCAGTCCATTCCAGATTTCTCTGCACACGCTAAGTTGTCATAAACCGACTGGGAAGTCCCGTAATTCCGTATTTTTGGGTTTTAGGTTTTGCTAGGTCAGGGTCTTAGTCAATACAGGGTCTAAGGTCACCATTAGAGTCCAATTGCATAGCCACATCTCAACTTTACCCTAACCCTCTCTAAGTTTCTCCAAGGTCCACAAAAGGACACAATATCGATATGAAACTGTATAGGTTCACAAGGAAATTGAAATACTACTCTAGGGTGCAAAAATTACCTCCTTTGGCAACTCAAGAATTTTCTTGAGTTGCCCAAAGTCCTCAAAATCAGCTCTTGCTTAGTCCATTGTGTAGCTAGTGAGCTTGGGAGCAACTTTTGTGAAATGGGAATATGTTTTTGGTTAGGTTTTATTGGTGGATCCAATTTGAAGAGGGAGGAGGAAGAAGGGGGATAGGGCAGGAGCAGCAGCAGCTCTATGAAGGGGGGGAGAGAGAAATGGGTGTGAGGAAATGATAGGAGTATGTTTAAAAAGGTGAAGGTTGACCTAGTCTCTCTCTCTTCATCATGAAACCTTTATCTTTTCTTTTCCTTCTCACTCAATGGCAAACCCTAAGCAACCATACCCCAAAATATGTAGCAAGTGTAACAAGTGTGGAAAAATGATATGTGCACATTTTTGTACAAAAATAATAAAATCCCGATTAGCGATTTTTAATCGCGATTAACACTAAAATAGCATTTAATTAACCATAAAAACTTTAAAATGGCATAATTCCCCAAAATACCCTATTTTAGAATTTTCCATAATTTTTTCGAAATTTTCCCCCATTTATCGGTATTTAATTATACCGAAATATTAAAATATTCATTAAAATAATATTAAATTACAAAAATTCCCAAAAATAATATTTTTTTTTTTGAAATGTTACAATCTTCCTCCCTTAAAGAAATTCGGTCCCCGAATTTAAATTTAAACCCCTAAATTCTAAAACATTTCAATAAAATGTCCAAGTCAACGGGGCTCCGAAATCATCAATACATAAAACGCATCATAACGCAATACATGCACATGATTAGTGAGCAGATAACTCGAAATCGAAACTCCGTCAAGTATCCCGCAATCATCGGAGTCACGGTAAAGACACGAATGCCAAATCCAAATCAAAACCAAAATGATATAAATCAGAACCATATACATAAATATCAAATCTATACAGGTAAGTATCTAAAGGAAATGCATGCCAAATCTTTTAAGTCGCTGTGCAATGCACATAGCACTGCACAGTGGCGGACGTCTATCATAAGAAAATAAGCATATACTTATATATCTTTTGTTTAATAAGTACGTTCCGCCGCTTTGGAAACAATTTAGAAGGGTTCCCTGTTTTAAACGTTTCGTGTCATATCGGACACGTATGTAAATAATGAGACTATAGCTCGCTTTTGGAAATCCCTTCAATAACTATTTATGCATGCAAAATATATTCTGGTATTGTCCTCTGACTAGTCCTGCTCAGTACGAAAACAATGATAAAACCTCACAAAAACGTACTGCTCCATAAGAAATCAATCCTAAAACGTGCATATGAATACTACGTGCGTCTGGTGCGCATGGAAATCAAAATCCCTATATATGCCATACAGGTGCACAAAACTACATCTAGGTGCAACGGGTGTGCACACAACATCTGTCATAGGCAACGTGTGTGCCAGACAGCAAAATCAGGTGCATCTGACATGCACGAAGAATCCCGATTTAGCGCATCTGTGTGCACCAAAATCGTATCTCAAATCATGCGCTCAACACGCGCGAAAATCCAAATCAGGTGCATCCATCACGCACGAATAAAATCTAAATCATGCGCACTCAATATGCACGAAATATAAATCTGGTGCCATAAACGCACGAAGAATAAAACTGGTGCGACAAACGCACGAAGAATAAAACTGGTGCATCTTGTGCAAGAAATACAAATACGGTGCATCCTGTGCACAAAACCCAAACAATAACTCAAATGCGTAAATAGCAACACCGAGTGTACCAAGGTGTAAAAATCATAAACGTGTGCAACTGAGTGCACAAAACACATATCAATGCACTATAAGCACATAAAAGCTATACCGAGTGCAAAAATCAATTCGGTGCGTATGATATGCACAAAATCAACACAACTGTATGAAATCCATGAAGTCATAAGCAGGTGCAGCCAAGGCACGAAAACGATATCGGGTGCAATAACTGTGCACAAATCATAAATCAACACAACGGTGTATAAAGCACATCTCAAGTGTAAAAACTATGCGCAAGATATAAATGCCCAGTAGGTGCAACCATGGTGCCCGAAAACAAATATCATGGAACTCAGCCTTCAAGACTAAATCATGCGAATAAATCGCCCAAAATACCGGAATCCAAAGTGACAGATACATGATAATCGAATCACAAAATCATAAATACCGTCATCGGTAAATCCTCCTTTAAAGTTGAGAAGGTGTCGGTGCATCCAATGCTAGCAGCGCAAGATATCTACTTGCTTCTTTCTCACGGTCTGGGTCCTTTGTCTCTGGGCCCTTATCTTTTCTGTGGATTATCAATCTCGCAATCCATCGGCTAAACGACCCTGTCAGGTGTGCCAACGGGAACAATTCCGTTCTGGCACTTCTCTGGTCATCTCTCGGTCAATCCTCACGGCCACTCGTAAAGTAGCACGTCACTGGCGTCGGCCTCTGGCTCTCTGAATAAACGTGACACATCTGATCCTGGGTGCAAATCACATTGCAGCAGTGTCCCGGAAGGAATCCCGCTCAAGGTCTCTTCCGATCTTGCCTATGCCGAACTGTACGGAGGCTGGTACTCTTGCATAATCTCTTCTCGCTCAATGGACATCTGTGTCCTCAGCACAGCATTTTCTCAGAAACTGGTCGCATCCCAACGCCTCTGTAAACATCTCCGGCCTTTAATCTTAACGGTGAGTAACAACAGCTCGTCAGTATCTCGCACGAACCTCTTGTTCCGCCTGTCTGCATCATCGTCCGTTTCGACGTCACGTCTCTATCTGCGCACTGCAATTATTCTCCGCTACGGTCCATCCGAAGTCTCTCACACGGACTCGAAATCACGAACTCGGTATCTCTATCACTCTGTGGAAGATATCTAGCCGAACACATCCTCCGGAACTCGTCCCATCTTGCGGAGATATACTCAATACCCGTCCTTCCTTGACCAATTCACAACGCATCTGGGTGAGGTCCTCTATCCAAACCTGGTCAACTGTCCCGTCGACGATACCGAACTCTGGCCTGCTGGGTGTGCGCAATATGGCCACTCCTGGGTCCAAGTCTTCTCGTATAATATTCCAGAAAGGTCCTGTCGAGGTTACTCTCAAATCTCGTTCCTGCCGAATTGCCCGGAAATTACCACCTTTATTATATCTGGCTCTTGTTCCGGAATGGCTGCATACCCATCGCGACTCCTTCTGGAAGGTATATTCAGCAATCAATACCTCTGCATGCGTAACGCATCTCTGATGTCAGCGGAGTGAAACGTCCTCTCGTCAAGAGCTCATACGAATCTCGTACTTCACTTTTCTCTGCTGTTGACTGCTTCAGACTCGTTTCATCGTGGCTGCATGGATGGCGCTCCAATGGCCATACTCGTATCTCGAGTCTCCCAAGCAATGTGTCCCATCACATGATATCCGAATGATGTCGAACTATCCGATCGGTTTGTCAAAACCTCATAACCCCCCAAGAGCTCAACATCTTGGGTACAGTTTAATAGTATCGAGTACATACCACAGCATCGGTGGTCCAGTCGAAGAAGGGCAAAACCAAGCCTCACTAATAGCGCCGCGGAACTGCCGCAAACCCTAAGGTTCAAAGGATTTCGCACGGTCATTAAGTCGAGTTAGGGTTTCATTCTTCTAGAAGGTCCATAGAATTGCCTGCATTTCTTTCCGAATACTTTAAACTTGGAATAATAGGTTTCTGACATTCGATCGTCTCTGTCGACTCTCAACGTCTCCGCGTGAAGTCGTCTCTAGCTGGAATCAATTTATCTGATGACCTCGCATCGGGGTAGCGAACGAACCACATGTCCTAGTCATTCATCCTCGGTGACAAGCGACCTTCTATCATCTCTCAGTACAACTTGTTGTAGGGTTACTAGGCACACTCATGAGGTTCTACAAGGCATCAACCATGCCAAAATCAAATTTTTATGTGCCTAACAACTCTATGCAAGATCGTTAACTAGAGATTAGGCAAAACTATAAGCTAGTAAACTACTTTACTACTAAGTGAAAGGGATTACAACCTTTGTAGATCCGGTCCTTCACTTCTAAAGCTCCGTGTTGACGTCCTTTCGCCGCGATCATCGGGATCCCGAACCCTAGCGTTGGTTTCATCGGAGAAAAGAGCGGGCTAGGTCGTTGACTTCGAGGCCGAAGATGATCTACGTCGGGGAGACTCAAACTCAAGTTATTCCTTCACTTGGTCAAGAACTTTGTGAAGAGAACACCCTATACTACATGGCAAGTGGAAGAGGATGAAGAAATAGGAAGTGGGCTCACTTTAGAATTGTTTTTATCACTCTTTTTCTCATGGCACAATTGGATCTAGCAAGCTTTTTGATGAAGCTTGATGAAGAAGAAGAAGAAAAAAGAATATAGAATAATTATAAATCAAATGAAACTTATCCTTTTAATAATGGCACCATGGTTGAGTTAAGCCCTCATGCTTAACTCATGTATAGAATTGACCAAGGTATTAGGTTAAGGGATAGGTTAAAGAATTATCAAAAGAAATGACAAAAGAGTGGACTTTGTCAATGTTTCTCCAACTATCATATAGAAGGTATGCAATCTCATTGAAAATTTCAACACTTGAAACTCCCGATAAAGGTTTTTACCCCTAGCACCTATGACCTTGGCTATGGTCAACAAATCATAAGCACTAGTCAAGTTCTACCCATCATTTCATGATTAATTAGACCCACCCACATGACCCTTGGCTAAGGTCAACAAAGTCACATGACTGTCCTAACTAATCGCATCATATGCTGTGTAGGAAGACATCACTTAGCTACCGTACACTACGCCTCGGCTATGGTCGACAAACGCAGCACGAATACTAAGCACTCTACTTCCTAAACGGTCGTGATGAATAGCCAATCCCACACCCTAGACCCCTACGAGAGCGGCAAGCAACCCTACAAATCCTAAAGTTAGGAGACTCGGACTCGACTCCTCGAGATGGTCTCCCACTGGACCCTAGAACCCGGTTACTTGTGATCCCTTCCTTGGGTCTATCCTAATGCGAAAAAGTAAATAATATACAATGGTGACATCGCTATCAAAGATACTACCAAAGAGGTAGTTTGGGTGTATATTAGTTCATGAGATGAACTAGGTTCCTACCATTGTGTGAAAATGGAAGTGTGGCTTTGGCCCAGGAACCACGGTCCCATCAGTGACCCGGACATATTCCAAGGCAGTATCACCTGATCATGGAGATAGTTGATCTCCAGGGTGATCGAGGTTAGGAGAGTAGACTCAGGGGACAACATGGCGGATCCACTCACAAAGGCCTTTTCCCAGAGAGAGGCTTTTATGGGATGGTTGAGTATGAGATACTGCAACCACTGCTACAGATGGCCCTAGTGCAAGTGGGAGATTGTTAGTTATATGTATGCCCTAGAGGCCATTGCTGTACATGAGATGTATATTGTAGTGGATGCTGGGACATATATAGGTAGGACTTTCTTGCTCGACATGATAGTACGCTATCTGGTTGCTCTTTATCTTAACATGTTTACTTGCAGTCTCTCTATTACATGTTGATAAAGCCCTTAGGATGTGTGCTCGACTTCCAGAACTATGATGTAGATCATACTAGTGGGCCCTGGGTAGTTCATGAGTACATCCTTCAATTTTCCTAGTCGTGGGAATATCGAGACGGGGCATCGATATTCCAGAGTATACTAGCGTATATCTTCTCGACCCATGTGATGGACGATGGATGATCACATATCCATTGGTGTTTGACATTAGAGATGGTATGCGGGTGCTCAGTAGTGACTGGGTACACTGAACGGACTCGCCGAGAACTCCCAGATGGTATTATACCTCACGTCAGATGGCAGTTCTCTGGTGACACTGGTACAACTTAGTTTGTTGACCCGAGATTGTCATAGAGTCTTGTGTGTCTCCCACTGTGGTTTGATTTTCACCCTACCATGGCTCTACTGAGTCGTGCAAACAGGTGGTTTTTGCGTACAGTCCCGATTCACATGGAAGCAATGAGCGATAGGAGGGGATTCGTCTCTCCCGGTATTGGGGGTTGATGTTGCGCTATGCTCGACTGGCCATAAATGGAAATCCCTAGCCAGGGTTGCACTGATTTACTGGTAAGTGTTATCAGTAGTTTCATGATTGTTATGGACCTTACATCGGCATGACTTATCGAGCTACTAGGGTCTGACGTTTACCACCCCTAGGCGAGATATGCGACATATCAGACGAACAGACCGGACAGTGCGGTAAGTCTTACTGATTGGATTCACAGGAGTGTGAGCAGGCTTGCTCGTTGATCTTCTGATCGCTCAATACCCGGGTGGCCGTTACGTTTAGCAGACCGCTTGCAGCTTGTTGGTGTTTGATATGATCATCACCTACTGCCGGCGTATTGACGAGTCTTTAGAGTCCTACACAGGGGTTTCCTGGCTCAAGCAAAACGAAATAGGAGCGCATATGATATATGTGCGGGACCGAGATTAATACTATATGAGATACCGTATTCTATTCTCGCGATTTGTTACATTGATCGGTTGTATGCGATATAGCCGGGTTATCGGATCAAGTGTTGATTTGATAAGTTGTTGCACATGATATTAGTCGGTTATGACCTGATCATTAAATCGAGTATTGATTTAATGATTTAATGTATAATTATATATTTGATATATTACTTTACATTAACTAGTATTAGCTCACTTAAGATTTGTTTTCTCACTAGTTTGTGAATAAGTGTATATATGATATATATTTGTGTACATATGTTTGTATCATGTTTGATGATACATACAAGATGAGTGTATAAGACTTATACCAAGATTAGGTTTAAGATTAGGGTTATTATTTTATCTTAAGATTTAACAAAAGGATTAAACTTGGTCAAAGTTATCAAGCTTGAAGAAGCTTGGAGAAACTTTAACAAAGTCCACACTTTTGTAATTTCTTTAGATAAAATAATAACTCTAATCTTAAACCTAATCTTGGTATAAGTCTCATACACTCATCTTGTATGTATCATCAAACATGATACAAACATATGTACACAAATATATACCATATATACACTTATGCACAAACTAGTGAGAAAACAAATCTTAAGTGAGCTAATACTAGTTAATGTAAAGTAATATATCAAATATATAATTATACATTAAATCATTAAATCAATACTCGATTTAATGATCCGGTCATAACCGACTAATATCATGTGTAACAACTTATCGAATCAACACTTGATCCGATAACCCGGCTATATCGCATACAACCGATCAATGTAACAAATCGCGAGAATAGAATACGGTATCTCATATCGTATTAATCTCGGTCTCGCACATATCTCATATGCGCTCCTATTTCATTTCGCTTGAGCCAGGAAACCCCTGTGTAAGACTCTAAAGACTCGTCAATACGCCGGCAGTAGGTGATGATCATATCAAACACCCACAAGCCGCAAGCGGTCTGCTAAACGTAACGGCCACCCGGGTATTGAGCGATCAGAAGATCAATGAGCAAGCCTGCTCACACTCCTGTGAATCCAATCAGTAACACTTACCGCACAGTCCGGTCTGTTCGTCTGATATGTCGCATATCTCGCCTAGGGGTGGTAAACGTCAGACCTCAGTAGCTCGATAAGTCATGCCGATGTAAGGTCCATAACAAGCATGAAACTACTGATAAAACTTACCAGATAATCAGTGCAACCCTGGCCAGGGATTTCCAGTTATGGCCAGTCGAGTATAGCGCAACATCAACCCCCAATACCGGGAGAGACGAATCCCCTCCTATCGCTCATTGCCACCATGTGAATCGGGACTGTACCCAAAAATCACCTGTTTGCACGACTCAGTAGAGCCGTGGTAGGGTGGAAATCAAAGCACGGTGGGAGACACACAAGACTCTATGACGATTTCGGGTCAACAGACTAAGCTGTACCAGTGTCACCAGAGAACTGCCATCTGACGTGAGGTATAATACCATCTGGGAGTTCTCGGCGAGTCCGTTCAATGTACCCAGTCACCACTGAGCACCCGCATACCATCTCTGATGTCAAACACCAATGGATATGGGATCATCCATCGCCCATCACATGGGTTGAGAAGGTATACGCTAGTATACTCTGGAATATCGATGCCCCGTCTCGATATTCCCACGACTAGGAACATTGAAGGATGTACTCATGGACTACCCAGGGCCAACTAGTATGATCTACATCATAGTCCTGGAAGTCGAGCACACATCCTAAGGGCTTTATCAACATGTAATAGAGAGACTGCAAGTATACATGTTAAGATAAAGAGCAACCAGATAGCGTACTATCATGTCGAGCAAGAAAGTCCTCCTTATATATGTCCCAGCATCCACTATAATATATATCTCATGTACAGCAATGGCCTCTAGGGTATACATATAACTAACACTTATACTGCAATAGCTCCAATACCTGGGGCGATATCTCGTCGTTCGCTGCAGCAACTGGCTCACTCGTCTGCACGCTGAACAGTGCCTCAATCATCATGAATAGGCAATACATCAACGGTCATCAAAATCTGGCTGGCATCTATCAGTGGCTCGATCCTCTGGTGCTGATCTGCACGTCCGAGTAATCTCATACAGCAATCCATCAAACACTCGTGGCGCGAAAACGTAATAAAAAGACGCATCTCTGTAATCGTGTGTCGCCGGAATTACGACCTGGTCAGTCCTCGTTCGTGACGAGCTCGTGCTGACCGCGACTGTAGCCACAGCTCTCCCTGCCCGTAATCGTGGCAGCAAAACCATACTGATACCGATGAGGCTAGATCATACGAAGGAATATAACACTGGGCAAAGAAATGTACATCCTAAGGCTTCTTAAGTGGAGTAGCGTATCGTAAGTATGTCGCGGAACATACGTACGGTACGTCACTCTACTCAAGCTACCTATTCCATCAACCAAGGGTCATCCTACGCTCTGAAGGTTAAACCTAGCGCTTTGATACCAACTTTGTCACGTCCCGAAAGTACGGAACATGACCGGCACATAAACTAAGAAACGTCTCGAGATGTACGTAATCTAAGTGGGCCGAAAATCCAGAAATCCAAACCAAGAAAAGTAGTAGAGTGAAGGAAAACCAACTTAAAACAAGTAGTTTTAATAGCATAAGCCGAATTATGCATTTTAAAAAAAACATCAAGTGTTTTCTAAAAATTTCGGCAGAGTCTCCTTTGTAAATACTGGCCCCCAAACGGGATACAACATGAATAGTATACGAAATCAATAAAAGGCATCCCCAAGCGGGAGCTAGCTCTTCGTCAATCGACGGTCACAACCACACAAGCAATATAATATACAACGCCAAGGGAGAGGATCCAAACTCAAAAGGAAACTCAAAACAACAAGAAATCCATAGAATACAACGCGTGACTCTAAGGTCGAAAGAATACATCACTGGTCTCAATCTCTGAAATAAATACTTGTTTGGTTGATGGAACTTCTAGATACAACTGAATAATAATATACAATGTATAATGATGGGTACGATATAAATAAACCCACCTACTAGCAAGTCACCCGAAAGAAGCAGTGCCAGCAAAACCGTAATGAAACCTGTACGGCAAAACCTACAAGAAACTGGGGCACAACGGGGGTGAGTTGCCAACTCGTGAGTAGAAAAACATCTACGAACAGGAATCGCATGTATGAAGCAATCCTAGGTCATACGATCATAATATATCCTCAAATATATAACCAACAGCCTATAATAATGGCTATGGTAAATATCTAACCCAAGTGTAATCCCATATGCCCGTGCCAGTGCCTCAGGTAGCAATATATCATATGGATGATGTATGAATGCATGAAAACAGAATACATGTACTGAAGAAACTGCTTTCATAATTTAGTGAGATTTCCTTTGTATTTTTAAAATGAGGTATCATAAATGAAATCAGCATAAACAGCGTCTAGCATCGACACAAAACATAAATCCCAATATCTCAATATCTCAGTACCTCAATATCTCGAAATCTCAATATCTCAATCTCAATATCTGGGGCGCCGTCAGTCCAGATCGGCCCCTACCATCCATCCAAGACCACGACGGTATCCTCCGGATATCCGACGCATCAGGTAAAATCACCGGTCGGTAGTGCTCCCCTGCCAGGCTCAACGCCATCATCTGCGATCCTCTTGCCCCAGGGTACCGCACCGGGTCCACCATGTACCCGAAACGGTTCCACCACTCCTCGAACTCGGGTCTCAAAATCCATCAGCAAACTCATGGTGGACGACTCATACATCATGGGAAAACCGCACTTTTTATTTAAAAGAGAGAGAAGAAGTTTATTTATGTTTTTGCGGTTTTCCTCCAAATCCAAGAAATCTCATGAAATCCGAATCCAAATCATCAATAGCACGTAAAACCATGAATATAGGCATGAAAATCTATGAATGCGGCATAACAATGAATAACAGTATGCATGAAGTGACAGGTAATAACTACAATGCCTAAACTGGCATATAAGGCAGGTACACTAATATCATGTCAAACTACTAACTAACAAGCTAAGTCAAGCAATAGTATTTTCTAAGGTGTACGCGACATGGCAATTACCGATGAAGATGTGTGTGAGCTGGCAAGTAAGTGTACGTGGTACATACGCATCATCGTTAATGGTGCTGGTGTCCTAACAGCATAATATCAATAATGCAATATGAAATAGCAATGTAAGTATGCGATGCGGAGCGAACAACAATAATGAGCGGGAGCTGAATACTAGACACAACAATAACTAATCTGCATTTAATATAAACCTAGTCTAACAACTACACTAAACTATAGGGCTAAGCTAACAGGCTAACTGAAGGTAAGGAAACCGTCTAACATCTGAGTCGATACATATATATATATATATATATATATATATGTATATATATATACATTAGTCGGTGATCCCGCCTCAATAATATCACATCCGATACCATATCTATAATCAATTATTCCCATGTTAAGAGTGCAGATCAAAATATAGCTCGTACGTAAATCTGTAGTACGACATCCCCAAATCTGGGTACAGGTCAGTATCACATTCATCAAATAAATCATTTGGTATCCTCTTTATCAAAGATTATAATCCGGGGTAGTGATCTACGTTTAGTACAATACTAATATCATCAATCTAATCATGATCTGACTGCTGATCCACAGCCTCATACAAACCGATATCATCATCATATATCCTCATAAAGAGGTATACATCGCCTAATGCGACCCATTATGAATATCTTAACATATCTTTGTTGGGGTAAAAATTTACACCCCGGTTGACCAAGTCAAAATCCAAGTCAACCCCAAGCCAAGTGGGCCCAAGCCCAGACCCAGTGGGCCCATGCCCGGGTCGAGCCCGAACATGAAGCGGCCGGCCTCCCCCCATGCCAAGATAAAAATTTTGTAATAAATAATTTTGTTGCATTTTCTTTTATTTAATTTTCGGATAAATGTAAGGAAAATAGGCATAAAGCCCAATTTTTGTAAAGCCCATGGCTTATGTGCAAAAAGAAATGGCACATGAGCCATGAAATAGGCAAAATGCCATTTTGTGAAGCCCAAGGGGCTATGTGTAAAATGTATGGCCTATAAAGGCAAGGATAATGAAATATCCCAATAACTTTTTTTCTCTCTCCAAAAAAGTTTCAGAGCCGAGCTCTTTCTTCCTTCTCCAAGGTTCCAAAACCTTCTTCTTTCTTTTGAATTAAATCAAGAGTTTTACTCTTCCTTTTTCAAAACAAATTAGTTTTTCACCACAAAACCCATCAAGGGGAACTCAGATCTTCCATCAGATCTCAAAAAGAAAAGATTTTGAAATCCCACATCTCTTGATCTTCAAGATCCTGCTAACAGAGGAGGAAGAAGAAGAACATCTTTCACTAAACCCTCAAAAAAGAAGAAAAACACATTCAGGAGTCCAACTCCTCTCTGATTTCTCTTCTGAGAAATGTTTTTAGGCTAAAAGCCTGTTGTGCCTCACCTGCGCGGTTGCGCAAGTGCGCAAGGCGCCCGCGTGCCGACACGTGGCGCGCGCCTGCGCAAGTGCGCAAGTGCGCAAGCCGCCCCCGTGCCGACACGTGGCGCGCGCGCTTGCGCAACTGCGCAAGTGCGCAAGGCGCCCGCGTGCCGACACGTGGCGCGCGCGCTTGCGCAACTGCGCAAGTGCGCAAGGCGTCCGCGTGCCGACACGTGGCGCGCGCGCTTGCGCAACTGCGCAAGTGCGCAAGGCGCCCGCGTGCCGACACGTGGCGCGCGCGCTTGCGCACCTGCGCAAGTGCGCAAGGCGTCCGCGTGCCGACACGTGGCGCGCGCGCTTGCGCACCTGCGCATCCCTTGGATGTCTTTTCCCCCTCTTTTTGTGTACATATATACATATATACATATGTATACAAATTTATACATACACGTACTCCACGACACTGTCCCTGTTAGAAAAAAATTTCTAACGGGGCGCTGCCCCGCACCCCGCAAGGGGGCTGCTAGCCCCCTTGACCCCCAGCCCGCTATCCGGGTAGCGGGACCCCCGTAAAAACTCTGCGTGGCTCCCGATATATCCAAAACCCCCTTTCAAAACACACGTATACTGCACATTGAGTTCGCATGACCAGTTTAACCCGTTAATCGGAGGTTCCCTCGCCCCAAAGGCGATGGGTAATTAACGGCAGCTTAGTCCGCGGCTGCCGGAGATTCGGATCCCCACAATCATTAAACCCCGGCCTACCCTAGGCCGGGGGAATCTGTAATACGCCTGACAAGCGCGCGCGTATTCCCATCTCACTGGGGTGACGAAAAACACCCTACAGATTCTGGTACGCCCGGTGGGACCCTATCTCTCCTCCCATATTTCGGGTTAAACGTTCATGCGAGCTCAATCAATATACATACCTGTATTTATACTAAAAATAATGCTTTTTCATGCAGATCTTCAAGCAATCAACCTTCGACGACAATGTCTCCCCAGATGAATTCAGCTTCCAACGCGACCCCGATTCCGTACGTGGTCAAGATCAACGCTCGTGTGGTTCTCCCCGCAAGCCTCAGTCGACAGTGGGAGGAACCGCCCCGCCAGTTTGGCTCTGTCATCATCTACCCTGCCGGAAGCGCTCATCTGGCAGAGATCCCGGCGGAACAGGTGGCCAAGCCGGTCTCAAGGGGAAAGAGGCCGAATGTCGTGATCGCCAAGGAACCACAACCGAAACTCAAGACGCTATCTGAACGACTCCCTGGCGCTTTAGCTGGGGGCAAGACTTCCGATGCGAAGGGCAACATCAAATGTCGCGGACGAGCTCAGGCGATGACTCTAACAAATGCACAATCGGGCGTATCTCCAAGGCCCTCCATCAACCGGTCTGCGGCATCTTCCCAAAAAGCCGAAGTCTGCCAGATGCTTAGAACAGAAAAGTTAAGGCAGAAGCGGCTCAGGTATCGAGCCAACAAGAGGGCCAAGGCTTCGGCCAAATAGAATCGTGTGAAGTTCCAAGTGCAGGGTTGCCCGGCGACGATGGCCGAGTCGGACGTAAGAATCAGCAATTCCTTCGAGCCTCTGAAGTGGGTTCAGAAAAACGCCATGACCGCCAGAATCAAGAAGACAGCGGTCCGAACAGTGCCACAAAGAGACGTGTCCCGGCCCCAACAGAAAAAGTATGACACTGTCTCTTCAAGAGTCTATCAAGCATTCTGTGCCGCGCGAAAGCAGCGGGGCAAACCCAGAAAAGAAGCGCCGGCACCATTCAAGAACCTGGTTAGGCCGGCCGCCTTCAATCGACTACCATCTACCGAAACAAGGGGGTCAAGACAGCGAGCCGTGAAATCAGCTGCCAATGATAGAGAGACGGCCGAATATATCATCCATACGGTCTATATGGCGGGTGGGTGCCCCAGCGACAACCTTCGCAGCAAAAGCAAGGACGGGGCCACCACATCCCAAGCCCAATCTAGCCTGAATGTGGTTACCGCCACCCAAGAACAGCCGCCCCCGCTGGATGAAGAAAACCCTCTCGATGAGGATGATAGGCAGATAGACCCCTCGGTCCATGCAGAGTCAAGCTCGGACAGCGAGGAAGAGCCGACTTTCCGCTCCAGGACTGCGGAGCAAGAGCTACTTCAAGAGCTTCGAAAACAGCTCAGGAGCAAAGACAAAGAGATGGCCAAGCTCTATTCAAAGATTGACGACTTAACGAACGTGGTGATGCAGCTTACGGCTCAAATTGCTCGAGCGCCTCCCAATCAAGCACAGGCCGCTACTAATCAGCCGGGTGATGACAATCCGAGGCAGCCAATGCCTGTTCCTTTAGGGCCAAGACTGGTCGAGCCGCATGAAAGCCGGCCGCATTCCGCTTCTGGAGACGCCTTGGCCCCAGATAACACTATCCCGCTAACACAGGATCGGATAATGGATTTGGTCACCAGCAAGGTTAAAACATTGGTGGCCGAAGCTGAAGCTCAAAAAGAAATCGGCAGTAGTGGGCGGCCATATCCCGCGCAGTACGATCTGATTGAGTTCCCAAGCGGCTACGTCATTCCTAAGTTCGGAAGATTTGATGGAACGGGGAATGCAAACCAGCACGTCGCCCACTTCAAAGCATCGTGCGGAAATACAGGGGGCAACGATGCGCTCCTTCTTCGTCAGTTTGTCAACAGCCTGACCGGCGTCGCCTTCGACTGGTATGCGAGTATACCGGACGGGTCCGTCATTACCTTTGCCCAAATGGAGTCTCTGTTCCGGCAAAGGTTCATGAGCGTCAGTGATAAAATCTCTATAGCCGATCTTGTGAGGACCAAGCCGGGGAAGAATGAAAGCAACACCGACTTTATCACCCGATGGCGTAATCTCACAGTCAAGTGCGAACCGCCGCTGGAGCAGGACCAGTCCGTCAGCCTTCTCATTGGGAACCTCAGCAATTGGATGGTCCCATTCTTGTGTACAGCAGGCCTCAAGACATTTCAGGAGCTAACCAAGAAAGTTCAAATGCTGGAACGCTCGAAGCAAGAGTCCCCGCCGGACTCTCAGAGAGACAAAACCTGGAAAAGCAAGCGGGACGACAACCGTAGAAGCGGGAGTTCCAGCAGTACCAATGCCTTCAATGCCTCCGACAATGAAGAAAAGCGAAGGGCGGGTGAACCCAAAACCAACCGGTCTCGAAAGCCATTGCTGGGAGGAGATGGGCCTTCCCTAGAGGAAAAGAAGAACAAGGTTTACTCTTTCAGAAGGGACAAGGTCCGAAAGATATTTAAAGATGCCTTGAACAACGGCCTACAACTGCCGGAGTCGAAAAGACCCCAAGAAGCAAAAATGACCGACAATCCCCTGTATTGCCCGTACCACCGAGTAGTGAGCCATGCGATCGAGGATTGCTATATCTTCAAGGATTGGGTCGAGAAGCAGTACAAGGCTGGAGAAATCGAGCTGTCCAAAAGCGTGTTGGTGAACAATCAAGTTGCAACCGCCAACTTTATACAGACGGAAGCTGAAGCCTTCTGAGAGCAGACAGCCGAACCCGCTGCCCTGATAAACAAAACCGACTCATCGCGGCCTCCGTGGAGTACGCACATATCTAATAAGACGAAGAAGATGATAAAGCTACTTCGGAAAGAACCCAGGATGGAATGGGAAGGACAGAAGAAGCCTACCAGTCCAGCTGTCAATGCGGCTCCATCAGGCTCAAAATCCAAGAAACTCAAGAAGAAGAAAAGTGCAGCTCGGCGCGAAAAAGGGTCTACAGGGAGATCGACCATTCAAAAGTATATCGATTCCCTCGAAGAATATGAACAAAGGGAAAGAACATTGATTCAATTGAAGGAGTTCTTCCCTGTACAAGCGGCTGAAATTCTGGGGGAGTTAGAAGAAGACTCCAATGAAGAGATCCCAGTAGTGACCTGCTACGCCATCCATCTTGGCAGCGACTCCGAGGATGATCTCTGTTTTCCCGAAGAGGACGAGGAGCTCTCCACGAAGGCCAATCAAATCCAGCTCAGAAGTGGCAGGGCTCTACCGCAAAATCAGGGCAACGCCCCAAGAGGGAAGGAAAAACATGTCGCTAATGAAGAAGATGGCAGAGAACCGGCCGATGAAAACATAAGTCCTTCCTCGGTGGACTATAATGTCTTGGCGCATCTCCGGAAGCTTCCGTCTCTCCTGAGTATCTACGACGCCTTGGTCCTATCTAAGGAGCTTAGAGATGTTCTCATCCACGCTCTGCAAAACCCCGAATGGTATCAGGCTCACTTTGCGGAAATTAACATGAAAGAAGCCCAGCATGCTTTGTATGCCGCCGCAGTCACATTTAAGGATGAAGACTTGCTACTGGGAACGGCTGAGCATAATCGGCCGCTTTACGTGACCGGGTACAGCGACGGAGATCGAATTAATCGCATATTGATTGATCCGGGGTCCTCAGTGAACATCATGAACTTGCGAACTCTGAAGAGTTTGTCAATGGACGTCCGACACCTGTCAAGGGAAAGGATTGTCATTCAAGGCTTCAACCAAAATTGCCAGCAAGTTCTGGGGTCTATAGCTCTGCCAATCAAATTTGGGGATCTGCAAACTGAAGCTAAGATATACGTGATCGACGCCGACACGTCTTATAAGATTCTCTTAGGGCGGCCGTGGCTCCACGATTACGGCATCATTCCGTCAACTCTCCATCAATGCATGAAGTACACAAAAAATGGCGAAGAAAGACGCATTGACGGAGACATCCAGCCGTTCGGTGTGCATGAAGTCCGATATGAAGATTCTCGGTACTTTACGAACCACCAAAATGCTAAGCCACAACTGACTGAGGATAGATCGGCCCCAAGACTCAAAAGCAAATCTGCGCCGACTATCACTTTCAAAAGCAAAAATACCCAAGTGCGCCCGCATTTCGGCAGCGACTCTGATGAGTCCGACGCTGGAAGCCCGTCCTTCCGCAAAACTCGCCCTCATTTCGGCAGCGATACGGACGAATCTGTTACTGAAGGCCCATCTAGCAGCAAAGTCCGCCCTCATCTTGGCAGTGACACTGAAGAGTCAGAGGAGGAGGACCTGTCGTGCAACAGCGGTGCAGATTGGACCCCCACGCAACAAGCGAAACTACGAGAGACCTTCGAAGTTGCAGAAGGGTCCCTAGCCGTTACAAGGGTACCAGAGCAAATGTGCAAAGAGCTCGATGCATTATCAATCTCCACCGTGGACCAGCTGAAAACTTTCTACGTGCCCGGGAGGAAAAATGGACAGAAGGGCATCCTATTTTACAGGTCAAACCCCGTTGTGCACCCGGACGATCTTTCTGTCGCGTGCCTTCCCTATGAGAGAGGCATAAGAGCCGTCCTCAATCCCAGATACTATGCACCCGAGATACGGGAATACTTTAAGAAGTGCGGATGCCGGTTATATCAAACAGAGTCCGAAGCAAAGTTTTACGAAGGGCTATGGTATCCGCCCCAGGTCCGAGCACTCATCGATGGACGGATTCCAGATAGACGGGGCATAGGCTACATTCAACCTGATTCCAAAGCGTGCTACATGATCCATGTTGGTGAGACCAGCGAAAGATCAAATGATGATGACGAGATAGTCGAGCCAGAAGAAGCTCCTCAAGAGCTCGAAGATGGCGGACAAGCAACCTTTGATGAGCTAACCGAGATTGACTTAGGAACGCCCGATAATCCAAGGCCGACCTACATCAGCTCACTCTTGTCGGAGGAAATGAAAGAGCAGATAATTGCCCTGCTGCGTGAGTTCGTCGACTGCTTCGTGTGGACGTACAAAGAAATGCCTGGCCTTTCCCCTGAGGTAGCCGTGCATAAGCTGGCTATATCTCCTGATGCTAAGCCAGTCAAACAAGCTCCTCGAAGAATGAGAAGGGAGTTGGAAGAAAAGGTCATCGAGGAAACCAAGAAACTCATTGATGCCGGCTTCATCAGGGAAGAGAAATATGCAGACTGGATCGCATGCATAGTCCCAGTGAAGAAGAAAAATGGGCAGATTCGAGTTTGTGTCGATTTCAGGGACCTCAACAAGGCATGTCCTAAAGACGACTTCCCGCTACCGGTCATGGAAATGATGGTCGATGACACCTCAAATTACGAACTGTTCACCTTTATGGATGGCTCGTCTGGATATAATCAGATCAAGATGTCGCCTGAGGATGAGAAGCACACAGCATTTCGAACCCCGATCGGAATATATTGCTACAAGGTAATGCCATTCGGACTGAAGAACGCAGGTGCTACATATCAAAGGGCGATGACTAATATCTTTGATGACCTAATCCATAAAGTCGTCGAATGCTATGTTGATGATCTGGTCGTCAAGACTAAAGCCAAGGCTGATCATATCCAAGATCTCAGGACCGTCCTCACCAGACTGAGGGAATACGATCTGAAGATGAATCCTCTGAAGTGCGCTTTTGGCGTGTCATCGGGAAAATTCCTGGGCTTCATAGTCCGACATCGAGGGATCGAAGTTGACCCATCAAAGATAAAGGCCATCATGGAGATGCCCCCTCCGAAGAGTCTGACGCAGCTAAGATCTTTTCAAGGCAAGCTTGCTTATATACGGAGGTTTATCTCAAATTTATCAGGGAGATGTAGGCCCTTCTCAAAGCTCATGAAGAAAGGAGCTCCTTTTATCTGGGATGCCGAATGTCGAGCAGCGTTCGAAAGCATCAAACAATACTTGTTGCACCCTCCAGTGCTGGCCGCTCCCATTCCGAATAAACCGCTGATTCTCTACACTGCCGCGCTGGACGAGTGACTCGGTGCGCTCCTTGCCCAGAATAATGAGGAAGGAAAAGAAAATGCCCTCTACTACCTCAGTCGGACTCTAGTCGGGGCGGAACACAACTACTCCCCAATCGAAAAGCAATGCCTGGCTCTGATATTTGCTGTGAAGAAGCTGAGGCACTATCTGCTCGCTCATCGGGTTATGCTGATCTCCAAGGTCGACCCGCTCAAACACTTGATGACCAAAGCAAGCCTAGCCGGCAGAATGGCAAGATGGGCTGTCATGCTACTTGAGTTTGACATAGTTTACACTCCTCAGAAAGCAGTAAAAGGGCAAGCTCTTGCAGACTTTCTCGCTGCTCATCCCATACCAGAAGGGTCGCCACTAAATTGTGAGTTACCCGACGAACAAGTGCTGCATCTCGAGAATGACGAGCCATGTTGGGAGCTCTACTTCGATGGGGCCTCATCGATAAGAACCTCCAGTAAATCAAGCGTCCCGGAGATAAAAGCAGGGATAGGATTGGTGTTCATCACACCATCAATGGGAACCCTACGGCGTTCTTTTGCTCTCACCGAGCCTCGGACAAACAATGAAGCTGAGTATGAAGCTCTGATAGCGGGTTTGGAGCTCGCCATAGAAATGGAAATCCGTCGGCTACGAGTTTACGGTGACTCCCAGCTCGTCGTCAACCAAGTAAGCGGCGACTATAAGATATACAAACCCGAGTTAGCTCGGTATAGAGGTCGAGTGGTGGAACTCATGAAACGGTTCACTCATATTGAACTAACGAGAGTCCCTAGAGCGTTGAACGGAAAGGCTGATGTACTCGCTCGCTTGGCAAAGGAACTGGCTGATCCTGAAATGGACAAAATTCTGATCACAGTCAGGAGCCGGCAAATTCTACCCCAGTCTCTCTACGAGAAGAGGAGAGCGCGGAACAGAAGAGCAGTCCTGCAGAAGAAGCTTTGATCATCCAAGACGAGCCCGATTGGAGAGAACCCTTCATAGAGTACCTCCGATACGACAAGCTGCCCGAAGAAAAATCTGCGAGGATTCAGCTGAAGAAAAGAGCTCTCCGATACGTGTTTGTAAATGACACGTTATACCGCAGGTCATATGACCAACTCTGGCTCAGGTGTCTGTCATTGGCCGAAGCCCAAAAGGTCATGAAAGATGTCCACTCGGGCGTTTGCGGTGCTCACCAATCTGGCCCCAAGATGCGACTTCAAATCAAACGGCTTGGGTATTACTGGCCCACCATGATACGGGATTGCGGAGAGCATGCAAAGAAATGTTATATCTGCCAAATTCACGGTGATTTTATTCACAAGCATCCCAACCCATTGCATCCTATAGTGGCGCCGTGGCCCTTCGAAGTTTGGGGCACCGACATTGTTGGCCCAATTGATCCTCCGTCATCTAAAGGCCACCGGTTCATACTGGCCGCGACAGACTACTTCTCCAGATGGGCTGAAGCTGTCCCGCTAAAAGAAGTCAAGACAAAGGATATTCTGACATTCTTCCAGCATAATATTCTATACCACTTCGGTACACCAAGAAGAATCATTTCTGACAACGGGCCTTCTTTCAAGAGCTTCAATGTATCAAGATTCGCTACTCAGCACAAGATAGACTGGAGGTATTCCTCCATCTATAATCCAAGAGCCAATGGGCTAGCCGAAGCCTTCAATAAGACTCTATGCAAGCTCCTGAGGAAAAATGCGTCAGCTAACAAGAGAGACTGGAATCTCAAGCTTCACGAGGCATTGTGGGCATATCGTACCACGCACCGTACTCCAACTCAGTCCACTCCATACTCATTGCTCTTCGGAGTGGAGGCGGTCCTCCCCCTCGAAGTTGAAGTTCCGAGCTTAAGAATGGCCGTCCAACATGAGTTGACGGAGGAAGAAAACGTGCTCCTTCGACTTGAAGAACTCGATGCCCTCGAAGAAAAGAGGCTCGCGGTGCAACAAAATCTGGAGCTATACCGAGCCCAAATGTCACGGGCTTATGACAAGATAACCCGTCTCCGCGCCTTCAAGAAAGGTGAATTGGTGTTGGTCCTCAAAAGACCGATTATCCCCAATCGACATGCCAAGGGAAAATTCGAGCCAAACTGGGAAGGACCATACGTCATCAAGAAAGTGTTTGACGGAGGATCCTACCAACTAATAAGTACCGAGGGAGAAAGGCCCATGCCACCCATCAATGGCCGATATCTCAAGAAATACTACACGTGAATGCTCCAAGTCGCAGGCGAATTGAGCACATCAGCCCTACGGTCTGGATCAGACATCCTGCAAAACCGTATACAATCCACGGGCGTAAATGACCCCTATTTCTCCTAAATCCTGCCGGCGAGACTACTTTAAAGTCCCACCAGCGGCAAAAAAAAAAAAAAAAACGGTATGTCCACAAGCAAAATGGGCACGGATGAAAACTCGAAAGGGCTCCGTGAGTAAAAACAGCAGGACTACCGGCGAGTCTGTGAAAACCCGAAAGGGCGCAAACTCGTGAAAAGAGATGAAATACACTCGCAAAGTCCTCTCGACCTTGTGAGGAGAAAACCCCTGCGTGAGATCCTTACGACTCACAAAGGAGCAACACACTTAGGAATCCTCACGATTCCTAAGGAGAAAATACACCTGCGGGATCCTTACGACTCGCAGGGAGAAAATGCTTTTATGGGACCCTCACGGCCCATGAAATTGAAAAGCCTTAGGTGATAGGGACCCAAACCTGTCTCCTAAGCCATCGTTCCCCAACGGGCAACGGCAAATGATGAGTCGCTCCTGGCATTTCGCTTCAGTGTTAGCGGTGCTGATGCCGACCAAAAACCCAAATCCCAAGTCCTCCCAAGGCAAATGATGAGTTGCTCCTGGCATTATTCTAGTGCAGCAATGCTGATGCCAAACAAGATCCAAATTCCAAGTCCCCAAATGGCGAATGATGAGTCGCTCCTGGTACCATATTCCAGTGCAGCGATGCAGACGCCAACCAAAATCCAATTTCTCAAAATTCTCCCGGCCCCGCGGTGGGTCCCCAAATTGACCATCGTATACAATCCACGGGCTCAAATAATTCTCATCATACCCATGCCCCACCGTAATCACCAGTTACGCGGCCGGTCTCCGCTTTAGGAATGATGCTCCATTGATAAGACCCACTCATGTGTCCTCACGATATATAAGGAGAACAAACCTTTGTGGGATCCTTACGACTCATAAAGGAAAAACACACTTAGGAGTCCTCACGACTCCTAAGGAGAAAATACACCTGCGGGATCCTTACGACCCGTAGGGAGAAAATGCTTTTATGGGACCCTCACGGCCCATAAAATTGAAAAGTCTTAGGCTATAGGGATCTAAACCTGTCTCCTAAGCCATCGCTCCCCAATCCCCAAATGGCGAATGATGAGTCGCTCCTGGTACCATATTCCAGTGCAGCGATGCAGACGCCAACCAAATTCCAAATCCCATACCCCAACGGCGAATGATGAGTCGCTCCTGGTACCATGTTCCAGTGCAGCGATGCAGACGCCGACAAAGTCCCAAAATTTTTCCGGCCCTACGGTCTGGATCATACATCCTGCAAAACCGTATACAATCCACGGGCGTAAAACAATTCCAATTTCTCCCAAATCCTCCCAGGGCAAATGATGAGTTGCTCCTGGCATTATTCCAGTGCAGCAATGCAGATGCCAAACAAAAACCAAAATCCCAAAATCCTCTCCATGACAGATGATGATTCGCTCCTGGTACTATATTCCAGTATAGCGATGCTGATGTCAACCCAAATCAAAATTAACAAGTCAACTTCCACTCCGACACCGCAAGAAGCGGAGCAAGTCAAGTCTACCCCTGACAGTGCAAGAAGAAGGGCAAGTCAAACCATGCACCGACCGTCCAAGTCGCTAAAATGGCAGCAACGACCGTCCACGTCGCTAAAAGGGCAGCACCGACCGTCCAAGTCGCAAAAAGGGCAGAACCGACCGTCCAAGTCGCTAAAATGGCAGCAACGACCGTCCACGTCGCTAAAAGGGCAGCACCGACCGTCCAAGTCGCTAAAATGGCAGCAACGACCGTCCACGTCGCTAAAAGGGCAGCACCGACCGTCCAAGTCGCAAAAAGGGCAGAACCGACCGTCCAAGTCGCTAAAATGGCAGCACCGACCGTCCAAGTCGCTAAAATGGCAGCAACGACCGTCCACGTCGCTAAAAGGGCAGCACCGACCGTCCAAGTCGCAAAAAGGGCAGAACCGACTGTCCAAGTCGCTAAAATGGAAGCAACGACCGTCCACGTCGCTAAAAGGGCAGCACCGACCGTCCAAGTCGCTAAAATGGCAGCAACGACCGTCCACGTCGCTAAAAGGGCAGCACCGACCGTCCAAGTCGCAAAAAGGGCAGAACCGACCGTCCAAGTCGCTAAAATGGCAGCAACGACCGTCCACGTCGCTAAAAGGGCAGCACCGACCGTCCAAGTCGCAAAAAGGGCAGCACCGACCGTCCACGTCGCTAAAAGGGCAGCACCGACCGTCCACGTCGCTAAAAGGGCAGCACCGACCGTCCAAGTCGCAAAAAGGGCAGCACCGACCGTCCAAGTCGCTAAAAGGGCAGCACCGACCGTCCAAGTCGCAAAAAGGGCAGCGCAGGATTCCTACAAAGCGGGAACCAGATCACTCCGGCCAGGGAAAACGTCTATCACAAACACTCTGTCTCGGATACATGTCAAGCAACGACCGTCCATGTCGTAAAAAGGGCAGTGCCAGCTTCCCAAAAAGCGGGGACCAAATCAAGTCGCCTCCACGTGAAAGAAGATCCATCAATTTCATGCACACGACCCACATATGTGGTGTGCATTTATTGATGGGGGGCAATTTGTTGGGGTAAAAATTTACACCCCGGTTGACCAAGTCAAAATCCAAGTCAACCCCAAGCCAAGTGGGCCCAAGCCCAGACCCAGTGGGCCCATGCCCGGGTCGAGCCCGAACATGAAGCGGCCGGCCTCCCCCCATGCCAAGATAAAAATTTTGTAATAAATAATTTTGTTGCATTTTCTTTTATTTTATTTTCGGATAAATGTAAGGAAAATAGGCATAAAGCCCAATTTTTGTAAAGCCCATGGCTTATGTGCAAAAAGAAATGGCACATGAGCCATGAAATAGGCAAAATGCCATTTTGTGAAGCCCAAGGGGCTATGTGTAAAATGTATGGCCTATAAAGGCAAGGATAATGAAATATCCCAATAACTTTTTTTCTCTCTCCAAAAAAGTTTCAGAGCTGAGCTCTTTCTTCCTTCTCCAAGGTTCCAAAACCTTCTTCTTTCTTTTGAATTAAATCAAGAGTTTTACTCTTTCTTTTTCAAAACAAATTAGTTTTTCACCACAAAACCCATCAAGGGGAACTCAGATCTTCCATCAGATCTCAAAAAGAAAAGATTTTGAAATCCCACATCTCTTGATCTTCAAGATCCAGCTAACAGAGGAGGAAGAAGAAGAACATCTTTCACTAAATCCTCAAAAAAGAAGAAAAACACATTCAGGAGTCCAACTCCTCTCTGATTTCTCTTCTGAGAAATTTTTTTTAGGCTAAAAGCCTGTTGTGCCTCACCTGCGCGCTTGCGCAAGTGCGCAAGGCGCCCGCGTGCCGACACATGGCGCGCGCCTGCGCAAGTGCGCAAGTCGCCCGCGTGCCGACACGTGGCGCGCGCTTGCGCAACTGCGCAAGTGCGCAAGGCGCCCGCGTGCCGACACGTGGCGTGCGCGCTTGCGCATCTGCGCAAGTGCGCAAGGCGTCCGCGTGCCGACACGTGGCGCGCAGCGCTTGCGCACCTGCGCATCCCTTGGATGTCTTTTCCCCCTCTTTTTGTGTACATATATACATATATACATATGTATACAAATTTATACATACACGTACTCCACGACACTGTCCCTGTTAGAAAAAAATTTCTAACGGGGCGCTGCCCCGCACCCCGCAAGGGGGCTGCTAGCCCCCTTGACCCCCAGCCAGCTATCCGGGTAGCGGGACCCCCGTAAAAACTCTGCGTGGCTCCCGATATATCCAAAACCCCCTTTCAAAACACACGTATACTGCACATTGAGTTCGCATGACCAGTTTAACCCGTTAATCGGAGGTTCCCTCGCCCCAAAGGCGATGGGTAATTAACGGCAGCTTAGTCCGCGGCTGCCGGAGATTCGGATCCCCACAATCATTAAACCCCGGCCTACCCTAGGCCGGGGGAATCTGTAATACGCCTGACAAGCGCGCGCTTATTCCCATCTCACTGGGGTGACGAAAAACACCCTACAATCTTATCTCATATCACGATCACATGTCAACCATTCAATGTATAACACTATTCAAATGTATCGTCGTCCCAAGATCCGCTATAATATGAGGACGTACCTCAAGTACGAATCCTGCCATATCACCGTTCTCGCGGTCTCAATCAAATCTTATCGACTCATCTCAAATCCCAAATACTATCCTCAAATCCAGTATATGAACACATAGTACCATACCCATGTGAACACATAACAATATAACCCCATATAAGCACATATGAAAGAAGAATGTATGTAAGTATGGGTGGGTGTGTGTAAATGTGGTGCAACCTCTAATCTAGGGTCTCGCAACACTAAACCTATCCAATCACACCTAAAATCTATCTTTATTATCAATAAACTCAACAATATAATATCAATATATATATATGTGTATACGTATTCGTATATATCACCACGAACTACGGGGGTGTTACCATCCACCCGACTTCTCCCCGTAGATATAAATCTACTCACCTGTATCCTGCGTGTCGGTGTCGATGTCGCCTTCATCTTCTGCATCGTCTCGGATCTCCGTGGGGGTACCTATATATCACACGTATCGCATCGCATTAAAACCAAATCGAAATTTAAAACGACACGCGAAAACCAACACGATACGCTAAAAGGCCTATAGGTTAGAACCTATGGTTAGCCTTCACAAAACAACCCGAAATCACTCGATATAGACATACAAACGTCACACGGTCGAGATAAAGCACAAATATCAAAATCTGGAGATCGAAATAAGCAAAACCAAAACTCATTTCAAAGCAGCAACCCATGAAAATGATCCCAGATTTCGTCTCAGGCCAAATAAAGGCAAGCAAACAAGTCTAGAGTGATGTATAGGGTGTATGTGACCTACAGTAGAAACCTGGACCCGAACCATCACTAAGTGGCCGAGCCCCCTACAGGGAAAACCGGCCTGGCCGGCCCATGGTGATCCAATGGGGTTCGTCTGGCTATAGGGTGTTCCTAGGGTCTCAAATGGGCCTATGAACTTTTTTTATTTTTCCAGTAAACGTCCCAGTCCATTCCAGATTTTTCTGCACACTCAAAGTCGTCACAAACCGACATGGAAGTCCCGTAATTCCGTATTTTTGGGTTTCAGGTTTTGCTAGGTCAGGGTCTTAGTCAATATAGGGTCTAAGGTCACCATTAGAGTCTAATTGTATAGCCACATCTAAACTTTACCCTAACCCTCTCTATGCTTGTCCAAAGTCCACAAAAGGACACAATATCGATATGAGACTAGCATAGGTGCACAAGGAAATTGAAATACTACTCTAGGGTGCAGAAATTATCTCCTTTGGCAACTCAAGAATTTTCTTGAGTTGCTCAAAGTCCTCAAAATCAGCTCTTGCTTAGTCTATTGTGTAGCTAGTGAGCTTGGGAGCAACTTTTGTGAAATGGGAATAGGGTTTTGGTTAGGTTTTAATGGTGGATCTAAGTTGAAGAGGGAGGAGGAAGAAGAGGGAGAGGGCAGGAGCAGCAGCAACTCTATGAAGGGGGAGAGAGAAATGGATGTGAGGAAATGATGGGAGTATGTTTAAAAAAGTCTCTCTCTCTCTTCATCATGAAACCTTTATCTTTTCTTTTCTTTTTCTTTTCCCTCTCACTCAATGGCAAACCCTAAGCAATCATACTCCAAAACATGTAACAAGTGTGGAAAAATGATATGTGCACATTTTTGCACAAAAATGCTAAAAACCCGATTAGCGATTTTTAATCGCGATTAACACTAAAATAGCATATAATTAACCATAAAAACTTTAAAATGGCATAATTCACCAAAATACCCTATTTTAGAATTTTCCATAATTTTTCCGAAATTTCCCCCCATTTATCGGTATTTAATTATACCGAAATATTATAATATTCATTAAAATAATATTAAATTACAAAATTCCCAAAAGTAATATTTTTCTTTTTTTGAAATGTCACAATGCGTCCCATCAATTAACCTATCATTGCAGAAAACAACGAAAATACAACGTTCGCTTATGCCATCCGCATTCGCCACTGGGCCCCGTCATTCACCCGTTAGGTTACTTAACTAACGACAGAGCGGGGGCTAGGCTAGCACGGATGCAAAACATAAGCAACGCCTACTAGATATCATATATAGATATTGTACATTCGTCAGACGCAATAATAGGCATTCCAGATCACAGATGAACATATTGGATATTCTAGGGATCCGCATTTCCTTTGAGCCTGCAATGAAAGGCTGATTACACAGTCGTGATGACTAGCCAACCCCACCCTAGACCCCTACGAGTACGGCAAACTGCCCATCAAGTACCCGAAGTGAAGCGGTCTTCCTCATCGACGTGAGTAGGCCACTAACCACTTCAAAGTACCCAGTAGTTTGTGCACCCCACCTTGGGTCTATCCTAGGAGCAGAAAACAGTAAATGAAATAATACAACGGTAGCTACAACCTCAACCCGGATGTGCCCCGCAAAAGAATATTACAACAATTTACAATTCATAAATGAATGAAAGAAACACTCGTCTCGTATCCCCGGCGATCCATTCACGACAATCCAACAAGTTCGTATTCACAAACATAAAGTAACCATTACAGAAATGTGCAACCCCCTGCTAACCGACATATAGCAATTAGGGGAGGTTTATGAACACATAAAACTGAACTTGAAACATTAAACAACTTCAAACCGCGACTTCGAAACACACCGTATTTGCCACAGTTAAGAATTTCCAGTAAAATCAAAATTGGCAAAAATAAATAACTCCAGAAACCCAAGATTAAAGTCAAACGACCACACCAAAAAAATGAAGCAATTCCCTCCAACAAAAAAAACGATGTCGCCAGGAAACCCTAGGAGTGTCGCCGGCACCGTTTTCGAGGAATTGTCTCTTTTTTGTTTGGTGTTCTTTTTACGTATAAATATCACTCTGTACTTGTTTAAATAATTTTCAGCGCAAGTTTGAAAATCGACAGAAACTTACAGCTTGGGGTTCGTTGTTTTCGTGTCGTTTCGGTTTCGTAGTTTAACTTATTGTTTAAATTGTTAGGAATGGTTTAGTAGGCTCTGATACCACTGTAAGTCGACGTTACACACTCCACATGAAGCGGGGAGGCGGAATAAGTAAAAAACAATCATTTTAAACAACGTAACATCGACTAAGCATACGGATCTTTGCTAAACCATATCTAACACAACTAACTAGAGGTATTATCTACTCAGTAAGAAGATTATACCTAAAGTTTGATGTCCTTCTTCTTTACATGCTGTCCTCCTTGACCACTTAAGCTACTTTGAGTGGAAAAAATGGCACCTCCTCTTCAGTTCCTCGATGTGATAAAAGATCCACTTGAAAGTTCCTACTACAAGCTTACACCTCCAAGATAAGGTACTAAGTGACTTAGAGTGCTAATCCAAGTACCTAGAGGATATAGAGATGGATTAAGGATCTATTAGGCTTTCTAACCCTTAGGATCTCAATACATGAGAGGATTAGGGTTAGGTTGAAGAAGATGAGAGCTTGAGGAGAGAGAGTGTGTATGTGAGAATGAAATGAATTATTTCTCATTTGTGAATATATGAAGCATGATAATTATCCAAATAATAATATACAATAATAACAACCATGCTTCATTAACTCACTTTGGATGAATCCATATCTATGAGCCATTAAACATTTAATGCTTCATTAACTCACTTTGGATGAATCATCTCATGAGTCATTAAAACATTTAATGCAAATAACACATCATCTCTCTCACCTCATTTAGTTAATTCATAAATGAATTAAAACTAAATGAGTCACCTTTCTTCTAGAAGCTTCTCGACTAATTACGAGAATGCCCCTCCATCCGTATTTACGAAAAACACGGATATACTGAGACTGCATAAATCCAATAATCCAATACTAGAATCTGCTTAAACTACCAAAGCCTGCTAGTATAATCTGTCCGGACATCATACGTGCACAAGTACATGTATATGTCCGAACCTGTCGTAAAACCATATGACCTCTATATCGTTTCGCCTGAAACAGGGAAACCTTCTGTGTTGGACTCTAAAGACTCGACACTACACTGGCAGTGGGTTTAACCACAGGCCGCAAACGGTACTAGCTGTACGTAACGGTCCCCAGGTAGATGTCGAAAATAAGGCCGATGAGGAAACCCATCCGAACTCCTACTGAGCATGATGTGACAATCTCCGTACAGTCCAGTCTGTTCGTCTAAGAATATCGCATATCGGGCCTAGATGGGCGGCAAGCATCAGTCCCCTAAAAGCGGTATAAGTCGTGTCGGTGTGAAGCCCATTACACCTTGAGAAACTACTGGAACACTCACCAGTAAATCTCGCTTTCCCTAGCCAGGGACCTTGCGTAATGGCTCTCCAAACATAGCGCGATATCAACCTTAATACCGGGAGAGACGAATCCTATCTAACCACCACTGCCTCCAAGTGCTTCGAGACTGCACCCAACTGCTACCTGTTTGCACGACTCAGTCGAGCCATGGTATGGTAGCAATCTAAGAACAGTGGGAACACACTCGAGGCGAAGCAGTAGTGTCAAGTCTACAGACTATGCTGTACTCATTTCACCTGGGAACTGTTAACTGACGACGGGTATAATACCAACCAATAGTTCACTGCGAGTCCTGTTCGGTGTACCCGTAACCCATCGAGCACCTGCATACTATCTCCAGTACAACGTACTAATGGCTGTGGGACAAACCATATTCCCTGCTGGGATGAGAAGCATATACACTAGTCTACACCGGAGTATCGATGCCCTGTCTCGATAATCCTACGAGTAGGGACCTGAAAAAGGATGTGCTTGTAGACTACCCACCCCCCACTAGTGTGACTGCCATCACAACGCTGATATTCAAGCAAGATCCTATGGGCTCTATCAATATGTATTCGCGATATGCTAAAATAAACATATGCACATATTAAGATAGATATAAACCAAGTAGCATACTACTGTGTTGAGCAAGACTGTTAATACAACTTTGAATATCCCAAGCTTCCATTAAGTAATATACAAACTAGTATGATACAATAATGGCCCCTAGGGCATATACACTAACACAACATACAATACTTTGTATAAATCCTCAAAGTTCAATAACTCAAACCCTATGCGTCGTAGGTTGAAAAATTGTGTTATGGTTAAGAAGAATTACACCGTTATTGAATGCTCTTTACCTAACCACCGACTGATGTTGCTAAATGTCATAGACATAATTTAAAAAATTTATATCTCACTTTATAAAATAAACTCATAGATATATCAATATAAAATTGGTGCATAACAAAAGATATTCAAAACCAAATATTTACTGTCCGGCAAAAAACCAGGTGATTTTCTCAAATATCACCAATTACAAAGAATTCCGATACATTGAGGATCGAATCATCCAATTCCCAATATTTTACTCCCACTCAGCATCTGTAACTCCATATAGATGTGAGAATCAAATCTGGTAAATACATACCCTGGAGTCAGAATCTAACTAGGAAAACAGTTTTCAATTAACACTGCACGGTGAAACTGAAATATGAAAATGTTTCGAAGGGGTATCCGGGTATTCCTACTAATGCCTTTTCCACTATCCTGATTCATGACAGTTGTTAGGAATATGTATGCCCTAGAGGCCATTATTGTTGATATAGTGGATGCTTGGACATATATATAGAGGAGTTTCTTGCTCGACATGATAGTATGCTATCTTGTTACCTTTATCTTAACATGTAGACTGGTATTATTATACTGTCTGTCTCTTACATGTTGATAAAGCCCTTAGTATATGTACTTGACTACCAGGATTATGATGAGATCATACTAGAGGGGCCAGGGTGTTCCAAAAGTACATCCTTTAACAGTTCCTAGTCGAGGGGATATCGAGACTGGGCAACGATATTCCAGAGTAGACTAGTTTGTACGTTTCTTGTCCTTTAGAGGGTGATGGTTGATCCCACAACCATTGGTGTGTGACAACAAAGATTGTACACAGGTGGTCATTAGAAAATAGGTACACCGAATGGACTCGCCGAGGACTCCTAGTTCGTAGTATACATATCGTCAGATAGCAGTCCTCTGGTGACACTGGTACATGTTAGTCAGTAGACCCAAGATCGTCATAGAGTCTTGTGTGGCTCCCACCATGCTTTGATTTCCTCCTTACCACACTCAAGAGGAGTTGTGAAAACAGGTGGATTTTGGGTACAGTCCCGAGTCACATGGAGGCAATGAGCGATAGGAAGGGTTTCATCTCTCCCGGTATTGGGGGTTGATGTTACGCTATGCTTGATTGACTATAACTGAAAGTCCCTGGCCAGGGCTGCTGATGAGATTTACTGGCAAGAGTTACCGGTAGTTTCTCGAACCGTTATAGGCCAGACATCGGCATGACTTATCAAGTTATTGGGGTCCGACGTTTACCACCCCAAGACTCGATATGCGACATATCAGACGAAGAGACCGTACTGTACGGTAGTGTTACTGATAGGCTTCATGGAGAGTATGGACAAACTTGCTTGTTGATCTTCATATCGCTTAATACCCGGGTAGTCGTTACATTCAGCTAGTACCGCTGACGGCTTGTAGGTGACTGATGTGATCATCACATACTGCTGGCGTATTGACGGGTATTTAGAGTCCCACACAGAAGTTTCCTGGTTCAAGCGAAATGAAGTAGGGTACATATGTGATATGGGCATGGGCCTGATTAAATACATGTATGTGATACCGTATTGTAATCTGGCAGTTATCTGTTATCAAGTTAGGTTATATGTGATATAACCATATTATCGAATCAAGTGTTGGTTTGATAATGTGATACACAGATAAATGATATTAGTTGGTCATATGTGATATAACCGAATTATTAAATCAAGTGTTGATTTAATAATGTGATATATATTATATTTGATATAATTATATCTTAACTAATATTATTAGCTCACTAATTATTCTTCATAATATGTATATATATATATATATATATTGTAGGGATGCCTAGCACGAAAGCAAGGATTCGGGAGGCATCGTCCATGCCAATTTCAAAAAATTTCCATGCTAAACAACCCTAACCCTAGAATCTTAACTAGAGATTTAGACGAAACAACAATGTAAACAACTTATATCTAAGTGAACAAGGAATACAACCTTTGTAGACCGGTCTTTCACTTCAATATCTCCGTGTAATAGTCCCTTCGCTCCAAGTAGTGAACTCCCGGACTCTAGATGTCACGCCCCGAAAGAGCACGTGACTGGCACTTGAACCATATGAAGCCTATAGGACTCCATCTGATCCAAGTAAGCCAAAAGCCCAGAAATCTAAAACCATTTTGAAGAATAAATAAGGAAAACTGGTTTAAAGAAGTGAAGAAATACAGGTTTGAAATCAAGGTTTTTAAATAACTAAGCCGAAGGTACGTTTTGAAAACAATAAGTCTTTTCTAAAAATTTCGGCAGAGTTTCCTTTGTAAAACTGGCCCCGAATGGGGTACAACATGAATAACACTATAGAAAATGATAAAGGCATCCCCAAGCGGGAGCTAGCTCTTCGTCAATCGACGGTCACAACCACGCAATGATATGATAATATACAACGCCAAGTGGCGAGGATCAAAACCAAAAGAAAGCTCAAGTAGCAAGAAAACCGCAATACTACTAAGCGCGACTCTAGGTCGAATAATACAATACTGTCTCTGAGTCTGAAAGAATATACAAGTTTTGGTTGATGGACAATTTCTAGATACAATGGAATAAATAAATACAAAGGTGATTCCTGATACGAAAGAATCCACCTACCAAAGCAAATCACCCGCAAGAAGGAAGTGTGTCAGAAATGCCGCAATAGAACCTGTACGGCAAAACCTGCAAGAACTGTGGCACAACGGGGGTGAGTTGCCAACTCGTGAATAGAAATATCTACAAGGATAAATCGAATGCAAGACATAATCCTAAGTCAACGATCAGTAAAATATCCACAAGAGTACATCTGAGTGTAATAAGATGGCAAGGTAATATATAATCATGTATATAGTGCCAAGTACTCAGGTAACAACATGTCATCAGTGTGAGGTATGTCTGCATGGAGTATCAATGAAGAAATATCAATAATATCAATACACATATATTAGCGTCCCATACCACTAATATTGGTGTAAGATAAGTGTAACCCAGTCTGTATATATGTGGAACCCGTCCACCTGTCACCCACTGACAGTAAGCATCATGTATGCAATGTGAGGATATAACCAAAATCATGGAAAACTCATCATGAAACCCGTGCCAAACACCGACACGTAAATCCTCATCCATATGGGGCTCCGTCTGCGGATATCGGCCCTCGGCCCCGGCAGTATGAGTCAACCCATGTCCATCTCTGGGCTCCGTCTGCGGATATCGGCCCGTCGGCCCCAGCAGGATGCCCATCTCTCGGCTCCAGGCGGTATTCCCCGGATATCCGCCGAGCTCAGGTAAAATCACCGGTAGGTACTCGCCCGCCTCCAGGCTCAATCGGCATAACCCATCGATCATCTCGCCGAGGGGAACCATACCGGGCCCACCACGAACCCGCAAACGGTACATCACCTCCTCGAATCGGGTTTCAAGCACACGTCTCAGCACCGAGAAAACGCGTGGTGGACGCACCGAAATATCATATCACGAGGTACCGGGTTTTCATAAAGTGCCTCTTTTCTTAAATAACCCCACGGTCCTCAAAAACCAGAAATCACATGAAAATCCAACATCCAGCAGTAAATCCAATACGATGTACTATGCAATCAATCCATGATATATGCGACATGTAAAGAGAGTAATCATATCGGAAATCATGCAACATGGAATAGGAATGCGCATATGTCAAAGGAAGCATCATATCACGAATGTAATAGTACTACTGTGTAGTGACATGGCAATTATCGATGATGAAGTGTGTGTGAGCCGGCAAATAGTGTACGTGAAACATACGCATCATCGATAATGGTGCTGGTGTCTTAACAGCATGATAATAACATGGTAATGAACATATGCCAGCAATGCGAATAGTATGAAAAATGCGGAAGCTAGTAATCAACAGCACAGTAAAGTATCTACTATGCAAACTACATCTAAGTATCCTGTCAATCAGGAGGGGTAGGTGTGGAAACCACCTAAAACTGAGTCAATGTATATATGTAGATATATAGTCGGTGATCCCGCCTCAATGTCATATCGTAAGATATCCTCTAGCTATGAGTGCGGATCTATCATCAATATCAGCTCGTACGGTAACTCATCGTACGGCATTCCCAAAGGCTGGGTACAGGTCAATATCTCACTGTCTCATCACATAACAAATATCACCATCATCAGATCATAAGGTCTGGATGTACTACTCTATCTCTAGTACAAATGGTAACCTCGGTAAAGTATGCATGCGGGGGTAAACACACATCCCAAGCCCGCAAGAATCACAAGTCATAACCCACATATGCATCGTATCAAATCACCGATCCCAGGGCACCAAGCCCACAATATCGACTCATCTCCAAAGTCGTCACATATCATCAACCACAGTGTAAGTACATGTGAAAAGCAAGGGTATATGTATAGGTGTAATTCTATCCTAGGGTTCGCGACTATGAACCACACTAGTCACTTCTAACCCTACATATCCAAATACACCTAATATCACAATACTATAAAATAAACTATCTACGGACTGCGGGGGTGCTATACGCCATCCACCCGACTTTCCCCCGTAGATATAATCTACTCACCTTGCATCATCATTTGCGGACATCACCATGCATTTGCTTGTCATCCGAAGTCTTCATGGGTACCTACACATCAAAATATCGTATATGCGCATTAAAACCAAATCCAATCTAAAACGGCGCATAAACTCCAAAACGATACGATAAGGGGGCCTATAGGTGAGAACCTATGGCACGCCTTCAAAACCATCCATAATCCTCTATATCGTCGTATAAACGACAATAGTCGAGGCAAAACACATTCCACCATTTCAGAATCCAAAAATACGGAATACGGAAACACGAATCCAAAACGACAACATAGGATATATGTCCCAGATTTCACCCTAGATAGAATCTGTCAAAACTAGAAGTACCCAGGGCCAAGAATTGATGAAATGGGGCTGTGCACAGAAAACGAGAAGTTTCCTCTCAGGTCTGGCCGCAATTTGCGGCCAGAATGGAGGTTTTGGCGGCCGTACGGATGAGATAGGGGATAGGGTTTTGGGGTTAGTTTTCTGGGTGCCTGCACATGCTACTGTCCACTCAATATTATTTTAGGATACCTCGTATGATAGCAGATTCAATTTAACAGTGACAGATTACATAATTTCCCCGATATCGGTTTCAAAAATCCGTATTCTGTGGTTCTAGCATCAGGTTAGGGTCTCAATTCAAACACTAGGGTGTTGGTATAATCTTAACTGAGCTCAATTTCATAATTCAACACCAATTCACTCAAACCCTAACTAGGTTTCTCTCAATTCCACTAAAATCCACAATATCGATAAAATCTTGACATGGGGTTATAGGAAAGGCTATAATTAAGCAAATGGTTCAGAAATTACCTTCATTAGCAACTCAAGAAAATTCTTGAGTTGCCCTCTAGTGGCCAAATCCATACTTCTTTAGCTCCATGTGTAGATCTAGGGATTTTGGACATTTTTAATGAAAGGAGATTGGGGTTTTGGTGTAGTTTTAGAGATGTTTCATGGCTTGAGGAGGGGAGGGAGATGGAGGAAAGGGGCAGCAGCAGCAAAGCAAAGGGAGAGGGAGAGAAATGATGAAAATGGCTAAGGGTGTGGTCAATGGTTCAACCCTCTCTCTCACCTACCCTCATCATTACACTTTTTCTTTTTCTTTTCCCTTCTTTTAAAACCCAACCCTTCTCACCCCAATAGTAAACCCAAATGAAAACCATGGCTAGAAAAATACACAAGTGTAGAAAAAGTGATATGTGCAAGTTTTGCACAAAATTACCGAAAAACCCGATTAGCGATTTTAATCGCGATTAGCACCAAATTAGTGTCAAAATGATCACAACAACTTAAAAATGTCATAATTCCAATAAATAACTCATTTTAGAATTTTCCTCCATTTATTTGCATTTAAAAATAGATTTAATATTTAAATAATCAATAAAATAATATTAAATTATAAAAATTCCCAAAATTAATATTTTATATTTTTAAAGATGTTACACTAGAAAGGCTCCACAAGATGAACGGAACAAGCTTCCTTGAAGTCTTCGAGGCCGAAAATAATCTATGTCGAGAAGACACCAACTCAAGCTACCTCTTCACTAATATGGAATTAGTGAAGCAAACACCCTAAACTAAATGGCTAGTATAGTAGAAAATGATGAAGTAGGAATTTTGCTCACTTTAGATTTATTTTTCTCACAATGTTTCTTCACCTTGAGAAAAGATTGAAAGCTTTCTCTTGATGAAGAAGAAGATGAAGTGGAGAAGAGAATGAAACTCGTGATGTGAGAATAGCAACCATGGATGAGTTTGTATCATATACTAACTCATGCAGAGACTAAACTATGGCTAAGGACAATGGTTAGGTTAATAAATATTTTAAGTAAAACAAATTAGTGGACTAAGTCAATGGACACAACAAGCTTCTCCAGCTTCTAGCCATGACAAATTTCCAACAAATTTTTATTTACTTTTATAAATAAAAACCCTAGGATTATCATAAGCATAGTGTGAGTCTCATACACCCATGTCACATGTATCATCTAGCATGGCACAAAAACATATATCACATATATATTAAAGTGTACACAAAAGTGAGAAAAAGAAATGTTTAAGTGAGCTAATATTAGTCAATGTAAATTAATATATCAAATATATAATTATACATTAAATTATTAAATAAACACTTGATTTAATAATCCGGATATATCACATATAACCGACTAATATCATATGTATCAGCTTATCGAATCAACACTTGATTCGATAACCCGGCTATATCACATAAAACCGAACGATATCACATATCGCGAGATTAGGATACGGCATCACATACACGTATTAATCTCGGTCCCACACATATCATATATGTTCTTCTACTTCGTTTCGCTTGAGCCAGGAAACCTCTTTGTAGGACTTTAAAGACTCATCAATACGCCGGTAGTAGGTGGTGATCATATCAGTCACCCACAAGCCGCAAGCGGTCTGCTAAACGTAACGGCCACCCGGGTATTGAACGATCAGAAGATCAACAAGAAAGCCTTCTCATATTCCTGCGAATCCAATAAGTAACACTAACGTACAGTCCGGTCTCTTCGTCTGATATGTCGTATATCACAGCCTGGGGTGGTATAACGTCATACCCCAATAGCTTGATAAGTCATGCCAATGTGAGGCTCATATGGTTCAAGAAACTACCGATAACACTAACCAGTAGATCTCAGCAACCCTGGCCAGGGATTTCCTGTTATGGCCAATCAAGCATAGCGCAAAATCAAACCCCAATACCGGGAATGATGAAATCCCCTCCTATCGCTCATTACATCCATGTGACTCGGGACTGTACCCAAAAACCACCATTTTGACGATCTCTTGAACGTAGTGTAAGTCGATGGCACGCACCCCACGTGTTCGCGGGGAGGCGGGGTATGCAAAAAACGATTTTTATTAGCTTCGTAAAATCGACTAAACTCCAGGATCGATACTAAACCCTAACTAACAATCTAGCAAAGAGGTTTAACTACTATGTGTGAGTGTTATATCTCAAGTTCTCGCTGTCCTTCGCCTCCTCGCTGTCCTTATCCAAGTCGTGAGCTCCTTGAACTGAGAACGAATTGCACCTCCTCGTCGTCTTCTCCAAATCGTAGAAGATCCACCCAAAAGATCCGACTTTGAGCTTAACCTCTAACTTGATGCAACTAGGTCACTTGGTGTGCTAAACTTAGTAGCCTAGGATGTGTAGAAAGTGATGAGGGATCAAGTTGTCTCACTAAACCCTAGGATTCTCAACTCATGAGATGGTTAGGGTTTGAGAGGAGTTGGAGAAAAGCTTGAGGAAATGAGGAGGAGAAAGTATCCGTAGATTTCTTTTGATGAAAAGAATTAATTGAAATAAGCTAGAGTTTTTGCATTTAATCCATGAGAAAATATCTAACAAATATCTAAGTCAACAAATGCCAAATGAATCCAAAAAATTCAAAGTGAAACCCAAATTCATTTCACTAAAATACCACAAAGTATCCTCTCTCATTTCCTACTCCTCAATAAGATTTTACTAATAAAGAAAAACCCTAATTTGAGGTGTCATTCTCCATGTTGTACTCTTGTTCAAATTACAAGAATACCCCTCTCATCCGTATATACATACCGTATCCGTATCCCTAGAAACACGAATACAATGAGACAAAACTAATCCAACAATCATATACTAGGATCCGGCTTAAACCAAAACCCACTAGTAATGTCCGTCCGAACATCATACACGCACAAGTACACGTATGTGATCGAATCCTGTCGTAAAACCATAAGACACTCTACACGTTTCGCCCGAAGCTGGGAAACCCTATGTGTTGGACTCTAAAGACTCGACAGTATGCTGGAATTGGATTTAACCATAAGCGCGTCAGTAGCACTAGCTGTACGTAACGGCTACCCAGGTATCTGCTGAAGAAAAGGTCGATGAGGAAACGCATCTGTACCCCTACTGAGCCTGTCTATGACAATTTCCGTACAGTCCGTTCTGTTCGTTTAAGAGTGTCGCGTATCGGTCCTAGGGGGCGACAAGAGTCTGACCCCTAATAGTGCAATAAGTCATGTCGGAGTGCGGCCAAAAACACCCTGAGAAACTACTCGAATCCCTACCAACAAATCTCGCTTGCCCAGGTCAGGGACTTTGTGTAATGGCTTTCCGAACACAGCGCAACATTAACCCCCAATACCGGGAGAGACGAATCCTATCTAACCTCCACTGCCTCCAAGTGCTTTGGGACTGCACCCAACTATTACCTGTTTGCATGACTCAGCAGAGCCGTGGTAGGGTAGTAATCTTAGTGGGATCACATTTGAGGCGAAGTAGCAGTGTCAAGTCGACGGACTAGGCTATACTTATGTCACCTGGGAACTGCTACTCGACGATAGGTATATTACCAACCAGCAGTTCCCTATGAGTCCGTCCAGTATAACTCATAACCCAATGAGCACCTACATACTATCTCCAGTACGACGTACTGATGGCTGTGGGACAGACCATCTGCCCTGCTGGGAAGAGAAGCATATACACTAGTCTACTCTGGAGTATCGATGCCATGTCTCGATAATCCTATGACTAAGGACCTGTGTAAGGATGTGCTTGTAGACTATCCAGCGCCCACTAGTGTGACTGCCATCACAACGCTGGTAGTCAAGCAAAGATCCTAAGGGGCTCTATCAATATGTATTAGCGATACATTAAAATAAACATATACACATATTAAGATAGATACAAACCAAGTAGTATACTACTATATCGAGCACGACAGTCATAAATCTGTGTATATATCCCAAGCTTCCAAAATGTAATATACAAACTAGTACTAAACAATAATGGCCTTTAGGGCATATCACACTAACAATCTCCCACTTGTACTAAGTCCATGTGCTGGCATATCCCAGATTTATAATCTTGAATAGCCTCTCGAACCGCATCTGTGGGATGGCCTTTGTGAATGGATCTGCAGTATTGTCCTCTGTAGCAACTTTTCGAACCTCGATTTCCCGGTGATCCACAATTTTCCTGATCAGGTGATACTGCCTCAAGATGTGTCTAGACTTCTGATGGGACCTGGGTTCCTTTGGTAAAGCTATAGCTCCGTTGTTGTCACAATACAGAGGTGTTGGATCAACAATGGACGGAACCACCTGAAGTTCTGTTAAGAACTTCCTCATCCAGACTGCTTCTTTTGCGGCATCAAAAGCTGCGATATACTCCGCTTCCATCGTCGAGTCAGCAACGGCGTCTTGCTTGGAACTCTTTCAACAGACTGCCCCTCCATTGAGGATAAAGACATAACATGACATGGATTTGGAGTCATCCTTATCACTCTGGAAGCTGGAGTCAGCAAAGGCCTCGATCTGGAGGTCTTTTCCGCCGTAAACCAAGAATATTTCCTTAGTTCTTCTCAGGTACTTGAGATTGTTTTTTACTGTTATCCAGTGCTTCTCCTTAGGGTTTGACTGATACCGGCTTAATACGCTTAGTGCATAAGCTACATCTGGTCTGGTATACAACATCGCATACATTATAAAGCCTACCGTAGAAGCGTAGGGTATAATAGACATGCGATCCCTTTCCAAATCAGTCTTGGGAGACATCTCTTTAGAGAGGGTGATTCCGTGACAAGCCGGTAAATTACCGTGCTTTGAATCTTCCATACTGAATCTTTTCAGTATGGTGTCGATATACCTAGACTGTGAAAGTTCTAACATCCTCTTAGATCTATCACAATAGTTCTGGATCCACAGAATGTAAGAGGCATCACCCAGGTCTTTCATGGAGAACCTTTGTGACAAGAACCCTTTGACAGATTGTAGCATAGGAATGTGATTTCCTATCAAGAGAATGTCATCCACGTACAAGACGAGGAATACAACAGTTCACGCTATAGTCTTACTATAAATGCATAGCTCATCTGGATTTTTGATAAAATCAAATTCTTTGACTGTCTCATCAAAACAGATGTTCCAACTGCTTTAGTCCATAAATGAACTTAAGCAACTTGCACACTTTCCCGCTGCTCCCACTCTGAATGAAACCCTATGGCTGGTCCTTATAGACGCACTCTTCCAAATTTCCATTTAGAAAAACGGTTTTTATGTCCATCTTCTAAATCTCATAATCGTAGAAGGCAGCAATGGCAAGAAGGATCCAAATGGATTTGAGCATAGCCACTTGAGAAAAGGTTTCATCATAGTCCAAACCAGGTCTTCGACGAAATCCTTTTTCAACAAGTGTAGCCTTGTAGGTTTCAACCAGCACATCTACACCAATCTTCTTTCTGAAGATCCATTTGCAGCCTACGGGTTTTACCCCTTCTGGAGCAATGTCCAAAGTCCATACTTTGTTGGTGTACATGGACTCCATCTCGGTCCGCATTGCATACAGCCATTTTACCGAGTCAGTGCTCTGAATGGCTTGCTGGAAGTTAGTCAACTGATCATTATCAATGATGCAATCCTCTCTATCCCCATCTACGAGAAAACTGTAGTATCTCTCAGGATGAGATAGCCTACTACTCCTACGGAGTGGTGCGGGAACGTCCTGTTCTTTTGAAACTTCTGGTTCCACCAAGATTTCAGATATAGCTTATGATTCTGGAATTTCTTCTTGTTCTATTGCGCTCCCATTAGTCTCTTTTTCTAAAAATTGATGTTCCAAAAAGAGGGCATGACGAGAAACAAAAACTTTTTGTTCCTCTGCATAATAGAAAAGATACCTCATGGAGTTCTTTGGGTATCCCACAAACTTACACAGTACTGAGCGTGCCTCGAGTTTGTCCGCATGCTGCTTTTTAACTAAATTTGGACATCCCCATATCTTCAGATATTGAAGGTAAAGTTTCTTCCCACTCCACATCTGATATGGTGTGGTAGGCACAGCCTTGGTAGGAACCTTGTTCAAAAGATATACAGTTGATTCTAGTGCATAGCTCAAGAATGATCGCAGTAACTCAGCATTACTCATCATGGAATGTACCATATCTAATAGGGTTCGGTTCTGTCTCTGCGATAAACTATTGTGTTGTGGTGTGTATGGAAAAGTAAGCTGAGAGAGAATTCCATTTTCATTTAGGTAATCCAGGAACTCGGCACTCAATTATTCACCACCTCGATCAGATCTCAGTGTCTTGATGCTTTTGCCGGTTTTTTTTTCCACTTCATTCTTATATTCTTGGAATTTCTCAAAAGCTTCGGATTTATGTTTCATTAAGAAAATATGTCCATACCTAGAGAAATCATCCGTAAAAGTGATGAAATAGGAATAACCACTTCTTGCACGTATAGACATTAGACTACACACGTCGCTGTGTATGAGTCCCAAGAGCTCGCTCATTCTTACTCCACGTCCAGTGAACAGAGACTTTGTCATCTTTCCTTTAAGACATGATTGACAAGTTGTATAAGGTTGATATTGGAACGGATCCAAATATCCTTCTTTATGTAAATTGGTCAACCTTGTTTCGTTGATGTGACCTAGTCTACAATGCCATAAGAAAGCATGATTTATTTATGGAGTCTTTCTTTTATGTGTGTTCTGTACATTGAAAATTTGTAGTTGGTTTAATACGTATATACCGTTGTTTAGAGAACCTGACCAAATCAGACCATAATTAAGGTGGATGCTTACGACATCGCTTACAAATGTAAAATCATAACCTTCTTTTGATAACAAAGATACAGAAATGATATTACAAGTCAAACTAGGTACCCAAAAACAGTTGCGCAAAACTAAAATATATCCACTCGTCAATCCAAGGTGATATTCCCCTACGGACACATCATCCATGCTCGCTCCGTTAGTAACCCTTAGGGTCATATCACCGATCTTCAGAACCCTACAGCTTCTCAGTGCCTGCAAAGAATTACAGATATGAAATCCTGATCCGGTATCTAATACCCAGGTAGTAGAGTTGATTGACAGACAGTTTTCAATTACAAATATACCTGAAGCCGAAGCCATAACTTTCTTCGGGTCCTTGTTCTTGGCTTTCGAAGCCATGAAATCTTTCATCTAGTGTCCCTTCTTATGACAGTAGAAGCATTCTTCCTTTCCTACTGTCGGCTCCGCTACTCTTGCCTTGCCATTCCCTTCAACCTTAATAACACCGCCTCTCGGCTTGGTGGGGGCCTTCTTCTTCTTTCTATTGGTTTTCTCCTTGGATCTAGAAGAGGAAGATCCACCAACAAGTAGAGCGGGTGTTTCCCTGGCTTTCTGCAGAGTGCCCTCAGCACTCCTCAACATGTTGAGAAGTTCCGGAAGTTCAACTTCTTTACCTTGAATATTAAAATTCAAGATAAACTGGGTGTAGGTGGGAGGGAGGGACTGCAGAATTAAGTTCGTATACATCTCAGTCTATAACGTGGTCCCGAGGTTTGCGGGCTCTTCAATATAGCAGATCATCTTAAGGACGTGTTCCCCTATAGATGACCCAACGGCCAACCTCTTCTGAAAAAGCTTCTTTGAGGTCTCGTATCTTGCGATACGAGATTGATCTCCATATAATTCCTTGGTACGGAGGAATATGGATTCAAGATCTATATTCTCGTGCCACCTATGATGTTCATTGTCCATAGAGGCTAGCATGAGGCACTTGGCCTCGCGCAGTCAATCTCCCAGGTATTACGGATTTACTTATCCGCGACACTGGATTCTGGACCTGGGACGGTGGGGGCTTTAGTAGTGAGGATATAGCCCAACTTGTCATAAGTTATTGCCATCTTGACATTCCTGAACCAATCTTTATAGTTTGGCCCTGTCAATATATTTTTATCTAATAGTAACTTAAGGCCCGTCATGTTTGGTTGCTGCAATTAGGAGAGAGAGAAGAAACACTTTAGCATGATGCTCTTGCAAGTTTAGATTGGTTTTTAGTTTATCTAAACAGGACGGCTCCCACTGTTTTTCGAATCCTTTCTCAAACCATAAAAGAAGAATTAGTCAAGATTAATTTTACCGTACAATACTTGCTTAACCGTTCAGCAAGGCCAGTGTTGGTACTTCGAGGGAGGTTTTACGACGCTTTCGCGAAGTTCCTTAATTAAATAACCTATTTTCCCTGGAGGCGTAGCCCCGCTAGCACCTTTCTAGACACCTACTTGGTTTATAGCATTGATCGTTAAGTGAAAAAATCTCCCGAGGAGTAGCATATACTCACAGTAGGATCGGGATCCAAAAATCATCATGTGATAAAGTCGAAGGAATCCTACCAAAATTATCACACTCCAAATGGTATGCAACACTAGAAAATTTCAGTTTCTTTAGAAACTCCCAATGTGGATTTTTGCCCCATGCTCTTATGACCTTGACAGAGGCCAACATATCATAAGTCACATGTCAAGTTCTACCCGTTATTGTCCAGCTTAATTTGAACCCACCCGTACATACCCTTGACGAAGGCCAAAATATTAGTATGAATGTCCCAAACCAATGCATCTATCTATATTACAGATGAATACTTAGCAGTTACCAATCACTATGCCTTGGCGAAGGTCAAAATACATAGCTTGAATACTACTGAATGTCCAACTGAAATGACGGAGGGCTACGAATGGTTTTGGAAAAACCGTGAACGTGGTGAACTTGATATAATTGAAGGAACCTGATAGCTTTTAAAAGGAGTGGTTTAAATTCGGCATTTTAAAAGTTTTACTGTTTTGAAAAAACCGAGTGGTTTTAAAATTGTTCCAACGATTCAGCTTTGGTTTGTTTTCTTTGCATTAATGTGATACAGTCCCATCAATTAACCAACCATTGCAGAAAAAGACAAAAATACAACGTACGCTTAAGTCATCCGCATTCGCCACGGGCCCCGTCTTACACCGTTAGGTTAGATAACTAACGCTGGAGCTGAGAGCTGGACTAGCGCGGATGAAAAAATAAGCAACGTCTATTATAATCTATCTATCTATCCATCTATCCATCTATCTATATATATATATATAATATCCATTCGTCAGACGCAATAATATGCATTCCATATCACAGATGAACACATTGGATATACTAGAAATTCCGCGTTTCGTTTAAGCTTATAACGAAATACAGATTCTACGGTCGTGATGAATAGCCAAACCCCACCCCAGACCCCTACGGGTGCGGCAAACTACCCGCTAAATACCCGAAGCAAAGCAACCACCCTCAACAACGTGAGTAGGCCACTCAGAATTTCAATGTACCCGCTAATTTGTGCACCCCACCTTGGGTCTATCCTAGGCGCAATAAACAGCAAATGAAATAATACAACGGTGGCTACAACCTCAACCCGGATGTGCCCCACGAAAAATTTACAATTTACATTTGAATGAATGAATATAACGCCTCACATCCCGGCTATTCATTCATGACAATCCAATAAGTCCATATACACAAACCAAACATCACAGAAATTTGCAACCCCCAACTAACCGACATATAGCAATTAGCGGAAGTTTATGAACACATATATCACAACTTGAAACATTAAACGACGTTAAACTGCGACTTCGAAACACCCCGTATTGCCACAGTGAAGAATTGAAAGTATATTCAAAATTGGTAGAAAAAAACAACTCCTGAAAACTAGATCCAAGTCATAAAGCCACAGACCAAAATATGAAGCAATCCCTTTCAATAAAACTGGTGAGCTCGGAAATTTCCTTAATGTGGTCAGCCAAAATCTGAGGGGATTGTCTCGTTTTTTGGTGAGTGTTCATTTTACAGTTGAAGGAGTACTCTGCAGTTGCTAAAATAATTTTTAGAGCCTCGAAAAAATTCAACAGAAACTAGGATCTACGTTTCGATGTTTTGGGCTTAATTTGGTTTCGTAGTTTTAGTTTCGATTTAATCTGTTAGCTATGGTTTAGCCTACTGAGATACCACTGTAAGTCGATGCCACGCACCCTACGTGTTCGCAGGGAGGCGGAGTATGCAAAAAACGATTTTTATTAGCTTCATAACATCGACTAAACTCCAGGATCGATACTAAACCCTAACTAACAATCTGGCAAAGAGGTTTAACTACTATGTGTGAGTGTTATACCTCAAGTTCTCACTATCCTTCACCTCCTCGCTGTCCTTCTCCAAGTCGTGAGCTCCTTGAACTGAGAATGGATAGCACCTCCTTGTCGTCTTCTCCAAATTGTAGAAGATCCACCCGAGAGATCCGACATTGAGCTTAACCTCTAACTTGAGGCAACTAGGTCACTTGGTGTGCTAAATTTAGTAGCTTAGGATGTGTAGAGAGTGATGAGGAATCAAGTTGTCTCACTAAACCCTAGGATTCTCAACTCATGAGATGGTCAGGGTTTGAGAGGAGTTGGAGAAAAGCTTGAGGAAATGAGGAGGAGAAAGTATCTATTGATTTCTTTTGATGAAAAGAATTAAGTGAAATAAGCTAGAGTTTTGGCATTTAAACCATGAGAAAATATCTAACAAATATGTAAGTCAACAAATGCTAAATGAATCCAAAAAAGTCAAAGTGAAACCTTATTTCATTTCACTAAAATACTACAAAGTTTCCTCTCTCATTTCCTCCACCTCAAAAAGATTTTACTAATAAAGAAAAACCCTAATTTGAGGTGTCATTCTCCATGTTGTACTCTTGTCAAAATTACAAGAACACCCATATCATCCGTATATACATACCCGTATCCGTATCCCGAGAAACATGAATACAATGAGACGAAACTAATCCAACAATCATATACTTGGATCCGGCTTAAACCAAAGCCCACTAGTAATGTATGCCCGAACATCATATGCGCACAAGTACAGGTATGTGATCAAACCCTGTCGTAAAATCATACGACCTCTACACATTTTGCCTGAAGCTAGGAAACCCTCTTTGTGGGACTCTAAAGACTCGACAATACGCTGGCAGTGGGTTTAACCATAAGCGCGTCAGTGGCACTAGATGTACGTAATGGCTACCCAGGTATTTGTCGACAAGAAGGTCGACGAGGAAACTCATCCGTACCCCTAATGAGCCTGTCTGTGGCTATCTTCATACTTTCCGGCCTGTCCGTCTAAGAGTGTCGCATATCGGTCCTAGGGGGCGGCAAGCATCAGACCCCTAATAGTGCAATAATTCATGTTTAAGTGCGGCCAAAAACATCCTGAGAAACTACTGGAATCCCTACCAGCAAATCTCGCTTGCCCTGGCAAGGGACTTTGTGTAATGGATTCTGAACACAGCGCGACATCAACCCCCAATACCTGGAGAGACGAATCCTATCTAACCGTCACTGCCTCCAAGTGCTTCGGGACTGCACCCAACTACTACTTGTTTTCACGACTCAGCAGAGCCGTGGTAGGGTAGTAATCTAAGAACAGTAGGAACACACTTAAGGTGAAGTAGCAGTGTCAAGTCGACGGACTAAGCTGTACTCATGTCACCTGGGAACTACTACCTGACGATAGGTATATTACCAACCAGCAGTTCCCTATGAGTCCGTCCAGTGTAACTCATAACCCAATGAGCACCTGCATACTATATCTAGTACGACGTACTGATGGCTGTGGGATAGACCATCTCCCCAGCTGGGAAGAGAAGCATATACATTAGTCTACTCTGGAGTATCGATGCCCTGTCTCGATAATCCTGCAACTAGGGACCTGTGTAAGGATGTGCTTGTAGACTACCCAGCCCCCACTAGTGTGACTGCCATCACAACGCTGATAGTCAAGCAAAGATCCTAAGGGTTCTATCAATATGTATTAGCGATACGTTAAAATAAACATATACACATACTAAGATAGATACAAACCAAGTAGTATACTACTATATCGAGCAAGACTGTCATAAATCCGTGTATATATCCCAAGCTTCCAAAATGTAAAATACAAACTAGTACTATACAATAATAGCCTCTGGGGCATATCACACTAACACGTGGTAAGGTGGAAATCAAAGCACAGTGGGAATCACACAAGACTCTATGACGATCTCGGGTCGACAGACTAACCTGTACTAGTGTCACCAGAGAACTGCTATCCGACGATAGATATAATACCATCTAGGATTTCTCGGCGAGTCCGTACAGTATACCCAGTCTCCACTGGGCACCCTTATACCTTCTCTGATGTCAAACACCAATGGATGTGGGATCATCTATCACCCATCATATGGGTCGAGAAGCGTATGTGCTAGTCTACTCTGGAATATCGGTGCCCCGTCTCGATACTCCCACGGCTAGGAACATTTGAAGGATGTACTTACCGACTACCTTTGCCCCACTAGTATGATCTGCATCATAATCCTGGTAGTCAAGCACTCATTCTAAGGGCTTTATCAGCATGTAATAAAGAGACAATAGTTGTACATGTTAAGATAAAGTGCAACCAGATAGCATACTATCATGTCGAGCATGAAAGTCCTCCCTATATATGTCCAAGCATCCACTATAATATACATCACATGTATAATAATAGCCTCTAGGGCATACATATAACTAACAATCTCCCACTTGCACTAAGCCCATTTGTTGTAGTATCTCATACTCAACACCCCTTAAAAGTCTCTCTAGGGAAAGGCCTCTGTGAGTGGATCCACCGTGTTATCCTTCACGTCAACTCTCCTTACCTCGATCCCTTGAAGATCAACCATCTCCCTTATCATGTGATACTGTCATCAGAATATGTCTGGATCGCTGATGCGACCGGCGTTCCTAGGCTAAAGCCACAACTTCATTGTTGTCATAATAACAGTTATTGGACGCTCAATGGTTGGAACCATGTTCATCTCATGAAAAAGAATTATCCAGACATCCACTTTGGTAGCATCATTAGTATTGATGTATTTAGCCTTTATCATCTAGTTTGCCACAGTATATAGCTTGTAACTCTTCCAACATACCGTCCCTTTACTGAGGGTAAAGACAAAGCCCGTGACTGACTTTCAGTCAACCTTATCACTCTGGAAGTTCGAATTGGTAAAGGACTCCCACTGGAGTTTACCGTTACCAAACCCTAAGAACTTTTCTTCAGTTCTTCTCAAGTACATAAGAATGCCCATCGTAGCTGTCCAGTGATTCTCCCAAGATCCGATTGATTCCTGATCACTACACCTAGTGAGTTAGCTACATCTGGTCTGGTACATAACATGGCATATATGATAGAACCTAGTGCCGAAGCATAGGGTATCTCTTGCACGCGAGCTCTCTCCAAATCAGTCTTAGGAGACATCTTTTTGGAGAGAGTGATTCATGAGTAAGTGGGTAAACCGCCACGCTTAGAATCTTCTATACTAAACCCCTTTAGTACGATGTTAATGTATCTGGATTTGGGACACTCCCAACATCCGCTTAGGTCTATCATCATAGATCATAATCTACAAGATGTAGTAGGTATCATCCAGATCTTCCATGGAGATCTCATGATAAGAGGAGCTTGACCGAGTGTAGCATAGGAAACCATTTCCTATCAAGAATATTTCATCTACGTACAATACGTGGAAGACAAACATACTCTATACAACCTTCTTGTATAGACAAGTTTCATATCCCTTTTTGATGAAGTCAAACTCTTTAACTGCCACATCAAAACAGATGTTCCAACTCCGTGATACTTTCTTTAATCCTGATGGACTTAAGCACAGCTTTGAAAGTCTCAACTTTTCCATTTACACCAAGAATCTTCTCAAGATCCATTTGCTCCTGATGGGTTTTACCCCTTCAGGTGCAACAATCAAAGTCATACTTTGTTGGTGTACATGGATTCCATCTCTGATTGCATACCATCCAGCCATTTCACAAAGTCTCCACTTATGATTGCTGGGTTGTCTAGCACTGCAGCAAGGTTTCGGGAGGCATCGCCCGAGCTAAATTTAAAAATTTGCCATTCTAGCTAACCCTAACCCTAGAATCGTTAATAGAAAATCCGACGAATTGATATGTAAACAACTTTACATACAAGTGAATGAGGAATACAACCTTTGTAGACCGGTCCTTCACTTCTAATGCTCCGTGTAGTAGTCCCTTCGCTGCGAATCATGAACAACCAAACTCTAGAAAGGGTTCTCCTGAAGAAATGAGCAAGCTTGCATGAAGTATTCAAGGCCGAAGATGATCTACGTCGAGGAGACACTAACCCAATGTAACATTCCAGAAAATATAAATATTATTTTTGGAAATTTAATATTAAAATAATATATTTTCCCGAAAACTGCCCGATTTGCGAAACTGGGGTTTTCGAAAAAGGGTATAAATACATACCAATAATTGTGAAATAATTGGGGATTAAAATGATTTATTCATTTAAAAATATATTTATTGGACTTGGCATTTTTATAATTAATTATATGCAGGTTTAAAATTTTACCCGATTAGTGCACTGCTAATCGCGATTAAGCCAAATCCGTGTTTTTACAGTTTTTCATAGCTGGTGCACTATGTCATGTTGCATTTTAGTTACATGTTATTTCTTGTATTGTTTTGGGGTATTAAATGGTTTGGTTTAAAAGAAAAAGAAAAAGGGTTAAAAAGAGTGAGTGATTGGAGAGAGAAAAGAAGGGTGAGAATAAGAGAGAGTGAGAGTAGGAGAGAGAGAGGGCAGCCATTCTTTCCCCTCCCCATTATTTTTTCTTCTCCTTCTTCTCATCACTTCCCTCCACCTTCAACCCTAGATCCATCTTAAAATACTCCTCAAAACCCTAAACCCCTTTTACAAAAAATGACCATATCTTCATCCTCTACAAAGTGGACCTAGCAAAGTGGGATTTTGACAAAGTTTGAGAAGCTAGGGTTTTCTTGAGTGGCCTATATGAGGTATAATTTCTACCATTTAGTTAGTTTCAAGTTTCTTTATATTCTAGTTAATTAGAAATGGGGTTAAGATGTGGTTTTGTGAGCATGGAAACTTCAAGAGGAGGATTAGGGTTTGAGTTGTGCTGTGGTGATGAGTAGTGGCTATTACTAAGCCTTAGTGTTAGAATTCTTGACCTGGACCAGTGACCAAACCCCAAGATACAAACTTTAGATTCGTCGAAATTGGTTAAATTGACAGTTTGAGGTGGTATTATGGAATCTGGAGTAACCCGGGGGCACTAAAAGGAATTTAGCAAAGACAGTGGGATGAGAAGGTGATTGTGAGTGTACCCTAGAGACCCGGGACCCCAACTCTAAACCCACGCCGCAGATTAATCCATTCTGGCCACAATTTGAGGCTAGAGCAGGGAGGTATGGCATCGTATTTGGTCCATGGCTTTGTTACCTGTAAATTAGACCCTCTACATATGCAAAATTGGCTGATTTCACTTAGGGTAAAATCTGGGGGTGTTTTCTTGATTCGATGCTTTATTTTGCGGGTTTGTTTTAACTTGATTTTGCTATTTGATGTTAGATTTCCATCGTGTGGCGTTTGAACATCAATGACTAGGGTTATTGGTCGTGTTTTGCATGCAAGTCTATAGGTTTTAACCTGTGAGCGAAGCGTGTACCGTTTTGGTTTTCCGCCTTGATTTTAATACGCATTTGCAATTGTGTATTATTATAGGTACCTTCGTATGGATTCCGAGGCGATGGAGTGTGGCGTCATCGACTTCGGCGAGCAAGTCGCAAGGTGAGTAGATCTATATCTACGGGGGAAGTCGGGTGGATGGCGTATAGCACCCACGCAATGTTTTGGTGGAAACCGATTTGTAGCATATGGTTAAGAAAACCTAGAGTAGAAAACTAGGGTTAGAATTATAAGATTGCTATAGAAACCATATTAGAAACTAAGGATCGTTAGAAGTGTTTTGATACGACTAATATGTGATGACTGAATTTGAGGATGACATTTGACGATAATACCATTTAGGGTTTTATAGGACTAGATAGCCGACGTAGATACGTCATCCGAACCATACTTATTTCTAAACTGAAGAATCATATGCATCTTTTAAACAAATATCTTGAGGGACGTTACGGATTTTCAAATGATGTCTTTCTTTAAAAACACCGTAGCCCCTACTTTCAAAACTACGATTCACATCTTTCAAAAAAAACTGTTGGTATGGTTCGGGTATGTATGTTAGATTAGATACTTATGCTTATAGTAAATGTAGCATGTATTTGTAAAATTGACCCGATGAGGGATATAAATGCGATGAAAAGGATATATGACGCGATATGATGATTTGGTAATATGTTGGTATACGGATACGAGTCGATTGAGATGATTTATACCCTGTCGGTCCCCTGATATGAGATTATTGCGGATGTGACCTGGGACATAGGTATATAGAGATATTTATATATGTTGTGAATCGTGAGTGATAGCCGTACGAGATGTTAGGTCCATACCCTCCTCGTCTTATAGGATGATAGGACCCCTGATAGCGTAATGTCGTCGTATGATGATTTTCCGTACGTGATGAGTTGACTTGAGGTTTGATCCATACCCTTGACTAGAGGATGCCGTACGATAGGGTATACCGTACGGGATGTTGTCTGGATAGATACCGATTGATTGATTCGCCGACTCGATCATGTTAGATACGTATACCCGTCAGCGTTTGCATATGATTTACCTTATGCTGCATTCATATTATTCTCATTGCATTGCTTATACCTGTGCTAGTACACCTGCACCATTATTGATGATGCGTATGTTACACGTACACATATTCGCCATCTCACACACTTCATCATCGATAATTGCCATGTCACTACACAGTAGGGTTGCTGCATCATGATATACATATTGTACACCATACTTGCGTACATACATATTATACATCATACTTGCGGACATACACCTTTGTACGTCCATAATTGCGTATATACACATATGCACCTTTATACGATATTGCATTCGATTTTGGAGATTTGGGGACCGCATGATATATTTTAAAAACTGGATTCATTTAAAAGAGCGGTTTTCCCTCGATATGTGTATATTACTGTTCCATGTTGCATGATATACGGATATGCTTACATTTCTGTTATATATCGCATACATCATACTTCATGATTACACGCATTGAGATATGTTGTTTTCATGAGATTTCTGGATTTGAGAACCGTGGCTATTTCAAAAGAAAGCATGTACTGTTTTAAAAACCCAGTTTCTCTTGATATCATATTTCAGTGCGTCCACCATGAGTCTTCTCGGTTCTGAGACGTGTGACAGTGATACCCGGTCGAGGAGCTGGATGAGGCCGATTGCGGGAACATGGTGGACCCGGTATGGTACCCCCAGGGCAAGAAAGGGATGTTGTGCAGTAGACGGTGAGCCTGGCAGAGGGACTACTACCTACCGGTGATAGTATTTGGGCTCGGCAGATATCCGGAGGATACCGTCCGGAGTCGAGAGTTGATATGGGGTGATCCGGACTGATGGAGCCCGTGGGCCGATCCGGACTGACGGAGCCCGAGATATGGGGATTTACGTTTCGATGCTGGACACGGGTTTCATGATGTTTTCGGGTGTCGATGTTGGACACCCAGGTTCCATGATTTTTATGTGTCACGAGGGACACCGTTGATTTATATCCTCATACTTTCATGCACACTCCTTTATGATATTTACGTGCATACAGACATTGATTATATGGTTGGACGAGATCCACATGCATACATACATTGATTATAATGTTGGATTATATCCGCATACATATTGGTATTGACTACCTTGTTGGCACATATACCGACCCGGTCACCCTAGATATCATAATATTATCTTTATGATATAGTTGACCTAGGAGTCGTTATTTATTCGATTTCTATCTGTTGATATATTTATATTCACGAGTTGGCAACTCACCCTCGTTGTGCCACAGTTATTGCAGGTTGGCCGTGTGGATCCGTAGCGGCATCGCTGGCACATAGCTACTTTTGGGTGATTTGCTTGGTAGGTGGGACATTTGTATTGTACCCACTCTTGTATCTATATTTCATATTGTATCTAGTTAACTCCATCAATCAAAATTAGTATTTGTATAAGTAATGAGACTTAGTGAGATTTGTGGTTGCGAGACTTAGAGCAAGGGTATTTCCGCTACTTGTGGTTTTGATGTCTTGCTTATTTCTTTACCTTTTGTGGTGAACTTCGCCGTTGGACGGCATATACATATTTATACTGCTTTGCATGGTTGTGATCCGCCGGTTGGCGAAGAGATAGCTCCCGCTTGGGTATGCCATTATTCTTGTTGTGTATTTGTGGTTTTGGATCAAAATATACAAAGGAGGTGCTGCCCAAAATTTTAAAAAGACGAAACATGTTTTCAAACTAGTAAATTTTACTTGCATCATTCATATTCCTTTTCTATGCATTAAGAAAACTTGATTTCATTATACCTTTATTTCAAAACTTCACCTCCTTTATTTTCTTAAAAAGGTTTAGATTTCTGGATTTCAGCTGACTTGAGTTACGTTATGTCTCTAGACATTGCGTGATTTAAGTGCTGGTCACGAGCTAATATTTCGGGTCGTGACAAAGTTGATATCAGAGCGCTAAGTTTAACCTTGGTTCGAGTCTATGTTTGACTATGCGGAGTCTAGGGCGGGTATGTATTTCGGAACCTAGGGTTGACCTTATAGAACTTAGACTTGAAAGGGGGGAGGGGGTATTAGATTCGAACTTTCGTTTCATAGGCTGACCGTGATTGATGAAGTAGGTAACTTGAATAGAGTGAAATACCGTACGTATGTTCCGCGGCATATTTACGATACGATACTCCACTTAAGAAACCTTAGGATGTACATATTTTGAGATCTATGATTCTCTTCGTACCCATGATTATACATCCATTTGAGATCCTCAATTCTATTTGTTCCATGTTCAGACTCTCATTGATGTTGTTCCTTCTTATGATCATGTATCCATGCTAGATCTGTCGTTTCCTTTCATGCCGTTGATCTGCTTTCTTCGATACTCGATTGAGGTTCATGTCACCATGTTTGAGCGTAGATTGCGCTGCAGCTAGTGTATAGTCAGGGAGGGATCGTCTGGTACGAGGGCTGACCATTGTGTTTTCTGGTGACATGGGAACATCTCGATGTAGTGTTGTGTTGTGAACTCTTGTTGAGGCGAGTGTTTGGTTTTACACCGGATGAGTGGGCCATTGTTAGAGGCTGCCAGTTGTGAGAGGACTGTTGATGTACAGCCTACCTCAGAGATTGTGATGTTGTCAACGGTGCAAACAGATAACCCAGCTGTTGCTGAGATTGATGGGATGCGCTTCCAGAGCTTACGAGCTGAGATCGCCGGAGCTTCCAGAAGGAAATGCGACAGATGATAGCAAGTCTATCTTGAGTTGAGAGACGAAGGAGATTCGTCAGATTTGATACGCCGACGCAGGCCCAGTCGAGTTGAAGATTTCCAGTGTGGAGAGTCATACTCAGATCTAGAGCAGACCGATACAGAGATGACCGTCAATGTATCGCCTTTCCTGGAGGATTGATGCATTGTTTAGCATGCGGACGAAGGGTATTCACATGTTATATAGGCGAATCTAAAAAGTTCGAAGGAATGTCAGAAACCCATTTTTCCAAGTTTAAGTATTCGGAAGAACATGTAGGTAATTCTGTGGACCCTCTAGAAGAATGAAACCCTAATTCGACATGATGACCATGGAACCACTTTTGAACCTTAAGGGTTTTGGCAGTTTAGCGGTGCCATCAGTGAGGCTTGGGTTTGCCCTTCTACGGCTGGTCCAGAGGTACTGTGGTATGTACCAGATATTTTTAGACTATGCTCAGGTGTTGAGCTTTCAGGAAATTATGGGACTTTGATGACTCGATCGAAAAGTTTAACGCCGTCCGGATACCATGTGATAAGAGACCAGTAAGCTGATCAGCTTTGGATAGAGGACCTCACCCAGATGCGTTGTGAGCTGATCGAGGACGGACGAGTATTGAGTATACCACCGAGGGTTGGGACGAGTTCCCGAGGGCGTGTTCGGCTAGATATCTTCTACAGAGTGATGAAGATACCGAGTTCGTGATTTCGAGTCCGTGTGAGAGACTCCGAATTGACCATGGCCGAGAACAGTTGCAGTGCGCAGATATCATGGCGTGACGTCATAGTGGACGATGATACAGACGAGTGGAACCATAGGTTTGTGCGAGATGCTGAAGAGCTGTTGCTACTCTCCGTCGAGATTAGAGATCTGATATGCATACAGAGGCGTTGGGATATGGCCAGTTCCCGAAGGAATGTTGTGGTGAGAACGCAGATGTCCAGAAAGCGAGAAAAGGTTATGTAATAGTACAAGCCTCCGTACAGTTCGGCATAGGCGAGATCAGAAGAGACCTTCAGCAGGATTCCTTCCAGAACACTGCTGCAATGAGATTTGCACCCAGGATCAGATGTGTCATGTGTATTCAGAGGGTCAGAGGCCGACGCCAATAACGTGCTGCCTTACGAGTGGTCGTGATGATTGACCGAGAGATGACCAGAGAAGTGCCAGAACGGAATTGTCCCCGTTAGCACATCTGACTGGGCCGATGAGCCGATGGATTGCGAGATTGGTGAATCTGTAGAGAAGATAAGGACCCAGAGACAGAGGATGCTAGACCGTGAGCAGGAGGTGAGAGGATATTCTTGTTCTGCCGGTTTTAGGCGCACCGATTTAATTTTTTTGACATTGTAGGAGGTGTACCTCGATGTCATTTACTGCGATTTGCGTTGTGATCCGAGTATCAAGCTTATATCGCGAATTTGAGTTTTGATGATTGAGTTTCATGATATTGTTTTCGTGCACCATGGCTGCACCTGCTGGATATAAATTTTATACACCGTTGTGTTGATTTGCGATTTATGCATACCTATTGCGTTGATGTCGATTTTGTATCTTCGTATCATGTGTTTATGATTTCGTGGATTTCATACGGATGATGTGATTTTTGCACTCTGTATAGCTTATATGTGCTTGCAGTGCATTGATATGTGTTTTGTGCACGCAGTTGCACACGTTTATGATTTTATACATTTTGGTGTACTCGGTGTTGCTTTTTATGCGTTTGAGTTATTGATTGTACCTTGTGCATTTGATGCACCAGATGTTGTTTTCGTGCATAATAGATGCGCCAGATGTGTTGTCATGCACACCCGTTGCTTGGGACAGATGTTTTCGTGCACACCTGTTGCACTTAGTTTTGGATTTTGTGCATATTGTGGCACCTGTATTTGGATTTGATTTCCATACGCACCAGACGCACGTGATTATTCGATACGCCTTTTGAGGCTGATTTTGCATTTGTGCACTTTGTTTTTATGTTGGGCACTATATTGTGTAGTAGCCAAACAGGACTGATCTGAGGACAGTACCTGAGTACTTTGTATGCATTAAAAGATTACCAAGAGGTTTTCAAAAGGAGCTATATATTCTCGCTATTTACTACGTGCCCGTGAGCGACACGAACGTTTATAAAGGAAAACCTTTTGGGATATTTTGAAAAAACGACAGAACGTATATTTAGCAAAACATATATAGACATACATTATTATTTTACAAATGAGCGTCCGTCACTTAGGCAATGAGTTACGCATCACACGGGGATTTAGAAAAGATTTTTGCATGAGTTTTATTAAGTTCTTGAAAGTTTTCCAAAGATCCGTACTATACACGTATTATAGTATTGGACTAGTTTGTTGGACTTCTGTATTGGATTTCGAGATCTGTATCTCTATTGTAACTCCGAGGATATGTGTGCAAATCCGATGATTTGCGTGATACTTGATGGAGTTCGATTTTGATTTTTGTACTCGTTTTCATGCGCACTTGACGTGCTGTGTTGTTTCTGCATCTTCCGTGATTCCGGAGCCCCGTTGATTTGAGCTGATTATTGAAATGTTTTAAATTTTGAGGGTTTAAATTTAAATTCGGGGACCGAATTTCTTTAAGGGGGGAAGATTGTAACATTTCAGAAAATATAAAATATTATTTTTGGAAATTTAATATTAAAATAATATATTTTCCCGAAAACTGCCCGATTTGCGAAACTGGGGTTTTCGAAAATGACTATAAATATATACCAATAATTGTGAAATAATTGGGGATTAAAATGATTTATTCATTTAAAAATATATTAATTGGACTTGGCATTTTTATAATTAATTATATGCAGGTTTAAAATCTTACCCGATTAGTGCACTGCTAATCGCGATTAAGCCAAATCCGTGTTTTTACAGTTTTTCATAGCTAGTGCACCATGTCATGTTGCATTTTAGTTACATGTTATTTTCTTGTATGGTTTTGGGGTATTATATGGTTTGGTTTAAAAGAAAAAAGAAAAGGGTTAAAAAGAGAGAGTGATTGGAGAGAGAAAAGGAGGGTGAGAATAAGAGAGGGTGAGAGTAGGAGAGAGAGAGGACAGCCATTCTTTCCCCTCCCCATTATTTTTTATTCTCCTTCATCTTCATCACTTCCCTCCACCTTCAACCCTAGATCCATCTCAAAATACTCCTCAAAACCCTAAACCCCTTTTGGAAAAAATGACCACCTCTCCATCCTCTACAAAGTGGGCTTAGCAAAGTGGGATTTTGACAAATTTTGAGAAGCTAGGGTTTTCTTGAGTGGCCTAAATGAGGTATAATTTCTACCATTTAGTTAGTTTCAAGTTTCTTTATATTCTAGTTAATTAGAAATGGGGTTAAGATGTGGTTTTGTGAGCATGGAAACTTCAAGAGGAGGATTAGGGTTTGAGTTGTGTTGTGGTGATGAGTAGTGGCTATTACTAAGCCTTGGTGTTAGAATTCTTGACCTGGACCAGTGACCAAACCCCAAGATACGAACTTTAGATTCGTCGACATCGGTTAAATTGACAGTTTGAGATGGTATTATGGAATCTGGAGTAACCCGGGGGCACTAAAAGGAATTTAGCAAAGACAGTAGGATGAGAAGGTGATTGTGAGTGTACCCTAGAGACCCTTGACCCCATCTCCAAACCCAGGCCACAGATTAATCCATTCTGGCCGTAATTTGCGACCAGAGCAGGGAGGTATGGCATCGTGTTCGGTTCATGGCTTTGTTACCTGTAAATTAAACCCTCCACATATGCAAAATTGGCTTATTTCACTTAGGGTAAGGGGGTGTTTTCTTGATTCGATGCTTTATTTTGCGGGTTTGTTTTAACTTGATTTTGGTATTTGATGTTAGATTTGTAAGTCCACGTTGCCCACCCCGGTGCTTGCGGGGAGGCGGAAATGTTATGAAAAATCTGATTTTTACAACACTAGGCAACATAGAATAACCAAAGGAGGGATCTTTGCTAAACAAAACTAACAACCAAAGCTAAAAGAGTTTAGCTACTCGGAAAAGGGGTTATACCTAGGTCTTCTCTTCTTGCTTTTTGGAGTGAAAGAACGGGTTCTCCTTGTCGCCTTCTCTTGCCGAAGAAAGATCCATCCGAGGGCTTCAACCTTTGGCTCCTACCTCAAACTAGAAGTAACTAAGGTGCTTGGTGTGCTAGACCTAGGACCTTAGAAAGAGTAGAGAGTGTTTTTGATGGGATTATCTCAATCTCAAATGGTTCTCAACTATAAGACGGGAGATCTAGAGAGAGAGGAAGAGGAGGAGAGAGAATGAAAATTATCAAGTGAGAAGAATAATGCAACCCTTCTCACATATATGTGATTTATGAAAATTAGATAATTAGCTAAAGATAATTGTCATGGTTAATCAAGAAATGACCATTATCATTTCACATTAAATGCTTTTGCAAGGATCAAAGAGCATCTTTCATATGGAATGATGATGGTCAACTTGTCAACCTAGGCCAACAAGTCAAGTATAGTCAAATGGTCAACAACCCTAACCATGCACAATTATAATTAACTAATATTAATAAATCATAATTCACATATAAACATTAGGGTTAAGAAAATGACAATATTCATCAACCCTAATGAAAGTCCTCTGCCTCTATCTCAGTCAACTGTGTATACATACCCGTATCCGTGTTCCGAGGAGCACGAATACAATGAGATAAAACCAATCCCAAATCATATACTAGGATCCGGCTTAAACCAAAGCCCGCTAGTATAAGCTGTCCGGACACCAAACGTGCACAAGTGTGCGGATGTGAACGAACCCTGTCGCAAAACCATGCGACCTCTACTCATTTTGCCTAAAGGCGAACAACCCTCTGTGTGGGACTCTAAAGACTTGACACTACGCTGGCAGTGGGTTTAACCACATACCGCAAGCGGCACTAGCTGTACGTAACAGTCCCCAGGTAAATGCCGATAAGAAGACTGACGAGGTAAACCCCATCTGAACTCCTACTGAGCCTGAATGTGACAGTCTCCATACAGTCCGGTATGTTCGTCTAAGAACATCACATGGCGGGCCTAGAGGGCGGTTGTAACACTTTGAATTTTCGTTAGAATGTTTTTCATGATAATTAGTAATTGTGCGTGTTATTATATATGTGTACCTATGATTATTAGTTATTTTAGTCGGGTTTACTAATTATATTTAGTCGTGTTAACAAATTGGAAAATTTTCCGTTTGTAATGTACACTTGTGCACTTAGCCATGTTGTGACCTAGGTTAAAGTGTTAACCATTTCATTCATTCTTGCATGGGTTATTATTTTATCCCCACCATTTAATCATGTCATAACCCTTTTTATAATTCAAAATCCTAATAAAAAAAATGAAGCATGGTGTTAGGTAGAAAATTGACATTTGACCCCCATTTTCCTTCTCTTCTCTCTCTCTTTCCCCATCTCAGAATTTCTGCAACTTTCCAGCAGAAAAACCTTGCCTTTCTTCATCTTTTCTTCTCCTTTTCATTTCACTTTGATCCCCAAATAAAACTCTACACAAATCAACACATTTCCTTCACAAAACCATGGAAAAGGGGGCTTTTTGGGGTGTTTGAAGGCAAATCTGCACACTTGAGGGAAGAGCTGGGACTTTTGGTGTTTTATAAGGCTTTAAGAAGGTATTAACTCATGTTAGCACTCCTTTTCCTTAAACTTGTAGCATTCCTTAGTAAAAATCATGTTTTTGTGCATTTTTAGTGATATTAAAGGATATTTGTGATGCTTATGTTAGATTGGGGTTTCGTTGGCTTGGTTAACTCTATTTTGTGCTATTAGAGCTATTTAGGCCAGGTTTTGGGTTCAGTTTGCACAGAAATACCATAAAGTTTCATTTTAGTACAAAAAGTGTGGTTTTTTACTAGAAATAAGGCTCTGTAGGATCTGCTACTACCCGAGATGTTTCAGAGTGAAATTCGAATTACTGTAGCAGATATAGGGGGTATAGAGTGCACACACAAAACCTGGGAGTCCCTCCCCCTACCCAGGCCACCGAAATAAGCATTCTGGCCGCAATTTGCAGCCAGATGGGGGTGTTTTGGGTTGGGGTTTGGGCCACTGGAGTCTGCTGTTATGTGGAGTGTTTTGGTATATCTATTTTTATAATATCTATTCTGTAGAAAAATCTGGAGTAGAATACCCTATTTCCCGTATTTTTAATCTTTCGCGACATGCGTGATACGTGTGTGTGGGTTTGGGGTTTCTGCGTATCGCGGCGCGTCGGAGCGACTTCAGGCGCGTAATCACACGTTTTAGCGTATCACGCGCACGCGCGCTTGGTTTGCGACACGGGTTTCTAGTTGACCTTAAAGGTCGTGTTTGTATGATATTGAGCTTATGCGTGATATTCTGTGGAATTCTAGGTTCGCAGGAGAGTGCGACGGAAGCCGCGAAGAAGGGGAAACAAGTCATCGACTATACCTAGCGAGAGACTACGGTGAGTAGATTTAACATCTACGGGGATATCGCCCGCATGGCGTTCTATGTCAGGGCTGATAGGATCTTGTGGCTACATTTCCATAAATTGACTGTTCATGGCTATTATTTAGTGTATACCACATTCCCTGATATATGTATATAAACTAGAATTGATAGAACACCGCACCATTACTAACGGTTCATGTTGCACGAGCACTATCCTGCATGCTACACACACACCGTTAGTAATTGCCATGACACTCACACTGTAAAACTTAACATGATATTCATACTTGATGCATATATCACATCGGATCATTATGTTGTAGCTCATCTTTATGTGACTCGACATGATATTCATACTTGATGCACATATCACATCACATTGACATGCATATTGGTTTGGATTACATGTGATTTCTGGATTTGGGAACCGTGGCTATTTCAAACATGCAATCATTTAAAAACCTGGTTCCCTTGATATGATATTTCGGTGCGTCTACCCTATGTTTTCTCGGTGCTGGTGCGAGATATATATGAGATAGAGGGGGCTGACCCGGAATGACGGATGCCCGATAGATATATATGAGATAGAGAAGGCTGACCCGGAATGACGGATGCCCGATAGATATATATGAGATAGAGAGGGCTGACCCGGACTGACGGATGCCCTATAGATATATATGAGAGAGAGGGCTGACCCGGACTGACGGATGCCCGATAGACATATGAGAGAGGGGGCTGACCCGGACTGACGGATGCCCGATATAGGAAGATTTGCGTGTCGATGCTAGACACGAGTATTTATGATATTTGGGTGCCGATGTTGGGCACTCGTGATTCTCAGTGATGTACAGGATTTGAGGGCCGATGGGAGTGCCGGCGTCTGGGTTGTTGGAATTTGGGGTGCACAGATGGACACCGATTACATATTCCACGTTGACATTCCGTGTAGATGTTATACTTCCCATGCTCAGCATTCATTATTGTATCTCATCCTGTAGTTATATTACCTGATAGAGCACTTGCATGATTATTGCATATACTGCTTATCACATATTGATATTATTTGTTGGCATATGATAGAGTAGCGCAGTACGTGCATGCAAGCGATTACCTTTATATGTTATCTCTATTCACGAGTTGGCAACTCACCCCCGTTGTGCCACAGTGTTTGCAGGTTGCCCTTCGGAGTAGTCGTGGCAGGCTGTGTTTTGCATCTTTTGACACAGATACCCCCACAGTTGGTGTACCAGCTCTTTTACTGATAGGTGGGTTTTGTGCGGTACATGTTTATCTTTCAGTTATGTATATTGTTGTATCTAGTATTCTCCATCTACCTTGTATGTATTTGACTTAGAGACAGTGTGAGGACGATGATGTATATTATTTGTTTTCTGGTGTCGAGCTCGTTGTGAGCCGACTGTTCTTGCAGTTTATTCTATCTGTGATGTTCCCACTTGTGGATCTTGTCTTCGCTACGACGTCGTATATTGCTATCTGTAACGTTTTGGAAATCGTTATGCGATTTCGTCCGTTTTAGGGTAAGTTTGTCGGTATTTTTCGTTTTTGCCCGACTGTGAACAAACGCCCATATAGACTTACCAGCACCTAGATTGGCTAAAATAAAGCTAGTGCGCGAACTTTGGGAGTATATGGGACGTTTTGGTTCAATTTGGTTTTTCCCAATTTTTAATATTATTTTAATGCGGTATTCAAATTTTGGGAAAATTTCCTTATTCAATCTTTTCTTTCAAAATCTTAAGTTAAAGCAATCCTTCTCACTTCACCTAGGGAATTATGTGTGGCCTAGGATTTAAGTTAAGATTTAAATGAAAAAGAAAAGAAAAGAGAAGGAAAGAGATGCATGCATGAGTGTGTGTGTATGTGTGCAATGCATTAATGGGCAATAAATGGAGGAAATTGCTAGGAAACCCTCACAAGTCCACCTCCTCACCCCTTGGCCGAAAATCCTTCATTCTCTACTGCCCTTGCTCAATTATTCTTCATAATTTATCATTCTAAACTCACAAAACTCTCAAAATTCTGAAACCTATCACAAAAATACCAAAAGCTTTGGATTTTCTTGCTCTTGATCACTTGGAGATAGGAAAAGCTTGGACTTGAGAGCAAAGTTGTTAGGTATAACCCCTCTACTGTTAAATTGTAGTTTTTGTGTGGTTTTGATCGTTAATTTCTGCGTAGAACGTAGTTTATATCGATTGAGGCGATATCGGGTTTTTAGTGACTTTTTAGAGATATTCGTATCTGCTGTGACCTGGGATTTTTAGTGATGAAATCAACAACTTTAGAGGAGTGTGCAGGTTGACCTGAGACACCACCTAGGAGACGGGGACCATCCCACCGGCCGGGGCCGGCGAGACTTAAGGAGGGGGCCGGCGACGCCGGCCGACTTGGGGAGATTTTGGGGTGGGTCTTCTGTGGTAGTTGTCTGCTGTTATTTGGGGTTGTTTGGTACTGTTGATTTACTTAGTAGATGCAGTATGCAAAATCTGGGATCGATTACCTATAATCGTGTGTTTTGAGTTCGCGTGATACGTGTTGCGACACGAGTCGTGTGTCGTGCTGCGATGTACTCAGTTTGGGTTTAGGTATCGTTTCGTGAGTTGGTTTAGTGCGTTGATGCGTTTTATATTACGTAGTTTTACGTTATTGTGATTGCTTCTGAGATGTTCGCTTTATTTCTTGTGTTTGTGATATTATAGCGTCGCAAGCGGGGACTTCAGACGCTGCGAACAAAGGGAAGCAGGTGGTCGGATCTTCATAGCTGGAGACCACAGTATGAGTAGATTTAACATCTACGGGGAATCGCCCGTATGGCGCTACGCGTCGGGGCTAGACATGATATAATATTAGCCGTATGCTTATTTGCTTATATAGAAACATTGCATGATTCATGTTGCATATAGTTGCTTGTGCTTAGTACTGTACCTGTTGTACACTACACTATTATCGACAGTCCATGTTGCACGAGCACCAATGATATGCTACACACACCCTGTCGGTAATTGCCATGACACGCACAATACAAATGCTTATTGTATACCTTGCTATTGGTTAGCGACATTAAACAGTTATACTTGTGCGATAGTACATGTTACATAGAACATACCTGTATACCTACATGCTCATATGTATGCCATGCTATATTACTCGTTCGCACATATACCTTACTATTGTTATATGATCAATTTGTATTGCATATATATCGGTGGTATGGGACGCTGTATATATATGTATTTTGGATTTGGATTTACATGATTTATATTGCATATATATCGGTGGTATGGGACGCTGTATATATATGTATTCTGGATTTGGATTTTTGGGAACCGCGAGATACATTTAATGACTTGATTCATTATTTGGCGAATTGTTCCGTGATATGCTCATATTGATGTTTATGTTGCATATGCTACTTTATATGGATTTATGCATTTGAGATGCGATATGGGAAATTAAAGTGTCGATCTTGGGCACTTACTTTCCGAGAGATATTTGGGATTTGACAGACCGATACGTGGAAATGCAAGTGTCGAGGTGGGATACTTGGGTTTCGAGGAACGTATGGATATCAGAAAGACCGATACGTGGAAATACAAGTGTCGAGGTAGGATACTTGGGTTTCGAGGAACGTATGGATATCAGTATTTAGGTGTCGATGATAGGCACCGGTTTTCATGATGTTTTTGAGTGTCGATGTTGGACACTCAGGTTTCATGAGACGTACAGGATTTGAGGGGCCGATCTGAGGGCCGATCTGAGTATTTTGGGATTTGGGTGTTGTTGAGTTACACCGTGTTTTCCATGCTTATGATATGTGCATGAGATTATTTACTATTCCGCACTCAGTATTCACTTGATATGGATATCATGATAGTTGCATATTCATATTGTCATACTCATGCTATCAGTTCACATGTTATTGATCATTGCTGTTAGTGCATACTTGCGATTACTGTATGATGTTAATTACTATTCACGAGTTGGCAACTCACCCCCGTTGTGCCACAGTGTTTTGCAGGACTTACCCTCTGAGTAGTCGCGGCAGGGCAGCTTATCATCACTACTTTTGGGGATACCGCTACCTTGGGCAGTGAGGCCGTTGCATTATAGGTGGGTTTGCGGTTATCCGTTGTACTTTGTATATTTTGGTTGGATCTAGTATTCTCCATCTACCCTTGTTGTATATGACTTAGAGACGACTTGTGAGATATCAGTGTTGTATATTGGTTTTGGGAACCGTGCTCGTAGAAGCAGGTTATTTTGGAGATGTTTACTTTTTGATATAGTCGTTCACTTTGATATTTCTTCGCTTCGGCGTCGTATACTTGTTGTGGTGATTGTCTCCGCCGGTGGGCGTGATTTTTCACCCACTTGGGATGTTTCATATATATTATCTGTGTTGTACCCGTTTACGGGGCCAGTTTTACAAAGGAGGTGCTGCCGAAATTTTTATGAAAGAAAACTAGAGTTAGCAAAATTTTAAATGGCGACTCCTAACACTTTTAAATTATGTTTTCTCCGTTGATCCAGTTTTGGGTGGTTTAGATTTCTGGGTTTTTCGGCTTACTTAAGTTGCGTACGCCTGTAGACGTTACGTAGTTTAAGTGCCGGTTACGGGCCGAATTTCGGGTCGTGACAAAGTTGGTATCAGAGCGTTAGGTTTTACCTTTCGGAGTCTAGGATGACCTTGGTATGATGGAGTAGGTAGCTTAAGCAGAGTGACGTAGCGTGTGTATGTTCCGCGGCATACTTACGACACGGTACTCCGCCTAAGTGACCTTAGGATTTGTTGATTGATATTCCTTCCGTGATTGATATACATCTTGTGATTCGATTTCCGTTTCCTTATCGAATCTTTTTTCAATTTATAGCCCATATGCCGCCGAAGACTACGAGGGCTGAGAGAGCGGCCGCGAGGGCCGAGGTCAGGGTTGACTCGCCTGAGGCGAGGACTGACCAGGGTGGTACGCCTGTTGTACCGGAGTATATTGCTATGATTGGAGCTGGTATGCAGGATCTGCGCCAGATTGTGGGGACTTTGGTAGAGACCATCCGAGCGCAGGGGCAGGCAGTTGTTCCACCCGCTGCGGAGGCTACGATGGTACCTACGGTTCCGATAGTCGCAGTTGCAGCTCCGGGGGTTATTGCTGTGTCGTTGACGGATTTCATGAGGTTGAGACCTCCGGTGTTTACGGGTACAGATGTTACCGAGGATCCGCAGTCGTTTATCGACCGGATGGCCAGGATTTGTCGCTCACTCCGATGTTCCGACGAGAGATGGGTAGAGTTTGCCAGTTTTCGTCTGGAGGGCATGGCCCAGAAGTGGTGTGAATCGTTGGAGAGAGGCAGAGCCGCTGGTCTTGCTCCTATGACCTGGGCTGAGTTTGTGACGTCGTTTCTTGTTCGTTTTCTTCCACCGAGCGTCAGGGATGCGCGAGCGCGCAGATTTGAGTCTTTACGTCAGACGCCGGGAATGACGGTGTCGGATTATGATGTATTGTTTACTGAGCTGTCGATATATGCTCCATACCTGGTGGCGACTGAGGAGATGAGGGTGAAGAGGTTTGTTCGAGGCCTACTTACCCAGATATTCTTAGCCATCAGCATACAGCATTGTGACACGTATGCGGCAGCGGTGGATGCAGCTCTTTCGGTAGAGGAGCGTTTAGCTGAGTTATCAGTTGTTCCGGGACCGAAGAGAGTTCGTATAGGTGATTTGGCAGCGAGGCAGACGTTTAGACGTCGAGACAGTTTTCGTTCTGATGGTGGCGGTTCGGGACAAGGTCGGCTTTATGGTTCTTACCCTCAGGATGATCGGCAGTTTACTTCGGGATGTTACCGGTGCGGTAGTTTGGGTCATCGGGTTCGAGATTGTATAGAGCCGCGTGTGAACGAGCCAGCTGTACCGCAGGTTACCTTACCACCTTCTCCACCTCAGAGAGCGTTGCCTCTTGTTCCTGTAGTTGCGCCGCGTCAGACTCCTGTTCAGCGAGGTCGTGGTCGCGGAGGTTTTGTACCGAGAGGTCGAGGTGGCAGAGGCAGAGGACAGCCAGTAGCCGGTAGAGGTCAGGCTAGGGTTTTTGCCTTGACTCACCAGGACGCTCAGGCGTCCAATGCCGTGGTTTCAGGTACTCTTTCTGTATGTTCTTATGATGCGCATGTTCTTTTTGATCCGGGATCCACGCATTCGTATGTTTCTACGCACTTCGTGCCGAGGTTAGGCCGAGAGTCGTGTTTGCTGGATCAGCCGCTGATCGTGACTACTCCTGTGGGAGAGTCGTTTGTTGCGCGTTATGTGTTTCGATCTTGTGTCGTCCATATTGGTGACAGAGATCTGCCCGTCGACTTGATCCTTCTGGAGATGTTGGACTTCGACGTTTTGTTGGGCATGGATTGGCTAGCTACTTGCTATGCGTCCGTGGACTGCCGCGAGAAGACAGTTAGATTTTGTTTTCCCGGCGAGTCGGTGTTGGTTATGCAGGGGGACCGTAGTGCCGCCCCTCACAGCTTGATTTCTGTGTTGTGCGCTAGTCGGCTTTTGAAGAGGGGATGTCGGGGATTCTTGGCGTTCATTCATGATACTGGAGCCACAGTGGAGTTGTTGGACCAGGTTTCTACCGTGCGAGAGTTTCCCGATGTTTTTCCCGATGAGCTACCTGGGTTGCCGCCAGAGCGCGATATTGAGTTTTGCATTGATCTGATTCCTGGCACGGAGCCTCTTTCTATACCTCCTTATCGGATGGCTCCGGCAGAGCTTAGAGAGCTTAAAGATCAATTGCAAGAGTTGCTTGATTTGGGACTTGTGCGTCCGAGTGTTTCGCCGTGGGGAGCTCCTGTTCTGTTCGTCAAGAAGAAGGACGGCAGTTTGAGGTTATATGTGGATTATCGTCAGTTGAACCGTGTTACGGTGCGGAACAAGTATCCTTTACCCCGCATTGACGATTTATTCGATCAGCTCCAGGGTGCGAAACATTTTTCGAAGATTGATTTGCGTTCGGGTTATCATCAGTTGCGGGTTCGGAGTGATGACATTCCGAAGACTGCTTTTCGTACACGCTATGGGCATTATGAGTTTTTGGTGATGTCGTTCGGACTCACCAATGCTCCAGCAGCGTTCATGGATCTGATGAACCGGATTTTCAGGCCGTTCCTCGACCAGTTCATTATCGTGTTTATTGATGACATACTGGTTTACTCTAGGAGTCGAGAGGAGCATGAGCAGCACTTGGGGATTACTTTGCAGATTTTGAGAGAGCACCAGCTGTATGCTAAATTCTCAAAGTGCGCGTTTTGGCTTGATCGAGTGGACTTCCTGGGTCATGTAGTGACTAGTGATGGTATTCTTGTAGACCCGAGGAAGATCGAGGCTGTACAGCTTTGGCCCAGACCTGGATCGGTGACTGAGGTCCGCAGCTTTTTGGGCTTAGCTGGTTATTATCGCCGTTTTGTGCAGGATTTTTCGAGTATCGCTGCACCGCTGACTGGACTGACCCGGAAGGGGATTCCTTTTTCTCTGGACTGATGCGTGCGAGCAGAGTTTTCAGCAGTTGAAGACTCGGTTGACGACAGCACCAGTTCTTTCTTTACCTTCTGGATCGGGAGGCTACGTTGTGTATTGTGATGCTTCTCGAGTGGGGCTCGGCTGTGTTTTGATGCAGCATGATAGGGTGATTGCATATGCTTCCAGGCAGTTGAAGAAGCACGAGCAGAATTACCCCACTCACGATCTTGAGATGGCTGCGGTAGTCTTTGCGTTGAAGATCTGGAGGCACTACTTGTATGGGGAGTCATATCAGATCTTCACGGATCACAAGAGTCTGAAGTACATCTTCCAGCAGAGAGATCTGAACCTGAGACAGCGCCGATGGATGGAGCTAGTAAAGGATTATGATTGTGAGATCCTTTATCACCCGGGCAGGGCGAATGTGGTAGCCGATGCTTTGAGTCGTAGGCCCGTGGGCAGCTTGTCCCAGTTGAGCGTCGTTCGGTGTCAGTCTTCTGCAGATTGGCAGCTCTTGTGTGATAGTAGAGTGCAGTTCGAGTTTACCTCCACTGGGGGACAGTTTGCTCATGTCCGCGCCCGTCCTCTACTTGTTGATCGTATTCGTGAGGCGCAACCCAGTGATGCTCGTTTGTCTGAGATTCTTGAGCTTGTTCGACGAGGTACAGTTTCGGAGTTCACGATTGATGACCAGGGTGTGCTACGATGCGGGACTCGCTTGTGTGTACTGGATGTTGATGGGTTGAGACGCGAGATCCTAGAGCAGGCACATCAGTCGGCTTTTAGCGTTCATCCAGGTTCCACCAAGATGTACCGAGACTTGAGAGACTACTACTGGTGGGAAGGGATGAAACGCGATATTTCGGACTTCGTTTTGAGGTGCCTGACTTGTCAGCAAGTCAAGGCTGAGCATCAGAGACCGGCTGGAGAGTTGCAGCCTTTACCCATTCCGGAGTGGAAATGGGAGCAGATTTCCATGGACTTTATTGTGGGTCTACCCAGGACCAGTAGAGGGTATGACTCCATTTGGGTTGTTGTAGACCGGTTGACGAAAGCGGCTCACTTCCTTCCAGTGAAGACCACTTTCGGCTATGCTCAGTACGCTCAGCTTTATATAGATGAGATTGTGCGTTTGCACGGTGTTCCCACATGCATAGTATCCGACAGAGGTACCCAGTTTACTAGCCGTCTATGGCAGAAGCTTCAGGAAGCTTTGGGTACCAGATTGAGTTCTAGCACCGCTTTTCATCCGCAGACAGATGGTCAGACGGAGCGGACTATTCAGACTCTGGAGGATATGCTCCGTGCATGTGTGCTTGATTTTGGGGGCAGTTGGGATCGTCACTTGCCGTTGATTGAGTTCTCCTATAACAACAGCTTTCAGGAGACTATTCAGATGGCACCTTTTGAGGCTTTATATGGTAGGAAGTGTCGATCGCCAGTCTGTTGGACCGAGCTTAGTGAGAGTTTGGTGTTGGGACCCCAGCTTGTTCAGGAGACTACGGAGAAGATCCAGCTGATTCAGGACAGGATGAGAGCAGCCCAGTGCAGGCAGAAGTCTTATGCCGACCGTCGTCGTCGCAGACTTGAGTTCGCAGTGGGAGATCATGTATTCCTGAAGATTTCTCCGATGAAGGGCGTTATGAGATTTGGGAAGAGAGGGAAGCTCAGTCCCAGATTTGTAGGTCCTTTCGAGATCCTCGAGCGAGTGGGTTCGGTTGCTTATCGTTTAGCGCTCCCGCCTAGTTTTCCAGATGTTCACCCCGTTTTTCATGTGTCGATGCTTCGTAGATACCTTCATGATCCTTCTCATATGATTCAGCACGAGACCGTTCAGCTTGAGCGTGATCTTTCGTTCACCGAGCAGCCGATAGTTATTTTGGATCGGCAGGTGAAGAAACTTCGGTCTAGGGACTTGCCTTCTGTAAAGGTTCTGTGGCGTGGTCCGACTGGTGAGGAGATCACTTGGGAGATCGAGAGCGAGATGCGGGAGAGATTCCCTTATCTTTTTGAAGGTACGTCTTAGTATGAAATTGTAATTCGGGGACCGAATTTCTATAAGGGGGGGAGATTGTAACGTTTTGGAAATCGTTATGCGATTTCGTCCGTTTTAGGGTAAGTTTGTCGGTATTTTCCGTTTTTACCCGACTGTGAACAAACGCCCATATAGACTTGCCAGCACCTAGATTGGCTAAAATAAAGCTAGTGCGCGAACTTTGGGAGTATATGGGACGTTTTGGTTCAATTTGGTTTTTCCCAATTTTTAATATTATTTTAATGCGGTATTCAAATTTTGGGAAAATTTCCTTATGCAATCTTTTCTTTCAAAATCTTAAGTTAAAGCAATCCTTCTCACTTCACCTAGGGAATTATGTGTGGCCTAGGATTTAAGTTAGGATTTAAATGAAAAAGAAAAGAAAAGAGAAGGAAAGAGATGCATGCATGAGTGTGTGTGTATGTGTGCAATGCATTAATGGGCAATAAATGGAGGAAATTGCTAGGAAACCCTCACAAGTCCACCTCCTCACCCCTTGGCCGAAAATCCTTCATTCTCTACTGCCCTTGCTCAATTATTCTTCATAATTTATCATTCTAAACTCACAAAACTCTCAAAATTCTGAAACCTATCACAAAAATACCAAAAGCTTTGGATTTTCTTGCTCTTGATCACTTGGAGATAGGAAAAGCTTGGACTTGAGAGCAAAGTTGTTAGGTATAACCCCTCTACTGTTAAATTGTAGTTTTTGTGTGGTTTTGATCGTTAATTTCTGCGTAGAACGTAGTTTATATCGATTGAGGCGATATCGGGTTTTTAGTGACTTTTTAGAGATATTCGTATCTGCTGTGACCTGGGATTTTTAGTGATGAAATCAACAACTTTAGAGGAGTGTGCAGGTTGACCTGAGACACCACCTAGGAGACGGGGACCATCCCACCGGCCGGGGCCGGCGAGACTTAAGGAGGGGGCCGGCGACGCCGGCCGACTTGGGGAGATTTTGGGGTGGGTCTTCTGTGGTAGTTGTCTGCTGTTATTTGGGGTTGTTTGGTACTGTTGATTTACTTAGTAGATGCAGTATGCAAAATCTGGGATCGATTACCTATAATCGTGTGTTTTGAGTTCGCGTGATACGTGTTGCGACACGAGTCGTGTGTCGTGCTGCGATGTACTCAGTTTGGGTTTAGGTATCGTTTCGTGAGTTGGTTTAGTGCGTTGATGCGTTTTATATTACGTAGTTTTACGTTATTGTGATTGCTTCTGAGATGTTCGCTTTATTTCTTGTGTTTGTGATATTATAGCGTCGCAAGCGAGGACTTCAGACGCTGCGAACAAAGGGAAGCAGGTAGTCGGATCTTCATAGCTGGAGACCACAGTGTGAGTAGATTTAACATCTACGGGGAATCGCCCGTATGGCGCTACGCGTCGGGGCTAGACATGATATAATATTAGCCGTATGCTTATTTGCTTATATAGAAACATTGCATGATTCATGTTGCATATAGTTGCTTGTGCTTAGTACTGTACCTGTTGTACACTACACTATTATCGACAGTCCATGTTGCACGAGCACCAATGATATGCTACACACACCCTGTCGGTAATTGCCATGACACGCACAATACAAATGCTTATTGTATACCTTGCTATTGGTTAGCGACATTAAACAGTTATACTTGTGCGATAGTACATGTTACATAGAACATACCTGTATACCTACATGCTCATATGTATGCCATGCTATATTACTCGTTCGCACATATACCTTACTATTGTTATATGATCAATTTGTATTGCATATATATCGGTGGTATGGGACGCTGTATATATATGTATTTTGGATTTGGATTTACATGATTTATATTGCATATATATCGGTGGTATGGGACGCTGTATATATATGTATTCTGGATTTGGATTTTTGGGAACCGCGAGATACATTTAATGACTTGATTCATTATTTGGCGAATTGTTCCGTGATATGCTCATATTGATGTTTATGTTGCATATGCTACTTTATATGGATTTATGCATTTGAGATGCGATATGGGAAATTAAAGTGTCGATCTTGGGCACTTACTTTCCGAGAGATATTTGGGATTTGACAGACCGATACGTGGAAATGCAAGTGTCGAGGTGGGATACTTGGGTTTCGAGGAACGTATGGATATCAGAAAGACCGATACGTGGAAATACAAGTGTCGAGGTAGGATACTTGGGTTTCGAGGAACGTATGGATATCAGTATTTAGGTGTCGATGATAGGCACCGGTTTTCATGATGTTTTTGAGTGTCGATGTTGGACACTCAGGTTTCATGAGACGTACAGGATTTGAGGGGCCGATCTGAGGGCCGATCTGAGTATTTTGGGATTTGGGTGTTGTTGAGTTACACCGTGTTTTCCATGCTTATGATATGTGCATGAGATTATTTACTATTCCGCACTCAGTATTCACTTGATATGGATATCATGATAGTTGCATATTCATATTGTCATACTCATGCTATCAGTTCACATGTTATTGATCATTGCTGTTAGTGCATACTTGCGATTACTGTATGATGTTAATTACTATTCACGAGTTGGCAACTCACCCCCGTTGTGCCACAGTGTTTTGCAGGACTTACCCTCTGAGTAGTCGCGGCAGGGCAGCTTATCATCACTACTTTTGGGGATACCGCTACCTTGGGCAGTGAGGCCGTTGCATTATAGGTGGGTTTGCGGTTATCCGTTGTACTTTGTATATTTTGGTTGGATCTAGTATTCTCCATCTACCCTTGTTGTATATGACTTAGAGACGACTTGTGAGATATCAGTGTTGTATATTGGTTTTGGGAACCGTGCTCGTAGAAGCAGGTTATTTTGGAGATGTTTACTTTTTGATATAGTCGTTCTCTTTGATATTTCTTCGCTTCGGCGTCGTATACTTGTTGTGGTGATTGTCTCCGCCGGTGGGCGTGATTTTTCTCCCACTTGGGATGTTTCATATATATTATCTGTGTTGTACCCGTTTATGGGGCCAGTTTTACAAAGGAGGTGCTGCCGAAATTTTTATGAAAGAAAACTAGAGTTAGCAAAATTTTAAATGGCGACTCCTAACACTTTTAAATTATGTTTTCTCCGTTGATCCAGTTTTGGGTGGTTTAGATTTCTGGGTTTTTCGGCTTACTTAAGTTGCGTATGCCTGTAGACGTTACGTAGTTTAAGTGCCGGTTACGGGCCGAATTTCGGGTCGTGACACTATCTTGGAGATTGTTTACTTAAGATTTCTTATCACTTCTAAATGCTTCCTTTTAAAACTTAAAACACTCTATAGTTTTACTGGTTTGGTTTCTGGGTTTTCGGTTCACTTAGTCGCGTTACGCCTGTAGACGTTACGTGGTTAAGTGCCGGTTACGGGCCAAACTTTGGGTCGTGACAGCGGTAAACGTCATTCCCCTACTAGCGGTACAAGTTGTGCCGGAGTGTAGCCCAGAACACCTGAGATAACACTGGAAACCTACCAGTCTATCTCGCTTGCCCTGGCCAGGGACTTTGTGTAATGGCTCTTCTAGACACAGCGCGATATCAACCCCCAATACCGGGAGAGACGAATCCTGTCTAACCGTCACTGCCTTCAAGTGCTTCGGGACTGCACCCAAAAACTACTTGTTTGCACGACTCCTTTGAGCCGTTGTAGGGTAGTAATCAAAGTACAGTGGGAATACACTCGAGGCGAAGTGACAGTGTCAAGTCAACGGACTAAGCTGTACTCATGTCACCTGGGAACTGATAACTGACGATAGGTATAATACCAACCAACAGTTCCCTACGAGTCCTGTCCAGTGTACTTGTAACCTAACGAGCACCCGCATACTATCTCAAGTACGACGTACTGACGGCTGTGGGACAGACCGTCTCCAAAGCTGGGATAAGAAGCACATACGCTAGTCTACTCTGGAGTATCGATGCCCTGTCTCGATAGTCCTGCGACTAGGGACCTGCATAAGGATGTGCTTATGGATTACCCTGCCCCCACGAGTGTGACTGCCATCACAATGCTGGTAGTCAAGCAAAGATCCTAAGGGCTCCACTAATGTGTACAGACGATATGCTAAAAGAAACACATGCACACATTAAAACAGAAACAAACCAAGTAGCATACTACCATTTTGAGCAAGAATGTCAATACAAGGTGAATATCCCAAGCTTCCATCAAGTAATATACAATCTAGTATGATACAGTAATGGCCTCTAGGTATCCCCACCTTTTTGAAGAGGTATCCCCACCTTTTTGAAGGTACGTGTAGTTAGATTTTGAAATTCGGGGACCGAATTTCTTTAAGGGGGGTAGATTGTAACACTTTGAATTTTCGTTAGAATGTTTTTCGTGATAATTAGTAATTATGAGTGTTATTATATATGTGTACATAGGATTATTAGTTATTTTAGTCGGGTTTACTAATTATATTTAGTCGTGTTAACAAATTGGAAAATTTTCCGTTTGTAATGTACACTTGTGCACTTAGCCATGTTGTGACCTAGGTTAAAGTGTTAAACATTTCATTCATTCTTGCATGGGTTATTGTTTTATCCCCACCATTTAATCATGTAATAACCCTCTTTATAATTCAAAATCCTAATAAAAAAAAATGAAGCATGGTATTAGGTAGAAAATTGACTTTTGACCCCCATTTTCCTTCTCTTCTCTTTCTCTTTCCCCATCTCAGAATTTCTGCAACTTTTCAGCAGAAAAACCTTGCCTTTCTTCATCTTTTCTTCTCCTTTTCATTTCCCTTTGATCCCTAAACAAAACCCTACACAAATCAACACATTTCCTTCACAAAACAATGGAAAAAGGGGCTTTTGGGGTGTTTGAAGGCAAATCTGCACACTTGAGGGAAGAGCTGGGACTTTTGGTGTTTTATAAGGTTTTAAGAACGTATTAACTCATGTTAGCACTCCTTTTCCTTAAACTTGTAGCATTCCTTAGTAAAAATCATGTTTTTGTGCATTTTTAGTGATATTAAAGGATATTTGTGATGCTTATGTTAGATTGGGGTTTTGTTGGCTTGGTTAACTCTATTTTGTGCTATTAGAGCTATTTAGGCCAGGTTTTGGGTTCAGTTTGCACAGAAATACCATAAAGTTTCATTTTAGTGCAAAAAGTGTGGTTTTTTACTAGAAATAAGGCTCTGTAGGATCTGCTACTACCCGAGATGTTTCAGAGTGAAATTTGAATTACTGTAGCATACACAGGGGGTATAGAGTGCACACACAAAACCTGGGAGTCCTTCCCCCTACCCAGGCCGCCGAAATAAGCATTCTGGCCGCAATTTGCGGCCAGATGGGGGTGTTTTGGGTTGGGGTTTGGGCCACTGGAGTCTGCTGCTATGTGGAGTGTTTTGGTATATCTATTTTTATAATATCTGTTCTGTAGCAAAATCTGGAGTAGAATACCCTATTTCCAGTATTTTTAATCTTTCGCGACACGCGTGATACGGGTGTGTGGGTTTGGGGTTTCTGCGTATCGCGACGCGTCGGAGCGACTTCAGGCACGTAATCACACGTTTTAGCGTATCGCGCGCATACGCGCTTGGTTTGCGACACGGGTTTCTAGTTGACCTTAAAGGTCGTGTTTATATGATATTGAGCTTATGCGTGATATTCTGTGAAATTATAGGTTCGCAGGAGAGTGCGACGGACGCCGCGAAGAAGGGGAAACAAGTCATCGACTATACCTATCGAGAGACTACGGTGAGTAGATTTAACATCTACTGGGATATCGCCCGCATGGCGTTCTACGTCAGGGATGATAGGATCTTGTGGCTACATTTCCATACATTGACTGTTCATGGCTATTATTTAGTGCATACCACATTCCCTGATATATGTATATAAACTAGAATTGATAGAACACCGCACCATTACTAACGGTTCATGTTGCACGAGCACTATCCTGCATGCTACACACACACCGTTAGTAATTGCCAAGACACTCACACTGTAGAACTTAACATGATATTCATACTTGATGCATATATCACATCGGATCATTATGCAGTAGCTCATCTTTATGTGACTCGACATGATATTCATACTTGATGCACATATCACATCACATTGACATGCATATTGGTTTGGATTACATGTGATTTCTGGATTTGGGAACCGTGGCTATTTCAAACATGCAATCATTTAAAAACCCGGTTTCCTTGATATGATATTTCGGTGCGTCTACCCTATGTTTTCTCGGTGCTAGTGCGAGATATATATGAGATAGAAGGGGCTGACCCGGAATGACGGATGCCCGATAGATATATATGAGATAGAGAGGGCTGACCCGGAATGACGGATGCCCGATAGATATATATGAGATAGAGAGGGCTGACCCGGACTGACGGATGCCCTATAGATATATATGAGAGAGAGGGCTGACCCGGACTGACGGATGCCCGATAGACATATGAGAGAGGGGGCTGACCCGGACTGACGGATGCCCGATATAGGAAGATTTGCGTGTCGATGCTAGACACGAGTATTTATGATATTTGGGTGCCGATGTTGGGCACTCGTGATTCTCAGTGATGTACAGGATTTGAGGGCCGATGGGAGTGCCGGCGTCTGGGTTGTTGGAATTTGGGGTGCATTGATGGACACCGATTACATATTCCACGTTGACATTCCGTGTAGATGTTATACTTCCCATGCTCAGCATTCATTATTGTATCTCATCCTGTAGTTTTATTACCTGATAGAGCACTTGCATGATTATTGCACATACTGCTTATCACATATTGATATCATCTGTTGGCATATGATAGAGTAGCGCAGTACGTGCATGCACGCGATTACCTTTATATGTTATCTCTATTTACGAGTTGGCAACTCACCCCCTTTGTGCCACAGTGTTTGCAGGTTGCCCTTCGGAGTAGTCGCGGCAGGCTGCGTTTTGCATCTTTTGACACAGATACCCCCACAATTGGTGTACCAGCTCTTTTGATGATAGGTGGGTTTTGTGCGGTACATGTTTATCTTTCAGTTATGTATATTGTTGTATCCAGTATTCTCCATCTACCTTTTATGTATTTGACTTAGAGACAGTGTGAGGATGATGATGTATATTATTTGTTTTCTGGTGTCGAGCTCGTTGTGAGCCGACTGTTCTTACAGTTTATTCTATCTGTGATGTTCCCACTTGTGGATCTTGATCTTCGCTACGGCGTCGTATATTGCTATCTTGGAGATTGTTTACTTAAGATTTCTTATCACTTCTAAATGCTTCCTTTTAAAACTTAAAACACTCTATATTTTTACTGGTATGGTTTCTGGGTTTTCGGTTCACTTAGTCGCGTTATGCCTGTAGACGTTACGTGATTAAGTGCCGGTTACGGGCCAAACTTTGGGTCATGACAGCGGTAAACGTCAGTCCCCTACTAGCGGTACAAGTTGTGCCGGAGTGTAGCCCAGAACACCTGAGATAACACTGGAAACCTACCAGTCTATCTCGCTTGCCCTGGCCAGGGACTTTGTGTAATGGCTCTCCTAGACACAGCGCGATATCAACCCCCAATACCGGGAGAGATGAATCCTGTCTAACCGTTACTGCCTCCAAGTGCTTCGGGACTGCACCCAAAAACTACCTGTTTGCATGACTCCTTTGAGCCGTGGTAGGGTAGTAATCAAAGTACAGTGGGAACACACTCATGGCGAAGTGACAGTGTCAAGTCAACGGACTAAGCTGTACTCATGTCACCTGGGAACTGATAACTGACGATAGGTATAATACCAACCAACAGTTCCCTACGAGTCATGTCCAGTGTACTCGTAACCTAACGAGCACCCGCATACTATCTCAAGTACGACGTACTGACGGCTGTGGGACAGACCGTCTCCCAAGCTGGAATAAGAAGCGCATACGCTAGTCTACTCTGGAGTATCGATGCCCTGTCTCGATAGTCCTGCGACTAGGGACCTGCATAAAGATGTGCTTATGGATTACCCAGCCCCCACGAGTTTGACTGCCATCACAACGCTGGTAATCAAGCAAAGATCCTAAGGGCTCCACTAATGTGTAAAGGCGATATGCTAAAAGAAACACATGCACACATTAAAGCAGAAACAAACCAAGTAGCATACTACCATTTTGAGCAAGAATGTCAATACAAGGTGAATATCCCAAGCTTCCATCAAGTAATATACAATCTAGTATGATACAGTAATGGCCTCTAGGTATCCTCACCTTTTTGAAGAGGTATCCCCACCTTTTTGAAGGTACGTGTAGTTAGATTTTGAAATTCGGGGACCGAATTTCTTTAAGGGGGGTAGATTGTAACACTTTGAATTTTCGTTAGAATGTTTTTCGTGATAATTAGTAATTATGAGTGTTATTATATATGTGTACATAGGATTATTAGTTATTTTAGTCGGGTTTACTAATTATATTTAGTCGTGTTAACAAATTGGAAAATTTTTCGTTTGTAATGTACACTTGTGCACTTAGCCATGTTGTGACCCAGGTTAAAGTGTTAACCATTTCATTCATTCTTGCATGGGTTATTGTTTTATCCCCACCATTTAATCATGTCATAACCCTCTTTATAATTCAAAATCCTAATAAAAAAATGAAGCATGGTATTAGGTAGAAAATTGACTTTTGACCCCCATTTTCCTTCTCTTCTCTCTCTCTTTCCCCGTCTCAGAATTTCTGCAACTTTCCAGCAAAAAAACCTTGCCTTTCTTCATCTTTTCTTCTCCTTTTCATTTCCCTTTGATCCCCAAACAAAACCCTACACAAATCAACACATTTCCTTCACAAAACCATGGAAAAAGGGGCTTTTTGGGGTGTTTGAAGGCAAATCTGCACACTTGAGCGAAGTGCTGGGACTTTTGGTGTTTTATAAGGTTTTAAGAAGGTATTAACTCATGTTAGCACTCCTTTTCCTTAAACTTGTAGCATTCCTTAGGCCAGGTTTTGGGTTCAGCTTGCACAGAAATACCATAAAGTTTCATTTTAGTGCAAAAAGTACGGTTTTTTACTAGAAATAATGCTCTGTAGGATCTGCTACTACCCGAGATGTTTCAGAGTGAAATTTGAATTACTGTAGCATACACAGGGGGTATAGAGTGCACACACAAAACCTGGGAGTCCCGCCCCCTACCCAGGCCTCCAAAATAAGCATTCTGGCCGCAATTTGCGGCCAGATGGGGGTGTTTTGGGTTGGGGTTTGGGCCACTGGAGTCTGCTGCTATGTGGAGTGTTTTTGTATATCTATTTTTATAATATCTGTTCTGTAGCAAAATCTGGAGTAGAATACCCTATTTCCCGTATTTTTAATCTTTCGCGACACGCGTGATACGTGTGTGTGGGTTTGGGGTTTCTGCGTATCGTGACGCGTCGGAGCGACTTCAGGCGCGTAATCACACGTTTTAGCGTATCGCGCACACACGCGCTTGGTTTGCGACACGGGTTTCTAGTTGACCTTAAAGGTCGTGTTTGTATGATATTGAGCTTATGCGCGATATTCTGTGGAATTCTAGGTTCGCAGGAGAGTGCGACGGACGCCGCGAAGAAGGGGAAACAAGTCATCGACTATACCTAGCGAGAGACTACGGTGAGTAGATTTAACATCTACGGGGATATCGCCCGCATGGCGTTCTACGTCAGGGCTGATAGGATCTTGTAGCTACATTTCCATACATTGACTGTTCATGGCTATTATTTAGTGCATACCACATTCCCTGATATATGCATATAAACTAGAATTGATAGAACACCGCACCATTACTAACGGTTCATGTTGCACGAGCACTATCCTGCATGCTACACACACACCGTTAGTAATTGCCATGACACTCACACTGTAGAACTTGACATGATATTCATACTTGATGCATATATCACATCGGATCATTATGTTGTAGCTCATCTTTATGTGACTTGACATGATATTCATACTTGATGCACATATCACTTTACATTGACAAGCATATCGGTTTGGATTACATGTGATTTCTGGATTTTGGAACCGTGGTTATTTCAAACATGCAATCATTTAAAAACCCGGTTCCCTTGATATGATATTTCGGTGCGTCTACCCTATGTTTTCTCGGTGCTAGTGCGAGATATATATGAGATAGAGGGGGCTGACCCGGAATGACGGATGCCTGATAGATATATATGAGATAGAGAGGGCTGACCCGGAATGACGGATGCCCGATAGATATATATGAGATAGAGAGGGCTGACCCGGACTGACGGATCCCTATAGATATATATGAGAGAGAGGGCTGACCCGGACTGACGGATGCCCGATAGACATATGAGAGAGGGGGCTGACCCGGACTGACGGATGCCCGATATAGGAAGATTTGCGTGTCGATGCTAGACACGAGTATTTATGATATTTGGGTGCCGATGTTGGGCACTCGTGATTCTCAGTGATGTACAGGATTTGAGGGCCGATGGGAGTGCCGTCGTCTGGGTTGTTGGAATTTGGGGTGCATTGATGGACACCGATTACATATTCCACGTTGACATTCCGTGTAGATGTTATACTTCCCATGCTCAGCATTCATTATTGTATCTCATCCTGTAGTTATATTACCTGATAGAGCACTTGCATGATTATTGCACATACTGCTTATCACATATTGATATCATCTGTTGGCATATGATAGAGTAGCGCAGTACGTGCATGCTCGCGATTACCTTTATATGTTATCTCTATTCACGAGTTGGCAACTCACCCCGTTGTGCCACAGTGTTTGCAGGTTGCCCTTCGGAGTAGTGGCGGCAGGCTGCGTTTTGCATCTTTTGACACAGATACCCCCATAGTTGGTGTACTAGCTCTTTCGCTGATAGGTGGGTTTTGTGCAGTATCTGTTTATCTTTCAGTTATGTATATTGTTGTATCTAGTATTCTCCATCTACCATGTATATATTTGACTTAGTGACAGTGTGAGGACGATGATGTATATTATTTGTTTTCTGGTGTCGCGCTCGTTGTGAGCCGACTGTTCTTGCAGTTTATTCTATCTATGATGTTCCCACTTGTGGATCTTTATCTTCGCTACGGCGTCGTATATTGCTATCTTGGAGATTGTTTACTTAAGATTTCTTATCACTTCTAAATGCTTCCTTTTAAAACTTAAAACACTCTATATTTTTACTGGTTTGGTTTCTGGGTTTTCGGTTCACTTAGTCGAGTTATGCCTGTAGAAGTTACGTGGTTAAGTGCCGGTTACGGGCTAAACTTTGGGTCGTGACAAAGTTGGTATCAGGTTTTACCTTTCGGAGTGTTCCTAGGATGACCCTGGTATGATGGAGTAGGTAGCTGAAGCAGAGTGGCGTAGCGTACGTATGTTCCGCGGCATACTCACGACACGGTACTCCGCCAAAGCGACCTTAAGACTTGTTGATTTAAATTCCTTCTTGAGTATATGCATTCTTGCGATTCGATTTCCGTATCCTTATCGAATCCTATTGTTCCTTTCAGCCATTATGCCGCCAAAGACTACGAGGGCGCAGAGAGCGACCGCAAGGGCCGAGATACGAGTTGACTCGTCCGAGACGAGGACTGATCCGGATAGTACACCGGTTGTGCCTGAGCAGGCTGTTCCTGCCGTGACAGATCAGATTGCTATGTTAGGAGCTGGTGTGCAGGAGATGCGCCAGATGATGGGATCCAGTATGCAGGAGATGAGCCAGATGATGGGATCTCTAGTTGAGACACTTCGAGCGCAGCGACCAGAGGTAGTTCCACCCGTTGCAGAGACCGCGGTAGTACCCACAGTATATGCAGTTGCCCCTACAGCTACAGAGGTTATCTCGGTATCGTTATCAGAGTTTATGAGGCTGAAGCCTCCGGCCTCCACAGGCACCGATGTGGACGAGGACCCACAATCTTTCATTGATAGGATGGCACGGATATGTCGTTCATTTAGATGCGCAGATGCGAGATGGGTTGAGTTCGCGAGCTTTCGCCTGGAAGGTCTCACGCAGAAATGGTGTGAATCAGTCGAGAAGGGTAGAGCAACAGGTCTTCCTCCTATGACCTGGACAGAGTTCGTGGCGCTATTCCTTGGCCGTTTTCTTCCACTGAGCATCAGAGATGCTAGAGCTTGCCGGTTCGAGTCCTTACATCAGACTCCGGAGATGTCAGTGGCAGAGTATGACACCCTGTTCACCGAGCTGTCAGTGTATGCTCCGTACCTAGTGGCTACTGAGGAGTTGCGAGTCAAGAGATTTGTCCGAGGCTTGCTTACACCACTGTTTCTAGCGATCAGCGCACAGCATTACGAGACATATGCAGCAGCTGTAGATGTAGCCCTATTAGTCGAGGAGCGCCTTGCTGAGACTTCGGTAGTTCTAGAGCCGAAGAGAGTTCGTGCGGATACATCAGCGCAGAGACAGCCTTTTCGGCGCCGTGATAGACGTCTTGCAGGTAGCAGAGATTTGGGGTGAGGCAGGTTGTTTAGCTCCTATCCCCAAGAGGGTCAGCGACCATCATCGGGATGTTTCCGTTGCGAGAGTTCTTATCATCGTGTACGAGATTGTCCTGAGATACCCCGGAGGGAGGCAGCAGCACCGCACGTCACACTACCACCTTCACCAACCCAGACGGCGTTGCCTATTGTACCTACTGTTACTCCGCGCCAGACTCATGCACAGAGAGGTCACGGTCGCGGAGGATTTGTTCATAGAGGACGAGGTGATCGAGGCAGAGGACAGCCAGCGGCCTGCAGGGGACAGTCAGTCGCAGGTGGAGGATAGGCGCGAGTTTTTGCTTTGACGCATCAGGACGCGCAGGCGTCCAATGCGGTGGTCTCAGGTATCCTTCCAGTATGTTCTGTTGGTGCACACGTGTTATTCGATCCCAGATCCACGCACTCATACGTATCCACACACTTTGTGCCGAGTTTGGGTAGAGAGTCCGGTTTGCTTGATCAGCCGCTTGTTGTGACTACTCCTGTGGGAGAGTCGTTTGTCGCTAGTCACGTGTTCCGATCCTGTACCGTCCATATTGGCGAGAGAGAGTTGCCGATCGATTTGATCCTTCTTGAGATGTTGGACTTCGACGTTCTTTTGGGCATGGATTGGTTAGCCACGTGCTATGCTTCTGTTGACTGCCGCGAGAAGACAGTTAGATTTTTTTTTCCCGGCGAGTCGGTTTTTGTTGTGTTGGGGGACCGTGGTGCCACCCCTCACAGTGTGATTTCTTCTTTTCGCGCTGGACAGCTTTTGAGGAAGGGATGTCAGGGATTTCTCGCCTATGTTTGCGATACTAGAGCTACAGAGGTTCTGATGGATCAGATTCCGGTTGTTAGCGATTTCCCTGATGTGTTCCCTACGAGCTTCCTGGGCTACCGCCCGAGCATGATATTTCTTTCTGTATTGATTTGGTTCCTGGCACGGGGCCTATTTCTGTACCGCCTTATCGGATGGCCCCGACGGAACTAAGAGAATTGAAGAGTCAGTTGCAAGAATTGCTGGATAAGGGACTCATTCGACCCAGTGTTTCTCCTTGGGGTGCTCCAGTCCTGTTTGTCAAGAAGAAGGACGGCAGTATGCGTTTGTGTATCGACTACCGTCAGCTGAACAGGGTGACAGTGCGGAACAGGTATCCTTTGCCACGCATCGACGATTTGTTCGACCAGCTTCAGGGGGCATGATACTTTTCAAGGATCGATTTGCTATCAGGCTACCATCAGCTGCGGGTTCGACAGGAGGATATTTCTAGGATAGCTTTCCGCACGCGCTACAGCCATTATGAGTTTTTGGTAATGTCGTTCGGACTCACCAACGCAACAGCAGCATTCATGGAGTTGATGAACCACATTTTCCGGCCGTATCTTGATCTGTTCATCATAGTATTCATTGACGATATCTTGATGTACTCTCAGAGTAGAGAGGAGCACAAGCAGCACCTGCGGATTACACTGCAGACCTTGAGGAAGCATCAGCTTTTCGCAAAATTCTCTAAGTGTGCTTTCTGGCTGGACAGCGTAGATTTCTTGGGGCACATGATTACACGAGATGGTATATGTGTAGACCTGAGGAAGATTGAGGCCATTCGGAGTTGGCCTAGACCCACGTCAGTGACGGAGATTCGCAGCTTTCTAGGCTGGCAGGCTATTACAGGCGATTCATGCAGGACTTCTCTCGCATTGCTACACCTTTGACCGGGTTGACCCGGAAGGGAGTTCGTTTCGATTGGACGGAGGAGTGTAAGCAAAGCTTTCAGCAGCTACGGGCTCTACTGACTACGACACCAGTGTTATCATTGCCTTCAGGATTAGGCGGATTTGTGGTCTACTGTGACGCTTCACGAGTGGGGCTAGGGTGCGTTTTGATGCAGCATGACAGGGTGATCGCATATACTTCGCGGCAATTAAAGAAACATGAACAGAATTACCCCACACATGATTTGGAGATGGCTGCAGTGGTCTTTGCACTTAAGATCTGGCGACATTACCTATATGGAGAGTCGTGCCAGATATTCACTGATCACAAGAGCTTAAAGTATATATTCCAGCAGCGAGACCTGAACCTTAGACAGCGCCGATGGATGGAGTTAGTGAAGGACTACGATTGTGAGATCTTGTATCATCCGGGCAGGGCGAATGTAGTGGCGGATGCTTTGAACAGGAGGCCCGGTGGTAGTTTATCTTGTTTGAGCGCAGTACATAGGCAGTCGTCGGCAGATTGGCAGATCTTATCCGACAGCCGGGTACAGTTCGAGTTTACGCCGATCGGAGGACAGATTGCGCATGTTCATGCACTCCCACAGTTGCTTGACCGTATACATGAGGCACAGCGCAATGATGACCGATGTTCAGAGATCAGGACACAGATGGGACAGGGCAAATTTTTCGAGTCCGTGATCGATGATCAGGGGATACTACGATTTGGGGTAGACTGTGCGTACCAGATGCTGAGGGATTGCGGCGCGAGATTCTTGAGGAGGCACATCGATCGGTATATAGTGTTCATCTCGGTTCCACCAAGATGTACCATGACATGAGAGGTGTTTACTGGTGGGACGGAATGAAGAGAGACATCGCAGATTATTGTTAGTTATATGTATGCCCTAGAGGCCATTACTGTACATAGGATGTATATTGTAGTGGATGCTGGGACATATATAGGGAGGACTTTCTTGCTCGACATGATAGTATGCTATCTGGTTACACTTTACCTTAACGTGTATACCGATCGTCTCTCTGTTACATGTTGGTAAAGCCCTTAGGATGTGTACTTGACTATCTGGACTATGATGCGGATCATACTAGTGGGGACATGGTAGTCCATAAGTACATCCTTCATAGTCCCTGGTCGTGGGTGTATCGAGATGGGGCATCGATATACCAGAGTAGACTAGCGTATACCTTCTCGACCCATACAGATGGGCGATGGATGATCCCATATCCATTGGTGTTTGACATCAGAGATGATATACGGGTGCTCAGTGGAGACTGGGTACACTGGACGGACTCGCCGAGAACTCCCAGATGGTATTATACCTCACGTCAGATGGCAGTTCTCTAGTGACACTGGTACAGAGTAGTCTGTTGACCCGAGATCGTCATAGAGTCTTGTGTGGTTCCCACTGTGCTTTGATTTCCATCTTACCACGTCCAAAAGGGCGTGCAAAACGGTGGTTTTTGGGTACAGTCCCGAGCCACATGGAGGCAATGAGCGATAGGAGGGGATTCGTCTCTCCCGGTATAGGGGGTTGATGTTGCGCTGTGTTCGATTGGCTATAACAGGAAATCCCTGGCCAGGGTTGCTGAGATATACTGGTAAGTGTTACCAGTAGTTTCTCGAATTGTTATAGACCTTATATCGACACGACTTATCGAGCTATTGGGGTCTGACGTTTACCACCCCTAGGCAAGATATGCGACATATCAGACGATCAGACCGGACTGTACGGTAGTGTTACTGGTTGGATTCACAGGAGTGTGAGCGGGCTTGCTCGTCGATCTTCTGATCGCTCAATACCCGGGTGGCCGTTACGTTTAGCAGACCGCTTGCGGCTTGTGGATGTTTGATATGATCATCATCTGCTGCCGGCGTATTGACGAGTCTTTAGAGTCCTACACAGAGGTTTCCTGGCTCAAGCAAAACGAAATAGGAGCGCATATGAGATATGTGCGGGACCGAGAATAATACCAGTATGTGATACTGTATTCGATTCTCGCGATGTGACATTGATCGGTTATATGCGATATAGCCGGGTTATCGGATCAAGTGTTGATTCGATAAGTTGTTACTAATGATACTAGTCGGTTATATGCGATATGACCGGATCGTTAAATCAAGTGTTGATTTAATGATTTAATGCATAATTATATATTTGATATATTACTTTGCATTAACTAGTATCGGTTCACTTTAAATGGATTTTCTCACTCGGATGTGCGCATTGCATATGCGATATGATTTTGTGCATTTGCTTGTATCATGTTTGATGATACATGCCTTTTGGTTAAGTAAAAAGAATTAAACCTTGGTTAGGGTTTACTATTTCCTTATTCATATTATTCATTTATTTATTCTTTTGGAAAAAGAAAAGCAAAAGAGAAAAATGGTGGCTTTCTTTGTTCTTTCTTGAAGCTTCATGAAGACTTTGACCAAGTGACCATTTTGTCTCATGCTTAACCCTAACCATCCCACTAACCATGATTTATTCTCTACACTTGACCATGGTTTGGTTATGATAAGTATTCTTTTATTTTTTCTTTTTGGAATGAACTTATCATAACTTTATCTTCTTCTTCTTCTTCATCTTCAAAGAAGAAAGCTTTCTTCATCAATGGTGGATTGATGAAACAAGTGAGAAATCCAATTCTAAAGTCTACCCACTTCCTATTTCTTCATCCTCTACCTCTTGCCAAGTAGTAGAGTGTGTTTCCTTCACAATTTTTCATGACTTGGTGAAGTGAGAGCTTGATCTAGTGATGCCTCGACGTAGATCATCTTCGGCACGTCGTCGATGACCTAGCCCGCTTCTTCTCCGATGAAGCCAACGCTTGAGCCTGGGTTTTCGATTTGGACAGCGGAGAGGACCTCATTACGGAGCCGTGGAGGTGGAGGACCGGATCTACAAAGGTTGTATTTCCGTATCTTATAGTTTAGTTGTAAACTAGCTCATTTTTCGCCTAGACATCTAGCAAACGATCCGTAGTCTAGGGTTTCTCGGCACCATGAATTTTGAAATTAGCATGGTTGATGCCTTGTGAGACCTCTTGAGAGTGCCTAGGAACCCTACAGTGGTATCAGAGCCTAGCTAGAGCCTTAGGCGATGCGTAGACGGAGTTAGAAGTCCGATCGACCCGAAACCCCGACTTTAAAATGCTCTCTGGACATTTTTGTAAAATGTGGATTTTTGCAAATTAAAAATATGCAGAAAAATCAGCAGGTAAATCTAAAAATTACGATGCAAAAATTACCTAATGATCTTTCTAAAGTGCGGCGGAACCGCGGCATTAGCGTGCTAATGAGGCCCTTCCGCGGCCCTTTTGTCTTATCTGCCATTGAATTTTGCACAGTAACTCCTATTTTTCAGTGCTGGTTTTCCTGGGAATTTTTAATCTGAAATAAAGAGTTGAGTATTTTGGGTTGTATTGGGAGTTCATACATTCGATCGGATTGTCAAACTTTGTCTATGTGTCGTTCCGGATAATTTTTTTTCAATATGTTAAAAAGTTCGACCGGATATAAATACCCAATTTTTCCCCTGTCGGGAAATTTCCAAGTGTTGGATATTTCTGTAGTTTAATCACGTTCTAAGTAGTGCAAGTAACACGATGGTCCCTCTAGAAGACAACAAACCTTAACTCGATTATGTGACCGTCTTGAACTACCCTTTGAACCTTCGGGTTTGGGGCAGTACGGCGTGCCACATGTGAGGCGTTGGCTTGACCCTTCTACGGCTGGACCGTTGGTACTGAGGAACGAACTGAATGTTTTTAGACTTCTTTCATGTGTTGATCTGTATCGGGAAAACTTGGGTGTTCGATTGTTCGATCGGGAAGTTTGATATTTTCTATTTATCCGGAATGGGATACAATAATTGGAATTCACAAGAAGTTATGAGATAACTGAATGAATGTTATAAACGTAGCAGTTTAGTCTCACTTGATCGGTTACCACGGAATTTTGATGTGATCAAAAGTCCGTCGCGATCACGTAGCGTACGCGGATATTCGCCGGTAAACTTAATAGACAACTACACCCCATAGCCCCGACCAAGTGACTGTAGGAGAACCCCGTCGCCGAAAGCATCCGTTCGGGTGCTCGCGGTAGCGGTGTTCCGCCTTGGTGCACTTCGTCGACGGCATCGGGGGGGCGGCCGCCTACTAAAGTTTGCGACGAGTATTCGATCAGGATGTCAGGAATCTTGTTGAATTACCCGACTTGGTATTGAAAAGTGTTTTCGATAAAGAGACTAAAATGCGGGGTTTATAATTGTTAGGCATGCGATGTCTAAGTAATTCATTTGATTAGGCATGCGATGTCTATGCAGATTGCGGATTCCAACTGTTGTAGTTTTACACTTTCTTTTCTGTGACCGTAAGTGTAATATGTGATATCGCCAGTTTCGTTGCTATATGTCAACGACAATTGGGATGGACATATTTACTTACGTTGATGACATGTGATGTTATGTGTTGCTGGATATGTTATATTGGATTGTCGTGTTTGAATAGCCGGGGGTTTTATGTGAGATGAGTGTTTTTCATTTTCATTCATGTAAAAACTTGTATGTAATATTCTTTTATTGGGGCACTTCCAGGTTGCGGAAGTTGTCACCCGTTGTATATTATTTACTTTTCCGCACTAGGATAGACCCAAGGAGGGGAGCACAAGTAACCGGGTTCTGGAGTCCAGTGGGAGACCAACTCGAGGAGTTGAGTCCAGGACTCCTAACTCTAGAATTGGTAGGGTTGCTTGCCGCTCTCGTAGGGGTCTTGGGGTGTGGGATTGGCTATTCATCACGACCGTGGAATCCGTGTTTTATACTGGCTCGTATTGAAAAACACGGACGTCCTAGGATATCCAATATTTCATATGATTCTTCTGCTGCGATATCTATGATGTGATCATGTGATGTTCTGTGATAGATACAGTATATAGTATATATGATATATTATATAGCCGTTACTTATGTTTTACACCCGCGCTAGCCCTGCCCCGCTCTGTCGTTAGTTACCTAACTTAACGGTGCACGAGGGGACATCGAGGCGAATGCGGATGGCATAAGTGTACGTCGTATTTATCTGTGATGTTTAGGTACTTAAATGATGGGACTTCATTAATGTGATTAATGAAAGTAAAAGAAACCTAAGATGTAGTAGAATCGAATTTCAAAATAAACAGGTAGCTACAGTTCTTGCTTTGCACAGCGGTATATGTGATATATCCTGCACCTTATTCGATAAGGAAAGGACCGAGATCCTTTCACCGGGAGTGACTCCTTTAGCAATAACTGGCAGATGCTACACACTCGGTTTGTCTTTTGATTGCTTTTAAGAGTTTTTGCTTTGCACAGTGATATATATGATATATCCCGCACCTCATTCGACGAGGAAAGGACCGACGATCCCTTCACCGGGAGTGACTCTTTTAGCAAAACTAGAAAAGCCTCAAAACCACTCCATTTTTAAAATCATTTGATTCTACAACGATATCGAGTTCATTACGCAATAGGTTTTCAGAAAAACCTGTCGTAGCCCTCCGTCATTTCAGATAAGTAGTAGTTAGTATTCGTGCTGCGTTTGTTGGCCTTTGTCAAGGCGTAGTGTGCGGTAGCTGACTGGTGCTTATCTGCTTATGCATATGATGCAGATTGAGTTAGGGTAGTCGTGCGACCTTGTTGGCCTTTATCAAGGGCCGTGCGGGTGGGTTTAATTCAATCAGGAAATGACGGGTTGAACTTGACTAGCATCCTATGGTTTGTTGGCCTTTGTCAAGGTCATAGGAGGTTAGGGGCAAAACATTATCGGGAATTTCAAGTGTTGAGATTTGCAATGAGATTGCATACCTTCTATGAGATAGTTGGATCCCGATACCCGCTGCGAGTAAGAGTTACTCCTGGGAGAGTTTTACACATTACAATTAGCCGATCAAGTAGGTGTCTAGAAAGGTGTCAACGGGGTTACGCCTCTGGGAAAACGAGGTTTACATTAATTAGGTTCGTGCGAAAGCACGGGGGACCTCCCTCAAAGTACCGACACTGGCCTGGCTGAAAGATTGGCGAACTTGTAGTGTGTAATTAATCCCGGCTAGTCTTTCCTTTTAGGGTTTGAAGGAAGATTTGATAAAAAGCAGTGGGAGCCATCCTGATTAGATAAAATAATAACCAATCTATTCTTGACAGAGCGCACGCTGAGTGTTTTCTTCTCTCTCTCTCCTGGTAGCGACCATATCACGCCTTAATCAAGATAATAATACGGATTATTGACCGAACCCGCTTGTTATACTGAGCTGGGGAACGTTGGTCCCGCTCCCACTTATAAATGTTATAAGACAGAGCAGGAAATTGGGGAATACCAGATTTCCCGTGCCGCCCAAACGAAGAGAGTGCATGCTGATGCATCATCTTCGGGTATGTTCATTATACAGAACTGTTTCTCAGTATCCTCCGCATCCTTGGTATATGATACCGGATCAGGATCCCAGATATGTAATCTGTTACATAGGGCTACAAAAAGGTAGAAAAACTGAGAACGGGTGATAAGTTTCATGAGACAGAAAACAGGGCAAATGTTGCAGCCAAGTCTGTCGGTCACTGTCACCCTGTATTGTAATACATTGATTCTGAACGAATGTTATTAGATACCGAACCTGATATACAAAATCATATCAATCTCTTTATTAAAGAAATGATAAAATTTTGTATTATTGGATAATGTTTTGAACATTTCCTATATCAAAAGTTGATCGGTTCAGGCACGTTATCTAAAAGCATTAATGTTCTAAATCAAACTACAGTTCTTAGTATACGGAACACACACAAGAGGAAGAGTTCATAAATGAACGGATCCTTCTTGAGGTATTGTAGACTAGGTCATATCAATGCGACCCGACTTGCTGGAGTTACATAAAGATGCATATTTAAATTAGTTTGAATTTACATCTTATGAAACTCGCCAGTCATGTCACAAAGATAAGATGACCATAGCTCTGTTTATTGGAAACAGAGAAAGAGTTGGTAAACTTTTGGGATAATACATGTTGATGTATGTTGTCCCCTGTCTACACATACCAAGACCGGTTCTTTGTACTTCATTACATTCTCTGATAATCTCTCAAGATTCAGACATATGTTCCTGTTGAAACACAAGTCCGAACCTTTTGAGATATTCATAGAATATAAGTTAGAAGTAGAAACCAATACGGGTATAAGTATTATGTCCTTTGATGAGATCAAGGAGGAGAATACTTGAGCACGGAATTCCTGGACTATTCTAAAGGAGAATGAGATTCTCTCTCGGCATTACTCCTCCGAATACACCATAGCACGATGGTATATCGGGGCGGAGCAATTACACCCTATATGATAAGGTGTGCTCTATGATGAGTACTACTGAGTTACCTATTTCCTTTTGGGAGTTATGCACTTATGAAGTTGCATACCTATTGAATAGGGTTTCGATCAAATCAGTTGCCTACCACTTCATATGTGATATGGAAAGGTAAGAACCCATATCTTAAGTTAGTTAAGATTTGGGGTTGTCCGGCCTATGTCTAAAAGCAAAATCCGGACAAGCTCGAGGCAAGGTCTGTTATGTAGAACTGGAAATGTTCCAGCTATACAAACTGCAGCAGATGATTTGATAGAACCAAAGGATTCAGTAGAAACCAACGAACCTCAGCCTCTCCGCCGATCTAGTAGGGTTCCTCACCCACCTGAGAGTTACTTCGGTTTCTCTATGACAGTGGGAGCGAGGATTGCATCATGAGATGATGACCTAACTAATTTCGAGCTGGCCATCAGGAGTAAGACTCTGTAAGAATGGCTGGATGCTTAGCAATCTGAGATGGAATCCATGTACACCAACAAAGTATGGACTTTGGCTGCTATATCTGAAGGGTTAAATCCCCATCAGGAGCAAGTATATCTTGAGAAGATTACTTGGTATAGATGGAAAGGTTGAGACTTTCAAAGCTAGACTTATTAAAGATTTGCATCATTAACCAGGTATGGATTATGTTGAAACTTTTTCTAATGATCTATGCTTAAGTCCATCCAGATCCTACTTGCCACGGCTACATACCATGACTACGATATCTGGTGGTTGGGTGTCATGACTACTTTTCTAAATGATGTTTTAGAAGAGTGCGTCTATAAGTACACAGCCAGAGGGCCTCGTAGACAGTGGGAGCAGCGGAAACGTGTGCAAGATGCTTTATTGGATAAAGCAGGCATCGCGGAGTTGGAACATCTGTTTTGATGTGTTAGTCAAAGAGTTTGACATCATCAAAATGGTAGATGAACCTTGTATAAACAAAAAGGTAGTAAGGACTATGGTGGTGATCCTCGTAGAGTACGTGGATGACATACTCTTGATAGGGAAGTAGTTTCCTATGCTACGCTCGGTCGATCTCCGCTTATCACAATGATTCTCCACATAGGATCAAAGTGATACCTACTAAATCCTAGATTTTTGGATCTATGAGATAGATCTAATTGGATGTTAGGACACTCACTAGTAGTAGTGAGATGGTATCAATCGATCCTAGGGAGAATCACTGGAAGTGTTCCAGAGTGATAAAGACGACTGAATGTCAGTCGCAGGCATTGTCTTTACCCTCAGTAAAGGGACGGTATGTTGGAAGAGTTCCAAGCTAGATACCGTGACATACTAGAAGATAAAGGCAGGATACATCGCTACTTAAGATGCTACCATTGAGGCTGTTTGGGTGTATATTGGTTCATGAGATGAACTAAGTTCCTCCCATTGCGTGACAATGGAGTTGTGGCTTGTGCCAAGGAACGTAGGTCCCATCAGTGATCCAGACATATTCTAAGGCAGTATCACCTGATCATGGAGATGGTTGATCTCCGGGATGATCGAGATTAGGAGAGCAGACTCAGAGGACAACACGGCGGATTCACTCACGAAGGCCTATTCCCAGAGAGAGACTTTTATGGGATGGTTGAGTATGAGATACTTCGACCACTGCTACAGATGGCCTTAGTGCAAGTGGGAGATTGTTAGTTATATGTATGCCCTAGAGGCCATTACTGTACATAGGATGTATATTATAGTGGATGCTGGGACATATATAGGAAGGACTTTCTTGCTCGACATGATAGTATGCTATCTGGTTACACTTTACCTTAACGTGTATACCGATCGTCTCTCTGTTACATGTTGGTAAAGCCCTTAGGATGTATACTTGACTATCTGGACTATGATGCGGATCATACTAGTGGGGACATGGTAGTCCATAAGTACATCCTTCATAGTCCCTGGTCGTGGGTGTATCGAGATGGGGCATCGATATACCAGAGTAGACTAGCGTATACCTTCTCGACCCATACAGATGGGCGAGATGATCCCATATCCATTGGTGTTTGACATCAGAGATGATATACGGGTGCTCAGTGGAGACTGGGTACACTGGACGGACTCGCCGAGAACTCCCAGATGGTATTATACCTCACGTCAGATGGCAGTTCTCTGGTGACACTGGTACAGAGTAGTCTGTTGACCCGAGATCGTCATAGAGTCTTGTGTGGTTCCCACTGTGCTTTGATTTCCATCTTACCACGTCTAAGAGGGCGTGAAAAACGGTGGTTTTTGGGTACAGTCCCGAGCCACATGGAGGCAATGAGCGATAGGAGGGGATTCGTCTCCCCCGGTATAGGGGGTTGATGTTGCGCTGTGTTCGATTGGCTATAACAGGAAATCCCTGGCCAGGGTTGCTGAGATATACTGGTAAGTGTTACCAGTAGTTTCTCGAATTGTTATAGACCTCATATCGACACGACTTATCGAGCTATTGGGGTCTGACGTTTACCACCCCTAGGCAAGATATGCGACATATCAGACGATCAGACCGGACTGTACGGTAGTGTTACTGGTTGGATTCACAGGAGTGTGAGCGGGCTTGCTCGTCGATCTTCTGATCGCTCAATACCCGGGTGGCCGTTACGTTTAGCAGACCGCTTGCGGCTTGTGGATGTTTGATATGATCATCATCTGCTGCCGGCGTATTGACGAGTCTTTAGAGTCCTACACAGAGGTTTCCTGGCTCAAGCAAAACGAAATAGGAGCGCATATGAGATATGTGCGGGACCGAGAATAATACCAGTATGTGATACTGTATTCGATTCTCGTGATGTGACATTGATCGGTTATATGCGATATAGCCGGGTTATCGGATCAAGTGTTGATTCGATAAGTTGTTACTAATGATACTAGTCGGTTATATGCGATATGACCGGATCGTTAAATCAAGTGTTGATTTAATGATTTAATGCATAATTATATATTTGATATATTACTTTGCATTAACTAGTATCGGTTCACTTTAAATGGATTTTCTCACTCGGATGTGCGCATTGCATATGCGATATGATTTTGTGCATTTGCTTGTATCATGTTTGATGATACATGCCTTTTGGTTAAGTGTAAAGAATTAAACCTTGGTTAATGAAATGGTTAGGGTTTACTATTTCCTTATTCATATTATTCATTTATTTATTCTTTTGGAAAAAGAAAAGCAAAAGAGAAAAATGGTGGCTTTCTTTGTTCTTTCTTGAAGCTTCATGAAGACTTTGACCAAGTGACCATTTTGTCTCATGCTTAACCCTAACCATCCCACTAACCATGATTTATTCTCTACACTTGACCATGGTTTGGTTATGATAAGTATTCTTTTATTTTTTCTTTTTGGAATGAACTTATCATAACTTTATCTTCTTCTTCTTCTTCATCTTCAAAGAAGAAAGCTTTCTTCATCAATGGTGGATTGATGAAACAAGTGAGAAATCCAATTCTAAAGTCTACCCACTTCCTATTTCTTCATCCTCTACCTCTTGCCAAGTAGTAGAGTGTGTTTCCTTCACAAGTTTTCATGACTTGGTGAAGTGAGAGCTTGATCTAGTGATGCCTCGACGTAGATCATCTTCGGCACGTCGTCGATGACCTAGCCCGCTTCTTCTCCGATGAAGCCAACGCTTGAGCCCGGGTTTTCGATTTGGACAGCGGAGAGGACCTCATTACGGAGCCGTGGAGGTGGAGGACCAGATCTACAAAGGTTGTATTTCCGTATCTTATAGTTTAGTTGTAAACTAGCTCATTTTTTGCCTAGACATCTAGCAAACGATCCGTAGTCTAGGGTTTCTCGGCACCATGAATTTTGAAATTGGCATGGTTGATGCCTTGTGAGACCTCTTGAGAGTGCCTAGGAACCCTACAGTTTTGTGTCGAGATGCCTGACTTGTCAGCAAGTCAAGGCTGAGCACCAGAGGCCCGCGGGAGAGCTACAGCCGTTACCCATTCCGGAGTGGAAATGGGAATAGATATCTATGGACTTCATTCTGGGTCTACCCAGGACTAGTCGAGGGTATGACTCCATCTGGGTGATCGTGGATCGTTTGACGAAAACGGCTCACTTCCTACCGGTGAAGACGACTTTCAGATTTGCTCAGTATGCCCAGATTTACATTGATGAGATTGTACGACTGCACGGAGTTCCGACATGTATCGTGTCCGACAGAGGCACCCAGTTTACCAGCCGTCTATGGCAGAGGCTTCAGGAGGCTTTAGGTACTCGCTTGAGTTTCAATACAGCATTCCATCCGCAGACCGACGGACAGTCAGAGCGGACTATTCAGACTCTCGAGGACATGCTCAGAGCATGCGTATTAGACTTCGGAGGTAGCTGGGATCATCATTTACCCTTAGTAGAGTTCTCCTACAACAACAGCTACCAGGAGACCATTCAGATGGTCTTTATGGGAGGAGATGCAGATCGCCTACCTGTTGGACAGAACTCAGTGAGAGCAGTATCTTAGGGCCGCAGATTGTGGAGGAGACGACCGCAAAGATCCAGTTGATTCGCGATAGGATGAGAGCAGCCCAGAGTAGGCAGAGATCATATGCGGACCGTCGGCGGCGCAGACTTGAGTTTTCTGTTGGTGACCATGTTTTCTTGAGGGTCTCCCCAATGAAAGGTGTGATGAGATTTGGGAAGAAGGGGAAGCTTAGTCCCAGATATGAGGGGCCCTTCGAGATCCTCGAGCGTGTTGGTGCAGTTGCATATCGGTTGGCCCTTCCGCCCAGTTTTCCAAATGTGCACCCCTATTTCAGGTTTCGATGCTCCGTAGATATCTTCATGATCCTTCGCATGCGATTCAGCACCCGACGATCCAGCTTGAGCGTGACCTTTCCTATGCAGAGCAGCCGGTGATGATCTTGGATCGACAAGTGAAGAAATTGAGGTCGAAAGAGATACCGTCCGTCAAGGTACTTTGGCGTGGTCCAAGCAGAGAGGAGGTCACTTGGGAGACCGAAACCGAGATGAGGAAGAGGTATCCCCACCTTTTTGAAGGTACGTGTAGTTAGATTTTGAAATTCGGGGACCGAATTTCTTTAAGGGGGGTAGATTGTAACACTTTGAATTTTCGTTAGAATGTTTTTCGTGATAATTAGTAATTATGAGTGTTATTATATATGTGTACATAGGATTATTAGTTATTTTAGTCGGGTTTACTAATTATATTTAGTCGTGTTAACAAATTGGAAAATTTTCCGTTTGTAATGTACACTTGTGCACTTAGCCATGTTGTGACCTAGGTTAAAGTGTTAACCATTTCATTCATTCTTGCATGGGTTATTGTTTTATCCCCACCATTTAATCATGTCATAACCCTCTTTATAATTCAAAATCCTAATAAAAAAAATGAAGCATGGTATTAGGTAGAAAATTGACTTTTGACCCCCATTTTCCTTCTCTTCTCTCTCTCTTTCCCCATCTCAGAATTTCTGCAACTTTCCAGCAGAAAAACCTTGCCTTTCTTCATCTTTTCTTCTCCTTTTCATTTCCCTTTGATCCCCAAACAAAACCCTACACAAATCAACACATTTCCTTCACAAAACCATGGAAAAGGAGGCTTTTTGGGGTGTTTGAAGGCAAATCTGCACACTTGAGGGAAGAGCTGGGACTTTTGGTGTTTTATAATGTTTTTAGAAGGTATTAACTCATGTTAGCACTCCTTTTCCTTAAAGTTGTAGCATTCCTTAGTAAAAATCATGTTTTGTGCATTTTAAGTGATATTAAAGGATATTTGTGATGCTTATGTTAGATTGGGGTTTTGTTGGCTTGGTTAACTCTATTTTGTGCTATTAGAGCTATTTAGGCCAGGTTTTGGGTTAAGTTTGCACAGAAATACCATAAAGTTTCATTATAGTGCAAAAAGTGTGGTTTTTTTTACTAGAAATAAGGCTCTGTAGGATCTGCTACTACCCGAGATGTTTCAGAGTGAAATTCAAATTACTGTAGCATACACAGGGGTTATAGAGTGCACACACAAAACCTGGGAGTCCCTCCCCCTACCCAGGCCGCCGAAATAAGCATTCTGGCCGCAATTTGCTGCCATATGGGGGTGTTTTGGGTTGGGGTTTGGGCCACTGGAGTTTGCTGCTATGTGGAGTGTTTTGGTATATCTATTTTTACAATATCTGTTCTGTAGCAAAATCTGGAGTAGATGTCACGTCCCGAAAGTAAGGAACAAGACCGGCACTTAAACTACGAACGTCTCGAGGCGTACGTAATCTAAGTAAACCGAAACCCCAGAAATCCAAACCAAGAAAAGTATTAGAGTGAAGGAAAACCAATTTAAAACAAGTAGTTTCAATAGCATAAGCCGAATTATGCGGGTTTCTAAAAACATCAAAAATTTCCTGAAAATTTCGGCAGAGTCTCCTTTGTAAATACTGGCCCCCAAACGGGATACAACATGAATAGTATACGAAATCAATAAAAATGCATCCCCAAGCGGGAGCTAACTCTTCGTCAATCGACGGTCACAACCACACAAGCAATATAATATAAAACGCCAACGGCGAGGATCAAATTTCAAAAGGGAACTCAAAACCACAAGAAAACCACAGAAATATAACGCGCGACTCTAAGGTCGAAGAAATAACATCACTGGTCTCTATCTCAAAATAAATACATGTTTGGTTGATGGAACTTCTAGATACAACTGAATAATAATATACAATATAGAATGATCGGTACGATACAAATAAACCCACCTACTAGAAAGTCACCCGAACGAAACTGTACCCGCAAAGCCGTAAAGAAACCTGTACGGCGAAACCTGCAAGAAACTGGGGCACAACGGGGGTGAGTTGCCAACTCGTGAATAGAAAAACATCTACGAATAGAAATCGCATGTATGACGCAAACCTAGGTCATACGATCAATATATATAATCCTCAAATAAAACCAGCAGTCTATAACAATGACTAGGGTAATATCTAACCCGGGTGTGATCTCATGTGCCCATGTCAGTGCCTCAGGTAGCAATATATCATATGAATGAGGTATGAATGCATGGAACAGAATAATGCTTTAATAAATCAGTGAGATTTCTGTATTTTAAAAGTGAGGTACCATAAATGAAATCAGCATAAAACAGTGCCCAGCATCGACACAAAACAAGTGTCCAAATATCTCGATATCTCTGTATCACAATCTCTGTATCTCAATATCTCAAAATCTCAATATCTCAATCACAATATCTAGGGCGCCGTCAATCCAGACCGGCCCCTACCATCCATCTAAAGACCACGACGGTATCCTCCGGATATCCGACGCGTCGGGTAATATCACCGGTCGGTAGTGCTCCCCTGCCAGGCTCAACGTCAACAACACGATCCTCTTGTCCCGGGATACCGCACCGGGCCCACCATATACCCGAAACGGTTCCTCCACTCCTCGAATCGGGTCTCGAAATCCATCAACAAACTCATGGTGGACGACTCATACATCATGGGAAAACCGCACTTTTTATTTTAAAAGAGAGAAAAGGTTTATTTATGTTTTTGCGGTTTTCCTCCAAATCCAGAAAATCTCATGGAAATCCGAATCCAAAACCTCAATAACACGTAAAATAGTGAATATGTGCATGAGAATCCATGAATGCGGCATAACAATGAATAACAGTATGCATGAAGTAGCAGGTAATAACTACAATCTCTAAACTAACATATAAGGCAAGTACGCTAATATCATGTCTAAACTATTAGCTAACAGGCTATGTCAAGCAATAATATTTTCTAAGGTGTACGTGACATGGCAATTACCGATGAAGATGTGTATGAGCCGGCAAGTAAGTGTACGTGGTACATACGCATCATCGGTAATGGTGCTGGTGTCCTAACAGCATGATATCAATAATGAAGTATGAAACATAATATAAGCATGCGATGCGAAGCGAACCACAATAATGAGCGGGAGCTGAATACTAGACGCAACTATAACTAATCTGCATTAATCTAATATAAGTCCTACAAATGGTGCCTTTTGAAATAACACGAATCATGGGGTTTTGAAAATAGGGGCTACGGTGTTTTTATGAAAAGATACGTCTTTTGAAATATCCGTAGGATCCCTTGGGCTGTCTTTTAAAATACCCACGATTCGTTAGTTTTTTGAAATAGGTAAGAATCGACTCTAATCTAACAACTAAACTAAACTAAAGGGCTAAGCTAACAAGCTGGACTACAGGTAAGGAAACCGCCTAACATCTGAGTCGATCCATATGCATACCTGTATATATATTAGTCGGTGATCCCGCCTCAATAATATCATATCCGATACCATATCTATAATCAGACATCCCAAGTCAAGAGTGCAGATCAATCATCAAGATATAGCTCGTACGTAAATCCGTCGTACGGCATCCCCAAATCTGGGTACGGGTCAACATCATATTCCTCATACTATTCCTCTGGTATCCTCTTTATCCAAGATCATTGTCTAGGGTACTGACCTATGTCTGGTACAATACTAATATCCTCAATATACTCATGATCTGACTACTGATCGATAATCTCGTACAAACCGATATCGTCAGCACATATCATCATCAAGGGGTATACATCGCTCGATACGGCCTAATATCAAAATCCTAGCATATCATGCCTCATATCACGATCACATGTCGACCATTTTATTTATAACACTATTCACCCATATCGCCTCCCTAAGATCCGCTATAACACCAGGACGTACCTCAAGTACGAATCCTGCCATATCACTGATATCACAACCACAAAACAAATCTCATCGACTCAGCTCAAACCCAAGTATCATCCTCAAATCCGTATGTGAACACATAGTCCCATACCCATGTGAACACATAACTATAAAGAATCCCATGAGCACATATAAATAGGAATGTATGCAAGTATGTATGTGTGTATGTGTAGTGCAACACTACCCTAGGGTTCGCAACACTAAAATAATCCAACACACCAATATCCATCCTAAACATCGTTATTAATCCCAAATAACATATAATAATTGTTGGTGTGTATACGCATCCGTATACACCACCACGGACTGCGGGGGTGCTATACGCCATCCACCCGACTTCTCCCCGTAGATATAAATCTACTCACCTGGTCCTCGCTAGCCGGTGCCGACGTCGCCACGCTCTTGCTTGTCGTCTCGAAGTCCACATGGGTTACCTACATATCATAACGCACCGTATCGCATTAAAATCCGACTCATGACCCAAAACGACACGTGAATCCCACATAGGTCAAAACCTATGGTTGCTTTCACAAATCAGCCCAAAAACTCTCGACGTCGGTGTACAAATGCCAGACCATCGAGAAAACCCCAAATACACTCATTTGCACATTCACGAACACTAATTTTAATATAAAATAGGTTAAAACTCACAAAAACCCCAATTTCACTTAAAAAGTCATTTTTCCGAAAATCTAGCAAGCACAAATCACCGTTTTAGCAGAAAACTTGATGTATAAACGAATCTAGCGGCTATAATACTTATTAAATATCTTAAATAAGTCATAAAAACAATTTCCACAATTTAATCTCATTAAATTCCATTAACCCCAAAATTCTAGTTTACAAAATACCCAATTTTTAACAATTTATAGCAAAAATGCACAAACAACAATTTAGCTAGGATTTTCATGAACTAAAGGCATTAAACCACTCAATATATTATCTATAATGACATGAAACCATAATTATAATTTAATCTAAAGCATTTAATAATTTTCCAAAACTCTAGTTAGCAAAATAACTTAATTAGGGCATTTTATAAGTAATGGTTTCGAATTAACAACTAAATTAGCTTTCTATTAAACTTAAGATGTTAATCCACATCACCAAACCATGCACAATTTATCACAACCCATTTCCCCAACAAAACCCTAACTTGAAATCTTTAATCATGCAATTAAACTCATCAAAAATCTAATTAAGCACTTAGTTAACTTAGATTAAAGCAACTTGATAACAAATTTTAACAAAAGCATGAGATTATACCTCCCATGATGAAATCAAGCTCAAGATCTAGCCTCCCAAAATGCCATTTTGATTCCTAGATCCATACTAGAATGGTCAAGTAAAAATGGGTAGGATTTAGATTTAGATTTTGTGGGCTTTATGTGTGATTTTTGTTGATTTTTTTGAAGGAAAAAGGAGGGAATTTGGGGAGGGCTGTTGCTGTTGAGGGGGAAGGGAAATCTCGTTCAGAATTTGGAGGGGATGGGTGAGGAGGAGAGAGAGTGAGGTGGAGAAGGTGAGGGAAAGTCAAAGTCCACCATTTTTCTTTTATCATTTTCTTTTCTTTTCTTAAGAAAGTGAGGTGATTGGAGAGAGAGGGAGAGGGAGGGCTGTCAAGGTGGGTCCGGCCATATGGGGAGGGGGGAGAGAGGGTGAGGTGTGGGTGTGTGGGTTAGGAAAAAGATAAATGCTAAACCCCAATTCCCATTAACACTAATTTCACCGAAAAAAGCCTTTTTCTTCGATATTTTCTAAATCGTTTTGGCAAACGATTTCGTTTCAAAAACCACATGATAAAATTTTATTTAATGGTTTATGATGCACAAAATTTGTTTCAACTCATTCCAATTTGTAATTTTCCCTAATTAAATATATTAGGGACGGCTTAAAATAATATTAAAATAATTAATTTCGGAAAAAAATTCAGAAAATTTGAAATTTCACCAGTGGCTCAATAAACACCAAATACTAGCAATTAAATAGCTAGAATATGTATATTTAATTTTATAATAAAGATATTTGCATTTTGACTTTTTACAGAAAACCACCTTATTTTACCGTTTTTTTCGAAATTTCACCGAAACGATTTTCAAAACGTTACAATCTTCCCCCCTTAAAGAAATTTGGTCCCCGAATTTAAATTAAAACTCCCTCCCAAATACTAAAATATTTCAGCCAAAACCATCAAATCGCCGGGGCTCCGAAATCATAAATACATAAACGCATCATAGCACAATGCATGCGCATGAGTAATGAGTAGATAACTCGAAATCAAAACTCCGTCAAGCATCCCGCAATCATCGGAGTCAAGGTGAAGACACGAATGCCAAATCTCAAGCAAGACCGATATGCTATAAATCGGAACTATACATGTAAATATCAGGGGGAAATGCATGCCAAATCCTTTAAGTTGCTGTGCAATGCACATAACACTGCACAGTGGCGGACGTCTATCATAAGAAAATAACTATATACATATATACCTTTATTTGAAATGTACGTTCCGCCGTTTTGGGAAACAATTTAGAAGGGTTTTTCCTTGTTTTAAACATTTCGCGTCATATCAGACATGTAGGTAAATACTGAGACTATAGCTCACTTTTTGGAATTCCCTTCAATAGCTATCAATGCATGCAAAATACATTCAGGTACTGTCCTCTGACTAGTCCTGCTTAGTACGAAAACACATCGCAATTATAATAAAAAAAACGTACTGCTCTATAAGAAATCAATCCCAAAATACGCGTATGAATACTACGTGCGTCTGGTGCGCACGACAATCAAAATCCATATACATGCCATACAAGTGCACAGAAACAAGATCTAAATGCATCAGGTGTGCACAAAGCATCTGTCGTAGGCAACGTGTGTGCCTGACAGCAAAATCAGGTGCATCTGACATGCACGAAAAAATCTCGATTTAGTGCATCTGGTGTGCACCAAAATCGCATCTCAAGACATGCGCTCAACATGCGCGAAAACCCAAAACCAGGGGCATCCATCATGCACGAAATCATGAAATCCAATATCAAGCGTCGAATATGCGCAAAATCAAATCAGGTGCATAAGGTGCACAAAACAAAAATCGAGTATCACAATCGAAATCGAAGTCCAGTACATCTAGGTGCACAAAAGGCGTATCACTGCACTGCAAGCATATATAAACTATACAGAGTGCAGGAACCAAATCGTGTGCGTGCATACGCACAAAATCAACTCAAATGTCTAAAACCGCAAAATCACAAACATGTGAAACCAAAGCAAGAAAACGATATCAAGTGCAACACTGTGCAAAAATCGTAAATACTCAGCAGGTGCAACCATGGTCCATGAAGACAAATATCATGAAACTCAATCATCAAAGTAAATCATGAGAATAAATCGCCCAAAATACGCAAATCAAGTATGGTGGAATAGTTCCGCTCAAGCACATCCTCTAAGAATCTCTGGCCAACTGCCGTGGTCACTCATAGCATGTCTCGTCGACGATCCTGAACTCTGGCCTGCCGGTGTGCATAACATGACCACTACTGGGTCCAAGTCTTCTCGTAATTTATTCCAAAAAGGTCCTATCGAGATCTCTCCCAAATCTCGTCTCTGTCGGACTGTCCGGAAGTCATCGTCCCTTACTAGATCTGTTCTCGTTCTGGAACGGCTGCATACTCAACGCGACTCCTTCTGGAAGGTATATCCAAGTACAATGCCTCGGCATACGTATCGTATCTCTGATGTCGGCGGAGTGGAACATCATTTCATCTAGATCTGGTACGAACCTCTTACTTCACCTTTCTCTAATGTCGACCGCTTCGGACTCGTCTCGTCGTGGCTGCATGGACTGAGCTCCAACGGCTATCCTCGTATCGGGAGTCTCCCAAGAAATGCATCTCACCACCTAGCATCCGAATTAAGTCAAGCCATCCGATCGAGTCGTCAAAACCTCATAATCCCCCAAGAGCTCAACATCTTGGGCACAGTTTAATAGTATCGAGTACATACCACAGCATCGGTGGTCCAACCGTAGAAGGGCAAACCCAAGGCTCACTAATGGCGCCGTAGAACTGCCGCAAACCCGAAGGTTCAAAGGCTTTCACACGGTCATTAAGCGCAAGCGGTCAGCTAAACGTAACAGCCACCCAGGTATTGAGCACTCAGAAGATCAACAAGCAAGCCTGTACATTCTCCTGTGAATCCAGTCAGTAACACTCCCGTATAGTCCGGTCTCTTCGTCTGATATGTCGCATATCTCGCCTAGGGGTGGAAAACGTCAGACCCCAATAGGTTGATAAGTCATGTCGATATGAAGTGCATAACAGTTCGAGAAACTACTGATAACACTTACCAGTAAATCTCAGCAACCCTGGCCAGGGATTTCCAGTTATAGCCAATCGAACATAGCGCAACATCAACTCCCTATACCGGGAGAGACGAATCCCCTCCTATCGCTCATTGCCTCCATGTGATTCGGGACTGTCCCCAAAAGCCACCTTTTTGCACGCCCTCTTGGACGTGGTATGATGGAAATCAAAGCATAGTGGGAATCACACAAGACTCTATGACGATCTCGGGTCTACTCTGTACCAGTGTCACCAGAGAACTGCCATCTGACGTGAGGTATTATACCATCTAGAAGTTCTCAGCGAGTCCGTCCAGTGTACCTAGTCACCACTGAGCACCCGTATACCCTCTCTGATGTCAAACAACAATGGATATGAGATCATCCATCGCCCATCATATAGGTCAAGAAGCGCATATGCTAGTCTACTCTGGAGTATCGATGCCCTGTCTCGGTACTCCCACGACTTGGAACATTTGAAGGATGTACTTGGCGACTACACTGTCCTCACTAATATGATCCGCATCATAGTCCTGGTAGTCATGTACTCATCCTAAGTGCTGTATCAACAGGTAACATAGAGACAATCAGAGTACATGTTAAGATAAAGAGCAACCAGATAGCGTACTATCATGTTAAGAAAGAAAGTCCTCCCTATATATGTCCAAGCATCCACTACAATATACATCGTATGTATAGTAATGTAACATCTCAAAAATTAATAATAATAATAATAAAATAATATTTTTGGGAATTTTTATAAATTAATATTATTTTATTGAATATTATAATGTTTTGGGATTATTAAATACAAATAAATGGTAAAAATTTTAGAAAAATTACGGAAAATTCTAAAATAGGATAATTTATAGAATTATGCCATTTTAAAGTTTTTAAGATTAATTAGATGCTAATCTAGTGCTAATCGCGATTAAAAAATCGCTAATCGGTTTTTAGCATTTTTGTGCAAAACATGCACATATCATTTTTTTCACACTTGTGCATTTTCTATCATGTTATTTGGGGTTACTATTCTAGTGAGAAGGTTTTGGAGAAAAGGGAAAAAGAAAAAGGAAAAGAAATTGGAAAAGGGAATAAAATATGAAGCATGGTGTGAGGGAGAGAGAGGTATGGCCTTCTTTGACCAAGACTTAGCCATCTCCTTCATTTCCTTCACTCATTTCTCTCTCCCTCTTCTTGCTTGCTGCTGCTGCTCCTGCACCTCACTTTCCCTCCCCTCTTCAAGATCCAAAACACTTCTAAAACTACACCAAAACCCAATCTCCATTTCAATAAATGTGTGCACAAGCTCGAGACCTACATGATGGACCAAGAAAGCATGGATTTTGGCCACTAGGGGGCAACTCAAGAAAATTCTTGAGTTGGCAAATGAGGTAAATTCTGGACCATTAGCTTAATTCTAGCTTTTCCTTTAACCCCATGTTAAGATTAAATCGATATTGTGTGATATTATGGACTTGATGAAAACCTAGTTAGGGTTTGAGAGAAACTTGTCTTGTATTGGGAAATTAAGCTTAGTTGAGGTTATATAAACTCCATAGTGCCTAAATTGAGACCCTAACCTAAAGCCTAAAACCAGAATACGGATTTTAGAAACCGATATCGAAAAATTTGTGAAATCTGTGAAGGTTATTTGGGATCTTCTTTTACCCCGAGACTCCTAAAATAATATTGAGTGCACAGTGATATGTGCAGGCACCCTGGAAGCTATCACCAAGACCCCAACACCTAACTCTTTTCCATGGCCGCCAATTTAACCCAATTGGCCGCAATTTGCGGCTCGACCAGCACCAATCTGTGTCATTTTGGTTCTGCAGCTCCTACATGTATAGATTGGACCCCTGGTATATATAGATTTGTATAAAGTGACCTAGGGTGAAATCTGGGACATATTTCCTAAGTTGCTGTTTTGGATTCGTGTTTCCGTATTCCGTATTTTAATTCTGAAATTGTGGATTTTGTTTTGCCTCGACTATTTGGCTTTTATACGACGATATAGAGGATTTATTGATGGTTTTGAAGGCGTGCCATAGGTTCTCACCTATAGGCCCCTTATCGTATCGTTTTGGATTTTATGTGCCGTTTTAGCTTGGTTTTGGTTTTAATTGCGTATATACTATACTTGCTGTGTAGGTACCCCATGAAGACTTCGGGACGACAAGAAAGCGCGTGGCGACGTCGACAAATGAAGACCCAATGTAAGTAGATTATATCTACAGGGGGAAGTCGGGTGGATGGCGTATAGCACCCCCGCAGTCCGTAGTTAGTATACTATGTATATTAGATGATGATAGTTATTTTGTGTCATGGTCCTTGTGTTAGATGTTTTATGGTTAGTTAGGGTTAGAAGTAACTAGGGTAGTTCCTAGTCACGAACCCTAGGATAGATTTATACCCACGCACTCATACTTACATATTCCTTATATTTACACTGGGTTGATGATATTTGATGACATTGGAGATGAGTCGATAATATTGGGCCTTGTGCCGCAAGATAGGTGATTTGATATGATGTTATTTGGAATATGACATGTGATTCTTGCGGGCTTGGAATGCGTGTTTACCCCCGCAATCATACTTATAGATGGTATCAGTTGTACTAGACTTAGAGTAGTACCCCAGATCGTGCGATATGATGATAGTGATACCTGATATCTGATGAGAGGAATGTGATACTGACCCCTACCCAACTATTGGGATGCCGTACGATGATTTACCGTACGAGCTTTACACTGATGATAGATCCGCACTCATGACTTGAGGAGGTCATATGATATATTGTATCGTACGCGATACTACTGAGGCGGGATCACCGACTATATATATATACATATCGACTCAGATTTAGGTGGTTTCCATACCCCTCCCGATTGACCGGATGCTTAGATCAGTAGTTTGCATAGTAGATGTTAGACTAGACCCGAGTCGTACCTATTTCAAAAACTACGAATCAGGAATATCTTAAAGACAAACAAAGGGATTCTACGGATACTTTAAAAGGTGTACCTTTTCTTAAAAACACCGTAGCCCTGATTTTACTAAAAACCCCGATTCGTCTTATTTCAAAAGGCATAACTGCATGATACATACATATTGATGTAGTTTCTTCACTGGAGGTGTTGATTATTTGATTCCCCATATTCACGCTATTCATATTGCCTGCATATGTTATTGCTATACTGTTATCATGCTGTTAGGACACCAGCACCATTATCGATGATGCGTATGTTCCACGTACACCATTTGCTGGCTCACACACTTCATCATCGATAATTGCCATGCCACTACACTGTAGTACTGTTGCATTCATGATATGATTCCTGCATGGCACATTGTACGCATATACCTGTACACAAACATATATGATTCTGACTTGTTTAGAGATTTGGGAACCGCAAGATACCCTTTAAAACTGATCCATTTTAAAAGAGCGGCTTTCCCAATATGTGCATGTCACTTTTCCGTATTTCATGATATATTGATATGCTTACATGCTTTTATATGTTGCATACATCATGTTTTCTGATCATTCGCATTGAGATATGTTGCTTCCATGATATTTCTGGATTTGGGAACCGTGGATATTTCAACTGAGAATATGTATTGTTTTTGAAAACCCGGTTTCCCTTGATATGATATTTCAGTGCGTCCACCATGTGTTTTCTCGGTTCTGAGAGTGGCATATGAAACCCGATTCGAGGAGCGGTAGGCACCGTCTGCGGGTACATGGTGGACCCGGTAAGGTACCCCGGGGCAAGAAGACTCGTATATGTTATACGGTGAGCCTGGCAAGGGAGCACTACCTACCGGTGATAGTATTCGGACTCGGCGGTTATCGTGGGGATACCGACCGGAGTATGTACGTATAGATACGCCGAAGTTCGAGGGTCGAAGCTGGGCACTCGGGTTTTCGAGACAGCGTATGATACATACCTATCAGGGCCAGTCTTGGTGACAACGCCTGATAGACGAGGATTTACGTGTCGTTGCTAGGCACAGATTTCATGATGTTTTATGATATTTCCATGATTGCTTATATCCTCATATTTCCATGCATATGTATTACGATATTTACATGCATGAGGCTTATTGTCATTGGGTGACAGGTGGACGGGATCCATACTTATACAGACATTGATCACATATAGACCGGTTTTACATTGATCATACTTCATTGTATATATAACAGGGTTCGAGGGCGCTGTTATATATACCCTTACACCAATATTAGTGGTATGGGACGCTAATATATGTGTATTGACCTTCATTTGATGCTTCATCATATTTACTTCATGCAGCATACCTTACATTCATGACATGTTATTACCTGAGTTTTTGGCACTACATACATGTTTAGAGGTTACTTTGCCACCTTATCATGCTTCAGACGTATTTTTGAAGTTTACTTTATCTTGATCGTATTGACCTAGGTTTATGTCTTGCATTCGGTTTCTGCTTGTAGATATTTCTATTCACGACTTGGCAACTCACCCCCGTTGTGTCACAGTTCTTGCAGGTTTTGCCGTACAGGTTTCATTGCGGCATTTCTGGCACACTACTTCCTTGCGGGTGAATTACTTTTGGTAGGTGAATTCTTTTGCATCAAGAACCACCATTGTATTTATTTTATCCATTGTATCTAGAATTTCCATCAACCAAAACTGTATATTGTTTCAGACTTAGACATTAGTGTTGTATTATTTCGACCTTAGAGTCGCGCTTAGTAGTGTTGCGGTTTTTTCATGCTTTTGAGCTTTCTTTTGGGTTTTGATCCTCGCCACTGGGCGTTGTATATTATATTGTTGTGTGGTTGTGACCGTCTTTGACGAAGAGCTAGCTCCCGCTTGGGGATGCCCTTTATCATTGCTTATATATTGCTATTCTTGTTGCACCCCGTTCGGGGCCAGTTTTTACAAAAGAAACTCTGGCGAAATTTTTAGAAAAGACTTTACTTTTTAAATCCATTTTCGTCTTAGTTATTTTAAAACCTTGACTTCAAACATTTTTTCCTTACTTCCTAAAAACAAATTTTCATATTTACTCTTAAAATGGTCTTAGATTTCTGGGCTTTTGGCTTACTTGGATCAGATGGAGTCCTATAGACTTCATATGGTTCAGGTGCCAGTCTCGTGCTCTTTTCAGGTCGTGACAAAGTTGGTATCAGAGCGCTAGGTTGACCTTGGTTCGAGTCTAAGTTTGACTATGTGGAGCCTAGGGCGTCTATATATATACGGAACTTAGGCTTGACCTTACGGAACTTAGACTTGGTCGAGGGGGTGCTAGACCCGAACTTTCTTCGCGTAGGATGACCCTTGGTGGATGGAACAGGTGACTAAAGTAGAGTGACGTACCGTTGGTATGTTCCGCGGCATACTTACGACACGCCACTCCGCTTAAGAAACCTTAGGATGGACATTTCCTTGCATAGTATTATATTCATTCCTGAACTATCTTCATCGCTACTGGTTATGATTTTGCTGCTACGATCACACGGGCAGAGAGAGCTACGGCTAGAGTTGCGTCAGCATGAGCTCGTCGTGGACGAGGACTGACCAGTGCGTGATTTCAGAGACTTACGATTGCATTGAGAGGCGTCGTCTAGTTGTGTTCTCGCGCCATGAGCATTTGATGGACCACCTTTACGAGATTTCTCGGACGTGCCAATTGGTACCAGAGGAGCAGGCTACTGTTAGAGGCCAGCCAGATGTGATGACCATTGATATATCGCTTATTCAGGTTGATGGAGGCGATGTTCAGTGTACAGACAAATGGGCCAGTTATTGCTGCGATCGATGAGATATCGCCCCAGATGATGGAGCTATTGCAGTACAAGATTGTACTTGGAGATATGTTGGAAGGTCGCTAGTCACTTAAGGATAGATGACTAGGACATGTGGTTCGTTCGTTTACCGATGCGAGGTCATCAGATAGATTGTTTCCAGGTAGAGACGACTTCACGCAGGTTCGTTGAGAGTCGATAGAGACGATCGAATGTCAGGAATCCATTTTCGAAGTTTAAAGTATACGGAAAGACATGCAGGTGATTCTATGGACCCTCTAGAAGAAAGAAACCCTAACTCGACTTAATGACCTTGTGAAAGACTTTGAACCTTGGGGTTTGCGGCGGTTCCGCGGCGCCATTAGTGAGGCTTGGGTTTGCCCTTCTACGACTGGACCACCGACGTTGTGGCATGTACACGATACTATTAAACTGTACCCATGATGTGATCTCTTGGGGGATTATGAGGTTCTGACGAGTCGATCGAACAATTCGACATCATTCGGACATCATGTGATGGGATGCATTGCTTGGGATACTCCAGATACGAGGATAGCCGTTGGAGCATTGTCCATGCAGCCATGATGAGACGAGTCCGGATCAGTCGACATTGACGCAGAGTGAGGAAAAGAGTTCGCAAGATATTTCGAAGAGATGACGTCCCACTCCGCTGACATCAGAGATGTTATACGCACCCAGAGGCGTGGTATATGGATATATCTTCCGGAAAGAAGCGCGATAAGTATGCAGCCGTTCCGGAACAAGATTTTGCTTCAGCATTGGATGATGACTTCCGGGCAATTCGGCAGAAGTGAGATTTGAGAAAGACCTCGACAGGACCTTTCTGGAACATTGTATGAGAAGACCTAGACCTAGGAGTGATCATATTGCACACACCCAGCAGGCCAACGTTCGGCATCGTCGACGAGATAGTGGACCAGGTTCGGATAAAGGACCTCACCCAGTTGCGTGCGAGTTGATCGAGGACGGACGAGTACTGAGTTTTCCTCCGTTGATTGCGACGCGTTCCCGAGGACCAGTTCGGCCAGACATCTTCTACAGGATGATGAAGCTACAGAGTACGCGGTTTCGAGTCCGTGCGAGAGACTTCGGATGGATCATAGCTGAGAACTTTGCAGTGCGCAGATAGAGACGTGACGTCGCAAGACGATGATACAGACAAGCGGGACAAGAGGTTCGTGCGAGACGCTGACGCGCTGTCTTTACTTCCTGTCGAGACCAGAAGCCCGATATGCTTGCAGAGGCATTAGGATGAGACCAGTTTCCGGGAAATGTTGTACTGAGGACACGGATGTCTATCAAGCGAGAAGAGATAGTGCAAGAGAGCTAGCCTCCGTACAGTTCGGCTTAGGCAAGATCGGAAGAGACTTTGAGCAGGATTCCTTCCGGGACATTGCTGCAATGATGTTTGCACCCAATCTGAGGTGGGATGTGCATTCAGAGAGCCAGAGGCCGACGCCAGTGACATACTGCTTTACGAGTGGTCGTGAGGATTGACCGAGAGATGACCAGAGAAGTGCCAGAACGGAATCGTCCCCGTTAGCACACCTGACAGGGCCGATGAGCAGATTGATTGGGAGATTGGTAATCCCCAGAGAAGATAAGGACCCAGAGTCAAAGGACGCCAGACCGTGAGCAAGAGGTAAGTAGATATCTTGCGCTGCTACTATTGGATGCACCGACAGCTTCTTGACCTTGAAGGAGGAACTACCGACGACGGTATCTAGGATTTGTGATTTTATGATTCGATTATCACGTATCCGTCATTTTGGATTTCGGTATTTTGGGCATTCTGTTTGCATGATTTAGTTTTGATGACTGAGTTTCATGATATTTGTTTCATGCACCCACTGGATATCTATATTTTGCGCATAGCTATTACATTTGAGGTATTGATTGTGATTTCACGCCTATCTTATGCAGTGATTTGATTTACACTTCCAACATAGTTTTCATGCACCTTTAGTGTTTTGGTATACGATTCTGGTGCACACCAGATGCACTGAATCGGGATTCTTCATGCATGTCACATGCACCTGATTTTGCTGTCAGGCACACACGTTGCCTATGACAGATGTTTCGTGCACACCAACTGCACCTAGATGTTGTTTTGTGTCCACATATGGATTTTGATTCCTTGCGCACCAGACGCATAGGATATTCTTATATATATATACATTTTGTGGATTGATTGTAGTAGAGCAGTACACTTTGATGATATTCGCTATGTATTGATGTTTCGGAACCCGGACAAATTCGACTTTTATTGAAATGTTTTTGTATCTGGGGGTTTAAATTTAAAATTCGGGGACCGAATTTCTTTAAGGGGGGAAGATTGTAACATCTCAAAAATTAATAATAATAATAAAATATTATTTTTGGGAATTTTTATAAATTAATATTATTTTATTGAATATTTTAATGTTTTGGGATTATTAAATACAAATAAATGGTAAAAATTTTAGAAAAATTACGGAAAATTCTAAAATAGGATAATTTATAGAATTATGCCATTTTTAAGTTTTTGTGATTAATTAGATGCTAATCTAGTGCTAATCGCGATTAAAAAATCGCTAATCGGTTTTTAGCATTTTTGTGCAAAACATTCACATATCACTTTTTTCACACTTGTGCATTTTCTATCATGTTATTTGGGGTTACTATTCTAGTGAGAAGGTTTTGGAGAAAAGGAAAAATAAAAAGGAAAAGAAATTGGAAAAGGGAATAAAATATGAAGCATGGTGTGAGAGAGAGAGAGGTATGGCCTTCTTTGACCAAGACTTAGCCATCTCCTTCATTTCCTTCACTCATTTCTCTCTCCCTCTTCTTGCTTGCTGCTGCTGCTCCTGCACCTCACCTTCCCTCCCCTCTTCAAGATCCAAAACACCTCTAAAACTACACCAAAACCCAATCTCCATTTCAATAAATGTGTGTACAAGCTCGAGACCTACACGATGGACCAAGAAAGCATGGATTTTGGCCACTAGGGGGCAACTCAAGAAAATTCTTGAGTTGCCAAATGAGGTAAATTCTGGACCATTAGCTTAATTCTAGCTTTTCCTTTAACCCCATGTTAAGATTAAATCGATATTGTGTGATATTATGGACTTGATGAAAACCTAGTTAGGGTTTGAGAGAAACTTGTCTTGTATTGGGAAATTAAGCTTAGTTGAGGTTATATAAACACCATAGTGCCTAAATTGAGACCCTAACCTGAAGCCTAAAACCAGAATACAGATTTTAGAAACCGATATCGGAAAATTTGTGAAATCTGTGAAGGTTATTTGGGATCTGCTTTTACCCCGAGACTCCTAAAATAATATTGAGTGCACAGTGATATGTGCAGGCACCCTGGAAGCTATCACCAAGACCCCAACCCCTAACTCTTTTCCATGGCCGCCAATTTAACCCAATTGGCCGCAATTTGCGGCCCGACCAGCACCAATCTGTGTCGTTTTTGTTCTGCAGCTCCTACATGTATAGATTGGACCCTTGGTATATATAGATTTGTATAAAGTGACCTAGGGTGAAATCTGGGACATATTTCCTAAGTTGCTGTTTTGGATTCGTGTTTCCGTATTCCGTATTTTAATTCTGAAATTGTGGATTTTGTTTTGCCTCGACTATTTGTCGTTTATACGACGATATAGAGGATTTATTTGATGGTTTTGAAGGCGTGCCATAGGTTCTCACCTATAGGCCCCTTATCGTATCGTTTTGGATTTCATGTTTCGTTTTAGCTTGGATTTTGTTTTAATTGCGTATATACGATACTTGCTGTGTAGGTACCCCATGAAGACTTCGGGACGACAAGAAAGCGCGTGGCGACGTCGACAAGTGAAGACCCAATGTGAGTAGATTATATCTACAGGGGGAAGTCGGGTGGATGGCGTATAGCACCCCCGCAGTCCGTAGTTAGTATACTATGTATATTAGATGATGATAGTTATTTTGTGTCGTGGTCCTTGTGTTAGATGTTTTATGGTTAGTTAGGGTTAGAAGTAACTAGGGTAGTTCCTAGTTACGAACCCTAGGATAGATTTATACCCACGCACTCACACTTACATATTCCTTATATTTACACTGGGTTGATGATAATTGATGACATTGGAGAAGAGTCGATGATATTGGGCCTTGTGCCGCAAGATAGGTGATTTGATATGATGTTATTTGGAATATGACATGTGATTCTTGCGGGCTTGGAATGCGTGTTTACCCCCGCAATCATACTTATAGATGGTATCAGTTGTACTAGACATAAAGTAGTACCCCAGATCATGCGATATGATGATAGTGATACCTGATATCTGATGAGAGGAATGTGATACTGACCCCTACCCAACTATTAGGATGTCGTACGATGATTTACCGTACGAGCTTTACACTGATGATAGATCCGCACTCATGACTTGAGGAGGTCATATGATATATTGTATCGTACGCGATACTACTGAGGCGGGATCACCGACTATATATATATACATATCGACTCAGATTTAGGTGGTTTCCATACCCCTCCCAATTGACCGGATGCTTAGATCAGTAGTTTGCATAGTAGATGTTAGACTAGACCCGAGTCGTACCTATTTCAAAAACTACGAATCAGGAATATCTTAAAGACAAACAAAGGGATTCTACGGATACTTTAAAAGGTGTACCTTTTCTTAAAAACACCGTAGCCCTGATTTTACTAAAAACCCTGATTCGTCTTATTTCAAAAGGCATAACTGCATGATACATACATATTGATGTAGTTTCTTCACTGGAGGTGTTGATTATTTGATACCGCATATTCACGCTATTCATATTGCCTGCATATGTTATTGCTATACTGTTATCATGCTGTTAGGACACCAGCACCATTATCGATGATGCGTATGTTCCACGTACACCATTTGCCGGCTCACACACTTCATCATCGATAATTGCCATGCCACTACACTGTAGTACTGTTGCATTCATGATATGATTCCCGCATGGAACATTGTACGCATATACCTGTACACAAACATATATGATTCTGACTTGTTTAGAGATTTGGGAACCGCAAGATACCCTTTAAAACTGATCCATTTTAAAAGAGCGGCTTCCCCAATATGTGCATGTCACTTTTCCGTATTGCATGATATATCGATATGCTTACATTCTTTTATATGTTGCATACATCATGTTTTCTGATCATTCGCATTGAGATATGTTGTTTCCATGATATTTCTGGATTTGGGAACCGTGGCTATTTCAACTGAGAATATGTATTGTTTTTGAAAACCCGGTTTCCCTTGATATGATATTTCAGTGCGTCCACCATGTGTTTTCTCGGTTCTGAGAGTGGCATATGAAACCCGATTCGAGGAGCGGTAGGCACCGTCTGCGGGTACATGGTGGACCCGGTAAGGTACCCCGGGGCAAGAAGACTCTTATATGTTAGACGGTGAGCCTGGCAGGGGAGCACTACCTACCGGTGATAGTATTCGGACTCGGCGGTTATCGTGGGGATACCGACCGGAGTATGTACGTATAGATACGCCGAAGTTCGAGGGTCGAAGCTGGGCACTCGGGTTTTCGAGACAGCGTATGATACGTACCTATCAGGGCCAGTCTTGGTGACAACGCCTGATAGACGAGGATTTACGTGCCGTTGCTAGGCACAGATTTCATGATGTTTTATGATATTTCCATGATTGCTTATATCCTCATATTTCCATGCATATGTATTACGATATTTACATGCATGAGGCTTATTGTCATTGGGTGACAGGTGGACGGGATCCATACTTATACAAACATTGATCATATATAGACCGGTTTTACATTGATCATACTTCATTGTATATATAACAGGGTTCGAGGGCGCTGTTATATATACCCTTACACCAATATTAGTGGTATGGGACGCTAATATATGTGTATTGACCTCCATTTGATGCTTCATCATATTTACTTCATGCAGCATACCTTACATTCATGACATGTTATTACCTGAGTTTTTGGCACTACATACATGTTTAGAGGTTACTTTGCCACCTTATCATGCTTCAGACGTATTTTTGAGGTTTACTTTATCTTGATCGTATTGACCTAGGTTTATGTCTTGCATTGGGTTTCTGCTTGAAGATATTTCTATTCACGAGTTGGCAACTCACCCCCGTTGTGCCACAGTTCTTGCAGGTTTTGCCGTACAGGTTTCATTGCGGCATTTCTGGCACACTACTTCCTTGCGGGTGAATTGCTTTTGGTAGGTGGATTCTTTTGCATCAAGAACCACCATTGTATTTATTTTATCCATTGTATCTAGAATTTCCATCAACCAAAACTGTATATTGTTTCAGACTTAGACATTAGTGTTGTATTATTTCGACCTTAGAGTCGCGCTTAGTAGTGTTGCGGTTTTTTCATGCTTTTGAGCTTTCTTTTGGGTTTTGATCCTCGCCACTGGGCGTTGTATATTATATTGTTGTGTGGTTGTGACCGTCTTTGACGAAGAGCTAGCTCCCGCTTGGGGATGCCCTTTATCATTGCTTATATATTGCTATTCTTGTTGCACCTCGTTCGGGGCCAGTTTTTACAAAAGAAACTCTGCCGAAATTTTTAGAAAAGACATTACTTTTTAAATCCATTTTCGGCTTAGTTATTTAAAAACCTTGACTTCAAACATGTTTTTCCTTACTTCCTAAAAACAAATTTTCATATTTACTCTTAAAATGGTCTTAGATTTCTGGGCTTTTGGCTTACTTGGATCAGATGGAGTCCTATAGACTTCATATGGTTCAGGTGCCAGTCTCGTGCTCTTTTCAGGTCGTGACAAAGTTGGTATCAGAGCGCTAGGTTGACCTTGGTTCGAGTCTAAGTTTGACTATGTGGAGCCTAGGGCGTCTATATATATACGGAACTTAGGCTTGACCTTACGGAACTTAGACTTGGTCGAGGGGGTACTAGACCCGAACTTTCTTCGCGTAGGATGACCCTTGGTGGATGGAACAGGTGACTAAAGTAGAGTGACGTACCGTTGGTATGTTCCGCGGCATACTTACGACACGCCACTCCGCTTAAGAAACCTTAGGATGGACATTTCCTTGCATAGTATTATATTCATTCCTGAACTATCTTCATCGCTACTGGTTATGATTTTGCTGCTACGATCACACGGGCAGAGAGAGCTACGGCTAGAGTTGCGTCAGCATGAGCTCGTCGTGGACGAGGACTGACCAGTGCGTGATTTCAGAGACTTACGATTGCATTGAGAGGCGTCGTCTAGTTGTGTTCTCGCGCCATGAGCATTTGATGGACCACCTTTACGAGATTTCTCGGACGTGCCAATTGGTACCAGAGGAGCAGGCTACTGTTAGAGGCCAGCCAGATGTGATGACCATTGATATATCGCTTATTCAGGTTGATGGAGGCGATGTTCAGTGTACAGACAAATGGGCCAGTTATTGCTGCGATCGATGAGATATCGCCCCAGATGATGGAGCTATTGCAGTACAAGATTGTACTTGGAGATATGTTGGAAGGTCGCTAGTCACTTAAGGATAGATGACTAGGACATGTGGTTCGTTCGTTTACCGATGCGAGGTCATCAGATAGATTGTTTCCAGCTAGAGACGACTTCACGCAGGTTCGTTGATAGTCGATTGAGACGATCGAATGTCAGGAATCCATTTTCGAAGTTTAAAGTATACGGAAAGACATGCAGGTGATTCTATGGACCCTCTAGAAGAATGAAACCCTAACTCGACTTAATGACCGTGTGAAAGCCTTTGAACCTTGGGGTTTGCGGCGGTTCCGCGGCGCCATTAGTGAGGCTTGGGTTTGCCCTTCTACGACTGGACCACCGACGCTGTGGCATGTACTCGATACTATTAAACTGTACCCATGATGTGATCTCTTGGGTGATTATGAGGTTCTGACGAGTCGATCGGATGATTCGACATCATTCGGACATCATGTGATGGGATGCATTGCTTGGGATACTCCAGATACGAGGATAGCCGTTGGAGCATTGTCCATGCAGCCATGATGAGACGAGTCCGGATCAGTCGACATTGACGCAGAGTGAGGAAAAGAGTTCGCAAGATATTTCGAAGAGATGACGTCCCACTCCGCTGACATCAGAGCTGTTATACGCACCCAGAGGCATGGTATATGGATATATCTTCCGGAAAGAAGCGCGATAAGTATGCAGCCGTTCCGGAACAAGATTTTGCTTCAGCATTGGATGATGACTTCCGGGCAATTCGGCAGAAGTGAGATTTGAGAAAGACCTCGACAGGACCTTTCTGGAACATTGTATGAGAAGACCTAGACCTAGAAGTGATCATATTGCACACACCCAGCAGGCCAACGTTCGGCATCGTCGACGAGATAGTGGACCAGGTTCGGATAAAGGACCTCACCCAGTTGCGTGCGAGTTGATCGAGGACGGACGAGTACTGAGTTTTCCTCCGTTGATTGCGACGCGTTCCCGAGGACCAGTTCGGCCAGACATCTTCTACAGGATGATGAAGCTACAGAGTACACGGTTTCGAGTCCGTGCGAGAGTCTTCGGATGGATCATAGCTGAGAACTTTGCAGTGCGCAGATAGAGACGTGACGTCGCAAGACGATGATACAGACAAGCGGGACAAGAGGTTCGTGCGAGACGCTGACGCGCTGTCATTACTTCCTGTCGAGACCAGAAGCCTGATATGCTTGCAGAGGCATTAGGATGCGACCAGTTTCCTGGAAATGTTGTACTGAGGACACGGATGTCTATCAAGCGAGAAGAGATAGTGCAAGAGAGCTAGCCTCCGTACAGTTCGGCTTAGGCAAGATCGGAAGAGACCTTGAGCAGGATTCCTTCCGGGACATTGCTGCAATGATGTTTGCACCTAATCTGAGGTGGGATGTGCATTCAGAGAGCCAGAGGCCGACGCCAGTGACATACTGCTTTACGAGTGGTCGTGAGGATTGACCGAGAGATGACCAGAGAAGTGCCAGAACGGAATCGTCCCCGTTAGCACACCTGACAGGGCCGATGAGCCGATTGATTGGGAGATTGGCAATCCCCAGAGAAGATAAGGACCCAGAGTCAAAGGACGCCAGACCGTGAGCAAGAGGTAAGTAGATATCTTGCGCTGCTACTATTGGATGCACCGACAGCTTCTTGACCTTGAAGGAGGAACTACCGACGACGGTATCTAGGATTTGTGATTTTGTGATTCGATTATCACTTATCCGTCATTTTGGATTTCGGTATTTTGGGCATTCTGTTTGCATGATTTTGTTTTGATGACTGAGTTTCATGATATTTGTTTCATGCACCCACTGGATATCTATATTTTGCGCATAACTATTACATTTGAGGTATTGATTGTGATTTCACGCCTATCTTATGCAGTGATTTGATTTACACTTCCAACATAGTTTTCATGCACCTTTAGTGTTTTGGTATACGATTCTGGTGCACACCAGATGCACTGAATCGGGATTCTTCATGCATGTCACATGCACCTGATTTTGCTGTCAGGCACACACGTTGCCTATGACAGATGTTTCGTGCACACCAACTGCACCTAGATGTTGTTTTGTGTCCACATATGGATTTTGATTCCTTGCGCACCAGACGCATAGGATATTCTTATATATATATACATTTTGTGGATTGATTGTAGTAGAGCAGTACACTTTGATGATATTCGCTATGTATTGATGTTTCGGAACCCCGACAAATTCGACTTTTATTGAAATGTTTTTGTATCTGGGGGTTTAAATTTAAAATTCAGGGACCGAATTTCTTTAAGGGGGGAAGATTGTAACATCTCAAAAAATAATAATAATAATAAAATATTATTTTTGGGAATTTTTATAAATTAATATTATTTTATTGAATATTTTAATGTTTTGGGATTATTAAATACAAATAAATGGTAAAAATTTTAGAAAAATTACGGAAAATTCTAAAATAGGATAATTTATAGAATTATGCCATTTTTAAGTTTTTGTGATTAATTAGATGCTAATCTAGTGCTAATCGCGATTAAAAAATCGCTAATCGGTTTTTAGCATTTTTGTGCAAAACATGCACATATCACTTTTTTCACACTTGTGCATTTTCTATCATGTTATTTGGGGTTACTATTCTAGTGAGAAGGTTTTGGAGAAAAGGGAAAAAGAAAAAGGAAAAGGAATTGGAAAAGGGAATAAAATATGAAGCATGGTGTGAGAGAGAGAGAGGTATGGCCTTCTTTGACCAAGACTTAGCCATCTCCTTCATTTCCTTCACTCATTTCTCTCTCGCTCTTCTTGCTTGCTGCTGTTGCTCCTGCACCTCACTTTCCCTCCCCTCTTCAAGATCCAAAACACCTCTAAAACTACACCAAAACCCAATCTCCATTTCAATAAATGTGTGCACAAGCTCGAGACCTACACGATGGACCAAGAAAGCATGGATTTTGCCCACTAGGGGGCAACTCAAGAAAATTCTTGAGTTGCCAAATGAGGTAAATTCTGGACCATTAGCTTAATTCTAGCTTTTCCTTTAACCCCATGTTAAGATTAAATCGATATTGTGTGATATTATGGACTTGATGAAAACCTAGTTAGGGTTTGAGAGAAACTTGTCTTGTATTGGGAAATTAAGCTTAGTTGAGGTTATATAAACACCATAGTGCCTAAATTGAGACCATAACCTGAAGCCTAAAACCAGAATACGGATTTTAGAAACCGATATCGGAAAATTTGTGAAATCTGTGAAGGTTATTTGGGATCTGCTTTTACCCCGAGACTCCTAAAATAATATTGAGTGGACAGTGATATGTGCAGGCACCCTGGAAGCTATCACCAAGACCCCAACCCCTAACTCTTTTCCATGGCCGCCAATTTAACCCAATTGGCCGCAATTTGCGGCCCGACCAGCACCAATCTGTGTCGTTTTGGTTCTGCAGCTCGTACATGTATAGATTGGACCCCTGGTATATATATATTTGTATAAAGTGACATAGGGTGAAATCTGGGACATATTTCCTAAGTTGCTGTTTTGGATTCGTGTTTCCGTATTCCGTATTTTAATTCTGAAATTGTGGATTTTGTTTTGCCTCGACTATTTGGCGTTTATACGACGATATAGAGGATTTATTTGATGGTTTTGAAGGCGTGCCATAGGTTCTCACCTATAGGCCCCTTATCGTATCGTTTTGGATTTCATGTTTCGTTTTAGCTTGGCTTTTGTTTTAATTGCGTATATACGATACTTGCTGTGTAGGTACCCCATGAAGACTTCGGGACGACAAGAAAGCGCGTGGCGACGTCGACAAATGAAGACCCAATGTAAGTAGATTATATCTACTGGGGGAAGTCGGGTGGATGGCGTATAGCACCCCCGCAGTCCGTAGTTAGTATACTATGTATATTAGATGATGATAGTTATTTTGTGTCGTGGTCCTTGTGTTAGATGTTTTATGGTTAGTTAGGGTTAGAAGTAACTAGTGTAGTTCCTAGTCACGAACCCTAGGATAGATTTATACCCACGCACTCACACTTACATATTCCTTATATTTACACTGGGTTGATGATATTTGATGACATTGGAGAAGAGTCGATGATATTGGGCCTTGTGCCGCAAGATAGGTGATTTGATATGATGTTATTTGGAATATGACATGTGATTCTTGCGGGCTTGGAATGCGTGTTTACCCCCGCAATCATACTTATAGATGGTATCAGTTGTACTAGACTTAAAGTAGTACCCCAGATCGTGCGATATGATGATAGTGATACCTGATATCTGATGAGAGGAATGTGATACTGACCCCTACCCAACTATTAGGATGCCGTACGATGATTTACCGTACGAGCTTTACACTGATGATAGATCCGCACTCATGACTTGAGGAGGTCATATGATATATTGTATCGTACGCGATACTACTGAGGCGGGATCACCGACTATATATATATACATATCGACTCAGATTTAGGTGGTTTCCATACCCCTCCCAATTGACCGGATGCTTAGATCAGTAGTTTGCATAGTAGATGTTAGACTAGACCCGAGTCGTACCTATTTCAAAAACTACGAATCAGGAATATCTTAAAGAAAAACAAAGGGATTCTACGGATACTTTAAAAGGTGTACCTTTTCTTAAAAACACCGTAGCCCTGATTTTACTAAAAACCCTGATTCGTCTTATTTCAAAAGGCATAACTGCATGATACATACATATTGATGTAGTTTCTTCACTGGAGGTGTTGATTATTTGATTCCGCATATTCACGCTATTCAAATTGCCTGCATATGTTATTGCTATACTGTTATCATGCTGTTAGGACACCAGCACCATTATCGATGATGCGTATGTTCCACGTACACCATTTGCCGGCTCACACACTTCATCATCGATAATTGCCATGCCACTACACTGTAGTACTGTTGCATTCATGATATGATTCCCGTATGGAACATTGTACGCATATACCTGTACACAAACATATATGATTCTGACTTGTTTAGAGATTTGGGAACCGCAAGATACCCTTTAAAACTGATCCATTTTAAAAGAGCGGCTTCCCCAATATGTGCATGTCACTTTTCCGTATTGCATGATATATCGATATGCTTACATTCTTTTATATGTTGCATACATCATGTTTTCTGATCATTCGCATTGAGATATGTTGTTTCCATGATATTTCTGGATTTGGGAACCGTGGCTATTTCAACTGAGAATATGTATTGTTTTTGAAAACCCGGTTTCCCTTGATATGATATTTCAGTGCGTCCACCATGTGTTTTCTCGGTTCTGAGAGTGGCATATGAAACCCGATTCGAGGAGCGGTAGGCACCGTCTGCGGGTACATGGTGGACCCGGTAAGGTACCCCGGGGCAAGAAGACTCGTATATGTTAGACGGTGAGCCTGGCAGGGGAGCACTACCTACCGGTGATAGTATTCGGACTCGGCGGTTATCGTGGGGATACCGACCGGAGTATGTATGTATAGATACGCCGAAGTTCGAGGGTCGAAGCTGGGCACTCGGGTTTTCGAGACAGCGTATGATACGTACCTATCAGGGCCAGTCTTGGTGACAACGCAGATAGAAGAGGATTTACGTGCCGTTGCTAGACACAGATTTCATGATGTTTTATGATATTTCCATGATTGCTTATATCCTCATATTTCCATGCATATGTATTACGATATTTACATGCATGAGGCTTATTGTCATTGGGTGACAGGTGGACGGGATCCATACTTATACAGACATTGATCACATATAGACCGGTTTTACATTGATCATACTTCATTGTATATATAACAGGGTTCGAGGGCGCTGTTATATATACCCTTACACCAATATTAGTGGTATGGGACGCTAATATATGTGTATTGACCTTCATTTGATGCTTCATCATATTTACTTCCTGCAGCATACCTTACATTCATGACATGTTATTACCTGAGTTTTTGGCACTACATACATGTTTAGAGGTTACTTTGCCACCTTATCATGCTTCAGACGTATTTTTGAGGTTTACTTTATCTTGATCGTATTGACCTAGGTTTATGTCTTGCATTCGGTTTCTGCTTGTAGATATTTCTATTCACGAGTTGGCAACTCACCCCCGTTGTGCCACAGTTCTTGCAGGTTTTGCCGTACAGGTTTCATTGCGGCATTTCTGGCACACTACTTCCTTGCGGGTGAATTGCTTTTGGTAGGTGGATTCTTTTGCATCAAGAACCACCATTGTATTTATTTTATCCATTGTATCTAGAATTTCCATCAACCAAAACTGTATATTGTTTCAGACTTAGACATTAGTGTTGTATTATTTCGACCTTAGAGTCGCGCTTAGTAGTGTTGCGGTTTTTTCATGCTTTTGAGCTTTCTTTTGGGTTTTGATCCTCGCCACTGGGCGTTGTATATTATATTGTTGTGTGGCTGTGACCGTCTTTGACGAAGAGCTAGCTCCCGCTTGGGGATGCCCTTTATCATTGCTTATATATTGCTATTCTTGTTGCACCCCGTTCGGGGCCAGTTTTTACAAAAGAAACTCTGCCGAAATTTTTAGAAAAGACTTTACTTTTTAAATCCATTTTCGTCTTAGTTATTTAAAAACCTTGACTTCAAACATGTTTTTCCTTACTTCCTAAAAACAAATTTTCATATTTACTCTTAAAATGGTCTTAGATTTCTGGGCTTTTGGCTTACTTGGATCAGATGGAGTCCTATAGACTTCATATGGTTCAGGTGCCAGTCACGTGCTCTTTTCAGGTCGTGACAAAGTTGGTATCAGAGCGCTAGGTTGACCTTGGTTCGAGTCTATGTTTGACTATGTGGAGCCTAGGGCGTCTATATATATATATGGAACTTAGGCTTGACCTTACGGAACTTAGACTTGGTCGAGGGGGTACTAGACCCGAACTTCCTTCGCGTAGGATGACCCTTGTTTATGGAACAGGTGACTAAAGTAGAGTGACGTACCGTTGGTATGTTCCGCGGCATACTTATGACACGCCACTCCGCTTAAGAAACCTTAGGATGGACATTTCCTTGCATAGTATTATATTCATTCCTGATCTATCTTCATCGCTACTGGTTATGATTTTGCTGCTACGATCACACGGGCAGAGAGAGCTACGGCTAGAGTTGCGTCAGCATGACCTCGTCGTGGACGAGGACTGACCAGAGCGTGATTTCAGAGACTTACGATTGCATTGAGAGGCGTCGTCTAGTTGTGTTCTCGCGCCATGAGCATTTGATGGACTACCGTTACGAGATTTCTCGGACGTGCCAATTGGTACCAGAGGAGCAGGCTACTGTTAGAGGCCAGCCAGATGTGATGACCATTGATATATCGCTTATTCAGGTTGATGGAGGCGATGTTCAGTATACAGACGAATGGGCCAGTTATTGCTGCGATCGATGAGATATCGCACCAGATGATGGAGCTATTGCAGTACAAGATTGTACTTGGAGATATGTTGGAAGGTCGCTAGTCACTTAAGGATAGATGACTAGGACATGTGGTTCGTTCGTTTACCGATGCGAGGTCATCAGATAGATTGTTTCCAGCTAGAGACGACTTCACGCAGGTTCGTTGAGAGTCGATAAAGACGATCGAATGTCAGGAATCCATTTTCGAAGTTTAAAGTATACGGAAAGACATGCAGGTGATTCTATGGACCCTCTAGAAGAATGAAACCCTAACTCGACTTAATGACCGTGTGAAAGCCTTTGAACCTTGGGGTTTGCGGCGGTTCCGCGGCGCCATTAGTGAGGCTTGGGTTTGCCCTTCTACGGCTGGACCACCGACGCTGTGGCATGTACTCGATACTATTAAACTGTACCCATGATGTGATCTCTTGGGGGATTATGAGGTTCTGACGAGTCGATCGGATGATTCGACATCATTCGGACATCATGTGATGGGATGCATTGCTTGGGATACTCCAGATACGAGGATAGCCGTTGGAGCATTGTCCATGCAGCCATGATGAGACGAGTCCGGATCAGTCGACATTGACGCAGAGTGAGGAAAAGAGTTCGCAAGATATTTCGACGAGATGACGTCCCACTCCGCTGACATCAGAGATGTTATACGCACCCAGAGGCGTGGTATATGGATATATCTTCCGGAAAGAAGCGCGATAAGTATGCAGCTGTTCCGGAACAAGATTTTGCTTCAGCATTGGATGATGACTTCCGGGCAATTCGGCAGAAGTGAGATTTGAGAAAGACCTCGACAGGACCTTTCTGGAACATTGTATGAGAAGACCTAGACCTAGGAGTGATCATATTGCACACACCCAGCAGGCCAACGTTCGGCAACGTCGACGAGATAGTGGACCAGGTTCGGATAAAGGACCTCACCCAGTTGCGTGTGAGTTGATCGAGGACGGACGAGTACTGAGTTTTCCTCCGTTGATTGCGACGCGTTCCCGAGGACCAGTTCGGCCAGACATCTTCTACAGGATGATGAAGCTACAGAGTACGCGGTTTCGAGTCCGTGCGAGAGACTTCGGATGGATCATAGCTGAGAACTTTGCAGTGCGCAGATAGAGACGTGACGTCGCAAGACGACGATACAGACAAGCGGGACAAGAGGTTCGTGCGAGACGCTGACGCGCTGTCATTACTTCCCGTCGAGACCAGAAGCCTGATATGCTTGCAGAGGCATTAGGATGCGACCAGTTTCCGGGAAATGTTGTACTGAGGACACGGATGTCTATCAAGCGAGAAGAGATAGTGCAAGAGAGCTAGCCTCCGTACAGTTCGGCTTAGGCAAGATCGGAAGATACCTTGAGCAGGATTCCTTCAGGGACATTGCTGCAATGATGTTTGCACCCAATCTGAGGTGGGATGTGCATTCAGAGAGCCAGAGGCCGACGCCAGTGACATACTGCTTTACGAGTGGTCGTGAGGATTGACCGGGAGATGACCAGAGAAGTGCCAGAACGGAATCGTCCCCGTTAGCACACCTGACAGGGCCGATGAGCCGATTGATTGGGAGATTGGTAATCCCCAGATAAGATAAGGACCCAGAGTCAGAGGACCCCAGACCGTAAGCAAGAGGTAAGTAGATATCTTGCGCTGCTACTATTGGATGCACCGACAGCTTCTTGACCTTGAAGGAGGAACTACCGACGACGGTATCTTGGATTTGTGATTTTGTGATTCGATTATCACGTATCCGTCATTTTGGATTTCGGTATTTTGGGCATTCTGTTTGCATGATTTAGTTTTGATGACTGAGTTTCATGATATTTGTTTCATGCACCCACTGGATATCTATATTTTGCGCATAGCTATTACATTTGAGGTATTGACTGTGATTTCACGCCTATCATATGCAGTGATTTGATTTACACTTCCAACATAGTTTTCATGCACCTTTAGTGTTTTGGTATACGATTCTGGTGCACACCAGATGCACTGAATCGGGATTCTTCGTGCATGTCACATGCACCTGATTTTGCTGTCAGGTACACACGTTGCCTATGACAGATGTTTCGTGCACACCAGCTGCACCTAGATGTTGTTTTGTGTCCATATATGGATTTTGATTCCTGGCGCACCAGACGCATAGGATATTCTTATATATATATACATTTTGTGGATTGATTGTAGTAGAGCAGCACACTTTGATGATATTCGCTATGTATTGATGTTTCGGAACCCCGACAAATTCGACTTTTATTGAAATGTTTTTGTATCTGGGGGTTTAAATTTAAAATTCAGGGACCGAATTTCTTTAAGGGGGGAAGATTGTAACATCTCAAAAATTAATAATAATAATAAAATATTATTTTTGGGAATTTTTATAAATTAATATTATTTTATTGAATATTTTAATGTTTTGGGATTATTAAATACAAATAAATGGTAAAAATTTTAGAAAAATTACGGAAAATTCTAAAATAGGATAATTTATAGAATTATGCCGTTTTTAAGTTTTTGTGATTAATTAGATACTAATCTAGTGCTAATCGCGATTAAAAAATCGCTAATCGGTTTTTAGCATTTTTGTGCAAAACATGCACATATCACTTTTTTCACACTTGTGCATTTTCTATCATGTTATTTGGGGTTACTATTCTAGTGAGAAGGTTTTGGAGAAAAGGGAAAAATAAAAAGGAAAAGAAATTGGAAAAGGGAATAAAATATGAAGCATGGTGTGAGAGAGAGAGAGGTATGGCCTTCTTTGACCAAGACTTAGCCATCTCCTTCATTTCCTTCACTCATTTCTCTCTCGCTCTTCTTGCTTGCTGATGTTTCTCCTGCACCTCACTTTCCCTCCCCTCTTCAAGATCCAAAACACCTCTAAAACTACACCAAAACCCAATCTCCATTTCAATAAATGTGTGCACAAGCTCGAGACCTACACGATGGACCAAGAAAACATGGATTTTGCCCACTAGGGGGCAACTCAAGAAAATTCTTGAGTTGCCAAATGAGGTAAATTCTGGACCATTAGCTTAATTCTAGCTTTTCCTTTAACCCCATGTTAAGATTAAATCGATATTGTGTGATATTATGGACTTGATGAAAACCTAGTTAGGGTTTGAGAGAAACTTGTCTTGTATTGGGAAATTAAGCTTAGTTGAGGTTATATAAACACCATAGTCCCTAAATTGAGAGCCTAACCTGAAGCCTAAAACCAGAATACGGATTTTAGAAACCGATAACGGAAAATTTGTGAAATCTGTGAAGGTTATTTGGGATCTGCTTTTACCCCGAGACTCCTAAAATAATATTGAGTGGACAGTGATATGTGCAGGCACCCTGGAAGCTATCACCAAGACCCCAACCCCTAACTCTTTTCCATGGCCGCCAATTTAACCCAATTGGCCGCAATTTGCGGCCCGACCAGCACCAATCTGTGTCGTTTTGGTTCTGCAGCTCCTACATGTATAGATTGGACCCCTGGTATATATAGATTTGTATAAAGTGACCTAGGGTGAAATCTGGGACATATTTCCTAAGTTGCTGTTTTGGATTCGTGTTTCCGTATTCCGTATTTTAATTCTGAAATTGTGGATTTTGTTTTGCCTCGACTATTTGGCGTTTATACGACGATATAGAGGATTTATTGATGGTTTTGAAGGCGTGCCATAGGTTCTCACCTATAGGCCCCTTATCGTATCGTTTTGGATTTCATGTGCCGTTTTAGCTTGGTTTTGGTTTTAATTGCGTATATACGATACTTGCTGTGTAGGTACCCCATGAAGACTTCGGGACGACAAGAAAGCGCGTGGCGACGTCGACAAATGAAGACCCAATGTGAGTAGATTATATCTACAGGGGGAAGTCGGGTGGATGGCGTATAGCACCCCCGCAGTCCGTAGTTAGTATACTATGTATATTAGATGATGATAGTTATTTTGTGTCGTGGTCCTTGTATTAGATGTTTTATGGTTAGTTAGGGTTAGAAGTAACTAGGGTAGTTCCTAGTCACGAACCCTAGGATAGATTTATACCCACGCACTCACACTTACATATTCCTTATATTTACACTGGGTTGATGATATTTGATGACATGGGAGATGAGTCGATGATATTGGGCCTTGTGCCGCAAGATAGGTGATTTGATATGATGTTATTCGGAATATGACATGTGATTCTTGCGGGCTTGGAATGCGTGTTTACCCCCGCAATCATACTTATAGATGGTATCAGTTGTACTAGACTTAGAGTAGTACCCCAGATCGTGCGATATGATGATAGTGATACCTGATATCTGATGAGAGGAATGTGATACTGACCCCTACCCAACTATTGGGATGCCGTACGATGATTTACCGTACGAGCTTTACACTGATGATAGATCCGCACTCATGACTTGAGGAGGTCATATGATATATTGTATCGTACGCGATACTACTGAGGCGGGATCACCGACTATATATATATATACATATCGACTCAGATTTAGGTGGTTTACATACCCCTCCCGATTGACCGGATGCTTAGATCAGTAGTTTGCATAGTAGATGTTAGACTAGACCCGAGTCGTACCTATTTCAAAAACTACGAATCAGGAATATCTTAAAGACAAACAAAGGGATTCTACGGATACTTTAAAAGGTGTACCTTTTCTTAAAAACACCGTAGCCCTGATTTTACTAAAAACCCTGATTCGTCTTATTTCAAAAGGCATAACTGCATGATATTGATGTAGTTTCTTCACTGGAGGTGTTGATTATTTGATTCCGCATATTCACGCTATTCATATTGCCTGCATATGTTATTGCTATACTGTTATCATGCTGTTAGGACACCAGCACCATTATCGATGATGCGTATGTTCTACGTACACCATTTGCCGGCTCACACACTTCATCATCGATAATTGCCATGCCACTACACTGTAGTACTGTTGCATTCATGATATGATTCCTGCATGGAACATTGTACGCATATACCTGTACACAAACATATATGATTCTGACTTGTTTAGAGATTTGGGAACCGCATGATACCCTTTAAAACTGATCCATTTTAAAAGAGCGGCTTCCCCAATATGTGCATGTCACTTTTCTGTATTGCATGATATATCGATATGCTTACATTCTTTTATATGTTGCATACATCATGTTTTCTGATCATTCGCATTGAGATATGTTGTTTCCATGATATTTCTGGATTTGGGAACCGTGGCTATTTCAACTGAGAATATGTATTGTTTTTGAAAACCCGGTTTCCCTTGATATGATATTTCAGTGCGTCCACCATGTGTTTTCTCGGTTCTGAGAGTGGCATATGAAACCCGATTCGAGGAGCGGTAGGCACCGTCTGCCGGTACATGGTGGACCCGGTAAGGTACCCCGGGGAAAGAAGACTCGTATATGTTAGACGGTGAGCCTGGCAGGGGAGCACTACCTACCGGTGATAGTATTCGGACTCGGCGGTTATCGTTGGGATACCGACCGGAGTATGTACCTATAGATACGCCGAAGTTCGAGGGTCGAAGCTGGGCACTCGGGTTTTCGAGACAGCGTATGATACGTACCTATCAGGGCCAGTCTTGGTGACAACGCCTGATAGACGAGGATTTACGTGCCGTTGCTAGGCACAGATTTCATGATGTTTTATGATATTTCCATGATTGCTTATATCCTCATATTTCCATGCATATGTATTACGATATTTACATGCATGAGGCTTATTGTCATCGGGTGACAGGTGGACGGGATTCATACTTATACAGACATTGATCACATATAGACCGGTTTTACATTGATCATACTTCATTGTATATATAACAGGGTTCGAGGGCGCTGTTATATATACCCTTACACCAATATTAGTGGTATGGGACGCTAATATATGTGTATTGACCTTCATTTGATGCTTCATCATATTTACTTCATGCAGCATACCTTACATTCATGACATGTTATTACCTGAGTTTTTGGCACTACATACTTGTTTAGAGATTACTTTGCCACCTTATCATGCTTCAGACGTATTTTTGAGGTTTACTTTATCTTGATCGTATTGACCTAGGTTTATGTCTTGCATTCGGTTTCTGCTTGTAGATATTTCTATTCACGAGTTGGCAACTCACCCCCGTTGTGCCACATTTCTTGCAGGTTTTGCCGTACAGGTTTCATTGCGGCATTTCTGGCACACTACTTCCTTGCGGGTGAATTGCTTTTGGTAGGTGGATTCTTTTGCATCAAGAACCACCATTGTATTTATTTTATCCATTGTATCTAGAATTTCCATCAACCAAAACTGTATATTGTTTCAGACTTAGACATTAGTGTTGTATTATTTCGACCTTAGAGTCGCGCTTAGTAGTGTTGCGGTTTTTTCATGCTTTTGAGCTTTCTTTTGGGTTTTGATCCTCGCCACTGGGCGTTGTATATTATATTGTTGTGTGGTTGTGACCGTCTTTGACGAAGAGCTAGCTCCCGCTTGGGGATGCCCTTTATCATTGCTTATATATTGCTATTCTTGTTGCACCCCGTTCGGGGCCAGTTTTTACAAAAGAAACTCTGCCGAAATTTTTAGAAAAGACTTTACTTTTTAAATCCATTTTTTGCTTAGTTATTTAAAAACCTTGACTTCAAACATGTTTTTCCTTACTTCCTAAAATCAAATTTTCATATTTACTCTTAAAATGGTCTTAGATTTCTGGGCTTTTGGCTTACTTGGATCAGATGGAGTCCTATAGACTTCATATGGTTCAGGTGCCAGTCACGTGCTCTTTTCGGGTCGTGACAAGTAATGGCCTCTAGAGTATACATATAACTAACAATCTCTCACTTGCACTAGAGCCATCTTTTGTGGTATCGCATACCCAACAATTAGCTGTGGTTGAAGTATCCCATACTCAACCATCCCATAAAAGTCTCTATTAGGAAAAAAAGCCTTTGTGGATGGATCCGCGCTGTTGTCCTCTGTGTCTACTCTCCTAACCTCGATCTTCCTGGAGATCATCCATCTCCATTGTAACACTTCAGAAAAATAAAATATTATTTTTGGGAATTTTTATATTTAAATAATATTATATTGAATATTTTAATATTTCGGTATAATTAAATACCGATAAATTGGGAAAATTTTTCGAAAATTATGGAAAATCCTAAAAGAGGTTTTTTATTATTGAATTATGCCATTTTTAATGTTTTTATGATTAATTATATGCTAATTTAGCGATAATCGCGCTTTAAGCGTATTTGGGCAAAACATGCACCGTATATTTTTCTACACTTGTTACATATTTTCACATGGATTCCTACATGTTTTTTTTTTATCATGGTTGATGAATTATTTGAGAGGGGAAAAGAAAAGTAAAGAAAAGGAGATAAGATTTGAATAATAGAGGTATGGGTGAGAGAGAGAAAGGGGGGTTTACTTTGACCAAGCCATTCTCTCCTCCATCATTCTCCTTCATTTTCCCTTCCTTCTTCAGCCCAAGGCAGCACCCTCTCCTCCTCCATCTTCAACCCCATCAAATCACCTCAATAAACACCTCAAAACCCCGTCGCCTTTTCATCAAAAATGTTCACAAGATCAAGGGAAGCACATTTGACCAAGAAAGCAAGGATTTTGGCCACATGGGGCAACTCAAGAATTTTCTTGAGTTGCCAAATAAAGTAATTTCTGAACCATAAGCTTAGTGTTTCCATTAATTATACCCCCATGTTAGATTTGAATAGATATCGAGTGGTTTTGTGGACTTAGGAAAAACCTAGTTAGGGTTAACGGGAATTTAGAGTGGTGATGGGTAATTAAGCTCAGTAGAGGCCACACAAACTCCCTAGTGTTAGAATTAAGACTCAAACCAGAGAATAAAAACCCAGAATACGGATTTAGAAACAGATATCGGAAGAATTGTGAATTCTGTGGATGTAAAATGGAATCTGCCAACACCTGGAGCCTCTAAAAATAATTTTGCAATTACTGGGAGTCGTGCAGACACCTAGGAAGCTACCACCGAAACCCTAGCCCTATACCCCAACCCAAGGCCACAGATTTATCCATTCTGGCCGCAATTAGCGGCCAGAGTAGGAAAATAGGGTCCCAGATTTGGTCCATGGCTCCTTTTGCACTAAAATAGACCCCTTCTATATGCAGAATTGGCTAATTGTCACCTGGGGAAAATCTGGGAGCATTTTGGTGTGTTTTAGGCTATGTTTTCCGTATTTTAAAATACACTTTCTTGATATTTGGATTTGTATTTGGTTGTCGGATGTTTGTACATCGACAACAGGGGTTGTTTGATTGTTTTGCACATATAGGCCATAGGTTCTAACCTATGAGCACACCGTGCGCCATATCGGTTTTCCGGATTCGATTTTAATACGTATTGCGACTGTTGATTATTGTAGGTACCTTCTCATGGATTCCGAGGCGACGGAGCATGGCGTCATCGATTTCGGCGAGCGAAGACCAGGTGAGTGGATCTATATCCACGGGGAAAGTCGGGTGGATGGCGCATAGCACCCCCGCAATGTATTGAGGGAAAACTGATTATAGAATATGGTTAGGAAACCTAGATTAGGAAACTAGGGTTACAATGAGGATAGCTACGAAACCATATTGAAACTAAGGATAGTTAGAAATGAGATAATACGGCTATTATGTGATGATGGGATTCGAGGACGGCGTTTGCCGATATTGCCGTTTAGGGTACTGTAGGACTAGATAGTCGATGTAGATGCGTCATCCGAACCATACCTTTTTCTAAAACAAAGAGTCGTATGTATCTTTTAAATATATATCTTGAGGGATATTATGGATTTCCAAATGATATCTTTTTCTTAAAAACACCGTAACCCCTATTTGCAAAACTACGATTCACTTCTTTAAAAATCGGATTGTATGGTTCGGGTGTGTATGTTAGATTAGATACTTATACTTAGTAAGAGATAGAATGTTTATGTAGATTCGATTTGATGTGTGATATAAATGCGATGAAAGAATATAAGGCGGGTATGATGATATGATGATATGTTGGTATACGGATGCAAGTCGATCGAGATGATTTGTACCATGCCGGTCCCCTGATATGAGATTATTGCGGATGTGACCTGGGACATAGGTACATAGATATATTTACATATATAGAATGTTGTGAATCATGGATGATAGGCCGTACGTGATATTAGGCCGTACCCTCATGTGTCTTATAGGATGGTAGAATCCCTATTAGCTTAATGCCGCCGTACGATGATTTTCCGTGCGTGACGAGATGATTTGATGATTGATCCTAACCCTTGACCAGAGGTTGCCATACGATAGATTATACCGTACGCGAGGTTGTGAGTCTAGATGCCGATTGATAGATTCCCCGACTCGGTCATATTAGATACGTATAACCGTCAGCATTTGCCTATGATTTACCTTATGCTGCATTCATATTATTTCCATTGCATCGCTTATACCTGTGCTAGTACACTTGCACCATTATCGATGATGTGTATGTTACATGTACACATATTTGCCGGCTCACACACTTCATCATCGATAATTGCCATGTCACTACACAGTAGGGTTGCTGCATCATGACATATACATTGGTACATCTATACTTGCGCATATACATATTGTACCTACATAGATAACTGATTTTATTCGATAAAATTGGGAACCGCATGTTATACTTGTAAGTGCACGGCGGCGCCCCGGCCGTCAATCCGACGCCGGAATGCGGAAACGAAACTTTTCTAAACACTAGAAACCGGCACCACCGCGCACTAAAATCCCGGATCGGGCCATTAACCTAACTCTAGCAAACTAGAATAAAAGTAGAGAAGCTATACCGAGGCGATACGTGTCCTTCGGTCTTCGGCCTCCACTCCGATCTCCTCGCGGAATCTCCGGTCGTCGCCTCCTCGTCGAAACGGGCACCACATCGCCGGGTTCTTTTACGGGCTCCCACCTCTGGACCGAGGCAACTCGGGCACGAAGTTGGCTTGCCGACGCGTCCAAGGAATGCTGTAGACTAGTGTAGAAACCATTGTCTCAATTGGGGTTGTGAAGTTGCCTTGGTGATGGAGGAATGAGCAATGGACTTTGGAGTGAGGTTGATGAATTTGTGTAGCATGCAAAAATGAGATGACCAAATTTCCCTCATAAAAAATGAACCCCTCTCTCTCTCCCAAAGTGGTCGGCCCCCCTTTCTTAAAATGGTGGAGGGAAAAAGAATAATACATGAAGGGAGGTGAGTGTAGGAATCAAAAGAGGTGACCACATCCAAAAGTGACGATAACAAAGTCATATCAATTTCTAATCCATTCTTATCTCATTAATGCAAGAAATGATCACAAGAAAAAGCAAAGATGCTTAAACCATCATAATCCCTCAAATGCAAGAAACCCCTCCACAAATGCTAATTTGCAAACTTGAAAATTAACCCCTCCATCAGAAAAATCCGGCCGGGAAGGAACAAAGGAAAATTGGCCGGAACGGAATGCAAACTGGTAATTCCAGAAAACTGATCCCGTAATAAATTACAGGAAAACCCCGCGACTGAATATACATGCCCGCATTTGTATTCCCACTGAATACAAATGCAAAGAGACAAAATCTACACTGTACAATACTAGGATCCGGCTTAAACCAAAGCCCGCTAGTAAAATCTGTCCGATCACGATCCGTGCAATACCGCACGTATCTGATCGAACCCTGCCATATCTCCATACGGCCTCTCCAGTGTTTCGCCCGAAACTTGAGAAACTGGTCTGTGGGGGACTCTAAAGACTCGTCAATACATTGGTTGTGAATTTAACCACTAGCACGTCAGAGGTATTAGCCTATATGTAACGGGCTACCAGGTATTGAACAAAAGGGACGTCGATGAGCGAACTAATCCTGACACCCTACTGAGTCTGTAAGTGACAATATCCGTACAGTCCGGTCCGTTCGTCTATGAGCATCGCATGGCGGGCCTAGGGAGTTGGTAAAAGTCAGACCCCCAAAAGCGGTACAAGTCGTGTCGGAGTGTAGCCCAGAACACCCTAAGATACTACTGGAATACCTACCAGTAAATCTCCTGCCTTGGCAAAGGACTTCGTGTAATGGCTGTCCTAGACACAGCGCGACCTCACCCCCTATACCGGGAGAGACGAACCCCTGCAGATCCGCTCACTGCCTCCATGTGGCTCGAGACTATACCCAACTAAAACCTGTTTGCACGACTTCTTTGAGCCGTGGTAGGGTAGTAATCAAAGCACAGTGGGAACTCACACGAGACAAATGACGATCTCAGGTCGATGAACTAACCTGTACACATGTCACCAGGGAACTGCTATCTGACGTCAGGTATAATACTAACTAGCATGTTCCCGGCGAGTCCTGTCCGGTGTACTCATAACCCAATGAGCACTTGTATACATCTTAGGTGAACCAACTGACACCAGTGGATTGTGAGATCGGCCACCGCCCCTCGTCGGGGTCTCGACTGTATACACTAGACTACTCTGGAGTATCGATGCCCTGTCTCGAAACTCCCACGACTAGGGACCTTTTAAGGATGTGCTTATAGACCCCAGCTCCCACGTAGATGATCGCCCTCATACTGCTGGTAGTCAAGCAAGAATCCTAGGGGCTCTATCAACGTGCAATAGTAACCTGTAAGGTTACCTAAAGCAGTGCACGATAATAAAGATAAACCAGATAGCATATTATCATCTTGAGTAAGACTGTCCTACCGGGATAGGTCCTCCCTCAATCATCGCAATCACGTGCCTGTGATCCAATAATTGACTCTGAGGGCACTATCTCCAACAATCTCCCACTTGCACTCAAGGCTAATTACTGCGATTTCCCATACTCACAGCTCGTGTGATACCGAACACCCAACTCCTCTACTAGTCAGTCTCACAAAGCTCGTTTGTGAAACTATTGCGTTCGAGGAATATCCTCAGTGAGTGGATCCGCTCTGATGTTTCTTTCTATGTCTCTTATTATCTCAAGTTCACGGAGAAAGCCATCTCCCGAAATCAGCAATACTTGTCTTAGAATATGTCTGGATGTCTGATGGGACCTAGCTCATAAATGAACTCCAAATCCAATCTTCTTAGACTGTATCGTCAACTGAACTTAATCAGTATCCTGCGCCATGCCTCCCTCAGTATTCACCTGGACCACCTGTCCATAACACCGCCCCTCTTCAGAGGGAAAACTATAACTCCAACGGTCACTCTGTCATCCAGGTCACCTTGAAAGCCTGGAATGATAACCGTCTCCTGAAAGAGGCTGTCGTTATCATATCCCTAGAACATCCACTTATGTTCTAAAACTGCTTCCGAATGTTTCTCCAGGATTGGATTAATATCATATTGCATCTACTGCAAAAACAACATCTGGTGTGGTACTTGACATCTCATGATTGACTCAATTGCCTAAGCAAGTGATCTGCCGATCATGCACATCCCTCTCCCCTTTAGTCTATGAGACACCTTTAGAAAGGGTGACTCCATCACCTGCAGGTACACTACGGTGCCTGGAGTCGTCCATTCTAAATACTCTTAGAATGCTGTCAAAGTACCCAGATTGGGAAACCACCCAAATCTAGATTTAAAACCATAGATCTAGTAACCAGAATGTCTGATATAATATCCAATTCCTATGTGGAGAAACCACTGTGTGACAACCAAAGTATAACCGATCGTAGTATAGGAATATCACTTCCTACTCTGTGTATGTCATCAAAATACCAGGACATCACACCCTACTACCTTCTTAACAAATCCATCCCCTATTCTGATGAATTCAAACCTATGACTGTCACATCAGAAATAGATGATCTATCTCCGCTATATCTTCTTTAGTCTATAAATAGACATAAGCCACTTGTCCACCATGCTTCCGCCGCTCCCACTGACTACGACAACCCTCTGGCAGAGTCATATACACGTACACTTCTGAAGCCAGTTCAGAACGACGCTATACTCATCCTCCTGCCGGGTCTCATAGTCTGGAACAACAGCAATCATAAGTCTGGGTAAACAAGAACCTCCCTGCCACCGTCCTTGAGCGTACCGAAGTACCTCTCGAGTGCCTGAGGTTACCCATCTTATCTACGGAGTATCCAATGGAATGTCAATCCAGATTGAATTTTAGGTTCTTATCAAATCTTCAGTAATCGTTTGCGGTTCGGGAATCACTTCAAGTTCTACCATACTCCCACTACTGTTTTCTGAAAAAATCCATTTTTATTAAAACTGTGGCGAGTCAAGAACAATATCACTATTGATCTTCCTGATCGTAGAAAGTCAACCCTCGTCATAGCCTGGGTCAACCCACAAACAGCCATTACAGAAACGTGCCTTGAGTTATCCAGAGTCCGGTTTTAAGCATAAGTTGGACAACTCCCCGTACCTTAACATCGTTAAGATATGAACTGTTCTATATCCAATATAGAAACAGAGGCACTGATTTAATTGAACCAGATTCAAATCATGCAGCTGTCTCCAGTGCATGTCAACTAAATGGAAAGAGGCCGATCAGCGTTACTCAACTTAGGAATGCTTCCAATTATGAGTAACCTGAAAGAGAAGCAAGTTCTCTTAATCATTACTATCAACTGAATACCTTTCACAAGTATCTACATTTTCGATCACCTTGAAGAATCCCGATACTTGCAACACCTGGTTCTCTACTCTATTCTTATACCTATAACTTCTCAAAACTTGGACCTTGTCTTTCTACGAAACACTTGTCTAAAAACTAGAGAAGTCATAAGTAAACCGAATATAGTACGGGGACCAACCCCTCTGTCCTAATGAACACTGGACAACATACGATACTCTGTACAAGTCCCTTGAGTCTAATAACTCATTCCCCGTGTGTCGTAGGTTGAAAACTGTACTTATGGCTAAGAAGAATTACACCGCTGTTTAATGCTCCTTACCTAACCATCCACTGATATAGGTAAATATCATGGACATAATTTCAAAAAGGTATATCTCACTCTATAATAATAGACGTACAGATATATCAATTTGAAATTCGTACATAACAGCGGATATTTAAAACCAAATATTTGTCGTCCGGCAAACTACCCAGGTGATTTCCTCAAATATCACCAATTACAACGAATTCCGATATAATGAGGATAATCACCTAATTCCCAATAAATTACTCCCACTCATCATCTGTAAAACCATACAGATGTGAGAATCATACCTGGTAAATACATACCTTGGAGCAAGGGCTAATTGGGAAATCAGTTTTCTTTTAACAGTACACATTGAAACTGAAACATTGAAATGTTTCATAGGGGTATCCGGGTATTCCTAGTAATGTCACTTCCATTATCCAGATTCACAACTGTAACCGTATATTTCTTTGCCATCTTTCCAAATCCCTTTATATGTCTTTAGTCATTACCTTCTGTACACCCCTTTAGGCCAAATGGTTTTCTTCCTTCCCTACCGTTCGGCACCAGCCTATGGTTTGGAAGAAGACTATCTAATAAGCATAATGGGTGTACTGTCCTAATCCTAGGAGCACTCGCAACGCGAGAGAAGGTGAAGATAAAAGACACCTGTATAAACCTTATTCCTATTTCTCCTGAACCGGAATCCATCCCCGAACTGGAACAAGTTCCTTTCGAGTTCGTATATAACCATATGATGGAGTATCCAATTAACTGTGGATCTTCGTAGTGATACGGAGTGTCCTGGAGAAATACAAAGGTGATTTAAGATAGGAGAAGAAATACTTGGTTTGGTCGTGAATAGCAGTCGCAATTTACTTTGCCCTCTTACTAATCCCTTGATATGTCTTTTCTTAATACCTTCTGTACACCATTGTTATGCTAATTAGTTTTCTTCATTCCCCACCGTTCGGCACAAGCCTAAGGTTTAGAAGAAGACTATCCAATTTGCGTAATAGGTGTACTATATCCTAAACCAAGGAGTACTCGCAACCTGAGAGAAGGTAAAAGGAAAAGACAACTGAATAGTCCTATTCGTTTCCTCCAGAACCGGAAACCATCCTCGAATAAATTCCTTCGAGTTCGTATATAACCATACGATGGTTTTATCCAATGGAAGTGGACATTCGTAGTAATACGGGGTGTCCTGGAGAAAAGGGTAAGAGTAGGAGTGGCAATGAGGTATGCAACTCTGACAATCCAAAAGCCAGTGTTTAAGAAGGTTCGGTCAACTTGGTCACTGAGTCATAGTCTAGGGTTGGGTCATGGTCGCTGCCAAAGAGAGAGAGAAAAGAAACACTCGGCGTACACTCTAACCTAGATCAGAATGGTTATCACTTTATCTAATCAGGAAACCTCCCACTGTACCGTCAAATTCTCCTCCAAACCTGAAAGAAGAATTAGTAGGGATCACCCGAGGAGTAAACCAAATCATCAGTGGGAATCGGGATCCAACTATCATCGCATGATAACGTGACGGAATCCGCTCACGTTATCACACTCCAGAAGGTGTGCACATATCTGGCAAGTTTCAGTTTCTTTAGAAACTCCCGATGTGATTTTTACCCCATGCTCTTATGACCTTGACGAAGGCCAACATATCATAAGTCACATGTCAAGTTCTACCCGTCATTGTCCAGGTTAATTTGAACCCACCCGTACATACCCTTGACGAAGGCCAAAATAGTAGTACGACTGTCCCAAACCAACGCATCTATCTATGCAACAGAAAAGTAACAAATAGCTACCATACACTATACATTGACGAAGGCCAACATACATAGCATGAATACTATGTGCTACCTTCCTGAAATGACGGAGGGCTACGAATGGTTTTTGGCGAAAAACCTTTAACGTAATGAACTTGATATCGTTGAAGGAACCGGATAGCTTTTATAAAAATATAGTGACGAAAACCTTTGCTAAAGAGGTCACTCCCGGTGAAGAGATCTCGGCTCTTTCCCCGAAGAATGAGGTGAAGGATATTCCAACTGAATACCACGATGCAAAGCAAAAGTAAACGACTATAGTGAAGTTATTGCCCTGACGCAAACTTTTGTCTAAGGGGTCACTCCCGGTGAAGGGATCTCGGCCCTTGCCTCGTCGACTGAGGAGCAGGATATTCCAACTGAATACCACGATGCAAAACAAAAGAGAACGTCCTTGCAATAACATCTTTTTGAAAAATGTTCCAACAACATCAGAATAGGTTTGTTTAGCTTGCATTGATCCGAATCAACGCAGTCCCATCAATTGATCACACAACAAAAGAACGAAAATAATGATGTACGTATATGCCATCCGGATTTGCCACTAGGTCCCGTCATCACCCGTTAGGTTACTTAACTAACGACCGAGCGGGGACTGGGCTAGCGCGGGAGCAAAACATATACAACATCTACTAGTATATATATCAATATATAATATTTGCTCAAGGCGTGATAAAATGCAACATCACAGAAATGTAATAAGCATCACAGAACAATACAAATATCTGGGATCCCCGGGTTTCATAGATCCGCTACTGAAAACCGACGTTCCCCTGGTCGTGTAGATAGCCTGTGCAATGAAATCCTAGACCCCTACGGGCGCGGAAAGTTACCCGCCAAAACCTGAAGCGAGGCAGCCCCCTTCAGCAACGTGAATGGACCACCCAGCACTTCACGGAATCCAGCAACTTGGGCACCCCTCTTGGGTCAACCTGTACCCCCTACGAGTGCGGCGAATAGCCCGCCAATTCTAGAGTGAAGCCCCCTCCGTCTCAAAGCCATGAGATGCGGGCCCGTTTCCATCTAGAACCCGGCTATCCGTGCACCCCTTCTTGGGGTAATCCTAGTACAGAAAGTAAAATATAAAACGGGTACATCGACCTCGACCCGGTCGTGCCCTAAAAGAATAATATACAAACAGGAAGTGACAGCAGTCCACATGTCGGACGCTCGCCCCGCAATATCAAATGTACATTTAAAACAAAACTGTACTACCATTGCATCCAGGCTATCCCCCACGACCAATCCGCAACATCACAGCACAACACAGAACATCAACGTGAATCTCACGTTCGCAAATTCGTCTAAAAGAGCTATAGCAGTTAGACTGGATTTACCGATCGAGTGACATTCACGGTCGCAGATATAATGTAAATACTGTGAACTAACATGTTTAAACTTTTCGATCGATCAAATTTACCCATGTGGGCCCCAAGCACAACTGTAGCACTCAGAGAAAATCTGGGCCCAAAAAGAATATTCCAAAAACCCCAATTTCAACTCAGAAGCCCACTGTTAAATTTTAGTGCGTTGACAAGTCAAAGTGGCGGCGGAACCGCGGCCAATGCGTGGGTTTGGCCGCGGTTCCACGGTGGAATGGTGACATCACGCGACCAAATTTTCACAGAATGCTTAGAATTCCCTGCACGTGTTTCTGCAATGACCTGAAAAATTTTTAGAGCCAAAAAAATTTCGACAGAAACTTGTGCACTAGAAAATACGGATTTTGGGATTTTTGTTCGATCGAGTTCTAAACATACTAGAGCAAGCTAGACTAGGTTAATGGCGAGGCTCTGATACCACTGTAAGTGCACGGCGGCGCACCGGCCGTCAATCCGACGCCGGAATGCGGAAAGGAAACTTTTCTAAAAACTAGAAACCGACACCACCGCGCACTAAAATCCCGGATCGGGCCATTAACCTAACTCTAGCAAACTAGAATAAGAGTAGAGAAGCTATACCGAGGCGATCAGTGTCCTTCGGTCTTCGGCCTCCACTCCGATCTCTTCGCGGAATCTCCGGTCGTCGCCTCCTCGTCGAAACGGGCACCACATCGCCGGGTTCTTTTACGGGCTCCCACCTCTGGACTGAGACAACTCGGGCTCGAAGTTGGCTAGCCGACGCGTCTAAGGAATGCTGTAGACTAGAGTAGAAACCATTGTCTCAATTGGGGTTGTGAAGTTGCCTTGGTGATGGAAGAATGAGCAATGGACTTTGGAGTGAGGTTGATGAATTTGTGTAGCATGCAAAAATGAGATGACCAAATTTCCCTCATCAAAAATGAACCCCTCTCTCTCTCCCAAAGTGGCCGGCCCCCCTTTCTTAAAATGGTGGAGGGAAAAAGAATAATACATGAAGGGAGGTGAGTGTAGGAATCAAAAGAGGTGACCACATCCAAAAGTGACGATCACAAAGTCATATCAATTTCTAATCCATTCTTATCTCATTAATGCAAGAAATGATCACAAGAAAAAGCAAAGATGCTTAAACCATCATAATCCCTCAAATGCAAGAAACCCCTCCACAAATGCTAATTTGCAAACTTGCAAATTAGCCCCTCCATTAGAAAAATCCGGCCGGGAAGGAACAAAGGAAAACTGGCCGGAACGGAATGCAAATTAGCAACTTCAGAAAACTGATCCCGTAATAAATTACAGGAAAACCCCGCGACTGCATATACATGCCCGCATTTGTATTCTCACTGAATACAAATGCAAAGAGACAAAATATACACTGTACAATACTAGGATCCGGCTTAAACCAAAGCCCGCTAGTAAAATCTGTCCGATCACGATCCGTGCAATACCACACGTATCTGATCGAACCCTGCCATATCTCCATACGGCCTCTCCAGCGTTTCGCCCGAAACTTGAGAAACTGGTCTGTGGGGGACTCTAAAGACTCGTCAATACATTGGTTGTGGATTTAACCACTAGCACGTCAGAGGTATTAGCCTATACGTAACGGGCTACAAGGTATTGACCAAAAGGGACGTCGATGTGCGAACTCATCCTGACACCCTACTGAGTCTGTCAGTGACAATATCCGTATAGTCCGGTCCGTTCGTCTATGAGCATCGCATGGTGGACCTAGGGAGTTGGTAAAAGTCAGACCCCCAAAAACGGTACATGTCGTGTCGAAGTGTAGCCCAGAACACCCTGAGATACTACTGGAATACCTACCAGTAAATCTCCTGCCTTGGCCAAGGACTTCGTGTAATGGCTCTCCTAGACACGGCGCGACCTCACCCCCAATACCGGGAGAGACGAACCCCTGCAGATCCGCTCACTGCCTCCATGTGGCTCGGGACTGTACCCAACTAAAACCTGTTTGCACGACTTCTTTGAGCCATGGTAGGGTAGTAATCAAAGCACAGTGGGAACTCACACGAGACAAATGACGATCTCAGGTCGATGAACTAACCTGTACACAGGTCACCAGGGAACTGCTATCTGACGTCAGGTATAATACCAACTAGCATGTTCCCGGCGAGTCCTGTCCGGTGTACTCATAACCCAATGAGCACCTGTATACATCTTAGGTGAACCAACTGACACCAGTGGCTTGTGAGACCGGCCACCGCCCCTCGTCGGGGTCTCGACTGTATACACTAGTCTACTCTGGAGTATCGATGCCCTGTCTCGAAACTCCCACGACTAGGGACCTTTTAAGGATGTGCTTATAGACCCCAGCTCCCACGTATATGATCGCCCCCATACTGCTGGTAGTCAAGCAAGAATCCTAGGGGCTCTATCAACATGCAATAGTGACCTATAAGGTCACCTAAAGCAGTGCACGATGATAAAGATAAACCAGATAGCATACTATCATCTTGAATAAGACTGTCCTACCGGGATAGGTCCTCCCTCAATCATCGCAATCACGTGCTTGTGATCCAATAATTGACTCTGAGGGCACTTTCTCCAACAATACTTTAAAAACTGGAATCATTTTAAAAGAGCGGTTTTCCCCTTAATATATCATAACACTGTTCCATGTTGAATGATACACGGATATCCTCGCATTTCTTTTTATATGTCGCATACATCATACGCTATTATTTTACTCATTGAGATATGCTGTTTTCATGAGATTTCTGGATTTGAGAACCGTGGATATTTCAAAAGAGACTATGTGTTGTTTTAAAAACCCGGTTTCTCTTGATATGATATTTCAGTGCGTCCACCATGTGTTTTCTCGGTTCTGAGAGCGACATGTGAAACCCGATTCGAGGAGGCGGATGAGGCCGATTGCGAGTACATGGTGGACCCGGTATGGTACCCCAGGGCAAGAAAGGGATGCTGTGTATATAGACGGTGAGCCCAGCAGAGGGACTACTATCTACCGGTGATAGTATTTGGGATCGGCAGATATCCGGAGGATACCGACCGGAGTCGAGGGATGATATGGGCCTATCCGGACTGACGGAGCCCGTGGGCCGATCCGGACTGACGGAGCCCGATATATGAGGATTTACGTGCCGATGCTGGGTACGGTTTTCATGATGTTTTCGAGTGTCGATTTTAGGCACTCAGGTTCCATGATTTTGATGTGTCGGGAGGGACACCGTTGACATATATCCTCATACTTTCATGCACACTCCTTTATGATATTTACGTGTATACATACATTGATTATATGGGTGGACGAGATCCACATGCATGCATACCTTGATTTTGGTTGGATGAGATCCATATACATGCATTGACTATTACTGTTGGATATTATCCGCATGCATATAGGTATTGACTACCTTGTTGGCACATATACAGACCCGGTCACCCTAGATATCGTAGTATTACCTTTATGATATAGTTGACATAGGCGTCGTTGTTTATTCGATTTCTATCTGTGGATATTTTTCCACTCACGAGTTGGCAACTCACCCCCGTTGTGCCACAGTTCTTGCAGGTTGACCGCTTGGATCAGTAGCGGCTTCGCTGGCACACAGTTGCATTCGGGTGTTTTGCATTGGTAGGTGGGACACTTGTAACGTACCCGCTCTTGTATCTATATTCTTATTGTATCTAGTTAACTCCATCAATCAAAAGTTGTAAAATGTATAAGTGATCAGACTTAGTGAGACTTGTAGTTGCGAGATTTGAGCGATGGGTTTTATATTCACTTTTGAGCTTATGTCTTGCTCATTTCTTTATCTCCTGTGGTGAACTTCGCTGTTGGGCGTCGTATACTTATTTATACTGTATTGCGTGGTTGTGATTCGTCGTTTGGCGAAGAGCTAGCTCCTACTTGGGGATGACATTATCTTTATTATGTACTTGTGGTTTTGGATCAAAATATACAAAGGAGGTGCTGCCAAAATTTCTAAAAGACGAAACATGTTTTCAAACTAGTAAATTTCACTTTCATTATTCATGTTTCTTTTCTATGCATTAAGAGAACTTGATTTCATTATACCTTTATTTCAAAACCTCACCTCCTTTATTTTTCTTAAAAGGTTTAGATTTCTGGGTTTCAACTTACTTGAATTCTGTTACGCCTTTAGACGTTGCGTGATTCAAGTGCTGGTCACGAGCTAATATTTTGGATCGTGACATCCATGATCAGGTGATACTGCCTAAGAATTATATCTGGATTTCTGATGGGACGGGGGTTCCATAGCATAAGCCATAACTCCATTGTCACATAATGGTAGGAACGAAGTTCATCTCATGAACTTATATATCCAGACTGCCTCTTTGGTAGCATCCTTGGTAACAATGTATCTTGCCTTTAATCGTCTAGTAAGTCACGGTATCTAGCTTGGAACTCTTCCAACATACCGTCCCTCCACTGAGGGTAAAGACAATGCCTGCGACTGATATTCAGTCGTCCTTATCACGTCCTTATAACCCTAGAACCATTCCAGAGATTTTTCCCAGGATCGATTGATACCATCTCACTACAACTAGTAAGTATCCTAACATCCAATTAGATCTATCTCATAGATCCAAAACCCAGGATTTAGGAAGTATCACCTTGATCCTATATGGAGAATCCTTGTGATAAATGGAGATTGACCGAGCGTAGCATAGGAAGCTCCTTCCCTATCAAGAGAATGTCATCCACGTAATCTACGAGGATCACCGCCATACTCCCTACAAACTTTTTGTATATACAAGGTTCATCTACCATTTTGATGAAGTCAAACTCTTTGACTACCACATCAAAACAGATGGTCCAACTCTGCGATGCCTGATTTATCACATAAAACATCATGTCACGTTTCCGCTGCTCCCACTGTCTACGAAGACCTCTGGCTGTGTACTTATAGATGCTCTCTTCTAAATCATCATTTAGAAAAGCAGTCGTGACACCCAACCGCCAGATATCGTAGTCATGGTATGTAGCCGGGGCAAGTAGGATCTGGATGGACTTTAAGCATAGCTTTGAAAGTTTCAACTTATCCATGTACACCAAGTAATCTTCTCAAGATATACTTGCTCCCGATGGGGATTTAACCCTTCAGATAAAGCAACCAAAGTCCATACTTTATTGGTGTATAAGGATTCCATCTCAGATCGCTAAACATCCAGCCATTCTCACAGAGTCCCACTCCTGATGGCCAGCTCGAAACTAGTTGGGTCATCATCTCATGATGCAATCCTCGCTCCCACTGTCATAGAGAAACCGAAATATCCCTCAAGTGGGTGAGGAACCTTACTAGATCGGCGGAGAGGCTGAGGTTCGTTAGAATCTATTGAATCCTTTAGTTCTACCAAATCATCAGTTGCAGTTTGTATAGCTAGAACTCCTTACAGATTTACCTCATGACCATTAATTCCCTTTCACAATGGTGGCATGTTGAGAAACAAAACATCTTTTGTTCCTCGGTTAGGTAGAAGATATTCCCTTGCGAATGCTTGGGATATCCAACAAACTTCTACAGAACTGACTTTGCCTCGAGCTTGTCCGGATTATGCTTTTAGACATAGGCTGGACAACCCCAAATCTTAACATACTTAAGATATGGGCTCTTCCCATTCCATATCACATATGAAGTGGTAGGCAACTGATTTCATTGGAACCCTATTCAATAGGTATGCAGCTTCTCAAGTGCATAACTCCCAAAAGGAAATAGGAAACTCAGTAGTACTCATCATAGAGCACACCATATCACATAGGGTGCTATTGCTCCGCCCCGATATACCATCGTGCTATGGTGTATATAGAGGAGTAATGCTGAGAGAGAATCTCATTCTCCTTTAGAATAGTCCAGGAATTCCGTTCTCAAGTATTCTCCTCCTTGATCTCATCAAAGGACATAATACTTATACCCATTTTTGGTTCTCTACTTCTAACATATATTCTGTGAATATCTCAAAAGTTTCGAACTTGTGTTTCAACAGGAACATATGTCTGAATCTTGAGAGATCATCAGAGAATGTAATGAAGTACAAAGAACCAGTCTTGGCATCTGTAGACAGGGGACCTTCATACATCAGCATGTATCAATCCCAAGAGTTCACTAACTCTTTCTCTGTTTCCAATAAACGGAGCTGTGTTCATCTTATCTTTGTGACATGACTGGCAAGTTTTTACAAGATGTAAATTCAAACTAATTTAAATATGCATCTTTATGTAACCTCAGCTAGTCGGGTCGCATTGATATGACCTAGTCTACAATGCCTCAAGTAGGATTCGTTCATTTCTGAACTCTTCCTCTTGTGTGTGTTCTGTACATTAAGAACTGTGGTTTGATTTAGAACGTCTATGCTTTTAGATAACGTGCCTGAACCGATCAACTCTTGATATAGGAAATGTTCAAAATATTATCCAACAATGCAAAATTATATCCTTTCTTTACTAATAAAGAGTTTGATATGATGTTATATATCAGGTTCGGTATCTAATAACATTCGTTCAGAATCAATGTATTCTGGTAATACAGGGTGATAACTGCCAACAGTCTTGGCTGCAACTCTTGCATCATTTCCAACTCTTGAAACTTATCACCCGTTCTCAGTTCTCTACCTATCTGTAGCCTATGTAACAGATTACATATCTGGGATCCTGATCCGGTATCTCATACCAGAACGTAAAGGATACTGAGAAACAGTTCTCGGTAATGAACACACCCGAAGATGATGCATCAGCATGCGCTTTCTTTGTTTGGGTGGCACGGAAATTCTGGTAATCCACTATTTCCTGCTCTGGACCAACATTCCCTAGCGCAGTATAACAAGCGGGTTCGGTCAATACATCTGTATTATTATCTTGATTAAGGCGTGACATAGTCGTAACCAGGAAAGAGAGAGAGAAGAAAACACTCAGCGTGCGCTTTTACAAGATTAGATTGGTTATCATTTTATCTAATCAGGATGTCTCTCACTGTTTTAGTCAAATCTTCCTTCAAACCCTAAAAGGAAATACTAGCCGGGATTAATTACACCCTACAAGTTGGCCAATCTTTCAGCCAGGCCAGTGCCGGTACTTTGAGGGAGGTTCCCCGTGCTTTCGCATGGACCTAATTAAAGTAAACCTCCGTTTTCCTAGGGGTGTAACCCCGTTAACACCTTTCTAGACACCTACTTGATCGGCTAATTGTAATGTGTAAAACTTTCCCAGGAGTAACTCTTACTCTTAGCGGGTATCGGAATCCAACTATCTCATAGAAGGTATGCAATCTCATTGCAAATTTCAACACTTGAAATTCCCGATAATATTTTACCTCAAGCCTCTTATGACCTTGACAAAGGCCAACAAACCATAGGCTGCTAGTCAAGTTCAACCCGTCATTTCCTGACTGAATCAAACCCACCCGCATGACCCTTGACAAAGGCCAACAAGGTCGTACGACTACCTTAATCCAATCTGCATCATATGCATAAGCAGATAAGTACTATTCAGCTACCGCACACTACGCCTTGACAAAGGCCAACAAACGCAGCACGAATACTAAACAGTCCTTATCTGAAATGACGGAGGGCTACGAAAGGTTTTTAAGAAAACCCTATGCGTAATGAACTTGATATCGTTGTAGAATCGAGTGATTTAAAATGGAATGTTTTTGAAGGCTTTTCTAGTTTCACTAAAGAGGTCACTCCCGGTGAAGGGATCGTCGGCTCTTTCCTCATCGAATAAGGTGCAGGATATTTCACAAATATCACTATGCAAAGCAAAAACTATAGAAAGAATCAAAAGACAAACCGAGTTTGTAGCATCTGCTAGTTTCGCTAAAGTGGTCACTCCCGGTGAAGGGATCTCGGCTCTTTCCTTATCGAATAAGGTGCTGGATGTTCTACAAGGAACACCGCTATGCAAAGCAAGAACTAGAGCTACCAGTTTTTAAACAAGTTTCTACAACATCTTTAGGTTTCTTTTATTGCATTAATCTCATTAATGAAGTCCCATTTTATTATGCTTCACAAGCATCACATTTGAAACGAAATCTGCAATATAACATATATCTCATATATATAATATAAACATTCGTCTCAGGCAGTAATATGATCTCATCACAGAACATTGCAGCAGAAGAACATATATGAAATATTTGATATATTAGGACGTCTGTGTTTTAATACGAGCCTGTATAAAACACGGATTCCACGGTCGCGATGAATAGCCAAACCCACATCCTTAGACCCTTACGAGAGCGGCAAGCAACACTGCCAATTCTAGGGTTAGGAGACCCGGTCTCGACTCCTCAAGATGGTCTCCCACTGGACCCTAGAACCCGGTTACTTGTTCTCCCCGCCTTGGGTCTACCTAATGCGGAAAAGTAAATAATATACAATGGTGACATCATCCTCAGCCCGGAAGTGCCCCAATAAAAGAATATTACATACAAATTAATTTTACATGAATGAAAAAGAAAAACTCTCATCTCACATAAAACCCCCGTCTATTCTGAACACGACGATCCAATATAACATATCACAGCAACACATAACATCTCATATCATCAACGTAAGCAAGTATGCGTATCCCGATTGTCGTTGATGTATAGCAACGAAGCCGGCGATACACCACATACTACGCTTACGGTCACAGAAAAGAAAGTGTAAAAGTACAACAGTTGGAATCCACAACCTCCTTAGGCATCGCATGCCTAACCAAATGAATTCCTTAGACATCGCATGCCTAACAATTATAAACCCCGCATTTTAGTCTCATTATCGAAAACTCTTTTCAATATCAAGTCGGGCAATTCAACAAGATTTCCGACATCCTGATCGAATGCTCGTCGCAAACTTTAGTAGACGGCCGCACCCCCGGATGCCGTCGACGAAGTGCACTAAGGCGGAACATCGCTGCCGCGAACACCCGAACGGATGCTTTTGGCGACGGGGTTCTCCTACAGTCACTTGGTCGAGGCTATTGGGCGTGGCTGTCTATTAAGTTTACCCGGCGAGTATCCGCGTATGCTACGTGATTGCTACAGACTTTTGATCATATCAAAATCCCGTGGCAACCGATCAATTGAGACTAAACTGCTAGATTTATAACATTCAAATTAGTTATCTCATAACTACCTGTGGATTCCAAATATTGTATCACATTCCAGATAAGTAGACAATGTTAAACTTTCCGATCGAATAATCAAACACCCATGTTTTCCAAAATAGCTCAACTCTTGAGCGGAGTTCAAAAAAGTATCCACCACATGCCACAGTACCGATGGTCCAGTCGTAGAAGGGTCAAGCCAACGCCTCACATGTGGTAACGTCGTACTGCCACAAACCCTAAGGTTTAGAGACGGTTCAGACGGTCACATAATTGAGTTAAGGTTTGTTGTCTTCTAGAGGGTCCACCGCGTTACTTACATGATTTTCCGGAAGTTTCAAACTCGAGAAAAAATACAACTTTTGAAAAAATTTCCGACAAGGGAAAAAGTGAGTTATTGATATCCGTTCGAACTTTTTAACAGTTTCTAAAATTACCCGAAAAAAACTTAAACGAAGTTAAACTTTCCGATCGAATCAACGAGCTCCCAATACAACCGAGAAAACTCAACACTTGAGTAAATTAAAAATTTCCCAGAAGCATCAGGAAATACATACAGATATTACTGTGCCGAAAACAAACCCTTTTGCTACAGTTTGGCCGCGGAACCGCCGCGCAAGCCATGGTACGGCCACGGTTCCGCTGTGCATTAATGGAATTAGAGGCACGTATTCCACATTAATTCTTGTATTTACCTGCTGATTTTTTTGAGTATTTTTAATATGAAAAAAACAACATTTTTGAAAAATTTCCAGAGAAGGGTATAATTCGGGGTTTCCGGGTTCGATCGGACTTTAAACTTCGTCTAGACTTCGCCTAAAGCTCTAGCTTGGCTCTGATACCACTGTAGGGTTACTAGGCACACGCATAAGGGTCTATAAGGCATCAACCATGCCCGATTTAAAAATTTGCCGTGCCGAACAACCCTAAACCAAGATCTTAGACTAGAGATTAGGCGAAACAAAGCATGTTAAACACTTTAACACTAAGAGTTTGGGATTACAACCTTTGTAGTCCGGTCTTTCACTTCTAAAGCTACGTGTTGAGGTCCCTTCGCTGCAATCATCGAGTATCCGGACTCTCAAAACGATCCACGAAGAGAAAGATGCAAGCTTGATTCCGATCTTCGATAACTAAGATGATCTACCTTGAAGTTTCTTTAACACAAGCTCTCACTCACTAAATGAAGTGAACACCCTAATCTAAATGGAAAGGATAGATTAGGATGTTGAAGTAGGATTTTAGCTCTCATTTGTTTTCTTAATCTCACTCATTTTCATCACTAATGAAAAAGCTAGTATGCTTTTCCATGAAAGAAGAAGAAGGAAGAAGAAGAAGATCATTTTCTTTTGTGATGAATAATGAAAACCATAGTGAGGTTAGAAATGCAACCATGGTATATGTAACCCTTGTAGAGATTTAACCAAGGTTAAAGGGTTGGGTTGGGTTAAACAAATATCTTGCAAAATATCAAAACAAATATCTTTGCAAGAAACAAAACAAAACCTTCTAGAAGGTTCTAGAAAAGATTAACCCAAATCAAAACCTAGCCATGTTTAATCTCCGCTAAACATGTTGCATTAATAACCCTAACATGTTACAATATTATATATCACATATACAATATTTATTGTAACACAATAAAATAATACTATTAACATATATCACATATATATCAATGTATTACCGTAGTGAGAAAAAGAATCTTTTAGTGAGCTTATATCAGTTAATGTAATTTAATATATCAAATATATAATTATACATTAAATTATCGAATCAACACTTGATCCGATAATCCGGCTATTTTAAAAATAACCGACTAATATAATCTATATCAGTTCATCGAATCAACACTTGACCCGATGACCCGGCTATATCACATATACACGGCCGATATCTCATATCGCGAGAATCTAATACGGTATCACATACACGTATTGTTATCGGTCCCGCATATATCATATATGTGCTCCTACTCCGTTTTGCCTGAGCCAGGAAACCTCTGTGTAGGACTCTAAAGAATCGTCAATACGCCGGCAGTAGTTGATGATCATATCAAACACCCACAAGCTGCAAGCGGTCAGCTAAAAGTAACAGCCACCCAGGTATTGAGCGCTCAGAAGATCAACAAGCAAGCCTGTACATTCTCCTGTGAATCCAGTCAGTAACACTCTCGTACAGTCCGGTCTCTTCGTCTGATATGTCGCATATCTCGCATAGGGGTGGAAAACGTAAGACCCAAATAGCTTGATAAGTCGTGTCGATATGAGGTCCATAACAGTTCGAAAAACTACTGATAACACTTACCAGTAAATCTCAGCAACCCTGGCCAGGGATTTCCAGTTATAGCCAATCGAACACAGCGCAACATCAACTCCCTATACCGGGAGAAACGAATCCCCTCCTATTGCTCATTGCCTCCATATGATTCGGGACTGTACCCAAAAGCCACCTTTTTGCACACCCTCATGGACGTGGTATGATGGAAATCAAAGGACAGTGGGAATCACACAAGAGTTTATGACGGTCTCAGGTCTACAGACTACTCTGTACCAGTGTCACCAGAGAACTGCCATCTGACGTGAGGTATTATACCATCTAGGAGTTCTCGGCGAGTCCGTCCTGTGTACCCAGTCTCCACTGAGCACCCGTATACCTTCTCTGATGTCAAACACCAATGGATATGAGATCATCCATCGCCCATCATATAGGTCAAGAAGCGCATACGCTAGTCTACTCTGGAGTATCGATGCCCTGTCTCGGTACTCCCACGACTAGGAACATTTGAAGGATGTACTTGGCGACTACACTGTCCTCACTAGTACGATCTGCATCATAGTCCTGGTAGTCAAGTACTCATCCTAAGGGCTTTATCAACATGTAACAAAGAGATAATCAGAGTACATGTTAAGATAAAGAGCAACCAGATAGTCCTCCCTATATATGTCCAAGCATCTACTACAATATACATCGTATGTATAGTAATGGCCTCTAAGGCATACATATAACTAACATTCGTGTTCCTCGGAACACGGATGCGCGTATGTATATACGGATGAGAGGGGGTATAGGAGGAGACATCTCATTAGGGTTTTGACCATTGACTTGGTCAAAACAAATATGAGAAAAGGAAAAGTATTTGTTATTTTTGATAAATGATAATCTTTTATTGCATGGCTACTTGGTTGACCATTTGACTTGGGTTGATTTGTTGACCATTGATATTTTGTGAGATATTTTTGACCATAGATATTTTGGTAAGATATTTTCCATGACAAATGGCCATATATAAGTTGTCATTCTATTTTTTATTATCATTATCACAAATACATTCTCTCTCCTAATAGCTTGCTCTCTTCTTCTTCCTCTCTAACCCTAGTGTCTCATGAGTTGAGAATCAAGAGTTTAGTGATATAAGCTACTCATAATCACACTCTACTCTTTCTGGGTCACTTAGTTTAGCACCCCAAGTGATCTTGTTGCCTCATCTTGGAGGTTTAGCTCAAGGTTAGAGCTCTCGGGTGGATCATCATTGACACAAGGAGGCCGAAGTTCAAGCACGATCCATACTTCCATCGAAGAGCTTAAGGAGAGGATTGAAGACCCGAAGGACTTGTTTTCTTTAGGTATACATTCTATCATAGTAGATAGAACCCTAATTTGCTAACTGGGTTTATGGTTAAAGATCCGGTTTAGGTTTATTCTAGCGCCATGTTTATGATCGTAGTAAAAAATTTGTTCCACATTTGGCTACAGAAGTTGGCCGGGACGCTAGCGTAACCCTTCATCTACAACCTTTTTATATTTACATGGTTCATCTACCTTTTTGATGAAGTCAAACCTTTTGACAGCTTCATCAAAACAGATGTTCCATCTCCGCGATGCCTGCTTTAACCCGTAGATGGATTTAAGCAGCATGCACATGTTTCCGCTGCTCCCACTTTCTACGAAGCCCTGTGGCAGTATCATATACACGCTCTTTTCTAAATCACCATTTAGAAAAGCGGTTTAGACGTGTAGTCATGGTATGCAGCAATGGCAAATAGGATCCTGATGGACTTAAGCATAGTTTTTAAAGTCTCAACATTTCCATCTACACCAAATTATTTTTCTCAAAGATCTTCTTGCTCCCGATGGGTTTTACCCCTTAAGGAGCAACATCCAAAGTCAATACTTTGTTGGTATACATGGATTCCATCTCAGATCGCATAGCATCCAGCCATTTCATATAGTCTCCACTTGTGATGGCCTGCTCGAAACTAGTTGGGACATCATCTCCATGATGCAATCGTCGCTCCCACCGTCTACGAGAAAACCGTAGTATCTCTCAGGTGGATGAGGAATCTAACTAGATCTGCGGAGTGGCTGCGATTCGTCGGGGACTATTGAATCCTCCGGTTCCCCCAAATCGTCAGTTATAGTTTGCTTTGCTGGAACTTCTTCCAGTTCTACCTCATTGCCACTGATTTCATCCACAAGAAATTCCTTTTCTAAAAAGGTGGCATGTCAAGGAACAAAACACCTTTTGTTCCTCAGTGTGGTAGAAGATATACCTTCACGAATGTTTGGGATATCCTCCAAACTTGCACAAAACTGACCTTACCTCAAGCTTGTCCGGATTATTCTTTTTAACATAGGCCGGACAATCCCATATCTTAACTCGTTTAAGAGATGGTCTCTTCCCATTCTATATCTCATATAGAGTGGTAGGCAACAGATTTGGTCGAAACTATATTCAATAGACATGCAGCTTTCTCAAGTGCATAAACCCAAAAGGAAATAGGCAACTCAGCAGTACTCATCATAGAGAGAACCATATCTTATAGGGTGCGATTCTTCCACCCCGATATACCGTTGTGCTGTAGTGTATACGGAGGAGTAAGCTGTGAGAGAATCTCATTCTCTTTTAAATAGTCTCAGAATTCCTTGCTCCAGTATTCTTCTCCCCGATCATATCGAAGGATTTGAATACCTTTACCCATCTGGTTCTCAACTTCGTACTTATATTCCTTGAAATTCTCAAAAGATTCAGTTTTGTGTTTCAACAAGAACACATATCAGTATCTTGAGAGAACATCGGTGAATGTAATAAAGTACGCGGAACCATCCCTGGCATATATAGACATAGGACCGCATACATCACCATGTATCTGTCCAAGAGTTCAGTAGCCCTTTCTCCATTTCCAGTAAACGAAGATTTGGTCACATAGCTTTTGAGACATGACCGACAAGTTTCATAAGATGTAAATTCGAACGGATTCAAATATGCATCCTTATGGAACTTTAGCCAGTCTTGTCTCATCGACATGACCTAGTCTATAATGCCTCAAGAAGACTTCGTTCATTTCTGAACTGTTCCTCTTATGTGTGTTCTGTACGTTTAGAACTGTAGTTTGATTCAGAACGTGTATTATGTTGTACAGCGTACCTTACCTAATCAACACTTGATTTAGGAAAATATTCACAATATTTTTTTGGTACGGAATAACGGTCGGTAAGAATTAATGTACTACCAGTTGATAACACCAGGTGATATCTGCCAACTGCTTTGGCTGCAACAATTGCACCATCTCTACTACTAGAGACATATCACCATTTCCCAGTTCTCCACCTTTCTATAACCCATGCAACAAATTACATATGTAGGATCCTGATCCGGTATCCAATACCCAGGACATAGAACAAACTGAGAAACAGTTCTCGGTAACGAACATACCCGAAGAAGATGCAATAACATGCTATTTCTTCGTGCGGGTGGCGCGGGAATCCGAATATTCCCGTATTCCTTGGTCAGACTTATGATAATCAAAAGATAGAGCGGAACCAAACCTAGTATAATAAGTAGGTTCGGTCAATACATCCATATTATTATCTTGATTAAGGCATGTCATTGGTCGCTACCGGGAGAGAGAGAAGGATAATCACATTGCGTGCGCTCTTTGCAAGATTAGATTGGTTATTTTATCTAATCGGGATGGCTCCCACTGTTTTTATCAAATCTTCCTTCAAACCCTAAAAGGTAAGATTATCCGGGATTAATTACACCTTACTGGTTCGCCAATCGTTTGGCCAGGTAGGTATCGGTACTCCGAGGGAGGTTCCCCATGCTTTCGAACGGACCTAATTAAAATAAACCTCGTTTTCCTAGAGGCATAACCCCGTTGACACCTTTCTAGACACCTATTGGATTAGCTAATTGTAAAGTGCAAAATTCTTCCAGGAGTAACTCTTACTCGCAATGGGTATCAGGATCCAACTATCATATAGAAGGTATGCAACCTCATTGCAAATTTCAACACTTGAAATTCCCGATAATGGTTTTTACCCCCAACTTCTTATGACCTTGACAAAGGCCAGCAAATCATAGGGCGCTAGTCAAGTTCAACCCATCATTTCCTGATTAAATTAAACCCACCTGCACAACCCTTGACAAAGGCCAACAAGGTCGTAAGACTACCCTAATCCAATCGCATCATATGGTTATAGATAAGCACTAATCAGCTACCGCACACTACGCCTTGACAAAAGCCAACAAACGCAGCACGAAAAATAAATAGTACTTATCTGAAATGACGGAGGGCTTCGTAGGTTTTTAAGTAAACCATGAGCGTAATGAACTTGATATCGATGTAGAATCTGGTGATTTTTGAAAAATGTGTGTTTTTGAGGCTTTTGCTAGTTTCGCTAAAGAGGTCACTCGCGGTGAATGGATCTCGGCTCTTTCCTCATCGAATGAGGTGCAGGATATTCAGAAATACCACTATGCAAAGCAAGAAATAGAGAAGCTGTCAAAAACAAATCCGAGTGAGTTGTAGCATTTGCTAGTTTTGCTAAAGAGGTCACTCACGGTGAAGGGATCTCGGCTCTTTCCTCATCGAATGAGGTGCTGGATATTCATCAAGGAATACTACTATGCAAAGCAAAAACTAGAGCTGCCCATTTTGAAAATTTGATTCTACAAAATTTTTAGGTTTCTTTCTTTTAATTAATCTCATTAATGAAGTCCCATCAATTATTTTTTCCTAAACATTACATAAAAGTGAAACCAAAATAGAACGTACGCTTATACCATTCGCATTCGCCACTGCGCCCCGTCATGCACCGTTAGGTTACTTAACTATCGGCAGAGCGGGGGATGGACAAGCGTGGGTGCAAAACATAAGCAACGTTTATTATATATCATATATATAATATAATATTCGTCTCACGCAGTTATATGATCAACATCACAGAACCAAGCAGCAAAAGCGACATATGAAATATTGGATATACTAGAATTTCCGTGTTTTAAATTTAGCCATGTAACATTTTGGAAAATTATAAATAATAATTTAAAATTTTAAATATGAATATAATAAGTTTACAAAAATGATATCGCTTATGAAATTTGATGTCGGAATTATATCCGTAAAAAAATGTAATTATTTTTGTAAATATGAAGAAAAGTATGTGATATCATAAAAAATGATATTTAACATGGCATGATATTTTACATTAAAATAATGATATTTAAGTGTTATGATAAGTATATCATTTGTTTTTTAATATGGATTTAGAATTTTACATGAAGAGTATTAATTAAAGAAAAAGGGTTTTCTTTTGTTTTTTTTTAATTAAGTTGAGGATGGGTTTATGTTAGCTAGGTTTAACCTTCACACCAACACACACACATGCTTACCCTCCTACCTCCACCTCCTCCTTCACAATTTACACCTCCTCCTTCCACCATGACACCTCCACCTCACAACCCTCCACCTCATGCTCTCTCTGCACACAACATAACACCTCACACCTTATCTCATCACACTTAGAAATTCGTTAGCTTTCTCAAACTGAACATAGGTTCTTCAAGCCCCAAACAAAATATTTCTAAGTATCCATCACTATAAGAGTAAAACCATGTCATGAAAGTTATTCACATCTTCAAGCTAGAGCCTCTACAAACCCTTGATACTTCTACTTATACTTCTTGAGCTGGATTTCATTGAACTATATCTCTATAGGTATATCTTCTTCTCTCATTACTTGATCAATTCTGTAGTGATCTGTGATTATTGTGCAGTATCTGAAAAACTGTATTTTTATGATATTTAGCATACTGAAATTGAATCTGGAACCACTAGATGTAACCACTAGAAAAACTAACAAGACCATAGCATCATGAGACAACTAGAAGACTACACCAAAAGTCCAAGCCCCAAACTCCATATTTGACCGGGCGAAAACACAATTAGGACCGGCGCCGCCGGACTTCCTGAGGCAATTGGTGTTGATTTTTCTTATGTAGCTTTATTTTGGTATTCTATAAGTTAATGTATTGTTTGATTTGTCCTGGTATTAATACAGAGAAATCTGGGAGTATTCTAGTAAGGTTTTATTAAGTTTCCGATATTCCGATATGGTTTTTCGTATTTCTGTACCGCGACTGAAACGTTGACGTTCGTACGTTAATTTCACGGGCAATTGTTCGTTTCTGGAGTATGTAAGCTATAGATTCTAACCTATGGATGCTTAGTTTGTTGTTGTGATTTTGATATGATATTTACGCCGATATTTCCTAACTACGATTTTAGGTACGATCACGAAGGTTTCCAAGACGGAGTGGACGGACATAGCAATCGTGGATTCAACAAGCTCGACAAGTTGTGAGTAGATTTACATCTACAGGGAAAGTCGGGTGGATGGCGTATAGCACCCCTGCAAACCTTATAAATAGCATAGTATGATATATAGTTAGTTTATAGTGTTTATTTAAGTTCATGATAGTGGAGTTATGTTGCATCTAGTATGTTATTCATGTGCATATAGTTTTATTCATGGGTTGGTGGATTCGTACGAAAGATCATGTAATACTTGAGATGATTTAGATATTGTGTTAATGTGGATATGGTACGAGGAATCATAGCGTGCTTGTGATGACACGATTAGTATGCCGAATAGCGGCCAAGTTTCCTTTAAACTCATAAAGTTATACTTTATTACGTTTTAGAACGTAATACTTGAGTGAGCTATACACTTTTAAAAACTAACGATTCGTTTCCCTTTTTATTGATAAATGACAAGAATGTGATGCCAATTTCAAAACGAATATCTATTTTCAACCCAAGGATGCTTCCTTATTTCAAAACCAACGTTTTGTTTAATTTTCAAAGATAATGGTATAGCTCCTAGCAAATAGTTACATTTAATAGTTATGATTAGATTTACTATACATGCTCGCGATGTATTCATCGATGTTATGTGTTTCCTTTATACGAACACAATAATAGAACACTGCACAACTACCAATGAGTACTATGTTGCACAAGCACGTATGCACATGTTACACTACACCTCATTGGTACTGCCATGTCACTGTAGGACCGTTATACTACCTAATGCGGATGTAGATATCGATACAAGTATGACTTATACACTTACAGAACACTAGCACAAATACTAATGACTGCCATGCTGCACGAGCACAGACGCATATGCCACACTACACATCATTAGTATTGCCATGACACAGTGGGAACGTTACGTTTATTGCTTGTATGATTTTATTTACCTACTTTACCTATATTACATGTTAAGCATTGCGAATACCAGTACTATGGGTATTCGTATTTGATTCTTATAAGTTTTCAGGATGTTTTACTTTTGATGATATATATCAATGGTATGGGACGATGTTATATATGTATATATATAATATATCATCAGAATGATCTATGCAAGTATTCTTATTCTCTACTTGATATATTTGGATATGATGAGTTGATGTCCACCATGAGTCGTTTTTTATATTTTTTTTTACTCCAAACCGAGCAGGGGGCTATAAGGTTACAGAATACTACATTATCCAGACTGAGTGGAGGGATATACAGTCGGATACATGGTGGACCCGGTCGAGACCGAGGGACAGGATAGTGTAACGCCTTAGATTTCGATTAGTGTTAGTTTAGACGGTAATGCGGGTTTTTTTGGAATTTTTTTTAATAATTTGGGTTCCTCACATTTTATAACATTTAATTAATAATTTATTATTATTTGTTATGGCGTGCACACACATGTGCATGTTTATGTGAGGGTTTGTTTGTGCTAATCTAGATTAGTGACCATGCCAACTTAACTGTAATCTAATCCTTTGCTTTATCCTAATCCTTGTTTTAATCTTATCCTTAACCTTTTCCCTAGATATTTGTTTTGGAGAGAAGAGGTAGCATGGTGGTAGTGTGAATGCATTAATGGTGATTTAATGCAAAGGGATTCACTCACCTCACTCTCACCCTACACTCACCTCACTCTCTCATTATCGTCACACTCTCTCATTTCTCTCTCACTTTTTCCCTTCTCATTTTCTTCATCTCTCTCTTTTCTAAATTGAACACTTCACTAATCCATCACAAATCCATCTCAAATCTTCACAAAAATCACATCGTTTGCCTTGATTCGCCTCTTGGATGCCTTGGAGTTTTGAAAGCTAGGATCTTTGAGTTCTTTTGGTTAGGTAATGATCTCTTTCTGTTAGTTAAGTGTTTATTATATAGCGTAGCTTGCCAGTTTTAGTTTAGAACGTGTATAGTTTCATTTCGGGTAAATATAGTATTTTTAGTGTTGTTTTGGGTCTCGGATGATCTGCTATCAAACCAGCTATTTGTTGCAAAAGTTCCCATCACGGTGACCTAGTGTAGTGACCTAGAACCTACCCTCAAAATAAAAGCCCATTTCCTTTTGTTATGGCCGCAAATTAATTGCTTCTGGCCGCAAATTGCGGCCAAACTAGGGAGTTAGGGTTTGGGTTTTGGTATAAGGGTCTCTGAGGTTGTTTATGGTCTCATGATACTTGCAACTTTTATAGATTGTTGGTATAGAAAATCTTGGACCACTTGCTTGTTTTCTTGTGTTTCGTTTCACGCGTTACGTTATCCGATATGGTTCGTGTTCTGTGTTGCTGTTGCTCTGAGTTGGTTTCGTTGTGTCACTATGCACGTTAGCCACAATACGAACACTTGAGAGTAAGTTTTGTGTTGTCGCATTGGTCAACATAGTTTGTACATGTTTTGGGTCTTTTGCTAATATATACTTGTTATATTGTTTTATGTTTTAGGTTCACAGGCGGGGACTTTGGACGCTACGAAGAAGAGGAAACAGGTGGTGGGCTTTACTTAGCTAGCAGCGTTGGTGAGTAGATTTAACATCTACAGGGGAATCGCCCGCATGGCGTTATGCTTCTGGGCTAGAGATTTTATGATATTGTCGCATATTCTATTTCATATATAGAGTTGCGCATACACCTTATTGCTTAGTTACTTGTTGTGCTTGGACTAGTACCCTTAGGACACTGCACTATTATTGACGGCTCATGTTGCACGAGCACTGATTGTATGCCCACACCGTCAATAATTGCCATGACACGCACAACACACATACATATCTGATATTGTTTGGTTAGAGACATTGATTCATATTTCTTGTTGCATATGATATATATCATACCTGTATACCAACATTCTTACACATATACCTTGACATGCTTACATGCTAGTTACATGTATACCTATATGGTATTATACCATTAGTGATAGGTATATACACATATGAGACATAGCTACATGTACATCTTGAATACATACTTACACTTATACCCGGAGGGTATATTACATCATTACTGATAGGTAGATACATATACCTTGTTATACCTTCATGTTTATACATATATCTGGTTATAGCTACATGTTCACCTTTATTTGATGTTATATAGACTTGGAGAAATTAGGAACCGCATGATTTATATATTAACTTGTTGCAGTTAAATAGAGGCTTTTCCTTTATACTCTCAGATTACAGTTTTATGTTGCATATATTATATTCATGGATTTTCGCATTGAGATATGGATTTTTCATGATGTTTTCTGGATTTGAGGACCGTGGTAGTTTCATGAAATTATGCATTATTTGAAAAACCCGGTTTCTCTTGATATGATATTTCAGCAGCCACCATGAGTTTTATCGGTTCGGATATATATACCCCATGCAAGGAGGAGTCGGGGGCCGTGTGAGGGTACATGGTGGGGCCCGGAGGTACCTCGGGGCGAGAAAGGTATTTCGACGGACCATGCCAATAAGGCCTGACAGGGAAACCATACCTTCCGGTGACAGTACCTATGACTCGGCGGTTATCATGGGGATACCGACGGGAGTCATGTACGTATGGATACGTCGAAAGGCGAGGGTCGAAGCTGGGCACTCGAGTTTTCGGAATAGCGTATGATACGTACCTATCAGGGGGCCAGTCGTAGTGACAACACCTGATAGATCAGTATTTTTATGTCGATGCTTGACACATTGGTTTCATGATATTTTTACTCTTAAGTATATATAACAGTGGAATGGGACGATGTTATATATGTATATATGTATATATATATATATATATATATATATATATTAGTGGAATGGGGACGCTAATATATATGTATACATATCAATTTATATATATCATCATAATTATTCATGTAAATATACTTAGGATATATGAGATTCACTTGATATTGGATCCAGGATATATGAGATTCACTTGATATTGGATACAGGATATATAAGATTTACTTGATTTTGTACATTCAGGATATATGAGATTTACTTGATATTGTACATTCAGCATAGATGAGATTATATGATATGAGAGCCAATTTGGGGGCTGATTTGAGGAAATTGGGATTTGGATTGTCTTGATGGATTTTGGTCCTACCACGAGGTCAGGATTCCGTGGGAATGACATGTTTTATCCCATACTCCGCATTTACTGTTTATGCACTGCTTCATGTATTAGTTGTACCTGATAGAGTACGTTCCATGAATGTTGCATTTACATACTTTTATTTTATATGCACTACTTCATGTATTAGTTGTACCTGATAGAGTACCTTCCATGACTATTGCATTTACATACTTTTATTTTATATGCATTGCTTCGTGTATTAGTTCTACCTGATAGAGTACATTTCATGACTGTTACATATATACATTGTCATATCATTGCTTCATGTATTAGTTGTACTTGATAGAATACCTTACATGACTGTTGCATATACATATTGTCATATTATTGCTTCATGTATTAGTTGTACCTGCTAGAGTACCTTTCATGACAATTGCATGCATATGACCATTTATTGCTTAGCTTGCATATGTTAGATTCGCAATGTATGTGCATACTTGCGATTACCTGTCTATGTTATTTACTATTCACGAGTTGGCAACTCACCCCCGTTGTGCCACAGTGTTTTGCAGATTGTTCCCCAGAGTAGTCGAGGCAGGCTATCCATCTATCTTATCATCTTTTGCTGCGGATACCGCTTCGGCTCACAGTGTGCAGTTTTGCTTGAGGTGGGTTTTGTGTTTATCTGTTATGTTCATTGTATATTCGTTGTATCATGTACTCTCCACTACCATTATCTTGTATGACTTAGAGACTTGATGTGAGGACGATATTGTATATATTATTTTGTGACTTGGAGGTCTTTTATGCAGTTTTACTTATATCGTCTTTTATTTCTTCGCTACGGCGTCGTATATCTGTTGTGGTGGTTGTTTTCCGCCTTTGGGCGTGTTTTTGCTCCCATTTAGGGATGCTTTATTCATATCTTTATTGTACCCATTTTTGGGGCTGGTTTTTATAAAGGAGGTGCTGCCAAAATTTTAAAGGAAATAAAGTTGGACTTTAAAAATTTTGGGTTGAGATTTTAAAGGTTTGAAAATGCTATTATCACTTACTACGTTTGATCGTTTATATTGTTGGGTTTTTGGCTTACTTAAATTGCGTTACGCCTGTAGACGTTGCGTAGTTTAAGGGCCGTCACGTGCCAATTTCGGGTCATGACAAAGTTGGTATCAGAGCGCTAGGTCTTACCTTTCGAAGTGTAGCATGACCTTGGTATGATGGAGTAGGTAGCTTAAGCAGAGTAACGTAGTGTGTGTGTGTCCGCGGTATACTCACGATACGGTACTGCGCCTAAAGTGACCTAAGTACTAATTGCTTGAAATTCCTTCCTTGATGATACATATCCCTGTGAATCGATTTCCGTGTTCATATCGAATCCTTTTCCATTTATAGCCTTTGCCGCCGATGACTATGGAGACTCAGAGAGGTGCAGCGAGGGCCGAGGTCAGTGTTGACTCGTGTGGGACGAGGATTGACCAGGATGGTACGCTTACTGTACAGGAGCAGATGGATCCACCTTCAACAGATCGTATCGCTAGGCTTGAAGCTGAGATGCAGGACTTGCGCCAGACGATGAGGTCTTTGGTTGAGGCCAGTAGAGCGCAGCGACAGGAGGTTGCCACCCCTGTTACCCAGTTGTTCCTTATGATCAGCACACAGCATAGTGTTACTTACACGGCTCCAGCGGATGCAGCCCTAGTTGACAAGGCACGTCTTCCAGAGACTTTGGGAGTTCGAGGACCGTGGAAGACTCGTACCGGTGTACCAGCCCAGAGACAGAGGCGTAGTCCTCGAGACAGATTTCGTGTACGTTGCGGGAGTAGCGGAGGCTTAGGACGAGGACAGTCGTTCAGCTCTCATCCCCAGGAGGGTCAGCAGTCATCGCATGGATGTTTCTGGGGCGGGAGCCCTCATCACCTCATCAGGAATTGTTCCTTAGCACCGCGCCAAACCCATGTTCAGAGAGGTCGGGGACGTGGAGGTTTTGTTCCGAGGGGACAGGTTGGCAGAGGAGGAGTTCAATCAGTTGCGGGTAGGGGGTAGACACGAGAGTTTGCTTCTACTCATCGGGACGCGCTGGCGTCCAATGCAGAGTTTTCAGGTATTCTTAATTCGTATATTCTTTTGATGCACTTGTTTATTTTACACACTTTGTGCCGTGGTTGGTCCGAGAGTCGGGTTAGCTAGATCAGCCGTTTGTTGTGTTAACTTCTGTCAACGATTCTTTTGTTGCGCGACACGTATTTCGGTCGTGTGCCAATCGGATAGGAGATAGAGATTCGTCCGTCCTTTTGATCCTTCTAGAGATGTTGGATTTGACGTTCTCCTGGGCATGGACTGGTTAGCTACGTGCTAGGCGTCTGTGACTGCCGCAAGGAAAACAGTCAGGTTGTGTTTTCCCGGCGAGTCAGTTCTTGTTGTGCAGGGGGGACTGTGGTGCCGCCTCTCACAGCTCGAATTCAGCCTTTTTCGCTACTCGGCTTTTGAGGAGAGGATGTCAAGGATTCTTGGCTTTCATTCGTGATACCGGAGCCATAATGGATTTGTTGGACTGGGTTCCTATCGTGCGAAAGTTTTCCGACGTTGTTCCAGATGAGCCGGCGGAGCTTAGGGAGCTTAAGGATCAGCTGCAGAGTTGCTTGTAGGGGAGGGCTTGTGCGTCTGAGTGTTTCTCTTTGGGGAGCTCCTATTCTGTTCATCAAGAAGAAGGACGGCAGTTGAGGTTGTGTATTGATGGATCGTCAATTAAACCGGGTTACGGTGCGGTGTCACGACCCGAAAAGTACCAAGCGTGACTGGCACTTAAATTACAAAACGTCTCAAGGCGTACGTAATCTAAGTAAGCCAAAACCCAGAAATCAAAACCAAGTAAAACAGTAGAGTGAAGAAAAAACCAATTTTAAAGCAAGAAGTTTAACAACATAAGCCGAAGTATGCACTTTTTAAAATGTCAAGTCTTTTCTGAAAATTTCGGCAGAGTTTCCTTTGTAAATTTAGACCCCAAACGGGTACAAAACCTGATAAAGAATGTATAATGAATAAAGGCATCCCCAAGCGGGAGCTAGCTCTTCGTCAACCGGCGGACAAAACCACACAATGCAATATAATATACAACGCCGAAAGGCGAGGATCAAACTCAGGATAAAAATCCAACATCATCAAGAAAACCAGAGGAAAACCATAATAACACAGCGCGCGACTCTAAGGTCGAAAGAATATACACTGTTGATCTATCTCTATCAAATATACAAGTCTGGTTGATGGAGTTTTACTAGATACAACCGAAATAACAAATATACAATGGTGGTCATGATGCAAGTGAACCCACCTACCAAAGAAATCACCCGGAAGGAACAATGTGCCAGCAAACCCGCAACGAAACCTGTATGGCAAAACCTGCAAGGAACTGTGGCACAACGGGGGTGAGTTTCTAACTCTGAGTAGAAAACATCACAGAGCAGAAATCGCATGTATGACGCATCCTAGGTCATATCAAGTAATATCCTCAAATAATATCATGATCCATCTACATATAATCGCAATACTACGTGCTCGTGTCAGTGCCTCAGATAGCAACATATCAGATATATGATGCATGAATGAATTACGAATGGAAACATAAAACATCATGAGTGAGACAACTGTTTTCTTTATTTAATGAGATTCCTATATGTATATAAATCGAATATCATCAATGAAATCAACAGAGAAATCAGTGTCAAGCATCGACACAAAACATGAATCTCAATATCTCAATATCTCAGGCTCCGGCAATCCGGACTGGCCTGTATCATCAAATCTCAATATCTTAGTGTCTCAAATCTCAATATCCCAATACCTCGGGCTCCGTCAGTCCGGATCGGCCCATATCATCAATCACACGACCACGAATGGTATCCTCCGGATATCCGCCGCGTCAAACAATCACCAGTAGGCAGACTTCCCCTGCCGGGCTCATCGTCTACAACTAGAGCTTCTTGCTCCGGGGTACCATACCGGGTCAACCATGTACCCGCAAACGGTTCATCCAACTCCTCGAATCGGGGATCGAAAACCATCTCAGAACCGAGAAAACATCTGTAGGGATAGCATAGCACCTTGTGAAGGTTTTGGCAAGCATCAACCATGCTACATTAAAAAAATTGGGGTGCTAAACAAACCCTAACCAAGATCTTAACTAGAGACTTAGGGTTAACATGCATGCAAACAACTTTACATCAAAGAGTTAGGGATTACGACCTTTGTAGTTCGTTCCTTCACTTCATAAGCTCCGTGTTGAGGTCCCTTCGCTGCGATCATCAAGTACCCGGACTCTAGAGAGGCTCCATGAAGAGAAAGATGCAAGCTTGCTTCCAATCTTCAACAACTAAGATGATCTACCTTGAAGAAACTCAAACCCAAGCTCTTCCTTCACTAATCATGTATTAGTGAAGAAAACACCCTAATCAAAGTGGATAGAATAGATGAGGATGATGAAGTAGGAATTTAGCTCTCTTTTGTTTTCATATTCTCATTTCTTATCATCACTTATGAAAAAGCTAGTGAAGCTTTTCATCAAAGAAGAAAGAAGAAGAAGATGAAGCAATCCTTTTGTGATGAATAATGAAAATCATTGTTGTGGTTAAAAATCAACCATGGGTTAAGAATGATAGAGTTAACCCTTGTAGAGAATAAACTAGAGGCTAAGGTTTGGGTTGGGTTAATAAATATCAACACAAAATATCAATGGTCAAAGTCAAAGCTTCTTGAAGCTTCATGAAAGCTTCATCCAAGCTTAACCCTAATCCAAACCCTAACCATGTTTAAACTCCACAAAACATGTTGCATTTGTAACCCTAACTTGTCAATATTATATATCACAAATATAACATATTTTGTAACAAAATAAAATAATACAATTAACATGTATCACATATATATCAATGTAGTATCCTAGTCAGAAAAAGAATCTTTAAGTGGGCTTATATTAGTTAATGTAATATAATATATCAAATATATAATTATACATTAAATTATCGAATCAACATTTGATCCGATAATCCGGCTATTTCATAAATAACCGACTAATATAATCTGTATCAGTTCATCGAATCAACACTTGATCCGATGATTCGGCTATATCACATATACCCGGCCGATATCACATATCGCGAGAATCTAATACGGTATCGCATACACGTATTATTCTCGGTCCCGCGCATATCACATATGCGCTCCTACTCCGTTTTGCCTGAGCCAGGAAACTTCTGTGTAGGACTCTAAAGAATCGTCAATACGCCGGCAGTAGTTGATGATCATATCAAACACCTACAAGCTGCAAGCGGTCAGCTAAACGTAACAGCCACCCAGGTATTGAGCAATCAGAAGATCAACAAATAAGCCTGTACATTCTCCTACGAATCCAATCAGTAACACTCTCGTACAGTCCGATCTCTTCGTCTGATATGTCGCATATCCAGTCTAGGGGTGATAAACGTCAAACCCCAGTAACCGATAAGTCGTGTCGATATGAGATCCATAACAGTTTTAGAAACTACTGATAACACTTACCAGTAAATCTCAGCAACCCTGGCCAGGGATTTCCAGTTATAGCCAATCGAACACAGCGCAACATCAACTCTCTGTACCGGGAGAGACGAAACCCCTCCTATCGCTCATTGCCTCCATGTGATTCGGGACTATACCCAAAAGCCACCATTTTGCATGCCCTCTTGGATGTGGTAAGGTGGAAATCAAAGTACAGTGGGAATCACACAAGACTCTATGACGATCTCAGGTCTACAGACTAACCTGTACCAGTGTCACCAAAGAACTGCCATCTGACGTAAGGTATAATACCATCTGGGAGTTCTCGGCGAGTCCGTCCAGTGTACCCAGTCTCCACTGAGCACCCGTATACTGTCTCTGATGTCAAACACCAATGGATATGGGACCATCCATCGACCATCTACATGGGTCAAGAAGCATACGCTAGTCTACTCTGGTATATCGATGCCCTGTCTCGATACACTACGACTAGGAACATTTGAAGGATGTACTTAGCGACTACTCTGTCCCCACTTGTATGATCTGCATCATAGTCCTGGTAGTCAAGTACTCATCCTAGGGGCTTTATCAACATGTAACATAGAGACGATCAGAGTACATGTTAAGATAAAGGGCAACCAGATAGCATACTATCAAGTCGAGCAAGAAAGTCCTCCCTATATATGTCCAAACATCCACTACAATATACATCGTATGTACAGTAATGGCCTCTAGGGCATACATATCACTAACAATCTCCCATTTGCACTAGGGCCATCTGTTGTGGTATCGCATACCCAACAATCAGCTGTGGTTGAAGTATCTCATACTCAACCATCCCATAAAAGTCTCTACTGGGAAATAGGCCTCTATGAGTGGATCCGCGCTGTTGTCCTCTGTGTCTACTCTCCTAACCTCGATCTCCCTGGATATCAACTATCTCCATGATCAGATGACACTGCCTAAGAATATGTCTGGATCTCTGATGGGATGGGGCTTCCTATGAATAAGCCACAACTCCATTGTCATACAATGGTAGGAACTAAATTCATCTCATGAACTCATATATATCCAGACTGCCTCTTTGGTAGTATCCTTGGTAACGATGTATCTAGCCTTTAATCGTCTAGTATGTCACGGTATCTAGCTTGGAACTCTTCCAACATACCGTCCCTCCACTAAGGGTAAAGACAATGCCTGTGACTAACATTCAGTCGTCCTTATCACCCTGGAACCTTTCCAGTGATTCTCCCCAGGATCGATTGATACCATCTCATTACAACTAGTGAGAATCCTAACATCCAATTAGATTTATCTCATAGATCCATAACCCAGAATTTAGGAGGTATCACCTTGATCCTATATGGAGAATCCTTGTGATAAGAGGAGATTGACCGAGCGTAGCATAGGAAACTCCTTCCCTATCAAGAGTATGTCATCCACGTACTATACGAGGATCACCACCATACTCCCTAGTACCTTTTTTTATATACTCGGTTCATCTACCATTTTGATGAAGTCAAACTCTTTGACTACTACATCAAAATAGACGTTCCAACTCCGCGATGCCTGATTTATCCCATAAAACAACTTGCACACGTTTCCACTGCTCCCACTATCTAAGAAGCCCTCTGGCTGTGTACTTATAGACGCTCTCTTCCAAATCACTATTTAGAAAAGCATTCATGACACCCAACCGCCAGATATCGTAGTCATGGTATGTAGCAATGGCAAGTAGGATCTGGATGGACTTAAGCATAGCTTTGAAAGTCTCAACTTTTCCATGTACACCAAGTAATCTTCTCAAGATATACTTGCTCCTGATGGGGATTTAACCCTTCAGATAAAGCAACCAAAGTCGATACTTTGTTGGTGTATAAGGATTCCATCTCAGATCACTATGCATCCAGCAATTCTCATAGAGTCCCCACTCCTGATGGCCTGCTCGAAACTAGTTGGGTCATCATCTCATGATGCAATCCTCGCTCCCACTATCATAGAGAAACCGAAGTATCTCTCAGGTGGATATGGAACCCTACTAGATCGGCGAAGAGGCTGAGGTTCGTTGGAAACTATTGAATCCTCCGGTTCTACCAAATCATCATCTGCAGTTTGTTTTAGCTGGAACTACTTCCAGTTCTACCTTATGACCACTAATTTCTTCATAAGAAATTCCCTTTTCCCAAAGGTGGCATGCTGAGAAAACACCTTTTGTTCCTCAGTTTGGTAGAAGATATTCCCTTGCGAATGCTTGGGATATCCAACAAACTTCCACAGAAATAACCTTGCCTCGAGCTTGTCTGGATTTTGCTTTTGACATAGGCCGGACAACCCCAAATCTTAACTTCCTTAAGAGATGGGCTCTTCCCATACCATATCACATATGAAGTGATAGGCATCTGATTTGGTTGGAACTCTATTCAATAGGTATGCAACTTCCCAAGTGCATAACCCCAAAAGAAAATAGGCAACTCAGTAGTACTCATCATAGAGCACACCATATCACATAGGGTGCGATTGCTCCGCCCCGATACACCGATGTGCTGTGGTGAATACGGAGGAGTAATGCTGAGAGAGAATCTCATTCTCCTTTAGAATAGTCCAGGAATTCCGTGCTCAAGTATTCTCCTCCTTGATCTCATCAAAGGACATAATACTTATACCCGTTTTTGGTTCTCTACTTCTAACTTATATTCTGTGAATATCTCAAAAGGTTCGGACTTGTGTTTCAACAGGAACATATGTTTGAATCTTGAGAGATAATTAGTGAATGTAATGAAGTACAAAGAACCGGCCCTGGAATATGTAGACAGGGGACTATCATACATCAGCATGTATCAATCCCAAGAGTTCAATAACTCTTTCTCTGTTTCCAATAAACGGTGCTATGGTCATCTTATCATTGTGACATGACTGGCAAGTTTCACAAGATGTAAATTCAAACTGACTTAAATATGCATCTTTATGTAACTTTAGCTAGTTCGGTCGAATCGATATGACCTAGTCTACAATGCCTCAAAAAGGATTCGTTCATTTCTGAACTCTTCCTCTTTTGTGTGTTCTGTACGTTAAGAACTATGGTTTGATTTAGAACATCTATGCTTTTAGATAACGTGCCTGAACCGATCAACTCTTGATATAGGAAATGTTCAAAACATTATCCATCAATACAAAATTATATCCTTCTTTACTAAATAAAGAGACTGATATGATGTTGTATATCAGGTTCGGTATCTAATAACATTCGTTCAGAATCACTGTATTAGGTAATACAGGGTGATAACTGCCAACTGCTTGGCTTGCAACAATTTCACCTTTTCCAACTTTTGAAACTTATCACCCGTTCTCAGTTCTCTACCTATCTGCAGCCCATGAAACATATTACATTTGCGGGATCCTGATCCGGCAACTCATACCCAGGATGTAAAGGATACTGAAAACAGTTCTCGGTAATGAACACACCCGAAGAAGACGTGTGCATCAAGCAAACCGGACTCTCTACCCAAACTCGGCACGAAGTGTGTGGAAATGTACGAGTGCGTGGATCCGGGATCAAACAACACGTGTGCATCAACAGAACATACTGATAGGGTACATGTCACAACGGCATTGGATTCCTGCGCATCCTGCGGTGTCAACGCAAATACTCGGGCCTGACTCCACCAATAGCGGGCTGATCTCGACCTCTGCCTCCTCGTCCTCTCTGGATCGGTCCGCCGCGTCCACGGCCTCTGGGTGAACCTAACTGGCGCGGAGCATCGCCTGTGGCAGGAAGTAGAGCTCTCTGATGAGGGGGTGGTGATGGTGGTAGGGTCACATGCGGAACTGTCGCCGCTTGCTGTCGTCTCACTGGACAGTCTCTGATACGATGGTGCAGACTCCCGCACCCATAACATCTGGGCGACGGCTGTTGTCCCTGAGGATACGAACCATACATCTGACCTCGTCCAAACCCTCTGCCGGCCCTATCTCACGGAAAGAATCTGGCATGCTACCTCTGATCTGGCATACTGGTACGAATCCTCTTCGGCCCGAAAACGGTCGAAGTCGCTAAAATACGTGCCTCCATCCGTATCGCCGTATCCATAGCAGCTGAAAAAGTGTCGAAATGCTGGGCGCCAATGGCAAGATATAGCTGGGCATCAAGTCCTTGTACGAACCTCTTCACCCTCTTCTCCTCGGTATCCACCAAATACGGAGCATATCTGGAAAACTGCGTGAACTGGACGTCATACTCATACACCGTCATCCCTGGGGTCTTGATCAAGGCCTCAAAACTACGAGCTCTGGCGTCACGAATGCTCTCCGGAAGAAAACGGGCTAAAAATACCGCTGTGAACTTAGTCCAAATCATAGGCGGTAGACCTGCAGCTCGACCTCTCAAGACTGACTCCCACCATGTCTGCGCGAGACCCTCTAGCCGGAAACTCACAAGCTCCACCCATCGATCGTCAGAACACCTAAGTGAACGGCAAATCCTGGCTAAACTGTCAAGGAATGTCTGAGGATCCTCTGCTGCGTCAGTGCCCGTGAAGACTGGAGGTCTCAGCCTCATGAAATCTTGTAGCGAAACCGGGATGGCCACGGTGGTAGTAGTAGGAGCATGTATCATGGTCGTCTGTGAGGTAGTAGGTACGTCCTCCGGCCTCGGTGCACGACTGGCCGCTACTAAGGATCCAACCATCTGTCGCAACTCCTGCATACCTCCCATCATATGTCGTAGCTCCTCCATACCAGACTCAAGCCTATCCATACGGCATGGGGAAGGCGGATCAGTCTGTCCCTGCGGCGTAGGCATACCACCCTGCTCGGTCCTAGTCACGGACGAGCCTGCTCGGATCTCATCTCGGGCGGCAGCCCTCTGCGCTCTCGTAGCCCTCTGCTGCATAGTGACTGGTACAGGAAACAGGACAATAAGAACGGTGCAATAGAATCATAGGATACACGGAATTGAAGAAGGAATTTCAAGCAGGTATATCCTAAAGTCACTTAGGCGGAGTACCGTATCGCAAGTATGCCGCGGACATACGTACGCTACGTCACCCTGCTTAAGTCACTTACTCCATCTACTAAGGGTCATCCTACACTCAGAAAGGTAAAATCTATCGCTCTGATACCAACTTTTTCACGACCCACAGGGTACGGAACGTGACCGGCACTTAAGTTACGAAACGTCTCAAGGCGTCCGCAAAATAAGTAAGCCGAAGCCCAGAAATCAAAACCTGATCTAGAAATAGAGTGAAGGAAAACCAATTTATTTAAAACACTTTATTCCATTAAATCGCCTCAAGTCCTTCTTGAAAACAACATCCTTTTCCCCAAAAATTCCGGCAGAGTCTCCTTTGTAACATAAGCCCCCCAAACGGGTACAAAACCGGAATATAAGTGAATAACATGAATATGGCATCCCCAAGCGGGAGCTAGCTCTTCGCCTCAAGGCGGTCACAAATCCTACGCAATGTAAAATAACAATGTGCATAAGTAAGCATGAACGCACAAGTAAAATAACATGTTGACTCAAGTGAGCTCGACCCAAAATGACATAAAATCCACAAGTCTCACAACCTCGTCTCTAGGTCAATATACAATAATCCAAATAACTGATACAGCTGAAATAGTAGCAGATGGAGTACTCTAGATACAATGAATATATAAGGTGGTACAAAATGACAACATAACCTACCTATGAGCAAAAGCCTCGAATCCAGGCAAGAAGAGCAAAAGTAGCTAGTGCGTCCGTCGCTACAGTACTGACGGAACGAACCTGCAGAAAAGCTGTGGCACAACGGGGGTGAGTTGCCATCTCGTGAGTAATAAATAACGTCTACAAAGGCTATCGCATGCATGCACACAAGTATTCTAGCATCTCTAAAATAGGTATGGTTATATGTACTAGCAGGTATGTATGCAACATCAGTGTACTAGCAGGTATGTATGCCATATGGATGTACTAGCATGTATGTATGCCATATGAATCAACTCAAGATCTCAACATGTAAGTATAAGAACTATTCTTTCTTTTGTTTTGAAACTCTTTTTAAATATCAGCGTAATATCCATAGAATCAACAAAATCCGTGTCCAGCAACGACACATCAAAACTGTCTCAATCTCATATATCAATGTCATAGTATCTCTGGCCTCAGCCGTCCGGCTGACCAATCTCAAATATCAATATCTCATCATCTCGCGGCCACGGTCGGTATCCTCTGGATATCCGCCGTTCCAAATGAAGTCACTCGTAGGTAATCCGTCCCCTGCCAGGCTCAAGGCCATCTCCTGCAATCTTCTTGCCCCGGGGTACCTTACCGGGCCCACCATGTACCCGAGACGGTTCATCCACCTCCTCGAAACGGGTCTCGAAAACCACAGCAAAACTCATGGTGGACGACACTTTATATCACTAGAAAACCGCAACTTTTATATTTTAAAAGATTATAAGTTTGAAATCTTGCGGCTTTCCCCCGAAATCCAGAAATATCATAAAGTCTCAAGAAATCATTATGGGTGCATATGTCAATGATAATGAATGCATATGGTATCAATGTTCAGGTTGAAATGTATGATTTATCACTAGGCATGAACAAATGATATAATGATGTATATGCACGAGAATAGCAATTCTATGATTTCATTTTAAAGATTTATTGCAATAGCACAGGTCTAAGCACCAATTATTAACATGCTTCAGATTATAAGTTATCTAGTGTCGTGACATGACAATTACCAAGGGGTGTGTGTACACATAAATAGTGCTCGTGCTGTATATAAAAACCCTGGTAATGGTGCATGTGTCCTACGGAAAGAGTTCGCACATGTAGGTACAGTATATAGATCCTGATTGTAGCAAATATCATGCAAGTATATGATTTCTAATGTCATAAGCAGTTTTTAAGTTTACTAAATCTATCGGGCGACTTGCGCCATCCAAACGATCGTCCCCCGTAGATGTTAAATCTACTCACCCATGATCCCGCGCTAGGTGTGTCCGACCACCTGCTTTCCTTTCTCCGCTGCGCTCGAAGTTTCCGCCGGCGAACCTAGAATTTACAAAAGTCATACATAAGGCAAATCCTGCAAAAACGCGATATATCGCTAAAAAGGGATACGCGTGCGTGAAACTAAACGCGCGTGCACACGATACGTCGCGACACGTGCAACCTCTCCAGAATCTACTCCGACGCGCTGTGTCGCGCAGCGCACCACAGAACCACGCGGATCACGCGCGTGCCGCACAAGTTTTAAAAACGTCGATAAATGGTTTAAAGCTCCAGATTTTGCCTCTGAGCCAAACACAAAAAGTTGCAGATACCAACACCATAATCTACCCAGAACACCCCCACACACCCAACACCCCACCCCCTACTCTGGCCGCATTTTGCGGCCAGATTGAATAAACCGGCAGCCAAGAGTGGGAGGTGGGTCCTCGTGCTTAGTGTGTGTGGGTCTGACATGGTCACAGTGCTATAGTCTTCCCAATTTTTACCTGAGATCCCAGGGTCAAAAGCAGATTCCAGAAAGGCTAAAAAGACGCTAAAATCGCTAAATTACGCCAACTCAAACAAATCGGGTATTTCTATGGAATCTGGGGCAAATCTTGGTTTCACTAGTCTTAACACCACTTACTAGGGTTATACTAACCATTAAAACCATCACTTTGCTATATCTCACTCAAAATCACAAAAACTAGCAATAAACTACATGATAACACTAAATAAACTAAATAATACCTAAGTTAACAAGCAAGGGAACAAGTTTAGGGATTATACCTCTAAAGATCCTAGGAAGAAGGAGAAGAGAAGAAGAAGAAGAAGAAGATGGTTGTCGCTGAAGTGCTGCTGCTGTGTTGCTGCTACAGCTCCAAGTGTTGTTGCTGGTGTTGCTACAGCTGCTGATGCTGAAGCTGTTTGCTACTGCTGCTGGTGTTTTATTTTGTTGTGTTTGTGTGGCTGTAGCAGCAACTACTGTTGCATTTGTGGCTGTTTTTGTGGCTGGTGATGTTTTGGTGCTAGTGTTAGGGGTTAAGTAGCTGTTGAATTGGTGATATTGGGGCTGGTGTGGCTGATGTTAATGATGGTGCTGCTGCTGATGCAGCTACTGCTGTGTTGATGATGTATTGGGCTGAAATGTGCTGATGTTTGGGCTGATGTGTGTGTGTGAGAGAGAGGGAAGGATATGAGTGAGGTGAGTGTTATAGATGTGTAAAAGTTTTGAAAAGAAGTGGAGGGTGACATAACCATAGCCACCATTCTCTCTCTCTCATTAAATGCTTGCATGACACCCATCATAATCTCTCTTTCTCATCACAAGTCAACCATAAACCCTAATCACCCTTAATAAGACCAAAACCCTTAATTAAAACTAATTAGGTTAACCAAGTGGGTTAGGTCACCATGGTTGTCTAAACATGGTTAACCCACATGCACATCTAGACTTGGTAACCCTAGACTTAACCCACATTAACATGCACAAGTGTGTGCAGTCGAGATAAAATTCTAAGAAAATATCCATAAAACCAGATAAATTATTAAAAACCCGTTTCGGTGAACTTTTTACCAAAAACCCCATATTAACACACAATTACCACTAAACATAAACTCAGGTGTTACAGGGACTAACGTTCCCTAGCACAGTATAACAAGCGGGTTGAGTCAATACATCCGTATTATTATCTTGATTAAGGCGTGACATGGTTGCTACCTGAGAGAGAGAAGAAAACACTCAGCGTATGCTCTTGCAAGATTAGATTGGTTATTAATATATCTAATCAGCATGGCTCCCACTGTTTTAGTCAAATCTTCCTTCAAACCTTAAAAGGAAAGACTAGCCGGGATTAATTACACCCTATAAGTTCGCCAATCTTTCAGCCAGGCCAGTGCTGGTACTTTGAGGGAGGTTCCCCGTGCTTTCGCACGGACCTAATTAAAATAAACCTCGTTTTCCCAGAGGCATAATCCCGTTGACACCTTTCTAGACACCTACTTGATCGGCTAATTGTAATGTGTAAAACTCTCCCAGGAGTAACTCTTACTCGCAGCGGGTATCGGGATCCAACTATCTCATAGAAGGTATGCAATCTCATTGAAAATTTCAACTCTTGAAATTCCTAATAATATTTTGCCCCGAGTGATCTATGACCTTGACAAAGTCAACAAACCATAGACCGCAAGTCAAGTTCCACCCGTCATTTCCCGATTGAATTAAACCCACCCGCATGACCCTTGACAAGGTCAACAAAGTCACACGATTACCCTAACTCAATCGCATCATATGATTTTGCAAATATGCATAAATAGCTACCGCACACTACGCCTTGAAAAGGTCAACAAACGCAGCACGAATACTATGAAGTACTTATCTGAAATGACGGAGGGCTACGTCAGGTTTTTAAGAAAACCCTTTGCGTAATGAACTTGATATCGTCTTAGAATCAAATGATTTAAATGGAGTGTTTTTTAGGCCTTTGCTAGTTTTGCTAAAGAGGTCACTCCCGGTGAAGGGATCTCGGCTCTTTCCTTATCGAATAAAGTGCAGGATATTTCACAAATACCACTAAGCAAAGCAAAAACTAGAAAAGCAATCAAAAGACAAAAACCGAGGGTTGTAGCATCTGCCAGTTATTGCTAAAGAGGTCACTCCCGGTGAAGGGATCTCGGCTCTTTCTTTATCGAATAAGGCGATGGATGTTCTACAAGGAATACCGCTATGCAAAGCAAGAACTAGAGCTACCTGTTTTTGAAAATTCGATTCCACAACACCTTTAGGTTTCTTTTATTTTCATTAATCTCATTAATGAAGTCCCATTTTATTATGCTTCCCAAGCATCAGATATGAAACGAAATCAATAATATATAATATATATCACATATATATAATATAAACATTCGTCTCATGCGGTAATATGATCTCATCACAGAACATTGCAGCAGAAGAACATATATGAAATATTTAATATACTAGGATTTCCGTGTTTTATATTAAGCCAGTAGAAAACACAGATTCCACGGTCGCAATGAATCAAACCCACATCCCAAGACCCCTACGAGAACGACAAGCAACCCAACCAATTCAAGAGTTAGGAGACCCGGTCTCGACTCCTCGAGATGGTCTCCCACTGGACCTTAGAACACGATTACTTGTGCTCCCCGCTTTGGGTCTATCCTAATGCGGAAAAGTAAATAATGTACAATGGTGACATCATCCTCAACCCGAAAGTGCCCCAATAAAAGAATATTACATATAATGAATTTTACATGAATGAAAATAAAAAACTCTAATCTCACATAAAACCCCCGGCTATTCAAAACGCGATGATCCAATATAACATATCACAGCAACACATAACATCACATGCCATCAACGTAAGTAAATATGTGTATCCCAGTTGTCTTTAACATATAGCACCGAAACCGGCGATACACCACATATTACACTTACGGTCACAGAAAAGAAAGTGAAAAACTACAACATTTGGAATCCACAATCACTTTAGATATCTTAAATTCGAAATATCACATACTTCGCATTTCATGCTTAACTATATGAATTCCATATATTGTATCACATTCCAGATAAATAAACAATGTTAAACTTTCCGATCGAATAAACAAACACCCAAGATTTCCCAAATAGCTCAACACTTGAGTGGAGTTCAAAAAATCCCAAAACATGCCACATCCTCTATGAACCAGCCGTAGAAGGGTCAAACCAATGCCTCACATGTGGGAACGCTAAACTACCACAACCATATGGTTTAGTGGCGGTTTTGACGGTCACATAATCGAGTTAAGGTTACGTTCTTCTAGAGGGTCCACAGATGCGCTTGCATGATTTTCTGAAAGTTTTAAACTTAGGAAAAGTCCAACACTTGAAAGTTTTCCGACAGGGGAAAAAATGAGTTATTGATATCCGTTCGAACCTTTTAACACGTTGTTAATTACCCGGAAAAACTTAAACGAAGTTAAACTTTCCGATTGAATCAACGAGTTCCCAATATTCCCGATAGAATTAAAAATTCCCAGAAGCATGAAAAAGTACGCAAGAATAAACCGTTGAAGTATTAGCCCCTAATTCCAAAAGTTGGTAATGGAACCGCCGCCAAACCCATGGTTTGGCCGCGGTTCCGTGGTCACTTGAGTGAGTTATGGCTTCATACTTCACAGTAATCCTTAGAATTCCCTGCATGATTTTCTGAGTATTTTTAATATGAAAAATTTCAACTTTTGAAAAAATTTCCAGAAAGTGGGATTTTTCGGGGTTTCGGAGTTCGATCGGATTTTAAATTTCGCCTACACGACGCCTAATCCTCTAGCTTGGCTCTGATACTACTGTAGCGATAGCATAGAACCTTGTGAAGGTTTTGGCAAGCATCAATCATGCTACTTTAAAAATTTTGGGGTGCTAAACAAATCCTAACCAAGATCTTAACTAGAGACTTAGGGTTAACATGCATGTAAACAACTTTACATCTAAGAGTTAGGGATTACAACCTTTGTAGTGCGTTCCTTCACTTCATAAACTCCGTGTTGTGGTCCCTTCGCTGCGATCATCAAGTACCCAGACACGAGAGAGTCTCCATGAAGATAAAGATGCAAGCTTGCTTCCAATCTTCAACAACTAAGATGATCTACCTTGAAGAAACTGAAACCCAAGCTCTTGATTCACAAATCATGTATTAGTGAAGCAAACACCCTAATCTAAGTGGCTAGAATAGATGAGGATGATGAAGTAGGAATTTAGCTCTCTTTTGTTTTCATATTCTCACTTATTATCATCACTTATGAAAAAGCTAGTGAAGCTTTTCATAAAAGTAGAAAGAAGAAGAAGATGAAGCAATCCTTTTGTGATGAATAATGAAAATCATTGTTTTGCTACAAATCAACCATGGGTTAAGAATGATAGAGTTAACCCTTGTAGAGAATAATCTAGAGGCTAAGGTTTGGGTTGGGTTAATAAATATCAACACAAAATATCAAAGGTCAAAGCTTCATGAAAGCTTCATCCAAGCATAACCCTAATCCAAACCCTAACCATGTTTAAAATCCACAAAACATGTTGCATTTGTATCCCTAACTTGTTACAATATTATATATCACATATATAACATATTTTGTAACAAAATAAAATAATACAATTAACATATATTATATATATATATATATATCAATGTATTATTCTCATGAGAAAAAGAATCTTTAAGTGAGCTTATATTAGTTAATGTAATATAATATATCAAATATATAATTATACATTAAATTATCGAATCAACACTTGATCCGATAATCCGGCTATTTCACAAATAACCGACTAATATAATTTGTATCAGTTCATCGAATCAACACTTGATCCGATGACCCGGCTATATCACATATACCCGGCCGATATCACATATCGCGAGAATCTAATACGGTATCACATACACATATTATTCTCGGTCCCGCACATATCACATATGTGCTTCTACTCCATTTTGCCTGAGCCAGGAAACCTCTGCGTGGGACTCTAAAGAATCGTCAATACGCCGGCAGTAGGTGATGATCATATCAAACACCCACAAGCTGCAAGTGGTCAGCTAAACATTACAGCCACCCAGGTATTGAGCAATCAGAAGATCAACAAGCAAGCATGTACATTCTCCTGCGAATCCAATCAGTAACACTCCCGTACAGTCCGGTATCTTCCTCTGATATGTAGCATATCCAGTCCAGGAGTGGTAAACGTCAGAGCCCAATAACCGATAAGTCGTGTCGATATGGGGTCCATAACTGTTCAAGAAACTACTGATAACACTTACCATTAAATCTCAGCAACCCTGGCCCGGGATTTCCAGTTATAGCCAATCGAACACAGCGCAACATCAACTCCCTATACCGGGAGAGACGAAACCTCCTATCGCTCATTGCCTCCATGTGATTCGGGACTGTACCCAAAAGCCACCGCTTTGCACGCCCTCTTGGACGTGGTAAGGTGGAAATCAAAGTACAGTGGGAATCACACAAGACTCTATAACGATCTCGGGTCTACAGACTAACCTGTACCAGTGTCACCAGAAAACCGCCATCTGACGTAAGGTGTAATACCATCTGGGAGTTCTCGGCGAGTCTGTCCAGTGTACCCAATCTCCACTGAGCACCCGTATACTTTCTCTGATGTCAAACACTAATGGATATGGGATCATCCATCGCCCATCTACATGGGTCAAGAAGCATACGCTAGTCTACTCTGGTATATCGATGTCCTGTCTCGATACACCTACGACTAGGAACATTTGAATGATGTACTTAGCGACTACTCTGTCTCCACTAGTATGATCTGCATCATAGTCCTGGAAGTCAAGTACTCATCCTAAGGGCTTTCTCAACATGTAATATAGAGACAATCTGAGTACATGTTAAGATAAAGGGCAACCAGATAGCATACTATCATGTCGAGCAAGAAAGTCCTCCCTATATATGTCCAAGAGTCCACTACAATATACATCGTATGTACAGTAATGGCCTCTAGGGCATACATATCACTAACAACATCATGGTGGACAATACTTATCATATCAAGGAAAACCTCATCTTTCTCTTTAAAATAAAACATCAGTTTATAAAACTTTCACACGCGGTTTCCAAATTCAGAAAATCTCAAGAAGAATTCGAAATCATCAAGTCACCATGTCAATAATAATGAAAACCGACATAAATCTCCATAATACTGCATAACCAATGAATATTTGAATGCATGAAGTATCTATGTAAAGAATGCAATCTCTAAGATAACACATGAGAGCAATCACGCAAATATTATGTGGTAACTAGCATTTAGCTGATTATATCAATGAAATAATATGTTCTAAAGTGTACGTGACATAGCAATTACCGATGATGATGTGTGCGAGGCGGCAAGCAAGTGTATGTGGAGCATACGCATCATCGGTAATGGTGCTGGTGTCCTGACAACATGGTTTCATAATCACTAAGTACACAATAAACATGTAATGAGACGATAACAACATAATAAATGGCAATGAATAGTAAATGCAACAATAATATGCGGAACATGAATTATAATATAACAATAAGGAATCTACACTGCTATACATGTGTCATACTGTTTTGCCATTTAAAATAATATGAATCGTGGTGTTTTGAAAATAAGGGCTACGGTGTTTTTAAGAAAAGATACGCCCTTTGAAATATCCGAAGAATCCCTTGTCCTGTCTTTAAAATACATACGATTCGTTAGTTTTGAAATAGGTATGAATCGAATCTAGTCTAACATCTACAAATAAACTACAGGACTGAGCTAACAGGCTAATCGAAAAGGATAAGGAACCCACCAAAGTCTGAGTCGATATATATATATATAATAGTCGGTGATCCCGCCTCAATAGTATCCCATGCGATAAACTGTATAATATGACATTCTCGAGTCAAGAGTGCGGTTCTATCATCAATATAGCTCGTATGGTAAGTCCATTGTACGGCATCCCAAATCAGGGTATGGGTCAAATATCATATTTTATCTCATTATTCACCTGGTATCCTCATCATCACCTATCGTGAACTGGGTACTGATCTACGTCTAGTACAAGACTGATACCATATAGATATATATATATATATATATACATATATACATATATATATGTATATATGTACATATATACATATATATATGTATATATGTACATATAGATATATATGTGTATATATGTACATATATATCTATATATGTATATATGTACATATATACATATATATATGTATATATGTACATATATATATACATATATATACATCTATATACATACATATATACATATATATATACATATATATATATATATATGCGTGTGTATGAAACACATCGCCCAAGGACCCACTATAACATCGTGTCGTATCTCATAATACGAGTCACGTCAAATCACCGATCTCATGGCACCATGCCCAATCTCATCGACTCATCTCCAAATACCATATACTATCCTCATCATCCAAGTATATGTATACGTATATATATATATATATACATAGTCCCAAATCTATGTGTTTTATATATATATATATATATATATATATATATATACATATATATATATACCTATCCCCATATACGCACAAGAATGTAAATGTATGCGAGTGTGTATGTGTGCGTGTATGCAAATCCTTACTCTAGGGTTTTGCGACTAAGAAACCAACTAAATCCTTTCTTCAATTCTCGCTAACACTAACCCATAATCCCCTAAACCTTTTCTTGCTAGGTGTTCATATCTCACAATAACATATAAAAGAATATCTATGTCACATCACATCATTTCTCACAACTTTGCAGGGGTGCTATACGCCATCCACCCGACTTCCCCCGTAGATATATATCTACTCACCTTGATCTTCGCTTTCTGGAGTCGATGACGCCACGCTCATCCTCGTCGTCTCGAAGTCCACGTGGGGTACCTACATATCATATATAGCATCATAAACGAAATCACGCACAAAAACCAAAATGTCGCACGAATCACCCATAGGTCAAAACCTATGGTCTACTCACACCAAAGAGCCCAAAAACACCCGATATCGACGTACAAACGTCAAGTGACCCAATACAATACCAAATACCAAAACTTGAATTCATAAACAACACAAAATACAAAGCAGAAACCCATAAAAGTGGTCCCAGATTTTAATTCAGGTCAAAACTAGGTGCACAAACAGTACTGGGATGATGTATATGGTGTATATGACCTATAGAAACAACATGGGCACCTAATTCACCAATGTGGCCGGCCCCTACCCCTAAAAATCCGGCCTCCTTGGTTTTAAAGGCTCAGAATGTGTTCGTATTGGTAGGGTGGCCTCCTGGGGGTCCATCTAGGTCAATGGTATTGTTTACTTTTCTCAAAAATGCCCCAGATCACTCCAGATTTCCCTGCACCCTCAATTTAGTCACAAACCGACACGAAAGTTTTCTGTTTTGGGTTTCAGGTTTGGTGTTTGTGTTTGGTCTGGGTTTCTAGCACCAAGGGGGGGTCTAAGGTCACCAATAAGGTTCAATTACACCATCCCAATTCAAATCAAACCTTAACCCTCTCTAGGAATTTTCAAAGCTCGCAAAACTGCATCAAAACACTTCTAAACTTATATGGTTGCTAATGAAATAGAAATACAATGCTAATGGTGCATAAATTACCTCAATTGGCAACTCAAGAAAATTCTTGAGTTGCCCAAAGTCCCCCAAATCCGATTTTTCTTGGTTCAATGAGCTTCCCTTGAGCTTGTGCATGTTTTTAAAGAAATGGGTATGGGGTTTTGGTGAAAGATTAGACATGGGTCATGAGGGTAGAATGAGGGGTTTGAGGATGAAGAAGGAGATGAAAGAAATGGTGGGGGGGAAATATGGGCAGCACTCTCCCTCTCTCTCTCTCTTTCTCACTCTCATTCTCTCTCCTAGCATGCTCACTCTCATGATTATGTCCCCTCTCTCTCTCTCCTCAAGTCATCATTTTCCCTTATCCTTTTCTTTTCTCACTAAAATGAAACCATAACATGAAAACAACACAAAGGAACATGTAACCAAATGAAACATGTCATGGTGCACCAACCATGAAAACAGAAGAAACGCGGATTTGGCTTAATCGCGATTAGCAGTGCACTAATCGGTTTTTTTTTTATTTAAACAGCATATAATAAATTTTAAAAATGCCAAATCCAATAAGTATATCTTTAAATGGATAAATCATTTTAATTTCAAATTATTTCACTATTATTGGTGTATATTTATACCCTTTTTCGAAAACCCCAATTTCGCAAATCGGCAGTTTTCGGGAAAAATATTATTTTAATATTAAATTCCAAAAATAATATTTTATATTTTTCTGAAATGTTACAGTCTTCCCCCCTAAAGAAATTCGGTCCCCGAATTTAAATTTAAACCCCCAAATTCTAAAACATTTCAATAAAAGATCATGTCGTCGGGGCTCCGAAATCATAAATACATATAACACATCGCAGCGTAATGCATGCACATGAAAAATGAGTATATAAACCAAAATCGAACTCCATCAAGCGTCATGCAAATCATCGGATTCGCACACATATCATCGGATTCACAATGGAGATACAGATCTCAAAATCCACCACTGAAATCTAATATACTCTCATCAAATACTATGATACATATATAGTACGCATCCTCAAATCTCCAAAACCGAATAGAACACATGCAATATTTTTTCTAAATCGCCGCATGATGCATAACCCACGGCATAAGTAGCGGACGTTTATTGTAAGAAAATAATCCCATATATATATATATATATATATATATATATATATATATATATATATATATATCTTTTGCTTAACATACGTCCCGCCATTTAGAAAAATAATTTAGAAGGGTTTCCCTTGAAAAATGCTTCGTGTCATCTCGGACACGTAGGTAAATACTGAGACTATCGCTCCCTTTTGGAAATCACTTTGATAACTATCGATGCATGCAAAAACATAATCAGGTACTGTCCTCGGACTAGTCCTGCTCAGCTACTATACCAATTAGTAAATATCATAAACATCATCTCAAAGGGAAATCAAATATAAAATATGTACATGAATGCCACGTGCGTCTGGTGCGCACGGAAATCGAAATCAATGAAATGTGCTATACATGTGCACAGAAACAAAATCTATGAGCAATGGGCATGCACGAACACCTGTCAAGGGAAACTAGTGTGTCTGACAGCCAAAACTAGGTGCATCTGATATGCACGAAGAATCTCGATTGAGTGCATCTGGTGTGCATCAAAATCACATCAAGCGCCCAAATATGCGCAAGAATCCAAATCCAGGGCACAAGGTGCACGAAAACAATATCGAATATCTCAATCGAAATCGACGGTATACAACACATCTCAATCCAAATCCAAATCAGGTATACCGTGGTATATAATCTCACAACCATGTGCATCAGCGTGCACCAAATCGAATCAAAATACTAAAAGTGTATGAAAACTATGCCGAAAGAATAAGTCAAATCACATGCATACGATAGGCATGAAATCAAAATCAACATCTCGAATGATATCTAATCAAAGTCAAGTGCTACTGTGGTGCACAAAATCTCAATCATGCAAATAAATCGCTCAAAATATCAGGCATGGAATCAAAATCAATATCTCGAATGATATCCAATCAAAGTCAAGTGCTACTGTGATGCATAATATCTCAATCATGCAAATAAATCGCTCAAAATATCAGGCATGGAATCAAAATCAACATCTCGAATGATATCTAATCAAGGTCAAGTGCTACTATGGTGCAAAAAATCTCAATCATGCAAATAAATCGCTCAAAATATCAGGCATGGAATCAAAATCAACATCTCGAATGATATCTAATCAAAGTCAAGTGCTACTGTGGTGCACAAAATCTTAATCATGTAAATAAATCGCTCAAAATATCAGGCATGGAATCAAAATCAACATCTTGAATGATATCTAATCAAAGTCAAGTGCTACAGTGGTGCACAAAATCTCAATCATGCAAATAAATCGCTCAAAATATCAAGCATGGAATCAAAATCAACTTCTCGAATGATATCAAATCAAAGTCAAGTGCAACTGTGGTGCAAAAAATCTCAATCCAGTGCAACTAACATGCATGAATGGAAATCCTAATCGAGTGCACCCGGTGTGCACAAAACCATATTTCATATCATGCGCTCAACATGCGCGAAAATCCAAATCAAGTACATCCGTCATGCACGAATGAAGGCTAAATCAAGGGCATCGAACATGTATGAATAAAATCTAAATCAAGTGCATCCAACATGCATGAATAAAATCTAAATCAAGCGCATCCAACATGCAAAAATAAATCTAAATCAAGTGCATCCGATGCGCACAAAATCCAATATTAAGCGCCTAATATGCGCAAAAATCCAACCCAAGTGCGTCAGTCCGTGAAAAGTATCTAGTGCAGTAACATGCATGAAAACGAACATCAAGTGCAGACGCGCACAAAACAAAAATCTGGTAACACAAATGCTCAAAGACATAAATCGGGTGCATCCAAGCTACGGAGTATAATTCTGGTGCAACCAACGCACAAAATACCTAGCTAGTGCAACAAATGCACGAAATATGAATCCGGTGCATCCAGTGCACGAAATACTATACAGTGAAACAATCGTACAAAAATACAAATATGGTGCATCAAGTGCACAAAATACGAACTCCAGTGCATCCAGTGCACGAAATATCAATTATAGTGCATCCAGTGCACGAAATGCCGAATACAGTGCATCCAGTGCATGAAATACCAAATACAGTGCATCCAGTGCATGGAATACCAAATACAGTGTATCCAGTGCATGAAATACCAAATACAGTGCATCCAGTGCACGAAATACAATATGGTGCAACAATGCACAGCGTAAAAACCTCGTGCAACAACTGCACAAAATACAAATCGGGTGCAACAAGTGCACGGAAATGCATCAATAACTCAAATGCGTATAAAAAGTAACACCAAGTGTGCCAAGGTGTATAAATTCATAAATGCGTGCAACTGCGTGCACAAAGCACATATCCATGCACTGCAAGCACATGTAAGCTATACGAGTGCAAAAACTAAATCGAGAAAATACCACCTGCACAAAAATCAAATCAGCTGTATGCAATCCATGAAATCATAAACATATGCAGCCAAGGCCCAAAACTGAATCAAGTGCAATAAATCTGCACAAATCATAGATAAACACAACGGTGTATAAAGCATATCTCAAGTGCAATAACTATGGACAAAACGTAAATACTCAGTAGGTGCAGCCATGGTGCACGAAAACAATAGCATAAAGCCTAATCATCAAAACTCAAATCCAAGTGATATAAGCGTGATATTCAGATCACAACGCAAATCGCAACGAAAGACATTGAGGTACGCCTCCTACAATGTCGAAAAGTGTCGGTGCGCCCAAATCTAGCAGAGCAAGAACATCCGCTGCCTCCTACTCACGGGCTGGCGTCTTTTTTCTCTGGGTCTTTATTTCTCTGTGGATTACCAATATTGCAATCCATTAGCTCTTCGGCCCGGTTCGGTGTACTAACGGAAACGATCCGCTGTAGCATATCCTCTAAACATCTCTAGCTAATTATCATGGTCGCTCATAACATATCTCATCAATGATGCCGAACTCTGGTCTCCTGGGTGTACGTAATACAACTGATCCTGGGTCCAGGTCTTCTCGTATAGTACTCCAGAAAGGTTCTTTCGAAGTATCTCCAAAATCTCTTTTCCGTCGAACTGCCCGAAAGTCATCATCTTTCACTAAATCTATTTCTTGTTCCGGAACGGCTGCATACTCATCACGACTCCTTCTGGAAAATATATCCATGTACAACACCTCTGCAACCGTATCACGTCTCTGATGTCAGCGGAGTGGAACGTCATCTCGTCACGATCTCGTACGAAACACTTACTCCACTTTTCTCTAATGTCGACTGATTCGGACTTGTCTCCTCGTAGCTGCATGGACTGCGCTCCAACGGCTATACTCGTATCTAGAGTCTCCCAAGCAATGCATCCCATCATATGATATCCGAATGATGTCGAACTTTTCGATCGATTCGTCAAGGTTCTATAATCCCCCAAGAGCTCAACATCTTGGGTACAGTTTAATAGTATCGAATACATGCCACAGCACCTGTGGACCAACCGTAGAAGGCAAACCCATGCCTCATTAATGGTACCGCTGAACTGCTGTAAACCCTAAGGTTTTGAAGCGTTCTCATGGTCGTTCTAACGAGTTAGGGTTTCATTCTTCTAGAGGATCCATAGAATTACTTGCATTTTTTTCCGAATACTTTAAACTTGGAGAATGGGTGCCTGACATTCGATCATCTCTATCGACTCCCATCGTACCTGCGTGAAGTCGTCTCTAGCTGGAATCAATCAATCAGATGACATCGCATCGGGGTAGGCAATGAATCACATGTCCTAGTCTTTCATCTTTGGTGACTAGCGATCTTCCATCATATCTCGAAGTATAACTCGTGCGGCATTAGCTTCAAACATCTGTGGTGATATCTTTTCATTCGCCGAAATCACTGGCTCATTTGTCCGCACGATGAACAGTGCCTCAATCATCAAAATAATCTGTGCTTTGACGATCATCACAATCTGGCTGGCCTCTAGCAGTGGCCTAATCCTCTGGTGCTGATCAGCACGTCCGAGAAATCTTGTATAAGAAATTCATCAAATGCTCAAGGGGCGAAAAAACACAATAAAAGACACATTTATGCAGTCGTGTGTCGCCGGAAATACGCCCTGGTCAGTCCTCGTCCATGACCAGCTCGTGCTGACCGCAAATCTAGCCGTAGCTCTCCACGCCCGTACAATCGTGGTAACAAAACCATAAACTGGTACTGAAGGGGATAGATCATAGGAATGAATATAATACTGTGCAAGGAAATGTACATCCTGAGGGTTCTTAAGCGGAGTACCGTATCGTAAGTATGCCGCGGAACATACACACAGTACGTCTGTAACACCCGAGTTCATTTATACAAATTCCAGTTCACGTATTTCTTTATTCGTGATATTTCTTGATTTAACGTATCTTGGGTGCGAATGGTATTTTACACTTTATATTGCATTCGACCCGACCCGCATTCTTGAACCTGTTAGAGTCTTATTTAGAGATTACATTGACTTGTTGCATGGACACGTGCATCTCATGATTAGTTCATACAGGCATTTTACCTGGTATTGCATCCTTTATCATATAACATGTTAGGTCATGGAAAATAAATTAAAATTGCATTTCAGAGCCTGCATGATACCCCTAACCCCGTGGTAGCGTCCGCGCATCTTGTTCTCGTCCCGTTCGGTGAAACGGACGTGTTTGGATGGCTACGCGCACGTACGTGCATCCGTTCTTGGGGGTATGCATTTTCTTTAACTGAGCATTCATTTTGAAATTTGGAAGCCGCATATATTTTTCATATTTTAAATTTGGATTTTTAGACCCGACCCAGGCGTGTTTTGGAGTAAGTTTGTATTTGCCAAAATCTCGAAACGGACAAATATTTTATTCCTTAATTCCTTATATTTTTTAAGTTACGTTTTAACTAAACAATATATTCTATATTTCCTATTCGGTGCAACTCTCTCTGCCTCTCTCTGTAAATATATATTTTATATTTTTCTAAATCTAATCTTTAACAAACCTCTCTCTATCTCTCTCCTCTAAATATAATTCTTTTCTTTAACCCTACATTCTTCTGCTCACGTCCCATCATCTTCTTTCTTTCTCCTTTTCAATATTTTTTCCCGCGCGCAACCCTTCCCTTCAACCCCAACGCCGCTCGCTCTCGCCACATCTTGCCGTCGCCGCCTCCGCCACCTCGTCGTCACCTCCTCACCCTCGTCATCTCCCCTACATCCTCCTCAACCGCAACCCCACAACCCACAACACATTCAACCCGACGAACCCACCGCGACCATCTCTTCCTTCACCTGCACCTTTCACCAACGGTGACCCCCACTTCCTCGTCGACTTCCACTCGTCGTCCTCGCCTCGTCTCCACTTCCTCTCCTTCTCCTCCCTTCACCGAAAGCACCTACACACCTAACCCGAGAACCCACAGAATTCCCTACCCACGCCTGAGCCCTTCATCGTCTCTGCCTCGCCGCCTACGATCGTCCCTTGCCGTCACTACCTCTTGTTACCCTATCTCCCTTATCTCCTCTACTACTCCAGATCACAATGCATTTCCCCTGCAAACTTTGATCCCCGACGGCCAAGAACCCCCTGCACACTGCTACCTCATCTAGAAACCCACACGCCGGCAACCCTCGTCGTCATCGCCCATGCCGACTCCCCTGGGATCCCAGAACGTATAACCACCGTAAGATCTCTTCCACTCTTCTTTTTCTTTTCCATGCATTTTGCATTTCATTCTTGTTTATTCACTGTTCTTTGTTTGCCGAAATCCGACCGTGCCGGCGACGATCACGATGACCCAGCAAGCATCTCTGACCCGTGTGATCCCCTAGTGCATTGTTTGGACTCATTTCGTGTACCGTGCGCGCGTCGCGACTTTCCCGCCGACGCGTGACGTTCCGTATACCGCTTCGTGATCCGACCAAGGCAAGTAAAACTTGCTACATGCTATCTATATGATTTTATAACTATTTATTTGAATATTAAACTTATAGATCGAATCTAAAGTCACATGTTCCAATTTAACAGTTCGATGTTCCGTTTATATCTTTTAGATTCAGAACTTGAAACATACCCGTTGCATTTTAGTTTACTATACCTAGTAACCACATCCATATTTTTAATCACATAATAACTATTTATATAGTCTATGGTACCCTTTTATAGTTTTACCCTATTGGACACCCGTGTGCATCTTTAACCTGTTTTAAATACATTTGCATCCCTATATCTTTTAACCCATAATAACGAGATTTTAACAATCCATATTTGTTTAAGTGTATGATACTTAATGTTGGAACCATAATCCTAACTCAAATCGATAACCGTACATCTATATAGTTTATTCTGTACCTATTTGCATATCATATTTACATGTTCCAGTTTATTGTTCTGTTAGTACCCATGCTTGTTTATTTATAACCATGCTTATGTTGGTTTGATTATGAGCACCCATATGACATCTTGTCCATCCTGACATGACTTGTTATACTTCCTACTTGACACGACATGGTACCGTGCACCTCTCGACATGACATGATACCTATATACTACCTGGCTTGACCTGATGTACCATGGCTTTACCTGTTACCAGATTGTGTGACTAATGCCAACAAACCTGACCTGTTGTCCTTACGGACGTTTCCTGTTGTCTATCCAGACAAACCTGTAACTGCCTGATCCTGTGTTGGCATTAGCTCTAGATCACTTAATACCTGACTTGAACACTTTTGACTTGGGAGTATGGGGAAATCAATGATGAAACCTGACTTGTAACTCGACAGTTCTATACCTGTTCTGATCAGTCTTACAGGCTAGGCCAGCCCCGGAGTGATGCTACTGACATCACTCGTCATTACCTACCATCCTTTACTTCCTTGCGGTACGTCTCGGGTTCAGCCCGAGAGTCATAGACCGTGATCCCGGGCACGCACGGGATACTTTTAAGTTACATCGATGATTCATCAAATTGATTTCAAAGACTTGAGAGTTGTTAATCCAATAGACCAGTTTAGATTACTCACTGCACACTACCTTTCAATGCCCTGATTTATATTGCTGTTACACTTGCTTTACCTTTTATGATCATACTCGAATGTCTTGCTTGCTACCCTGTTTATATATTATTGCTTGATGTTATAACGTGCTGACGTCTGGGCTTTGCATGGCCCAGATCGTCTACCTTTGTTGCAGATTGATCAGGAGTATTGCCGTTGTTATACCGAGCGGTGAAGATTCTGTTTGTATGCAGTTTTACTTTCCAGGTGTTTCATTTATTATATCTTTCTCTTCCGCATATTATCATTTCTTGACTCATTTATTCTGGCCCATGGACATGTACTAGATAGTTTATTCTTGATATCTCTACAGCCGTAATGTGACTGTAGAAGGATTTTTCCTATCCACAGGTAGCATGGTTGGTTATGTCACGTGCCCATCTTAGCGTACTCTGGGAAGCGGGGCGTGACATGGTTCTTTTGGTATCAGAGCCATAGGATATAGGTTAATCGAGTTTGATTCTTTTGTGGTTGGGTATTAGACCCAATACACGAATCAGAATACTCGTGATTAGGAACATGTCCTGCCACATTGCTATCATGATTCTTGAATCATATCTTTCTTTTATTCTTCGCCTTGACGATATGCAAACCACTTTGCATATCGACTTGAAACCCTTTTGGTTCTCTATTGTTCCTCCCTGTTTCTTGATTCTGATACTAGGATTTGGGCGACTTGAGTGGAGTTATGTAATTGTACCCATGAACTGCAGCATGGTTACAATGCGGTACTCTATTTAAGTAACTTGGAGTCCTAGTCTTGATTCACGTCCTTATTCCATGATCGTTATATTACCTTGTTTTCTCGGTTTCATTGCTTACCAGTTATTATTTTATCGCCAGCTTGAATCATGTTTCCCGTGCTTAATCCTCTTCGGTATCTTGACTTCGGATGAAGTCATCTCGGTATCTTACTTGTTCATGTTTTCCCCACATTAGAATTATTCAATTCTGGTGCATCCCTTTGTTTGTTGTTGTCTTGGGAATGGATTTTCGCGGCACTTTCCACGCTCATATTGATTGTAAGGAAAGGAAAGTGATTCTCCAGATTCCCGGACATCCGGAGCTTGTTTTTCTGGAGGAAGCGGTTCTGTCGGGCCAGTCGAGTTTAGGGCTAGGCTGACAAATAAGGTTCTTTCGTCGATGGAAGTTGATAAAGAAGAAGCGCCGGCTATAGTTCGAGAATTCATGGACGTGTTCGAAGACATCTCGGGATTATCGCCAAAACGAGGTGTGGAGTTTGCGATTGATCTTGTTTCTGGTGCAGCGCCAATCTCAAAGACGTACTATCCAATGACACCAGTAGAGTTGGAAGAAGTCATGAAGTAGGTTACCGAATTGCTTGAAAAGGGTTGGATTCGCAGCAGAAATTTAATTTGGGAAGCTCCAGTTCTTCTAGTAAAGAAGATGATGTCACAAGGAGGATGTGCATCGATTATCAAGAATTAAACCGGGTTACTATTAAGAACAAGTACCCGATCCCTCGCATCGGTGAATTAATTGAGCAGCTTTGTGGTGCGAGGGTATTCTCGAAGCTGGATTTACGATCCGGATATCATCAGGTCCGAGTTAAATCAGAAGATATTTGCAAGACTGCGTTCCGACCTCGGTATGGACATTACGAGTATTTAGTGATGCTCTTCGGAGTAACGAATGCACCGGCGATATTTATGGACTTGATGAACCGAATCTTTCACCGTTCTCGGACCAGTTCATAGTGGTGATCATCGATGATATTCTGATCTACTCAGGGATCAAGGAAGATCGTGTAGAACACTTGAAGATCGCACTGCAGATATTGAGGCAAGAAAAATTGTATGCAAAGATGAGCAAGTGCGAGTTTTGGCTTGGAGAAGTAAAGTTTTGGGGCATATTGTAGCCGGAGATGGAATCGTCGTTTATCCAGGGAAGATTGCAGCAGTTCAAGACTGTCCGATTCCGAAGAACGTTGTAGAGATCAGAAGTTTTCTTGGACTTGCAGGATACTACAGAAGGTTCATGGAGAATTTTGCTCGTTTGGCTGAGCCTTGACCAAGCTTACGCGCAAGGAAGTACCGTTTGTATGGACGGATAAGTGTGCGTCAGCTTTTGAGGCGTTGAAGCAGAGGTTAATAACCGCACCTGTTTTAACCGTACCAGACGGTTCCGGAGAATTGGTGATTCACAGCGACGCATCTGGGAAGGGTTTGCGATGTGTTTTGATGCAGCATGGGAGGGTTATAGCTTACGCATCAAGATAGTTGAAGAACCATGAGAAGAATTACCCAACTCATGACTTGGAGCTTGCGGCTGTGATTTTCGCTTTGAAGATTTGGAGACACTACCTATTAGGCGAAAGAGTCGAAGTATTCACCGACCACAAAAGCCTAAAGTATGTGTTTGCTCAGAAGGAGCTAATTGTGAGACAGCGAAGATGGTTGAAGCTGATGGCTGACTACGATATTGGTCTCAAGAACCATCTGGGGGGAAAGTTAATGTAGTGCCGGATGCGCTTAGTCGGTTACCAATAATTCGGATGTTCACTGCTCATAAGGAGCTTATTGAAGACTTTCGAAGATTTGAGTTGGAGATCGTATTACTGCATTCTTCAAGACAGTTGACGCAGCTGCAAGTACAGTCATCGTTGAACGAGAATTTTAAAGCAGCGCAATTGCAGGACCCAAGATTGCAGATGTTCGAGAACAGGTTGAAGCTGGACTTCGAACGGACTTATTGGTTCATGAAGATGGTTCGTTGCGATATGGTAGTCGTTTGTGTGTGCCAAAGGGAGACATCCGCGAAGAAGTATGAAGAGGGCGCACAGTTCCGCATATTCCGTACATCCAGGAGGCACAAGGATGTACCGAGATCTACGACAACATTTCTGATGGGAAGGCATGAACCGGGAGATTTCCCGCTTTGTATCAAAGTGCTTGGTGTGTCAGCAAGTTAAGGCTGAACATCAAAGGGTTGCTGGTTATTGCAACCACTTCCGATTCCTCAATGGAAGTGGGAACATATAACCATGGATTTCGTGACGGCTTTACCGCGGAGTCCAAAAGGCAACAATGTAGATTGGGAGATTGATGATTCTTGGTCATTCAACGGAAGCTTTGGCAGAATGGAACATGCAGGAGATTGTAAGATTTCATGGAGTACCGGTGAGCATCGTGTCCGACCGTGACACTCGTTTCTTATCACGCTTTTGGAAGAACTTACAGGAAGGTTTGGGACGCGATTGAGTTTAGCACAGCTTATCATCCTCGAATAGATGGACAGTCGGAGAGAACGATCCAAACTCATGAAGACATGTTGATGGCGTGTATGTTAGACTTCAAGGATTCATGGGAGAATCATCTATACTTTGTGGAGTTACGTACAACAACAGCTTTCAGGCGACTATTCAGGTGGCTCCATTCGAAGCATTATATGGTCGCAAGTGTCGTTCACCTGTTTGTTGGGACGATGTTGGAGAACGAAGATTGTTGGGACCAGATTTGGTTGTACAGACAGTTGAGAAGGTTACTACTATCCGGAATCATATGAAAGCAGCACAAGACCGACAGAAGAGTTAGGAGGATACGTTGAGAATACCTCTAGAGTTCGCCGTTGGTGATTTGGTATTCTTGAAGGTATCACCGACTAGAGGGGTGATTCATTTCGGAAGTCGAGGAAAGTTTAGTCCTCGATTCGTTGGACCTTTCGAGATTTTGGGAGCATGTTGGAGAAGTGGCGTATCGTTTGCTGTTACCGCGATCTTTGGAGAATGTGCATGACGTGTTTTACGTACCTCAACTTCGTAGGCATGTTCGAGATGAAACACATGGGTTGAATCATCGGAGCTAACCGTACATGAAGATTTGACTTTTGAGGAACGACCGAGGTCGATGGTGGATCGAAGGGAAAAGGTTCTTAAGAACAAGGTTATCCCTCTTGTACTTGTTTCTTGGGGTAATTGTTCATATGGAGAGTCAACTTGGGAACGAGAAGATGAAGTCCGACAGAAGTTTCCACAGCTATTCCTGCAGTTTCTTGTTTGTTTATCCTTTCTTGTTCTTGGAATTTCAAGGACGAAATTCTTTTTGTAGTTGGGTATAATGTAACACCCGAGTTCATTTATACCAATTCCAGTTCTCGTATTTCTTTATTCGTGATATTTCTTGATTTAACGTATTTTGGGTGCGAATGGTATCTTACACTTTATATTGCATTCGACCCGACCTGTTAGAGTCTTATTTAGAGATTACATTGACTTGTTGCATGGACACGTGCATCTCATGATTAGTTCATACATGGATTTTACCAGGTATTGCATCCTTTATAATATAACATTTTAGGTCACGGAAAATAAATTAAAATTGCATTTCATAGCCTGCATGATACCCCTAACCACGTGGTAGCGTCCGCGCATCTTGTTCTGGTCCCGTTCGGTGAAACGGACGTGTTTGGATGGCTACGCGCACGTACGTGCATCCGTTCTTGGGGGTATGCATTTTCTTTAACTGAGCATTCATTTTGAAATTTGGAAGTCGCATATATTTTTCATATTTTAAATCTGGATTTTTAGACCCGACCCGGGCGTGTTTTGGAGTAAGTTTGTATTTGCCAAAACCTCGAAACGGACTAATATTTTATTCCTTAATTCCTTATATTTTTAAAGTTGCGTTTTAACTAAACAATATATTCTATATTTCCTATTCGATGCAACTCTCTCTGCCTCTCTCTGTAAATATATATTTTATATTTTTCTAAATCTAATCTTTAACAAACCTCTCTCTTTCTCTCTCCTCTAAGTATAATTATTTTCTTTAACCCTACATTCTTCTTCTCACGTTCCATCATCTTCTTTCTTTCTCCTTTTCAATTTTTTCCCGCGCGCAACCCTTCCCTGCGACCCCAACCCCACTCATTCTCGCCACATCTTGTCGTCGCCGCCTCCGCCACCTCGTCGTCACCTCCTCACCCTGGTCATCTCCCCTACATCCTCCTCAACCGCAACCCCACAACCCACGACACATTCAACCCGACGAACCCACCGCGACCATCTCCTCCTTCACCTGCACCCTTCACCGCTGGCGACCCCCACTTCCTCGTCGGCCTCCACTCGTCTTCCTCGCCTCGTCTCCACTTCCTCTCCCTCTCCTCCCTTCACCGAAAGCACCTACACACCCAACCCGAGAACCCACAAAAAACCCTATCCACGCCTGAGCCCTTCCTTGTCTCTGCCTCGCCGCTGGCGATCGTCCCTCGCCATCACTACCTCTTGTTACCCTATCTCCCTTATCTCCTCTACTACTCCAGATCACAATGCATTTCCCCTACAACCTTTGATCCCCGACGGCCAAGAACCCGCTGCACACTGCAACCTCGTCGGGAAACCCACACGCCGGCAACCCTCGTCGTCGTCGCACCTGTCGACTCCCCTGGGATCCCAGAACGTATAACCACCGTAAGATCTCTTCCACTCTTCTTTTTCTTTTCCATGCATTTTGCATTTCATTCTTGTTTATTCATTGTTCTTGGTTTGCCGGAATCCGACCGTGCCGGCGACGATCACGATGACCCAGCAAGCATCTCTGACCCGTGTGATCCCCTAGTGCGTTGTTTGGACTCATTCCGTGCACCGTGCGCGCGTCGCAACTTTCCCGCCGATGCGTGACGTTCTGTATACCGCTTCGTGATCCGACCAAGGCAAGTAAAACTTGCTACATGCTATCTATATAATTTTATAACTATTTATTTGAATATTAAACTTATAGATCGAATCTAAAGTCACATGTTCCAATTTAACAGTTCGATGTTCCGTTTATATCTTTTAGATTCAGAACTTGAAACATACCCGTTGCATTTTAGTTTACTATACATAGTAACCACATACGTATTTTTAATCGCATAATAACTATTTACATAGTCTATAGTACCCTTTTATAGTTTTACCCTATTGGACACCCGTGTGCATCTTTAACCTATTTTAGATACATTTGCATCCCTATATCTTTTAACCCATAATAACGAGATTTTAACAATCCATATTTGTTTAAGTGTATGATACTTAATGTTGGAACCATAACCCTAACTCAAATCGATAACCGTACATTTATATAGTTTATTCTGTACCTATATGCATATCATATTACATGTTCCAGTTTATTGTTCTGTTAGTACCCATGCTTGTTTATTTATACCCATGCTTATGTTGGTTTGATTATGAGCACCCACATGACATCTTGTGCATCCTGACATGACTTGTTACACTTCCTACTTGACATGACATGGTACCGTGCACCTCTCGACATGACTTGATACCTATATACTACCTGGCTTGACCTGATGTACCATGGCTTTACCTATTACCTGATTGTGTGACTAATGCCAACAAACCTGACCCGATGTCCTTACGGACGTTTCCTGTTGTCTATCCAGACAACCTGTACCTGCCTGATCCTGTGTTGGCATTAGCTCTAGATCACTTAATACCTGACTTGAACACTTTTGACTTGGGGGTATGGGGAAATCAATGATTAAACCTGACTTGTAAATTGACAGTTCTATACCTGTTCTAATCAGTCTTAAGGGCTAGGCCAGCCCCGGAGTGATGCTACTGACATCACTCGTCATTACCTACCATCCTTTACTGCCTTACGGCACGTCTCGGGTTCAACCCGAGAGTCATAGACCGTGATCCCGGGCACGCACGGGATACTTTTGAGTTACATCGATGATTCATCAAATTGATTTCAAAGACTTGAGAGTAGTTAATCTAATAGACCAGTTTAGATTACTCACTGCACACTACCTTTCAATGCCCTGATTTATATTGCTGTTACACTTGCTTTACCTTTTTTGATCATACTCGAATGTCTTGCTACCCTGTTTATATATTATTGCTTGATGTTATGACGCGCTGACGTCTGGGTTTTGCATGGCCCAGATCCTCTACCTTTATTGCAGACTGATCAGGAGTATTGCCGCTGTTATACCGAGCGGTGAAGATCCAGTAGGTATGCAGTTTTACTTTCCATGTGTTTCATTTATTGTATCTTTTGCTTCCGCATATTATCATTTCTTGACTCATTTATTCTGGCTCATGAACATGTACTATATAGTTTAGTTTACTTTCCTGTTCTTGATATCTCTACAGCCGTAATGTGACTGTGGAAGGATTTTTCCTATCCACAGGTAGCATGGTTGGCTATGTCACGTGCCCATCTTAGCGTACTCTGGGAAGCGGGGCGTGACTCCGTCACTCTACTAAAGTCGCCTACTCCATCAACCAAGGGTCATCCTACACTCAGGAGGTAAAACCTAACGCTCTGATACCAACTTTGTCATGACCCGAAATGTACCGAGCGTGACTGGCACTTAAATTACGAAACGTCTCAAGGTGTACGTAATCTAAGTAAGCCAAAACCCAGAAATCAAAACCAAGTCAAGCAGTAGAGTGAAGGAAAAACCAATTTTAAAGCAAGAAGTTTAACAACATAAGCCGAAGTATGCATTATTTAAAATGTCAAGTCTTTTCTGAAAATTTCGGCAGAGTTTCTTTTGTAAATTCAGACCCCAAACGGGTAGAAAACCTGATAAAGCATGTATAATGAATAAAGGCATCCCCAAGCGGGAGCTAGCTCTTCGCCAACCGGAGGACAAAACCACACAATGCAATATAATATACAACATAGAAAGGCGAGGATCAAACTCAGGATAAAAATCCAACATCATCAAGAAAACTTGAGGAAAACCATAATAATACAGCGCGCGACTCTAAGGTCGAAAGAATATATACCGGTCATCTATCTCTATCAAATATACAAGTCTGGTTGATGGAGTTTTACTGGATACACCTGAAATAACAAATATAACATGGTGGTCATGATGCAAGTGAACCCACCTACCAAAGCAATCACCCGGAAGGAACTATGTGCCAGCAAAGCTGCAACGAAACCTGTACGGCAAAACCTGTAAGGAACTGTTGCACAACGGGGGTGAGTTGCCAACTCGTGAGTAGAAAACACCACAGAGCAAAATCGCATGTATGACGCATCCTAGGTCATATCAAGTAATATCCTCAAATAATTTCCTGATCCATCTATATATAAGTGCAATACTACGTGCTCGTGTCAGTGCCTCAGATAGAAACATATCAGATATATAATGTATGAATGCATTACGAATGGAAACAGAAAACATCATGAGTAATACAACTGTTTTCTTTATTTAATGAGATTCCTGTATGTATATAAATCGAATATCATCAATGAAATCAACAGAGAAATCAGTGTCAAGTATCGACACAAAACATGAATCTCAGTGTCTCAAATCTCAATATCTCAATTTCCCAATACCTCGGGCTCCGTCAGTCCGAATCGGCCTATATCATCAATCACACGACCACGAACGGTATCCTCCAGATATCCGCCACGTCAAACAATCACCGGTAGGCAGTCTTCCCCTGTCGGGCTCATCGTCTACAAATCGAGCTTCTTGCCCCGGGATACCATACCGGGTCCACCATGTACCCGCAGACGGTTCATCCAACTCCTCGAATCGGGCCTCGAAAACCATCTCAGAACCGAGAAAACATCATGGTGGACAATACTTATCATATCAAGGAAAACTGCATCTTTCTCTTTAAAATAAAACATCAGTTTATAAAACTTTCACATGCGGTTTCCAAATTCAGAAAATCTCAAGAAGAATCTGAAATCATCAAGTCACCATGTCAATAATAATGAAAACCGTCATAAATCTCCATAATACTGCATAACCAATGAATATATGAATGCATGAAGTATCTATGTAAAGAATGCAATCTCTAAGATAACACATGAGAGAAATCACGCAAATATTATGTGGTAACTAGCATTTAGCTGATTATATAAACGAAATAATATGTTCTAAAGTGTACGTGACATGGCAATTATCGATGATGATGTGTGTGAGCCGGAAAGCAAGTGTATGTGGAGCTTGCGCATCATCGATAATGGTGCTGGTGTCCTGACAACATGGTTTCATAATCACTAAGTACACAATAAACATGCAATGAGACGATAACAACATAATAAATGGCAATGAATAGTAAATGCAACAATAATATGCGGAACATGAATTATAATGTAACAATAAGGAATCTACACTGCTATACATGTGTCATATTGTTTTGCCATTTGAAATAATACGAATCGTGGTGTTTTGAAAATAAGGTCTACGGTGTTTTTAAGAAAAAATACGCCCTTTGAAATATCCGTAGAATCTCTTGTCCTGTATTTAATGTTAGGTTTACCTAGCACCCTATGAAAGGTTTGGAAGCATCACATGTCACAAAGATTACGTTTTTAGAGTGCTAAGTGAACACACAAAGAATCAATCCTAGAAAATTAGGGTTTCATAATTTTAAACCACATCACAAGTAACAAAGGCTAGGGTTTTGAGAGTACAACCTTTGTAGCTCCCTATTATAGACTCCTTGGCCACTTGAGAGTTGGAAAACGATTAGCTTGAGGTTTTCTAACGTCCACGACGATCCACCCGAAGCTCCTTTTTTCAAGCTTGCAACTTCACTTTATCAAGAGAAAGAAATGAAGCTAACACTCTAAACAAGTGGGCAAGACTTATGTAGAATGGTGTTGTGGTTCTTTTTCTCACTTCAAAATCCTATCTTATTGAGTATTTTGCTCACTTGAAAGATCTAGAGAGCAAAAGGGGCAAGGTTGAAGAAGATGATGGCTTTTTAAGAAGAAGAGAAAAGATAATCTCATGAAAGAAAATAGAAAATATATGTATATATATTTTCCTCTTCTCATCTCAAACCATGGTTAAATGATAAACATATTATTTAATTTGAGTTAAAACATAAAAGGAAAGTTTAATCCATGGTTAAAAGTAGGTGAGCATGGTTAGGTCAAAGAAGAGTGTAGAAACAAACCATGAATTATCCTTTCCTTTTTAAATTTTTTTTAACACAAATAGAAATAATTATCCATATAAATAACCAAGGTGTGAGTCTTATATTGCCACCATTTTCTATGTATAAACAACCATGATAGAATGATGTATGTATGCATGTGTGCATGCACATCCATATGTGCATGAACAAGAATGAATGCATACATGCATGCATACATCCAAAAAGGACAAGAAAGGATTTCTAGTGAGAAGATAATGGTTAAATGATAAATCAACACTTGATTTATCAACCCGGTCATATCACATACAACCCGACCAAAAGCAAGCCGCCCGATTAATACACGGTATCTCATACGCGCATTTTAACCGGGTCCATGCGCATATCTCATACGCGCACCACAACGTTTCGTCTGGACTAGGTAACTCCTTTGTGGGACTCTAAGACTCGTCAATACGCCGGCAGTGGGTGATGATCATATCAACCACCCCCAAGCCGCAAGCGGTCGGCTAAACGTAACGGCCACCCGGGTATTGAGCGATCAGAAGAAAACAAGTGAACCTGCTACAACTCCCGTCGAGCCAACCGGCAACACTACCGTACAGTCCGGTCTCTTCGTCAGATATGCTGCATATCGAGCCTAGGGATGGTCACGTCGACCCCAATAACTCAATAAGTCGTGCCGGTGAATTGTCTATAACAGATCGAGAAACTACTGATAACACATATCAGTAAATCTCAGCAGCCCTGGCCAGGGACTTACTGATATAACCAGTCGAGCACAACACAGCATCAACTCCCAATATCGGGAGAGACGAAACCCCTCCTATCGCTCATCGCCTTCGTGTGTCTCGGGACTGTACCCAACGGCCACCTGTTTGCACGACTCAGTAGAGCCGTGGTAGGGTGGTATTCAAAGTACAGTGGGAGAGCACACAAGACTCTATGACGATCTCGGGTCTATAGACTAACCTGTACCAGTGTCACTTGAGAACTGCTATCCGACGATATATATAATTCCATATAGGAGTTCTCGGTGAGTCCGTCCAGTGTACCCAGTCACCACTGAGCACCCGTATATGATCTTGATGTCAAACATTGATGAATGTGGGAACATCCATCGTCCATCATATGGGTCTAGTATCATATACGCTAGTCTACTCTGGTATATCGATACCCCGTCTCGATACACCTACGACTAGGGACATTTCAGGATATGCTTATAAACTACAGATGTCCCACTAGTATGATCTCTATCATAATCACTGTAGTAAAGCCAATATCCTCAGGGCTTTATCAACATGTATGAATGAGTAAAAGCCTGATCAAATCAACATGTCAGATAAAGAAGAACCAGATAGCATACTATCATGTCGAGCAAGAATGTACACTGAATATATATATATACATGTATAAATACATCCACTATCACATAATGGCATCTAGGGCATACATATATCCAACAATCTCCCACTTGCACTAAGGCCAGTTATTAGCGTATCTCATACCCAACATCTCAAAAAGTCGCTCATGCTGTGGCTGAGGGAGGGCCTTGGTGAGTGGATCCACTGCGTTATTCTTTGTGTCTACTCTCTTAATCTCGATCTCGCGGCGATCTACAATCTCCCGGATCAAATGAAAGCGCCTCAGGATGTGTCTGGATCGCTGATGGGACCTGGGCTCCTTAGCTAACGCCATAGCCCCATTATTATCACAATACAGTGGTATTGGATCAATAATGGTTGGAACTACTCCTAGCTCCGAGACGAAATTCCTCATCCAGACGGCTTCCTTAGCGGCATCATTTGCAGCAATGTACTCAGCCTCCATCGTAGAGTCTACAACGGTATCCATTTTGAAACTCTTCCAACTTACCTCCCCTCCATTAAGGGTAAATACAAACCCTGAGATAGATTTTCTGTCGTCCTTATCGCTCTGGAAGCTCGAATCGGTAAAGGCCTCCATTTGGAGATCTCCATTACCATACACCAAGAACAATTCTTTAATCCTTCGTAAGTACTTAAGAATGTTCTTCACAGCTGTCCAGTGATTCTCCTTTGGGTTGGATTGATACCTGCTTACAACACTAAGTGCATAAGATACATCTGGGCGTGTACATAACATCGCATACATTATAGATCCTACTGCCGAAGCATAGGGAATAACGCTCATGCGAGCTCTCTCTTCATCGGTCTTTGGACAAGAATCCTTGGAGAGAGTGACCCCATGGCAAGCGGGTAAGGCACCCCGCTCGGAGTCTTCCATACTAAACCTTTTTAGGATGGTGTTGATGTACCTGGTTTGGGACAATCCCAATATCCTTTTGGATCTATCCCTATAGATTCTTATGCCCAGGATGTATGTGGCATCACCCAGGTCCTTCATGGAGAATCTTAGTGATAAGAAAGATTTGACCGACTGTAGCATAGGAATATCATTTCCTATCAGAAGAATGTCGTCCACGTACAATACGAGGAATGTGACAGCTCTCCCTACAGCCTTCTTATAAACACAAGGTTCATCTAGATTTTTGATGAAATCAAACTCTTTGATGACATCATCGAAATAGATGTTCTAACTCCGTGATGCCTGCTTTAACCCATATATGGATTTAAGCAATCTACATGCTTTCCCGCTGCTCCCACTGTCAATGAAGCCCTCTGGCTGATCCATATAAACGCATTCTTCTAAATCTCCATTTAGAGATGTTGTTTTAACGTCCATCTGCCGGATTTCATAGTCGTAGTGAGTAGCAATAGCAAGTAGGATCCGAATGGATTTAAGCATGGCTACGGGCGCAAAAGTTTCGTCATTGTCCAAACCTGGTCTTTGACGAAATCCCTTCACCACAAGTCTTGCCTTGTTGGTCTCTACCTACCCATCTACACCAATCTTTCTTTTAAAGATCCATTTGCATCCCACAGGTTTTACCCCAGGGGGTACAACGTCCAAAGTCCAAACTTTGTTGGTGTACATAGACTCCATTTCGGATCTCATGGCATCCAGCCACTTCACAGAGTCTCTACTCGTGATAGCTTGCTGAAAACTGGTAGGATCATCATCATTCATGATGCATTCTTCTCCGTCACCATCAATGAGGAAACTGTAGTACCTCTCTGGTGGGAGAGAAGTCCTACCAGACCTTCGGAGTGGCCGAGGTTCCTCAGTTTCTATTGCAACAGCCGGTTCAACCAAATCGTCATTTGTAGTTTGTGTCTCTAGAACCTCTTCTAGATCCACCACCTTGCCATAATCTTTATCTGTGAAAAACTCTTTTTCCAAGAATGTGGCATACTAAGAAACAAACACCTTTTGTTCCTCTTTGTGGTAGAATAGATATCCATAAGAATTCTTTGGATACCCCACAAAATTACACATGACTGACCGTGTCTCGAGTTTGTCCGGATTTTGCTTTTTAACATAGGCCGGGCAACCTCAAATCTTAATTCTCTTAAGAGATGTTCTCTTCCCATGCCATATCTCATAAGGCGTGGTAGACACGGTTTTGGTTGGAACCCTGTTCAGTAGAAACGCTGCAGCCTCCAATGCATGTCCCCAAAATGAGACGGGTAACTCAGCATCACTCATCATGGAACGGACCATATCTAATAGGGTCTGATTCCGTCGTTCTGACACACCGTTGTGCTGTGGTGTGTAAGGAGGAGTGAGCTGAGAGAGAATCCCATTCTCTTTTAGGAAGTTTGCAAATTCCGTACTGAGATACTCTCCATCTGATCGAAGCATCTTGATACTCAAGCCGGTTTGTTTTTCTACTTCTTGTTTATATTCAATGAATTTCTCGAAAGTTTCGGACTTGTGCTTTAATAAAAATACATGACCGAATCTTGAGAAATCGTCAGTGAACGTAATGAAGTATGAAAAACCGCCTTTAGCCTGTGTAGACATTGGACCACATACATCACTATGTATGAGTCCTAGGAGCTCGGCAGCTCTTTATCCGTGTCCGGTAAACGGAGTTTTGGTCATTTTACCCTTGATACAAGACTGGCAAGTCGCATAAGATTTATATTCAAAAGAGTTTAAATATCCATCTTTGTGTAACTTGTTTAGTCTTGTTTCGTTAATATGACCAAGTCTACAGTACCAAAGAAAAGCTTCATTTAATTCTGAAAGTTTTCTTTTATTAGTGTGTTGTATACTGAAAACTGTGTGTTGATTTAGGACGTATATCCCGTTATTAAGTGTACCATACCCAACCAACATTTGATTCAGGTGAATGTTCATAACATTGTTCTGCAATATAAAGTTATATCCTTCATTGTCTAACAAAGAAACTGATATTATATTACATAGCATACTTGGTACAAAATAACATGGGTTCAAAACCAATATACACCCAGATGGCAACCCCAAGTGATACTCTCCCACTGCGACTGTATGTACATTGGAACCATTTCCAACGTGGAGAGTATGGTCACCTGTCTTCAAAACTTTGCTATTTCTCAGCCCCTGCATAAATTGCAAATGTGAGAACCTGAACCGGTATCTAATACCCAGGAAGCAGAGTTTATTGAAAAACAGTTTTCTGTCACAAACACACCTGAAGCGGAAGCATCCCCATGCTTCTTCTTGAGGTTCAAGTACTCCGTACAGTTGCGCTTCCAATGTCCTGTCTTGTGGCAATGAAAACATTCACCTTTCCCCAAGTCTCCAGCTTTGGACTTTTCCTTTCCCTTCACCTTTTTAACTCCACCCTTAGGATTGGTGGGCTTCTTCTTTTTCTTTCCCTTGGCCTTAACCTTTGGGCGAGAAGAGGAAGATTGTCCAATAGTCATAACGGGAGTTTTCACTGATTTCATAGTGCTCTCTGCACTCCTTAACATATTAAGGAGTTCAGGTAGCTCCTTCTCCATGCCGTGCATGTTGAAGTTAACTATGAATTGAGCAAAGGTGGAGGGGAGGGACTGCAGAATAATATCCGTATATCGTTCATTGTCCATTGTCCATCCAAGGTCCTCAAGCTCTTCTATAAGAGCTATCATCTTTAGAACATGGTCTCCTACCGGTGTGCCAGGGGCCATTCGCATCTGAAACAATTTCTTTGATGCTTCGTATCGTAATACGCGGGACTGCTCTCCATACAACTCTTTTGTATGGAGGAATATGGTTTGAATGTCCATATTCTCGTGCTGCTTTTGATGTGTATTGTCCATCAATGCAAGCGCGAGGCATTTGGCCGTGGCACAGTCAGCATCCCATGTCTTGCGGACTTCAATATCCGCAACTGAGGATTTTGAGCCTGGGACGGGCGGGGCTGGAGCCGTGAGGACATATGATACTTTATCATAAGTCAAGGCTATTTTCAGATTCCTCAGCCAGTCTTTATAATTGGTCCCATTCAGTTTGTTTTTATCTAGTAGAAGCTTGAGTCCAGTCATTGGTATCTGCCATTAAGAGAGAGAAAAAAATACACTCGGTGAAAGCTCTTGCATAGATCAGATTGGTTATTATCTTGTCTAATCGATGTCTCCCACTGCTTTAATCAAGTTTTTCTTTCAAACCTTAAAAAGAAAACTAGCCAGGATTAATTATAGTCTACAACTTCGCTAACCGTTCAGCCAGGCCAGTGTCGGTACTTGAGGGAGGTTCCCCGTGCTTTCGCAACGACCTAATTAAAGTAAACCTCGTTTTCCCAGAGGCGTATCCCCGTTAACACCTTTCTAGACACCTAATGAGTTAGCTAATTGTAAACTGCAAAAGTCTCCTAGGAGCAGCTATTGCCCACAGTGGGATCAGGATCCAACCATCATATGGAAGGTATGCAATCTCATTGCAAATCTCAACACTTGAAATTCCCGATATGATTTTTACCTCTAGTACTTATGACCTTAACTATGGTCAACAAATCATAAGTACCAGTCAAGTTCTACCCGTCATTTCTTGATCAATTAGACCCACCCATATGACCCTTAACTATGGTCAACAAAGTCGCATGAATGTCCTAATTAATCTGCATCATATGCAGTGTAGGAAGACATCACTTAGCTACCGTACACTACGCCTTAACTAAAGTCAACAAACGTAGCACGAATACTAAGTACTCTACTTCCTAAAATGACGGAGGGTTGCGGATGATTTTTAAGAAAATCTTTAACGCTTTGAACTTGATATCGTCGTAGAATCAAATGGTTTTGAAAAGGAGTGGCTTGTGCTCCGCAATTTTTGAAATACGGCTTTTTCATAAAGAGCCGAGTGGTTTTCAAATCCGATACTACAACATCTTTTTAGGTTTATTTTCTTTACATTAATCATATTAATGTAATCCCATCATTTAAGTCCTTAAGCCAATCACAGAAAAGAAACGAAAATAACACGTATGCTTATGCCATCCGCATTCGCCGCAATGTTCCGTTATGCACCGTTAGGTTACTTAACTAACGGCATACCGGGACGGGACTAGCGCGGGTGTAAAACATAAGCAACGTCTACTATATATCTCATATATAATATATCATTCGTCTCAGATATCATAGAACACAGGCAGCAGAAACATATATATAATGTGGGATATAATAGGACGTCCGTATTTAGTATTTAGCCAACTATAGAAAATACGGATTCCACAGTTGCGATGAATAGCCAAGCCCACACCCCTAGACCCCTACGAGAGTGGTAAGCGACCCTACCAATCCTGGAGTTTAGGAGACCCGGTCTCGACTCCTCGAGATGGCCTCCCACTGAACCCCAGAACCCGGTCACTTGTGCTCCCCTCCTTGGGTCTATCCTAATGCGGAAAAGTAAATAATATACAACACTGGTGGCATCAACCTCAACCCGGAAGTGCCCCAAATAAAAGAATATTACCTTACATTTGAATTTTACATGAATGAAAAATAAAACTCGCATCTCACATAAAAACCCCCGGCTATTCAATCGCGACAATCCAGCACATCATATCTCAGCAACACATAATATCATATATCATCAACGTAAGTAAGTATGCGTACCCCAATTGTCGTTGATGTATAGCAACGAAACCGGCGATATCGAACATACTACACTTACGGTCACAGAAAAGAAAGTGTAAAACTACAATATTTGGAATCCACATTCTCTTTAGACATTATAAATACGAAATATCACATACTTCGTATTTCATGTCTAACTATCTGAATTCCACATATTGTATCACATTCCAGATAAATAGAAAGTATTAAAGTTTTCGATCGAATGATCAAATCCCAAAATTCCCTAAAGCTCAACACTTGAGCGGAGTTCAAAAACCCGGAGTGTGACACAGTAGTAGCGGTCCAGCCGTAGAAGGGTCAAGCCAACGCCTCACATGTGGCACGCCGTACTGCCCCAAACCCTAAGGTTCAAAGGGCAGTTCAAGACGGTCATATAATCGAGTTGAGGTTTGTTGTCTTCTAGAGGGTCCACCACAAAACTTGCACGTATCTCCGAAAGATTTAAACCCCCTGAAAAGTGAGCAAATGATACTCGTTCGAACAATTCAACACTTTCTAATTTACCCGGAAAAGACACGAAATAAAAATTCCGATCGAATCATTGAACTCAAAACCATCCCCAGAATATTCAGCACAAGAATCAGATTAAACATACCTAAAACAATATACAAGCAGGTATAGGAATTACTGTGCAAATAATAAGCCATGAAGCCTCTGTACGGCCGCGGAGCCACGGCCCAAGCAAGGATTGGCCGCGGTTCCGCGGCGGTTTAAACGGCTCATGGCTTCGTATTTCATAGTATTTCATAGATTTTCCTGCTGTATTTTTTAAGTATTTTTAATTCTGAAAATGACCAAGTTTCAAAAAATGTCCAGAGAGGGTTCTAAAAAACCGTATTTTGGTTCGATCGGAGTTTTTACTTCGTTAAAGTGTCACCTAATGTTCTAGGTCGGCTCTGATACCAATGTTAGGTTTACCTAGCACCCTATGAAAGGTTTGGAAGCATCACATGTCACAAAGATTAAGTTTTTAGAGTGCTAAGTGAACACACAATGTTTCAATCCTAGAAAATTAGGGTTTCATAATTTTAAACCACATCACAAGTAACAAAGGCTTGTGTTTTGAGAGTACAACCTTTCTAGCTCCCTATTATAGACTCCTTGGCCACTTGAGAGTTGGAAAACGATTAGCTTGAGGTCTTCTAACGTCCACGACGATCCACCCGAAGCTCCTTTGTCCAATCTTGCAACTTCACTTTATCAAGAGAAAGAAATGAAGCTAACACTCTAAACAAGTGGGCAAGACTTGTGTAGAATGGTGTTGTGATTCTTTTTCTCACTTCAAAATCCTATCTTGTTGAGTATTTTGCTCACTTGAAAGATCTAGAGAGCAAAAGGGGCAAGGTTGAAGAAGATGATGGCTTTTTAAGAAGAAGAGAAAAGATAATCTCATGAAAGAAAATAGAAAATATATGTATATATATTTTCCACTTCTCATCTCAAACCATGGTTAAATGATAAAGATATTATTTAATTTGAGTTAAAACATAAAAGGAAAGTTTAATCCATGGTTAAAAGTAGGTGAGCATGGTTAGATCAAAAAAGAGTGTAGAAACAAACCATGAATTATCCTTTCCTTTTTAAATTTTTTTAACACAAATAGAAATAATTATCCATTTAAATAACCAAGGTGTGAGTCTTATATTGCCACCATTTTCTATGTATAAACAACCATGATAAAATGATGTATGTATGCATGTGTGCATACACATCCATATGTGCATGAACAAGAATGAATGCATACATGCATGCATATATCCAAAAAGGACAAGAAATGATTTCTAGTGAGAAGCTAATGGTTAAATGATAAATCAACACTTGATTTATAAACCCGGTCATATCACATACGACCCGACCAAAAGCAAGCCTCCCGATTAATACACGGTATCTCATACGCGCATTTTAATTGGGTCCATGCGCATATCGCATACGCGCACCACAACGTTTTGCCTGGACTAGGTAACTCCTTTATGGGACTCTAAGAGTCGTCAATACGCCGGCAGTGGGTGATGATCATATCAAGCACCCCCAAGCCCCAAGCAGTCAGCTAAACGTAACGGCCACCCGGGTATTGAGCGATCAGAAGAAAACAAGCGAACCTGCTACAACTCCTGTCAAGCCAACCGGCAACACTACCGTACAGTCCGGTCTCTTCGTCAGATATGCTGCATATCGAGCCTAGGGATGGTCACGTCGACCCCAATAACTCAAAAAGTCGTGCCGGTGAATGGTCTTTAACAGATCGAGAAACTACTGATAACACTTATTAGTAAATTTCAGCAGCCCTGGCCAGGGACTTACTGATATAACCAGTCGAGCACAGCACAGCATCAACTCCCAATATCGGGAGAGACGAAACCCCTCCTATCGCTCATCGCCTTCGTGTGTCTCGGGACTGTACCCAACGGCCACCTGTTTGAACGACTAAGTAGAGACGTGGTAGGGTGGTAATCAAAGTACAGTGGGAGAGCACACAAGACTCTATGATGATCTCGGGTATACAGACTAACCTGTACCAGTGTCACCTGAGAACTGCTATCCGACGATAGATATAATTCCATATATGAGTTCTCGGTGAGTCCGTCCAGTGTACCAAGTCACCACTGAGCACCCGTATATGATCTTGATGTCAAACATCGATGAATGTGGGAACATCCATCGCCCATCATATAGGTCTAGTATCATATACGCTAGTCTACTCTGGTATATCGATGCCCCGTCTCGATACACCTACGACTAGGGACATTTCAGGATATGCTTATAAACTACAGATGTCCCACTAGTATGATCTCTATCATAATCACTGTAGTCAAGCCAATATCCTCAGGGCTTTATCAACATGTATGAATGAGTAAAAGCATGATCAAATCAACATGTCAGATAAAGAAGAACCAGATAGCATACTATCATGTCGAGCAAGAATGTACACTGAATATATATATATATATATATATATATATATATATACATGTATAAATATATCCACTATCACATAATGGCCTCTAGGGCATACATATATCCAACATTTAAAATACATACGATTCGTTAGTTTTGAAATAAGTATGAATCGAATCTAGTCTAACATCTACAAATAAACTACAGGACTGAGCTAACAGGCTAATCGAAAAAGGTAAGGAACCCACCAAAGTCTGAGTCGATATATATATATAATAGTCGGTGATCCCGACTCAATAGTATCCCATGCTATACACTGTATAATATGACATCCTCAAGTCAAGAGTGCAGATTTATCATCAATATAGCTCGTACGGAAAGTCCATCACACGGCATCCCAAATCAGGGTACGGGTCAAATATCACTTTTATCTCATTATTCACCTGGTATCCTCATCATCACCTATCGTGAACTGGGTACAGATCCACGTCTAGTACAAGACTGATACCATCTCTCTCTCTCTCTCTATATATATATATATATATATATATATATATATGCGCGTGTATGAAACACATCGCCCAAGGACCCACTGTAACATCGTGTCGTATCTCATAATACGAGTCACGTCAAATCACTGATCTCATGGCACCATGCCCAATCTCATCTACTTATCTCCAAATACCATATACTATCCTCATCATCCAAGTATATATATATAGACACACACACACACACACATACACACACACACACACACACACACACACACACACACACACAGTCCCATACCTATGTGATTTATATATATATACCTATCCCCATATACATACAAGAATGTAAATGTATTCCAGTGTGTATGTGTGCGTGTATGCAAATCCTTACTCTAGGGTTTTGCGACTAAGAAACCAACTAAATCCTTTCTTCAATTCTCACTAACACTAACCCATAATCCCCTAAACCTTTTCTTGCTAGGTATTCATATCTCACAATAACATATAAAAGAATATCTATGTCACATCACATCATTTCTCACAACTTTGCGGGGGTGCTATACGCCATCCACCCGACTTCCCCCGTAGATATATATCTACTCACCTTGATCTTCGCTTTCTGGAGTCGATGACGCCACGCTCATCCTCGTCGTCTCGAAGACCACGTGGGGTACCTACATATCATATATAGCATCATAAACGAAATCATGCACAAAAACCAAAATGTCGCACGAATCACCCATAGGTCAAAACCTATGGTCTACTCACACCAAAGAGCCCAAAATCACCCGATATCGACGTACAAACGTCAAGTGACCCAATACAATACCAAATACGAAAACTTGAATTCATAAACAACACAAAATACAAAGCAGAAACCCATAAAAGTGGTCCCAGATTTTAATTCAGGTCAAAACTAGGTGCACAAACAGTACTGGGATGATGTATAGGGTGTATATGACCTACAGAAACAACCTGGGCACCTAATTCACCAATGTGGCCGGCCCCTACCCCTAAAAATTCGGCCTCCTTGGTTTTATAGGCTCGGAATGTGTTAGTATTGGTAGGGTGGACTCCTGGGGGTCCATCTAGGTCAATGGTATTGTTTACTTTTCTCAAAAATGCCCCAGATCACTCCAGATTTCCCTGCACCCTCAATTTAGTCACAAACCGACACGAAAGTTTTCTGTTTTGGGTTTCAGGTTTCGTGTTTGTGTTTGGTCTAGGTTTCTAGCACCAATAGGGGTTTAAAGTCACCAATAAGGTTAAATTACACCATCCCAATTCAAATCAAATCCTAACCCTCTCTACGAATTTTCAAAGCTCGCAAAACCGTATCAAAACACTTCTAAACTTGTATGGTTGCTAATGAAATGGAAATACAATGCTAATGGTGCAGAAATTACCTCAATTGGCAACTCAATAAAATTCTTGAGTTGCCCAAAGTCCTCCAAATCCAATTTTTCTTGGTTCAATGAGCTTCCTTTGAGCTGGTGCATGTTTTTAAAGAAATGGGTATGGGGTTTTGGTGAAAAATTGGAGATGGGTCATGAGGGTAGAATGAGGGGCTTGGGGATGAAGAAGGAGATGAGAGAAATGGTGGGGGGGAAATATGGGCAGCTCTTTCCCTCTCTTTCTCTCTTTCTCACTCTCATTCTCTCTCCTAGCACGCTCACTCTCATGATTATGTCCCTTCTGTCTCTCCTCAAGTCATCATTTTCCCTTATCCTTTTCTTTTCTCGCTAAAATGAAACCATAACATGAAAACAATAGAAAGTAACATGTAACCAAATGAAATATGTCATGATGCACCAACCATGAAAACTGTAGAAACATGGATTTGGCTTAATCGCGATTAGCAGTACACTAATCGGTTTTTTTATTTAAACTGCATATAATAAATTTTAAAAATGCCAAATCCAATAAATATATCTTTAAATAGATAAATCATTTTAATTTCAAATTATTTCACAATTATTGGTGTATATTTATACCCTTTTTCGAAAACCCCAATTTCGCAAATCGTCAGTTTTCAGGGAAAATATTATTTTAATATTAAATTCAAAATATAATATTTTATATTTTTCTGAAATGTTACATGCGGATAGGTATCCATTACCTCGCATTGACGATTTCTTGATTAGTTCCAGTGTGCGAGACATTTTTCTAAGTTTGTTTGGGATCAGGTAATCATTGGTTGTGGGTTCGGAGTGATGTCAATCCGAAGACTGCTTTTGAGCGCGCTACGGGCAGTATGAGTTTTGGTGGTGTCGTTGAACTCACCAGTTCCCTAGAAGCATTCGTGGATATGATGAACCAGATTTCTTCAGGCCGTTCCTCGACCAGTTTATTATTGTGTCATTGATGACATTCTGGTCTATTCCAAGAGTCGTGAGGAACGTGGGCAGCACTTGAGGATTTGCTTTGAAGATATTGGGAGAGCACCAGTTGCTGCTAAATTCTAATAGTATTCCTTCAGGCTTGATTATGTTGACTCCTAGGTCTTGTAGTTACGGGAGACGGTTTTCGTATGGTCCCGAGGAAGATCGAGGACGTACAGCTTTGGCCCAGACTTGTGTACGGGACGGAGGTCCGCAGATTTTTTGGCTTAGCAGGTTTTTACCGCCGTTTCGTGCAGGACTGCTAGTGTACCGCTGCACCGTTGTCTGGACTGACCGGAAAGGAGCTTCTTTTCTTTGGACTGAGGCATGCGTATGGAGTTTTTGGCAGTTGAAGACTCGGTTGACAACTGCACCAGTTCTTTCTTTGCCTTCTGGTTCGGGCGACTTTGTTGTTTAACTGTGATGTTTCGCGAGTGGGGGCTCAATTGTGTATTGATGTAGCACTATAGAGTTATTGCTTATGCTTCCCGACAGTTGGAGGAAGTACGAGCAGGATATCCCATTCATGATCTGGAGATAGCCGCGGTGGTCGTGCGTTGGAGATTGGGAGACACTACTTGTGCGGAGAGTCGTTTCAGATTTTCACGGACCACCAGAGCATAATGTACATCTTCCTGCAGCGGGTTTTGATTGTTGAGACAGACTTCTGCAGATTTACAGTTCTTTTGCGATCGTTGAGTACAGCTTAAGTTCGCCTCTACTAAGGGGACAGCTTGCTCATGTCCGCGCTTGTCCATTTTTTCCTTAATCGTTTTCGCGAGGCACAGCCTGCCGATGCTCGTTTATCAGAGATTCTTGAGCATACTCGGCTGGATAAAGATTTGGAGTCCTTGATTTATGACCAGGGTGTGCTACATTTAGGGACGCGTTTGTGTGTACCTGATGATGATGGGTAGAGACGCGGAATCTTAGAGCAGGCACATCAGTCAGCTTTCTGTGTTCATTCAAGTTCCACCAATTTATGACGTGACTTGTGAAATAGTTACGGGTGGTCAGGGATGAAGAGTGAAGTTTCGGATTTCGTTTCGAGGTGTCTGTCTTGTTGTGAGCTAAGGTTGAGCATTGAGACCGGCTGGAGAGTTGCAAGATTTAACCGTTCTGGAGTAAGAATGGGAGCAAGTCTCCATGAATTTCATTATGGTGTCTACCCCAGTCTTGACAGAGTGTGACTCCATTCGGGTGTTTGTTGTCCGATTATGCTCAGTTTGCTCAGTTGTTCTTTGTTAAGTTTATGTGTTTGCACGGAGTTCCTTCATGTGTTGTATCCAATGGAGGCACCCTGTTCGCTTGCCGTCTTGGGCAGAAGCTTCAGGAAGCCTTGGGTACTGGTTGAGCTTTAGCTCCGCTTTTTCCATCCGTAGGACGACGGTTTCTGAGAGCGGGCTATACAGACTCTAGAGGATATGCTTGTGCGTGCGTACTAATTCTTGTTGGCAGTTAGGATCGTCACTTGCCATTGTTAAGGTTCTCCTTCGATAGCTGTTATCAGGAGACACTCCAATTGGCAACCTTTAGGCTTGTTGTTAGGTGGTGTCGATCGCCAGTCTGTTTTTCTGACTCTGCGAGAGTAGGATCTTTGTACCCCAGCTAGTCGAGAGGCTTCGGAGTTGATCCAGTTGGTTCAAGTCAGGATGAGAGTAGCCCAGTGCAGACAGAGGTCTTATGCCGACCGTGGTGGTCGCGGACTTGAGTTCGCAGTGGGAGATCATGTATTTCTACGGATTTTTTTCCGATGAATGACGTGTTGAGTTTTGGGAAGCTTATCCCAGGATTGTAGGTCCTTTTGAGATCCTTAAAGCGAGCTAGTTCCGTTGCCTATAATTTGGCACTTCCGCCCAGATTATTGAGTATTCACCCCGTATTCCTAGTGTCGATACTTTGCAAATACCTTCTTGACCTTTCTCCAATGATTCAGCACCAGACCATTTAGCTTGGACGCGATCTTTTCGTTCACCGGCAGCCAATTATGTTAATGGTTCGGCTGGTGGAGAAACTTTGGTCAAGGGTCTTGCCATCTGTGGAGGGTTTTCTTGGGCATAGCCGTATGGTGAGGTAATCACTTGGAAGGCTGCGAACGAGAATTGGGAGTTATACTCATCTCCTTGAAGGTACGCTTAGTGAGAATTTTAAATTCGGGGACGAATTTTTATAAGGGGGGAGATTGTAATGTCTTAGATTTCGATTAGTGTTAGTTTAGACGGTAATGCGGGTTTTTTGGTAAAAAGTTTACCAATTTGGGTTCCACACATTTTATAACATTTAATTAATAATTCATTATTATTTGTTATGGCGGGCACACACATGTGCATGTTTATGTGAGGGTTTGTTTGTGCTAATCTAGATTAGTGACCATGACAACTTAGCCCTAATCTAATCCTTTGCTTTATCCCCATCCTTGTTTTAATCTTATTCTTAACATTTTCCCTAGATATTTTTTTTGGAGAGAAGAGGTGGCATGGTGGTAGTGTGAATGGATTAATAGTGATTTAATGCAAAGGGGTGCACTCACCTCACTCTCACCCTACACTCACCTCCCTCTCTCATTATCCTCACACTCTCTCATTTATCTCTCACTTTTTCCCTTCTCATTTTCTTCATCTCTCTGTTTTCTAAACTGAACACTTCACTAATCCATCACAAATCCAACTCAAATCTTCACAAAAACTCACAAAAATCACATCTTTTGCCTTGATTCGCCTCTTGGATGCTTCGGAGCTTGAAAAGCTAGGATCTTTGAGTTCTTTTGGTTAGGTAATGATCTCTTTCTGATAGTTAAGTGTTTACTGTGTAGCGTAGCTTGCTAGTTTCAGTTTAGAATGCGTATAGTTTCATTTCGGGTAAATATCGTATTTTTAGTGTTGTTTTGGGTCTCGGATGATCTGCTATCAAACCAGGTATTTGTTGCAAAAGTTCCCATCACAGTGACCTAGTGTAGTAACCTAGAACCTACCCTCAAAATACGAGCTTATTTCCTTTTGTTATGGCCGCAAATTAATTGCTTCTGGCTGCAAATTGCGGCCAGACTAGGGAGTTAGGGTTTGGGTTTTGGTGTAGGGGTCTTTGAGGTTGTTTGTGGTCTTATGGTACTTGCAACTTTTACAGATTGTTGGTATAGCAAAATCTGGGACCACTTGCTTGTTTTCTTGTGTTTCGTTTCACGTGTTACGTTATCCGATACGGTTCGTGTTCTGTGTTGCTGTTGCTCTGAGCTGGTTTCGTTGTGTCGCTATGAACGTTAGCCACAATATGAACACTTGATAGTAAGTTTTGTGTTGTCGCGTTGGTCAACGTAGTTTGTACGTGTTTTGGGTCTTTTGATAATATATACTTGTTATATTGTTTTATGTTTTAGGTTCGCAGGCGGGGACATCGGACGCTGCGAAGAAGGGGAAACAGGTGGTAGGCATTACTTAGCCAGGAGCGTTGGTATGTAGATTTAACATCTACAGGGGAATCTCCCACATGGCGTTATGCGTCTGGGGTAGAGATGTTATGATATTGTCGCATATTCTATTTTATATATAGAGTTGCGCATACACCTTATTGCTTAATTACTTGTTGTGCTTGAACTAGTACCCTTAGGACACTGCACTATTATTGACGGCTCATGTTGCATGAGCACTGATTGTATGCCACACACACCGTCAATAATTGCCATGACACGCACAACACACATACATATCTGATATTGTTTGGTTTAGGACATTGAGACATTGATTTATATTTCTTGTTGCATATGATATATAACATACCTGTATACCTACATGCTTACATATATGCCTTGACATGCTTACAGGCTAGTTACCTGTATACCTATATAGTATTGTACCATTAGTGATAGGTATATACACATATGAGATATAGCTACATGTACATCTTGCATACATACTTACACTATACCCGGAGGGTATATTATATCATTATTGATTGGTAGATACATATACCTTGCTATACTTTCATGTTTATACATATATCTGGTTATAGCTACATGTTCACCTTTATTTAATGTTATATAGACTTGGAGAAATTAGGAACCGCATGATTTATATATTAACTCGTTGCAGTTAAATAGCAGCTTTTCCTTTATATGCTCACATTACAGTTTTACGTTGCATATACTATATTCATGGATTTTCGCATTGAGATATGGATTTTTCATTATGTTTTCTGGATTTGAGGACCGTGGTAGTTTCATGAAATTATGCATTTTTTGAAAAACACGGTTTCTCTTGATAAGATATTTCAACAGCCACCATGGGTTTTATCGGTTCTAATATATATACCCCATGCGAGGAGGAGTCGAGGGCGTGTGAGGGTACATGGTGGGGCCCGGAGGTACCCAGGGGAGAGAAAGGTATTTCGACGGACCATGCCGATGAGGCCTGACAAGGGAACCATACCTTCCGGTGACAGTACCTATAACTCGGCGGTTATCGTGGGGATACCGACGGGAGTCATATACGTATGGATATGTCGAAAGGCGAGGGTCAAAGCTGGGCACTCGAGTTTTTGGAATAGCGTATGATACATACCTATCAGGGGGCCAGTCGTGCTGACAACACCTGATAGATCAGTATTTTTTTGTCGATACTTGACACATTGGTTTCATGATATTTTTACTCCTAAGTATATATAACAGTGGAATGGGGCGCTGTTATATATATATATATATATATATATATTAGTGGAATGGGGACGCTAATATATATGTATACATATCAATTTATATACATCATCATAATTATTCATGCAAATATACTTAGGATATATGAGATTCACTTGATATTGGATCCAGGATATATGAGATTCACTTGATATTGGATACAGGATATATAAGATTTACTTGATTTTACACATTCAGGATATATGAGTTTTACTTGATATTGTACATTCAGGATATATGAGACTTATATGATATGAGAGCCAATTTGGGGGCTGATTTGAGGAAATTGGGATTTGGATTGTCTTGATGGATTTTGATCCTACCACGAGGTCAGAATTCCGTGGGAATGACATGTTTTATCTCATACTCCGCATTTATTGTTTATACACTGCTTCTTGTATTAGTTGTACCTGATAGAGTACCTTCCATGACTGTTGCATTTACATACTTTTATTTATATGTACTGCTTCATTTATTAGTTGTACCTGATAGAGTACCTTCTATAACTGTTGCATTTACATACTTTTATTTTATATGCATTGCTTCATATATTAGTTGTACCGGATAGAGTACCTTTCATGATTGTTGCATATATACATTGTCATATCATTGCTTCATGTATTAGTTGTACCTGATAGAGTACCTTACATGACTGTTGCATATACATATTGGCATATTATTGCTTCATGTATTAGTTGTACCTGCTAGAGTACCTTTCATGACTACTGCATGCATATGACCATTAATTGCTTAGCTTACATATGTTAGATCCGCGTTGTACGTGCATACTTACGATTACCTGCCTATGTTATTTACTATTCACGAGTTGGAAACTCACCCCCGTTGTGCCACAGTGTTTTGCAGGTTGTTACCCAGAGTAGCCGAGGCAGGCTATTCATCTATCTTATCATCTTTTGCTGCGGATACCGCTTCGGCTCACAGTGTGCAGTTTTGCTTTAGGTGGGTTTTGTGGTTGTCCGTTATGTTCATTGTATATTCGTTGTATCATGTACTCTCTATCTACCATTATCTTGTATGACTTAGAGACTTGATGTGAGGACGATATTGTATATTATTTTATGACATCGAGGTATTTTATGCAGTTTTACTTATATCGTCTTTTATTTCTTCGCTACGGTGTCGTATATCTGTTGTGGTGGTTGTTTTCCGCCTTTGGGCGTGTTTTTGCTCCCGTTTGCGGATGCTTTATTTATATTTTTGTTGTACCCATTTTTTGGGCTGGTTTTTATAAAGGAGGTGCTGCCAAAATTTTAAAGGAAATAAAGTTGGACTTTAAAGAATTTGTGTTGAGATTTCAAAGGTTTGAAAATGCTATTATCACATACTACTTTTGATGGTTTAGATTGCTGGGTTTTCGGCATACTTAAATTGCGTTACGCCTGTAGACGTTGTGTAGTTTAAGGGCCGTCACTTGTCAATTTCGGGTCGTGACAGATAGCCGCATTAGTGGCGGGGAGCCTAGCGAGGATACTCGATACCGGAGATAGAAATGAGCACGGCAGATATCCAGGGGATACTGACTGGGGCTCGATTTGGGCACGGCGGATATCCAGGGGATACCGACCGGGGCCAAGAATATCGGGTGGCGATCATCTGTTGAGATTGTGTCGACGATATCTGCATTTGCGTGTCGGTGATGGACATAAGAGATTTGAGGATTTGCGTGTCGGTGATGGACACGAGGGATTTCTGATTTCAGGTGTCGATGCTGGACATCCAGATATTGATATGTTGCTATCAAACGAGATATACAGTTATGTTATAAGTTATTATAGCCGACCAGGACTGATCCGGGGGACAGTACCTGAATAACTTTTTTACCAATTGTTGCATATAAAAAGGATTTCAAAATCGATCTATAACCTCACTATTTGACATATCTGATATGACACTGGGATCTTTTAAATTGTAAACCTCTTAACACTCTTCACTAAAACGGAAAAACGTATATCTTAAATAAGATACATATTATATTTCATACTATCACGTCTGCTTTTATGCCGTGACATATATATTCCGCGACTATTTTAAAGAAGAGCTTTTACATATATATTTTTGGCTTCTTTTGGACTTATACCTAGATACAGGTCATTTGCATTGATCTATTCTATTTTGGGTTCATGTGATGGATAAAGTTACATTTATGATACATATGCATATCATATATAATATTAGTACAGGATATGGTAGTACTATACTTATGACCTAGGTATCGTTGTGCATTTCGATTTCTACCTTGTGATATACTTTTATTCACTGAGTTGGTAACTCACCCTCGTTGTGCTACAAATTCTTGCAGGTTATCGCTTGGATTATCGGCGGATTGCGGCACACCCTTCTTCTCAGTGATTACTTTGGCAGGTGGGCTACTGTTGTTCGTACCCATGCTTGTATATTTATATATTCTTGTATCTAGTAAGACTCCATCGACTTAGAACCGGTATAATGTCGACTTAGAAGCGAGACCTAGAATTGTGTGTTGTGGGCGTCGTACTCATTGGAGTCCACCTTTTTATATTGTTGATTTTGTTTCGCTTTTCTTTTCTTCGCCATTGTGCGTCGTATATTGTTTGCTTGGTCGCTCCGTCGTTTGGACATGGAAGTTAGCTCCCTTTAAGATTCTATTTTTATTGTTAAGTTTGTATCGGGTTTTATTCAAAATTTACAAAGGAGGTGCTGTCAAATTTTAAAATGTCATAGATGTTTTTCAAATATACTTAGTTAAAATTAAATGTTTATTTTCAACTGATCCCATCTGATGATTATTTTAAACCTCACCTCCAATATTTTCAAAAAGGGTTTAGATTCCGGGTTTCGTCTTACTTGGACCGCGTCGACGTCTTTATATGTCACGTGATTTAAGTGCCGGTCACGTGCCACATTCGGGTCTTGACAAAGTTAGTATCAGAGCATTTGGTTTAACCTTTGTTCGAGACTAGCATTGGCTATATGGAGTCTAGGCATACATTTTTGTTACCTAGGTTTTACCTTATAGGACTTAGACTTGACTTTGGGGGTCTTATACCCGAACTTTCATTATATAGGACGACCTTGGTTGATGGAGTAGGAACTAAGTAGAGTGACATACTGTACATATGTTCCGCATCATATTTACGAAATGATACTCCGCCTAAGTTACCTTAAGATTTATATCTTGAGACATTTTCTTCTATTCTTTCTGTTGATTTATCATCATCGATACATGTTGATTGTTCTGGTCGCCATGTCTACGCGAGCCGAAAGGGCTGCGATTAGAAATACGGTCAGGGAAGACTTGTCTGGGACAAGGACTGACCAGGGTGACATTCCGGTGACATGGGGACATGTCGTTTAACCATATTTGATCGGGTTTCTAATGTTGAAGCGAGTTTCTTCGGGATCTGTACCAGAGGGTCGGGTTATTGGTGGAGTCAGCCGGATTTAGAGGCTTGAAGTTTACACTAGGGAGCTGGGTGTAGGGCGCTGGTGCTAGCGCTGGGTGTTTGGGCACGAGCGCCTCAAGTGCCCAGCACATGGGCGCTGGGTTCTTGGGCTATAGCGCCTCACATGCCCGGCACGTGGGCGCTGGGCGCTTGAACGTTAGTGCCTCACATGCCCGGCACGTGGGCGCTAGCGCCTAACATGACCGGCACGTGGACGCTGGGCGCTTGGGCGCTAGCGTCTCACATGCCCGGCACGTGGGCGCTGGCGGAAAGAATAGGCTTTTAGCCCCGGAAAAGGAGTTAAACTCCAAAAGAGAATTTATTATTTATGGCGTTAAACTCCGAAAGGTGTTGAATGGAGTTAAACTCCTAAAAAAAGGTTTGATTTATGGAGTTAAACTCCAACAAGTCTTGAATGGAGTTAAACTCCTAGAAATCTTTAGAAAATGATCAAAAGGGACCCTTTTCTTCTCCCCTTCTCGCCCTGGATCTTCTTTTAGGCCTTGGATCTTTCCAAGGTGGGATTTTTGGAGATGGATCTTTTTCTTCCTCCTTTTCTGTTGGCCGGATCTTGGAGAAAAGGGGGGTGAGATTTAAAAATCTCCCCTTTTTGAGATCTGATAATAAATCTGAGTTCCCCTTCAAAGGTTTGAAGGTGAAAAACTGTTTATTTTCGGGAAAGGAAGAGTTCAACTCTTGATTTAATTCAAAAAGGGAAAGAAGGTTTTATAACCTTGAGGAAGGAGAAGGAGGCACAGAAACCCTAATTTTTTAGGGAATGAATTCTTATGCTTTATTTCATTATCATGTTGCCTTTTATAGGCTTACAAATTTACACACAGCCACTTGGGCTTTACAAAATGGCATTTTGCCCATTCCATGCCTCATGTGCTTATTTTTTTGCACATGAGCCATGGGATTTACAAAAATTTGGCTTCAGGCCCATTTTTTTCTTACATTCTTTCATAAATATTACATCAAAATTATTTATTATATGATTTTTATTTTGGCATGATGGTGGACGGCCGCGAGGCTCGACTTGGGCATGGGCCCACTTGATCTGGGCTTGAGCCCGCCTACATGGGTTGACTTTGATTTTGACTTAGTCAACCGGAGTGTAATTTTTGACCCCAAAAAAGTGCCCCACATCAATAAATGCACACCGCGTATATGAGTTGTGTGCATGAAATTGATGGATCTTGGAGTTGGACTTCAAGGGGAAACATCATTCCACGGGCAGAGCATCATTCCGAGAGCATAATTCTGGGGATCAGAGCATAATTTCGAGGGTCGGAGCATCATTCCGAAGAGCGGAGCATGATTCCATGGGTCGAAGCATAATTCCGAAGAGCGGAGCATGATTACAGGGATCGGAGCATAATTCCGATGATATCTTTTTTTTATCAGGTTTCATGTCCATGTCAAGTATCATGATATTATTTACCTAATGCCAACTCAGGAATAAGCACATACAAGTCATGCCTATTAAGACAACAAGACAGGTCAAGAGATATCATGTAATCTTTGGCATCTAGGTAAACATCGTGTTACAAGCAAGGTCGGCCTGATAACAAGACAAGATAGCAATAATGCATGTCAACAATCATGAATACATGTGAATAATCAACAACTGACATGTCAATATTATCATAGTCGTATCTTGTACAAAATAAAGGTAATAGCATTAAAAAGAACAGCATAAGCAATTCAAATCATATAATAAATACATATCAGGTAATGTTCTTCGCATGTGTAACGTGATCTAGCATCTCGTATAACACATCAGGTTAAATGTCATTGGTATATAAGCTTGAGATGGCTCATCAATGGATCAAACAGCTCATGTAATGTTCAGACATCTCGTAAGTGGTTCAGAATCATGTTTCTTTCTCTGGTTGTAAAAGACAGCTCAAAGTGTTTTGAGACGACTCCGAACTATGTCTGGAATGTGTATTTACTCTCTGTTTACATGAATCGGCTCTAAGTAATGTTGAGCCGGCTCATGGCCTATTTTCTGATAATATCAGATATTTGAAACTTCGATTATCTAAATTCATTACATGCAGTATACATAACTATTGAAAGTGTTTAGTAGCACCTTGACTTGGTTAAAATGGGCATCACACATGCAATTTTCAAATTTTAGAGGTGCTAATCAATACTTAACAAGAATCTAACTGGAAGATTAGGGTTTGCATTGATGATATAATAAAAACAACAAGGGAAGATGGCTATACCCTCGTAGATCGAGTCCTTCACTTCACATGTTCCGTGTAGTAGTCCCGCGACTCCACTAGGCTCCACTTGAGGGTTTGGACGAGCTTCCTCCGATGACCTTCGTGCCGAAAATGATCCACGCGAAGTCTCTCCAACTCAAACTACCTCTACACTAAACTCTTTAGCGTAGGAAACACGCTACACTCGATCGCTAGTCAAGTGTAGGATGGTGAAGTAGGGAATTTAAGGCTCACAAGTTTGTGTTCAAGTTTCATGATTCACATCTTATGTGAGGGTTGAAGCTTGAATCATGGTGGCATGAAGAAGAGGAAGAAGATGAGGGCAATGAGAGCAAAGCCATCTCAAAAATGGCTAAGTGTTGGAATGAGCTAAGAATGAATGGAAACTCTTGACCCCCACTCATTCAAGCATGGAAATTAGCAATATAAAATTGCAACCATGCTTGAATAGTGAGTCAAGATGAATAAACAAATAACAAAAGCCATACTTGAAACCATGCTCTCAATTTCCACCTCATTTCTATTTTTCTCAAAAATAGAAAATCAACCCATGCTTCATTATATATATATATATATATATATTATGAAGAATAATTAGTGAGCTAATGATATTAGTTAAGATATAATTATATCACATATAATATATCACATTATTAAATCAACACTTTATTTAATAATCCGGTTATATCACATATGACCGACTGATATCATTTATCTGTATATCACATTATCAAATCAACACTTAATTCGACAATCTGGTTATATCACATATAACCGCACCGATAACAGATAACTACCAGATTATAATACGGTATCACATACACGTATTTAATCAAGCCCACACACATATCACATATTTGTCCTACTTCGTTTCGCTTGAACGAGGGAACTTCTGTGTGGGACTCTAAAGACTCGTCAATACGCCAGCAGTGGGTGATGATCACATCACTCACCTACAAGCCGTCAGCGGTACTAGATGGACGTAACGCCTACCCGAGTATTGAGCGATATGAAGATCAACAAGCAAGCTTGTCCATACTCTCCTTGAAGCCTATCAGTAACACTACCGTACAGTCCGGTCCCTTCGCCTGATATGTCGCATATCATGTCTAGGGGCGATAAACGTCAGACCCCAGTAACGTGATAAGTCATGCCGATATCTGGCCTATAACGGTTCAAGAAACTACTGATAACTCTTATTAGTAAATCTCGGTAGCAGCCCTGGCTAGGGACTTCCAGTTATAGCCAACTGAGCATGGCGCAACATCAACCCCCAATACCGGGAGAGACAAAACCCCTCCTATCGCTCATTGCCTCCATGTGACTTGGGACTGTACCCAAAATCCACCTGTTTGCATAACTCCTCTTGAGCGTGGTGTGTAGGAAATCAAAGCACATTGGGAGCCACACAAGACTCTATGACGATCTCGGGTCTACAGACTAACCTGTACCAGTGTCACCAGAGGACTGCTCTCTGACGATATGTATACTACCAACTAGGTGTCCTCGGCGAGTCCGTTCGGTGTACCCATTCTCCAATGAGCACCTGTGTATAATCTTTGATGTCACACACCAATGGTTGTGGGATCAACCATCGCCCTCTAAGGGACAAGAAACGTATACACTAGTCTACTATGGAATATCGATGCCCTAGTCTCGATATTCTCTCGACTAGGAACTGATTAAATGTTGTACTTTTGACCACCCTGGCCCCACTAGTATGATCTCATCATAATCCTGGTAGTCAAGTAAATATCCTAATGGCTTTATCAACATGTAAGAGACAGACAATATAAATATCAGTCTACATGTTAAGATAAAGGTAACCTGATAGCATAATATCATGTCGAGCAAAAAATTCTTCTATATATATGTCCAAGCATCCACTGTATCAACAATAATGGCCTCTTGGGCATACATATTCCTAACAACTATATCGTGTCAAGTTCTCCAGATTACGTTGCCTATATCTAATCCGTCATATAACGATATCTTTTAGGGTTAACGATGCATATCATATTGAATATGGATACATGTTCCTATAGGTTAGAATCATCAACACATGGTGATTTAGATCTCGATGTATCATTGATTAGGGTATATCTATCTTGTCATAATAAATAAATACCAACAGCAAGAACAAGGTAAAGATCGTGTCTTGGGTTTCTATACCATGCATATGTATCAAAGTCTTTAAATTTATTTATTGTATCATGTATATACAAGTAAGATCTGATCTTGCGTTAGCATGTAACAAGTATTCTAAATACTTGCCTCTAAACCAATGTCACAACAGAACGAGGAAGAGAACACGATAGTTGGAACCCATGCAAGATCTACTCTCGAGTGCCCTTGGCCTGAACGTAGCCGCAACCAAGATGAAGACGATGCAGGAGGCAACGATGATAAAGATACCAACCATGATGCAGATCCGCGGTGATGATAAGCAACCGCGACGATAGTGATGATGTGGTCGGCTAGGTTAGGGTTCTAGAAAGGAGGAGGGGAGATCGGTTCTTTTAAAGAGGAGGCTAGGGTTTGTGTTATGGATTGCAAGCGAATTATTAGAATTTAAATAATATGGGTTTATGAACGGGCTGGGTATTATAACAAATCCTATATCAAATAGACATAGGAATTAAGGATAAAGGTAAAATTATAATTTAAATGATTAATTAAAATATCTTCATTTACCAGATATTAAACCAAATGAATATTACAAGTCAGGATCACATCAAGAAATAATATCAGGTAGCTGTAGGGTTCCTAGGCACGCTAATGAGGTCTCACAAGGCATCAACCATGCCAATTTCAAATTTTACAAGTGCCGAGAAACCCTAATACGGATCGTTAACTAGATTTTAGGCGAAACATCAAGCTACTAAACTACTTTAGTGCTAAGTGAACAAACATACAACCTTTGTAGATCCGGTTCTCCACCTCCATGGCTCCGCGATGAAGTCTCCTTGCTGCGATCATCGGATCCCGGGCTCTAGCGTCGGCTTCATCGGACAAATGGGCGGGCTAGGTCGTCGACTTCGATGCCGAAGATGATCTACGTCGAGGCAACACAAGATCAAGCTCCCACTTCACCAAGTCATGAAACTTGTGAAGAAAACACCCTATACTACTTGGCAAGAGGTAGAGGATGAAGAAATAGGAAGTGGGTTCACTTTAGAATTGGATTTCTCACTTTTTTTCTCAAGATGCCATTAATGGTTGCAAGCTTCTTCTTTGTTGAAGAAGAAGAAGAAGAAGCAAAGAATATGATAAGTGTTATATGAAAATATAAAATAAATGAATACTTATCATATAGCAACCAAAGTTAGGTGTAGAGAATAAATCATGGTTAGATTGAATGGTTAGGGTTATGCATGAAGACAAAATGGTCACTTAGTCAAAGCTTCATGAAGCTTCAACTAGAAAACAAATCAAGCCACCATTTTTCCTTTTGCCAAAATGAATGAATAAATAAATAAATAAGAAAATAAATCAAGTGAAACCCTAACCATTGACCAACCATGGTTTAAACAAAACATACACCCAAACTATCATGTATCATCAAACATGATACAATCAAATGCACAAAAGTATATCACATATACAACGTGCATATCAAGTGAGAAAATCCTTTTAAAGTGAACCAATACTAGTTAATGCAAAGTAATATATCAAATATATAATTATGCATTAAATAATTAAATCAATACTTGATTTAACGATCCGGTCATATCACATATAACCGACTAATATCCAATGTATCGGCTTATCGAATCAATCCTCGATTCGATAACTAGGTTATATCACATAAAACCATTCGATACATTCATCGCGAGAATAGAATACGGTATCACATACACGCATTATTCTCGGTCCCGCACATATCTCATATGCGCTCCTATTTCTTTTTGCTTGAGCCAGGAAACCTCTGTGTAGGACTCTAAAGACTCGTCAATACGCCGGCAGCAGGTGATGATCATATCAAACACCCACAAGCCGCAAACGGTCTGCTAAACGTAACGGCCACCCGGGTATTGAGCGATCAGAAGATCGACGAGCAAGCCCGCTCATACTCCTGTGAATCCAACCAGTAACACTTATCGTACAGTCCGGTCTGATCATCTGATATGTCGCATATCTCGTCTAGGGGTGGTAAACGTCAGACCCCAATAGCGCGATAAGTCGTGTCAATATGAGGTCTATAACAGTTCGAGATACTACTGATAACACTTACCAGTAAATCTCAGCAACCCTGGCTAGGGATTTCCGGTTATAGCCAATCGAACACAGCGCAACATCAACTCCCTATACCGGGAGAGACGAATCCCCTCCTATCGCTCATTGCCTCCATGTGATTCGGGACTGTACCCAAAAGCCACCGTTTTGCACGCCCTCTTGGACGTGGTAAGGTGGAAATCAAAGCACAGTGGGAATCACACAAGACTCTATGATGATCTAAGGTCTACAGACTAACCTGTACCAGTGTCACCAGAGAACTGCTATCTGACGTGAGGTATAATACCATCTGGGAGTTCTCGGCGAGTCCGTCCAGTGTACCCAGTCTCTACTGAGCACCCGTATATCATCTCTGATGTCAAACACCAATGAATATGTGATCATCCATCGCCCATCTGTATGGGTCAAGAAGGTATACGCTAGTCTACTCTGGTATATCGATGCCCCGTCTCGATACACCCACGACTAGGGACCTTGAAGAATGTACTTATGGACTACCATGTCCCCACTAGTATGATCCGCATCATAGTCCAGGTAGTCAAGTACACATCCTAAGGGCTTTACCAACATGTAACAGAGAGACAATCAGTATACACGTTAAGGTAAAGAGTAACCAGATAGCATACTATCATGTCGAGCAAGAAAGTCCTCCCTATATATGTCCCAGCATCCACTACAATATACATCCTATGTACAGTAATGGCCTCTAGGGCATACATATAACTAACAGTAGCAGGTCAACATAAGACGGCTCAATATGCACTTGAGCCGGCTCACAAGTCATTCATGGCAATCAATTCCTCTCTTGGTACGAGAGATGACTCAACTCTATCTTGAGCCGGCTCACAAGCTATAAAATTTAATATTCAATAGCCGGCAAAAATACTTAATTCAAGATATTCAAATAACTACCATATGATCGTTCTAAGGTGTTACAGGATGTCTCCTTATCAGTTGGTATATGGAAAATCTTGCCACCTTCCCGTTGAAATTGAGCACCGCGCAATGTGAGCTTTAAAAGAATTGAATCTCAACCTTCCACATGCGGCTAGCTATTGAAAACTACAGCTGTGTGAGTTGAACGAGTTTCGGGATGAAACATACGATAACGTGGTTATTGCCAAAAACCGGACGAAATTGTTTCATGATAAACACCTTTCACGTAAAACATTCTTAATCGGTCAGCAGGTTCTTCTTTATGATACCCGACTTTATCTTCACCCAGGTAAGCTCGGATCTTGTTGGACTAGACTTTTATTGGTGCGATGTGTGTACCCGCACGGTACAGTTGATTTAGAAAATCCAAAAGACGGTTCACTTTTCAAAATGAACTGACATCAATTGAAACCGTTCTTTTCGACCAAACCATCGAAGGAGCTCATGTTGTTACAGGAGCCAGTTTACCTTGACTAATTTCCCTCCGTCTATCTTTCACACTTTGGTTTTCCAGCCATAGACAATGGAAATATTGTTTCAAATAAGTATGGAGGATGTATGTGTATTATTTTCTTTTTCTTATGAATATTTTATTTTTATGAATATTCTTGCCCGGTGAATATTCATTTTCTCTAAAAATAATAATTATATATATACAAAAAATTAAAAAATTAAAAAATGAAATATAAAAAATTCAATGAGATCTCAAAGAGATGTAAATTTTTAAATAAATCTCTTCAAATAAATAATCTCATAAAAAATATTTTGAAATTTTTTTATAAAGACTTTGAAAATTTTGAAAGCTTGATGAGGAAAGAATTGTGTACATTTTCATTCTTGTGCAAATACCAGGTTTGGGGGGTTTGTGCAAAAATCCAAAAAAAAAAATTTAACTAACTTGTTTGGACCCCCTATTTAAATAAATTTCCCCATCTATTCAGCTCCCATCTCCCAAACCTGAGCCTTCCAAAATCCCCAATTCTCAAATCCATAGCACCTCCAGAAGTGGTTGCCCCCAACTCGAAGCTCCGACCGTCGATCGGCGGCCAACTAAACTGCGACGACTGCCAACCGGTGGCCGTTTGGTGTCCCCACCCCATGAATCTTTCAGGGGAGGTTTGAATCCTCTTCTTCTTCTCATTTCATAGTTTTGTACTTAAATTTGGCTTTCAATATGGTGCATATAATGTATTTTGAACGTAATTTCTCCGAAGTTCTAGGACACGAAGTATTTGTTGTGTATTTTGGCACCGAGATTAGGAACCGCGGTTGGGGATATCTTTTATATCAACCCTCAAACCCTGACATATTCGCGATTCCTAGTCTCGTAGAAAAAATTTATGAGAGTATGGAACAAAATTGTTTGAAAGATGTCAGGCACATTAAACTTAATTGGGACGATCTGGTAATCGACATAAGCACCGAAAGAATTCATATTGTCACACTACCGGTTCATACTCAACCCTCGCTATTGATGAATATGTATCCTTTATGGATAAAAAATGCATTCGAGTGTCAAAACGATGGATTGATGGCTCATCGATATATGCAAATGTTTTCACCGCTTGTCGATGGCTTCAACAAATATTTTCAATACTTCACATAAATCCACAGTTCTTAGCCCCGTACTTCATGTTGTATATTGTTTGATGTTTAAAGACCCATGTATCGATATGAACACCATAATTTTACACATCATTGGAGCGGCCAAGGGTGCCTCTATCTACCCATGTCCTATGCTAGTCACATACATTTGCAGATCTTTTCTAGATACTGATGAGATAGGCACGCATTTGAACGAATCCGCACCTGTTACACCCGTGATTGAGATGGTGACTAGTAGTTATCGCGACCACTCTCTTAACTGGACTCCCACCTGCCCACCCGGTTAGAAGATGTCGTAGGGGAGTCCTTTTCGGAGAATGACTACCCCGGTTATGATGATGTGACACCTACCACCCAAACACATTTTATGTTGGGCCACGGCAGCGCCCCGGCCGTCTAACCGACGCCAAATGCGGAACAAAAACTTTTTACGAAACCGGCGCTACCGAACCCAAATACCCGGATTGTTCCTTTAACCGTATTCTAGCAATATTAAAAGAGTTTGGAAATTATACCGATCGATCCGTGTCCTTCGGTCTTCAATCCCCATGCCTATCTCCTCGCTATTGCGCCAACGAAGTTCGGTCTCCGATCTCGCTGGTCAAAATAGCACCACATCATCGAATCTTTATACGGGCTCTCGCCTCGATCCGAGGCAACTCGGACATGAAGTTTGCTAGCCGACATGTCCAAGAATGAGGTAGAGAAAGTATAGAATATTTTGTCTCAAGAGTGAAGTTGCCAAAAATGGATGGAAATGTGAGCAAAGAATTTTGCTTGGAGAAAAAGAGAATGAGCCTCCAAAAATTGGGCTCGGCCAGTGAGGAGTTTTTCCTCTGTGGAATGCAAAAAGGGAGTGCTGGTTTCCAACAAATGAGTGTGTGTATTTGTCACCACAAAAAAAACCTTCACTAATCATGCATGCGAAACTTGCAAGGGGCACCCTGCACAGAAAACAGCCACCGACCCAAAGTCCATGCTTATTAAATGTCGCCCCTGTTCAAGTTCGGATTTCAGTGCAAATGCATGGCAAGGAATTGACAAGGTCAAGGTCAATGCTCACATAAAATAAACAAAGAGGGTGATGTTTAAGACGGAGACGGGAAAAGGAAACTGGAAACTCCCAAGATAATCCCGTAACGAATTACGAGATTATACCTCAACTATAAATACATACCCGCATTTGTATTCCGACCGAATACGAATGCAATGAGACAAAAACATTCCTACACTATAATACTAGGATCCGGCTTAAACCAAAGCCCGCTAGTATTATCCGTCCGATCATGATCCGTGCACAAGTGCACGAATATGATCGAACCCTGCGATAAAACCATATGGGATGTACAACGTTTCGCCCGAACTTGGGAAACTTTCTGTGGGGGACTCTAATGACTCATCAATACACTGGCACTGGATATAACCACTAGCACGTCAGAGGTACTAGCTGTACGTAACGGTTGCCTATGTATTGATCAGAAGGGAAGCTGACGAGCGAACTCATCCAGAAACCCTACTGAGCCTGACAGTGACAATATCCGTACAGTCCGGTTTGTTCTTCTATGAGTATCACATATAGGGCCTAGGGGCTGGTAAACGTCAGACTCCCAATAGCGGTATAAGTCGTGTCGGAGAGTAGCCTAGAACACCCTGAGAAACTACCGGAATACCTACCAGTAAATATCGATTACCCTGGCCAGGTATTTCGTGTAATGGCTCTCTTAAACACAACGCGATCTCACCCCCAATACCGGGAGAGACGAATCCCCGACGATCCGCTCACTGCCTCCATGTGGCTCGGGACTGTACCCAACTAAAACCTGTTTGCACGACTCCTTTGAGCTGTGGTAGGGTAATAATCAAAGCACAGTGGGAACTCACACGAGACAAATTATGATCTTAGGTCGACAGACTAACCTGTACACATGTCACCTGGGAACTGCAATCTGACGATATGTATAATACCAACAAGCATGTTCCCGGCGAGTCTTGTCCGGTGTACTCATAACGCAATGAGCACCTGTATACATCTTAGGTGAACCAACTGACACCAATGGCTTGTGAGACCGGCCACCGCCCCTCGTCGGGGTCTCGACTGTATACACTAGTCTTCTCTGGAGTTTCAATGCCCTATCTCGAAACTCCCATGACTAGGGACACTTTAAGGATGTTCTTATAGACCCCAGCTCCCACGTATATGATCGCCATCATACTGCTGGCAGTCAAGAAAGAATCCTATGGGCTCTATCAACATACAATAGTGAACTAAAGCATGTACACGATGATAAAGACAAACCAGATAGCATACTATCATCTCGAGCAAGACTGTCCTATCGGTATAGGTCCCCCCCCAATCATTACAATCACGTACCTGCGATCCAATAATTGACTTTGAGGGCACTATATCCAACAATCTCCCACTTGCACTTAAGGCTAATTATTGCGATGTCGCATACTCACAGCTCGTGTGATACCGAACATCCAACTCCTCTACTAATCAGTTTCACAAAACTCGTTTGTAAAACTATTGTGTTCGAGAAATAGTCTCAGTGAGTGGATCTGCCCTGATATTTATTTCTATGTCTCTCTATGTCTCAAGTTCGCTGAGAAAGCCATATCCCGAAATGAGCAATACCTATCTTAGAATATTTCTGGATATCTGATGGGACCCAGTTCGTAAATGAACTCCAAATCCATCAAAATTCTTAGACTGTATCGTCAACTGAATTTAATCAGTATCCTGCGCCATGCCTTCCTCAGTATCCCCCTGGACTACCTGTCCAAGCTACTGCCCCTTGTCAGAGGGAAAACTATAACTCTGACAGTCACTCTGTCATCGGGGTCACCTTGGAAGCCTGGAATGATAACTGTCTCCCGAAGTAGGATGTCGTTATCAAATCCCTAGAACAACCACTTATGTTCTAAAAACTGCTTCCGTACGTTTCTCCAAGATTGGATTAATATTAACTTATTGCATCTAGTGCAAAAACAACATCTGGTGTGGTACTTGACATCTGATCAACTCAATTGCCTAAGTAAGTGATCTGTCAATCATGAACATCCCTCTCCCCTTTAGTCTGTAAGACATGTTTAGAGAGGGTGACTCCATCACCTGCAGGTTCACCACCATGCCAGGAGTCGTTCATTCTAAAATATCTTTAGAATACTGTCTAGTACCTAGATTGGGAAACTACCCAAATCTAGATCTAAAACCATAGATCTAGTAACCAGAATGCCTGATATTATATCAATATCCTATGTGGAGAAAACACTGTGTGGCAACCACAGTATAACCGATCGTAGTGTAGGAATTTCACTTCCTACTATGTGTATGTCATGCAAGTACCGGGACTTCACACCCTACTACTTTCTTAACAGATCTATCTCCTATTCTGATGAAGTCAAAGCCCATGACTGTCACATCAGAAATAGATGATCTATCTCCGCTATATCTGCTTTAGTCTATAAATAGACATAAGCTACTTATCCACTATGCTTCCGCTGCTCCCACTGACTACAAAAACCCTCTGGCTGAGTCATATACACGTGCACTTCTATAGCTAGTTTAGAACGACGCTATACTCATCCTCCTGCCGGGTCTTATAGTCTGGAACAGCAATAATGGAAAGTCTAGGTAAACAAGAACCTCCCTGTCACCGTCCTTGAGGATACCGAAGTACCTCTCAGGTGCTTGAGGTTACCCACCATATCTGCGGAGTGGCTAATGGAATGTCATTCCTGATTGAATCTTTAGGTCCTATTAAATTTTCCGTAATCGTTTGCGGTTCTGGAATCTCTTCCATTTCTACCATACTCCCACTACTGTTTTCTAAAAAAATCCATTTTACTAAAACTGTGGCGAGTCAAGAACAACATCACTATTGATCTTCCAGATGGTAGAAAATTAACCCTCGTCATAGCCCGGGTTAACCCACAAACAGCCATTACAGAAACGTGCCTTGAGTTATCCAGAGTCTGGTTTTAAGCATAAGCCGGACACCTCCCCATACCTTAACAACGTTAAGATATGAACCATTCTATATACAATATAAAAATAGAGGCACTGATTTAATTGGAACCAGATTCAAATCATGCAGCTGTCTCCAGTGCATGTCAACTAAATGGAGAGAGGACGATCAGCATTACTCAACTTAGGGGTCCATCCAATTATGAGTAACCTGAAAGAGAAACAAGTTTCTCAAAACCATTACTATCAACTATATACCAAACACAAGTATCTACATCTTCGATCACCTTGAAGAATCCTGATACTTGCAACACATGGTTCTCTACTTTATTCATGTACCTATAACTTCTCAAACTTGGACCTTGTATTTCTACGAAACACTTATCTAAAACTTGAGAAGTCACAAGTAAACAGAATACAGTACGAGGACCAACCCCTTTGTCCTAATGTACACTGGACAATATACAATACTTTGTATAAGTCCCCTGAGTTGAAAAACTCAAACTCTGTGCGTCGTAGGTTGAAAACTGTACCCAGGCGATTTCCTCAAATATCACCAATTACAACGAATTCCGATATAATGAGGATGATCACCTAATTCCCAATAACTTACTCTCACTTATCATCTGTAAAACCATACAGATATGAGAATCATACCTGGTAAATACATACCCTGGAGTAAGGGTCTAATTGGGAAATCGGTTTTCTATTAACAATACACAATGAAACTGAAACATGAATATGTTTCAAAAAGGTGTATCCGGGTATTCCTAGTAATGCCTCTTCCATTATGCAGATTCATGACTGTAACCGTATATTTTCTGCCATCTCTCCAATTCACTTTATTTGTCTTTAGTCGTTACCTTCAGTACACCATCGTTAGGCTTAATAGTTTTCTTCCTTCCCTACCGTTCGGCACCAGCCTATGGTTTGGAAGAAGACTATCCAATAAGCGTAATAGGTGTACTCTCTTAATCCTAGGAGTACTCTCAACCAGAGAGAAGGTAAAGATAAAAGACAACTGAATAAATCCTATTCCTATTTCTCCTGAACCAGAATCCATCCTCGAAAAAATTCCTTCGAGTTCGTATATAACCATACGATGGATTTATCCAATGGAATTGGATGTTCGTAGTGATACGGGGTGTTCTGGAGAAATACAAAGGTGAATTAGGAGTGGCGATGAGATACGTGGTTTGGTCGTGAATGTTTACAATCGCAATTTACTTTGCCCTCTTTCTGATCCCTTTATTTTTCTTTACTTATTACCTTTTATACACCCAACTTAGGGAAATTGGTTTTCTTCATTCCCTACCTTTCGGCATCTGCCTATGGTTTGGAAGAAGACTATCCAATAAGTTTAATAGGTGTACGCTCTCCTAATCCTAGGAGCCCTCATAACCTGAGCGAAGGTAAAAGGAAAAGACAACTGAATAATCCTATTCAATCTCTCCAGAACCAGAATCCATCCTCGAAGAAGTTCCTCCGAGTTCGTATATAACCATACGATGGATTTATCCAATGAAAGTGGATGTTTGTAATAATACGGGGTGCTCTGGAGAAACTCAAAGGGTAAAAGAAGGAGTGGCAATGATGTATGCAACTCAGACAATCCAAAAGCCAGTGTTTTAAGAAAGTTCGGTTAACTTGGTCACTGAGTTATTGTCTAGGATCGGGTCATGGTCGCAGTCAAAGAGAGAGAAAAGAAACACTCTGCGTGCACTCAAACCTAGATCAGAATGGTTAATCACTTTATCTAATCAGGAAACCTCCCACTGTTTTCTCAAATTCTCCTCTAAACCTGAAAGAAGAATTAGTCGGGATCACCCGAGAAGTAAACCAACTCATCAGTGGGAATCGGGATCCAACTATCATCGTATAATAATCTGATGGAAGCCACTCAAGTCATCACACTCCAGGAGGTATGCACATGCCTGGCAAGTTTCCTGTATGTTTGAAACTCCCGATATGATTTTTACCCCTAGGACCCAAGTGACCTTGACAATGCCAACATATCAAAGAGTCCTAGTCATGTTCAACCCGTCATTATCTTGATTGCGTTAAACCCACCCGTATGAGTCCTTGACAATGCCAACATAACCATACGACTGTCCTAACCAATCCACATATCCTTGCGACAGAAGAGCATTACAGAGCTACCGAACACTACGCCTCGGCAATGCACGACATATGTAGCACGAATACTAAGCAATACTAATCTGCAATGACGGAGGGCTATGACTGGTTTTTGGTGAAAAACCTTTAGCGTAATGAACTTGATATCGTTGAAGGAACCGAATATTTTTATAAATATATATAGTGGCGAAAACTTTTGCTAAAGAGGTCGCTCCCGGTGAAGGGATCTCGGCTCTTTCCCCGTCGAATGAGGTGCAGAATATTCCAAACTGAATACCACGATGCAAAGCAAAAAGTAATCGACTATAGTGAAGTTATTACCCAGACACAAACCTCTGTCCAAGGGGTCACTCCCGATGAAGGGATCTCGGCCCTTGTCTCATCGAATGAGGTGTTGGATATTCATAACCGAATACCACTGTGCAAAACAAAAGAGAACGCTCTTGTAATAACAGCTTTTGAAAAATTGGTTCCAACAACATCAAATATAGGTTTGTTTTCCTTGCATTGATTAAAATCAACGCAATCCCATCAATTAATCACACCAGAAAAGAACGAAAATATAATGTATGTATATGCTATCCACATTCGCCAATGGGTCCCGTCATCACCCGTTAGGTTACTTAACTAACGACAGAGCGAGGATTGGACTAGCGCGGGTGCAAAACATATACAACATCTATTAGTATATATAACAATATATAATAATCGCTCCAAGCATGATAAATGCAACATCACAGAAAAGTAATAAGCATCACAGAACAATACAGATAATCTGGGATCCCCGGGTTTCCTTTGAGCCGCAAATGAAACCCGACGTTCCCCTGGTCGTGTGGATAGCCTGTGCAATGAAATCCTAGACCCCCACGAGCGCAGCAAGTTACCCGCCAAAACCTGAAGCGAGACAGCCCTCTTCGGCAAAGTGAATGGACCACCAAGCACTTCACGGAATCTGGTAACCTGAGCACCCCACATTGGGTCAACATGTACCCCCTACGAGTGCGGCGAATATCCTGCTAATTCTAGAGTGAAGCCCCCTCCGTCTCAACGCCATGAGATGCGGGCTCGTTTACCTCTAGAACCCGGCTATCCGTGCACCCCACCGCGGGGTAATCCTAGTAAATAAAATAAAATAAAATATGTACAACGGGTACATCGACCTCGACCCGGTCATGCCCAAAAGAATAATATACAAATAGGCATTGACGGCAGTCCACATGTCGGACGCTCGCCCCGCAATATCAAATGTACAAATAAATCCAAACTGCACTACCATTGCACACAAGCTATCCACCACGACAAATCCGCAACATCACAGCACAACACAGAACATCAACGTGAATGTCACGTTCGCAAAACCCGTCTAAAAGGATTATAGCAATTAGACAAGATTTACCGCTCAAATGATATTCACGGTCGTAGATTGTTCATATCAGATTTTTGCATTTTTATACCGCCCAATTTTTATCACATTGCTTATCGGTAGGTACTCTTGAGCCGTGTTTGCTAGTCAATTGTAGGATACAGGTTCTCAGCTCTAAACAGTGAAATTCATGGAAAAGCACGACAAATTCTGGATTACTGCCAACCAAAGATAAAACACGGGTCTCTGCTCTCTATCCGTATATTGCCGCACACCAGTTTAAGGGACAAAATGGCAAATCAATGTCATTTTCATGCACAAAGCTCAATGTCAACACAAGATCCAACATATCTACGCGGAGCTCAAGAAAAATCATGACAAAAGATCCACATTACATCACCTTTTGTTCTGCTGAAATTCTGGAAATATTGTGAAGAGATTCTAAGAAAAAACATATACCACACTGAAGAGTACTAAAAACCAGGAAAAACCACCAAGTTTCATGGCCTAACTCCACATTAAGGCCGCGGTTCCGCGGCATAAGCACGCTTAGGCCGCGGAACCGCGGCCATACTGGCTCAGTAGACGACCGTATTTTGCGGGCAGATTGGTAATTTCATATATGGTCTGAAAGTTGCCCTAGAGTTTCAGTTCCCTTCCTATAAATAGTCCAGAACTTGCCAAAGCCAAGGGGCCTCATTCTTGTATTTAGATTTTAGAATACATGTTATTCTTCTTCCACTTCTCATCTCTTCTCCATTAAAAACTTGTAGTGAGCTTTTGTGAGTGAAGAATGATTAAAGGAGTTCTTGTTGTTACCATGCTTATCTTGTTGTAATTGTTAATTATAATTGCTTGTATTTTTCATTTTCTAATCTAGTTGTTGTTATTTGTTGTTTGTTTCTTTCTTGTTCTCTTTTTCTTTATCCTTAAACAACAATGATGCTTAAGCTTGATCCTTGCCAAAGTGAGGTCTCAAATAGCTAGTTGCAATCTTCTAACCTCTTTCTTTCTATCTTCCTCCTTTTGTTTTATTTTCTTTTTATTATAATGGGTGAGTAGTTTTCATACTTGTTAGGGTAGGATAAGGAAAGTTTGAGAGAAGGAAATCTCTCTTACTCTTTTCTTGCCCAATATCTTAATTCGGACTCCCGTTAATTGAACCACAATCCGCTCTCTGCGGCACCCTATCCTACATGATAGCGTTGATTCCTTAGTGAGACCGGTTGTGGTTGAATTAACCGGAGGTTAAGGCTAAGAGCCAAGAACAGACGGACAAGCACCAAAAGGAAGAACTTATGCGTTGGAAAGCCTAGCTTATACTCGCAAGTTCCTTCCTAGTCGTGCTAATCCCCGTTGTTGCCGATTACCGTAACACCGATTTTAAGAGTGGCAACGAATGAAGTGAGCGACTCCTAACTCAAACTAACCTAATCCTAACCCTAACAAGCTCTCTTTATATAATATTTTAGCACATAGTTAATCTCAAAACAAACCTGGACATTTGGACTTAACTCGTTAAAGCACATAGAAAAAGATTCCCATCTCCCTGCGGACGACCCGTACTCAACCGGCTAGCTACAAGCGAAACCGTCTTGATCGCGGTAATTAACTAAGCACGCAAAAGCTCTACCAATCAAATGGCGCCGTTGCCGGGAAGACGGTAGTTTATTTCTTTGTGTAATTTCGGGTTAATTTGTGAATATAAATCTAACCGAAAAACAAAACAAAAAAAACATACATTGTAAAAAAATCATCTTGTTATTTTTTATTAGTTTTTGTGCAAGTGTGCAGGATAAAACGAAGTTCGAGTTCAGTGCCAAAGACGTGGGAAGTTAGACCCATATCTTTGCGGCTACACCGCAGGTGAACAAGACGGAAAAGACGGTTTACTGAAAGATTCTGGAGCAGATCCAGTAAGCAAATCAAGATTCAGGAGCTCCAGAAAAGAAGAGGACAGCCAAGGCAGCATACACCAGAATTCCAGAGGCCCAACTCCACTCTCTTGCCACGGAACCGCGGCATAAGAAGGCTTAGACCGCGGAACAGCGGCCATTTGGTGGCATCAAAACCCAAAAATCCCTGTGAGTCCTTCTGCTCTCTTCCCCACTCCTCTGAACTCCACTGAACTGTGTTTTCTGCAGCATTCTTTGCGCAAACTCTCTTCCCCTTCCAATAAATTGTTCTTGTGCAGGATTCTTTGCACCGCGCTAAAAAAATAAAAATTGATTGCAGTTGATTGTTACTGCTTTGCATTTATTAATACGGACTTTAAGGGGCTTAAAACCAATCCAGATTGGGTGGGGATTTCATCACCCTTCCCAGGACCCCAGAAATCACAAAAAGCATATGCATTGACCATTGTTTAATTAAAAAATACTAGACTCGGCCCTAAGGACATCGCGCTCAATAGGACAGAGGACTAGTTACAGGCATCGGCCGTTTATCCTATCCTGACTTTGCGGTTTCTAGAAAAGTGTGTCCAAGGCAAGTGGTTACTTAATTAAGACCACTACTTACGTAGTGGGGAGCCTCCCACTTACCTGGCCGCAATTGGCGGAGAAGAGGCGGTTTGAGGTAAAATTTCTAGCCCCTTGGAACAGTTAGAAGCTGTCTAGCTGACCTAGGTGACCTTAGATCTAGGTGTGATTGTGCATATCTTGTTTGTGATTGCTTGAAGCCATAAGTCCGTACATATTTCTGTAAAGCTCTTTCTTAAAAACACACACACACACACACAAAACCAAAAACTTTTTAAAAAACTTGCCCTTTGTCGCCAGAATCCATTTTTTCACCCACCTCCCATCGTGTTTCCCAATTGACGTTTTCTTACCCTCACTTTCTTCGCTTTGACTATACTAAACTTGTTTAGTGTATGTCCCCTTGGACTCAGGACAATAGCGCCCGCCTAGTCCGCGTTACGTTAGTCGCTACCGACTACGCGATCGACTCAGACGTCGAAACTCCGTCCACGCCTCTTTCTCCCTTACCTTTGCCGTCCAACTCCGACGTTGACCCAAATTCTATTCATACATCCTCACCTTCACCATCACCAACCTCTTCTTCCGCGATGTCAGGATTTAATCCAAACATCTCTTTGACTCCCCCGGGATTGACTCTACCTCCTACGGATGCAAATAACCCACCACCGCCTGTTGTAGCGCCGCAGCGAATCGCGCTCCAGGATCGTTTCTATCCCACCCGTTCTGCACTTCCCACTTGTCTTTCCCTTCCACCGTTCAATGGGGATAATTTTAAAATTAAGCCCCACTTCATTAACATGCTTCCGAAATTTCATGGGCTTGAATCTGAAGATGCCTATATCTTCATCAATAAGTTCCAAATATTTGTGCCATGATGAAAACTACCCAGCTGTCGGACGATGCTATACGGCTACGGGTCATTCCGTTCACTTTATGCGATCTTGCTGAAAAATGGCTGTATAGCACCGCTTCCCACTCCATAACCAGTTGGGACGAGTTTGTGAAAGCGTTTCTCAAGAAATTCTATCCGAATCATAAAACCGCAAGGATCCGTAACGAAATCAACCAATTCTCTCAGCTTCATACTGAACCTTTCTGGAAGTGCTTTGACCGGTATAAAGACCTTCTTGTTCAGTGTCCTCACCATGGTATCGAGAAATGGCAACTTTGCCAAACCTTATACGAGGGCCTGAACCCAGCAACCAAGCAGTTGTTGGAAACCATTTGTCAGGGCCACTTCCTATCGAAAGCTGACGAGGAAGCGTGGCAATTCTTCGACGACCTTGCGGAACAAACGCTTCAATGGGAGAGCACCAGAACAACTTCTTCTTCTTCTTCTTCCTCCACCTCTACTGGTCAGTCTAGGGTAGGAATTCACCAACTCGATGTCTCTATTGCGATGAAAGCTGAAATGGATGCAATAACGAGTAAACTTGAAGCGATAGAGAGCAAATTTTCATCTCCTGCTCCTGCCCCTGTTCTTCCCCTTCGTACCATTTGTGCTTGTTGTTCCGATCCTTCTCACTTAACCGAAGAGTGTCCTTACAATCCACCATCTCAAGGACAGGATCGGGTTAATGTTGCGTTTCAGCAAAGACCTAGAAATGATCCATACTCTTCCACCTACAATCCCGGTTGGAGGAACCACCCCAATTTCGCCTGGAATCAGAATCAGAAACAATTCCAAGGCAACAATTTCCAGAGGCCCCCTCCTCTGCAACAACAAGCGCAACAACAAACTCAACATCAGTTTCAGCAGCCCTTCCAACCCCAACCTTTTCAAAATCAGACGAACAACTTTGCACCCAACAATTCATTTCCGCAAAACAACTTTGTTCCGTCAAACAACGATAAGGTTTCCTCGCTAGAACGAAGTATGGAGGCGTTCGTTAAACAATCGACACAATCCACCGCCAACATCCAGTCGTCTATTCAGTCTTTGGTGCAACACACTGCTGCACACGGGCAAAGCATCAGGACCATCAAAGCCCAGATTGCACAGCTGAATGCGGTGTTAAGCGAGCGAGAAAAGGGTAAGCTTCCGTCCCAGCCACTCCCAAATCCCGGTCACCCACATAATGTACATGTTACTCTTGAACAACAGAACCATAATGTGAGTGCCGTGACTACATTGAGATTGGGAAGGATGCTGCAAAACAATATTGGCACACGGATCAACGATGAAACCCCGTCTTCTTCTTCTTCTACTTCTTCGTCTTCTGAGCCTATTCTCCATTCTTCAAAAGGCTCTTCCTCTTCTTCTGCTCTAAACGGACCCATTTCTCACTCCACGAAAACACCAGCTCTGGGATGCGTCCCAACTCCACAATCTCCTCCACAAGCATTGGACTCAACCAATTTTAAAAATGTTCCATTTCCAAACCGGTTAAGGTCCAATAAACAAAATCCTCAAATGGAGAAGATTCTGGAGTTGTTTAAGCAGGTTAACATAAACATTCCCCTTTTAGATGCTATCCAACAAGTCCCGTCCTACGCGAAAATCTTAAAGGACTTGTGCACGAAAAAGAGGAAGTCTCAGGTACCCAAGAAAGTTTTCTTGGCTAGTGCTATGAGTGATGCTCTTACCCAATCTTTACCGCAAAAACGGAAGGACCCTGGCTGTCCTACGATTTCTATTACCATTGGGGATAAGAACATCAACCGCGCACTATTAGATCTTGGTGCCAGTGTTAACCTGCTTCCGTACTCAGTATATCAGCAACTAGGTGTAGGAGAGCTGAAACCCACACACTGCACTCTCCAAATGGCCGACCGATCGATCACCCATCCTAAGGGTGAGCTAGAAGATGTGTTAATGAAGGTTGGGGACTTCGTATTCCCCGTTGACTTCATTGTATTAGACACACAGCCTATAGCTAACCCCCGGAATCAAATTCCGGTGATACTCGGTCGCCCATTCCTTGCAACCTCAAATGCTGTGATCAATTGTCACAATGGTTCGATGAACCTATCTTTTGGGAACATGACAATTGAACTCAATATTTTTAGGTTGGGGAATCAGCCCACCGAACCTAATGCTCATATACTAGACGTTTGCTCAATCCAGGAGATCACCCCAGAAGAGTGTGAATTCGAGGAGTTTTTGTTCGATCACGATAACCTTAACTCCACTAGTGCGTTCCTCTTCGAACATGCTGTTGTTTCTGCGCCCGACAATGACCACGAGTGTTTCACTTTCTCGAATGATCTTAGCCACTCACCACCCGAATTTGAATCCTTCGAATTTCCGGATGAGTTACCTGAACCATCCAACTCGGTCGCTTACACTCGTTTTGAACCTTTGCTGGAATCCTTTGAGTTCGAGACCTTTTCACCAATCTTGCCTTCAATCGTTTCACCTCCAACACTCGAACTCAAGCCTTTGCCGTCTCACCTTAAGTACGCTTACTTGGGTGAGAACGAGACCCTCCATGTTATCATCTCGGCTTCTCTAGCTCCAGAGCAAGAGAAAGCCTTCTTGCGGTCTTGCACAGCAATAGGCAAGCTTTTGGCTGGTCCATGGCGGACATCAAGGGGATTAGTCCCCTGATCGTTGAACATCACATTCATCTGATGGATGATGCCAAACCAGCCAGGGATCCACAAAGGCGACTCAACCCAGTCATGAAGGAGGCTGTGAAAAAGGAAATCGTGAAGTGTCTGGATAGTGGTATCATTTACCCTATCTCTGATAGCCAGTGGGTTAGCCTCATTCACGTTGTCCCCAAGAAGTCAGGCATAACGGTCATTACTAACGAGGCGAACGAGTTAATCCCTACTCGCACCCAAACTGGGTGGCGAGTATGCATCGATTACAGAAAACTCAACGCCGCAACGCGGAAAGACCACTTTCCGCTACCTTTCATTGACCAAATGCTTGAACGATTGGCCGGACACGAGTACTACTGCTTTCTTGATGGCTACTCCGGCTATAATCAGATTCCCATCGCCGAAAAAGACCAGGACAAGACCACATTCACTTTTCCTTTCGGCACGTTCGCATATCGTCACATGCCCTTTGGGTTATGCAATGCGCCCGCTACCTTCCAGCGGTGTATGATGGGAATCTTCTCAGACATGGTGGAGAAATTCCTGGAGATCTTCATGGACGATTTCTCCATCTTCGGCGATTTCTTTAACGAGTGTTTGCTGCATCTTGACGCTGTCCTTACCCGATGTAAGGACAAGAACCTCACTTTGAATTGGGAGAAGTGCCACTTCATGGTGCGCGAAGGTATTGTCTTAGGACATATCATTTCGCAAAATGGCATAGAGGTTGACAAAGCGAAGATTGAGGTCATTTCCAATCTCCCTCCTCCCAGATGCGTCAGAGACATCCGAGCCTTCCTTAGCCATGCCGGTTTCTATTGACGGTTCATCAAGGACTTTAGCAAGATTGCTAGGCCCTTGACTCTTCTACTGGCCAAGGACACGCCATTCGACTTCAACTCGAGCTGTGTGACTGCGTTCGAGTCATTAAAAAGCTCACTCACTTCTGCTCCTGTTCTTTCTTCACCTGACTGGATGCATCCATTTGAGATTATGTGTGATGCATCCGACTTTGCCATTGGTGTTGTCCTTGGACAACACATCAACAAGATGCCGCACGTAATCTATTATGCGAGCCGAACCCTGAACGATGCCCAACTCAATTATACAACAACTGAGAAGGAATTCTTGGCTGTTGTATTTGCTTTAGAAAAGTTCAGTCCCTACCTCATCGGCTCTCTAGTCATTGTCTACATAGACCATTCTGCTCTGCGCCATCTTTTTGCGAAGAAAGATGCAAAATCTCGACTGATACGATGGATCCTCTTACTTCAAGAGTTTGACCTTGTCATCAAGGACAAAAGAGGATATGAAAACGTAGTCGCCGACCATCTCTCACAACTTCCTTCTTCGCCGTCGCCTCAACTTCCGATCAACGACGTTTTTCCGGATGAACAGCTCTTGACAGTATCTCGCGAACCCTGGTTCGTAGATATTGTGAATTATTTGGCCACAGGGTTATTACCGACTGAATGGTCACGTCAGGACAGACTTCGATTCTTATCCCAAGTAAAACACTTTTACTGGGACGAACCCTATCTGTTCAAGTACTGTCCCGACCAGATTATTCGTCGGTGTGTCCCTGACGATGAATTCAAGAGTGTGCTGTCATTTTTCCACGATCAAGCTTGTGGCGGGCATTTTGGCCCCAGAAAGACAGCTGAGAAGATCTTGCAATGTGGTTTCTACTGGCCACAACTCTTCAAAGATGCTCATGACTATTGCAAGACTTGCTCCCGGTGCCAACACTTGGGCCGGATATCCCGAAGCAACGAGATGCCGCTCCAACCAATCTTGGTTGTGGAGATTTTCGACGTTTGGGGGATAGATTTCATAGGGTCGTTTCCCAGCTCTTTCGGGAACTTGTACATCCTTCTCGCTGTTGATTACGTCTCTAAGTGGGTCGAGACTGTACCCAGCCGGACTAACGACAACAAGGTTCTCATTAGGTTTCTTAAAGAAAACATTTTCTCCCAGTTTGGGCACCCCAGAGCAATCATTAGCGACAATGGAACTCATTTCTGCAATAAGACTTTCGAGGCCTTGATGCGGAAATATTCCATTAATCATAAGCTATCTACGCCCTACCATCCCCAAACCTGTGGGCAAGCCGAAGTTTCAAATCGGCAAATCAAGAAGATACTGGAGAAGACGGTTTCGAAGAACCGAAAGGATTGGTCGTTAAAACTCACTGATGCCCTTTGGGCATTTCGAACGGCTTATAAGACCGATCTTGGCATGTCTCCCTATCGTCATGTGTACGGAAAAGCTTGCCACCTCCCTGTCGAAATAGAGCATCGCGCATTTTGGGCGATAAAAAAACTGAATATGTCTCTCGAAGATGCGGGCAGCCATCGGAAGCTGCAGTTGAACGAATTGAGCGAGCTTAGGGATGAGGCTTACGATAACGCGTTTGTCGTTAAGAACCGAACGAAGGTGTTTCACGATAAACACCTTTTGCGCAAAACTTTCGTACCTGGTCAACGGGTACTGCTTTACGACACCCGGCTACACTTCCATCCAGGAAAGCTCAGATCTCGCTAGAAAGGGCCGTATTTTGTGCGGAATGTGTATCCGCATGGCGCTGTGGATTTGGAGAATCCAAAGGAAGGTTCATTTTTTAAAGTAAACGGACACCGACTTAAACCGTACCTTTGCGCCGAACCAACAGAGGAGCTCCTGGTCTTACAGGAGCCGGTTTACCCTGCATAATCTTCCTCTGCCTACCACCAAACTTCGGTTATCCAGCCAAGAACAGTGGACACTGTTCCAAATAAGTTTGGGGGTATGTTTATACCATTTTGTATTTATTTGTGGATATTCTTTTCCATTTTTACTCTTTAAAAACATAAACAAAAAAAATTGTGTATATCTAACCGACAATTTTGACCCTTCAAATGATCTCGTCATGCAATGACAGTGAGGACACTGTCCAGTTAAAGTTTGGGGGTACGCTCGGTACGCATTTCTAACCTCCACATTCATATGTATATTCTACATCTCCATACTAAAATCCATAAAAATCAGAAAATTTTCTAAAAACATAAAAACTTTTCTGTCAAGTTAGCTAGTGGGAGAATTCAGATTCAACATTTCGACGGTTTTGTTTGATAAGATAAGAATAACTAAATCTTATTTTTAGATTTTGAAAACCTGAAAGATAACTCTCCTTTGAAGTTAACTATAGCTGATATACGTCTTTACATTACACTACACGTGTCGTGAGTTTTGGAAATTATATGACAAGTCTATTATGTCTAAAAACTTTTAAATGGATAAATGATTTTCTGAGGATCAAATAGGTTTGTTCTGAAATAAGTAATATCAAGAATAGTTTATGAAGTGAAGTGAATATGAAGGAATGTTATTGATGCCTTAATTGGAACTAAGTCTGAAAAATAACCCGTCTGGAACTTGATTGGAATGATTACACACCTAACCCACTAAACACGTCTTTTATCCAAAAAAATAACTGAACTGCCGGTTATATCTCCGTTCGTATTGAATCATCATGATTTTCACGCTGAATTGTCTTTTGTTTTTGGACCTAGGTAACTTGAGTAATTAAGTCCGCTGGGGTGTTTTTACACCTAATGCCCTAAAGCCAACTGGTTTGGGTGCATTGGCCCAAAGCTCGTTAAGAAGCCTAGAAAGTCCAGATTAAAACAAAGTCAAGCAAGTGTTCTCTCCGAGTTAAAATTCCTAACGGTTCTTTGTGTGAGAATAATCTTAACAAAAGACATGTTTTTATAAAAAATATTTCTAGCGGAGATATGAAGGTTTTATTCTATGATAAAGACTATTGCACGTTCACAGAGGTATGTATGAAATGAAGACAAGAAAAAAAGGTGGAGTGAAAAATAAGACCTAGTTTCCTGTTAAGGAAGATAGAAATTCTGAAGTTGAAACCTTACGGGAAAAATGAAACTTGAAAAATGCTTAACTCTTTAAAAAACTTATGTGATCCTTTTAAAATTGTTATCTGGACTTTATTGTGTAACATGATGACTTTAACCGATCCTTCTGGAACTTAACGACACTATTTGCACTGCACTTAAAGACATATAAAATTTTAAGTTAAATAAGAAGCGAGGTGTGAAAAATAAAGGGTCGATAGTCTAGACTTAGGATAATAGAATTGTTATTTTCTGAAACAAAACCCTTGGGTTTGGATCATAGTTATTTTTGCAAAACTAGCTTGACCGGATTTTGTGGATAGTATCCGCTGAAAACCCTCAGGAGACAACACACCTCCTACTAGGGACACCTAGAGGTTTAAACGGCTTGTAGCACATGCTCAGTGCAATCGCGTTCCCTGCGAAAGTGAGGTTAGGAATTTTTTGTCAATAAATTGGTTTTGCTCGGGACGAGCAAATGATAAGTTTGGGGGTATTTGTTCATATCAGATTTTTGCATTTTTATACCGCCCAATTTTTATCACATTTCTTATCGGTAGGTACTCTTGAGCCGTGTTTTCTAGTCAATTGCAGGATACAGGTTCTCAGCTCTAAACAGTGAAATTCATGGAAAAGCACGACAAATTCCGGATTACTGCCAACCAAAGATAAAACTCGGGACTCCGCTCTCTATCCGTATGTTGCCGCACACCAGTTTAAGCGACAAAATGGCAAATCAATGTCATTTTCATGCACAAAGCTCAATGTCAACACAAGATCCAACATATCTACGCGGAGCTCAATAAAAATCATGACAAAAGATCCACATTACATCACCTTTTGTTCTGCTGAAATTCTGGAAATATTGTGAAGAGATTTTGAGAAAAAACATATACCACACTGAAGAGTACTAAAAACCAGGGAAAACCACCAAGTTTCATGGCCTAACTCCACATTAAGGCCGCGGTTCCATGGCATAAGCACGCTTAGGCCGCTGAACCGCGGCCATACTGGCTCAGTGGACGACCGTATTTTGGGGGCAGATTGGTAATTTCATATATGGTCTGAAAGTTGCCCTAGAGTTTCAGTTCCCTGCCTATAAATAGTCCAGAACTTGCCAAAGCTAAGGGGCCTCATTCTTGTATTTAGATTTTAGAATACATGCTGTTATTCTTCTTCCTCTTCTCATCTCTTCTCCATTAAAAACTTGTAGTGAGCTTTTGTGAGTGAAGAATAAATAAAGGAGTTCTTGTTATTACCATGCTTATCTTGTTATAATTGTTAATTATAATTGCTTGTATTTTTCATTTGCTAATCTAGTTGTTGTTATTTGTTGTTTGTTTCTTTCTTGTTCTCTTTTTCTTTATCCTTAAACAACAATGATGCTTAAGCTTGATCCTTGCCAAAGTGAGGTCTCAAATAGCTAGTTGTAATCTTCTAACCTCTTTCTTTCTATCTTCCTCCTTTTGTTTTATTTTCTTTTTCTTATAATGGGTGAGTAGTTTTCATACTTGATAGGGTAGGATAAGGAAAGTTTGAGAGAAGGAAATCTCTCTCACTCTTTTCTTTCCCAACATCTTAATTCGGACTCCCGTTAATTGAACCACAATCCGCTCTCTACGGCATCCTATCCTACATGATAGCGGTGATTCCTTAGTGAGACCGGTTGTGGTTGAATTAACCGGAGGTTAAGGCTAAGACCCAAGAACGGACGGACAAGCACCAAAAGGAAGAACTTATGCGTTGGAAAGCCTAGCTTATACTCGCAAGTTCCTTCCTAGTCGTGCTAATCTCTGTTGTTGCCGATTACCGTAACACCGATATTAAGAGTGGCAACGAAAGAAGTGAGCGACTCCTAACTCAAACTAACCTAATCCTAACCCTAACAAGCTCTCTTTATATAACATTTTAGCACATAGTTAATCTCAAAACAAACCTGGACATTTGGACTTAACTCATTAAAGCACATAGAAAAGGATTCCCATCTCCCTGCGGACGACCCGTACTCAACCGGCTAGCTACAAGCGAAACCGTCTTGATTGCGGTAATTAACTAAGCACGCAAAAACTCTACCAATCACAGATATAATGTAAGCACTGTAGACTAACATATTTAAAATCTCGATCGACAAAACTTCCCGAAGTGGGCCCCAAGCACAAATCCAGTACTCAAAAAAAATCTGAGCACAAACAAAATATTCCAGAAACCCCAATTCCATGTTAAAGACCCAAAGCAAAAATTTAGTGCACTGAAACCTCAACACTGCGGCGGAACCGCGGCCAAAACGAGGGTACGGCCGCGGTTCCGCGGCGCTACAGAGGGATCATGCTACCAAAATTTTACAGTTGTCTTATAAAAGCCTTCCTGATTTTCTGAAACACTCAAAATAAATTTTTTACGACATTAAAAATTCGGCAGAACTTAAAATATTGGAAATGCGGTTTTGAAAATTCCGTCGATCGATATTTTAAACACATTAGAACAAGCTAGTAAACGGTTAATAGTTTGGCTCTGATACCATGTTGGGCCACGGCAGCGCCCCGGCCGTCTAACCGAAGCCAAATGCGGAACAAAAACTTTTTACGAATCCGGCGTTACCGAACCCAAATACCCGGATAGTTCCATTAACCGTATTCTAGCAATAGTAAAAGAGTTTAGAAATTATACCGATCGATCCATGTCCTTCGGTCTTCAATCCCCATTCCTATCTCCTCGTTGTTGCGCCAACGAAGTTTGGTCTCCGATCTCGCTCGTCAAAACGACACCACGTCACCGAATCTTTATACGGGCTCCCGCCTCGAACCGAGGCAACTCGGACATGAAGTTTGCTAGCCGACTGTCCAAGAATGAGGAAGAGAAAGTATAGAATATTTTGTCTTAAGAGTGAAGTTTCCAAAAATGGATGGAAATGTGAGCAAAGAATTTTGCTTGGAGAAAAAGAGAATGAGCTTCCACAAATTGGGCTCGGCCAGTGAGGAGTTTTTCCTCTGTGGAATGCAAAAAGGGAGTACTGGTTTCCAACAAATGAGTGTGTGTATTTGTCACCACAAAATAAACCTTTGCTAATCATGCATGCGAAATTTGCAAGGGGCCCTCTGTTCAGAAAACAGCCACCGACCCAAAGCCAATGCTCATTAAATGTCGCCCTTGTTCAAGTTCGGATTTCAGTGCAAAGGCATGGCAAGGAATTGACAAGGTCAAGGTCAATGCTCACATAAAATAAACAAAGAGGGTGATGTTTAAAACGGAGACGGGAAAAGGAAACTGGCAACTCCCAAGATAATCTCGTAACAAATTACGAGATTACACCTCAACTGTAAATACATACCCGTATTTGTATTCCGACCGAATACGAATGCAATGAGACAAAAATATTCCTACACTATAATACTAGGATCCGGCTTAAATCAAAGCCCGCTAGTATTATCCGTCCGATCATGATCCGTGCACAAGTGCACGAATATGATCGAACCCTGCCATAAAACCATACGGCCTCTACAACGTTTCGCCCGAACTTGGGAAACTTTCTGTGGGGGACTCTAATGACTCATCAATACACTGGAACTGGATATAACCACTAGCACGTCAGAGGTACTAGCTGTATGTAACGGTTGCCTATGTATTGATCGGAAGGGAAGCTGACGAGCGAACTCATCCAGAAACCCTACTGAACCTGACAGTGACAATATCCGTACAGTCCGGTCCGTTCGTCTATGAGTATCGCATATTGGGCCTAGGGGGCTGGTAAACGTCAGACCCCCAATAGCGGTATAAGTCGTGTCGGAGAGTAGCCTAGAACACCCTGAGAAACTACTGGAATACCTACCAGTAAATCTCGATTACCCTGGCCAGGTATTTCATGTAATGGCTCTCCTAAATACAGTGCGATCTCACCCCCAATACCGGGAGAGACGAATCCCCGACGATCCGTTCACTGCCTCCATATGGCTCGGGACTGTACCCAACTAAAACCTGTTTGCACGACTCCTTTGAGCCGTGGTAGGGTAGTAATCAAAGCACAGTAGGAACTCACATGAGACAAATAACGATCTCAGGTCGACAGACTAACCTGTACACATGTCACCTGGGAACTGCTATATGACGATATGTATAATACCAACTAGCATGTTCCCGGCGAGTCGTGTCCGGTGTACTCATAACGCAATGAGCACCTCTATACATCTTAGGTGAACCAACTGACACCAATGGCTTGTGAGACCGGCCACCGCCCCTCGTCGGGGTCTCGACTGTATACACTAGTCTACTCTGGAGTTTCGATGCCCTGTCTCGAAACCCCCACGACTATGGACACTTTAAGGATGTGCTTATAGACCCCAGCTCCCACTTTTATGATCGCCATCATACTGCTGGCAGTCAAGCAAGAATCCTATGGGCTTTATCAACATGCAATAGTGAACTAAAGCATGTACACGATGATAAAGACAAACCAGATAGCATACTATCATCTCGAGCAAGACTGTCCTATCGGTATAGGTTCTCCCTCAATCATTGCAATCACGTACCTGCGATCCAATAATTGACTTTGAGGGCACTATATCCAACATTTTATGCGGCGGATATCAAAGGGGATAGGTGTAAGTCTACGCCAGCGCCCCGGCCGTCAATCCGATGCCAATTGAGGAACAAAAACTTTTGAAACTAGCGCTAACGCAAACTTAAAACCCGGATCGTACCATTAACTGTAAAAGAGTTTGACAAGATTATACCGATCAATCCGTGTCCTTCTGTCTTCAATCTCCGCACCAAACTCCCGTTGCTGCGCCGACGAAGTCCGCTCTCTGATAGCTCGTCGAGGTGGCACCACGTCATCGATTCTTTATACGGGCTCCCACCTCTATACCGAGGCAACTCGGACATCAAGTCTGCTAAAAGAGATGACCAAGATGAAGTAAAGAGAAGTGTGAATACTTTGTCTCAATACACTCTTTGGTTCTCATCACATGAGAGGGTAAGAGTGGAGGATGAAGAAGATGCTAAGGTTTGGAGAGTGTGAGCTCAAGAAAATATCTCAAGAGAGCAAAAACCAAACACCAAAAATGATGTGTGCTGCCCTAATATTTTAGTGATCATATATATGAGGTTTTGTGATGAAATATCAAGGAAAATATCTTACCGAAATATCTCAACAAAGCCCTCATAATATCTCATCCAAAACAAACTCCATTAATTCATCATGAGTCACTACATGACTCATTAGCATGAGTCATTAGTGAACATGCTAGAATTAATGAGTCACCAAAAATGAGTCACACTTTCCGAATCCAATAATCATTTAAACCAAAATGATTAACCCAAAAAGAAATGCATCTACTAAAGTAATCTCTTAACGGATTACGAGAATACCCCTCACCTGTATATACATACCTGTATCCGTATTCCGACGGAATACGAATACGATTAGACTAAAATATTCCGACTCAATATAATACTTGGATCCGACTTAAACCAAAGCCCACCAGTATTATCTGTCCGAATCATGACACATGCACAAGTGCACGTGCATGTTCGAACCCTGCCATAAAACCATACGGCCTCTACAACGTTTCGCCCGAACTTGAGAAACTATCTGTGGGGGACTCTAAATACTCGTCAATACTCTGGCAGTGGATTTAACCACAAGCACGTCAGTGGCACCAACTGTGCGTAACGGCTGCCTATGTACTGATCGAAAGGGAAGCCGATGAGCGAACTCATCCTGGAACCCTACTGAGCCTTTCAGTGACAATATCCATACAGTCCGGTCCGTTCATCTATGAGCATCGCATATTGGGCCTAGGGGGCTGGTAACGTCAGACCCCCTAATAGCGGTATAAGTCGTGTCGGAGGGTAGCCCTGAACACCCTGAGAAACTACTGGAATACCTACCAGTAATTCTCACCTGCCTTGTCCAAGGACTTGGTGTAATGGCTCTCCTAGACACAGCGCGATCTCACCCCTAATACCGGGAGAGATGAATCCCCTGCCGATCCGCTCACTGCCTCTATGTGGCTCGGGACTGTACCCATTGCACGACTCCTTTGAGACGTGGTAAGGTGGTAATCTAAGCACAGTGGGAACTCACACGAGACAAATGACGACCTCAGGTCGATAAACTAACCTGTACACATGTCACCAGGGAACTTCTATCTGACGCTAGGTATAATACCAACTAGCAGGTTCCCGGCGAGTCCTGTCTGGTGCACTCATAACCCAATGAGCACCTGTATACATCTTAGGTGATCCAACTGACACCAATGGCTTGTAAGACCGGCCACCTCCCCTCGTCGGGGTCTCGACTAGATACACTAGTCTACTCCAGAGTATCGATGCACTGTCTCGAAACTCTCACGACTAGGGACCACTTTTAAGGATGTGCTTATGGACTACCTAACTCTCATGTATATGATCGCCATCATATTGTTGGTAGTCAAGCAGGATCCTAAGGGCTCTATCAACATGTAATTGTGAACAGTGATGTCACCTAAAGTTGTACACGACTGATAAAGGCAAACTAGATAGCATACTATCATCTTGAGTAAGACTGTCCTACCGGTATAGGTCCTCCCTCAATCATTGCAATCATGTACCTGCGATCCAATAATTGACTTTGAGGGCACTACATCCAACAATCTCCCACTTGCACTTAAGGCTAATTATTGCGATGTCGCATACTCACAGCCCGTGTGATACCGAACATCCAACTCCTCTACTAATCAGTTTCATAAAGCCCGTTTGTAAAACTATTATGTTCGAGAAATAGCCTCAATGAGTGGATCCTCCCTGATGTTTCTTTCTATGCCTCTCTTAATCTCAAGTTCGCGGAGAAAGCCATCTCTCGAATTTAGTAGTACCTGTCTTAGAATATGTCTGGATATCTGAGGGGACCTAGTTCATAAATGAACTCCAAATCCAAACTTCTTAGACTGTATCGTCAACTGAACCTAATCAGTATCCTGCACCATGTCTCCCTCAGTATCCGCTTGGACCACCTGTCCAAACTATTGCCGCCTTCGTCAGAGGGAAAACTATAACTCTGACTATCACTCTGTCATCCACGTCACCATGGAAGCCTAGAATGATAACCATCTCCTGAAGGAGGCTGCCGTTATCAAATCCCTAGAACATCCACCTATGTTCTAAAACTGCTTCCGTATGTTTCTCCAGGATTGGATTAATATAAACTTATTACATCTAGTGCAAAAAACAACATCTGGTGTGGTACTTGACATCTCACGATTGACTCAATTGCCTAAGCAAGTGATATGCCAATCATGCACATCCCTCTCCCCTTTAGTCTGTAAGACACCTTTAGAGAGGGAGACTCCATCACCTGCAGGTACACCACCTTGCCAGGAGTCGTCTATTCTAAATACCTTTAGAATACTATCTAAGTACCCAGATTGGGAAACTACCTAAATCAAGATCTAAAACCATAGATCTAGTTACTAGAATGTCTGATATTATATCCATATCATGTGTGGAGAAACTCTGTATGACAACCACAGTATAACCGATCGTAGGATAGGAATCTCACTTCCTACAAAGTGCATGTCATCCAAATACCAGGGCATCACACCCTACTATCTTCTTAACAGATCCATCCCCTATTCTGATGAAGTCAAAACCATGACTGTCACATCAAAATTAGATGATCTATCTCCGCTATATTTGCTTTAGTTTATAAATAGACATAAGTTACTTGTCCACTATGCTTCCGCTGCTCCTACTGACCACAACAACCCTCTGGTAGAATAATATATACGTGCACTTCTAAAGCTAGTTTAGAACGACGCTATACTTAACCTCCTGTCGGGTCTCATAGTCTTGAACAGCAGCAATGGCAAGTCTGGGTAAACAAGAACCTCCCTGTCACCGTCCTTGAGGCTACCGGAGTACCTCTCGGGTGCCTGAGGTTACCCACCATATCTGCAGAGTGTCTAATGGAATGTCAAACCTGATTGAATCTTTAGGTCCTATTAAATTTTCCGTAATCGTTTGCGGTTCAGGAATCTCATCCAGTTCTACCATACTCCCACTACAGTTTTCTGAAAAAATCCATTTTACTAAAACTATGGCGAGTCAAGAACAATATCACTATTGATCTTCCAGATGGTAGAAAATCAACCCATATCATAGCCCGGGTCAACCCACAAACTGACATTATAGAAACGTGCCTTGAGTTATCCAGAGTCGGGTTTTAAGCATAAGCCGGACAACTCTCCGTACCTTAACATCGTTAAGATATGAACCATTGTATATCCAATATAGAAAATTTGGCACTTATTTAATTGGAACCAGATTCAAATTATGCAGCTGTCTCCAGTACATATCAACAAAATAGAAAGAGGCTAATCAGCATTACTCAACTTAGGAGTCCATCCAATTATGAGTAACCTGAAAGAGAAACAAGTTTCTCAAAACCATTACTACCAACTGAATACCAATCACAAGTATTTACATCTTCGATATCCTTGAAGAATCCCGATACTTGCGACACCTGGTTCTCTACTTTATTCTTTTATCTATAACTTCTCAAAACTTAGACATTGTATTTCTATGAAACACTTGTCTAAGAACTAGAGAAGTCACAAGTAAACAGAACATAGTACGAGGACCAACCCCTTTGTCCTGATGGACACTGGACAACATACAATACTCTATATGAGTCCCTTGAGTTGAATAACTCAAACCCTGTGCGTCGTAGGTTGAAAACTGTACTTATGGTTAAGAACTACTCCGCTGTTCAATGCTCATTACTCAATTGTCAACTGATATAGGTAAATGTCATGGACATAATTTCAAAAAGTTATATCTCACTTTGTAAATGTATAGATATATCAGTTTGAAATTGGTGCATAACAACGGATACTCAAAACCAAATATTTGCCGTCCGGCAAAAACCCAGGCGATTTCCTCAAATATCACAAATTACAACGAATTCCGATATAATGAGGATGATCACCTAATTCCCAATAACTTACTCCCATTCATCATCTGTAAAACCATACAGATGTGAGAATCATGCCTAGTAAATACATACCCTGGAGTAAGTATCTAATCGGGAAATCAGTTTTCCTTTAACAATGCACAGTGAAACTGAAACATGAAAATGTTTGAAAGGGGTATCCTGGTATTCCTATTAATGCCTCTTCCATTATCCAGATTCATGACTGTAACCGTATATTTCGTTGCCATCTCTCTAAATCCCTTTTATTTGTCTTTAGTCGTTACCTTCTGTACACCATCGTTAGGCTAAATGGTTTTCTTTCTTCCCTACCGTTCGGCACCAGCCTATAGATTGGAAGAAGACTATCCAATAAGCGTAATAGGTGTATACTCCTAAACCTAGGAGTACTCGCAACCTGAGAGAAGGTGATGATAAAAGACAACTGAATAAAACCTTATTTTATTCCTCCTCAATTGGAGAAAAGCAAAGGTGAAATAGGAGTGGCGATGATCTATGCGGTTTGGTCGTGAATGATTGCAGTCATAATTTACTTTGCCCTCTTTCTAATCCCTTTATTTTGTCTTTACTTATTACATTCTGTACACCCTGTTAGTGTATATGCCCTAGGGCCATTATTGTATCATACTAGCTTGTATATTACTTAATGGAAGCTTGGGATATTCACAGTTATATTAACAGTCTTGCTAAACATGGTAGTAAACTACTTGGTTTATTTCTATCTTAATATGTGTATATGTTAGCATATCGAGAATACATATTGATAGAGCCCTTAGGATCTTGCTTGACTACCAGCGTTGTGATGGCAGTCACACTAGTGGGGGCTGGGTAGTCTACAAGCACATCCTTTTTCAGGTCCCTAGTTGTAGGATTATCGAGACAGGGCATCGATACTCCGGAGTAGACTAGTGTGTATGCTTCTCATCCCAGTTGGGGAGATGGTCTGTCCCACAGCCATCAGTACGTCGTACTGGAGATAGTATATAGGTGCTCGTTGGGTTACAGGTACACCGGACAGGACTCGCAGGGAACTGTTGGTTGGTATTATACCCGTCGCCAGTTAACAATTCCCAGGTGACATGAGTACAGCATAGTCCGCAGACTTGACACTGCTGCTTCGTCTCGAGTGTGTTCCCACTGTTCTTAGATTGCTACCCTACCACGGCTCAAAGGAGTCGTGCAAACAGGTAGCAGTTGGGTGCAGTCCCGAAGCACTTGGAGGCAGTGGCAGTTAGATAGGATTCGTCTCTCCCGGTATTGGGAGTTGATATCGCGCTGTGTTTGGAGAGCCATTACGCAAAGTCCCTGGCCAGGGCAAGCGAGATTTACTGGTAGGATTTCCAGTAGCTTCTCAAGGTGTAATGGGCTTCACTCTGACACGACTTATACCACTTATAGGGGACTGACGCTTGCCGCCCCCCTAGGCCCGATATGCGAAAGTCATAGACGAACAGACCGGACTGTATGGAGATTGTCACATCAGGCTCAGTAGGAGTTCGGATGGGTTTCCTCATCGGCCTTTTTATCGACATCTACCTGGGGACCGTTACGTACAGCTAGTGCCGCTTGCGGTCTGTGGTTAAACCCACTGCCACCGTAGTTGTTGAGACTTTAGAGTCCAACACAGAGAGCTTCCCTGCTTCGGGCGAAACGATATAGAGGTCGTATGGTTTTACGACAGGGTTCGGACACGCACGTGCATTTATGCACGTACGATGTTCGGACAGTTTATACTAGCAGGCTTTGGTTTAAGCCAAATTCTAGTATTGGATTATTGGATTTATACAGTCTCAGTATTTCCGTGTTTTCACGGATGGGAGGGGCATTCTCGTAATTTGTCGAGAAGCTTCTAGAAGATTGATGAGTTGGAGGCTTAGGTGGAATTTGCATTAATTGGATTAATGACTCATGGTGTGATTCATCCAAAGGAGTTAATGATGCATTTATTAATTAATGACTCATGGGATGAATCACACAAGTTGAGTTAATGAAGCATGATGATATTATTATTTGTTAGTCATTTAATAAATATCTTATGCTTCATATATTCACAATGAGATATTTTTCCAAGAGAATTCTCACTCTCACCTTCTCTCTCCTCAAGCTCACTCTCTTCAAAGAACTAACCCTAACCTCTCATATTTTGAGATCCAAGGGTTAGCAAGACTAATAGATCCCTAATACTCTTCTATATCCTCTAGGTTGCTTTGATTAGCACTCATAGCCACTTAGTTACCTCAAGTGTGAGGTTAAAGCTTGGAGAAGTAGCTCTCGGGTGGAACTTCTATTACAACGAGGAGGCCGACGAGGAGGTGGTTTACGAAAACAAGAAGGACTTGATTCATTAGGTATAATCATCTTTCATAGTAGCTAATCACTTCTATGTTGTTGTTAGTTAGGGTTTTGCAAAGATCCGTAAAGGTAGTCGATGTTAGTTTAAACAAAATGATTGTTTTACCTATTCCGCCTCCCCGTATCATGTGGGGTGTCTAACGTCGACTTACAGTGGTATCAGAGCCTCGCTAAACCATAACTAACTTGTTAGCAAAATCGTTAGAAATTCGATCGCAAAATAAACCCGAAAAAACATCATTTTGACCTAGTTTCTGCCGATTTTAAAACGGGGTCTAAAAATTTTTCAGGGACCCTTAAAAATACAAGCAGGGAATTATAAGATTTCTGGAGAAATTTGGGATCGTAACTCGGCCAAACCGCCGCGGAACCGCGGCCAATCCAAAGCGATCCGCCACGGATCCGCGGCCGAGTTGAAGCCGAGTCAGCCCAAATTTGCCCAGTAACTCTTCTGTGTTGATGTTGTATTTTCTGAGATGTTTTGTTTCTGCTCAGGTTTCAGGTGCACAGAGAATTATTTGCAGAAGATTATTTTGTGTTTGCTTGATCGAAATTCTAAGATGTTTGGCTAACTTGATTATATCTGTGTTTTGTTTTATGTGTTCATAAACCTCCCCTAACTGCTAGTATGTCGGTTAGCAGGGGGTTGCACATTTCTGTAATGGGTTTTACTGGTTTGTGTTTGTGAACTTGCTGGATTATCGTGAATGGATAGCCCGGGATGTGAGACGGGTGTTTCTTTCATTCATATGTAATTTGTAAATTGTTGTAATATTCTTTTGCGGGGCACTTCCGGGTTGAGGTTGTAGCCACCATTGTATTATTTCATTTACTGTTTTCTTCTCCTAGGATAGACCCAAGATGGGGTGCACAAACTACCGGGTACTTTGAAGTGTTTAGTGGCTTACTCACGTTGTTGAGGGAGACCGCTTCACTTCGGCTACTAGGAGGGTAGTTTGCCATACCCGTAGGGTCTAAGGTGGGGTTTTGGCTATTCATCGCGACTGTGTAATCCGTCTTTCTTTGCAGGCTCAAAAGGAATGCGGATTCGTAGAAAATCCAATATGTTCATCTGTGATCTGGAATGCCTATTATTGCGTCTAATGAATGTACAATATCTATATATGATAGCTATTAGACGTCGCTTATGTTTTGCACCCGCGCTAGCCTAGCCCCCGCTCTGTCGTTAGTTAAGTAACCTAACGGGTGAATGACGGGACCCAGTGGCGAATGCGGATGGCATAACAGGACGTTGTATTTTCGTTGTTTTCTACAATGATAGGTTAATTGATGGGACGCATTATATTAATGCAAAGAAAATAAACCAAAGTTGAATCGTTGGAACAGTTTAAAAGAAACCACTCGGTTATTTTAAAATAGAAGATATTTTTTAAATTGCGGAGGTTTAACCAATCCTTTTAAAAGCTATCAGGTTCCTTCGATCATATCAAGTTCACTACGTTCACGGTTTCGCCAAAATCATTCGTAGCCCTCCGTCATTTCATTTGGGTATTCAGTAGTATTCAAGCTATGTATTTTGACCAATGCCAAGGCATAGTGTTTGGTAGCTGCTGGGTATTCATTTGTTGCATAGATAGATGAGTTAGTTTGGGACAGTCGTATTATCATTTGGCCAACGTCAGGGGTATGTACGGATGGGTTCAAATTAACAAGATAATGATGGGTAGAACTTGACATATGACTTATGACATTTTGACCAACGCCAAGGTCATAAGAGCATAGGGCAGAAATTAATATCGGGAATTTCTAAAGAAACTAAAATTTGCAAAGAGATGCATACCATTTGGAGTGTGATAATTTTGGTTGGATTCCTTCAGCTTTATCACACAATGATATTTGGATCCCGATTCTACTGTGAGTATCCGCTACTCATCAGGAGATTCGTCACTAAACGATCAATGCTATAAACCAAGTAGGTGTCGAGAAAGGTGTCAGCGGGGCTACGCCCCCAGAGAAAAGAGGTTATTTAATTAAGGAACTTCGCGAAAGCGTCGTAAAACCTATCTCGAAGTACCGACACCGGCCTGGCTGAACAGTTAAGCAAGAATTGTACGGTGAGAATAGTCCTGACTAGTTCTTCCTTTTTGGTTTGAGGATTCGAGAAATAGTGGGAGCCATCCTGTTTAGATAAACTAAAAACCACTCTAAACTTGCAAGAGCATCATGCTAAAGTGTTCCCTCTCTCTCTCATTGCAGCGACCCAAAACATGACAGGCCTTAAGTTACTATTAGAGAAAAATATTTTGACAGGGCAAAACTATAAAGATTGGTTCCGGAATGTTAAAATGGCTTTGACTTATGACAAATTAGGGTATGTCCTTACTGCTAAGGCACCTGCTGTCCCTGGTCCAGATTCCAGTATTGCGGATAAGGAAATCCACAAGACCTGGGAGTTAGATTGCGCGAAGGCCAAATACATCGTGCTTGCCTCTATGAATAATGAACATCAGAGGAGGCACGAGGATATGGATCTTGAATCCATATTTCTCCACACAAAAGATCTGTATGGAGAGCAATCTCGTATAGCAAGATACGAGACCTCGAAGAACTTGTTTCAGTCGAGGCTGGCCGTCGGATCATCTGTAGGAGAACATGTCCTAAAGATGATTGGCTATATAGAAGAGCTCGCGTACCTCGGGATGACTTTGGAGAACGAGCTCTATACAGACTTGGTTCTTCAGTCCCTTCCTTCCACCTACGCCCAGTTTATTCTGAATTTCAATATTCAAGGAAAAGAAGTTGAACTTCCAGAACTCCTTAACATGTTGAGGAGTGCAGAGGGCACCTTGCAGAAAGCAAGGGAAACTGTCACGACCCGAAGTTTGGCCCGTGACCAGCACTTAACCACGTAACGTCTACAGGCGTAACGCGACTAAGTGAACCGAAAACCCAGAAATCAAACCAGTGAAAGTATAGAGTGTTATAAGTTTTAAAGAAGGCACTAACTAAACATGATAAGAAATCTAAGTAAACAATCTCCAAGAAAACAATATACGACGCCGTAGCGAAGATCAAGATCCACAAGTGGGAACCACACAGATAGAATAAACTGCAAGTACAGCCGGCTCACAATGAGCTCGACACCAGAAAACCAATATAATACAACATCGTCCTCACACTGTTTCTAAGTCAAATACATACATGGTAGATGGAGAATACTAGATACAACAATGTACATACTGAAAGATAAACAGATACCGCACAAAACCCACCTATCAGCAAAAGAGCTAGTACACCAACTATGGGGGTATCTGTGTCAAAAGATGCAAAGCAGCCTGCCGCGACTACTCCGAAGGGTAACCTGCAAACACTGTGGCACAACGGGGGTGAGTTGCCAACTCGTGAATAGAGATAACATATAAAGGTAATCGCGAGCATGCACGTACTACGCTACTCTATCATATGCCAACAGATGAAATCAATATGTGATAAGCAGGATGTGTGATAACTATGCAAGTACTCTATAGGGTACTGTACTACCGGATGAGGTACAAATGCTCTAACAAGTAATGCATCTACAGGATGAGGACAAATGCTCTATCAGTAATACATCTACAGGATGAGGTATAAAAGTAATGCTGAACAGGGGCAATATAATATCTACACGGAATGTCAACGTGGAATATATAACCGGTTTCTCAATGCACCCAGATCTCCCAAAAATAGCTCATGCGCCGGCACTCTCCTCGGCCCTCAAATCCTGTACATCTCTGAGAATCCTGAGTGCCCAACATCGGCACCCAAATATCATAAATACTCGTGTCTAGCATCAACACGCAAAACATCATGTATCCGGCATCCGTCAATCCGGGTCAGCCCTCTCTCGAAGTATATATCAGGAATCCGTCAGTCCGGGTCATCCCTCTCTCAATATATCGGGCATCCGTCAGTCCGGGTCAGCCCTCTCTCAATACATCGGGCATCCGTCAGTCCGGGTCAGCCCTCTCAATACATCGGGCATCCGTCAGTCCGGGTCAGCCCTCTCAATACATCGGGCATCCGTCAGTCCGGGTCAGCCCTCTCAATACATCGGGCATCCGTCAGTCCGGGTCAGCCCTCTCTCAATACATCGGGCGTCCGTCAGTCCGGGTCAGCCCTCTCAATACATCGGGCATCCATCAGTCCGGGTCAGCCCTCTCTCAATACATGCCTTTAGCACCGAGAAAACACGGGGTGACGCCCCAAAATACCATATCAAGGGAACCGGGTTTTTAAATGATTACTTATTTGAAAAGGCCACGGTTCCCAAATCCAGAAATCACATGAAATCTCAACCAATAATACAAGTAATTGTGATGTGATATATGCACCAAGTATGTATATCAAGTCATGTCACATATAGATGAGCTACAATGCAATGATCCAATGTGATGCAGGTATCAAGTGTGAATATCAAGTCATGTCACATATAGATGAGCTACACTGCAATGATCCAATGTGATGTAGGTATCAAGTCTGAATATCAAATCATGTCACATATAGATGAGCTACAATGCAATGATCCAATGTGATGTATGTAGTAGGTATGCAATGCACTAGATGGTACCCATGAACATGCAATATATATAAAAGGAACACTATAAGGTCTTATCAGCCCTGACGTAGAACGCCATGCGGGCGATATCCCCGTAGATGTGAAATCTACTCACCGTAGCCTCCCACTAGGTATAGCCAACAACCTGTTTCCCCTCCTGCGCGGCGTCCGCTGTACTCGCCTGCGAACCTAGAATTACACAATATATCACACGTAAGCTTGAAATCACAAAAACACGACATTTAAGCCGAACCAGTAACTCGTGTCGTGAACCAAACTCGCGTGTGCGCGATACGCTAAAACGTGTGGTTACGCGCCTGAACGCACCCCGACGCGTCGCGATACGCAGAAACCCAAAACCCATACACACGTATCACGCGTGTCGCAAAAGGTTGAAAATACGGGAAAATAGGTATTCTACCCCAGATTTTGATACAGGAAAGATATTACAAAACTATATATACCAAAATAACTCACATACAAGCAGAGACCCACACCCCAAACCCCAACCCAAATCTTCCCTATCTGGCCGCAATTTGCGGCCAGAATGCCCATTTCGGCGGCCAGACTTGGGAATTGGGTTCCCAGGTTTGGTTGGTGCACTCTATACTCCCCATACATGCTGCAGTGATGTCTAGTTTTGTTCTAAAAAGTCTCGGGTAGTAGCAGATTTCCAACAGTGCCTTATCTCAGTTCAAATCACACATTATCCGACAAAAATGGAACTTTATGGTATTTTGATGAAATCTGAAACAAATCTAGGTTTAATCCCACACTAATAACTCATTAACAAGCTAATCAAGCCACAACAACACAAATTTAACATATTAACACTAAACCCCCTTCAATAGCACTAAAAAGGCATAAAAATATGACATTTCTAAACTAAACATGCAAGTTATAAAAATTGGGTGCTAGGATTGGGATTTATACCTTCAAATGACCTTAGAGACACCAAGGGTTTCAGCCTCCCCCCTCAAGTGTGCAGATCTACCTCAAACACCACAAGAACTCACTTTTTTACTAAGGTTTTGTGAAGGAAACATGTTGATTTGTGTAGGGTTTAAGCATAAATCAATTGGGAAGTGAAAAGGGAAGAAAAGATGATGAAAATGGTGTTGTTGCTGCAGCCCTACTGCAGAAATTCTGCAATGAGAGAAAGAGAGAAAAGAGAGAGAGGAAAATGGTCCATCTAAGTCAAACCCTCACCTAACCTCCATACCTCTAATTTCCATTTAAATTTTGAATTCTTTAAAGGGGTTTGACTTGGAAAAAGGGTAGGGATAATGAGCCATGCAATAAAAGATAATGGTTAACATGTTACACCCTTAAACCTAAGTTACAAAATGGCTAAGTGTGCATGTGTATGCTACATAAAGAAAATTTCCTAATTAGGGTAACCCGACTAAAAATAATTAATAAACCCTATATAAATGTCTAAAAATATATGTGTATAGCACTTCACAACACTATCATCACTAATTAAAAGGCAAATAAGATATTCGGGTTTTTATGAAAAACACGCAAAATTGCTAATTATCGCGAAAAACATTCTAACGAAATTTCAAAGTGTTACAATCTACCCCCCTTAAAGAAATTCGGTCCCCGAATTTAAAAAAAATCTAACTATACGCACCTTCAAAAAGGTAGGGATACCTCTTCATCATCTCGCTCTCGGTCTCCCAAGTGACTTCCTCGCCGCTCTGGCCACACCAAAGTATCTTGACGGACGGTATCTCTTTCGACCTCAATTCCTTCACTTGTCGATCCAAGATCATCACCGGCTGCTCTGCATAGGAAAGGTCGCGCTCATGCTGGATCGTCCGGTGCTGAATCGCATGCGAAGGATCATGATGATATCTGCGGAGCATCAAAACGTGAAATACGGGATGCACGTCTGGAAAACTGGGCGGAAAGGATAATCGATACGCAACTGCACCAATAAGCTCAAGGATCTCCAATGGGGCCCACATATCTGGGACTAAGCTTCCCCTTCTTTCCAAACCTCATTACGCCCTTCATTGGGGAGACCCTCAAGAAAACATGGTCACCAACAGAAAACTCAAGCCTACGCCGACGACGGTCCGCATAAGATCTCTGCCTACTCTGGCTGCTCTCATCCTATCGCGAATCAACTGGATCTTCGCTGTCGTCTCCTCCACAATCTGTGGCCCTAAGACACTGCTCTCACTGAGCTCCGTCCAACAGGTGGGTGATCTGCATCTCCTCCCATAAAGAGCCTCAAACGGTGCCATCTGAATGGTCTCCCGGTAGCTGTTGTTGTAGGAGAACTCTACTAAGGGCAAATGATGATCCCAGCTACCTCCGAAGTCTACAACGCATGCTCTGAGCATGTCCTCGAGAGTCTGAATAGTCCGCTCTGACTGCCCGTCGGTCTGCGGATGGAATGCTGTGCTGAAACTCAAACGAGTGCCCAAAGCCTCCTGAAGCCTCTGCCATAGCCGGCTGATAAACTGGGTGCCTCTATCGGACACGATGCATGTCGGAACTCCGTGCAGTCGTACAATCTCATCAATGTAAATCTGGGCATACTGGGCAAATCCGAAAGGTGTCTTCACCGGTAGGAAGTGAGTCGCTTCCGTCAGACGATCCACGATCACCCAGATGGAGTCATACCCTCGACTAGTCCCGGGGTAGACTCACAATGAAATCCATAGATATCTGTTCCCATTTCCACTCCGGAATGGGTAACGGCTGTAGCTCTCCCGCGGGCCTCTGGTGCTCAGCCTTAACTTGCTGACAAGTCAGGCATCTCGACACAAAATCTGCAATGTCCCTCTTCATACCGTCCCACCAGTAAACATCTCTCAAGTCATGGTACATCTTGGTGGAACCGGGATGAACACTATATACCGACCGATGTGCATCCTCGAGAATCTCGCGCCGCAATCCCTCAGCATCTGGTATGCACGGTCTAGCTCCAAATCGTAGTATCCCCTGATCATCGATCACAAACTCAGAAAATCTGCCCTGTCCCATCTGTGTCCTGATCTCTGAACAGCGGTCATCACTGTGCTGTGCCTCTTGTATACGGTCAAGCAACTGTGGGCGTGCACGAACATGCGCAATCTGTCCCCCGATCGGCGTAAACTCGAACTGTACCCGGCTGTCGCATAAGATCTGTCAATCTGCCGACGGCTGCCTCTGTACTGCGCTCAAACAAGATAGACTACCCCCGGGCCTCCTACTCAAAGCATCCGCCACTACATTAGCCCTGCCCGGTTGATGCAAGATCTCACAATCGTAGTCCTTCACTAACTACATCCATCGGTGCTGTCTAAGGTTCAGGTCTCGCTGCTGAAATATGTACTTTAAGCTCTTGTGGTCGGTGAATATCTGGCACGACTCTCCATACAGATAATGTCGCCAGATCTTGAGTGCAAAGACCACTGCAGCCATCTCCAGATCATGAATAGGGTAATTCTGTTCATGTTTCTTTAATTGCCGTGAAGCATACGCAATCACCCTGTCATGCTGCATCAAAACGCACCTCAACCCTACTCGTGAAGCATCGCAGTAGACCACAAATCCGCCTGATCCCGAAGGCAATGATAGCACTGGTGTCGTAGTCAGTAGAGCCCGTAGCCGCTGGAAACTGTACTCACACTCCTCCGTCCAATCGAAGCGAACTCCCTTCCGGGTCAACCCGGTCAAAGGTGTAGCAATGCGAGAGAAGTACTGCACGAATCGCCGGTAATAGCCTGCCAGCCCTAGAAAACTGCGAATCTCCGTCACTGACGTGAGTCTAGGCGAACTCCGAACTGCCTCGATCTTCCTCGGGTCAACACATATACCATCTCGTGTAATCACGTGCCCCAAGAAGTCTACGCTGTCTAGCCAGAAGGCACACTTGGAGAATTTGGCGAAAAGCTGATGCTCCCTCAAGGTCTGCAGCGTAATCCGCAGGTGCTGCTCGTGCTCCTCTCTACTCCGAGAATACACCAAGATATCATCAATAAACACTATAATGAACAGACCAAGATACGGCCGGAGAATACGGTTCATCATGTCCATAAATGCTGCTGGCGCGTTGGTGAGTCCGAACGACATCATCAAAAACTCATAATGGTCGTAACGTGTGCGGAAAGCTGTCCTAGGAATGTTCTCCTGTCGAACCCGCAGCTGATGGTAGCCCGATCGTAAATCGATCCTCGAAAAGTATCCTGCCCCTGAAGCTGGTCGAACAAATCGTCGATGCGTGGCAAAGGATATATGTTCCGCACTGTCACCCTGTTCAGCTGGCGGTAGTCGATGCACAAACGCATACTGCCGTCCTTCTTCTTGACGAACAGGACTGGAGCACCCCAAGGAGAACACTGGGTCGAATAAGTCCCTTATCCAGCAAGTCCTGCAACTGACCCTTCAACTCTCTAAGTCCTGCCGGGGCCATCCGATAAGGCGGTACAGAAATAGGCCCCGTGCCAGGAACCAAATCAATGCAGAAAGAATTATCACGCTCGGGCGGTAGCCCAGGAAGCTCGTCAGGGAACACATCAGGGAACTCGCTACCAACCGGAACCTGATCCAAAGGAACCTCTATAGCCCTAGTATCGCAAACATATGCGAGAAATCCCTGACATCCCTTCCGCAAAAGCTGTCCAGCGCGAACAGAAGAAATCACACTGTGAGGGGTGGCACAACGGTCCCCCAACACAACAACAACCGACTTGCCGGGAAAACAAAATCGAACTGTCTTCTCGCGGCAGTCAACAGAAGCATAGCACGTGGATAACCGATCCATGCCCAAAAGAACGTCGAAGTCCAACATCTCATGAAGGATCAAATCGACCGGCAACTCTCTCTCGCCGATACGGACGGTACAGGATCGGAACACGTGCCTAGCAACAAACGACTCTCCCGCAGGAGTAGTCACAACTAGCGGTTGACCAAGCAAACCGGACTCTCTACCCAAACTCGGCACAAGGTGTGTGGATACATACGGGTACGTGAAAACATATGAGCACAAGGATCCGGATCAAACAATACGTGTGCAACAAAGGACAAACTGAAAGAGTACCTGAAACCACAGCATCGGATACCCGCGCGTCCCGATGAGTCGAAGCGAAAACTTGTGCCTGTCCTTCATTTGCGACTGACCGAACTCCTCCTCTACTAGCCTGACCCCTCTGTGCAAACCCTCCGCGTCCACGACGTCTCAGAACACGACCCTGACGTGCTGTAAAGAAACACTGCCTGATGAAGTGTTGAAGGCTTCCGCATCGTAAACACCTACGCACTGAATGCTGTCCTGCCTGGGGATGGAAGCCAAACGACTGTCCTCGTCCAAAGCCTCTGCTCTGGGCTGGTACACCAGTATGATTCCTCAACTGTTCTGGAATTCTCACGGTCTCTGGAAGACGTGCCTCGTAAACGGGAGCTGCCTCCACCGGTGCTATGTAGGGGACGGAATACTGCCTGATGATCGCAAGGAACAACTAGGTAACAGGGGTGGCAACCATCTGTCGCTGCGCTCGAACGACCTCTACCAATAAGCTCATCGCCTGGCGTAGGCCCTGCATCTCTACCACTAGTCTAGCGATCTGAGCTGTCGTAGGGGAAACAATCTGTCCTGATACAACAGGAGTACTACTCGGATTAGTCCTTGTCTCAGATGAATCAACTCGAACCTCGGCTCTCACGGCCGCTCTCTGCGCCCTCGTAGTCCTTGGCGGCATATTGGCTATCAGAAACAACAGGATTCGATAAGGATACGGAAATCGAATCGCAAGAATGTATATACTCAAGGAGGAATTTAAATCAACAAGTCCTAAGGTCACGTAGGCGGAGTACCGTGTCGTGAGTATGCCGCGGAACATACACACGCTACGCTACCCTGCCGCGGCTACCTACTCCATCATGTAAGTCTACGCTAGCGCCTCGGCAGTCTACAGACGCCAAATGCGGAACAAAAACTTTTAAACTGGCGCTATCGTATACTTTAACCTGGATCTGCCATTATTGCTAAACTAACAAACTGTAAAGAGTGTAGAAAGATTGTACCGAACGATCCGAGTCCTTCGTTCTTCAACCATCATCCCACGCTCCGTTGCGGCTGCTTCGATCTCGTCGATCTCCGATCTCCTCGTCGAGGTGGCACCACATGATCGGTTCTTTAAACGGGCTACCGCCTCAGACTCGAGGCAACTCGATCGTCAAGTTTGCTAAAAGAGACGACCAAGATTGTTGTAGAGAATGAGTAGATGACTTTGTCTCACTTCGTCCAAATCCGTGGACGATCGGTTAATGAAGTTGCCGAAGGAATCGGGTGATGGAATGAAATGGACTGTGAAATTCCATACACCGATAAAACCTATCATAATCTTTTCTAGCAAATGAAAACTCAAGTGAGAGAGAGCATGAGGAGAGAGAGAGGGCCGGCCATATATAGCAAGAGGGAGGTGACCGTAGGAGAGGGGGTGACCATAAGCATAAAGCTTATCATGAAGAAAATATCTTAAGGAAAACAAAAAGCTTTAATAACAAATCATGAGTCATTATGCATTAATTGAACCATTAAAGCAACCAATGAAAATCCAACACCAATTAATCCTAGTCACCTCATCTAGAAACTTCTAGAAGAATCCACACTCATCTCAAGAAAAGATAAATCCGTCTTTAACCGAATGTTAAAAGACGGCTGATAGAAAACTGGAAACTGGCAACTTCCAAAAGTGATCCTGAAACAACTTTCAGGATAACCCCGAAACTGTATAAATATACCCGCATTTGAATTACGACCGAATACAAATGCAACTGAGACAAAGATATTATACCTACTCAATATAATACTCGGATCCGGCTTAAACCAAAGCCGACCAGTATCATCTGCCCGAAAAATAACACGTGCGTAAACGCACGTGCATTTTCCGAACCCTGCCATAAAACCATACGGCCTCTACAACGTTTCGTCCGAACTTGGAAAACTGTCTGTGGGGGACTCTAATGACTCGTCAGTACCCTGGCAGTGGGTTTAACCACAAACCGTCAGCGGCACTAGCTATGCGTAACGGCTGCCCATGGACTGACCTCAAGAGTGGCCGAGTAGCGAACTCAAGGGAGACCGATGAGCGAACTCCTCCGAAAACCCTACTGAGCCTAACAGTGACAATGTATATACAGTCCGGTCCGTTCGTCAATGAGTATCGCATATCCGCCTAGGGGGCTAGCAACGTCAGACCCCCAATAGCAGTATAAGTCGTGTCGAAGTGAAGCCCAATAACACCCTGAGATACTACTGGAGTACCTACCAGTAAATCTCCTACCATGGCCATGGATTTGTGTAATGGCTCTCCTAGACACAGCACGATCTCGCCCCCAATACCGGGAGAGACGAATTCCCTGCCGATCCGCTCACGTGCCTCCATATGGCTCGGGACTGTACCCAAAAGCTACCTGTTTGCACGACTCCTTTGAGCCGTGGTAGGGTAGAAATCAAAGCACAGTGGGAACTCACACGAGACAAATGACGACCGCAGGTCGATGAACTAACCTGTACACATGTCACCAGGGAACTGCTATCTGACGGTAGATATAATACTAACTAGCAGATTCCCGGCGAGTCCTGTCCGGTGTACTCATAACCCAATGAGCACCTGTATACATCTTAGGTGATCCAACTGACACCAGTGGCTTGTGAGACCGGCCACCGCCCCTCGTCGGGGTCTCGACTGTACACACTAGTCTACTCCGGAGTATCGATGCCCTGTCTCGAAACTCCCACGACTAGGGACCACAATTAAGGATATGCGTATAAACCACCCAACTCTCACTTATATGATCGCCATCATACTGTTGGTGGTAAAGCAAGATCCTAAGGGCTCTATCAAAGTGTAACATGCAATCAGTCACCTGAACATGTACACGACTGATAAAGGCAAACCAGATAGCATACTATCATCTCGAGTAAGACTGTCATACCGGTATAGGTCCTCCGCAATCATTGCAATCACGTACCTGCGATCCAATAATTGACTATGAGGGCACTATCTCCAACAATCTCCCACTTGAACTCAAGGCTAATTATTGCGATGTTGCGTACTCACAGCCCGTGTGAAACCAACACCCAACTCCTCTACTAATCAGTTTCACAAAGCCCGTTTGTAAAACTATTGTGTTCGAGAAATAGCCTCAGTGAGTGGATCCGCCTAGAAGTTTCTTTCTATATCTCTCTTAGTCTCAAGTTCGCGGAGACAGCCATCTCCCGAATCGAGTAATACCTGTCTTAGAATATGTCTGGATATCTGATGGGACCTAGTTCATAAATGAACTCCAAATCCAAACTTCTTAGACTGTATCGATCACTGAACCTAATCAGTATCCGGCACCATGCCACCCACAGTATCCTCTTGGACCACCTGTCCATAATACTGTCCCTCTTCGTCAGAGGGAAAAACTATAACTCTGACAATCATTCTGTCATCAATGTCACCTTTGAAGCCTGGAATGATAACCGTCTCCCGAAGGAGGCTGCCGTCATCAAATCCGTAAAACATGTACTTATGTTCTAAAATTGCTTCCTTATGTTTCTCCAGGATTGGATTAGTACAAACTTATTGCATCTAGTGCAAAACCAACATTTGGTGTGGTACTTGACATCTCATGATTGACTCAATTGCCTAAGCAAGTGATCTGTCAATCATGCACATCCCTCTCCCCTTTAGTCTATACGACTCTTTTAGAGAGGGTGACTCCATCACCTGCAGGTACACTACCATGCTAGGAGTCAACTATTCCAAAAACCATTAGAATATCTGTCAAAGTACCCACATTGGGAAACTACCCAAATCCAGATCTAAAACCATAGATCTAGAAACAAGAATGTCAAATATTATATCCATATCCTGTCTGGAGAAACAACTGTGTAAGGACCACAGTTCAACCGATCGTAGTATAGGAATTTTACTTCCTACTCTGTTTATGTCATCCAGATACCATGACATCACACCCTACTACCTTCTTAACTGATCCATCCCCTATTCTGATTGAAGTCAAAACCCATGACTGTCACATCAAAATTAGATGATCTATCTCCGCTATAACAGCTCAAGTCTATAAATAGATATAAGCATCTTGCCCACTATGCTTCCGCTGCTCCCACTGACTACGACAACCCTCCTACCGGGTCTCATATCCTGGAACAACAGTAGTGTCAAGTTTGGGTAGATAAGAACCTCCCTGTCACCGTCTCTGAGGCTACCGAAGTACCTCTCGGGCGTCTGAGGTTACCTACCATACCTGCGGAGTGGCTATTGGAATGTCAAACCTGATTGAATGTATAGGTCCTATTAAATTTTCCGTAATCGTTTGCGGTTCTGGAATCACTTCCAGTTCTACCATACTCCCACTACTGTTTTCTGAAAAAGATCCATTTTTACTAAAACTGTGGCGAGTCAAGAACAATATCACTATTGATCTTCCAAATGGTAGAATATCAACCCTCGTCATAGCCAGGGTCAACCCACAAACAGCCATTACAGAAACATGCCCTGAGTTATCCAGTGTCTGGTTTTAAGCATAAGCTGGACAACTCCCCGTACCTTAATATCTTTTAAGGTACGAACTATTCTATATCCAATATAGAAACCTTGGCACTAATTTAATTGGAACCATATTCAAACCATGCATCTGTCTCCAGTGCATATCAACTTAATGGAAAGAGGCTAATCAGCATTACTCAACTTAGGAATCCATCCAATTATGAGTAACCTGAAAGAGAAACACGTTTCTCAAAACCATCACTATCATCTGAATACCAATCACAAGAATCTACATCTTCGATCTCTTTGAAGAATCTCGATACTTGTGATACCTGGTTCTCTACTTTATTCTTATACCCACAACTTCTCAAAACTTAGACCTTGTATTTCTACGAAACACACGTCTAAATACTAGAGAAGTTATAAGTAAATAGAACATAGTACGAGGACCTACCCCTTTGTCCTGATGGACACTTGGACAACATACAATACTCTGTATAAGTCCACTGAGTTTAACAACTCAAAACCTGTGCGTCGTAGGTTGAAAACTGTACCCTGGCGATTTCCTCAAATATCACCAATTACAACGAATTCCGATATAATGAGGATGATCACCTAATTCCCAATATCTTACTCCCACTCATCATCTGTAAAACCATACAGATATGAGAATGAAACCTGGTAAATACATACCCTTGGAGTAAGTGTCTAATCGGGAAAACAGTTTTTCTTTAACAATGCACTGAAACATGAAAATGTTTCGTAGGGGTATCCTGGTATTCATAGCAATGCCTCTTCCATAATCCAATTCATGACTTCAACCGTATATTTTATTGCCATCTCTCCAAATCCCTTTATTTGTCTTTAGTCATTACCTTCTGTACACCATCGTTAGGCTAAATGGTTTTCTTCCTTCCCTACCGTTCGGCACCAGCCTATGGTTTGGAAGAAGACTATCCAGTAAGCATAATAGGTGTACCCTCCTAAACCAAGGAGTACTCGCATCTCGAGAGAAGGTGATGATAAAAGACAACTGAATAATACCTTATTCTTTTAAAGGTGAAATAGGAGTGGCGATGAAGTACGCGGTTTTGGTCGTGAATGATATCAGTCGCAATTTACATTGCCCTCTTTCTAATCCCTTTATTTTGTCTTTACATATTACCTTCTGCACACCCTACTTAGGCTAATTGGTTTTCTTCATTCCCTACCTTTCGGCACCAGCCTATGGTTTGGAATAAGACTATCCAATAAGCGTAATAGGGGTACTCTCCTAAACCAAGGAGCTCTTGCAACCTGAGAGAAGGTGATAATAAAAGACAACTGAATAAACCAATTCTATTTCAACTGAACCTGGATCCATCCTCGAAGAAGTCCCTTCGAGTTCGTATATAACCATACGATGGATCTATCCAATGGAAGTGGATATCCGTAGTAATACGGGTGTTCTGAGAAATTCAAAGGGTAAAAGAAGGAGTGGCAATGACTTATGCAACTCAGACAATCCAAAAGCCAGTATTTTAAGAAGGTTCGGTCAACCTGGTCACTGAGTCATAGTCTAGGGTCGGTCAAAGGTTTCTGCCAAAGAGAGAGAGAGAAAAGAAACACTCTGCGTGCACTCTAACCTAGATCAGAATGGTCATCACTTTATCTAATCCGGAAACCTCCCACTGTCCTGTCAAATTCTCCTCCAAACCTAAAGAAGAATCAATCGGGATCACCCGAAGAGTAAACCAACTCATCAGTGGGAATCGGGATCCAACTCTCATCGCATGATAACGTGATGGAATACATCCACGTTACTCATACTCCAGAAGGTATGCGCATACTTGGCAAGTTTCAGTTTCTTTAGAAACTCCCGATATGATTTTTGCCCCATGCTCTTATAACCTTGGCTTTGGTCAAAGTGTCATAAGTCACATGCCAAGTTCTACCCGTCACTATCTTGTCAATTTGAACCCACCCGCACATGCCCCTGACTTTGGCCAATCGGCAGAACGACTGTCCCAAACTAACTCATCTATCTATGCAACAATTGAATACCCAGCAGCTACCAAACACTATGCCTTAACTTTGGCTAAAATGCATAGCTTGAATACTACTAAATACCCAAAAGAAGTGACGGAGGGCTACGGCTGGTTTTTGGCGAAAAACCTTTAGCGTAGTGAACTTGATATCGCTGAAGGAACCTGATAGCTTTTTAAAATATAGTGGCGAAAACCTTTTGCTAAAGAGGTCACTCCCGGTAAAGGGATCTCGGTTCTTTCCTCGTGGAATGAGGTGCAGGATATTCCACTGAATACCGCTATGCAAAGCAACTTGTAATCGACTATAGTGAAGTTATTACCCTGACGCAAACTTCTGCCCAAGGGGTCAGTCCCGGTGAAGGGATATCAACCCTTGCCCCGTCGAATGAGGTGCAGGATATTCCACTGAATACCGCTATGCATAACAAAAGAAAACGTCTTTGCAATAACACTTTTTAAATTTGTTCCAACAACTGTAAACAGGTTTGTTTTAACTTTAGCATTGATCAGAATCAATGCAGTCCCATCATTCAATCACACCAGAAAAGAACGAAAATAAAATGTACGTATATACCATCCGCATTCGTCACTGGGTCCCGTCATCACCCGTTAGGTTACTTAACTAACGACAGAGCGGGGACTGGACTAGCGCGGGTGTAAAACATATACAACATCTAATAGTATATAAGCCAATATACAATAATCGCTCCAGGCATGATAATATGCAACATTACAGGAAAGTAATAAGCATCACAGAACAATACAGATAATCTGGGATCCCCGGGTTTCACAGAGCCGCTGCTGAAACCCGACGTTCCCCTGTTGTGTGGATAGCCTGTGCAATGAAACCTAGACCCCTACGGGCGCGGCAAGTTACCCGCCAAAACCTGAAGCGAGGCAGCCCCCTACAGCATAGTGAATGGACCACCCAGCACTCCACGGAATCCGGTAATCTTGGGCACCCCTCCTTGGGTCAACCTGTACCCCCTACGAGTGCGGCGAATAGTCTGCCAATTCTAGAGTGGGACCCCTCTGCCTCTCAAAGCCATGAGATGCGGACCCGTTGCCCTCCAGAACCCGGCTATCCGTGCACTCCGTCTCGGGTAAAACCTAGTACAGTAATGAAAAATAGTACAATAGGTACATCGACCGCAACCTGGTCGTGCCCCAAAAGAATATTATACAACAGGCAGTGACGGCTGTCCACAAGTTGGACGCTCGCCCGCAATATCAAATGTACAAATAAACTCAACCTGTACTACCATTGCACACTGCTATCCACCATGACAAATCCGCAACATCACAGCACAACACAGAACATCAACGCGAATGTCACGTTCGCAAACCCGTCTAAAAGAACTATAGCAATCAGACGCGGTTTACCGATCAAATGACATTCCCGGTCGGAGATATAATGTAAGCACTGTAAACTAACGTGTTTAAATTTCGATCGACTAAAGACCAAATATCAAAAAGTGGGCCCCACTGCTTACTGGTGAACAGTAACAAAATCTGGGCCAAAACGATATTTACCAAAGACCCCAAAATCCAACAGATAACTCACTGACAAAATTTGGGAGCACGAGCTCACCACATGGCCGCGGATGCGCGGTCAAACCATGGGTTTGACCGCGTTTCCGCGGCGCTTTGGTGGGGTCACGTGCCCAAATTTTGTCGTCGTTCTAATAAAAGCCTGCACAGTATTCTGAGATGTGTAGAAAAATTTTAGGACACCGTTTAAAAACAACAGAAACTGTCAAGTTGTAATTTTGTGATTTTTGATTTCCGGTCGGATCGATGTTTTAAACGCGTTAGCACAAGTTAGTATAGCAAAATGGTTAGGCTCTGATACCACTGTAAGTCTACGCTAGCGCCTCGGCAGTCTACAGACGCCAAATGCGGAACAAAAACTTTTAAACTGGCGCTATCGTATACTTTAACCCGGATCTGCCATTATTGCTAAACTAACAAACTGTAAAGAGTGTAGAAAGATTGTACCGAACGATCCGAGTCCTTCGTCCTTCAACCATCATTCCACGCTCCGTTGCGGCTGCTTCGATCTCGTCGATCTCCGATCTCCTTGTCACGACCCGAAAGTACGGAACATGACCGGCACTTAAACTACGAACGTCTCGAGGCGTAAGTAATCTAAGTAAACCGAAAACCCAGAAATCCAAACCAAGAAAAGTAGTAGAGTGCAGGAAAACTAATTTAAAACAAGTAGTTTTAATAGCATAAGCCGAATTATGCGGTTTTTAAGAACATCAAAATTTACTGAAAATTTCGGCAGAGTCTCCTTTGTAAAAACTGGCTCCCAAACGGGATACAACATGAATAGTATACGAAATCAATAAAAAGGCATCCCCAAGCGGGAGCTAGCTCTTCGTCAATCGACGGTCACAACCACACAAGCAATAAAATATACAACGCCAACGGCGAGGATCAAAACTCAAAAGGAACTCAAAACCACCAGAAATATAACGAGCGACTCTAAGGTCGAAAGAATAAACAGCACTGGTCTCTATCTCAAAATAAATACATGTTTGGTTGATGGAACTTCTAGATACAACAGAATAATGATATACAAGATATATAATGGGGGTATGATACAAGTAAACCCACCTACTAGCAAATCACCCGAATGAAACTGAGCCCGCAAGCCGTAAAGAAACCTGTACGGCAAATCTGCAAGAAACTGGGGCACAACGGGGGTGAGTTGTCAACTCGTGAATAGAAAAACATCTACGCACAGAAATCGCATAAATAACGCAACCTAGGTCAATGATCATAATATATCCTCAAATATAAGTATAACAGGCAGCCTATAATAATGACTAGGGTAATATCTAACCCGAGTATAATTTCATGTGCCCGTGTCAGTGCCTCAGGTAGCAATATATCATATGAATGAGGTATGAATGCATGAAAACAGAATACATGTAAATGAAGAAACTGTTTTCATAAATTAGTGAGATTTCCATCTTATTTTTAAACTGAGGTATCATAATGAAATCAGTATAAACAGTGTCTAGCATCGACACGAAACATAAATCTCACTGTCTCGAAATATCAATGTCTCAATCTCAATATCTAGGGCGCCGTCAGTCCAGACCGGCCCCTACCATCCATCTCAAGACCACGACGGTATCCTCCGGATATCCGACGCGTCGGGTAATATCACCGGTAGGTAATCTGTCCCCTGCCAGGCTCAACGTCAACACCACATTCATCTTGCCCCGGGGTACCATACCGGGCCCACCATGTACCCGTGACGGTTCCTCCACTCCTCGACCCGGTTCTCCAAAACCACAGCAAACTCATGGTGGACGACACTTTACATCACTAGAAAACCGCAACATTTTATATTTTAAAAGATCATAAGTTATAAATTTTGCGGCTTTCCCCGAAATCCAGAAATATCATAAATCTCAAGAAATCATCACAAGTGCATATGTCAATGATAATGAACTAGGCATGAACAACTGAATAACAGTATGCATGAAGTGGTAGGTAATAACTACAATGTCTAATATGGCATATAAGGGAAGTACACTAATATCATGTCAAAACTACCAGCTAACAATCTAAGTCAAGCAATTATATTCTCTAAAGTGTACGTGACATGGCAATTACCGATGAAGATGTGTGTGAGCCGGCAAGTAGGTGTACGTGGTACATACGCATCATCGGTAATGGTGCTGGTGTCCTAACAGCATGATATCAATAATGGAATATGCAGCAAAATAAATATGCGAGGCAGAGCGAACAGCAATAATGTGCGGGAGCTGAATACTAGACACAACGATAACTAATCTAACAACTACACTAAACTATACGGCTGAACTAACAAACTGAACTACAGGTAAGGAAACCGCCTATCATCTGAGTCGATACATATACATACCTGTATATGTATAGTCGGTGATCCCGCCTCAATAATATCATATCCGATACCATATCTATAATCAGGCATCCCAAGTCAAGAGTGCAGATCAATCATCAATATAGCTCGTACGTAAATCCGTCGTACGGCATCCCAATCTGGGTACGGGTCAATATCACATTCATCATACTATTCACCTGGTATCCTCTTTATCAAATATCATGATCGGGGTACTGATTTACATCTAGTACCATACTGATACCGCCTACGTATGCATGGACGTGTGTGAAACACTACGTCAAGGACCCGCTACAACGTCATGTCGTATCTAAGATACGAACCTTGCTATATTACCGATCTCATGACCTCAAATCGAATCTCATCGACTCAGCTCAATCCCAAGTATCATCCTCAAATCCGTATGTGAACACATAGTCCCATACCCATGTGAACACATACTATAAAGAATCCCATGAGCACATATCAATAGGAATGTATGCAAGTATGTATGTGTGTATATGTAGTGCAACACTTCCCTAGGGTTCGCAACACTAAAATAATCCAACACACCAATATCCATCCTAAGCATCGTTATTAATCCCAAATAACATATAATAATTGTTGGTGTGTATACGCATCCGTATACACCACCACGAACTGCGGGGGTGCTATACGCCATCCACCCGACTTCTCCCCGTAGATATAAATCTATTCACCTGGTCCTCGCTAGCCGGTGCCGACGTCGCCACGCGCTTGCTTGTCGTCTCGAAGTCCACATGGGGGTACCTACATATCATAACGTACCATATCGCATTAAAACTAAATTCGAAATCGAAACGGCATACGAAAATCAAATCGGCACGCGTATCACGCATAGGTCCAAACCTATCGCCCACGCATGCAGGAATAGTCAAACCAACCCTCGATGTCGATGTACGAATGTCAAACCATCGAGAAAATCCAACCATACTCATTTGCACATTCACGAACACTAATTTTAATATAAACTAGGTTAAAACTCACAAAAACGCCAATTTCACTTAAAAATTCATTTTTCCGAAAATCTAGCAAGCACAATTCGCCGTTTTTGTACAAAACACGATGTTTAAATGAATGTAGTGGCCAATATATTTATTAAATATCTTAAATAAGTCGTATAAACAATTTCCAGAATTTAATCTCATTAAATTCCAAAAATCCTAATATTCTAGTTTACCAAAAATACCATTTTTAACAATTTCAAAGCAAAATACACAAACTACAATCTAGCTTAGAATTGCATGATCCAAAGCATTAAACCACACTTAATAAAGTTAATGAAGCCAAGAAAAACCTAATCACATTTTTAATCCCAAGAATTTAGCAAATTTCAAAAACCTAGTAAGCAAATTAGCAAAATAACAAAATTTTTAAGCTAGCCATTAGCACTAGCTACTAAACTTGTATTAACATGACAACAAAGCCTAATTATAACACACAACCATACACCAATTTTATAAACCCTAACTTGCATTCAATTTCACAACTTGAATTCCAAAACTTGCAATTAAACTCACATATCGAAATATCACTTAATTAAATTAGCTTAAGAAATTAGTAACAATTTAAGCAACAAAAAGTTTTAGAATTTATACCCAAAAATATATGAAGGTCTACAAGACTCCATGGCCTCCCAAAATGCTCTCTTTTCATAAGGATCCATGCTAAACGGGCTAAGCTAAAATGGGTAGGACTTTGATTTTGATTTTGTGGGATTTTTGGTGGATTTTTGATGCAATTTTTCATGAAGTTTTGAAGGGAAAAGAGAGAGGAAAATGGAGGGGGGGCTGCTGTGGGGAGAAGGAATTTTCGGCCAGAAAAGTGGGTGGGGGAGAGAGAGGGAGGTGAGAAAAATGGGGGGTGGGGACAAGGTCAAGGTCAAACAAAGTCAAAAGTCTAACTACTTCACTCATTTTCTTTTCTTTTCTTTCATTTCTTTTTCCTTGAAAATCAAGTGGGGAAAAATATGGTGGGTGCTGAATTCAGCCATGGGGAGGAGTAAGTGGGGGTGTGTGTGTGTGGGCACGGGTGTGGGGTGATGAAAAATGATAAATACAATACCCCAAACATCCATTTACGCTAAAAAAACCCTTTTTTTCTTCAATAATTTCTAAACCATTTTGGCAAATGATTTCGTTCCAAAAACCACATGATAAATTTTTATTTAATGTTTTATGATGCACAAAATTTGTTTCAACTCATTCCAATTTGTAATTTTCCCTAATTAAATGTATTAGTGACGGCTTAAAATAATAATAAAATAATATTTTTTTCAGAAAATTTGAAATTTCACCAGCGGCTCAATAAACACCAAATGATAGCAATTACATAGCTAGAATATGTATATTTAATTTTTTATAATAAGATATTTGTATTTTGACTTTTTACAGAAAACCCCCTTATTTTACCGTTTTTCCGAAATTTCACCGAAACGATTTTCAAAACGCTACAATCTTCCCCCCTTAAAGAAATTCGGTCCCCGAATTTAAATTCAAACTCCCACAATTATTAAAACATCTGAGAAAAACCATCAAGTCGTCGGGGCTCCGAAATTGTAAGTACATAAAACAAATCGTAGCGCAGCGCATGCGCTTGAAAAATGAGTATATAACTCAAATCAAAACTCCGTCAAGCATCCCGCGATCATCGGAGTCGTGGAGAAGACATCAATGCCAAATCCAAATCAAAACCAATATGATATAACTCGAAACTATAAATGTAAATATCGAATCTATATCTGTAAGTATCTGAAGGAAATGCATGCCAAATCTCTTTAAGTCGGTGTGCAAAGCGTATAACACTGCACAGTGGTGGATGTCTACCATAAGAAAATAACTATATACATATATACCTTTGTTTGAAATGTACGTTCCGCCGTTTTGGAAACAATTTAGAAGGGTCTCCTTGTTTTAAACATTTCGTGTCATATCAGACACGTAGGTAAATACTGAGGCTATAGCTCTCTTTTTGGAAATCCCTTCAATAACTATCAATGCATGCAAAATATATTCAGGTACTGTCCTCTGACTAGTCCTGCTCAGTACGAAAACACATAGCAATATCATAAAAACGTACTACTCTATAAGAAATCAATCCTAAAATATGCACATGAATACTACGTGCGTCTGGTGCGCACGAAAATCAAAATCCAAGAATGTGCCATACATGCGCACAGAAACAACATCTAAATGCATCGGGTGTGCACGAAACATCTGTCGTAGGCAACATGTGTGCCTGACAGCAAAATCAGGTGCATCTGACATGCACGAAAAATCTCGAATTAGTGCATCTGGTGTGCACCAAATCGCATCTCGTAACAGGCGCCCAACAGGCGCTAAAAATCCAAATCAGGTGCATCCATCGTGCACGAAATCATGAAATCCAATATCAAGCGCCGAACGTGCGCAAAATCAATCACGTGCACAAAACAAATATCGAGTATCACCATCGGAATCGAAGTCCAGTGCATCTAAGTGCACAAAAGGCGTATCACTGCACTGCAAGCATATATAAACTATACAGAGTGCAGGAACCAAATCGTGTGCATGCATACGCACAAAACCAACTCAACTGTTTAAAATCGTAAAATCACAAACATGTGAAACTGAAGCACGAAAATGATATCAAGTGCAACACAGTGCAAAGATCGTAAATCCTCAATTATCAAAATCAAATCATACGAATAAATCACCCAAAACATCGTAATCAACAATGGCGGAATAGTACTGCTCAAGCGCATCCTCTAAGAATTTCGGCCAACCGTCGCGGTCACTAGTAGAACGTCTCGTCGATGATCATGAACTCTGTCCTGCTGGCGTGCGTAGCCATGACCACTCCCGGGTCAAGGTCTTCACTGTGAATTACCAATCTTTCGGTCCATCGGCTCATCGGCCCTGTCAGGTGTGCTAACGGGGACGATTCCATTCTGGCACTTCTCTGGTCATCTCTTGGTCAATCATCGCGACCACTCGTAAGACAGCATATTACTGGCGTCGGCCTCTGGCTCTCTGAATGTACGTGACACATCTGATCCTGGGTGCAAGTATCATTGCAGCAGTGTCCTGGAAGGAATCCTGCTCACGGTCTCTTCTATGTCTCGTCTCTGCCAACTGTTCGGAAGTCATCGTCCTTTCCTATATCTGCATCTTGCTCTGGAATGGCTGCATATCCATCGCGACCTCTTCTGGAAGGTATATCCAGTACTCTGCCTCGGCATGCGTATCGCATCTCTGATGTCGGCGGAGTGGAACGTCATCTCATCTAGATCTGGTGCGAACCTCTTACTCCACTTTTCTCTAATGTCGTCTGCTTTGGACTCGTCACGTCGTGGCTGCATGGACTGAGGTCCAACGACTATCCTCGTATCTGGAGTCTCACAAGAATACGTCTCACCACCTAGCATCCGATTGAAGTCGAACCATTCGATCGATTCGTCAAAACCTCATAATCCCCCAAGGGCTCAACATCTTGGGTACAGTTTAATAGTATCGAGTACATACCACAGTATCGGTGGTCCAGCCGTAGAAGGGCAAACCCAAGCCTCACTAATGGCGTCGTAGAACTGCCGCAAACCCGAAGGTTCAAAGGCTTTCACACGGTCATTAAGTCGAGTTAGGGTTTCATTCTTCTAGAGGGACCATAAAATTGCCTGCATGTCTTTCCGACTACTTTAAACTTGGAATAATAGGTTTCCGACATTCGATCGTCTCTGTCGACCCTCATGTCTCTGCGTGAAGTCGTCTCTAGCTGGAATCAATCTATCTGATGACCTCGCATCGGGGTAAGCGAACGATCCACATGTCCTAGTCATTCATCCTAGATGACTAGCGACCTCCTATCATCTCTTAGTACAACTTATACTGCAATAGCTCCAACATCTGGGGCGATATCTCGTCGTTCGCAGCAATAACTAGCTCACTCGTCTGCATGCTGAACCATGCCTCAATCATCAGGAGTAAGCAACACACCAACGGTCATCAAAATCTGGCTGGCCTCCATCATTGGCTCAATTCTCTAGTGTCGATCAGCACCTCCGAGTAACCTCAAAAAGGCGATCCGCCAAACGCTCGTGGCGCGGAAACACAGTAAAAAGACACATCTCTGCAATCGTGTGTCGCCGGAATTTCGCCCTGGTCAGTCCTCGTTCATGACGAGCTTGTGCTGACCGCAACTCTAGCCGTAGCTCTCCCTGCCGGTAACCGTAGCAGCAAAACCAAACTAGTACCGATGAGGCTAGATCAAGAAGAAATATAATACTGAACAAGGAAATGTACATCCTAAGGCTTTATAAGTGGAGTGGCGTGTCGTAAATATGCCGCGGAACATACCAACGATACGTCACTCTACTTTAGTCACCTATTCCATCAACCAAGGGTCATCCTACGCTCCGAAGGTTAAAACCTAACGCTCTGATACCAACTTTGTCACGACCCGAAAGTACGGAACATGACCGGCACTTAAACTACGAACGTCTCGAGGCGTAAGTAATCTAAGTAAACCGAAAACCCAGAAATCCAAACCAAGAAAAGTAGTAGAGTGCAGGAAAACCAATTTAAAACAAGTAGTTTTAATAGCATAAGCCGAATTATGCGGTTTTTAAGAACATCAAAATTTTCTGAAAATTTCGGCAGAGTCTCCTTTGTAAAAACTGGCTCCCAAACGGGATACAACATGAATAGTATACGAAATCAATAAAAAGGCATCCCCAAGCGGGAGCTAGCTCTTCGTCAATCGACGGTCACAACCACACAAGCAATATAATATACAACACCAACAGCGAGGATCAAAACTCAAAAGGAACTCAAAACCACCAGAAATATAACGAGCGACTCTAAGGTCGAAAGAATAAACAGCACTGGTCTCTATCTCAAAATAAATACATGTTTGGTTGATGGAACTTCTAGATACAACAGAATAATGATATACAAGATATATAATGGGGGTATGATACAAGTAAACCCACCTACTAGCAAATCACCCGAATGAAACTGAGCCCGCAAGCCGTAAAGAAACCTGTACGGCAAATCTGCAAGAAACTGGGGCACAACGGGGGTGAGTTGTCAACTCGTGAATAGAAAAACATCTACGCACAGAAATCGCATAAATAACGCAACCTAGGTCAATGATCATAATATATCCTCAAATATAAGTATAACAGGCAGCCTATAACAATGACTAGGGTAATATCTAACCCGAGTATAATTTCATGTGCCCGTGTCAGTGCCTCAGGTAGCAATATATCATATGAATGAGGTATGAATGCATGAAAACAGAATACATGTAAATGAAGAAACTGTTTTCATAAATTAGTGAGATTTCCATCGTATTTTTAAACTGAGGTATCATAATGAAATCAGTATCAACAGTGTCTAGCATCGACACGAAACATAAATCTCACTCTCTCGAAATATCAATGTCTCAATCTCAATATCTAGGGCGCCGTCAGTCCAGACCGGCCCCTACCATCCATCTCAAGACCACGACGGTATCCTCCGGATATCCGACGCGTCGGGTAATATCACCGGTAGGTAATCTGTCCACTGCCAGGCTCAACGTCAACACCACATTCATCTTGCCCCGGGGTACCATACCGGGCCCACCATGTACCCGTGACGGTTCCTCCACTCCTCGACCCGGATCTCCAAAACCACAGCAAACTCATGGTGGACGACACTTTACATCACTAGAAAACCGCAATATTTTATATTTTAAAAGATCATAAGTTATAAATTTTGCGGCTTTCCCCGAAATCCAGAAATATCATAAATCTCAAGAAATCATCACAAGTGCATATGTCAATGATAATGAACTAGGCATGAACAACTGAATAACAGTATGCATGAAGTGGTAGGTAATAACTACAATGTCTAATATGGCATATAAGGGAAGTACACTAATATCATGTCAAAACTACCAGCTAACAATCTAAGTCAAGCAATTATATTCTCTAAAGTGTACGTGACATGGCAATTACCGATGAAGATGTGTGTGAGCCGGCAAGTAGGTGTACGTGGTACATACGCATCATCGGTAATGGTGCCGGTGTCCTAACTGCATGATATCAATAATGGAATATGCAGCAAAATAAATATGCGAGGCAGAGCGAACAACAATAATGTGCGGGAGCTGAATACTAGACACAACGATAACTAATCTAACAACTACACTAAACTATACGGCTGAACTAACAAACTGAACTACAGGTAAGGAAACCGCCTATCATCTGAGTCGATACATATACATACCTGTATATGTATAGTCGGTGATCCCACCTCAATAATATCATATCCGATACCATATCTATAATCAGGCATCCCAAGTCAAGAGTGCAGATCAATCATCAATATAGCTCGTACGTAAATCCGTCGTACGGCATCCCAATCTGGGTACGGGTCAATATCACATTCATCATACTATTCACCTGGTATCCTCTTTATCAAATATCATGATCGGGGTACTGATTTACATCTAGTACCATACTGATACCGCCTACGTATGCATGGACGTGTGTGAAACACTACGTCAAGGACCCGCTACAACGTCATGTCGTATCTAAGATACGAACCCTGCTATATTACCGATCTCACGGCCTCAAATCGAATCTCATCGACTCAGCTCAATCCCAAGTATCATCCTCAAATCCGTATGTGAACACATAGTCCCATACCCATGTGAACACATACTATAAAGAATCCCATGAGCACATATCAATAGGAATGTATGCAAGTATGTATGTGTGTATATGTAGTGCAACACTTCCCTAGGGTTCGCAACACTAAAATAATCCAACACACCAATATCCATCCTAAGCATCGTTATTAATCCCAAATAACATATAATAATTGTTGGTGTGTATACGCATCCGTATACACCACCACGAACTGCGGGGGTGCTATACGCCATCCACCCGACTTCTCCCCGTAGATATTAATCTACTCACCTGGTCCTCGCTAGCCGGTGCCGACGTCGCCACGCGCTTGCTTGTCGTCTCGAAGTCCACATGGGGGTACCTACATATCATAACGTACCATATCGCATTAAACTAAATTCGAAATCGAAACGGCATACGAAAATCAAATCGGCACGCGTATCACGCATAGGTCCAAACCTATCGCCCACGCATGTAGGAATAGTCAAACCAACCCTCGATGTCGATGTACGAACGTCAAACCATCAAGAAAATCCAACCATACTCATTTGCACATTCACGAACACTAATTTTAATATAAACTAGGTTAAAACTCACAAAAACGCCAATTTCACTTAAAAATTCATTTTTCCGAAAATCTAGCAAGCACAATTCGCCGTTTTTGTACAAAACACGATGTTTAAATGAATGTAGCGGCCAATATATTTATTAAATATCTTAAATAAGTCGTATAAACAATTTCCGGAATTTAATCTCATTAAATTCCAAAAATCCTAATATTCTAGTTTACCAAAAATACCCTTTTTAACAATTTCAAAGCAAAATACACAAACTACAATCTAGCTTAGAATTGCAAGATCCAAAGCATTAAACCACACTTAATAAAGTTAATGAAGCCAAGAAAAACCTAATCACATTTTTAATCCCAAGAATTTAGCAAATTTCAAAAACCTAGTAAGCAAATTAGCAAAATAACAAAATTTTTAAGCTAGCCATTAGCACTAGCTACTAAACTTGTATTAACATGACAACAAAGCCTAATTATAACACACAACCATACACCAATTTTATAAACCCTAACTTGCATTCAATTTCACAACTTGAATTCCAAAACTTGCAATTAAACTCACATATCCAAATAACACTTAATTAAATTAGCTTAAGAAATTAGTAACAATTTAAGCAACAAAAAGTTTTAGAATTTATACCCAAAAATATATGAAGGTCCACAAGACTCCATGGCCTCCCAAAATGCTCTCTTTTCATAAGGATCCATGCTAAACGGGCTAAGCTAAAATGGGTAGGACTTTGATTTTGATTTTGTGGGATTTTTGGTGGATTTTTGATGCAATTTTTCATGAAGTTTTGAAGGGAAAAGAGAGAGGAAAATGGAGGGGGGGCTGCTGTGGGGAGAAGGAATTTTCGGCCAGAAAAGTGGGTGGGGGAGAGAGAGGGAGGTGAGAAAAATGGGGGGTGGGGACAAGGTCAAGGTCAAACAATGTCAAAAGTCTAACTACTTCACTCATTTTCTTTTCTTTTCTTTCATTTCTTTTTCCTTGAAAATCAAGTGGGGAAAAATATGGTGGGTGCTGAATTTAGCCATGGGGAGGAGTAAGTGGGGGTGTGTGGGTGTGGGCACGGGTGTGGGGTGATGAAAAATGATAAATACAATACCCCAAACATCCATTTACGCTAAAAAAAGCCTTTTTTTCTTCAATAATTTCTAAACCATTTTGGCAAATGATTTCGTTCCAAAAACCACATGATAAATTTTTATTTAATGTTTTATGATGCACAAAATTTGTTTCAACTCATTCCAATTTGTTATTTTCCCTAATTAAATGTATTAGTGACGGCTTAAAATAATAATAAAATAATATTTTTTTCAGAAAATTTGAAATTTCACCAGCGGCTCAATAAACACCAAATGATAGCAATTACATAGATAGAATATGTATATTTAATTTTTTATAATAAGATATTTGTATTTTGACTTTTTACAGAAAACCCCCTTATTTTACCGTTTTTCCGAAATTTCACCGAAACGATTTTCAAAACGCTACACTCCTCGTCGAGGTGGCACCACATGATCAGTTCTTTAAACGGGCTGCCGCCTCTGACTCGAGGCAACTCGATCGTCAAGTTTGCTATAAGAGACGACCAAGATTGTTGTAGAGAATGAGTAGATGACTTTGTCTCACTTCGTCCAAATCCGTGGACGATCGGTTAATGAAGTTGCCGAAGGAATCGGGTGATGGAATGAAATGGACTGTGAAATTCCATACACCGATAAAACCTATCATAATCTTTTCTAGCAAATGAAAACTCAAGTGAGAGAGAGCATGAGGAGAGAGAGAGGGCCGGCCATATATAGCAAGAGGGAGGTGACCGTAGGAGAAGGGGGTGACCTTAAGCATAAAGCTTATCATGAAGAAAATATCTTAAGGAAAACAAAAAGCTTTAATAACAAAGCATGAGTCATTATGCATTAATTGAACCATTAAAGCAACCAATGAAAATCCAACACCAATTAATCCTAGTCACCTCATCTAGAAACTTCTAGAAGAATCCACACTCATCTCAAGAAAAGATAAATCCGTCTTTAACCGAATGTTAAAAGACGGCAGATAGAAAACTGGAAACTGGAAACTGGCAACTTCCAAAAGTGATCCTGAAACAACTTTCAGGATAACCCCGAAACTGTATAAATATACCCGCATTTGTATTACGACCGAATACAAATGCAACTGAGACAAAGATATTATACCTACTCAATATAATACTCGGATCCGGCTTAAACCAAAGCCGACCAGTATCATCTGCCCGAAAAATAACACGTGCGTAAACGCACGTGCATTTTCCGAACCCTGCCATAAAACCATACGGCCTCTACAACGTTTCGCCCGAACTTGGGAACTGTCTGTGGGGGACTCTAATGACTCGTCAGTACCCTGGCAGTGGGTTTAACCACAAACCGTCAGTGGCACTAGCTATGCGTAACGGCTGCCCATGGACTGACCTCAAGGGTGGCTGAGTAGCGAACTCAAGGGAGACCGATGAGCGAACTCCTCCGAAAACCCTACTGAGCCTAACAGTGACAATGTATATACAGTCCGGTCCGTTCGTCAATGAGTATCGCATATCCGCCTAGGGGGCTAGCAACGTCAGACCCCCAATAGCAGTATAAGTCGTGTCGGAGTGAAGCCCAATAACACCCTGAGATACTACTGGAGTACCTACCAGTAAATCTCCTACCATGGCCATGGATTTGTGTAATGGCTCTCCTAGACACAGCACGATCTTGCCCCCAATACCGGGAGAGACGAATCCCCTGCCGATCCGCTCACATGCCTCCATATAGCTCGGGACTGTACCCAAAAGCTACCTGTTTGCACGACTCCTTTGAGCCGTGGTAGGGTAGAAAGCAAAGCACAGTGGGAACTCACACGAGACAAATGACGACCGCAGGTCGATGAACTAACCTGTACACATGTCACCAGGGAACTGCTATCTGACGGTAGATATAATACTAACTAGCAGATTCCCGGCGAGTCCTGTCCGGTGTACTCATAACCCAATGAGCACCTGTATACATCTTAGGTGATCCAACTGACACCAGTGGCTTGTGAGACCGGCCACTGCCCCTCGTCGGGGTCTCGACTGTACACACTAGTCTACTCCGGAGTATCGATGCCCTGTCTCGAAACTCCCATGACTAGGGACCACAATTAAGGATATGCGTATAAACCACCCAACTCTCACTTATATGATCGCCATCATACTGTTGGTGGTAAAGCAAGATCCTAAGGGCTCTATCAAAGTGTAACATGCAATCAGTCACCTGAACATGTACACGACTGATAAAGGCAAACCAGATAGCATACTATCATCTCGAGTAAGACTGTCATACCGGTATAGGTCCTCCGCAATCATTGCAATCACGTACCTGCGATCCAATAATTGACTATGAGGGCACTATCTCCAACACCTCATACCAGGGTCATCCTACACTCAGAAAGGTAAAACCTACGCTCTGATACCAACTTTGTCACGACCCGAAGTTTGGCCCGTGACCTGCACTTAACCACGTAACGTCTACAGGCGTAACGCTACTAAGTGAACCGAAAACCCAGAAATCAAACCAGTGAAAGTATAGAGTGTTATAAGTTTTAAAGAAGGCACTAACTAAACATGATAAGAAATCTAAGTAAACAATCTCCAAGAAAACAATATACGACACCGTAGCGAAGATCAAGATCCACAAGTGGGAACCACACAGATAGAATAAACTGCAAGTACAGCCGGCTCACAACGAGCTCGACACCAGAAAAACAATATAATACAACATCGTCCTCACACTGTTTCTAAGTCAAATACATACATGGTTGATGGAGAATACTAGATACAACAATGTACATACTGAAAGATAAACAGATACCGCACAAAACCCATCTATCAGCAAAAGAGCTAGTACACCAACTATGGGGGTATCTGTGTCAAAAGATGCAAAGCAGCCTGCCGCGACTACTCCGAAGGGCAACCTGCAAACACTGTGGCACAACGGGGGTGAGTTGCCAACTCGTGAATAGAGATAACATATAAAGGTAATCGCGAGCATGCACGTACTACGCTACTCTATCATATGCCAACAGATGAAATCAATATGTGATAAGCAGTATGTGCGATAACTATGCAAGTACTCTATAGGGTATTGTACTACCGGATGAGGTACAAATGCTCTAACAAGTAATGCATCTACAGGATGAGGTACAAATGCTCTATCAGTAATACATCTACAGGATGAGGTATAAAAGTAATGCTGAACAGGGGCAATATAATATCTACACGGAATGTCAACGTGGAATATATAACCGGTTTCTCAATGCACCCAGATCTCCCAAAAATAGCTCATGCGCCGGCACTCTCCTCGGCCCTCAAATCCTGTACATCTCTGAGAATCCCGAGTGCCCAACATCGGCACCCAAATATCATAAATACTCGTGTCTAGCATCGATACGCAAAACATCCTGTATCGGGCATCCGTCAATCCGGGTCAGCCCTCTCTCAAAGTATATATCGGGAATCCGTCAGTCCGGGTCATCCCCCTCTCAATATATCGGGCATCCGTCAGTCCGGGTCAGCCCTCTCTCAATACATCGGGCATCCGTCAGTCCGGGTCAGCCCTCTCAATACATCGGGCATCCGTCAGTCCAGGTCAGCCCTCTCAATACATCGGGCATCCGTCAGTCCGGGTCAGCCCTCTCAATACATCGGGCATCCGTCAGTCCGGGTCAGCCCTCTCAATAGATCGGGCATCCGTCAGTCCGGGTCAGCCCTTTCAATATATCGGGCATCCGTCAGTCCGGGTCAGCCCTCTCAATACATCGGGCATCCGTCAGTCCGGGTCAGCCCTCTCTCAATACATGCCTCTAGCACCGAGAAAACACGGGGTGACGCCCCAAAATACCATATCAAGGGAACCGGGTTTTTAAATGATTACTTATTTGAAAAGGCCACGGTTCCCAAATCCAGAAATCACATGAAATCTCAACCAATAATAAAAGTAATTATGATGTGATATGTGCACCAAGTATGTATATCAAGTCATGTCACATATAGATGAGCTACAATGCAATGATCCAATGTGATGCAGGCATCAAGTATGAATATCAAGTCATGTCACATATAGATGAGCTACACTGCAATGATCCAATGTGATGTAGGTATCAAGTATGAATATCAAATCATGTCATATATAGATGAGCTACAATGCAATTATCCAATGTGATGTATGTAGTAGGTATGCAATGCACTAGATGGTACCCATGAACATGCAATATATATAAAAGGAACACTATAAGGTCTTATCAGCCCTGACGTAGAACGCCATGCGGGCGATATCCCCGTAGATGTGAAATCTACTCACCGTAGCCTCCCACTGGGTATAGCCAACAACCTGTTTCCCCTCCTGCGCGGCGTCCGCTGTACTCGCCTGCGAACCTAGAATAACACAATATATCATACGTAAGCTTGAAATCACAAAAACGCGACATTTAAGCCGAACCAGTAACTCGTGTCGTGAACCAAACTCGCGTGTGCGCGATACGCTAAAACGTGTGGTTACGCGCCTGAACACACCCCGACGCGTCGCGATACGCAGAAACCCAAAACCCACACACACGTATCATGCGTGTCGCGAAAGGTTGAAAATACGGGAAAATAGGTATTCTACCCCAGATTTTGATACAGGAAAGATATTACAAAACTATATATACCAAAATAACTCACATACAAGCAGAGACCCACACCCCAAACCCCAACCCAAATCTCCCCTATCTGGCCGCAATTTGCGGCCAGAATGCCCATTTCGGCGGCCAGACTTGGGAATTGGGTTCCCAGGTTTGGTTGGTGCACTCTATACTCCCCATACATGCTGCAGTGATGTCTAGTTTTGTTCTGAAAAGTCTCGGGTAGTAGCAGATTTCCTACAGTGCCTTATCTCAGTTCAAATCACACATTATCCGACAAAAATGGAACTTTATGGTATTTTAATGAAATCTGAAACAAATCTAGGTCTAATCCCACACTAATAACTCATTAACAAGCTAATCAAGCCACAACAACACAAATTTAACATATTAACACTAAACCCCCTTCAATAGCACTAAAAAGGCATAAAAATATGACATTTCTAAACTAAACATGCAAGTTATAAAAATTGGGTGCTAGGATTGGGATTTATACCTTCAAATGACCTTAGAGACACCAAGGGTTTCAGCCTCCCCCCTCAAGTGTGCAGATCTACCTCAAACACCACAAGAACTCACTTTTTTACTAAGGTTTTGTGAAGGAAACATGTTGATTTGTGTAGGGTTTAAGCATAAATCAATTGGGAAGTGAAAAGGGAAGAAAAGATGATGAAAATGGTGTTGTTGCTGCAGCCCTACTGCAGAAATTCTGCAATGAGAGAAAGAGAGAAAAGAGAGAGAGGAAAATGGTCCATCTAAGTCAAACCCTCACCTAACCTCCATACCTCTAATTTCCATTTAAATATTGAATTCTTTAAAGGGGTTTGATTTGGAAAAAGGGTAGGGAAAATGAGCCATGCAATAAAAGATAATGGTTAACATGTTACACCTTTAAACCTAAGTTACAAAATGGCTAAGTGTGCATGTGTATGCTACATAAAGAAAATTTCCTAATTAGGGTAACCCGACTAAAAATAATTAATAAACCCTATATAAATGTCTAAAAATATATGTGTATAGCACTTCACAACACTATCATCACTAATTAAAAGGCAAATAAGATATTCGGGTTTTTATGAAAAACACGCAAAATTGCTAATTATCGCGAAAAACATTCTAACGAAATTTCAAAGTGTTACAGAAACACCTACTATGTTCGTTCGCGGTGCTTCCTCTTCCAGGTCCAAGGCAAGGGCCAAAAGAAAGAAGATGAAGGCCGCTACCAAACCTAGAGGTGGTGTTGGTAAGGTGGGAGTTAAGCGAAAAGCAAAGGTTGCGGTGCCAGTAGTGGCAAAGGACGAGTGCTTCCACTGTCGAAGGAAAGACCATTGGAAGAAAGATTGCAAAGCTTGGATTGCCAAGAACCAGGACCCGAAGCAAGCTGTGGCTTCGACTTCAGGTGTGTTTGTAATTGAAAATTGTCTGTCAATCAACTCTACTTCCTGGGTATTGGATACCGGATCAGGATCTCAAATATGCAATTTATTGCAGGAACTGAGAGACCGTAGAGTGCTGAAGGTTGGTGATATGACCCTCCAGGTTTCTAACGGAGCTAGCGTGGGTGTTGTGTCCGTAGGGGATTAACACCCAGGATTAACAAGTGGACAGATTTTGGTTTTGCGCAACTATTTTTGTGTACCTAGTTTAACGTGTAATATCATATCAGTATCGTTGTTATCAAAAGAAGGTTATGATTTCACGTTTGTAAGCGATGTTGTAAACATCCACCTTAATCATGGTTTGATTGGGTCCGGTACACTAGATAACGGTATATACGTATTAAACCAATTACAGATTTTCAATGTCCAGAACACACTAAAAAGAAAGTCTCCAGATATAAATCAGGCTTTCTTATGGCATTGTAGAATGGGTCACATCAATGAGACAAGGTTAACTAAGTTACATAGAGAAGGATATTTGGATTCGTTCGAATATCAATCTTATGCAACTTGTCAATCATGTCTCAAAGGAAAGATGACAAAGACTCCATTCACTGGACATGGAGTAAGAGCGAGCGAGCTCTTAGGACTCATACACAGCGATGTATGTGGTCCAATGTCTACACATGCAAGAGATGGTTTTTCACATTTCATTACTTTTACGGACGATTACTCTAGGTACGGATTCATTTTCTTAATGAAACATAAATCTGAGGCCTTTGAGAAATTCCAAGAATATAAGAATGAAGTAGAAAACCAAACCGGCAAAAGTATCAAGACACTCAGATCTGATCGAGGTGGTGAATACATAAGTGCCGAGTTCCTAGGTTACCTAAAAGAGAAAGGAATTCTCTCTCAGCTCACTCCTCCATACACTCCACAGCATAACGGTGTATCGGAGAGACGGAACCGAACACTATTGGATATGGTACATTCCATGATGAGTAATGCTGAGTTACCACGATCTTTCTGAGGTTATGCGCTAAAATCTGCAGCATATCTTTTGAACAGGGCTCCTACCAAGACTGTGCCTACCACGCCATATCAAATGTGGAGTGGGAAGAAACCCTATCTTCAGTATCTGGAGATATGGGGATGTCCAGCTTTGGTGAAAAAGCAGCATGCGGAACAAACTCGAGGCATGATCAGTACAGTGTAAGTTTGTGGGATATCCAAAGAACTCCAAGGGATATTATTTCTGTTACGCAGAGGAACAAAAGGTTTTTGTTTCTTGTAATGCCCATTTTCTAGAACAGCAGTTTTTAGAAAAGGAAATAAGTGGGAGCGAAATAGAACTGGAAGAAATTCCAGAACCACAAACTGCTACTGAAAGTTTGGTAGAACCAGTAGTTCAAGAAGAACAGGACATTCCCGCACCCCTCCGCAGGAGTAGTAGGCCGTCTCATCCGTCTGAGAGATACTACGGTTTTCTCATAGATGGGGAAAGAGAGGATTGCATCATAGATGATGATGAACCTACTGGCTTCCAGCAGGCCATCCAGAGCGGCAACTCGGTACGATGGCTAGATGCAATGCGGACTGAAATGAGTCCATGTACACCAACAAAGTATGGACTTTGGACTTTGCTCCAGATGGGGTAAAACCCATAGGATGCAAATGGATCTTCAAGAAAAGGATTGGTGTAGATGGATAGGTGGAAACCTATAAGGCTAGACTTGTTGCAAAGGGTTTTCGTCAAAGACCTGGTTTGGACTATGACGAGACTTTTTCTCCAGTGGCTATGCTCAAATCCATTCGGGTCCTTCTTGCTATTGCCGCCTTCCATGATTATGAGATCTGGCAGATGGACGTAAAGAAGGCTTTTCTAAATGGTAATTTAAAAGAGTGCGTCTATATGGATCATCCAGAAGGTTTCAATCAGAGTGGGAGCAGCAGGAAAGTGTGCAGGTTTCTTAAGTCCATTTATGGACTAAAGCAGGCATCGCGGAGTTGGAACATCTATTTTTGATGTAACGGTCAAGGAATATGACTTTATCAAAAATCCAGATGAACCGTGTATATATAGTAAAATTGTAGCGTGAACTGTCGTATTCCTCGTCTTGTACATGGATGTCACGACCCGAAATTGGTACGTGACGGCCCTAATACTACGCAACTCCTAAAGACGTAACGCAGTAAAAGAAAGCCAAAACCCAGAAATCTAAACCAAGAAAATACGGAAAAGATAATAAAAGTATTTGAAACATTTGAAATCGCAACCCAAATTCTTTAAAAGTCCTACTTTCTTTCTTTAAAATTTTGGCAACACCCCCTTTTGTAAAAACTAGCCAAGATGAATACAACACAAATATACGACGCCGTAGCGAAGAAATAAAGACAATAGAGAGAAAGCTGTATATAAAAGACAACAAATCCACAAATAATATACAATAACATCCTCACCAAGTCTCTAAGTCAACAACATAATAGTAGATGGAGAGTACAAGATACAACGAATGTACAATATGAAATACAGATAATCATCCAACCCACCTAAGCAAAATAGTATACTGTGAGCCGATGCGGTATCTGTAGCAAAAGATGATAGGTGAATAGCTGAATAGCTGAATAGCCTGCCTCGACTACTATGGGAAACAACCTGTAACACCTGTGGCACAACGGGGGATGAGTTGCTAACTCGTGAATAGTAGATAACATATGCAGGTAATCGCAGGAATGTACGTACAGCATGAATCTAAGATATTCAATTTACAGTAATAACAGGTGTTGTGAAAGCAAAATAATGGAAAGTACACTAACAGGTACAATCAATATGTGAAGCAATAATAACATGACAATAGTATGCAATAGCCATGCAATAGGGATATGAGAATGTAAATATGCAGCAAGCATGAAGGGTACACTAACAGGTACTCCTAATACATGGAACGGTGCATAAGTGAAAAGGTATGAGGTATGGAATGAAATATGTCATCCCACGGAATCCTGTCATCGTGGTAGGATCACAATCCAGCAAGACGCTCAAATCCTGATTTCTCAAATCAGCCCCCATATTGGGATCTCACATCATATAAGTCTCACATCTCCTCAATGTACAATATCGAGTAATCTCCTCTATCCCGAATGTACAACTCAGTAATCCAATATGTATGTCCAATATCCGATCTCAATGAATCACCTAATATCCCAAGTCAAAATCTCAAGTAAGATTCTAGCATCCTAAATATATATATATTTGCAGAAATAAATATGATGGGGGCAATACACATATATTAGCGTCCCATTCCACTAATATTGGTGTAAGGGTATATATAACAACGGCTAAATCCCCTGTTATATATACAAAGGTGTTTTAAAGGAAATATCATGAAAACAATGTGCCAAGTATCGACACAGAAATCCTGATAGGTACGTATCATACGCTATCCCGAAAGCACGAGTGCCTAGCTCTGACCCTCGCCTTTCGACGTATGCATACGTGCATGACTCCCAACGGTATTTCCATGATCCTCTCCGAGTCATTAGTACTGTCACCGGTAGGTACTCGCCCGCCTCCAGGCTCAATCGGCAAATTCCATCGATCATCTTGCCGAGGGGAACCATACCGGGCCCCACCATGTACCCTCATACGGCAACCACACCTCGTATGGAGTATATAATCAGAACCGATAAATCTCATGGTGGCTGCGCAAATATCATATCAAGAAAACCGGGTTTTTCAATGTATGCATAATTTCATGAACTCCCGCGGTTCCCAAATCCAGAAAACATCATGTAAAATCCCAATAAACAATGCGCAAATCCAGGAATAAATATATGCGATATATCTGAAATGCGAGCATATAGATGAGAATGTGTAGCTGAAACCATAAGTATGTGAAATCAATAAGGTACAGCTAAGTAACATCAGTAAAGGTAAATATGTGACTGCAACTGAATATGTGTGTAACATACAGGTGTAGTAATGTATAGGTATCTACCAATAAGAACTGATGAAGTATACCCCCTCCGGGTATGAGTGGAATATGTGAGTAAGGTATATCGGTAACTAAATGTCAAAACGTGATAAGTAATGTGAATAGATGTCGTAAAGTCCCTAACTAAGCAATATAATGTATGTAATGGTTTGTGTGTGTGACATGGCAATTATTGACGGTGTGCGTGAAGCATACAATCCGTGCTCGTGCAACATGAACCGTCAATAATATGTGCAGTGTCCTACGGCTGCTTGTCACAGTACAACTATATCAAGCAAATAAGGTAAAGGCGCAAATCTAACAATGACGTAGAATATGCGACAAGTAATAGAATTCTAGCCCAGACGCATAACGCCATGCGGGCGATTCCCCTGTAGATGTTAAATCTACTCACCTACGCTACACGCTAGGTGAATCCTACCATCTGCTCTCTCCTGTAGCAGTGTCCGTAGTCCCCGCCTGCAAACCTGCAATTTAGACATGGAAATCATATATAAGCCAAATATTCAGCAAAACGCGATATCGACCCCTAACGAGAAACTCGCATCGCGAACTAAACGCGCGTGTGCACGATACGCTAAAACGTGTGTATACGCGTCTAAAACTTCCGGGACACGCCGCGACACGCTGGATCGCAGAACCCACTCACGTATCGCGCGTATCGCGCAAACACAACGGACATAAAAAACGATATTTGATCCCAGATTTTCCTACAGGTAAAATCTTACAAAACTATACATGCCAAAACACTAGACAACACAGCAGAAAACCCTACCCAAAACCCCAACACCCCAGACCCCAACTTGGCCGCAATTTGCGGCCAAACCTAATAAATCTGCAGCCCAAAGTAAGAGTCAGAGGCTCGTGTTCTGGTGGTGTGTTCTAGACCTAGTGTGCATGCCTCAGTTTCCTCAATTTTAACCTGAAAGGTCCGGGTCAAAAGCATATTACAAAATGCCATAATATCGCTTAAAAACGCTAATTTTGCACAAAAGCAAACCCTGTGGTATTTTAGTGAAATCTGGGTCAATTCTCAGTTAAGGTGACCTTAACAACACTTAAATAGGTAGGGTTAACTGACACAATCACCACTTAATCAACATTCCACACAAATCACCATAATTAGCACTAAACTCACTATTTAACACAAACCGACACTAATTAGCACACAAGCTAAGCAAAAGAGAGATGGGTTCAGAAAATATACTCTATAGGATCTCAAGAAGAAGGATAAGAAGTGTATGGGGGAGGAAGAGCTGCTGTAGGTTGTTGGGGCTGCTGCTGCTGTTGCTGTCTGCTGCTACTGCTGCCCTTGTTGCTGCTGCTGCATTTCTGTTGCTGCTGCTGGAGCTACCTGCTGCTACTGCTGGTCTTCTGCTGCTGCTACAGGTAAGTGTGTGTCTGTGTGTGTGTGTTTGTGAGAGAGAGTGTGAGAGAATAAGAGATGAAAATGAGAGGGAGAATGAGAGAAATAACCAAGACCCTCCCCTTTTCTTTCTCTTTCCTCATTAAATGATGCATGGTTCACACCATGATGCCCGATGCCCATCTCTCTCTCTCTCTCCCACAAGGTCAACCATTCAAATCATTTTTTTAAACCCTTTTTATTTTTAAAAACCATTTTAAATTCATTTTTCTTTTTCTTTTTAAAAGAACAACCATACACTATTAAACCCAAAACACTTAATATAAATTATGAAACTAGATTAGGGAATGGTTAACCACCATATTGCTAATCAAGGTTTAACCCCGAATTAACACCCTAGTTATCATGCACAAGTGTGTGCAAGCCTAGGAAAAATCTAATAAAATATTCATTAAATAGGATAAAATAATTGGAAATCATTTTGGTAAACTTTTTATTTAAAACCAGATATTAAAATATAATTAGCTACAAACACATTCTAAGGTGTTACAATCTCCCCCCCCCTAATAGAAATTCGTCCCCGAATTTAAAAATATACTAAGCGTACCTTCAAAGAGAAGATTACAAACTCTCAGATCTCGCACGTAGCCTCCCAAGTGATTACCTCACTATACGGCTACGCCCAAGAAAAACCCTTCACGGATGGCAAGACCCTTGACCGACGTTTCTCCACCTGTCGGCCATTAACACACATGGCCGCTGGTGAACGAAAGATCGCGTCCAAGCTGTTGGATATAGTGCCCTCAAAGTCAATTATTGGATCGCAGGTGCGTGATTGCAATGATTGCGTAAGACCTATACCGGTAGGACAGTCTTACTCGAAATGATAGTATGCTATCTGGTTTTCCTTTATCAGTCGTGTATAGGTTCAGGTGACTGATCATGATTACACTTTGATAGAGCCCTTAGGATCTTGCTTGACTACCAACAGTATGAGGGCGATTATATAAGTGAGAGTTGGGTGGTCTATATGTTGGAGATAGTGCCCTCATAGTCAATTATTGGATCGCAGGTACGTGATTGCAATGATTGCGGAGGACCTATACCGGTAGGACAGTCTTACTCAAGATGATAGTATGCTATCTGGTTTGCCTTTATCAGTCGTGTACATGATCAGGTGACTGATTACATGTTACACTTTGATAGATCCCTTAGGATCTTGCTTTACCACCAACAGTATGATGGCGATCATATACGTGAGAGTTGGGTGGTTTATACGCATATCCTTAATTGTGGTCCCTAGTCGTGGGAGTTTCGAGACAGGGCATCGATACTCCGGAGTAGACTAGTGTGTACAGTCGAGACCCCGACGAGGGGCGGTGGCCGGTCTCACAAGCCACTGGTGTCAGTTGGATCACCTAAGATGTATACAGGTGCTCATTGGGTTATGAGTACACCGGACAGGACTCGCCGGGAATCTGCTAGTTAGTATTATATCTATCGTCAGATAGCAGTTCCCTGGTAACATGTGTACAGGTTAGTTCATCGACCTGAGGTCGTCATTTGTCTCGTGTGAGTTCCCACTGTGCTTTGATTTCTACCCTACCACGGCTCAAAGGAGTCGTGCAAACAGGTAGTTTTTGGGTACAGTCCCGAGCCATATGGAGGCACGTGAGCTGATCGGCAGGGGATTCGTCTCTCCCGGTATTGGGGGCGAGATCGTGCTGTGTCTAGGAGAGCCATTACACAAAGCCCACAGCCGTGGCAGGAGATTTACTGGTAGGTACTCCAGTAGTATCTCAGGGTGTTATTGGGCTTCACTCCGACACGACTTATACTGCTATTGGGGGTCTGACGTTACTAGCCCCCTAGGCAGATATGCGATACTCATAGACGAACGGACCGGACTGTATATACATTGTCACTGTTAGGCTCAGTAGGGTTTTCCGGATGAGTGTGCTCATCGGCATCCCTTGAGGTCAGTCCATGGGCAGCCGTTACGCATTGCTAGTGCCGCAGACGGTTTGTGGTTAAACCCACTGCCAGGGTACTGACGAGTCATTAGAGTCCCCCACAGACAGTTTCCCAAGTTCGGGCGAAACGTTGTAGAGGCCGTATGGATTTATAGCAGGGTTCGGAAAATGCACGTGCGTTTACGCACGTGTTATTTTTCGGGCAGATGATACTGGTCGGCTTTGGTTTAAGCCGGATCCGAGTATTATATTGAGTAGGTATAATATCTTTGTCTCAGTTGCATTTGTATTCGGTCGTAATACAAATGCAGGTATATTTATACAGTTTCGGGATTATCCTGAAAGTCGTTTCAGGATCACTTTTGGAAGTTGCCAGTTTTCAGTTTTCTATCAGCCGTCTTTTAACATTCGGTTAAAGACGGATTTATCTTTTCTTCAGATAAGTGTGAGTCATCATTCTAGAAGGTTCTAGAAGTGATGAAGTGGCTAATGAGTCATCTTGACATTAATGGTTGCATTAATGACTTGATGAGGTGTTAATATGAGTCGTGCTTTAGTTTTAATGATTCTTGTTTTGGTTAAGATCTTTTGAGTGAGAAGCTTTCTTTTATGGTCACCACCTTTGCTCCTACACTCACCCTCCTCATTCTATATATATGGCCGGCCCCTTCCCCCTCCTCTCTTGATCGATCTCACTTGAGGTTTCACTTGAAAAAGATATGATAGTATTTGGGGTGCATGGAATTTTACAGTTCATTTCATTCCATCACCCAATTCCCTCGGCAACTTCATTAACCGATCGTCCACGGACTTGGACGAAGTGAGACAAAGTCATTTACTCATTCTCTACATCATTCTTGGTCGTCTCTTTTAGCAAACTTGACGATCGAGTTGCCTCAAGTCAGAGGCGGGAGCCCGTTTAAAGAATTGTCGACGTGGTGCCACCTCGACGAGGAGATCGGAGATCGACGAGATCGGAGAAGCCGCAACGGAGCGTGGGATGATGCTTGAAGAACGAAGGACTCGGATCGTTCGGTATAACCTTTCTACGCTCTTTACAGTTTGTTAGTTTAGCAATAATAGCAGATCCGGGTTAAAGTATACGATAGCGCCAGTTAAAAAGTTTTTGTTCCGCATTTGGCGTCTGTAGACTGCTGGGGCGCTAGCGTAGACTTACAGTGGTATCAGAGCCTCACCATTTTGCTACACTAACTTGTGCTAACGCGTTTAAAACATCGATCCGACCGGAAATCGAAAATTGCAAAATCCAAGCCTAACAGTTTGTGTCGATTTTAAATGGTTTGATAAAATTTTTCTACATGTCTTAAAAATCTGTGCAGGCTTTTCTAAGAACACGTACCAAATTTGGGCACGTGATCCCACCAAGCCGCCGCGGAAGCGCGGCCAGACCCATGGTTTGGCCGCGGATCCGCCGCCACTTGGTGAGATCATGCTCCCAAAATTGAACAGTATGCTCTTCTCTGGATTTTGTGGTTTTTGGTATATATCATTTGCGCCCAGGTTTTGTTACTGTTCACCAGTAAGTCGTGGGGCCCACTTCTTGATATTTGGTTGATCGAAATTTAAACATGTTAGTTTACAGTGCTTACATTATATCTCCGACCGGGAATGTCATTTGATCGGTAAACCGCGTCTGATTGCTATAGTTCTTTTAGACGGGTTTGCGAACGTGACATTCACGTTGATGTTCTGTGTTGTGCTGTGATGTTGCGGATTTGTCGTGGTGGATAGCAGTGTGCAATGGTAGTACAGTTTGAGTTTATTTGTACATTTGATATTGCGGGGCGAGCGTCCAACTTGTGGACTGCCGTCACTGCCTGTTGTATAATATTCTTTTGGGGCACGACCAGGTTGCGGTCGATGTACCTATTGTACTATTTTTCATTACTGTACTAGGTTTTGCCCCGAGACGGAGTGCACGGATAGCCGGGTTCTAAGAAGCAACGGGTCCGCATCTCATGGCTTTGAGAGGCAGAGGGGCCCCACTCTAGAATTGGCAGACTATTCGCCGCACTCGTAGGGGGTACAGATTGACCCAAGGAGGGGTGCCCAAGATTACCGGATTCCATGAAGTGCTGGGTGGTCCATTCACTATGCTGTAGGGGGCTGCCTCGCTTCAGGTTTTGGCGGGTAACTTGCCGCACCCGTAGGGGTCTAGGTTTCATTGCACAGGCTATCCACACGACAGGGGAACGTCGGGTTTCAGCAGCGGCTCTGTGAAACCCGGGGATCCCAGATTATCTGTATTGTTCTGTGATGCTTATTACTTTTCTGTAATGTTGCATATTATCACGCCTGGAGCGATTATTGTATATTGGTTTATATACTATTAGATGTTGTATATGTTTTACACCCGCGCTAGTCCAGTCCCCGCTCTGTCGTTAGTTAAGTAACCTAACGGGTGATGACGGGACCCAGTGACGAATGCGGATGACATATACGTACATTTTATTTTCGTTCTTTTCTGGTATGATTAAATGATGGGACTGTGTTGATTCTGATCAATGCAAAGTAAAACAAACCTGTTTACAGTTGTTGGAACAAATTTAAAAAGTGTTATTGCAAAGACGTTTTCTTTTGTTATGCATAGCGGTATTCAGTGGAATATCCTGCACCTCATTCGACGGGACAAGGGCCGATATCCCTTCACCGGGACTAACCCCTTGGGCAGAAGTTTGCGTCAGAGTAATAACTTCACTATAGTCGATTACAAGTTGCTTTGCATAGCGGTATTCAGTGGAATATCCTGCACCTCATTCCACGAGGAAAGAGCCGAGATCCTTTTACCGGGAGTGACCTCTTTAGCAAAAGGTTTTCGCCACTATATTTTAAAAAGCTATCAGGGTCCTTCAGCGATATCAAGTTCACTACGTTAAAGGTTTTTCGCCAAAAACCAGCCGTAGCCCTCCGTCACTTCTTTTGGGTATTCAGTAGTATTCAAGCTATGTATTTTGACCAACGCCAAGGCATAGTGTTTGGTAGCTGCTGGGTATTCAATTGTTGCATAGATAGATGAGTTAGTTTGGGACAGTCGTTCTGCCATTTTGGCCAACGTCAAGGGCATGTGCGGGTGGGTTCAAATTGACAAGATAGTGACGGGTAGAACTTGGCATGTGACTTATGACATTTTGACCAACGCCAAGGTTATAAGAGCATGGGGCAAATTCATATCGGGAGTTTCTAAAGAAACTGAAACTTGCCAAGTATGCGCATACCATCTGGAGTATGAGTAACGTGGATGCATTCCATCACGTTATCATGCGATGAGAGTTGGATCCCGATTCCCACTGATGAGTTGGTTTACTCTTCGGGCGATCCCGATTGATTCTTCTTTAGGTTTGGAGGAGAATTTGACAGGACAGTGGGAGGTTTCCGGATTAGATAAAGTGATGACCATTCTGATCTAGGTTAGAGTGCACGCAGAGTGTTTCTTTTCTCTCTCTCTTTGGCAGCGACCTTTGACCGACCCTAGACTATGACTCAGTGACCAAGTTGACCGGACCTTCTTAAAATACTGGCTTTTGGATTGTCTGAGTTGCATAAGTCATTGCCACTCCTTCTTTTACCCTTTGAATTTCTCAGAACACCCGTATTACTACGGATATCCACTTCCATTGAATAGATCCATCGTATGGTTATATACGAACTCGAAGGGACTTCTTCGAGGATGGATCCAGGTTCAGGAGAAATAGAATTGGTTTATTCAGTTGTCTTTTATTATCACCTTCTCTCAGGTTGCGAGAGCACCTTGGTTTAGGAGAGTACACCTATTACGCTTATTGGATAGTCTTATTCCAAACCATAGGCTGGTACCGAAAGGTAGGGAATGAAGAAAACCAATTAGCCTAAGTAGGGTGTGCAGAAGGTAATTTGTAAAGACAAAATAAAGGTATTAGAAAGAGGGCAAAGTAAATTGCGACTGATATCATTCACGACCAAAACCGCGTACTTCATCGCCACTCCTATTTCACTTTTAAAAGAATAAGGTATTATTCAGTTGTCTTTTATCATCACCTTCTCTCGAGATGCGAGTACTCCTTGGTGTAGGAGGGTACACCTATTATGCTTACTGGATAGTCTTCTTCCAAACCATAGGCTGGTGCCGAACGGTAGGGAAGGAAGAAAACCAGTTAGCCTAACGATGGTGTACAGAAGGTAACGACTAAAGACAAATAAAGGGATTTGGAGAGATGGCAATAAAATATACGGTTGAAGTCATGAATTGGATTATGGAAGAGGCATTGCTATGAATACCAGGATACCCCTACGAAACATTTTCATGTTTCAGTGCATTGTTAAAGAAAAACTGTTTTTCCCGATTAGACACTTACTCCAAGGGTATGTATTTACCAGGTTTCATTCTCATATCTGTATGGTTTTACAGATGATGAGTGGGAGTAAGATATTGGGAATTAGGTGATTATCCTCATTATATCGGAATTCGTTGTAATTGGTGATATTTGAGGAAATCGCCAGGGTACAGTTTTCAACCTACGACGCACAGGTTTTGAGTTGTTTAACTCAGCGGACTTATACAGAGTATTGTATGTTGTCCAAGTGTCCTTCAGGACAAAGGGGTTGGTCATCGTACTGTGTTCTGTTTACTTATAACTTCTCTAGTTTTTAGACAAGTGTTTCGTAGAAATACAAGGTCTAAGTTTTGAGAAGTTGTGGGTATAAGAATAAAGTACAGAACCAGGTATCACAAGTATCGGGATTCTTCAAAGAGATCAAAGATGTAGATTCTTGTGATTGGTATTCGGATGATAGTGATGGTTTTGAGAAACGAGTTTTCTCTTTCAGGTTACTCATAATTGGATAGATTCCTAAGTTGAGTAATGCTGATTTGCCTCTTTCCATTAAAGTGATATTCACTGGAGACAGTTGCATGATTTGAATCTGGTTCCAATTAAATTAGTGCCAAAGTTTCTATATTGGATATAGAATGGTTCGTACCTTAAAAGTTGTTAAGGTACGGGGAGTTGTCCAGCTTATGCTTAAAATCAGACTCTGGATAACTCAGGGCACGTTTCTGTAATGGCTGTTTGTGGGTTGACCCTGGCTATGACGAGGGTTGATATTCTACCATTTGGAAGATCAATAGTGATATTGTTCTTGACTCGCCACAGTTTTAGTAAAATGGATCTTTTTCAAAAAACAGTAGTGGGAGTATGGTAGAACTGGAAGTGATTCCAGAACCGCAAACGATTACGGAAAATTTAATAGGACCTATATATTCAATCAGGTTTGACATTCCAATAGCCACTCCGCAGATATGGTAGGTAACCTCAGACACCCGAGAGGTACTCCGGTAAGCTCAAGGACGGTGACAGGGAGGTTCTTATCTACCCAGACTTGACACTACTGTTGTTCCAGGCTATGAGACCCGGTAGGAGGGTTGTCGTAGTCAGTGGGAGCAGCGGAAGCATGGTGGGAAAGTAGCTTATGTCTATTTATAGACTAGAGCAGTTATAGCGGAGATAGATCATCTATTTTTGATATGACAGTCGTAGGTTTGACTTCAATCAGAATAAGGGATGGATCTGTTAAGGAGGTAGTAGGGAGTGATGTCATGTTATCTGGATGACATACACAGAGTAGGAAGTAAAATTCCTATACTACGATCGGTTGTACTGTGGTCGTCACACAGTTGTTTCTCCAGACAGGATATGGATATAATATTTGACATTCTGGTTTCTAGATCTATGGTTTTAGATCTGGATTTGGGTAGTTTCCCAATGTGGGTACTTTGACAGATATTCTAATGGTTTTTGGAATAGTTGACTCCTAGCATGGTGGTGTACCTGCAGGTGATGGAGTCACTCTCTCTAAAGGTGTCTTACAGACTAAAGGGGAGAGGGATGTGCATGATTGGCAGATCAGTTGCTTAGGCAATTGAGTCAATCATGAGATGTCAAGTACCACACCAGATGTTGTTTTTGCACTAGATGCAATAAGTTTGTATTAATCCAATCCTGGAGAAACATAAGGAAGCAGTTTTAGAACATAAGTAAATGTTCTATGGACTTGATGACGGCAGCCTCTTTCGGGAGACGGTTATCATTCCAGGCTTCAAAGGTGACATGGATGACAGAGTGATTGTCAGAGTTATAGTTTTTTTCCCCTGACGAAGAGGGACAGTATTATGGATAGGTGGTCCAAGAGGATACTGTGGGTGGCGTGGTGCCGGATACTGATTAGGTTCAGTGATTGATACAGTCTAAGAAGTTTGGATTTGGAGTTCATTTATGAACTAGGTCCCATCAGATATCCAGACACATTCTAAGACAGGTATTACTCAATTCGGGAGATGGCTTTCTCCGCGAACTTTAGATTAAGAGAGATATAGAAAGAAACTTCTTGGTGGATCCACTCACTAAGGCTATTTCTCGAACACAATAGTTTTACAAACGGGCTTTGTGATACTGATTAGTAGAGGAGTTGGATGTTCGGTTTCACACGGGCTATGAGTAGTCGACATCGCAATAATTAGCCTTGAGTGCAAGTGGGAGATTGTTGGAGATAGTGCCCTCATAGTCAATTATTGGATCGCAGGTACGTGATTGCAATGATTGCGGAGGACTTATACCGGTAGGACAGTCTTAGTCAAGATGATAGTATGCTATCTGGTTTGCCTTTATCAGTCGTGTACATGATCAGGTGACTGATTACATGTTACACTTTGATAGAGCCCTTAGGATCTTGCTTTACCACCAACAGTATGATGGCGATCATATACGTGAGAGTTGGGTGGTTTATACGCATATCTTTAATTGTGGTCCCTAGTCGTGGGAGTTTCGAGACAGGGCATCGATACTCCGGAGTAGACTAGTGTGTACAGTCAGACCCCGACGAGGGGCGGTGGCCGGTCTCACAAGCCACTGGTGTCAGTTGGATCACCTAAGATGTATACAGGTGCTCATTGGGTTATGAGTACACCGGACAGGACTCGCCGGGAATCTGCTAGTTAGTATTATATCTATCGTCAGATAGCAGTTCCCTGGTGACATGTGTACAGGTTAGTTCATCGACCTGAGGTCGTCATTTGTCTCGTGTGAGTTCCCACTGTGCTTTGATTTCTACCCTACCACGGCTCAAAGGAGTCGTGCAAACAGGTAGTTTTTGGGTACAGTCCCGAGCCATATGGAGGCACGTGAGCGGATCGGCAGGGGATTCGTCTCTCCCGGTATTGGGGGCGAGATCGTGCTGTGTCTAGGAGAGCCATTACACAAAGCCCACGGCCGTGACAGGAGATTTACTGGTAGGTACTCCAGTAGTATCTCAGGCTGTTATTGGGCTTCACTCCGACACGACTTATACTGCTATTGGGGGTCTGACGTTACTAGCCCCCTAGGCAGATATGCGATATGTAAGTCCGTGTTGCCCACCCCGGTACTTACGGGGAGGCGGAAAACATAATAAAAAACGAATTTTTAATGACTTAGGCAACATGGACCAAGCTTGTGAGGATCTTTGCTAAACTAAAACTAGCTAACCCTAACTACAAAGTAGCTAAGTGATGGAAAGGTTATACCTTTGGTCTTTAGTCCTTCTCTCCTTGCTCGTCGGAATGGTAGAAAGGGCTCACCTTGCTAGTCTCCTTCCGTCAAAGAACGATCCACTTGAAAGCCACCACCTTTAGCTTCAACTCCAAGCTAGGAGTAACTAGGGTGCAAGAAATGCTAAGACTTGAACCCTAGGAGTGAGTAGAGAAGATCAAGTGAGGGTTTTTCTCAAGCTTTTTGTTTCTCAACACATGAGAGGGAGAGAGCTTGAGGGAGAGGATGAGCAAGAGAGAGAAAAGATATGATAGAATGATAAATTAGTGAGCCATTCTCACTAATATGTGTGGATAATTTTAATTAGATAATTAGCTTGAAAATTGTCATGATAAATCTTGACATGACCATTATCATTTCAATTTTGCAAAGATCAAAGAGCATCTTCCAAAACAAATGATGATGGTCAAGTAGTCAACAAGGTCAACAAGTCAACGAAGTCAAAATGTCAACAACAACCATGCACAATTTATTAAGCTAATTATCAATTAACTATAATCCACACAAAAAACAATAGGGTTAATAAAATGACAATAGTCATTAACCCTAAACAAGGTCCTCTCCCTCAATCTCAAGCAACCGTGCATACGCACCCGCATTCGTGATCCGAGGAACACGAACACAATGAGAAAAACCAATCTCAAACCATATACTAGGATCCGGCTTAAACCAAAGCCCGCTAGTATAAACTGTCCGGACAGCAACCGTGCACAAGTGCGCGGATGCGAACGAACCCTGTCGCAAAACCATGCGACCTCTACTCGTTTTGCCTAAAGGCGAATAGCTCTCTGTGTGGGACTCTAAAGACTCGACACTACGCTGGCAGTGGGTTTAACCACAGACCGCAAGCGGCACTAGCTGTACGTAACGGTCCCCAGGTAGATGTCGATAAGAAGACTGACGAGGTGAACCCCATCTGCACTCCTACTGAGCCTGTATGTGACAATCTCCGTACAGTCCGGTCTGTTCGTCTGATACATCGCATGGCGGGCCTAGGGGGGGCGGTGAACGTCAGTCCCCTAATAGCGGTACAAGTCGTGTCGGAGTGTAGCCCAGAACACCCTGAGATAACACTGGAAGCCTACCAGTATATCTCGCTTGCCCTGGCCAGGGACTACTCGTGTAATGGCTCTCCTAGACACAGCGCGATGTCAACCCCCAATACCGGGAGAGACGAATCCTGTCTAACCGTCACTGCCTCCAAGTGCTTCGGGACTGCACCCAAAAACTACCTGTTTGCACGACTCCTCTGAGCCGTGGTAGGGTAGTAATCAAAGTGCAGTGGGAACACACTCGAGGCGAAGTGACAGTGTCAAGTCAGCGGACTAAGCTGTACTCATGTCACCTGGGAACTGATAACTGACGATAGGTATATTACCAACCAACAGTTCCCGACGAGTCCTGTCCAGTGTACTCGTAACCTAACGAGCACCCGCATACTATCCCAAGTACGACGTACTAACGGCTGTGGGACAGACCGTCTCCCACACTGGGATGAGAAGCGCATACGCTGGTCTACTCCGGAGTATCGATGCCCTGTCTCGATAGTCCAACGACCAGGGACCTGTATAAGGATGAGCTTATAGATTACCCAGCTCCCACGAGTGCGAGCGCCATCGCAACGCTGGTAATCAAGCAAAGATCCTAAGGGCTCTACTAATATGTATACCTGCAATATGCTAAAAGAAACACATGCACATATTAAAGCAGAGACAAACCAAGTAGCATACTACCATTTCGAGCAAGATTGTATATACAACTGTGAATATCCCAAGCTTCCATTAAGTAATATACAAACTAGTATGATACAGTAATGGCCTCTAGGGCATATACACTAACAATCTCCCACTTGCACTAAGGCCATGTACTGGCGTATCGAAGACCTATCATCTCGATCAGCCGCTCGAACTGAGTCTGGGGCAAGGCCTTGGTGAATGGATCTGCTGTGTTATCCTCTGATGCAACTCTCCGGACCTCGATCTCCTGGCGATCCACGATCTCCCTGATCAGGTGATACCGCCTTAAGATGTGTCTGGATTTCTGATGGGACCTGGGTTCCTTCGCTAAAGCTATAGCCCCGTTGTTGTCGCAATACAGAGGTATTGGGTCAACAATGGACGGAACCACCTGAAGTTCTTTCAAGAACTTCCTCATCCAGACAGCTTCTTTTGCGGCATCAGATGCAGCGATGTATTCCGCTTCCATAGTCGAGTCAGCAACGGTTTCCTGTTTGGAGCTCTTCCAACACACCGCCCCTCCATTGAGGGTAAAGACAAAACCCGACATGGACTTGGAATCATCCTTGTCACTCTGGAAGCTGGAGTCAGCAAAGGCCTCAATCTGCAGGTCTTTTCCGCCATACACCAAGAACATCTCCTTAGTCCTTCTCAGGTACTTGAGAATGTTCTTTACTGCTATCCAATGTTTCTCCCCTGGGTTTGACTAATACCTGCTTACCACACTCAGTGCATAAGCCACATCCGGTCTGGTACACAACATCGCATACATTATAGAGCCTACCGCAGAAGCGTAGGGTATAATAGACATGCGATCCCTCTCCAAATCAGTCTTGGGAGACATCTCTTTGGAGAGAGTGATCCCGTGACAAGCCGGTAGATTACCGCGCTTGGAATCTTCCATACTGAATCTCTTCAGTATGGTGTCGATGTACCTGGACTGCGAGAGTCCTAATATCCTCTTGGATCTGTCACGGTAGATCCGGATACCCAGAATGTAAGAGGCATCACCCAGGTCTTTCATGGAGAACCTGTGTGACAAGAACCCCTTGACAGATTGTAGCATAGGAATGTCATTTCCTATTAAGAGAATGTCATCCACGTATAAAACGAGGAATACTACAGTTCTCGCTACAAATCTACAATAGATGCATGGTTCATCTGGATTTTTGATAAAGCCAAATTCTTTGACCGTCTCATCAAAGCAGATGTTCCAACTCCGCGATGCCTGCTTGAGTCCATAAATGGACTTGAGCAACTTGCACACCTTTCCGCTGCTCCCACCCTGAATGAAACCCTCTGGCTGGTCCATATAGACACACTCCTCTAAATGACCATTTAGAAAAGCTGTCTTTACGTCCATCTGCCAAATCTCATAATCGTGGAAAGCAGCGATGGCAAGAAGGATCCGAATGGATTTCAGCATAGCTACTGGAGAAAAGGTTTCGTCATAGTCCAAACCAGGTCGCTGACGAAAGCCCTTTGCTACCAGTCTAGCTTTATAGGTCTCAACCTGTCCATCTACACCAATCTTCCTTTTGAAGATCCACTTGCATCCTACGGGTTTCACCCCGTCTGGAGCAACGTCCAACGTCCATACTTTGTTGGTGTACATGGACTCCATCTCGGTCCGCATTGCATCCAGCCATTTTACCGAGTCGGCGCTCTGAATGGCTTGCTGGAAGCTAGTAGGCTCATCACAATCCAGGATGCAATCCTCTCTATCCCCGTCAATGAGAAAACCGTAGTACCTCTCGGGCGGATGAGACTGCCTACTACTTCTGCGGAGTGGCATGGGAATGTCCTGTTCTTTCGAACCTTCTGGTTCCTTTAAGCTTTCAGTAATGGTTTGTGGTTCTGGAATTTCTTCCAGTTCTACTGCGCTCCCGCTTATCTGATTTTCTAAAAACTCAGTTTCCAAGAAGCGGGCATGACGAGAAACAAGGACTTTTTGCTCCTCTGCGTAATAGAAGAGATACCCCTTGGAGTTCTTTGGGTATCCCACAAACTTGCACTGTACTGAGCGTGCCTCGAGCTTGTCCGCATGCTGCTTTTTTACAAAAGCTGGACATCCCCATGTCTTAAAGGATTTAAGACAGGGTTTCTTCCCACTCCACATCTGATATGGTGTGGTAGGCACTGTTTTAGTAGGAACTTGGTTCAAGAGATGTGCAGCTGTTTCCAGTGCATAACCCCAGAAAGATCGCGGTAACTCAGCCTTACTCATCATGGACCGTACCATATCCAATAGGGTTCGGTTCCTTCTCTCCGATACACCGTTATGTTGCGGAGTGTATGGAGGAGTAAGCTGAGAGAGAATTCCATTCTCTTTTAAATAATTCAGGAACTCGGCACTTAAGTATTCTCCACCTCGATCCGATCTTAGAATCTTGATACTTTTGCCGGTCTGTTTCTCCACTTCATTCTTATATTCCTGGAACTTTTCAAAGGCCTCGGACTTATGTTTCATTAAGAAGACATAACCGTACCTTGAAAAATCATCCGTAAAAGTAATGAAGTAAGAGTAACCGCTTCGCGCATGTGTAGACATTGGACCGCACACGTCGCTGTGTACGAGTCCCAAGAGCTCGCTCGCTCTTTCTCCGTGTCCAGTGAACGGAGCCTTTGTCATCTTTCCCATGAGACAAGATTCACAAGTGGCATAAGACTGATACTCGAACGGATCCAAGTATCCTTCTTTATGTAACTTAGTCAACCGTGTCTCATTGATGTGACCCAGTCTACAATGCCATAAGAAAGCCTGATTAATATCTGGAGACTTTCTTTTGTGTGTATTCTGGATATTGAAAACCTGTGGTTGGTTTAAAACGTAAATACCGTTGTTTAATGTACCTGACCCAATCAACACTTGATTAAGGTGAATGTTCACTACATTACTTACAAATGCAAATTCATAACCTTCTTTAGATAATAAAGATACAGATATGATATTACAGGTTGCATTTGGTACATAATAACAACTACGCAAAACCAAAAAGTGTCCATCAGATAATCCCAGGTGATAGTCCCCCACGGCCTTTGCATCCATGCTAGCACCGTTCGCAACTCTGAGGGTCATGTCACCTGCCTTCAAAACTCTACGCTTTCTCAACGCCTGCAAAGAATTACAGATATGAGATCCTGATCCGGTATCCAATACCCAGGATGCAGAGTTTATTGATAGACAGTTTTCAATAACATACACACCTGAAGCTGAAGCTGCAACCTGCTTCAATTCCTGTGTTCTGGCCTTCCAGGCCCTGCAATCACTCTTCCAGTGTCCTTTCTTATGACAAAAGAAGCATTCCTCCTTATCCACAAGCTTCCCCGCTACCTTTGTTGCTTTACCCTTTCCCTTCGTATCCACTTTACCGACACCGCCTCTTGGTTTGGCGGGGGCTTTCTTCTTCTTGCCCTTGGCTTTCGCCCTGGACCTAGAAGAGGAAGATCCTCCTACAAACAAAGTGGATGTCTCCCTACCTTTCTGTAGGGTGCCCTCTGCGCTCCTCAGCATGTTGAGGAGCTCTGAAAGTTCAACCTCTTTTTCTTGTAGGTTGAAGTTCAGTATGAACTGGGCGTAAGTGGAAGGAAGGGACTGGAGAACTATATCCGTATACAGCTCACTCTCCAATGTGATCCCTAGGTCAGCGAGCTCCTCAATGTAGCCGATCATCTTTAGCACATGCTCGGCTACTGATGATCCGACGGCCATTCTTGTCGAAAATAACTTTTTCGAAGCTTCGTATCTCGCGATACGTGATTGCTCTCCATACAGTTCTTTTGTATGGAGCAATATGGATTCCATGTCCATATTCTCATGCCTCCTCTGATGTTCGTTGTCCATCGAGGCAAGCAGGAGGCACTTGGCCTTCGCGCTATCAATCTCCCAAGTCTTGCGGATTTCCTTATCCGCGATACTGGAAGTTGGACCAGGGACAGGGGGAGCTTTGGTGGTAAGAAGATACCCCAGCTTGTCATAGGTGATTGCAATCTTGACATTCCTGAGCCAATCTTTGTAGTTTGGCCCTGTCAATTTATTTTTATCTAACAGTAACTTAAGTCCGGTCATGTTGAATGGTCGCTGCAATTAGGAGAGAGAAAAGAAACACTTTAGCATGATGCTCTTGCAAGTTTAGAGTGGTTTTTAGTTTGTCTAAACTGGATGGCTCCCACTGTTTCTCGAATCCCTTCTCAAACCGTAAAGAAAAGGATTAGCCGGGATCATTCTCACCGTACAATACTTGCTTAACCGTTCAGCCAGGCCAGTGTCGGTACTTCGAGGGAGGTTTTCCAACGCTTTCGCGAAGTTCCTTAATTAAGTAACCTCTTTTCCCTGTGGGCGTAGCCCCGCTAACACCTTTCTAGGCACCTACTAGGTTTATAGCATTGATCGTTGAGTGAGAGTTTTCTCGGGGAGTAGCATATACTCACAGTAGGATCGGGATCCAAATATCATCGCGTGATAAAACCGAAGGAATCCTACCAGAATCATCACACTCCAAATGGTATGCAACACTAGCAAGTTTCAGTACTTATGAAACTCCCGATGTGTATTTTTGCCCCATGCTCTTATGACCTTGACTAAGGCCAACAAATCATAAGTCACATGTCAAGTTCTACCCGTCGTTATCCAGGTTAATTTGAACCCACCCGTATCCACCCTTGACTATGGCCAACAAGGCAATACGACTGTCTCAAACCAACGCATTCTATCTATGCAACATATGAATACCCACCAGCTACCAAACACTGTGCCTTGACTAAGGCCAACAAACACAGCTTGAATACTGTTGAATATTCATATGAAACGACGGAGGGCTACGGATGGTTTTGGCGAAACCGTGAACGTAGTGAACTTGATATAATCGATGGAACGAGATAGCTTTTAAAAGGAGTGGTTCAAGCTCCGCGTTTAAAAGTTTAGTTTTGAAAAGAACCGAGTGGTTTTCAAAGTGTTCCAATCGACTTTTACTTGGTTTATTTCTTGCATTAGTTCTTTTAATGCGTCCCATCATTTAATCCTACCATTGCAGAAAACAACCAAAATATGACGTACGCTTATGCCATTCGCATTCGCCACGGGGCCCCGTCATCACCCGTTAGGTTACTTAACTAACGACAGAGCGGGGGCTGGGCTAGCGCGGCTGTAAAACATAAGCAACGCCTAAATAGTTATTTATATATATATATACAGCAATGATAGACATTACAGATCACAGATGAATACATTGGATATACTAGGAATCCGCAATGCGTTCGAGCCTGCAACGCAAAGCGGATTACACGGTCGCGGTGAATAGCCAATACCCCACCCAAGACCCCTACGGGTGCGGCAAACTACCCGCCAAGCACCCGAAGCGAAGCAACCTCCCTCACCACCGTGAGTAGGCCACTCGGCACTTCGAGTACCCGGTAGTTTGTGCACCCCCTCCATGGGTCTATCCTAGGAGCAAAAAACAGTAAAAAGAATAATACAATGACGGCTACAACCCCGACCCGGTTGTGCGGCCATACAGAGAATATTATTACATCAATTTACATGTTACAAATGAATGAAAGAAAACAACGCTCATCTCACATCCAACCCCGGCCATTCACCCGCGACAATCCAATCCATTCATATCCACAAACCAACAACAACAATCACAGATCATGTATAACCCCGACTAATCGTCTTATAGCGATTAGCCGACGTTTAATACATGCAAGCATTACAGATATAACCGATGTAGTTAAAGCGTAGTGAAGTTCCGAAAAATACGGATTTATAGGCCCACAAAAGCAAATTTTTGTTCTGGAAAATCTGGGCATATATTATATATCCTAAAAATCCTAAAATCAACACAGTAAGACACTGCACGAAAAACGATGCAGTGACGTCATCAAACCGCGGTGCTTCCGCAGCACGAGCCTACCTCATGCGGCGGAAGCGCGGCGGTTTGGATGATTCTCTGTCTCGTTTTTCTTGTGTGTTTTTAAAAAACCCTGAGATGATTTTACAAATATAAAGTTTTCTGTTTTGAGCAGAAAAAATTTCAACAGAAACTAGGGTTTTTCAAAGTTCGGTTTTTGGATTTTTTTCGGTTTCGAAACTTCGTTACACTTCACTACCTAGCTAGTTTGAGTCTAGTTAGTCTCTGATACCACTGTAAGTCCGTGTTGCCCACCCCGGTACTTACGGGGAGGCGGAAAACATAATAAAAAACGAATTTTTAATGACTTAGGCAACATGGACCAAGCTTGTGAGGATCTTTGCTAAACTAAAACTAGCTAACCCTAACTACAAAGTAGCTAAGTGATGGAAAGGTTATACCTTTGGTCTTTAGTCCTTCTCTCCTTGCTCGTCGGAACGGTAGAAAGGGCTCACCTTGCTAGTCTCCTTCCGTCAAAGAACGATCCACTTGAAAGCCACCACCTTTAGCTTCAACTCCAAGCTAGGAGTAACTAGGGTGCAAGAAATGCTAAGACTTGAACCCTAGGAGTGAGTAGAGAAGATCAAGTGAGGGTTTTTCTCAAGCTTTTTGTTTCTCAACACATGAGAGGGAGAGAGCTTGAGGGAGAGGATGAGCAAGAGAGAGAAAAGATATGATAGAATGATAAATTAGTGAGCCATTCTCACTAATATGTGTGGATAATTTTAATTAGATAATTAGCTTGAAAATTGTCATGATAAATCTTGACATGACCATTATCATTTCAATTTTGCAAAGATCAAAGAGCATCTTCCAAAACAAATGATGATGGTCAAGTAGTCAACAAGGTCAACAAGTCAACGAAGTCAAAATGTCAACAACAACCATGCACAATTTATTAAGCTAATTATCAATTAACTATAATCCACACAAAAAACAATAGGGTTAATAAAATGACAATAGTCATTAACCCTAAACAAGGTCCTCTCCCTCAATCTCAAGCAACCGTGCATACGCACCCGCATTCGTGATCCGAGGAACACGAACACAATGAGAAAAACCAATCTCAAACCATATACTAGGATCCGGCTTAAACCAAAGCCCGCTAGTATAAACTGTCCGGACAGCAACCGTGCACAAGTGCGCGGATGCGAACGAACCCTGTCGCAAAACCATGCGACCTCTACTCGTTTTGCCTAAAGGCGAATAGCTCTCCGTGTGGGACTCTAAAGACTCGACACTACGCTGGCAGTGGGTTTAACCACAGACCGCAAGCGGCACTAGCTGTACGTAACGGTCCCCAGGTAGATGTCGATAAGAAGACTGACGAGGTGAACCCCATCTGCACTCCTACTGAGCCTGTATGTGACAATCTCCGTACAGTCCGGTCTGTTCGTCTGATACATCGCATGGCGGGCCTAGGGGGGGCGGTGAACGTCAGTCCCCTAATAGCGGTACAAGTCGTGTCGGAGTGTAGCCCAGAACACCCTGAGATAACACTGGAAGCCTACCAGTATATCTCGCTTGCCCTGGCCAGGGACTACTCGTGTAATGGCTCTCCTAGACACAGCGCGATGTCAACCCCCAATACCGGGAGAGACGAATCCTGTCTAACCGTCACTGCCTCCAAGTGCTTCGGGACTGCACCCAAAAACTACCTGTTTGCACGACTCCTCTGAGCCGTGGTAGGGTAGTAATCAAAGTGCAGTGGGAACACACTCGAGGCGAAGTGACAGTGTCAAGTCAGCGGACTAAGCTGTACTCATGTCACCTGGGAACTGATAACTGACGATAGGTATATTACCAACCAACAGTTCCCGACGAGTCCTGTCCAGTGTACTCGTAACCTAACGAGCACCCGCATACTATCCCAAGTACGACGTACTAACGGCTGTGGGACAGACCGTCTCCCACACTGGGATGAGAAGCGCATACGCTGGTCTACTCCGGAGTATCGATGCCCTGTCTCGATAGTCCAACGACCAGGGACCTGTATAAGGATGAGCTTATAGATTACCCAGCTCCCACGAGTGCGAGCGCCATCGCAACGCTGGTAATCAAGCAAAGATCCTAAGGGCTCTACTAATATGTATACCTGCAATATGCTAAAAGAAACACATGCACATATTAAAGCAGAGACAAACCAAGTAGCATACTACCATTTCGAGCAAGATTGTATATACAACTGTGAATATCCCAAGCTTCCATTAAGTAATATACAAACTAGTATGATACAGTAATGGCCTCTAGGGCATATACACTAACACGATACTCATAGACGAACGGACCGGACTGTATATACATTGTCACTGTTAGGCTCAGTAGGGTTTTCCGGATGAGTGCGCTCATCGGCATCCCTTGAGGTCAGTCCATGGGCAGCCGTTACGCATTGCTAGTGCCGCTGACGGTTTGTGGTTAAACCCACTGCCAGGGTACTGACGAGTCATTAGAGTCCCCCACAGACAGTTTCCCAAGTTCGGGCGAAATGTTGTAGAGGCCGTATGGTTTTATGGCAGGGTTCGGAAAATGCACGTGCGTTTACGCACGTGTTATTTTTCGGGCAGATGATACTGGTCGGCTTTGGTTTAAGCCGGATCCGAGTATTATATTGAGTAGGTATAATATCTTTGTCTCAGTTGTATTTGTATTCGGTCGTAATACAAATGCGGGTATATTTATACAGTTTCGGGGTTATCCTGAAAGTCGTTTCAGGATCACTTTTAGAAGTTGCCAGTTTCCAGTTTTCTATCAGCCGTCTTTTAACATTCGGTTAAAGACGGATTTCTCTTTTCTTCAGATAAGAGTGAGTCATCATTCTAGAAGGTTCTAGAAGTGATGAAGTGGCTAATGAGTCATCTTGACATTAATGGTTGCATTAATGACTTGATGAGGTGTTAATATGAGTCATGCTTTAGTTTTAATGATTCTTGTTTTGGTTAAGATCTTTTGAGTGAGAAGCTTTCTTTTATGGTCACCACCTTTGCTCCTACACTCACCCTCCTCATTCTATATATATGGCCGGCCCCTTCCCCCTCCTCTCTTGATCGATCTCACTTGAGGTTTCACTTGAAAAAGATATGATAGTATTTGGGGTGCATGGAATTTTACAGTTCATTTCATTCCATCACCCAATTCCCTCGGCAACTTCATTAACCGATCGTCCACGGACTTGGACGAAGTGAGACAAAGTCATTTACTCATTCTCTACATCATTCTTGGTCGTATCTTTTAGCAAACTTGACGATCGAGTTGCCTCAAGTCAGAGGCGGGAGCCCGTTTAAAGAATCGTCGACGTAGTGCCACCTCGACGAGGAGATCGGAGATCGATGAGATCGGAGCAGCCGCAACGGAGCGTGGGATGATGGTTGAAGAACGAAGGACTCGGATCGTTCGGTATAACCTTTCTACACTCTTTACAGTTTGTTGGTTTAGCAATAATGGCAGATCCGGGTTAAAGTATACGATAGTGCCAGTTAAAAAGTTTTTGTTCCGCATTTGGCGTCTGTAGACTGCCGGGGCGCTAGCGTAGACTTACACTATAAGCATATCCTTAATTGTGGTCCCTAGTCGTGGGAGTTTCGAGACAGGGCATCGATACTCCGGAGCAGACTAGTGTATACAGTCGAGACCCCGACGAGGGGCGGTGGCCGGTCTCACAAGCCACTGGTGTCAGTTGGATCACCTAAGATGTATACAGGTGCTCATTGGGTTATGAATACACCGGACAGGACTCGACGGGAACCTGCTAGTTGGTATTATACATATCGTCAGATAGCAGTTCCCTGGTGACATATGTACAGGTTAGTTCATCGACCTGAGGTCGTCATTTGTCTCGTGTGAGTTCCCACTATGCTTTGATTTCTACCCTACCACGGCTCAAAGGAGTCGTGCAAACAGGTAGTTTTTGGGTACAGTCCCGAGCCACATGGAGGCACGTGAGCGGATCGGCAGGGGATTCGTCTCTCCCGGTATTGGGGGTGGAGGTCGCGCTGTGTCTAGGAAAGCCATTACACCAAGTCCTTGGCCAAGGCAGGTGAGATTTACTGGTAGGTACTCCAGTAGTATCTCAGGGTGTTCAGGGCTTGTCTCCGACATGACTTATACAGCTATTGGGGGTCTGACGTTACTAGCCCCATAGGCCCGATATGCGATACTCATAGACGAACGGACCGGACTGTATATACATTGTCACTGTTAGGCTCAGTAGGGTTTCCGGATGAGTTCGCTCATTGGCCTCCCTTGAGGTCAGTCCATGGGCAGCCGTTACGCATAGCTGGTGCGGCTGACGGTTTGTGGTTAAACCCACTGCCAGGGTACTGACGAGTCATTAGAGTCCCCCACAGATAGTTTCCCAAGTTCGGGCAAAACGTTGTAGAGGCCGTATGGTTTTATGGCAGGGTTCGGAAAATGCACGTGCGTTTACGCACGTGTCATATTTCGGGCAGATAATACTGGTGGGCTTTGGTTTAAGCTGGATCCATATATTATACAGAGTAAATATAATATCTTTGTCTCAGTTGCATTTGTATTCGGTCGTAATACAAAAGCGGGTATATTTATACAGTTACGGGGTTATCCTGAAATTCGTTTCGTGATCACTTTTGGAAGTTGCCAGTTTCCAGTTTTCTATCAGCCATATTTAAAATTTTGGTTAAATACGGATTTATCTTTTCTTGAGATGAGTGTGGAAGCTTCTAGAAGGTTCTAGAAGTGGTGAGGTGTTTAGTGAGTCATGGTTGCATTTAATGATTCCATTAATGCTTGATGACTAGGTTAATAATTCATCATTTAATTAAGTGTGTTCACACTTTGTGTTCACACTAGAGATATTTTCTTATTGTCACCTCCCCCTCTCCTACACTCACCCCCCCACCTCTATATATTGTGGCCGGACCCCTCCTTGGCGCCTATGAGATTTTTCACTCTCACTTGATTGGAAAAAAGATGATAGATTTCGGTGTATGGAATTTCACAGCTCATTTCATTCCATCACCCGATTCCCATGGCAACTTCATTAATCGTTCGTCCATGGTTTTGGACGAAGCGAGACAAAGTATTCCACTCATTCTCTATATCAATCTTGGTCGTCTCTTTTGGCAAACTTGACGACCGAGTTGCCTCGACTCAGAGGCGGGAGCCCGTTTAAAAATCCGATGATGTGGTGCTACTTGGACGAGGAGATCGGAGATCGACGAGATCGGAGCAGCCGCAACGGAGCGTGGGATGATGGTTAAAGAACGAAGGACTCGGATTGTTCGGTATAACCTTTCTTCCCTCTTTGTAGATTGTTAGTTTAGCGTTAATGGCAGATCCGGGTTATAGTATGCGATAGCGCCAGATATAAAAAGTTTTTGTTCCGCATTTTGGCGTCTGATTGACGGCCGGGGCGTTACCGTAGATTTACATGGTATCAGAGCCACGCCATTAAGCTTTACTAACTTGTGCTAACACGTTTTAAAACATCGATCGATCGGATTTTCGAAAATCACAATTTCTAGTGTTAAAGTTTCTGTTAATTTTCAAACTGGTCTAAAAATCATTTTGACCATACCAGAAAATCAAGCAGGATTTTTTAGAAAAACTGGAGAAATTCGACCAAGTGATTCCACTGTTCCGCCGCGGATCCGCGGCCCAATCTAGGGTTTGGCCGTGAATCCGCCGCAGGAAAGTGAGATCAATTGCTCAATTTTCTACTGTGGATTCTATGTTGGAAATTGTGGTTTCTAGAACTGTTTATTTGGGCCCAGTGTTTTTTACTGTACAGCAGATTTGCATGGGGCCCACTTCGGGAAATTTAGTCGATCGAAATTTAAACGTGTTAGTTTACAGTACTTACATTATATCTCCGACCGTGAATTTCATTTGATCGGTAAATCTCGTCTGATTGCTATAGTTCTTTTAGACGGGTTTGCGAACGTGACATTCGCGGTGATGTTCTGTGTTGTGCTGTGATGTTGCGGATTTGTCGTGGTGGATAGCAGTGTGCAATGATAGTGCAGTTTGGATTTATTTGTACATTTGATATTGCGGGGCGAGCGCCCAACTTGTGGACTGTCGTCACTGCCTGTTGTATAATATTCTTTTGGGGCACGACCAGGTTGCGGTCGATGTACCTGTTGTACTATTTTTCCATTTCTGTACTAGGTTTTACCCCGCGACGGAGTGCACGGATAGCCGGGTTCTGGAGGGCAACGGGACCGCATCTCATGGCTTTGAGAGGCAGAGGGGCCCCATACTAGAATTGGCAGACTATTCGCCGCACTCGTAGGGGGTACAGGTTGACCCAAGGAGGGGTGCTCAAGCTACCAGATTCCGTGAAGTGCAGGGTGGTCCATTCACTTTGCTGTAGAGGGCTGCCTCGCTTCAGGTTTTGCCGGGTAACTTGCCGCACCCGTAAGGGTCTAGGTTTCATTGCACAGGCTATCCACACGACAGGGGAACGTCGGGTTTCAGCAGCGGCTCTGTGAAACTCGGGGATCCCAGATTATCTGTATTGTTCTGTGATGCTTATTACTTTTCTGTAATGTTGCATATTATCACGCCTGGAGCGATTATTGTATATTGGTTTATATACTATTAGATGTTGTATATGTTTTACACCCGCGCTAGTTCAGTCCCCGCTCTGTCGTTAGTTAAGTAACCTAACGGGTGATGACGGGACCCAGTGACAAATGCGGATGGCATATACGTACATTTTATTTTCGTTCTTTTCTGGTGAGATTAATGATGGGACTGCGTTGATTTTGATCAATGCAAAGTAAAACAAACCTGTTTGGATGTTGTTGGAATAATTTAAAAAATGTTATTACAAAGACGTTTCCTTTTGTTATGCACAGTGGTATTCGGTAGGAATATCCTGCACCTCATTCGACGGGGCAAGGGCTGATATCCCTTCACCGGGACTGGACCCTTGGGCAGAAGTTTGCGTCAGGGTAATAACTTGACTATAGTTGATTACATGTTGCTTTGCATCGCGGTATTCAGTGGAATATCCTGCACCTCATTCCATGAGGAAAGAGCCGAGATCCCTTCACCGGGAGTGACCTCTTTAGCAAAGGTTTTCGCCACTATATTTTATAAAAAGCTATCAGGTTCCTTCAACGAGATCAAGTTCATTACGTTAAAGGTTTTTCGCCAAAAACCAGCCGTAGCCCTCCGTCATTTCTTATGGATGGTCAGTAATATTCAAGCTATGTTTGTTGGCTTTCGTCAAGGCATAGTGTTTGGTAGTTGCTGGGGTATTCATTTGTTGCATAGATAGATGAGTTGGTTTGGGACAGTCGTATTACCTTGTTGGCTTTCGTCAAGGGTATGTACGGGTGGGTTCGAATTAACAAGATAATGACGGGCGGAACTTGACATGTGACTTATGATTTGTTGGCTTTCGTCAAGGTCATAAGAATATGGGGTAAAAATCATATCGGGAGTGTCTAAAGAAACTGAAACTTGCCAGGCATGCGCATACCTTCTGGAGTGTGATAACGCGAGTGGATTCCGTCACGTTATCATGCGATGAGAGTTGGATCCCGATTGCCACTGATGAGTTGGTTTACTCTTCGGGTGATCCCGATTGATTCTTCTTTCAGGTTTGGAGGAGAATTTGACAGTACAGTGGGAGGTTTCCGGATTAGATAAAGTGATAACCATTCTGATCTAGGTTAGAGTGCACGCAGAGTGTTTCTTTTCTCTCTCTCTTTGGCAGCGACCTTTGACCGACCCTAGACTATGACTCAGTGACCAAGTTGACCGAACCTTCTTAAAATACTGGCTTTTGGATTGTCTGAGTTGCATAAGTCATTGCCACTCCTTCTTTTATCCTTTGCATTTCTCAGAACACCCTGTATTACTACGGACATCCACTTCCATTGGATAGATCCATCGTATGGTTATATACGAACTCGAAGGGAATTCTTCGGGGATGGATCCAGGTTCAGGAGAAAAAGAATTGGTTTATTCAGTTGTTTTTTATTATCACCTTCTCTCAGGTTGCGAGGGCTCCTTGGTTTAGGAGAGTACACCTATTACGCTTATTGGATAATCTTCTTCCAAACCATAGGCAGGTGCCGAAAGGTAGGGAATGAGGAAAACCAATTAGCCTAAGTAGGGTGTACAGAAGGTAATATGTAAAGACAAAATAAAGAGATTAGAAAGAGGGCAAAGTAAGTTGCGACTGTTGTCATTCACGACCAAACCGCGTACTTCATCGCCACTCCTATTTCACCTTTGCTAGAATAAGGTATTATTCAGTTGTCTTTTATCATCACCTTCTCTCAGTTGCGAGTACTCCTTGGTTTAGGAGGGTACACCTATTATGCTTAAGGGATAGTCTTCTTCCAAACCATAAGCTGGTGCCGAACGGTAAGGAAGGAAGAAAACCATTTAGCCTAACGATGGTGTACAGAAAGTAACGACTAAAGACAAATAAAGGAATTTGGAGAGATGGCAAAGAAATATACGGTTAAAGTCATGAATTGGATTATGGAAGAGGCATTACTATGAATACAGGATACCCCTACGAAACATTTTCATGTTTCAGTGCATTGTTAATGGAAAACTGTTTTCCCGATTAGATACTTACTCCAGGGTGTGTATTCACCAGATTTCATTCTCATATCTGTATGGTTTTAAAGATGATGAGTGGGAGAAAGTTATTGGGTATTAGGTGATCATCCTCATTATATCGGAATTCGTTGTAATTGGTGATATTTGAGGAAATCGCCTGGGTACAGTTTTCAACCTACGACGCACAGGTTTTGAGTTATTAAACTCAGCGGACTTATACAGAGTATTGCAGAGTATTGTATGTTGTCCAGTGTCCATCAGGACAAAGGGGTAGGTCCTCGTACTATGTTCTGTTTACTTATGACTTCTCTAGTTTTTAGACAAGTGTTTCGTAGAAATACAAGGTCTAAGTTTTGAGAAGTTGTGGGTATAAGAATAAAGTAGAGAACCAGATGTCGCAAATATCGGGATTCTTCAAAGAGATCGAAGATGTAGATACTTGTGATTGGTATTCAGATGATAGTAAAAGTTTTGAGAAACTTATTTCTCTTTCGGGTTACTCATAATTGGATGGATTCATAAGTTGAGTAATGCTGATTAGCCTCTCTCCATTAAAGTTGATATGCACTGGCGACAACTGCATGATTAGAATATGGTTCCAATTAAATAAGTGCCAAAGTTTCTACATTGGATATAGGTGAGTTGTCCGGCTTATGCTTAAAAGCAGACTCTGGATAACTCAGGGCACGTTTCTGTAATGGCTGTTTGTGGGTTGGCCCAGGCTATGACGAGGGTTGACTTTCTACCATCTGGGAGATCAATAGTGATATTGTTCTTGACTCGCCACAGTTTTAGAAAAATGGATTTTTTCAGAAAACAGTAGTGGGAGTATGGTAGAACTGGAAGTGATTCCAGAACCACAAACGATTACGGAAAATTTAATAGAACCTACAGATTCAATCAGGTTTGACATTCCATTAGCCATTCCGCAGATTTGGTGGGTAACCTCAGACACCCGAGAGGTACTCCGGTAGCCTCAAGGACGGTGACAGAGAGGTTCTTATCTATCCAGACTTGACACTACTGTTGTTCCAGGCTATGAGACCCGGTAGAAGGGTTATTGTGGTCAGTGGGAGCAGCGGAAGCATAGTGGGCAAGTAGCTTATGTCTATTTATAGACTAGAGCAGTTATAGTGGAGATTGATCATCTAATTTTGATGTGACAGTCTTGGGTTTGACTTCATCAGAATAGGGGATGGATCTGTTAAGAATGTAGTAAGGTGTGATGTCCTGGTATTTGGATGTCATACACAGAGTAGGAAGTAAAATTCCTATACTACGATCGGTTGTACTGTGGTCGTCACACAGTTGTTTCTCCGGACAGGATATGGATATAATATCTGACGTTCTGGTTTCTAGATCTATGGTTTTAGATCTGGATTTTGGTAGTTTCCAAATGTGGGTACTTTGAAAGTATTCTAATGGTTTTTAGAATAGATGACTCCTGGCATGGTGGTGTACCTGCAGGTGATGGAGTCACCCTCTCTAAAGGTGTCTTACAGACTAAAGGGGAGAGGGATGTATATGATTGGCAGATCACTTGCTTAGGCAATTGAGTCAATCATGAGATGTCAAGTACCACACCAAATGTTGTTTTTGCACTAGATGCAATAAGTTTGTATTAATCCAATCCTGGAGAAACATAAGGAAGCAGTTTTAGAACATAAGTACATGTTCTACGGAGTTGATGACGGCAGCCTCCTTCGGGAGACGGTTATCATTCCAGGCTTCAAAGGTGACATGGATGACAGAGAGATTGTCAGAGTTATAGTTTTCCCTCTAACGAAGAGGGACGGTATTATGGACAGATGGTCCAAGAGGATACTGTGGGAGGCATGGTGCCGGATACTGATTAGGTTCAGTTATCGATACAGTCTAAGAAGTTTGGATTTGGAGTTCATTTATGAACTAGGTCCCATCAGATATCCAGACATATTCTAAGACAGGTATTACTCAATTCGGGAGATGGCTTTCTCCGCGAACTTGAGATTAAGAGAGACATAGAAAGAAACATCAGGGCGGATCCACTCACTGAGGCTATTTCTCGAACACAATAGTTTTACAAACGGGCTTTGTGAAACTGATTAGTAGGGGAGTTGGGTGTTGGTTTCACACGGGCTGTGAGTACGCAACATCGCAATAATTAGTCTTAAGTGCAAGTGGGAGATTGTTGGATATAGTGCCCTCAAAGTCAATTATTGGATCGCAGGTACGTGATTGCAATGATTGCGGAGGACCTATACCGGTAGAACAGTCTTACTCGAAATGATAGTATGCTATCTGGTTTGCCTTTATCAGTCGTGTATAGATTCAGGTGACTGATCATGATTACACTTTGATAGAGCCCTTAGGATCTTGCTTGACTACCAACAGTATGATGGCGATTATATAAGTGAGATTTGGGTGGTCTATAAGCATATCCTTAATTGTGGTCCCTAGTCGTGGGTGTTTCGAGACAGGGCATCGATACTCCGGAGTAGACTAGTGTATACAGTCGAGACCCCGACGAGGGGCGGTGGCCGGTCTCACAAGCCACTGGTGTCAGTTAGATCACCTAAGATGTATACAGGTGCTCATTAGGTTATGAGTACACCGGACAGGACTCGCCGGGAACCTGCTAGTTGGTATTATACATATCGTCAGATAGCAGTTCCCTGGTGACATGTGTACAGGTTAGTTTATCAACCTGAGGTCGTCATTTGTCTCGTGTGAGTTCCCACTGTCCTTTGATTTCTACCCTACCACGGCTCAAAGGAGTCGTGCAAACAGGTAGTTTTTGGATACAGCCCCGAGCCACATGGAGGCACGTGAGCGGATCGGCAGGGGATTCGTCTCTCACGGTATTGGGAGTGGAGGTCGCGCTGTGTCTAGGAAAGCCATTACACCAAGTCCTTGGCCAAGGCAGGTGAGATTTACTGGTTGGTACTCCAGTAGTATCTCAGGGTGTTCAGGGCTTGTCTCCGACACGACTTATACAGCTATTGGGGGTCTGACGTTACTAGCCCCTAGGCCGGATATGCGATACTCATAGACGAACGGACCGGGCTGTATATACATTGTCACTGTTAGGCTCAGTAGGATTTCTGGATGAGTTCGCTCATCGGCCTCCCTTGAGGTCAGTCCATGGGCAGCCATTACGCATAGCTAGTGCCGCTGACGGTTTGTGGTTAAACCCACTGCCAGGGTACTGACGAGTCATTAGAGTCCCCCACAGATAGTTTCCCAAGTTTGGGCAAAACGTTGTAGAGGCCGTATGGTTTTATGGCAGGGTTCGGAAAATGCACGTGTGTTTACGCACGTGTCATATTTCGGGCAGATAATACTGGTGGGCTTTGGTTTAAGCCAGATCCATGTATTATACATAGTAGATATAATATCTTTGTTTCAGTTGCATTTGTATTCGGTCGTAAAACAAATGCGGGTATATTTATACAGTTACGGGGTTATCCTGAAATTCGTTTCGGGATCACTTTTGGAAGTTGCCAGTTTTCAGTTTTCTATCAGCCGTATTTAACATTTGGTTAAATACGGATTTATCTTTTCTTGAGATGAGTGTGGAAGCTTCTAGAAGGTTCTAAAAGTGGTGAGGTGTTTAGTGAGTCATGGTTGCATTTAATGATTCCATTAATGCTTGATGACTAGGTTAATGATTCATCATTTCATTAAGTGTGTTCACACTTTGTGTTCACACTAGAGATATTTTCTTATTGTCACATCCCCCTCTCCTACACTCACCCCCCCACCTCTATATATTGTGGTCGGCCCCCTCCTTGGTGCCTATGAGATTTTTCACTCTCACTTGATTGGAAAAAAGATAATAGATTTCGGTGTATGGAATTTCACAGCTCATTTCATTCCATCACCCGATTCCCATGGCAACTTCATTAACCGTTCGTCCATGGTTTTAGACGAAGCGAGACAAAGTATTCCACTCATTCTCTACATCAACCTTGGTCGTCTCTTTTGGCAAACTTGACGACCGAGTTGCCTCGAGTCAGAGGCGGGAGCCCGTTTAAAGATCCGTTGATGTGGTGCCACTTGGACGAGGAGATCGGAGATCGACGAGATCGGAGCAGCCGCAACGGAGCGTGGGCTGATGGTTAAAGAACGAAGGACTCGGATCGTTCGGTATAACTTTTCTTCCCTCTTTGTATTTTGTTAGTTTAGCGTTAATGGCAGATCCGGGTTATAGTATGCGATAGCGCCAGATATAAAAAGTTTTTGTTCCGCATTTTGGCGTATGATTGACGGCCGGGGCGCTACCGTAGACTTACACAAGCTACATGGTCTTGTGCTAAATCATGTGAGAAAGGTCAAGAAGGTAATTTTAAAGTATCATCACAAGGAATACGGGATGAAATTTCAATAATCTGGGCGGAAGTGCCAAATTAAAGGCAACGAAACTAACTCGCTTATAGGATCTCAAAAGGACCTAAAATCCTGGGACAAGCTTCCCAAAATCCAACACGTCAATTCATCGGAAAATTCCGTAGGAATACATGATCTATCCCTGCGAACTCGAGTCTATGACCAACACAGTCGGCATAAGGCCTCAGTTCGCAATGGACAATTTCCATCCTGACCTAACACAACTGGACCATCTCCGAAGTCTCTAGACATAGCTGGGGTCCAAAATCCTACTTACGCAGAGTCAGAAAAACAAAAGACTGGTGATCGACACGACCTAACCCCTAAGCCTAAAGGTTGCCAATTGGGGTGTCTCCTGATAGTAGCTATCCAAGGAGAACCCTAACGATGGCGAGTGACGATCCCCAACTGCTGACAATAATTAACACAAACACACAACTTAACAAGAAACAACTGAGCAAATTGAGTATAACCGGATGACAAGAATCCGAATGGATTCACACCCTGACTAAACTTGGGTAGAAACCATAACGAAATTCGGGGAGATCTGCTCCCACTCCTACTTCGGAACGGTAAAATGTCGTAACTCTCCAGCCGGCCTCAGATGCTCAACCCAAACACACAAAAGACAGACACCTTGAAACAAAACTTGAAACTTCTCTTTACATCCCTGCCCACCCGTAACTATCACACAAGTCACGTCACTGTTGGTGGGACTTGAATGAAAACAGAGAGTTGACTGATATGCCTGTCCTAGGGTTTCACGTCTCTAGCTGATAACATCAGGTACACCCACGCGTCCCTAACTTAGCACACCGTGTCACAAATCAAGGACTCGGAATCATTACCCAGCCGAGTATGCTCAAGTATCTCTGACGAACGAGCATCGGCGGGCAGTGTCTCGCGAAAGCGATTAAAGAAAAGTGGTCGGGCACGGACATGAGCAAGTTGTCCCCTCCATAGAGACGAACTTAAACTGTACTCGACGATCACACAAGACTGTAAATCTGCAGAAGACTATCACAACAATCAAAATCCGCTGCAGGAAGATGTACATTAAGCTCTGGTGGTCCGTGAAAATCTGACACGACTCTCGAACAAGTAGTGTCTCCAAATCTCCAACGCAAAACCACCGCGGCCATCTCCAGATCATGAGTGGAATATCCTTCTCGTACTTCCTCCAAATGTAGGGAAGCAAAAGCGATAACTCTATAGTGTCACCTCAGTACACACTCGAGCCCACTCAAGAAACATTTCAGTTAAACAACAAGGTCGCCCGAACCAGAAAGCAAAGAAAGAACTGATGCAGCTGTTTACCGAATCTCCAACTGCCGAAAACTCCGCACACATGCCTCAGTCCAAAGAAAAGAAACCTCCATTGTGGTCAATTCAGTCGACGGTGCAGCCCTACTCAAGCAATCCTGCACGAAACGGCGGTAAGAACCTGCTAAGCCCAAAAATCTGCGGACCTCCGTCCTGCACATAAGTCTGGGCCTAAGTTGTATGGCCACGATCTCCCAAGGAACCATACGAAACCGTCTCCCGTGACAACAAAACCTAGGAGTCAACACAAACAAGCCTGAAGAAACAATCCAAGAATCTAGCAAACCGCTGGTGCTCTCCCAGTATCTGCATAACAAATCCTCAAGTGTTACTCCTGTTCCTCAAGACACATTAAATAGACTAGAATGTCGTAAATAACACAACAATAACTGGTCGAGGAACGGCCTGCAGAAATCTGGTTCATCATATCTACGAATGCTGCTAGGGCACTGGTGAGTCCAATGACACACCAAAACACACAAAGCCCGTAGCACGCACAAGGCAGTCTTCGGAATGCTATCACTCCGAACCGCAATAATGATGACCCGATCCCAAACAAACTTAGAAAATGTCTCGCACTCTGGAGCTGATCGAAGAAATCGTCAATGCGAGGTAAAGGATACCTATCCGCACCATAAGCCAGTTCAATTAACGATCAGTCGATACACAACCTTAAACTGCCGTCTTTCTCTTTGACGAACAGAAATAGAAGCTTCCAAAAGCGAAACACTCAGACGCACAGAACTCCCCAATAACAACTCTGCAGCTGATCCTTAAGCTCCCCAAGCTTCGCCGGCTCATCCGGAACAATGTCGGAAAAACTCTCGCACGAAAGGAACACCGGTCCAACAAACCTTCTGTGGCTACGGTATCACGAATGAATGCTAAGAATCCACGACATCTCCTCAGTAGCCGACTAGCGAAAAAGGCTGAATTCGAGCTGTAAGAAGCGGCACAACTATCCACCTGCACAACAAGAACTGACCTACTGGGAAAACAAACCTGACTGTTTCCTCACGGTAGACCACAGACGCCTAGCACGTAGTTAACCAGTCCGTGCCCAGAAGAACGTCAAATCCAACATCTCTAGAAGGACCAAAACGACGGACGAATCTCTATCTCCTATCCGATTGGCACACAACTGAAATACGTGTCGCGCAACAAAAGAATCGCTGACAGAAGTTAAAAAAACAAACTACGACTAATCTACCCAACCACGGTACAAGTGTGAAAACCAAACGAGTACACCAAAAGAACATACGAATTAAGGATACCTGAAAACTCTGCATTGGACGCCTGCGCGTCCCGATGAGTAGGAGCAAACTCCTGTGTCTGCCCTCCTACTCGCAACTGGCTGAACTCCTCTGGTAGACTGACTCTTCTGAGCGAATCATCCACGTCCACGGCCTCTCTGAAAACGATCCTGACGAGGTGCTAAGGAACAATCCCTGACGAAGTGCTGAAGGCTCCCGCATCGAAAACATCCACGCGCTAACTGCTGACCCTCCTGGGAATGAGAGCTGAACGACTGTCCTCGTCCTAAGCATCTGCTACTCCCGCGACGGCCACGAAATCTGTCTAGATGACTAAACCTCTGTCTCTAGGATGGTACACTGGTACGAGTCCTCGACTGTCCTGGAACTCTCTGAGCCTCTGGAATATGCGCCTCGTCAACTGGAGCTGCAACCACTGGTGCTATGTAGGTGACGGACTGTTGCATGCTGATCGTAAGTGACAACTGAGTAACAGGGGTGACAACCTCCTATCGTAACTCTCGAACGACATCAACCAATGAACTCATAGTCTGGCGGAAGTCCTGCATCTCTGCCAAAAGCCTATCAATAGTATATGTCGTAGGCTGATCCGTCCGCACCTGTGCAACTAGAGTGTCATCCTGGTCAGTACCCGTCTCACCCGAGCCAACTCTGACCTCGGCCCTCGCTGCATCACTCTGAGTCCCCATAGTCATCGGCGGCAAGGCTATGAATAGATATAAGATTCGATAAGAATAAGGAGATCGAATCATAAGGATATGAATCATCAAGGAAGTAAATTCAAGTAATTTTTACTTAGGTCACTTTAGGCGAAGTACCGCATCGTAGGTATACTGCAGACATACACACACTACGTTACTCTGCTTAAGCTACCTACTCCATCAGACTAAGGTCATCCTACACTCCGAAAGGTAAAACCTAGCGCTCTGATACCAACTTTGTCACGACTCGAAATTGGCACGTGACGGCCCTAATACTACGCAACGCCTAAAGACGTAACGCGGTAAAAGAAAGCCAAAACCCCAAAATCTAAACCAAGAAAATACGGAAAAGATAATAAAAGTATTTGAAACATTTGAAATCGCAACCCAAATTCTTTAAAAGTCTTACTTTCTTTCTTTAAAATTTTGGCAACACCCCCTTTTGTAAAAACTAGCCAAGATGAATACAACACAAATATACGACGCCGTAGCGAAATAATAAAGACACTAGAGAGAAAGCTGTATATAAAAGACAACAAATCCACAAATAATATACAATAACGTCCTCACCAAGTCTCTAAGTCAACAACATAATAGTAGATGGAGAGTACAAGATACAACGAATGTACAATATGAAATACAGATAATCATCCAACCCACCTAAGCAAAATAGTATACTGTGAGCCGATGCGGTATCTGTAGCAAAAGATGATAGGTGAATAGCTGAATAGCCTGCCTCGACTGCTCTGGGGAATAACCTGTAACACCTGTGGTACAACGGGGGGTGAGTTGCCAACTCGTGAATAGTAGATAACATATGCAGGTAATCGCAGGAATGTACGTACAGCATGAATCTAAGATATTCAATTTACAGTAATAACAGGTCATGTGAATGCAAAATAATGGAAAGTACACTAACAGGTACAATCAATATGTGAAGCAATAATAACATGACAATAGTATGCAATAGCCATGCAATAGGGATATGAGAATGTAAATATGCAGCAAGCATGAAGGGTACACTAACAGGTACTCCTAATACATGGAACAGTGCATAAGTGAAAAGGTATGAGGTATGTAGTGAAATATGTCATCCCACGAAATCTTGTCATCGTGGTAGAATCACAATCCAGCAAGACGCTCAAATCCCGATTCCTCAAATCAGCCCCCACATTGGGCTCTCACATCATATAAGTCTTACATCTCCTCAATGTACAATATCGAGTAATCTCTTCCATCCCGAATGTACAACTCAGTAATCCCTAATATCCCAAGTCAAAATCTCAAGTAAGATTCTAGCATCCTAAATATATATATATTTGCATAAATAAATATGATGGGGGCAATACACATATATTAGCGTCACATTCCACTAATATTGGTGTAAGGGTATATATAACAACGACTAAATCCCCTGTTATATATACAAAGGTGTTTTGAAGGAAATATCATGAAAACAATGTGCCAAGCATCGACACAGAAATCCTGATAGGTACGTATCATACACTATCCCGAAAGCACGAGTGCCTAGCTCTGACCCTCGCCTTTCGACGTATACATACGTGCATGACTCCCAACGGTATTTCCATGATCCCCGCCGAGTCATTAATACTATCACCGGTAGGTACTCGCCCGCCTCCAGGCTCAATCGGCAAAGTCCATCGATCATCTTGCCGAGGGGAACCATACCGGGCCCCACCATGTACCCTCATACGGCAACCACACCTCGTATGGAGTATATAATCAGAACCGATAAATCTCATGGTGGCTGCGCAAATATCATATCAAGGAAACCGGGTTCTTCAATGTATGCATAATTTCATGAACTCCCGCAATTCCCAAATCCAGAAAACATCATGTAAAATCCCAATAAACAATGCGCAAATCCAGGAATAAATATATGCGATATATCTGAAATGTGAGCATATAGATGAGAATGTGTAGCTGAAACCATAAGTATACGAAATCAATAAGGTACAGCTAAGTAACATCAGTAAAGGTAAATATGTGACTGCAACTGAATATGTGTGTAACATACAGGTGTAGCAATGTATAGGTGTCTACCTATAAGAACTGATGAAGTATACCCCCTCCGGGTATGAGTGGAATATGTAAGTAAGGTATATCGGTAACTAAATGTCAAAACGTGATAAGTAATGTCCCTAACTAAGCAATATAATGTCTCTAATGGTTTGTGTGTGTGACATGGCAATTATTGACGGTGTGCGTGTAGCATACAATCTGTGCTCGTACAACATAAACCGTCAATAATATGTGCAGTGTTCTACGGCTGCTAGTCACAGTACAACTATATCAAGGAAATAAGGTTAAGGCGCAATTCTAATAATGACGTAGAGTATGCGATAGGTAATAGAATTCAAGCCCAGACGCATAACGCCATGCGGGCGATTCCCCTGTAGATGTTAAATCTACTCACCTACGCTCCACGCTAGGTGAATCCTACCGTCTGCTCCCCCATGTAGCAATGTCCGTAGCCCCGCCTGCAAACCTGCAATTTAGACATGCAAATCATATATAAGTCAAATATTCCGCAAAACGCGATATCGACCCCAAACGAGAAACTCGCGTCGCAAACTAAACGCGCGTGTGCACGATACGCTAAAAAGTTTGTATACACGTCTAAAACTACCGCGACACGCCGCGACACGCTGGATCGCAGAACCCACTCACGTATCGCGCGTATCGCGCAAACACAACGGACATGAAAAACGGTATTTGATCCCAGATTTTCCTACAGGTAAAATCTTACAAAACTATACATGCCAAAACACTAGACAACACAGCAGAGAACCCTACCCAAAACCCCAACACCCCAGACCCCAACATGGCCGCAATTTGCGGCCAAACCCAATAAATCTGCGGCCCAAAGTAAGAGTCAGTGGCTCGTGTTCTGGTGGTGTGTTCTAGACCTAGTGTGCATGCCCCAGTTTCCTCAATTTTAACCTGAAAGGTCCGGGTCAAAAGCAAATTACAAAATGCCATAATATCGCTTAAAAACGCTAATTTTGTACAAAAGCAAACCCTGTGGTATTTTAGTGAAATCTGGGTCAATTCTCAGTTAAGGTGACCTTAACAACACTTAAATAGGTAGGGTTAACTGACACAATCACCACTTAATCAACATTCCACACAAATCACCATAATTAGCACTAAACTCACTATTTAACACAAACCGACACTAATTAGCACACAAGCTAAGCAAAAGAGAGATGGGTTCAGAAAATATACCCTATAGGATCTCAAGAAGCAGGAGAAGAAGTGTATGGGGGAGGAAGAGCTGCTGTAGGTTGCTGGGGCTGCTGCTACTGTTGCTGTCTGCTGCTACTGCTGCCCTTGTTGCTGCTGCTGCATTTCTGTTGCTGCTGCTGGAGCTACCTGCTGCTGCTGCTGGTCTTCTGCTGCTGCTACAGGTGAGTGTGTGTGTGTGTGTGTGTGTGTTTGTGAGAGAGAGTGTGAGAGAATGAGAGATGAAAATGAGAGGGAGAATGAGAGAAACAACCAAGACCCTCCCCTTCTCTTTCTCTTTCCTCATTAAATGAGGCATGGTTCACACCATGAAGCCCCATGCCCATCTCTCTCTCTCTCTCTCCCACAAGGTCAACCATTCAAATCATTTTTTTAAACCCTTTTTATTTTTAAAAACCCTTTTAAATTCATTTTTCATTTTCTTTTTAAAAGAACAACCATACACTATTAAACCCAAAACACTTAATATAAATTATGAAACTAGATTAGGGAATGGTTAACCACAATATTGCTAATCTAGGTTTAACCCCGAATTAACACCCTAGTTATCATGCACAAGTGTGTGCAAGCCTAGGAAAAATCTAATAAAATATTCATTAAATAGGATAAAATAAGTGGAAATCATTTTGGTAAACTTTTTATTAAAACCAGATATTAAAATATAATTAGCTACAAACACATTCTAAGGTGTTACAGTGGATGACATTCTATTAATAGGAAATGACATTCCTATGCTACAATCTGTCAAAGGATTCTTGTCACACAGGTTCTCCATGAAAGACCCGGGTGATGCCTCTTACATTCTGGGGATCCGGATCTATCGTGATAGATCCAAGAGGATGTTGGGACTTTCACAGTCCAGGTATATCAACACTATACTGAAAAAATTCAGTATGGAAGATTCTAAGCGCGGTAGTTTACCAGCTTGTCACGGAATCACCATCTCCAATGAGATGTCTCCCAAGACTGATTTGGAAAGGGATCTGATTGATTGATTTAGCGTGCTTGCGCTTTCTAAAAGATAGATCAAAAATATTTGTAACCGCAATCAAGAACGGCGTCGCATGAAGCTAGCCGGTGAGTACGGGTCGGTCCACAGGGATGTTGTGAGTTTCCGATTCGGGCTTACGAGTTAATTCCGAAGGGTGTTCGGATTAATTATTAAATCTAAAAACCTAATTAATCTATACTAATTATCTAGATCTATTCTTGCTAGGGCTAGGTTTAGGGATGGTTTGGAAATGCAAGTAAACCTCAACGCTTTCTATACCCGAATGAAGATCTGTGAGGAGTTATGGTAATTATCAATAAAGTGGATTAGATCCGTTCGGGAAGATGATCCTTCCTCTAGGTTCTTGTCCTTCCTTTAGAGATCCTTACCCTAACCTCCATGGAAAACATCACACCCGGGCTTTTATATTACGGTATCACCGCTACCTCGAGGGATAGAGTGCCGTAGGGGGCGGTATGTGCATGTATGCATGGAGTCCTATTGTAAATATTTGGTGGGTAAGAAAGGGATGAGAGATCTCATCTCTCAAAATCCTTCCCCAAAGCTAACTCTAAACAAGTTCCTAGGGCATGAAATTAAATCTACCTAGGGCAAGGAATTTAAATCTACACTAAAGCAAGAAATTAAATTACTTACAGATGCATCCCTCCAATCATCCATGCAGGGTTGTCAGATCTGAATTTCTGAATGGAGAAAAAACACCGATGCTCTCCAAAAGATTTCTAAATTTTTATTAAAAGGAGGCATAAAGTTTACAATGAATTAGAGTCCCTATTTATAGAAGATAGGAAACCCTAGGTTACATCTTGAACCGCATGTCTAAATTTACAAAAATAGCCCTAGGTTGACTAGTCAGCGCCGCCCATGAGAATTGGTAAAATTTTCTTCCACTAAATGCTCTAGCCTGCCGCGGAACCGCGGCCCAAGGCCCTGTTTGGCCGCGGTTCCGCGGTCAAAAAGGAGGATTGGACTTTGAGCTTTCTGCTATAGCTTTAGGATCTTTTGGGCTTCAATATTCAGTGGTTCTTTTCTCAGTTGGGCTTCTACGTTGGTTCCAGATCTCCAGTGAACAAATTATAATGGATCTTTTAACCGTTTGCCTTATTATTTTGGACCTTGCCTTCCCTTGTTGATTGTGAACTGTTCTTTGATGTAGGCTTGATCAAGAGTCCTCTGTTTGTTGGTCAAAAGTCCATATTTTCATTGTCTTTACATCGTTTTCACTGTTTTCTGTCCAAGAACCTGTAACCTGTAACATGTAGCAGACATGCGTCAAAAGTACCTGTTTATTTATAAAAAGAATAAGAATGAGGAATATAATAATGCAATATTATGGTGTGAACAAATACCCCCAAACTTATCTTTTGCTCGTCCTCGAGCAAACTTATTTTTATTCACTAAAATCCTAACCGCACTTTCCCAGGGAAGCGCGATTGTACTGAGCACGTGCAACAAGCCGTTAAACCTCTAGGTGTCCCTAGTAGGAGGAGTGTTGTCTCCTGAGGGTTTTCAGCGGATACCACCCACAAAATCCTATCAATTTGGCTTTTCGACTTTTGTTCTCCAATTAGGTTTTCTAACCGGGAATTCTATTATCGTCGACTCGTAAATTATCCACCCACATTCTTCACACTTACTCATTATCTAACTTAAGATTATATATGTTCTGTAGACCTACTTAGCTTTCGGCATTTCTTAAGTTTTCCTTCTAGGGTTCCATCTCCACTTAGGAATTTCTATCAACCCTACTAAAGATACAAGTTTTATTCTTCATTCCTTTCTCTTATCTAAACTCTAATCACATATCCCCACGTGTGTGTAAATATCACCCCTACACTTGGAAATTTAAATCAAGCAATCGTACTCTCGTCCATTGTCCAAAGCACTTATTAATTGGTGAATTTTTAATTGAATTTTGCTTACACATCCTTCATGCGACCGTTAATACTTCTTGAGGTACCAACGACCGATTACAAAATGTGTTTGCACATTTAAGCGTACTTCCTAGTCTTGTAACACCCAAGGCTTTAGCAGTGACTCCCAAACCAGTTGGTCTAAGGCACTAGGTGATGAAGCACCCTCGCTAAATATTTTTCTATTTTTTGCAGCCTTAAGTAATCATAAAAACCAGTGTCCATTTTTTTATTCTTTATTCACACTTATATATTTTTTTCATTTTCATCATACTAAGGACTTTAGACAAGAGCATTTCAAGGTCTCTTCTACTATTCCAAGTTTCAAGATGCGTGATTGTGCAAATTGTAGGGTATACGTTTTTAGAATCTAGACTTAAGCTAAGAACTATTTTTCAAACTTATACTCTAATAAGAACATCAATACTTTTCCTTTGTTTCAACTTAGCCCAAGAAGTGAACTCAAAATTTGCCTATTTCTAAATAAACTACAAAGACATATACTTTCTACCGTTAAACTCTAAAGAAGGTTATTTTTAGGGTTTTTAATTCACTAAGTTTAAGATCTAGTTGTTCATAGCCAGTTAACCTATTCGTCAAACTCAAGTCAATTAGCCAAAATTGAATACAAATATTTTTATAATTTTTGAAAATTTTCAATTTTTTATGGGTTTTCAAATAAGTATGCAAATGCAAAAATATGTACAAATGAATGCGAAGGAAGAAGACGTACCGAGCATACCCCCAAACTTGAACTTGACAGTGTCCTCACTGTCATACTAAACCAAGAGGGTCAAAATACCGGCACTCCCCTGTTTATTTATTTATAAAAAAAAATTTATATTTTGAATGTTTTGAAATTTTTTTTTATTTTTTTTTATAGAAAAGAAAACAAAAAAAATATATACATATATACAAAGATTCCCCCAAACTTAAGCTTGGCCTTGCACAAGCCAAAAGTTAGCACCAACCATTCAAAAATCTTATCGTGGAAATGGTATAGTTGGTGCAAGAAAATGAGAAGCACGCGAGACCGTGTGGAAAGAAGAATGGTAGAATATGGTCTCGGTGGGGGAGAAGAATGGCGAAAAGAAGAAGGAAGTGGAGTACGATCTTGAGGGTGTAAATTGAATGAATAAATTAGCGCAATTTGTGATGACCGATATGTTATAAGCGATTGCGCTAACCTATCAACCCGTCGGGAAATGGGGTCAAATCCCTCAAGATTCGCAAGAAAACATGGGTACGCCGAACTTGGTATAGGAGATGAAGGCGTAACGGTCTCCTGTACGGTCGTAACAATGGGAAAGACGAAAGGGAGTGAATCAGGGATAGTCTCATTCTCATCGTAGTAAACTGTCTCAAACTTAAAAGATTCCATCAATGGTTCGAAACTACTGTAATCAACCGAGTCTGATTGGTCAACTAACCCATCTGAAAATGTAAAGGACTCAAACTCGGGCGGTGAGTCATCAACATCGTCCGAAAAAGTGAAACACTCGTAAGTGTTAACATCTGTGAGAAGTGTGTCAGATTCAAAAGAAAATTTTTCAAGCTCACAGTCTTCAAGCGTGGTCGGAACGATGGAAAGGAGGGAGGGTGATTTAGTTAAAGGTTCAAGAGGATGAATTCGAAAATCAGACACATCAAACAAAAATGATTCAACCTCAATATGATCCTCAAAACTCTCCTCAATACTATCCTCAATATTTAACTCATCCATGCCATTATCATCAAAATCTAGACGCATATGAGATTCGGGAGAAACATTTAATAACTCAGGATGATGATTTGAACATAACATTTCAAGCAAATCGACAGGTTCATCATCCGAAATATTCCCGGCGTCTATATCCTCAATCAAGTGAAAATCAATTTCTTTAGACACCTCATCAAAAGCATGGATATCTATCGATTTAGGTTCTAGAGTGGAGGTGTAAAGCTCGAAAGGATTAGGTGCGGTTTCACTCGAAAGGGGTTCCTCACAATTTGGCAAATCAAGCACTACAAAGTCGCACAACTCATCATTTTGGACACATGTTTGAAAATTGGAGTTGTTGGATTCAATTGGGTATGGGTAGGTTTGATTTGGAAATCCTCTCACATTCTCTCTCTGTCCAACCGCCTCCTCATACATTGGAAAATTTGGAGCTAGTTGGAAACTAGCTACCGGTTCACTCGGTTGCATAAGGGCGGCCATGGACGCTTCCACATTCCTCACCATTTTGTTTGTTGCAGCAATATAAGCCTCCAACGACTCTTCCAAACTAGACTTGGGTGGTGAGGGGGTTTCGGTAAAAGATTCAAAATTGTTTGGATATGTGAAACTCCCAAAAGGCTGTGTAGAAACAGGGTCTAGTGATGGTGGGAAAGTCGGGTAGGACTGGTAGGAAGTGGGTGGTAAGACAGGGGTAGGGTCAACATATGGATAAAAAGGTGAATAATCGTGTGGATCCCTAAAACTAGATGAGTGGAGAGGGGTGAAAGATCGACTTCGAGATTGAGCAATATGCTCAGCAATGGACATCGGCCTAGGAGTGACAGAAGGACTTGAAAAAGTGGCATCAACATATGTAGGTGGTAAAGGTTGACTCGGTTGACACAAAGTGGGTTGAAAAGTCAAACTATTTCTCCTAGACGCCTCTATTTGATCTTTCAAAGATATTTTTGGCAAGGAGGGATCGTCTTTAAATTGACCGAACAAATTGACGTAAGACGCAAAATTAGGTTCGGGATACCAAAGTTCGACTAATGATTTATTGTGTGGGGTACCCATGTTAGAAGAAGAAAGGTGACAAGAAGGAAGGTTGGGTGGTGCAAGGATTTATTTGCGGCTAAAATTTTGCAAGCTCTATAAAATATTTTTCCTTTTTATTTTCATTTTTTTTTCTCTTTATTTGGAAAATTTTTGTTGCAAAAAGATTGTAGAGAAAAGATATGCAACAGAAAAAATATTTTATAGAAAAGATATGCAACAGCAAAATATTACTTGCAATCAATTTAGTTCAAGCGGGGCCCAAAAATCCTGCACAAGACTGTTATATGGAAGGGAATATATTTTTAAAGTGCACAAAATCCTGCAGGCATTTTTCAGAAAATATATTGAAATTTGCAGAGGAGAAATAACAGAGGAGCTTACAGTGCAAATTGCAGAGAATGATCTCACCAAAAGGGCGCGGTTCCGCGGTATAAACAAGTTATTGCCGCGTTTTCGCGGCAGTCTAATCAGCACGAGTCCCCAAAAAAATTTTGACGCTCTGATTCGACAAGATGGCCGCTGTTCCGCGGCCTAAGGTGGGTTTTGGCCGCGTAATCGCGGCGGGTTGGGGGGTTTGGGGCTCCAAAATTTTTGTGCTTCTCTGCTTTTTAAAATCCCTTCTGTTCCGATATCTCTTTTTCCGTTTCGCTTTCTGGAAATCTCCAGATCCGAATTTGTATATCCTGCAAAATTCAAATAACAAAGTATCCCTTCCAAAAATAACAAAATATATATTTTTTTGATTTTTTTGATTTTTTCAGATTTTTATGATTTTTTAAATTTTGATTAACCCGAAATTGCGAAAAGGAAATTTCTACGCCATCCCCGGCAACGGCGCTATTTGATTGATTGATTTAGCGTGCTTGCGCTTTCTAAAAGATAGATCAAAAATATTTGTAACCGCAATCAAGAACGGCGTCGCATGAAGTTAGCCGGTGAGTACGGGTCGGTCCATAGAGATGTTGTGAATTTCCGATTCGCGCTTACGAGTTAATTCCGAAGGGTGTTCGGATTAATTATTAAATCTAAAAACCTAATTAATCTATACTAATTATCTAGATCTATTCTTGCTAGGGCTAGGTTTAGGGATGGTTTGGAAATGCAAGTAAACCTCAACGCTTTCTATACCCGAATGAAGATCTGTGAGGAGTTATGGTAATTATCAATAAAGTGGATTAGATCCGTTCGGGAAGGTGATCCTTCCTCTAGGTTCTTGTCCTTCCTTTAGAGATCCTTACCCTAACCTCCATAGAAAACATCACACCCGGGCCTTTATACTACGGTATCACCGCTACCTCGAGGGATAGAGTGCCGTAGGGAGCGGTATGTGCATGTATGCATGGACTCATATTGTAAATATTTGGTGGGTAAGAAAGGGATGAGAGATCTCATCTCTCAAAATCCTTCCCCAAAGCTAACTCTAAACAAGTTCCTAGGGCATGAAATTAAATCTACCTAGGGCAAGGAATTTAAATCTACACTAAAGCAAGAAATTAAATTACTTACAGATGCATCCCTCCAATCATCCATGCAGGGTTGTCAGATCTGAATTTCTGAATGGAGAAGAAACACCGATGCTCTCCAAAAGATTTCTAAATTTTTATTAAAAGGAGGCATAAAGTTTACAATGAATTAGAGTCCCTATTTATAGAAGATAGGAAACCCTAGGTTACATCTTGAACCGCATGTCTAAATTTACAAAAATAGCCCTAGGTTGACTAGTCAGCGCCGCCCATGAGAATTGGTAAATTTTCTGCCACTAAATGCTCTAGCCTGCCACCGAACCGCGGCCCAAGGCCCTGTTTGGCCGCGGTTCCGCGGTCAAAAAGGAGGATTGGACTTTGAGCTTTCTGCTATAGCTTCAGGATCTTTTGGGCTTCAATATTCTGTGGTTCTTTTCTCAATTGGGCTTCTACGTTGGTTCCAGATCTCCAGTGAACAAATTATAATGGATCTTTTAACTGTTTGCCTTATTATTTTGGACCTTGCCTTGCCTTGTTGATTGTGAACTGTTCTTTGATGTAGGCTTGATCAAGAGTCCTCTGTTTGTTGGTCAAAAGTCCATATTTTCATTGTCTTTACATCGTTTTCACTGTTTTCTGTCCAAGAACCTGTAACATGTAACATATAGCAGACATGCGTCAAAAGTACCTATTTATTTATAAAAAGAATAAGAATGGGGAATATAATAATGCAATATTATGGTGTGAACAGGATCGCATGTCTATTATACCCTACGCTTCTGCGGTAGGCTCTATAATGTATGCGATGTTGTGAACCAGACCAGATGTAGCTTACGCACTGAGCGTGGTAAGCAGGTATCAGTCAGACCCAGGGGAGAAGCACTGGATAGCAGTAAAGAACATTCTCAAGTACCTGAGAAGGACTAAGGATATGTTCTTGGTTTATGGCGGAAAAGACCTCCAGATCGAGGCTTTTGCCGACTCCAGCTTCCAGAGTGACAAGGATGACTCCAAGTCCATGTCAGGTTATGTCTTTACCCTCAATGGAGGGGCGGTATGCTGGAAGAGTTCCAAGCAGGACACCGTTGCTGACTCGACGATGGAAGCGGAGTATATCGCTACTTGCGATGCCGCAAAAGAAGCAGTCTGGATGAAGAAGTTCCTAACAGAACTTAAGGTGGTTCCTACCATTGTTGATCCAATACCGCTGTATTGCGACAACAACGGAGCTATAGCTTTAGCGATGGAACCCAGGTCACATCAGAAGTCCAAACACATCTTAAGGCGGTATCACCTGATCAGGGAGATCATAGATCGACAGGAGATCGTGGTCCGGAGAGTTCCTACAGAGGGGAACACTGCAAATCCATTCACTAAGGCCTTACCTCAGATTCAGTTCGAGAGGCTACTCAAGATGATAGGTCTTCGATACGACAGTACATGGCCCTAGGGCAAGTGGGAGATTGTTAATGTATATGCCCTAGGGGCCATTATTGTATCATACTAGCTTGTATATTACTTAATGGAAGCTTGGGATATTCACAATTATATTAACAGTCTTTCTAAACATGGTAGTATGCTACTTGGTTTATTTCTATCTTAATATGTGTATATATTAGCATATCGAGAATACATATTGATAGAGCCCTTAGGATCTTGCTTGACTACCAGCATTGTGATGGCAGTCACACTAGTGGGGGCTGGGTAGTCTACAAGCACATCCTTTTTCAGGTCCCTAGTCGTAGGATTATCGAGACAGGACATCGATACTCCGGAGTAGACTAGTGTGTACGCTTCTCATCCCAGTTGGGGAGATGGTCTGTCCCACAGCCATCAGTACGTCGTACTGGAGATAGTATACAGGTGCTCGTTGGGTTACGGGTACACCGGACAGGACTCGCAGGGAACTGTTGGTTGGTATTATACCCGTCGTCAGTTAACAGTTCCCAGGTGACATGAGTACAGCATAGTCCGCAGACTTGACACTGCTGCTTCGCCTCGAGTGTGTTCCCACTGTTCTTAGATTGCTACCGCACCACGGCTCAGAGGAGTCGTGCAAACAGGTAGCAGTTGGGTGCAGTCCCGAAGCACTTGGAGGCAGTGGTGGTTAGATAGGATTCGTCTCTCCCGGTATTAGGAGTTGATATCGCGCTGTGTTTGGAGAGCCATTACACAAAGTCCCTGGCCAGGGCAAGCGAGATTTACTAGTAGGATTTCCAGTAGCTTCTCAAGGTGTAATGGGCTTCACTCCGACACGACTTATACCGCTTATAGGGGACTGACGCTTGCCGCCCCCTATGCCCGATATGCGATAGTCATATACGAACATACCGGACTGTACGGAGATTGTCACATCAGGCTCAGTAGGAGTTCGGATGGGTTTCCTCATCGGCCTTCTTATCGACATCTACCTGGGGACCATTACGTACAGCTAGTGCCGCTTGCGGTCTGTGGTTAAACCCACTGCCAGCGTAGAAGTCGAGTCTTTAAAGTCCCACACAGAGAGTTTCCCTGCTTCGGGCGAAACGATATAGAGGTCGTATGGTTTTACGACAGGGTTCGGACACGCACGTGCATTTATGCACGTACGATGTTCGGACAGTTTATACTAGCAGGCTTTGGTTTAAGCCAGATTCTAGTATTGGATTATTGGATTTATACAGTCTCAGTATTTCCGTGTTTTCACGGATGGGAGGGGAATTATCGTAATTTTTCGAGAAGTTTCTAGAAGATTGATGAGTTGGAGGCTTAGGTGGAATTTGCATTAATTAGATTAATGACTCATGGTGTGATTCATTCAAAGGAGTTAATGATGCATTTATTGATTAATGACTCTTGGGATGAATCACACAAGGTGAGTTAATGAAGCATGATGATATTATTATTTGTTATTCATATAATAAATATCTTATGCTTCATATATTCACAATGAGATATTTTTCCAAGAGAATTCTCACTCTCACCTTCTCTGTCCTCAAGCTCTCTCTCTCTTCAAAGAACTAACCCTAACCTCTCATGTGTTGAGATCCAAGGGTTAGCAAGACTAATAGATCCCTAATCCTCTTCAATATCCTCTAAGTTGCTTTGATTAGCACTCATAGCCACTTAGTTACCTCAAGTGTGAGGTTAAAGCTTGGAGAAGTAGCTCTCGGGTGGATCTTCTATTACAACGAGGAGGCCGACAAGGAGGTGGTCTACGAGAACAAGAAGGACTTGATTCATTAGGTATAATCATCTTTCATAGTAGCTAATCACTTCTATGTTGTTGTTAGTTAGGGTTTAGCAAAGATCCGTAAAGTTAGTCGATGTTGGTTTAAACAAAATGATTGTTTTACCTATTCCTCCTCCCCGCATCATGTGGGGTGTCTAACGTCGACTTACACACCCTACTTAGGCTAATTGGTTTTCTTCATTCCCTACCTTTCGGCACCTGCCTATGGTTTGGAAGAAGACTATCCAATAAGCGTAATAGGTGTACTCTCCTAAACCAAGGAGCCATCGCAACCTGAGAGAAGGTGATGATAAAAGACAACTGAATAAACCAATTCAATTTCTCCTGAACCTGAATCCATCCTCGAAGAAGTCCCTTCGAGTTCGTATATAACCATACGATGGATTTATCCAATGGAAGTGGATGTTCGTAGTAATACGAGGTGTTTCTGGAGAAATGCAAAGGGTAGAAGAAGGAGTGGCAATGACTTATGCAACTCAGACAATCCAAAAGCCAGTGTTTTAAGAAAGTTCGGTCAACTTGGTCACTGAGTCATAGTCTAGGGTCGGTCAAAGGTCGCTGCCAAAGAGATAGAGAAAAGAAACACTCTGCATGCACTCTAACCTAGATCAGAATGGTTATCACTTTATCTAATCAGGATACCTCCCACTGTATCGTCAAATTCTCCTCCAAACCTGAAAGAAAAATTAGTCGGGATCACCCGAAGAGTAAACCAACTCATCAGTTGGAATCGGGATCCAACTATCATCGCATGATAACGTGAAGGAATCCACTCACGTTATCATACTCCAGAAGGTATGCGCATGCTTGGCAAGTTTCGGTTTCTTTAGAAACTCCAGATGTGGATTTTTGCCCCATGCTCTTATGACCTTGATGTTGGCTAAAATGTCATAAGTCACATGTCAAGTTCTACCCATCATTATCTTGTTAATTTGAACCCACCCGTACATATCCCTGACGTTGGCCAAATGGCAGAACGACTGTCCCAAACTAACTCATTTATCTATGCAACAGATGAATACCCAGCAGCTACCAAACACTATGCCTTGGCGTTGGTAAAAATACATAGCTTGAATACTACTGAATACCCAACTGAAATGACGGAGGGCTACGGCTGGTTTTTGGCGAAAAACCTTTAACGTAACGAACTTGATATCGCTGAAGGAACCTGATAGCTTTTTACAAAAATATAGTGGCGAAAACCTTTGCTAAAGAGCTCACTCCCGATGAAGGGATTTCGGCTCTTTCCTCGTGAAATGAGGTGCAGGATATTCCAACTGAATACCGCGATGCAAAGCAACAAGTAATCGACTATAGTGAAGTTATTACCCTGACACAAACTTCTGCCCAAGGGGTCACTCCCAGTGAAGGGATCTCGGCCCTTGCCTCGTCGAATGAGGTGCAGGATATTCCAACTGAATACCACTGTGCAAGACAAAAGAAAACGTCCTTGTAATAACACTTTATGAAAATTGTTCCAACAACGTCAAACAGGTTTGTTTTCCTTTGCATTGATCAGAATCAACGCAGTCCCGTCAATTAATCACACCAGAAAAGAACGAAAATAAAATGTACGTATATGCCATCCGCATTCGTCACTGGGTCCCGTCATCACCCATTAGGTTACTTAACTAACGACAGAGCGGGGACTGGACTAGCGCGGGTGTAAAACATATACAACATCTACTAGTATATATACCAATATACAACAATCGCTCCAGGCGTGATAAATGCAACATTACAGAAAAGTAATAAGCATCATAGAACAATACAGAAAATCTGGGATCCCCGGGTTTCACAGAGCCGCTACTGAAACCCGACGTTCCCCTGGTCGTATGGATATCCTGTGCAATGAAACCTAGACCCCTACGAGTGCGGTAAGTTACCCGCCAAAACCTGAAGCGAGGCAGCCCCCTACAGCAAAGTGAATGGACCACCCAGCACTTTACGGAATCCGGTAACTTGGGCACTCCATCTTGGGTCAACCTGTACCCCCTACGAGTGTGAGGAATAGTCTGCCAATTCTAGAGTGAGGCCCCCTGCGTCTCAAAGCCATAAGATGCGAACCCGTTGCCCTCCAGAACCCGGCTATCCGTACACTCCGTTGCGGGGTAAACCTAGTACAGAAATGAAAATATGTACAACGGGTATATCGACCTCAACCCGGTCGTGCCCCAAAAGAATAATATACAAACAGGCAGTGACGGAAGTCCACATGTTGGACGCTCGCCCCGCAATATCAAATGTACAAATAAATCTAAACTGCACTACCATTGCACACAGCTATCCAGCACGACAAATCCGCAACATCACAGCACAACACAGAATATCAGCGCGAATGTCACGTTCGCAAACCCGTCTAAAAGAGCTATAGCAATTAGACACGATTTACCGCTCCAATGACATTCATGGTCACAAATATAATGTAAGCACTGTAAAACTTTAAACGATGTTAGATATTATCGACTCCGAAATAACCCCCTAATAGCCCAAACAACCTGATAAAACCATATCCAAACTGGGCCAAATAAACAATACCACTAAACCAACTCTCCAGAGACCAAAACCACACCCAAAACACAAATCCCATAGCCTTTCCTAAAACCGGCGACGCCGGAAAATTCCACTTGGCGATCGGCCAAATTCTGGCGAGGGAGGTTCATGCTTGGGGTGTGTTCTTGTGTCATCTAGAATAGTCTTCTGCACATGTTTAAATAATTTTTCTGGAACTTTTGAAAAACAACAGAAACTGTCATTCATTGGTATCGTTTGGGTTTTGTTTCGGTTTCGATACTTTAACATTGTCTAAACCAACTAGTTAACGGTTAATAGTTTGGCTCTGATACCATATAAGTCTACGCCAGCGCCCCGGCCGTCAATCCGACGCCAATTGCGGAACAAAAACTTTTGAAACTAGCGCTAACGCAAACTTAAAACCCGGATCGTACCATTCACCGTAAACTAGAAACTGTAAAAGAGTTTGACGAGATTATACCGATCGATCCGTGTCCTTCGGTCTTCAATCTCCACACCAAACTCCCGCTGCTGCGCCGACGAAGTCCGCTCTCCAATAGCTCGTCGAGGTGGCACCACGTCATCGATTCTTTATACGGGCTCCCGCCTCTATACCGAGGCAACTCGGACATCAAGTCTGCTAAAAGAGATGACCAAGATGAAGTAGAGAGAAGTGTGAATACTTTGTCTCAATACACTCTTTGGTTCTCATCACATGAGAGGGTAAGAGTGGAGGTTGAAGAAGATGCTAAGGTTTGGAGAATGTGAGCTCAAGAAACTATCTCAAGGGAGCAAAAACCAAACACCAGAAATGATGTGTGCTGCCCTAATATTTTAGTGATCATATATATGAGGTTTTGTGATGAAATATCAAGGAAAATATCTTACCAAAATATCTCCACAAAGCCCTCATAATATCTCACCCAAAACAAACTCCATTAATTCATCATGAGTCACTACATGACTCATTAGCATGAGTCATTAGTGAACATGCTAGAATTAATGAGTCACCAAAAATGAGTCACACTTTCCAAATCCAATAATCATTTAAACCAAAATGATTAACCCAAAAAGAAATGCATCTTCTAAAGTAATCTCGTAACGGATTACGAGAATACCCCTCACCTGTATATACATACCTGTATCCGTATTCCGACCGAATACGAATACGATGAGACTAAAATATTCCGACTCAATATAATACTTGGATCCGGCTTAAACCAAAGCCCACCAGTATTATCTGTCCGAATCATGACACGTGCACAAGTGCACGTGCATGTTCGAACCCTGTCATAAAACCATACGGCCTCAACAACGTTTCGCCCGAACTTGAGAAACTATCTGTGGGGGACTCTAAAGACTCGTCAATACTCCGGCAGTGGATTTAACCACAAGCACGTCAGCGGCACCAGCTGTGCGTAACGACTGCCCATGTACTGATCGAAAGGGAAGCCGATGAGCGAACTCATCCTGGAACCCTACTGATCCTATCGGTGACAATATTCGTACAGTCCGGTCCGTTCGTCTATGAGCATCGCATATCGGGCCTAGGGGCTGGTAACGTCAGACCCCCCAATAGCGGTATAAGTCGTGTCGAAGGGTAGCCCTGAACACCCTGAGAAACTACTGGAATACCTACCAGTAATTCTCACCTGCCTTGTCTAAGGACTTGGTGTAATGGCTCTCCTAGACACAGCGTGATCTCACTCCCAATACCGGGAGAGACGAATCCCCTGCCGATCCGCTCACTGCCTCTATGTGGCTCGGGACTGTACCCAACTAAAACCTGTTTGCACGACTCCTTTGAGACGTGGTAGGGTAGTAATCTAAACATAGTGGGAACTCACACGAGACAAATGACAACCTCAGGTCGATGAACTAACTTGTACACATGTCACCAGGGAACTGCTATCTGACGCTAAGTATAATACCAACTAGCAGGTTCCCGGCAAGTCCTGTCCGGTGCACTCATAACCCAATGAGCACCTGTATACATCTTAGGTGATCCAACTGACACCAATGGCTTGTGAGACCGACCACCGCCCCTCGTCGGTGTCTCGACTGTATACACTAGTCTACTCCGGAGTATCGATGCCTTGTCTCGAAACTCCCACGACTAGGGACCACTTTTAAAGATGTGCTTATGGACTACCCAACTCTCACGTATATGATCATCATCATACTGTTGGTAGTCAAGCAGGATCCTAAGGGCTCTATCAATGTGTAATAGTGAACAGTAATGTCACCTAAACCTGTACACGACTGATAAAGGCAAACCAGATAGCATACTATCATCTTGAGTAAGACTGTCCTACCGGTATAGGTCCTCCCTCAATCATTGCGATCCAATAATTGACTTTGAGGGCACTACATCCAACAATAGGAAAATTGTTATGGATGATGCAGAAGAAAGAAGAATCTGATAGGAGAAGAGATATGAGGTTGACCAAGATGGAGAGAGATGTTGCTTTCCTTTGCGCACAGGCCGAAGGAAGCAGTTCAAGCAAGGCCAAGAAGAGGACGAAACGGCAGCAGTGGGAGCAATGCTGCAGATAAGTTTGGGGGAAGTTTTGTGTCTTGTATATATGTATCCTTGCATTTCATCTTTCCCTTTTGCATGCTTCCCTTTTGCATGCTTTTACACGTTTCCCTTTTCGTAAAATTTTTCTCTTTCTTTGAATATTTAAATTTCCGCATTACATCATATTTAAATTCTGCATTGCATTTATATTAAAAAAATCACAAAACCTAAAACCCATAAAAAATTTGAAAATTTTTCCAAAAAAAATAAAAACTTTTGCGTCAAGTTAGCTAGTAGGAAAACATAGATACGAAATTTGACGGTATAGATTGACAAGTTAGAAACAACTAAATCCTAGAATTAGAAATAGAAAAACCGAAAACTAACCCTTCTCGAATGTAACTAGAGTGATTATATGTCTTTACATACACAACACGTGTCATGAGTTAAGAAAATTAGACGATAAGCTTGAAATGTCTCCAAAACACAAAAATGAAATATGCACATAGCAGGTAGTCTAAACTATCAAATGGTGCCACAAAAAAAAAGATGCACATAGTAGGTAGTCTAAACTATGAAGGGTGCCAACAATATATATATATATATATATATATATATATATATATATATGCGAATAAGTCTTGGTTGTGCGAACATGAAGCTTTCAGGGTGTTTTCTCACCCGGCTCCCTAAAATCATCTGGTTTGGGAGTCATCAGCCAAATGTTTGTTACGAAGTGACCAAGTCGCTTTAATAAGATTTTAACAAAATAAATGGGAGACTTGAAAGTTTTGATTCGAAATTTTCAAAACAAAGCGACACTATTTTGCACGGACACGAAGATGTATATGATCTTTAGTTAATCTAGAGTGAGAAGTGAAGAATAAGGTTAGACATTTCTAATTTAGGATAATAGAGATTTAAACCTTAGAATTAGAATCGAAAGTTCAAATACGAAACTAGCTTGACGGGATCTTATAGGTGTAATCTGCTGAAAAGCCTCACAAGACAAAACTCATCCTCTAGGGAAACCTAGGGGTTTAACGGCTTATTGCACGCGCTAAGTGCAACCGTGACGCCTACAAAAGTGAGCTAAGACTTTTTCTTTAAAATAATTTTTAGCTCGGGACAAGCAAAAAATAAGTTTGGGGGTATTTTTTCATCATAATTTATTACATTATAATATCGCTCATTCTTAGTTTTGTGTATATAAATAGGTTCTATTTAATCCGTGTGTGTTACATAAGTACAGGAAACGGGTATTAGAGCAATTGACGGACTTTCAAGCTTAAAACGATGCAAAACGGACCTAGTCAAAGTCAATGGTCAATGGCCAAACCCCACAAAATTCAAAGTCCTCAAATTCAAGTTTTCAAGTTTTAGAAATCCCCCTAAAACGCCCACAAGAACACAGAAAAAGAACCAAGGGCCAACTCCACTTTTTGGCCGCCAATTGGCGGCCAAATAGCCGCTGCAGTCCTTGGGATTTTGGGGTTATTTTGATCTTTTTGAAGGCTTCCAGAATCAACCTAGGATTTCCCCTCCAGCCTCTATATATATCCTGGATCAGCAGCCAAAGAAAATAGTTTTTGCTTAGCTTAGAATAGTCATAAGTAGTAGGTAGGATTCTATCTTCTCCTTCTTCATTGAGATTAGCCCCATGGCTCCCCTTCTTGATGAAGGTTGAAGTTTTATATCTTCTTGTAACATTTTATTTTGCTTAATGAAATTGATCTCTTTTATTTATGTCATTTATTTTCTTGTTATTAGTTAGCCTCCTTTCCATTTCATGCTCTTTAATACTGGTCATTAGTTTAGTTAATCCTTATTGTAGGTCACCGTTAGCAAGAGGGTTCCTTCTTCATTGAAGGAAGACTCAAGTGCTAAATGACCACCAGTTTGCTTGTATTAATTTAGTCGCATTTTTCATTCTTGATATTTGATGAACCCCTCTCTCTCTTATTTGCTTCTTATTGGTGAGTAATTTTCTTGTGTTTGTTGGGGTTAAGGAGAGGGTAGTATAAGAAATGACAACATTCCTTTACCTCTCCTTTGTTCAAACTCGATTGAATTGAACCCCAATCAAAGCGGCACAAACTTCCCCTTTTGGGTGCACTATCTCTTGATTATTTTCGCGACCCAAATTCGAGACTGGTTGTGTTCGCTTTTGTTACGACCCGAATTTAGTTCGTGACCAGAACTTAAATCACGCAACGTCCAAAGGTGCAACGTAAATTAAGTAAGCCGAAACCCAGCAATCTAAACCTTTTTAAGAAAATAGAAGAGGTGAAGTCTTGAAATAAAGGTATAATGAATCATGTTTTGTCTTTTAAAATTTTGGGCAGCACCTCCCCCGTATATTTTGATCCAAAACCACATATCCAACAATATATAGGCATCCCCAAGCAGGAGCTAGCTCTTTGCCAAACGGCGGAGTCACAACCACGCAAGACAGAATATAAGTATATGACGCCCAATGGCGAAGATCAACACAAGGAAAATGTAAAGAAAGACACCAAACCCACCAAGCGAACATATAACCCATCACTCAAGTGTCGCAACTACAAATCTTGCTAAGTCTTACTACTTATACAAATACTAGTTTCTGATTGACGGAGTTAACTAGATACAATATGAATAATGATATAATAGTGGCACAATCCCACATGTACCACCTACCAAAACAAATCACCCAAAATCAGCTGTGTGCCAGCGATGTCGCTACTGATCCCAAGCGGCCAAACCTGCAAGAACTGTGGAACAACGGGGGTGAGTTGCCAACTCGTGAGTAGAAAACATCATCAGGTAGAAATCGAAATAAACGACGATTCCTAGGTCAATTATATCATAAAGGTAATACTATAATATCTAGGTTGAAATATATGCATATGTACCAACAACATAATCAATGCCTATGTCATATACCAATAACATCTGAAACATATGTCTATATGCAGGTGGATATCATCCACGTGTCCATCAATGACATAATCAATCATGGAACCTGAGTGTCCAACATCGACACTCGCAACATCATGAAGGATAAGCATGTATGTATGAGGGTATCAACAAACGTGTGCCCATCAACGACACATCAAAATCATGGAACCTGAGTGCCCAACACCGACACTCGAAAACATTATGAAACCCGTGTCCAGTATCGACACGTAAATCCTCATACCTCAGGCACCGCATCCTCAGATCGGCCCTCAAATCTGTAAGTCTCATAGAATCTGAGTGTCCAACATCGACACTCGCAACATCATGAAACCATAGGCTCCGTCTGCGGAATCGGCCCGCGGACTCTGGCATTATGAATCGGCCTATATCCATCTCATAACTACGGTCGGTATCCCCCGGATAACCGCCGAGTCTAAATACTATCACCGGTAGGTACTAATCCCTCTGCTAGGCTCATCGTCTACACCACGAAAATCACCTCTCGCCCCGGGGAACCATACTGGGTCCAACATGTACCCGCAGACGGTGCCTCCCACTCCTCGAATCGGGTTTCATATGCCAATCTCAGAACCGAGAAAACATATGGTGGACGTCTCGAAATATTGTATCAGGAGAAACCGGGTTTTCAAAACAACGCATACTTTCTTGAAATACTATGGTCCTCAAATCCATAAAATTACATGAAATCCATATCTCAATGCGTAAATCCATGAAAAATAATATATGCAACATAAAATAGCAATATGAGCATATTAAGGGAAAACCGCTCTTTTAAATGAATCCGGTTTTAAAATATATCATGTGGTTCCCAATTCTTCCGAAATCAAGTGCAGCATCATATGAGGTGTACATGTAACTATAGCAAGATATGTGTATTTGCATGTAAGCAGGTATGTATGATGCATTTCATAAGCGCAATAGCACAATAATCAACGTCTCAATGTCAAATGACAATACAATACCACTTAGGGGTATATGTAACTATAGCAAGGTATGTGAGTGTACATGTAAGTATGTATGCATGATGTACAACTCTACTGTGTAAGTAACATAGCAATTATCGATGAAGAAGGTGTGTGAGCCGGCAAATCTATGTAAGTGTAACAGACGCATCATCGATAAAGGTGTATGTGTACTAGCACAGGTATATGTAATGCAATAAGAATGACATGAACGTAGCAAAAGGTACAAACGTAGAAAATACTAAAAGGTATACGTATCTACCATATATCCGAATCGGTGAATCTATCAATCGGCATCCAGCCTCACAACATCACGTACGGTAAAAGCTATCATACGGCATCCTCTAATCAAGGGTATGGATCAATTAACAGGTAAAACTCATCGCGTACGGTAATCCATCGTACGGCGGCATTAAACAATTAGGGATTCTATCAACCTATACAACAACGGGGGTACGGATCTAAGTCTCGTACGGCATACCACTTATTATGCACATCATTATCCATATATATATATATATATATATATATATATATATATATATATATATATATACCTATCTCTCAGGTCACGTCCGTATCAATCTCGTATCAGGGGACCGACAAAGGTATCAACAATCTCATATCGACTCGCATCCATATAACGACATATCACACTAAGTCATCATATCACATCGTATACTCGTTCATCACATTAATATCTCGCATCACATTATATAAACGTCATACTTGTTCTCTTTCAATTCGTACCTATCATGATTCAGTTCACATTTCATATTCTCATATGTCAATATGTTCATTAATGTCAACTTCTATCATATTATCGTTTGTAAATCCTATAATCATGTCCGTCGCATATCATTTATCAGGATTTAATAATCAAACGATCTTCCATATCAATGTTTGCGGGGATGATATACGCCATCCACCCGACTTCCCCCGTAGATATAAATCTACTCACCGGCTAAACTCCTTGCTTAGCCGTAGTCAATGCACTTCATCGTTTCGGAATCCACGCGAAGGTACCTACAATCAATACGAAATCGCAAAGCTATTAACATCAAGTTTCGAAATCCAATACGGCACGCGGTACGCTCATAGGTTAGAACCTATAGCCTATGAATGCAAAACCAACCAAACAACCCTCGTCCGTTGACGTATAAACATCCAACGACGGAATCCCAACTCAAATACAAAAACCAAGTTTCAGAAACCGCATAACGCTAAATCAGTAACAAGGGAAAATACCTCCAGATTTTGACTCAGGTAAAATTAGCCAATTCTGCATATAGGTTGCTCTAGATATAGGATAACAATGCCACAGACCAAAAATCACACATTTCCACCACAACTTGGCCGCAAATTGCGGCCAAACCCAATAAATCTGCGGCCTGAACAAGAGGATATGGGCTTGGGTTTCTAGGTTATGTTCCTGGTTGCCTGCACGTCTCTCTGTGTTCGCTAAATATTTTTCAGGTCATCCGGGTCAAAGCAGATCTCAAAATCCTAACACAAATAACACAAAATACGATATCGGCAAATTTCAAAATTTGTATTTTGGGTTTATGTCTCAGGTCATGGCCATGGAATCATTTCTAAAGTCTTGTAAACACTCACTACACCTCAACTTATCATTTAACAGCAACTTATAATTTTTCCAAGACCACATAACCTATTTATAACGATTTCTAACTAAACTAGGATATATAACACAAACTCTAAATTAAGGTGAAAGGATTACCTTAATAGCAACCAAAGAACTTTCTTGAGTTGCCCAAGTTTCCAAAATCCAAACTTGATTGGTTCATAGGGTTTAGAATTGGTTTGTGCAAGTTTTTATTGAAGGGGGCGTTGGGTTTTGAGAAATATTTGGAGATGTGGCATGGAGGTGGTGAGGGAGTGATGGAGATGATGAAGATGAAGGAAATAATGGAGAAGTGAAGAGAATGGGACAGCCAACGCTCTCTCTCTCTCTTAGCCTCACTCTCTCCTACACTCACTCTCTCACAAAACAAATATCTCTTTTGTTTTACTCACAAAATATCTCATGGCGTCAACTTCATATTCCATTCAAACTCAATTCATTTCTTTTTCTTTTCTTTTCCTTTTCATTTCCTTTTCTCATTCTCTATCTCACAAAATACACAAACACACATATGCACACATGCACATGACATGATGCAAAATCATGAAAAAATGTAAAAACACGGATTTTATCCAAAATCCGATAAATATCATTAAAATAAATAAATCATTTTATTCTCTGACAAATTCCCAATATTGGTATACACTTATACCATTTTACGAAAAATCCTTATTCGCAAGTCGAATAGTTTTCGCGAAATATATTATTTTAATATTAAATTTCCAAAAATAATATTTTATATTTTCTGAAATGTTACAATTTTCCCCACTTAAATAAATTCGGTCCCCGAATTTAAATTTAACTCCCCACATAATAAAATATTTAAATAATCAGCTCAAATCAACGGGGCTCTGAAATCATGGAAGATACAGAAATACCACAGAGCATCCTGTGCGCCGGAAAATGAGTACGAAACTCAAAACCGAACTCCTTCAAGCGTCACGCAAATTATCGGATTTGCACGCATATCATCAGAGTTACATTGGAGATACAGATTGTTGGATATATGTATGCCCTAGAGGCCATTATATGATAGTGGATGTATTTATACATGTATATATATATATATATATTCAGTGTACATTCTTGCTCGACATGATAGTATGCTATCTGGTTCTTCTATATCTGACATGTTGATTTGATCATGCTTTTATTCATTCACACATGTTGATAAAATCCTGAGGATATAGACTTGACTACTGTGATTATGATAGAGATCATACTAGTAGGACATCTGTAGTTTATAAGCATATCCTGGAATGTCCCTAGTCGTAGGTGTATCGAGACGGGGCATCGATATACCAGAGTAGACTAGCGTATATGATACTAGACCCATATGATGGGCGATGGATGTTCCCACATTCATCGATGTTTGACATCGAGATCGTATACGGGTGCTCAGTGGTGACTGGGTACACTGGACGGACTCGCCGAGAACTCCTATATGGAATTATATCTATCGTCGGATAGCAGTTCTCAGGTGACACTGGTGCAGGTTAGTCTGTAGACCCGAGATCGTCATAGAGTCTTGTGTGTTCTCCCACTGTACTTTGATTACCACCCTACCACGGCTCTACTGAGTCATGCAAACAGGTGGCCGTTGGGTACAGTCCCGAGACACACGAAGGCGATGAGCGATAGGAGGGGTTTCTTCTCTCCCGGTATTGGGAGTTGATGTTGTGCTGTGCTCGACTGGCTATATCAGTAAGTCCCTGGCCAGGGCTGTTGAGATTTGCTGATAAGTGTTATCAGTAGTTTCTCGATCTGTTATAGACCATTCATCGGCACGACTTATTGAGTTATTGGGGTCGACGTTACCATCCCTAGACTTAATATGCAGCATATCTGACGAAGAGACCAGACTGTACGGTAGTGTTGCCGGTTGGCTCGACGGGAGTTGTAACAGGTTCGCTTGTTTTCTTCTGATCGCTCAATACCCGGGTGGCCGTTACGTTTAGCTGACCGCTTGCGGCTTGTAGTTATTTGATATGATCATTACCTACTGCCGGCGTATTGACGAGTCTTAGAGTCCCACAATGAAGTTTCCTGGCTCAGGCGAAAAGATGTGGTGTGCATACGAGATAAGCGCGGGGACCCGATTAAATACGGATATGTGATATCGTATATTAATCGGGCATTTTCTGTTGGTCGGGTCGTATGTCATATGACCGGTTTGTAAAATCAAGTGTTGATTTAACAAATGACTTTTAGATTAATTCTTTAATCAAACTCTTTTTCTATTTTTGTATGCATGCATGTATGCACATGATGATGTGCATAGATACATACATACATACATAGTATCATGGTTGTTGATACATGTTTGGTGGTAATGCAGGACTTATATTGTAGAATTATCTATTTATTTATCATTTAGAAAAAGAGAAAGGATAATTCACACAAGGTTTATACTTATCATCTTTGACCATGCTTCAACCACCATTTAACCTTGAGTTAATTATCCTTTTGTCTTTAAGCCATTTGATAAAAATCTAGATGATTCTAACCATGGTTGAAGTGAGAAAGGATTAATATAGATTATTCTTTTCTCACTTCAATTATTATTCACTCTCATAACTTTTCTTTTGTGAGAAAGCTTAGCCATCATCTTCTTCTTCCTCTCTTCATAATTTTCTTGAGTGAGGTTGATAAAAAGAAAGAGTTTTGATTATAGAATACAAACCACATCATCATACTACACACATCTAGCCCATTTGTATAGGGTGTTTGCTCTACTTCATTCACATATCGAGTAAAGCAAGGAGCTTTAGGAAAAAGAGCTTCGGGTGGATCGTCGTGGACCTAGAAGATCTCAAGCGAACCTTTTTCCAACCCTCAAGTAGCCAAGGAGTATGGCATAGGGAGCTACAAAGGTTGTACTCTAAAAACCTAGCTTTTTCTACTTGTAATGATGTACATGTAATGAAACCCTAAATTTCTAGTGATGATTCTTTGTATGTTCACTTAGCACCTTAAAAATTTGATTTTGACATATGTGATGCTTCTAAACCCTTCATGAGGTGCTAGGTAAACCTAACATTGGTATCAGAGCCTAGCTAGAGCTTTAGGCGACACTTTAGCGAAGTTAAAACTCCGATCGAACCTAAAATACGGATTTTTAACCCTTCTCTAGACAATTTTTTAAAACTGTGTTTTTCCAGTATTAAAAATACTTAAAAATATCAGCAGGCAAATATAAGAATTACTGTAAAAAACGAAGCAATGAACTTTACATTCCACCGCGGAACCGCGGCCAGAACTTGCTTGGGCCGCGGATCCGCGGCCGTAAAGATGAATCATTGCCTCGTTTTCACAGAGTAATGTTCCTACCTCCTTGTATACTTTTTTGGGTATGTTTAATCTGATTCAAGTGTTGAATGTTCTGGGGATTGTTTTGGATTCGGTGATTCGATCGGAATTTTAATTTTGTGCCTTTTTCGGATAATTTAGAAACTATTAAAAAGTTCGAACGGATATCATTAACTCATTTTTTCCCGGCACGAAAAATTTTCAAGTGTTGAATTTTTTCTCGAGTTTAAATATTTCGGAAATATGTGCAAGTTTTGTGGTGGACCCTCTAGAAGAACACAAACCTTAACTAGATTATGTGACCGTCCGAACTGCCTCTAAACCTTAGGGTTTGGGGCAATACGGCGTGCCACACGTGAGGCGTTGGCTTGACCCTTCTACGGCTGGACCGCTGCTACTGTGACACATTCCTGGTTTTTTGAACTCCGCTCAAGTGTTGAGCTTTAGGAAATTTTTGGTGTTTGATTATTCGATCGAAAAGTTTAATACTGTCTATTTATCTGGAATGTGATACAATATGTGTAATTTATATAGTTAAGCATGAAATGCGAAGTATATGATATTTCGGATTTACGATGTCTAAAGAGAATGTGGATTCCAAATGTTGTAGTTTTACACTTTCTTTTCTGTAACCGTAAGTGTAGTATGTCTCTTATCGCCGGTTTCGTTGCTATACATCAACGACAATCGGGGTACGCATACTTACTTACGTTGATGATATATGATATTATATGTTGCTGAGATATGATGTACAGGATTGTCGCGATTCAATAGCCGGGGGGTTTTATGTGAGATGAGAGTTTTATTTTCATTCATGTAAAATTAAAATATAATGTAATATTCTTTTGTTTGGGGCACTTCCGGGTTGAGGTTGATGTCACCAGTGTTGTATATTATTTACTTTTCCGCATTAGGATAGACCCAAGGAGAGGAGCACAAGTGACCGGGTTCTGGGGTTCAGTGGGAGGCCATCTCGAGGAGTCGAGACCGGGTCTCCTAAACTCTAGGATTGGTAGGGTCGCTTGCCGCTCTCGTAGGGGTCTAATGGTGTGGGCTTGGCTATTCATCGCGACTGTGGAATCCGTATTTTCTATTGTTGGCTAAATACTAAATACGGGCGTCCTAGTATATCCCACATTATATCTGTATTTCTGCTGCCTGTGTTCTGTGATATCTGAGACGAACGATATATTATATATGAGATATATAGTAGACATTGCTTATGTTTTACACCCGCGCTAGTCCCGTCCCGGTATGCCGTTGGTTAAATAACCTAACGGTGTATAACGGAACATTGCGGCGAATGCGGATGGCATAAGCGTACGTTGTATTTTCGTTTCTTTTCTGTGATTGGCTTAAGGACTTAAATGATGGGACTACATTAATATGATTAATGTAAAGAAAATAAACCTAAAAAGATGTTGTAGAATCAGATTTGAAAACCACTCGGCTCTTTATGAAAAAGCTATATTTCAAAACTGCGGAGCTCAAGCCACTCCTTTTGAAAACCATTTGATTCTACAAAGATATCAAGTTCAAAGAGTTAAAGATTTTCTTAAAAATCATCCGCAACCCTCCGTCATTTTAGGAAGTAGAGTACTTAGTATTCGTGCTATGTTTGTTGACTATAGTTAAGGCGTAGTGTACGGTAGCTAAGTGATGTCTTCCTACACTTTATATGATGCAGATTAATTAGAACATTCATGCGACTTTGTTAACCATAGTTAAGGGTCATATGAGTGGGTCTAATTAATTAAGAAATGATGGATAGAACTTGACTGGTACTTATGATTTGTTGACCATAGTTAAGGTCATAGGTACTAGGGGTAAAAACCGCATCGGGAATTTCAAGTGTTGAGATTTGCAATGAGATTGCATACCTTCCATATGATGGTTGGATCCCGATCCCACTGTGGGCAATAGTTGCTCCCAGGAGAGTTTTGCAGTTTACAATTAGCTAACTCATTAGGTGTCTAGAAAGGTGTTAACGGGGCTACGCCTCTGGGAAAATGAGGTTTACTTTAATTAGGTTCGTACGAAAGCATGGGGAACCTCCCTCAAGTACTGACACTGGTCTGGCTGAACGGTTAGCGAAGTTGTAGACTGTAATTAATCCTGGCTAGTTTTCTTTTTAAGGTTTGAAAGAAAAACTTGATTAAAGCAGTGGGAGACATCGATTAAACAAGATAATAACCAATCTGATCTTTGCAAGAGCTTTCGCTGAGTGTATTCTTTTCTCTCTCTTAATGGCAGATACCAATGACTGGACTCAAGCTTCTACTAGATAAAAATAAACTGAATGGGACCAATTATAAAGACTGGCTGAGGAATCTGAAAATTGCCTTGACTTATGATAAAGTATCATATGTCCTCACGGCTTCAGCCCCGCCCACCCCAGGTCCAAAATCCTCAGTTGCGGATATTGAAGTCCGCAAGACATGGGACGCTGACTGTGCCACGGCCAAATGCCTCGTGCTTGCATTGATGGACAACACACATCAAAAGCAGCACGAGAATATGGACATTCAAGCCATATTCATCCATACAAAGGAGTTGTATGGAGAGCAATCTCGCGTATTACGATACGAAGCATCAAAGAAATTGTTTCAGATGCGAATGGCCCCTGGCACACCAGTAGGAGACCATGTTCTGAAGATGATAGATCTCATAGAAGAGCTTGAGGACCTTGGATGGACGATGGACAATGAACAATATACGGATATTATTCTGCAGTCCCTCCCCTCCACATTTGCTCAATTCATAGTTAACTTCAACATGCACAACATGGAGAGGGAACTACCTGAACTCCTTAATATGTTAAGGAGTGCAGAGAGCACACTGAAATCAGTGAAAACTCCCGTTTTGAGTGTTGGGCAATCTTCTTCTTCTCGCCCAAAGGCTAAGGCCAAGGGAAAGCTCAAGAAGAAGCCCACCAAGCCTAGGGGTGGAGTTAAAAAGGTTAAGGGGAAGGACAAGTCCAAAGTTGGAGAATCGGGGAAAGGGGAATGTTTTCATTGCCACAAAACAGGACATTGGAAGCGCAACTGTACGGAGTACTTAAATCTCAAGAAGAAGCATAGGGATGCTTCCGCTTCAGGTGTGTTTGTGACAGAAAACTGTTTTTCAATAAACTCTGCTTCCTGGATATTAGATACCGGTTCAGGTTCTCACATTTGCAATTCTATGCAGGGGCTGAGAAATAGCAAGGTTTTGTAGACAGGTGACCATACTCTCCGTGTTGGAAATGGTTCCAATGTACATACAGTTGCAGTGGGAGAGTATCACTTGGGGTTGCCATCTGGGTGTATATTGGTTTTGAACCCATGTTATTTTGTACCAAGTATGCTTTGTAATATAATATCTGTTTCTTTGTTAGACAATGAAGGATATAATTTTGTATTGCAGAACAATGTTATGAACATTCACCTGAATCAAATGTTGGTTGGGTATGGTACACTTAATAACGGGATATAGGTCCTAAATCAACACACAGTTTTCAGCATACAACACACTAATAAAAGAAAACTTTCAAAAATAAATGAAGCTTTTCTTTGGCACTGTAGACTTGGTCATATTAACGAAATAAGACTAAACAAGTTACACAAAGATGGATATTTAAACCCTTTTGAATATAAATCTTATGCGACTTGCCAGTCTTGTATCAAGGGTAAAATGACCAAAACTCCGTTTACCGGACACGGAGAAAGAGCTACCCAGCTCCTGGGACTCATACATAGTGATGTATGTGGGCCAATGTCTACACAAGCTAGAGGCGGTTTTTCTTACTTCATTACTTTCACTGACGATTTCTCAAGATTCGGACATGTATTTTTATTAAAGCACAAATCCGAAGCTTTCGAGAAATTCACTGAATATAAACTCGAAGTAGAAAAACAAACCGGCTTGAGTATCAAAATGCTTCGATCAGATCGAGATGGGGAGTACCTCAGTACAGAATTTGCAAACTTCCTAAAAGAGAATGGGATTCTCTCTCAGCTCACTCCTCCTTACACACCACCGCACAACGGTGTGTCTGAACGACGGAACCGGACCCTATTAGATATGGTACGTTCCATGATGAGTGATGCTGAGTTACCTGTCTCATTTTGGGGGCATGCATTGGAGACTGCAGCGTTTCTACTGAATAGGGTTCCAACCAAAACCGTGTCTACCACGCCATATGAGATATGGCATGGGAAGAGACCATCTCTTAAGAGAATTAAGATTTGGGGTTGCCCAGCCTATGTTAAAAAGCAGAATCCGGACAAACTCGAGACACGGTCAGTCATGTGTAACTTTGTGGGATATCCAAGGAACTCTTATGGATATCTATTCTACCACAAGGAGGAACAAAAGGTGTTTGTTTCTCAGTATGCCACATTCTTAGAAAAAGAATTTTTCACAGATAAAGATGATGGCAATGTGGTGGATCTAGAAGAGGTTCTAGAGACACAAACTACAAATGACGACTTGGTTGAACCGGCCGTTGCAATAGAAACTGAAGAACCACGGCCACTCCGTAGGTCTGGTAGGACTTCTCGCCCACCGGAAAGGTATTACGGTTCCCTCATTGATGGTGACAGAGAAGACTGCATCATGGAGGATGATGATCCTACCAGTTTTCAGCAAGCTATCACGAGTGGAGACTCTGTAAAGTGGCTGGATGCCATGAGATCCGAAATGGAGTCTACGTACACCAACAAAGTATGGACTTTGGACGTTGTACCCCCTGGGGTAAAACCTGTGGGGTGCAAATGGATCTTTAAAAGAAAGATTGGTGTAGATGGGCGGGTAGAGACCTATAAGGCAAGACTTGTGGCGAAGGGATTGTTAGTTATATGTATGCCCTAGAGGCCATTACTGTACATTGGATGTATATTGTAGTGGATGCTGGGACATATATAGGTAGGACTTTCTTGCTCGACATGATAGTACGCTATCTGGTTGCTCTTTATCTTAACATGTATACTTTCTATCTCTCTGATTACATGTTGATAAAGCCCTTAGGATGTGTACTGGACTTCCAGGACTATGATGAAGATCATACTAGTGGGGCCTGGGTAGTCAATGAGTACATCCTTCATTGTTCCTAGTCGTGGGAATATCGAGACGGGGCATCGATATTCCAGAGTAGACTAGCGTATATCTTCTCGACCCATGTGATGGGCGATGGATGATCCCATATCCATTGGTGTTTGACATCAGAGATGGTAAGCGGGTGCTCAGTGGAGACTGGGTACACTGAACGGACTCGCCGAGAACTCCCAGATGGTATTATACCTCACGTCAGATGGCAGTTCTCTGGTGACACTGGTACAGCTTAGTCTGTTGACCCGAGATCGTCATAGAGTCTTGTGTGTCTCCTACTGTGCTTTGATTTCCACCCTACCACGGCTCTACTGAGTCATGCAAACAGGTGGTTTTTGGGTACAGTCCCGATTCACATGGAGGCAATGAGCGATAGGAGGGGATTCGTCTCTCCCGGTATTGGGGGTGGATGTTGCGCTATGCTCGACTGGCCATAACAGGAAATCCCTGGCCAGGGTTGCAGTGATATACTGGTAAGAGTTATCAGTAGTTTCACGAATGTTATGGACCTTACGTCGGCATGACTTATCAAGCTACTGGGGTCTGACGTTTACCACCCCTAGGCGAGATATGCGACATATCAGACGAACAGACCGGACTATACGGTAAGTGTTACTGGTTGGATTCACAGGAGTGTGAGCGGGCTTGCTCATCGATCTTCTGATCGCTCAATACCCGGGTGGCCATTAAGTTTAGCAGACCGCTTGCGGCTTGTGGGTGTTTAATATGATCATCACCTGCTGCCGGCGTATTGACGAGTCTTTAGAGTCCTACACAGAGGTTTCCTGGCTCAAGCAAAACGAAATAGGAGCGCATATGAAATATGTGCGGGACCGAGAATAATGCGTGTATATGATACCGTATTCTATTCTCGCGATTAATGTATCGATTAGTTGTATGCGATATAACCTAGTTATCGAATCGAGAATTGATTCGATAAGACGATACATTGGATATTAGTCGGTTATATGCGATATGACCGGATCGTTAAATCAAGTATTGATTTAATGATTTGATGCATAATTATATATTTGATATATTACTTTGCATTAACTAATATTAGTTCACTTTAAATGGATTTTCTCACTTGAATTGCACATTGTATATATGATATATTTTTGTGCACTTGTTTGTATCATGTTTGATGATACATACTCACTTAGGTTTGTGTAAAGAATTAAACCATGGTTATATGAGTGGTTAGGGTTTTGTTTATTTACTTATTCATTTATTTATTTATTATTCTTTTTGAAATGATAAAGAAAAGAATGGTGGCTTATTTTGTTTGTTTGTTGAAGCTTCATGAAGCTTTGAACAAGTCCATCATTCTTATCTCATGCTTAACCCTAACCAATCAAACTAACCATAGTCTATTCTCTACACCTAACCAAGGTTGGATTATGATAAGAATGAGTTGGATTTTCTTTTTTGAAGATAATCCTTTTTATTTCTATCAAATTCTTTCTTCTTCTTCTTCTTCTTCTTCTTCTTCAAGAAGAAAAAGCTTGATAGCTTCAATGGCAACTTGTGAAAATGAGTGAGAAATCCAATTCCAAAGTGAACCCACCTCCTATTTCTTCATCCTCTACCTCTTGCCAAGTAGTATAGGGTGTTTTCTTCACAAGTTTCATGACTTGGTGAAGTGGGAGCTTGATCTTGTGATGCCTCGACGTAGATCATCTTCGGCATCGAAGTCGACGACCTAGCCCGCCCATTTCTCCGATGAAGCCGATGCTAGAGTCCGGGATCCGATATGGACAGCGAGGGGACGTCATCATGGAGCCTAGGAGGTGGAGGACCGGATCTACAAAGGTTGTAGCTTCTTTCCTTTAAGTTAAAGTTGTTTACTTGTATCGCATCACCTATACATCTAGTTAACGATCCGTATTAGGGTTTCTCGGCACTTGTAAAATTTTAATTGGCCATGTTTGATCACTTGTGAGACTTCATTTGTGTGCCTAGGAACCCTACAGTGGTATCAGAGCCTAGCTAGAGCCTTAGGCGATGCGTGGACGGAGTTTGAAGTCCGATCGAACCGAAACCCTAAATCCAAAATGCTCTCTGGACTTTTTTCAAAAACTGGGTTTTTTCCAGATTAAAAATATGCAGAAAAATCAGCAGGTGATTGTAAGAGTTACGGTGAAATTCGATAGCCCAATTCCATCAAACCGCCGCTGTTCCGCGGCACGAGCATGGCTCGTGCGGCTGTTCCGCGGCCGTACGGCCTCCTTGTTCAATAAATTTTACACAGTAACTCCTATTTTGTAGTGCTGGTTTTCCTGGAAATTTTTAATCTGAACTCAAGAGTTGAGTTTTCTGGGTTGTATTGGGGACTCGGTGTTTCGATCGGATTGTCTAATTTTGTCTGTGTGTTTTCCGGATATTTTTGAATATGTTAAAAAGTTCGACCGGATATAAATACCCACTTTTTCCCCTGCCGGGAAATTTCCAATTGTTGGACTTTTCCGTAGTTTAACGACGTTCTAAGTAGTGCAAGTAACGCGATGGTTCCTCTAGAAGACAACAAACCTTAACTCGATTATGTGACCGTCTTGAACTACCCTTTGAAACTTAGGGTTTGGGGCAGTACGGCGTGCCACATGTGAGGCGTTGGCTTGACCCTTCTACGGCTGGACCGTTGGTACTGAGGCATGAACTGAATGTTTTTAGACTTATTTCATGTGTTGAGCTGTATCGGGAAAACTTGGGTGTTCGATTGTTCGATCGGAAAGTTTAACATTTTCTATTTATCCGGAATGTGATACAATACTTGGAATTCGTAAATAGTTATGAGATAACTGATTGAATGTTATAAACATAGCAGTTTAGTCTCACTTGATCGGTTGCCACGGAATTTTGATGAGATCAAAAGTCCGTCGCAATCACGTAGCGTACGCAGATACTCGCCGGGTAAACTTAATAGACAGCCTCACCCCATAGCCCCGACCAAGTGACTGCAGGAGAACCCCATCGCCGAAAGCATCCGTCCGGGTGCTCGCGGCAGCGGTGTTCCGCCTTGGTGCACTTCGTCGACGGTATCGGGGGTGCGGCCGCCTACAAAAGTTTGCGACGAGCATTCGATCAGTTTTTCGGGAATCCTGTTGAATTGCCCGACATGATATTTAAAAGTGTTTTCGATAATGAGACTAAAATGCGGGATTTATAATTGTTAGGCATGCGATGTTTAAGTATTTCATTTGATTAGGCATGCGATGTCTAAAAAGGTTGCGGATTCCAACTGTTGTAGTTTTACACTTTCTTTTCTGTGACCGTAAGTGTAATATGTGATATCGCCGGTTTCGTTGCTATATGTCAACGACAATTGGGATGGGCATATTTTCTTACGTTGATGACATGTGATGTTATGTGTTGCTGGATATGTTATATTGGATTGTCGTGTTCGAATAGCCGGGGGTTTTTATGTGAGATGAGTGTTTTTCATTTTCATTCATGTAAAAACTTGTATGTAATATTCTTTTATTGGGGCACTTCCAGGTTGCAGAAGATGTCACCCATTGTATATTGTTTACTTTTCCGCATTAGGATAGACCCAAGGAGGGGAGCACAAGTAACCGGTTTCTAGGGTCCAGTGGGAGACCATCTCGAGGAGTCGAGTTCGGGTCTCCTAACCCTAGAATTGGTAGGGTTGCTTGCCGCTCTCATAGGGGTCTAGGGGTGTGGGATTGGCTATTCACCGCGACCGTGGAATCCGTGTTTTATACTGGCTCGTATTAAAAACATGGACGTCCTAGTATATCCAATATTTCATATGATATTTTCTGATGCGTTATCTGTGATGTGATCATGTGATGTTCTGTGATAGATATAATATATAGTATATATGATATATTATATAGACGTTACTTATGTTTTACACCCGCGCTAGCCCTGCCCCGCTCTGCCGTTAGTTACCTAACCTAACGGTGCAGACGGGACATCGAGGCGAATGCGGATGGCATAAGCGTACGTTGTAAGTCGATGTAGTACACCCCAGTACTTATGGGGAGGCGGAATTTACAAAAACTTATCAAGTTTAAACAACAAACATCGACTAACCGCATGAATCGAAGCTAAACCCTAAAAACCGTATTTTATGAGTTTCTTTACATAAGTGATTAGGGATTATACCTAATGAACCGGTCCTTCTTCTTTATGTCCTCCTTGGTTCTCCTCGGCCTTCTCTAGGTAGTAGACGATCCACCCGAGAGCGAAACTCCAAGCTAAACCTCTAACTTGAGGTAACTAATCAACTTTGATTGCTAATCAAAGATGATAGGATGATAAAGAGTGAAGGTTATGGATTGTTTAGTCTAACTAATCCTTTGATCTCAACACATGAGGATTAAGGATTAGGGTTAGAAGATGAGAGCTTGAGGAGAGAGAATGTGAGATATGATAATGAGAGAAGAGAGAGAGTGTATCATAATATTATGAAGCATTCTTATTTTCAATAAATCAATAAAGGAAATGAATAAGCATGCTTCACAAAATATCTTGTGATGATTCATTAACATGAGTCATTAAGCAATAAATGAGCATTAATGAAGTGAATGAATCACCACTATGACTCACTCTCTTTCCAAAACAAACCTCCTTAGTCACATCTTCTAGAAGCTTCTCGAGTAATTACGAGAACGCCCCTCCGATCCGTAAAAATACGGAAAAACTTTAGACTGTAAAAATCCAATAACCGGATACCAGTAACTGGCTTAAACCAAAGCCGACTGGTAAAATCTGTCCGAAAGTCGTACGCGCGTAAACGCACGTATGCGTCCGAACCCTTTGTCGCAAAACCATGCAACCTCTATATCGTTTCGCCTGGAGTAGGAAACTCTCTGTGTGGGACTCTAGAGACTCGACTACTACGCTGGCAGTGGGTTTAACCACAGACCGCAAGCGGCACTAGCTGTACGTAACGGTCCCCAGGTAGTTGTCGATAAGAAGGCCGATGAGTAAACCCATCCGAACTCCTACTGAGTCTGATGTGACAATCTCCATACAGTCCGGTCCGTTCGTCCATGACTATCGCATATCGGGCCTAGGGGGGCGGCAAGCGTCAGTCCCCTAATAGCGGTATAAGTCGTGTCGGAGTGAAGCCCATTACACCCTGAGAAACTGCTGGAACCTACCAGCAAATCTCGCTTGCCCTGGCCAGGGACTTTGCGTAATGGCTCTCTGACACAGCACGATATCTACTCCCAATACCGGGAGGGACGAATCCTGTCTAACCGCCACTGCCTCCAAGTGCTCGGGACTGCACCCAACTGCTACCTGTTTGCACGACTCCTTTGAGCCGTGGTAGGGTAGCAATCTAAGAACAGTGGGACACACTCGAGGCGAAGTAGCAGTGTCAAGTCTGCGGACTACGCTGTACTCATGTCACCTGGGAACTGTTCACTGACGACTGGTATCAAACCAACCAACAGTTCCCTGTGAGTCCTGTCCGGTGTACCCGTAACCTAACGAGCACCTGTATACTATCTCCAGTACAACGTACTGACGGCTGTGGGACAGACCATCTCCCCAACTGGGATGAGAAGCGTACACACTAGTCTACTCCGGAGTATCGATGCTCTGTCTCGATAATCCAACGACCAGGGACCTGAATAAGGATGTGCTTGTAGACTACCCAGCCCCCACTAGTGTGACTGCCATCACAACGCTGGTAGACAAGCAAGATCCTAAGAGCTCTATCAATACGTACACTCACATATTAAGATAGAAAAACCAAGTAGCATACTACCATGTTTAGCAAGACTGTTATATACATGTGAATATCCCAAGCTTCCATTAAGTAATATACAAGCTAGTATGATACAGTAATGGCCTTCTAGGGCATAAACACTAACAATCTCCCACTTGCACTAGGGCCATGTACTGGCATATCGCAGACCAATGATCTCGAGCAGCCTCTCGAACTGAATCTGAGGAAGGGCCTTTGTGAATGGATCAGCAATGTTCTCTTCTGAAGCAACTCTCCGAACCTCGATCTCCTGACGATCAATGATCTCCCTGATCAGGTGATACCGCCTCAAGATGTGTCTGGACTTCTGATGGGACCTTGGTTCCTTCGCTAAAGCTATAGCTCCGTTGTTGTCGCAATATAGAGGTATTGGATCAACTATGGTAGGAACCACCTGAAGTTCTGTTAGGAACTTCTTCATCCAGACTGCTTCTTTTGCGGCATCGCAAGCAGCTATATACTCCGCTTCCATCGTCGAGTCAGCAACGGTGTCCTGCTTGGAGCTCTTCCAGCACACCGCCCCTCCATTGAGGGTAAAGACATAACCCGACATGGACTTGGAATCGTCCTTATCACTCTGGAAGCCGGAATCAGCAAAGGCCTCCAACCTGAGGTCTTTTCCGCCGTAAACCAAGAACATCTCCTTAGTCCTCCTCAGGTACTTGAGAATGTTCTTTACTGCTATCCAGTGCTTCTCCCCTGGGTCTGACTGATACCGGCTTACCACGCTTAGTGCGTAAGCTACATCTGGTCTGGTACACAACATCGCATACATTATAGAGCCTACCGCAGAAGCGTAGGGTATAATAGACATGCGTTCCCTTTCCAAATCAGTCTTGGGAGACATCTCTTTGGAGAGGGTGATTCCGTGACAAGCCGGTAGATTACCGCGCTTTGAATCTTCCATACTGAATCTTTTCAGTACAGTGTCGATATACCTGGACTGCGAAAGTCCCAACATCCTCTTGGATCTATCACGATAGATCCGGATCCCCAGAATGTAAGAGGCATCACCCAGGTCTTTCATGGAGAACCTGTGTGACAAGAATCCTTTGACAGATTGTAGCATAGGAATGTCATTTCCTATCAATAGAATGTCATCCACGTACAAGACGAGGAATACGACACTTCTGGCCACAACTTTACTATATATGCACGGTTCATCTGGATTTTTGATAAAGTCATATTCTTTGACTGTCTCATCAAAACAGATGTTCCAACTCCGCGATGCCTGCTTTAGTCCATAAATAGACTTAAGCAGCTTGCATACTTTCCCGCTGCTCCCACTCTGATTGAAACCCTCTGGCTGATCCATATAGACGCTCTCTTCTAAATTTCCATTCAGAAAAGCCGTCTTTACGTCCATCTGCCAGATTTCATAATCATGGAAGGCAGCAATAGCAAGAAGGACCCGAATGGATTTGAGCATAGCCACTGGAGAAAAAGTTTCGTCATAGTCCAAACCAGGTCTTTGACGAAAACCCTTTGCAACAAGTCTAGCCTTATAGGTTTCCACCTGTCCATCTACACCAATCTTTTTCTTGAAGATCCATTTGCATCCTATGGGTTTTACCCCATCTGGAGCAAAGTCCAAAGTCCATACTTTGTTGGTGTACATGGACTCCATCTCGGTCCGCATTGCATCTAGCCATCGTACCGAGTCGCCGCTCTGGATGGCCTGCCTGAAGTCAGTAGGTTCATCATCATCTATGATGCAATCCTCTCTATCCCCATCTATGAGAAAACCGTAGTATCTCTCAGGCGGACGAGACGGCCTACTACTCCTGCGGAGGGGTGCGGGAATGTTCTGTTCTTCTTGAACCTCTGGTTCTACCAAACTTTCAGTAGCAGTTTGTGGTTCTGGAATTTCTTCCAGTTCTATTTCGCTCCCATTCTTCTGATTTTCTAAAAATTCAGTTTCTAAGAAGTGGGCATGACGAGAAACAAAAACCTTTTGTTCCTCTGCGTAATAGAAATAATATCCCTTGGAGTTCTTTGGATATCCCACAAGCTTACACAGTACTGAGCGTGCCTCGAGCTTGTCCACATGCTGTTTTTTTACAAAAGCTGGACACCCCCATGTCCTAAAATGTTTTAGACAGGGTTTCTTCCCACTCCACATCTGATATGGTGTGGTAGGCACAGTCTTGGTTGGAACCTGGTTCAAAAGATATGCTGCTGATTCTAGCGCATAACCCCAGAAAGATCGCGGTAACTCAGCATTACTCATCATGGATCGTACCATATCCAATAGGGTTCGATTCCGTCTCTCCGATACACCGTTGTGCTGTGGAGTGTATGGAGGAGTAAGCTGAGAGAGAATTCCTTTCTCTTTTAGGTAACCTAGGAACTCGGCACTTAAGTATTCTCCACCTCGATCAGATCTCAGTGTCTTAATACTTTTGCCTGTTTGGTTTTCCGCTTCACTCTTGAATTCCAGGAATTTCTCAAAGGCTTCTGATTTATGCTTCATTAAGAAAACATATCCATACCTAGAGAAATCATCTGTAAAAGTAATGAAGTAGGAATAACCACCTCTCGCATGTGTAGACATTGGACCACATACATCACTGTGTATGAGTCCTAAGAGCTCGCTCGCTCTTACTCCTTGTCCAGTGAATGGAGTCTTTGTCATCTTTCCTTTGAGACAAGATTGACAAGTGTCATAAGTTTGATATTCGAACGTGTCCAAATATCCTTCTCTATGCAACTTAGTCAACCTTCTCTCATTGATGTGACCCAGTCTACAATGCCATAAGAAAGCTTTATTTAAATCTGGAGACTTTCTTTTTAGTGTGTTCTGGACATTGAAAATTTGGAGTTGGTTTAACACATATATGCCGTTATTTAGAGTACCGGACCCAATCAAACCATGATTAAGGTGGATGTTGACAACATCTCTTACAAACGTGAAATCATAACCTTTATTTGATAACAAGGAAACTGATATGATATTACACGTTAAGCTGGGTACAAAATAACAGTTATGTAAAACCAAAATGTGTCCACTTGTCAATCCTAGGTGATAATCCCCGACGGACGCAGCTCCCACGCTAGCTCCGTTAGCAACCCTGAGGATCATATCACCTTCCTCCAGCACTCTACGGTTTCTCAGTGCCTGCAATGAATTGCAAATATGAGATCCTGACCCGGTATCCAATACCCAGGAAGTAGAGTTGATCGACAGACAATTCTCAATTACAAACACACCTGAAGTCGAAGCCACAGCTTGCTTCGGTTCCTGGTTCTTGGCGTTCCACGCCTTGCAATCCTTCTTCCAGTGCCCTTTCCTGTGACAATGGAAGCACTCATCCAGGCCAACTACCGGTGCTGCAATCTTTTTCTTTCCCTTCTTTCCCACCTTACTAACACCTCCTCTAGGTCTGGGTGCGGCCTTCTTCTTCCTTCCTTTGGCCCTAGCCTTGGACCCGGAAGAAGATGAACCGCCAACAAACATAGCGGGTGTTTCCCTTGCCTTCTGCAAGGTGCCCTCTGCACTCCTTAACATGTTCAGGAGTTCCGCAAGTTCAACTTCCTTTCCTTGAAGATTGAAGTTGAGGATAAACTGGGCGTAGGTGGGAGGAAGGGACTGGAGAACAAGGTCTGTATAGAGCTCATTATCCAAAGTCGTCCCAAGGTCTGCGAGCTCTTCTATATAGCCAATCATCTGTAGGACATGTTCACCTACCGATGACCCGACAGCCAACCTCGCTCGAAACAATTTCTTTGAGGTCTCGTATCTTGCTATACGAGATTGCTCTCCATAAAGTTCCTTTGTATGGAGAAATATGCCATCTAAGGACATATCCTCGTGCCTCCTCTGATGTTCATTATTCATCGAGGCAAGCACGATGCACTTGGCTCTCGCGCAATCTAAATCCCAGGTTTTGCGGATTTCCTTATCCGCATTGCTGGATTTGGGACCAGGGACAGCAGGTGCCGTAGCGGTGAGGACGTACCCCAGTTTGTCATAGGTCAAAGCCATCTTGACATTCCGCAGCCAATCTTTATAGTTTGGCCCTGTCAGTATATTTTTCTCTAAAAGTAACTTAAGTCCAGTCATTTTCAGGGTCGCTGCAATTAGGAGAGAGAGAAGAAAACTCTTTAGCATGATGCTCTTGCAAGTTTAGAGTGGTTTTTAGTTTATCTAAACTGGATGGCTCCCACTGTTTCTCGAATCCTTCCTCAAACCATAAAAGAAGAATTAGCCAAGACTATTCTCACCATACAATACTTGCTTAACCGTTCAGCCAGGCCGGTGTCGATACTTCGAGGGAGGTTTTCCAACGCTTTCGCGAAGTTCCTTAATTAAATAACCTCTTTTCTCTGGGGGCGTAACCCCGCTGACACTTTTCTGGACACCTACTAGGTTTATAGCATTGATCGTTAAGCGACGAATATCCTGATAAGTAGCATATACTCACAGTAGGATCGGGATCCAAATATCATCGTCTGATAATGTTGTAGGAATGCTACCAACATTCATCAAACTCAAAATGGTATGCATCTCTTTGCAAATTTCAGTTTCTTTAGAAATTCCCGATATAAGTTTTTGCCCCATGCTCTTATGACCTTGACTAAGGGCCAACAAATCATAAGTCACATGTCAAGTTCTGCCCATCATTATCCTGTTGATTTGAACCCATCCGTATACTCTTGACTAAGGGCCAACAAAGTAATACGACTGTCCCAAACCAACTCATCTATCTATGCAACAAATGAATACCCCAGCAGCTACCAATCACTATGTCTTGACTAAGGGCCAGACAAACATAGCTTGAATACTACTGACCATTCATAAGAAATGACGGAGGGCTACGACTGGTTTTGGCGAAACCGTGAACGTAGTGAACTTGATATAACCGAAGGAACCTGATAGCTTTTAAAAGGAGTGGTTAAATCTCCGCATTTAAAAATATCTGTTTTAAAAATAACCGAGTGGTTTCTTTTAAATTGTTCCAACGATTTAAACTTTGGTTTGTTTTACTTTGCATTATAGATAATGCGTCCCATCATTAACCTATCATTGCAGAAAACAACGAAAATATAACGTCCTCTTATGCCATCCGCATTCGCCACGGGGTCCCGTCATCACCCGTTAGGTTACTTAACTAACGACAGAGCGGGGGCTGGGCTAGCGCGGGTGTAAAACATAAGTGACGTCTAAATAGCTATAATAAATATAGATATTTTACATTCGTCTGACGCAATGATATTCATTCCAGAACACAGATAAACAATATTGGATTTACAAGCAATCTGTATTTCTTTTGAGCCTGCAAGAAAAGACAGATTACACAGTTGTGATGAATAGCCGTTTACCCCACCCTCGACCCCTACGGGTACGGCAAACTACCCACCCGGCAGTCTGTGTACCCCACCTTGGGTCAGTCCTAGGAGCAAAAACAGTAAAATGAAATAATACAACGGTGGCTACGACCGCAACCTGGAAGTGCCCCGCAAAAATAATATTACAACAAATTACATTTACAACAAATGAATTAAACCATAACCCTTTGCTAACCCCGGCTATACACCACAACAGTCCAATACAGTTTATATGCACAAACAGATATAACCATTTCAGAAATGTGCAACCCCCTGCCAACCGACATACTAGCAGTTGGGGGAGGTTTACGAACACATTAAACAATCACAGATATAATCCAATACGCAAATACTGTATTTTTCGATCGAATAAACAACTTCAAAATTGCTCCAAAATCTGCTCTGTTAAACAGTAACCTGAGCAATAATTAAATATTCCAGAAAACCCCAAATCTCACAGGGGACCCACACAAGAAAGACGAGTCCATGACTCGGCCAAAGCGCCGCGGATGCGCGGCAGATCCCACCGATCCGCCGCGCTTCCGCGGCCGAGTTGCCGATTCATGGGCTCGAATTTCTTGGGTGTTCTACTGGACCCCTTTCTAGCTCTCTGAACACTCCAGAAAAATTTTAGGACTTCATTTTCACTTCGACAGAAACTTAACAGAACTAGGGTTTTCCGGGTTCGTTTTTTCGTTCGAAATTCGTACAAATTTGCGATTAAGTTATTTAGTGTTTAGCGAGGCTCTGATACCACTGTAAGTCGATGTAGTACACCCCAGTACTTATGGGGAGGCGGAATTTACAAAAACTTATCAAGTTTAAACAACAAACATCGACTAACCGCATGAATCGAAGCTAAACCCTAAAAACCGTATTTTATGAGTTTCTTTACATAAGTGATTAGGGATTATACCTAATGAACCGGTCCTTCTTCTTTATGTCCTCCTTGGTTCTCCTCGGCCTTCTCTAGGTAGTAGACGATCCACCCGAGAGCGAAACTCCAAGCTAAACCTCTAACTTGAGGTAACTAATCAACTTTGATTGCTAATCAAAGATGATAGGATGATAAAGAGTGAAGGTTATGGATTGTTTAGTCTAACTAATCCTTTGATCTCAACACATGAGGATTAAGGATTAGGGTTAGAAGATGAGAGCTTGAGGAGAGAGAATGTGAGATATGATAATGAGAGAAGAGAGAGAGTGTATCATAATATTATGAAGCATTCTTATTTTCAATAAATCAATAAAGGAAATGAATAAGCATGCTTCACAAAATATCTTGTGATGATTCATTAACATGAGTCATTAAGCAATAAATGAGCATTAATGAAGTGAATGAATCACCACTATGACTCACTCTCTTTCCAAAACAAACCTCCTTAGTCACATCTTCTAGAAGCTTCTCGAGTAATTACGAGAACGCCCCTCCGATCCGTAAAAATACGGAAAAACTTTAGACTGTAAAAATCCAATAACCGGATACCAGTAACTGGCTTAAACCAAAGCCGACTGGTAAAATCTGTCCGAAAGTCGTACGCGCGTAAACGCACGTATGCGTCCGAACCCTTTGTCGCAAAACCATGCAACCTCTATATCGTTTCGCCTGGAGTAGGAAACTCTCTGTGTGGGACTCTAGAGACTCGACTACTACGCTGGCAGTGGGTTTAACCACAGACCGCAAGCGGCACTAGCTGTACGTAACGGTCCCCAGGTAGTTGTCGATAAGAAGGCCGATGAGTAAACCCATCCGAACTCCTACTGAGTCTGATGTGACAATCTCCATACAGTCCGGTCCGTTCGTCCATGACTATCGCATATCGGGCCTAGGGGGGCGGCAAGCGTCAGTCCCCTAATAGCGGTATAAGTCGTGTCGGAGTGAAGCCCATTACACCCTGAGAAACTGCTGGAACCTACCAGCAAATCTCGCTTGCCCTGGCCAGGGACTTTGCGTAATGGCTCTCTGACACAGCACGATATCTACTCCCAATACCGGGAGGGACGAATCCTGTCTAACCGCCACTGCCTCCAAGTGCTCGGGACTGCACCCAACTGCTACCTGTTTGCACGACTCCTTTGAGCCGTGGTAGGGTAGCAATCTAAGAACAGTGGGACACACTCGAGGCGAAGTAGCAGTGTCAAGTCTGCGGACTACGCTGTACTCATGTCACCTGGGAACTGTTCACTGACGACTGGTATCAAACCAACCAACAGTTCCCTGTGAGTCCTGTCCGGTGTACCCGTAACCTAACGAGCACCTGTATACTATCTCCAGTACAACGTACTGACGGCTGTGGGACAGACCATCTCCCCAACTGGGATGAGAAGCGTACACACTAGTCTACTCCGGAGTATCGATGCTCTGTCTCGATAATCCAACGACCAGGGACCTGAATAAGGATGTGCTTGTAGACTACCCAGCCCCCACTAGTGTGACTGCCATCACAACGCTGGTAGACAAGCAAGATCCTAAGAGCTCTATCAATACGTACACTCACATATTAAGATAGAAAAACCAAGTAGCATACTACCATGTTTAGCAAGACTGTTATATACATGTGAATATCCCAAGCTTCCATTAAGTAATATACAAGCTAGTATGATACAGTAATGGCCTTCTAGGGCATAAACACTAACATACGTTATATTTATCTGTGATGATTAGGTAGACTTAAATGATGGGATATTCATTAATGAGATTAATGAAAGAAAATAAACCTAATTGATGTTGTGGAATCGAATTTCAAAATAAAACAGGTAGCTACAGTTCTTGCTTTGCATCGCGGTGTTCCTTGTAGAACATCCTGCACCTTATTCGATAAGGAAAGGACCGAGATCCCTTCACCGGGAGTGACTCCTTTAGCAATAACTGGCAGATGCTACAACACTCGGTTTGTCTTTTGATTGCTTCTATAGTTTCTGCTTTGCACAGTGATATATATGATATATCCCGCACCTCATTCGACGAGGAAAGGGCCGACGATCCCTTCACCGGGAGTGACCCCTTTAGCAAAACTAGAAAAGCCTCAAAAACATTCCATTTAAAAACCATTTGATTCCGCAACGAGATCAAGTTCAAAGCGTTAAAGGTTTTCATAAAAACCAGCCGCAACCCTCCGTCATTTTAGGAAGTAGAGTACTTAGTATTCGTGCTGTGTTTGTTGACCTTAGTTAAGGCACAGTGTACGGTAGCTAAGTGATGTCTTCCTACACCGCATATGATGCGATTAGTTAGGACAGTCGCGTGACTTTGTTGACCTTAGTTAAGGGTCATGTGGGTGGGTCTAATTAAACACGAAATGACGGGTAGAACTTGACTAGTACTTATGATTTGTTGATCATAGTTAAGGTCATAGGTGCTAGGGGTAAAAACCTTTATCGGGAGTTTCAAGTGTTGACATTTGCAATGAGATTGCATACCTTCTATGTGATAGTTGGGTCCCGATACCCACTGGAGTAATTGTTACTCCTGGGAGAGTTTTGCACTTTACAATTAGCCGATCAAGTAGGTGTCTCGAAAGGTGTCAACGGGGTTACGCCTCTGGGAAAACGAGGTTTACTGTAATTAGGTCCGTGCGAAAGCACGGGGAACCTCCCTCAAAGTACCGACATTGGCCTGGCTGAAAGATTGGCGAACTTGTAGAGTGTAATTAATCTCGGCTAGTCTTTCCTTTTAAGGTTTGAAGGAAGATTTGATAAAAACAGTGGGAGCCATCCTGATTAGATAAAATATATAACCAATCTAATCTTGCAAGAGCGCACGCAGAGTGTTTTCTTCTCTCTCTCTCCAGGTAGCGACCATATCACGTCTTAATCAAGATAATAATATGAATGTATTGACCGAACCCGCTTGTTATACTGAGCTGGGGAACGTTGGTCCCGCTCCAACTTATAATTGTTATAAGACAGAGCAGGAAATAAGGGAATACCAGAATTCCTATGCCGCCCAAACGAAGAAAGTGCATATGATGCATCTCCTTCGGGTATGTTCATTACAAAGAACTGTTTCTCAGTATTCTCTGCATCCTGAGTATTTGATATCGGATCAGGATCCCAGATATGTAATCTGTTACATAGGGCTACCGAAAGGTAGAAAGACTGAGAACGGGTGATAAGTTTCATGAGACAGAAAACGGGGCAAGTGTTGCAGCCAAGTCTGTTGGTCACTGTCACCCTGTATTACCAATACATTGATTCTGAACAAATGCTATTAGATACCGAACCTGATATATAAAATCATATCAGTCTCTTTATTAGTAAAGAAGGATATAATTTTGTATTGTTGGATATTGTTTTGAACATTTCCTATATCAAAAGTTGATCGGTTCAGGCACGTTATCTAAAAGCATTGACGTTCTAAATCAAACTACAGTTCCTAGTATACAGAACACACACAAGAGGAAGAGTTCAAAAATGAACGAATCCTTCTTGAGGCATTATAGACTAGGTCATTTCAATGCGACCCGACTGGATGAAGTTACATTTTAGATGAATATTTAAATCAGTTTGAATTTACATCTTGTGAAACTTGCCAGTCATGTCACAAAGATTAGATGACCATAGCCCTGTTTATTGGAAACAGAGAAAGAGTTAATGAACTCTTGGGACTGATACATGATGATGTATGTAAGGTCTCCTGTCTACATATGCCAGGACTGGTTCTTTATACTTCATTATATTCTCTGATAATCTCTCAAGATTCAGTCATATGTTCCTGTTGAAACATAAGTCCGAAGCTTTTGAGGTATTCACAGAATATAAGTTAGAAGTAGAGAACCAAAATACGGGTATAAGTATTATGTCCTATGATAAGATCAGGGAGGAGAATACTTGTGCATGGAATCCTTGGACAATTCTAAAGAAAAATGAGATTCTCTCTCAGTGTTACTCCTCTGAATACACCACAGCACAACGGTTTATCAGGGCGGAGCAATAGCACCCTATATGATATGGTGTGCTCTATGATGAGTATTACTGAGTTACCTATTTCCTTTTGGGAGTTATGCGCTTGATAAGCTGCATACCTATTGAATTAGGTTCGAATCAAATCAGTGCCTACCATTCCATATGAGATATGGTATGGAAAGAGCCTATCTCTTAAGTAAGTTAAGATTTGGGATTGTCCGGCCTATGTCAAAAGCAAAATCCGGACAAGATCGAGGCAAGGTCAGTTCTGTAGAACTGGAAAGGTTCCAGCTATACAAAACTGCAGCTGATGATTTGACAGAACCAAAGGATTCAATAGTCTCCGACCAACCTCAGCCTCTCCGCCGATCTAGCAGGGTTCCTCATCCGCCTGAGAGATACCTCGGTTTCTCGATGACAGTGGGAGCGAGGAATGCATCATGAGATGATGACCCAACTATTTTCGAGCAGGCCATCAAGAGTAGGGACTCTGTAAGAATGGCTGGATGCTTAGCGATCTGAGATAGAATCCATGTATACCAACAAAGTATGGACTTTGATTGCTATATCTGATGGGTTAAATCCCCATCATGAGCAAGTATATCTTGAGAAGATTACTTGGTGTAGATGGAAAAGTTGAGACTTTCAAAGCTAGACTTGTTAAAGGTTTTATTCATCAACCAGGTGTGGATAATGATGAAACCTTTTCTAGGGACTATGCTTAAGTCCATCCAGATCCTACTTGCCACTGCTACATACCATAACTGCGATATCTGGTGGTTGGGTGCCATGACTACTTTTCTAAATAATGATTTAGAAGTGAACGTCAATAAGAACACAGCCAGAGGGCTTCGTAAACAGTGGGAGCAGCGGAAACGTGTGCAAGTTGCTTTACAAGATAAAGCAGGCATCGCGGAGTTGGAACATCTGTTTTGATGTGGTAGTCAAAGAGTTTGACTTCATCAAAATGGTAGATGAACCTTGTATGTACAAAAGGGTAGTATGGAGTATGGTAATGATCCTCGTAGAGTACGTGGATGACATACTCTTGATAGGAAAGGAGTTTCCTATGCTACGATCGGTCGATCTCCTCTTATCACATAGATTCTCCATATAGGATCAAAGTGAGACCTCCTAAATCCTAGGTTTTGGATCTATGAGATAGATCTAAATGGATGTTAGGATTCTCACTAGTTATAGTGAGATAGTATCAGTTGATCCTGGGGAGAATCACTGGAAAGGTTCCAGGGTGATAAGGACGACTGAATGTCAGTCGCAGGCATTGTCTTTACCCTCAGTAAAGGGACGGTATGTTGGAAGAGTTCCAAGCCAGATACCGTGGCAAACTAGACGATAAAGGCTGGTAACATGCTATTAAAGATACTACCAAAGAGGTAGTTTGGGTGTATATTGGTACATAAGATGAACTAGGTTCTCACCATTGTGTGACAATGGAAGTGTGGCTTTGGCCAAAGAACCATGATCCCATCAGTGACCCAGACATATTCTGAGGCAGCATCACCTGATCATGGAGATAGTTGATCTCCAGGGTGATCGAGGCAAGGAGAGTAGACACAGAGGACAACACAGCGGATCCACTCACAAATGCCTTTTTCCCAAAGAGAGACTTTTATGGGATGGTTGAGTATGTGATACTGCAACCACTGCTACAGATGGCCCTAGTGCAAGTGGGAGATTGTTAGTTATATGTATGCCCTAGAGGCCATTACTGTACATTGGATGTATATTGTAGTGGATGCTGGGACATATATAGGTAGGACTTTCTTGCTCGACATGATAGTACGCTATCTGGTTGCTCTTTATCTTAACATGTATACTTTCTATCTCTCTGATTACATGTTGATAAAGCCCTTAAGATGTGTACTCGACTTCCAGGACTATGATGAAGATCATACTAGTGGGGCCTGGGTAGTCAATGAGTACATCCTTCATTGTTCCTAGTCATGGGAATATCGAGACGGGGCATCGATATTCCAGAGTAGACTAGCGTATATCTTCTCGACCCATGTGATGGGCGATGGATGATCCCATATCCATTGGTGTTTGACATCAGAGATGGTATGAGGGTGCCCAGTGGAGACTAGGTACACTGAACGGACTCGCCGAGAACTCCCAGATGGTATTATATCTCACGTCAGATGGCAGTTCTCTGGTGACACTGGTACAGCTTAGTCTGTTGACCCGAGATCGTCATAGAGTCTTGTGTGTCTCCCACTATGCTTTGATTTCCACCCTACCACGGCTCTACTGAGTCGTGCAAACAGGTGGTTTTTGGGTACAGTCCCGATTCACATGGAGGCAATGAGCGATAGGAGGGGATTCGTCTCTCCCGGTATTGGGGGTGGATGTTGCGCTATGCTCGACTGGTCATAACAGGAAATCCCTGGCCAGGGTTGCAGTGATATACTGGTAAGAGTTATCAGTAGTTTCACGAATGTTATGGACCTTACGTCGGCATGACTTATCAAGCTACTGGGGTCTGACGTTTACCACCCCTAGGCGAGATATGCGACATATCAGACGAACAGACCGGACTATACGGTAAGTGTTACTGGTTGGATTCACAGGAGTGTGAGCGGGCTTGCTCGTCGATCTTCTGATCGCTCAATACCCGGGTGGCCGTTACGTTTAGCAGACCGCTTGCGGCTTATGGGTGTTTGATATGATCATCACCTGCTGCCGGCGTATTGACGAGTCTTTAGAGTCCTACACAGAGGTTTCCTGGCTCAAGCAAAACGAAATAGGAGTGCATATGAGATATGTGCGGGACCGAGAATAATGCGTGTATATGATACCGTATTCTATTCTCGCGATTAATGTATCGATTAGTTGTATGCGCTATAACCTAGTTATCGAATCGAGGATTGATTCGATAAGACGATACATTGGATATTAGTCGGTTATATGCGATATGACCGGATCGTTAAATCAAGTATTGATTTAATGATTTGATGCATAATTATATATTTGATATATTACTTTGCATTAACTAATATTAGTTCACTTTAAATGGATTTTCTCACTTGAATTGCACATTGTATATGTGATATATTTTTGTGCACTTGTTTGTATCATGTTTGATGATACATACTCACTTAGGTTTGTGTAAAGAATTAAACCATGGTTATATGAGTGGTTAGGGTTTTGTTTATTTACTTATTCATTTATTTATTTATTATTCTTTTTGAAATGATAAAGAAAAGAATGGTGGCTTATTTTGTTTGTTTGTTGAAGCTTCATGAAGCTTTGAACAAGTCCACCATTCTTATCTCATGCTTAACCCTAACCAATCAAACTAACCATAGTCTATTCTCTACACATAACCAAGGTTGGATTATGATAAGAATGAGTTGGATTTTCTTTTTTGAAGATAATCCTTTTTATTTCTATCATATTCTTTCTTCTTCTTCTTCTTCTTCTTCTTCTTCAAGAAGAAAAAGCTTGATAGCTTCAATGGCAACTTGTGAAAATGAGTGAGAAATCTAATTCCAAAGTGAACCCACCTCCTATTTCTTCATCATCTACCTCTTGCCAAGTAGTATAGGGTGTTTTCTTCACAAGTTTCATGACTTGGTGAAGTGGGAGCTTGATCTTGTGATGCCTCGACGTAGATCATCTTCGGCATCGAAGTCGACGACCTAGCCCGCCCATTTCTCCGATGAAGCCGATGCTAGAGTCCGGGATCCGATATGGACAGCGAGGGGACGTCATCATGGAGCCTAGGAGGTGGAGGACCGGATCTACAAAGGTTGTAGCTTCTTTCCTTTAAGTTAAAGTTGTTTACTTGTATCGCATCACCTATACATTTAGTTAACGATCCGTATTAGGGTTTCTCGGCACTTGTAAAATTTTAATTGGCCATGTTTGATCACTTGTGAGACTTCATTAGTGTGCCTAGGAACCCTACAGGGCTTTCGTCAAAGACCGGATTTGGACTATGACGAGACTTTTTCGTCCATAGCCATGCTTAAATCCATTCGGATCCTACTTGCTATTGCTGCTCACTACGACTATGAAATCTAGCAGATGGACGTTAAAACGGAATTTCTAAAAGGGGATTTAGAAGAATGCGTTTATATGGATCAGCCAGAGGGCTTCATTGACAGTGGGAGCAGCGGGAAAGCATGTAGATTGCTTAAATCCATATATGGGTTAAAGAAGGCATCACGGAGTTGGAACATCTGTTTCGATGATATTATCAAAGAGTTTGATTTCATCAAAAATCCAGATGAACCTTGTGTTTATAAGAAGGTTGTAGGGAGAGCTGTCATATTCCTCGTATTGTACGTGGATGACATTCTTCTGATAGGAAATGATATTCCTATGCTACAGTCGGTCAAATCTTTCTTATCACTAAGGTTCTCCATGAAGGACCTGGGTGATGCCACATACATTCTGGGCATTAGGATCTATAGGGATAGATCCAAAAGGTTATTAGGATTGTCCAAAACTAGGTACATCAACACCATCCTAAAAAGGTTTAGTATGGAAGACTCCAAGCGGGGTGTCTTACCCGCTTGCCATGGGGTCACTCTCTCCAGGGACTCTTGCCCAAAGACCGATGAAGAGAGAGCTCGCATGAGCATTATACCCTATGCTTCGGCAGTAGGATCTATAATGTATGCGATGTTATGTACATGCCCAGATGTAGCTTATGCACTTAGTGTTGTAAGCAGGTATCAATCCAACCCAGGGGAGAATCACTGGATAGCTGTGAAGAACATTCTTAAGTACTTACGAAGGACTAAAGAATTGTTCTTGGTGTATGGTAATGGAGGCCTTTACCGATTCGAGCTTCCAGAGCGATAAGGACGACGGTAAATCTATCTCAGGGTTTGTATTTACCCTCAATGGAGGGGCGGTAAGTTGGAAGAGTTCCAAACAGGATACCGTTGCAGACTCTACAATGGAGGCTGAGTACATTGCTGCAAATGATGCCGCCAAGGAAGCCGTCTGGATGAGGAAGTTCGTCTCGGAGCTAGGAGTAGTTCCAACCATCATTGATCCAATACCATTGTATTGTGATAATAATGGGGCTATGGCGTTAGCCAAGGAGCCCAGGTCCCATCAGCGATCCAGACACATCGTGAGGCATTTTCATTTGATCCAGGAGATTGTAGATCGCCGCGAGATCGAGATTAGGAGAGTAGACACAAAGAATAACGCCGCGGATCCACTCACCAAGGCCCTCCCTCAGCCGCAGCATGAGCGACTATCTGAGATGTTGGGTATGAGATACGCCAATAACTGGCCTTAGTGCAAGTGGGAGATTGTTGGATATATGTATGCCCTAGATGCCATTATATGATAGTGGATGTATTTATACATGTGTGTGTGTGTGTGTGTGTGTGTGTGTGTATTCAGTGTACATTCTTGCTCGACATGATAGTATGTTATCTGGTTCTTCTTTATCTGACATGTTGATTTGATCATGCTTTTATTCAATCACACATGTTGATAAAGCCATGTGGATATAGACTTGACTACTGTGATTATGATACAGATCATACTAGTGGGACATCTGTAGTTTATAAGCATATCCTGGAATGTCCCTAGTCGTAGGTATATCGAGACGGGGCATCGATATACCAGAGTAGACTAGCGTATATGATACTAGACCCATATGATGGGCGATGGATATTCCCACATTCATCGATGTTTGACATCGAGATCGTATACGAGTGCTCAGTGGTGACTGGGTACACTGGACGGACTCGCCGAGAACTCCTATATGGAATTATATCTATCGTCGGATAGCAGTTCTCAGGTGACACTGGTGCAGGTTAGTCTATAGACCCGAGATCGTCATAGAGTCTTGTGTGTTCTCCCACTGTACTTTGATTACCACCCTACCACGGCTCTACTGAGTCGTGCAAACAGGTGGCCGTTGGGTACAGTCCCGAGACACACGAAGGTGATGAGCGATAGGAGGGGTTTCTTCTCTCCCGGTATTGGGAGTTGATGTTGTGTTGTGCTCGACTGGCTATATCAGTAAGTCCCTGGCCAGGGCTGTTGAGATTTGCTGATAAGTGTTATCAGTAGTTTCTCGATCTGTTATAGACCATTCATCGGCATGACTTATTGAGTTATTGGGGTCGACGTTACCATCCCTAGACTTGATATGCAGCATATCTGACGAAGAGACTGGACTGTACGGTAGTGTTGCCGGTTGGCTCGATGGGAGTTGTAACAGGTTCGCTTGTTTTCTTCTGATCGCTCAATACCCGGGTGGCCATTACGTTTAGCTGACCGCTTGCGGCTTGTAGTTATTTGATATGATCATTACCTACTGCCGGCGTATTGACGAGTCTTAGAGTCCCACAATGAAGTTTCCTGGCTCAGGAGAAAAGATGTGGTGTGCATATGAGATATGCGCGGGGACCCGATTAAATACGGATATGTGATACCGTATATTAATCGGGCATTTTCTATTGGTCGGGTCGTATGTGATATGACCGGTTTGCAAAATCAAGTGTTGATTTAACAAATGACTTTTAGATTAATTCTTTAATCAAACTCTTTTTCTATTTTTGTATGCATGCATGTATGCACATGATGATGTGCATGGATACATACATAGTATCATGGTTGTTGATACATGTTTGGTGGCAATGCAGGAATTATATTGTAGAATTATCTATTTATTTATCATTTAGAAAAGAGAAAGGATAATTCACACAAGGTTTATACTTATCATCTTTGACCATGCTTCAACCACCATTTAACCTTGAGTTAATTATCCTTTTGTCTTTAACCCATTTGATAAAAATCTAGATGATTCTAACCATGGTTGAAGTGAGAAAGGATTAATATAGATTATTCTTTTCTCACTTCAATTATTATTCTCTCATAACTTTTCTTTTGTGAGAAAGCTCAGCCACCATCTTCTTCTTCCTCTCTTGATAATTTTCTTGAGTGAGGTTGATAAAAAGAAAGAGTTTTGATTATAGAATACAAACCACATCATCATACTACACACATCTAGCCCATTTGTGTAGGGTGTTTGCTCTACTTCATTCACATATCGAGTAAAGCAAGGAGCTTTGGGCAAAAGAGCTTCGGGTGGATCGTCGTGGACCTAGAAGATCTCAAGCGAACATTTTTCCAACCCTCAAGTAGCCAAGGAGTCTGGCGTAGGGAGCTACAAAGGTTGTACTCTCAAAACCCTAGCTTTTTCTACTTGTGATGATGTACATGTAATGAAACCCTAAATTTCTAGTGATGATTCTTTGTATGTTCACTTAGCACCTTAAAAATTTGATTTTGACACATGTGATGCTTCCAAACCCTTCATGAGGTGCTAGGTAAACCTAACACAGATCTCGAAATCCACTACCGAAATCCCATATACACTAGCCAAATACTATAATACGGGTATAGTACGCATCCTTGGAGAAAGCACTTAAAACTGAATAAAACATATGCAAAATCTTTTCTAAATCGTTGTGTGATGCGTAACTCACGGCACAAGTGACGAACGCTCATTATGAAGTAATAAATGTATGTCCATATATGTTTTGCCAAAATATACGTTCCTCCCTTTTAAAATATCCTAAATGGTTTTCCTTTGTAAACGTTCATGTCACTCGCGGACACGTAACAAATAGCGAGACTATAGCTCCTTTTTGAAAACCTCTTGGTAAACTTTTTATGTAAGCAAAGTACTCAGGTACTGTCCTCGGATCAGTTCTGTTTGGCTCCTACATAATATAATGCCCATCATGAAAACAAAGCGCTCAAAAGCGAAATCAGCCTCAAAAGGCATTGCGTCTGGTGCGCACGGAAAAACCAAATCCAATACAAGTGCTACCAATGTGCACAAAAGCAAAACTAAGTGCAACGGGTGTGCATGAAAGCATCTGTCCAGTGCAACGGATGTGCACGACAACAACATCTAGTGCATCTATAGTACACGAAAATCTCAATCCAGTGCAACTAGTATGCACGAAAGAAAATCTAAATCGAGTGCATCAGCTGTACACAAAATCATATCTCATATCATGCGCCCAACGTGCGCAAAAATCCAAATCAAGTGCATCCGACATGCATGAATAAAATCTAAGTCAAGTGCATCCAATATGCACGAATAAAATCTCAATCAAGCGCATCTGATGCGCACGGAATCCAATACCAAGCGCCTAATATGCGCAAAATCCAACCCAAGCGCGTCAGGTTCGTTTATAACATCTAGTGCAGTAACATGCACGAAAACGAACATCAAATACACACGCGCACGAAAACACAAATCTGGTAAAACGAATGCTCAAAAACATAAATCGGGTGCAACCAATATACGGAGTATAAATCTAGTGCAACCAATGCACGAAATATCCACCTAGTGCAGCAAATGCATGAAATGCAAATATAGTACAACAAATGCATGAAATACGAATCTGGTGCAACAAATGCAACAAATCGGGTGCATCCACTGCACGAAATACCAATCTAGTGCAACAAATGCACAGAAACTCATCACTAACTCAAATGCGAATGAAAAATACACCGAGTGTACCAAGGTGTATATAAATCATAAACGTGTGCAACTACATGCACCAAAACACGTATCAATGCAATGCAAGCATATGTGAGCTATACCGAGCGCAGAAATCAAATCGAGTGCGTACCACATGCACAAAAATCAAATCAACCGTTTGAAATCCACGAAATCATAAACACGTGCAGCCAAGGCACAAAACCGATATCAAGTGCAATAAATATGCACAAATCATTAACCAAATCAACGGTGTGTAAAACGTATATCTAGTGCAATAACTATGCACAAAATGTAAATACCCAGTAGGTGCAGCCATGGTGCACGAAAGCAATATCATGAAACTAAATCATCAGAACTCAAATCCAAGCGATATAAGCGTGATACTCGGATCACCAACGCAAATCGCAACAAATGATATTGTGGTACACCTCCTACAATGTCGAAGAAAAAAATGTCGGTGCGCCCAAAACTGGCAGAGCAAGAACAACTGCTTGCCTCCTGCTCACGGTCTGGCGTCCTCTATCTTTGGGTCCTCATTTTTCTGTGGATTACCAATCTCGCAATATATCAGCCCGGTCGGGTGTGCTAACGGAAACGATTTCGCTCTGGCACTCCTCTGGTCATCTCTCGGCCAATTAGTATGATCACTCGTAAAGCAGCACGTCACTGGCGTCGGCCTCTGGCCCTCTGAATACACATGACACAACTGATCCTCAATGCAATTCTTATTGCAGCAGTGTCCTGTAAGGAGCCTGCTCAAGGTCTCTTCCGATCTCACATATGCCGAACTATACGGAGGCTGGTACTCTTACCTAATCTTTTCTCACTTTCTGGACATCTGCGTTCTCAGCACAACATTTTCTCGGAAACTGGTTGTATCCCAACGCCTCTGTATACATATCAGATCTCAAATCTCAACGGGGAGTAACAACAGCTCGTCGGCATCTCGCACGAACCTCTTGTTTCACTCTTCTTTATTATCGCCCACTTCGACGTCACGTCATGCTATCTGGGTATTGCAAATGTTCTCGGCTACAGTCAGTCCGGAATCTCTCACACGGACTCGAAACCATGAACTCGGTATCTTCATCACTCTGTAGAAGATATCTAGCCGAACATCATCAGGAACTCGTCCCAACCATCGGAGGAATACTCAATACTCGTCTGTTCTCGATCAACTCGCAACACATCTGGGTGAGGTCCTCTATCTGAAGCTGGTCCACTTTACTGATCTCCTATCTGAGATCCAACGAACAACGTCCTCTCTGCATTGATCTACTCTACATATGAGTAAGACTCTCCACACTGGAAATCTTCAACTCAACTGGGCCTGCGTCGGAGCATCAAATCTGATGAATCACCTTCGTCTCTTAACTCAAGATAGACTAGTTATCATCTATCGCATCTCTGCCTGAAAGCTGCAGCGATCTCAGCTCGTAAGCTCTGGAAGCGACATCTCGTCAATCTCAGCAACAGCTGGGTCATCTGTCTACACGGTAGACGACATCATAATCCCTGAGGTAGGCTGTACATCAACAATCCTCTCACAACAGGTAGCCTCTAACAATGGCCCGATCATCCGGTACAAAACCGTACACTCGCCGCAAATGAGAGGTCACAACACAACATGAAATCGATACGTTTCCATGTCACCAGAAAACACAATGGTCAGTCCTCGTCCACGACAAGCTCACCCTGACCACATCACTAGCAGCAGCTCAAACTGCGCTCAAACTATAGTGACAGGAACCTCAATCATGTATCGATGAAAATAGAACCAAGGGATGAAAAGAATCAATAGATCCAGAATGAATACATGATCATTAGGAGGAATGGAATCGGGGGGGTATGATCATGGAAACAAATAGAATCAAGGACCTCAAATGAATGTATAATCAAGGGAATGAAGAGAATCACAAGTCTCAAGATATGTACATCCTAAGGTCACTTAAGTGGAGTACCGTATCGTAAATATGTCGTGGAACATATGTACGGTACGTCACTCTACTCAAGCTACCTACTCCATCAATCTGGGTCAGCCTATGTAACGAAAGTTCGGGTCTAATACCCCCCTGTTCAAGTCTAAGTTCCGTAAGGTTAAGCCTAGGTTCCGAAATAGATTACGCCCCAGACTCCACATAGTCAAACCTAAACTCGAACCAAGCTTAAACCTAGCGCTCTGATACCAACTTTGTCACGACCCGAATTTAGTTCGTGACCGGCACTTAAATCACGCAATGTCCAAAGGCGCAACGTAAATTAAGTAAGCCGAAACCCAGCAATCTAAACCTTTTTAAGAAAATAGAAGAGGTGAAGTCTTAAAATAAAAGTATAATGAATCATGTTTTGTCTTCTAAAATTTTGGGCAGCACATCCCCCGTATATTTTGATCCAAAACCACATATCCAACAATATATAGGCATCCCCAAGCGGGAGCTAGCTCTTTACCAAACGGCGGAGTCACAACCACGCAAGACAGAATATAAGTATACGACGCCCAACAGCGAAGATCAACACAAGGAAAATGTAAAGCAAGACACCAAACCCACCAAGCGAACATATAACCCATCGCTCAAGTCTCACAACTACAAGTCTTACTACTTATACAGATACTAGTTTCTGATTGACGGAGTTGACTAGATACAATATGAATAATAATACAAGAGTGACACGATCCAACATGTACCACCTACCAAAGCAAATCACCCAAAAGCAGCTGGGTGCCAGCGATGCCGCTATTGATCCCAAGTGGCCAAACCTGCAAGAACTGTTGCACAACGGGGGTGAGTTGCCAACTCGTGAGTAGAAAACATCATTAGGTAGAAATCGAAATAAACAACGATTCTAGGTCAATTATATCATAAAGGTAATACTATGATATCTAGGGTGACCATATCTACATATGTGCCAACAACATAATCAATGCCTATGTCATATACCAATAACATCTGAAACATATGTCTATATGCAGGTGGATATCATCCACGTGTCCATCAATGACACAATCAATCATGGAATCTGAGTGTCCAATATCGACACTCGCAACATCATGAAGGAATAATCATGTATGTATGAGGGTATCAACAAGCGTGTGCCCATCAACGACACATCAAAATAATAGAACTTGAGTGCCCAACACCAACACTCAAAAACATCATGAAACCCGTGTCCAGCATCGACACGTAAATCCTCATACCTCAGGCACTGCATCCTCAGATCGGCCCTCAAATCTGTAAGTCTCATGGAACCTGAGTGTCCAACATCGACACTCACAACATTATAGAACCATAGGCTCCGTCTGCGGAATCGGCCAGCAGGCTCCGGCAGTACGAATCGTCCTATATCCATCTCATAACTCCGATCGGTATCCCCCGGATAACCGCCGAATCCAAATACTATCACCGGTAGGTACTAATCTCTCTGCCTGGCTCATCGCCTACACCACGAAAATCACCTCTCGCCCCGGGAAACCATATCGGGTCCACCATGTACCCATAGACGGTGCCTCCCACTCCTCGAATCGGGTTTCACGTGCCAATCTCAGAACCGAGAAAACACATGGTGGACGTCTCGAAATATCATATCAGGAGAAACCCGGTTTTCAAAACAATGCATACTTTCTTGAAATACCACGGTCCTCAAATCCATAAAATCACATGAAATCCATATCTCAATTCGTAAATCCATGAAATATAATATATGCAATATAAAACAGAAATATGAGCATATTAAAGGAAACCCGCTCTTTTAAATGAATCCAGTTTTAAAATATATCATGCGGTTCCCAATTCCTCTGAAATCAAGTGCAGTATTATATGAGGTGTACATGTAACTATAGCAAGATATGTGTATCTACATGTAAGAAGGTATGTATGATGCATTTCATAAGCGCAATAGCACAATAATCAACGTCTCAATGTCAAATGACAATACAATACCACTTAGGAGTATATGTAGCTATAGCAAGGTATGTGAGTGTATATGTAAGTATGTATGCATGATGTACAACTCTACTGTGTAAGTAACATAGCAACTATCAATGAAAAATGTGTGTGAGCCGGCAAATCTGTGTAAGTGTAACATACGCATCATTGATAATGGTGTAGGTGTACTAGCACAGGTATATGTAATGCAATGAGAATGACATGAACGTAGCATAAGGTACATCGTAAGCGAAAATGCTAAAAAGGTATACGTATCTACCACATATCCGAATCGATGAATCTATCAATCGGCATCCGGCCTCACAACATCACGTACTGTAAAAGCTATCGTACGGCATCCTCTAATCAAGGGTATGGATCAATCAACAGGTAAAACTCATCGCGTACGGTAATCCATCGTACGACGGCATTAAACAATTAGGGATTCTATAAACCTATACAACAATGGGGGTACGAATCTAAGCCTCGTACGGCATTCCACTCATTATGCACATCATTATCCATATATATATATACCTATCTCTCACGTCACATCTGTATCAATCTCGTATCAGGGGACCGACAAAGGTATCAACAATCTTATATCGATTCGCATCCATATAACGACATATCACACTAAATCATCATATCACATCGTATACTCATTCATCACATTAATACCTTGCATCACATTATATAAACATCATACTTGTTCTCTTTCAATTCGTACCTATCAGATTCACTTCACATTTCATATTCTCATATGTCAATATGTTCATTAGTGTCAACTTCTATCATATTATCGTTTGTAAATCCAATAATCATGTCCGTCGCATATCATTTATCAGAATATAATAATCAATGATCTTCCATATCAATGTTTGCGGGGGTGCTATACGCCATCCACCCGACATCTCCCGTAGATATAAATCTACTCACCTGCTAAACTCCTTGCTTAGCCGTAGTCGATGCGCTTCGTCGTCTCGGAATCTACACGAAGGTACCTACAATCAATACGAAATCGTAAAGCTATTAACATCAGGTTCCAAAATCCAATACGGCACGCGGTGCGCTCATAGGTTAGAACCTATAGCCTACGCATGTAAAACCAACCAAACAACCCTCGTCCGTTGACATATAAACGTCCAACGACGGAATTCCAACTCAAATACAAAAACCAAGTTTCAGAAACCGTATAACACTAAATCAGCAACAAGGGAAAACACCTCCAGATTTTGACTCAGATAAAATTAGCCAATTCTGCATATGGGGTTGCTCTAGATATAGGATAACAATGCCACAGACCAAAAATCACACATTCCCACCACAACTTGGCCGCAAATTGTGGCCAAACCCAATAAATCTGCTGCCTGAACAAGAGGATATGGGCTCTGGTTTCTAAGGTAAGTTCCTGGTTGCCTGCACGTCTCTCTGTGTTCGCTAAATATTTTTCAGGTCATCCAGGTCAAAGTAGATCTCAATCCTAACACAAATCACACAAAATACGATATCGAAAAATTTCAAAGTTCGTATTTTGGGTTTATGTCTCAGGTCATGGCCAGGGAATCATTTCTAAAGTCTTGTAAACACTCACTACACCTCAACTTATCATTTAACAGCAACTTATAATTTTTCCAAGACCACATAACCTATTTATACTGATTTCTAACTAAACTAGGATATATAACATAAACTCTAAACTAAGGTGAAAGGATTACTTTAATAGCAACCAAAGAACTTTCTTGAGTTGCCCAAGTCTCCAAAATCCAAACTTGATTGGTTCATGGGGTTTAGAATTGGTTTGTGCATGTTTTTATTGAAGGGGGCATAGGGTTTTGAGAAATATTTGGAGATGAGGCATGGAGGGAGTGAGGGAGATGATGAAGATGAAGGAAATAATGGATAAGTGAAGGGAATGGGACAGCCAAGGCTCTCTCTCTCTCTCTCTTGGCCTCACTCTCTCCTACACTCACTCTCTCATAAAACAAATATCTTTTTTGTTTTACTCACAAAATATTTCATGGCATCAACTTCATATTCCATTCACACGCAATTCATTTCCTTTTCTCATTCTCTATCTCACAAAACTCACAAACACACATATATGCACACATGCACATGACATGGTGCAAAATCACGAAAAAATGTAAAAACACGGATTTTATCCAAAATCTGATAAATATCATTAAAATAAATAAATCATCTTATTCTCCGAGAAATTCCCAAATATTGGTATACACTTATACCATTTTACGAAAAATCCCTATTCGCAAATCAAATAATTTTCACGAAATATATTATTTTAATATTAAATTTCCAAAAATAATATTTTATATTTTCTGAAATGTTACAGATTTGGTCGAGTGCTAGAATCAAGAGTAAAGAACGTAAAGACAAGATTCGATAGAAAGGACTTAGCGCTTGGAAAGTATTGCCTATACTCGCAAGTGTGAACCCTAATCCACATTGTTTCTGATTACCTTAACATCAACACGAACGAGGAGCTTAAAGGTGTGAATACGAATTTGTTACATGACTTAAACCACCCAATCCGAAGACCCTAGCAAGCCCTTTCCTTCCTTTAGATAGCACATGGTTAAAAATGAACAAACTCAAACTCTTTTTGCATAACTCGTCTAAGACAAAAAGTAGACTCATCCGTTTCTCCGTAGAAGACCCATGACTCATTTTCGGCTAGCTTAGGCGACACCGTCATTGATTGCATACTTTACGAACTTCACATATCCCTATCAATCGGGTTTCTTCGAGGGATTAGCCTAAAGGCGTTCACTCATATAGGGTCACCCTCAACCTTCTTCCAATTTGTGTCAAAAGAGCTCTCTTTGTTCTTGAAAGCATGAGATTTGGATCTTGAATAGAAGAAAAGAAGACTCTTTTCTCTCTTTTATGTCTTGGATCTTCCAAAAATGGTGTTTTGAGAGATGGGTTCTCCTTTTCTTCTCCCTTTCTTTATTTCTCTTAGAGAGCAAGGAGATGGAGGACGCAAAATCTCTTTTTTTTATTGGATTTGGTGGAAAAGTCAAGCTCTTTTCATTAGATATATGGGTTCTATGCTACTAGCCTTAAGCAAAATAAGAGCTTTTACGAGAGAGAGAGAGAGAGAGAGGAGGCAAAAATCGTAGTATTTTTGTGGAAATGGAAACATTATCGTTTCTTATTATGGTTGGTTATTTTTAGCCTTACCCTTTAAATTTACCTCCTTGGGTTTTACATAATTACCTTTTGGCCTCTCTCATATCTATGTGCACACTTTTTTGCACATGAGCCGTGGGATTTACAAAAAAGTGGCTTTTTGCCTATTTTCTTTATATTTTCGCACTTATTTGCATACAAAATTTATTTATTACATATTTCTCCTTCTTTACTTGATGGTCGGCCGGCTTTGCTCGTACTTGAGGCAGTTTGGATTAGGACCCACTTGGTCTTGACCCCGGGTAGACTGGGCTTGGGTTAACTTTGACTCTATTGAATCTGACTATTTTATTTTTGATTTCAACTGTGGGATGTAAATTTCGACCCCAACAGTGGGTGCGCGTGTAACCCGACATGACATGACATGACATGAAATGATTATTTACCGTGACCGACATGCTAAATCAACTATCCATGACACGAAATGATTGACAATTTATGACATGACTCGACATGACATGAAATGATTGTTTACCGTAAATGACATGAAAAGTATTGACTTACATTCATGACATGAAATATTTGCTTATAATGATTATATGAACTTGATAATATATTGTTTCCTAATTAGTGTTAGATATGTATGCCCTAGTGGCCTGTATTGTATAGGATACTAGGCATGTATATGTACAGAAACAATCTTTGCTCGAAATGATAGTATACTATCTGGTTTATCTTCATCTTGACGTGTGATGTGTTGTATTTCATATCTTTATATACATGTTGATGAAGCCCTAAGGATTATGCTTGACTACCGGGATTATGATGGAGATCATACTAGTGGGGCCTGGGTAGTCTATAAGCATATCCTTTAATAGTTTCTAGTCGAGGGTATATCGAGACAGGGCATCGATATTACCAGAGTAGACTAGTGTGTACGTTTCTTGACCCTGGGGGCGATGGTTGATCCCACAACCATTGGTATTTGACATCTAAGATTGTACACAGGTGCTCATTGGAGAATGGGTTCACCGAACAGGACTCGCCGAGAACTCCAAAATGGTATATATACCTATTGTTAGATAGCAGTTCTCTGGTGACACTTGTACAGGTTAGTCTGTAAACCCGAGATCGTCATAGTGTCTTGTGTGATTCCCACAGTGCATTGATTTCCTCCCTACAATGGCTCTACTGAGTGATGTAAACATGTGGATTTTGGGTACAGTCCTGAATCGCATGGAGGCAGTGAGCGATAGGAGGGGTTTCGTCTCTCCCGGTATAGGGAGTTGATGTCGTGTTATGCTTGATCGGCCATAACAGCAAATCCCTGGCCAGGGTTCTCGAGATTTAGTGATAAGAGTTATCAGTAGTTTCTCGAACCGTTATGGGCCATAAACCAGCATGACTTATAAAGTTACTGGGGTCTGACATTTACCACCCCTAGACTTCATATGTGACGTATCAGACGAAGAGACCGGACTGTACGGTAAGTGTTGCTAACAGGCTCGTTAGGGTTGGGATGAGTTCGCTCGTCGACCACCTCTTTTTCGTCATGTACCTGGGTAGTCGTTACGCACAGCTAGTGCCGCTGACGTGCTTGTGGTTAAACTCACTGCCAGCGTACTGTCGAGTCTTTAGAGTCCCACACAGAGAGTTCCCTGGTTCAGGCGAAAGATGTAGAGGCCATAAGTTGTTACGGCATGGTTTCGATCATGTTCGTGTAATCGTTACAGGAATAATGATCGGAAGGTTAGTACCGGTGGGCTTTGGTTTAAGCCGCATGCCGGTATTATATTATTGGATTATTTGTATTCGTATTTTTCGGAATTCGGATACAGGTATACTTATACGGTATACGGTGGAGGGGTATTCTTGTAATTGTTACAAGAATACCTTCTAGAAGGAGACACCTCATATATGGATATTTATTTTGTGAAAATAAATAAATGAGGTGGCATTTGGAAAAGTCTAAGCATGGATGAAGGAATGGCTTGTTTAATTATTTATTCATTTGGAGTTACTATTGAAGCATGGTGCAATTTTTTATTACATGCTTCAATTATTTCATTTTGAGCCAAATGATATTTTTCCATGCTTGAACTTTTCATTATCATTCTCACATTCTCTCTTTTCATTTCTCTCCTTCTTCCTCCTCTTTACTTTAACCTCACATGACTTGTGAATCAAAAGCTTAGAGCAAAATCATAATCCAATACTTAATCTCTACATCATCTTGGTGATCTCTTCTAGCAAACTTGATCTCTAAGTTGAACTCTTGTGAAGAGTTTGTAGCTTGTTCGATAGCTCTCGGGTGGATCGTCTTGGATCTTGATGTGGCCGGAGATCGAGCTCATTGCAACCACAAGGAGCTTAGGAGTCATATTCAAGTGAAGACCCGAAGGACCGGTTCCATTAGGTATAAAACTATCATAGTAGATTAGATCTCTTGATGGTTTTTGCTAGTTAGGGTTTAAGCACTAATCTTGGGTTATGTGGGTGTTGCATGCAAGAAATATTATTTTTTTCCACTTCCGCCTCCTCATAAATGTTGTGAGGTGTGAAACATCCACTAACATGGTATCAGAGCCTAACTTAAACCTTAAATAGGTTGTTGCAACCTTAGAATTCCTTCGTTTTTCCTTGTCCAAAAACTGCCGGAAAACAGTTTTAAAAATTGAACTTTTGTGTTGTTTGCACACCCCGTGGGCTCACGGTTTGAACCGAGAAGCCGCGGGGTGGAGAGAGCGCACCCCGAGGACACCGAGGGGGACCATAGGCCGGGCCCACACCCTAAGTCCACCTCAAGGTGGCCTTGGGGGTGGGTGACCTGAGAGCACCCCCGTAGGGTGCTCTCGGGTCTACACACCCTTTGGGGCCACCTCGAGGTGGCCTCCGGGGGTGGGTATCCCTCCCCCTGAGGCCCCCCATTCGTTAGTATATTTGGTTTTCTTTGCCTCCGCGAAGTTCGGGTGGGTTTCGAGTTCGTTTCGACTCCCGGATTGGCTCAAAAGATCGATTTTTGAAAACATGCTCACTGTTTTTTTTTTCAAGTGTTGGAAAATGATGTAGTTTGCAAATCTCGTGCGGAATTCTAATGTTGCGACTTCTTTACTTGCTTTGTGATGTGGATGTGTGTTTGGAAACATCGACTAATTTCTATACGACGATTAGTCGGAGTTGCACACATCGGTTTTGATATCATGAGATGGTATGTGTATATGAATATGTTGGATCGTCGTGTTGAATGGCCGAGGGGAATGTGAGAAGAGTGTTTTTCTTTTCTTTCATTCAATGTAATTTTATAAAGCAATGTAATATTATTTTGCGGGGCACATACGGGTTGAGGTTGTAGCCACCGTTGTATAATTTCTTTTTACTGTTTTTGCTCCTAGGATAGACCCAAGGTAGGGTGCATAAACTACCGGGTTTTCAGAGTGCCGAGTGGCCTACTCACTTTGTTGAGGGAGGTTGCTTCACTTCGGGAATTTGGCAGGTAGTTTGCCGCACCCGTAGGGGTCTAGGGTGGGGTTTTGGCTATTCATCACGACCGTGGAACCCGTCTTTCATTAAGGGCTTGAATGAAATACGGAATTCCTAGTATATCCAATGTATTCATCTATGATCTGAAATGGCTATATTTATATATTGTTAGTGTATATGCCCTAAGAGCCATTATTGTATCATACTAGCTTGTATATTACTTAATGGAAGCTTGGGATATTCACAGTTATACTAACAGTCTTGCTCAACATAGTAGTATGCTACTTGGTTTATATCTATCTTAATATGTGTATATGTTTCTTTTAGCATATCGCGAATACATATTGATAGAGCCCATAGGATCTTGCTTGACTACCAGCGTTGTGATGGCAGTCACACTAGTGGGAGCTGGGTAGTCTACAAGCACATCCTTTTTCAGGTCTCTAGTCGTAGGATTATCGAGACAGGGCATCGATACTCCAGAGTAGACTAGTGTGTACGCTTCTCATCCCAGTTGGGGAGATGGTCTGTCCCACAGCCGTCAGTACGTCGTACTGGAGATAGTATGCAGGTGCTCGTTAGGTTACGGGTACACCAGACAGGACTCACAGGGAACTGTTGGTTGGTTTTATACCAGTCGTCAGTGAACAGTTCCCAGGTGACATGAGTATAACATAGTCCGCAGACTTGACACTGCTACTTCACCTCGAGTGTGTCTCACTATTCTTAGATTGCTACCCTACCACGGCTCAAAGGAGTCGTGCAAACAGGTAGCAGTTGGGTGCAGTCCCGAGCACTTGGAGGCAGTGGCGGTTAGACAGGATTCGTCTCTCCCGGTATTGGGGGTTGATATCGCGCTGTGTCAGAGAGCCATTACGCAAAGTCCTTGGCCAGGGCAAGCAAGATTTGCTGGTAGGTTCCAGTAGATTCTCAAGGTGTAATGGGCTTCACTCCGACACGACGTATACCGCTATTAGGGGACTGACGCTTGGCGCCCCCCTAGGCCCGATATGCGATAGTCTTAGACGAACAGACCGAACTGTACGGAGATTGTCACATCAGACTCAGTAGGAGTTCGGATGGGTTTCCTCATCGGCCTTCTTATCGACATCTACCTTGGGGACCGTTACGTACAGCTAGTACCGCTTGCGGCCTGTGGTTAAACCCACTTCCAGCGTAGTGTCGAGTCTTTAGAGTCCCACACAGAGAGTTTCCCTACTTCAGGAAAAACGATATAGAGGTCGTATGGTTTTACGACAGGGTTCGGACATACACGTGTCTTTTTGCACGTATGATATTCGGACAGTTTATACTAGCAGGCTTTGGTTTAAGCCAGATTCTAGTATTGGATTATTGAATTTATGCAGTCTCAGTATATCCGTGTTTTTCGTAAATACGGATGGGAGGGGCATTCTCGTAATTAGTCGAGAAGCTTCTAGAAGAAAGGTGACTCATTAGTTTTAATTCATTTGTGAATTTAAACTTAATGAGGTGGAGAGCTTATATGTTATTATCATTAATTGCACCATGACTCATGAGATGAATCATCTCAAGAATTAAATGAAGCATGGATGATATTTGTGCATGATATTTTGTGCAAGATATTTTGTTATGCTTCATATTATTCAAAATGAGAAAGGTTCAATTCATAATACCAAACACACACTCTCTCCTCACGCTCTCCTCTTCTTCAACCTAACCCTAATCCTCTCATGTGTTGAGATCCTAAGGGTTAGAAAGACTAATAGATCCTTAATCCACTTCTATATCTTTTAGGTCGCTTGGATTAGCAATCCTAGCCACTTAGTTACCTCAAGTGAGAGGTTAAATCTTGGAGAAGGGACTCTCGGGTGGATCTTCTATCACATCGAGAAGGCCGACGAGGAGGTGAACAACAAGAACAAGAAGGACTAGTATCTTGAGGTATAATCATCTATCGTAGTAGTTTAGCATTTCTAGATAGTTGTTAGTTAGGGTTTAGCAAAGATCCGTAAAGTTAGTCGATGTTACCTTAAACAAAATGATTGTTTTACCTATTCCGCCTCCCCGCATCTTGTGGGGTGTCTAATGTCGACTTCCAGTGGTATCAGAGCCTAGCACTACTACAATAGGGGGTTGCCCCTACGGATATTGAAATCCGTAGGGGCAGATTTATTTTGGCCCTACGGATTAGTCCGTAGGGCTAGACGGTTTCCCCTACGGTCCTTACATATTTATATAAAAATTATTAAATCTTAAATTGTTGTTTGCCCCTACGGAGCCGCAAACCAAGAACCTACGGACTTATCCGTAGGGGCATCTAAATAGGGATTTAAGTTAAAAGCTCAGATCGATCCCTACGCTCATTATTCCTAATTCTCGCGCGAACAAAAAATTCCCAAACCCTCGTTCCCTCCGATCGATCGTCGTTCTTGTCGTTCTCGTCATCGCCAGCGCCGCCGATTCGTCGTAGCCACCGCCTGCTTTCGTCGTAGCCACCACCTGCTTTCGTCGTTGCCAGCGCCGGCTCATCGGAGTTCTCGTCGTCGCCTCTGCACAGGTAAGGAATTCTTCAATTACTCAAATTTTTGATTGGGGGTGGGGCTGAGGCTGCGGGCTGGGGCTGGGGCTGGGGCTCGGGTTGGGGCTGGGGCTCGGGCTGCGGCTCGGGCTGTGGTTGGGGTTGGGGCTCGGGCTCGGGCTGTGGTTGGGGTTGGGGCTCGGGCTCAGGCTGCGGCTAGGGCTGTGGTTGGGGTTGGGGTTAGGGCTCGGGCTGCGGTTAGCGTTAGGTTTGGGGCTGGGGCTGGGGCTGCGGTTGGGGTTAGGGTTCGGCAGGGGGTTGCTGTTGGGGTTGGGGTTGGGGTTAGGGTTAGGGTTGGGATTGGGGTTTTGGATTTCAGGGTCTAAGTTAATTTCCATTCTAATTAGCATTAAGCTCGTTAATTGAAATGTTGATGATAATCATAAGAGGAAAATGTGTCTAGTTTGAGAAGGTGTTGGAAACTGGACTAATAATGTGGGTAAAGCCCAGTTTAATTAATAATTTTATTTGTAATTCTCAAATTTTCTTGGAAACGGAGACTGTTTTGTGGAACTTTTAGCCGTTGGGCATGTTGGGGTTTTGTTTTTGGAGTCATCGGACATGGCATTTGGTAGGTATCCAAAGACCCCGTGTCTGATTTTGGATATTTTTGATTGATTTAAACTGTGGGTCTGAGTAGTCCTTTAATTTGATCTGGTTGGGGTTTGAGTATGCAAAGGATTTGTAGTCTGGTGGAAATTTTTTGGGTGTTTTCGGTTGAATATGTTTGCTAATTGCATAAGATGCTCATAAGATTCTGGATTTTGAGGATGGGTCGTTGTAATTGGAAATGCTTAGAATTGTAGGACCTTCTTTATTTTAGCTATATATAATTACAAAAAAAAAGACACATTTCTGATTTGAAGAAAAGGAAGGGCAAAATAGGGATTTAGTTATGGATTTTACTTGGGCGTCTCCTCTTTTAATACATGTCTATCTTTACAAGAATATCGTGTCACATATTCGGTTTTAGCATCTGTACGCAACTGCTTTGATTATCATCGTGTTATTAACACCTTGAACTTCTATCCTTTTTCTAATATGTTTCATAGTTAATATAATAATCCTTTGTCTATATTTGTTGACAGTGGCATTTCTTTTGGATGAACATGTTTTTTTGATGCATGTTTCAGTCATGTGAATTCATATGTTGCATATAACGCTTTATGATATCAGTCTCAATTCATGTTTGTTTACAGCTGCATCTAGCTCTCACTGCTTCATAACTACAATTGTTTCACTCATTCTAACGAACACATTCATCAGCCTTCGTTGTGTAAGTCGAAACCATCTAATTGGTTGTTTCTCGTATTATTATCTATGAGACATGCTTATAACTTCCTACAAATCCTCTCATTTATTATTATATCTCTAAGGTGAATTTCCTCTTCCATCCAACGTTATCATTACCCATTTTTCGGAACTGTTGTTTCTTAATAGCCCATCTGATGTGGGCATGATGATGATTGAAATCAAACCATGTCATTACATGCCCGCACCCATTTTCCTTGAAGAGGCAACTCGTGTATCCATTTTCTCTACAAATTAGTCCATCTCCATAATTATTTGGTGATGCTTTAGTTGCTCTTTTCTGAGTTATAGTCTTAAAATAATGGCTGCGAGTATGTTTTCTATTTATAATTATGAATAATGAAAGGATAGTATAGCATTCTCGTTTCAGCATATATTGTACCCTCTGGGCTCTAGAGTTATAATTTTCTGCTCGTCTATGTGAAAAGCAGTTTCCGATGCCCGACCCACTTGATTACTGGGTAATTGCTCCCTATGATGGTGAAGAAGATGGAGATGACGATGATAGTGAATGAAATAATGATGAAAATGATGGTGATGACTCTGATAACATGTCTCGATGTTACATGGATAAATAAGCACAAGTCAAGAATCCGGTGCATATAGCCAAGCCAGTTTGAGGCGTTAAGCTGATGCGATTTGATTGCTATAGAATGTGACATGGCGTTTCCGAATATATTCTAAATTATACTTAGTATACACTAAATTATACTGTATATATATGGTGATGGCTTGATGATGAATGCAATAGCTTGGCTCTTGGCTTTATTTTTTACCTAGAGTTCAGAGGGCAAAGAAATCATCTTTCTGATATTGTTAGTTTTCTTATGCAGCCATCACAATCCCCATATATATAATTTCTTCAGGAAGTCCACTTAGCCAGTACCTGAAAATAGCATAAGTGTCACACGACAACAGTTAATTTCTATCGGTTAACATACGTTCGATGTTCGTCGTGACATAGAACTATACAAAGTTGATCTTAGTCTAAAATAGCATATGCCCCGAAGTTCAGGCCCGGACGTCCTAACGTCCTGGTCGCGTCTTTCGACGGAGAACATATGTGACATGTGATATGTATGCATGTGTTTATGTGATATGTGCGTATGTATGCATTTAAGTAAAAACAACCCTACACTTAAGCGAAATCATAAATTGAAACACACATATATAGAATACAACTCATACATGGGTATCCTCAAATCTAACTTTAATTATCGATAATTTATTCTTTTCAACGACAAACGCACACACAAAGCATATACACGGATTTTCTCCTTTGTCAGTAACCATCCCGTTCTTAGATTTCTCAATATAATCATCATAACCTACAATTTATATGATACAGTCTAACATGGCCCATGAGTACGTCAGGGTTAAGGACTGAATGTATGTGAATTGGCAACAACGTATGCAACCTAAGTTTGTCACTAGAGTTTCTGCTTTCATTGAATTTGCACGCGCACATAATAAGAAGGAGAAGACAGTAATGTGGCAGAAGAAGAAGGAGAAGACAGTAATGTGGCAGAAGAAGAAAAAAATGACATTCCTTGTTCTCTGTTTCAGCATCAATCTTCTGATATGAACTAATGATGGCTTTTACATTGGCTTTTCCTTTTAGAGACTTCTTAGTGTCCAATGGAAAGTATACATCAGATTTGTGCAGGTCAGGTTCTTCTATGACTTTCAAGAGTTTCAACTGATTCTGTAAATTACACCCTAGTTGGGTGATACTTTTACCACTTCTCACTGCAGGTGCGCTCTCTAATATCCATTTTGAATGTAATATTATAGATATTCATGCCTGTTATATCAAAATTACTTATATTGTCAATGTTTGATTATCTAGTTGTTGGTGATGCGTCCATATCAGGGACAGAGGCCACTCCCGCTCCTCCAGGTATGTTTATATATCATATAGTGCATGTATATTGATTTAGAATGCTATATCATAAATATACACACATTCCTTTTGCTCTTACTTAGATAGTAATTTTTATTATTGTCTAGCTGTAGGTGGTGACAGTAGTTGACAATAAAATTTGTCATCCTAGAAACTATGATTTTTATATGTGCTCGCATGCGGGAATGATTGTAAGTCGTGGACCTATACAATAAATTCTTATTTGGTATTTGTTTGAAATCAAATTGAATACTATATAATTGATAAGTTTGTTATATTTGTATTTAGTTTGGAATTAACACAATATTTATTCACGCAGCATGCACTTATGATCAACCAACTGCTCATGATATTTGTAGCCCAGCATAGAGATCACCACATCAACTTTTTTTATTGCCTCCACCAAGCTCTTGTGATCATGCATATCACCCTACATATATTCAACATATATATCATCAGGTTTTTCTAAAACCAATGACCTTTAATTCAAAAAAAAACAAACACACACACAGGGAGTGAATTAATGAAGAAAAGAGGGTCCACTTTTCGTTAGGTGTCGTCAAAAGTTTATATCCTCCATCAATTATCAAGCTACCGAGGAAACATCTTCTATTTTCTACCATTTGACTGAAATTGCATGTTTTTATTGAAAATAATACAATTGCATAACCTTAAGAAAAACAACCACCCCTTTTTTAATGAATTTGGACGGGTAATTATCCCAAATTTTTTTAAAACAAAAGAAAAACAGCGACCTATATACAAAATGGGTAAATGTCGTGATCAATAAATTACTTACCATTTGCGGAGACATGTATTTTTGCAGCATCCATACATCCTTTTCCTCTTCTTCGATGCCGTATTCTCATTATCTTCGTCTAATCCATCTGAAACTGCAATTAAATTTAATTAAACCAAATAAAATCAAAAATTAAAATCAAACAGCAACAACAAAATCAATGAAATTTATAGCCTACCAGAGTCTTCAAGAATATCCACATATGAATCCTGGGCCTTCTTCTTTTTCTTCAAAGATCTTTTAGAAGCAGAGAATTTTGTTTTCTGGCAAGTGCTTTGAAGCTAAACACCATATTGCCTTTGTATTTGAAAACCAAAAAATGCCCAGTTTGCAAATTATTGGTTACTGTAAATTCATGCCACCCATCTCCACTCATGGAAGCAACTTTGTTCTCGATGTGAAGATCAACATGCCATATTTTGCCATTGTGGCTCACTAGGTTAGCCTTTTCTCTTCTCTTGACCATCTTGCTAATCTGCTTGGTAAATTTATTCGGAACCGGCTGCGAATCATTAAAAGACATGCATAAGAAAGGAAGCTAAAATACAGATATATAGCATACCGATACATCGAAACTTCAAAGTTGCGATGACAATCCAGAGATATTTATTTCTACACACGTGGTGCACGTGCGAATGCGTCAGGTATCATGGACAAATATTTGAGAACATGGAAAATATTATTAGTATAAAGTAATTAAAGCTTTTAAACACCTTGGGTAGATATTTTCTTAGTTGATGCAATCATATCATGAGGACTAAATTTAAGCTATTATACATATACATATGTATTTTTCTAATCTAATATATTACACACACACACAAAGAGAGAGAGAGAGAGAACACCAATTTGGTAGAGAAATTAAGTAGCAGGACCCTGAAGAAATGGAGTCCATAGCATTGCTCATCATCATCATCCATGATCCCTTTAAAGAAATATTATCAAAAGGGAAGAATAAATACTACAAGCAGTGAGAATTATTATATAAATGGGTTGAACGCACGTTTCAACTTCTTGCAAGCATTAACCAGCAGTAACAATTTATTCTCCCCTTTTGATAATATTTCTTCAAAGGGATCATGGATGATGATGATGAGCAATGCTATGGACTCCATTTCTTCAGGGTCCTGCTACCTGATTTTTCTACCAAATTGGTTCTCTCTCTCTCTCTGTGTGTGTGTATGTGTGTGTGTAATATATTAGATTAGAAAAATACATATGCATATATATAATAGCTTAAATTTAGTCATCATGATATGATTGCATCAACTAAGAAAATATCTACCCAAGGTGTTTAAAAGCTTTAATTACTTTATACTAATAATACTTTCCATGTTGTCAAATATTTGTCCATGATGCCTGACGCATTCGCATGTGCACCATGAGTGTAGAAATAAATATCTCTGGATTGTCATCGCAACTTTGAAGTTTTGATGTATCGGTATGCTATATATCTGTATTTTCGCTTCCTTTCTTATGCATGTCTTTTAATGATTCGCAGCCGGTTTCGAATAAATTTACCAAGCAGATTAGCAAGATGGTCAAGAGAAGAGAAAAGGCTAACCTAGTGAGCCACAATGGCAAAATATGGCATGTTGATCTTCACATCGAGAACAAAATTGCTTCCATGAGTGGAGATGGGTGGCATGAATTTACAGTAGCCAATAATCTGCAAACTGGGCATTTTTTGGTTTTCAAATACAAAGGCAATATGGTGTTTAGCTTCAAAGCACTTGCCAGAAAACAAAATTATCTACTTCTAAAAGATCTTTGAAGAAAAAGAAGAAGGCTCAGGATTCATATGTGGATATTCTTGAAGACTCTGGTAGGCTATAAATTTCATTGATTTTGTTGTTGCTGTTTGATTTTAATTTTTGATTTTATTTGGTTTAATTAAATTTAATTGCAGATTCAGATGGATTAGACGAAGATAATGAGAATACGGCATCGAAGAAGAGGAAAAGGATGTATGGATGCTGGAAAAATACATGTCTCGACAAATGGTAAGTAATTTATTGATCACGACATTTACCCATTTTGTATATAGGTCACTGTTTTTCTTTTGTTTTAAAAAAATTTGGGATAATTACCCATCCAAATTCATTAAAAAAGGGGTGGTTGTTTTTCTTAAGGTTATGCAATTGTATTATTTTCAACCGCTACATCGGCTGCGGTTCCGCAGACAGCTCCTATAGCTCCACCGCCCGCTCAGACTCCCGCAGCCGCGGCTCCGCAAGCTACTACCTCAACGGCGGCTGCACAGACCACATCGCCAGCTCCACAGGACGCTCAGACTCTCGCACGCGCCGAATTGCATGGTTTATTGACCGAGGAGCAGGCGCGCCAGATTCTATCGTTTATCAGAGGTGGAGCTGGACCGAGCTAGGGTAGCTTTTTGATTCTTATTTTTTGAAACATGTATTTATTTATTTGATACATATTGTACTACATTTTGAAACGATATTGATATTGATATTGGTTTATATTTATATCATATTCAGTTTATGGGTTTCTTTTGTATATTATATGCGTGAGATGTGATTATGAATACTGCGATATATGTTGCGTGATGATTAATTTTATATTTTATTGTTATATATATTATTATGCACAGGGCGGGAAAAATCAGGCAGCCCTTTTTTATAAAAAAATACAGATAATGTGTACCTACGGATTAATCCGTAGGTACACATGTTGCTCCTACGGCTATATCCGTAGGGGCAAAATATCAGCAGTAACTGATATTCCGCCCTGATCTCAGTACCAGGGGGTGGGAGTGTCCCTACGGATATGTCCGTAGGGGCAATTGCTTAGCCCCTACGGAGTTATCCATAGGGGCAAAATATTAGAAATCCTAATATTTTACCCCTACGGATAAGTACCTACGCATATATCCGTAGGGGATATTACGTGGCCCTATGGCTATCTCCGTAGGTACAGGTAATATATTTAAAAAACCGTAAATAATATAACTTTTTTTACCCTACAGCCTACTCCGTAGGTGAAACTGGCCCTACACAGAACTCCGTAGGGGCAAGTTCAGGGCTTCAACTTGCACCTGCGGCCTTTGCACCTGCGGGGTCTTTTTTCGCCCCTACGCACATCTCCGTAGGGGCAGTAGTTTGCCCCTACCGACAAATCCGTAGGGGCAACCCTTATTTGTAGTAGTGTAGCTAAACCATAACTAACATGTTAGCAAAGTCTTTAGAAATTCGATCGCGATTTAATCCCGAAAAACCGACGTTTTGACCAAGTTTCTGCCGATTTTAAAACGGGGTCTAAAAATTTTTCAGGGACCCTTAAAAATACAAGAAGGGTTTTTTAAGAATTGTGAAGAAATTTGGGATCGTGACTCGACCAAACCACCGCGGAACCGCGGCCGATCCAAGCGATCTGCCGTGGATCCGCGGCCGAGTTGACACCAAGTCAACCCAAATTTGCTCAGTTATTCTTCTGTGTTGATGTTGTATTTTCTGGGATATTTTGTTTCTGCTCAGGTTTTATGTGCACAGAGAATTGTTTGGAGTAGATTCATATGTGTTGCTTGATCGAAATTCTAAGAACTTTGGCTAACTGGATTATATCTGTGTTGTGTTTAATGTGTTCGTAAACCTCCCCTAACTGCTAGTATGTCGGTTAGCAGGGGGTTGCACATTTCTGTAATGGTTTTTACTGGTTTGTGAATATGAACTTGTTGGATTGTCGTGAATGGATAGCCGGGAATGTGAGATGACTGTTTCTTTCATTCAAATGTAAATTGTAATTTATTGTAATATTCTTTTGCGGGGCACATCCGGGTTAAGGTTATAGCCACCGTTGTATTATTTCATTTACTGTTTTCTGCTCCTAGGATAGACCCAAGGTGGGCTGCACAAACTACCGGGTACTTTGAAGTGCTTAGTGGCCTACTCACATCGTTGAGGAAGACCGCTTCACTTCGGGTACTTGGCGGGTAGTTTGCCGTACCCGTAGGGGTCTAGAGTGGGGGTTTGGCTATTCATCGCGACTGTGTAATCCGTCTTTTATTGCAGGCTCAAAAGAAATGCGGATTGCTTGTATATCCAATATGTTCATCTGTGATTTGTAATGCCTATTATTGCATCTGACGAATGTACAATATCTATATATGATATCTAGTAGGCGTTACTTATGTTTTGCACCCGCGCTAGCCCAGCCCCCGCTCTGTCTTTAGTTAAGTAACCTAACAGGTGAATGACGGGGCCCAGTGGCGAATGCGGATGGCATAAGAGGACGTTGTATTTTCGTTGTTTTCTACAATGATAGGTTAATTGATGGGACGCATTATATTAATGCAAAGAAAATAAACCAAAGTTGAATCGTTGGAACAGTTTAAAGAAACCACTCGGTTATTTTAAAACAGGAGATTTTTTTTAATTGCGGAGCTTAAACCACTCTTTTTAAAAAGCTATCAGGTTCCTTCGATCATATCAAGTTCACTACTTCACGGTTTCGCCAAAACCATTCATATCCCTCCGCCATTTCATTTGGGTATTCAGTAGTATTCAAGCTATGTATTTTGACCAACGCCAAGGCATAGTGTTTGGCAGCTGCTGGGTATTCATCTGTTGCATAGATAGATGAGTTGGTTTGGGACAGTCGTACTGCCATTTGGCCAACGTCAGGGGTATGTATGGGTGGGTTCAAATTAAAAAGATAATGATGGGTAGAACTTGACATGTGACTTATGACATTTTGACCAACGCCAAGGTCATAAAAGCATGGGGCAGAAATCGATATCGAGAGTTTCTAAAGAAACTGAAACTTGCTAGTGTTGCATACCATTTGGAGTGTGATAATTCTGGTAAGATTCCTTCAGCTTTATCACACGATGATATTTGGATCCCGATCCTACTGTTAGTATATGCTACTCATCGGGAGATTCTTTCACTTAACGATCAATGCTATAAACTAAGTAGGTGTCGAGAAAGGTGTCAGCGGGGCTACGCCCCCAGGGAAAAGAGGTTATTTAATTAAGGAACTTCGCGAAAGCGTCGTAAAACCTCCCTCGAAGTACCGACACTTGCCTAGATGAATGGTTAAGCAAGTATTGTACAATAAGAATAGTCCTGACTAGTTCTTCCTTTTTAGTTTGAGGAGGGATTCGAGAAATAGTGGGAGCCATCCTGTTTAGATAAACTAAAAACCACTCTAAACTTGCAAGAGCATCATGCTAAATTGTTTCCTCTCTCTCTCTCCTAATTGCAGCGACCCAGAACATGACAGGCCTTAAGTTATTATTAGATAAAAATATTTTGACAGGGCCAAACTATAAAGATTGGTTCCGGAATGTTAAAATGGTAATTACCTATGACAAATTAGGGTATGTCCTTACTACTAAGGCCCCTGCCATCCCAAGTCCTGAATCCAATGTCACGGATAAGGAAATCCACAAGACCAGGGAGTTAGATTGCGCGAAGGCCAAATGCATCGTGCTTGCCTCTATGAATAATGAACATCAGAGGAGGCACGAGAATATGGATCTAGAATCCATATTTCTCCACACCAAGGAACTGTATGGAGAGCAATCTCGTATAGCTAGATACGGGACCTCGAAGAACTTGTTTCAGTCGAGAATGGCCGTCGGATCATCTGTAGGGGAACATGTCCTTAAGATGATTGGCTATATTGAAGAGCTCGCAGACCTCGGGACAACATTAGAGAATGAGTTGTATACAGACTTGATTCTCCAGTCCCTTCCTTCCACCTACGCCCAATTTATCTTGAATTTCAACATTCAAGGTAAAGAAGTTGAACTTCCAGAACTCCTTAACATGTTGAGGAGTGCAGAGGGCACCTTGCAGAAGGCAAGGGAAACACCCACTATATTTGTTCGTGGTGCTTCCTCATCCAGGTTCAAGGTAAGGGCCAAAGGAAGGAAGAAGAAGACCGCTACCAAACCAAGAGGTGGTGTTGGTAAGGTGGGAGCCAAGGGAATGGCAAAGGTTGCGGTGCCGGTAGTGGCAAAGGACGAGTGCTTCCACTGTCGTAGGAAAGGCCATTGGAAGAAGGATTGCAAAGCTTGGATTGCCAAGAACCAGGACCCGAGGCAAGTTGTGGCTTCGGCTTCAGGTGTGTTTGTAATTGAAAATTGTCTGTCAATCAACTCTACTTCCTGGGTATTGGATATCGGATCAGGATCTCATATATGCAATTCATTGCAGGCACTGAGAAATCGTAGAGTGCTGAAGGTTGGTGATATGACCCTCCAGGTTGCTAACGGAGCTAGCGTGAATGCTGTGTCCGTAGGGGATTATCACCTTGGATTGACGAGTTGACATATTTTGGTTTTGCGCAACTGTTTTTGTGTACCTAGTTTAACGTGTAATATCATATCAGTATCGCTGTTATCAAAAGAAGGTTATGATTTCACGTTTGTAAGTGATGTTGTTAACATCCACCTTAATCATGGTTTGATTGGGTCTGGTACATTAGATAACGGTATATACGTGTTAAACCAATTACAGATTTTCAATATCCAGAACACACTAAAAAGAAAGTCTCCAGATATAAATCAGGCTTTCTTATGGCATTGTAGACTGGGTCACATCAATGAGACAAGGTTAACTAAGTTGCATAGAGAAGGATATTTGGATCCGTTCAAATATCAATCTTATGCCACTCGTCAATCATGTCTCAAAGGAAAGATGACAAAGACTCCATTCACTGGACATAGAGTAAGAGCGAGCGAGCTCTTAGGACTCATACACAGCGATGTATGTGGTCCAATGTCTACACATGCAAGAGGCGGTTTTTCATATTTCATTACTTTTACGGATGATTACTCTAGGTATGGATTCATTTTCTTGATGAAGCATAAATCCGAGGCCTTTGAGAAATTCCGAGAATATAAGAATGAAGTAGAAAACCAAACCGGCAAAAGTATCAAGACACTGAGATCTGATCGAGGTGGTGAATACTTAAGTGCCGAGTTCCTGGGTTACCTAAAAAAGAATGGAATTCTCTCTCAGCTTACTCCTCCATACACTCCACAACATAACGGTGTATCGGAAAGACGGAACCGAACCCTATTGGATATGGTACGTTCCATGATGAGTAATGCTGAGTTACCGCGATCTTTCTGGGGTTATGCACTAGAATCAGTTGCATATCTTTTGAACAGGGTTCCTACCAAGACTATGCCTACCACACCATATCGGATGTGGAGTGGGAAGAAACCCTATCTTCAGTATCTGAAGATATGGGGATGTCCGGCTTTTGTTAAAAAGCAGCATGCGGAAAAACTCGAGGCACGATCAGTACAGTGTAAGTTTGTGGGATATCCAAAGAACTCTAAGGGATATTATTTCTATTACGCAGAGGAACAAAAGGTTTTTGTTTCTCATAATGCCCATTTTCTAGAACAGCAGTTTTTAGAAAAGGAAACAAGTGGGAGCGCAATAGAACTGGAAGAAATTCCAAAACCACAAACTACTACTGAAAGTTTGGTGGAGCCAGAAGTTTTAGAAGAACGGGACATTCCCACACCCCTCCGCAGGAGTAGTAAGCCGTCTCATCCGCCTGAGAGATACTGCGATTTTCTCATAGACGGGGATAGAGAGGATTGCATCATTGATATTGATGAACCTACTAACTTCTAGCAAGACATTCAGAGCGGCGACTCAGTAAGATGGCTGGATGCAATACGGACCGAGATGGAGTCCATGTACACCAACAAAGTATGGACTTTGGACTTTGCTCCAGATGGGATAAAACCCATAGGATGCAAGTGGATCTTCAGAAAGAAGATTGGTGTAGATGGACAGGTGGAAACCTATAAGGCTAGACTTGTTGCAAAGGGTTTTCGTCAAAGACCTGGTTTGGACTATGACGAAACTTTTTCTCCAGTGGCTATGCTCAAATCCATTCGGATCCTTCTTGCCATTGCCGCCTTCCATGATTATGAGATCTGGCAGATGGATGTAAAGACGGCTTTTCTAAATGGTAATTTAGAAGAGTGGGTCTATATGGATCAGTCAGAAGGTTTCAATCAGAGTGGGAGCAACGGGAAAGTGTGCAAGTTTCTTAAGTCCATTTATGGACTAAAGTAGGCATCGCGGAGTTGGAACATCTGTTTTGATGAAACGGTCAAAGAATATGACTTTATCAAAAATCCAGATGAACCATGTATATATAGTAAAATTGTAGCACGAACTGTCGTATTCCTTGTCTTGTACGTGGATAACATTCTCTTGATAGGAAATGACATTCCTATGCTACAATCTGTCAAAGGATTCTTGTCACACAGGTTCTCCATGAAAGACCTGGGTGATGCCTCTTACATTCTGGGATCCAGATCTATCGTGATAGATCTAAGAGGATGTTGGGACTTTCGCAGTCCAGGTATATCAGCACTATACTGAAAAGATTCAGTATGGAAGATTCTAAGCGCGGTAATTTACCGGCTTGTCACGGAATCACCCTCTCCAAAGAGATGTCTCCCAAAACTGATTTGGATAGGGATCGCATGTCAGTTATACCCTATGCTTCTGCGGTAGGCCCTATAATGTATGCGATGTTGTGTACCAGACCAGATGTAGCTTACGCACTGAGCGTGGTAAGCCGGTATCAGTCAGACCCAGGGAAGAAGCACTGGATAGCAGTAAAGAACATTCTCAAGTACCTGAGAAGGACTAAGGATATGTTCTTGGATTACGGTGGAAAAGACCTCCAGATCGAGGCTTTTGCTGACTCCAGCTTCCAGAGTGACAAGAATGACTCCAAGTCCATGTCAGGTTATGTCTTTACCCTCAATGGAGGGGCGGTGTGCTGGAAGAGTTCCAAGCAAGACACCGTTGATGACTCGATGATGGAAGCCGAGTATATCGCTGCTTGCGATACCGCAAAAGAAGCAGTCTAGATAAAGAAGTTCCTAACAGAACATCAGGTGGTTCCTACCATTGTTAATCCAATACCGCTGTATTGTGACAACAACGGCGCTATAGCTTTAGCAAAGGAACCTACGTCCCATCAGAAGTCCAGACACATCTTAAGACGGTATCACCTGATCAGGGAGATCATAGATCGCTAGGAGATCGAGGTCCGGAGAGTTGCTATAGAGGAGAACACTGCAGATCCATTCACAAAGGCCTTACCTCAGACACAGTTCGAGAGACTATTCGAGATGATAGGGCTTCGATATGCCAGTATATGGCCTTAGTGCAAGTAGGAGATTGTTAGTGTATATGCCCTAGGAGCCATTATTGTATCATACTAGCTTGTATATTACTTAATGGAAGCTTGGGATATTCACAGTTGAATTAACAGTCTTGCTCGACATAGTATTATGCTACTTGGTTTATATCTATCTTAATATGTGTTTATGTTTATTTTAGCATATCACGAATATATATTGATAGAGCCTATAGGATCTTGCTTGACTACCAGCGTTGTGATGGCAGTCACACTAGTGGGAGCTGGGTAGTCTACAAGCACATCCTTTTTCAGGTCCCTAGTCGTAGGATTATCGAGACAGGGCATCGATACTCCGGAGTAGACTAGTGTGTACGCTTCTCATCCTGTAAGTCGATGTACAACACCCCACGAATTGCGGAGAGGCGGAATAATGAAAAACGATCTTGTTTAAAGCATAAACATCGACTAACCGAGAATCTTTGCATAAACAATAACTAACAACAAACATAGAAGTTAACAACTACTATGAAAAGTGATTATACCTAAAGATCCGAGTCCTTCGTCTTGTCGTTCTCCACGTCCTCTCCGGCCTTCTCTAAGTAGTAGAAGATCCACCCGAGAGCTTTACTACAAGCTTCACCTCAAACTAGAGGTAACTAGGTTTCTTAAACCGCTAATCTAAGCAACCTAGGTGATATAGAGAATGGTTAAGGATTAAGTAGTCTAATCTAATCCTTGTACTCAACACATGAGAGGGGAGGATTAGGGTTTGAAGAGGGAGAGCTTGAGGAGAGAGAAAGTGAGCAAGAGAATGAGATGAGAAAGTGAGCTATCATAATATATATCAAGCATTATGATTTATCCAAATAAAAGAAATAAATGATTAATCATCATGCTTAATAAATATGAGAGGGTGATTCATCTCCATGAGTCATTAAGCATTTATGATGCATTAATGACTTGGATGAATCACACAAATGACTCACTAATCTCATTTAATGCATATGCCACCTTAACCCCCAAGTCACCATCTTCTAGAAGCTTCTCGCACAATTACGAGAACGCCCCTCCTATCCGTGAAAACACGGAAAAACTTTAGACTGTATAAATCCAATAACCGGATACTAAAATCTGGCTTAAACCAAAGCCAACTAGTAAAAACTGTCCGGATGTCGTACGTGCGTAAACACACGTATGCGTCCGAAACCTTGTCGTAAAACCATACGACCTCTATATCGTTTCGCCTGGAGTAGGGAAACTCTCTGTGTGGGACTCTAGAGACTCGACTACTACGCTGGCAGTGGGTTTAACCACAGACCGCAAGCAGCACTAGCTGTACGTAACGGTCCCCAGGTAGATGTCGATAAGAAGGCCGATGAAGAAACCCATCCGAACTCCTACTGAGTCTGATGTGACAATCTCTGTACAATCCGGTCTGTTCGTCTAAGACTATCGCATATCGGGCCTAGGGGGCGGCAAGCGTGAGTCCCCTAATAGCGGTATAAGTCGTGTCGGAGTGAAGCCCATTACACCTTGAGAAACTACTGGAACCTACCAGTAAATCTCGCTTGCCCTGGCCAGGGACTTTGTGTAATGGCTGTCTGACACAGCGCGATATCAACCACCAATACCGGGAGAGACGAATCCTGTCTAACCGCCACTGCCTCCAAGTGCTCGGGACTGCACCCAACTGCTACCTGTTTGCACGACTCCTTTGAGCCGTGGTAGGGTAGCAATCTAAGAATAGTGGGACACACTCGAGGTGAAGTAGCAGTGTCAAGTCTGCGGACTATGTTGTACTCATGTCACCTGGGAACTGTTCACTGACGACTGGTATAAAACCAACCAACAGTTCCCTGTGAGTCCTTTCTGGTGTACCCGTAACCTAACGAGCACCTGCATACTATCTCCAGTACGACGTACTGACGGCTGTGGGACAGACCATCTCCCCAACTGGGATGAGAAGCGTACACACTAGTCTACTCCGGAGTATCGATGCCCTGTCTCGATAATCCTACGACTAGGGACCTGAATAAGGATGTGCTTGTAGACTACCCAGCCCCCACTAGTGTGACTGCCATCACAACACTGGTAGTCAAGCAAGATCCTGAGAGCTCTATCAATACGTATACTCACATATTAAGATAGAAAAACCAAGAAGCATACTACCATGTTTAGCAAGACTGTTATATACATGTGAATATCCCAAGCTTCCATTAAGTAATATACAAACTAGTATGATACAATAATGGCCCCTAGGGCATATACACTAACAATCTCCCACTTGCACTAGGGCCATGTACTGGCATATCGAAGACCGATGATCTCGAGTAGCCTCTCGAACTGAATCTGAGGTAGGGCCTTTGTGAATGGATCAGCAATGTTCTCTTCAGTAGCAACTCTTCGAACCTCGATCTCCCGACGATCAATGATCTCCCTGATCAGGTGATACCGCCTTAAGATGTGTCTGGACTTCTGATGGGACCTTGGTTCCTTCGCTAAAGCTATAGTTCCGTTGTTGTCGCAATACAGAGGTATTGGATCAACAATGGTAGGAATCACCTGAAGTTTTGTTAGGAACTTCTTCATCCAGACTGCTTCTTTTGCAGCATCGCAAGCAGCTATATACTCCGCTTCCATCGTCGAGTCAGCAACGATGTCCTGCTTGGAGCTCTTCCAGCACACCACCCCTCCATTGAGGGTAAAGACATAACCCGACATGGACTTGGAATCGTCCTTATCACTCTGGAAGCCGGAATCAGCATAGGCCTCCATCCTGAGGTCTTTTCCGCCGTAAACCAAGAACATCTCCTTAGTCCTCCTCAGATACTTGAGAATGTTCTTTACTGCTATCCAGTGCTTCTCCCTTGGGTCTTACTGATACCGGCTTACCACGCTTAGTGCGTAAGCTACATCTGGTCTGGTGCACAACATCGCATACATTATAGAGCCTACCGCAGAAGCGTAGGGTATAATAGACATGCGTTCCCTTTCCAAATCAGTCTTGGGAGACATCTCTTTGGATAGGGTGATTCCGTGACAAGCCGGTAGATTACCGCGCTTAGAATCTTTCATACTGAATCTTTTCAGTACAGTGTCGATATACCTGGACTGCGAAAGTCCCAACATCCTTTTGGATCTATCACGATAGATCCGGATCCCTAGAATGTAAGAGGCATCACCCAGGTCTTTCATGGAGAACCTGTGTGACAAGAATCCTTTGACAGATTGTAGCATAGGAATGTCATTTCCTATCAATATAATGTCATCCACGTACAAGACGAGGAATACGACAGTTCTTGCTACAACTTTACTATATATGCACGGTTCATCTGTATTTTCTATAAAGTCATATTCTTTGACTGTCTCATCAAAACAGATGTTCCAACTCCGCGATGCCTGCTTTAGTCCATAAATGGACTTAAGCAGCTTGCATACTTTCCCGCTGCTTCCACTCTGATTGAAACCCTCTGGCTGATCCATATAGACGCACTCTTCTAAATTACCATTCAGAAAAGCCGTCTTTACGTCCCTCTGCCAGATTTCATAATCATGGAAGGCAGCAATAGCAAGAAGGACCCGAATGGATTTGAGCATAGCCACTGGAGAAAAAGTTTCGTCATAGTCCAAACCAGGTCTTTGACGAAAACCCTTTGCAACAAGTCTAGCCTTATAGGTTTCCACCGTCCATCTGCACCAATCTTTTTCTTGAAGATCCATTTGCACCCTATGGGTTTTACCCCATTTGGAGCAAAGTCTAAAATCCATACTTTGTTGGTGTACATGGACTCCATTTCGGTCCGCATTGCATCTAGCCATCGTACCAAGTCGCCGCTCTGGATGGCCTGCTAGAAGCCAGTAGGTTCATCATCATCTATGATGCAATCCTTTCTATCCCCATCTATGAGAAAACCGTAGTATCTCTCAGGCGGATGAGACGGCCTACTACTCCTGCGGAGGGGTGCGGGAATGTCCTGTTCTTCTTGAACTACTTGTTCTACCAAACTTTCAGTATTAGTTTATGGTTCTGGAATTTCTTTCCAGTTCTATTTCGCTCCCACTAATTTCCTTTTCTAAAAACTGTTGTTCTAGAAAATGGGCATTACGAGAAACAAAAACCTTTTGTTCCTCTGTGTAATAGAAATAATATCCTTTGGAGTTCTTTAGATATCCCACAAACTTACACTTTATTGATCGTGCCTCGAGCTTGTCCACATACTGCTTTTTAACAAAAGCTGGACATCCCCAAATCTTCATATGCTGAAGATGGGGTTTCTTCCGACTCCACATCTGATATGGAGTGGTAGGCACAGTCTTGGTAGGAGCCCTGTTCAGAAGATATGCCGCTGAATCTAGCGCATAACCCCAAAAAGATCGCGGTAACTCAGCATTACTCATCATGGATCGTACCATATCCAATAGGGTTCGATTCCGTCTCTCCGATACACCGTTATGCTGTGGAGTGTATGGAGGAGTAAGCTGAGAGAGAATTCCTTTCTCTTTTAGGTAACCTAGGAACTCGACACTCAAGTATTCATCACCTTGATCAGATCTTATTGTCTTGATACTTTTGCCGGTTTGGTTTTCTACTTCATTCTTATACTCTTGGAATTTCTCAAAAGCCTCGGATTTATGTTTCATCAGATAAATGAATCCGTACCTTGAGTAATCATCCGTGAAAGTAATGAAATAGGAAAAACCACCTCTTGCATGTGTAGACATTGGACTACATACATCGCTGTGTATGAGTCCTAAGAGCTCGCTCGCTCTTACTCCATGTCCAGTAAATGGAGTCTTTGTCATCTTTCCTTTGAGACAAGATTGACAAGTGTCATAAGTTTGATATTCGAACGAGTCCAAATATCCTTCTCTATGCAACTTAGTCAACCTTCTCTCATTGATGTGACCCAGTCTATAATGCCATAAGAAAGCTTTATTTAAATCTGGAGACTTTCTTTTTAGTGTGTTCTGGACATTGAAAATTTGGAGTTGGTTTAACACATATATACCATTATCCAGTGTACCGGACCCAATCAAACCATGATTAAGATGGATGTTAACAACACCACTTCCAAACGTGAAATCATAACCTTTATTTGATAACAAGGAAATAGATATGATATTACACGTTAAGCTGGGTACACAAAAACAGTTATGTAAAACCAAAATGTGTCCACTCGTCAATCCCAGGTGATAATCTTCTACGGACACAGCTCCCACGCTAGCTCCGTTAGCAACCATCAGGGTCATATCACCTTCCTTCAGCACTCTACGGTTTCTCAGTGCCTGCAATGAATTGCAAATATGAGATCATGATCCGGTATCCAATACCCAGGAAGTAGAGTTGATTGACAGACAATTCTCAATTACAAACACACCTGAAGTCGAAGCCACAGCTTGCTTCGGTTCCTGGTTTTTGGCGCTCCACGCCTTGCAATCCTTTTTCTAGTGCCCTTTCCTGTGACAATGGAAGCATTCATCCTGGCCCACTACCGGTACCGTAAACTTTTTCTTTCCCTTCCCTGCCACCTTACTAACACCTCCTCTAGGTCTGTTGGGGGCCTTATTCTTCCTTCCTTTGGTTTTAGCCTTAGACCCGGAAGAAGAAGTACTGCGAACAAACATAGCGGGTGTTTCCCTTGCCTTCTGCAAGGTACCCTCTGCACTCCTCAACATGTTAAGGAGTTCCAAAAGTTCAACTTCTTTTCTTTGAATGTTGAAGTTCAGAAAAAACTGGGCGTAGGTGGGAGGGAGGGACTGGAGAATAAGGTCTGTATAGAGCTCATTATCCAAAGTCGTCCCAAGGTCTGCGAGCTCTTCTATATAGCCGATCATCTTTAGGACATGTTCTCCTACCGATGACCCGACAGCCAACCTCGCTTGAAACAGCTTCTTTGAGGTCTCGTATCTTGCTATACGAGATTTCTCCCCATACAGATCTTTTGTATGGAGAAATATGGAGTCAAGATCCATATCCTCATGCCTCCTCTGATGTTCATTGTTCATCGAGGCAAGCACGATGCACTTGGCTTTCGCGCAATCTAAATCCCAGGTTTTGCGGATTTCCTTATCCGCATTACTGGATTTGGGACCTGGGACTTCAGGTGCCGTAGCGGTAAGGACGTACCCCAATTTGTCATAGGTCAAAGCCATTTTGACATTCCGCAGCCAATCTTTATAGTTTGGCCATGTCAGTATATTTTTCTCTAAAAGTAACTTAAGTCCAGTCATTTTCAGGGTCGCTGCAATTAGGAGAGAGAGAAGAAAACTCTTTAGCATGATGCTCTTGCAAGTTTAGAATGGTTTTTAATTTATCTAAACTGGATGGCTCCCACTGTTTCTCGAATCCTTCCCCAAACCATAAAAGAAGAATTAGCCAGGACTATTCTCACTGTACAATACTTGCTTAACCGTTCAGCCAGGCTGGTGTCGGTACTTCGAGGGAGGTTTTCCAACGCTTTCGCGAAGATCCTTAATTAAATAACCTCTTTTCTCTGGGGGCGTAACCCCGCTGATACCTTTCTTGACACCTACTTGGTTTATAGCATTGATCATTTAAGCGACGAATATCCTGATGAGTAGCATATACTCACAGTAGGATTGGGATCCAAATATCATCGTATGATAATGTTAAAGGAATCCTACCAACATTCATCAAACTCCAAATGGTATGCAACTCTTTGCAAATTTCAGTTTCTTTAGAAATTCCCGATATATATTTTTGCCCCATGCTCTTATGACCTTGGCTTTGGTCAAAATGTCATAAGTCACATGTCAAGTTCTACCCGTCATTATCTTGTCAATTTGAACCCATCCGTATATACCCCTGACTTTGATCAAATGATAATACGACTGTCCCAAACTAACTCATCTATCTATGCAACAAATGAATACCCAGCAGCTACCAAACACTATGCCTTGACTTTGGCCAAAATGCATAGCTTGAATACTACTGAATACCCAAATGAAATGACGGAGGGCTACGAATGGTTTTGGCGAAACCGTGAACGTAGTGACCTTAATATGACCGAAGGAACCTGATAGCTTTTTAAAAGGAGTGGTTAAAGCTCCGCAATTTTAAAAAATATCATCTGTTTTAAAATAACCGATTGGTTTCTTTTAAATTGTTCCAACGATTCAACTTTTTGGTTTATTTTCTTTGCATTATAAATAATGCGTCCCATCATTAACCTATCATTGCAGAAAACAACGAAAATACAACGTCTTCTTATGCCATCCGCATTTGCCACGGGGTCCCGTCATCACCTGTTAGGTTACTTAACTAACGGCAAAGCGGGGGCTGGGCTAGCGCGGGTGTAAAATATAAGTGACGTCTAAATAGCTATCATATATAGATATTGTACATTCGTCAGACGCAATAATAGGCATTCCAGATCTCATATGAACTTTATTGGATTTGCAAGCAATCCGCGTTTGTTTAGAGCCTGCAACAAAAGACGGATTACACAGTTGTGATGAATAGCCATTACCCCACCCTAGACCCCTACGGGTACGACAAACTACCCGTCAAATACCCGAAGTGAAGCGGTCTCCCTCAACAAAGTGAGTAGGCCACTAAGCACTTCAAAGTACCCGGTAGTTTGTGCACCCCTCCTTGGGTCTATCCTAGGAGCAAAAACAGTAAAATGAAATAATACAACGGTGGCTACATCCGCAACCTGGATGCTTCCCGCAAAATAATATTACAACATATTACAATTACATTGAATGAATTAAAATAATAACCCATCACAAAACCCGGCTAATCATCACAACAGTCCAATACAGTTCACATCCACAAACAGTAAAAACCATTACAGAAATGTGCAACCCCCTGCCAACCGACATACTAGCAGTTAGGGGAGGTTTACGAACACATTATACAATCACAGATATAATCATATTAGCAAACATCGTAAAATTTCGATCGAGCAAAACACTTTAGATTCTACTGCAAAACTTCTCTGTGCACCTGAGATCTTAGCAGAAAATAAAATATCCAGAAATATCATTGTTAACACAAAGGGGGTACAGAAAAAATTTGGGGCGACTTGGCCCTAACTCGGCCGCGGATCCGCGGCGGATTGCATGGATCCGCCGCGGTTCCGCCATGAGTTAGCCGAGTTGGGGGTCCAAATTTCTTCCGTAGCCCTATAATTTCATGCTTATTATTCTGCAGGTCCCTGAAAAATTTTTAGGGCCTGTTTTAAAATCGACAGAAACTGTGTTAATGCGACAATGTTTCCGGTTCTTTTTGCGTTCGAAATTCTTGCGACTTTGCTAATGAGTTAATTATTGTTTAGCGAGGCTCTGATACCACTGTAAGTTGATGTACAACACCCCACGACTTGCGGGGAGGCGGAATAATGAAAAACGATCTTGTTTAAAGCGTAAACATCGACTAACCGAGAATCTTTGCATAAACAATAACTAACAACAAACATAGAAGTTAACAACTACTATGAAAAGTGATTATACCTAAAGATCCGAGTCCTTCGTCTTGTCGTTCTCCACGTCCTCTCCGGCCTTCTCTAAGTAGTAGAAGATCCACCCGAGAGCTTTACTACAAGCTTCACCTCAAACTAGAGGTAACTAGGTTTCTTAAACCGCTAATCTAAGCAACCTAGGTGATATAGAGAATGGTTAAGGATTAAGTAGTCTAATCTAATCCTTGTACTCAACACATGAGAGGGGAGGATTAGGGTTTGAAGAGTGAGAGCTTGAGGAGAGAGAAAGTGAGCAAGAGAATGAGATGAGAAAGTGGGCTATCATAATATATATCAAGCATTATGATTTATCCAAATAAAAGAAATAAATGATTAATCATCATGCTTAATAAATATGAGAGGGTGATTCATCTCCATGAGTCATTAAGCATTTATGATGCATTAATGACTTGGATGAATCACACAAATGACTCACTAATCTCATTTAATGCATATGCCACCTTAACCCCCAAGTCACCATCTTCTAGAAGCTTCTCGCACAATTACGAGAACGCCCCTCCTATCCGTGAAAACACGGAAAAACTTTAGACTGTATAAATCCAATAACCGGATACTAGAAACTGGCTTAAACCAAAGCCGACTAGTAAAAACTGTCCGGATGTCGTACGTGCGTAAACACACGTATGCGTCCGAACCCTTGTCGTAAAACCATACGACCTCTATATCGTTTCGCCTGGAGTAGGGAAACTCTCTGTGTGGGACTCTAGAGACTCGACTACTACGCTGGCAGTGGGTTTAACCACAGACCGCAAGCAGCACTAGCTGTACGTAATGGTCCCCAGGTAGATGTCGATAAGAAGGCCAATGAGGAAACCCATCCGAACTCCTACTGAGTCTGATGTGACAATCTCCGTACAGTCCGGTCTGTTCGTCTAAGACTATCGCATATCGGGCCTAGGGGGCGGCAAGCGTCAGTCCCCTAATAGCGGTATAAGTCGTGTCGGAGTGAAGCCCATTACACCTTGAGAAACTACTGGAACCTACCAGCAAATCTCGCTTGCCCTGGACAGGGACTTTGCGTAATGGCTGTCTGACACAGCGCGATATCAACCCCCAATACCGGGAGAGACGAATCATGTCTAACCGCCACTGCCTCCAAGTGCTCGGGACTGCACCCAACCGTTACCTGTTTGCACGACTCCTTTGAGCCGTGGTAGGGTAGCAATCTAAGAATAGTGGGACACACTCGAGGTGAAGTAGCAGTGTCAAGTCTGCGGACTATGTTGTACTCATGTCACCTGGGAACTGTTCACTGACGACTAGTATAAAACCAACCAACAGTTCCCTGTGAGTCCTGTCCGGTGTACCCGTAACCTAACGAGCACCTGCATACTATCTCTAGTACGACGTACTGACGGCTGTGGGACAGACCATCTCCCCAACTGGGATGAGAAGCGTACACACTAGTCTACTCCGGAGTATCGATGCCCTGTCTCGATAATCCTACGACGAGGGACCTGAATAAGGATGTGCTTGTAGACTACCCAGCCCCTACTAGTGTGACTGCCATCACAACGCTGGTAGTCAAGCAAGATCCTAAGAGCTCTATCAATACGTATACTCACATATTAAGATAGAAAAACCAAGTAGCATACTACCATGTTTAGCAAGACTGTTATATACATATGAATATCCCAAGCTTCCATTAAGTAATATACAAACTAGTATGATACAATAATTGCCCCTAGGGTATATATACTAACACATCCCAGTTGGGGAAATGGTATGTCCCACAGCCATTAGTACGTTGTACTGGAGATAGTAATCAGGTGCTCGTTGGGTTATGGGTACACCGGACAGGACTCGCAGGAAACTGTTGGTTTGTATTATACCCGTCGTCAGTTAACAATTCCCAGATGACATGAGTACAGCATAGTCCATAGACTTGACATTGCTGCTTCGTCTCGAGTGTGGTCCCACTGTTCTTAGATTGCTACCCTACCATGGCTCAAAGGAGTCGTGCAAACAGGTAGCAGTTGGGTGCAGTCCCGAAGCACTTGGAGGCAGTGGCAGTTAGAAAGGATTCATCTCTTCCGGTATTGGGAGTTGATATCGCACTGTGTTTGGAGAGCCATTACGCAAAGTCCCTGGCCAGGGCAAACGAAATTTACTAGTAGGATTTCCAGTAGCTTCTCAATGTGTAATGGGCTTCACTCCGACACGACTTATACCGCCTTTTAGGGGACTGACGCTTGCCGCCCCCTAGGCCCGATATGCGATAGTCTTAGACGAACAGACCGGACTGTACGGAGATTGTCACATCAGGCTCAGTAGGAGTTCGGATGGGTTTCCTCATCGGCCTTCTTATCGACATCTACCTGGGGACCGTTACGTATAGCTAGTATCGCTTGCGGCCTGTGGTTAAACCCACTACCAGCATAGTGTCGAGTCTTTAGAGTCCCACACAGAGAGTTTCTCTACTTCAGGAGAAACGACATAGAGGTCGTATGGTTTTACGACAGGGTTCGGACATATACGTGTATTTATGCGCGTATGATATTCGGACAGTTTATACTAGTAGGCTTTGGTTTAAGCTGGATTCTAGTATTGGATTATTGGATTTATGCAGTCTCAGTATATCCGTGTTTTTCGTAAATTCGGATGGGAGAGGCATTCTCGTAATTAGTCGAGAAGCTTCTAGAAGAAAGGTGACTCATTAGTTTTAATTAATTTGTGAATTAAAACTTAATGAGGTGGAGAGCTTATGTGTTATTATCATTAATTGCACCATGACTCATGAGATGATTCATCTCAAGAATTAAATGAAGCATGGATGATATTTGTGCAAGATATTTTGTGCAAGATATTTTGTTATGCTTCATATTATTCAAAATGAGAAAGGTTCAATTCATAATACCAAACACACACTCTCTCCTCAAGCTCTCCTCTTCTTCAACCTAATCCTAATCCTCTCATGCGTTGAGATCCCAAGGGTTAGAAAGACTAATAGATCCTTAATCCACTTCTATATCTTCTAGGCCACTTGGATTAGCAATCCTAGCCACTTAGTTACCTCAAGTGAGAGGTTAAAGCTTGGAGAAGGGACTCTCGGGTGGATCTTCTATCACATCGAGGAGGCCGACGAGGAGGTGAACAATAAGAACAATAAGGACTAGTATCTTGAGGTATAGCCATCTATCATAGTAGTTTAGAACTTCTAGATAGTTGTTAGTTAGGGTTTAGCAAAGATCCGTACAGTTAGTCGATGTTACCTTAAACAAAATGATTGTTTTACCTATTCCGCATCCCCGCATCTTGTGGGGTGTCTAACGTCGATTTACATATATGAGATATATAATAAACGTTGCTTATATTTTGCACCCGCGCTAGTCCAGCCCCCGCTCTGCCATTAGTTAAGTAACGTAACGGTGTATGACGGGGCCCAGTGGCGAATGCGGATAGCATAAGCGTACATTCTATTTTCGTTTCTTTTCTGTGATGTTTAGGAAACGTAAATGATGGGACAACATTAATGTGATTAATGTTAAGCAAAAGAAACCTAAAGATATTGTAGAATCAAACTTTTTAAAATAGGTAACTCTAGCTTTTGCTTTGCATCGTGGTGTTCTTGAATATCCTGCACCTCATTCGATGAGGAAAGGGCCGAGATCCCTTAACCGGGAGTGACCCCTTTAGCGAAACTAGCAAATATTACAAAGCACTCGATTTGATTTTATAGTTGATCTAATTTTTGCTTTGCATCGTGGTATTTATATATCCAGCACCTTATTCGATAAGGAAAGAGCCGAGATCCCTTCACCGGGAGTGACCACTTTAGCAAGATTAGAAAGATGCTATAAAACCATTCGACTTTTAAAACTGGAGCTTAAACCACTCCTTCTCACTCAATTCTACAATGATATCAAGTTTAAAACGTTAAAGGTTTTCATAAAAACCATCCGTAGCCCTCCGCCATTTTAGGAAGCAGAGTACTTAGTATTCGTGCCACATTTGTTGACTATAGTTAAGGCGTGGTGTACGGTAGCTAAGTGATGTCTTCCTGCAAAGCATTTGATGCGATCGATTAGGACATTCGTATGACTTTGTTGACCATAGTTAAGGGTCATGCGGGTGGGTCTAAATCAATCCCGAAATAGCGGGTAGAACTTAACTAGTGCTTATAATTTGTTGACCATAGTTAAGGTCATAAGACACTAGGGGTAAAAATCATATCGGGAATTTCAAAAGTTGAAATTTGCAATGAGATTGCATACCTTCTATATGATAATTGGATCTCGATCCCACTGTGAGCAAAAGTTACTCCCGGGAGAGTTTTGCACTTTACAATTAGCTAATCCAGTAGGTATCTAGAAAGGTGTCAACGGGGTTACGCCTATAGGAAAACGAGGTTTATTTTAATTAGGTCCGTGCGAAAGCACGGGGAACCTCCCTCGGAGTACCAACACTGGCCTGGCCAACCGGTCAACGAACTTATAGATTGCAATTAATCCTGGCTAGTTTTCGTTTTAAAGGTTTGAAGGAAAATTTGATAAAAATCAGTGGGAGATATCGATTAGATAAGATTAATAACCAATCTAATTATGCAAGAGCAATCGCTGAGTGTCTTCTTTTCTCTCTCCTAATGGTACCTATGACGGGACTTAAGCTTTTATTAGACAAGAATAAACTCACGGGACCGAATTACAAAGATTGGCTAAGGACGTAAATATTTCCCTGACCTATGATAAGGTCGGATACGTCCTGACTACTCCATCCCCTCCTAGCCCAGGCCCTGATTCTTCAGTTGCGGATAAAGAAATCCGCAAGGCATGAGACATAGACTGCGCAACAGCCAAGTACCTCGCACTAGCTTCTATGAACAATGAACATCAGAAGCAGCACAAGAAGATGGATGTGCAATCCATCTTTCTCCATACAAAGGAGTTGTATGGAGAGAAATCTCGTACTCTCCGATACGAGGCATCTCGAAAGTTGTTTCAGATGCGGATGGCTGCTGGCACGTCTATAGGTGACCATGTATTGAAGATGATTAGACTTATAGAAGAACTAGAGGACCTGGGTTGGACCATGGAGAACGAACAGTATGTTGATATTGTTCTACAGTCCCTTCCCCCTGCCTTTGCTCAGTTCATTGTAAACTTCAACATGCACAACGTGGAGAAGTGTTGGAGATAGTGCCCTCATAGTCAATTATTGGATCACAGGTACGTGATTGCAATGATTGCGGAGGACCTATACCGGTAGGACAGTCTTACTCGAGATGATAGTTTGCTATCTGGTTTGCCTTTATCAGTAGTGTACAGGTTCAGGTGACTGATCACTGCTACACTTTGATAGAGCCCTTAGGATCTTGCTTTACCACCAACAGTATGATGGCGATCATATACGTGAGAGTTAGGTGGTTTATATGCATATCCTTAATTTTGGTCCCTAGTCGTGGGAGTTTCGAGACAGGGCATCGATACTCCGGAGTAGACTAGTGTGTACAGTCGAGACCCCGACGAGGGGCGGTGGCCGGTCTCACAAGCCACTGGTGTCAGTTGGATCACCTAAGATGTATACAGGTGCTCATTGGGTTATGAGTACACCGGACAGGACTCGCCGGGAATCTGCTAGTTAGTATTATATCTACCGTCAGATAGCAGTTCCCTGGTGACATGTGTACAGGTTAGTTCATCGACCTGAGGTCGTCATTTGTCTCGTGTGAGTTCCCACTGTGCTTTGATTTCTACCCTACCACGGCTCAAAGGAGTCATGCAAACAGGTAGCTTTTGGGTACAGTCCCGAGCCATATGGAGGCACGTGAGCGGATCGGCAGGGGATTCGTTGTTAGTGTATATGTCCTAGAGGCCATTACTGTATCATACTAGTTTGTATATTACTTAATGGATGCTTGGGATATTCACCTTGTATATACAATCTTGCTCAAAATAGTAGTATGCTACTTGGTTTGTCTCTACTTCAATGTGTGTTTGTGTTTGTTTTACTATATCACTTATACGCATTAGTGGAGCCCTTAGGATCTTTGCTTGATTACCAGCGTTGTGATGGCAGTCACACTAGTGGGGGCTGGGTAATCTATAAGCACATCCTTATACAGGTCCCTAGTCGCAGGACTATCGAGACAGGGCATCGATACTCCGGAGTAGACTAGCGTATGCGCTTCTCATCCCAGTGTGGGAGATGGTCTGTCCCACAGCCATCAGTACGTCGTACTGGAGATAGTATACGGGTGCTCGTTGGGTTACGAGTACACTGGACAGGACTCGTCGGGAACTGACAGGTTGGTATTATACCTATCGTCAGTCATCAGTTCCCAGGTGACATGAGTACAGCTTAGTCCGCTGACTTGACACTGGCACTTCGCCTCGAGTGTGTTCCCACTGCACTTTGATCACTACCCTACCACGGCTCAAAGGAGTCGTGCAAACAGGTGGTGGTTGGGTGCAGTCCCGAAGCACTTGGAGGCAGTGACGGTTAGACAGGATTCGTCTCTCCCGGTATTGGGGGTTGACATCGCGCTGTGTCTAGGAGAGCCATTACACGAGTAGTCCCTGGCCAGGGCAAACGAGATATACTGGTAGGTTTCCAGTGTTATCTCAGGTGTTTTGGGCTTCGCTCCGGCACGACTTGTACCGCTATTGGGGGACTGACGTTTACCGCCCCCTAGGCCCGCCATGCGATGTATCAGACGAACAGACCGGACTGTACGGAGACTGTCACACTCAGACTCAGTAGGAGTACCGATGGGGTTTCACCTCGTCAGCCTTCTTGTCGACATCTACCTGGGGACCGTTACGCACAGCTAGTGCCGCTTGCGGTCTGTGGTTAAACCCACTGCCAGCGTAGTGTCGAGTCTTTAGAGTCCCACACAGAGGGTATTCGCCTATGGGCAAAACAGAGTAGAGGTCGCATGGTTTTGCGACAGGGTTCGTTCTCATCCGCGCACTTGTGCACGTTTGGAGTCCGGACAGATTTTACCAGCCGGCTCTGGTTTGAGCCGGATACTGGTATAGTATTTGGGGTTGCTTTTATCTCTCAGTATTCATGTTCCTCGGAACAAGAATGCAGGTGTGTATGCACAGTTATTTGAGGAGGAGGAGGATGATTTCCATTAGGGTTTCGGAACGGGTGCGTATGCACAGTTGACAGTCGTCTTTTTCCAAACCCTAATGGATTTATATTATATCATTTAATAATATATATTAAAATGAAATTGTGTCATGGTTAGTTTTTGTTGACTTGTTGACCATGGTTGACTTGTTGACCATGGTTGAACATTTGACCATTATCATTACAAATGAAAGATGCTCTTTAATTCTAGCAAATTCATTTAATGCTTGTAATGATATTAGTCATTCTAAACTATCCATCAACCTTTTCATTTTGATTATTATTATTTGATAATTCATTTTCTTTTTTGCATTATGGTTGTAAGAAAGAAAATGAGAGCTCATTCTATCATACTCACTCTCTCTCTTCACTTCATCTTCTTCTTCCTCTAGTCAAGAGGAACCTTCTCATGAGTTGAGAATCCTTCTCTTGAAAAACAAAAGCAAACCCTAGACACTCTCTACTCACTCTAGGATCAAGGGTCTAGCAAGCCGGCGATTCTAGTTCACTCCAAGTACGAGAAAGAGCCCAAAGGTCGAGCCTTCGAGGTGGATCCATCTTCGACGGGAGAAGGCGACAAAGGAGAACCATCAACCTCTACAAAGTTTGAAGACGAAGGAGTTCAAGTCTAGGTATAACCATCTTCATCCGAGTAGCTAACTCTCTTTAGCTAAGTTTGCTAGTTTTAGTTTAGGTAACGATCCCGACCTTGCATAGTCCATGTTGCCTCTTGCACTAAAAATTTGATTTTTATACCGTTTCCGCCTCCCCGTAAGAACCGGGGGTGGCAACGTGGACTTACAGTGGTATCAGAGCCTAACTAAACTTAAACTAGCTTGGTAGTGAAGTGTAACGAAGTTCGGAACCGTAAAAAACCCAAAAACCGTATTTTTCAAAACCTGAGTTTCTGTTGAAATTTTTTGGGCACAAAATGAAAAACTTTATATTTGTAAATTCATCTCAGGGTTTTTTAAAAACACCCATGAAAAACGACACAGAGATTCTTCTAAGCCGCCGCCCTTCCGCCGCGTGAGCCTTCTTGGCCGCCGCGGAACCGCCGCGACTTGATGTCCTCTCTGCATCGTTTTTCGTGCAGTGTCTTTATGTGTTGATTTTGGGATTTTTAGGATATAAATTATATGCCCAGATTTTCCAGAACTAAAATTTACTTTTGGGGGCCTATAATTCCGTATTTTTCCGAACTTCACTGCGCTTTGACTATGATGGTTATATCTGTATTGTTTGCATGTATTGAACATCGGCTAATCGCTATAAGACGATTAGTCGGGGTTATACATGATCTGTAATGTGCTGGAATGTGTATATGAATATGTTGGACTGTCGCGGGTGAATAGCCGGGGTGGATGTGAGATGAGCTTTTGTTTTTCTTTCATTCATTGTAAATGTAAATTGATGTAATAATTATTATTTGTTTGGCCGCACAACCGGGTCGGGGTTGTAGCCGTCATTGTATAATTCTTTTTACTGTTTTTGCTCCTAGGATAGACCCATGGAGGGGTGCACAAACTACCGGGTATGCCGAAGTGTCGAGTGGCCTACTCATGGAGATGAGGGAGGTTGCTACGCTTCGGGTACTTGGCGGGTAGTTTGCCACACCCGTAGGGGTCTTGGGTGGGGTATTTGGCTATTCACCGCGACCGTGTTATCCGCTTTTCGTTTCAGGCTCGAAAGGATTGCGGATTGCTAGTATATCCAATGCATTCATCTGTGATCTGTAATGTCTACTATTGCTATATCTATAACTATTTAGGCGTTGCTTATGTTTTACAGACGCGCTAGCCCAGCCCCCGCTCTGTCGTTAGTTAAGTAACCTAACGGGTAATGACGGGGCCCAGTGGCGAATGCGAATGGCATAAGCGTACGTCATATTTTGGTTGTTTTCTGCAATGGTAGGATTTAAATGATGGGACGCATTAAAAGTACTAATGCAAGAATATCACGCATTAAAAGAACTAATGCAAGATAATAAACCAAGTTAAAGTCGTTGGAACACTTTCGAAAAACCACTCGGTTCTTTTCAAAACTAACTTTTAAAATGCGGAGCTTGAGCCACTCCATTTAAAAGCTATCTCGTTCCATCGACCAAATCAAGTTCACTACGTTCACGGTTTTGCCAAAACCATTCGTAGCCCTCCGTCGTTTCGTATGAATATTCAAATAGTATTCAAGCTGTGTTTGTTGACCTTCGTCAAGGCATAGTGATTGGTAGCTGTTAAGTATTCATATGTAGCATAGATAGATGCGTTGGTTTGGGACACTCACATTACCTTGTTGACCTTCGTCAAGGGTATATGCGGGTGGATTCAAATTAACCTGGATAATGACGGGCAGAACTTGACATGTGACTTATGATTTGTTGACCTTCGTCAAGGTCATAAGAGCATGGGGCAAAAATCCACATCGGGAGTTTCATAAGTACTGAAACTTGCTAGATTTGCATACCATTTGGAGTGTGGTGATTCTGGTAGGATTCCTTCAGTTTCGTCACGCGATGATATTTGGATCCCGATCCTACTGTGAGTATATGCTACTCCCCGGGAAATTTTTCACTTAACGATCAATGCTATAAACCTAGTAGGTGCTTAGAAAGGTGTTAGCGGGGCTACGCCCCCAGGGAAAAGAGGTTCTTTAATTAAGGAACTTCGCGAAAGCGTTGGAAAACCTCCCTCGAAGTACCGACACCGGCCTGGCTGAACGGTTAAGCAAGTATTGTACGGTGGGATTGATCCTGGCTAATTCTTCTTTTATGGTTTGAAGAGGGATTCGAGAAACAGTGGGAGCCATCCTGTTTAGACAAACTAAAAACCACTCTAAACTTACAAGAGCATCATGCTGAGTGTTTCTTCTTCTCTCTCCTAATTGCAGCGACCAATCAACATGACTGGACTTAAGTTACTCCTAGATAAAAACAAGCTGACAGGGCCGAACTACAAAGATTGGCTCAGGAATGTCAAGATAGCAATCACTTATGACAAGCTGGGGTATCTTCTTACCACCAAAGCTCCCCCTGTCCCTGGTCCAACTTCCAGTGTCGCGGATAAGGAAATCCGCAAAACTTGGGAGATTGATAGCGCGAAGGCCAAGTGCCTCCTGCTTGCCTCGATGGACAACGAACATCAGAGGAGGCATGAGAATATGGACATGGAGTCCATATTGCTTCATACAAAAGAACTGTATGGAGAGCAATCACGTATCGCAAGATACGAAGCGTCGAAAAAGTTGTTTTCGACAAGAATGGCCGTCGGATCATCAGTAGCCGAGCACGTGCTAAAGATGATCGGCTACATTGAGGAGCTCGCTGACCTGGGGATCACATTGGAGAGTGAGCTGTATACGGATATAGTTCTCCAGTCCCTTCCTTCCACTTACGCCCAGTTTATAATGAATTTCAACCTACAAGAAAAGGAGGTTGAACTTTCAGAGCTCCTCAACCTGCTGAGGAGCGCAGAGGGCACCCTACAGAAAGGTAGGGAAACATCCACTTTGTTTGTAGGAGGATCATCTTCTTCTAGGTCCAAGGCGAAAGCCAAGGGAAAGAAGAAGAAAGCCCCCGCCAAACCAAGGGGCGGTGTTAGTAAAGTGGATACGAAGGGAAAAGGTAAAGCAACAAAGATAGCGGGGAAGCTTGTGGATAAGGAAGAATGCTTCTTTTGTCATAAGAAAGGACACTGGAAGAATGATTGCAGGGCCTGGAAGGCCAGAACACAGGAATTGAAGCAGGTTGCAGCTTCAGCTTCAGGTGTGTATGTTATTGAAAACTGTCTTTCTATAAACTCTACTTCCTGGGTATTGGATACCGGATCAGGATCTCATATCTGTAATTCTTTGCAGGCGTTGAGAAACCGTAGTGTTTTGAAAGCAGGTGACATGACCCTCAGAGTTGCAAACGGAGCTAGCATGGATGCTAAAGCCGTGGGGGACTATCACCTGGGAATGTCAGATGGACATGTTTTGGTTTTGCGTAATTGCTTTTTTGTACCCAACGCAACTTGTAATATCATTTCTGTATCTTTAGTTTCTAAAGAAGGTTATGAATTTGCGTTTGTAAGTAATGTTGTAAACATTCGCCTTAATCAAGTTTTGATTGGGTCAGGTACATTGAGTAATGGTATATACGTATTGAACCAACCACAGATTTTCAATGTCCAGAATACACACAAAAGAAAGTCTCCAGAAATAAACCAGACTTTCTTATGGCATTGTAGATTGGGTCACATCAATGAGAGAAGGTTGACAAAGTTACATACAGAAGGGTATTTGAATGCGTTCGAATATCAGTCATATGCCACTTGTCAATCCTGTCTCAAGGGAAAGATGACAAAGACTCCGTTTACTGGACATGGAGTAAGAGCGAGCGAGCTCTTGGGACTCGTACACAGTGACGTGTGCGGTCCAATGTCTACACATGCCCGAAGCGGACATTCTTACTTCATTACTTTTACGGATGACTTCTCAAGGTACGGTTATGTTTTCTTAATGAAACATAAGTCCGAGGCTTTTGAAAAATTCCAGGAGTATAAGAATGAAGTAGAGAAACAGACCGGCAAAAGTATTAAGATTCTAAGATCGGATCGAGGTGGAGAATACTTAAGTGCCGAATTCCTGAATTACTTAAAAGAGAATGGTATTCTCTCTCAGCTTACTCCTCCATACACTCCGCAACATAACGGTGTATCGGAGAGACGGAACCGAACCCTATTGGATATGGTTCGGTCCATGATGAGTAACGCTGAGTTGCCGCGATCATTCTGGGGATATGCAATAGAAGCAGCTGCGTATCTCTTGAACAAGGCTCCCACCAAGACTGTGCCTACCACCCCTTATGAGATGTGGACTGGGAAGAAACCCTGTCTCAAGTATCTCAAAGTATGGGGATGTCCAGCTTTTGTAAAAAGGCAGCATGCGGACAAGCTTGAGGCACGTTCAGTACAGTGTAAGTTTGTGGGATACCCAAGAAACTCCAGGGGGTATCTTTTCTATTCGGCTGAGGAACAAAAGGTTTTTGTTTCTCAGCATGCCCGCTTCTTGGAAACTGAGTTTTTGGAAACCCAGATAAGTGGGAGCACAATAGAACTGGAAGAAGTTCCAGAACCACAAACTGTTACTGAAAGTTTGGTGGAACCAGAGGGTTCAACAGAACAGGACATTCCTACGCCGCTCCGCAGAAGTAGTAGGCAGTCTCATCCGCCCGAGAGATACTACGGTTTTCTCATAGACGGGGATAGAGAGGATTGCATCATAGATTATGATGAGCCTACTAGCTTCCAGCAGGCCGTTCAGAGCGTTGACTCAGTGAAATGGCTGGATGCAATGCGGACCGAAATGGAGTCCATGTACACCAACAAGGTATGGACGTTGGACATTGCTCCAGACGGGGTAAAACCCGTAGGATGCAAGTGGATCTTCAAAAGGAAGATTGGTGTAGATGGACAGGTTGAGACCTATAAAGCTAGGCTGGTAGCAAAGGGTTTCCGTCAAAGACCTGGCTTGGACTATGACGAAACCTTTTCTCCAGTAGCCATGCTGAAATCCATTCGGATCCTTCTTGCCATCGCTGCCTTCCACGATTATGAGATCTGGCAAATGGACGTAAAGACAGCTTTTCTAAATGGAAATTTAGAGGAGTGTGTCTATATGGACCAGCCAGAGGGCTTCATTCAGAGTGGGAGCAGCGGAAAGGTGTGCAAGTTGCTTAAGTCCATCTATGGACTAAAGCAGGCATCGCGGAGTTGGAACATCTGCTTTGATGAGACGGTCAAAGAATTTGGCTTTATCAAAAATCCAGATGAACCATGCATCTATAGTAGATTTGTAGCAAGAACTGTAGTATTCCTCATTTTATACGTGGATGACATTCTCTTAATAGGAAATGACATTCCTATGCTACAATCTTTCAAGGGGTTCTTGTCACACAGGTTCTCCATGAAAGACCTGGGTGATGCCTCATACATCCTGGGGATCCGGATCCATCGTGATAGATCCAAGAGGATATTGGGACTTTCTCAGTCCAGGTACATCGACACCATAGTGAAGAGATTCAGTATGGAAGATTCCAAGCGCGGTAACCTACCGGCTTGTCACGGGATCACCCTCTCTAAAGAGATGTCTCCCAAGACTGATTTGGAGAGGGATCGCATGTCTATTATACCCTACGCTTCTGCGGTAGGCTCTATAATGTATGCGATGTTATGTACCAGACCGGATGTAGCTTATGCACTGAGTGTAGTAAGCCGGTATCAGTCAAACCCTGGGGAGAAACACTGGATAGCGGTAAAGAACATTCTCAAGTACCTGAGAAGGACTAAGGAGATGTTCTTGGTGTATGGCGGAAAAGACCTCCAGATCGAGGCCTTTGCTGACTCCAGCTTCCAGAGTGACAAGGATGATTCCAAGTCCATGTCGGGCTTTGTCTTTACCCTCAATGGAGGGGCGGTGTGTTGGAAGAGTTCCAAACAGGAAACCGTTGCAGACTCGACGATGGAAGCGGAATACATCGCTGCATCTGATGCCGCAAAAGAAGCTGTCTGGATGAGGAAGTTCTTGAAAGAACTTCAGGTGGTTCCGTCCATTGTTGATCCAATACCTCTGTATTGCGACAACAACGGGGCTATAGCTTTAGCAAAGGAACCCAGGTCCCATCAGAGATCCAGGCACATCTTGAGGCGGTATCACCTGATCAGGGAGATCGTGGATCGCAAGGAGATCGAGGTTCGGAGAGTTACTTCAGAAGACAACACTGCAGATCCATTCACCAAGGCCCTGCCCCAGACTCAGTTCGAGCGGCTGATCGAGATGATAGGTCTTCGATACGCCAGTACATGGCCTTAGTGCAAGTGGGAGATTGTTAGTGTATATGCCCTAGAGGCCATTACTGTATCATACTAGTTTGTATATTACTTAATGGATGCTTGGGATATTCACCTTGTATATACAATCTTGCTCAAAATAGTAGTATGCTACTTGGTTTGTCTCTACTTCAATGTGTGTTTGTGTTTGTTTTACTATATCACTTATACGCATTAGTGGAGCCCTTAGGATCTTTGCTTGATTACCAGCGTTGTGATGGCAGTCACACTAGTGGGGGCTGGGTAATCTATAAGCACATCCTTATACAGGTCCCTAGTCGCAGGACTATCGAGACAGGGCATCGATACTCCGGAGTAGACTAGCGTATGCGCTTCTCATCCCAGTGTGGGAGATGGTCTGTCCCACAGCCATCAGTACGTCGTACTGGAGATAGTATACGGGTGCTCGTTGGGTTACGAGTACACTGGACAGGACTCGTCGGGAACTGACAGGTTGGTATTATACCTATCGTCAGTCATCAGTTCCCAGGTGACATGAGTACAGCTTAGTCCGCTGACTTGACACTGGCACTTCGCCTCGAGTGTGTTCCCACTGCACTTTGATCACTACCCTACCACGGCTCAAAGGAGTCGTGCAAACAGGTGGTGGTTGGGTGCAGTCCCGAAGCACTTGGAGGCAGTGACGGTTAGACAGGATTCGTCTCTCCCGGTATTGGGGGTTGACATCGCGCTGTGTCTAGGAGAGCCATTACACGAGTAGTCCCTGGCCAGGGCAAACGAGATATACTGGTAGGTTTCCAGTGTTATCTCAGGGTGTTTTGGGCTTCGCTCCGGCACGACTTGTACCGCTATTGGGGGACTGACGTTTACCGCCCCCTAGGCCCGCCATGCGATGTATCAGACGAACAGACCGGACTGTACGGAGACTGTCACACTCAGACTCAGTAGGAGTACCGATGGGGTTTCACCTCGTCAGCCTTCTTGTCGACATCTACCTGGGGACCGTTACGCACAGCTAGTGCCGCTTGCGGTCTGTGGTTAAACCCACTGCCAGCGTAGTGTCGAGTCTTTAGAGTCCCACACAGAGGGTATTCGCCTATGGGCAAAACAGAGTAGAGGTCGCATGGTTTTGCGACAGGGTTCGTTCTCATCCGCGCACTTGTGCACGTTTGGAGTCCGGACAGATTTTACCAGCCGGCTCTGGTTTGAGCCGGATACTGGTATAGTATTTGGGGTTGCTTTTATCTCTCAGTATTCATGTTCCTCGGAACAAGAATGCAGGTGTGTATGCACAGTTATTTGAGGAGGAGGAGGATGATTTCCATTAGGGTTTCGGAACGGGTGCGTATGCACAGTTGACAGTCGTCTTTTTCCAAACCCTAATGGATTTATATTATATCATTTAATAATATATATTAAAATGAAATTGTGTCATGGTTAGTTTTTGTTGACTTGTTGACCATGGTTGACTTGTTGACCATGGTTGAACATTTGACCATTATCATTACAAATGAAAGATGCTCTTTGATTCTAGCAAATTCATTTAATGCTTGTAATGATATTAGTCATTCTAAACTATCCATCAACCTTTTCATTTTGATTATTATTATTTGATAATTCATTTTCTTTTTTGCATTATGGTTGTAAGAAAGAAAATGAGAGCTCATTCTATCATACTCACTCTCTCTCTTCACTTCATCTTCTTCTTCCTCTAGTCAAGAGAAACCTTCTCATGAGTTGAGAATCCTTTTCTTGAAAAACAAAAGCAAACCCTAGACACTCTCTACTCACTCTAGGATCAAGGGTCTAGCAAGCCGGCGATTCTAGTTCACTCCAAGTACGAGAAAGAGCCCAAAGGTCGAGCCTTCGAGGTGGATCCATCTTCGACGGGAGAAGGCGACAAAGGAGAACCATCAACCTCTACAAAGTTTGAAGACGAAGGAGTTCAAGTCTAGGTATAACCATCTTCATCCGAGTAGCTAACTCTCTTTAGCTAAGTTTGCTAGTTTTAGTTTAGGTAACGATCCCGACCTTGCATAGTCCATGTTGCCTCTTGCACTAAAAATTTGATTTTTATACCGTTTCCGCCTCCCCGTAAGAACCGGGGGTGGCAACGTGGACTTACATTCGTCTCTCCCGGTATTGGGGGCGAGGTCATGCTGTGTCTAGGAGAGCCATTACACAAAGTCCATGGCCATGGCAGGAGATTTACTGGTAGGTACTCCAGTAGTATCTCAGGGTGTTATTGGGCTTCACTCCGACATGACTTATACTGCTATTGGGGGTCTGACGTTACTAGCCCCCTAGGCAGATATGCGATACTCATAGACGAATGGACCGGACTGTATATACATTGTCACTGTTAGGCTCGGTAGGGTTTTCCGGATGAGTGCGCTCATCGGCATCCCTTGAGGTCAGTCCATGGGCAGCCGTTACGCATTGCTAGTGGTTTGTGGTTAAACCCACTGCCAGGGTACTGACGACTCATTAGAGTCCCCCACAGACAGTTTCCCAAGTTCGGGCGAAACGTTGTAGAGGCCGTATGGTTTTATGGCAGGGTTCGGAAAATGCACGTGCGTTTACGCACGTGTTATTTTTCGGGCAGATGATACTGGTCGGCTTTGGTTTAAGCCGGAACCAAGTATTATATTGAGTAGGTATAATATCTTTGTCTCAGTTGCATTTGTATTCGGTCGTAATACAAATGCGGGTATATTTATACAGTTTCGGGGTTATCCTGAAAGTCGTTTCAGGATCACTTTTGGAAGTTGCCAGTTTCCAGTTTTCTATCAGCCGTCTTTTAACATTCGGTTAAAGACGGATTTATCTTTTCTTGGATGAGAGTGAGTCGTGCTTCTAGAAGGTTCTAGAATTTGGTGACAAGGATTATGACACATGCTTTGATTTCAACAATTTCTTGTTTTCCTTAAGATCTTTATGCTTGATATTTTCTTGTGTTCACATATGATATTTTGCTTAAGGTTACTCTCTTTCTCCTACGGTCACCTCCTCCTCTTCTATAAGAATGGCCGGCCCTCTCTCCTCCATACACTCTCTCACTTGTTGTTTCACTTAAAAAGATATGATAGTATTTGGGGTGCATGGAATTTTACAGTTCATTTCATTCCATCACCCAATTCCATCGGCAACTTCATTTACCGATCGTCCACGGATTTGGACGAAGTGAGACAAAGTCATCTACTCATTCTCTACATCAATCTTGGTCGTCTATTTTAGCAAACTTGATGACCGAGTTGCCTCGAGTCAGAGGCGGGAGCCCGTTTAAAGAATCGACGATGTGGTGCCACCTCGACGAGGAGATCGGAGATCGACGAGATCGGAGCAGCCGCAATGGAGCGTGGGATGATGGTTAAAGAACGAAGGACTCGGATCGTTCGGTATAACCTTTCTACACTCTTTACAGTTTGTTAGTTAAGCAATAATGGCAGATCCGGGTTAAAGTATACGATAGCGCCAGTTAAAAGTTTTTTGTTCCGCATTTGGCGTCTGTAGACGGCCGGGGCGCTAGCGTAGACTTACAGTGGTATCAGAGCCTCACCATTTTGCTATACTAACTTGTGCTAACGCGTTTAAAATATCGATCGAACCGGAAATCAAAAATCGTAATTTTTTAGCTTGACAGTTTCTGTTGATTTTAAACGGTGTCCTAAAATTTTTCTACACATTTCAGAATACTGTGCAGGCTTTTCTAAGAACCACGACAAAATTTGGGCACGTGACCCCACCAAACCGCCGCGGAAATGCGGTCAAACCCATGGTTTGACCGCGCATCCGCGGCCACGTGGTGAGCTCGTGCTCCCAAATTTTGTCAGTGGGTTCTTCTCTGGAATTTGTGGATTTTGGTAAATATCGTTTTGGCCCAGATTTTGTTACTGTTCACCAGTAAGCCGTGGGGCCCACTTTTTGATATTTGGTCGATCGAAATTTAAACATGTTAGTTTACAGTGCTTACATTATATCTCCGACCGGGAATGTCATTTGATCGGTAAACCGCGTCTGATTGCTATAGTTCTTTTAGACGGGTTTGCGAACGTGACATTCGCGTTGATGTTCTGTGTTGTGCTGTGATGTTGCGGATTTGTCGTGGTGGATAGCAGTGTGCAATGATAGTGCAGGTTGAGTTTATTTGTACATTTGATATTGCGGGGCGAGCGTCCAACTTGTGGACTGCCGTCTCTGCCTGTTGTATAATATTCTTTTGGGGCACGACCAGATTGCGGTCGATGTACCTATTGTACTATTTTTCATTACTGTACTAGGTTTTGCCCCGCGACGGAGTGCACGGATAGCCGGGTTCTGGGGGGCAACGGGTCCGCATCTCATGGCTTTGAGAGGAAGAGGGGTCCCACTCTAGAATTGGCAGACTATTCGCAGCACTCGTAGGGGGTACAGGTTGACCCAAGGAGGGGTGCCCAAGCTTACCGGATTCCGTGAAGTGCTGGGTGGTCCATTCACTATGCTGTAGGGGCTGCCTCGCTTCAGGTTTTAGCGGGTAACTTGCCGCACCCGTAGGGGTCTAGGTTTCATTGCACAGGCTATCCACACGACAGGGGAACATCGGGTTTCAGCAGCGGCTCTGTGAAACTCGGGGATCCCAGATTATCTGTATTGTTCTGTGATGCTTATTACTTTTCTGTAATGTTGCATACTATCACGCCTGGAGCGATTATTGTATATTGGTTTATATACTATTAGATGTTGTATATGTTTTACACCCGCGCTAGTCCAGTCCCCGCTCTGTCGTTAGTTAAGTAACCTAACGGATGATGACGGGACCCAGTGACGAATGAGGATGGCATATACGTACATTTTATTTTCGTTCTTTTCTGGTGTGATTAATTGATGGGACTGCGTTGATTCTGATCAATGCAAAGTAAAACAAACCTGTTTGCAGTTGTTGGAACAAATTTAAAAAGTGTTGTGACAAAGACGTTTCCTTTTGTTATGCATAGCGGTATTCAGTGGAATATCCTGCACCTCATTCGACGGGGCAAGGGCCGATATCCCTTCACCGGGACTGACCCTTGGACAGAAGTTTGCGTCAGAGTAATAACTTCACTATATTCGATTACAAGTTGCTTTGCATAGAGGTATTCAGTAGAATATCCTGCACCTCATTCCACGAGGAAAGAGCCGAGATCCCTTTACCGGGAATGACCTCTTTAGCAAAAGGTTTTCGCCACTATATTTTAAAAAGCTATCAGGTTCCTTCAGCGATATCAAGTTCACTACGTTAAAGGTTTTTCGCCAAAAACCAGCCGTAGCCCTCCGTCACTTCTTTTGGGTATTCAGTAGTATTCAAGCTATGTATTTTGACCTAACGCCAAGGCATAGTATTTGGTAGCTGCTGGGTATTCAATTGTTGCATAGATAGATGAGTTGGTTTGGGACAGCCGTTCTGCCATTTTGACCTAACGCCAAGGGCATGTGCGGGTGGGTTCAAATTAACAAGATAGTGATGGGTAGAACTTGGCATGTGACTTATGACATTTTGACCTAACGCCAAGGTTATAAGAGCATGGGGCAAAAACAATATCGGGAGTTTCTAAAGAAACTGAAACTTGCCAAGTATGCGCATACCATCTGGAGTATGAGTAACGTGGATGCATTCCATCACGTTATCATGCGATGAGAGTTGGATCCCGATTCCCACTGATGAGTTGGTTTACTCTTCGGGTGATCCCGATTGATTCTTCTTTAGGTTTGGAGGGGAATTTGACAGGACAGTGGGAGGTTTCCGGATTAGATAAAGTGATGACCATTCTGATCTAGGTTAGAGTGCACGCAGAGTGTTTCTTTTCTCTCTCTCTTTGGCAGCGACCTTTGACCGACCCTAGACTATGACTCAGTGACCAGGTTGACCGAGCCTTCTTAAAATACTGGCTTTTGGATTGTCTGAGTTGCATAAGTCATTGCCACTCCTTCTTCTACCCTTTGCATTTCTCAGAACACCCGTATTACTACGGATATCCACTTCCATTGGATAGATCCATCGTATGGTTATATACGAACTCGAAGGGACTTCTTCGAGGATGGATCCAGGTTCAGGAGAAATAGAATTGGTTTATTCAGTTGTCTTTTATTATCACCTTCTCTCAGGTTGCGAGAGCTCCTTGGTTTAGGAGAGTACACCTATTACGCTTATTGGATAGGCTTATTCCAAACCATAGGCTGGTGCCGAAAGGTAGGGAATGAAGAAAACCAATTAGCCTAAATAGGGTGTGCAGAAGGTAATATGTAAAGACAAAATAAAGGGATTAGAAAGAGGGCAAAGTAAATTGCGACTGATCTCATTCACGACCAAAACCGCGTACTTCATCGCCACTCCTATTTCACTTTTAAAAGAATAAGGTATTATTCAGTTGTCTTTTATCATCACCTTCTCTCGAGATGCGAGTACTCCTTGGTTTAGGAGGGTACACCTATTATGCTTACTGGATAGTCTTCTTCCAAACCATAGGCTGGTGCCGAACGGTAGGGAAGGAAGAAAACCATTTAGCCTAACGAAGGTGTACAGAAGGTAACGACTAAAGACAAATAAAGGGATTTGGAGAGACGGCAATAAAATATACGGTTGAAGTCATGAATTGGATTATGGAAGAGGCATTGCTATGAATACCAGGATACCCCTACGAAACATTTTCATGTTTCAGTGCATTGTTAAAGGAAAAACTGTTTTCCCGATTAGACACTTACTCCAAGGGTATGTATTTACCAGGTTTCATTCTCATATCTGTATGGTTTTACAGATGATGAGTGGGAGCAAGATATTGGGAATTAGGTGATCATCCTCATTATATCGGAATTCGTTGTAATTGGTGATATTTGAGGAAATCGCCAGGGTACAGTTTTCAACCTACGACGCACAAGTTTTGAGTTGTTTAACTCAGCGGACTTATACAGAGTATTGTATGTTGTCCAAGTGTCCATCAGGACAAAGGGGTAGGTCCTCGTACTATGTTCTGTTTACTTATAACTTCTCTAGTATTTAGACGAGTGTTTCGTAGAAATACAAGGTCTAAGTTTTGAGAAGTTGTGGGTATAAGAATAAAGTAGAGAACCAGGTATCACAAGTATCGGGATTCTTCAAAGAGATCGAAGATGTAGATTCTTGTGATTGGTATTCAGATGATAGTGATGGTTTTGAGAAACGTGTTTCTCTTTCAGGTTACTCATAATTGGATGGATTCCTAAGTTGAGTAATGCTGATTGGCCTCTTTCCATTAAAGTGATATGCACTGGAGACAGTTGCATGATTTGAATCTGGTTCCAATTAAATTAGTGCCAAAGTTTCTGTATTGGATATAGAATGGATCGTACCTTAAAAGATGTTAAGGTACGGGGAGTTGTCCAGCTTATGATTAAAACCAGATTCTGGATAACTCAGGGCACGATTCTGTAATGGCTGTTTGTGGGTTGACCCTGGCTATGACGAGGGTTGATATTCTACCATATGGAAGATCAATAGTGATATTGTTCTTGACTCGCCACAGTTTTAGTAAAATAGATCTTTTTCAGAAAACAGTAGTGGGAGTATGGTAGAACTGGAAGTGATTCCAGAACCGCGAACGATTACGGAAAATTTAATAGGACCTATACATTCAATCAGGTTTGACATTCCAATAGCCACTCCACAGGTATGGTAGGTAACCTCAGACGCCCGAGAGGTACTTCGGTAGCCTCAGAGACGGTGACAGGGAGGTTCTTATCTACCAAGACTTGACACTACTGTTGTTCCAGGCTATGAGACCCGGTAGGAGGGTTGTCGTAGTCAGTGGGAGCAACGGAAGCATGGTGGGCAAGTAGCTTATGTCTATTTATAGACTAGAGCAGTTATAGCGGAGATAGATCATCTATTTTTGATGTGACAGTCATAGGTTTGACTTCAATCAGAATAAGGGATGGATCTGTTAAGGAGGTAGTAGGGTGTGATGTCAAGGTATCTGGATGACATATACAGAGTAGGAAGTAAAATTCCTATACTACGATCGGTTGTACTGTGGTCGTCACACAGTTGTTTCTCCAGACAGGATATGGATATAATATTTGACATTCTGGTTTCTGGATCTATGGCTTTAGATCTGGATTTGGGTAGTTTCCCAATGTGGGTACTTTGACAGATATTCTAATGGTTTTTGGAATAGTTGACTCCTAACATGGTGGTGTACCTGCAGGTGATGGAGTCACCCTCTCTAAAGGTGTCTTACAGACTAAAGGGGAGAGGGATGTGAATGATTGGCAGATCACTTGCTTAGGCAATTGAGTCAATCATGAGATGTCAAGTACCACACCAAATGTTGGTTTTGCACTAGATGCAATAAGTTTGTATTAATCCAATCCTGGAGAAACATAAGGAAGCAGTTTTAGAACATAAGTACATGTTCTACGGATTTGATAATGGCAGCCTCTTTCGGGAGACGGTTATCATTCCAGGCTTCAAAGGTGACATGGTAGACAGAGTGATTGTCAGAGTTATAGTTTTTCCCTCTGACGAAGAGGGACAGTATTATGGACAGGTGGTCCAAGAGGATACTGTGGGTGGCATGGTGCCGGATACTGATTAGGTTCAGTGATCGATACAGTCTAAGAAGTTTGGATTTGGAGTTCATTTATGAACTAGGTCCCATCAGATATCCAGACACATTCTAAGACAGGTATTACTCAATTCGGGAGATGGCTTTCTCCGTGAACTTGAGATTAAGAGAGATATAGAAAGAAACTTCTAGGCGGATCCACTCACTAAGGCTATTTCTCGAACACAATAGTTTTACAAACGGGCTTTGTGATACTAATTAGTAGAGGAGTTGGATGTTCGGTTTCACATGGGCTGTGAGTAGTCGACATCGCAATAATTAGCCTTGAGTGCAAGTGGGAGATTGTTGGAGATAGTGCCCTCATAGTCAATTATTGGATCACAGGTACGTGATTGCAATGATTGCGGAGGACCTATACCGGTAGGACAGTCTTACTCGAGATGATAGTTTGCTATCTGGTTTGCCTTTATCAGTAGTGTACAGGTTCAGGTGACTGATCACTGCTACACTTTGATAGAGCCCATAGGATCTTGCTTTACCACCAACAGTATGATGGCGATCATATACGTGAGAGTTGGGTGGTTTATATGCATATCCTTAATTTTGGTCCCTAGTCGTAGGAGTTTCGAGACAGGGCATCGATACTCCGGAGTAGACTAGTGTGTACAGTAGAGACCCCGACGAGGGGCGGTGGCCGGTCTCACAAGCCACTGGTGTCAGTTGGATCACCTAAGATGTATACAGGTGCTCATTGGGTTATGAGTACACCGGACAGGACTCGCCGGGAATCTGCTAGTTAGTATTATATCTACCGTCAGATAGCAGTTTCCTGGTGACATGTGTACAGGTTAGTTCATCGACCTGAGGTCGTCATTTGTCTCGTGTGAGTTCCCACTGTGCTTTGATTTCTACCCTACCACGGCTCAAAGGAGTCGTGCAAACAGGTAGCTTTTGGGTACAGTCCCGAGCCATATGGAGGCACGTGAGCGGATCGGCAGGGGATTCGTCTCTCCCGGTATTGGGGGTGAGGTCGTGCTGTGTCTAGGAGAGCCATTACACAAAGTCCATGGCCATGGCAGGAGATTTGCTGGTAGGTACTCCAGTAGTATCTCAGGGTGTTATTGGGCTTCACTCCGACACGACTTATACTGCTATTGGGGGTCTGACGTTACTAGCCCCCTAGGCAGATATGCGATACTCATAGACGAACGGACCGGACTGTATATACATTGTCACTGTTAGGCTCAGTAGGGTTTTCCGGATGAGTGCGCTCATCGGCATCCCTTGAGGTCAGTCCATGGGCAGCCGTTACGCATTGCTAGTGCCGCTGACGGTTTGTGGTTAAACCCACTGCCAGGGTACTGACGAGTCATTAGAGTCCCCCACAGACAGTTTCCCAAGTTTGGGCGAAACGTTGTAGAGGCCGTATGGTTTTATGGCAGGGTTCGGAAAATGCACGTGCGTTTACGCACGTGTTATTTTTCGGGCAGATGATACTGGTCGGCTTTGGTTTAAGCCGGAACCAAGTATTATATTGAGTAGGTATAATATCTTTGTCTCAGTTGCATTTGTATTCGGTCGTAATACAAATGCGGGTATATTTATACAGTTTCGGGGTTATCCTGAAAGTCGTTTCAGGATCACTTTTGGAAGTTGCCAGTTTCCAGTTTTCTATCAGCCGTCTTTTAACATTCAGTTAAAGACGGATTTATCTTTTCTTGGATGAGAGTGAGTCGTGCTTCTAGAAGGTTCTAGAATTTGGTGACAAGGATTATGACACATGCTTTGATTTCAACCATTTCTTGTTTTCCTTAAGATCTTTATGCTTGATATTTTCTTGTGTTCACATATGATATTTTGCTTAAGGTTACTCTCTTTCTCCTACGGTCACCTCCTCCTCTTCTATAAGAATGGCCGGCCCTCTCTCTCCTCCATACACTCTCTCACTTGTTGTTTCACTTAAAAAGATATGATAGTATTTGGGGTGCATGGAATTTTACAGTTCATTTCATTCCATCACCCAATTCCATCGGCAACTTCATTTACCGATCGTCCACGGATTTGGACGAAGTGAGACAAAGTCATCTACTCATTCTCTACATCAATCTTGGTCGTCTCTTTTAGCAAACTTGACGACCGAGTTGCCTCGAGTCAGAGACGGGAGCCCGTTTAAAGAATCGACGATGTGGTGCCACCTCGACGAGGAGATCGGAGATCGACGAGATCGAAGCAGCCGCAACGGAGCGTGGGATGATGGTTAAAGAACGAAGGACTCGGATCGTTCGGTATAACCTTTCTACACTCTTTACAGTTTGTTAGTTTAGCAATAATGGCAGATCCGGGTTAAAGTATACGATAACGCCAGTTAAAAGTTTTTTATTCCGCATTTGGCGTCTGTAGACGGCCGGGGCGCTAGCGTAGACTTACAAGAAGTCCTTACCTGAACTCCTCAATATGTTGAAGAGTGCAGAGAGCACGCTAAAGGAAGCAAAAACTCCCGCTCTAATTGTTGGGCCATCTTCCTCTTCCGTCCGAAAGCCAAGGCCAAGGAAAAGAAGAAGAAGAATCCCATCAAGCCGAGAGGCGGAGTGAAAAAGGCACCGGGAAAGGACAAGAAAGGGGCTGCTGCGACAAAATGAGGGGAATGCTTCCACTACCACCAGACAGGGCACTAGAAGAGAAACTGCGTTGGATACCTGGCCAGCCTCAAGAATAAGAAGCATGATGATGCTTCCACTTCAGGTGTGTTTGTAACAGAAAACTGTTTTTCAATTAACTCTGCTTCCTTGATATTAGATACCGGGTCAGGATCTCACATCTGCAATTGTGTGCAGGGGCTGAGAAATAGCAGGCTTTTGAAGAAAGGTGATCACACTCTCCGGATTGGGAATGGTTCCTATGTACATGCTACAATAGTGGGAGAGTATCACCTTGGTTTGCCGTCGGGTTGTATATTGGTTTTGAACCCATGTTATTTTGTACCTTCGATGTTATGTAGTATTATATCTGTATCGTTGTTGGACAATACTCGATATAATTTAGTATTACAATCTAATGTTATGAACATTAAGCTTAATCAAGAGCTGATTGGGTCTGGTACATTAAATAACGGAATATACGTCCTAAACTAGCATACAGTTTTCAATATACAACACACAAACAAAAGAAAGGTTTCAGACATAAATGAAGCTTTCATTTGGCATTGTAGACTTGGTCATATTAACGAAACAAGACTAACCAAGCTACATAAAGATGGATATTTAATCCCGTTTGAATATAAATTTTATGCGACTTGCCAGTCTTGTATTAAAGGTGAAATGACCAAAACTCCGTTTAGTGGACACGGAGAGAGAGCTATTGAACTCTTAGGCCTCATACAGTGATGTATGTGGACCAATGTATACACATTCAAGAGGTGGTTTTTCCTACTTCATCTTTTACTGATGACTTCTCGAGATTCGGACACGTGTTCTTGTTGAAACATAAGTCTGAAGCCTTCGAAAAGCTCAAGGAGTATAAATCTGAAGTAAAAAAAACAAATAGGCTTAAGTATCAAGAAACTTCGATCGGATCGAGGAGGTGAGTATCTAAGCTCAGAGTTTCTAGATTTCTAAAAGAGAATGGGGTTCTCTCTCAGCTCACACCTTCGTACACACCACAGCACAACGGTGTGTCAGAAAGGAGGAATCGTACCCTATTAGATATGGTACGATCTATGATGAGTGATGCTGAGTTACCGATATCATTCTGGGGGCACGCATTGGAGACTGCGATTTATCTATTGAATAGGGTTCCGACCAAAACCGTGTCTACCACTCCATATGAGATATGGTGTGGGAAGAGACCATCTCTTAAAAGAGTTAGGATATGGGGTTGTCCAGCTTATGTGAAAAAACAGAATCCGGACAAATTCGAGACACGATCGGTTTTGTGTAAATTTGTGGATATCCAAAACACTCGTATGGATATCTTTTCTACCACAAGGAGGAACAAAGGGTGTTTGTTTCTCAGTATGCCACATTTTTAGAAAATGAATTTTTTACAAATGATATTGTTGGCAATGCGGTAGAACTGGAAGAAATTCCAGATACATAAACAATTACCGATGATTTGGTTGAACCTGAGGTTTCAATAGAACCTGATGAACCTCAGCCACTCCGTAGATCTAGTAGGACTTCTTGCCCACCTGATAGATACTACGGTTTTCTAATTGATGGTGATAGAGAAGATTGCATCATGAATGATGATGATCCTACTAGTTTTCAGCAAGCTATCACGAGTGGTGACTCAGTGAAGTGGCTGGATGCCATGAGATCCGAAATGGAATTCATGCACACCAACAAAGTATGGACGTTGGAGGTTGCACCTTCTGGAATAAAACCCATAGGGTGCAAATGGATCTTTAAGAGAAAGATCGGTGTGGATGGTCAGGTGGAGACCTATAAAGCTAGGCTGGTCGCAAAAGGATTTCGTCAAAGACCAGATTTGGACTATGATGAAACCTTTTCACCAGTCGCAATACTCAAATCTATTCGGATCCTGCTTGCTATAGCTGCTCACTATGATTATGAGATCTGGAAGATAGATGTTAAAACGACATTTCTAAATGGTGATTTAGAAGAATGCGTTTTTATGGATCAGCCAGAAGGCTTCATTGATAGTAAGAGCAGCGGAAAAGTATGCAGGTTGCTTAAATCCATCTATGGATTAAAGCAGGCATCACGGAGCTGGAACATCTGCTTTGATGATACAATCAAAGAGTTTGGTTTTATAAAAAATGTAGATGAACCATGTATTTATAAAAGGATTATAGAGAGTACTGTTACATTCCTCGTATTGTACATGGACGACATTCTCTTGATAGGAAATAATATTCCTATGCTACAATCGGTCAAACAATTCTTATCGCAGAGGTTCTCTATGAAAGACCTGGGTGATGCCTCGTACATTCTGGAGATTAAGATCTATAGAGATAGATCTAAGAAATTATTGGGATTGTCCCAATCGAGATACATTGACACCATACTAAAGAGCTTTAGTATGGAAGATTCCAAGAGAGGTAATTTACCCGCTTGTCACGGGAGCACCCTCTCCAAAGAGATGTCTCCAAAGACTTATGAGGAGAGGGCTCGCATGAGCATTATTTCCTACGCTTCGGCGGTAGGATTTATAATGTATGCGATATTGTGTACTCGCCCAGATGTAGCTTATGCACTGAGTGCAGTAAGCAGGTATCAATCCAACCCAGGAGAGAAACACTGGACTGCTGTGAAGAACATTCTGAAGTACTTGAGAAGAACTAAAGAAATGTTCTTGGTGTATGGTAACGGAAATCTCCAGATGGAGGGCTTTACCGACTCCAGCTTCCAGAGCGACAAGGATGATAGTAAGTTCATCTCATGGTTTGTATTTACCCTAAATGGAGGGGCGGTATGTTGGAAGAGTTCCAAGTAAGATACCGTCGCTGACTTCACGATGAAAGCTGAGTATATTGCTGCTAATGATGCCGCAAAAGAGGCAGTCTGGATGGGTAAGTTCATTTCTGAACTTCAGGTGGTTCCATCCATTGCTAATCTAATACCTCTATATTGCAATAACAATGGAGCCATGGCTTTGGCAAAGAAACCAAGGTCCCATCAGAAATCCAGACATATCTTGAGGCGGTATCACCTCATCAGGGAGATAGTGGATTGCCAGGACATCGAGGTACGGAGAGTAGACACGAAAGACAACATAGAAGATCCATTCACCAAGGCCATCTCTCAAGTCCAGTTTGAGAAACTGTTCGAGCTGTTGGGCATGCGGTACGCCGGCAACTGGTTCTAGTGTAGACAGTGGGTACTTATTGCACCAACTACAGGCCTTACTGCAAGTGGAAGATTGTTAGATATGTATGCCCTAGAGGCCTGTATTGTATAGGATGCTAGGTATGTATATGTACAGAAACAATCTTTGCTCGAAATGATATTATACTATCTGGTTTATCTTCATCTTAACGTGTGATGTGTTGTATTTAATATCTTTATATACATGTTGATGAAGCCCTTAGGATTATGCTTGACTACCGGGATTATGATTGAGATCATAATAGTGGGGCCTGGGCAGTCTATAAGCATATCCTTTAATAGTTTCTAGTCGAGGGTATATCGAAACAGGGCATCGATATTACCAGAGTAGACTAGTGTGTACATTTCTTGACCCTGGGGGCGATGGTTGATCCCACAACCATTGGTGTTTGACATCTAAGATTGTACATAGGTGCTCATTGGAGAATGGGTTTACCGAACAGGACTCGCCGAGAACTCCTAGATGGTATATATACCTATTGTCAGATAGCAGTTCTCTGGTGACATTTGTACAGGTTAGTCTGTAGACCCGAGATCGTCATAGTGTCTTGTGTGATTCCTACTGTGCTTTGATTTCCTCCCTACCATGGCTCTACTGAGTCATGCAAACAGGTGGATTTTGGGTACAGTCCCGAATCACATGGAGGCAGTGAGCGATAGGAGGGGTTTCGTCTCTCCCGGTATAGGGAGTTGATGTCACGCTATGCTTGATCGGCCATAACAGCAAATCCCTGGCCAGGGTTCTCGAGATTTACTGATAAGAGTTATCAGTAGTTTCTCGAACCATTATGGGCCGTAAATCAGCATGACTTATAAAGTTACTGGGGTCTGACATTTACCACCTCTAGATTTCATATGGGACGTATCAGACGAAGAGAACGGACTGTACGGTAAGTGTTGCTAACAGGCTCGTTAGGGCTGGGATGAGTTCGCTCGTCGGCCACCTCTTTTTCATCATATACCTGGGTAGCCGTTACGCACAGCTAGTGCCGCTGACGTGCTTGTGGTTAAACCCACTGCCAGCATACTGTTGAGTCTTTAGAGTCCCACATAGAGAGTTTTCTGGTTCAGGCGAAAGATATAGAGGCCGTAAGTTGTTACGGCAGGGTTTCGATCATGTTCGTGTAATTGTTACAGAAATAATGATCGAAACTTTAGTACCGGTGGGCTTTGGTTTAAACCGCATGCCGGTATTATATTATTGGATTATTTGTATTCGTATTTTTCAGAATTCGGATACGGTTATACTTATACGGTATACGGTGGAGGGGTATTCTTGCAATTGTTACAAGAATACCTTCTAGAAGGAGACGCCTCATATATGGATATTTATTTTGTGAAAATAAATAAATGAGGTGGCATTTAGAAAAGTCTAAGTATGGATGAAAGAATGGCTTGTTTAATTATTTATTCATTTGGAGTTACTATTGAAGCATAGTGCAATTTTTTATTACATGCTTCAATTATTTCATTTTGAGCCATATGATATTTTTCCATGCTTGAACTTTTCATTATCATTCTCACATTCTCTCTCTTCATTTCTCTCCTTCTTCCTCCTCTTTGTTTTAACCTCACATGAGTTGTGAATCAAAAACTTAGAGCAAAATCATAATCCAATACTTAATCTCTACATCATCTTGGTGATCTCTTCTAACAAACTTGATCTCTAAGTTGAACTCTTGTGAAGAGTTTGTAGCTTGTTCGATAGCTCTCGGGTGGATCGTCTTGGATCTTGATGTGGCCGGAGATCGAGCTCATTGCAACCACAAGGAGCCTAGGAGTCACATTCAAGTGAAGACCCGAAGGACCGGTTCCATTAGGTATAAAACTATCATAGTAGATTAGATCTCTTGATGGTTTTTGCTAGTTATGGTTTAAGCACTAATCTTGGGTTATGTGGGTGTTGCATGCAAGTTATTGTTTTCCACTTCCTCCTCCTCACAAGTGTTGTGAGGTGTGCAACATCCACTAACAATTAGAATTCACCATGAACTATAACCAGCTTATTGCCTACCTGACACCTCCCGTTCTCTCTCTCTCTCTCTCTCTCACACACACACACACACACATTTTATTATCGTTTATTCCGGTAAACTTACCCGAGCGCCAGCTCGCTGATATATATTTCTGTCTGATTGAAATACCCGTCAGCGATGTCCTTTGTGGAAGATGAAGCGATACTGGCAGAACAGGAACCATCGGCAGAGGATTTTGCGTACACTCAAGTGCAAGTGGAGTCGACCCAACTCATCCTTAGATTAGTTTTCAGTAGTTTTGTTTTATATAATTCATGATGTATTTAATCTTTTCTTTTGGTGGTGTAAGACTTATGATCTTTTGTGACCTATCGTACATGTTTATATATATATATATATATATATATATATATATATATAACTTGTGTGTTTTATTGCTGATTTATGAGATTTCGTATATTTCTTATTGAAAATACTACTGTGTGATGGACGCTTAGCGTGTCTATATCGAAGAGGAGTGCTTCTCGATATAAATACGTCGCGGGTCGCGTCACATTCCCGATATTGTTATATTTATTTTGCGATGCGGAGCATGACACCAGCACATAAGTCCGAGTATAAATCCAAATCCAAAATATTGTCCCACAATGACAATTGTCCAACTCATAAATTAGAATCCAAGTTCAATAATATCCTCTAAATATTTTTAAATATTCTTCGACACCAATAAATGATAGTTAATTTTAACAGAAACTGTTTAAAAACATAAATATCCTCGTGATCTCTTCTTATTTCTCACATGCTCTCAAAATCCCAAAAAAAAATTTGCTTGATCGAGATGGATTTTTTTTAATAAAATTTGATTAATTGTGTTTGCTATTTTGTAAGATTCAATTGAGTTGGAATTTTTTAGGTTAAGACTTGCATAATGTTAAGTTTCTTATGGATTAGAATTTACTAAAATTTGGGTTATTTTATATTAGGGTTTCTTGATTTGGGAATAAATAAAAAAGAAAAGGATATAACAAGAAACCAATAGTTTATCAGAACAGAAAGGAATGGAAGAGAAGAGATTTGGATGGATAAGACGAAAATATTAAGAAGACAGAAAAGACGAAAATATTAAGAAGAAAGAAAATGAAGGTGGAGTTTTGTTGAGTTATGATGATGATGGTGGTGGTGACGGTGACAGTGGTGGAATGGTAACGTTGGTATTTAATAAATTAATTAAATTAAAATAATAAACTTAAAGTCATTAATTAATTTGGGGGTATTTATAAAAAATTAAAGAATTTTAGGGACGTGAGTAATATGAAAAAATAATGGGAGGTATATAAGAAAGAGAGAAAAATAAATATTTTAATTAAACACTTATAAATGACAGTTTGGGAATCAATTAAGTTGAAGGGGGCAAACTGCTGATTTTACAAAGCTAGGGGTATTTGCTGGTATTGGAATAATTGTGATTGGTATTTCCTACCATTTAGCCAATTTTTTAATTCCCTAAAGTGTAGATGTAATGATAGTAAAGAAATGGTATAAAAATGGAATGATGTTATCATTATTTATATGGAATGTTATAACTAAACTATTTATATGTAACTAACGGTAATCACAAATCCAACGAAGAAAAATATGAAGGGAGAAGATTCCCTTTCCTCCTAAACGATGAATAGCCAAACTCATATTATATTCAAACCTAATAATTTGTTTGTATTTGGAAAAATTTTATGTATGAACTTGTACCGGCAAAAACTCTTTTCACAGGCACACGATATTGCTTCCCCGCACCCATCCACCCACACACGCACATACTTACGGTCATTTCTGCCAAAGGGAAATGCATATACAAATGATTTGAATCGCTAAGAAGTGCTCCCTCCGTTTCACAATACTAGTATGTTTTTACATTATATTTTTTTTACTCAAATTACTTGTTCCTTCAACACTTCAATCGTATCATGAAATGTATTTACTCCATACATACAAAACTAATGCACTTTAAATATGGAGTTACACCTCTATCTCTAATAATTAATGATGTTATTGATTTTCATTATATTTTTTTCCAAGAAAAAGGTTAAACCAGGGATTTCACATTTATGGCCTTCTAAATTTCAGAGAAGTTAAATTCTTCTCAATAGACATGCAAAAAACCACAAAAAAAAAGCTATGTGAAATGGATGGAGTACAACTCTTTATCTACTGTTATAATTAGAATACATACGGTAGACCAAAAAGCTTTTCTTTTTTTTCTATAAAGTAATAGAAAAAATGGAAGAAATATCCTTCAGTAAACTCTAAATTGACACAATGCCAACTCATACTCATAAATAAGTATTATTGGTTTTTGGCAGTTTTCATTGAAATACTAAAAAGGATCAATTATTACATGGACCCTCTTCCTCTCTCTCACACACATTTATTATACTCATAAAAAAAGATAAAAGAAAAAATCAAATACATGCCAAATGAATTTGAACAATTTATAGGTCATCCCTCAAATATTTCATTTTTCATTTTAAAACTTTTTCATAGTTTTGCCTATTACATCTAATATATGCACGTGTGCATCACACATGCAAAATCACTAGTAATGATAATTTTGACATCCGTATTTTAGTGCCGAGAATTTCACACATGTTTTATGAACAAGAACATTTGAAATTATATATATATATATATTAGCTCAAAGCTCATATAGTATTATTCTTTGACATAAAATTTCAAACAAATAGGGTCCCATGCAATGTTTTGTCTCGCAAAATGCTAGTTAAAAGCGCATCAAGTGGACCAAACCCTAACTAAGAGAATAGGAAATTAGGATGGCAACAACTCATTTGATAAGATTCTTGTTGTTTTTGCCCAATTGCAAGGTAAGCTTAGAGCCCCCACAATAATTAAATTTGCAAGTTTTTTACTAGCGAGAAGTAACACAACCAAATCCCCAACTTTTATATATATATTTGAGTTAGGACAATAATGTATATAATGATTAGACTAAAGCTTTGTAGAAGATCGCAAATTTTTTTGCTACATTTGAGTAGACAATAGAAAAAGTAATGTTGTTCAAGAATCAAATGTTAGCTTTATTCATAAACAAGTTTTGTTTTATTGCAACTCGAAATGTACGTAATACCAAATTAATTAAGGCCGCTCATTCTCACAACTATTTCTAACCCCACCATTCCACTACTAAACCTAAAGTTATATGTTACAAGTTCAATGATATATCTCCACAATGTAGCTTGTTGTCTTAATTATGCTTATCATGGCATACTAAGATATCATGGTTAAATAATTATGGAAATTAGTATTAATTGCATCTAAATTAAACATACAACAAGTACACGATACTTTTTTATTTAAATTTTTTAATGAAAAAGAGGAGATTAGAGAAGTATATTTCTCTACAAAAGATTTATATTATGAATTTATAAATGATTAAGGGTTTATAAGATGAAGAAGTTCTAGATTGAATAATTGCTTTCTGTAAAGCGTGCCACGTACATGGGAAAAGACAGGCACATGCAAATATTATAATATTTAAAGCTAAAAAATAAGCAAAGCAAAGATAGTTTTTTCTGCTGGCAAAAGTTGTTCAACATGTTTTGGAATCTTTTAAATTAGTCAACTTAAGGGATGAAAATTCTTTTGAAGATGCTTGTATATCTCTATATAATTGGTATTTCATAATGTTCCTCCTATTTATATATACATTCTAGAAAAGGCTTTATCGGTTGAGCTCGTCATAGTACTAAAAAAATCACTCCAATAAAATTACAAGTCTACTCTTTAAAATATTACATATTCAAGATGCTATATATTGTTGCAAGCATGCTGGAAAATAGGTGCTTTTTGAATCTTGCAATGACCATAAAGTTTATGCCATGCTTTATTTTCTTCTTGAGTCTTCTAATAAATATTAAAAATCTTTAAAAAAAACAATTAATATTTAATTGATACTCATCAGGTGTTGAAACTTGAGACCAAAGAATATTATCTCTACTGTTATATTTAATGGCAACTTTCGAGAGATTCCAAATTTATTTATAGCTCACTAATATATCTATACTTTATGAAAATACACAGGAAAAAAAAATTACAATTTATAATGGACATGAGTTTGTCATGTTATCTCAACAACAAGGACAAATAAAAAAGTCAAATTTTCCTTTACTAACTCCGAGCTATAAAATTCAAATTCAATCCTACAAACCAAAATCTCCATTTCAGAAATCTTCTATACAACCAAAAGACCAAGTTTAAGAAACCAATGAAAATTGATGGCTAATATTGATGAATTGTTGGGTTGCTTAAAGTCAATCTTAATTATCAATCTTAAAGTAATATTGATACTTTAGATGCCCTTCATCAATGGAAATTCAAATCCACGATAGTTAACTACAACCCTTAGAAAAACTTAGGTGCCATCTTTATGCATCAATAAAGAGGGCACCAAAAGCATCAATTCATCAATCTTAGTTAACTATTCATCAATCTTATAATTACACAAAGTCCAAAAGGATGGGAATGATGAAGTAAATGATAAGTTGGAGAGAATAGAACATGACACCCCACAACACATCATGAACATAGATTAGATTAAACGCAACTATATAAAAAGGTGTCACTATAAAAAGCTCATGGCTCAAGCATTATTCTACAGTAAGATTGGCATTTTTTTCTTTATTGATGAGATGGATGATATGAACGTGTTTTAATCATAAGGAGGGGAAAAAAAAACAAGACTTGATCAGGGGCCCCATCCAATGTTCCCTCTGCTTCCCTTTTCATAAATTTAGGGGAGACCAAGGTACAAATTAACAAAAAAAAAACCTTGTCAAACTCTTCTCCAGCTCTCATACTCCTGATTTATCTCACCACATCGAGAATCAACAAATTTTCCATAGGAAGCCTAATCAAATTCATTTTTTAATGTTCAATTCCTTTGAATAATGCGTTTTTAAAATGTTGTTAAAATTGTGATTCGGTGCATGTCCAAACAGTTGATATTGACATCTTATCATGCAACCAGTAATTAGAATATGGCATGAGACTGAGTTCTCTCCTTTTGATTTGATATTGCACATGGATTGGTAACATGCTCTACTCGTAGAACTGCTTATCATTTGGTCAGACAACCTACAATCAAACCCTACGTCTTATTAATTGCACATCTCTTGTAGATATTGGCAATGTTTAGGACCTGTTTTTTTTGCACATAAGTAACGAAGAGCTTCACAAAAAGTTCATAGAAGTAGCTTTTGAAGTTAGGGCATGTTAGTTTGCAGATAAGCAGCTAAGTATTGGAAGTGGCTTATAAAGTATCTTCATAAAAAAAGTTCATAGATGTAATATTTGATGTTACTTTATGTGTTTCTTCGCATAATTTTGAAAGAAGAAGAAGTACAAGCAACTTTGTTTATTTCTTCAATAAACAATACAAAAAAATAATTGTTTGGTGGTTATAAATATTGTATGCAATAAGGAAAACCAAATAAAATATATATTCTTCTTATTTATCGTGCTCCATGGTTACTTTCCATAAAAAATGAGGGGAAGAAATCTTGGAAGTAATTATGACATATATTCAATCTCTAATTCCGTCAAGTCAAACAACTGAAATGCTTGAAGTAAGTTTACATCTGGTACTTCGATGTTATTCCATGCAAACAAACATGCCATGTTGTGTTAAATGCACGTCTCGTAAAAAGTGTTTGGATCATGCGCGGCCCTTTTGTTTTGTTGTTTTGTTCCAGATAGAATATGTTTAGCATTTTATTCAAATTAATGGAACAAAAAGTAAATTTAGAATCAATTCAAAGAAAAACTTCAATTTCCCTAAATTTATTTGAAATTATACATTTTAGGACTATGAAATTACTCCCCGATTGCCAATTTTGTCCAAATAATCATGCAACATAGAGTGAATTTATTAGAGTGCCTTTGAACGTAGGTAATCATAGAATCCTATGAAATTTTACAAGGCTTGTTTATATGTAAAAAAATATTATTTGTTTTGATGTTTACTCTAAATTACCATGAAATATTCCCACCATGAGATAAGTCATGATCGTCCGCCATCCGCTGCTCGCTCCCGCCGCCCGTCGACTGCAGTCCATAGATCGGCCATCCACTAGTCGGTCGTTCGCCGTTGGCCGGCCCTGGCAACGGGCGCCAGCCAGCCCCGCCGCCGATCACCGACCATCAACCGATCCATCGCTCGCCGCCAGTCGGCCGTTCACCGCCAACCACCGGTTGACGATTACTCATATATATACTACTGGAGATAATTAAAGTTATACCAAGTACATTAATACAAGATTCTTTAGAACCCAGTTAACACATACCCGGAAATGCGAGGATTTCCAATGATCTTCCATTCCATGTACCGAGTGCAACCTAAAAAGAAAGCAATAGAAAAATCCGTGCGTTGATTGATTTTCATATTTTTGGTTTTCTCCCTCAAATCAAAAAACATGAAGACAATAATTTTTACATCCATAATTTGTCTATCCAAAAGTTTAACAAAGATACAAAACAGTAGGTTTCACAACACTTGGCTAATAATATCGGACGGATGGACCCATGGTGTTTGCATGTTGGATAGACAAATTAGGGCAGAGAAAGTATTTTTGAAATATGAGAGTGAAAAGGAAGCACGGACGAGTGCTTGCATGCATTGATTAATTGTATTAATAGTGAGCGAAATTATATTACGGCAAGGGGTTGCTTTTATCGAGGTAAAAATTTAATAGCAGCTGATCTGGGGTAAATGATAGCAGCAAATTTCAACGCAACAGTGAAATTTTGATGGCGATCTTTTTCGGCTCGAGGGACAAGAGTGGTCCCCACAGAAGCCCACTGGATTGTCTGACACAGTGGTCAACGTCCGTCCGACAGGTGGGCCCCACGAGAAGCCGCTCTCATGTACGGACAAAATAGACCACATACGAGACGCGTCTGCTTCAGCGGTGACGTCACTGCCTCCCCCTTTTGACCTTTTCCAGAAATTTCTACCTTTCCTTTTTACGTTTTTACGGTTACCCAACGCCTTGCTCGAGCAAATCAAGCAAAGGGGTTACGGTGTTAAAGCTAACTCCGTTGAAACGTTCCTACATAACCATTTTATACACAACAAACTATATAACACTCACAAGATCAGCGAGTCGTGCACTTAAGTGCATGGGCATCACACCAAGATTTTGAATGTGTTGTGTAGGAAAATTGTCTTTGCTCTGACTCTTAAAACCTATACAAATTCATAGAGGTTTAGCGTCTTGGGCCTTTCTTATTGTTGTGAATGCTTAAAAATATAGAATTTTACACCCCCGTATCTATTTTATATCTCGAAAACAAACCGACAAAGTTGATTCCAAGTTTCTTTTAAAATAAAAGACAAGATGTGCGATTGTTCTTGTTGACGATCTTCTTTTCGATTTTCCCACTATAAGAGCTGCTTCTGATCTTCACTATAAAACTATATTTCAAGGCTCAAAGTTTTTCTATGTATAGGTGGATTGGCAGAAACTCTATCTTAATCATGTGTTGGATTTGTCATCACTTGATGGTCCATTTTCTGAAGAAGAAGTTAAGCGAGCAGTGTTTTGGTCTAGATGCAAATAAAGTTTGTGGGCTTGATGGTTTTCTATTGCATTTTATCAACTTTTTTGGAATGATATCAAACAGAATTTAATGGCAATGTTGCATTCTCTTCATAGCTCACCTGATCGTATTGCCTGTTTAAATATCAAACAGAATTTAATGGCAATGTTGCATTCATCAATGCCAATATTGTTCTGATTCCTAAAAAAGATGGAGCTTGTTCTATTGGTGATTATAGGTCAATCAGTCTCCTAAATAGCAACTTTAAGATATTAACAAAGATTTTAGCAAACATGCTTAATCCCATTCTATCGCGTTTAATTGGATGCACTCAATCAGCCTTTCTTAAAAATAGATCTACATTGGATTGTTTTTCAATGGTTCATGAATGAGTCAAGAAAAAACTTGTACTTATTCTTCTTAAACTGGACTTTCGAAAAGCTTGATTGTATTGATTAGGATTTTATACTTGATTTGCTTGTTGCTAGAGGATTTGGCAAACGCTGGTGTTTTTGGGTTAGATCTATTTTGTTCTCTTCTAAATGCTCTATTTTTCCTTAATGGAACCCAATGTAATTTGATTTACTGTAAGAGAGGCTCAAACAGGGGATCCTCCCCCCCCCTCCCCCCCTCCCGCTCTTTATCCTCCTCCCCCCCCCCCCTCCCCCTCCCTCCCGCTCTTTATCCTCACAGTCGACGTTCTTTTCAGGATGCTTGTGCTAGGAAGGGAATCTGGTGTTCTTAATATGATTAATATCAATAATGAGCTTAACTCTATTTCATCCCTACAATTCGCAAATGACATTTTCATAATATGTAATGCTGGCGAAGAGGAGCTTCTTTATTTAAAATTGGTGTTGCTGCTGTTTGAGGGTATTTTTAGGCCTCGAAATCAATTTTGAAAACACTCACTGGTTTATTTTGGGAACTCCTCTATTAAAGGTCAAGCTTTTACAGAAATAATAAATTGAAAACTTGCAACTTTGCCTTGCCTTGCTTGGGACTACCCATGTGTGTTGGCAAACTTCTCATAAGGGATTGGCAGCTTCTGCTGGACAAATTTTCCAAAAGATTATCAATATGAAAAGGTAAGCTTTTGTGTAAAGAAGACAGATTAACTCTAATCAATTCAATTTTTTCATCTATTCCTTTATATTATCTGTCTTTTTAAAGATGCCTATCAGGGTTAGAAAGAAAATAGACTCTAGTCGAGCAAAACTTTTGTGAAAAGGCAATTCTGAAGTATCTGTTAAATTATATCATAATATAAATTGGAAGAGAGTTTGCAAATCAAAACAAGAAGGTGGCTTGGGTGTTCTTGATTTGGAGGTATTTAATCAGGCCTTACTTTGCAAATAGCTTTGTAAAATGCTTTCTAGACATTCTTCTAATCCATTTCCTATCTTAGATCTTTGTATATGAATGGAAACAACTTAATAAATGCTTCATAATCTTCTTCATTCTTTTGGAAGGGTTTGTTCTTGTAACGTCTTAGATTTCGGTTAGTGTTCGTTTAGACGTTAATGCGGGTTTACTGTAAAAAGTTTACCAATTCGGTTTTCTCACATTTTATAACATTTAATTAATAATTTATTATTATTTGTTATGGACATGCACGCACGTGTGCACGTAAATGTGAGGATTTGTTTATGCTAATTTTGATCTTTGCAACCTTGACTCTTAACCTAATCCTTTGTTTATCCATCTTTTCTTTAATCCAATCCCTTACCCTAATTCCTTGATCTTTTATGAGAAGAAGGTGAGATATTTGTTTGAGTGATGAGGTGTGTGAAGGCATTAATGAGGATTAAATGCTATGATACACTCACCCTCATCTCACACCCTACACTCACCTCCCTCTCTCTTTTCCTTACACTCTTTCATTCTTTTTCACATATTTCTTCATCTCTTTCTATTTCAAACTGAACACTTCATTTCCCTCACCAAATTCATCTCATTTATTCACAAACTTCATCAAAAAATCACATCTTTCTTCACTTTTTGCCTCTTGGATGCCTGGGAGCATGCAAAGCTAGGATCTTTGAGTTCTTTTGTATAGGTAATGTTCTCTTTCTGTTGTTTATGATGTTTTTGTGTTATGTAGCTAGTTAGTTTCAGTTTAGATAGTGTAAAGTTTAGTTTTGTGCGAAATATCGTATTTTAGTGTCGATTTTGTGATATGTGTAATCTGCTGTGACCCGGAAAGTGTACTAGAAAACCAAACAATTTAGTTGTGTTGTACCAGTGAACCTAAGACCCCACCTGAGACACGAGACCCACCCCACCGGCCAAGGCCGGCGACGTATGAAGGTGATTCCGGCGACCTCGGCTCGGGGAAAGAGTTGGGTTGTGGGTTTTTGAGGATAGGTCTATACTGTGGTTTGGGTGTTTTTGTTCTTGTTTGATTGTTGAGTTTTCTCTGTATACAAAATCTGGGATCACTTAGGTAGTTTGTAGTGTTTCGTTTAAGCGCGATAAGTTATACGACACGGATCGTGCACTTTGTGTGGTTTTTCTCTTGGGTTAGTTTCGTCGTGTCGCTACGCACGTTAGCCACAATACGAACACTTGAGAGTATGTTTTGTGTTGCGTATGTCTAATATAGTTTGTACGTATTTTGGGTCTATTATTAATATATACTTGTTTTATTGTTTTAATGTTGCAGGTTCGCAGGCGGGGACTTCGGACACTGCTACCAGGGGAAAACAGGTGGTAGACTTCACCTAGCTTGGAGCGTTGGTGAGTAGATTTAACATCTACAGGGGAATCGCCCGCATGGCGTTATGCGTCTGGGCTAGAGATATTTTTCTGTCGCATATTCTATGTCATATTTAGAATTGCGCATTCACCGTACTGCTTAGTTATTGTTGTGCTTGGACTAGTATCCTTAGGACACTGCACTATTATTGACGATTCATGTTGCACGAGCACTGATTGTATGTCACACACACCTTCAATAATTGCCATGTCACGCACAACCCACTTATAGATATGATATTGCTTGGTTAGGAACATTGGGACTTTGATTCATATTTCTTATCGCATATAACATATAGCATACCTGTATATCCACATGCTTACACTTATGCCTTCATATACTTACATGCTAGATACCTGTATACCTATAGGGTATTGTACCATTAGTGATAGGTACACACACACTTTATGACATAGCTACAGGTATACCTTGCACACATATTTCACTTATACCCAGGGGGTATACTACATCATTACTTATAAGTAGATACATATATCTTGCTATACCTCATTGTTTACACATATATCTGGTTATAGCTACATGTTTACCTTTACTTGATGTTATTTTAGAATTGGAGAAAATTAGGAACCGCATGATATTTAAATTAACTTGTTGCAGTTAATTAGCGACTTTTCCTTTATATGCTTACATTTCAGTTTATGTTTCATATATTATATTCATGGATTTTCGCATTTTGATATGGATTTTTCATGATATTTTATGGATTTGGGGACCGTGGGAGTTCATGAAATTATGCATTATTTGAAAAACCAGGTTTCCCCTGATATGATATTTCAGCAGCCACCATGAGATTTATCGGTTCATATATATATATATACCCCACGCGAGGAAAGGAGGGGTCCGTGTGCGGGTACATGGTGGGGCCCAGAGATACCCCGAGGCAAGAATGAGGTCGTGGTGCTAGACGATGAGTTGCAGGGGAAACCATACCTACCGGTGACATTACCAATGACTCGGCGGTTATCATGGGGATACCGACGAGAGTCTTGTGCGTATGGATGCGTCGAGAGGCGAGGGTCAGAGCTAAGCACTCGAGCTTTCGGGAAAGCGTATGATACGTACCTATCAGGGTGCCAGTCTTGGTGACAGCACCTGATAGATCAGTATTTCTGTGTCGATGCTTGACACATTGTTTTCATAATATTTCTTTTTACTTCCTTGTATATATAACAGTAGAATGGGACGCTGTTATATATGCCCTTACACCAATATTAGTGGAATGAGACGCTAATATATGTGTATTGATATTAATTTATATACATCATCATATTTATTCATGTAAATATATTTAGGATGTTAGAATTTTACTTGATATTGGATTTGGGATATAGGTGATTCATTTGCTATTGGATACAGGATATTTATGAGATTGCTGATTTGTACATTCAGGATATATGAGATTTATTCGATATTGTATATTCAGGATTTGTGAGACTTATATAATATGAGAGCTAATTTGGGGGATGATTTGAGGAAATTGGGATTTGATTTGTCTTTATGGATTGTGATCCTACCACGATGTCAGGATTCCATAGAAATGACATATTTCATTCCATACTCTACATTTATTGTTTATGCATTGTTTCATGTATTAGTAGTACCTGCTAGTGTACCTTTCATGATTGTTGCATATATACATTTCATATCATTATTGCATGATTATTGCATTCCGATTGTCATATTATTATTGCTTCATGTATTAGTTGTACCTGCTAGTATACCTTTCATGATTATTGCATTCATATGACCTAATATTGCTATTAATTGCATATGTTAGATTCATGCTGTACGTGCATACTTGCGATTACCTGCATATGTTATTTACTATTCACGAGTTGGCAACTCACCCCCGTTGTGCCACAGTTGTTTTGCAGGGTGTTCCCCAGAGTAGCCGAGGCAGGCTATTCATCTATCTGATCATCTTTTGCTGCGGATACCGCTTCAGCTCATAGTGTGCAGTTTTGCTTAGGTGGGTTTTTGGTTATCCGTATTGTTGTATTGTATATTCATTGTACCCTTGTACTCTCCATCAACTATATTTTCTTGTTGACTTAGAGACTTGGTGAGGACGATATTGTATATTATTTGTGACTTATTGTCTTTTATACAGTTTCCTTTCTAAAGTCTTTTATTTCTTCGCTACGGCGTCGTATATTTGTTGTTGTGGTTGTTTTCCGCCTTTGGACGTGTATTTGCTCCCGTTTGGGGATGCTTTATTTATATTTATGTTGTACCCATTTTTGGGCTAGTTTTTACAAAGGAGGTGTTGCCAAAATTTTAAAGAAAGAAAGTTGAACTTTTAAAGAATTTGGGTTGTGATTTCAAAGACTTTTAAACAATGTTTCTTATCTTTTCTTGTCTTTTAATGGTTTAGATTTCTGGGTTTTGGCTTTCTTTTACTGTGTTACGCCTGTAGACGTTGCGTAGTATTAGGGTCGTCACGTGCCAATTTCGGGTCGTGACAGTTCTCTTGCATTTTAGTTTTTTCCCATCATATTGGTTGGGTACTTCGAAACGGAGTCTCTATTTCTTTTTGGCATGATCGATGGACTGGAGATCATTCTATTCGATCTCTTTTCCCGAATGTGTACTCTTTTGCATGGAATACTTCATCTCCAATTTGCTTTCTGTAACGTTTTGAAAATCGTTTCGGTGAAATTTCGAAAAAATCGGTAAAATAAGGGGGTTTTCTGTAAAAAGTCAAAATACAAATATCTTATTATAAAAATTAAATATACATATTCTAGCTATGTAATTGCTATTTTTTGGTGTTTATTGAGCCGCTGGTGAAATTTCAAATTTTCTGAAAAAAATATTATTTTATTATTATTTAAGCCGTCACTAATACATTTAATTAGGGAAAATTACAAATTGGAATGAGTTGAAACAAATTTTGTACATCATAAAACATTAAATAAAATTTTATCATGTGGTTTTTGGAACGAAATTATTTGCCAAAACGGTTTAGAAATTATTGAAGAAAAAAGGCTTTTTTTTTAGCGTAAATGGATGTTTGGGGTATTGTATTTATCATTTTTCATCACCCCACACCCGTACCCACACCCACACACCCCCACTTACTCCCCCCCATGGCTGAATTCAGCAGCCACCATAGTTTTCCCCACTTGATTTTCAAAGGAAAAGATATGAAAGAAAAGAAAAGAAAATGGGTGAATTAGGTGGACTTTGACCTTACTTTGACTTTGACTTCACCCCACTTTCTCTACCTCCCTCTCTCTCCTCCCCCCCCCCCCTCAATATCTGGCCGAGACCCTCCTTGATCAGCCCCAAAATCTTTCCACTTCATTTCCAACACAAAGTGCTCAAAAAAAATTCAAGAAAAAATCAAATTAAAACCTCTTAAATCCCAAATCCAACAATTACCCATTATTCTTTAACCAATCTAGTGTGGATCTTGGAGCATGGAAGCAAGTTTGGAGGCTAAGATTCTTGCAAGATAGATCTACAAATTGTGAGATATAATCTTATCTAATGGTTAATTTGTTAGTTTTTTTTTGAAAAGCTAAAGTAGTTAAATGTTAATTTGGTTTCTAATTTCAAGTTGAAATTATTAAGTGAGGGTTTGGAAAATTCTAGATTAGGGTTGTGAGTTTAAGTTGGGGTTCTTATAATTGATCATGGGAAAATTGTGTAGTTTAACAAGTTGTTATGCTAAAACTAATCTAGTTGGTAGTTTATATCTTTGTTAAATTTAAATTTGTATTAATTATGTAATTTGCAAACTAGGTTTTAGTGAAATACATATAAATTGTGATTTAAAATGTAATTAAGGTTTTGATGACTTTATTAGCATTTTAATTTGTTGTTTAGCCACTTTGATCATGCAAAACCGTGCTTAATTGATAAATTGTGAATTTTACTTTGAAAAGTGTTAAAATCGATATTTGTTGCAAACTTGAATTTTGAGTTAATGCTAATTCGTGAGATTAAAAATATGGAGGTGATTTGTATGACCTAATTATGATATTAAGTGAGCATTTTGGCCATTAGAATCGTTAAAATATTTAGTTTGGGTAAAACATCAAGTTTTGAACCGAAATGGGAAATTGTGCTAACTAGGTTTTTGGAAAATAAAACGAATTGTTTAATTTTATGGTTTTGATGAACTAAACCCTATTTCTTATATAATTAGTGAGTTTTGAAATCACGATTGGTGTGTTTGGGTTTCCTCGATGGTTTGACGTTGGTACGCCGACGTCGAGGGTTTTTGGGTTGATTTGTGAAAGCAACCACAGGTTTTGACCTATATGGGTTTCATGTGTCGTTTTGTTCATGAGTCGGATTATAATGCGATACGGTGCGTTATGATATGTAGGTACCCATGTGGACTTCGAGACGACAAGTAAGAGCGTGGCGACGTCGGCACCGGCGGGCGAGGACCAGGTGAGTAGATTTATATCTACGGGGAGAAGTCGGGTGGATGGCGTATAGCACCCCCGCAATTCGTGGTGATGTATACGAATACGTATACACACATATATATATATTGTTTATATATTGTTTGAGTATATTGATGATGATATAGATATTTGGTGTTCTTGGATGATTTAGTGTCGCGAAACCCTAGAGTAGTGGTCGCACTACACATGCACACACACCCATACTTGCATACTTTCTTCTTTCATTTGTGCTTACGGGATTATATAGTTATGTGTTCACATGGGTATGGGACTATGTGTTCACATACGGATTGAGGATGATAGTACTTGGGATTTATGATGAGTCGATGAGATTTGATTTGAGGCCGTGAGATCGGTGATATAGCAGGGTTCGTATTTGAGATACGACATGATGTTGTAGCGGGTCCTTGACATAGTGTTTCACATACATGCATGCATACATAGATGGTATCAATATTGTACTAGACGTAGATCGGTACCTCGATCATGATACTTGATAAAGAGGATATCAGATGAATAGTATAATGAATGTGATATTGACCGTACCCAGATTTGGGGATGCCGTACGACGGATTTACGTACGAGCTATATTTTGATGATTGATCCGCACTCTTGACTTGGGATGTCTGGTTATGGATATGATATTATTGAGGCGGGATCACCGACTGTATATATACAGGTATGTATATGTATCGACTCAGATGATAGGCGGTTTCCTTACCTGTAGATCGGCTTGTTAGTTCAGCCGTATAGTTTAGTGTAGTTGTTAGATTAGATTAGACTCCTACCAATTTCAAAACTAGCGGATCGTGGGTATTTTAAAAGACAGGTCAAGGGATCTACGGATATTTCAAAAGACGTATCCTTTCTTAAAAACCACCGTAGCCCTATTTTCAAAACCCCGCGGTTCGTGTTATTTCAAATGGCACCATTTGTAGGACTTATATTAGATTAATGCAGATTAGTTATAGTGCGTCTAGTTTTTAGCTCCCGTTCATTTTGGTTGCTCGCTCCGCATCGCACATTTACATTGTTATTTCATATTGCATTGTTGACATTATGCTGTTAGGACACCAGCACCATTACCGATGATGCGTATGTACCACATACACTTACTTGCCGGCTCACACACATCTTCATCGGTAATTGTCATGTCACGTACACCTTAGAAAATATTGTCGCTTAACTTAGCTTGATAGCCAGTAGTTTGACGTAATATTAGTGTGCATACCTTATATGCCAGCTTAGATATTGTAGTTATTACTCGTCGCTTCATGCATACTGTTATTCATTCTCATGCATATATTCACTATTTTACGTGTTATTAAGGTTTTGGATTCGGATTTCCATGAGATTTTCTGGATTTGGAGGAAAACCGCAAAAACATAAATAAAGCTTTTCTCTCTTTTAAAAGAAAAAGTGCGGTTTTCCTATGATGTATGAATCGTCCACCATGAGTTTGCTGATGGATTTCGAGACCCGATTCGAGGAGTGGAGGAACCGTTTTGGGTACATGGTGGACCCGGTATGGTACACCGGGGCAAGATGAATGTGGTGTTGACGTTGAGCCTGGCAGGGGACAGATTACCTACCGGTGATATTACCCGACGTGTCGGATATCCGGAGGATACCGTCGTGGTCTTGAGATGGATGGTAGGGGCCGGTCTGGACTGACGGCGCCCTAGATATTGAGATTGAGACATTGATATTTCGAGACAGTGAGATTTATGTTTTGTGTCGATGCTAGACACGGTTGATACTGATTTCATTTATGATACCTCACTTTAAAAGTATAGAAATCTTACTAATTTATGAAAACAGTTTCTTCATTTACATGTATTCTGTTTTCATGCATTCATACCTCACTCATATGATATATTGCTACCTGAGGCACTGACATGGGCACATGAGTTTACACTCGGGTTAGATATTTACCCTAGCCTTGTTATAGGCTACGTGTTATTCATATATTTGAGGATATATTATGATCATTGACCTAGGTTGCGTTATTTATGCGATTTCTGTGCGTAGATGTTTTTCTATTCACGAGTTGGCAACTCACCCCCGTTGTGCCCAGTTTCTTGCAGGTTTGCCGTACAGGTTTCATTACGGCTTTGCGGGCACAGTTTCGTTCGGGTGACTTGCTAGTAGGTGGGTTTATTGGTATCGTACCCATCATATTACCTTGTATTATATTATTCAGTTGTATCTAGTAAATTCCATCAACCAAACATGTATTTATTGAGATAGAGACCAGTGTTGTTTATTCTTTCGACCTTAGAGTCGCTCGTTATATTTCTGGTGGTTTTGAGTTTCCTTTTGGAGTTTTGATCCTCGCCGTTGGCGTTGTATATTATATTGCTTGTGTGGTTGTGACCGTCGATTGACGAAGAGCTAGCTCCCGCTTGGGGATGCCTTTTTCTTGATTTCGTATACTATTCATATTGTATCCCGTTTGGGGGCCAGTATTTACAAAGGAGACTCTGCCGAAATTTTCAGTAAATTTTTGATGTTTTAAAAACCGCATACTTCGGCTTATGCTATTGAAATTACTTGCTTTAAGTTGGTTTTTCCTGCACTCTACTACTTTTCTTGGTTTGGATTTCTGGGTTTTCGGTTTGCTTAGATTACGTACGTCTCGAGACGTTCGTAGTTTAAGTGCCGGTCATGTTCCGTACTTTCGGGTCGTGACAAAGTTGGTATCCGAGCGTTAGGTTTTACCTTCGGAGTATAGGATGACCCTTGGTTGATGGAATAGGTGACTAAAGTAGAGTGACGTACCGTTGGTATGTTCCGCGGCATATTTACGACACGCCACTCCACTTAAGAAGCCTTAGGATGTACATTTCTTTGCTCAGTATTATATTCATTCCGATCTAGCCTCATCAGTACCAGTTGGGTTTTGCTTCCACGATTACGGACAGGGAGAGCTACGGCTAGAGTTGCGGTCAGCATGGGCTCGTTACGAACGAGGACTGACCATGGCGTGATTCGGGCAACACACGATTGTAGAGATGTGTCTTTTGGATTGTGTTTTGCGCCATGAGCGTTGGATGGATCGCTGTTTGAGACTTCTCGGACGTGCAGATTAGCACCAGAGGATTGAGCCAATGATAGTGGCCAGCCAGATTTTGATGACCGTTGGTGTGTTGCTTATTCGTGATGATCGAGGCACTGTTCAGCATGCAGACGGGCGAGCCAGTTATTGCCGCGAACGACGAGGTATTGCCCCAGATGCTGGAGTTAGTGCAGAACGAGTTGTACTAAGAGATGATAGAAGGTCGCTAGTCATCGAGGATGAATGACTAAGACAGGTGGTTCGTTCGCTTACCCCGATGCGAGGTCATCGGATAGATTGATTCCAGCTAGATACGACTTCACGCGGAGACGTTGGGAGTCGACAGAGACGATCGAATGTCAGAAACCTATTATTCCAAGTTTAAAGTATTCGGAAAGACATGCAGGCAATTCTATGGTCCCTCTAGAAGAATGAAACCCTAACTCGACTTAATGACCGTGTGAAAGCCTTTGAACCTTCGGGTTTGTGGCAGTTCTACGGCGCCATTAGTGAGGCTTGGGTTTGCCCTTCTACGGCTGGACCACCGATGCTGTGGTATGTACTCGATACTATTAAACTGTGCCTAAGATGTTGAGATCTTGGGGGATTATGAGGTTTTGACAACTCGATCGGATGGCTCGACTTAATTCGGATGCTAGGTGGTGAGATGCATTCTTGGGAGACTCCAGATACGAGGATAGTCGTTGGAGCTCAGTCCATGCAGCCATGACGAGACGAGTCCAAAGCAGACGACATTAGAGAAAAGTGAAGTAGGAGGTTCGTACCAGATCTAGATGAGATGACGTTCCACTCGGCCGACATCAGAGATGCGATGCGCATGCCGAGGCATGGTACTTGGCCTTACCTTCCAGAAGGAGTCGCGATGAGTATGCAGTCGTTCCAGAGCAAGATGCAGATATAGGAAAGGACAATGACTTCCGGACAGTTGGCAGAGACGAGACATGGAAGAGACCGTAAGCAGGATTCCTTCTAGGACACTGCTGCAATGATACTTGCACCCAGGATCAGATGTGTCAGGTACATTCAGAGAGCCAGAGGCCGACGCCAGTGATATGCTGTCTTACGAGTGGTCATGATGATTGACCGGAAGATGACAAGAGACGTACCAGAACTGGATCATCCCCGTTAGCACACCCGACAGGGCCGATGAGCCGATGGACCGAAAGATTGGTAATTCACAGTGAAGACCCTGACCCAGGAGTGGTCATGGTTACGCACACCAGCAGGACAGAGTTCATGATCATCGACGAGACGTCCCACTAGTGACCGCGACAGTTGGCCGAGATTCTTAGAGGATGCACTTGAGCGGTACTATTCCGCCATTATTGATTTCGATGTTTTGGGTGATTTATTTGTATGATTTGATTTTGATGATTGAGAATTTACGATCTTTGCACAGTGTTGCACTTGATATCGTTTTTGTGCTTTAGTTTCACATGTTTGTGATTTTACGGTTTTAAACAGTTGAGTTGATTTTGTGCGTATGCACGCACGCGATTTGGTTCCTGCACTATGTATAGTTTATATATGTTGGCAGTGCAGTGACATGTATTTTGTGCACTTGGATAGACTGGATTTCGATTTCGAGGGTGATGCTCGACATTTGTTTTGTGCATTTTATGCACCGGATTGGATTTTTAGCGCCTGTTGGGCGTCTGTTACGAGATGCGATTTGGTGCACACCAGATGCACTAATTCGAGATTTTTCGTGCATGTCAGATGCACCTGATTTTGCTGTCAGGCACACACGTTGCCTACGACAGATGTTTCGTGCACACCCGATGCACTTAGATGTTGTTTCTGTGCGCATGTATGGCACATTCATGGATTTTGATTTCCGTGCGCACCAGACGCACGTAGCATTCATGTGCATATTTTTGGATTTATTTCGTATAGAGCAGTACGTTTTTATGATATTGCTATATGTTTTCGTACTGAGCAGGACTAGTCAGAGGACAGTACCTGAATATATTTTGCATGCATTGATAGTTATTGAAGGGATTTCCAAAAAAGCGAGCTATAGCCTCAGTATTTACCTACGTGTCTGATATGACACGAAATGTTTAAAACAAGGAGACCCTTCTAAATTGTTTCCAAAACGGCGGAACGTACATTTCAAACAAAGGTATATATGTATATAGTTATTTCCTTATGTTAGACATCCGCCACTGTGCAGTGTTATACGCGTGCACAGCAACTTAAAGAGATTTGGCATGCATTTCCTTCAGGTACTTACATATATAGATTCGATATTTACATGTATAGTTTCGAGTTATGTCATATTGGTTTTGATTTGGATTTGGCATTGATGTCTTCTCCATGACTCCGATGATTGCGGGATGCTTGACGGAGTTTTGATTTGAGTTATATACTCATTTTTCAAGCGCATGCGCTGCGCTACGATTTGTTTTATGTATTTACAATTTCGGAGCCCCGACGACTTGAAGGTTTTCTTAGATGTTTTAGTATTTGGGGGAGTTTGAATCTAAATTCGGGGACCGAATTTTTTTAAGAGGGGAAGATTGTAATGTTTTGAAAATCGTTTCGGTGAAATTTCGAAAAAATCGGTAAAATAAGGGGGTTTTCTGTAAAAAGTCAAAATACAAATATCTTATTATAAAAATTAAATATACATATTCTAGCTATGTAATTGCTATTTTTTGGTGTTTATTGAGCCGCAGGTGAAATTTCAAATTTTCTGAAAAAAATATTATTTTATTATTATTTAAGCCGTCACTAATACATTTAATTAGGGAAAATTACAAATTGGAATGAGTTGAAACAAATTTTGTGCATCATAAAACATTAAATAAAATTTTATCATGTGGTTTTTGGAACGAAATTATTTGCCAAAACGGTTTAGAAATTATTGAAGAAAAAAGGCTTTTTTTTAGCGTAAATGGATGTTTGGGGTATTGTATTTATCATTTTTCATCACCCCACACCTGTACCCACACCCACACACCCCCACTTACTCCCCCCCATGGCTGAATTCAGTAGCCACCATAGTTTTCCCCACTTGATTTTCAAAGGAAAAGATATGAAAGAAAAGAAAAGAAAATGGGTGAATTAGGTGGACTTTGACCTTACTTTGACTTTGACTTCACCCCACTTTCTCTACCTCCCTCTCTCTCCTCCCTCCCCCCCCTCTCAATATCTGGCCGAGACCCTCCTTGATCAGCCCCAAAATCTTTCCACTTCATTTCCAACACAAAGTGCTCAAAAAAAATTCAAGAAAAAATCAAATTAAAACCTCTTAAATCCCAAATCCAACAATTACCCATTATTCTTTAACCAATCTAGTGTGGATCTTGGAGCATGGAAGCAAGTTTGGAGGCTAAGATTCTTGCAAGATAGATCTACAAATTGTGAGGTATAATCTTATCTAATGGTTAATTTGTTAGTTTTTTTTTGAAAAGCTAAAGTAGTTAAATGTTAATTTGGTTTCTAATTTCAAGTTGAAATTATTAAGTGAGGGTTTGGAAAATTCTAGATTAGGGTTGTGAATTTAAGTTGGGGTTCTTATAATTGATCATGGGAAAATTGTGTAGTTTAACAAGTTGTTATGCTAAAACTAATCTAGTTGGTAGTTTATATCTTTGTTAAATTTAAATTTGTATTAATTATGTAATTTGCAAACTAGGTTTTAGTGAAATACATATAAATTGTGATTTAAAATGTAATTAAGGTTTTGATGACTTTATTAGCATTTTAATTTGTTGTTTAGCCACTTTGATCATGCAAAACCGTGCTTAATTGATAAATTGTGAATTTTACTTTGAAAAGTGTTAAAATCGATATTTGTTGCAAACTTGAATTTTGAGTTAATGCTAATTCGTGAGATTAAAAATTCGTGAGATTAAAAATATGGAGGTGATTTGTATGACCTAATTATGATATTAAGTGAGCATTTTGGCCATTAGAATCGTCAAAATATTTGGTTTGGGTAAAACATCAAGTTTTGAACCGAAATGGGAAATTGTGCTAACTAGGTTTTTGGAAAATAAAACGAATTGTTTAATTTTATGGTTTTGATGAACTAAACCCTATTTCTTATATAATTAGTGAGTTTTGAAATCACGATTGGTGTGTTTGGGTTTCCTCGATGGTTTGACGTTGGTACGCCGACGTCGAGGGTTTTTGGGTTGATTTGTGAAAGCAACCATAGGTTTTGACCTATATGGGTTTCATGTGTCGTTTTGTTCATGAGTCGGATTATAATGCGATACGGTGCGTTATGATATGTAGGTACCCATGTGGACTTCGAGACGACAAGTAAGAGCGTGGCGACGTCGGCACCGGCGGGCGAGGACCAGGTGAGTAGATTTATATCTACGGGGAGAAGTCGGGTGGATGGCGTATAGCACCCCCGCAATTCGTGGTGATGTATACGAATACGTATACACACATATATATATTTTTTATATATTGTTTGAGTATATTGATGATGATATAGATATTTGGTGTTCTTGGATGATTTAGTGTCGCGAAACCCTAGAGTAGTGGTCGCACTACACATGCACACACACCCATACTTGCATACTTTCTTCTTTCATTTGTGCTTACGGGATTATATAGTTATGTGTTCACATGGGTATGGGACTATGTGTTCACATACGGATTGAGGATGATAGTACTTGGGATTTATGATGAGTCGATGAGATTTGATTTGAGGCCGTGAGATCGGTGATATAGCAGGGTTCGTATTTGAGATACGACATGATGTTGTAGCGGGTCCTTGACGTAGTGTTTCACATACATGCATGCATACATAGATGGTATCAATATTGTACTAGACGTTGATCGGTACCTCGATCATGATACTTGATAAAGAGGATATCAGATGAATAGTATAATGAATGTGATATTGACCGTACCCAGATTTGGGGATGCCGTACGACGGATTTACGTACGAGCTATATTTTGATGATTGATCCGCACTCTTGACTTGGGATGTCTGGTTATGGATATGATATTATTGAGGCGGGATCACCGACTGTATATATACAGGTATGTATATGTATCGACTCAGATGATAGGCGGTTTCCTTACCTGTAGATCGGCTTGTTAGTTCAGCCGTATAGTTTAGTGTAGTTGTTAGATTAGATTAGACTCCTACCAATTTCAAAACTAGCGGATCGTGGGTATTTTAAAAGACAGGTCAAGGGATCTACGGATATTTCAAAAGACTTATCCTTTCTTAAAAACCACCGTAGCCCTATTTTCAAAACCCCGCGGTTCGTGTTATTTCAAATGGCACCATTTGTAGGACTTATATTAGATTAATGCAGATTAGTTATAGTGCGTCTAGTTTTTAGCTCCCGTTCATTTTGGTTGCTCGCTCCGCATCGCACATTTACATTGTTATTTCATATTGCATTGTTGACATTATGCTGTTAGGACACCAGCACCATTACCGATGATGCGTATGTACCACATACACTTACTTGCCGGCTCACACACATCTTCATCGGTAATTGTCATGTCACGTACACCTTAGAAAATATTGTCGCTTAACTTAGCTTGATAGCCAGTAGTTTGACGTAATATTAGTGTGCATACCTTATATGCCAGCTTAGATATTGTAGTTATTACTCGTCGCTTCATGCATACTGTTATTCATTCTCATGCATATATTCACTATTTTACGTGTTATTAAGGTTTTGGATTCGGATTTCCATGAGATTTTCTGGATTTGGAGGAAAACCGCAAAAACATAAATAAAGCTTTTCTCTCTTTTAAAAGAAAAAGTGCGGTTTTCCTATGATGTATGAATCGTCCACCATGAGTTTGCTGATGGATTTCGAGACCCGATTCGAGGAGTGGAGGAACCGTTTTGGGTACATGGTGGACCCGGTATGGTACACCGGGGCAAGATGAATGTGGTGTTGACGTTGAGCCTGGCAGGGGACAGATTACCTACCGGTGATATTACCCGACGCGTCGGATATCCGGAGGATACCGTCGTGGTCTTGAGATGGATGGTAGGGGCCGGTCTGGACTGACGGCGCCCTAGATATTGAGATTGAGACATTGATATTTCGAGACAGTGAGATTTATGTTTTGTGTCGATGCTAGACACGGTTGATACTGATTTCATTTATGATACCTCACTTTAAAAGTATAGAAATCTTACTAATTTATGAAAACAGTTTCTTCATTTACATGTATTCTGTTTTCATGCATTCATACCTCACTCATATGATATATTGCTACCTGAGGCACTGACACGGGCACATGAGTTTACACTCGGGTTAGATATTTACCCTAGCCTTGTTATAGGCTACGTGTTATTCATATATTTGAGGATATATTATGATCATTGACCTAGGTTGCGTTATTTATGCGATTTCTGTGCGTAGATGTTTTTCTATTCACGAGTTGCAACTCACCCCCGTTGTGCCCAGTTTCTTGCAGGTTTGCCGTACAGGTTTCATTACGGCTTTGCGGGCACAGTTTCGTTCGGGTGACTTGCTAGTAGGTGGGTTTATTGGTATCGTACCCATCATATTACCTTGTATTATATTATTCAGTTGTATCTAGTAAATTCCATCAACCAAACATGTATTTATTGAGATAGAGACCAGTGTTGTTTATTCTTTCGACCTTAGAGTCGCTCGTTATATTTCTGGTGGTTTTGAGTTTCCTTTTGGAGTTTTGATCCTCGCCGTTGGCGTTGTATATTATATTGCTTGTGTGGTTGTGACCGTCGATTGACGAAGAGCTAGCTCCCGCTTGGGGATGCCTTTTTCTTGATTTCGTATACTATTCATATTGTATCCCGTTTGGGGGCCAGTATTTACAAAGGAGACTCTGCCGAAATTTTCAGTAAATTTTTGATGTTTTAAAAACCGCATACTTCGGCTTATGCTATTGAAATTACTTGCTTTAAGTTGGTTTTTCCTGCACTCTACTACTTTTCTTGGTTTGGATTTCTGGGTTTTCGGTTTGCTTAGATTACGTTCGTCTCGAGACGTTCGTAGTTTAAGTGCCGGTCATGTTCCGTACTTTCGGGTCGTGACACCTTCATGGTAGATGGGTAAGAAACAATTGGCAATGACAACCTTTATGTCAGCGTATCACCTCTTCTGCAATAAATGAGTATGAAATATAGGAGTTCCTAGCACGACAGCAAGGTTTCGGGAGGTATCTTCCATACCATTTTCAAAATTTTGCCATACTAAACAATCCTAACCTAAAATCTTAACTAGAGATTTGGACAATACAACATGTAAACAACTTTACATCTAAGTGAATATAGAATACAACCTTTGTAGACCGGTCCTTCACTTCAATAGCTCCGTGTAGTAGTCCCTTCGCTCCAAATAGTGATCTTCCGGACTCTAGAATGGCTCCACAAGATGAAAGGAACAAGCTTGCACGAAGTTTTCGATGCCGAAGATGATCTACGTCGAGGAGACACCAACCCAAGCTATCTCTTCACTAATATGGGATTAGTGAAGCTAACACCCTAAACTAAATGGCTAATCCAGTAGAGAATGATGAAATAAGATTTTTGCTCACTTTAGAATTAATTTTCTCACTCTTTTTCTTCTCCTCTCAAAAATCTAGATAGCTGAGCTCTTGATGAAGAAGAAGATGAAGCAAATAATGGATAAGAGAGTGAATGGTAACCATGGGTGATAAATATCTCATATAACTCATGTAGAGACTTAACCATGGGTTTAGATAATGGTTGAGTTAATTGTAGGGTGTTTTTCGACACCCCATTGAGATGGGAATGCGCGCGCGCTTGTCAGGCGTATTACAGATTCCCCCTGCCTAGGGTAGGCTGGGGTTTATTGATTGTGCGGATCCGAATCTCCGCCAGCCGCGAACTAAGCTGCCGTTAATTACCCCCCGCCTTTGAAGCGAGGGAACCTCCGATTGATGAGTCAAACAAGCCATGCGAACTCAATGTACAGTGTGCATATGTTTTGAAGGGGTTTTGGATATATCGGGGGCCCCGCAGAGTTTTTACGGGGGTCTCACTACCCGGATAGCGGGCTGGGGATCAAGCGGGCTAGCGGCCCCCTTGTGGGGTGTGGGGCAGCGCCCCGTTAGAAATTTTTTTCTAACAGGGATAGTGTCGTGGAGTGTGTGTATCTATATATATACATATATATAAGAAAGGGAAAAAGCGTCCAAAGGACGCGTGGGGGACCAGCGCCTCACGTGCGTGGCACGCAGGCGCTCGGCGCTGGCGCCTCACGTGCCTAGGACGTAGGCGTTGGGCGCCAACAGGAAAAGGGACTTAGTCCCTGCACTGGGAGCTGTGCTCCCGATTTGACTTATGGTGTTGAACTCCTGACAGAGATTAATTTAAAGAGTTGAACTCCAATAGATCTTGAATGGAGTTGAACTCCTAAAAATATTTAGAAATGATCAAAGGGGGCTGCTTTGTTTCTCCCCTTTGGCCCTGGATATTCCCAAGATGGGATTTCTGAATACGGGTCTCCTTCTTCCTCTCGGTTGGCCGGATCTTGGAGAAAAGGGGTGAGATTTAAAAATCTCCCCTTTTTAAGATCTAATAGAAGATCTAAGCTCCCCTTTGTGGGTTTTGTGGTGAAAAACTATTTAGTTTTGGAAAAGGAAGAGTAAAACACTTAATTTAATTGAAAAGGGGAAGAAGGTTTAGAATCTTGAGGAAGGAGAAGGAGGCACAAAAGACCCTAGAGTTTTTAGATAATGAAAAGTATATGCTTTATTCATCATCATGTTGCCTTATATAGGCTTACAAAATTACACATAGCCCTTTGGGCTTTACAAAATGGCATTTTGCCCATCTCATGTCTCATGTGCTCATTTCTTTTGCACATAAGCCATGGGCTTTACAGAATTTGGCTTTATGCCCATTTTCTTACATTCATGCATAAAAAATTACATCAAGATTATTTATTATATAATTTTTTATTTCGGCACGGGGGAGGCCGGCTGCAGGGCTCGACTTGGGCATGGGCCAAATTGCTTGGGCCTGGGTCCGCTTACTTGGGGTTGACCTTAATTTTGACTTGGTCAACTGGGGTACAATTTTCGACCCCAACAAAGTGCCCCCATCAATAATGCACACCACATATGTGGGTCGTGTGCATTCATTGATGGATCTTCTTTCGCGTGGAGGCGACTTGCTTTAATTCCCACTTTTTGGGACGCACTGCCCTTTTTACGACATGGACGGTCGACGCTTGACGCGTCTCCGAGACGGAGTGTCCGTGGTAGACTTTTTCCTGGCCAGGAGTGATTTCGTTCCCGATTTGTGGGAAGCCTGCACTGCCCTTTTTATGACATGGACGGTCGACGTTTGACGCGTCTCCGAGACGGAGTGTCCATGGTAGTATTTTCCCTGGCCCGGAGCAATTTGGTTCCCGATTTGTGGGAAGCCTGCACTGCCCTTTTTACGACATAGACGGTCGAGGCTTGACGCGTCTCCGAGACGGAGTGTCCAGCGTAGACTTTTCCCTGGCCCGGAGCGATTTGGTTCCCGATTTGTGGGAATCTTGCACTGCCCATTTTACGACATGGACGGTCGATGCTTGACGCGTCTCCGAGACGGAGTGTCCGTGGTAGACTTTTTCTTGGTCCGGAGCGATTTGGTTCCCGATTTGTGGGAATCCTGCAGTGCCCTTTTTACGACATGGATGGTCGACGCTTGACGCGTCTCCGAGACGGAGTGACCGTGGTAGACATTTTCCTGGCCCGGAGCGATTTGGTTCCCGATTTCTGGGAAGCCTGCACCGCCCTTTTTACGACATGGACGGTCGATACTGCCCTTTTTGCGACATGGACAGTCGGTTCTGCCCTTTTAGTGACTTGGATGGTCGATACTGCCCTTTTAGCGACGTGGACGGTCAATTTTGCCCTTTTAGCGACTTGGACGGTCGATGCTGCACTTTTAGCGACGTGGACGGTTGATTCTTCCCTTTTAGCGACTTGGACGGTCGATGCTGCCCTTTTAGCGACATGGACGGTCGATTCTGCCCTTTTAGCGACTAGGACGGTCGATGCTGCCCTTTTAGCGACATGGACGGTCGATTATGCCATTTTAGCGACTTGGATGGTCGATTCTGCCCTTTTAGCAACGTAGATGGTCGATTCTGCCCTTTTAGCGACTTGGACAGTCGATGTTGCCCTTTTAGCGACGTGGATGGTCGATGTTGGAATTGGTTGGTTTGATTTGTGTTGACGTCAGCATCGCTACACTAGAATATGGTACCAGGAGCGAATCATCATTTGTCTTTCCTTGTTGGGAACCGATGGCTTAGGAGACAGGTTTAGATCCCTATCACCTAAGGCTTTTCAATTTTATGGGCCGTAAGGATCCCATAAAAGCATTTTCTCCCTACGAGTCGTAAGAATCCCGTAGGTGCATTTTCTCCTTAGGAGTCGTGAGGACCCCCAAGTGCGTCTTTCCTTTGTGAGTCGTAAGGATCCCACGAAGGCGTTTTCTTATGAGTTATAAGGATCTCGCAAGTTTTGTTCTCCTCATGCATCGTGAGGACACATGAGTGGATTTCCCTCATTCCTGTAAGTGCACGGCAGCGCCCCGGCAATCATTCTGAGGCCAAAATGCGGAAACGAAACTTTTTCAAAACTTGTAAACCGGCGCTACCGCGTACTAAAAACCCGGATCGGACCATTAACCTACTACTGGCTAACTAGAGAAAGGGTAGAGAGCTATACCGAGCGATCCGTGTCCTTCGGTCTTCGGCCACCGTCCCGATCTCCTCGCGGAATCTCCGGTCTCCATCTCCTCATCGGAAAGGGCACCACATCGAGAAGTCTTTTTACGGGCTCCCTCTTCGTCCGAAGCAACTCGGGCTTGAAGTGTGCTAGCCGACGTGCCCAAGGTGAAGTAGAGAATGTTGTGATCACTTTGTCTCTTGCATCCATGGCTTTAGATGGAGATTAAAATATTGCCATTGATGGAAGCAATGAGCTAGAGGAAGAAGAAGAAGAAGAACAAGAGCTTTTCTTTTTCTTTTCTTTTCTTTTTGTTGGAATGAGAGTGAGAGAGTGAGTTCAAGGAAAAAATACAAGACCAAAGAATCCACACCATGGCAGCCCCTCTCTCTCTCCATCTCATTTCAACACATTAAACAAAACACTAATGCGACATATTTGCTAAAAAAGAGACCATGAGTCATCTAAATGTCCATGTCACATTTAATGCAATGCATGATGAATTTCTAGCTCATTATTTCCATTAACAAACATTAATCCAAATGTTTGCAACAATAAAAAGATCGGCAACATCTAAAGTAAACTCATGACGGATCACAAGGATACCCCTCATCTGTATATACATACCTGCATCCGCATTCCGACTGAATGCGAATGCGATGAGACTAAAGTAATCCAACAAATCTAATACTAGGATCCGGCTTAAACCAAAGCCCACTAGTATGATCCGTCCGATCATGATCCGTGCAATACCGCACGTATAAGATCGAACCCTGCCATATATCATACGGCCTCTACAACATTTCGCCCGAAACTTGAGAAACTGTCTGTGGGGGACTCTAAAGACTCGTCAATACTTTGGCTGTGGATTTAACCACTAGCACGTCAGAGGTACTAGCTATACGTAATGGGCTACCAGGTATTGACCAAAAGGGAGGTCGATGAGCGAACTCATCCTGACACCCTACTGAGCCTGTCAGCGACAATATCCGTACAGTCCGGTCCGTTCGTCTATGAGCATCGCATAGCGGGCCTAGGGGGTTGGTAAAAGTCAGACCCCCAAAAGCGGTACAAGTTGTGTCGGAGTGTAGCCCAGAATACCCTGAGATACTACTGGAATACCTACCAGTAAATCTCCTGCCTTGGCCAAGGACTTCATGTAATGGCTCTCCTAGACACAGCACGACCTCACCTCCAATACCGGGAGAGACGAACCCCTGCAGATCCGCTCACTGCCTCCATGTGGCTCGGGACTGTACCCAACTAAAACCTGTTTGCACGACTCCTTTGAGCCGTGGTAGGGTAGTAATCATAGCACAGTGGGAACTCACACGAGACAAATGACGATCTCAGGTCGATGAACTAACCTGTACACATGTCACCAGGGAACTGCTATCTGACGTCAGGTATAATACCAACTAGCATGTTCCCAGCGAGTCCTGTCCGGTGTACTCATAACCCAATGAGCACCTGTATACATCTTAGGTGAACCAACTGACACCAGTGGCTTGTGAGACCGGCCATCGCCCCTCGTCGGGGTCTCGACTGTATACACTAGTCTACTCTGGAGTATCGATGCCCTGTCTCGAAAACTCCCACGACTAGGGACCTTTTAAGGATGTGCTTATAGACCCCAGCTTCCACGTATATGATCGCCATCATACTGCTGGTAGTCAAGCAAGAATCCTAGGGGCTCTATCAATGTGTAATAGCGACCTGTAAGGTCACCTAAAGCAGTACACGATGATAAAGATAAACCAGATAGCATACTATCATCTTGAGTAAGACTGTCCTACCGGTATAGGTCCTCTCTCAATCATTGCAATCACGTGCCTGTGATCCAATAATTGACTCTGAGGGCACTATATCCAACAATCTCCCACTTGTACTCAAGGCTAATTATTGCGATGTCGCATACTCACAGCCCGTGTGATACCGAACACCCAACTCCTCTACTAATCAGTTTCACAAAACCCGTTTGCGAAACTATTGCGTTCGAGGAATAGCCTCAGTAAGTGGATCCGCTCTGATGTTTCTTTCTATGTCTCTCTTTATCTCAAGTTCGCGGAGAAAGCCATCTCCCGAAATGAGTAATACATGTCTCAGAATATGTCTGGATATCTGATGGGACCTAGCTCATAAATGAACTCCAAATCCAAACTTCTTAGACTGTATCGTCAATTGAACTTAATCAGTATCCTGCGCCATGCCTCCCTCAGTATCCCCTTGGACCATCTGTCCAAACTACTGCCCTTCGTAGGAGTGAAAACTATAACTCTGACAGCCACTCTGTCATCCAGGTCACCTTGGAAGCCTGGAATGATAACTGTCTCCCGAATCAGGCTGTCGTTATCATATCCCTAGAACATCCGCTTATGTTCTAAAACTTCTTCCGAATGTTTCTCCAGGATAGGATCAATATCAACTTATTGCATTTACTGCAAAAACAACATCTGGTGTGGTACTTGACATCTCATGATTGACTCAATTGCCTAAGCAACTGATCTGCCAATCATGCACATCCCTCTCCCCTTTAGTCTGTAAAACACCTTTAGAGAGGGTGACTCCATCACCTGCAGGTACACCACCGTGCCAGGAGTCATCCATTCTAAAACACCTTTAGAATGCTGTCTAAGTACCCAGATTGGGACACTTCCCAAATCTAGATCTAAAACCATAGATCTAGTAACCAGAATGTCTGATATAATATCCAAGTCCCAAGTGGAGAAACCACTGTGTGACAACCAAAATATAACCGATCGTAGTATAGGAATTTCACTTCCTACTCTGTGTTTGTCATCCAAATACCAGGACATCACACCCTACTACCTTCTTAACAGATCCATCCCCTATTCTGATGAAGTCAAACCTATGACTGTCACATCAGAAATAGATGATCTATCTCCGCTATATCTGCTTTAGTCCATAAATAGACATAAGCTACTTGTCCACTATGCTTCTGCTGCTCCCACTGACTACGACAACCCTCTGGCAGAGTCATATACACGTGCACTTCTAAAGCTAGTTTAGAACGACGCTATACTCATCCTCCTGCCGGGTCTCACAGTCTGGAACAACAGCAATGGAAAGTCTGGGTAAACAAGAACCTCCCTGCCACCGTCCTTGAGCATACCGAAGTACTTCTCGAGCGCCTGAGGTTACCCACCATATCTGCGGAGTGGCTAATGGAATGTCAAACCAGATTGAATCTTGAGGTTCTTATCAAATTTTCAGTAATCGTTTGCGGTTCTGGAATCACTTCCAGTTCTACCATACTCCCACTACTGTTTTCTGAAAAAATCCATTTTTATTGAAACTGTGGCGAGTCAAGAACAATATCACTATTGATCTTCCAGATGGTAGAAAATCAACCCTCGTCATAGCCTGGGTCAACCCACAAACAACCATTACAAAAACGTGCATTGAGTTATCCAGAGTCTGGTTTTAAGCATAAGCCGGACAACTCCCCGTATCTTAACAATGTTAAGATATGAACTATTCTATATCCAATATAGAATCAGAGGCACGGATTTAATTGGAACCAGATTCAAATCAAGCAGCTGTCTCCAGTGCATGTCAACTAAATGGAGAGAGGTCGATCAACATTACTCAACTTAGGAGTGCTTCCAATTGTGAGTAACCTGAAAGAGAAGCAAGTTCTCTTAAAAACCATTACTATCAACTGAATACCATACACAAGTATCTACATCTTCGATCACCTTGAAGAATCTTGATACTTGCAACACCTGGTTCTCTACTTTATTCTTATACCTGTAACTTCTCAAAACTTAGACCTTGCATTTCTACGAAACACATGTCCAAGAACTAGAGAAGTCACAAGTAAACAGAATATAGTACGAGTACAACCCCTCTGTCATAATGGACACTGGACAATATACAATACTCTGTATAAGTCCCTTGAGTCTAATAACTCATTCCCTGTGTGTCGTAGGTTGAAAACTGTACTTATAGTTAAGAAGAATTACACCGCTGTTTAATGCTCCTTACCTAACCATCCACTGATATAGGTAAATGTCATAGACATAATTTCAAAAGGTTATATCTCACTTTATAAAAATAAACGTACAGATATATCAATTTGAAATTGGTGCATTACAACGGATATTCAAAACCAAATACCTGCCGTCCGGCAAACAACCCAGGTGATTTCCTCAAATATCACCAATTACAACGAATCCCGATATAATGAGGATGATCACCCAATTCCCAATAATTTACTCCCACTCATCATCTGTAAAACCATACAGATGTGAGAATCAAACCTGGTAAATACATACCCTGGAGCAAGGACTAATTGGGAAATCAGTTTTCTTTTAACAATACACAGTGAAACTGAAACATTGAAATGTTTCGAAGGGGAATCCGGGTATTCTTAGTAATGCCTCTTCCATTATCAGATTCACAACTATAACTGTATATTTCTTTGCCATCTCTCCAAATCCCTTTATATGTCTTCAGTCATTACCTTCTGTACACCTTCGTTAGGCTAAATGGTTTTCTTCCTTCCCTACCGTTCGGCACCAGCCTATGGTTTGGAAGAAGACTATCCAATAACCGTAACAGGTGTACTGTCATAATCCTAGGAGCACTCGCAATCTGAGAGAAGGTGATGATAAAAGACATCTGAATAAAACCTTATTCCTATTTCTCCTGAACCAGAATCCATCCCCGAACTGGAACAAGTTCCTTCGAGTTCGTATATAACCATACGATGGAGTATCCAAATAACTGTGGATCTTCGTAGTGATATGGTGTGTTCTGGAGAAATACAAAGGTTATGTAGGATTGGCGAAGAAATACTCGGTTTGGTCGTGAATAGCAGTCGCAATTTACTTTGCCCTCTTACTAATCCCTTTATTTGTCTTAACTTATTACCTTCTGCATACCACACTTAGGCTAATCGGCTTTCTTCATTCCCTACCGTTCGGCACCAGCCTATGGTTTGAAAGAAGACTATCCAATAAGCGTAACAGGTGTACTGTCCTAATCCTAGGAGCACTCGCAATCTGAGAGAAGGTGATGATAAAAGACAACTGAATAAAACCTTATTCCTTTTTCTCCTGAACCAGAATCCATCCCCGAACTGGAACAAGTTCCTTTCGAGTTCGTATATAACCATACGATGGAGTATCCAAATAACTGTGGATCTTCGTAGTGATACGGAGTGTTCTGGAGAAATACAAAGGTGCGAAGAAATACTTGGTTTGGTCATGAATAGCAGTCGCAATTTACTCTGCCCTCTTACGAATCCCCTTATTTGTCTTAACTTATTACCTTATGTACACCATTGTAAGGCCAATTGGTTTTCTTCATTCCCCACCGTTCGGCACCTGCCTATGGTTTGGAAGAAGACTATCCAATTAGCGTAATAGGTGTACCGTCCTAATCCAAGGAGCACTTGCAACCTGAGAGAAGGTAAAAGGAAAAAGACAACTAAATAGTCCTATCCGTTTTCTCCAGAACCGGAAACCATCCTCGAATCTGGAACAAGTTCCTTCAAGTTCGTATATAACCATACGATGGTTTTATCCAATGGAAGTGGACGCTCGTAGTAATATGGGGTGTTCTGGAGAAAAAGGTTAAAGTAGGAGTGGCAATGAGGTATGCAACTTTGAAAATCCAAAAGCCAGTGTTTAAGAAGGTTCGGTTAATTTTGGTCACTGAGTCATAGTCAAGGGTCGGGCCATGGTCGCTGCCACAGAGAGAGAGAAAAGAAACACTCAGCGTGCACTCTAACCTAGATCAGAATGGTTATCACTTTATCTAATCAGGAAACCTCCCACTGTAACCTCAAATTCTCCTCCAAACCTGAAAGAAGAATTAGTCGGGATCACCAGTGGAGTAAACTAACTCATCAGTGGGAATCGGGATCCAACTATCATCGCATGATGACGTGATGGAATCCACTCACGTTATCACACTCCAGAAGGTATGCGCATGCCTGGCAAGTTTCAGTTTCTTTAGAAACTCCTGATGTAAGTTTTTTTACCCCTAGGACCTAAGTGACCTTGACTGCGCCAACATATCAAAGGATCCTAGTCAAGTTCAACCCGTCATTATCTTGATTGCATTAGACCCACCCGCACGAGTCCTTGACTGAGCCAAAATGACAGTACGACTGAGCCAAAATGACCGTACGAGTTCTTGACAGAGCTACCACACACTACGCCTCGGCTGAGCACGACATGCATAGCACGAATACTAAGCAATACCAATCTGAAATGACGGAGGGATACGACTGGTTTTTGGCGAAAAACCTTTAGCATAATGAACTTGATATCGTTGAAGGAACCAGATAGATTTTTATAAAAATATAGTGGCGAAAACCTTTGCTAAAGAGGTCACTCCCGGTGAAGGGATCTCGGCTCTTTCCCCGTAGAATGAGGTGCAGGATATTCCAACTGAATACCACGATGTAAAGCAAAAGGCAATCGGCTATAGTGAAGTTATTAACCTGACGCAAACTTCTGTCCAAGGGGTCACTCCCGGTGAAGGGATCTCGGCCCTTGCCTCGTCGAATGAGATGCTGGATATTCATAACCGAATACCACTGTGCAAAACAAAAGAGAACGTCCTTGCAATAACAACTTTTTGAAAAGTGTTCCAACAACATCAGAATAGGTTTGTTTTAGCTTGCATTGATCCGAATCAATGCAGTCCCATCAATTGATCACACCATTAAAGAACGAAAATAATAATGTACGTATATGCCATCTGCATTCGCCACTGGGTCCCGTCATCACCCGTTAGGTTACTTAACTAACGACAGAGCGGGGACTGGACTAGCGCGGATGCAAAACATATACAACATCTACCAGTATATATATCAATATATAATATTCACTCAAGGCGTGATAAAATGCAACATCACAGAAATGTAATAAGCATCACAGAACAATACAAATATCTGGGATCCCCGGGTTTCATAGAGCCGCTACTGAAACCCGACGTTCCCCTGGTCGTGTGGATAACCTGTGCAATGAAATCCTAGACCCCTACGGGCGCGGCAAGTTACCCGCCAAAACCTGAAGCGAGGCAGCCCCCTTCAACAACGTGAATGGACCACCCAGCACTTCACGGAATCCGGTAACTTGAGCACCCCTCCTTGGGTCAACCTGTACCCCCTATGAGTGCGGCGAATAGCCCGCCAATTCTAGAGTGAAGCCCCCTCCGTCTTAAAGCCATGAGATGCGGGCCCGTTGCCCTCTAGAACCTGGCTATCCGTGCACCCCACCGCGGGGTAATCCTAGTACATAAAGTAAAATATACAACGGGTACATCGACCTCAGCCCGGTCGTGCCCCAAAAGAATAATATACAAACAGGCAGTAACGGCAGTCCACATGTCGGACGCTCGCCCCGCAATATCAAATGTACATATACAATCAAACTGTACTACCATTGCATCCAGGCTATCCACTACGACAAATCCGCAACATCACAGCACAACACAGAACATCAACGTGAATGTCACGTTCGCAACTCCGTCTAAAAGAGCTATAGCAATTAGACAGGATTTACCGATCAATTGACATTCACGGTCGCAGATATAATGTAAACACTGTGAACTAACATGTTTTAAACATTTCGATCGACAAATTTTCCCGAAGTGGGCCCCAAGTATAACTGCAGCACTCAAAATAATCTGGGCCCAAATAGAATATACCAAAAACCCTATTTCCATGTCAGATAGCTACTGTATAAATTTGGTGCAATAAAGCTACATTTCGGCGGCGGAACCGCGGCCAAAATGGGGTTATGGCCGCGGTTCCGTGGCTCTACAGTAGGATCAGGGTACCAAATTTTTACAGTATTCACAAAAAACCCTGCACGATTTTTTTACATGCCCAGAAAATTTTTTGGAGCACAAAATAAAATCGACAGAAACTGTACTTTAGAAATCGAGTTTTCAGAAAATCCGTTCGATCGAACTTGTAAACACGTTAGAGCAAGCTAGACTAGGTTAATGGCGTGTCTCTGATACCAATGTAAGTGCACGGCAGCGCCCCGGCCGTCATTCCGAGGACAAAATGCGGAAACGAAACTTTTTCAAAACTTGTAAACCGGCGCTACCGCGTACTAAAAACCCGAATCGGACCATTAACCTACTACTAGCTAACTAGAGAAAGGGTAGAGAGCTATACCGAGCGATCCATGTCCTTCGGTCTTCGGCCACCGTCCCGATCTCCTCGCGGAATCTCCGGTCTCCATCTCCTCGTCGGAAAGGGCACCACATCGAGAAGTCTTTTTACGGGCTCCCGCTTCGTCCGAAGCAACTCGGGCACGAAGTGTGCTAGCCGACGTGCCCAAGGTGAAGTAGAGAATGTTGTGATCACTTTGTCTCTTGCATCCATGGCTTTGAATGGAGGTTAAAATGTTGCCATTGATGGAAGCAATGAGCTAGAGGAAGAAGAAGAAGAACAAGAGCTTTTCTGTTTCTTTTCTTTTCTTTGTGTTGGAATGAGAGTGAGAGAGTGAGTTCAAGGAAAAAATACAAGACCAAAGAATCCACACCATGGCAGCCCCTCTCTCTATCCATCTCATTTCAACACATTAAACAAAACACTAATGCGACATATTTGCTAAAAAAGAGACCATTAGTCATCTAAATGTCCATGTCACATTTAATGCAATGCATGATGAATTTCTAGCTCATTATTTCCATTAACAAACATTAATCCAAATGTTTGCAACAATAAAAAGATCGGCAACATCTAAAGTAAACTCGTGACGGATCACAAGGATACCCCTCATCTGTATATACATACCTGCATCCGCATTCCGACTGAATGCGAATGCGATGAGACTAAAGTAATCCAACAAATCTAATATTAGGATCCGGCTTAAACCAAAGCCCACTAGTATGATCCGTCCGATCATGATCCGTGCATTACCACACGTATAAGATCGAACCCTACCATATATCATACGGCCTCTACAACGTTTCGCCCGAAACTTGAGAAAATGTCTGTGGGGGACTCTAAAGACTCGTCAATACTTTGGCTGTGGATTTAACCACTAGCACGTCAAAGGTACTAGCTATACGTAACGGGCTACCAGGTATTGACCAAAAGGGAAGTCGATGAGCGAACTCATCCTGACACCCTACTGAGCCTGTCAGTGACAATATCCGTATAGTCTGGTCCGTTCGTCTATGAGCATCGCATGGCGGGCCTAGGGGTTGGTAAAAGTCAGACCTCCAAAAGCGGTACAAGTCGTGTCGGAGTGTAGCCCAGAACACCCTGAGATACTACTGGAATACCTACCAGTAAATCTCCTGCCTTGGCCAAGGACTTCATGTAATGGCTCTCCTAGACATAGCGTGACCTCACCCCCAATACCGGGAGAGACGAACCCCTGCAGATCCGCTCACTGCCTCCATGAGGCTCGGGACTGTACCCAACTAAAACCTGTTTGCACGACTCCTTTGAGCTGTGGTAGGGTGGTAATCAAAGCACAGTAGGAACTCACACGAGACAAATAACGATCTCAGGTCGATGAACTAACCTGTACACATGTCACCAGGGAACTTCTATCTGACGTCAGGTATAATACCAACTAGCATGTTCCCGGCGAGTCTTGTCCGGTGTACTCATAACCCAATGAGCACCTGTATACATCTTAGGTGAACCAACTGACACCAGTGGCTTGTGAGACCGGCCACCGCCCCTCGTCGGGGTCTCGACTGTATACACTAGTCTACTCCGGAGTATCGATGCCCTGTCTCGAAAACTCCCACGACTAGGGACCTTTTAAGGATGTGCTTATAGACCCCAGCTCCCACGTATATGATCGCCATCATACTGCTGGTAGTCAAGCAAGAATCCTAGGGGCTCTATCAATGTGTAATAGCGACCTGTAAGGTCACCTAAAGCAGTACACGATGATAAAGATAAACCAGATAGTATACTATCATCTTGAGTAAGACTGTCCTACCGGTATAGGTCCTCCCTTAATCATTGCAATCACGTGCCTGTGATCCAATAATTGACTCTGAGGGCACTATATCCAACAGTTCCCAGTTTAATGACTTAGGGGGTCATCTGTTTCCAGTTTAACGACTTAGAGGTCATCTGTTCCCAGTTTAAAGATTTGGGGGTCTATTGTTCCCAGTTTAACGACTTAGAGGTCATCTGTTCCCAGTTTAACGACTTAGAGGTCATCTGTTCCCAGTTTAAAGACTTAGAGGTCTATTGTGCCCAGTTTATGTAGGGTTCCTAGGCACTCTAGTGAGGTCTCACAAGGCATCGATCATGCCAATTTCAAAAATTCTAGTGCCGAGAAACTCTAGTGTACGGATCGTTAACTAGAAATCTAGGCGAAACTAAAACAAGCTAACAACTTAGCCAAAGAGAATACGGAAATACAACCTTTGTAGATCCGGTCCACCACCTCCACGGCTCCGCAACGAAGTCCTCTCCGCTGTCCAAAAAGAATCCGGACTCCAACGTCGGCTTCGTCGAAGAATGGGCGGGCTTGATCGTCGGTTCGATGCCGAAGATGATCTACGTCGAGGCGTCGCTAGAACAAGCTCCAACTTCACCAAGTCGGAAAAACTTGTGAAGGAAACACCCTATACTACTTGGCAAGAGGTAGAGGATGAAGAAATAGGAAGTGGGTAAACTTTAGTTTTGGATTTCTCACTAGATTTCATGACTTGCCATTGGAGTAGCAAGCTATCTCCATTGAAGAAGAAGATGAAGCAAGAAGAAGATGATATGATAAGATAAATAAAATAGTAAAGAAAATATAATACTTATCATATCATTAACCTTAGTTAGTGGTAGAGAATTGACTAAGGTTAATATGAAGAGTTAGGGTTAAGAAAGAAGACAAAATGGTTACTTAGTCAAAGTTTGAAGAAACTTCAACTACAAACAAAATAAGCCACCATTTCATTTTCTTTATCATTTTCTTTTTCCAAAATAAATAAGAAAAAGAAAACCCTAATCTTAATCTTAACCATGGTCAAATTCTTTACACTAACCCTAGCTTGCATGTATCATCAAACATGATACAATCATGTGCACAAAATATATCACATATGCAATGTGCACAAACTAAGTGAGTAAATCCATTTAAAGTGAACCAATACTAGTTAATGCAAAGTAATATATCAAATATATAATTATACATTAAATCATTAAATCAACACTTGATTCAATGATCCGGTCATGTCGTATATAACCGGCTAGTATTCAATGTATCGGCTTATCGAATCAATCCTTGATTCGACAACTAGGTTATATCGCATATAACCAATCGATACATTCATCGCGAGAATAGAATACGGTATCACATACACGCATTATTCTCGGTCCCGCACATATCTCATATGCGCTCCCATTTCGTTTTGCTTGAGCTAGGAAACCTCTGTGTAGGACTCTAAAGACTCGTCAATACGCCGGCAGCGGATGATGATCATATCAAACACCCACAAGCCGCAAGCGGTCTGCTAAACGTAACGGCCACCCGGGTATTGAGCGATCAGAAGATCGACGAGCAATCCCGCTCACACTCCTGCGAATCCAACCAGTAACACTTACCGTATAGTCCGGTCTGTTCGTCTGATATGTCGTATATCTCGCCTAGGGGTGGTAAACGTCAGACCCCAATAGCTCGATAAGTCATGCCGACTTGAGGTCCATAACATTCGTGAAACTACTGATAACTCTTACCAGTATATCACAGCAACCCTGGCCAGGGATTTTCTGTTATGGCCAGTCGAGCATAGCACAACATCAACCCCCAATACCGGGAGAGACGAATCCCCTCCTATCGCTCATTGCCTTCATGTGAATCGGGACTGTACCCAAAAACCACCTGTTTGCACAACTCAGTAGAGCCGTGGTAGGGTGGAAATCAAAGCACAGTGGGAGACACACAAGACTCTATGACGATCTCGGGTCAACAGACTAAGCTGTACCAGCGTCACCAGAGAACTGCCATCTGACGTGAGGTATAATACCATCTGGGAGTTCTCGGCGAGTCCGTTCAGTGTACCCAGTCTCCACTGAGCACCCGCATACCATCTTCGATGTCAAACACCAATGGATATGGGATCATCCATCGCCCATCGCATGGGTCGGGAAGATATGCGCTAGTCTACTCTGGAATATCGATGCCCCGTCTCGATATTCCCTCGACTAGGAACAATGAAGGATGTACTCATTGACTACCCAGGGCCCACTAGTATGATCTGCATAATAATCCTGGAAGTCGAGTACACATCCTAAGGGCTTTATCAACATGTAATCAGAGAGACAGAAAGTATACACGTTAAGATAAAGAGCAACCAGATAGCGTACTATCATGTCGAGCAAGAAAGTCCTACCTACATATGTCCCAGCATCCACTACAATATACATCCAATGTACAGTAATGGCCTTTAGGGCATACATATAACTAACAATCTCCCACTTGCACTAGGTCCATCTGTAGCAGTAGTCGGAGTATCTAATACTCAACCATCCCCTAAAAGTCTCTCTTTGGGAAAAAGGCCTTCGTGAGTGGATCCGCCGTGCTGTCCTCTGAGTCTACTCTCCTAACCTCGATCACCCTGGATATCAACTATCTCCCTGATCAGGTGATGCTGCCTCAGAATATGTCTGGGTCACTGATGGGACCAGGGTTCTAGGGCCGAAGCCTCACTTCCATTGTCATACAATGGCAGGAATCAAGTTCATCGTATGAACCAATATACACCCAAACTTCCTCTTTGGTAGTATCTTCAATAGCGATGTTACCAGCCTTTATCGTCTAGTCTGCCACGGTATCTAGCTTGGAACTCTTCCAACATACCGTCCCTTTACTGAGGGTATAGACAGTGCCTGTGACTGACATTCAGTCGTCTTTATCATTCTGGAACACTTCCAGTGATTCTCTCCAGGATCGATTGATACCATCTCACTACTACTAGTGAGTATCCTAACATCCATTTAGATCTATCTCATAGACCCAAAACTCAGGATTTAGGAGGTATCATTTTGATCCTATATGGAGAATCATAGTGATAAGCGGAGATTGATCGAGCGTAGCATAAGAAACTCCTTTCTTATCAAGAGTATGTCATCCACGTACTCTACGAGGATCATCACCATACTCCCTATTACCTTCTTGTATATACAAGGTTCATCTACCATTTTGATGATGTCAACTTCTTTGACTATCACATCAAAACAGACGTTCCAACTCCGCGATGCCTGCTTTATCCTATAAAGCATCTTGCACACGTTTCCGCTGCTCCCACTGTCTACGAGGCCCTCTGGCTGTATACTTATAGACGCACTCTTCTAAAACATCATTTAGAAAAGCAGTCATGACACCCAACCACCAGATATCGTAGTCATGGTATGTAGCCGTGGCAAGTAGGATCTGGATGGACTTAAGCACAGGTACTGGAAAAGGTTTCATCATTATCCACGCCTGGTCAATGACGAAAACCTTTAACAAATCTAGTTTTGAAAGTCTCAACTTTTCCATGTACACCAAGTAATCTTCTCAAGATATACTTGCTCCTGATGGGGATTTAACCCTTCAGATATAGCAACCAAAGTCCATACTTTGTTGGTGTATAAGGATTCCATCTCAGATCGCTAAGCATCCAGCCATTCTTACAGAGTCTCACTCCTGATGGCCAGCTCGAAAATAGTTGGGTCATCATCTCATGATGCAATCCTCGCTCCCACTGTCATAGAGAAACCGAAGTATCTCTCAGGTGGGTGAGGAACCCTACTAGATCAGCGGAGAGGCTGAGGTTCGTTGGCATCTACTGAATCCTTTGGTTCTGTCAAATCATCAGTTGCAGTTTGTATAGCTGGAACATTTCCAGTTGTACATAACTGACATTGCCTCGAGCTTGTCCGGATTTCGCTTTTCAGACATAGGCCGGACAACCCCAAATCTTAACTAACTTAAGATATGGGCTCTTCCCTTTCCATATCACATATGAAGTGGTAGGCAATGATTTGATTCGAACCCTATTCAATAGGTATGCAACTTCTCAAGTGCATAACCCCTTTAAGAAAAAGATAACTCAGTAGTACTCATCATAGAGCACACCATATCAAATAGGGTGTATCTGCTCCGCCCCGACATACCATCGTGCAATGGTGTATACGGAGGAGTAATGCTGAGAGAGAATCCCATTCTCCTTTAGAATAGTCTAGGAATTCCATGCACAAGTATTCTCCTCCCTGATCTCATCATAGGACATAATACTTATACCCGTATATTGATTCTCTACTTCTAACTTATATTCTGTGAATATCTCAAAAGGTTCGGACTTGTGTTTCAACAGGAACATATGTCTGAATCTAAAAGAGATCATCAGAGAACGTAATGAAGTATAAAGAACCAATCCTGGCATGTGTAGACAGGGGACCTACATACATCAACATGTATCAATCCCAAGAGTTCATTAACTCTTTCTCTGTTTCCAATAAACAGAGCTGTGGTCATCTTATCTTTGTGACATGACTGGCGAGTTTCACAAGATGTAAATTCAAACTGATTTAAATATGCATCTTTATGTAACTCTAGCTAGTCGGGTCACATTGATATGACCTAGTCTACAATACCTTAAGAAGGATCCGTTCATTTCTGAACTCTTCCTCTTATGTGTGTTCCATATACTAAAAACTGTAGTTTGATTTAGAACGTCAATGCTTTTAGACAACGTGCCTGAACCGATCAACTTTTGATATAGGAAATGTTCAAAACATTATCCAACAATACGAAATTTTATCGTTTCTTTACTAATAAAGAGACAGATATGATTTTGTATATCAGGTTCGGTATCTAATAACATTCGTTCAGAATCAATGTATTACAATACAGGGTGACAGTGACCAACAGACTTGGCTGCAACACTTGCCCCGTTTTCTGCCTCATGAAACTTATCACCCTTTCTCAGTTTTTCTACCCTTTTGTAGCCCTATGTAACATCTTACATATCTGGGATCCTGATCCGGTATCATATACCAAGGATGCGGAGGATACTGAGAAACAGTTCTGTATAATGAACACACCCGAAGATGATGCATCAGCATGCACTCTCTTCGTTTGGGCGGCACGGGAAATCTGGTATTCCCCAATTTCCTGCTCTGTCTTATAACAATTATAAGTTGGAGCGGGACCAACGTTCCCCAGCTCAGTATAACAAGCGGGTTCGGTCAATATTCCATTTTATTATCTTGATTAAGGCGTGATATGGTCGCTACCAGGAGAGAGAGAGAAGAAAACACTCGGCGTGTGCTCTTTCAAGAATAGATTGGTTTTTATTTTATCTAATCAGGATGACTCCCACTGCTTTTTATCAAATCTTCCTTCAAACCCTAAAAGGAAAGACTAGCCGGGATTAATTACACACTACAAGTTCGCCAATCTTTCAGCCAGGCCAGTGTCAGTACTTTGAGGGAGGTCCCCCGTGCTTTCGCACGAACCTAATTAATGTAAACCTCGTTTTCCCAGAGGCGTAACCCCGTTGACACTTTTCTAGACACCTACTTGATCGGCTAATTGTAATGTATAAAACTCTCCCAGGAGTAACTCTTACTCGCAGCGGGTATCGGGATCCAACTATCATATAGAAGGTATGCAATCTCATTGCAAATTTCAACACTTGAAACTCCCGATAAAGGTTTTTACCCCTAGCACCTATGACCTTAACTATGGTCAACAAATCATAAGTACTAGTCAAATTCTACCCGTCATTTCGTGATTAATTAGACCCACCCACATGACCCTTAACTAAGGTCAACAAAGTCACGCGACTGTCCTAACTAATCGCATCATATGCGGTGTAGGAAGACATCACTTAGCTACCGTACACTGTGCCTTGACTATGGTCAACAAACACAGCACGAATACTAAGTACTCTACTTCTTAAAATGACGGAGGGTTGCGAATGGTTTTTGTGAAAACCTTTAACGCTTTGAACTTGATCTCGTTGCGGAATCAAATGGTTTTTTTTTAATGGAATTCTTTTCGAAGCTTTTCTAGTTTTGCTAAAGGGGTCACTCCCGGTGAAGGGATCGTCGGCCCTTTCCTCGTCGAATGAGGTGCAGGATATATCATATATATCACTGTGCAAAGCGGAAACTATAGAAGCGATCAAATGACAAACCGAGGGTTGTAGCATCTGCCAGTTATTGCTAAAGGAGTCACTCCCGGTGAAGGGATCTCGGTCCTTTCCTTATCGAATAAGGTGCAGGATGTTCTACAAGGAACACCGCGATGCAAAGCAAGAACTGTAGCTACCTGTTTTATTTTGAAATTCGATTCCACAACATCAATTGGGTTTATTTTCTTTCATTAATCTCATTAATGAATATCCCATCATTTAAATTACCTAAACATCACAGATAAATATGACGTACACTTATGCCATCCGCATTCGCCTCGATGTCCCCTCGTGCACCGTTAGGTTAGGTAACTAACGGCAGAGCGGGGCAGGGCTAGCGCGGGTGTAAAACATAAGCAACGTCTATATAATATATCATATATACTATATATAATATCTGCCACAGAACATCGCATGATCTCAGATAAAACACAGCAGAAGAAACATATGAAATATTGGATATACTAGGACGTCCGTGTTTTCAATACGAGCCAGTATAAAACACGGATTCCACGGTCGTGATGAATAGCCAATCCCACACCCTTAGACCCCTACGAGAGCGGCAAGCAACCCTACCAATTCTAGGGTTAGGAGACCCGGACTCGACTCCTCGAGTTGGTCTCCCACTGGACCCTAGAACCCGGTTACTAGTGCTCCCCTCCTTGGGTCTATCCTAGTGCAGAAAAGTAAATAATATACAAACGGTGACTACTTCCGCAACCTGGAAGTGCCCCAATAAAAAGAATATTACATACAAGTTTTTACATGAATGAAAATGAAAAACACTCATCTCACATAAAAACCCCCGGCTATTCGAATACGACGATCCAATATAACATATCCAGCAACACATAACATCACATGTCATCAACGTAAGTAAATATGCGCATCCCAATTGTCGTTGACATATAGCAACGAAACCGGCGATATCACATATTACACTTACGGTCACAGAAAAAAAAATGTTAAACTACAACAGTTGGAATCCGCAACCACCTCAGACATCGCATGCCTGACCAAATGAATTACTTAGACATCGCATGCCTAACAATTATAAACCCCGCATTTTAGTCTCATTATCGAAAACTCTTTTCAATACCAAGTCGGGAAATTCAACAAGATTTCCGACATCCTGATCGAATGCTCGTCGCAAACTTTAGTAGGCGGCTGCACCCCCGATACCGTCGACGAAGTGCACCAAGGCGGAACACCGCTACCGCGAGCACCCGAACGGATGCTTTCGGCGACGGGGTTCTCCTACAGTCACTTGGTCGGGGCTATGGAGTGAGGCTGTCTATTAAGTTTACCCGGCGAGTATCCGCGTACGCTACGTGATTGCGACGGACTTTTGATCACATCAAAATTCCGTGGCAACCGATCAAGTGAGACTAAACTGCTATGTTTATAACATTCATTCAGTTATCACATAACATTTGCAAATTCCAATTATTGTATCCCATTCCAGATAAACAGAAAATGTTAAACTTTTCGATCGAACAATCGAACACCCAAGTTTTCCCGATACAGATCAACACATGAAATAAGTCTAACAACATTCAGTTCGTGCCTCAGTACCAACGGTCCAGCCGTAGAAGGGTCAAGCCAACGCCTCACATGTGGCACGCCGTACTGCCCCAAACCCGAAGGTTCAAAGGGCAGTTCAAGACGGTCACATAATCGAGTTAAGGTTTGTTGTCTTCTAGAGGGTCCATTGCGTTACTTGCACTACTTAGAACGTCGTTAAACTTTGGAAAAATCCAACACTTGGAAGTTTCCCGACAGGGGAAAAATTGGGTATTTATATCCGGTCGAACTTTTTAACATATTGTAAAATTATCCGGAAAGCCACATAGACAAAATTTGATATTCCGATCGAAACTCCGAAACCCCAAAACCACCTCTGAAAAATCAACTGAATAATAAAAATTAAAATATCCCAGGAAAACCAGAATAGAACACTGAGAATTACTGTGCAAACAATACCTCACAAAACGACAAAACGGCCGCTCTTCCGCCGCACGAGGCATGCTCGTGCCGCGGAAAAGCGGTGGTAAAGTTGAATTAGGTCCTCGAAATTTACAGTAATTCTTAGAAAACCCTGCTTGATTTTCTGGATATTTTTAATCTTGAAAAATCCACAATTTTAAAATCTGGACAGAGAGCATTTTAGAGTTCGTGTTTTCGGTTCGATCGGACTTCAAATTCCGTCTGGACTTCGCCTAAGGCTCTAGCTAGGCTCTGATACCACTGTAGGGTTCCTAGGCACTCTAGTGAGGTCTCACAAGGCATCGATCATGCCAATTTCAAAAATTCTAGTGCCGAGAAACTCTAGTGTACGGATCGTTAACTAGAAATCTAGGCGAAACTAAAACAAGCTAACAACTTAGCCAAAGAGAATACGGAAATACAACCTTTGTAGATCTGGTCCACCACCTCCACGGCTCCGCAACGAAGTCCTCTCCTCTGTCCAAAAAGAATCCGGACTCCAACGTCGGCTTCGTCGAAGAATGGGCGGGCTTGATCGTCGGTTCGATGCCGAAGATGATCTACGTCGAGGCGTCGCTAGAACAAGCTCCAACTTCACCAAGTCGGAAAAACTTGTGAAGGAAACACCCTATACTACTTGGCAAGAGGTAGAGGATGAAGAAATAGGAAGTGGGTAAACTTTAGTTTTGGATTTCTCACTAGATTTCATGACTTGCCATTGGAGTAGCAAGCTATCTCCATTGAAGAAGAAGATGAAGCAAGAAGAAGATGATATGATAAGATAAATAAAATAGTAAAGAAAATATAATACTTATCATATCATTAACCTTAGTTAGTGGTAGAGAATTGACTAAGGTTAATATGAAGAGTTAGGGTTAAGAAAGAAGACAAAATGGTTACTTAGTCAAAGTTTGAAGAAACTTCAACTACAAACAAAATAAGCCACCATTTCATTTTCTTTATCATTTTCTTTTTCCAAAATAAATAAGAAAAAGAAAACCCTAATCTTAATCTTAACCATGGTCAAATTCTTTACACTAACCCTAGCTTGCATGTATCATCAAACATGATACAATCATGTGCACAAAATATATCACATATGCAATGTGCACAAACTAAGTGAGTAAATCCATTTAAAGTGAACCAATACAAGTTAATGAAAAGTAATATATCAAATATATAATTATACATTAAATCATTAAATCAACACTTGATTCAATGATCCGGTCATGTCGTATATAACCGGCTAGTATTCAATGTATCGGCTTATCGAATCAATCCTTGATTCGACAACTAGGTTATATCGCATATAACCAATCGATACATTCATCGCGAGAATAGAATACGGTATCACATACACGCATTATTCTCGGTCCCGCACATATCTCATATGCGCTCCCATTTCGTTTTGCTTGAGCTAGGAAACCTCTGTGTAGGACTCTAAAGACTCGTCAATACGCCGGCAGCGGATGATGATCATATCAAACACCCACAAGCCGCAAGCGGTCTGCTAAACGTAACGGCCACCCGGGTATTGAGCGATCAGAAGATCGACGAGCAAGCCCGCTCACACTCCTGCGAATCCAACCAGTAACACTTACCGTATAGTCCGGTCTGTTCGTCTGATATGTCGTATATCTTGCCTAGGGGTGGTAAACGTCAGACCCCAATAGCTCGATAAGTCATGCCGACTTGAGGTCCATAACATTCGTGAAACTACTGGTAACTCTTACCAGTATATCACAGCAACCCTGGCCAGGGATTTTCTGTTATGGCCAGTCGAGCATAGCACAACATCAACCCCCAATACCGGGAGAGACGAATCCCCTCCTATCGCTCATTGCCTTCATGTGAATCGGGACTGTACCCAAAAACCACCTGTTTGCACAACTCAGTAGAGCCGTGGTAGGGTGGAAATCAAAGCACAGTGGGAGACACACAAGACTCTATGACGATCTCGGGTCAACAGACTAAGCTGTACCAGTGTCACCAGAGAACTGCCATCTGACGTGAGGTATAATACCATCTGGGAGTTCTCGGCGAGTCCGTTCAGTGTACCCAGTCTCCACTGAGCACCCGCATACCATCTTCGATGTCAAACACCAATGGATATGGGATCATCCATCGCCCATCGCATGGGTCGGGAAGATATGCGCTAGTCTACTCTGGAATATCGATGCCCCGTCTCGATATTCCCTCGACTAGGAACAATGAAGGATGTACTCATTGACTACCCAGGGCCCACTAGTATGATCTGCATCATAATCCTGAAAGTCGAGTACACATCCTAAGGGCTTTATCAACATGTAATCAGAGAGACAGAAAGTATACACGTTAAGATAAAGAGCAACCAGATAGCGTACTATCATGTCGAGCAAGAAAGTCCTACCTACATATGTCCCAGCATCCACTACAATATACATCCAATGTACAGTAATGGCCTCTAGGGCATACATATAACTAACAGTTTAACGACTTAGAGGTCATCTATTCCAAGTTTAATGGCTTAGAGGTCATCTGTTCCCAGGTTAACGATTTAGAGGTCATCTGTTCCTAGTTTAAAGACTTAGGGGTCTATTGGATCGAAAACTTGGAGTTTTTGGGTAGGGGTTGGCATCATCATTGCTAACACTGAAGCACAGATGCCAGAAGAAATTCATCATTTGCCTTTCCCTGTTGGGGAGTGATGGCTTAGGAGACAGATTTAGGTCCCTATCACCTAAGGCTTTTCAATTTTATGAGCCGTAAGGGTCTCACAAAGCATTTTCTCCCTACGGGTCGTAAGGATCCCGTAGGTGTATTTTCACCTTAGGAGTCGTGAGGACTCCCAAGTGTGTTTTTCCTTTATGAGTCATAAGGATCCCATGAAGGTTTGTTCTCCTCATGCATCATGAGAACACATGAGTGGGTCTTCCCAATGGAGCATAATTCCAAGGGCGGAGACCGACCGCTGGACTGGTGATTGTGGTGGAGTATGGGTATGATGAGAATTATTTGAGCCCTTGGATTGTATACGGTAGTAAACTTGGGGACCAACCATAGGGCTAGGAGAATTTTGGGAATTTGAATTTTGGTTGGCGTCTGCATTGCTGCACTGAAATATGGTACCAGGAGCGACTCATCATTCGCCGTTTGAGAATTTGGATTTTGGTTGGCGTCTGCATCACTGCACTGAAATATGGTATCAGGAGCGACTCATCATTCGCCGTTGGGACATTCAGAGTTCGGTTGGCGTCTGTATCGCTGCACTGGAATATGGTACCAGGAGCGACTCATCATTCGCCGTTGGGATATTCGAGGATTTGAGTTTTAGTTGGCGTCTGTATCGCTGCACTGGAATATGGTACCAGGAGCGACTGATTGTTATGTTTCTACCGTGTTGTATTTAAAGAGAGTTTTGAAATTACCGCAATCAAAACGGTGTCGCGAGTAGCAAGCCGCGATGAGTACGGGTCATCCGCAGGGAGATGGTAAGTTTGTTGGATATATATGCCCTAGAGGCCTTCATTGTATAGGATACTAGGGATATGTATGTACATAACAGTCTTGCTTAATATAATAGTACGCTATTTGGTTTGTCTTTATCTTAATGTATGATATGTTTTACTTGGTATTTATATATATACGTGTTGATGAAGCCCATAGGGTATATGCCTGACTTCCGGCGTTATGATGGCAGTCATACTAGTGGGAGCTGGATAGTCAATAGGCATATCCTTAGAAGTCCCTGGTCGCAGGAGTATCGAGACTGGGCATCGATACTCCGGAGTAGACTGGTGTGTACATATCTAGACCCCGAGGAGGGGCGATGGATTGGTCCCGCAGCCATTGGTGGAGTGCACCTAAGATTGTATACAGATGCTCACTGGGTGTGAGTACACCGGACAGGACTCGCCGAGAACTGACTGGATGGTATTTATACCTAACGTCAGATAGCAGTTCTCAGGTGACATGTGTGCAGATAGTCCGTTGACTTAAATTCATCATTTTTCTCGTGTGAGTTCCCACTATGCTTTGATTACTACCCTACCACGGTTCAAAGGAGTCGTGCAAACAGGTTTTAGTTGGGCACAGTCCCGAGCCAAGTGGAGGCAGTGAGTGACTGTTAGGGATTCGTCTCTCCCGGTATAGGGAGTTGATATCGCACGGTGATCGGTTGGTCATTACCATAAGTCCCTGGCCAGGGCTGATTGAGAATTACTGATAGATTGATCAGTAGATTCTCGGATGGTGATAGAGCCATACCGACACGACTTGTACGGTTATTAGGGGTCTGACGTTCACCACCTCCCTAGACCATACATGCGATACTCTTAGACGAACAGACCGGACTGCACGGATATTGTCACGCACAGGCTCAGTAGGAGTTCGGATGGGTATCCTCACCGGCCTTCTTATCGACATCTACCTAGGGACCGTTGCGTACAGCTAGTGCCTCTTGCGGTCTGTGGTTAAACCCACTGCCAGCGTAGTAGTCGAGTCTTTAGAGTCCCACACAGAGTTGTCCCAACTCCAGGCGAAATGATATAGAGGTCGTACGGTTTTACGACAAGGGTTCGGACGAATACGTGTTTAAACGCACGTATGACATTCGGACAGTTTTTACTAGACGGCTTTGGTTTAAGCCAGATTCTAGTATCGGGTTATTGGATTTATACAGTCTAAAGTTTTTCCATGTTTTCACGGATGCGAAGGGCGTTCTCGTAATTATCCGAGAAGCTTCTAGAAGGAGGGTGACTAAGGAGGTTAAGGTGGCATTTTCATTAATTGCTTTTGTGACTCATTTATATGATTCATCATATCATTAAATGCATCATTAATGATCTAATGACTCACATAATGAATCACTCTTCTTGAATAAATGAAGCATGGTGAATAATCATTTAATTGATTTTATTTGATAATTCATTATGTTTGATATATTCAAGTGAGAAGCTTTTCTCTTCTCATTATCATCTCCACCTTCTCTCTCCTCAAGCTCTCTCTCCTTCTCCAAACCCTAATCCTACCACTCATGAGTTGAGTACAAGGATTAGTAAAGACTAAACACTCCATAACCTAACTCTACATCATCTTAGTTACTTTGGTTAGCAACTAGAGAAACAAAGTTACCTCAAGTCTTGAGATGTAGCTTGGATTAGGGTACTCGGGTGGATCATCTATCACGGATAGGAGGCCGAGGAGGACGTAGAGATCACAAAGACGAAGGACTAGAATCGTTTGGTATAATCTCTTCACATAGTAGCTTAGAACTCTATGCTTATTGTTAATTATCGTTTAGAAAAGATCTTCGGTTAGTCGATGTATGCTACAAAACAATATCGTTTTTCATATTTCCGCCTCCCCGCAACTCGTGGGGTGTTGCACATCGACTTACAGTGGTATCAGAGCCTCACTAAACAATAATTAACTCACTTGCAAAGTCGTATGAATTTCGAACGGAAAACAAACCGGAAAATACACCGATATTGCATAGTTTCTGTCGATTTTTAAATGAGGTCCAAAATTTTTTCAGGGACCTCCAGAATGACCAGCATGAAAATATAAGAACACACAAGAAAAATGGGCTCCTGAATCGGCCAAAGAGCTGCGGAACCGCGGCCGATCCCACCGATCCGCCACGGATCCGCGGCCGAGTTGGGGCCGATTCAGCCCAGTTTTCTTCTGTGCATCTGTTGTGATATTTTGTATTTTCTGGTACTTTTATTTTCTGCTCAGGTTTCAAATTTACAGAGAAGATTTGGAGTAGAATTTAAAGTGTTTAATCGATCGAAATTATACGATGTTTGCTTGTTTGATTATATCTGTTTTGTATTATGTGTTCGTAAACCTCCCCTAACTGCTAGTATGTCGGTTGGCAGGGGGTTGCACATATCTGTGATGTTATTTATAACTGTTTGTGTATATAAACTGTATTGGACTGTTGTGATGATTAGCCGGGTTTTGTGATGGGTTATTGTATTAATTCATTCGATGTAATTGTAATAAGTTGTAATATTATTTTGCGGGGTACATCCAGGTTGCGGTTGTAGCCACCGTTGTATTATTTCTTTTTACTGTTTTTTCTCCTAGGATAGGCCCAAGGTGGGGTGCACAAACTACCGGGTATTTCGAAGTGTTTAGTGGCCTACTCACGTCGTTGAGGGAGACCGCTTCACTTCGGATACTTGGCGGGTAGTTTGCCGTACCCGTAGGGGTCTAGGGTGGGGTAATGACTATTCATCACAACTGTGTAATCCGTCTTTTCATACAGGCTCAAAAGAAACGCGGATTGCTTGCAAATCCAATATTGTTTATCTGTGATCTGGAATGCCTATTATTGCGTCTGACGAATGTACAAATCTATATATGATAGCTATTTAGACGTCACTTATGTTTTACACCCGCGCTAGCCCAGCCCCCGCTCTGCCATTAGTTAAGTAACCTAACGGGTGATGACGGGACCCCGTAGCGAATGCGGATGGCATAAGAGGACGTTGTATTTTCGTTGTTATCTGTAATGATAGGTTAAAGATGGGACGCATTATTTTTAATGCAAAGAAAAATAAAACCTAAACTGAATCGTTGGAACAATTTCTAAAAACCACTCGGTTTTCTTGAAAAAGCAAAACTTTAAATGCGGAGCTTAAACCACTCCTTTTAATAAAAGCTATCTTGGTTCCTTCGATCAAATCAAGTTCACTACGTTAACGGTTTTTTGCCAAAAACCAGCCGTAACCCTCCGTCGTTTCAAATAGACAGCACATCGTATTCATGCTATGCTTGTTGGCCTACGTCAAGGCATAGTGTATGGTAGCAGTGTGTGTGCCTATTTGTTGCATAGATAGATGCATTAGTTTAAGACAGACGTACACCTTGTTGGCCTACGTCAAGGGCTTGTACGATGTACTTAAATTGATCAGGACAACGACGGGTAGAACTTAACTTGCGTCTTATGACTTGTTGGCCTACGTCAAGGTCTATAAGAGCTTGGGATAAAAATCACATCGGGAGTTTCAAACATAAAGGAAACTTGCAGATTAAGCATACCTTCTGGAGTGTGGTGACTAGAGTGGCTTCCATCTAGTGCATCATGCAATGATAGTTGGATCTCGATCCCACTGATGAGTAGGATTACTCTCGGGAAACATTCTCACTTAACAATCAATGCTATAAACCAAGTAGGTGTCCAGAAAGGTGTTAGAGGGGCTACGCCTCCAGGGAAAAGAGGTTATTTAATTAAGGAACTTCGCGAAAGCGTTGGAAAACCTCCCTCGAAGTACCATCACCAGCCTGGCTGAAAGGTTAAGCAAGTATTGTGACGTGTGATTAAATCCTGACTAGTTCTTCTTTTAGGTTTTGAAGAAGTATTTGAGGAAACAGTGGGAGCCATCCTGTTTAGATAAACTAATAACCAATCTAAACTTGCAAGAAGCATATGCTAAGTGTTTTCTTTTCTCTCTCTCTAGAAGCTACCATGACAGGATTAAAACTATTACTTGAGAAAAATATACTGACCGGACAGAACTATAAAGATTGGCTAAGGAACGTCAACATTGCGCTGACTTATGACAAAGTAGCATATGTTACCACCGCTGTTCCTCCCCTTATCCCTGGACCAGATTCCTCAGTTGTGGACAAGGAAGTTCGCAAAACTTGGGATCTGGATTGTGAGCGAGCTAAGTGTATCGTGCTGACGTCCATGAACAATGAACTCCAAAAACAGCACGAAAGTATGGATGTTGTATCCATCTTCCTCCATGTAAAGGATTTATATGGAGAACACTCCCGTATCGCAAGGTACGAGACCTCAAGGAAACTCTTCCAGATGAGGTTAGCTCTAGGATCGCCTGTAGGAGAGCACGTCCTCAAAATGATCAGCCTCATTGAGGAACTCGCAAACCTGGGATGCGTGCTAGAGAATGATTTGTATATCGACTTGATTTTGCAGTCCCTTCCCCACACCTTCTCTCAGTTCATGCTTAGCTTCAACATGCACGAAATAGAAGCTGATCTTCCAAAGCTCCTCAACATGTTGAGGGTAGCAGAGACCTCCTTGAAAAAGGAGAAGACCCCCGTTCTGTATGTTGGCCAATCATCCTCTTCTAAATCTAAAGCGAAAGCTAAAGGGAAGAAGAAGATGAAAGCCACAAAACCGAAAGGTGGGGTCAAGAAGGTGCAGGGAAAGAACAAGGCAGGAAGGGTGAAAGCGGATATAAACGAATGCTTTTATTGTCACAAGCAAGGGCACTGGAAGAAGGACTGTATGACCTTCAAGGCAAAGGACATGAAGCAAGCGGTTGCTTCAGCTTCAGGTGTGTTCGTAATCGAAAATTGTCTTTCAGTAAACTCTACATCATGGGTACTTGATACCGGTTCTGGTTCTCACATCTGTAATTCATTGCAGGATCTGAGAAATAGTAGAGTACTGGAGGAAGGTGATATGACTCTCCGGATGGGCAATGGAATGCATGTAGATGCTGTTACAATAGGGGAGTATCACCTAGGGTTGACTAGTGGGCACGTTTTGGTGTTGTACAGCTGTTTTTGTATTCCCAGTATGTTGTGTAATATTATATCAGCATCTTTGTTGTCTAATAAAGGATATAATTTTGCGCTTGAAAGTAATGTCATGAACATTCTCCTAAATCAAGAACTGATTGGGTATGGCACACTGGAAAATGGCATATACATACTTAATCAACCTCGAATTTTCAATATTCAAAACACACATAAAAGAAAGGCTTCAGATTCAAATCAAGCCTTCTTATGGCATTGTAGACTTGGTCATATAAACGAAACAAGGTTGACTAAGTTACATAAAGATGGATATCTAGATCCGTTTGAATATTCATCATATGCAACTTGTCAATCATGTATCAAAGGAAAAATGACTAAATCTCCGTTCTCCGGACACGGAGCAAGAGCTACTGAACTCTTGGGACTTATACACAGTGATGTATGTGGTCCAATGTCTACACATGCGTGAAGCGGTCACTCCTACTTCATCACTTTTACTGATGACTTCTCTAGGTATGGACATGTGTTCTTAATGAAACATAAATCAGAGACCTATGAGAAGTTTAAAGAGTATAAAAATGAAGTAGAGAAACAAACTGGTAAAAGCATCAAGACACTTCGATCTGATCGAGGTGGAGAATACTTAAGTACCAGTTTCCTTGAATACTTAAAAGAGAATGGAATTCTCTCTCAGCTTACTCCGCCTTATACACCTCAGCATAATGGTGTATCATAAAGGAGGAATCGCACGCTATTAGATATGGTGTGTTCAATTATGAGTAGTGCTGAGTTACCACTTTCCTTCTGGGGATTTGCTCTAGAATCAGCAGCATACTTATTGAATAGAGTTCCAACTAAGTCTGTGCCTACCACTCCATATGAAATGTGGAGCGGGAAGAGACCATATCTTAAGTACATCAAGATATGGGGATGTCCGACATATGTTAAAAAGCATAAACCGGACAAGCTCGAGTCACGATCGGTTTTATGCAAGTTTGTAGGATACCCCAAACATTCAAGGGGGTAAATGGTCTACCACACTGAAGAACAAAAGGTGTTTGTCGCTAGCCACATTGTCTTCTTAGAGAGCGAATTTCTTGCAAAAGAAATTAGTGGGAGCGCGGTAGAGCTGGAAGAAATTCCAGAACCTCAAACTGCTACCGAGGACTTAGAAGAACCTCAGATTTCAATAGAACATGACGAACCAACGCCACTCCGCAGATCTAGTAGGCTTTCTCATCCTCCAGAGAGATACTGTGGTTTTCTTCTAGATGGGGATCGAGAGGATTGCATCATCAATGATGATGAGCCTACTAGTTTTCAGCAGGCTATCACGAGTATTGACTCAATGAAGCGGCTGGATGGTATGAGATCCGAAATGGAATCCATGTACACCAATAAAGTATGGACTTTAGAAGTTGCTCCTCCTGGGGTTAAACCTGTTGGATGCAAATGGATCTTCAAAAAGAAGATTGGTGCACATGGACAAGTGGAAACCTTCAAAGCTAGACTCGTTGCAAAAGGTTTTCGTCAAAGACCAGGACTGGACTATGATGAAACCTTTTCACCTGTAGCTATGCTTAAATCCATTCGGATCCTGCTTACCATTGCTGCCTTCCATGACTATGAAATCTGGCAGATGGACGTAAAAACAGCTTTTCTAAATGGACATTTAGAAGAGAGTGTTTACATGGATCAACCAGAAGGTTTCTTAGACAGTAGGAGCAGCGGAAGGGTGTGCAGGTTGCTTAAATCCATTTATGGATTAAAGCAAGCATCGCGAAGTTGGAACATCTGCTTTGATGAGACAGTCAAAGAGTTTGACTTTATCAAAAATGTAGATGAACCATGTATTTATAGGAAGATTGTAGAAGGAGCAGTAGTCTTCCTCGTTTTGTACGTCGACGACATACTACTGATAGGGAATGATGTCCCTATGCTACAATCAGTAAAGCTCTTCTTGTCACAGAAATTCTCCATGAAAGACTTGGGTGATGCAACCTACATTTTGGGCATTAAGATCTATTGTGATAGATCTAATAGAATGTTGGGACTTTCACAGTCCAGGTATATTGACACTATACTAAAGAGATTTAGTATGGAAGATTCCAAGCGCTGTAACATGCCCGCTTGTCACGGGATCACCCTCTCCAAAGAGATGTCTCCAAAGACTGATGAAGAGAGGGATCGCATGAGCATTTTACCCTACGCTTCGGCGGTAAGATCTATAATGTATGCGATATTATGTACAAGACCGGATGTAGCTTACGCACTTGGTGTGGTAAGCAGGTATCAGTCTGACCCAGGTGAGAAACATTGGATAGCGGTAAAGAACATTCTCAAGTACCTGAGAAGGACTAAGGAGATGTTCTTGATTTACGGTAATGGAGACCTCCAGGTAGAGGCTTTTACCGACTCCGGCTTCCAAAGTGACAAAGATGATTCTAAATCCATTTCGGGTTTTGTGTTTGCCCTCAATGGAGGGGCGGTATGTTGGAAGAGTTCCAAACAGGATACCGTCGCAGACTCAACTATGGAGGCTGAGTATATAGCTGCTGGTGAAGCCGCAAAAGAGACTGTCTGGATGAGGAAGTTCATTTCTGAACTTCAGGTGGTTCCGTCCATTGCCAATCCAATACCTTTGTATTGTGATAACAATAGGGCCGTAGTATTGGCAAAGGAACCCATGTCCCATCAGAAATCCAGGCATATCTTAAGGCGTTTTCACCTGATCAGGGAGATCGTTGATCGTCGGGAGACCGAGGTACGGAGAGTGGATACAAAAGACAACAGGGCAGATCCATTCACAAATGCCATTCCTCAAGTTCAGTTCGAGAGGCTATTTGAGATGTTGGGCATGCGGTACTCCAGCAACTGGATATAGTGAAGACAGTGGGTACTCATTGCGCCAATTATAGGCCCTAGTGCAAGTGGGAGATTGTTGGATATATATGCCCTAGAGGCCTTCATTGTATAGGATACTGGGGATATGTATGTACATAACAGTCTTGCTTAATATGATAGTATGTTATTTGGTTTGTCTTTATCTTAACGTATGATATGTTTTACTTGGTATTTATATATATACGTGTTGATGAAGCCCATAGGGTGTATGCCTGACTTCCGGCGTTATGATGGCAGTCATACTAGTGGGAGCTGGATAGTCAATAGGCATATCCTTAGAAGTCCCTGGTCACAGGAGTATCGAGACTGGGCATCGATACTCCGGAGTAGACTGGTGTATACATATCTAGACCCCGAGGAGGGGCGATGGATTGGCCCCGCAGCCATTGGTGGAGTGCACATAAGATTGTATACAGATGCTCACTGGGTGTGAGTACACCGGACAGGACTCGCCGAGAACTGACTGTATGGTATTTATACCTAACGTCAGATAGCAGTTCTCAGGTGACATGTGTGCAGATAGTCCGTTGACTTAAAGTCGTCATTTTTCTCGTGTGAGTTCCCACTGTGCTTTGATTACTACCCTACCACGGTTCAAAGGAGTCGTGCAAACAGGTTTTAGTTGGGCACAGTCCCGAGCCACTTGGAGGCAGTGAGTGACTGTTAGGGATTCGTCTCTCCCGGTATAGGGAGTTGATATCGCACGGTGATCGGTTGGTCATTACCATAAGTCCCTGGCCAGGGCTGATTGAGAATTACTGATAGATTGATCAGTAGATTCTCGGATGGTGATAGAGCCATACCGACACGACTTGTACGGTTATTAGGGGTCTGACGTTCACCACCTCCCTAGACCATACATGCGATACTCTTAGACGAACAGACCGGACTGCACGGATATTGTCACGCACAGGCTCAGTAGGAGTTCGAATGGGTATCCTCACCGGCCTTCTTATCGACATCTACCTGGGGACCGTTACGTACAGCTAGTGCCGCTTGCGGTCTGTGGTTAAACCCACTGCCAGCATAGTAGTCAAGTCTTTAGAGTCCCACATAGAGTTTTCCCAACTCCAGGCGAAATGATATAGAGGTCGTACGGTTTTACGACAAGGGTTCAGACGAATACGTGTTTAAACGCACGTACGACATTCAGACAGTTTTTACTAGACAGCTTTGGTTTAAGCCAGATTCTAGTATCGGGTTATTGGATTTATACAGTCTAAAGTTTTTCCGTGTTTTCACGGATGCGAAGGGCATTCTCGTAATTATCCGAGAAGCTTCTAGAAGGAGGGTGACTAAGGAGGTTAAGGTGGCATTTTCATTAATTGCTTTTGTGACTCATTTATATGATTCATCATATCATTAAATGCATCATTAATGATCTAATGACTCACATAATGAATCACTCTTCTTGAATAAATGAAGCATGGTAAATAATCATTTAATTGATTTTATTTGATAATTCATTATGTTTGATATATTCAAGTGAGAAGCTTTTCTCTTCTCATTATCATCTCCACCTTCTCTCTCCTCAAGCTCTCTCTCCTTCTCCAAACCCTAATCCTACCACTCATGAGTTGAGTACAAGGATTAGTAAAGACTAAACACTCCATAACCTAACTCTACATCATCTTAGTTACTTTGGTTAGCAACTAGAGAAACAAAGTTACATCAAGTCTTAAGGTGTAGCTTGGATTACGGTACTCGGGTGGATCATCTATCACGGATAGGAGGCCGAGGAGGACGTAGAGATCACAAAGACGAAGGACTAGAATCGTTTGGTATAATCTCTTCACATAGTAGCTTAGAACTCTATGCTTATTGTTAATTATCGTTTAGAAAAGATCTTCGGTTAGTCGATGTATGCTACAAAACAAGATCGTTTTTCATATTTCCGCCTCCCCGCAACTCGTAGGGTGTTGCACATCGACTTACAAAGTTTTTACGCTTGTTTTAATGAGTTAACAATGTGTTTTGATTTGTCGATTAAACTAAATGTCGTAACAAGGATATGTATAAAGACTTATTAAGAGTAGTAATAGGTTAGATTGTATGAAGGTGATATTTGCCGATTCCTCATAGCTCCAACTTTGGTATTGACACTAAAGCAATAGGTAACAACGCGGATTAGGGAACTTGAAATACGGTATTTTCCGCATTTCGCTAAATCCGTCTTCCTTGTCCCTTGTCCTTCCGTTGTTATCTCTTGATTTTAGCCTTCGGCAAACCACTAGCAATCTGGTCATGATTAGGAATCATCGTTATCGTGGTAGGATAGGATGCCTAGCGGAGCGGAATTGAAAGTGATTTGCATGGAGTTTCAATTGCAAAGTTTAAGGTTTTTAAAGTTTTAGCAAAGAACATCTTCAAATACAATCTAACCATATTCCACCCTTAACAAGTAAATAGATTACTCACACATATTCACAAAGTAAAAATAAAGAAAAGAGACAAGAAGAAGAAACATAATGAACGATGCAAGAAAAGAAAGATAAAGAGAGAACCGATGAATCCAAGTGCGAATATCTTCAAGTGTTCTAAAGCCCGGTGCAATGTGAAATCCAATACCAAGCTCACTTAAGAGGTTGCAAGATCAAAATAAAGCAAGAATTTCACAAATTCAAATATGTAAAACAGAACAAGACATGGTAATAAAATGAGACCTTTTATTGAATTTCAAACAAGTTACAAGTGACCTTGAAGTCAAGAACCTAAGCCTTAAGCTTGCAAGTTCAAAGGACAAGTTGCAAGGTCAAGATAAAGGGGCAAGAGCTCAAGAATTCAAAAAGAAATAACAAACAAATTACAAGAGTTCTAATACAAAACTAAACAAAAAGTAAGTCCCCCTCGTCTTGCCCTCTGGTCTGTATTTATAGGCTTCAAAGAAAATTAAACAAACAATATAAATGAGCTGATGTGGCATCTAGGGAGGGACCAAAGAAGACTGGGGCCCATTGGATGCAGGGAGCCGGCGAGCTCGGATCTTGCAAGTGTGTGCTCAGCCCAAATCCGAGCTATCTGGCTCGAACTTGGTGTGTTGACTTGTATGCCCTCCAATATCATTCTGGTGTTGTTTGATTTGTTTGTAATGGCCTTGGATGCACTCAGGTATTTTGGAGGGAACTTGTAGCTTTAAATCACATCAACTCTTTTTGCATTAAATGCACATCATACTCATGCCAACTTGCACCAAGTCATCATGCCATGGACAACCCTCTTCATTAGGTTCATGAACCAACAAGCTAGTTGTACCACTTGTATGTGTTGGACCATTTGGTTAAAAAGTGTGTACACATGAATGTTGCAAAAAGAAACTTATGAAGTATTGGTCGGTTTGCGGTTCTGGTTGCAGTGTCGGCTCACAAATGATATATCCATGATTTTAAGCATATTTCCAGTATTTTGTCACGGATACCTGTAATCTGTAATACTGAGCAGACACTGGTTAATAGTACCGATATATACAAAAAATGGATAATGAATGAGCGGTATAAAATGCAATATTCTGGTATGAACAAATACCCCCAAACTTATCTGTTGCTCGTCCCGAGCAAAAAAAAAAAGAAAAGAATCCTGACCTCACTTTTGCGGGGAACGTGATTGCACTGAGCTCGTGTAACAAGCCGTTAAACCTCTAGGTGTCCCTAGTAGGAGGAGTGTTGTCTCTTGAGGGTTTTCAGCGGATTTTACCCACAAAATCCCGTCAAGCTAGTTTTGCGAAATAACTATGATTCTAACCCTAAGGTTTTGTTTTAAAGCTAGCAATTCTATTATCCTAAATTTAGAACAATCGAACCTTTATTTTTCACACCTCGCTTCTTATTTAACTTAAGACTCTATATGTCTTTACGTACAGTGTAAATAGTGCCGTTAAGTTTCTAAAGGATCGATTAAAGTCGTCATGTCACAAAATAAAGCCCAGATAAATATTTAAAAAGGATCACACAAGTTTTATAAAGAGTTAAGTATTTCTCAAGTTTCGTTTTCCAGTTAGGTTTCAAATTCAGAATTTCTATCTACCTTAACAGGAAACTAGGTCTTATTTTTCACTCCACCTTTTTCTTGTTTTCGTTTCATACACACCACTGTGAACGTGCAAAAGTCTTCATCATAGGATAAAACCTTCATATCTCCGTTAAAAATATTTTTTATAAAAAATACTGTCTTTTGTCAAGATTATTCTCACACAAAGAACTGTCAGGAATTTTAACTCGGAGAGAACACTTGCTTGACCTTGTTTTAATTTGGAATTTCTAGGCTTCTTAGCGAGCTTTGGGCCAATGCACCCAAACCAGTTGGTTTTAGGGAATTATGTGTAGAGACACCCCGGCGGACTTAATTACTCAAGTTACCTCGGCCCTAAAACAAAAGACCAATTTTAGCGTGAAAATCATAACGATTTAATGCGAACAGAGATATAACCGGTAGTTCAATTATTTTTTTGGATAAAAAACGTGTTTAGTGGGTTAGGTGTGTAATCACTCCAATCAAGTTCCAGATGGGTTATTCTTCGGAATTAGGTCCAATTAAGGCATCACTAACATCCCTTCATATCCGCTTCACTTCATAAATTATTCTTGATATTACTTATTTCAGAACAAACCTATTTGATCCTCAAAAATAGTTTATCAAAAAAAAGTTTTCAGACATAATAAACTTGTCGTCTAATTTTCAAAACTCACGACACGTGTAGTGTGATGTAAAGACGTATAATAGCTATAGTTAACATCAAAGGAGCGTTATCTTTCAGGTTTTTAAAATCTAAAAATAGGATTTAGTTGTTCCTATCTTATCAAACAAAACCGTCGAAATATTGAATCTAAGTTCTCCCACTAGCTAACTTGATGACAAATTTTTTTATGTTTTAAGAAAATTTTCTGATTTTTATGGGTTTTAGTATGCAGATGCAAAATATACATATGAATGCGAAGGTTAGAAATGCGTACCGAGCGTACCCCCAAACTTAAACTGGACAGTGCCCCCACTGTCATTGAACATCAAAATTATTGAAGGGTCAAAATCGTCGGTTATATATATACACATTTTTTTTTGAAATGAGATGAGCATCACCAGACAAGATTGCTCGTAAAAAATGGATATGCACCGGACAAGAATATCCATGTATATACACAAAAATAGTATATACATACCCTCAAACTTTTTTGAAATAGTGTCCACTGTTTTTGGCTGGATAACCGAAGTTTGGTGGTAGACAGAGAAAGATTATGTAGGGTAAACCGACTCCTGCAAGACCAGGAGCTCCTATGATGGTTCAGCGCTAAGGTACAGTTTCAGTCTGTGTCCGTTTACTTTGAAAAACGAACCGTCCTTTGGATTCTCCAAATCTACAGCACCGTGCGGGTATATAGTCCGCACAAAAAATGGTCCTTTCCAGCGAGATTTGAGCTTACCGGGATGGAAATGTAATTGGGTATCGTAAAGAAGTACCTGTTGACCAGGTGTGAAAGTTTTGCGCGTAAGGTGTTTATCGTGAAACACCTTCATTCGGTTCTTTACAATAACCGCGTTGTCATAAGCTTCATCCCGAAGCTTGTTCAATTCGTTCAGCTGCAGCTTCCGATAGCTGCCCGCATCTTCGAGAGATAGATTCAGCTCCTTTATCGCCCAAAATGCGCGATGATCGATTTCCACTGGAAGGTGGCAAGCCTTCCCGTAAACAAGCCGATAAGAAGACATGCCAAGATCAGTCTTATAAGCAGTTCGAAATACCCAAAAGGCATCAGTGAGTTTTAAAGACCAATCCTTACGGTTCTTAGAAACCGTCTTCTCCAAAATCTGTTTGATTTGCCGATTAGACACTTCGGCTTGCCCACATGTTTGGGGGTGGTAGGGCGTGGATAGCTTATGATTAATGGAATATTTCCGCATTAAGACCTCAAAAGTCCTATTACAGAAATGTGTTCCATTGTCACTAATGATCGCGCGGGGATGTCCAAACCGGAAAAAGATGTTTTCCTTGAGGAATCTAACGACAACCTTGTTGTCGTTAGTCCGGCTGGGAACGTTCTTGACCCATTTAGAGACGTAATCAACAGCTAGAAGAATATACAGGTTCCCCAAAGAGCTGGGAAACGGCCCCATGAAGTCGATACCCCAAACATCAAAAATCTCGACAACCAAGATTAGTTGGAGCGACATCTCGTTTCTCCTGGATATCCGGCCCAAGTGTTGGCACCGGGAGTAAGTCTTGCAGTAATCATGAGCATCTTTGAAGAGTTGTGGCCAGTAAAAGCCACACTGCAAGATCTTCTCGGCTGTCTTTCTGGGGCCAAAATGCCCGCCACACGCTTGATCGTGGAAAAATGACAGCACACTCTTGAACTCATTATCAGGCACACACCGACGAATGATCTGGTTGGGACAGTACTTGAACAGATAAGGTTCGTTCCAGTAAAAGTGTTTTACTTGGGATAAGAATTGAAGTCTGTCCTGACTTGACCATTTGATTGGTAGTAATCCTGTTGCCAGATAGTTCACAATATCGGCAAACTAGGGTTCACACGATACTGTCAAGGGTTGTTCATCCGGAAAAACATCGTTGATCGGAATTTGAAGAGACGACGAAGAAGGGAGACGTGAAAGATGGTCAGCGACTACGTTTTCACATCCTCTTTTGTCCTTGATGACAAGGTCAAACTCTTGAAGTAAGAGAATCCAACGTATCAGCCGAGATTTTGCGTCCTTCTTCGTAAAAAGATAGCGTAGAGCTGAATGGTCTGTGTAGACAATGACTGGAGAGCTGATCAAGTAAGGCCTGAACTTTTCTAAAGCAAACACAACAGCCAAGAATAACTTCTCGGTTGTTGTGTAATTCAGTTGGGCATCATTCAGGGTTCGGCTAGCATAATAGATTACGTGCAGCATCTTATCGATGTGCTGTCCAAAGACAGCACCGATGGCAAAGTCGGATGCTGTTGGATATAGTGCCCTCAAAGTCAATTATTGGATCGCAGGCACGTGATTGCAATGATTGAGGGATGACCTATGCCGGAAGGACGGTCTTACTCAAGATGATAGTATGCTATCTGGTTTATCTTTATCATCGTATACATGCTTTATGTGATATTACAGATTACTATTACATGTTGATAGAGCCCTTAGGATTCTTGCTTGACGGCCAGCAGTATGATGGCAATCATATACGTGGGAGCTGGGGTCTATAAGCACATCCTTAAAAGGCCACTAGTCGAGGGAGTTTCGAGACAGGGCATCGATACTCCAGAGTAGACTAGTGTATATGGATCGAGACCCCGACGAGGGGCGGTGGCTGGTCTCACAACCCATTGGTGTCAGTTGGTTCACCTAAGACGTATACATGTGCTCATTGGGTTATGAGTACACCGGACATGACTCGCCGCGAATATGCTAGTTGGTTTTATACCTAGCGTCAGATAGCAGTTCCCTGGTGACATGTGTACAGGTTAGTTCATCGACCTGAGATCGTCACTTGTCTTGTGTGAGTTTCCACTGTGCTTTGATTACTACCCTACCATGGCTCAAAGGAGTCGTGCAAACAGGTTTTAGTTGGGTACAGTCTCGAGCCACATGGAGGAAGTGAGCGGATTGGCAGGGGTTTCATCTCTCCCGGTATTGGGCGTGAGATCACGCTGTGTCTAGGAGATCCATTACACGAAGTCCTTGGCCAAGGCACGAGATTTATTGGTAGGTATTCCAGTAGTATCTCAGGATGTTTTGGGCTATACTCCGACACGACCTGTACCGCTTTTGGGGGTCTGACTTTTACCAACCCACCAGGCCCGACATGCGATACTCATAGACGAATGGACCGGACTGTACGGATATTATCGCTGACAGGCTCAGTAGGGTGTCAGGATGAGTTCGCTCATCAGCTTCCCTTTTGGTCGATACATGGGTAGCCGTTACGTACAGCTAGTACCACTGACGTGCTTATGGTTAAACCCACTGCCGGCGTATTGACGAGTCTTTAGAGTCCCCCACAGATAGTTTCCCAAGTTTCGAGCGAAACGTTGTAGAGGCAGTATGGTATTATGGCAGGGTTCGATCATATACGTGCACTTGTGCACGGATCATGATCGGGCGGATCATACTAGTGGGCTTTGGTTTAAGCCGGATGCTAGTATTAGATTTTTGGATTACTTTAGTCTCATTGCATTCGCATTCAGTCGGAATGCGGATGCAGGTATGTATATACAGGTGAGGGGTATTCTTATGATCCGTCATGAGTTTACTTTAGTTGATGCCGTATCTTTTTGTTAGATTAAACATTTGGGTTAATGTTTATTTTGATGGAAATTATGAGCTTAATTCATGATGAAATGCATTAATTGTGACATGTGCATGTGTGATGACTTATGGTCTCTTTATTTGTGCATATGTCATATTTTGGATTGATTTAGTGGGTGAAATAAAAGATGGAGAGAGAGAGGGCAGCCATGTACATGGGTTAGCTCTTGTGATTATCATTCTAGCCTCTCTCATTTTTCATCTCACACAAGAAAAGAAAAGCTCTTCTTCTTCTTCTTCCTCTAGCTCATAACTTCCACCAATGGCATCATCTCGAACCTCCATCCATACACTTTCATGTGTTGAGAATCAATGGATGCTTGAGACAAAGTTATCACACACATTCTCTACTTCACCTTGGACATGTCGTCTGGCAAACTTCATGTTCGAGTTGCTTCGGATGAAGCGGGAGCCCGTAAAAAGACTCATTGATGTGGTGCCCTTCCGACGAGGAGGCCGGAGATCGGAGATACCGCGAGGAGCTTGGGATGGTGGCCAAAGTCCGAAGGAAATGGATCGATCGGTATAGCCACTCTCACTTCTTAGTAGTTAGCTAGTTTAGCGTTAATGGTTCGATCCGGGTGAAAGACTACGATAGCGCCGGTTTCCTAAAAAGTTTTTGTTTCCGCATTTGGTCTCGGATTGACGGCCGGGGCGCTACCGTAGACTTACATGGTATCAGAGCCAGGCCATTAACCTTTACTAGCTTGTTCTAACGTATTTAAAATATCTATCGATCGAAATTTCCAAATCGTATTTTCATTTCAGTGTGCTTGCTGTCGAATTTCAAAGTTGTTCAAAAAATTATTTTAAGCATCTTAAAAATACATGTAGGTATAACTAAAGCTACAGAAAAAGTTTGGAGACCTAACTCGAAAATTCCACCGCGGAACCGCCTCAAAATGTCGCATTTGGCAGCCCTTCTGCGGCCCTTTTTGGGCTACAGTGCCCCAATTTTTTTTGAGGGTTTAGTTCATGGAAATATGATTTTTGTGATATATAGTTTTGGCCCAGATTATTTTGAGTGCTGGAATTGTACTTGGGGCCCACTTCGGGAAATTTTTTCGATCGAAATTAAATAAGTTAACCCACAGTACTTACATTACTATCTGTGACCGTGAATGTCATTCGAGCGGTAAATCTTTTCTAATTGCTATAGCTCTTTTAGACGGATTTGCGAACGTGACATTCACGTTGATGTTCTGTGTTGTGCTGTGTTGTTGCGGGTTTGTCGTGGTGGATAGCTTGGTGCAATATTAGTACAGTTTAGTTATATTTGTACATTTGATATTGTGGGGCGAGCGTCCGACATGTGGACTGCCGTCACTGCCTGTTTGTATATTATTCTTTTGGGGCACGACCGGGTTGAGGTCGATGTACCCGTTGTACATATTTTTCTTTTCTGTATTAGGATTAACCCGCGGTGGGGTGCACGGATAGCCGGGTTCTAGAGGGCAACGAGCCCGCATCTCATGGCTTTGAGACGGAGGGGGCTTCACTCTAGAATTGGCGGGCTATTCGCCGCACTCGTAGAGGGTATAGGTTGACCCAAGGAGAGGTACTCAAGTTACCGGATTCCGTGAAGTGCTGGGTTGTCCATTCACTTTGCTGAAGGGGGCTGCCTCGCTTCAGGATTTTGGCGGGTAACTTGCCGCACTCGTAGGGGTCTAGGTTTCATTGTACAGGCTATCCACACGACCAGGGGAACGTCGGGTTTCACTCGCGGCTCAAAGGAAACCCGGGACTCCCAGATTATCTGTATTGTTCTGTGATGCTTATTACTTTTCTGTGATGTTGCATTTATTACGTCTGGAGCGATTATTATATATTGATATATATACTAGTAGATGTTGTATATGTTTTACACCCGCGCTAGTCCAGTCCCCGCTCTGTCGTTAGTTAAGTAACCTAACGGGTGATGATAGGACCCAGTGGCGAATGCGGATGGCATATACGTACATTATATTTTCGTTCTTTTATGGTGTGATTAATTGATGGGACTGCGTTGATTCAGATCAATGCAAGGAAAACAAACCTATTCGATGTTGTTGGAACAATTTTCAAAAGGGCTGTTATTGCAAGGATGTTCTCTTTTGTTTTGCACAGTGGTATTCGGTTATGAATATCCAGCACCTCATTCTACGAGGCAAGGGCCGAGATCCCTTCATCGGGAGTGACCCCTTGGAAAGAATTTTGCGTCAGGGTAATAACTCACTATAGTCGATTACTTTTTGCTTTGCATCGCGGTATTCATTTGGAATATCCTGCACCTCATTCTATGGGGAAAGAGCCGAGATCCCTTCACCGGGAGTGACCTCTTTAGCAAAGGTTTTCGCCACTATACATTTGTAAAAAATTATCCGGTTCTTTCAACGATATCAAGTTCATTACGTTAAAGATTTTTCGCCAAAAACAAGCCGTAGCCCTCCGTCATTTCAGATTAGTATTGCTTAGTATTCGCGCTACGTTTGTCGTTGCTATTCGCTAAGACGTAGTGTGCGGTAGCACTGTTGTACTTTTCTGTCGCATGGAGATGTGGATTGGTTAGGACGGTCGTACGACTTTGTTGATTATTCGTCAAGGGTCGTGCGGGTGGGTTTAACGCAATCAAGATAATGACGGGTTGAACTTGACTAGGACCTTTTGATTTGTTGATTATTCGTCAAGGTCACTTGGGTCCTAGGGGTAAAAATCACATCGGGAGTTTCTAAAGAAACTGAAACTTGCCTGGCATGCGCATACCTTCTGTAGTGTGATAACGTGAGTGGATTCCATCATGTTATCATGCGATGATAGTTGGATCCCGATTCCCACTGATGAGTTGGTTTACTCCTCGGGTGATCCCGACTAATTCTTCTTTCAGGTTTGGTGGAGAATTTGAGGATACAGTGGAAGGCTTCCTGATTAGATAAAGTGATAAACAATCTGATCTAGGTTAGAGTGCACGCAAAGTGTTTCTTTTCTCTCTCTCTTTGGCTACGACCATGGCCCAACCCTAGACTATGACTCAGTGACCAAGTTGACCGAACTTTCTTAAAACACTGGCTTTTGGATTGTCTGAGTTGCATACATCATTGCCACTTCGTCTTTTACCCTTTGCATTTCTCCAAAACACCCCGTATTATTACGAACATCCACTTCCATTGGATAAATCCATCGTATGGTTATATACGAACTCGAAGGAACTTATTCCAGATTCGAGGATGGATTCTGGTTCTGGAGAGATTGAATAAGACTATTCAGTTATCTTTTCCTTTTACCTACTCTCAGGTTGTGAGGGCTCCTAGGATTAGGAGAGGGTACAACTATTACGCTTATTGGATAGTCTTCTTCCAAACCATAGGCAGGTGCCGAAAGGTGGGGAATGAAGAAAACCAATTAGCCTAAGTGTGGTGTACAGAAGGTATTAAGTAAAGACAAATAAAGTGATCAGAAAGAGGGCAAAGTAAATTGCAACTGCTATCATTCATGACAAAACCACATATTTCATCGCCACTCTTACTTCACCTTGGTATTTCTCCAGAACACCCCGTATCACTACGAAGATCCACAGTTATTGGATATTCCATCGTATGGTTATATACGAACTCGAAGGAACTTGTTTCAGTTCGGGGATGGATTTTGGTTCAGAAGAAATAGGAATAAGGTTTTTTCAGTTGTCTTTTATCTTCACCTTCTCTCAGGTTACGAGTACTCCTAGGATTAGGAGAGCACACCCATTATGCTTATTGGATAGTCTTCTTCCAAACCATAGGCTGGTGCCGAATGGTAGGGAGGGAAGAAAAACCATTTAGCCTAAAGGGGTGTACAGAAGGTAACGAGTAAAGACAAATAAAGGGATTTGGAGAGATGTCAAAGAAATATACGGTTACAGTTGTGAATCTGATAATGGAAGAGGCATTACTAGGAATACCCGGATACCCCTTCGAAACATTTACATGTTTCAGTTTCACTGTGTATTGTTAAAAGAAAACTGATTTCCCAATTAGCCCTTACTCTAGGGTATGTATTTACCAGGTTTGATTCTCACATCTGTATGGTTTTACAGATGATGAGTGGGAGTAAGTTATTGGGAATTAAGTGATCATCCTCATTATATTGGGATTCGTTGTAATTGGTGATATTTGAGGAAATCACCTGGGTTTTTGCCGGACGACAAATATTTGGTTTTGAATATCCGTTGTTATGCACCAATTTTAAACTGATATATCTGTACGTTTATTTTTATAAAGTGAGATATAACCTTTTGAAATTATGTCCATGACATTTACCTATATCAGTTGATGGTTAGGTAAGGAGCATTCAACAGCGGTGTAATTCTTCATAACCATAGTACAGTTTTCAACCTACGATGCACAGGGTTTGAGTTATTAGACTCAGAGGACTTATACAGAGTATTGTATATTGTCCAGTGTCCATTAGGGCAGAGGGGTTGGTCCTCATACTATATTCTGTTTACTTATGACTTCTCTAGTTTTTAGACAAGTGTTTCGTAGAAATACAAGGTCTAAGTTTTGAGAAGTTATAGGTATAAGAGTAAAGTAGAGAACCACGTGTTGCAAGTATCAGGATTCTTCAAGGTAATCGAAGATGTAGATACTTGTGTATGGTATTCAATTGATCGTAATGGTTTTGAGAACTTGCTTCTCTTTCAGGTTACTCATATCTGGATGTATTCCTAAGTTGAGTAATACTGATTGGCCTCTCTCCATTTAGTTGACATGCACTGGAAACAGCTGCATGATTTGAATCTGGTTCCAATTAAATCAGTGACTCTGTTTCTATATTGGATATAGAACGATTCATATCTTAACGATGTTAAGGTACGGGGAGTTGTCCGGCTTATGCTTAAAACCAAACTCTGGATAACTCAAGGCACTTTTCTGTAATGGCAGTTTGTGGGTTGACCCAGGCTATGACGAGGGTTGATTTTCTACCATCTGGAAGATCAATAGTGATATTGTTCTTGACTCACCACAGTTTTAATAAAATGGACTTTTTCAGAAAACAGTAGTGGGAGTATGGTAGGACTGGAAGTGATTCCAGAACCGCAAACGATTACTGAAAATTTAATAGAACCTAAAGATTCAACCAGGTTTGACATTCCATTAGCCACTCCGCAGATATGGTGGGTAACCTCAACCACCTGAGAGGTACTCCGGTATCCTCAAGGACGGTGACAGGGAGGTTCTTGTTTACCCAGACTTGACACTACTGTTTTTCCAGACTATGAGACCCAGCAGGAGGATGAATATAGCGTCATTCTAAACTAGCTTTAGAAGTGCACGTGTATAAGACTCTGCCAGAGGGTTGTCGTTGTCAGTGGGAGCAGCGGAAGCATAGTGGTCAGGCAGCTTATGTCTATTTATAGACTAAAGCAGATATAGCGGAGATAGATCATCTATTTTTGATGTGACAGTCATGGGCTTTGACTTCATCAGAATAGGGGATGGATCTGTTAAGAAGGAAGTAGGGTGTGATATCCTGGTATTTGGATGACATACACAGAGTAGGAAGTGATATTCCTATACTACGATCGGTTATACTTTGGTTGTCACACAGTGGTTTCTCCGCATAGGATATGAATATTATATCAGATATTCTGGTTACTAGATCTATGGTTTTAGATCTAGATTTGGGTAGTTTCCAAATCTGGGTACTTAGACAGCATTCTAAAGGTGTTTTAGAATGGACGACTCCTGGCACGGTAGTATAACTGCAGGTGATGGAGTCAGCCTCTCTAAAGCTGTCTTACATACTAAAGGGGAGAGGGACGTGCATGATTGGCATATCACTTGCTTAGGCAATTGAGTCAATCATGAGATATTAAGTACCACACCAGATGTTGTTTTTGCACTAGATGCAATAAGTTGATATTGATGCAATAAGTTGATATAATCCAATCCTGGAGAAGCATTCGGAAGCAGTTTATGAACATAAGCGGATGTTCTAGGGATATGATAACAACAACCCCTTTTGGAAGACGGTTATCATTCCAGGCTTCCAAGGTGACCTGGATGATAGAGTGACTGTCAGAGTTATAGTTTTTCCTCTGACGAGGGGCAGTAGTTTGGATAGGTGATCCAAGCGGACACTGAGAGAGGCATGACACAGGATACTGATTAAATTCAGTTGACGATACAGTCTAAGAAGTTTGGATTTGGAGTTCATTTGTGAACTAGGTCCCATTAGATATCCAGATATATTCTAAGACAGGTATTTCTCATTTCGGGAGATGGCTTTCTCCGCATACTTGAGATTAAGAGAGACATAGAAAGAAACATCAGAGCGGATCCACTCACTGAGGCTATTCCTCGAACGCAATAGTTTCACAAACGGGCTTTGTGAGACTGATCAGTAGAGGAGTTGGGTGTTCGGTATCACACGGGCTGTGAGTATGCGACATCGCAATAATTAGCCTTGAGTGCAAGTGGGAGATTATTGGATATAGTGCCTTCAAAGTCAATTATTGGATCGCAGGCACGTGATTGCAATGATTGAAGGATGACCTATGTCGGAAGGACGGTCTTACTTAAGATGATACTATGCTATCTGGTTTATCTTTATCATCATGTACATGCTTTAGGTGATATTACAGATTATTATTACACATTGATAGAGCCCTTAGGATTCTTGCTTGACGGCCAGCAGTATGATGGCGATCATATACGTGGGAGCTGGGGTCTATAAGCACATCCTTAAAGGTCCCTAGTCGAGGGAGTTTCGAGACAGGGCATCGATACTCCAGAGTAGACTAGTATATAAGGATCGAGACCCCGACGAGGGGTGGTGGCTGGTCTCACAAGCCATTGGTGTCAGTTGGTTCACCTAAGACGTATACAGGTGCTCATTGGGTTATGAGTACACCGGACAGGACTCGCCGAGAATATGCTAGTTGTTTTTATACCTAGCGTCAGATAGCAGTTCCCTGGTGACATGTGTACAGGTTAGTTCATCAACCTGAGATCGTCATTTGTCTTGTGTGAGTTCCCACTGTGCTTTGTTTACAACCCTACCACGGCTCAAAGGAGTCGTGCAAACAGGTTTTAGTTGGGTACAGTCCTGAGCCACATGGAGGCAGTGAGCGGATCGGCAGGGGTTTCGTCTCTCCCGGTATTGGGGGTGAGATCGTGCTGTGTCTAGGAGAGCCATTACATGAAGTCCTTGGCCAAGGCACGAGATTTACTAGTAGGAATTCCAGTAATATCTCAGGGTGTTCTGGGCTATACTCCGACACGACTTGTACTGCTTTTGGGGGTCTGACTTTTACCAACCCCCTAGGCCCGACATGCGATACTCATAGACGAATGGACCGGAGTGTACGGATATTGTCACTGACAGGCTCAGTAGGGTGTCAGGATGAGTTCGCTCATCAGCCTCCCTTTTGGTCGATACATGGGTAGCCGTTACGTACAGCTAGTACCACTGACGTACTTGTGGTTAAACCCACTGCCGGCGTATTGACGAGTCTTTAGAGTCCCCCACAGATAGTTTCCCAAGTTTCGGGCGAAACGTTGTAGAGGCCGTATGGTATTATGGCAGGGATCGATCATATACGTGCACTTGTGCACGGATCATGATCGGGCGGATCATACTAGTGGGCTTTGGTTTAAGCCAGATGCTAGTATTAGATTTGTTGGATTACTTTAGTCTCATTGCATTTGCATTCAGTCGGAATGCGGATGCAGGTATGTATATACAGGTGAGGGGTATTCTTGTGATCCGTCACGAGTTTACTTTAGTTGATACCATATCTTTTTGTTGGATTAAACATTTGGGTTAATGTTTATTTTGGTGGAAATTATGAGCTTAATTCATGATGAGATGCATTAATTGTGACATGTGCATGGGTGATTATTCATGGTCTCTTTATTTGTGCATATGTCACATTTTGGATTGATTTAGTGGGTGAAATGAAAGATGGAGAGAGAGAGGGCAGCCATGTACACGGGTTAGCTCTTGTGATTATCATTCTAGCCTCTCTCATTTTTCATCTCACACAAGAAAAGAAAAGCTCTTCTTCTTCTTCTTCCTCTAGCTCATAACTTCCACCAATGGCATCATCTCCAACCTCTATCCATACACTCTCATGTGTTGAGAATCAATGGATGCTTGAGACAAAGTTATCACATACATTCTCTACTTCACCTTGGACATGTCGGCTGGCAAACTTCATGTTCGAGTTGCTTCGGATGAAGAGGGAGCCCGTAAAAAGACTCATTGATGTGGTGCCCTTCCGACAAGGAGACCGAAGATCGGAGATGCCGCGAGGAGCTCGGGATGGTGGCCAAAGACCGAAGGACACGGATCGATCGGTATAGCCACTCTCACTTCTTAGTAGTTAGCTAGTTCAGCGTTAATGGTTCGATCCGTGTGGAAGACTACGATAGCGCCGGTTTCCTAAAAAGTTTTTGTTTCCGCATTTGGTCTCGGATTGACAGCCGGGGCGCTACCGTAGACTTTCAGATTCATCGCATATAATCTCAAATGGATACGTCTAGTCAGGAGAAGAGAGAACGGGAGCAGAAGTGAGTGAGCCTGTTAATGACTCGAACGCAATCACACAGCTCGAGTTGAAGTCGAATGACGTGTCCTTGGCCAGCAAAAGAGTCAAGGGACTAGAAATCTTGCTAAAGTCCTTGATGAACCGTCTATAGAAACCGGCATGGACAAGGAAGGCTCGGATGTCTCTGATGCATCTGGGAGGAGAGAGATTGGAAATGACTTCAATCTTTGCTTTATCTACCTCAATGCCATTTTGCGAGATGATATGTCCTATGACAATACCTTCGCGTACCATGAAGTGACACTTTTCCCAGTTTAATGTGAGGTTCTTATCCTTACACCTGGTAAGGACAGCGTCGAGATGCAGCAAACACTCATCAAAGGAATCGCCGAAAATGGAGAAATCATCCATGAAGATCTCCAAGAATTTTTCCACCATGTCTGAGAAGATTCCTATCATACACCGCTGGAAGGTAGCGGGCGCATTGCATAACCCAAAGGGCATGCGACGATATGCAAACGTGCCAAAAGGACAGGTGAATGTGGTCTTGTCCTGGTCTTTCTTGGCGATGGGAATCTGATTATAGCCAGAGTAGCCATCCAGAAAGCAGTAGTACTCGTGTCCAGCCATTCGTTCAAGCATTTGGTCAATGAAAGGTAGTGGAAAGTGGTCTTTCCGCGTTGCGGCGTTGAGTTTTCTATAATCGATGCATACTCGCTACCCAGTCTGGATGCGAGTAGGGATTAACTCGTTCGCCTCGTTGGTTATGACCGTTATGCCCGACTTTTTGGGGACAATGTGAATGGGGCTAACCCACTGGCTATCAGAGATAGGGTAAATGATACCACTATCCAGTCACTTTATGATCTCCTTTTTTACAGCCTCCTTCATGACTGGGTTGAGTCGCCTTTGTGGATCCCTGGCTGGTTTGGCATCATCCATCAGATGAATATGATATTCAACGATCAGGGGACTAATCCCCTTGATGTCCGCCATTGACCAGCCAAAAGCTTGCCGATTGCTGTGCAAGACCGTAAGAAGGGTTTTCTCTTGCTCTGGAGCTAGAGAAGCCGAGATGATAACAGGGAAGGTCTCGTTCTCACCCAAGTATGCGTACTTGAGGTGAGACGGCAATGGCTTGAGTTTGAGCGTTGGAGGTGAAACGGTTGAAGGCAAGATCGGTGAAAATGTCTCGAACTCAAAGGATTCTAGCAGAGGTTCAAAACTAGTGTAAGCGACCGAGTTGGATGGTTCAGTTAACTCATCCGGAAATTCAAAGGATTCAAACTCGGGTGGTGACTGGTCAAGAAAGTTCGAGAAAGTGAAACACTCGTAGTCATTGTCGGGCGCAGAAGCAGCAGCAGGTTCGAAGAGGAACGCACTAGTGGCGTCAAGATTGCTATGATCAAACAAAAACTCCTCGAATTTACAGTCCTCTGGGGTGATCTCCTGGATCGAGCAAACGTCTAGTATATGAGCATTAGGTTCGGAGGGCTGATTCCCCAACCTAAAAATGTTGAGTTCAATTGTCATGTTTCTAAAAAATAGGTTCATCGAACCATTTCGACAATTGATCACAGCATTTGAGATTGCAAGGAATAGGCGACCGAGTATTACCGGAATTTGATTCCGGGGGTTAGCTACAGGCTGTGTGTCTAAAACAATGAAGTCAACGGGGAATATAAAGTCCCCTACCTTTATTAACACATCCTCTAGCTCGCCCTTAGGATGGGTGATAGATCGGTCGGCCATTTGGAGAGTATAATGTGTGGGTTTCAGCTCTCCTACACCTAGTTGTTCATATACTGAGTACGTAAGCAGGTTAACACTGGCACCAAGATCCAAAAGTGCGCGGTTGATGTTCTTATCCCCAATGGTGATTGAAATCGTAGGACAGCCAGGGTCCTTCCATTTTTGAGGTAAAGATTGGGTAAGAGCATCACTCACAGCACTAGCTAAGAAAACCTTCTTGGGTACCTGAGATTTCCTCTTCTTAGTGCACAAGTCTTTCGAGATTTTTGCGTAGGAAGGGACTTGTTGGACTGCATCTAAAAGTGGAATGTTGATGTTAACTTGCTTAAACAACTCCAGAATTTTCTCCATTTGTGGATTTTGTTTATTGGATCTCAACCTGTTTGGAAATGGAACATTTTTGAAAGTGGTTGAGTCCAATGCTTGTGGAGGAGATTGTGGAGTTGGAACAGATCCCAGAGCTGGTGTTTTCGTGGAGTGAGATGTGGGTCCGTTCAGAGCAGAAGAAGAAGAGGAGCCTTTTGAAGAATGGAGAATAGGCTCAGAAGAAGAAGAAGAAGCGGCCGGGGTGTCATCATCTATCCGTGTCCCAATATTGTTGTGCAGCACCCTTCCAGATCTCAACGTAGTCACGACACTCACATTATGGTTCTGTTGTTCAAGAGCAACATGTACATTATATGGGTGACCAGGATTCGGGAGTGGTTGAGATGGAAGCTTCCCTTTCTCTCGCTCGCTTAAAGCCGCATTCAGCTGTGCAATTTGGGATTCGATGGTTTTGATGCTTTGCCCGTGTGCTGCAGTGTATTGCACTAAAGACTGAATAGAAGACTGGATATTAGCGGTGGATTGAGTCGATTGCTTTACAAACGCCTCCAGACTCTATTCTAGCGAGGAAACCTTATCGTTGTTTGACGGAACAAAGTTGTTTTGAGGAAAAGAGTTGTTCGGTGCAAAGTTGTTCGTCGGATTTTGAAAAGGTTGCGGTTGGAAGGGCTGCTGAAATTGATGTTGAGTTTGTTGCTAAGCTTGTTGTTGCGGAGGAAGGGCCTCTGGAAATTGTTATGGCCTTGGAATTGATGCTGGTTCTGATTCCAGGTGAAATTGGGGTGGTTCCTCCAATCGGGATTGTAAGTGGAAGAGTATGGATCATTTCTTGGTCTTTGCTGAAATGCAGCATTAACCTGATCCTGTCCTTGAGCAGGTGGGTTGTAAGGACACTCTTCAGTCAAATGGGATGGATCAGAACAACAAGCACAGATGGTACGAGAGGGAAGAGCGGGGGCAGGAGAAGGAGATGAGAATTTGCTCAATTGCTTCCACTTTACGCGTGATTGCATCCATTTCCGCCTTCATTGCAATTGAGATATCGAGTTGATGAATGCCTGCCCTAGACTGACCGGAAGAAGTAGTATAAGAAGAAGAAGTAGTGCTCGGTCTGGTGCTCTCCTATTGAAGCGTTTGTTCTGCAAGATCATCGAAGAATTTCCAAGCTTCCTCGTCGGATTTGGATAGGAAATGGTCCTGACAAATGGTTTCCACCAACTACTTAGTTGCTGGATTCAGGCTCTCGTATAAGGTCTGGCAAACTTGCCATCTCTCAATACTGTGATGAGGGCACTGAACAAGAAGGTCTTTGTATCAGTCAAAGCACTTCCAAAAGGGTTCGGTAGGAAGCTGGGAAAATTGGTTAATTTCGTTTCGGATTCTCGCGGTCTTGTGGTTCGGGTAGAACTTTTTAAGAAACGCTTTAACAAACTCATCCCAACTGGTTATGGAATGCGATGCGGTGCTATACAGCCACTTCTCAGCAAGGTCACACAGAGTGAAAGGAATGACTCGTAGCCGTATAGCGTCATCGGACAGTTGGGTTGTCTTCATCATTGCATAGACATTCTGGAATTTGTTGATGAAGATATAGGCATCTTCGGATTCCAGCCCGTGAAATTTGGGCAACATGTTGATGAAGTGGGGTTTAATTTCGAAATTAAACCCATTTGCCGGCGGAAGTGAAAGACGGGTAGGAAGTGCAAAGCGGGTGGGATAGAAACGATCCTGGAGCGCGATTCGCTGTGGTGTTACAACAGGAGGTGGTTGCGGGTTATTCGCACCTAGATGAGGTGGAATCAGTCCCGGGGGAGGTAAAGGGATGTTAGGAGGAAATCCTGACATCTCAGAAGAAGAATTTGGTGATAGTGAAGGTGAAGATGTATGAACAGAATCCCGGTTAACGTCAGAGTTGGCCGGCAAAGGTAGGGGTGAAAGAGGCGTGGAAGGAGTTTCGACTGTGGTATCGATCGTGTAGTCCGTAGGGACTAACAAAACGCGGACTAAACGGGCACCGGGGTTCCTAGTCCAAGCAGACATACACTAAACGAGTTTAGTGTAGTCAAAGCGTAGAATGTGAGGGTAAGAAAATGAAAGTGGAGAAAAACTGGGTGAAGGTAGTAAAAATGGAGACTTTGTGTTTGTTTCAAAAGGATGGGAAAATGAAACGATAGTTCAGCAAACACAATCACAAATGCACAGTCATAAATGCACAATCAACACCTAGACTAGGGTCCTCTAAGTTTACTAGACCTGCTCCTAACTGTTCCAAAGCGACAAATTGTGAGATAACCCTCAAATCGCCTCTTCACAGCCAGTTGTCGCCAGGTAAGCATAAGTGAGGTAAGGAGGGTTCCGCTCACGAATCACCGTGGGACGGGCCTTTTAAAATTGCCTCCTCACTTGTCTAGCCTAGGCACCATAAAAGTCATGTTTAGATAAACGACCGAATGCCCACAATCTTCCTTTGTCCTATTGAGCGCGACAAGTCCTTAGTTGGTTGAGTCTAGATATTTTTTATTAAGCTTGAGGTGACACTTATGCAATTAGTGATTTCCGGGGTCTTAGGAAGGGTGATGAAATCCCCACCCAATCTGGATTGGTGTTAGAGCCCCTTAAGTCCATATTAAATGATGCAATGCACAAATTCAACAAAGTTTTGTTTTCAAACAATCAATTATCGTTTTTTACTTTTAAATGTGGCGCTGCAACAAATATGGTTAGTCTTTTCTTTGGCTTTTTGCAGCGAAGTTGCTAAGAATCCTGCAAGACAAGGATATTGGAGCGTCGGGTTTGAGAAGAGAAGTGTTTAGAGAAATACGTACCAAGAAGCATCGAGTTTAAGAAACTCGTGTTGATATTGCCTTCGAGTGGTCGACCGGTTCGCTTGCGCGGGTCCAACTACCCGGATCTTTGGCACTAAGTGTTCACTCCCTTTGCACTTGAAAATGCCCCCTTGTTCCGCATGATCGCTGCTCACAATCCGTCAAATCTGCAAATGTCGGAAAAATACGGATATTTGAGCCAAAAAGCGATATGGATAGCCAAAATTCTGAACACACATAATTAAGAAAATCAAATAATAAAAATGGGATTCTATTAGAACACTGAAGGCAACACAAAAAACCACATGTGAAAAAGTCACACCAAGGCCGGCGAGCTCGGAAATGTGGGTACTGTCACCGGTTTTTGTGTGAGGGAATGGGCTTAAATTTTGTGTGTTGTCTCAGTGAAGTAATGACATTCCACTTTTATAACTTGATTTATTTTTTTAAACCTCAGAGTGTTAGCAGAATACAAATCCAGAGAAGAAAAAAGAATGTTATTGTATTTGTGTTAGTTTTAAAAAGAATGGTTTTATCCGTTTGAATGTGTTAGAAAGTTAATTTTATACAAAATATGCACAAATTAACCCGAGACTACAAGTATAAAAGTGTTACCGTCTCCCTGGCAACGGCGCCATTTGATTGCTATGTTTTTACCGTGTTGTATTTAAAGGGAGTTTTGAAATTACCGCATTCAAAACGGTGTCGCGAGTAGCGAGCCGCGATGAGTATGGGTCGTCCGTAGGGAGATGGTAAGTTTTTACGCTTGTTTTAACGAGTTAACAACGTGTTTTGATTTGTTGGTTAAACTAAATGTCGTAACAAGGATATGTATAGTAAAAAAACTTGTTAAGGGTAGTAATAGGTTAGATTGTATGAAGGTGATATTTGCCGATTTCATATAGCCCCAACTTTGGTATTGACACTAAAGCAATAGGTAACAGTGCGGATTAGGGAACTTGAAATATGGTATTTGCGGCATTTCGCTAAATCCATCTTCCTTGTCCCTTGTCCTTCCGTTGTTATCTCTTGATTTTAGCCTTCGGCAAGCCTTTAGCAATCTGGTTACGATTAGGAATCATCGCTATCGTGGTAGGATAGGATGCCTAGCGGAGCGGAATTGCAAGTGATTTGCACGGAGTTTCAATTACAAAGTTTAAGGTTTTTAAAGTTTTAGCAAAGAACATCTTCAAATACAATCTAACCATATTCCACCCTTAACAAGTAAATAGATTACTCACACATATTCACAAAGTAAAAATAAAGAAATGAGACAAGAAGAAGAAACATAATGAACGATGCAAGAAAAGAAAGAGAAAGAGAGAACCGATGAATCCAAGTGCGAATATCTTCAAGTGTTCTAAGCCCAGTGCAATGTGAAATCCAATACCAAACTTTAAGGTTGCAAGCTCACTTAAGAGGTTGCAAGATCAAAGTAAAGAAAGAATTTCACATATTCAAATATGTAAAATAGAACAAGACATGGTAATAAAATGAGACGTTTTATTGAATTGCAAACAAGTTACAAGTGATCTTGAAGTCAAGAACCTAAGCCTTAAGCTTGCAAGTTTAAAAGAGAAGTTGCAAGGTCAAGACAATAGGGTAAAAGCTCAAGAATTCAAAAAGAAATAACAAACAAATTACAAGAGTTCTAACACAAAACTAAACAAAAAGTAAGTTCCTCTCCTCTTGCCCTCTGGTCTGTATTTATAAGCTTTAAAGAAAATTAAACAAACAATAAAAATGAGCTGATGTGGCATCTAGGGAGGGACCACAGATAACTGGGGCCCATTGGATGCAGGGGGGCCGGCGAGCTCGGATCTTGCAAGGGTGTGCTCGGCCCAAATCCGAGCTATCTTGCTCGAACTTGATGTGTTGACTTGTATGCCCTTTAAAATCATTCTGGTGTTGTTTGATTTGTCTGTAAAGGCCTTGGAGCACTCAGGTATTTTGGAGGGAACCTGTAGCTTCAAATCACATCAACTCTTTTTGTATTAAATGCACATCACACTCATGCCAACTTGCACCAAGTCATCATACTATGGGCAGCCCTCTTCACCAGGTTCATGAACCAACAAGCTAGTTGTACCACTTGTATGTGTTGGACCATTTGGTTAAAAAGTGTGTACACATGAATGTTGCAAAAAGAAACTTATGAAGTATTGGTCGGTTTGCGATTCTGGTTGCAGTGTCGGTTCGCTAATGATAAATCCATGATTTTAAGCGTATTTCCAGTATTTTGTCATGGATACCTGTAATCTGTAATACTGAGCAGACACTGGTTAATAGTACCGATATATACAAAAAATGGATAATGAATGAGCGGTATAAAATGCAATATTCTGGTATGAACAGCGACTCATCATTCACCGTTTTTTTTTACCGTGATTGCTCTATCATTTCAGCTTTTCTTATCGCGAAGGTCGTGATTGCCTTATCATTTCGGCTGTTTATTTGCGTTTGCCCCATCATTTCGGCTTTTTATTATATTTTTTTATTTCTGTTTTATTTACACATTTTTACATTCCCAGTTTAACGACTTTTAGGTCGTTTATTCCCAGTTTAATGATATGGTGGTCAACTGTTTCCAGTTTAACGACATGGTGGTCAGCGGTTCCCAGTTTAAAGACTTAGAGGTCTATCGTTCCCAGTTTAAGGACGTAGTGTTCAGTTTGCTTATCCTGGCTCTTCGAACTTTGATCTTGGAAGAGCTGTGTTGATGACCGTAGTTCTGTGGCTTGCCGATACATCCGAGGACTGTGAGATTTTTCCAAGCTTGTATTAGTCCTCCGCCCAATCTTTGAAAACACAATAGTCTTTAATGGTATGACTCAACAACTTATGATATGGGCAGTATATGGGATTTCCAGTCATAGTCATTTCATGTGGCCTCTTCGGAATAGGCAGTTGCAGACCGTTGTTCAAGGCGTCCTCGAATATATTGTGGACCCTATCCCTCCTGAAGGAGTACACCTTCTTCTTCCTCTCCATTAGAGTAGGTGACCTTACTGATGCTGGTCTTTGAGGCCGATCAGTTTTTGGTTCGCCTTTTCAGATAATGGCACATGTCTGAGAGAATCAGGCTCCCGAAGGGCTTCGGTCTCCATTTGTATGAAATCGGCAGTCGTAGCTTGATTGTTTGCTAACACGCCTTTAGACAGTTCTATCTCTCCCGTCTTGTATTGTTTTTTGACCCAATCTTTAAAGATGAAGCAGTCCTCAATGGCATAGCTTGTCACTCTGTGATAGGGGCAATATTTTGGGTCGTCGGTCATATTCGCTTCTTGCGGTCTATTTGATTCTGGCAGTTGTAGACCGTTTCTTAGGGCGTCCTTGAATATCTTGTGGACTTTGTCCCTTTTGAAGGAATAGACCTTATCCAGCTTTTCTTTCAGAGACGATTCCCCTTCGGTGTATGTATTGGAGGGACTGGAGGCTGATCGCGGCCATTTTTCGCGAAGGCGCTCCTCTCTTAGGCTGAAGGGGGTATCAGTTGGCTGCCTCCGGGTATCAATCCCTGGCTCATGAACTAAAATTTGATTCTGCTGTAGTTGCAATCGGGCGACTTGGGTCGCGTGATCTGCCGCGACGTTTGCCAATTCATCGACCTTAGACTGTACCTTGGCTAACTTCGCATCCCTGTCCTGAAGCTGCCTCTGAAGCCATCGGAATAATGCTTGTTCTGTAGTTCCGGATATGACAACCGGGTCATCCTTATTGCCTGAGCTCAATTCCGCAGGAACCCCGGGCTCCTTTGGCTTATCGGCCTGAACGAGCTCTTCATCATTTATACCGAGTCAACGTTGGGTAGCGTCCACCATATCATCACCATGGCTGTGAAGCATAGGATGGTTCGTTTCTTCATGTACGACCATGTAGACAGTGTGGACCACATATCCAGCCATCTCTTTATCTTTGGTGGGGTAACCCCGTTCTTGGAGCCTCATGAAGCTCAGCCTAGCATAAGACCTAGCCCTTTTGTTGGCTCTGTAACTGAGCCTTTTCTGCCTTAGCTTCTTGATTTTTAGGGCTTAGGGGCATCCGTTTTCTGGGAAGCCACTGTGAGTCGATTGATAGAAAGCTTACAGAAGATACCCGATCGAGCAGTTGTCGAGGGTACCGTTGGAGCTTGCCCGAGGTGCCCCGTTGCTTCGTTGACGTTGATGGTCTTGCCCCCAGCTGGAGCGATGGAGAGTCGTTCGGAAACGGATTTGCGTTTGGGTTGGGGCACCCTCGAGACCACCACATTTGGCCTCTTGCCTTTCGAGGCCGGTTTGTCGGCTACCGGAGCATGAGGTGCAGTGATGGCATTAGCCGAGACAAATAGAATAGACCCAAATTGTAGCATCGGTTATTCCCACCGTCGTCAGAGACTTGCCGGGAGGACCGTCCTGGCGTCTATCTTCATCGTGTAGGAGACGGGAGCTAAGTTTATCCTTGGAGACATTTTGTTGCGTCCGAAGATTGCGATTGGAAAATTTTAACCTGCACAAAAAAGCATGATTTTAGTACATTCAATTGATATGCATATTAATTGAGATCGCATGAACGCTTAACCCGAAATATGAGAGGAAAAATCGGTCCCACCGGGCGTGCCAGAATCTGTAGGGTGTTTTTCGTCACCCCATTGAGATGGGAATGCGCGCGCGCTTGTCAGGCGCTTTACAGATTCCCCCTTCCTACGGTAGGCTGGGGTTTATTGATTATGGGGATCCGAATCTCCAGCAGCTGCGGACTAAGCTGCCGTTAATTACCCTTTGCCTTTGGAACGAGAGAACCTCCGATTGACAGGTCAAACAAGTCATGCGAACTCAATGTTCAGTGTGCGTACATTTTGAAGGGGTTTTGGATATATTGGGGGCCCCGCAGAGTTTTTACGGGGGTCTCGCTAAGTGGATAACAGGCTGGGGGTCAAGAGGGCTAGCGGCCCCCTTGCGGGATGCGGGGCAGTGCCCCGTTAGAAATTTTTTTCTAACAGGGATAGTGTCGTGGAGTGTGTGTGTGTGTATATATATACATATATATAAGAAAGGGAAAAAGAGTCTAAAGGACGCGTGGGGGACCAGCGCCTCACGTGCGTGGCACGCAGGTGCTGGGCGCTGGTGCCTCACATGCCTGGCACGTGGGCGCTAGCGTGCTGGGCGCTAGGCGCCAGCGCCCCACGTGCATGGCACGCGGGCGCTGGGCGCCAGCACCCCACGTGCCTGGCACGCTGGCGCTAAGCGTCAGCAAGACAAGGGACTTGGTCTCTGCACTGGGAGTTGTTCTCCCGATTTGACTTATGGAGTTGAACTCCTAACAGAGATTAATTTAGGGAGTTGAACTCCAATACATTTTGAATGGAGTTGAACTTCTAAAAATATTTAGAAATGATCAAAGGGGGCTTCTTTGTTTCTCCCCTTTGGCCCTGGATATTTCCAAGATGGGATTTCTGAAGATGGGTCTCCTTCTTCCTCTCGGTTGGCTGGATCTTGGAGAAAGGGGGTGAGATTTAAAAATCTCTCATTTTTGAGATCTAATAGAAGATCTGAGCTCCCCTTTGTGGGTTTTGTAGTGAAAAACTATTTAGTTTTGGAAAAGAAAGAGTAAAACTCTTGATTTAATTAAAAAAGGGAAGAAGGTTTAGAACCTTGAGGAAGGAGAAGGAGGCATAAAAAATCCTAGAGTTTTTAGAGAATGAAAAGTATATGCTTTATTCATCATCATGTTGTCTTATATAGGCTTACAAAATTACACATAGCCCCTTGGGCTTTACAAAATGACATTTTTCCCATCCCATGTCTCATGTGCTCATTTCTTTTGCACATAAGCCATGGGCTTTACAAAAATTTGGCTTTATTCCCATTTTCTTACATTCATGCATAAAAAATTACATCAAAATTATTTATTACATGATTTTTTATTTCGGCATGGGGGAGGCCGGCCGCGGGGCTCGACTTGGGTATGAGCCCACTTGCTTGGGCCTCGGCTCGCTTACTTGTGGTTGACCTTGACTTTGAATTGGTCAACTGAGGTGCAATTTTCGACCCCAACATTAATAAATATCTACTGTAAGACAAAACTAGTGAACTAAGTCAATGGTTCTACAAGCTTCCACCAAGCTCACCAATGTGACTAATTTCCAACTAATATTTGATTTACTCTAAATAAATAAACCCTACATTATCATTAGCATGGTGTAAGTCTCATACACCCATGTAGCATGTGGCATCAAGCATGATACAATAAGAAATACAATTAATATATATCACATATATATTAATGCATAGGTGAGAAAAGAAATACTTAAGTGAGCTAATATTAGTTAATGTAAATTAATATATCAAATATATAATTATACATTAAATCATTAAATCAACACTTGATTTAATAATCCGGCTATATCTCATATGACCAACTAATATTATTTGTATCAACTTATCGAATCAACACTTGATCGATAGCCCGGCTATATCTCATATAACCGACCGATTTCATAAATCGCGAGAATAGAATACGGTATCACATACTCGTATTAATCTCGGTCCAGCACATATCATATATGTGCTCCTACTTCGTTTTGCCTGAGCCAGTAAACCTCTGTATAGGACTCTAAAGACTCATTAATACGCCGGCAGTAGGTAAAAATCATATCAGGCACCCATAAACCGTCAGCGGTACTAGCTGGACATAACGGCTACCCGGGTATTGAGCGATCATATAAGATTAACAAGCAAGCCCGCTCTAACTCCTGTAAAGCCTGTCAATAACACTACCGTACAGTCCGATCTTTTCATCTGATATGTCGCATATCTAGTTTAGGGGTGGTAAACGCCAGACCTCAGTAACCGATAAGTCATGCCGATGTGGGGCTCATAACAGGTCGAGAAACTACTGATAACACTTATCAATAAATCTCTGTATCAGCCCTGGCCAGGAACTTCTTGTTATAGCCAATCGAGCACAGCGCAATATCAACCCCCAATACTGGGAGAGACGAATTCCCTCCTATCGCTCATTGCCTCCATGTGATTCGGGACTGTACCCAAATTCCACCGTTTTACACGTTCTCTTGAACATGGTAAGGTGGAAATCAAAGAATAGAGGGAATCACACAAGACCCTATGAAGGTCTCGGGACTACAGACTAACCTGTACATGTGTCACCAGAGAACTGCTATCTAACGATAGGTATAATACCAACTAGGAGTTCTCGGCGAGTCCGTTCAATGTATCCAGACTCCACTGAGCACCCGTGTCACGACCCGGAATGGCACGTGACTGGCACTTGAATCATATGAAGTCTATAGGACCCCATCTAATTCAAGTAAGCCAAAATCCCAGAAATCTAAATCATTTGAAAAGAAAGTGAAGGAAAACTTAATTAAAAGTTTGCATATAAATCACTTTGAAAGTCATAGCATGCATTTTTCAAATATCAAGTCTTTTCCAAAAATTTCGGCAGTGTTTCATTTGTAAATACTGGCTCCAAACAGGTACAAACAGGAATATATATGAATAATGCAAAAAGGCATCCCCAAGCAGGAGCAAGCTTTTCGCCAATTGGCGGACACAACTACGCAAGTAATATAATATACAACACCGAAGGGCGAGAATCAAAACTCAAAAGAAAACCAATATCCACCAGAAAACCATAATAATACAAGCGCGACTCTAAGGTCGAAAGAGTATACACTGGTCTTCTAAGTCTATAAATTAATACAAGTCTGGTTGATGGAGTTTACTAGATACAACTGAAAATAAATAAAGGTACTGCGGTGGTCACGATGCAAGTGAACCCATCTATCAAAGCAATCACCCGAGAAGAAGCAATGTGCCAACAAAGCTGCCAAGGAAACCTGTACGGAAAAACCTCCAAGAACTGTGGCACAACGGGGGTGAGTTGCCAACTCGTGAGTAAAAAACATCACCGAGAAGAAATCGCATGCATGACTCTATCCTAGGTCATACGATAGTAATATCCTCAAAAATAAAATAGCCTGAAGCATATAATAATGGCAAAGGTAAACATATATACATAGGTGTAATACCAAGTGCTCGTGTCAGTGCCTCAGGTAACGACATATCATATATATGATGTATGAATGCATGAAAAAAGAATACATCTAAATGAGAAAACTTTTTTCTTATCTCAGTGAGATATCTGTATAAAAATTAAAGTATCACCAATGAAATCAACAAGGAATCCGTGTCAAGTATCGACACAAAATATATATCCCAATATCTCAATATCTCGGGCTCCGGCAATCCGGACTGGCCCATATCATAAAATCTCAATGTCTCAATATCTCGGGCTCCGGCAATCCGGACTGGCCGAAATCATCATATCTCACGACTACGTCGGTATCCTCTGGATATCCACCGCGTCATAAATAACCGGTCGGTAGTGCTCCCCTACCAGGCTCAACACCATCATCTGCGACCATCTTGCCCCGGGGTACCGCACCGGGTCCACCATGCACCCACAGACGGTTCCTCCTCCTCCTCGAATCGGGTGTATGATATCGCTCAAGAGCCGAGAAAACTCATGGTGGACACCACTCAAATCATATCACGAGAAAACCGCAATTTTCCGTTTTTAAAATGATAATAAGTTTATAAAATCTTTGCGGTTTCTCCAAATCCAGAAATCTCATGGAAATCCGAAATCCCAATCTCAAGAGTAAATGACAGTGAATTACCGGCATAAAGCTCCATAATATTGCATGACAAATGAATACATGAATGCATCTAATATCAACAAGGAATGCAATAATTAAACTAGCATATAAAAGTAATAACATATTGGAACTATCAGCTAGAAAACTATGTCAATAAAGTAATACTTCTAAAGTGTACGTGTCATGGCAATTACCGATTATGATGTGTGTGAGCCGACAAGCAAATGTACGCGGAGCATACGCATCATCGGTAATGATGCTGGTGTCCTGACAGCATGAGTTCATAATAACTAATGAAAACACATTTAAGCATGCAATGCGATGAGAATAACATAAATGTAATGAAGAATGAATAGTAAACGCAACATGTAAGCATATACGTTATATATATACGAGTCATACAGTTTTGGCATTTGGAAAAGCACGAATCGTGGTTTTTAGTAAGCAAGGGTTACGGTGTTTTTAAGAAAAGGTACATCCTTTGAAAAATCCGTAATATCCCTCGGGTTGTCTTTGAGAATACTCACGATTAGTTAGTTTTGAAAATAAGTATAACTCGAGCCCCGATCTAACATCTACTAAGTAAACTATAGGACAAGCTAAGAGACTAACCAAAAAGGTAAGGAAATCCACCTAAGTCTGAGTCGATATATCTAGTAGTCGGTGATCCCGCCTCAATAGCGTCACGTACGATAAAATATATAGTACGACATTCTCGAGTCGAGAGTGCGGATCAATCATCATATTTATATATCGTACGGCATCCCAAATCGGGGTACGGGTCAATATCACATATAACACGTTACTTATCTGGTATCATTATCATCATATTCTGAATTAGGGGTACTGATCTACAGTCTAGTACATTCCGATACCATCAACATATATATATATATATATATATATCCGCGTTTGTATAAAATCACATCGCCCAACGATCCACAATAATATCATGTCGTGTCTCATCACACGACCTAAATCACATCACCGATCTCATGGCATCATTCCCAATCATATCGACTCATCTCCAAGTATCATATAATATCCTCATCATCTGTGTATACGTATACATACATACATACATACATACATACATACTCACATACATACATACATACATACATACATATATATATATATCCCCATATACGCACAAGAAAATCAAATGTATGCGTGTGTGTGTGTGCGTGTATGCAAATCATTACTCTTTGGTTTCGCGACTAAGAAACTAAACTAAAGGCATTTTCCTACAATTATGCTAAAATTAACCCAAAGTCACATAAGTATTTCTTGCTAAGTATACACATCTTATAAAACACATAAGTATATATATATCATAACGCATTCGTGTGCTACACTATGAAACTGCGGGGGTGCTATACGCTATCCACCCGACTTCCCCCGTAGATATATATCTACTCACTTTGATCCTTACTTGCCGAAGTCGATGTCGCCATCCTCTTCTTCATCGTCCGAAGTCCACGTGAGGGCTATATATCACATATATCGTATCGCATCAAATGTCCAATTCAAAATCAAAACGACACGCGAATCACCCATAGGTTAAAACCTATGGTCTACCCACGCAAATCAACCAAAGAACACCTAATATCGATGTACAAACATCAAGTGACCGATACAAAACCAAATATCAAAACTTCATGTCATGGAAAGTTACAAAAACAATACAGCAACTCATGAAAACTAGCTCCAAATTTTAGTTCAGGTGAAATAAGGAAAAACAAACAGTACTGGGGTGTTGTATAGGAGGTATATGAGCTACAGAACAAACCTAGACACCATTGCCCACCACTTGGCCGGGAACTCTGTCTAAAATTCCGGCATGCTCGGCCAAAGGGGCTTGGTTGGGGTTCGTATTGGCAGGGTGTCCTCCTAATGGTCCATCTAGATTAATGGTGTTGCTTGTTTTTCTCGTAAACATTCCAGGTCATCCCAGATTCCCTGTAGGCACAAAATAATCACAAAAACCGACATTGAAAGTTTCAGATCTGGGTTTCCAGGTCTAGTCTCTGTTTTGATCTGGGTTTTTAACACTAAGGGGCTTTTGTAGCAACTAATTACACTCACCTGCACCATCACAAGTCAAGAAATCCTTAAAACCTCATCTTGGAATTTTCCAAGATCGCTAAACTACACTAAATCGATTCTAAACTCAAATAAATGTTAATGTAAATGAAATACTACTCTAATGGTGAAACAATTACCTCATTTGGAAAACTCTAGAATCCCCTAGAGCTCAAAATCTAATTTTTCTTGATCTCCCATGCTTGTAGTGAGCTCGTACATATTTTTAATGAAGGGAATGAAGTGTTTTGATGTATTTTTGATGGTGTTGTGAGGGGTAGAGGTGGTGGAGGGAAGAGGGCAGCCAAGTGAAGGAAGAGGAGAGAAATGAAGAAGAAATACAAGTGATGAAACAATAGGAGCCATGGTCAAAGACCCCATTCCTCTCTCTCTCTTCTCTCTCTTGCCCGTACCACATATTTTAATCCTTTGTTCATTTTCTTTTCTTTTTAACTCCAACAAAACAAATAAAGAACCAAGTAACAAAGAAATGATGCATGGTTTTAAATTAACAAAAGAAATGTAACAAGTATATAACATGACATGGTGCATGTCACATGCAAAAAAAAATCATACTTAAAGCATAATTAGTGAACATTAATCAAGTTTAAAAATAAACCTATATATAATTAATCATAAAAATTTATAATTTGCCTAAATCACATAAATCCCTCCAAAAATCACCATTCAATTTAATTCCCAACATTTTTCCAAACTATCGGTATATAATTTTACCACGTCATTAAAATATTCATAATATTTATTATTTTAATTATATAAATTCCTAAAAATAATATTTTATTTTTCTAAAATGTTACAATCTTCCCCCTTAAATAAATTCGGTTCCCAAATTTAAAGTTAAACCCCTCAAATACTAAAATGTTTCAGTAAAATGATCAGTCGTCGTGATTCCGAAATCATAAATACATAAAATATATCGTAGCGCAATGCATGCGCATGAACACGAGTATATAACTCAAAAATCAAAACTCCGTCAAGCATCCCGCAATTATCGGAGTTATGGTGAAAATACCAATGTCAAAGTCCAATACGAAAACAGCATGATATACATCAAAACTATAACATGTATGTAGTACGCATCTTTGTAAACTCGTCGAAACATTTGAAAAGAAATGCATGCCAACCCTTTTTCAAGTCGCTGTGCGATGCGCGTATCACAACACAAGTAGCAGACGTTAATTGTAAGAAAGATAACTATATATATATATATATATATCCTTTGTTTAACATACACGTCCTGCCGTTTTGAAAATAATTTTAGAAGAGTTTCTCTGTAAAAGTGTTTTGTGTCATCTCGGACATGTAGGTAAAATATTGAGACTATAGCTCCTTTTTAGAAATCCCTTCGGTAACTATCAATGCATGAAAAAACATATTCAGGTATTGTCCTCGGACTAGCCCTGCTCAGCTACTATACCAAATTGTAAATATCATAAAACATACTGCTCCAAAAAAAATTAATCCCAAAATGCGTATAAGAATGCCACGTGCGTCTGGTGCGCACAGAAATCAAAATCAATGAATGTGCCATACAAGTACATAGAAACAAAATCTAAGTGCAACGGGTGTGCACGAAAACACCTGTCAAGGCAATGGGTGTGCCTGACAACAATATTAGGTGCATCTAATATGCATGAAGAATTCCGATTTAGTACATCTGGTGTGCACCAAAATCGCATCCAGCGCGTCAAGTATGCGCAAGAATCCAAATCAAATGCACAAGGTGCACGAAAAAAAATATCGAGTATCACAATCGAAATCGATGTTATACAATAAACCTCAATACCGTGGTATATAATCTCACAAGCACGTGCATCAGCGTACACAAAATCGAATCAAAGTACTAAAAGTACATGAAAACTGCACCGAAGGCACAAGTCAAATCACATACATACCATGGGTATGAAATCAAAATCAAACATCTCGAATGATATCAAATCGAAATCGAGTGCAACTGTGGTGCACAAAATCGTAATCATGCAAATAGATCGCCCAAAATACCGAAATCCAAAATGACGGACACGTGATATTCGAATCACCAAGTCATAAATTGTAAACACTGTCGTCAATATGTCTTTCCTTCGAAGTCGAGAAGGAGTCAGTGCTTCCAAAGCTAGCAGAGCAAGATATCTACTTGCCTCCTGTTCATGGCCTGGCGTCTGGTGCCCTTTAGGCTCTCATCTCTCACTGCGAATTGCTAGTTACATAGTGTAAGTCGATGTACTACACCCCACGAGTTGGGGGAGGCGGAAATATGAAAAACAATCTTGTTCTATGAACTTAACATCGACTAACCGAAAGGATCTTTGCTAAACTATAACTAACACTAACATAGGAGTTGTTAACCACTATGGAAGAAGATTATACCTAATGAACCTTGTCCTTCTTCTTCTCGTTATCCACCTCCTCGTCGGCCTCCTCTATGTAATAGATGATCCACCCGAGAGCTTCTACTCCAAGCTTTGCCTTTAATCTTGAGGTAACTAGGTTTCTCTAGTTTCTAATCAAAGTCACCAAGGTGATATAGAGTATGGATATGGATTAATTAGTCTTGCTAATCCTTGATCTCAACACATGAGAGGGTAGGATTAGGGTTTGAAGAGAGAGAGAGAGCTTGAGGAGAGAGAAGGTGAGGATGAGAATGATAATGAAATAATGATCCTTCTTGAATATATGAAGCATAATCATTTATCAAAATAAAATAAATCAAATGATTAATCAACATGCTTCATTTATTCATTATGTGTGATTCATTACATGAGTCATTAACCATTTAATGCAATATTAATGACATGAATGAATCACACAAATGAGTCACTAAATCAATAAATGCTTATGCCACGTAAACCCTCAAGTCATCATCCTTCTAGAAACTTCCCGCTAAATTACGAGAACGCCCCTTCTATCCGTGAAAACACGGAAAAACTTTAGACTGTATAAATCCAATAATCCGATACTAGAATCTGGCTTAAACCAAAGCCGGCCAGTAAAAACTGTCCGAACATCGTACATGCGTTTAAACACGTATGCGTCCGAACCCTTGTCGTAAAACCATACGACCTCTATATCGTTTCACCCGGAGCAGGGAAACTCTCTGTGTAGGACTCTAAAGACTCGACTACTACGCTGGCAGTGGGTTTAACCACAGACCGCAAGCGGCACTAGTTGTACGTAACGGTCCCCAGGTAGATGTCGATAAAAAGGCCGATGAGGAAACCCATCCGAACTCCTACTGAGCCTGATGTGACAATCTCCGTACAGTCCGGTCTGTTCGTCTAGGAGTATCGCATATCGAGCCTAGGGGGGCGGCAAGCGTCAGTCCCCTAAAAGCGGTATAAGTCGTGTCGGAGTGAAGAACATTACACCTTGAGAAACTACTGGAAAACCTACCAGTAAATCTTGCTTGCCCTGGCCAGGGACTTTGCGTAATGGCTCTCCAGACACAGCGCGATATCAACTCCCAATACCGGGAGAGACCAATCCTGTCTAACCACTACTGCCTCCAAGTGCTCGGGACTGCACCCAACTGCTACCTGTTTTCACGACTCCTTTGAGCCGTGGTAGGGTAGCAATCTAAGAACAGTGGGAACACACTCGAGGCGAAGTAGCAGTGTCAAGTCTGCGGACTATGCTGTACTCATGTCACCTAGGAACTGTTAACTGACGACCGGTATAATACCAACCAACAGTTTCCTGCGAGTCCTGTCCGGTGTACCCGTAACCCAACGAGCACCTGCATACTATCTCCAGTACGACGTACTGATGGCTGTGGGACAGACTATCTCTCCAATTGGGATGAGAAGCGTACACACTAGTCTACTCTGGAGTATCGATGCCCTGTCTCGATAATCCTACGACTAGGGACCTGAAAAAGGATGTGCTTGTAGACTACCCAGCCCCCACTAGTGTGACTTCCATCACAACGCTGGTAGTCAAGCAAGATCCTAAGGGCTCTATCAATACGTATACACATATTAAGATAGATAAAACCAAGTAGCATACTACCATGTTTAGCAAGACTGTTATATAACTGTGAATATCCCAAGCTTCCATTAAGTAATATACAAGCTAGTATGATACAATAATGGCCCCTAGGGCATATACACTAACAATCTCCCACTTGCACTAGGGCCATGTACTGGCATATCGAAGACCGATCATCTCGAGTAGCCTCTCGAACTGAATCTGAGGTAAGGCCTTTGTGAATGGATCAGCAATGTTCTCCTCTGTAGCAACTCTCCGGACCTCGATCTCCCGGCGATCTATGATCTCCCTGATCAGGTGATACCGCCTTAAGATGTGTCTGGACTTCTGATGGGACCTAGGTTCCTTCGCTAAAGCTATAGCTCCGTTGTTGTCTCAATACAGCGGTATTGGATCAACAATGGTAGGAACTATCTGAAGTTCTGTGAGGAACTTCTTCATCCAGACCGCTTCTTTTGCGGCATCGCAAGCAGCAATATACTCCGCTTCCATCGTCGAGTCAGCAACGTTGTCCTGCTTGGAACTCTTCCAGCACATCGCCCCTCCATTGAGGGTAAAGACATAACCTGACTTGGACTTGGAGTCATCCTTATCACTCTGGAAGCTGGAATCAGCAAAGGCCTCTATCTTGAGGTCTTTTCCGCCGTAAACCAAGAACATCTCCTTAGTTCTTCTCAGATACTTGAGAATGTTCTTTACCGCTATCCAGTGCTTCTCCCCTGGGTCTGACTGATACCTGCTTACCACGCTCAGTGCGTCAGCTACATCTGGTCTGGTGCACAACATCGCATATATTATAGAGCCTACCGCATAAGCGTAGGGTATAATAGACATGCGTTCCCTTTCCAAATCAGTCTTGGGAGACAACTCTTTGGAGAGGGTGATTCCGTGACAAGCCGGTAAATTACCGCGCTTAGAATCTTCTATACTGAATCTTTTCAGTATAGTGTTGATATACCTGGACTTCGAAAGTCCCAACATCCTCTTGGATCTATCACGATAGATCCGGATCCCCAGAATGTAAGAGGCATCACCCAGGTCTTTCATGGAGAACCTGTGTGACAAGAATCCTTTGACAGATTGTAGCATAGGAATGTCATTTCCTATCAATAGAATGTCATCCACGTACAAGTCGAGGAATACGACAGTTCGTGCTACAATTTTACTATATATACATGGTTCATCTGGATTTTTGATAAAGTCATATTCTTTGACCGTTTCATCAAAACAGATGTTCCAACTCCGCGATGCCTGCTTTAGTCCATAAATGGACTTAAGCAACTTGCACACTTTCCCGCTGCTCCCACTCTGATTGAAGCCTTCTGGCTGATCCATATAGACACAATCTTCCAAATTACCATTTAGAAAATCCGTCTTTACGTCCATCTGCCAGATCTCATAATCATGGAAGGCAGCAATAGCAAGAAGGACCCGAATGGATTTGAGCATAGCCACTGGAGAAAAAGTTTCGTCATAGTCCAAACCAGGTCTTTGACGAAAACCCTTTGCAACAAGTCTAGCCTTATAGGTTTCCACCTATCCATCTACACCAATCTTTTTCTTGAAGATCCATTTGCATCCTATGGGTTTTACCCCATCTGGAGCAAAGTCCAAAGTCCATACTTTGTTGGTGTACATGGACTCCATCTCGGTCCGCATTGCATCTAGCCATCATACCGAGTCACCGCTCTGGATGGCCTGCTGGAAGCTAGTAGGTTCATCATCATCAATGACGCAATCCTCTCTATCCCCATCTATGAGAAAACCGTAGTATCTCTCAGGCGGATGAGACGGCCTACTACTCCTGCGGAGGGGTGCGAGAATTTCCTGTTCTTCTTGAACTACTGGTTCTACCAAACTTTCAGTAGTAGTTTGTGGTTCTGGAATTTCTTCCAGTTCTATTTCGCTCCCACTTGTTTCCTTTTCAAAAAACTGATGTTCTAGAAAATGGGCATTACGAGAAACAAAAACCTTTTGTTCCTCTGCGTAATAGAAATAATACCCTCTGGAGTTCTTTGGATATCCCACAAACTTACACTGTACTGATCGTGCCTCGACTTTGTCCGCATGCCGCTTTTTAACAAAAGCTGGACATCCACATATCCTTAGATACTGAAGATAGGGTTTCTTCCCACTCCACATCTGATATGGCGTGGTAGGCACAGTCTTGGTAGGAACTATATTCAAAAGATATGCTGCTGATTCTAGCGCATAACCCCAGAAAGATCGAGGTAACTCAGCATTACTCATCATGGAACGTACCATATCCAATAGGGTTCGATTCCGTCTCTCCGATACACCGTTGTGCTGTGGAGTGTATGGAGGAGTAAGCTGAGAGAGAATTCCTTTCTCTTTTAGGTAACCTAGGAACTCGGCACTTAAGTATTCACCATCTCGATTAGATCTCAGTGTCTTGATACTTTTGCCGGTTTGGTTTTCTACTTCATTCTTATACTCTTAGAATTTCTCAAAAGCCTCGGATTTATGTTTCATCAAGAAAATAAATCCGTACCTAGAGTAATCGTCCGTAAAAGTAATGAAATAGGAAAAACCACCTCTTGCATGTGTAGACATTGGACCACATACTTCGCTGTGTATGAGTCCTAAGAGCTCGCTCGCTCTTACTCCATGTCCAGTGAATGGAGTCTTCGTCATCTTTCCTTTGAGATATGATTGACAAGTGGTATAAGTTTGATATTCGAACGAGTCCAAATATCCTTCTCTATGTAACTTAGTTAACCTTGTCTCATTGATGTGACCTAGTCTACAATGCCATAAGAAAGCCTTATTTAAATCTGGAGACTTTCTTTTTAGTGTGTTCTGGACATTGAAAATCTGTAATTGGTTTAAGAAATATATACCGTTATCCAGTGTACCGGACCCAATCAAACTATGATTAAGGTGGATGTTAACAACATCGCTTACAAACGTGAAATCATAACCTTTATTTGATAACAAAGAAACTGATATGATATTACACGTTAAACTGGGTACACAAAAACAGTTATGCAAAACCAAAATATGTCCACTCGTCAATCCCAGGTGATAATCCCCTACAGACACAGCTCCCACGCTAGCTCCATTAGCAACCATCAGGGTCATATCACCAATCTTCAGCACTCTACGGTTTCTCAGTGCCTGCAATGAATTGCAAATATGAGATCCTGATCCGGTATCTAATACCCAGGAAGTAGAGTTGATTGACAGAAAATTCTCAATTACATACACACCTGAAGTCGAAGCCACAGCTTGCTTCGGTTCCTGGTTCTTGGTGTTCCACGCCTTGCAATCTTTCTTCCAGTGCCTTTTCCTATGACAATGGAAGCACTCATCCTTGGCCACTACTGGCACCGCAATATTTTTCTTTCCCTTCGCTCCCACCTTACTAACACCTCCTCTAGGTTTGGTGGCGGCCTTATTCTTCCTTCCTTTGGCCTTAGCCTTGGACTCGGAAGAAGAAGCACCACGAACAAACATAGCGGGTGTTTCCCTTGCCTTCTGCAAGGTGCCCTCTGCACTCCTCAACATGTTAAGGAGTTCTGAAAGTTCAACTTCTTTTCTTTGAATGTTGAAATTCAGAATAAACTGGGCGTAGGTGGAAGGGAGGGACTGGAGAATCAAGTCTGTATAGAGATCATTATCCAAAGTCGTCCCGAGGTCTGCGAGCTCTTCAATATAGCCAATCATCTTTAGGACATGTTCTCCTACCGATGATCCGACAGCCAACCTCGCCTGAAACAAGTTCTTTAAGGTCTCGTATCTTGCTATACGAGATTGCTCCCCATACAGATCCTTTGTATGGAGAAATATGGATTCAAGGTCCATATCCTCGTGCCTCCTCTGATGTTCATTATTCATCGAGGCATGCACGATGCACTTGGCCTTCGCGCAATCTAACTCCCAGGTTTTGTGGATTTCGTTATCCGCAATACTGGAGTCTGGACCAGGGACAGCAGGTGCCTTAGCGGTGAGGACATACCCTAATTTGTCATAGGTCAAAGCCATTTTGACATTCCGCAGCCAATCTTTATAGTTTGGCCCTGTCAGTATATTTTTTTCTAGTAGTAACTTAAGTCCTGTCATTTTCTGGGTCGCTGCAATTAGGAGAGAGAGAGAGAACACTTTAGCATGATGCTCTTGCAAGTTTAGAGTGGTTTTTAGTTTATCTAAACTGGATGGCTCCCACTGTTTCTCGAATCCCTCCTCAAACCAAAAAGGAAGAACTAGCCAGTACTATTCTCACCGTACAATACTTGCTTAACCGTTCAGCCAGGCCAGTGTCGATACTTCGAGGGAGGTTTTCCAACGCTTTCGCGAAGTTCCTTAATTAAATAACCTCTTTTCTCTGGGGGTGTCGCCCCGCTGACACCTTTCTCGGCACTTACTTGGTTTATAGCATTGATCGTTAAGTGACGAATCTCCTGATGAGTAGCATATACTCACAGTAGGATCGGGATCCAAATATCATCGTGTGATAATGCTGAAGGAATCCTACCAACATTCATCACACTCCAAATGGTATGCATCTCTTTGCAAATTTCAGTTTCTTTAGAAATTCCCGATATAAATTTTTTCCCCATGCTCTTATGACCTTGGCGTTAGGTCAAAATGTCATAAGTCACATGTTAAGTTCTACCCATCATTATCTTGTTAATTTGAACCCATCCGTACATATCCTTGACGTTCGGCCAAAATGATAATACGACTGTCCCAAACTAACTCATCTATCTATGCAACAAATGAATACCCAGCAGCTATCAAACACTTTGCCTTGGCATTAGGTCAAAATACATAGCTTGAATACAACTGAATACCCAAATGAAATGACGGAGGGCTACGAATGGTTTTGGCGAAACCGTGAACGTAGTGAACTTGATATGACCGAAGGAACCTAATAGCTTTTAAAAGGAGTGGTTAAAGCTCCGCAATTTTAAAAAATATCCTCTGTTTTAAAATAACTGAGTGGTTTCTTTTAAACTGTTCCAACGATTCAACTTTGGTTTATTTTCTTTGCATTAATATAATGTGTCCCATCAATTAACCTATCATTGCAGAAAACAACGAAAATACAACGTCCTCTTATGCCATCCGCATTCGCCACTGGGTCCCGTCATCACCCGTTAGGTTACTTAACTAACGACAGAACGGGGGCTGGGCTAGCGCGGGTGTAAAACATAAGTGACGTCTAAATAGCTATCATATATAGATATTGTATATTCGTCAGACGTAATAATAGGCATTCCAGATCACAGATGAACATTATTGGATATGCAAGCAATCCGCGTTTCTTTTGAGCCTGCAACGAAAGACGGATTACACAGTTGTGATGAATACCTATTACCCCACCCTAGACCCCTACGGGTAGGTCAAACTACCCGCCAAATACCCGAAGTAAAGCGGTCTCCCTCAACAACGTGAGTAGGCCACTAAAAACTTCAAAGTACCCGGTAGTTTGTGCACCCCACCATGGGTCTATCCCAGGAGCAAAAATCAGTAAAATGAAATAATACAACGGTGGCTACAACCGCAACCTGGATGTGCCCCGCAAAAGAATATTACAACAATTTACAATTACATCGAATGAATGAATATAAAAACCCATCTCAAACCCCGGCTAATCATCACAACGATCCAATCAAGTTCATAAGCACAAACAGTAAAATCATTACAGAAATATGCAACCCCCTGCCAACCGACATACTAGCAGTTAGGGGAGGTTTACGAACACATTATACAAATCACAGATATAATCTAATTAGCCAAACATCGTAGAATTTCGATCGAGCAAACACAATAGATTCTACTCCAAAAACTTCTCTGTGCACCTGAGACTTGAGCAGAAAATAAACATTCCAGAAATAACAAAATAACCACAGAAGAGTTCTGGGGAAATTTGGGTTGAATCGGCCCCAACTCGGCAGCGGATCCGCGGCCGATCGCTTGGATCGGCCGCGGTTCCGCGGCGTCGTGACCGATTCAGGAACCCAATTTTCTCCAGAATTCTTATATTTTCCTGCATATATTTTTAGAGGGCCCTGAAAAATTTTTAGACCTCATTTTAAATTCGACAGAAACTTGGTGATTTTGATGTTTTTTCCGGTTCGTTTTGCGTTCGAAATTGTAACGACTTTGGTAATAAGTTAGTTATAGTTTAGCAAGGCTCTGATACCACTGTAAGTCGATGTACTACACCCCATGAGTTGCGGGGATGCGGAAATATGAAAAACAATCTTGTTCTATGAACTTAACATCGACTAACCGAAAGGATCTTTGCTAAACTATAACTAACACTAACATAGGAATTGTTAACTACTATGGAAGAAGATTATACCTAATGAACCGTGTCCTTCTTCTTCTCGTTATCCACCTCCTCGTCGGCCTCCTCTATGTAATAGATGATCCACCCGAGAGCTTCTACTCCAAGCTTAGCCTCTAATCTTGAGGTAACTAGGTTTCTCTAATTGCTAATCAAAGTCACCTAGGTGATATAGAGTATGGATATGGATTAATTAGTCTTGCTAATCCTTGATCTCAACACATGAGAGGGTAGGATTAGGGTTTGAAGAGAGAAAGCTTGAGGAGAGAAAAGGTGAGGATGAGAATGATAATGAAATAATGATCCTTCTTGAATATATGAAGCATAATCATTTATCAAAATAAAATAAATCAAATGATTAATCATCATGCTTCATTTATTCATTATGTGTGATTCATTACATGAGTCATTAACCATTTAATGTAACATTAATGACATGAATGAATCACACAAATGAGTCACTAAATCAATAAATGCTTATGCCACGTAAACCCTCAAGTCATCATCCTTCTAGAAACTTCCCGCTAAATTACGAGAACGCCCCTCCTATCCGTGAAAACACGGAAAAACTTTAGACTGTATAAATCCAAAAATCCGATACTAGAATCTGGCTTAAACCAAAGCCGGCTAGTAAAAACTGTCCGAACATCATACGTGCGTTTAAACACGTATGCGTCCGAACCCTTGTCGTAAAATCATACGACCTCTATATCGTTTCACCCGGAGCAGGGAAACTCTCTGTGTGGGACTCTAAAGACTCGACTACTACGCTGGCAGTGGGTTTAACCACAGACCGCAAGCGGCACTAGCTGTACGTAACGGTCCCCAGGTAGATGTCGATAAGAAGGCCGATGAGGAAACCCATCCGAACTCCTACTGAGCCTAATGTTACAATCTCCGTATAGTCCGGTCTGTTCGTTTAGGACTATCGCATATCGGGCCTAGGGGCGGCAACCGTCAGTCCCCTAAAAGCGGTATAAGTCGTGTCAGAGTGAAGCCTATTACACCTTGAGAAACTACTGGAAAACCTACCAGTAAATCTCGCTTGCCCTGGCCAGGGACTTTGCGTAATGGCTCTCCAGACACAGCGCGATATCTACTCCCAATACCGGGAGAGACCAATCATGTCTAACCACTACTGCCTCCAAGTGCTCGGGACTGCACCCATCTGCTACCTGTTTCCACGACTCCTTTGAGCCGTGGTAGGGTAGCAATCTAAGAACAGTGGGACACACTCGAGGCAAAGTAGCAGTGTCAAGTCTGCGGACTATGCTGTACTCATGTCACCTGGGAACTGTTAACTGACGACGGGTATAATACCAACCAACAGTTCCCTGCGAGTCCTGTCCGGTGTACCCGTAACCCAACGAGCACCTATATACTATCTCCAGTACGGCGTACTGATGGCTGTAGGATAGACCATCTCCCCAACTGGGATGAGAAGCGTACACACTAGTCTACTCCAGAGTATCGATGCCCTGTCTCGATAATCCCACGACTAGGGACCTGAAAAAGGATGTGCTTGTAGACTACCCAGCCCCCACTAGTGTGACTGCCATCACAACGCTGGTAGTCAAGCAAGATCCTAAGGGCTCTATCAATACATATACACATATTAAGATAGATAAAACCAAGTAGCATACTACCATGTTTAGCAAGACTGTTATATAACTGTGAATATCCCAAGCTTCCATTAAGTAATATACAAGCTAGTATGTTACAATAATGGACCCTAAGGTATATACACTAACACATAGCTGCTCGGCTCAACGGCCTAATAAGGAACGATGACGGAAACATTTCCTCTCTGGCACATCTTCTAAAGATCCCTGGCTAACTATCATGGTCACTCATAACATGTCTCATCGATGATGACGAACTCTGTCCTACTAGGTGTGCGTAATATTTGCTTTCAAGAAGCTTCTTGACTTTGACCTTGATATTTTGTGATATTTTGTAATATTTGCTTAACCCAACCCAACCCTTAACCATAGTTGTTTCTCTACATGGGTTAAGTCTTCATACTTAACCCATGGTTGCATTTCTAACCTCACTAGAGTTTCATTATTCATCACAAAAGAAATGGCTTCTTCTTCTTCCTTCTTTTTGCTTGAAAAAGTTTTCTAGCCTTTTATGATGTGATGAAAATGAGTGAGTTAAAGAAAATAAATGAGAGCTAAATTCCTACGTCATCATCCTAATCTATCCTAGCCATTTAGATTAGGGTGTTCACTTCATTTGTGAGTGAGAGCTTGTATTAAAGAAACTTCAAGGTAGATCATCTTTGTTATCGAAGATCGGAAGAAAGTTTGCATCATTCTCTTTGTGGAGCCTCTCTAGAGTCCGGGTACATGATGATCGCAGCGAAGAGACCTCAACACGGAGCCTTAGAAGTGAAGGAGCAGACTACAAAGGTTGTAATCCCAAACTCTTAGTGTTAAAGTGTTTAACATGCTTTGTTTCGCCTAATCTCTAGTTTAAAGATCTTGGTTAGGGTTGTTCGGCACGTCTAAATTTTAAATCGGGTATGGTTGATGCCTTATAGACCCTTATGAGAGTGCCTAATAACCCTACAGTGATATAGAGCCAAGCTAGAGTTTTAGGCGATGTTTAGACGAAGTTTATAGTCCGATCGAACTCCGAATACCCGTAAAACCCTAGTTTCTGGAAATTTTTCAAAAAGTTGGTTTTTTTCATATTAAAAATGCTCAGAAAATTCAGCAGGTAATTTTATGGAACTGTGTGAAAAACGACATCGTAATTCGCCCAAGGCGCCGCGGAACCGCGGCATGAGCATGGGTCGCGCGGCAGTTCCGCGGCCGTACAGGGTAATTATTGTTAGCTTTTCCTACAATAACTTCCGTAGGTACTTCCTGATGCTTATGGGAATTTTTAATTATACTCAAGTGTTGAGTTTTCTAAGTTGTATTGGGAACTCGTTGATTCGATCGGAAAGTTTAACTTCATTTATTTTTTTCCGGGTAATTTTAGAACGTGTTAAAAAGTTCAAACAGATATCAATAACTCACTTTTTCCCCTGTCGGAAATTTTTTCAAAAGTTGGATTTTTTCTCGAGTTTGAAACTTCCGGAAAATCATGCAAGTAACGCGGTGGACCCTCTAGAAGAACACAAACCTTAACTCGATTATGTGACCGTCTGAACCGCCTCTGAACCTTAGGGTTTGGGGCAGTACGGCGTTGCCACATGTGAGGCGTTGGCTTGACCCTTCTACGGCTGGACCATCGGTACTGTGGCATGTGATGGATATTTTTTGAACTCCGCTCAAGTGTTGAGCTATTTGGGAAATCTTGGGTGTTTGTTTATTCGATCGGAAAGTTTAACATTGTCTATTTATCTGGAATAAGATACAATATTTGGAATCCACAAGAAGTTATGAGATAACTAATTTGAATGTTATAAATCTAGTAGTTTAGTCTCATTTGATCGGTTGCCACGGAATTTTGATGTGATCAAAAGTCCGTCGCAATCACCTAGCGTACGCTGATACTCGTCGGGTAAACTTATAGACAGCCACACCCCATAGCCCCGACGAAGTGACTGTAGGAGAACCCCGTCGCCAAAAGCATCCGTTCGGATGATCGCGGTAGCGGTGTTCCGCCTTAGTGCACTTCGTCGACGGCATCCGGTGGTGCGGCCGTCTACTAAAGTTTGCAACGAGCATTCGATCAGAATATCGGGAATCTTGTTGAATTGCCCGACTAGATATTTAAAAGTGTTTTCGATAATGAGACTAAAATGCGGGGTTTATAATTGTTAGGCATGAGATATCTAAGGAATTCATTTAGTTAGGCATGAGATGTCTAAGGAGGTTGCGGATTCCAACTGTTGTAGTTTTACACTTTCTTTTCTGTGACCGTAAGCGTAGTATGTGGTGTATCGCCGGCTTCGTTGCTATACATCAACGACAATCGGGATACGCATACTTGCTTACGTTGATGATATGAGATATTATGTGTTGCTGTGATATGTTATATTGGATCGTCGTGTTCTGAATAGACGGGGTTTTATGTGAGATGATAGTTTTTCTTTTTCATTCATGTAAAATTCATTTGTATGTAATATTCTTTTATTGGGGCACTTCCGGGCTGAGGATGATGTCACCATTGTATATTATTTACTTTTCCGCATTAGGTAGACCCAAGGCGGGGAGCACAAGTAACCGGTTTCTAGGGTCCAGTGGGAGACCATCTCGATGAGTCGAGACCGAGTCTCCTAACCCTAGAATTGGCAGTGTTGCTTGCCGCTCTCGTAGGGGTCTAGGGATGTGGGTTTGGCTATTCATCGCGACCGTGGAATCCGTGTTTTATGCAGGATCGTATTAAAACACGGACGTCCTAGTATATCCAATATTTCATATGTGTTCTTTTGCTGCAATGTTCTGTGATGAGATCATATTACTGCCTGAGACGAATGTTTAATATTATATATATAAGATATATGTTATATTGCAGATTTCGTTTCAAATCAGATGCTTGTGAAAGCATAATAAAATGGGACTTCATTAATGAGATTAATGAAACTAAAAGAAACCTAAAGATATTGTAGAAACTTGTTTAAAAACTGGTAGCTCTAGTTCTTGCTTTGCATAGCGGTGTTCCTTGTAGAACATCCAGCACCTTATTCGATAAGGAAAGAGCCGAGATCCCTTCACCGGGAGTGACCTCTTTAGCGAAACTAGCAGAAGCTACACACTCAGTTTGTCTTTTGATTGTTTTTATAGTTTCTGCTTTGCATAGTGATATTTGTGAAATATCCTGCACCTTATTCGATGAGGAAAGAGACGACTATCCCTTCATCGGGAGTGACCTCTTTAGCAAAACTAGAAAAGGCCTCAAAAACATTCCTTTTAAAATCACTCGATTCTACAACGATATCAAGTTCATTACGCAAAGGGTTTTCTTAAAAACCTGTCGTAGCCCTCCGTCATTTCAGATAAGTACTTCATAGTATTCGTACTACGTTTGTTGGCTTTCGTCAAGGCGTAGTGTGCGGTAGCTATTTATGCTTATCTGTATAAGCATATGATGCGATTGAGTTAGGGTAGTCGTGCGACTTTGTTGGCTTTCGTCAAGGGTCGTGCGGGTGGGTTTAATTCAATCGGGAAATGATGGGTTGAACTTGACTAGTAGCCAATGGTTTATTGTCTTTCGTCAAGGTCATAGGATGCTAGGGGTAAAATATTATTGGGAATTTCAAGTGTTGAGATTTGCAATGAGATTGCATACCTTCTATGAGATAGTTGGATCCCGATACCCACTGCGAGTAAGAGTTACTCCTGGAAGAGTTTTACACATTACAATTAGCCGATCAAGTAAGTGTCTAGAAAGGTGTTAACGGGGTTACGCCCCTGGGAAAACGAGGTTTATTTTAATTAGGTCCGTGCAAAAGCGCGGGGAACCTCTCTCAAAGTACCGGTACTGGCCTGGCTGAAAGATTGGCGAACTTGTAGAGTGTAATTAATCCCAGCTAGTCTTTCCTTTTAGGGTTTGAAGGAAGATTTGACTAAAACAGTGGGAGCCATCCTAATTAGATAAATTGATAACCAATCTAATCTTGTAAAAGCGCACGCTGAGTGTTTTTTTCTCTCTCTCTCCTGGTTGCGACTATGTCACGCCTTAATCAAGATAATAATACGGATGTATTGACCGAACCTGCTTGTTATACTACGCTAAGGAACGTTGGTCCCCCTCCAACTTATAATTGTTATAAGACAGAGCAGGAAATAAGGGATTACTAGAATTCCCGTGCCGCCCAAATGAAGAAAGTACATGCTGATGTATCTTCTTCGGGTGAGTTCATTAAAAGAGAACTGTTTCTTAGTATCCTTTATGTCCTAGGTATGAGATACCGGATCAGGATCCCGCAAATGTAATTTGTTACATGGGCTACAGATAGGTAGAGAACTGAGAACGGGTGATAAATTTCATGAGATAGAAATGGTGCAAGTGTTGCAGCCAAGTCTGTTGGTAGTTATCACCCTGTATTAATAGAATACATTGATTCTGAACGAATGATTATTAGATACCGAACCTGATATACAACATCATATCAGTCTCTTTATTAGTAAAGAAGGATATAATTTTGTATTGTTGGATAATGTTTTGAACATTTCTTATATCAAGAGTTGATCGGTTCAGGCACGTTATCTAAAAGCATAGATGTTCTAAATCAAACTACAGTTCTTAACGTACAGAACACACACAAGAGGAAGAGTTCAGAAATTAACGAATCCTTCTTGAGGCATTGTAGACTAGGTCATATCAATGCGACCCGACTAGCTGAAGTTACATATAGATGCATATTTAAATTAGTTTGAATTTACATCTTGTGAAACTTGCCGGTCATGTCACAGAGATAAGATGACCACAGCTCCGTTTATTGGAAACAGAGAAAGAGTTAGTAAACTCCTGGGATTGATACATGCTGATGTATGAAAGTCCCCAGTCTACACATACTAAGACCGGTTCTTTGTACTTCATTACATTCACTGATGATCTCTCAAGATTTAGACATATGTTCCTGTTGAAACACAAGTCTGAAACTTTTGAGATAATCACAGAATATAAGTTAAAAGTAGACAACCAAAAACGGGTATAAGTATTATGTCCTTTGATGAGATCAAGGAGGAGAATACTTAAGCACGGAATTCCTGGACTATTCTAAAGGAGAATGAGATTCTCTCTCAGCATTACTCCTCCGTATACACCACAGCACGTCGGTGTATCGGGGCGGAGCAATCACACCCTATTTGATATGGTGCGCTCTATGATGAGTACTACTGAGTTTCCTATTTCCTTTTAGGAGTTATGCACTTGTGAAGCTACATACCTATTGAATAGGGTTCTAATCAAATCAGTAGCCTACCACTCCATATGTGATATGGTATGGGAAGAGCCCATCTCTTAAAAGATGTTAAGATTTGGGGTTGTCCAGCCTATGTCTGAAAGCAAAATCCGTACAAGCTCGAAGCAAAGTCAGTTCTGTGGAAGTTTGTTGGATATCCCAAGCATTCGCAAGGGTATATCTTCTACCAAACTGAGGAACAAAAGATTTTTTGTTTCTCAGCATGCCACCTTTGTGAAAGGGAATTTCTTGAGAAGAAATTAGTGGTCATGAGGTAGAACTGGAAGGAGTTCCAGCTATACAAACTGCAGCTGATGATTTGGTAAAACCCGGAGGATTCAATAGTTTCCAACGAACCTCAGCCTCTCTGCCGATCTAGTAGGGTTCCTCACCCACCTGAGAGATACTTCGGTTTTCTCTATGATAGTGGGAGCGAGGATTTCATCATGAGATGATGACCCAACTAGTTTTCGAGCTGGCCATCAGGAGTGGGACTCTGTAAGAATGGCTGGATGCTTAGCAATCTGAGATGGAATCCTTATACACCAACAAAGTATGGACTTTGGTTGCTTTATCTGAAGGGTTAAATCCTCATCAGGAGCAAGTATATCTTGAGAAGATTACTTGGTGTACATGGAAAAGTTGAGACTTTCAAAGCTATGCTTAAGTCCATCCAAATCCTACTTGCCACGGCTACATACCATGACTACGATATCTGGCGGTTGGGTGTCATGACTACTTTTCTAAATGATGATTTGGAAGAGAGCGTCTATAAGTACACAGATAGAGGGCTTCGTAAACAGTGGGAGCAACGGAAACGTGAGCAAGATGTTTTATGTGATAAATCAGGCATCGCGGAGTTGGAACGTCTGTTTTGATGAAGCAGTCAAAGAGTTTGACTTCATCAAAATGGTAGATAAACCTTGTATATACAAAAAGGTAGTAGAGAGTATGGTGGTGATCCTCGTAGAGTACGTGGATGACATACTCTTGATAGGGAAGGAGTTTCCTATGCTACGCTCGGTCAATCTCCTCTTATCACAAAGATACTCCATATAGGATCAAGGTGATACCTCCTAAATCCTGGGTTATGGATCTATGTGATAGATCTAATTGGATGTTAGGATTCCCACTAGTTGTAGTGAGATGGTATCAAGAGATCCTGGGGAGAATCACTGGAAAGGTTCCAGGGTGATAAGGACGACTGAATGTCAGTCGCAGGCATTGTCTTTACCCTCAGTGGAGGGACGGTATGTTGGAAGAGTTCCAAGCTAGATACCGTGACTTACTAGACGATTAAAGGTAAGATACATCGTTACCAAGGATGCTACCAAAGAGGTAGTCTGGATAAATATAAGTTCATGAGATGAACTTCGTTCCGACCATTGTGTGACAATGGAGTTGTGGCTTATGCCTAGGAACCCCCATCCCATCAGAAATCCAGATATAATTCTTAGCCAGTATCACCTGATCATGGAGATGATTGGTCTCCAGGGAGATCGAGGTTAGGAGAGTAGACACAGAGGACAACAGCGCGGATCCACTCACAAAGGCCTTTTTCCCAGTAGAGACTTTTATGGGATGGTTGAGTATGAGATACTTCAACCACAGCTAATTGTTGGGTATGTGATACCACAACAGATGGCCCTAGTGCAAGTGGGAGATTGTTAGTTATATGTATGCCCTAGAGGCCATTATTGTACATACGATGTATATTGTAGTGGATGCTTGGACATATATATGGAGGACTTTCTTGCTCGACATGATAGTACGCTATCTGGTTGCTCTTTATCTTAATATGTACTCTGATTGTCTCTATATTACATATTGATAAAGTCCTTAGGATGAGTACTTGACTACCAGGACTATGATGCAGATCATACTAGTGAGGACAGTGTAGTTGCCAAGTACATCCTTCAAAAGTTCCTAGTCGTGGGAGTACCGAGACAGGGCATCGATACTCTAGAGTAGACTAGCGTATGCGCTTCTTGACCCATATGATGGGCGATGGATGATCTCATATCCATTGGTGTTTGACATCAGGGAAGGTATACGGGTGCTCAGTGGAGACTGGGTACACTGGACGAACTCGCCGAGAACTCCCAGATGGTATTATACTTCACGTCAGATGGCAGTTCTCTGGTAACACTGGTACAGAGTAGTCTGTAGACCCGAGATCGTCATAGAGTCTTATGTGATTCCCATTGTGCTTTGATTTCCATCATACCACGTCCAAGAGGGCGTGCAAAAAGGTAGCTTTTGGGTACAGTCCCGAATCACTTGGAGGCAATGAGCGATAGGAGGGGATTCGTCTCTCCCGGTATAGGTAGTTGATGTTGCGCTGTGTTCGATTGGCTATAACTGGAAATCCCTGGCCAGAGTTGCTGAGATTTATTGGTAAGTGTTATTAGTAGTTTCTCGAACTGTTATAGACATCATATCGAAAGCTACTGGGGTCTGACGTTTACCACCCCTAGGCGAGATATGCGACATATCAGACGAAGAGACCGGACTGTACGGGAGTGTTACTGATTGGATTCGCAGGAGAATATACATGCTTGCTTGTTGATCTTCTGATCGCTCAATACCTGGGTGGTTGTTACGTTTAGCTGACCGCTTGCAGCTTGTGGGTGTTTGATATGATCATCACCTACTGCCGGCGTATTGACGATTCTTTAGAGTCCTACACAGAGGTTTCTTGGCTCAGGAAAAATGGAGTAGGAGCATATATATGATATGTGCGGGACCGAGAACAATACGTGTATGTGATACCGTATTAGATTCTCTTGATATGAGATATCGGCCGGGTATATGAGATATAGCCGGGTCATCGGATCATGTGTTGATTCGATGAACTCATACAGATTATATTAGTCGGTTATTTGTGAAATAGATGGATTATCGGATCAAGTGTTGATTCGATAATTTAATGTATAATTATATATTTGATATATTAACTAATATAACCTCACTTAAAGATTCTTTTTCTCACTCGGGTAATACATTGATATATATGCGATATATGTTAATTGTATTATTTTATTTTGTTACATTAAATATTGTATATGTGATATATAATATTGTAACATGTTATGGTTATAAATGCAACATGTTTTGTGGAGTTTAAATATGGTTAGGGTTTGGATTAGGGTTAAACATTCATGAAGCTTTCAAGAAGCTTCTTGAAGCTTTGACTTTGACCTTGATATTTTATGATATTTTATGATATTTTGTGGTATTTGCTTAACCCAACCCAACCCTTAACCATAGTCGTTTCTCTACATGGGTTAAGTCTTCATACTTAACCCATGGTTGCATTTCTAACCTCACTAGAGTTTCATTATTCATCACAAAAGAAATGGCTTCTTCTTCTTCCTTCTTTTTGCTTGAATTTTTTTTCTAGCCTTTTATGATGTGATGAAAATGAGTGAGTTAAAGAAAATAAATGAGAGCTAAATTCCCACTTCATCATCCTAATCTATCCTAGCCATTTAGATTAGGGTGTTCATTTCATTTGTGAGTGAGAGCTTGTGTTAAAGAAACTTCAAGGTAGATCATCTTTGTTATCGAAGATCGAAAGCAAGTTTGCATCATTCTCTTCGTGGAGCCTCTCTAGAGTCCGGGTACATGATGATCGCAGCGAAGGGACCTCAACACGGAGTTTTAGAAGTGAAGGACCAGACTACAAAGGTTGTAATCCCAAACTCTTAGTGTTAAAGTGTTTAACATGCTTTGTTTCGCCTAATCTCTAGTTTAAAAATCTTGGTTAGGGTTGTTCAGCACGTCTAAATTTTAAATCGGGCATGGTTGATGCCTTATAGACCCTTGTGAGAGTGCCTCGTAACCCTACATACATCTGATCAACATCTAAAATTACAAGACTACCCTAAGAAAGACGGGTCAAAGTACCGACACCCACCGACACGTGCACCGACACATGCACTCCACGGCCATGGATCTGCGGCAGAATGCCCTATTTGGCCGCGGTTCCGCAACCATATAGTAGGGTCTTGAGTTCATTCTCTCAGGGTTGCTTCATGTTGCTATTTTCTTCTGTTTTCTTCTCTTGGTTCTTCAAAATCTTTTCTACTTTCTTCCAGATTTCCAACAGTGCAGAATTTGTGGACTTTTACCGTAAGCTTCGCGTTGAAGTCTTGAATCTTCTGCTGCCCTCGTACTTTGTGCAATCGAACTGTTCATTTATCTTCGTTTGTTCCTTTAACTGGTAAGCGACATCTTGCAGATTCATCTATTTGTTGATCGTTGTCTCACATTTGTAGCGTCTTTTCCTGAATTTCACTGTATTGTTCTGAGAACCTATAACCTGCAACTATTTAGCAGACATGGATCAAAAGCACCTATTTATTTGCAATATGATTAAGAATGGGGAATATAATAATGCAAAATTCTGATATGAACAAATACCCCCAAACTTATCTTTTGCTCGTCCCGAGCAAAACTAATTTTATTCTCGAAAAAACCTAACCTCACTTTCGCAGGGAATCGCGATTGCACTGAGCTCGTGCAACAAGCCGTTAAACCTCTAGGTGTCCCTAGTAGGAGGAGTGTTGTCTCCTGAGGGTTTTCAGCGAATACTACCCACAAAATCCAATCAATTTGGCCATTTGATTTTCATTCTTCAATTCGGTGTTCTAACAAGAAATTCTATTATCTTTAACTTAGAAATTATCAACCCGTATTTTTCACACTTACTTATCACTTAACTTAAGATCGTATTTGTTCTGCAAATTTATTAAGTTTTCAGAATCTTTTGAATTTTCCTTCTAAGGTTCCATCTCAACTTAGGAATTTTTATCATCTCTACTGAAGATATAAGTCCGATTTTTCATTCATATCTCTCATCCAAACCCCAATCATATACCCCTGCATGTGTGTGATTATCACCCCTACACTTGAAAATTCAATTCAAGCTATCATACTCTTGACCACGTCCAAAGTACTTTTAGTTGGTGAATTTTAGATGAAATTGCTCACACATCCTTCATGCGACCGTTAATACTTCTTGAGGTACTAACGACCGATTACAAAATGTGTTTGCGCATTAAGGCGTAATTTATCCTCTTATAATACCTAAGGCTTTAGCAGTGACTCCCAAACCAGTTGATCTAAGGCATTAGGTGATAAAGCACCCTCGCTATATATTTTTTATTTTACGCAGCCTTAAGTAATTACGAAACCAGTGTTCATTTTTTTATATCTCTTCATTCACACTTATACTTTTATTTAATTTTTTTTCATACTAAGGATTTTAGACAAGAGCAATTCAAGGAATCCTCTACTATTCCAAGTTTCAAGGTGCGTGTATGTGCGAGTTGTAGGGTATATATTTTCAGAATTTAGACTAAATGTTCGGAATTATTTTTCAGACTTACACTTCAATAAAAATTTCAATACTCTTCCCTTATTTTGACTTAGCCCAAGAACTGAACTCAAAATTTGCCTATTTCTAAATAAACTACAATGACATATATTTTCTACCGTTAAACTTTATGAAAGGTTATTTTTAGGGTTTTTAATTTACTAAGTTTAGGATCAAGTTTTTCCTAGCTAGTTAACCGTCTTGTCAAACTTAAGTCAAATATGACCAAATTGATAAAAAAAAATTAATCTTTTTAGTTTTTAAAAATTTTTTATTTGATTTTTCTTTTATATTTTTATATTTTCATTTTTTTTAAATTTTTTTAATTTTTTTTATAAAGATGCAATGCAGAATTAAACATGCAAAGAAAAAAAAATATGTACAAAAATTAAAATATGCAATGCAATGATAACTATTTACAAACCACCTTCTTCCTCAAACTTACCAAAAGCAGTGCCCTCACTACTCAGGACCTCGTCGTCCCCTTAAACGTGAACGGGAACGCTCCTTTCACGCCAGCAGCGTAGATACGCCATGTTCAATCTCTGTCATCCGGTGATCCAAGTTGGTCACCATCCCCACCAAATTATCAATCCCCCTAATGGCTCTTCTAAGAAGACGTGCATGTTCTATGGGGGTAAGCTCTTCCTCGCTCGCGGTCGAGCTGGAGCTTGGTGTTCTGGCGGGTACATGTTCGGCCGGTTCTCTTCACGACCATACATCAGTTAGGCGGGTATAGGACATGGATACGCCTTCAATAAGAGGCCTAATGAGTATACCTCCATGCATGTAAAACTCAAATTCCTCCACATGGAGGAAATAGCGACACAGTTGTGTCACTAACATAGGACATGGGTAATTTGCGACCCTTTTGCCAGCACCAATGGAATTAAGTAAAACCGTGCACATGTCAAATCTAGAGTTCCTAGTCATTAATGTGTGCACGATATGAAGAGATGGGGTGAAAAATGTTGTGTTATGTGAACTGCCAAAAAAGTTGTTTTGTGACCAACGGCACATGGTTAATACATTGGCGAAGAGGGTTCTAGCATGTATGCCCTTCCTAGGTTCCCTCGAATAGCCATTACCCATTAAGGGTAAGTAGTCTTCAAATTGAAGGGTTTGGTCGTGAACAGGTAATCTAGGAATTAAGGTGACTTCATGGATGAAGTTCCTATCAATGATTATTTCCCTATCACCCCAAAGTAATTTAATAAAACCGTATTGTGCTAGGCAACTTTCCTCCATGCACTCGTAAAAACGAGTAACTAGATCTGGAAGAGCGTAGGCATTGGGATGATTGTAAATTAAAAATTTCCACCCTCGCCGTGTGATCTCATCACCAAAATAACTCCCGTAAATTGTGTGTGAAAAGATTTGTGAAAAATCTCGTTCTAATTGCATGGTTGGTGCCATTCAGAAAGTTCACAGATTTTAAAAAAAAAATAACAGAAAGGGAGAGATTATGCAAACCTCCTCTGAAAGATTCAGAGGGAGAAGACACAGAGGCGTGGCGGTTGCGCGGCCAAAAGTGGGGTATGACGGCGGTTGCGCGGCGGCGTAGAGGGGTCTCTCTGCAGAAATTGGAGCGGCGGCTAGGGTTTTTAGAGAGATGAAATTAGGGTTTGGTGAAAACAGAGAGGGGTCGGGTTTTATTTATAGGGGAGTGTTTTGGTTATTTGCAAAAAAGTCCTCTTAAAAAGAGGAATTTATTTGTAAATAAAAATTTTATTTTTTAATTTATTTTTTATTAAAACTGAAAATTTACAAAAAATACCCCAAATTTTTTTATTTTTAAATTTTTTATTTTTATTTTCATTTTCATTTTTTTATATATAATTACAAGTGATACATACCCCCAAACTTGTTTGAAACAGTGTTTTGGCTAGATAATCGAAATTTAGGGATAGATGGAGGAAGATCAGTCAATGTAAATGTAAGGTTAGCTTAGCACCTTGTGAAGGTTTTAGCAAGTATCAATCATGCTGCTTTAAAATTTTTGGGGTGCTAAACAAACCCTAACCAAGATCTTAACTAGAGTATTAGGATAAAACATGCATGTAAACAACTTTACATCTAAGAGTTAGGGTTTACAACCTTTGTAGACCGGTCCTTCACTTCAAATAGCTCCGTGTAGTAGTCCCCTTCGCTGCGATCGTAAACTCCGGACTTTAGAGAGGCTCTATGAAGAAACGAACGTGCTTGCTTCGATGACTTCGAGGCCGAAGATGATCTACGTCGAGGAGACACTAACTCAAGCTATTCCTTCACTAGGTCATGAACTTTGTGAAGAGAACATACTCTACTACATGGCAAGTGGTAGAGGATGAAGAAGTAGGAGGTGGTCTCACTTTAGAATTGATTTTCTCACTTTATTTCTCATACCTCCATTGAAGCTAGAGAGCTTTTCATGGAGCTTGAAGAAGAAGAAGAAGTCATGAATAATTCATCCAAATGAATTATTGCACCCATGGTTGAGTTAAAGCTATCATGCTTAACTCATGTCGAGAAATAACCACACACTATGGTTAAGGGCCGGGTTTGATGAATATCTTTAATTAGACAAAAGAGTTGACTTTGTCAAAGCTTATCCAAAAGCTTTTGTCTAAGCTTTAGCATAACAAACTCAATCTCTTTTGAATTAGCTTAACATAAATAGAAACCCTAACTTAACCCTAGTATGGTATTAATCTCATACACCCATCTTGTATGCATCATCAAGCATGACACAATACATGTACACAAATATACATATCACATATATACAATGTGCACACCAAGTGAGAAAAGAAATCATTAGTGAGCTAAATATTAGTCAATGTAATATAATATATCAAATATATATAATTATACATTAAATTATCAAATCAACTCTTGATTTAATAATCCGGCTATATCACATATAACCGACTAATATGAAATGCAACATCTTATCGAATCAACGCTTGATCCGATAACTCGGCTATATCACATATAACCAATCATGTCACACATCGTGAGAATAGAATGCGGTATCTTATACACGCATCAATCTCGGTCCTGCACATATCACATATGCGCTCCTACTCCGTTTCGCTTGAGCCAGGAAACCTCTGTGTAGGACTCTAAAGACTCGTCAATACGCCGGCAGTAGGTGATGATCATATCAAACACCCACAAGCCGCAAGCGGTCTGCTAAACGTAACGGCCACCCAGGTATTGAGTGATCATAAGATCAACAAGCAAGCCTATTCGTACTCCTGTGAATCCAACCAGTAACACTCCCGTACAGTCCGGTCTCTTCGTCTGATATGTCGCATATCTCGCCTAGGGGTGGTAAACGTCAGACCCCAGTAGCTTGATAAGTCGTGTCGATGTGAGGTCCATTACAGTTCGAGAAACTACTGATAACACTTACCAGTAAATCTCAGCTACCCTGGCCAGGGATTTCCAGTTATAGCCAATCGAACACAGCGCAACATCAACTCCTTATACCGGGAGATACGAAACCCCTCCTATCGCTCATTGCCTCCATGTGATTCGGGACTGTACCCAAAAGCCACCGTTTTGCATGCCCTCTTGGACGTGGTATGATTGAAATCAAAGCACGGTGGGAATCACACAAGTCTGTATGACGATCTTGGGTCTAGAGACTAACCTGTACCAGTGTCACCAGAGAACTGCCATCTGACGTGAGGTATAATACCATCTGGGAGTTCTCGGCGAGTTCGTCCAGTGTACCCAGTCTCCACTGAGCACCCGTATACCTTCTCTGATGTCAAACACCAATGGATATGGGATCATCCATCGCCCATCATATGGGTCAAGAAGCGCATACGCTAGTCTACTTTGGAGTATCGATGCCCTGTCTCGGTACTCCCACGACTAGGAACATTTGAAGGATGTACTAGGCGACTACACTGTCCCCACTAGTATGATCTGCATCATAGTCCTGGTAGTCAAGTACTCATCCTAAGGACTTTATCAACATGTAACATAGAGACAATCAGAGTACATGTTAAGATAAAGAGTAACCAGATAGCATACTATCATGTCGAGCAAAAAAGTCCTTCCTATATATATCCAAGCATCCACTACAATATACATCGTATGTACAGTAATGGCATCTAGGGCATACATATAACTAACAATCTCCCACTTGCACTAGGGCCATCTATTATGGTATCGCATACCCAACAATCAGCTGTGGTTGAAGTATCTCATACTCAACCATCCCATAAAAGTCTCTACTGGGAAATAGGCTTTTGTGAGTGGATCCGCGCTGTTGTCCTCTGAGTCTACTCTCCTAACCTCGATCTACCTGGAGATCAAACATCTCCATGATCAGGTGATACTGCCTAAGAATATGTCTGGTTCACAGAAGGGATGAGGGTTCCTAGGCCTAAGACACAACTCCATTGTCACACAATGGTAGGAACGAAATTCATCTCATGAACTCATATTATCCAGACTGCCTCTTTGGTAGCATCTTTGGTAACGATGTATTTTGCCTTTAATCGTCTAGTATGTCACGGTATCTAGCTTGGAACTCTTCCAACATACCGTCCCTCCACTGTGGGTAAAGACAATGCATGTGACTGACATTCAGTCGTTCTTATCACCCTGGAACCTTTCCAGTGATTCTTCCCAGGATCGATTGATACCATCTCACTACAACTAGTGAGAATCCTAACATCCAATTAGATCTATCTCTTAGATCCATAATCTAGGATTTAGGAGGTATCACCTTGATCCTATATGGAGAATCTTTGTGATAAGAGGAGATTGACCGAGCGTAGCATATGAAACTTCTTCCCTATCAAGAGTATGTCATCCACGTACTATACGAGGATCACCACCATAATCCCTACTACGTTTTTGTATATACTTGGTTCATCTACCATTTTGTTGAAGTCAAACTCTTTGACTAGCACATCAAGACAGATGTTTCAACTCCGCGATGCCTGATTTATCACATAAAACGTCTTGCACATGTTTCCGTTGCTCCCACTTTTTACGAAGCCCTCTGGCTGTGTACTTATAGACGCTCTCTTCCAAATTATCATTTAGAAAAGCAGTCATGACACTCAACCACCAGATATCGTAGTCATGGTATGTAGCAGTGGCAAGTAGGATCTGGATGGACTTAAGCATAGCTTTGAAAGTCTCAACTTTTCCATGTATAACAAGTAATCTTCTCAAGATATACTTGCTCCTGATGGGGATTTAACCCTTCAGATAAAGCAACCAAAGTCCATAATTTGTTGGTGTATAAGGATTCCATCTCAGATCGTTAAGCATCCAGCCATTCTCACAGAGTCACCACTCATGATGGCCTGCTCGAAACTAGTTGGGTCATCATCTCATGATGCAATCCTCTCTCCCACTGTCATAGAGAAACCGAAGTATCTCTCAGGTGGATGAGGAACCCTACCAGATCGGCGGAGAGGCTGAGGTTCGTTGGAAACTATTGAATCATCCGGGTTTACCAAATCATCAGCTGCAGTTTGTATAGCTGGAACTCCTTCCAGTTCTACCTCATGACCACTAATTTCTTCACAAGAAATTCCATTTTTCTCAAAAAAGTGGTATGCCGTGAAATAAAACATCTTTTGTTCCTCGGTGTGGTAGAAGATATTCCCTTGCAAATGCTTGGGATATCCAACAAACTTCCACAGAACTGACCTTGCCTCGAGCTTGTCTGGATTTTTCTTTTGACATAGGCCGGATGATTTGTATCGGTTTTATAAATCAAAAAATATATGTTACCGCAATCAAGAACGGCATCGCTTGGTAGCTAGCCGGTGAATACGGGTCGGTCCACAGGGATGTTGTAAATTTCCTAAATGTTCTTACGAGCTAATTCCAAAGGGTGTTGGATCTTTTAATTAAATCTAAAAAACTAAGTTGAGTTATACTAGGATTAGGAAACTGCTAGGCTTAGGTTTAGGTAAAGTTTGGTAGATAAAGATCTACACCTCTTTCAATGCCCTAAATTAGATATCATATTAGGAGTTATGGTAATTATTAATAAAGGGGATTAGGATGATTGGGAAGATGTTTCTTCTTCTAGATCTTTGTCCGTCCTTTCTTAATCCTTACCCTAACCTCCATGGAAAACATTCAAATCCGGTTAGGATAAACGGCCGATGCCTAAAACTAGTCCTCTGTCCTATTGAGCGCGACGTTCTTAGGGCTGAGTCTAGTATTTTTTAATTAAGAATGGTCAATGCAAATGCCTTATGTGATTTCTGGGGTCCTAGGAAGGGTGATGAAATCCCCACCCAATCTGAATTGGTCAAAAGCCCCTTAAAGTCCGATTAAAATATGCAAAGCAGTAAATCACTTGCAATCAATTTTCTTTTAGGCACGACGCAAAGAATCCTGCAGAAAATCAATTATTGGAAAGGGGAAGATTTTTTTTTAGCGCAAAGAATCCTGCAGAAAATTTGGCAAAAGATATATGGAGATTGGCAGAAGAGGGAAAAGGAAACAAACAGAGCAAATTTCGCTTTCTGATGTCACGAGGAGGCCGCGGAACCACGGTTTGGAGCGATGTTCGGCCGCAGAAGGGCGGCGGCGCGGCGGCTTTAGGTCTCCGTAAAAATTGTGTTGTTCTGATTTCCCAATTGCTTTTTGTTCTGATGTACCTTTTTCTGTTTCGCACTCTGGATTTTTCCAGATCCGTCGATCCTGCAAAGATTCACACGAGAAACCCTTCAAACAATAAAAGATGATAGAATTTTTTTATTTTTGATTTTTTTTTTCAAATTTTATGGAATTTAAATTTTATATTAACCCGAAATTACAAAAAGGAAATTTTTACGCCATCCCCGGCAACGGCGCCATTTGATTTGTATCGATTTTATAGATAAAAAAATATATGTTACCGCAATCAAGAACGGCGTCGCTTGGTAGCTAGCCGGTGAATACGGATCGGTCTATAAGGATGTTGTAAATTTCCTAAATGTTCTTACGAGCTAATTCCAAAGGGTGTTGGATCTTTTAATTAAATCTAAAAATTTAAGTTGAGTTATACTAGGATTAGGAAACTTGCTAGGATTAGGTTTAGGTAAAGTTTGGTAAATAAAGATCTACACCTCTTTCAATGCCCTAAATTAGATATCATATTAGGAGTTATCGTAATTATTAATAAAGTGGATTAGGATGATTGGGAAGATATTTCTTCCTCTAGATCCTTGTCCGTCCTTTCTTAATCCTTACCCTAATCTCCATGGAAAACATTCAAATCCGGTCTTTTATACTACGATATCACCGTTACCTCGTGGGTAGAGTGTCGTAGGGAGCGGAAGATGAAAATATGCATGGAGTCCTAATTGTTCATAAGAGATTGGCAAAGAAAAAGATGAGAGATCTTCATCTCTCAAACCCTTCCCTATTCCTAACCCTAACAAGCGAGGAAACTACTCGCTCATTGAGAGATCTACGAAAGACATAATTTTTATAAGTTTTGATTTAAGAGATTAAAGATCTACTGCAATTTAATAAAAATTCTAAACTAGATTAAACTAGGGCAAGAGAAGAAATTACCTAGGGCAGAAATTAAAACTAAAACTAGGGCAGAAAATAAACCTACTTACAAATTTGATGCTCTCCAAACTTCAAAAGAAATCTGAATTTTTATTGATGAAAAGAGGCATGAACTAATACAATGAATTGGGTCTCTATTTATAGGACATAGAAACCCTAGGTTTTACAATTGCCGCATGTGTTCTTTTACAAAAATACCCCTAGGAAGACTAGTCAGCGCCGCCACAGCATTTTGGTAAAATTTTTCCTCTCTACGTGCTCTAGATGGCCGCGGAACCGCGGCCGCAGCCAGGGTTTGGCCGCGGTTCCGCGGCCCAATGAATGGATTGTGTGCTGCAATTTTCTGGGCTGGCTTCTGTTGACTTGTACTTCCTGTTTCTTTAGTACTTTTCTCAAATTGGCTTCGAGGTTTCTTCCAGATCTCCCAGTGAACAATTGCAGTGGACTTTTTACCGTTGCTTCGAAATCTTGGACCTTGCGTTGCCTTGTACTTTGTGACCTGATCTTTTGTGTAGGCTTGATCAAAATCCTTCTATTTGTTGGTCGTAGTCCCACTTTTGCATCGTCTTTTATCTTTTTCACTGTTTTTCTTCCAAGAACCTGTAACCTGTACTATGTAGCAGACATGGGTCAAAAGCACCTGTTTATTTGTAAAATGCATAAGAATGGGGAATGTAATAATGCAATATTATGATATGAACAAATACCCCCAAACTTATCTTTTGCTCGTCCTCGAGCAAACTTAGTTTTATTCTCGACAAAAACCTAACCTCACTTTCGCAGGGAAACGCGATTGCACTGAGCTCGTGCAACAAGCCGTTAAACCTCTAGGTGTCCCTAGTAGGAGGAGTGTTGTCTCCTGTGGGTTTTCAACGGATACTACCCACAAAATCCTATCAATTAGGTCCATTGACTTTTATTCTCCAATCAGGTTTTCTAGCAAGGAATTCTTTTATCGTCGGCTCATAAATTATCCACCGATATTCTTCACACTTCCTCATCATTTAACTTAAGATTATACATTTTCTGTAGACTTACTTAGCTTTCGGCATCTCTTAAGTTTTCCTTCTAGGGTTCCATCTCCACTTAGGAATTTTTATCAACTCTACTAAAGATACAAGTTCTATTCTTCATTCCTCTCTCTTATCTAAATCCCAATCACATACCCCTACGTGTGTGTATAATTCACCCCTACACTTGGAATACTCTTGTCCGTTGTCCAAAGCACTTCTTAATTGGTGAATTTTTAAATGAATTTTGCTTACACATCCTTCATGCGACCGTTAATACTTCTTGAGGTACCAACGACCGATTACAAAATGCGTTTGCACTTTAAAGCGTACTTCCTAGTCTTGTGACACCCAAGGCTTTTTAGCAGTGACTCCCAAACCAATTGGTCTAAGGCACTAGGTGATGAAGCACCCTCGCTAAATATTTTTCTATTTTTGCAGCCTTAAGTAATCACAAAAACCAGTGTTCATTTTTTTCTTTATTTACACATGTATATTTTTTTTCCATCGTACTAAAGACTTTAGATAAGAGCATTTCAAGGTCTCTTCTACTATTCCAAGTTTCAAGGTGCGTGTTTGTGCAATTTGTAGGGTATACATTTTCAGAATCTAGACTTAAGCTAGGAATTATTTTTCAAACTTATACTCTAATAAAAATATCAATACTTTTCCTTTGTTTTGACTTAGCCCAAAAAGTGAACTCAAAATTTGCCTATTTCTAAATAAACTACAAAGACATATACTTTCTACCGTTAAACTTTAAGAAAGGTTATTTTTAGGGTTTTTAATTTACTAAGTCTAAGATCTAGTTGTTCCTAGCTAGTTAACCTATTTGTCAAACTCAAATCAAATAAGGCCAAAATTGAATACATTAATTTTTATAATTTTTTTGAAATTTTCAATTTTTATGCATTTTTCTTTTTCCATTTTTTATAAGTTTTCAAAATTTTCAATTTTTTTTGGTTTTTATATAAGGATGCAAATGCAAATATACATATGAATGCGAAGGAAGAAAATGTACCGAGCATACCCACAAACTTAAACTGGACAGTGTCCTCACTGTCAGGCTGCACCAAGTGGGTCGATGATTTCGGCAATTTTCTGCTTATTAATAATCATATTTACAAATGATACACACCCCCAAACTTATTTGAAATAAAGTTTTGGAAAAAATGATTGGAAATTCGGGGGTGAAAGTGGAGGAGATTTAATCGGTGTAGATCGGCTCCTACAAAAACAGGAGCTCCTCTGATGGGTCCGCTGTGAGGAACGGTTTTAATCGATATCCATTTACTTTGAATAAAGTACCGTCCTCCGGATTTTCAAGATCGACTGTACCGTGCGGATAAACGGTGCGAACTACAAATGGTCCTTTCCATCTAGAACGGAGCTTGCCGGGGTGATAATATAACCGAGTATCATAGAGTAAAACCTGTTGACCAGGTTTAAATGTTTTTCGCAGAAGGTGTTTATCATGGAACACCTTAGTTCGGTTTTTAACAATTACGGCATTATCATAAGCCTCATCCCGCAGCTCTTCTAGTTCATTTAATTGCAGCTTTCGATTGCTGCCCGCATCTTCTAATGATAAATTCAACTCTTTGATAGCCCAAAATGCCTTATGCTCAATCTCTACTGGGAGGTGGCAAGCCTTCCCGTAAACAAGCCGGTATGGAGACATACCAAGATCGGTCTTGTATGCAGTACGGAAAGCCCATAGTGCATCGATCAGTTTGAGTGACCAATCTTTACGGTTTTTAGAAACCGTTTTCTCTAAGATTTGCTTGATTTGCCGATTCGACACCTCGGCTTGCCCACATGTTTGGGGATGGTATGGCGTTGACAGGTTGTGGGTAATAGAATATTTGCGCATTAAGGACTGAAAAGTCCTATTGCAAAAGTGAGAACCATTATCACTTATAATCGCTCGAGGGTGCCCAAATCGAGAAAAGATATGTTCTTTAAGAAATCGAACGACAACCTTGTTATCATTCGTTCGGCTAGGCACAGCCTCGACCCACTTTGATACGTAGTCAACAGCCAAAAGAATATACACATTCCCAAAAGAATTAGGAAATGGTCCTATGAAGTCAATTCCCCAAACATCAAAAACATCCGCAACCAAAATTGGTTGGAGCGGCATTTCGTTTCTCCGCGATATCCGGCCCAAGTGTTGGCACCGGGAGCATGTCTTGCAGTATTCATATGCATCCTTGAAGAGTCGTGTCCAATAGAAACCACACTGCGAGATTTTCTCGGCTGTCTTCTTTGGGCCAAAGTGCCCGCCACATGCTTGATCGTGAAAAAAAGACAGCACACTCTTAAACTCGTTTTCCGGTACACACTGACGAATGATTTGGTCGGAACAGTATTTAAAAAGATAAGGTTCATCCCAGTAAAAATGCTTTGCTTGGGACAAGAATCGAAGTTTATCCTGTTTCGACCAATCTTTAGGTATCAAGTCGGTGGCTAAGTAGTTTACGATATCAGCGAACCATGGTTCGCAAGAAACGGTTAAGAGTTGCTCATCGGGAAAAACATCTTTGATTGGAATTTCAAGTGTAGGCGAAGAAGGAAGTCGTGAAAGGTGATCGGCCACTATGTTTTCACATCCTCTTTTGTCCCTTATGACAAGGTCAAACTCTGTAGCAAGAGGATCCAAAGTATCAGCCTCGATTTAGCATCCTTCTTTACAAAAAGGTGGCGAAGAGCTGAATGGTCCGTATACACAATGACTGGAGAGCCGATTAAATAAGGCCGGAATTTTTCAAGTGCAAACACAACGGCTAAAAATTCTTTTTCCGTTGTTGTGTAGTTTAGTTGGGCCTCATTTAGTGGTCGGCTAGCGTAATAAATTACGTGCGACATCTTATTAATGTGCTATCCAAGAACAGCACCAATGGCAAAATCTGATGCGTCGCACATAATTTCGAAGGGATGCGTCCAGTCTGGAGATGAAAGAATGGGCGCAGAAATGAGAGAGTGATTCAACGACTCAAACGCTTCCATGCAAGTTGAGTCAAAATCAAATGTTGTGTCCTTGGCCAATAAGAGAGTCAAAGGTCTAGCAATCTTGCTAAAATCCTTGATGAACCGTCTATAAAAACCGGCATGGCCAAGGAAAGCTCGGATGTCTTTGACGCATTTAGGAGGAGGAAGATTGAAAATGACTTCAATTTTGGCTCTATCAACCTCTATGCCGTTTTGCGAGATGACATGTCCTAAGACAATGCCTACTCGTACCATAAAATGGCACTTTTCCAAATTTAAAAATAGGTTCTTATCCCTACAGCGGGTAAGAACTGCGTCAAGATGTAGTAAACACTCGTTGAAGGAGTCACCAAAAATGGAGAAATCATCCATAAAGATCTCCAAAAACTTTTCAACCATGTCTGAAAAGATCCCCATCATACACCGCTGAAATGTAGCGGGTGCATTGCATAACCCAAAGGGCATGCGACGATAAGCGAAAGTGCCAAAAGGACAAGTAAATGTGGTCTTGTCTTGATCCTCTTTGGCGATGGGGACTTGGTTATAGCCGGAATAGCCATCCAAAAAGCAATAGAACTCGTGCCCAGCCAATCGTTCTAGCATTTGGTCAATGAAAGGTAAAAGAAAGTGGTCTTTCCTTATCGCGGCATTGAGTTTTCTATAGTCGATGCAAACTCGCCACCCAGTTTGGGTGCGAGTAGGAATTAACTCATTTGCCTTATTGGTAATGACCGTGATGCCCGATTTCTTTGGCACAACATGAATGGGGCTAACCCATTGGCTATCCGAGATAGGGTAAATGATACCAATATCAAGACATTTAACAATCTCCTTCTTGACAGCCTCTTTCATTATGGGGTTGAGGCGTATTTGTGGACCCCTTACCGGTTTGGCATCATCCATCAAGTGTATATGATGTTCAACTATGAGGGGACTAATCCCCTTGATGTCCGCCATAGACCAGCCAAAAGCTTGCCGATTATTTTGTAAGACCATTAAAAGGGCATTCTCTTGCTCAAGGGCTAGAGAGACCGATATGATGACGGGTAGGGTCTCATTCTCACCTAGATAAGCATATTTTAAGTGCGACGGCAAAAGCTTTATTTCGAGTTTAGGAGGTGAAACAATTGATGGTAACAATGGTGTAACTGTTTCAAACTTGAAGGATTCCATCAAAGGTTCAAATCGAGTGTAGGCAACCGAGTCGGATGGTTCAACTAACTCATCCGAAAAAGCAAAAGACTCAAACTCGGGTGGTGAGTCTTCCAAATCGTCTACAAAGGTGAAACACTCATAATCGTTGTCCGCCGTGAAAGCTGTGTCGGATTCTAGGAGGAACGCACTAGAGGCGTCAACACTGCAGTGGTCGAACATAAAATTTTCGAACTCACAGTCCTCCTCCGCGATCTCATTGATCGAGCAAACATCAAGTACGCTAGAATTAGGCTCGGAAGGCTGATTTCCTAACTTAAAAATGTTGAGTTCAATTGTCATATTGCCAAAAGATAGATTCATTGAACCGTTATGACAATTGATCACCGCATTAGAAGTCTCAAGGAATGGTCGACCAAGTATCATCGGAATTTGACTCCGGGGGTTAGCTACAGGTTGTGTATCCATAAAAATAAAGTCCACGGGGAAAATGAAATCCCCTACTCTAATTAACACATCCTTCAACTCTCCCCTAGGATGGGTGATAGATCGGTCGGCCATTTGGAGAGTACAATGAGTGGGCTTAAGCTCTCCAACGCCTAATTGCTCGTACACAGAATAAGGTAGCAAATTAACACTAGCACCAAGATCTAATAGTGCTCTATTGATGTTCTTGTCCCCAATTGTTATCGAAATAGTAGGACAACCGGGGTCCTTGTGCTTTTGGGGTAAAGATAGGATAAGAGCATCGCTAACAGCACTAACCACGAAAACTTTCTTTGGTACTTGTGACTTCCTCTTTTTGGTGCATAAGTCCTTTAAGATTTTTGCATATGAAGGAACTTGTTGGATTTCATCCAAGAGAGGGATATTTATGCTAACCTGTTTGAACAACTCTACAATCTTCTCCATTTATGGAGTTGGTTTATTGGATCTCAATCGGTTTGGAAAAGGAACATTTTGAAAAGTTGTTGAGTCCAATTTTTGCGGATCAGATTGTGGAGTTGGAATGGATACCCGTGTAGATGTGTTCGTGTTGTGAGAAGTGGGTCCGTTCGAGCTAGAAGAAGTAGAGCCTTGTGAAGGATGAAGAATAGGCTCTAGCGAAGAAGAAGAAGGTGAAGAAGATGAAGAAGGACCACCGGCAGGGGTGTCATTATTAATACCCACATTATTTTGCAACACTTTTCCGGATCTCAACGTGGTCACAGCATTTACGTTATGATTCTGCTGTTCATATGCAACATGTGCGTGACCGGGATTTAGCAGTGGTTGAGATGGAAGCTTTCCTTTTTCTCGCTCTTTCAACGCAGCATTGAGTTGTGCAATTTGTGCCTCAATAGATTTGATGCTTTGATCGTGTGAGACACTGTTTTGCACCAAAGATTGAATAGAAGTTTCTATCCTTGCTGCGGATTGTGTAGATTGCTTTAGGAACACATCTAGACTTCTTTCGAGCGAGTTAACCTTGTCAGTATTAGGTGGAACAAAATTGTTTGGCGGGTAAGAATTGTTGGGCACAAAATTGTTCACTTGATTAGGGTAAGGTTGCTGTTGGAAAGGTTGCTGAAATTGAGTTTGTGGAGGTGCTTGTTGTTGTGGAGGAGGAGGCCTTTAAAAATTGTTGTTTCCTTGGAATTGTTGATTTTGGTTCCAAGCGAAATTTGGGTGACTCCTCCAACCCGGATTGTATGTCGAAGAGTATAGATCGCTTCTTTGTCGTTGCTGAAAGGCAGCATTGACTTGATCATGTCCTTGAGTAGATGGATTGTAAGGGCACTCTTCGGTGAAATGTGATGGATCCGAATAATAAGCACAAACAGTTCGTGGAGGCACAACAGGGGCAGGAGAAGGCGATGAGATTTTGGTCTCAATCGCTTCTAGCTTTTTCGTAAGTGCGGCCATCTCGGCCTTCATAGCAATCGACATATCTAAGTGATGTATGCCTGCCCTAGATTGACCAATAGAAGAAGATGATGTGGTCTTGGTGCTCTCCCACTGAATTGTTTGTTCACTAAGATCCTCAAGAAACTGCCACACTTCCTCACTAGATTTGGTTAGAAAGTGACCTTGACAAATGGTTTCTAGCAACTGCTTCGTTGCCGGGTTCAATCCCTCGTATAATGTTTGGAAAAGTTGCCAATTTTCGATCCCATGGTGAGGGCATTGAATGAGTAGGTCTTTGAATCTTTCAAAACACTTCCAAAATGGTTCGGAAGGAAGCTGGGAAAATTGTATAATCTCATTACGGATTCTAGCAGTCTTGTGATGAGGATAGAACTTTTTAAGAAAGGCTTTCACAAACTCTTCCCAATTCTTAATTGAATGCGACGCTGTGCTGTATAGCCACTTCTCGGCTAAGTCACATAAGGTGAAAGGAATGACCCTTAGCCTTATAGCATCGTCGCTTAATTGGGTTGTTTTCATCATAGCGCAAACATTTTGGAATTTGTTGATAAAGATATATGCATCTTCGGATTCCAATCCGTGAAACTTAGGCAGCATATTGATGAAGTGGGGTTTGATCTCGAAATTGTCCCCATTTGCCGGTGGGAGGGAAAGACAAGTAGGTAGGGCGGTGCGGATGGGGTAGAAAAGATCCTGGAGCGCGACTCGTTGGGGCGCTTCAACAGGCAGGTGATTCGGGTTATTCGCACCTAACGGAGGTGGAATCAGTCCCATCGGTAACGTGTTGTTAGGATTATCTCCCGACATACCTTCGGAAGAAGAATTTGAATGTGAAAGTGAAGAAGTGGAAAGGATTTCGACTTCGGAGTCGAAAGGTTCGTCGGTCGGTACCAACGAAACACGGACTAATCGGGCGTTAGTGTCCCTAGTTCAACCGGACATACACTAAAGAGGTAGTGTAGTCGAAAATGTGAAAGACAAAATGTGGAGGTAAGACAACGTCAATGAGAAGAAGTGGTGTGCAAAGATTTCTTTAGCGACAAGTTGCAAGTTTTGAAAAGATTTTTCTTTCTTTCTTTTTTTTTTGTGGAGCTGTTTGCAAAAAGATTTTGATAAGAGATTTTGACACAAATGCAATTAACTACAAATGCACAATCAGGCCTAGATCTAGGGTCACCTAGGTCAGCTAGAAAGCTCCTAACTGTTCCAAAGGGCAAGAAATAGGACCTCAAACCGCCTCTTCACCGCCAATTGCGACCAGGTAAGTGCCAGGTGAGTGGGAGGCTCACCACTACAAATAGTGGTCCTAATTAAGTAACCACTCTCCTTCGACACACTTGCCTAGACATCGCAAAGTCAGGTTAGGATAAACGGCCGATGCCTAAAACTAGTCCTCTGTCCTATTGAGCGCGACGTTCTTAGGGCTGAGTCTAGTATTTTTTAATTAAGAATGGTCAATGCAAATGCCTTATGTGATTTCTGGGGTCCTGGGAAGGGTGATGAAATCCCCACCCAATCTGAATTGGTCAAAAGCCCCTTAAAGTCCGATTAAAATATGCAAAGCAGTAAATCACTTGCAATCAATTTTCTTTTAGGCGCGACGCAAAGAATCCTGCAGAAAATCAATTATTGGAAAGGGGAAGATTTTTTTTAGCGCAAAGAATCCTGCAGAAGATTTGGCAAAAGATATATGGAGATTGGCAGAAGAGGGAAAAGGAAACAAACAGAGCAAATTTCGCTTTCTGATGTCACGAGGAGGCCGCGGAACCGCGGTTTGGAGCGATGTTCGGCCGCAGAAGGGCGGCGGCGCGGCGGCTTTAGGTCTCCGTAAAAATTGTGTTGTTCTGATTTCCCAATTGCTTTCTGTTCTGATGTACCTTTTTCTGTTTCGCACTCTGGATTTTTCCAGATCCGTCGATCCTGCAAAGATTCACACGAGAAACCCTTCAAACAATAAAAGATGATAGAATTTTTTTATTTTTGATTTTTTTTTCAAATTTTATGGAATTTAATTTTATATTAACCTGAAATTACAAAAAGGAAATTTTTACGCCATCCCCGGCAACGGCGCCATTTGATTTGTATCGATTTTATAGATAAAAAAATATATGTTACCGCAATCAAGAACGGCGTCGCTTGGTAGCTAGCCGGTGAATACAGATCGGTCTATAAGGATATTGTAAATTTCCTAAATGTTCTGACGAGCTAATTCCAAAGGGTGTTGGATCTTTTAATTAAATCTAAAAATTTAAGTTGAGTTATACTAGGATTAGGAAACTTGGTAGGATTAGGTTTAGGTAAAGTTTGGTAAATAAAGATCTACACCTCTTTCAATGCCCTAAATTAGATATCATATTAGGAGTTATGGTAATTATTAATAAAGTGGATTAGGATGATTGGGAAGATATTTCTTCCTCTAGATCCTTGTCCGTCCTTTCTTAATCCTTACCCTAACCTCCATGGAAAACATTCAAATCCGGTCTTTTATACTACGGTATCACCGTTACCTCGTGGGTAGAGTGCCGTAGGGAGCGGAAGATGAAAATATGCATGGAGTCCTAATTGTTCATAAGAGATTAGCAAAGAAAAAGATGAGAGATCTTCATCTCTCAAACCCTTCCCTATTCCAAACCCTAACAAGCGAAGAAACTACTCGCTCATTGAGGGATCTACGAAAGACATAATTTTTATGAATTTTGATTTAAGAGATTAAAGATCTACTGCAATTTAATAAAAATTCTAAACTAGATTAAACTAGGGCAAGAGAAGAAATTACCAAGGGCAGAAATTAAAACTAAAATTAGGGCAGAAAATAAACCTACTTACAAATTTGATGCTCTCCAAACTTCAAAAGAAATTTGAATTTTTATTGATGAAAAGAGGCATGAACTAATACAATGAATTGGGTCTCTATTTATAGGACATAGAAACCCTAGGTTTTACAATTGCCGCATGTGTTCTTTTATGAAAATACCCCTAGGAAGACTAGTCAGCGCTGCCACAGCATTTTGGTAAAAATTTTCCTCTCTACGTGCTCTAGATGGACACGGAACCGCGGCCGCAGCCAGGGTTTGGCCGCGGTTCCGCGGCCCAATGAATGGATTGTGTGCTGCAATTTTCTGGGCTGGCTTCTGTTGACATGTACTTCCTGTTTCTTTAGTACTTTTCTCAAATTGGCTTCGAGGTTTCTTCCAGATCTCCCAGTGAACAATTGCAGTAGACTTTTTACCGTTGCTTCGAAATCTTGGACCTTGCGTTGCCTTGTACTTTGTGACCTGATCTTTTGTGTAGGCTTCATCAAAATCCTTCTATTTGTTGGTCGTAGTCCCACTTTTGCATCGTCTTTTATCTTTTTCACTGTTTTTCTTCCAAGAACCTGTAACCTGTACTATGTAGCAGACATGGGTCAAAAGCACCTGTTTATTTGTAAAATGCATAAGAATGGGGAATGTAATAATGCAATATTATGATATGAACACCGGACAACCCCAAATCTTAATATCTTTAAGTGATGGGCTCTTCCCATACCATATCACATATGGAGTGGTAGGCATCTGATTTGGTTGGAACCCTATTCAATAGGTATGCAACTTCTCAAGTGCATAACCCAAAAAGAAAATAGACAACTCAGTAGTACTCATCATAGAGCACACCATATCACATAGGGTGCGATTGCTCCTCCCCGATACACCGACGTGCTGTGGTGTATACGGAGGAGTAATGCTGAGAGAGAATCTCATTCTCCTTTAGAATAGCCCAGGAATTCCGTGCTCAAGTATTCTCCTCCTTGATCTCATCAAAGGACATAATACTTATACCCGTTTTTAGTTCCCTACTTCTAACTTATATTCTGTGAATATCTCAAAAGTTTCGGACTTGTGTTTCAACAGGAACATATGACCGAATCTTGAGAGATGATCAGTGAATGTAATGAAGTACAAAGAACCGGTCCTGGCATATATAGACAGGGGACTATCATACATCATCATGTATCAATCCCTATAGTTCACTAACTCTTTCTCTGCTTCCAATAAACGGAGCTGTGGTCATCTTATCTTTGTGACATGACTGGCAATTTTTACAAGATGTAAATCCAAACTAATTTAAATATGCATCTTTATGTAACTTAGCTAGTCGGGTCGTATCGATATGACCTAGTCTACAATGCCTCAAGAAGGATTCTTTCATTTCTGAACTCTTCCTCTTGTGTGTGTTCTGTACATTTAGAACTGTAGTTTGATTTAGAACATCTATGCTTTTAGATAACGTGCCTGAACCGATCAACTCTTGATATAGGAAATGTTCACAACATTATCCAACAATACAAAATTATATCCTTCTTTACTAATAAAGAGACTGATATAATATTGTATATCAGGTTAGGTATCTAATAACATTCGTTCAGAATCAATGTATTCTGCTAATACATGGTGATAACTGCCAACAGACTTAGCTGCAACACTTGCATCATTTCCAACTCTTGAAACTTATCACCCGTTCTCAGTTCTCTACCTTTCTGTAGCCCATGTAACAAATTATATTTGCGGGATCCTGATCCGGTATCTCATACCTAGGACGTAAAGGATACTGAGAAACAGTTCTCGGTAATGAACACACCCGAAGAAGATGCATCAGCATGTACTTTCTTCGTTTGGGCGGTACAGGAATTCTGGTAATCCCCTATTTCCTACTCGGTCTTATAACAATTATAAGTTGGAGCGGGACCAGCGTTCCCTAGCGCAGTATAACAAGCGGGTTCGGTCAATACATCCGTATTATTATCTTGATTAAGGCGTGACATGGTCGCTACCTGGAGAGAGATAGAAGAAAACACTCAGCGTATGCTCTTGCAAGATTAGTTTGGTTATTAATATATCTAATCAGGATGTCTCCCACTGTTTTAGTCAAATCTTCCTTCAAACCCTAAAAGGAAAGACTACCCGGGATTAATTACACCCTACAAGTTTGCCATTCTTTCAGCCAGGCCAGTGCCGGTACATTGAGGGAGGTTCCCCGTGCTTTCGCACGGACCTAATTAAAATAAACCTCATTTTCCCAGAGGCTTAACCCCGTTGACACCTTTCTAGACACCTACTTGATCGGCTAATTGTAATGTGTAAAACTCTCCTAGGAGTAACTCTTACTCGCAGTGGGTATCGGGATCCAACTATCTCATAGAAGGTATGCAATCTCATTTCAAATTTCAACACTTGAAATTCCCGATAATTCTTTTACCCCTAGCGTGCTATGACCTTGACGCATGCCAAGCAACCCATAGTCCGCTGGTTAAGTTCAACCCGTGCATTTCCTGATTGAATTAAACCCACCCGTACGACCCTTGACGCATGCCAAACAACGCCGTACGAATACCCTAATCCAATCGCATCGTATGCTAGCAAATAAGCACTAGTTAGCTACCGTACACTACGCCTTGACGCATGCCAAACTACCGCATCACGAATACTAAGTAGTACTTATCTGAAATGACGGAGGGCTACGCAGGTTTTTAAGAAAACCATGAGCGTAATGAACTTGATATCGTTGTAGAATCGAGTGATTTTAAATGGAATGTTTTTGAGGCCTTTTCTAGTTTTGCTAAAGAGGTCACTCCCGGTGAAGGGATCTCGGCTCTTTCCTCATCGAATAAGGTGCAGGATATTTCACAAATATCACTATGCAAAGCAAAAACTATAAAAACAATCAAAAGACAAACCGAGTTTGTAGCATCTGCTAGTTTCGCTAAAGATGTCACTCCCGGTGAAGGGATCTCGGCTCTTTCCTTATCGAATAAGGTGCTGGATATTCTACAAGGAAAACCGCTATGCAAAGCAAGAACTAGAGCTACCTGTTTTCGAGACAAGTTTCATTAATGAAGTCCCATTTTATTATGCTTCATAATATCACATTTGAAACGAAATCAGCAATATAACATATATCTCATATATATAATATAAACATTCATCTCAGGCGGTAATATGATCTTATCACAGAACATTGCAGCAGAAGATAACATATGAAATATTGGATATACTAGGATTTCCGTGTTTTATGCGAGCCTGTATAAAACGCAGATTCCACGGTCGCGATGAATAACAAAACCCACATCCCTAGACCCCTACGAGAGCGGCAAGCAACTCTGCCAATTCTAGGGTTAGGAGACCCGGTCTCGACTCCTCGAGGTGGCCTCCCACTGGACCCTGGAACCCGGTTACTTGTGCTCCCCTCCTTGGGTCTACCTAATCCGGAAAAATAAATAATATACAATAGTGACATCATCCTCAACCCGGAAGTGCCCCAATAAAAGAATATTACATATAATGAATTTTACATGAATGAAAATGAAAAACTCTCATCTCACATAAAACCCCCGGCTATTCAGAACGTGACGATCCAATATAACATATCACGGCAACACATAATATCACATATCATCAACGTAAGTAAATATGCGTATCCCAATTGTCGTTGATGTATAGCAATGAAACCGGCGATACACCACATATTACACTTACGGTCACAGAAAAGAAAGTGTAAAACTACAACAGTTGGAATCCGCAACCTTCTCAGACATCTCATGCCTAACCAAATGAATTCCTTAGACATCGCATGCCTAACATTTATAAACCCCGCATTTTAGTCTCGATCTTGAAAACACTTTTCAATATCTAGTCGGGCAATTCAACAAGATTCCCGACATCCTGATCGAATGCTCGTCGGAAACTTTAGTAGACGGCCGCACCCTTGGATGCCGTCGACGGAGTGCACTAAGGCGGAACACCGCTGCCGCGAGCACCCGAACGGATGCTTTTGGCAATGGGGGTTCTCCTACAGTCACTTGGTCGGGGCTATGGGGCGTGGCTATCTATTAAGTTTACTCGGCGAGTATCCGCGTATGCTACGTGATTGCGACGGACTTTTGATCACATCAAAATCCCGTGGCAACCGATCAAATGAGACTAAACTGCTAGATTTATAACATTCAAATTAGTTATCTCATAACTACTTGTGGATTCCAAATATTGTATCACATTCCAGATAAATAGACAATGTTAAACTTTCCAATCGAATAAACAAACACCCAAAATTTCCCTTTTTGCTCAACACTCGAACTTAGTTTAAAATCATCCATCACATGCCACAGTACCAATAGTCCAGCCGTAGAAGGGTCAAACCAACGCCTCACATGTGGCAAAGCCGTACTGCCCCAAACCCAAAGGTTTAGAGGCGGTTCAGACGGTCACATAATCGAGTTGAGGTTTGTGTTCTTCTAGAGGGTCCACCGCGTTACTTGCACGACTTTCTGAAAGTTTTAAACTCAGGAAAAATCCAACACTTGAAATTTTTCCGACAGGGGAAAAAGTGAGTTATTGATATCCGTTCGAACCTTTTAACACGTTCTAAATTACCCGGAAAATAAACGATGTTAAACTTTCCGATCGAATCAACGAATTCTTTAGATCTCCAGAAAACTCAACACTTGAGTAATATTAAAAATTCCCAGAAGCATGTAGTAATACCTACGGATGTACTGTTAAAGTACGATCCCTCACTCATCACGTTCGGCCACGGAACCGCCGCCAATTGCTTGGTTTGGCCGCGGTGACGTGATGGAGTTAGGGTGTCGTACTTCACAGATATCCATAGAATCACTTGCTTAATTTTCTGAGTATTTTTAATAAGGAAAAAACTATCTTTTTAAAAAAATTCCAGAGAATGGGCCCAAAATCATATTTCAGGGTTCGATCGGACTTTTAACTTCGTCTACACATCGCCTAATGCTCTAGCTTGGCTCTGATACCACTGTAGGATTAGCTTAGCACCTTGTGAAGGTTTTGGCAAGCATCAATCATGCTGCTTTAAAATTTTTGGGGTGCTAAACAAACCCTAACCAAGATCTTAACTAAAGTATTAGGATAAAACATGCATGTAAACAACTTTACATCTAAGAGTTAGGGTTTACAACCTTTGTAGAACGGTCCTTCACTTCAAATAGCTCCGTCTAGTAGTCCCCTTCGCTACGATCGTAAACTTCAGACTCTAGGGAGGCTCTATGAAGAAACGAACGTGCTTGCTTCGATGACTTCGAGGCCGAAGATGATCTACGTCGAGGAGACACTAACTCAAGCTATTCCTTCACTAGGCTATGAACTTTGTTAAAAGAAAACACTCTACTACATGGCAAGTGGTAGAGGATGAAGAAGTAGGAGGTGGGCTCACTTTAGAATTGATTTTGTCACTTTATTTCTCATACCTCCATTGAAGCTAGAGAGCTTTTCATGGAGCTTGAAGAAGAAGAAGAAGTCATGAATAATTCATCCAAATGAATTATTGCACCCATGGTTGAGTTAAAGCTATCATGCTTAACTCATGTAGAGAAATAACCACACACTATGGTTAATGGTTGGGTTTGATAAATATCTTTAACTAGACAAAAGAGTTGACTTTGTCAAAGCTTATCCAAAAGCTTTTGTCCAAGCTTTAGCATAACAAACTCAATATCTTTTGAATTAGCTTAATATAAATAGAAACACTAACTTAACTCTAGTATGGTATTAATCTCATACACCCATCTTGTATGCATCATCAAGCATGACACAATACATGTACACAAATATATATATCACATATATGCAATGTGCACACCAAGTGAGAAAAGAAATCATTAGTGAGCTAAATATTAGTCAATGTAATATAATATATCAAATATATATAATTATACATTAAATTATCAAATCAACTCTTGATTTAATAATCCGGCTATATCACATATAACCGACTAATATGAAATGCAACATCTTATCGAATCAACGCTTGATCCGATAACTCGGCTATATCACATATAACCAATCATGTTACACATCGCGAGAATAGAATGCGGTATCTTATACACGCATCAATATCGGTCGTGCACATATCACATATGCGCTCCTACTCCGTTTCGCTTGAGCCAGGAAACCTCTGTGTAGGACTCTAAAGACTCGTCAATACGCCGGCAGGAGGTGATGATCATATCAAACACCCACAAGCCGCAAGCGGTCTGCTAAACGTAACGGCCACCCGGGTATTGAGCGATCAGAAGATCAAAAAGCAAGCCTGTTCGTACTCCTGTGAATCCAACCAGTAACACTCCCGTACAGTCCGGTCTCTTCGTCCGATATGTCGCATATCTCGCCTAGGGGTGGTAAACGTCAGACCCCAGTAGCTTGATAAGTCGTGTCGATGTGAGGTCTATAACAGTTCGAGAAACTACTGATAACACTTACCAGTAAATCTCAGCTACCCTGGCCAGGGATTTCTAGTTATAGCCAATCGAACACAGCGCAACATCAACTCCCTATACCGGGAGAGACGAATCCCCTCCTATCGCTCATTGCCTCCATGTGATTCGGGACTGTACCTAAAAGCTACCATTTTGCACACCCTCTTGAACATGGTATGATGAAAATCAAAGCACAGTGGGAATCACACAAGACTCTATGACGATCTCGGGTCTACAGACTATCCTGTACCAGTGTCACCAGAGAACTTCCATCTGACGTGAGGTATAATACCATCTGGGAGTTCTCGGCGAGTCCGTCCAGTATACCCAGTCTCCACTGAGCACCTGTATACCTTCTCTGATGTCAAACACCAATGGATATGAGATCATCCATCGCCCATCATATGTGTCAAGATGTGCATACGCTAGTCTACTCTGGAGTATCGATGCCTTGTCTCGGTACTCCCACGACTAGGAACATTTGAAAGATGTACTAGGCGACTACACTGTCCCCACTAGTATGATCTGCATCATAGTCCTGGTAGTCAAGTACTCATCCTAAGGACTTTATCAACATGTAATATAGAGACAATCAGAGTACATGTTAAGATAAAGAATAACCATATAGCATACTATCATGTCGAGCAAGAAAGTCCTCCCTATATATGTCCAAGCATCCACTACAATATACATCGTATGTACAGTAATGGCCTCTAGGGCATACATATAACTAACAGTAAATCAGCTCCTGCAAAAACAGGAGCTCCTCCAAAGGGTCCGCAGTGAGGAACGGTTTAAGTCTATGTCCATTCACTTTAAACAATGAACCGTCCTCTGGATTTTCTAGATCGACTGCACCGTGTGGATATACGGTGCGTATCAAAAATGGCCCTTTCCATCGAGATCTGAGCTTGCCAGGATGGAAATGTAACCGGGTGTCATAAAGTAAAACCTGTTGACCAGGTTTGAAAGTCTTGCGCATAAGGTGTTTATCGTGGAACACCTTCGTTCAGTTTTTGACGATTAGAGCATTCTCGTAAGCTTCATCCTGAAGCCCGTTCAATTCGTTCAACTGCAGCTTTCTATTGCTATCCGCATCTCATAGAGATATAGTCAACTCTTTTATTGCCCAAAATGCCTTATGCTCTATTTCAACTGGAAGGTGGCAAGCCTTTCCATAAACAAACCTATATGGAGACATGCCAAGATCTGTCTTGTAGGCAGTACGGAATGCCCAAAGGGCATCAATAAGTTTTGATGACCAATCTTTACGGTTTTTTGGAAACTGTTTTCTCCAATATCTGTTTAATCTGCCGATTCGAAATCTCGGCTTGCCCATAAGTTTGGGGATGACAGGGCGTTGACAGCTTGTGAGTAATGGAGTATTTCCGCATTAAGGACTCGAATGTCATATTACAAAAGTGAGATCCATTATCACCGATAATTGCGCGAGGATGCCCAAACCGAGAAAAAATGTTTTCTTTGAGAAATCTAACGACAACCTTGTTGTCATTAGTTTGGCTGGCACAGCCTCAACCCATTTTGAAACATAGTCAACAGCGAGTAGAATATACACGTTCCCAAAAGAGTTGGGAAATGGTCCCATAAAGTCTATCCCCCAAACATAAAAAATTTCAACAACCAAAATTAGTTAGAGCGGCATTTCATTTCTCCGAGAAATCCGGCCCAAGTGTTGGCACCGGGAGCATGTCTTGCAGTACTCATATGCGTCTTTAAAAAGTTGTGGCCAGTAGAAGCCACATTGCAAGATCTTTTCTGCTGTCTTTTTGGGGTCAAAATGCCCGCCACATGCTTGATCGTAGCAGAATGACAGCACACTCTTAAACTCATTGTCGGGGACACACCGACGAATAATTTGGTCGGGACAGTATTTGAATAGATATGGTTCATCCCAGTAAAAATGTTTTACCTGAGATAGAAATCTGAGTCTGTCCTGATTCGACCATTCGTTTGGTATCAGTCCAGTGGTCAAATAGTTTACAATATCTGCGAACCAAGGTTCGCATGACACAGTCAAGAGCTGCTCATATGGAAAAACGTCTTTAATAGGAATTTGAAGTGTAGGCAAAGAAGGAAGGCGTGAAAGAGGGTCGGCGACTACGTTTTCGCATCCTCTCTTATCTCTGATGACAAGGTCAAACTCTTGTAGTAAGAGGATCCAACGTATCAGCCGAGATTTAGCATCCTTCTTCGCAAAAAGATAGCGAAGAGCTGAGTGGTCCGTGTAAACGATGACTGGAGAGCCGATTTAATAGGGCCTGAACTTTTCTAATGCAAACACAACAGCTAAGAATTCTTTTTCAGTTGTTGTGTAATTTAATTGGGCCTCGTTAAAGGTTCGGCTAGCGTAATAAATTACATGCGGCATCTTATTAATATGCTGTCCAAGGACAACACCAATGGCGAAATCAGATGCATCGCACATAATCTCAAATGGATGCGTCCAGTCAGGAGATGAAAGAATGGGAGCGGAAATAAGTGAGTTTTTCAATGACTCGAACGCCTTCATGCAGGTTGAGTCAAAATCAAATGTGGTGTCCTTGGCCAACAAAAGAGTAAAGGGTCTAGCTATCTTACTAAAATCCTTAATGAACCGTCTATAGAAACCGGCATGGACAAGGAAGGCTCGAATGTCTTTGACTCACTTGGGAGGAGGAAGATTGGAGATGACTTCAATCTTAGCTTTATCTACGGCAATGCCATTTTGCGAGATGATATGCCCTAAGGCAATACCTTCTCGTACCATAAAGTGGCATTTCCCCCAATTTAAAGTGAGGTTCTTATCCCTACACCGGGTAAGAACTGCGTCTAAATGTAGAAAACACTCGTCAAAGGAGTCGCCGAAAATGGAGAAATCATCCATAAAAATCTCCAAGAATTTTTCCACCATGTCTGAAAAAAATGCCCATCATACACCGCTGGAAAGTAGCGGGTGCATTGTATAACCCAAAAGGCATGCGACGGTAAGCAAACGTACCGAAAGGACAAGTGAATGTGGTCTTGTCTTGGTCCTTTTCAGCGATAGGAACTTGATTATAGCCGGAGTAGCCATCCAAAAAGCAGTAAAATTCATGCCCAGCCAATCGTTCTAACATTTGGTCAATAAAAGGTAATGGAAAGTGGTCTTTCCATGTCGCGGCGTTGAGTTTTCTATAATCGATGCAAACTCGCCACCCAGTTTGGGTGCGAGTAGGTATTAACTCATTCGCCTCATTAGTTATGACCGTTATGCCCGATTTCTTTGGGACAACGTGGATGGGGCTAACCCAATGGCTATCAGAGATAGGGTAAATGATACCACTATCAAGACATTTTACAATCTCCTTTTTAACAGCTTCCTTCATTATAGGATTTAGTCGTCTCTATGGATCCCTTACTGGCTTGGCAGCATCCATCATATGAATATGATGTTCAACTATTAGGGGACTGGTCCCCTTGATGTCCGCCATAGTCCAGCCAAAAGCTTGCCGATTATTTTATAAGACCGTTAAAAGGGCTTTCTCTTGCTCGGGGGCTAGAGAAGCCGAGATGATAATAGGAAGGGTCTCATTCTCACCTAAGTAAGCGTATTTAAGGTGAGACGGAAATAGCTTTAGTTCGAGTTTTGGAGGCGAAACAATTGAAGGTAAAATTGGTGAAACTGTCTCAAACTCGAAGGATTCCAATAGAGGTTCGAAGCGAGTGTAAGCAACCGAGTTGGATGGTTCAGCTAACTCATTCGAAAATTCAAAGGACTCAAACTCGGGTGTTGATTCTTCAAAATCGTTCAAAAAAGTGAAACACTCCTAATCGTTATCGGATGTGAAAGCAGTGTCAGATTCAAGGAGGAACGCACTATTGTCGTCAAAATTATTGTGATCGAACAGAAATTTTTCGAACTCACAGTCCTCCTGAGTGATCTCTTGGATCGAGCAAACATCAAGTATATTAGCATTAGGCTCGGAGGGCTGATTCCCCAACTTAAAAATGTTGAGTTCAATTGTCATGTTTCCAAAAGATAGGTTCATCGAACCATTTCGACAATTGATCACCGCATTAGAAGTTGCAAGGAATGGTTGACCGAGTATCACCGGAATTTGACTCCAGGGGTTAGCTACAGGTTGTGTGTCCATAACAATGAAATCAACGGGGAAAATGAAGTCCCCTACTTTAATCAACACATCCTCTAACTTACCCCTAGGATGGGTGATGGATCGGTCGGCCGTTTGGAGAGTACAATGTGTGGGTTTCAGCTCTCCAACGCCTAATTGTTCATACTGAATAAGGAAGCAAATTAACACTGGCACCAAGATCTAAAAGTGCGCGATTGATGTTCTTATCCCCAATTGTTATTGAAATTGTAGGACAGCCAGGGTCCTTTCGTTTTTGAGGTAAAGGTTGGGTAAGAGCATCACTTACTGCACTAGCCAAGAAAACTTTCTTAGGTACCTGTGATTTCCTCTTCTTGGTGCATAAGTCCTTCAAGATTTTAGCGTAAGAAGGGACTTGTTGGATTGCATCCAAGAGATGTATGTTAATGCTAACCTGTTTGAATAACTCCACAATCTTCTCCATTTATGGAGTTTGTTTATTGGATCTCAACTTGTTTGGAAATGGAATATTTTAAAAAATTGTTGAGTCCAATGCTTGTGGAGTAGATTGCGGGGTTGGAACGGATCCCAGCGTTGGTGTTTTTATGGAGTGAGATGTGGGTACGTTCGAATTAGTAGAAGAAGTAGAGCCTTGTGAAGAATGAAGAACAGGCTCTGAAGAAGATGAAGAAGAAGAAGAAGCGGCGACCGGGGTGTCATTATTGTTGCCAACGTTGTTGTGCAATACCTTTCCAGATCTCAATGTAGTCACGGCACTCACATTATGATTTTGTTGTTCATGAGCAACATGTGCATTTTGTGTGTGACCGGGATTTGGCAGTGGTTGAGATGGAAGTTTCCCCTTCTCTCGCTCTCTTAGAGCAGCATTCAGTTGTGCAATTTGAGCTTCAATGGTTTTGATGCTTTGCTCATGTGATGCAATGTGTTGCACCAAAGACTGAATGGAAGACTGGATGTTGGCTGAGAATTGCCTAGATTGTTTTAAAAACGTATACAGACTTCGTTCTAGCGAGGAAACCTTATCGTTATTTGGTTGAACAAAATTATTTTGAGGAAAAGAGTTGTTTGGTGCAAAATTGTTCATTTGATTTTGGTAAGGTTGGGGTTAGAAAGGCTGCTGATATTGAGTTTGTTGAGGGGCTCGTTGTTGTTGAGGAGGCCTCTGAAAATTGTTATTGCCTTAGAATTGTTGATTTTGATTCCAAGAAAAATTAGGGTGGTTCCTCCAACCAGGATTATAAGTAGAAGAGTATGGATCATTTCTTTGTTTCTGCTGAAAGGCAGCATTGACTTGATCTTGTCCTTGAGTAGGTGAGTTGTAAGGACGCTCTTCGGTTAAATGGGACGGATCAGAACAACAAGCGCATATAGTGCGTGGGGGTAAAGCGGGGACATGAGAAGGCGATGAGAATTTGCTCTCAATTGCTTCTAGTTTACGTGTAATTGCGGCCATTTCGGCTTTCATTGCAATTGACATGTCAAGTTGATGAACACCTGCCCTAGATGAAACGGATGAAGTAGATGAAGTGGATGAAGTGGTTTGTGTAGTGCTTTCCCACTGAAACGTTTGTTCAGCAAGATCATCGAGAAATTGCCAAGCTTCCTCGTCAGATTTTGTAAGCAAATGACCTTGACAAATGGTTTCCAACAACTGCTTAGTTGCTGGGTTCAGTCCTTCGTATAAAGTTTGGCAAAGTTGCCATCTCTCGATACCGTGGTGAGGGCACTGAACAAGAAGGTCCTTAAATCTTTCGAAACACTTCCAAAATGGTTCGGAAGGAAGCTGGGAAAATTGATTAATTTCATTTCTAATTCTCACGGTCTTGTGGTGTGGGTAAAACTTTTTAAGAAAAGCCTTAACAAACTCTTCCCAACTTTTTATGGAATGCGATGCTGTACTATATATCCACTTTTCAGCTAGGTCACATAAAGTGAATGAATGGCACGTAGCCTTATAGCATCATCGGAAAGTTGGGTGGTCTTCATCATTGCACAAACATTCTGGAATTTGTTGATGAAGATGTAGGCATCTTCGGATTCCAGCCCGTGAAATTTGGGCAACATATTGATGAAGTGGGGTTTAATTTCGAAGTCATCCCCATTAGCCAGTAGAAGTGAAAGACAAGTGGGAAGTGCGGTGCGGGTTGGATAGAAAAGATCCTGGAGCGCGATTCATTGGGGCGCTTCAATAGGAGGGTGTTATGGGTTATTCGCACCCAGTTGAGGTAGAATCAGTTCCGAAGTAGGTAAGGGGTTGTTAGGATTGAATCCCGACATCTCCTTAGAAGATGATGAATTTGAAGATGAAGGTAAAGAAGTGGAGGGAATTTTGACTTCGGAGTCGAACACATCGTCAGTAGGCACTAACGAGACACGGACTAAACGGGCGCTAGTGTCCCTAGTCCAACCGGACATACACTAACGAGGTGTAGTACAGTCAAAAAAGTAGAAGGTGGGGGTAAGAAAACGTCAATGAGAGAATGTGGGTGCAAGTTGGGTGCAATGGATTTCTAGCGACAAAAATGGCAAGTTTTTGTAAAAATTTTCTTTTGTGGTTTTTTTTTATAAGGAGTTTTGCAAAAGATTTTTTATATAAGGAACTACGATACACTTTCAAGCAATCACAATATGCACAATCAAGACTAGAGCTAGGGTCTCCTAAGTCAACTAGACTGCTCCTAACTGGTCCAAAGGGCAAGTTGTGAGATGTCCTTCGAATCGCTTCTTCACCGCCAATTGTGGCCAGGTAAGCACAAGTAAAGAAAGGAGGGATCCGCTCATGAATTACCGTGAGACGGGCCTTTTAAAATTACCTTTCCCACTTGTCTAGCACCACAAAGTCAGGTTTAGATAAACGACCGATTGCCCACAACCTTCCTTTGTCCTAATGAGCGCGACAGTCCTTATTGGCTGAGTCTAAATATTTTTTAATTAACTCGAGAGTTGATGCATATGCTTTTTATGATTTTTGGGGTCCTAGAAAGGGTAATGAAATCCCCACCCAATCTGGATTGGTATTATAGCCCCTTAAAAGTCCGTTTTAAAAAAATGCAAAGTAGTAAACACACAAAAATCCAAAACACTTGCCAATTTTTTTTTCTTTTATTTGCGGCGCAAAGAATCCTGCACAAAATTGATTTATTGGAGAGGGAGAAGAAGTTTTGCGCAAAGAACCCTGCAGGAAAAATTTTCAGTGGAGTTCAGGGGGTTACAGAGAAGACAAGAAATACTCACAGAGGAATTTGAAGTGCTGATGTCAGCAAGGGGCCGCGGTTCCGCGGTCAAAAGCCTATTCCCGCGGCGGTTCAGCGGTAGAATAGTTGGTTCAACCCTCCAAATTTCTTCTGTTGTCTATTGTTTTTTTTCTGTCTGTTCAAATCTTCTGTTTCTGGATTTGTTCATCGAGCTTGCTCCAGATCTGAATCTGTCCTTCTTCCTTTCCTGAGCAATTCACACAAAAACCCTTCAAAAAATAACAAGATGATATTTTTTTGTGTTTTTACATTTTTCAGTTTTTATGATTTTTAATTTTAATTAACCCGAAATTACAAAAAGAAAATAACTACCGTTATCCCCGGCAACAGCGCCATTTGATTGATCGTTCTTTTGCGTATGCATTTTAAAATCAAAGAATAGAATACCGCAATCAATAACGGTGTCGCTTGGTAGCTAGCCGATTGAGTACGGGTCGGTCCACAGGGAAAACGTGTTCTTTTCTAATTGTTCTAACGAGTTAATTCGTATTTTTGGTAGGTTTTGAATTTTATAAAAACTAAGATTGAATTTAATTTGAATTAAAACCTTGCTAGGGTTAGGATTAGCTTAGTTTGGAAAGTTAATTCTACTCACTGCTTCCTTTGCCCTAATTAAGAACATAGGTGTTAGGGTAATAATTAACAAAGGGGATTAACACGACTAGGAAGAAACATAGTTTCTTCCTTTTAGTCCTTGTCCGTCCTTTCTTAACTCTTATCCCTAACCTCTATGTAAATCAACCACTACCGGTCTAACTAGGTAATCACCGCTATCTCGTAGGATAGGGTGCCGTAGTGAGCGGTGGGTGTTTGTTTTAAATAGAGTCCTAATTTATAAAGTTATGAGGGCAAGAAAGGAGTAAGAGATTTCTATCTCTCAAACCTACCCAATCATAACCCTGACAAATGAGGAACTACTCACTCATTAGGGAAATTGCGATAAAATTCATTTTTATAAATTTTCTTTTTTAATTAACTAATGACCTTGCAGATAAATAAAGACAGGTAAAAAATGCAGAGAAATAAAATTGCAATTAAGAAGAACACAAGATTAAAAAAATAACTTACTTTATTGATGCACTCTTGATGATTACAAAGGAATTGAAATTTAATCTAGAATTAAAAAGAGGCATGCCCCAAAAGAGGCTGTAGGCTTTCCTATTTATAGATAGGAGAAACCCTAGGGTTTACATTTGATCAACATCTGAAATTACAAGACTACCCTAAGAAAGCCGGGTCAAAGCACCGACACGTGCACTGCACGGCCATGGATCCGTGGCAGAATGCCCTATTTGGCCGCAGTTCCGCGGCCATATAGTGGGGTCTTGAGTTCATTCTCTCAAGGTTGCTTCATGTTGCTATTTTCTTCTGTTTTCTTCTCTTGGTTCTTCAGAATCTTTTCTACTTTCTTCCAGATTTCCAACAGTGCAGAATTTGTGGACTTTTACCGTAAGCTTCGCGTTGAAGTCTTGAATCTTGTGTTGCCCTCGTACTTTGTGCAATCGAACTGTTCATTGATCTTCGTTTGTTTCTTAAACTGGTAAGCGGCATCTTGCAGATTCATCTATTTGTTGGTCGTAGTCTCACATTTGTAGCGTCTTTTCTTGAATTTCACTGTATTATTCTGAGAACCTGTAACCTGCAACTATTTAGCAGACATAGTGTCACGTCCCGAAAGTACGGAATATGACCGGCACATAAACTACGAAACGTCTCGAGGCGTACGTAATCTAATTAAGCCGAAAACCCAGAAATCCAAACCAAGAAAAGTAGTGGAGAGAAGGAAAAACCAACTTAAAATAAGTAGTTTTAATAGCATAAGCCGAATTATGCGTTTTAAAAACATCAAGTATTTTCTGAAAATTTCGGCAGAGTCTCCTTTGTAAATGATGGCCCCCAAACGGGATACAACATGAATAGTATACGAAATCAAACAAAAAGGGCATCCCCAAGCGGGAGCTAGCTCTTCGTCAATCGACGGTCACAACCACACAAGCAATATAATATACAACGCCAAGGGCGACGATCAAAACTCAAAAGGAAACTCAAACAGCAAGAAATCCATAGAAATACAACGCGCGACTGTAAGGTCGAAAAAATAAACATCACTGGTCTCTATCTCTGAAATAAATACATGTTTGGTTGATGGAACTTCTAGATACAACAGAATAATAATATAGAAGGTATAATGATGGGTACGATACAATAAACCCATCTACTAGCAAGTCACCCGAAAAGAAGCAGTGCCAGCAAAGCCGTAATGAAACCTGTACGGCAAAACCTGCAAGAAACTGTGGCACAACGGGGGTGAGTTGCCAACTCGTGAATAGAATACATCTACGAATAGAAATCGCATGTATGACGCAATCCTAGGTCATACGATCATAATATATCCTCAAATATATAATCTGCAGCCTATAACAATGGCTAGGGTATACCTCTAAACAACTGTAATGTCAAGTGCTCGTGTCAGTGCCTCAGGTAGCAATATATGATATGGATGATGTATGAATGCATGAAAACAGAATACATGTACTAAAGAAACTGCTTTCATAATTTAGTGAGATTTCCTTTGTATTTTTAAAATGAGGTATCATAAATGAAATCAGCATAAACAGTGTATAGCATCGACACAAAACATAAATCTCAATGTCTCAAAATCCCAGGCTCCGGCCGTCCGGACTGGCCTGTATCATCAAATCTCAGTACCTCAATATCTCGAAATCTCAATGTTTCAATCTCAATATCTAGGGCGCCGTCAGTCCAGACCGGCCCCTACCATCCATCTCAAGACCACGACGGTATCCTCCGGATATCCGACGCGTCGGGTAATATCACCGGTCGGTAGTGCTCCCCTGCCAGGCTTAACGCCATCATCTGCGATCTTCTTGCCTCGGGGTACCGCACCGGGCCCACCATGTACCCGAAACGGATCCTCCACTCCTCGAACTCGGGTCTCACATGTCGCTCTCAGCACCGAGAAAACCCATGGTGGACGCACTGAAATATCATATCAAGGATAACCGGGTTTTTAAAATAATTACATATTCTCTTTTGAAATACCCCACGGTTCCCAAATCCAGAAATCTCATGGAAGTCCGAATCCAAATCATCAATAGCACGTAAAACCATGAATATAGACATGAGAATCCATGAATGAGGCATAACAATGAATAACAGTATGCATGAAGTGACAAGTAATAACTATAATATCTAAGCTGACATATAAGGCAAGTACACTAATATCATGTCAAAACTACTAGCTAACAAGCTAAATCAAGCAATAATATTCTCTAAGTGTACGTGACATGGCAATTATTGATGAAGATGTGTGTGAGCCGGCAAGTAAGTGTACGTGGTACATACGCATCATCGGTAATGGTGCTAGTGTCCTAACAGCATGATATCAATAATGGAATATGCAGTACAATAAGTATACGATGCGGAGCGAACAGCAATAATGTGCGGGAGAAGAGTACTAGACACAACGATAACTATAAGTCAAACAATGGTGCCTTTTAAAAATAACACGAATCGCGGTGTTTTGAAAATAAGGGCTACGGTGTTTTTAAGAAAAGATACGTCTTTTGAAATATCCGTAGAATACCTTGACCTGTCCTTTAAAATACCCGCGATTCGTTAGCTTTTGAAATAGGTAGGAGTCGAATCTAGTCTACTAACTACACTAAACTATAGGCCTAAGCTAACTGGATAACTGAAGGTAATGAAACCGCCTAACATCTGAGTCGATACATATACATACCTGTATATATATTAGTCGGAGATCCTGCCTCAATAATATCATATCCGATACCGTATCTATAATCAGACATCCCAAGTCAAGAGTGCAGATCAATCATCAATATATATAGCTCGTACGTAAATCCGTCGTACGGCATCCCCAAATCTGGGTACGGATCAATATCACACTCATCACACTGTTCATCTGGTATCCTCTTTATCAAGATCATCATCTGGGGTACTGACTTACGTCTAGTACACTACTAATATCATTAATATAATCATGATCTGACTACTGATCGACAATCTCGTACAAACCGATATCATCAGCACATATCATCAATAAGAAGGATACATCGCTCAATGCGACCCATTATAATTATCTTAACATATCTTATCTCATATCAACCATTCTATATATATCACTATTCACATGGTATCGTCGTCCAAAGATCCGCTAAAACATCAGGACGTATCTCAAGTACGAATCATGCCATATCACCGATCTCACGATCTCAAATCACATCTCATCGACTCTTCTCAGATCCCAAATACTATCCTCAAATCCAGTATGTGAACACATAGTCCCATACCCATGTGAACACATAACTATATATATATATATATATATATATATATATATTTCCATCTAAGCACATATGAAAGAAGGATGTATGCAAGTATGGGTGTGTGTGTGTGTGGTGCAACCACTACTCTAGGGTTTCACAACACTAACTAATCCAACCACACCTAGAACTCATCTTTATCATCAATAACCTCATGCAATATAATCAATATATGTGTGTATACGTATACGTATACATCACTACGAACTGCGAAGGTGCTATACGTCATCCACCCGACTTCTCCCCGTAGATATAAATCTACTCACCTTGCTTCTCGTGTGCCGATGCCGATGTCACCATCTTCATCTTCATCGCCTTGACGTCACGTGGGGTACCTACAAGGATATCACAAATGCTAAAGCACATGAAAATCACATCGAAAACCAAAACGGCATACGATACTCGCATAGGTAAAAACCTATAGTCTCGTATGCAAACACAACCAATAACCCCTTGCCGTTGACGTTCAAACGCCATCCGACAGAAAAGAATCATCAAACACTAAAATCCATGCTAAAACACGTCGTAAATCATGCGCCAACACATAAAAATCAACCCAGATTTTACCATAAATGGAATCAGACAAAATTGCACATACCAAGGGTCAAATTTACAGGGTAAAAGGCTACAGAACAAAAACGAGACGGTTCCCTCCTGCTCTGGCCGCAAATTGCGGCCAGAGGGATTAAATCTGCGGCCCAAACAAGGAATTAGGGGCTAGGGCTTTGGGTGGTGGTTCCAGCGTGCCTGCACATCTCTCAGTCAAGTCAAAATTATTTTCAGGTGTCTCGGGTTAAAACAGATCTCTAAAAACAGTCCCAGATTTACAGTTTTTACCGATATCGATTCCGTAAATCCGTATTCTGGGTTTTATGTCAGGTTTGGGTCTAAAAAACATCACTAACAGGGTTCTAAGATCACTACAAGCCTCAATTTCACCTTTGATTTCAGATCCACCATAAACCCTAACTTGAAATTTCAAAGGTCCATCAAACGACACCATATCGACATGAAACTAGTATGGATGCAATAAGAATTGAAAAACTATACTAGGGTTCAGAAATTACCTCCTTTGGCAACTCAAGAAAATTCTTGAGTTGCTCAAAGTCCTCCAAATCCATTCCTTCTAGGTCCAATGTGTAGCTAGTGAGCTTGGGAACATGTTTTGTGAAGTCGAAATGGGGTTTCGGGGTTGTTTTCATGGTGGATCTAGGGTTTAAGAGGGAGGAGGAAGAGGTAAAGCAAGGGCAGCAGCAGCTCATGGGAAAGGGAGAAAGAAATGAGATGATAAAATGATGGGGAAAGGGTCAAACAAGTCAAAAGTAACCCCCCCTCTCTCTCTCTCATCATCATACTTACCTTTTCTTTTCCTTTTCTTTTATTCCTCACACAATGGTAACTCTAGGCAACCATGCACCCAAAACATGTAACAAGTGTGGAAAAATGATATGTGCACATTTTTGTACAAAAAAGCTAAAAATCCAATTAGCGATTTTTAATCGCGATTAGCACTAAAATAGCATATAACTAACCATAAAAACTTTAAAATGGCAAAATTCCATAAAATACCTTATTTTAGAATTTTCCATAATTTCTCCAAAATTTTCCCCATTTATCGGTATTTAATTATACCGAAATATTAAAATATTCATTAAAATAATATTAAATTATGAAAATTCCCAAAAATAATATTTTATTTTTTTGAAATGTTACACATAGATCAAAAGCACCTATTTATTTACAATATGATTAAGAATGGGGAATATAATAATGAAAAATTCTGATATGAACTGCATACTATCATCTCAAGTAAGACTGTTCTATCGGTATAGGTCCTCACTCAATCATCATAATCACAAGTCCGCAACTATGATAATTGCCTTGAGGGCACTATAGCCAACAATCTCCCACTTGTACTTAAGGCCAATTATTGCGATGTCGCATACTTACAGCCCGTGTGATACCGAACACCCAACTTCTCTACTAATCAGTTTCGCAAAGTCCGTTTGAGAAACTAATGCGTTCGAGAAATAGCCTCAGTGAGTGGATCCGCTCCATAGTTTCTTTCTGCATCTCTCTATATCTCAACTCCACGGAGAAAGCTATCTCCCGAAATGAGCAATACATATCTTAGAATTTGTCTGGATATCTGATGGGACCCAGTTTACAAAAGAACTCCAATTCTAGCAAACTTCTTAGACTGTATCATCCACTGAATTTAATCAGTATCCTGCACCATGCCTTCCACAGTATCCGCTTGGACCACCTGTCCCTCAAAAGAGGGAAAACTATAACTCTGGCAGTCACTCTGTCATCCAGGTCACCTTGGAAGCCTGAAATGATAACCGTCTCCTGAAGGACACTGTCGTTACCATATCCCCAGAACATCCATTTATGTTCAATAACTGCTTCCCAATGTTTCTCCAGGATTGGATATGTTTATTGCAGCTAGTGCAAAAACAATATCCGGTGTGGTACTTGACATTTCATGATTGACTCAATTGCCTAAGCAAGTGATATGCTAATCATGCAGACCCCTCTCCCCTTTAGTCTATAAGACACCTTCAGAGAGGGTGACTCCATCGCCTGCAGGTACACTACCATGCCAGGAGTCGTCCATTCTAAAATATCTTTAAAATAATGTCAAAGTACCCAAATTGGGATACTTCCCAAATCTAGATCTAAAACCATAGATCTAGTAACCAGAAACCCTGATATTATGTCCATATCCTATAAGGAGAAACAACTTTGTGACTAACACAATATAAACGATCGTAGTATAGGAATATCTCTTCCTGTCAAGTGCATGTCATCCTAATACCTGGACATCACTCTCTACTACCTTCTTAGCAGATCCATCTCCTATAATGATGAAGTCAAAGCCTATGACTGTCACATCAAAAATAGATGATCTATTTCCGATATACCTGCTTTAGTCTATAAATAGACATAAGCTACTTGCCTACTATGATTCCGCTGCTCCCACTGACTACAACAACCCTCTGGCAGAGTCATATACACGTGCACTTCCAAAGCTAGTTTAGAACGACGCTATACCCATCCTCCTGCCGGGTCTTATTGTCTAGAATAGCAGCAATGTCAAGTCTGGGTAAACAAGAACCTCCGTGTCACCGTTACTGAGAAGACCGAAGTAGCTATCGGGTGCCTGAGGTTACCCACCAAATCTGCGGAGTGGCTAACGGAATGTCGAAACTAATTGAATCCTTAAGTTCTATTAAATCTTCAGTGATCGTTTGTGGTTCTAGAATTACTTCCAGTTCTACCATACTCCCACTTATGTTTTTCTGAAAAAATCTATTTTATTAAAACTATGGCGAGTCAAGAACAATATTGATCTTCCTGATGGTAGAAAGTTAACCCTCGTCAAAGCCCGGGATAACCCACAAACAGCCATTACTAAAACGTGCCTTAAGTTTATCTGGATTCTAGTTTTAAGCTTCAGCCGGACAACTCCCTATACGCTAACGTCGTTAAGATATAAATTGATTCTATATATATCTAATATAGAAACAGAAGTACTAATCTAATTTGAACCAGATTCAAAATCATGCAGCTGTCTCCAGTGCATATCAACCAAATGGAAAGAGAACAATCAACATTACTCATCTAGGAGTGCATCCATATATGAGTAGCCCGAAAGAGAAGCAAGTTCTCAAAACCATTACTATCAATGGAATACCAAACACAAGTATCTACATTTTCGACTTCATCCAAGAATCCTAATACTTCCAATAAATGGTTCTCTACTTTATTCTTATACCTATAATTTCTCAAAATCCGAACCTTGTATTTCAACGAAATACCTGTCTAAAATAAGAGAAGTCATGAGTAAACAGAATATAGTACGAGTACCATCCCCTTTGTCCTAATGGACACTGGACAACATACAATACTTTGTATAAGTCCCCTGAGTTCAACAACTCAAACCCTGTGCATCGTAGGTTGAAAAACTGTAGTATGGTTAAGAAGAATTACACCGCTGTTGAATGCACCTTACCTAATCACCAACTGATATAGGTAAATGTCACAGACATAATTTCAAAAAGTTATATCTCAGTTTATAAAATAAACGTACAGATATATCAGTTTGAAATTGGTGCATAACAAAAGATATTTAAAATCAAATATTCGTCGTCCGGCAAAAACCCAGGAGACTTCCTCAAATATCATAAATTACAACGAATTCCGATATAATGAGGATCTAATCACCCAATTCCCAAATATCTTTCTCCCACTCACCATCTGTAATAACATACGGATGTGAGAAACTGATCTGGTAAATACATACCGTGGAGTTAGATTCCAATTAGGAAAACAGTTTTTCAATTAACATCCCACAGTGAAACTGAAACATGAAAATGTTTCAAAAAAGGGTGTTCCCGCCAAAAGTTTCTGCGCAGAAGAGTCCAAGGTATCAAATGGCAACGATACTGTCACGACCCGAAAGTACGGAACATGACCGGCACTTAAACTACGAAACGTCTCGAGGCGTTCGTAATCTAAGAAAGCCGAAAACCCAGAAATCCAAACCAAGAAAGGTAGTAGAGTGCAGGAAAAACCAACTTAAAGCAAGTAGTTTCAATAGCATAAGCCGAATTATGCGGTTTTTAAAACATCAAAAATTTACTGAAAATTTCGGCAGAGTCTCCTTTGTAAATACTGGCCCCCAAACGGGATACAACATGAATAGTATACGAAATCAAGAAAAAAGCATCTCCAAGCGGGAGCTAGCTCTTCGTCAATCAACGGTCACAACCACACAAGAAATATAATATTCAACGCCAACGGCGAGGATCAAAACTCAAAAGGAAACTCAAAACCACCAGAAATATAACGAGCGACTCTAAGGTCGAAAGAATAAACAACACTGGTCTCTATCTCAAAAGTACATGTTTGGTTGATAGAATTTACTAGATACAACTGAAAATATTATACAAGGTAATATGATGGGTACGATACAAGAAAAACCCACCTACTAGCAAGTCACCCGAATGAAACTGAGCCCGCAATGCCGTAATGAAACCTGTACGGCAAACCTGCAAGAAACTGGGGCACAACGGGGTGAGTTGCCAACTCGTGAATAGAAAAACATCTACGCACAGAAATCGCATAAATAACGCAACCTAGGTCAATGATCATAATATATCCTCAAAAATATACATAACAAGCAGCCTATAACAATGGCGAGGGTAATATCTAATCGAGTGAAATCTCGTGTGCCCGTGTCAGTGCCTCAGGTAGCAATATATCATATGAATGAGGTATGAATGCATGAAAACAGAATACATGTAAATGAAGAAACTGTCTTCATAAATTAGTGAGATTTCCTTCGTATTTTTAAACTGAGGTATCATAAATCTCAAGAAATCATCACAAGTGCATATGTCAATGATAATGAATGTATATGGTATCAATAACCAAGTTGCAATGTATGATTAATAAACTAGGCATGTAAGGCAGGTACACTAATATCATATCAACTACTAACTAACAAGCTAAGTCAAGCAAATATATTCTCTAAAGTGTACGTGACATGGCAATTACCGATGAAGATGTGTGTGAGCCGGCAAGTAGATGTACGTGGTACATACGCATCATCGGTAATGGTGCTGGTATCCTAACAGCATGATATCAATAATGGAATATGCAGCAAAATAAGTATGCGAGGAAGAGTGAACAGCAATAATATGCGGGAGCTGAATACTAGACACAACGATAACTAATCTGTAATAATCTAATATAAGTCCTACAAATGGTGCCATTTGAAATAACACGAACCGCGGGGTTTTGAAAATAGGGCTACGGTGGTTTTTAAGAAAGGATACGTCTTTTGAAATATCCGTAGATCCCTTGACCTGTCTTGTAAAATACCTACGATCCGCTAGTTTTGAAATAGGTAGGAGTCTAATCTAATCTAACAACTACACTAAACTATACGGCTGAACTAACAAGCTGAACTACAGGTAAGGAAACCGCCTATCATCTGAGTCGATACATACATACCTGTATATATACAGTCGGTGATCCCGCCTCAATAATATCATATCCATAACCAGACATCCCAAATTAAGAGTGCGGATCAATCATCAAAATATAGATCGTACGTAAATCCGTCGTACGGCATCCCCAAATCTGGGTACGGGTCAATATCACATTCATCATACTATTCATCTGATATCCTCTTTATCAAATACCATGATCGGGGTACTGATCTACGTCTAGTACAATACTGATACCGCCTAAGTTTGCATGGACGTGTATGAAACACTACGTCAAGGACCCGCTACAACGTCATGTCGTATCTAAGATACGAACCCTGCTATATCACCGATCTCACGGCCTCAAATCAAATCTCATCGACTCAGCTCAATCCCAAGTATCATCCTAAAATCAGTATGTGAACACATAGTCCCATACCCATGTGAACACATAACTATAAAGATTCCCATGAGCACATATCAAAAGGAATGTATGCAAGTATGTATGTGTGTATGTGTAGTGCAACACTACCCTAGGGTTCGCAACACTAAAATAATCCAACACATCAATATCCATCCTAAACATCGTTATTAATCCCAAATAACATACAATAATTGTTGGTGTGTATACGCATCCGTATACACCACCACGGACTGTGGGGGTGCTATACACCATCCACCCGACTTCTCCCCGTAGATATAGATCTACTCACCTGGTCCTCGCTCGCCGGCGCCGACGTCACAACGCTCTTGCTTGTCGTTTCGAAGTCCACATGGGGTACCTACATATCATAACGCATCGTATCGCATTAAAATCAAATTCGAAATCGAAACGGCACACGAAAATCAAATCGGCACGCGTATCACGCATAGGTCAAAACCTATCGCCTACGCATGCCAAATAGCCAAACCAACTCTCGAAGTCGATGTACAAACGTCAACCAATCGAGAAAAACCCAATACCAATCACGCGTTCATAACGCACTAGAATTTAATTGAAAATATGGTGCAATTCATAAAAACCTTAAATTTGCTCAAATCGATTTATTTCACAAAGCCTAGAAAACACTTAATTACCGTTTTAATTCGGAACTTGATGTTTTAACCCAACTAATAGCCATATTATTCACTAAGTATCAAAACCAGGTCATATACACCATTTCCATATTTTTAATCTCACTAATTATCATTAACCCAAAATTCAAGTTTGCAAAAACAACCAGTTTTAACAATTTTTAAAGCGAAATTCATAATTTAACAATTAAGCTTGGTTTTGCATATTTTAAATGGTTAAACCACACATGGAAATCTTAATGATGTGCTAAAAACCCTAACTAGATTTTAATCCCACATTTTAATTAAATTTCTAAAACCTAGTTAGCAATTTAGCATAATTATCACAATTTGGAAAATATAAATATAACAATTTGCAAATTAGCTACAAGATTAGGTTTTGCATATCATAAGATGCTAAAATACATCACAACCATAACTTTAGTTTAACCCTTCTCTTGATTTTCCTAAAGTAAGTCACCACAACTAATTTAACACTTCTAATATCTAAATTAGCATATACAAACTACAATTTAAACATTATGTTAGAGTTTTACCTCCCAAGATTGAAATCCTAGGTTTCCCTAACCTCCATAGACACCACCATTCTCCATACTTAAAAGCAATTTTGGCTTAAGAAGGGAATAGCATGAGGATTTGCTTAGAATTTGAGAAGAAATTGTAGATTTTTCATTTGAATTTTGTGAAGAAATTGATGTGAGAAGAGATGGAACAAGGAGGGGGGAAAGGCTGTTTCGGCCAGCAGGTTTAGGGGGGAAAGAGTGAGGGATTTGTGTGAGAAAGTCTAAGTCAAAGCCCATCCAATCACTTAAAACCCATACCTCAATATAATACATTAATTATTTCAATTCCAACCACTTTAAAATGAGTTGAAGAAGCAAAATTGGAGTGGAAAAATATGGGCTGCTGCCATGGTGGGCTCGGCCAAGGGGTTGGGGTGAGGTTTTGTGAAAGTTTGCAAGGAAATTTTGTGCAAAAAGTCCCTCTCAAGTTACCAAATTGCAACTTTCGCTAATTTCACCAAAAAGCCTTTTTTTTCTTCAATAATTCCTAACACCGTTTGGTAGATTCATTTTGTTTCAAAACAACACATATTAAAATTTTCCTTAATGTAATATGATGCACAAAATTTGTTTCAACCCATTCCAGTTTGTAATTTTCCCTAATTAAATGTATTAGTGGCGGCTTAAAATAATATTAAAAATAATTTTTTTTGGAAAATTTGAAATTTCACCAGTGGCTCAATAAACGCTAAATACTAGCAATTTCATAGCTAGAATATGTATATTTAATTTTATAATAAAGATATTTGTATTTTGACTTTTTACAGAAAACCGCCTTATTTTACCGATTTTTCGAAATTTCACCGAAACGATTTTCAAAGCGTTACAATCTTCCCCCCTTAAAGAAATTCGGCCCCCGAATTTTAATTCAAACTCCCCCAAATACTAAAACATCTAAGAAAACCCATCAAGTCGTCGGGGCTCCGAAATTGTAAATACATAAAACAAATCGTAGCGCAGCGCATGCGCTTGAAAAATGAGCATATAACTCAAATCAAAACTCCGTAAAGCATCCCGCAATCATCGGAGTCATGGAGAAGACATCAATGCCAAATCCAAATCAAAACCAATATGACATAACTCGAAACTATACATGTAAATATCGATTTATATCTGTAAGTATCTGAAGGAAATGCATGCCAAATCTCTTTAAGTCGCTGTGCAACGCGTATAACACTGCACAGTGGCGGACGTTTATCATAAGAAATAACTATATACATATATACCTTTGTTTGAAATGTACGTTCCGCCGTTTTGGAAACAATTTAGAAGGGTCTCCTTGTTTTAAACATTTCGTGTCATATCAGACACGTAGGTAAATACTGAGGCTATAGCTCGCTTTTTTGGAAATCCCTTCAATAACTATCAATGCATGCAAAATATATTCAGGTACTGTCCTCTGACTAGTCCTGCTCAGTACGAAAACACATAGCAATATCATAAAAACGTACTGCTCTATACGAAATCAATCCCCAAAATATGCACATGAATGCTACGTGCGTCTGGTGCGCACGGAAATCAAAATCCATGAATGTGCCATACATGCGCACAGAAACAACATCTAAGTGCATCGGGTGTGCACGAAACATCTGTCGTAGGCAACATGTGTGCCTGACAGCAAAATCAGGTGCATCTGACATGCACGAAAAATCTCGATTTAGTGCATCTGGTGTGCACCAAAATCGCATCTCAAGACATGCGCTCAACATGCGCGAAAATCCAAATCAGGTGCATCCATCGTGCACGAAATCATGAAATCCAATATCAAGCGCCGAACGTGCGCAAAATCAATCAGGTGCACAAGGTGCACAAAACAAATATCGAATATCACAATCGAAATCGAAGTCCAGTGCACACTGCAAGCATATAATAACTATACAGAGTGCAGGAACCAATTCGTGTGCGTGCATATGCACAAAATCAACTCAAATGTCTAAAACCGTAAAATCACAAACATGTGAAACCCAAGCACGAAAACGATATCAAGTGCAACACTGTGCAAAGATCGTAAATCCACAATCATCAAAATCCAATCATGCGAATAAATCACCCAAAACATCGAAATCAAAAATGGCGGAATAGTATCGCTCAAGTGCATCCTCTAAGAATCTCGGGCCAACTGTCGCGGTCACTAATGGGACGTCTCGTCGATGATCATGAACTCTGGCCTGCTGGTGTGCGTAACCATGACCACTCCTGGGTCAAGGTCTTCACTGTGAATTACCAATCTTTCGGTCCATCGGCTCATCGGCCATGTCAGGTGTGCTAACGGGGACGATTCCGTTCTGGCACTTCTCTGGTCATCTCTTGGTCAATCATCGCGACCACTCGTAAGATAGCATATCACTGGCGTCGGCCTCTGGCTCTCTGAATGTACGTGACACATCTGATCCTGAGTGCAAGTATCATTGCAGCAGTGTCCTGAAAGGAATCCTGCTCACGGTCTCTTCCATGTCTCGTCTCTGCCAACTGTCCGGAAGTCATTGTCCTTTCCTATATCTGCATCTTGCTCTGGAACGACTGCATACTCATCGCGACTCCTTCTGGAAGGTAAGTCCAAGTACCATGCCTCGGCATGCGCATCGCCTCTCTGATGTCGGCGGAGTGGAATATCATCTCATCTAGATCTGGTGCGAACCTCTTACTCCACTTTTCTCTAATGTCGTCTGCTTTGGACTCATCTCGTCGCGGCTGCATGGACTAAGCTCCAACGGCTATCCTCATATCTGGAGTCTCCCAAGAAATGCATCTCACCACCTAGCATCTGAATTAAGTCGAGCCATCCGATCGAGTCGTCAAAACCTCATAATCCCCCAAGAGCTCAACATCTTGTGCACAGTTTAATAGTATCGAGTACATACCACAGCATCGGTGGTCCAGCCGTAGAAGGGCAAACCCAAGCCTCACTAATGGCGCCGCAGAACTGCCGCAAACCCGAAGGTTCAAAGGCTTTCACACGGTCATTAAGTCGAGTTAGGGTTTCATTCTTCTAGAGGGACCATAGAATTGCCTGCATGTCTTTCCGACTACTTTAAACTTGGAATAATAGGTTTCTGACATTCGATCATCTCTGTCGACTCCCAACGTCTCCGCGCGAAGTCGTCTCTAGCTGGAATCAATCTATCTGATGACCTCGCATTGGGGTAGGCGAACGATCCACATGTCCTAGTCATTCATCCTCGATGACTAGCGACCTTCTATCATCTCTTAGTACAACTCGTCCTGCACGAATTTCCAGCATCTGGGGCAATATCCCGTCGTTCGCGGAAATAACTGGCTCGCTCGTCTACACGCTGAACAGTGCCTCGATCGTCATGAATAAGCAACACACCAACGGTCATCAAGATCTGGCTGGCCTCTATCATTGGCTCAATCCTTTGATACTGATCGGCACGTCCGAGAAATCTCATAAAGGCGATCCGCCAAATGCTCGTGGCGCGAAAACACAGTAAAAAGACACATCTCTGCAATCGTGTGTCGCCGGAATCACGCCATGGTCAGTCCTCGTTCGTAACGAGCTCATGCTGACCGCAACTCTAGCCGTAGCTCTCCCTGCCGTAACCGTAGCAGCAAAACCAAACTGGTACCGATGAGGCTAGATCAGGAAGGAATATAATACTGAACAAGGAAATGTACATCCTAAGGCTTCATAAGTGGAGTGGCGTGTCGTAAATATGCCGCGGAACATATCAACGGTACGTCACTCTACTTTAGTCACCTATTCCATCAACCAAGGGTCATCCTACGCTCCGAAGGTTAAAACCTAACGCTCTGATACCAATTTTGTCACGACCCGAAAGTACGGAACATGACCGGCACTTAAACTACGAAACGTCTCGAGGCGTTCGTAATCTAAGAAAGCCGAAAACCCAGAAATCCAAACAAAGAAAAGTAGTAGAGTGCAGGAAAAACCAACTTAAAGCAAGTAGTTTCAATAGCATAAGCCGAATTATGCGGTTTTTAAAACATCAAAAATTTACTGAAAATTTTGGCAGAGTCTCCTTTGTAAATACTGGCCCCAAAACGGGATACAACATGAATAGTATACGAAATCAAGAAAAAGGCATCCCCAAGCGGGAGCTAGCTCTTCGTCAATCGACGGTCACAACCACACAAGCAATATAATATACAACGCCAACGGCGAGGATCAAAACTCAAAAGGAAACTCAAAACCACCAGAAATATAACGAGCGACTCTAAGGTCGAAAGAATAAACAACACTGGTCTCTATCTCAAAAATACATGTTTGGTTGATGGAATTTACTAGATACAACTGAAAATATTATACAAGGTAATATGATGGGTACGATACAAGAAAAACCCACTTACTAGCAAGTCACCCGAATGAAACTGAGCCCGCAACGCCGTAATGAAACCTGTACGGCAAACCTGCAAGAAACTGGGGCACAACGGGGTGAGTTGCCAACTCGTGAATAGAAAAAAATCTACGCACAGAAATCGCATAAATAACGCAACCTAGGTCAATGATCATAATATATCCTTAAAAATATACATAACAAGCAGCCTATAACAATGGCGAGGGTAATATCTAATCGAGTGAAATCTCGTGTGCCCGTGTCAGTGCCTCAGGTAGCAATATATCATATGAATGAGGTATGAATGCATGAAAACAGAATACATGTAAATGAAGAAACTGTCTTCATAAATTAGTGAGATTTCCTTCGTATTTTTAAACTGAGGTATCATAAATCTCAAGAAATCATCACAAGTGCATATGTCAATGATAATGAATGTATATGGTATCAATAACCAAGTTGCAATGTATGATTAATAAACTAGGCATGTAAGGCAGGTACACTAATATCATATCAACTACTAACTAACAAGCTAAGTCAAGCAAATATATTCTCTAAAGTGTACGTGACATGGCAATTACCGATGAAGATGTGTGTGAGCCGGCAAGTAGGTGTACGTGGTACATACGCATCATCGGTAATGGTGCTGGTGTCCTAACAGCATGATATCAATAATGGAATATGCAGCAAAATAAGTATGCGAGGCAGAGTGAACAGCAATAATATGCGGGAGCTGAATACTAGACACAACGATAACTAATCTGTAATAATCTAATATAAGTCCTACAAATGGTGCCATTTGAAATAACACGAACCGTGGGGTTTTGAAAATAGGGCTACGGTGGTTTTTAAGAAAGGATACGTCTTTTGAAATATCCGTAGATCCCTTGACCTGTCTTGTAAAATACCCACGATCCGCTAGTTTTGAAATAGGTAGGAGTCTAATCCAATCTAACAACTACACTAAACTATACGGCTGAACTAACAAGCTGAACTACAGGTAAGGAAACCGCCTATCATCTGAGTCGATACATATACATACCTGTATATATACAGTCGGTGATCCCGCCTCAATAATATCATATCCATAACCAGACATCCCAAGTCAAGAGTGCGGATCAATCATCAAAATATAGCTCGTATGTAAATCCGTCGTACGGCATCCCCAAATCTAGGTACGGGTCAATATCACATTCATCATACTATTCTTCTGATATCCTCTTTATCAAATACCATGATCGGGGTACTGATCTACGTCTAGCACAATACTGATACCGCCTAAGTATGCATGGACGTGTATGAAACACTACGTCAAGGACCCGCTACAACGTCATGTCGTATCTAAGATACGAACCCTGCTATATCACCGATCTCACGGCCTCAAATCAAATCTCATCGACTCAGCTCAATCCCAAGTATCATCCTAAAATCAGTATGTGAACACATAGTCCCATACCCATGTGAACACATAACTATAAAGAATCCCATGAGCACATATCAAAAGGAATGTATGCAAGTATGTATGTGTGTATGTGTAGTGCAACACTACCCTAGGGTTCGCAACACTAAAATAATCCAACACATCAATATCCATCCTAAACATCGTTATTAATCCCAAATAACATATAATAATTGTTGGTGTGTATACGCATCCGTATACACCACCACGGACTGCGGGGGTGCTATACGCCATCCACCCGACTTCTCCCCGTAGATATAGATCTACTCACCTGGTCCTCGCTCGCCGGCGCCGACGTCACAACGCTCTTGCTTGTCGTCTCGAAGTCCACATGGGGTACCTACATATCATAACGCATCGTATCGCATTAAAATCAAATTCGAAATCGAAACGGCACACGAAAATCAAATCGGCACGCGTATCACGCATAGGTCAAAACCTATCGCCTACGCATGCCAAATAGCCAAACCAACTCTCGAAGTCGATGTACAAACGTCAACCAATCGAGAAAAACCCAATAACAATCACGCGTTCATAACGCACTAGAATTTAATTGAAAATATGGTGCAATTCATAAAAACCTTAAATTTGCTCAAATCGATTTATTTCACAAAGCCTAGAAAACACTTAATTACCGTTTTAATTCGGAACTTGATGTTTTAACCCAACTAATAGCCATATTATTCACTAAGTATCAAAACCAGGTCATATACACCATTTCCATATTTTTAATCTCACTAATTATCATTAACCCAAAATTCAAGTTTGCAAAAACAACCAATTTTAATAATTTTTAAAGCGAAATTCATAATTTAACAATTAAGCTTGGTTTTGCATATTTTAAATGGTTAAACCACACATGGAAATCTTAATGATGTGCTAAAAACCCTAACTAGATTTTAATCCCACATTTTAATTAAATTTCTAAAACCTAGTTAGCAATTTAGCATAATTATCACAATTTGGAAAATATAAATATAACAATTTGCAAATTAGCTACAAGATTAGGTTTTGCATATCATAAGATGCTAAAATACATCACAACCATAACTTTAGTTTAACCCTTCTCTTGATTTTCCTAAAGTAAGCCACCACAACTAATTTAACACTTCTAATATCTAAATTAGCATATACAAACTACAATTTATACATTATGTTAGAGTTTTACCTCCCAAGATTGAAATCCTAGGTTTCCCTAACCTCCATAGACACCACCATTCTCCATACTTAAAAGCAATTTTGGCTTAAGAAGGGAATAGCATGAGGATTTGCTTAGAATTTGAGAAGAAATTGTAGATTTTTCATTTGAATTTTATGAAGAAATTGATGTGAGAAGAGATGGAACAAGGAGGGGGGAAAGGCTGTTTCGGCCAGCAGGTTTAGGGGGGAAAGAGTGAGGGATTTGTGTGAGAAAGTCTAAGTCAAAGCCCATCCAATCACTTAAAACCCATACCTCAATATAATACATTAATTATTTCAATTCCAACCACTTTAAAATGAGTTGAAGAAGCAAAATTGGAGTGGAAAAATATGGGCTGCTGCCATGGTGGGCTCGGCCAAGGGGTTGGGGTGAGGTTTTGTGAAAGTTTGCAAGGAAATTTTGTGCAAAAAGTCCCTCTCAAGTTACCAAATTGCAACTTTCGCTAATTTCACCAAAAAGCCTTTTTTTTCTTCAATAATTCCTAACACCGTTTGGTAGATTCATTTTGTTTCAAAACAACACATATTAAAATTTTCCTTAATGTAATATGATGCACAAAATTTGTTTCAACCCATTCCAGTTTGTAATTTTCCCTAATTAAATGTATTAGTGGCGGCTTAAAATATATTAAAAATAATTTTTTTCGGAAAATTTGAAATTTCACCAGTGGCTCAATAAACGCTAAATACTAGCAATTTCATAGCTAGAATATGTATATTTAATTTTATAATAAAGATATTTGTATTTTGACTTTTTACAGAAAACCGCCGTATTTTACCGATTTTTCGAAATTTCACCGAAACGATTTTCAAAGCGTTACAGATACGCTTAAGGAAATGCGAACCAGTATCTTCCGGCCTGTATTTTGATAAACTCACGAAGGAGGAACTGTTAAATTCTGATGGTAACGAAAGAATCTCGAAAAACCCTTCGATTTGATATATTATGGGCTTCATAATTCATCCGGGATCAAAAGTTATGAGCAAATATGCTATGCACTGTTCCCTGATTGAAAAATCAGGAATTACCTTAATGAGGTATCACGTGCTCACACGTGATCAATGATCACGTGTTGACACGTGATAATTAAAACATGAATAAAAACAAACGGCTGAAGAAGAACCCAATTGGAGATCGCGTGCTCACACGTGACCAATGGTCACGTGTTGACACGTGATAGTTAAAACATGAATAAAAACAAATGGCTGAAGAAAATACCTCAACGAGGTATCTTGTGCCCACACGTGACCAATGGTCACGTGTTGACACGTGATGGTTAAATCAACAACATAAACAAGCGGCTGTTAAGGGACTCAATTGGGGGTCACGTGCTCACACATGACCAAGGGTCACGTGTCAGCACGTGACTGGCTTCGAAAGCCTTACAGTTAATAGAATTAAATTCTAAAAGCTTCTAAATCTTTCCAAATGGAAAAGAATTATGGAGAACCGTTGGATTAAAAATCCAAGGATGATTAAAAATCACCAATTTATGGAAAAATCTTAAACAAGGAAAGATCTCCCTAAATCTCACCGAAATAACAAACGGAATATCTTTGGATTGAAAATCCAACGGTGAATAAAATTCTCTGAATGATCTAAAAGATCATATTAATTATGAAAACAAACCAAATCTTTCAATGAAAGATTTGCAAAACAAATTGATTCTTTTCTTTCTCCAATAAATAGGAGCCAAGAAAAGAAGAGAAGGGACCCTGTTGGAGAGAAAAACAGAGAGAGGAGAATTTAATTCTCAAGCAGAGAAAGAAAAGAGAGGAGAATTTAATTCTCAATAAAGAAAACCCTATGTGAGAAAAGAAAGGGAATCAAAACTTCAAACAGAGAATTTAATTCTCAAAGATCTAAGAGTTTAACTCTTTTGCAAAAGAACTTAGTTCTTCTTCTGGTTGAAGATCTGCACAGAGAACATCTCTCCATAAGTTGAGAATTTAATTCTCATCGGGTCGAGATCCTGCCATGCAGATCCTAAACATAGAAGGGGAATTGAGTTTTGAGAATTTAATTCTCCTAAAACAAAACTAGGGTTTAACCCTCTATGAGAATTTAATTCTCCTAAACTAATTGGAATTTAATTCCCACAGAATCATAATTGGGGTTTAACCCTACTTAAGAATTTAATTCTTTCACAATAGGAATTTAATTCCTCCAAAATCATGATTAGGGTTTAACCCTACAGAGAATTTAATTCTTAAAATAAAGAGACTTGAAAGATCTCCATGCACATAAAGAACTTGGTCACGTGGTAACACGTGACCCCCCATCCTCAATGATCAGAAAAGAAAGAACAAGACTGGGTCGCGTGACCCCGCGTGACCCCTAAACAGATCCCCCAAAATGAGAAGGAGGAAATCACTGAGGCAACGCCTCACGTGCTCCACGTGACTCCCAAAACGCAGAAAGAAAAAGCAAAGGAAATAAAGGCCTTGGGCGCTCTCACGTGTTCCCATGTGACCTCTTGGCAGACGCTCTAACAATCAGTGCATGAATCCTCCTCACGTGTCAGCACGTGATGCTCCAAAGTAAAATATAAAAGTGTTTAACACTTAATTGCAGAACGAAGAAAAGGAATCTGGTCCCCCCTTTGGGCGCCCTCACGTGTCCACACGTGACCCCTTTTTCTTTAGTGTTTAACACTAATTCGAGAGCTTTATTTCCAGTGTTTAACACTGATTGTTTCTAGTGTTTAACACTAATTTGAGAGTTCTACCTCCAGTGTTTAACACTGTTGTTCTCTAGTGTTTAACACTACTTTTAGCCAAATTGGCTAGTTCTCCAGAGGCAAAAGTCCCTCCTGCAAATGAATCTCAAAATTGAGGAAATCAAAGAAAAAATGTTGTCAGAGCCCCCAAACCTCTATTTAGCATTGCTAAATAATATGGGCTTGAACCCAGACAAATGTTTAATAGTCCAACAAAAGGCCAACACTTCAAATCCAATTGGGCTTAGCCCAAGTTGGCCATAAGTCCTCAATTCAGATTTAACTGAGCCCATGTGCTCATAATTATAATTAATTGGTCTTGGTTCCAAATTGGGCTACAGATCATTTAATCCACCTTGGTTCAAGGGTACATCTCTTCGCTCCTTTGATATTTGTCGTTGTAATTTCTCAACGTCTTCAAAGAGGTGACGGGTCCCAACAACTATACATTTCACGGACTGTGGGGTCCTTAAACTCATGGACTATGATGTCCTTAATCTTGACCGTGGTGTCTTAAAACTAACAATGGACTGTGGGGTGTTGGATATATGTATGCCCTAGAGGCCATTATATGATAGTGGATGTATTCATACATGTATATATATATTCAGTGTACATTCTTGCTCGACATGATAGTATGCTATCTGGTTCTTCTTTATCTGACATGTTGATTTGATCATGCTTTTATTCATTCACATGTTGATAAAGCCCTGAGGATATAGGCTTGACTACTGTGATTATGATGGAGATCGTACTAGTGGGACATCTGTAGTTTTTAAGCATATCCTGGAATGTCCCTAGTCATAGGTGTATCGAGACGGGGCATAGATATACCAGAGTAGACTAGCGTATATGATACAAGACCCATATGATGGGCGATGGATGTTCCCACATTCATCGATGTTTGACATCGAGATCGTATACGGGTGCTCAGTGATGACTGGGTACACTGGACGGACTCACCGAGAACTCCTATATGGAATTATATCTATCGTCGGATAGCAGTTCTCAGGTGACACTGGTGCAGGTTAGTCTGTAGACCCGAGATCGTCATAGAGTCTTGTGTGTTCTCCCACTGTACTTTGATTACCACCCTACCACGGCTCTACTGAGTCGTGCAAACAGGTGGCCATTGGGTACAGTCCCGAGACACACGAAGGCGATGAGCGATAGGAGGGGTTTCGACTCTCCCGGTATTGGGAGTTGATGTTGTGCTGTGCTCGATTAGCTATATCAGTAAGTCCCTGGCCAGGGCTGTTGAGATTTACTGGTAAGCGTTATCAGTAGTTTCTCGATCTGTTATAGACCATTCATCGGCACGACTTATTGAGTTATTGGGGTCGACGTTACCATCCCTAGACTCGATATGCAGCATATATGACGAAGAGACCGGACTGTACGGTAGTGTTGCCGGTTGGCTCGACGGGAGTTGTAACAGGCTCCCTTGTTTTCTTCTGATCGCTCAATACCCGGGTGGCCGTTACGTTTAGCTGATCGCTTGCGACTTGGGGGTGCTTGATATGATCATCACCCACTACCTGCGTATTGACGAGTTTTAGAGTCCTACAATAGAGTTACCTAGTCCAGGCGAAACGATATGGTGCGCATATGCGATATGCTCGTGGACCAGGTTAAAATGCGCATATGAGATACCGTATATTAATCGGGCGGCTTGCTTTTGGTCGGGTCGTATGTGATACGGCCGGGTTGCTAAATCAAGTGTTGATTTATCATTAACCATTAGTTTCTCACTTGAAATCCTTTCTTGACTTAATGTTGTATGCATGCATGTATGCATTCATTCTCATTCATGCACATAGGATGTGCATGCACACATACATGCATACATAATGGTTATCATGGTTGTTGATATAGTAGATGGTGGCAATATAAGACTCACACCATATGTAAAATATATGGATATTATTTATTTGGAAAAAGGAAAATGAAAATGGAAATTGTTTCATGGTTTAATCTTTTATTCTTGCACTAACCCCTTGTATTAACCATGATTCATTTTCTATGGTCATTCTTGTTCCAAACTAAAATATCTAAGATATTTTACAACCATGGTTTAGAATGAGAGAGTGAAAAATATATATATTTTCATTTTCTCATTTTCTTGACAAGCTTATCATTATCTTGAGTTTAAAAAGCCATCATCTTCTTCCTCCTTTCTCTGTTGCTCTCTCTCAAGTGAGCAAAAAAGTTACCAAGTTAGGATTTTGAAGTGAGAAAACCAACCACAACACCATTCTACACTAGTCTTGCCCATTAGTGAAGAGTGTTAGCTTCCATTTCTTCTCTTGATCTTGTGAAGTTTCAAGCTTGGACAAAGAGAACTCCGGGTGGATCATCGTGGACCTAGAGGATCTCAAGCGGACTTTTTCCAACCCTCAAGTAGCCAAGTAGTCTAGCGTAGGTAGCTACAAAGGTTGTACTCTCAAAACCCTAACTTTTACTACTTGTGATGATGTCAATGTTATGAAACACTAAATTTCTAGTGATGATTCTTTGTATGTTCACTTAGCACCTAAAATTTTTTATTTTGCCACATCTGATGCTTCCAAACCCTTCATGAGGTGCTAGGTAAACCTAACATTGGTATCAGAGCCAAGCTAGAGCTTTAGGCGACGCTTTGTCGAAGTTAAAACTCCGATCGAACTAAAAATACGCATTTTTTTAACCCTCTCTGGACATTTTTGAAACTGTGTTATTTTCAGAATTAAAAATACGTAAAAAATTCAGCAGGGAAATCTAAGCGACACTGTAAAAAACCACGCAATGATTCGTATATGCCACCGCGGAACCGCGGCCAGACCTTGCTTGGGCCGCGGATCCGCGGCCGTACAGTAGATTTATGGCCTCGTTTTTATACAGTAATGTTAGTATCTGCTTGTACATATTTTTGGGTATTTTTAATCTGATTCAAGTGTTGAATGTTCTGGGGATTGTTTTGGATTCGGTGATTCGATCGGAATTTTAATTTCGTGCCTTTTTCGGATAATTTAGAAAGTATTAAAATGTTCGAACGAGTATCATTAACTCACTTTTTCCCGGCACGAAAAATTTTCAAGTGTTGATTTTTTCTCGGGTTTAAATCTTTCGGAAATACATGCAAGTTAAGTGGTGGACCCTCTAGAAGAACACAAACCTTAACTCAATTATGTGACCATCTGAACTGCCTCTAAACCTTAGGGTTTGGGGCAGTACGGCGTGCCACATGTGAGGCGTTGGCATGAACCTTCTACGGCTGGACCACTGCTACTGTGACACGTTCCGGGATTTTTGAACTCCGCTCAAGTGTTGAGCTTAAGGAAATTTTAGGTATTTGATCATTCGATCGAAAACTTTAATACTGTCTATTTATCTGGAATGTGATACAATATGTGGAATTCATATAGTTAGGCATGAAATGTGAAGTATGTGATATTTCGGATTTGCGATGTCTAAAGTGATTGTGGATTCCAAATGTTGTAGTTTTACACTTTCTTTTCTGTGACCGTAAGTGTAGTATGTCGCATATCGCCGGTTTCATTGCTATACATCAACGACAATCGGGGTACGCATACTTACTTACGTTGATGATATATGATATTATGTGTTGCTGAGATATGATGTGCAGGATTGTCGCGATTGAATAGCCGGGTTTTTTTTATGTGAGATGAGAGTTTTATTTTCATTCATGTAAAATTCAAATGTAATGTAATATTCGTTTATTTGGGGAACTTCCGGGTTGAGGTTGATGCCACCAGTGTTGTATATTATTTACTTTTCCGCATTAGGATAGTCCCAAGGAAGAGAGCACAAGTGACCGGGTTCTCGGGTTCAGTGGGAGGCCATCTCGAGGAGTCGAGATCGGGTCTCCTAAACTCCAGAATTGGTAGGGTCGCTTGCCGCTCTCATAGGGGTCTAGGGGTGTGGGCTTGGCTATTCGTCGCGACTGTGGAATCCGTATTTTCTATTATTGGCTAAATACTAAATACGGACGTCCTAGTATATCCCACATTATATCTGTGTTTCTGCTGCCTGTATTCTGTGATGTGATATCTGAGACGAATGATATATTATATATGAGATATATAGTAAACGTTGCTTATGTTTTACACCCGTGCTAGTCCCGTCCCGGTATGCCGTTAGTTAAGTAACCTAACGGTGCATAACGGAACATTGCGGCGAATGCGGATGGCATAAGCGTACGTTGTATTTTCGTTTCTTTTCTGTGATTGGCTTAAGGACTTAAATGATGGGACTACATTAATATGATTAATATAAAGAAAATAAACCTAAAAAGATGTTGTAGAATCGGATTTGAAAACCACTCGTCTCTTTATGAAAAAGTTACATTTCAAAACTGTGGAGCTCAAGCCACTCCTTTTGAAAACCATTTGATTCTACGACGATATCAAGTTCAAAGCGTTAAAGATTTTCTTAAAAATCATCCGCAACCCTCCGTCATTTTAGGAAGTAGAGTACTTAGTATTCGTGCTACATTTGTTGACTATAGTTAAGGCGTAGTGTACGGTAGCTAAGTGATGCCTTCCTACACTGCATATGATGCAGATTAATTAGGATATTCATGCGACTTTGTTGACCATAGTTAAGGGTCATATGAGTGGGTCTAATTAATCAAGAAATGACGGGTAGAACTTGATTGGTACTTATGATTTTTTGACCACAGTTAAGGTCATAGGTACTAGGGGTAAAAACCGCATCGGGAATTTCAAGTGTTGAGATTTGCAATAAGATTGCATACCTTCCATATGATGGTTGGATCCCGATCCTACTGTGGGCAATAGTTGCTCCCAGGAGAGTTTTGCAGTTTACAATTAGCTAACCCATTAGGTGTCTAGAAAGGTGTTAACGGGGCTACGCCTCTGGAAAAACGAGGTTTACTTTAATTAGGTCCGTGCGAAAGCACGGGGAACCTCCCTCAAGTACCGACACTGGCCTGGCTGAACGGTTAGCGAAGTTGTAGACTGTAATTAATCCTGGCTAGTTTTCTTTTTAAGGTTTGAAAGAAAAACTTGATTAAAGCAGTGGGAGACATCGATTAGACAAGATAATAACCAATCTGATCTTTGCAAGAGCTTTCGCTGAGTGTATTCTTTTCTCTTTCTTAATGGCAGATACCAATGACTGGACTCAAGCTTCTACTAGATAAAAATAAACTGAATGGGACCAATTATAAAGACTGGCTGAGGAATCTGAAAATTGCCTTGACTTATGACAAACGATCATATGTCCTCACGGCTCCAGCCCCGCCCGTCCCAGGTCCAAAATCTTCAGTTGCGGACAAAGAAGTCCGCAAGACATGGGACGCTGACTGTGCCATGACCAAATGCCTCGCGCTTGCATCGATGGACAACACACATCAAAAGCAGCACGAGAATATGGACGTTCACGCCATATTCCTCCATACAAAGGAGTTGTATGGAGAGCAATCCCGCGTATTACGATACGAAGCATCAAAGAAATTGTTTCAGATGCGAATGGCCCCTGGCCCACCAGTAGGAGACCATGTTCTGAAGATGATAGCTCTCATAGAAGAGCTTGAGGACCTTAGATGGACGATGGACAATGAACAATATACGGATATTATTCTGCAGTCCCTCCCCTCCACCTTTGCTCAATTCATAGTTAACTTCAACATGCACAACATGGAGAAGGAACTACCTGAACTCCTTAATATGTTAAGGAGTGCAGAGAGCAAACTGAAATCAGTGAAAACTCCCGTTTTGAGTGTTGGGCAATCTTCCTCTTCTCGCCCAAAGGCTAAGGCCAAGGGAAAGAAAAAGAAGAAGCCCACCAATCCTAGGGGTGGAGTTAAAAAGGTTAAGGGGAAGGACAAGTCCAAAGCTGGAGAATCAGGGAAAGGGGAATGTTTTCATTGCCATAAAACAGGACATTGGAAGCGCAACTGTACGGAGTACTTAAATCTCAAGAAGAAGCATGGGGATGCTTCCGCTTCAGGTGTGTTTGTGACAGAAAACTGTTTTTCAATAAACTCTGCTTCCTGGGTATTATATACCGGTTCAGGTTCTCACATTTGCAATTCTATGCAGGGGCTGAGAAATAGCAAGGTTTTGAAGACATGTGACCATACTCTCCGCGTTGGAAATGGTTCCAATGTGCATACAGTCACAGTGGGGAGAGTATCACTTGGGGTTGCCATCTGGGTGTATACTGGTTTTGATCCTATGTTATTTTGTACCAAGTATGCTTTGTAATATAATATCTGTTTCTTTGTTGGACAATGAAGGATATAATTTTGTATTGCAGAACAATGTTATGAACATTCACCTGAATCAAATGTTGGTTGGGTATGGTACGCTTAATAACGGGATATACGTCCTAAATCAACACACAGTTTTCAGCATACAACACACTAATAAAAGAAAACTTTCAGAAATAAATGAAGCTTTTCTTTGGCACTGTAGACTTGGTCATATTAACGAAACAAGACTAAACAAGTTACACAAAGATGGATATTTAAACTCTTTTGAATATAAATCTTATGCGACTTGCCAGTCTTGTATCAAGGGTAAAATGACCAAAACTCCGTTTACCGGACACGGAGAAAGAGCTACCGAACTCCTAGGACTCATACATAGTGATGTATGTGGGCCAATGTCTACACAGGCTAGAGGCGGTTTTTCTTACTTCATTACTTTCATTGACGATTTCTCAAGATTCGGTCATGTATTTTTATTAAAGCACAAATCTGAAGCTTTCGAGAAATTCACTGAATATAAACAAGAAGTAGAAAAACAAACCGGCTTGAGTATCAAAATGCTTCGATCAGATCGAGGTGGGGAGTACATCAGTACAGAATTTGCAAACTTCCTAAAAGAGAATGGGATTCTCTCTCAGCTCACTCCTCCTTACACACCACAGCACAACGGTGTGTCAGAACGACGGAATAGGACCCTATTAGATATGGTCCGTTCCATGATGAGTGATGCTGAGTTACCCGTCTCATTTTGGGGGCTTGCATTGGAGACTGCAGCGTTTCTACTGAACATGGTCCCAACCAAAACTGTGTCTACCACACCATATAAGATATGGCATGGGAAGAGACCATCTCTTAAGAGAATTAAGATTTGGGGTTGCCCGGCCTATGTTAAAAAGCAGAATCCGTACAAACTCGAGACACGGTCGGTCATGTGTAACTTTGTGGGATATCCAAGGAACTCTTATGGATATCTATTCTACCACAAGCAGGAACAAAAGGTGTTTGTTTTTCAGTATGCCACATTCTTAGAAAAAGAGTTTTTCACAGATAAAGATGATGGCAATGTGGTGGATCTAGAAGAGGTTCTAGAGACACAAACTACAAATGACGACTTGGTTGAACCGGCTGTTGCAATAGAAACTGAGGAACCTCGGCCACTCCGTAGGTCTGGTAGGACTTCTTGCCTACCGGAGAGGTACTACGGTTTCCTCATTGATGGTGACAGAGAAGACTGCATCATGGAGGATGATGATCCTACCAGTTTTCAGCAAGCTATCACGAGTGGAGACTCTGTGAAATGGCTGGATGCCATGAGATCCGAAATGGAGTCTATGTACACCAACAAAGTATGGAATTTGGACGTTGTACCCCCTGGGGTAAAACCTGTGGGGTGCAAATGGATCTTTAAAAGAAAGATTGGTGTAGATGGGCAGGTAGAGACCTATAAGGCAAGACTTGTGGCGAAGGGTTTTCTTCAAAGACCAGGTTTGGACTATGACGAGACTTTTTCGCCCGTAGCCATGCTTAAATCCATTTGGATCCTACTTGCCATTGCTGCTCACTACGACTATGAAATCTGGCAGATGGACGTTAAAACGGCATTTCTAAATGGGGATTTAGAAGAATGCGTTTATATGGATCAGCCGGAGGGCTTCATTGACAGTGGGAGCAGCGGGAAAGCATGTAGATTGCTTAAATCCATATATAGGTTAAAGCAGGCATCACGGAGTTGGAACATCTGTTTCGATGATGTTATCAAAGAGTTTGATTTCATCAAAAATCCAGATGAACCTTGTGTTTATAAGAAGGCTGTAGGGAGAGCTGTCACATTCCTCGTATTGTACGTGGATGACATTCTTCTGATAGGAAATGATATTCCTATGCTACAGTCGGTCAAATCTTTCTTATCACTAAGGTTCTCCATGAAGGACCTGGGTGATGCCACATACATTCTGGGCATTAGGATCTATAGGGATAGATCCAAGAGGTTATTAGGATTGTCCCAAACCAGGTACATCAACACCATCCTAAAAAGGTTTAGTATGGAAGACTCCAAGCGGGGTGCCTTACCCGCTTGCCATGGGGTCACTCTCTCTAAGGATTCTTGCCCAAAGACCGATGAAGAGAGAGCTCGCATGAGCATTATACCCTATGCTTCGGCAGTAGGATCTATAATGTATGCGATGTTATGTACACGACCAGATGTAGCTTATGCACTTAGTGTTGTAAGCAGGTATCAATCCAACCCAGGGGAGAATCACTGGATAGCTGTGAAGAACATTCTTAAGTACTTGCGAAGGACTAAAGAATTGTTCTTGGTGTATGGTAATGGAGATCTCCAAATGGAGGCCTTTACCGATTCGAGCTTCCAGAGCGATAAGGACGACAGCAAATCTATCTCCGGGTTTGTATTTACCCTCAATGGAGGGGCGGTAAGTTGGAAGAGTTCCAAACAGGATACCGTTGCAGACTCTACGATGGAGGCTGAGTACATTGCTGCAAATGATGCCGCCAAAGAAGCCGTCTGGATGAAGAAGTTCGTCTCGGAGCTAGGAGTAGTTCCAACCATTATTGATCCAATACCATTGTATTGCGATAATAATGGGGTTATGGCGTTAGCCAAGGAGCCCAGGTCCCATCAGCGGTCCAAACACATCCTGAGACATTTCCATTTGATCCGGGAGATTGTAGATCGCCGCGAGATCGAGATTCGGAGAGTAAACATAAAGAATAACGCCGCGGATCCACTCACCAAGGCCCTCCCTCAGCCGCAGCATGAGCGACTTTTTGAGATGTTGGGTATGAGATACGCCAATAACTGGCCTTAGTGCAAGTGGGAGATTGTTGGATATATGTATGCCCTAGAAGCCATTATATGATATTGGATGTATTCATACATGTATATATATATATATATTCAGTGTACATTCTTGCTCGACATGATAGTATGCTATCTGGTTCTTCTTTATCTGACATGTTGATTTGATCATGCTTTTATTCATTCACACATGTTGATAAAGCCCTGAGGATATAGGCTTGACTACTGTGATTATGATGGAGATCGTACTAGTGGGACATCTGTAGTTTATAAGCATATCGTGAAATGTCCCTAGTCGTAGGTGTATCGAGACGGGGCATCGATATACCAGAGTAGACTAGCGTATATGATACTAGACCCATATGATGGGCGAAGGATGTTCCCACATTCATCGATGTTTGGCATCGAGATCGTATACGGGTGCTCAGTGATGACTGGGTACACTGGACGGACTCACCGAGAACTCCTATATGGAATTATATCTATCGTCGGATAGCAGTTCTCAGGTGACACTGGTGCAGGTTAGTCTGTAGACCCAAGATCGTCATAGAGTCTTGTGTGTTCTCCCACTGTACTTTGATTACCACCCTACCACAGCTCTACTGAGTCGTGCAAACAGGTGGCCATTGGGTATAGTCCCGAGACACACGAAGGCGATGAGCGATAGGAGGGGTTTCGTCTCTCCCGGTATTGGGAGTTGATGATGTGCTGTGCTCGATTGGCTATATCAGTAAGTCCCTGGCCAGGGCTGTTAAGATTTACTGGTAAATGTTATCAGTAGTTTCTCGATCTGTTATAGACCATTCATCGGCACGACTTATTGAGTTATTGGGGTCGACGTTACCATCCCTAGACTCGATATGCAGCATATCTGACTAAGAGACCGGACTGTACGGTAGTGTTGTCGGTTGGCTCGATGGGAGTTGTAACAGGTTCGCTTGTTTTCTTCTGATCGCTCAATACCCGTATGGCCGTTACGTTTAGCTGACCGCTTGCGGCTTGGGGGTGCTTGATATGATCATCACCCACTGCCTGCGTATTGACGAGTCTTAGAGTCACACAATGCAGTTACCTAGTCCAGGCGAAACGATGTGGTGCGCATATGCGATATGCGCGTGGACCCGGTTAAAATGCGCGTATGAGATATCGTATATTAATCGGACGGCTTGCTTTTGGTCGAGTCGTATGTGATACGGCCGGGTTGCTAAATCAAGTATTGATTTATCATTAACCATTAGTTTCTCACTTGAAATCCTTTCTTGACTTAATGTTGTATGCATGCATGTTTGCATTCATTCTCATTCATACACATAGGATGTGCATGCACACATACATGCATACATAATGGTTATCATGGTTGTTGATATAGTAGATGGTGGCAATATAAGACTCACACCATATGTAAAATATATGGATATTATTTATTTGGAAAAAGGAAAATGAAAATGGAAATTGTTTCATGGTTTAATCTTTTATTCTTGCACTAACCCCTTGTATTAACCATGATTCATTTTCTATGGTCATTCTTGTTCCAAACTAAAATATCTAAGATATTTTACAACCATGGTTTAGAATGAGAGAGTGAAAAATATATATATTTTCATTTTCTCATTTTCTTGACAAGCTTATCATTATCTTGAGTTTAAAAAGCCATCATCTTCTTCCTCCTTTCTCTGTTGCTCTCTCTCAAGTGAGCAAAAGAGTTACCAAGTTAGGATTTTGAAGTGAGAAAACCAACCACAACACCATTCTACACTAGTCTTGCCCATTAGTGAAGAGTGTTAGCTTCCATTTCTTCTCTTGATCTTGTGAAGTTTCAAGCTTGGACAAAGAGGACTCCGGGTGGATCATCGTGGACCTAGAGGATCTCAAGCGGACTTTTTCCAACCCTCAAGTAGCCAAGTAGTCTAGCGGAGGGAGCTATAAAGGTTGTACTCTCAAAACCCTAACTTTTACTACTTGTGATGATGTCAATGTTATGAAACCCTAAATTTCTAGTGATGATTCTTTGTATGTTCACTTAGCACCTAAAAAAATTGATTTTGCCACATGTGATGCTTCCAAACCCTTCATGAGGTGCTAGGTAAACCTAACATGGGGTCCTTAAACTCATGGACTATGATGTCCTTAACCTTGACCGTGATGTCTTAAAACTAATGCCGGACTGTGGAGTCCTTAAATCCACGGACTATGATGTTCTTAACCTTGATCGTGATGTCTTAAAACTAACACCGGACTGTGGAGTCCTTAAATCTACGGACTATGACGTCCTTAACCTTGTTCGCGATGTCTTAAAACTAACATTGGACTGTGGAGTCCTTAAATCCACGGACTATGATGTCCTTAACCTTGACCGCAATGTCTTAAAACTAACATTGGACCGCAATGTCCTTAAACTACCTATGGACCACCATGTCCCTAAATTGAACAATAGAGCCCAAATGCTCTCTTGTTGGATCTAAACGATCCCGTTAAGTTGATCTTAGTCTGAAATCAGACTAACGTATCCTTAACAAACGTTTAAGTTGATCTTAGCCTCAAATAAGGCTAACGTATCCTTAAACACAACCCTCAAACCCAAATCTAAGAAAGATACGGATTTGGACTAGTCCACGCCCTACGGGCGACGACATAACTTAGTCTCCGTATACAATCCACGGGCAACCAAACACAAAACAGACACCCACGACACGAAGTGACCATATGGAGAAGGAGAAAGTTGTTACCGCTAAGCGGTAGCGTAATTAACTGTAGGGGCTTGCGCCTACAGGGAAGAGCGTCCCCACAATCAAAAACCCCTCAAACGAGGGGGAATCTGACGAATTCTGCTACATCGTCCGCATCCGTCTAAACCTCCGATACACGGTGCCATAAATCAACTTGGCATCTTCGGAGAGGTGGACGGATAGCACCTATTAGCATCTGCCCCGAATTTCAGGCAAGACAGTCCGTCTTTGTGCGTCTTTCGGAGGGGAACAGATTCTGGCACGCCCGGAGGGACCTTTTCCTCTTTCCACTCCACACTTCGTGTGTCGTGTTCGCGAACAAATCGCGGTTTGCTGTGGTTGCCTTTGGATTCAAGGTACTTAGATGCTCCGTGCAGAAAACAGAAGATCAATGGCTTCAAACTGCACTACCTGCAACTGCAACTCTCGCTCCGTCCTTGCTGGAGGAGTGACTTATGGGCCCCAAGCGGCCTCTCTTTTTAGGATGCGAGTGGAGCAGGTAACTCAAGCCACCACTGGACTATTCTTCGAGACCATGCTCCCACCGATAAGCTTCAATGCCCCAATGATGTCGCAAGAAGCTCAAAAGAAGCCGGTCTTTGATCGACTTACCACTGCCGCGACCCCTCTCAACGGGTCACCCAACTTCAATACCTCAGTTTTAAACATACTGAGCCAGAACGTCTACAAGCCCGCGATACCCGAAGCTGCCATCCCAAAGCGGATAGTCATCCCGGCTCAAGCGGACGAAATCATTGGAAAGGCTCCTCCTTCCAAAAAGTCACTTTTTACAAGACTGGCCATTCCGGTTGCTGCTCCAGGCGAGGTCCTCAAAGCTGCCCAGAGGTCTGTCTTTGACAGATTAGACATTGCTTCTCAACGGATGTCAGTCTTCGACAGGCTGGCACCAATAACGGTCTCTCCTCAAAGCAAGGGGCATGACGAAGTCACCCCTACGGCTAAACCAACTCCAATCGCACGACATGCTCGCCGTCACCACTGGCGCCGAGTGAGGAAGGCTGGGGGAAACTCCCCCCCTGGGATAACTCCGCCAGCTCCAACGGTGGGGATCGATGCTGCTGTTCCAACCGGGAACAGCTTTGAATTACTGAACAAGGTGCTCAGGAACTCTCCTACTGCAGTGCTGAAGAAATCTCCTCCACCCATGGAAAATGCACCGAAGGCGAAGCCGGAGCATCCCCCTCAGCGGATGTCCTCCAAAATCCACAAAGTCTGGCGACAGGTTCAGGACTCAGTAATTGATCAAGATTACTCTCGCCGACAGAAAAAGGTGAAGGTTCAATAGGAAGAGAACTGCCCTGTCAAGCCACAAAGGACAACAGCTACTTGGGTGCACACTACAACGGCCCCCTCGACTTCAACTGCTCAAAAGGGGAGGAAGCCAAAGAAAGCCCCTGTGACTGTGGCAAATCGTAAAGACGCTGAGCCCAAATGCCCTGAGTCTGGAGGCATGGTGGTGCATACCATCTACATGGCATCTGGGAAAGAGGATAGCCGCGCTTCTACGGGCCACCGACCACTCACCCGATCCATCACGAGAGCTCAAGAACAGCAACAGCAGAAGCTTCAAGAGATGCTGACTACAATGGCCGCACTTACCGAGCCAAAAGAAAGCTCAGAGGCATCATCAGAACAGCGTCACGAACAAGAAACTGACGCTGACTTTCTACGTAGATTCCTCGAAAAGAAGGACAGAGAAGCTGCAGAACAAGCCGCTAACATAAAACGAATGGCACTTCTCTGCCAAGACATGGTCGGGATGATGTTACAGCCGGATTCCCTAGCTGAAGACCCTCCGATCATTATTGAAGACGATAGAGGGGAGACATCGAACCCTCCTCCGGCTCTTTCAACAGCCAAAAAGGAAACCATTTCCAAGGCCGCTCTGGATGACTATATTGCTCAACAAATACGAGCTCACCAGACGAATGAAGTGGCCGATCAAGTCGTTAAAACTGGGCGACCTTATCCGGGCTGGTATGACCAAATAAGGTACCCGCCGGGATATACGATCCCCAAATTCCACGTATATAAGGGAACGGGAAATCCGCATCAGCACGTCGCTCAATTCAGAGCCATCTGCGGCAACACTGGAGGTGATGATAAATTGTTGTTCCGCCAGTTTGTTGGCAGCCTGTCGAAAACGGCATTTGAGTGGTACTCTGAACTCCCAAATGACTCTGTCAAGACATTCGCAGAAATGGAGTTGTTGTTTACCCAGCGTTTCGCAAGCGCCAGCGAGTGCACCCCGATAACAGCTTTGATTAATGCAAGGGTGAAGTCGGGTGAAACTTGGGTCCAATACGCGATTCGATGGCGGAACCTGTGGTCAAAATGCGAACAGCGCATTGAAGAAGCTCCTACCGTGGGCATGTTCGTGGGTACTCTCGACCCTCAAGTGACCTTCTCCCAATTCATGATGTTCTTCAAGCTGACCACCTTCCAGGCCTTGATTGACAAGCTGGCCCAAATGGACCAGATGGGCCATAGGCCTTCCTCTTCAAAGACAGTGCCTTGGAACGAAAAGGGCAAAGGGAAAGCAACATTCGTTGCCAATACTTAACAACGGCCGAGCAACTTAAAGCCAGTTGTTCGCCAAAACAACGTGCGTTCACGCCCATCCCTCGAGGAGAGACTGGGACGTCCTTACTCGTTTCCCCAGGATAAAACGAGGAAACTGTTTGAGTTGGCAGTGCGCAACAAGCTTATAAATTTGCCGGATCCAAAACGTCCGTTGCAGCCAGGCGATCTCAACAATCCTAATTACTGCCCTTACCATCAAGCAGTAAGCCATCCAATCGAAGATTGCTTCGTTTTCAAAGGATGAATTGAGGACCAATACCAACAAGGCAAGTTCGCATTATCCGAAAACTGGAAGGTGAAACCGCCGCAACCTCACGCCCCTAAAAAGGTGGACACGCCGGGGGCATCATGCTCTTTCACAAGAAGAAGCTCCATGGGAGGTCGCTCTTTCAGCCAAGACTAAAAGAATGTTGAAGGATCTCCAAACATGCCCGGCAATCAGGTGGAAAAATCTACTGGAACCCGAGATCATCGAGGGAATGCTGAAACCGCGCCCAACTCCAAAAACGGGTGGTGATGGTCAGAGTGCTCACACCCAGCCGTCAAAGTCTTCGAAAAAGAAGAAGAAGACCAAAAAGCCCGTGCAGCCTGGTGACAAGCATACGGACCTGCAAAAATAGATTGACGCGTTGGAAGAATATAATCAGAAGGCGCGGACCCCAATCATACTCCAAGAATTTCTCAGCCACGTCCTTGAGGACGGAGATGATGACAATGGAGAAGACTCGTCGGATGAATCTGAAGATTATGTGGCAAGCTGCCATGTGATCTCTCACTCGTCAATAAATGACGAAGAAGCTCCTTACACAGAGAAGCTGGGGTAAATCCTAAGCCAGAACTTCTAGGACCATCAGACGAAATGATTGATGCATTCCTGAACGAAGCCCGTCTTAAAAGCAAAGCTGATCGAGAGCGCGAGATGGCCATATTCGAGAAAGCCAAACGCCGGCGACTAGATGAAAGGGTCGAAACACTCCCACCGGATCAAAGTACATCCGACGCAAATGAAAGCAGGATCAAGACAAGGAAACAATTCGCCAAAGCCATATCGATGGGGATGAGGTTGCCCTCTTTCAGAGAAAATTCTCCTGGTGGTATACATCTTGATAAAGTGGACGTACATCCTAACTTCTGCTTATATCATCAGAAGATCGCACATCCTACTAAAGACTGCAACTCCTTTAAATGTTGGTGGCAAGGGTATGTCGCTCACAGGCAACACTTCAACAGGACAAAGCGTGAAGCTCGTAGACAGCAGAAAAATGCGACAGATGAGCGTAAAAGAATTGCCAGCAATTGTCATAGGGTTAATCCCGAGGGATCGCGAGTTCTCACCTTCGGGAGCGACTCCGACGAAAAAGTACCCCTCGACCCTCTCTTCAAGGAATCCATCTCTGAAACGAAAGAATTGAGGAGTTGCGAGAGCATTCAGCCATGCAATTGCACACTATCCGGAAAGAATCTCGGACCCGCAAACAAGGGATCAAACAAAAAGGATAAAGGGAAGGGAAAAACGGCCTTCATCGCCAACGCTCAACAACAATCGAGTGGCCCTAGACCGGTTGTTCGCCAAAGCAACAAGCGACAACTCCTCTATGAGAAGTTGAAACGTCCTTACTCGTTTCCCCGGGATGAAACAAGGAGGCTGTTCGAATTAGCAGTACGCAACAGGCTTATCACTCTACCGGAGCCGAAACACCAGCTACAACTGAATGACATCAACAATTCTAATTACTGCCCTTACCACCAAGTATTGGGCCATCCGATCGATAACTTCTACGTCTTCAAAAACTGGGTTGAAGACCAATACCAACAAGGCAAACTCGCGCTGTCCGAAAACTGGAAGGTGAGCCCGCCACAACCACATGCTCCGAGAAAGATGGATATGCCGGGGGCATCATGCTCATTCATAGGGAAAGCCCCATAGACCGAAAAGTCAGTAAACTAGAGATTCGCCTCAAATACGGCGACGGTGGACCACTATGTCCTAAAACTGGCTGTGGACCGAAACGTCCTTAAACTAATGACGGATCGCAATGTCCTAAAACTTGCAAATGACCGAAACGTCGTTAAACTGCTATCAACCCGAGGCATCCTCAGGCTGGCGTGGTAAAAAAAACAAAAAAAAACGGTATGTCCATAAGCAAAATGGGCACGGATGAAAACCCGGAAGGGCTCCGTGAGTAAAAACAGCAGGGCTACCGGCGAGTGTTTGTAAAAACCCGAAAGGGCGCAACCTCGTTAAAAGACACTTACAGGGTCCTCTCGACCTTGTAAGGAGAAACCACCCGTGTGAGATCCTTACGACTCACAAGGGAGCAACACACTTAGGAATCCTCACGATTCCTAAAGAGAAATTACACTTGCGAGATCCTCACGATTCGTAAGGAGAACTCTCTTATGGGACCCTCACGACTCATAAGATTTGAAAGTCTTAAGTTACAAAGACCTGAACCTGTTCTTAAGAAACCCCCACAACCTTCGATATTGCCCTACAAGCGGCTCAACACTGACCCTTGTTGTCACGACCCGAAAGAGCACGTGACTGGCCCTTGAACCATATGAAGTCTATAGGACTCCATCTGATCCAAGTAAGCCAAAAGCTCAGAAATCTAAAACCATTTAAGAGTAAGTAAAGAAAACTGGTTTAAAGAAGTGAAGAAAAACATGTTTGAATTCAAGGTTTTTAAATAACTAAGCCGAATATGTATTTTAAAAATGTACGGTCTTTTCTAAAAATTTCGGCAGAGTTTCTTTTGTAAATACTGGCCCCGAACGGGGTACAACAAGAACAATATATATGCAATGATAAAAGGCATCCCCAAGAGGGAGCTAGCTCTTCGTCAATCGACGGTCACAACCACACAAACAATATAATATACAACGCCGAATGGCGAGGGTCAAATCCAAAAGAAACTCAATAAGCATGAAAACCGCAATACTACTAAGCGCGACTCTAAGGTCGAAATAATACATCACTAGTGTCTAAGTCTGAAACAATAAGCAAGTTTTGGTTGATGGAATTCTAGATACAAAGGAATAATACAAGTACAATGGTGGTTCTTGATGCAAAAGAACCCACCTACCAAAGCAAATCACCCGCAAAAGAAGCAGTGTGCCAGAAATGCCACAATGGAACCTGTACGGCAAACCTGCAAGAACTGTGGCACAACGGCGGTGAGTTGCCAACTCGTGAATAGAGAATATCTACAAGCAGAACCGAATGCATGACATAATCCTAGGTCAATACAATCAGTATATAATATAAACCTCAAGAGTAAGTCTGAAGCATGATAAGGTGGCAATGCAACATCTAGACATGTGTGTAGTGCCAAGTACTCGTGCTAGTGCCTCAGGTAATAACATGTCATAAATATAAGGTATGTCTGCATGAAGTAAATGTGATATCAATACACATATATTAGCGTCTCATTCCACTGATATTGGTGTAAGGGTATATATAACAGCGCCCTCATACCCTGTTATATATACAAATGAAGTGTGATCAATGTAGTCAAAATCTGTATGTAATCAATGTCTGTATATATATGGATCCCGTCCACCTGTCACCCAATGACAATAAGCATCATGCATGTAAATATGAGGATATAATCAAAATCATGGAGATCATGAAACCTGTGCCTAGCATCGGCACGTAAATCCTCATCTATCAGGCACTGTCACCAAGACTAGCCCTGATAGGTACGTATCATACGCTATCTCGAAACCCGAGTGCCCAGCTTCGACCCTCGAATTGCGACGTATGCATACGTACAAAGCTCCGGTCAGTATCCCCAAGATAACCGCCGAGTAAAAGGTAATATCACCGGACAGTATGGTTCCCCAGCCGGGCTCATCGGCTCATAGCACATCGACATCCCTTTCTTGCCCCGGGGTACTCCGGGCCCCACCATGTACCCTCATACGGCCTCGACGCCTCCTCGTAGGGGTATATAAATCAGAACCGATAAAACTCATGGTGGAAGCTGAAATATCATATCAAGGGTAACCGGGTTTTAAAACATTTACAAATCTCTTGAAATACCCACGGTTCCCCAAATCCAGAAACATCATGAAAACAAATATCCCAATGCGCATAATCAGAAAGCATGATGTATGTGACATAAAAATGAAATGCAAGGATAACAGCATATCATGCAACATGGAATAATGGTATGCACATACAAGGTCATATCCTGATGCAATATTACTACTGTGTAGTGACATGGCAATTATCGATGATGAAGTGTGTGAGCCGGCAAGCAAGTGTACATGGAACATATGCATCATCGATAATGGTGCTGGTTTCCTAACAGCATAATGGTAATATAGCAATAAACACATGCAAAGCGATGTGAATAGCATGAATATGCGGAAATCGAATAATCAACGGAACAGTAAGGAAATCTACATCCATATGTATATGTCATGCAGTTTTGCCATTTGAAATAAGACGAATCAGGATTTTTAGTAAAATAAGGGCTACAGTGTTTTTAAGAAAGTTACGTCTTTGAAAATACCCGTAGAATCCCTTTACTTGTCTTTAAGATATTCCTGATTCATAGTTTTGAAATAGGTATGACTCGGGTCTAGTCTAACATCTACTATGCAAACTACAGATCTAAGTCTAGTACAACTGATACCATCTATATACTGCGTGTGTAAGCACACGTCCAAAGGCCCGCTAGAGATCACATGTCGTATCCCAAATACGAAACATATCAAATCACCGATCTCGCGGCACAAAACCCAATATCATCGACTCATCTCCAAAGTCATTCACTATCCATCATTATCACAGTATAAGTATAGCGAATCAACATGTGTGTGGGTGGGTGTAAACCTATCCTAGGGTTCGCAACTAGGAAATATTCTAGTTTACTTCTAACCCTATCACATGATATCACATCTCAAATAATCCACTACACTATACTATCATAAATAATATATACATATAAGGTATACCAACTACGGACTGCGGGGGTGCTATACGCCATCCACCCGACTTCCCCCGTAGATATAATCTACTCACCTTGCGTCTTTATCTGTCGACGTCGCCACGCGTTTGCTTGTCATCCCGAAGTCTTCATGGGGTACCTACACATTAACGTATCGCAAAATGCGTATCAAAACCAAATCAAAGCTAAAACGACACACGAAAGCTAAAACGATACGCTATGGGGCCTATAGGTTAGAACCTAGGGGTACGCCTCCAAAACCATCAACAACCCTCGATATCGTCGTATAAACTCAAAGTAGTCGAGGTAAAACACCATAAGCAAATTCAGAATTAGAAATACGGAATACGGAAACACGAATCCAAAACAGCAACTAAGGAAATAGGCTCCAGATTTCACCCTAGGTCAAATTAGACAAATCTATACATGTCAGGGGTCTAAACTACACATGTAGGAGCTCTAGAACAAAAACGAGATATTTTGGTGCTGGTCGGGCCGCAAATTGCGGCCAATTGGGTTAAATTTGCGGCCGGGAAAGGGAAGTAGGGGCTAGGGTTCTGAGGTTAGCTTCCTTGATGCCTGCACATGTCACTGTCAACTCAATTTTATTTTAGGGGTCTCGGGGTGATAGCAGATTCCCAAATACGATCACAGATTCACAGTTTTTCTCCGACATCGTCTCATAAATCCGTATTCTGTGTTCTAGTATCTAGTTTGATCCAAAATAACATCACACCAGGGGTTCTAAGGTCACAACAAGCCTCAATTTCACTTTGGTTTCAGATCAAACCCTAAACCCTAACTTGATATTTCACAAATCCACCAAACGACACCATATCGACATGAAACTAGAATTGATGCACAAGAAATGAAATACTACTCTAATAGGTCCAGAATTTACCTCCTTTGGCAACTCAAGAAAATTCTTGAGTTGCTCAAGGTCCTCCAAATCCAATCTTGCTAGGTTCAATATGTAGCTAGTGAGCTCGGGAACACTTTTTGTGAAGTGGGAATGGGGTTTTGGTGAGGGAAATGAGAGGGATCTATGGAGTGAAGGGGAGGGAGATGAGGGAGGAGCAGGAGCAGCAGCAGCAGCAGCTCAAGGAGAGGGGAGAGAGAAATGGGTGTGAGGAAATGATGGGAGTATGGTTCAAAAAGTGGGGGTTGACTTGGTCTCTCTCTCTCATCATGAGACCTTTATCTTTTCTTTTCTTTTCTTTTCCTTCTCCCACCATGGTGAACCCTAAGCAACCATGTACCCAAAACATGTAACAAGTGTAACAAGTATGGAAAATGATATGTGCACATTTTTGCACAAAAATACCAAAAATCCGATTAGCGATTTTTAATCGCGATTAGCACTAAATTAGCATATAACTAATCATAAAAACTTAAAAATGGCATAATTCCATAAAATACCTTATTTTAGAATTTTCCATAATTTTTCCCCATTTATTTGTATTTAATTATACCAGAATATTAAAATATTCATTAAAATAATATTAAATTATAAAAATTCCCAAAACTAATATTTTATTATTTTGAAACTTTACACTTGTATACAATCCACGGGCGCAAATATACATTTCCCCAGCAAAGTCCCACCCGTGACTAGGGATATGTCCATATGGTGAACAACCCTTGTAAGTCCTCTCGAATTATAAGGAGAAAACCCTTTTGTAAGATCCTTACGACTTACAGGGGAATATACACTTAAGAATCCTCACGATTCCTAAGGAGAAAACACACCTACAAGATCCTCACGACTTGTAGGGAGAAATACCTTTATGAGACCCTTACGGCTCATGAAGTCAAGAGCCTTAGTCGACAGGATCTTAACCCTGTTCGCTAAGCCACCTTTGTTCGACATCGACGGAGGCAAATGATGATTCGCTCCTGGCAATATCCCAGTTGTAGCGATATTGATGCCTAAAACGGTATCAAATTCCATGTCCTTTTACGGCAAATGATGGTTCGCTCCTGGCAATATTCCAGTCGCAGCGATGCTGATGCCAAGATTGGTATCAGATCCCAAATCCCCTACTCGCGAGAAAAAAATCAGCGAGCCAAAAATAAAAAGCATATGAAATAGCCGAAATGATGGGGCAACTTGCAAACAAAATCAGCAAGTAAAAATGTATGCATACCAAATAGCCGAAATGATGGGGCAACTTGCAAACAAAATCAGCAAGTAAAAATGTATGCATACGAAATAGCCGAAATGATTGGGCAACTCGCAATAAAAAACAACGAGTAAAAATAAAATAAATAGCCGAAATGATTGGGCACCGTGAAAAATAGCCGAAATGATGGGGCAATCACGACCTTCGCGATATAAAAGCTGAAATGATAGAGCATCGCGGAAAGAATTAAAAAAATGATGAAAGAATGAAACTTTTTGCCCTACATGTGAGATCACATCGATCCCTGTATACAATCCAGGGGCACAAACAAAGAGGGAACCATACCTTCCCAACAGGCTCCACCAGAAAGCGAAGCCAAATCTCGACGGTTCATAGACAACCCAGAGACAACCTCGACATTGTCGCAATATTGCAGACATAATGTCAACAGACGAAGCAAAAGGAAGATCCCGAGCTTCAGGGTCTCGACGTCAACATCGACAACTTAGAGATCACCAACGGCGTTTCTTCTCACTCCAACCAGATGCAGATGTGACGTCAACAATCGACCTCAGAGTCGCAACGAAACGGAACCATGGCAAAGTCCCTAGTTCCAAATCTCAATGGCCACATCTACAGCCTAGAGACCAACAACGGTGTACCTCCTCATTCCAGTAGGACACAGATGTTACACCATCAAGCGGAGCGATGGAAAAACCCCAGCTTCACCTCAGCGTTCGTCTCGTTACAGCAGACGCAATGTCAACAACGGCGTTCCTTCACAGTCTAGCAGGATGTAGATGCAACGTCAATAAAAGACCCCATGGTCAGTAAAGCGGAGTGACGGCAAAATCCCAGCTCCACCTCGATGTTCGTCTCGATACAGCAGACGAGATGTCACTACAGTGTCCTTCCTCCAACAGGATCCGGACACACTAAAGCAGACGAAGCGAAGGCCACATTCCTAGCTTCAACGTCTTGACGGTAACTCATATAAAACCGGAAAGACAATCGGAGATCATCTCGCACCAGCGCGGAGTGGTCACCACCTCGACGATCGTCTCGATACAGCAGATGAAATGTCACCCCCAGCGTTCTTCCCCCAGCAGGATTCGGACGCGCCAAAGCAAATGAAGCAAAAGGCCAAATTCCTAGCTTCAGGGGCTTGACGGCAAGTCATATAAAGCATGAAAGACAATCGGAGATCATCTCGCACCAGAGCGGAGTGGTCACCACCTCGACGATCGTCTCGATACAGCAGATGAAATGTCACCCCAGCGTTCTTCCCCCAGCAGGATTCGGACGCGCCAAAGCAAATGAAGCAAAAGGCCAAATTCCTAGCTTCAGGGTCTTGACGGCAAGTCATATAAAAGCCTGAAAGACAATCGGAGATCATCTCGCACCAGCGCGGAGTGGTCACCACCTCGACGATCGTCTCGATACAGCAGATCAAATGTCACCCCAGCAGGATTCGGACGCGCCAAAGCAAATGAAGCAAAGGCCAAATTCCTAACTTCAGGGTCTTGACGGCAACTCATATAAAGCCTGAAAGACAATCGGAGATCTTCTCGCACCAGCGCGGAGTGGTCACCACCTCGACGATCGTCTCGATACAGCAGATGAAATGTCACCCCAGCGTTCTTCCCCCAGCAGGATTTGGACACACCAAATCAAACGAAGCGAAGGCCAAATTCCTAGCTTCAGGGTCTTAACGGCAAGTCATATAAAGCCTGAAAGACAATTGGAGATCATCTCGAACCAGTGCAGAGTGTTCACCACCACGACGTTTGTCTCGATACAGCAGACGCAACATCGCCAAAAGGAGCCACGGCAAAATCCCTAGTTCCAAACCTCGACGGTTCGCCAGCAACCTAGAGAAAACCATGACATTCATCTCGATACAGAGGACGCGATGCCAGCAAACGAAGCGAAGGCCGAATTCCTAGATTCAGGGTCTTAAAGGCAAGTCATATAAAGCCTGAAATACAATCGGAGATCATCTCGAACCAGTGTGGAGTGGTCACCACCTCGACGTTCGTCTCGATACAGCAGACGCAACATCACCAAACGGAGCCACGGCAAAATCCCTGGTTCCAAACCTCGACGGCTCACCAGCAACCTAGAGACCACCTCGACGTTCGTCTCAATACAGCGGACACAATGCAAGCAAACGAAGCAAAGGCCAAATTCCTAGCTTCAGGGTCTTAACGGCAAGTCATATAAATCCTGAAAGACAATCGGAGATCATCTCGCACCAGTGCGGAGTGGTCACCACCTCAACGTTCGTCTCGACACAGCAGACGCAACATCATCAAAAGGAGCCACGGCAAAATCCCTAGTTCCAAACCTCGACAGTTCGCATGCAACCCAGAGACAACCGCGACATTCGTCTCGACACAGCAGACGCAATGCCAGCAAACGAAGCGAATGCTAAATTCCTAGCTTCAGGGTCTTAAAGGCAAGTCATATAAAGCTTGAAAGACAATCGAAGATCATCTCGAACCAGTGCGGAGTGGTCACCACCTCGACGTTCGTCTCGATACAGCAGACACAAGATCACCAAAAGGAGCCACGGCAAAATCCCTAGTTTCAAACCTCGACGGTTCACCAGCAACCTAGATACAACCACGACATTCGTCTCGATACAGAGGACGCAATGCCAGCAAACGAAGCAAAGGCCAAATTCCTAGCTTTAGGGTCTTAACGGCAAGTCATATAAAGCCTGAAAGACTATCGGAGATCATCCCACACCAGCACGGAGTGGTTATGACTCATCGGGGCTCTCCAAAATGAGCCTAATCTCAAGTAAAAAGCGGCATGGCAAAATTCCTAACGCTTGCTCTTCCGACGGCCAAACTGCCTAGGAGGATTGCTTGAAGACGTATTGTCCAGCCCCCGAAGGGATCAGAGACACGACATGTCGCAAGGCTACTCGAACAGCAAAACTGCCTATCGAGGAATACATCAGCCAACGCGACGGTACGACGGCCAAAATCCTAGTACCACAGACCATAACGAACCTTTGTCGTAAAGAGTAGAGGTTAACTGTGACGTTAGGAAATTCTTGCGAGAAATGCTCGATTCGTCTCGACTCGTGAGGAAATTAGTGTCTTTGCGAGAAATGCTCGATTCGTCTCGACTCGTGAGGAAAAGCCTTAAGCAGCGGGGATTAAAAAATCTGTTTCCTAAACACTGGGGCCCTGCAAGTAGATCCAAAACGGTCTCTTGCATACTATCCACGGGTCACACTCTCCAAAGTCGAATCTCGACAAGGAGGGAAACAACCGCTTACGGGTCCTCTCGACTCGTAAGAGGGAAAATTCTCTTATAAGATCCTTACGACTTATAAGAGAAAACACACTTAAGAGTCCTGATTTGTATGTCAAAAAATAATATTACCGCAATCAAGAACGGCGTCGCTTGGTAGCTAGCCGGTGAGTACGGGTCGGTCCACAGGGATGTTGTGAATTTCCTAGTCGCTCAAACGAGTTAATTCCGACGGGTGTTCGGATCGATTATTAAATCTAAAAACTAAATCTATCTATACTAAGATTATCTAGATCTAAATCTTGCTAGGGTAAGGTTTAGGAATGGTTTGGAAATGTAAATAAATCTCAACACTTTCTATACCCAAATTAGGATCTAAGAGGAGTTATGGTAATTATTAATAATGGGATTAGATCCATTCGGGAAGGTGTTCCTTCCTCTAGGTTCTTGTCCATCCATTATCAATCTTTACCCTAACCTCCACGGAAAACACGCGCAACCGGGCCTTTATACTACGGTATCACCGCTACCTCGAGGGATAGGGTGCCGTAGGGCGCGGTGTGTGCGTGTATGCATGGAGTCCTATTGATTATATGTGATGGGTAAGAAAGGGATGAGAGATCTCATCTCTCAAAAGCCTTCCCCTGTAGGGTTCCTAGGCACTCTAATGAAGTCTCACAAGTGATCAAACATGCCAATTTCTAAAAATTACGGTGCCGAGAAAACCTAGAACGGATCGTTGGCTAGAAGTATAGGCAAAGCAAGCAAGTAAACGGAAATATAGCTAAAGGGAAGGGGCTACAACCTTTGTAGATCCGGTCCACCACTTCCTAAGCTCTACGATGATCTCCCTCCGCTGTCCAAATCGAACCCATGACTCTAGCATTGGCATCATCGAAGAATGGGCGGGCTTGATCGTCGGTTCGACGCCGAAGATGATCTACGTCGAGGCATCACAAGAACAAGCTCCAACTTCACCAAGCCTTGAAAACTTGTGAAGGAAACACCCTATACAACTTGGCAAGAGGTAGAGGATGAAGAAATAGGAAGTGGGTAGACTTTAGATTTGGATTTCTCACTCATTTTGGCTAGTTGCCATTGAAGAGGCAAGCTTTTTCTTCATGTTGAAGAAGATGAAGAAGAAGAAGAAGATATGATAAGTGTTAAAGAAAAAAGAAAAAGAATTAATTCTTATCATCTTCTAACCTTAGTTAAGTGTAGAGAATGAATTAGGGTTAGTTTAAATGGTTAGGTTTAAGTATAAGACAAGAAAGGAGACTAAGTCAAAACTTCAAGAATCTTCAACTAAAAACAAAACAAGTAACCATTCATTTATCCTTTTCATTTTCCAAAATGGATATAAATAAATAAGATAAATGAATAAGTAATTAAGTAAACAAAACCCTAATCATTAACTTAACCATAGTTTAATTCTTTACACTTAACCAAATAAGCATGTATCATCAAACATGATACAATCATGTGCACAAAAGTATATCACAAATACAACTTGCACAATTCAAGTGAGAAAATCCATTTAAAGTGAACCTATACTAGTTAATGCAAAGTAATATATCAAATATATAATTATACATTAAATCATTAAATCAACACTTGATTCAATGATCCGGTCATATCGCATATAACCGGCTAGTATCCAATGTATCGGCTTATCGAATCAATCCTTGATTCGATAACTAGGTTATATCGCATACAACCATTCGACACATTCATCGCGAGAATGAAATACGGTATCACAAACACGCATTATTCTCGGTCCCGCACATATCTCATATGCGCTCCTATTTCGTTTCGCTTGAGCCAGGAAACCTCTGTGTAGGACTCTAAAGACTCGTCAATACGCCGGCAGCAGATGATGATCATATCAAACACCCACAAGCCGCAAGCGGCCTGCTAAACGTAACGGCCACCCGGGTATTGAGCGATCAGAAGATCGACGAGCAAGCCCGCTCACTCCTGTGAATCCAACCAGTAACACTTACCGTATAGTCCGGTCTGTTCGTCTGATATGTCGCATATCTCGCCTAGGGGTGGTAAACGCCAGACCCCAATAGCTCGATAAGTAATGCCGACGTAAGGTCCATAACATTCGTGAAACTACTGATAACTCTTACCAGTATATCACTGCAACCCTGGCCAGGGATTTCCTGTTATGGCCAGTCCAGCAAAGCGCAACATCAACCCCCAATACCGGGAGAGACGAATCCCCTCCTATCGCTCATTGCCTCCATGTGAATCGGGACTGTACCCAAAAACCACCTGTTTGCACAACTCAGTAGAGCCGTGGTAGGGTGGAAATCAAAGCACAGTGGGAGACACACAAGACTCTATGACGATCTCGGGTCAACAGACTAAGCTGTACCAGTGTCACCAGAGAACTGCCATCTGACGTGAGGTATAATACCATCTGGGAGTTCTCGGCGAGTCCGTTCAGTGTACCCAGTCTCCACTGAGCACCCGTATACCATCTTCGATGTCAAACACCAATGGATATGGGATCATCCATCGCCCATCGCATGGGTCGAGAAGATATACGCTAGTCTACTCTGGAATATCGATGCCCCGTCTCGATATTCCCTCGACTAGGAACAATGAAGGATGTACTCATTGACTACCCAGGCCCCACTAGTATGATCTGCATCATAGTCCAGGAAGTCGAGTACACATCCTAAGGGCTTTATCAACATGTAATCAGAGAGACAGAAAATATACATGTTAAGATAAAGAGCAACCAGATAGCGTACTATCATGTCGAGCAAGAAAGTCCTACCTATATATGTCCCAGCATCCACTACAATATACATCCAATGTACAGTAATGGTCTCTAGGGCATACATATAACTAACATCCCCAAAGCTAACTCTAACAATTATCTAGAGCAAGGAATTAAATCTAAACTAGGGCAGAGAATGAAAAATTACCTACTTTATAGATGGCTCTCTCCAAACATCAACACAGGGTTGTCAGATCTGAATTCATGAAATGAAAAGAGACACCGATGCTCTCCAAAAGAATTCTGAATTTTATTCATAAAAAGATGCATAGGGGAGGCATAAACAAATACAAGGAATTGGGCTTCTATTTATAGGACATAGAAACCCTAGGTTACAATTGATTCGTACATCTGCTTTTACAAAAATGCCCTCTAAGAAAAGACCTAGTCAAAGATCCGCGCCGCCTCTGAAACTTGGTAAAAAATTAAACTTCTACGGGCTCTGGATGGCCGCGGAACCGCGGCCTCGGCATGGGTTGGGCCGCGGTTCCGCGGCCCAATGATGGCACTGGAGGCTTATTTTTCCTGGGCTTTTTCTTGGACTCTTGGGCTTCTTATTTCTTTGGTTCTTTTATTAAAATAGCTTCTAGGTTTCTTCCAGATCTCTAGTGAACAATTGCAGTGGACTTTTAACCGTTCGCTTTGTAATTCTGGACCTTGCGTTGCCTTGTACTGATCTTTGTGTAGGCTTTATCAAAATCCTTCTGTTTGCTGGTCGTAGTTTCACTTTTGCATCGTCTTCTCTCTTTTTCACTGTTTTAGATCCAAGAACCTGTAACCTATAATATGTAGCAGACATGCGTCAAAAGCACCTGTTTATTTATAAAACAAATAAGAATGGGGAATATAATAATACAATATTATGGTGTGAACAAATACCCCCAAACTTATCTTTTGCTCGTCCTCGAGCAAACTTATTTTTTATTCTCGACAAAAAACCTAACCGCACTTTCGCAGGGAAACGCGATTGCACTGAGCACGTGCAAAAAGCCGTTAAACCTCTAGGTGTCCCTAATAGGAGGAGTGTTGTCTCCTGAGGGTTTTCTGCGGATACAACCCACAAAATCCTATCAATTTGGCTCATTAACTTCAATTCTCCAATTAGGTTTTCTAACAAGGAATTCTATTATCGTCGACTCATAAACTATCCACCCGTATTCTTCACACTTCCTCATCATTTAACTTAAGATTATATATGTTCTGCAGACCTACTTAGCTTTCGGCATTTCTTAAGTTTTCCTTCTAGGGTTCCATCTCCACTTAGGAATTTTTATCAACTCTATTAAAGATACAAGTTCTATTCTTCACTCCTTTCTCTCATCTAAACTCCAATCACATATCCCTACGTGTGTGTATATATCACCCCTACACTCGGAAATTCAAATCTAGCAATCATACTCTTGTCCGTTGTCCAAAGCACTTCTTAATTGGTGAATTTTTATGAATTTTTCTTACACATCCTTCATGCGACCGTTAATACTTCTTGAGGTACCAACGACCGATTACAAGATGCGTTTGCACTTTAAAGGGTAATTCCTAGTCTTGCAACACCTAAGGCTTTTTAGTAGGGACTCCCAAACCAGTTGGTCTAAGGCACTAGGTGATGAAGCACCCTCGCTAAATATTTTTTCATTAATGCAGCCTTAAGTAATCACAAAAACCAGTGTTCATTTTTTTCTCTTTATTCACTTTTTTTCTTTTATTTTCATTGTACTAAGGACTTTAGACAAGAGCATTTCAAGGTCTCCTTTACTATTCCAAGTTTCAAGGTGCGTGATTGTGCAAATTGTAGGGTATACATTTTCAGAATCTAGACTTAAGCTAGGAATTTATTTTCAAACTTATACTCTAATAAAAATATCAATACCTTTCCTCTGCTTTGACTTAGCCCAAGAAGTGAACTGAAAATTCTCCTATTTCTAAATAAACTACAAAGGCATATACTTTCTACCGTTAAATTTTAAGAAAGGATATTTTTAGGGTTTTTACTTTACTAAGTCTAAGATCTAGTTGTTCCTAGCTAGTTAACCTTTTTGTCAAACTCAAGTCAATTAGGCCAAAATTGAATACATTAATTTTTACAATTTTTGAATTTTTTTTAATTTTTATTGGTTTTAAAATAAGTATGCAAATGCAAAAATATACATATGAATGCGAAGGAAGAAGGCTTACCGAGCATACCCCCAAACTTAAACTTGACAGTGTCCTCACTGTCATGCTACACCAAGAGAGTTAAAATTATCGGCACTCCCCAGTTTATTTATTTATAAAAAAAAAATCGATTTTTTTTAATTTTTAGTAGAAAAAGAAAACAAAAAATATATATATATACATATATACAACAAGGTCCTCCCCAAACTAAACAAGGCCTTGCACAATCCAAAGGTTAGCATCAACCATTCAAAAATTCTATCGTGATGATGGTATGGTTGGTGAAAGAATGGGGTGTAAAGGAAAGAAATGAAAAACACACGAGACCGTGTGGAGAGAAAGGGAGAATATGGTCTCGATGGAGGAGAAGAAGGGCGGAAAAGAGAAAGAAGGGTAGCGCGATCTTGAGGGTGTAAATCGAGTGAATAAATTAGCACAATTTGTGATGACCGATGTGTTAAAAACGATTGTGCTAATCTATTAACTCGTCGAGAAATAGGGTCAAATCCCTCAGGTTTCGCAAGAAAGCATGGGTACGCAGAACTTGGTATTGGAGATGAAAGCGTAACGGTATCTTGTACGGTCGGAATGATAGGAAGGACGAAAGGGAGTGAATTAGGGATAGTCTCATTCTCACCGTAGTAAACTGTCTCGAAATGGAAAGATTCCAACAATGGTTCGAAACGACTGTAAGCAACCGAGTCTGATGGTTCAACTAACTCATCTGAAAATTCAAAGGACTCAAACTCGGGCGGTGAGACATCAACATCGTCCGAAAAAGTGAAACACTCGAAAGTGTTATCGGATGTGAGAACTGTGTCAAATTTAAAGGGAAATTTTTCAAACTCACAGTCTTCAAGCGTGATCTTTTGCGTGGTCGGAACGATGGAAAGGAGGGTGTTTGATTTAGGAAGTGTAACAGTAGGAGGATGAATTGGAAAATCCGACACATCAAACAAAAATGGTTCAACCTCAATATTATTCTCAATACTCTCCTCAATACTATCCTCATAATTCTCCTCAAAATCTAGCTTATCCATGCCATTATCATCAAAATCAAGACGCATATGAAGTTCGGGAGAAACATTTAATGACTCGGGATGATGAATTGGAGATAAAATTTCAGTCAAATTTACGGGTTCATCATCCAAAATATTCCGGGCGTCAATATCCTCAATCAAGTGAAAATCAATTTTCTTAGACACCTCATCAAAAGCATGGATATTTATCAATTCAGATTCTAGAGAGGAGGTGTAAAGTTCAAAAGGATTCGGTGTGGTTTCACTCGAAAGGGGTTCTTCACAGTCTGGCAAATCAAGCACTACAAAGTCACACAACTCGTTAAATGTTTTATTTTCAACTTGTGAATCATTTGGGACAATCGATGGAAAACCGGAGTTGTGGGCTTCAATTGGGTATGGGTAGGTTTGATTTGGAAATGTGTAGAACTCACTCGCTCCTATCAAATTCTCACCCTGTCCAACCGCCTCCTTATACATTGAAAAATTGGAAGCTAGTTGGAAACTAGCTACCGGTTCACTAGGTTGCATAAGTGCGGCAATGGACGCATCCACATTCCTAACCATTTTGTTTGTTGCTGAAATATAAGCTTCCAACGACTATTCCAAACTAGACATGGGTTGTGAAGGGGTTTCGGTAAAAGATTCAAAATTGTTTGGATACGTGAAACTCCCAACTGGCTGTGTAGAAGCAATGTCTAGTGAAGGAGGGAAAGTCGGGTAGGACTGGTAGGAATTGGATGGTTGGACAGGGGTAGGATCAACATTTGTATAAAAAGGTGAATGGACTTGTTGATCCCTATAACTGGATGTGTGGAGAGGAGTGAAAGATCGGCTACGAGATTGAGCAATATGCTCAGCAATGGACATCGGTTTAGGAGTTACAACAGGACTTGAAAAAGTGGTATCAACGTATAAAGGTGGTGAAGGTTGACGTGGTTGACACAAAGTGGGTTGTGAAGTCGAACTGTTTCTCCTAGACGCTTCTATTTGATCTTTCAAAGAAATTTTGGGCATAGAGGGATCTTCCTTAAATCGACCGAAACAATTGACGTACGAGGCAAAGTTAGGTTCGGGATACCAAAGTTCGGCAAAAGATTTATGAGGTGGGGTACCCATGATGTCAGAAGGAAAAGAGAAAGAAGGTGGGTGTAAGTGGGGTGCAAGGATTTCTTAGCGACAAAATTTTGCAAGTTTTTATAAAAAATTTCCTTTTTCCTTTTTCTCTTTATTTGAAACTGTTTGCAAAAAAAATATCGATAAAGGGCTTTGACACACTATCAATCAACCACAAATGCACAATCAGGCCTAGATCTAGGGTCACCTAGGTCAGCTAGACAGCTCCTAACTGTTCCAAAGGGCTAGAGATAGGACCTCAAACCGCCTCTTCACCGCCAATTGCGGCCAGGTAAGTGGGAGGCTCCCCGCTACAAGTAGCGGTCCTAATTAAGTAACCACTTGCCTTAGACACACTTGCCTAGACACCGCAAAGTCAGGTTAGGATTAACGGCCGATGCCTATAACTAGTCCTCTGTCCTATTGAGCTTGAAGTCCTTAGGGCTGAGTCTAGTATTTTTTAATTAAAGATTGGTCAATGCAAATGCTTTATGTGATTTCTGGGGTCCTAGGAAGGGTGATGAAATCCCCACCCAATCTGAATTGGTCAAAATCCCCTTAAAGTCCGATTAAAGATATGCAAAACAGTAAATCACTTGCAATCAAATATTTTTATTTTATGCGCGGCGCAAAGAATCCTGCACAAGATTTGTTATTGAGAAAGGGGAAGATTTTTTTTAAGCGCAAGGAATCCTGCAGAATATTTGACAAAAGATATATGGGGATTGGCAGAAAAGGAAAAGGGGGAGCAAACAGTGCAAGACATGCACGCTGACGTGGCAATTGGACCGCGAAACCTCGGCGGGAGCGCGCTTGAGCGGCGGAAGGGCGGCGGATTTGAAGCTTCAGGTCTCTGAAAAAATTGTGCTGCTCTGTTGTTCCAATCCCTTTCTGTTCTGATCTACCTTTTTCTGTTTCGCACTCTGGATTTTTCCAGATCTGTCGATCCTGCAAAGATTCACAAAAAATACCCTTTCCAAAAAATAACAGATGATATATTTTTTTATTTTTTTTATTTTTCAGTATTTATGATTTTTTTTAATTAAGATTAACCCGAAATTGCAAAAAGGAAATAACACGCCATCCCCGGCAACGGCGCCATTTGATATGTATGTCAAAAAATAATATTACCGCAATCAAGAACGGCGTCGCTTGGTAGCTAGCCGGTGAGTACGGGTCGGTCCACAGGGATGTTGTGAATTTCCTAGTCGCTCAAACGAGTTAATTCCGACGGGTGTTCGGATTGATTATTAAATCTAAAAACTAAATCTATCTATACTAAGATTATCTAGATCTAAATATTGCTAGGGTAAGGTTTAGGAATGGTTTGGAAATGTAAATAAATCTCAACACTTTCTATACCCAAATTAGGATCTAAGAGGAGTTATGGTAATTATTAATAAAGGGGATTAGATCCATTTGGGAAGGTGTTCCTTCCTCTAGGTTCTTGTCCTTCCTTTATCAATCCTTACCCTAACCTCCACGGAAAACACGCGCAACCGGGCCTTTATACTACGGTATCACCGCTACCTCGAGGGATAGGGTGCCGTAGGACGCGGTGTGTGCGTGTATGCATGGAGTCCTATTGATTATATGTGATGGGTAAGAAAGGGATGAGAGATCTCATCTCTCAAAAGCCTTCCCGAAAGCTAACTCTAACAATTATCTAGGGCAAGGAATTAAATCTAAACTAGGGCAGAGAATGAAAAATTACCTACTTTATAGATGGCTCTCTCCAAATATCAACACAGGGTTGTCAGATCTGAATTCATGAAATGAAAAGAGGCACCGATGCTCTCCAAAAGAATTCTGAATTTTATTCATAAAAAGAGGCATAGGGGAGGCATGAACAAATACATGGAATTGGGCTTCTATTTATAGGACATTGAAACCCTAGGTTACAATTGATTCGTACATCTGCTTTTATAAAAATGCCCTCTAAGAAAAGACCTAGTCAAGGATCCGCGCCGCCTCTGAAACTTGGTAAAAAATTAAACTTCTACGGGCTCTGGATGGCCACGGAACCGCGGCCTCGGCATGGGTTGGGCCGCGGTTCCGCGGCCCAATGATGGCACTGGAGGCTTATTTTTCCTGGGCTTTTTCTTGGACGCTTGGGCTTCTTATTTCTTTGGTTCTTTTATTAAAATAGCTTCTAGGTTTCTTCCAGATCTCTAGTGAACAATTGCAGTGGACTTTTAACCGTTCGCTTTGTAATTCTGGACCTTGCGTTGCCTTGTACTGATCTTTGTGTAGGCTTTATCAAAATCCTTCTGTTTGCTGGTCGTAGTTCCACTTTTGCATCGTCTTTTCTCTTTTTCACTGTTTTAGATCCAAGAACCTGTAACCTATAATATGTAGCAGACATGCGTCAAAAGCAGCTATTTATTTATAAAACGAATAAGAATGGGGAATATAATAATACAATATTATGGTGTGAACAAGTCCTCACGACCCCTAAGGAGAAAATACACCTATGAGATCCTCTCGATCCGTAAGGAGAAATCTTTGTGAGACCCTCACGGCTCATAAAGTCGAAAAGTCTTAGGCTACAAAGACCCTAAACTTGTCTCCTGAGCCCTCAATTCCATGGCTACTCATAACTTTGCACTACTTCACCCACGTACATACTTACGTGGGCAAAGTAGTGGGGGGCATTTGTTCCCGCCAATGCGACCCGACTAGCTAAGTTGCACATAGATGCATATTTAAATCTGTTTGAATTTACATCTTGTGAAACTTGCCAGTCATGTCACAGAGATAAGATGACCATAGCTCTGTTTACTGGAAACAGAGAAAGAGTTAATGAACTCTTGGGATGATACATGTTGATGTATAAAGGTCCCCAGTCTACACATGCCAAGGCCGGTTCTTTGTACTTCATTACATTCTCTGATGATCTCTCGAGATTCAGACATATGTTCCTGTTGAAACACAAGTCCGAACCTTTTGAGATATTCACAGAATATGTTTTAGAAGTAGAGAACCAAAATACGGGTACAAGTATTATGTCCTTTGATGTGATCGAGGAGGAGAATACTTGAGCACGGAAATCCTGGACTATTCTAAAGGAGAATGAGATTCTCTCTCAGAATTACTCCTCCGTATACACCATAGCACGATGGTATATCGGGGCGGAGCAGATACACCCTATTTGATATGGTGTGCTCTATGATGAGTATTACTGAGTTACTTTTTCCTTTTGGGAGTTATGCACTTAAGAAGCTGCATACCTATTGAATAGGGTTCAAATCAAATCAGCTGCCTACCACTCCATATGAGATATGGAAAGGGAAGAGCCCATATCTTAAGTTAGTTGAGATTTGGGGTTGTCCGGCCTATGTCTAAAAGCAAAATCCGGACAAGCTCGAGGCAAGGTCTGTTATGTAGAACTGGAAATGTTCCATCTATACAAACTGCAGCTGATGATTTGACAGAACCAAAGGATTTAGTAGATTCCAACGAACCTCAGCCTCTCCGCCGATCTAGTAGGGTTCCTCACCCACCTGAGAGATACTTCGGTTTCTCTATGACAGTGGGAGCGAGGATTGCATCATGAGATGATGACCCAACTAGTTTCGAGCAGGCCATCAGGAGTGGGACTCTGTAAGAATGGCTGGATGCTTAGCGATCTGAGATGGAATCCTTATACACCAACAAAGTATGGACTTTGGTTGCTATATCTGAAGGGTTAAATCCCCATCAGGAGCAAGTATATCTTGAGAAGATTACTTGGTGTACATGGAAAAGTTGAGACTTTCAAAGCTAGACCTGTTAAAGGTTTTCGTCATCGACCAGGCATGGATAATGATGAAACCTTTTCTAAGGAGCTATGCTTAAGTCCATCCAGATCCTACTTGCCACGGCTACATACCATGACTACGATATCTGGCGGTTGGGTGCCATGACTGCTTTTCTAGATGGTGTTTTATAAGAGAGCGTCTATAAGTACACAGCCAGAGGACTCGTAGACAGTGGGAGCAGCGGAAACGTGTGCAAGATGTTTTATAGGATAAAGCAGGCATCGCGGAGTTGGAACATCTGTTTTGATGTGTTAGTCAAAGAGTTTGACATCATCAAAATGGTAGATGAACCTTGTATATACAAAAAGGTAGTAGGGAGTATGGTGGTGATCCTCGTAGAGTACCTGGATAACATACTCTTGATAGGGAAGGAGTTTCCTATGCTACGCTCGGTCGATCTCCGCTTATCACATGGATTATCCATATAGGATCAAAGTAATACCTACTAAATCCTAGGTTTTGGATCTATGAGATAGATCTAATTGGATATTAGGACACTCACTAGTTGTAGTGAGATGGTATCAATTGATCCTGGGGAGAATCACTGGAAAGGTTCCAGGGTGATAAAGACGACTGAATGTCAGTCACAGGCATTGTCTTTACCCTCAGTAAAGGGACGGTATGTTGGAAGAGTTCCAAGCTAGATACCGTGGCATACTAGACGATAAAGGCTGGATACATCGCTACTTAAGATGCTACCAAAGAGGCAGTCTGGATGTATATTGGTTCATGAGATGAACTTAGTTCTTTTCATTGTGTGACAATAGAGTTGTGGCTTATGCCAAGGAACGACCGTCCCATCAGTGATCCAGACATATTCTAAGGCAGTATCACCTGATCATGGAGATGGTTGATCTCCAGGGGATCAAGGTTAGGAGAGCAGACTCAGAGGATAACGCGGCGGATCCACTCACGAAGGCCTATTCCCAGAGAGAGACTTTTTGGGATGGTTGAGTATGAGATACTACAACCACTGCTACAGATGGCCCTAGTGCAAGTAGGAGATTGTTAGTTATATGTATGCCCTAGAGGCCATTACTGTACATAGGATGTATATTATAGTGGATGCTGGGACATATATAGGGAGGACTTTCTTGCTCGACATGATAGTATGCTATCTGGTTACTCTTTACCTTAACGTGTACACTGATTGTCTCTCTGTTACATGTTGGTAAAGCCCTTAGGATGTGTACTTGACTACCTGGACTATGATGCGGATCATACTAGTGGGGACATGGTAGTCCATAAGTACATCCTTCAAGGTCCCTAGTCGTGGGTGTATCGAGACGGGGCATCGATATACCAGAGTAGACTAGCGTATACCTTCTCGACCCATACAGATGGGCGATGGATGATCCCATATCCATTGGTGTTTGACATCAGAGATGATATACGGGTGCTCAGTAGAGACTGGGTACACTGGACGGACTCGCCGAGAACTCCCAGATGGTATTATACCTTACGTCAGATGGCAGTTCTCTGGTGACACTGGTACAGAGTAGTCTGTTGACCCGAGATCGTCATAGAGTCTTGTGTGGTTCCCACTGTGCTTTGATTTCCACCTTACCACGTCCAAGAGGGCGTGCAAAACGGTGGTTTTTGGGTACAGTCCCGAATCACATGGAGGCAATGAGCGATAGGAGGGGATTCGTCTCTCCCGGTATAGGGAGTTGATGTTGCGCTGTGTTTGATTGGCTATAACCGGAAATCCCTGGCCAGGGTTGCTGAGATTTACTGGTAAGTGTTACCTGTAGTTTCTCGAACTGTTATAGACCTCATATCGACACGACTTATCGAGTTATTGGGGTCTGACGTTTACCACCCCTAGGCAAGATATGCGACATATTAGACGAACTGACCGGACTGTACGGTAAGTGTTACTGGTTGGATTCACAGGAGTGTGAGCGGGCTTACTCGTCGATCTTATGATCGCTCAATACCCGGGTGTCCGTTACGTTTAGCAGACCGCCTGCGGCTTGTGGGTGTTTGATATGATCATCACCTGCTGCCGGCGTATTGACGAGTCTTTAGAGTCCTACACAGAGGTTTCCTGGCTCAAGCGAAACGAAATAGGAGCGCATATGAGATATGTGCAGGACCGAGAATAATGCGTGTATGTGATACCGTATTCTATTCTCGCGATATGTATCATCGGCAGGTTATATGTGATATAGCCGGGTTACCGAATCAAGTGTTGATTCGATACATTGATACACTTGATATTAGTCGGTTATATGAGATATGACCGGATCGTTAAATCAAGTGTTGATTTAATGATTTAATGCATAATTATATATTTGATATATTACTTTGCATTAACTAGTATCGGTTCACTTTAAATGGATTTTCTCACTTGATGTACACAAGTTGTATATGTGATATACTTTTGTGCACTTGTTTGTATCATGTTTGATGATACATGCAACCTTGGGTTAGTGTTTGATTTAAACCTTGGTTAAGTAAATGGTTAGAGTTTTTATTTATTCATTTATTTATTCATTTCTTTTTGGCAAAAGAAAAGAAAATGGTGGCTTATTTTGTTTTATAGTTGAAACTTCATGAAGCTTTGAAAAAATCTACCATTTTTTGTTTCATGCCTAACCTAACCATTCACCTAACCTTAGTTTACTCTCTACACATAACCATGGTTGCAAGATGATAGATATCACTTCATTTTCTTTTTCTAAAATATATAACTCATCATATTATCATCTTCTTCTTGTTCTTCTTCTTCAAGAAGAAAGCTTGCCACCATTAATGGCAACTTGAGAAAAAGAGTGAGAAATCCAATTCTAAAGTGAACCCACTTCCTATTTCTTCATCCTCTACCACTTGCCAAGTAGTATAGGGTGTTTTCTTCATAAGTTTCTTGACTTGGTGAAGTTGGAGCTTGATCTTGTGTTGCCTCGACGTAGATCATCTTCGACATCGAAGTCGACGACCTAGCCCGCCCATTTCTCCGATGAAGCCGATGCTAGAGTCCGGGATCCGATATGGACAGCGAGGGGACTTCATCACGGAGCCATGGAGGTGGAGGACCGGATCTAAAAAGGTCGTATTTCCGTTCACTTCTTAGTAAAGTAGTTTACTAGTTGTAGTTATCGTCTAAACTCTAGTCAACGATCTGTATTAGGGTTTCTCGGCACTTGTAAAATTTGAAATTGGCATGGTTGATGACTTGTGAGACCTCATTAGTATGCCTAGGAACCCTACAGTGGAGGGCATTTGTTCCCGCCAAAAATTTCTGCGCAGAAGAGTCCAAGGTATCAAATGGCAACGATACGCTTAAGGAAATGCGAACCAGTATCTTCCGGCCTGTATTTTGATAAATTCACGAAGGAGGAACTGTTAAATTCTGATGGTATCGAAAGCATCTCGAAAAACCCTTCGATTTGATATATTATGGGCTTCATAATTCATCCGGGATCAAAAGTTATGAGCAAATATGCTATGCATTGTTCCCTGATTAAAAAATCTGGAATTACCTCAATGAGGTATCACGTGCTTACACGTGATCAATGGTCACGTGTTGACACGTGATAGTTAAAACATGAATAAAAACAAACGGCTGAAGAAGGACCCAATTGGGGATCACATGCTCACACGTGACCAATGGTCACGTGTTGACACGTGATAGTTGAAACATGAATAAAAAAATATGGCTGAAGAAAATACCTCAACGAGGTATCACGTGCCCACACGTGACCAATGGTCACGTGTTGACACGTGATGGTTAAAACAACAACATAAATTAGCGTCTGTTAAAGGACTCAATTGGGGGTCGCGTGCTCACACGTGACCAAGGGTCACATGTCAGCACGTGACTGGCTTCGAAAGCCTTACAGTTAATAGAATTAAATTCTAAAAGCTTCTAAATTTTTCCAAATGGAAAAGAATTATGGAGAACCGTTGGATTAAAAATCCAAGGATGATTAAAAATCACCGATTTATGGAAAAATCTTAAACAAGTAAAGATCTCCCTAAATCTCACCGAAATAACAAACGAAATATCTTTGGATTGAAAATCCAACGGTGAATAAAATTCACTGAATGATCTAAAGGATCATATTAATTATGAAAACAAATCAAATCTTTCAATGAAAGATTTGCAAAACAAATTGATTCTTTTCTTTCTCCTATAAATAGGAGCCAAGAAAAGAAGAGAAGGGACCCCGTTAGAGAGAAAAACAGAGAGAGGAGAATTTAATTCTCAAGCAGAGAAAGAAAAGAGAGGAGAATTTAATTCTCAATAAAGAAAACCCTATGTGAGAAAAGAAAGGGAATCAAAACTTCAAACAGAGAATTTAATTCTCAAAGATCTAAGAGTTTAACTCTTTTGCAAAAGAACTTAGTTCTTCTTCTGGTTGAAGATCTGCACAGAGCACATCTCCCCATAAGTTGAGAATTTAATTCTGCCATGCAGATCCTAAACATAGAAGGGGAATTGAGTTTTGAGAATTTAATTCTCCTAAAACAAAACTAGGGTTTAACCCTCTATGAGAATTTAATTCTCCCAAACTAATTGGAATTTAATTCCCACATAATCATAATTGGGGTTTAACCCTACTTAAGAATTTAATTCTTTCACAATAGGAATTTAATTCCTCCAAAATCATGATTAGGGTTTAACCCTATAGAGAATTTAATTCTTAAAATAAAGAGACTTGAAAGATCTCCATGCACATAAAGAACTTGGTCACGTGGTAACACGTGACCCTCCATCCTCAATGATCAGAAAAGAAAGAACAAGACTGGGTCACGTGACCCCACATGACCCCTAAACAGATCCCCCAAAATAAGAAGGAGGAAATCACTGAGGCAACGCCTCACGTGCTCCACGTGACTCCCAAAACGCAGAAAGAAAAAGCAAAGGAAATAAAGGCCTTGGGCGCTCTCACGTGTTCCCACGTGACCTCTTGGCAGACGCTCTAACAATCAGTGCATGAATCCTCCTCACGTGTCAGCACGTGATACTCCAAAGTAAAATATAAAAGTGTTTAACACTTAATTGCAGAACGAAGAAAAGGAATCTGGTCCCACCTTTGGGCGCCCTCACGTGTCCACACGTGACCCCTTTTTCTTTAGTGTTTAACACTAATTCGATAGCTTTATTTCCAGTGTTTAACACTGATTGTTTCTAGTGTTTAACACTAATTTGAGAGTTCTACCTCCAGTGTTTAACACTGTTGTTCTCTAGTGTTTAACACTACTTTTATCCAAATTGGCTAGTTCTCCAGAGGCAAAAGTCCCTCCTCCAAATGAATCTCAAAATTGAGGAAATCAAAGACAAAATGTTGTCAGAGCCCCCAAACCTCTATTTAGCATTGCTAAATAATGTGGGCTTGAACCCAGACAAATGTTTAATGGTCCAACAAAAGGCCAACACTTCAAATCCAATTGGACTTAGCCCAAGTTGGCCATAAGTCCTCAATTCAGATTTAACTGAGCCCATGTGCTCATAATTATAATTAATTGGTCTTGGTTCCAAATTGGGCTACAGATCATTTAATCCACCTTGGTTCAAGGGTACATCTCTTCACTCCTTTGATATTTGTCGTTGTAATTCCTCAACGTCTTCAAAGAGGTGACGGGTCCCAACAACCATACATTTCACGGACTGTGGGGTCCTTAAACTCATGGACTATAATGTCCTTAACCTTGACCGTGATGTCTTAAAACTAACAATGGACTGTGGGGTCCTTAAACTCATGGACTATAATGTCCTTAACCTTGACCGTGATGTCTTAAAAGTAACGCCGGACTGTGGAGTCCTTAAATCCACGGACTATGATGTCCTTAACCTTGACCGTGATGTCTTAAAACTAACACCGGACTGTGGAGTCCTTAAATCAACGGACTATGATGTCCTTAACCTTGACCGCGATGTCTTAAAACTAACATTGGACTGTGGAGTCCTTAAATCCACGGACTATGATGTCCTTAACCTTGACCGCAATGTCTTAAAACTAACATTGGACCGCAATGTCCTTAAACTACCTATGGACCACCATGTCCCTAAACTGAACAATAGAGCCCAAATGCTCTCTTGTTGGATCTAAACGATCCCGTTAAGTTGATCTTAGTCTGAAATCAGACTAACGTATCCTTAACAAACGTTTAAGTTGATCTTAGCCTCAAATAAGGCTAAAGTATCCTTAAACACAACCCTCAAACCCAAATCTAAGAAATATACGGATTTGGACTAGTCCACGCCCTACGGGCGACAACATAACTTAGTCTCCGTATACAATCCACGGGCAACCAAACACAAAACAGACACCCATGACACGAAGTGACCATATGGAGAAGGAGAAAGTTGTTACCGCGAAGCGGTAGAGTAATTAGCTGTAGGGGCTTGCGCCTGCAGGGAAGAGCGTCCCCACAATCAAAACCCCCTCAAACGAGGGGGAATCTGACGAAGTCTGCTACATCGGCCGCATCCGTCTAAACCTCCGATACACGGTGCCATAAATCAACTTGGCATCTTCGGAGAAGTGGACGGATAGCACCTATTAGCATCTGCCCCGAATTTCAGGCAAGACAGTCCGTCTTTGCGCGTCTTTCGGAGGGGAACAAGGGGTAACAGGGTATTCCTTGTAATGCCTCTTCCACCATCCTGATTCATGACAGTAACCATATACATATCTGCCCTCACTCCAATCCCTTTATTATGTATTTACTTATTACCTTCTATACACCAACTTTAGGCTAATTGGTTTTCTTCCTTCCCTACCCTTCGGCACCAGCCTAAGGTTTGGAAGAAGACTATCCAATAAGCGTAATAGGTGTACTCTCCTAATCTTAGAAGCCCTCGCAACCTGAGAGAAGGTAAAGAGAAAAGACATCTGAATAATCCTATCTAGTCTCTCCAGAACCAGAATCCATCCTCGAAAAAGTTCCTTCGAGTTCGTATGTAACTATACGATGGATTTATCCAATGGAAGTGGATATTCGTAGTGATACGGAGTGTTCTAGAGAAATGCAAAGTGGATGTAGGAGTGGCAAGGGTATACCTGGTTTCGTCGTGAATGATAGCAGTCACAATTTTCTTTGCCGTTATTCTAATCCCTTAATTTGTCTTTACTTATTACCTTCTGTACACCACACTTAGGCTTAATTGGTTTTCTTCCATCCCCACCTTTCGGCACCTGCCTATGGTCTGGAGGAAGACTATCCAATAAGCTCAATAAGTGTACCCTCTCCTAATCCTAGGAGCCCTCACAACCTGAGAGAAGGTAAAGAGAAATGGCAACCGAATAATCCTATTCAATCTCTCTAGAACCAGAATCCATCCTCGAATCTGGAACAAGTTCATTCGAGTTCGTATGTAACTATACGATGGATTTAGCCAATGGAAGTGGATGTTTGTAGTGATACGGGGTGTTCTGGAGAAATGCAAAAGGTGATATAGAAGTGGCAATGATGTATGCAACACTGTGACATTCCAAAATCCAAAGTGTTTTAAGAAAGTTCGGTTAATTTGATTCATGAGTTTTAGTCAAGGGCGGGTCATAGTTGCAGCCAAAGAGAGAGAGAGAAAAGAACACTCGGCATGCACTCTAACCTAGATCAGAATGGTTAATCATTTTATCTAATCTGGATGGCTCCCACTGTTTCCTCGAATTCTCCTCCAAACCCAAAAGGAGAATTAGTCGGAATCACCCGAGGAGTAATCCTACTCATCAGTGGGAATCGAGATCCAACTACCATCGCATGATGACTTGATGGAAGCCACTTAAGTCACCACACTCCAGAAGGTATGCGCTAGCCTAGAAAGTTTCCTGTATGTTTGAAACTCCCGATGTGTGTTTTTACCCCAAGCGGCTTATGACCTTGACTAGGTTAACATATCATAAGTCGCAAGTCAAGTTCTACCTATCATTATCCTGGATTAATTAGACCCACTCGTATGAGCCCTTGACTAGGTCAACATGACCGTACGACTGTCCTAACCAATCGCATATCCATGCAGCAGAAAAGTACTACAGAGCTATCGATCACTACGCCTTGACTAGGTCAATATACGTAGCACGAATACTAAGCAATACTTTTCTGAAATGACGGAGTGCTACGGCTGGTTTTTGGCGAAAAACCTTTAACGTAATGAACTTGATATCGTTGAAGGAATCTAAGTGGTTTTACAAATTTATAGTGGCGAAAACTTTTGCTAAAGAGGTCACTCCCGGAGAAAAGATCTCGGCTCTTTCCCTATCGAATGAGGTGCAGGATATTCCAAACTGAATACCACGATGCAAAGCAAAAGAAAACGACAATTGTGAAGTTATTACGTTGACGCAAACTTTTACTCAAGGGGTCACTCCCGATGAAGGGATCTCGGCCCTTGCCTCGTCGAATGAGGTGCTGGATATTCATAACCGAATACCACCGTGCAAAGCAAAAGAGGATGTCTGTAATGTCAGTTTTAAAAACTTGGTTCCAACAACATCATATAAAGGTTTGTTTTATTCTTGTATTGATAAGAATCAATGCAGTCCCATCAATTAATCACACCAGAAAAGAACGAAAATAAAATGTACGTATATGCCATCCGCATTCGCCACTGGATCCCGTCATCACCCGTTAGGTTACGTAACTAACGACAGAGCGGGGACTGGACTAGCGCGGGTGCAAAACATATACAACATCTACTAGTATATATATAAATATATAACAATCGTCCCAGGCATGATATAAGCAACATCACAGAAAACATCACAGAAGTAACACATAATGGCGGATAATCTGGAGCCCCGGGTTTCACTTGAGCCGCAAGTGAGACCCGACGTTTCCTGTCATGTGGATAGCCTGTGCAATAAAAACCTAGACCCCTACGAGCACGGCAAGTTACCCGTCAAAACCAGAACCGGGGCAGCCCCCTTCAGCAAAGTGAACGGGCCACCCGGCACTTCACGGAATCCGGTAACTTGAGTACTCCTCCTGGGTCAACCTATACCCCCTACGAGTGCGGCGAATAGCCCGCCAATTCTAGAGTAAGGTGCTCTACGTCCCAACGCCATGAGATGCAGACCCGTTGCCTTCTAGAATCCGGCTATTCGTACACCCTACCGCGGGGTTAACCTAGTACAGAAAAGAAAGTAATATACAAGGGTGACATCGACCTCAACCCGGTCGTTCCCCAAAAGAATAATATACAAACTGGCAGTGGCGGCAGTCCACATGTCGGATGCTCACCCCGCAATATCAAATATACAAATGAAATAAAACTGTACTAACATTGCACCATAGCTATCCACCACGACGATCCAACCAACATCACCGCACAACACAGAATATCAACGTGAATGTCGCATTCGCAAACCCGTGTAAAAGACATATAGCTATTATACGAGTTGTACCGATCAAATGACATTCACGGTCGTAGATAATAATGTATGTACTGATAAATATTTAAACAGTGTTAAAACATCGACTTTGAAACACCCCGAATAGCCCCCGAACAACTGATAAAAAAATATCAAAAATGGGAAAAATAAACAATACCACTGCACCAAGTTTCCAGAGACCAAACCACACCTAAAAAACCAACTCCAAACACCCTATTAGGGCCGGCCTACCCGGTTTTTCCACTAATGTGCTCGGTTAAAATCCGGCGAGGTGGGCTCGTTTTTGGGGTGTGGTCTTCTGGTCACTCAAGAAGTCTTCTGCACTTGTTTGCAAAATTTTTTGAACGCTTTGAAAATCGACAGAGAACACAATCTACAGTGCATCGTTTCGGGACTGTTTCGATTTTGATACTTTTATATTGTCTAAACTAGCTAGCTGAGGGTTTAAAGGGTGGCTCTGATACCATGAAGGGTTACGGCAGTGTCCCGGCCATCGAAACGCGGCCAAAATGCGGAATAAAAATTTCTAAACTGGCGCTACCATTACCCGAATCCCGGATCGACCTTAAACCCTAATCTAGCAAGCAAAACTAAGAGTTAGAATGATTATACTGAGTTGATCTGTGTCCTTCGATCTTTATTCCAAGCTCCTAGCGGTTCTTTCATGAAGCTTGGTTGCCGGTCTTCCTCCATCTCCGATGATCCACCTGAAGGGAACGGTGCAAGCTCCAGCCTCGTCGAACGAGACAACCGACGCTCCAAAGTTGCTAGCGATGGAGAGTGAGGGTGTATGAAAGTGTCGCTACAATTTTCTCTCAACTCATGTGCTCATGGGAGCAACCATAGAAGATGAATGGAGTGAGGGAGCTTTGGCATAAGCAACTAAGAAAAATGGCTAAGTCTTTTTTAGTGAGCATAAGAGAGTGAGAGTGAGAGCTAGTGTGTAATGTCATGAGCCAAATGAAAATGAACCCCACTCCATGATGAAGTGCCCCCCCTCTCTCATGCCCACAAAATAATATCTCCACCATTTGACAAATAAACAATGTGCAACCATACCCAAAACCCATACCTAGGTCATGTTCATGCCACCTTACACCCTCCACCACATCATTAAACAAATGAATTTCCATAAATGGAAAATCAAATAATGAGGTGGCAAAACTTCTAGAAGCTATCCCATATATAATATAGAATATTTCCCGGTACATGTATCGAAATACATATACGCGTATTCGTACAAAAATACGAATAGCCAAGAGAGAAAATGAATAGTGAACAATAATACTAGAATACATAAATATAAATACACATGTAAATTATTAAATCAAAAACCTGATTTAATAATCTGGCTTAATCTTAAGCCGCTAGTATTATCAACCGTCCGATTAAAGTCTGTGCCGCACATGCACATATTTAATCGGACACCTGTATGTTTCAACATACATGATCTACACCATATCGCCTGAACCGCGAAAACCCTGTTAGTTATATGTATGCCCAGAGGCCATTACTGTACATGAGATGTATATTGTAGTGGATGCTGGGATATATATAGGTAGGACTTTCTTGCTCGACATGATAGTACGCTATCTGGTTGCTCTTTATCTTAACATGTATACTTACTGTCTCTCTATTACATGTTGATAAAGCCCTTAGGATGTGTACTCGACTTGCAGGACTATGATGCAGATCATACTAGTAGGGCCTGGGTAGTCCATGAGTACATCCTTCAATGTTCCTAGTCGTGGGAATATCGAGACGGGGCATCGATATTCCAGAGTAGACTAGCGTATATCTTCTCGACCCATGTGATAGGCGATGGATGTGTAAGTCCACGTTGCCCACCCCGGTGCTTACGGGGAGGCGGAAAACATAATAAAAAAACGGATTTTTATCAACTATAGGCAACATGGACTATGCTTTAAGGATCTTTACTAAACAAAAACTTGCTAAAGCTAACTTGAAAGTAGCTAAGTGGTAGAAAGGTTATACCTTTGTTCTTTTGTCCTTCTCTCCTTGCTCCTAGAAGTAGTGGAAGGAGGTCACCTTGTCGTCTTCTCCCGTCAAAGAAAGATCCACCCGAAAGCCTCAACCTTTGGCTTCAACTCCAAGCTAGAAGTCACTAGGGTTCAAGAAGTGCTAGTCCTTCAACCCTAGATAAGAGTAGAGAAGATCAAGAGAGGGTTTTTCTCAAGCTCAAGTGTTTCTCAACACATGAGAGGGAGAGAGCTTGAGGGAGAGGAAGAACAAGAGAGAGAAAGGATATGATAGAATGAGAAATAATTGAGCCATTCTCACTAATATGTGTGAATTATTTTAATTGAATAATTAGCTAGATAATTGTCATGGTTAATCATGACATGACCATTATCATTTCAATTTGCAAAGATCAAAAAGCATCTTCCAAAAGAAATGATGATGGTCAAAGTGTCAACCTAGGTCAACAAGTCAAATGGTCAACAACCATAACCATGGACAATTATTAAACTAATTATTAATTAACAATAATACATACATAAACATTAGGGTTAATAAAATGACAATAGCCATTAACCCTAATCAAGGTCCTCTCCCTCTGTCTCAAGCAACTGTGCATACGCACCCGCATTCGTGATCCGAGGAACACGAATACACTGAGAAAAACCAATCTCAAATCATATACTAGGATCCGGCTTAAACCAAAGCCCGCTAGTATAAACTGTCCGGACAGCAAACGTGCACAAGTGCGCGAATGTGAACGAACCCTGTCGCAAAACCATGCGACCTCTACTCATTTTGCCTAAAGGCGAATAGCTCTCTGTGTGGGACTCTAAAGACTCGACACTACGCTGGCAGTGGGTTTAACCACAGACCGCAAGCGGCACTAGCTGTACGTAACGGTCCCCAGGTAGATGTCGATAAGAAGACTGACGAGGTGAACCCCATCTGAACTCCTACTGAGCATGTATGTGACAATCTCCGTACAGTACGGTCTGTTCGTCTGATACATCGCATGGCGGGCCTAAGGGGGCGGTGAACGTCAGTCCCCTAATAGCGGTACAAGTCGTGCCGGAGTGAAGCCCAGAACACCCTGAGATAACACTGGAAACCTACCAGTATATCTCGCTTGCCCTGGCCAGGGACTACTCGTGTAATGACTCTCCTAGACACAGCGCGATGTCAACCCCCAATACCGGGAGAGACGAATCCTGTCTAACCATCACTGCCTCCAAGTGCTTCGGGACTGCACCCAAAAACTACCTGTTTGCACGACTCCTTTGAGCCGTGGTAGGGTAGTAATCAAAGTGCAGTGGGAACACACTCGAGGCGAAGTGACAGTGTCAAGTCAACGGACTAAGCTGTACTCATGTTACCTGGGAACTGATAATTGACGATAGGTATAATACCAACCAACAGTCCCCGACGAGTCCTGTCCAGTGTACTCGTAACCCAACGAGCACCCGTATACTATCTCAAGTACGACGTACTGACGGCTGTAGGACAGACCGTCTCCCACACTGGGATGAGAAGCGCATACGCTAGTCTACTCCGGAGTATCGATGCCCTGTCTCGATAGTCCAACGACTAGGGACCTGTATAAGGATGTGCTTATAGATCACCCAGCTCCCACGAGTGTGAGCGCCATCACAACGCTGGTAATCAAGCAAAGATCCTAAGGGCTCTACTAATATGTATAACAGCAATATGCTAAAAGAAACACATGCACATATTAAAGCAGAGACAAACCAAGTAGTATACTACCATTTCGAGCAAGATTGTATGTACAACTATGAATATCCCAAGCTTCCATCAAATAATATACAAACTAGTATGATACAGTAATGGCCTCTAGGGCATATACACTAACAATCTCCCACTTGCACTAAGGCCATGTACTGGCGTATCGAAAACCTATCATCTCGATCAGCCGCTCGAACTGAGTCTGGGGCAAGGCCTTGGTGAATGGATCTGCAGTGTTATCCTCTGATGCAACTCTCCGGACCTCGATCTCCTGGCGATCCACGATCTCCCTGATCAGGTGATACCGCCTTAAGATGTGTCTGGATTTCTGATGGGATCTGGGTTCCTTCGCTAAAGCTATAGCCCCGTTGTTGTCGCAATACAGAGGTATTGGGTCAACAATGGACGGAACCACCTGAAGTTCTCTCAAGAACTTCCTCATCCAGACAGCTTCTTTTGCGGCATCAGATGCAGCGATGTATTCCGCTTCCATCGTCGAGTCAGCAACGGTTTCCTGTTTGGAGCTCTTCCAACACACCGCCCCTCCATTGAGGGTAAAGACAAAACCCGACATGGACTTGGAATCATCCTTGTCACTCTGGAAGCTGGAGTCAGCAAAGGCCTCAATCTGCAGGTCTTTTCCGCCATACACCAAGAACATCTCCTTAGTCCTTCTCAGGTACTTGAGAATGTTCTTTACTGCTATCCAATGTTTCTCCCCAGGGTTTGACTGATACCTGCTTACCACACTCAGTGCATAAGCCACATCCAGTCTGGTACACAACATCGCATACATTATAGAGCCTACCGCAGAAGCGTAGGGTATAATAGACATGCGATCCCTCTCCAAATCATTCTTGGGAGACATCTCTTTGGAAAGGGTGATCCCGTAACAAGCCGGTAGATTACCGCGCTTGGAATCTTCCATACTGAATCTCTTCAGTATGGCGTCGATGTACCTGGACTGCGAAAGTCCTAATATCCTCTTGGATCTGTCACGGTAGATCCGGATACCCAGAATGTATGAGGCATCATCCAGGTCTTTCATGGAGAACCTGTGTGACAAGAACCCCTTGACAGATTGTAGCATAGGAATGTCATTTCCTATTAAGAGAATGTCATCCACGTATAAAACGAGGAATACTACAGTTCTCGCTACAAATCTACAATAGATGCATGGTTCATCTGGATTTTTGATAAAGCCAAATTCCTTGACCGTCTCATCAAAACAGATGTTCCAACTCCGTGATGCCTGCTTCAGTCCATAAATAGACTTAAGCAACTTGCACACCTTTCTGCTGCTCCCACTCTGAATGAAACCCTCTGGCTGATCCATATAGACACACTCCTCTAAATGACCATTTAGAAAAGCTGTCTTTACGTCCATCTGCCAAATCTCATAATCGTGGAAGGCAGCAATGGCAAGAAGGATCCGAATGGATTTCAGCATAGCTACTGGAGAAAAGGTTTCGTCATAGTCCAAACCAGGTCGCTGACGAAAACCCTTTGCTACCAGTCTAGCTTTATAGGTCTCAACCTGTCCATCTACACCAATCTTCCTTTTGAAGATCCACTTGCATCCTACGGGTTTTACCCCGTCTGGAGCAATGTCCAACGTCCATACTTTGTTGGTGTACATGGACTCCATCTCGGTCCGCATTGCATCCAGCCATTTTACCGAGTCGACGCTCTGAATGGCTTGCTGGAAGCTAGTAGGCTCATCACAATCTATGATGCAATCCTCTCTATCCCCGTCAATGAGAAAACCGTAGTATCTCTCGGGCGGATGAGACTGCCTACTACTCCTGCGGAGTGGCGTGGGAATGTCCTGATCTTTCGAACCCTCTGGTTCAACCAAGCTTTCAGTAATAGCTCGTGGTTCTGGAATTTCTTCCAGTTCTATTGTGCTCCCACTTAATTCTTTTTCTATGAACTGGTGTTCTAGAAAGTAGGCATGGCGAGAAACAAGGACTTTTTGTTCCTCTTCGCAATAGAAGTAATATCCCTTGGAGTTCTTTGGATATCCCACAAACTTGCACTGTACTGAGCGTGCCTCGAGCTTGTCCGCATGCTGCTTTTTTACAAAAGCTGGACATCCCCATGTCTTAATGTGATTAAGATAGGATCTCTTCCCACACCACATCTGATATGGTGTAGTAGGCACAGTCTTAGTTGGAACCCGGTTCAAAAGGTATGCATCTGATTCTAGCGCATATCCCCAAAACGATCGCGGCAACTCAGCGTTACTCATCATGGACCGTACCATATCCAATAGGGTTCGGTTCCGTCTCTCCGATACACCATTATGTTGCGGAGTGTATGGAGGAGTAAGCTGAGAGAGAATTCCATTCTCTTTTAAGTAACCCAGGAACTCGGCACTCAAGTATTCACCACCTCGATCAGATCTCAGTATCTTTATACTTTTGCCTGTTTGTTTTTCTACTTCATTCTTATATTCCTGGAATTTTTCAAAAGCCTCGGATTTATGTTTCATTAAGAAGACATAACCGTACCTTGAAAAGTCATCCGTAAAATTAATGAAGTAAGAATAACCGCTTCGCGCATGTGTAGACATTGGACCGCACACGTCGCTGTGTACGAGTCCCAAGAGCTCGCTCGCTCTTACTCCGTGTCCAGTGAACAGAGTCTTTGTCATCTTTCCCTTGAGACAGGATTGACAAGTTGCATACGATTGATATTCGAACGAATCCAAATATCCTTCTGTGTGTAACTTAGTCAACCTTCTCTCATTGATGTGACCCAGTCTACAATACCATAAGAAAGTTTTATTGATTTCTGGAGACTTTCTTTTGTGTGTATTCTGGACATTGAAAATCTGTGGTTGGTTTAATACGTATATACCGTTGTTCAATGTACCTGACCCAATCAAAGCTTGATTAAGGTGAATGTTCACTACATTACTTACAAATGCAAATTCATAACCTTCTTTAGATAATAAAGATACAGAAATGATATTACAGGTTGCATTTGGTACATAATAACAACTACGTAAAACCAAAAAATGTCCATCCGACAATCCCAGGTGATAGTCCCCCACGGCCTCAGCATCCATGCTAGCACCGTTCGCAACTCTGAGGGTCATGGCACCTGCCTTCAAAACTCTACGCTTTCTCAACGCCTGCAAAGAATTACAGATATGAGATCCTGATCCGGTATCCAATACCCAGGAAGTAGAGTTTATTGATAGACAGTTTTCAATAACATACACACCTGAAGCTGAAGCTGCAACTCGCTTCAAATCCTGTGTTCTGGCTCTCCAAGCCTTGCAATCCTGTTTCCAGTGACCACTTTTGTGACAATAGAAGCATTCTTCCTTCCCCACTAGCTTCCCCGCTATCTTTGTTGCTTTACCTTTTCCCTTCGTATCCACCTTACCGACACCTCCTCTTGGTTTGGCGGGGGCTTTCTTCTTCTTACCCTTGGCTTTCGCCTTGGATCTAGAAGAGGAAGATCCTCCTACAAACAAAGCGGATGTCTCCCTACCTTTCTGTAGGGTGCCCTCAGCACTCCTCAACATGTTCAGAAGTTCGGAAAGTTCTACCACCTTTCCTTGCATGTTGAAGTTCAGAATAAACTGGGCGTAAGTGGAAGGAAGGGACTGGAGAATCAAATCAGTATAGAGTTCATTCTCCAACGTGGTCCTAAGGTCCGCGAGCTCCTCAATGTAGCCAATCATCTTAAGCACGTGTTCCGCTACTGATGATCCGATGGCCAACCTTGCCGAAAATAGCTTCTTCGACACTTCGTATCTTGCGATACGAGACTGCTCCCCATACAGTTCTTTTGTATGAAGAAATATGGACTCAAGGTCCATATTCTCGTGCCTCCTCTGATGTTCATTGTCCATCGAGGCTAATACGAGGCATTTGGCCTTCGCGCAATCTATCTCCCATGTCTTACGGATTTCCTTATCCACGACGCTGGAGGTGGGACCTGGGACAGGGGGTGCTTTGGTGGTAAGGACATACCCCAACTTGTCGTAAGTGATTGCCATCTTGACATTCCTGAGCCAATCTTTGTAGTTTTACCCTGTCAATATGTTTTTATCTAATAATAACTTTAGTCCGGTCATCTTGAATGGTCGCTGCAATTAGGAGAGAGAAAAGAAACACTTTAGCATGATGCTCTTGCAAGTTTAGAGTGGTTTTTAATTTGTCTAAACTGGATGGCTCCCACTGTCTCTCGAATCCATTCTCAAACCGTAAAGAAAGGATTAGTCAGGATCACTCTCACCGTACAATACTTGCTTAACCGTTCAGCCAGGCCAGTGTCGGTACTTCGAGGGAGGTTTTCCAACGCTTTCGCGAAGTTCCTTAATTAAGTAACCTCTTTTCCTTGTGGGCGTAGCCCCGCTAACACCTTTCTAGACACCTACTAAGTTTATAGCATTGATCGTTAAGTGAGAGTTTTCCCGAGGAGTAGCATATACTCACAGTAGGATCGGGATCCAAATATCATCGCGTGATAAAACCGAAGGAATCCTACCAGAATCATCACACTCCAAATGGTATGCAAAGCTAGCAAGTTTCAGTACTTATGAAACTCCCGATGTGGATTTTTGCCCCATGCTCTTATGACTTTGACTTTGGCCAAAATATCATAAGTCACATGTCAAGTTCTACCCGTCATTCTCCTGGTTAATTTGGACCCACCCGTACCTACACTTGACTTTGGCCAAAATGGCAGCACGACTGTCCCAAACCAACGCATCTATCTATGCTGCACATGAATACCCAATAGCTACCAATCACTATGCCTTGACTTTGGCCAAAATACATAGCTTGAATACTTTTTGACCATTCATGTGGAATGACGGAGGGCTATGGATGGTTTTGGCGAAACCGTGAACGTAGTGAACTTGATCTAATCGATGGAACGAGATAGCTTTTAAAAAGAGTGGTTCAAGCTCCGCGTTTAAAAGTTTAGTTTTGAAAAGAACCGAGTGGTTTTCAAAGTGTTCCAATCGACTTTTACTTGGTTTATTTTCTTGCATTAGTTCTTTTAATGCATCCCATCATTTAATCCTACCATTGCAGAAAACAACCAAAATATGACGTACGCTTATGCCATTCGCATTCGCCACGGGGCCCCGTCATCACCCGTTAGGTTACTTAACTAACGACAGAGCGGGGGCTGGGCTAGCGCGGCTGTAAAACATAAGCAACGCCTAAATAGTTATCATATATAAATATATAGCAATGATAGACATTACAGATCACAGATGAATACATTGGATATACTAGGAATCCGCAATCCGTTCGAGCCTGCAACGAAAAGCGGATTACACGGTCGCGGTGAATAGCCAAATACCCCACCCAAGACCCCTACGGGTGTGGCAAACTACCCGCCAAGTACCCGAAGCGAAGCAACCTCCCTCACCACCGTGAGTAGGCCACTCGGCACTTCGAGCTACCCGGTAGTTTGTGCACCCCCTCCATGGGTCTATCCTAGGAGCATAAACAGTAAAAAGAATTATACAATGGCGGCTACAACCCCGACCCGGTTGTGCGGCCAAACAAATAATAATATTACATCAATTTACATATTACAAATGAATGAAAGAAAAGCAACACTCATCTCACATCCATCCCGGCTATTCACCCGCGACAATCCAACCCATTCATATACACAAACCAGTATCAAACACAGATCACAGAGATGTATAACCCCGACTAATCGACATATAGCGATTAGCCGACGTTCAATACATGCAAATATCACAGATATAACCTTCATAGTCAAAGTGTAGTGAAGTTCGGAAAAAATACGGAATTATAGGCCCCCAAAAATAAATTTCTATTCTGGAAAATCTGGGCACATATAATATATCTCAAAAATCCAGAAACCAAGCCAGAGATACACTGCACCAAACTCGACCCAGTGAGGAGTCCAAACGGCGGCGGTTCCGCGGCAATATCTTGCTATTGCCGCGGAAACGCGGCGGTTTAGTCGACTCACTGGAGCGGGTTTTGTGGTTATCTTTAAAAAACCCTGAGATGATTTTAGGTGTATGACAAATTTTGTTTTGACCAGAAAAATTTTTAACAGAAACTAGGGTTTTTGAAAACTCGGTTTTTGGATTTTTCGGTTTCGAACTTCGTTACACTTCACTTCCAAGCTAGTTTATGTTTAGTTAGGCTCTGATACCACTGTAAGTCCACATTGCCAACCCCGGTGCTTACGGGGAGGCGGAAAACATAATAAAAAAACGGATTTTTATCAACTATAGGCAACATGGACTATGCTTTAAGGATCTTTACTAAACAAAAACTTGCTAAAGCTAACTTGAAAGTAGCTAAGTGGTAGAAAGGTTATACCTTTGTTCTTTTGTCCTTTTCTCCTTGCTCCTAGAAGTAGTGGAAGGAGGTCACCTTGTCGTCTTCTCCCGTCAAAGAAAGATCCACCCGAAAGCCTCAACCTTTGGCTTCAACTCCAAGCTAGAAGTCACTAGGGTTCAAGAAGTGCTAGTCCTTCAACCCTAGATGAGAGTAGAGAAGATCAAGAGAGGGTTTTTCTCAAGCTCAAGTGTTTCTCAACACATGAGAGGGAGAGAGCTTGAGGGAGAGGGAGAGGAAGAACAAGAGAGAGAAAGGATATGATAGAATGAGAAATAATTGAGCCATTCTCACTAATATGTGTGAATTATTTTAATTGAATAATTAGCTAGATAATTGTCATGGTTAATCATGACATGACCATTATCATTTCAATTTGCAAAGATCAAAAAGCATCTTCCAAAAGAAATGATGATGGTCAAAGTGTCAACCTAGGTCAACAAGTCAAAGAAGTCAAATGGTCAACAACCATAACCATGGACAATTATTAAACTAATTATTAATTAACAATAATACACACATAAACATTAGGGTTAATAAAATGACAATAGCCATTAACCCTAATCAAGGTCCTCTCCCTCTGTCTCAAGCAACTGTGCATACGCACCCGCATTCGTGATCCGAGGAACACGAATACACTGAGAAAAACCAATCTCAAATCATATACTAGGATCCGGCTTAAACCAAAGCCCGCTAGTATAAACTGTCCGGACAGCAAACGTGCACAAGTGCGCGAATGTGAACGAACCCTGTCGCAAAACCATGCGACCTCTACTCATTTTTCCTAAAGGCGAATAGCTCTCTGTGTGGGACTCTAAAGACTCGACACTACGCTGGCAGTGGGTTTAACCATAGACCGCAAGCGGCACTAGCTGTACGTAACGGTCCCCAGGTAGATGTCGATAAGAAGACTGACGAGGTGAACCCCATCTGAACTCCTACTGAGCCTGTATGTGACAATCTCCGTACAGTCCGGTCTGTTCGTCTGATACATCGCATGGCGGGCCTAGGGGGGCGGTGAACGTCAGTCCCCTAATAGCGGTACAAGTCGTGCCGGAGTGAAGCCCAGAACACCCTGAGATAACACTGGAAACCTACCAGTATATCTCGCTTGCCCTGGCCAGGGACTACTCGAGTAATGGCTCTCCTAGACACGGCGCGATGTCAACCCCCAATACCGGGAGAGACGAATCCTGTCTAACCGTCACTGCCTCCAAGTGCTTCGGGACTGCACCCAAAAACTACCTGTTTGCACGACTCCTTTGAGCCGTGGTAGGGTAGTAATCAAAGTGCAGTGGGAACACACTCGAGGCGAAGTGACAGTGTCAAGTCAACGGACTAAGCTGTACTCTTGTCACCTGGGAACTGATAACTGACGATAGGTATAATACCGACCAACAGTCCTCGACGAGTCCTGTCCAGTGTACTCGTAACCCAACGAGCACCCGTATACTATCTCAAGTACGACGTACTGACGGCTGTGGGACAGACCGTCTCCCACACTGGGATGAGAAGCGCATACGCTAGTCTACTCCGGAGTATCGATGCCGTGTCTCGATAGTCCAACGACTAGGGACCTGTATAAGGATATGCTTATAGATCACCCAGCTCCCACGAGTGTGAGCGCCATCACAACGCTGGTAATCAAGCAAAGATCCTAAGGGCTCTACTAATATGTATAACAGCAATATGCTAAAAGAAACACATGCACATATTAAAGCAGAGACAAACCAAGTAGCATACTACCATTTCGAGCAAGATTGTATATACAACTGTGAATATCCCAAGCTTCCATCAAGTAATATACAAACTAGTATGATACAGTAATGGCCTCTAGGACATATATACTAACAGGATGATCCCATATCCATTGGTGTTTGACATCAGAGATGGTATCCGGGTGCTCAGTGGAGACTGGGTACACTGAACGGACTCGCCGAGAACTCCCAGATGGTATTATACCTCACGTCAGATGGCAGTTCTCTGGTGACACTGGTACAGCTTAGTCTGTTGACCCGAGATCGTCATAGAGTCTTGTGTGTCTCCCACTGTGCTTTGATTTCCACCCTACCACGGCTCTACTGAGTCGTGCAAACAGGTGGTTTTTGGGTACAGTCACGATTCACATGGAGGCAATGAGCGATAGGAGGGGATTCGTCTCTCCCGGTATTGGGGGTTGATGTTGCGCTATGCTCGACTGGCCATAACTGGAAATCCCTGGCCAGGGTTGCAGTGATTTACTGGTAAGAGTTATCAGTAGTTTCATGTTTGTTATGGACCTTACATCAGCATGACTTATCAAGCTACTGGGGTCTGACGTTTACCACCCCTAGGCGAGATATGCGACATATCAGACGAACAGACCGGACTGTGCGGTAAGTATTACTGATTGGATTCGCATGAGTGTGAGCAGGCTTGCTTGTTGATCTTCTGATCACTCAATACCCGGGTGGCCGTTATGTTTAGCAGACCGCTTGCGGCTTGTGGATGATTGATATGATCACCACCTACTGCCGGCGTATTGACGAGTCTTTAGAGTCCTACACAGAGGTTTTCTAGCTCAAGCGAAACGAAATAGGAGTGCATATGAGATATGTGCGGGACCGAGAATAATACCAGTATGTGATACTGTATTCTATCTCTCGCGATTTGTATCATCAGTCGGTTATATGAGGTATAGCCGGGTTACCGAATCAAGTGTTGATTCGATATATTGATACACTAGATATTAGTCGGTTATATGCGATATGACCGGATCATTAAATCAAGTGTTGATTTAATGATTTAATGTATAATTATATATTTGATATATTACTTTACATTAACAAGTATTGGTTCACTTAAGATTGATTTTCTCACTTGATGTACACAAGTTGTATATGTGATATATGTTTGTGCACTAGTTTGTATCATGATTGATGATACATGCAAACTTGGGTGTGTGTATGAGTTACACCATATTTAAGATAATGGTTTGGGTTTTTATTTATTTTGGTAAAACAAAATGGTGGCTTTCTTTGTCTTGGCTTAAAGCTTCATGAAGCTTTTAAGCATCTTTGATAAAGTCCACTCATTTTGTTTTGCATAAGATTTTTATTAACCAAACCATTAACTCAAACTATGGTTTAGTCTCTACAAAGGTTAACTCACCCATGGTTGCATCATGATAGACTTCACTTGATTATTCTTTTTAGATAATTCATTATTCTTATTCTTTTCTTTCTTCTTCTTCTTCTTCAAGAAGAAGAAAAGCTTACTAGAAATTTTCAAGTGAAGAAATAGAGTGAGAAATCCAAATCCAAAGTGAACCCACTTCCTATTTCATCATCCTCTACTACTTGCCATTTAGTTTAGGGTGTTCTCTTCACAAAGTTTATGACCTAGTGAAGATGTAGCTTGAGTTTGAGTCTCCTCGACGTAGATCATCTTCGGCCTCGAAGTCAACGACCTAGCCCGCTCATTTCTCCGAAGAAACCATCACTAGAGTCCAGGATCTCGATGATCGCAGCGAAGGGACGTCAACACGGAGCTTTAGAAGTGAAGGACCGGATCTACAAAGGTTGTAATCCCTAACTTTTAGAAGTAAAGTGGTTTACTTGCTATTTATTTTCGCATAATCTCTAGTATACGATCTTTGTTAGGGTTGTTCGGCACGTCTAATTTTTGAATCGGGCATGGTTAATGCCTTGTAGACCCTTGTGACTGTGCCTAGCAACCCTTCAGTGGTATCAGAGCCAAGCTAGAGCTTTAGGCGAAGTCTAGATGAAGTTTAAAGTCCGATCGAACCCGGAAACCCCCACGAATACCCTTCTCTGGATATTTTTTTAAAATATTGATTTTTTAGTATTAAAAATGCTCAGAAAATTGAGCAGGGAAATCTAAGAAAAACTGTAGAATACGACCTCCTAACTCCACTGTAGCGCCGCGGAACCGCGGCCGCACCCTGGTTTTGGCGGCGGTTCCGCGGCTGTATATGGAGATTAGGGACTCGTTTTTCTACAGTTACACCCGTAGCTGTTTCCTGATTTTTCTGGGATGTTTTAATTCTACTCAAGAGTTGAGTTTTCTGGGTTGTATTGGGGACTCGTTGATTCAATCGGATAATTTAACTTCATTTAGTTGGTCCGGATAATTTTTTAGAACATGTTAAAAAGTTCGACCGGATATCAATAACTCACTTTTTCCCCTGCCGGAAAATTTCCAAGTGTTGGATTTTTCCGTAGTTTAAAAACGTTCTAAGTCATGCAAGTAACGCGGTGGACCCTCTAGAAGACAACAAACCTTAACTCGATTATGTGACCGTCTTGAACTGCCTTTTGAACCTTAGGGTTTGGGGCAGTACGGCGTTGCCACATGTGAGGCGTTGGCTTGACCCTTCTACAGCTGGACCATTGGTACTGTGGCATGTGATGGATGTTTTTAAACTCCCCTCAAGTGTTGAGAACTATTTGGGAAAACTTGGGTGTTTGATTATTCGATCGGAAAGTTTAACATTGTCTGTTTATCTGGAATGTGATACAATATTTGGAATCCACAAGCAGTTATGAGATAACTAAATTGAATGTTGTAAATCTAGCAGTTCAGTCTCACATGATCGGTTGCCACGGAAATTTTGATGTGATCAAAAGTCCGTCGCAATCACGTAGCGTACGCGGATACTCGCCGGGTAAACTTAATAGATAGCCACGCCCCATAGCCCCGACCAAGTGACTGTAGGAGAACCCCGTCGCCAAAAGAATCCGTTCGGGTGCTCGCGGCAGCGGTGTTCCGCCTTAGTGCACTTCGTCGACGGCATCCGGGGGTGCGGCTGTCCACTAAAGTTTGCGACGAGCATTCGATCAGGATGTCGGGAATCTTGTTGAATTTCCCGACTTGATATTGAAAAGATTTTTCGATAATGAGACTAAAATGCAGGGTTTATAATTGTTAGGCATGAGATATCTAAGAAATTCATTTGGTTAGGCATGCGATGTCTAAGGAGGTTGCGGATTCCAACTGTTGTAGTTTTACGCTTTCTTTTCTGCGACCGTAAGTGTAATATGTGGTGTATCGCCGGTTTCGTTGCTATACATCAACGACAATTGGGATACGCATATTTACTTACGTTGATAATATGTGGTGTTATGTGTTGCTGGATATGTTATATTGGATCGTCGTGTTTGAATAGCCGGGGTTTTTTATGTGAGATGAGAGTTTTTCTTTTTCATTCATGTAAAATTCATTGTATGTAATATTCTTTTATTGGGGCACTTCCGGGCTGAGGATGATGTCACCATTGTATATTATTTACTTTTCCGCATTAGCATAGACCCAAGGCGGGGAGCACAAGTAACCGGGTTCTAGGGTCCAGTGGGAGACCATCTCGAGGAGTCGAGTCCGGGTCTCCTAACTCTAGAATTGGTAGGGTTGCTTGCCACTCTCGTATGGGTCTAGGGGTGTGGGATTGGCTATTCATCACGACTGTGGAATCCGTGTTTTATACAGGCTCAAAATAAAACACGGACGTCCTATTATATCCAATATTTCATATGATTTTTCCTGTTGCGTTATCTGTGATGTGATCATGTGATATGTTCAGATAGATATTGTATATAGTATATATGATATATTATATAGACGTTGCTTATGTTTTACACCCACGCTAGCCCTGCCCCGCTCTGCCGTTAGTTACCTAGCCTAACGGTGCAGACGGGACATCGAGGCGAATGCGGATGGCATAAGTGTACGTTGTATTTATCTGTGATGTTTAGGTGGACTTAAATGATGGGACGTTCATTAATGAGATTAATGAAAGAAAATAAACCTAAAAGATGTTGTAGAATCGAATTTCAAAAATTAGGTAGCTCTAGTTGTTGCTTTGCATAGCGGTGTTCCTTGTAGAACATCCAGCACCTTATTCGATAAGGAAAGAGACAAGATCCCTTCACCGGAAGTGACCTCTTTAGCAATAACTAGCAGATGCTACAACCTTCAATTTGTCTTTTGACTGCTTTTCTAGTTCTTGCTTTGCATAGTGGTATTGTAAATATCCAACACCTCATTCGACGAGGAAAGAGCCGAGATCCCTTCACCGGGAGTGACCACTTTAGCGAAACTAGCAAAAGCCTCAAAAACACTCCATTTAAAACCATTTGATTCCGCAACGAGATCAAGTTCAAAGCATTGAAGGTTTTCTTAAAAACCATCCTCAACCCTCCGTCATTTTAGGAAGTAGAGTACTTAGTATGCATGCTGTGTTTGTTGATCTTAGTAAAGGCACAGTGTACGGTAGCTAAGTGATGTCTTCCTACACTGCATATGATGCGATTAGTTAGGACAGTCATGTGACTTTGTTGACCTTAGTTAAGGGTCATGTGGGTGGGTCTAATTGATCACGAAATGACGGGTCGAACTTGACTAGTACTTATGATTTTTTGACCATAGTTAAGGTCATAAGTACTAGGGGTAAAAACCATTATCAGGAGTTTCAAGTGTTGAAATTTGCAATGAGATTGCATACCTTCTATGAGATTGTTGGATCCTGATACCCGCTGCGAGTAATTGTTACTCCTGGGAGAGTTTTGCACTTTACAATTAGCCGATCAAGTAGGTGTCTAGAAAGGTGTCAACGGGGTTAAGCCCCTGGGAAAATGAGGTTTATTTTAATTAGGTCCGTGCGAAAGCACGGGGAACCTCCCTCAAAGTACCGGCACTGGCCTGGCTGAAAGACTGGCGAACTTGTAGAGTGTAATTAATCCCGGCTAGTCTTTCCTTTTAAGGTTTGAAGGAAGATTTGATAAAAACAGTGGGAGCCATCCTGATTAGATAAAATATATAACCAATCTAATTTTGCAAGAGCGCATGCAGAGTGTTTTCTTCTCTCTCTCTCTCCAGGTAGCGACCATGTCACGCCTTAATCAAGATAATAATATGGATGTATTGACCGAACCCGCTTGTTATACTGATCTGGGGAACGTTGGTCCCGCTCCAACTTATAATTGTTATAAGACCGAGCAGGAAATAGGGGAATACCAGGATTCCCATGCCATCCAAACGAAGAAAGTACATGATGATGCATCTTCTTCGGGTGTATTCATTACAAAGAACTGTTTCTCTATATCCTCTACGTCCTGGGTATTAGATACCGGATCAGGATCCCGCAAATGTAATCTGTTACATGGGCTACAGATAGGTAGAGAACTGAGAACGGGTGATAAATTTCATGAGTTAGAAACGGTGCAAGTGTTGCAGCCATGTCTGTTGGTAGTTATCACCCCTGTATTACCAGAATACATTGATTCTGAACGATTGTTATTAGATACCGAACCTGATATACAACATCATATCAGTCTCTTTTTATTAAAGAATGATATAATTTTGTATTGTTGGATAATGTTTTGAACATTTCCTATATCAAGAGTTGATCGGTTCAGGCAAGTTATCTAAAAACATATACATTCTAAATCAAACCACAGTTCCTAACGTACATGTAGGGTTGCTAGGCACACTCACAAGGTTCTACGAGGCATCAACCATGCCCGATTAAATTTTTAGCCGTGTCGAACAACCCAAAGCCGGATCTTTAAACTAGAGTTTAGGCGAAAACTAACATGTTAAACACTTTAACACTAAGTGAGAGGGATTACAACCTTTGTAGATCCGGTCCTTCACTTCTTAAGCTCTGTGTAGATGTCCCCTTCGCTGCGATCGTGAACTCCGGACTCTAGATAAGCTCCGCAAGAAGAACGAACGTGCTTGCTACGATGACTTCGAGGCCGAAGATGATCTACGTCGGGGAGACACTAACTCAAGTTATTCCTTCACTAGGTCATGAACTTTGTGAAGAGAACATACTCTACTACATGGCAAGTGGTAGAGGATGAAGAAGTAGGAAGTGGGCTCACTTTAGATTTGATTTTCTCACACTTTTTCTCATGGCACCATTAGAGCTAGCAAGCTTTTCATGGAGCTTGATGAAGAAGAAGATGAAGTGAATAATTCATCCAAAATGAAAACTTATCCAATGAATTATTGCACCATGGTTGAGTTAAGCCCTCATGCTTAACTCATGTAGAGAATTAACCAAAGTATGAGGTTAAGGGTTGGGTTAACTAATATCCTGAGGAATGACAAAAGAGTTGACTTTGTCAATGTTTATCAAGCTTCATGAAGCTTGATAACTTTGACCAAAGTCTCATCTCTTTTGTTATTTGTTAGGAAATTAGTAAACCCTAATTTAACCTTGACTTGGTTTAAGTCTCATACACCCAACTTGTATATATCATCAAGCATGATACAAACATGTACACTTGCATATATCATATATAAACAATGTGCACAATCTAGTGAGAAAATAAATCTTAAGTGTGCTAATACTAGTTAATGTAATGTAATATATCAAATATATAATTATATATTAAATTATTAAATCAACTCTTGATTTAATAATCCGACAATAACCGACTAATATCATGTGTAACAACTTATCGAATCAACACTTGATCCGATAACCCGGCTATATCGCATACAACCGATCAATGTTACAAATCGCGAGAATAGAATACGGTATCTCATATCGTATTAATCTCGGTCCCGCACATATCATATATGTGCTCCTACTCCGTTTCGCTTGAGCCAGGAAACCCGTGTGTAGGACTCTAAAGACTCGTCAATACGCCGGTAGTAGGTGATGATCATATCAAACACCCACAAGCCTCAAGCGGTCTGCTAAACGTAACGGCCACCCGGGTATTGAGCGATCAGAAGATCAACAAGCAAGCCCGCTAGTTCTCCTGCGAATCCAATCAGTAACACTCCCGTACAGTCCGGTCTCGTCGTCTAATATGTCGCATATCTCGCCTAGGGGTGGTAAACGTCAGACCCTAGTAGCTTGATAAGTCGTGTCGATATGAGGTCTATAACAGTTTAAGAAACTACTGATAACACTTACCAGTAAATCTCAGCAACCCTGGCCAGGGATTTCCAGTTATAGCCAATCGAACTCAGCGCAACATCAACTCCCTATACCGGGAGAGACGAATCCCCTCCTATCGCTCATTGCCTCCATGTGATTCGGGACTGTACCCAAAAGCCACCTTTTTGCACGCCCTCTTGGACGTGGTATGATGGAAATCAAAGCACAGTGGGAATCACACAAGACTCTATGACGATCTCGGGTCAACAGACTACTCTGTACCAGTGTCACCGGAGAACTGCCATCTGACGTAAGGTATAATACCATCTGGGAGTTCTCGGCGAGTCCGTCCAGTGTACCCAGTCTTCACTGAGCATCCGTACACCATCCTTGATGTCAAACACCGATGGATATGGGATCATCCAACGCCCATCATATGGGTCAAGATGCGTATACGCTAGTCTACTCTGGTGCATCGATGCCCTGTCTCGATACACCCACGACTAGGGACCTTGAAGGATGTACTTATGGACTACCATGTCCCCACTAGTATGATCCGCATAATAGTCCAGGCAGTCAAGTACATATCTTAAGGGCTTTACCAACATGTAACAGAGAGACAATCAGTGTACACGTTAAGGTAAAGAGTAACGAGATAGCATACTATCATGTCGAGCAAGAAAGTCCTCCCTATATATGTCTAAGCATCCACTACAATATACATCTCATGTATAGTAATGGCCTCTAGGACATACATATAACTAATAATCTCCCACTTGCACTAGGGCCATCTGATAACAGTTGTTGAAGTATCTCATACTCAACCATCCCATAATAGTCTCTCTCTGGGAAAAAGCCTTTGTGAGTGGATCTGCCGTGTTGTCCTCTGAATCTACTCTCCTAACCTCGATCTCCCTGGAGAGATAAACTATCTCCATGATCAGGTGATACTGCCTAAGAATTAGATCTGGATTTTTGATGGGACGAGGGTTCCTTGGCATAAGCCACAACTCCATTGTCACACAATGGTAGGAACGAAGTTCATCTCATGAACTTATAGATATCCAGACTGCCTCTTTGGTAGCATCCTTGGTAACGATGTACCTTGCCTTTAATCATCTAGTATGTCATGGTATCTAGCGTGGAACTCTTCCAACATACTGTCCCTCCACTGAGGGTAAAGACAATGCCTGCGACTGACATTCAGTCATCCTTATCACCGTGGAACCTTTCCAGTGATTCTTCCCAGGTTCGATTGATACCATCTTACTACAACTAGTGAGAATCCTAACATCAAATTAGATCTATCTCATAGATCCAAAATCTAGGATTCAGGAGGTATCACTATGATCCTATATGGAGAATCCTTGTGATAAGCGGAGATTGACCGAGCGCAGCATAGGAAACTCCTTCCCTATCAAGAGTATGACATCCACGTACTCTACGAGGATCACCACCATACTCCCTACTACCTTTTTGTATATACAAGGTTCATCTACCATTTTGATGAAGTCAAACTCTTTGACTACCGCATCAAAACAGATGTTCCAACTCCGCGATGCCTGCTTTATCCTATAAAGCATCTTGCACACGTTTCCGCTGCTCCCACTGTCTACGAAGCTCTCTGGCTGTGTACTTATAGACGCTCTCTTCCAAATCAACATTTAGAAAAGCAGTCATGACACCCAACCACCAGATATCGTAGTCATGGTATGTAGCCGTGGCAAGTAGGATCTGGATGGACTTAAGCATAGCTTTGAAAGTCTCAACTTTTCCATGTACACCAAGTAATCTTCTCAAGATATACTTGCTCCTGATGGGGATTTAACCCTTCAGATAAAGCAACCAAAGTCCATACTTTGTTGGTGTATAAGGATTCCATCTCAGATCACTAAGCATCCATCCATTCTTACAGAGTCCCACTCCTGATGGCCTGTCCGAAACTAGTTGGGTCATCATCTCATGATGCAATCCTCGCTCCCACTGTCATAGAGAAACCGAAGTATCTCTCAGGTGGGTGAGGAACCCTACTAGATCGGCGGAGAGGCTGAGGTTCGTTGGAAACTATTGAATCCTTTGGTTCTACCAAATCATCAGCTGCAGTTTGTATAGCTGGAACCTTTCCAGTTCTACATAACAGACCTTGCCTCGAGCTTGTCCGGATTTTGCTTTTAGACATAGTCCGGACAACCCCAAATCTTAACAAACTTAAGATATGGGCTCTTCCCTTTCCATATCACATATGAAGTGGTAGGAAACTGATTTGATTTGAACCCTATTCAATAGGTATGCAGGTTCTCAAGCGCATAACACCCAAAAGGAAATAGGAAACTCAGTAGTACTCATCATAGAGCACACCATATCACATAGGGTGCTATTGCTCCGCCCCGATACACCGACGTGCTGTGGTGTATACGGAGGAGTAATGCTGAGAGAGAATCTCATTCTCTTTTAGAATAGTCCAGGAATTCCGTGCTCAAGTATTCTCCTCCCTGATCTCATCAAAGGACATAATACTTATACCCGTATTTTGGTTCTCTACTTCTAACTTACATTCTATGAATATCTCAAAGGGTTCGGACTTGTGTTTCAACAGGAACATATGTCTGAATCTTGAGAGATCATCAGAGAATATAATGAAGTACAAAGAACCGGTATTGGCATGTGTAGCATTGAGACTTTCATACATCAACATGTATCAATCCTAAGAGTTCACTAACTCTTTCTCTGTTTCCAATAAACAGAGCTATGGTCATCTTATCTTTGTGACATGACCAGCAAGTTTCACAAGATGTAAATTTAATCAGATTTAAATATGCATCTAAATGTAACTTAGCTAGTCGGGTCGCATTGATATGACCTAGTCTACAATGCCTCAAGAAGGATTCGTTCTTTTCTGAACTCTTCCTCTCGTGTGTATTCTGTATACTAAGAACTGTAGTTTGATTTAGAACATCAATGCTTTTAGATAACGTGCCTGAACCGATCAACTCTTGATATAGGAAATGTTCAAAACATGATCCAACAATACAAAATTATATCCTTCTTTACTAATAAAGAGACTGATATGATATTGTATATCAGGTTCGGTATCTAACAACATTCGTTCAGAATCAATGTATTCTGGTAATACAGGGTGACAGTGACCAACAGACTTGGCTGCAACACTTGCACCGTTTTCTGTCTCATGAAACTTATCACCCGTTCTCAGTTCTCTACCTTTCTATAGCCCATGTAACAGATTACATATGCGGGATCCTGATCCGGTATCTCATACCCATGACGTAAAGGATACTGAGAAACAGTTCTCTGTAATGAACACACCCGAAGAAGATGCATCAGCATGCACTTTCTCCGTTTGGGCGGCACGGGAAATCTGGTATTCCCTAATTTCCTGCTCTGTCTTATAACAATTATAAGTTGGAGCGGGACCAACGTTCCCCAGCTCAGTATAACAAGCGGGTTCGGTCAATATATCCGTTTTATTATCTTGATTAAGGCGTGATTTGGTCGCTACCTGGAGAGAGAGAGAAGAAAACACTCAGCGTATGCTCTTGCAAGATTAGATTGGTTATCTAATATATCTAATCAGGATGTCTCCCACTGTTTTAATCAAATCTTCCTTCAAACCCTAAAAGGAAAGACTAGCCGGGATTAATTACACGCTACAAGTTCGCCAATCTTTCAGCCAGGCCAGTATCGGTACTTTGAGGGAGGTTCCCCGTGCTTTCGCACGGACCTAATTAAAGTAAACCTCGTTTTCCCAGAGGCGTAACCCCGTTAACACCTTTCTAGACACCTACTTGATCGGCTAATTGTAATGTGTAAAACTCTCCCAGGAGTAACTCTTACTCGCAGCGGGTATCGGGATCCAACTATCTCATAAAAGGTATGCAATCTCATTGCAAATTTCAACACTTGAAATTCCCGATAATATTTTGCCCCTAACGTGCTATGACCTTGACGAAAGCCAACAAACCATAGCCCGCTAGTCAAGTTCAACCCATACATTTCTTGACTGAATTAAACCCACCCGCACGACCCTTGACGAAAGCCAACAAAGTCGTACGACTACCCTAATCCAATCGCATCGTATGCTGCAGATAAGCAGCATATAGCTACCGCACACTACACATTGACGAAAGCCAACAAATGTAGCACGAATACTATATACAACTTATCTGAAATGACGGAGGGCTACGACAGGTTTTTCTGAAAACCTATTGCGTAATGAACTTGATATCGTTGTAGAATCAAATGATTTTAAAATGGAGTGTTTTTTAGGCTTTTCTAGTTTTGCTAAAGGGGTCACTCCCGGTGAAGGGATCGTCGGCCCTTTCCTCATCGAATAAGGTGCAGGATATATCATATATACCACTATGCAAAGCAAGAACTATAGAAGCAATCAAAAGACAAACCGAGTTTGTAGCATCTGCTAGGTTCGCTAAAGAGGTCACTCCCGATGAAGGGATCTCGGCTCTTTCCTTATCGAATAAGGTGCTGGATGTTCTACAAGGAACACCGCTATGAAAAGCAAGACTAGAGCTACCAGTTTTTAAACAAGTTTCTACAACATCTTAGGTTTCTTTTATTTCATTATTCTCATTAATGAAGTTCTATTTTATTATGCTTCACAAGCATCAGATTTGAAACGAAATCTGCAATATAACATATATCTCATATATATAATATAAACATTCGTCTCAGGCAGTAATATGATCTCATCACAGAACATAGCAGCAGAAGAACATATATGAAATATTGGATATACTAGGACGTCCGTGTTTTCAATACGAGCCTGTATAAAACACGGATTCCACGGTCACGATGAACAGCCTAACCCACATCCCTAGACTCCTATGAGAGTGGCAAACAACACTGCCAATTCTAGGGTTAGGAGACCCGGTCTCGACTCCTCGAGATGGTCTCCCACTGGACCCTAGAACCCGGTTACTTGTGCTCCCCGCCTTGGGTCTACCTAATGCGGAAAAGTAAATAATATACAACGGTGACATCATCCTCAGCCCGGAAGTGCCCCAATAAAAGAATATTACATACAATTGAATTTTACATGAATGAAAAAGAAAAACTCTCATCTCACATAAAACCCCCGGCTATTTAAAACGCGATGATCCAATATAACATATCACAGCTGTAAGTGCACGGCGGCGCCTCGGCCGTCAATCCGACGCCAGAATGCGGAAGCGGTGATAAACTTTAATTTTGCGGACTTAGCAAAACGGCACCACCGCGCACTAAACATCCGGATCGTAACCATTAACAAGTCTAAGCTACTAACAAGAAAGGGAAGAGAAGTATACCGATAGATCCGAGTCCTCCGGTCTTCTCGTCGTCGTCCCGATCTCCTGCGGAATGTCCCGTCTCCTCCTCGTCGCCGGAAGTGCACCACATCGCCTACTTCTTTTACGGGCTCCCACCTCAATGCCGAGGCAACTCGGGCACGAAGCCGGCTACTCGACGTGCCCAAGATTTGCTGTAGAATGTATAATAGAACTTGTGTCTCATTTGGGGTTCATGGAGGTGCCATTTTGGTGGAGGGATGATACAAGAATTATGTGGAGGAACTTGGGGATTTTTCTAGCAACTAGAGAGCAAAAATCCCCACTACAAAAATGGGCAACCCTTCCTCCATGCTTGGCCGGCCATCAAGAGAGAGGAGAGTGAGAATGGAGAGAGTCACAAAAAATATGGGAGCCATTCTCATATCATGCAAGAGAGAGAAAGGAAAAGTTATCATGAATAGCAATGATCACAAAGTCAAGCATGATTGCTCACAAATCCATACTCCAAAAACCTACCTACTACAACCATGATTGCTCACAAAGTCAAGCAATCATGATAGAAGAAGTCAAGGTCAAAAGAATGGTGCACCATCATGATACAAGGAAATATGCAAAGACCCTCTCCACAAAAGCTTATTTGCAACAATGCAAATAAACCCTCCTCCACCAATCTTCGGCCAATGAACGGAACAATGGAAATCGGCCGAAACGGAAAGCAAACTGGCAACTCCATAAAACTGGTCCCCTAATAAATTACAGGAAAACCCCGATACTGTGCATACACACCCGCATCTGTATTTCGACCGAAATACAAATGCAATGAGACAAAGTCTTCACTGTACTATACTAGGATCCGGCTTAAACCAAAGCCGGCTAGTAATATCTGTTCGATCCTGATCCGTGCAATACCGCACGTATCTGATCGAACCCTGCCATATAACCATACGGCCTATAGTACAAACTGTCCGATCCTGATCCGTGCAATACCGCACGTATCTGATCGGACCTTGCCATATCTCCATACGGCCTCTACAACCTTTCGCCCGAAAGCTGAGTAACTGAATGTGGGGGACTCTAAAGACTCGTCAACACCTTGGTTGTGGATTTAACCACTAGCACGTCAGAGGTATAAGCCAATACGTAACGGGCTACCAGCTATTGACTAAAAGGGACGTCTGTGAGCGAACTCAGCCTGACAACCCTACTGAGCCTGTCAGTGACAATATCCGTACAGTCCGGTCCGTTCGTCTATGAGCATCGCATGGCGGGCCTAGGGGGTTGGTAAAAGTCAGACCCCCAAAAGCGGTACAAGTCGTGTCGGAGTGTAGCCCAGAACACCCTGAGATACTACTGGAATACCTACCAGTAAATCTCCTTGCCTCGGCCGAGGGCTTCGTGTAATGGCTCTCCTAGACACAGCACGACCTCACCCCCAATACCGGGAGAGACGAACCCCTGAAGATACGCTTACTGCCTCCATGTGGCTCGGGACTGTACCCAACTAAAACCTGTTTGCACGACTCCTTTGAGCCGTGGTAGGGTAGTAATCAAAGTACAGTGGGAACTCACACAAGACAAATGACGATCCCCAGGTCGATGAACTAACCTGCACACATGTCACCAGGGAACTGCCATCTGACGTCTGGTATATGACCAACTGGCATGTTCCCGGCGAGTCCTGTCCGGTGTACTCATAACCCAATGAGCACCTGTATACATCTTAGGTGATCCAACTGACACCAGTGGCTTGTGAGACCGGCCACCGCCCCTCGTCGGGGTCTCGACTGTATACACTAGTCTACTATGGAGTATCGATGCCCTGTCTCGAAACTCACACGACTAGGGACCATTTAAGGATATGCTTATAGACCCCAGCTCCCACTTATATGATCGCCCTCATACTGCTGGTGGTCAAGCAAGAATCCTAGGGGCTCTATCAACGTGTAAAAGCGACTTGTCAGGTCACCTAAAGCAGTACACGATGATAAAGGTAAACCAGATAGCATACTATCATCTCGAGTAAGACTGTCCTACCGGGATAGGTCCTCCCTCAATCACCGCAATCACGTACCTGTGATCCAATAATTGACTCTGAGGGCCATTATCTCCAACAATCTCCCACTTGCACTCAAGGCTAATTATTGCGATGTCGCATACTCACAGCCCGTGTGATACCGAACACCCAACTCCTCTACTAGTCAGTCTCACAAAGCTCGTTTGCGAAACTATTGCGTTCGAGGAATAGCCTCAGTGAGTGGATCCGCCTTGATGTCTCTTTCTATGTCTCTCTATATCTCAAGTTCGCGGAGAAACCCATCTCCCGAAATGAGCAATACCTGTCTTAGAATGTATCTGGATGTCTGATGGGACATAGCTCATAAATGAACTCCAAATCCAAACTTCTTAGACTGTATCGTCAACTGAACTTAATCAGTATCCTGCGCCATGCCACCCTCAGTATTGCCTTGGACCACCTGTCCAAAATACTGCCCCTCGTCAGAGGGAAAACTATAACTCTGACAACCTCCTTGTCGTCCAGGTCACCTTGGAAGCCTGGAATGATAACTGTCTCATGAATAAGGCTGTCGTTATCATATCCCTAGAACATCCACTTATGTTCTAAAACTGCTTCCGACTGTTTCTCCAGGATTGGATCAATGTCAACTTATTGCATCTAGTGCAAGAACAACATCTGGTGTGGTACTTGACATCTCATGATTGACTCAATTGCCTGAGCAAGTGATCTGCCAATCATGCACATCCCTCTCCCCTTTAGTCTGTAAGACACCTTTAGAGAGGGTGACTCCATCACCTGCAGGTATACTACCATGCCAGGAGTCGTCCATTCTAAATACTCTTAGAATGCTGTCTAAGTACCCTTAATTGGGAAACCACCCAAATCTAGATCTAAAACCATAGATCTAGTAACCAGTATATCTGATATAATATCCAAGTCCTGTATGGAGAAACCACTGTGTGACGACCAAAGTATAACCGATTGTAGTATAAGAGTTTCTTTTCCTACTCTGTGTATGTCATCCAAATACCAGGATGTCACACCCTACTACCTTCTCAACAGATCCATCCCCTATTCTGATGAAGTCAAACCCATGACTGTCACGTCAGAAATAGATGATCTATCTCCGCTACTGGTGCTTTAGTCTATAAATAGACATAAGCTACCAGTCCACCAATGCTTCCGCTGCTCCCACTGACTACGACAACCCTCTGGCAGAGTCATATACACGTACACTTCTAAAGCGAGTTCAGAACGAAGCTATACTCATCCTCCTGCCGGGTCTCACAGTCTGGAACAACAGCAATGGTAAGTGTGGGTAAACAAGAACTTCCCTGTCACCGTCCTTGAGGCTACCGTAGTACCTCTCGGGTGCCTGAAGTTACCCACCTTATCTGCGGAGTGGCCAATGGAATGTCAATCCAGATTGAATCTTTAGGTTCCTTATCAAATCTTCAGTAATCGTTTGTGGTTCTGGAATCACTTCCAGTTCTACCATACTCCCACTACTGTTTTCTGAAAAAATCCATTTTTAATAAAACTGTGGCGAGTCTAGAACAATATAGCTATTGTTCATCCAGATAGTAGAAAATCAACCCTCGTCATAGCCTGGGTCAACCCACAAACAGCCATTACAGAAACGTGCCTTGAGTTATCCAGAGTCTGGTTTTAATCATAAGCCGGACAACTCCCCGTACCTTAACACCGTTAAGATATGAACTGTTCTATATCCAATATAGAACCAGAGGCACTGATTTAATTGAACCAGATTCAAATCATGCAGCTGTCTCCAGTGCATGTCAACTAAATGGAAGGAGGCCGATCAGCGTTACTCAACTTAGGAATGCTTCCAATTATGAGTAACCTGAAAGAGAAGCAAGTTCTCTTAGTCACTACTACCAACCGAATACCATACACAAGTATCTATATCTTCGATATCTTTGAAGAATCCCGATACTTGCTACACCTGGTTCTCTACTCTATTCAAATACCTATAACTTCTCAAAATTCGGACCATGTGTTTCCACGAAACACCTGTCTAAAAACTAGAGAAGTCATAAGTAAACCGAATATAGTACGAGGACCAACCCCTCTGTCCTGATGGACCCTGGACAACATACAATACTCTGTATAAGTCCCTTGAGTTCGATAACTCATTCACTGTGTGTCGTAGGTTGAAAACTGTACTTATGGTTAAGAAGAATTACACCGCTGTTTAATGCTCCTTACCTAACCATCCACTGGTATAGGTAAATGTCATCGACATAATTTCAAAAAGTATATCTCACTCTATGAAAATAGACGTACATATATATCGATTTGAAATTGGTGCATAACAGCGGATATTCAAAACCAAATATTTGCCGACCGGCAAACAACCCAGGTGATTTCCTCAAATATCACCGATTGCAACGAATCCCGATATAATGAGGATAGTCACCCAATTCCCAACAACTTACTCCCACTCATCATCTGTAAAACCATACAGATGTGAGAATCTTACCTGTTAAATACATACCCTGGGGTAAGTATCTAGTCGGGAAATCAGTTTTCCTTTAACAGTACACAGTGAGACTGAAACATTGAATTCGTAGGGGTATTCTGGTATTCCTAGTAATGCCTCTTCCATTATCCAGATTCACAACTGTAACCGTGTAATTCCTTGCCACCTCTCCAAATCCCTTCATATGTCTTTAGTCATTACCTTCTGCACACCCCTTTAGGCCAAATGGTTTTCTTCCTTCCTTACCGTTCGGCACCAGCCTATGGTTTGGAAGAAGACTATCCAATAAGCATAATGGGTGTCCTGTCCCAATCCTAGGAACACTCGCAATGAGAGAGGGTGAAGATAAAAGACAACCGAATAAATCTTATTCCTATTTCTCCTGAACCAGAATCCATCCCCGAACTGGAACAAGTTCCTTTCGAGTTCGTATATAACCATACGATGGAGTATCCAATAAACTGTGGATCTTCGTAGTGATACGGAGTGTCCTGGAGAAATACAAAGGTGATTTAGGATTGGCGAAGGAATACTTGGTTTGGTCGTGAATATCTGTTGCAATTTACTTTGCCCTCTTACTAATCCCTTTCTTTGTCTTAACTCAATACCTTCTGCACACCATCGTTATGCTAATTGGTTTTCTTCATTCCCTACCGGTCGGCACCAGCCTAAGGTTTGGAAGAAGACAATCCAATTTGCGTAATAGGTGTACTACCCCTAAACCAAGGAGTACTCGTAACCTGAGAGAGGGTAAAAGGAAAAGACAACTGAATAATCCTATCCGTTTTCTCCAGAACCGGAAACCATCCTCGAATAAATCCCTTCGAGTTCGTATCTAACCATACGATGGTTTTGTCCAATGGAAGTGGACGTTCGTAGTAATACGGGGTGTTCCGGAGAAAAGGGTAAAAGTAGGAGTGGCAATGAGGTCTGCAACTCTGATAATCCAAAAGCCAGTGTTTTGAGAAGGTTCGGTCAACTTGGTCACTGAGTCATAGTCTTAGGGTCGGGTCAATGGTCGCTGCCAAAGAGAGAGAGAAAAGAAACACTCAGCGTACACTCTAACCTAGATCAGAATGGTTACCAATTTATCTAATCTGGAAACCTCCCACTGTACCTCAAATTCTCCTCCAAACCTGAAAGAAGAATTAGTCGGGGTCACCCGAGGAGTATACCAACTCATCAGTGGGAATCGGGATCCAACTCTCATCGCATGACAACGTGACGGAGTCCACTCACGGTATCACACTCCAGAAGGTATGCGCATATCTGGCAAGTTTCAGTTCTTTTGAAACTCCCGATGTGATTTCTGCCCCCATGCTCTTATGACCTTGGCGTGAGGTCAAAATATCATAAGTCACATGTCAAGTTCTACCCATCATTATCCAGGTTAATTTGAATCCACCCGTACATACCCTTGACGTAGGCCAAAATAGTAGTACGACTGTCCCAAACCAACGCATCTATCTATGCAAAAGATAAATACCCGGCAGCTACCAATCACTATGCCTTGGCGTGAGGTCAAAATACATAGCTTGAATACTACCGAATATTTAACTGAAATGATGGAGGGCTACGAATGGTTTCTGGCGAAAACCTTTAACGTAAAGAACTTGATATCGTCGAAGGAACGGATAGCTTTTAAAAATACAGTGACGAAAACCGTTGCTAAAGAGGTCACTCCCGGTGAAGGGATCTCGGCTCTTTCTCCGTAGAATGGGGTGCAGGATATTCCAAATGAATACCGCGATGCAAAGCAAAAGTAATCGGCTATAGTGAAGTCATTGCCCTGACGCAAACTTTTTGTCCAAGGGGTCACTCCCGGTGAAGGGATCTCGGCCCTTGCCTCGTCGACTGAGGAGCAGGATATTCCAACTGAATATCACGATGCAAAACAAAAGTGAACGTCCTTGCAATAACAGCTTTTTGAAAAAGTGTTCCAACAACATCAGATTAGGTTTGTTTTTAACTTGCATTGATCCGAATCAATGCAGTCCCATCAATTGATCACACCAAAAAGAACGAAAATATACTGATGTACGTATATGCCATCCGCATTCGCCACTGGGTCCCGTCATTACCCGTTAGGTTAGCTAACTAACGACAGAGCGGGGACTGGACTAGCGCGGATGTAAAACATATACAACATCTACTAATATATATACCAATATATTATATTTCGCTCAAGGCGTGAAAAGAAATGCAATATCACAAAAATGTACAGCATCGCAGAAAACAATACAGATATTTGGGATCCCCGGGTTTCACAGAGCCACTACTGAAACCCGACGTTCCCCTGGTCGTGTGGATAGCCTGCGCAATGAAAACCTAGACCCCTACGGGCGCGGCAAGTCACCCGCCAAAACCTGAAGCGAGGCAGCCCCCTTCAGTACCGTGAATGGACCACCCAGCACTTCACGGAATCCGGCAACTTGGGCACCCCTCCTGGGTCAACCTGTACCCCCTACGAGTGCGGCGAATAGCCCGCCAATCCTAGAGTGAAGCCCCCTCCGTCTCAATGCCATGAGATGCGGGCTTGTTGCCCTCCAGAACCCGGCTATCCGTACACCCCTCCGCGGGGTAATCCTAGTACAGAAAGTAAAATATACATACAACGGGTACATCGACCGCAACCTGGTCATGCCCCAAAATAATAATACAATCAGGCAGTGACGGCAGTCCACATGTCGGACGCTCGCCCCGCAATATCAAATGTACATAATACATCCACAACTGTACTAGCATTGCATCCAGGCTATCCCCCACGACCGATCCGCAACATCACAGCAAAAACAGAACATCAACGTGAAAGTCACGTTCGCAAATCCGTCTAACCGGGCTATAGCAGTTAGATCGGATTTACCGATCAAGTGACATTCACGGTCACAGATATAATGTAAATACTGTGAAAAATGTGTTTAAAATATCCGATCAATTAAATTTTAACAAGTGGGCCCCCAAGCATTACTGTAGCAGATTAAGAAATTCTGGGCCCAATGTTATTATTCCAAAACCCAAATTTAAAGCCCATAAAGCTACTGAAGAAATTTCACACAGCAAGCGCACTGTTCGGCGGCGGAACCGCGGCCCAAGAGGGGGTATTGCCGCGGTTCCGCGCTCTGTTCGTCGACTGAATGTGTCGAATTTCTACAGTATGCTTATAACATCCAGTGCATCACTATTTTACAACCTGAAAAAATTTTCGAGACCAAAAATTTTCAACAGAAACTGATGCTAACAAAAATGTAGTTTTGGAACTTTTTGATCGATCGGAAATGCAAACACATTACACAAAGCTAGACTAAGTTAATGGCGAGGCTCTGATACCACTGTAAGTGCACGGCGGCGCCCCGGCCGTCAATCCGACGCCGGAATGCGGAAGCGGTGATAAACTTTAATTTTGCGGACTTAGCAAAACGGCACCACCGCGCACTAAACATCCGGATCGTAACCATTAACAAGTCTAAGCTACTAACAAGAAAGGGAAGAGAAGTATACCGACAGATCCGAGTCCTCCGGTCTTCTCGTCGTCGTCCCGATCTCCTGCGGAATGTCCCGTCTCCTCCTCGTCGCCGGAAGTGCACCACATCGCCTACTTCTTTTACGGGCTCCCACCTCAATGCCGAGGCAACTCGGGCACGAAGCCGGCTACTCGACGTGCCCAAGATTTGCTGTAGAATGTATAATAGAACTTGTGTCTCATTTGGGGTGCATGGAGGTGCCATTTTGGTGGAGGGATGATACAAGAATTATGTGGAGGAACTTGGGGATTTTTCTAGCAACTAGAGAGCAAAAATCCCCACTACAAAAATGGGCAACCCTTCCTCCATGCTTGGCCGGCCATCAAGAGAGAGGAGAGTGAGAATGGAGAGAGTCACAAAAAATATGGGAGCCATTCTCATATCATGCAAGAGAGAGAAAGGAAAAGTTATCATGAATAGCAATGATCACAAAGTCAAGCATGATTGCTCACAAATCCATACTCCAAAAACCTACCTACTACAACCATGATTGCTCACAAAGTCAAGCAATCATGATAGAAGAAGTCAAGGTCAAAAGAATGGTGCACCATCATGATACAAGGAAATATGCAAAGACCCCCTCCACAAAAGCTTATTTGCAACAATGCAAATAAACCCTCCTCCACCAATCTTCGGCCAATGAACGGAACAATGGAAATCGGCCGAAACGGAAAGCAAACTAGCAACTCCATAAAACTGGTCCCCTAATAAATTACAGGAAAACCCCGATACTGTGCATACACACCCGCATCTGTATTTCGACCGAAATACAAATGCAATGAGACAAAGTCTTCACTGTACTATACTAGAATCCGGCTTAAACCAAAGCCGGCTAGTAATATCTGTTCGATCCTGATCCGTGCAATACCGCACGTATCTGATCGAACCCTGCCATATAACCATACGGCCTATAGTACAAACTGTCCGATCCTGATCCGTGCAATACCGCACGTATCTGATCGGACCTTGCCATATTTCCATACGGCCTCTACAACCTTTCGCCCGAAAGCTGAGTAACTGAATGTGGGGGACTCTAAAGACTCGTCAACACCTTGGTTGTGGATTTAACCACTAGCACGTCAGAGGTATAAGCCAATACGTAACGGGCTACCAGGTATTGACTAAAAGGGACGTCTGTGAGCGAACTCAGCCTGACAACCCTACTGAGCCTGTCAGTGACAATATCCGTACAGTCCGGTCCGTTCGTCTATGAGCATCGCATGGCGGGCCTAGGGGGTTGGTAAAAGTCAGACCCCCAAAAGCGGTACAAGTCGTGTCGGAGTGTAGCCCAGAACACCCTGAGATACTACTGGAATACCTACCAGTAAATCTCCTTGCCTCGGCCGAGGGCTTCGTGTAATGGCTCTCCTGGACACAGCACGACCTCACCCCCAATACCGGGAGAGACGAACCCCTGAAGATACGCTCACTGCCTCCATGTGGCTCGGGACTGTACCCAACTAAAACCTGTTTGCACGACTCCTTTGAGCCGTGGTAGGGTAGTAATCAAAGTACAGTGGGAACTCACACAAGACAAATGACGATCCCCAGGTCGATGAACTAACCTGCACACATGTCACCAGGGAACCGCCATCTGACGTCTGGTATATGACCAACTGGCATGTTCCCGGCGAGTCCTGTCCGGTGTACTCATAACCCAATGAGCACCTGTATACATCTTAGGTGATCCAACTGACACCAGTGGCTTGTGAGACCGGCCACCGCCCCTCGTCGGGGTCTCGACTGTATACACTAGTCTACTATGGAGTATCGATGCCCTGTCTCGAAACTCACACGACTAGGGACCATTTAAGGATATGCTTATAGACCCCAGCTCCCACTTATATGATCGCCCTCATACTGCTGGTGGTCAAGCAAGAATCCTAGGGGCTCTATCAACGTGTAATAGCGACTTGTCAGGTCACCTAAAGCAGTACACGATGATAAAGGTAAACCAGATAGCATACTATCATCTCGAGTATGACTGTCCTACCGGGATAGGTCCTCCCTCAATCACCGCAATCACGTACCTGTGATCCAATAATTGACTCTGAGGGAATTATCTCCAACAACAGCAACACATAATATCTCATATCATCAACGTAAGCAAGTATGCGTATCCCGATTGTCATTGATGTATAGCAACGAAGCCGGCGATATACCACATACTACGCTTACGGTCACAGAAAAGAAAGTATAAAACTACAACAGTTGGAATCCGCAACCTTTTTAGACATCGCATGCCTAACCAAATGAATTCCTTAGACATCGCATGCCTAACAGTTATAAACCCCGCATTTTAGTCTCATTATTGAAAACTCTTTTCAATATCAAGTCGGGCAATTCAACAAGATTCCCGACATCCTGATCGAATGCTCGTCGCAAACTTTAGTAGACGGCCGCACCCCCGGATGCCGTCGACGAAGTGGACTAAGGCGGAACACCGTTGCCGCGAGCACCCGAACGGATGCTTTTGGCGACGGGGTTCTCCTACAGTCACTTGGTCGGGGCTATGGGGCGTGGCTGTCTGTTAAGTTTACCCGGCGAGTATCCGCGTACGCTACGTGATTGCGACAGACTTTTGATCACATCAAAATTCTATGGCAACCGATCATCGAGACTAAACCGCTAGATTTATAACATTCAAATTAGTTATCTCATAACTACATGTGGATTCCAATTATTGTATCACATTCCAGATAAATAGACAATATTAAACTTTCCGATCGAATAATCAAACACCCAAGATTTCCCCAATATACCTCAACACTTGAAATCAGTTTAAAAACATCCATCACATGCCACAGTACCAATGGTCCAGCCGTAGAAGGGTTAAGCCAACGCCTCACATGTGGCACGCCGTACTGCCACAAACCCTAAGGTTTAGAGGCAGTTCAAGACGGTCACATAATCGAGTTAAGGTTTGTTGTCTTCTAGAGGGTCCACCGCGTTACTTGCACGACTTAGAACGTTCTTAAACTCGAGAAAAAAATCCAACTTTTGAAAAATTTTCCGACAGGGGAAAAAGTGAGTTATTGATATCCGTTCGAAATTTTTAACAGTTTCTAAAAATTACCCGGACAAACTAAATAAAGTTAAATTATCCGATCGAATCAACGAGTCCCCAATACAACCCTAGAAAACTCAACACTTGAGTGGAATTAAAAAATTCCCAGAAAAAAATGACAAGAAAGGACCTATGAATAAATATATGAATTTCCAAGGACTAAGTCACAATTTTGGCCGCGGAACCGCCGCTAAATCCTTGGTTTGGCCGCGGTTCCGCGGTCAAATAATTGACTTAGTGGACCGTACTTCACAGTAATTCTTAGTTTTTCCTGCTTGTTTTTCTGAGCATTTTTAATTCATAAAAAATCAACTTTTTGAAAATTATCCAGAGAGGGGTAAACATCGGGGTTTCCGAGTTCGATCGGACGTTAAACTTCGCTCAGACTTCGCCTAAAGCTCTAGCTTGGCTCTGATACCACTGTAGGGTTTCTAGGCACGCTCACAAGGTTCTACGAGGCATCAACCATGCCTGATTAAATTTTTAGCCGTGCCGAACAACCCGAAGCCGGATCTTTAAACTAGGGTTTAGGCGAAAACTAACATGTTAAACACTTTAACACTAAGTGAGAGGGATTACAACCTTTGTAGATCCGGTCCTTCACTTCTTAAGCTCCGTGTAGATGTCCCCTTCGCTGCGATCGTGAACTCTGGACTCTAGATAAGCTCCGCAAGAAGAACGAACGTGCTTGCTACGATGACTTCGAGGCCGAAGATGATCTACGTCGGGGAGACACTAACTCAAGCTATTCCTTCACTAGGTCATGAACTTTGTGAAGAGAACACACTCTACTACATGGCAAGTGGTAGAGGATGAAGAAGTAGGAAGTGGGCTCACTTTAGATTTGATTTTCTCACACTTTTTCTCATGGCACCATTAGAGCTAGCAAGCTTTTCATGGAGCTTGATGAAGAAGAAGATGAAGTGAATAATTCATCCAAAATAAAAACTTATCCAATGAATTATTGCACAATGGTTGAGTTAAGCCCTCATGCTTAACTCATGTAGAGAATTAACCAAAGTATGAGGTTAAGGGTTGGGTTAACTAATATCCTAAGGAATGACAAAAGAGTTGACTTTGTCGATGTTTATCAAGCTTCATGAAGCTTGATAACTTTGACCAAAGTCTCATCTCTTTTGTTATTTGTTAGGAAATTAGTAAACCCTAATTTAACCTTGACTTGGTTTAAGTCTCATACACCCAACTTGTATGTATCATCAAGCATGATACAAACATGTACACTTGCATATATCACATATAAACAATGTGCACAATCTAGTGAGAAAATAAATCTTAAGTGAGCTAATACTAGTTAATGTAATGTAATATATCAAATATATAATTATACATTAAATTATTAAATCAACTCTTGATTTAATAATCCGGCAATAACCGACTAATATCATGTGTAACAACTTATCGAATCAACACTTGATCCGATAACCCGGCTATATCGCATACAACCGATCAATGTTACAAATCGCGAGAATAGAATACGGTATCTCATATCGTATTAATCTCGGTCCCGCACATATCACATATGTGCTCCTACTCCGTTTCGCTTGAGCCAGGAAACCCCTGTGTAGGATTCTAAAGACTCGTAAATATGCCGGTAGTAGGTGATGATCATATCAAACACCCACAAGCCGCAAGCGGTCTGCTAAACGTAACGGCCACCCGGGTATTGAGCGATCAGAAGATCAACAAGCAAGCCCGCTAGTTCTCCTGCGAATCCAATCAGTAACACTCCCGTACAGTCCGGTCTCGTCGTCTGATATGTCGCATATCTCGCCTAGCGGTGGTAAACGTCAGACCCTAGTAGCTTGATAAGTCGTGTCGATATGAGGTCTATAACAGTTCGAGAAACTACTGATAACACTTACCAGTAAATCTCAGCAACCCTGGCCAGGGATTTCCGGTTATAGCCAATCGAACACAGCGCAACATCAACTCCCTATACCGGGAGAGACGAATCCCCTCATATCGCTCATTGCCTCCATGTGATTCGGGACTGTACCCAAAAGCCACCTTTTTGCACGTCCTCTTGGACGTGGTATGATGGAAATCAAAGCACAGTGGGAATCACACAAGACTCTATGACGATCTCGGGTCAACAGACTACTCTGTACCAGTGTCACTGGAGAACTGCTATCTGACGTAAGGTATAATACCATCTGGGAGTTCTCGGCGAGTTCGTCCAGTGTACCCAGTCTTCACTGAGCACCCATACACCATCCTTGATGTCAAACACCGATGGATATGGGATCATCCATCGCCCATCATATGAGTCAAGATGCGTATACGCTAGTCTACTCTGGTGCATCGATGCCCTGTCTCGATACACCCACGACTAGGGACCTTGAAGGATGTACTTATGGACTACCATGTCCCCACTAGTATGATCCGCATCATAGTCCAGGCAGTCAAGTACATATCCTAAGGGCTTTACCAATATGTAACAGAGAGACAATCAGTGTACACGTTAAGGTAAAGAGTAACCAGATAGCATACTATCATGTCGAGCAAGAAAGTCCTCCCTATATATGTCCAAGCATCTACTACAATATGCATCTCATGTATAGTAATGGCCTCTAGGGCATACATATAACTAACGGTACAAAACACACACAAGAGGAAGAATTCAGAAATAAACGAATCCTTCTTGAGGCATTGTAGACTAGGTCATATCTATGCGACCCGACTAGCTAAGTTACATTTAGATGCATATTTAAATCAGTTTGAATTTATATCTTATGAAACTTGCCAGTCATGTCACAAAGATAAAATGACCATAGCTCCGTTTACTGGAAACAGAGAAAGAGTCAGTGAACTCTTGGGACTGATACATAGTGATGTATGAAGGTCCCCAGTCTACATATGCCAGGACTGGTTCTTTGTACTTCCTTACATTCACTGATGATCTCTCAAGATTCGGACACATGTTCCTGTTGAAACACATGTCTGAAACTTTTGAGAAATTCAAAGAATATAAGTAAGAAGTAGAGAACCAAAACGGGTAGAAGTATTATGTCCTATGATGAGATCAGGGAGGAGAATACTTGTGCATGGAATTCCTGGACTATTCCAAACGATAATAAGATTCTCTCTTAGCATTACTCTTCTGTATACACCACAGCACAACGGTGTATCGGGGCGGAGCAATCACACCCTATTAGATATGGTGTGCTCTATGATGAGTACTACTGAGTCACCTATTTTCTTTTGGGGGTTATGCGCTTGAGAAGCTGCATACCTATTGAATTGGGTTCGAGTCAAATCAGTGCCTACCACTCCATATAAGATATGGTATGGGAAGAGCCCATCTCTTAAGAAAGTTAAGATTTGGGGTTGTCCGGCCTATGTCAAAAGCAAAATCCGGACAAGATCGAGGCAAGGTCGGTTCTGTAGAACTGGAAGGATTTCCAGCTATACAAACTACAGCTGATGATTTGACATAACCAAAGGATTCAATAGTCCCCGACGAACCTCAGCCTCTCCGCCAATCTAGCAGGGTTCCTCATCCGCCTGAGAGATACTTCGGTTTCTCGATGACAGTGGGAGCGAGGATTGCATCATGAGATGATGACCCAACTAGTTTCAAGCAGGCCTTCGAGAGTGAGGACTCTGTAAGAATGGCTGGATGCTTAGCGATCTGAGATGGAATCCATGTACACCAACAAAGTATGGACTTTGGATGCTAAATCTGAAGGGTTAAATCCCCATCAGGAGCAAGTATATCTTGAGAAGATTCCTTGGTGTAGATGGAAAGGTTGAGACTTTCAAAGCTAGACTTGTTAAAGGTTCTCGTCATCGACCAGGCGTGGATAATGATGGAACCTTTTCCAGTGGCTGTGCTTAAGTCCATCCGGATCCTACTTGCCATTGCTACATACCATGACTACGATATCTGGTGGTTGGGTGTCATGACTACTTTTCTAAATAATGATTTAGAAGAGAGCGTCTATAAGTACACAGCCAGAGGGTTTCGTAGACAGTGGGAGCAGCAGAAACATGTGCAAGATGTTTTGTGGGATAAAGCAGGCATCGCGGAGTTGGAACATCTGTTTTAATATAGTAGTCAAAGAGTTTGACTTCATCAAAATGGTAGATGAACCTTGTATATACAAAAAGGTAGTAGAGAGTAAGGTGGTCATCCTCGTATTGTACGTGGACAACATACTCTTGATAAGAAAAGAGTTTCCTATGCTATGCACGGTCAATCTCCTCTTATCACAAGTATTCTCCAAATAGGATAAAGGTGATACCTCCTAAATCCTGGGTTTTGGATCTATGAGATAGATCAAAATGGATGTTAGGATTCTTACTAGGTGTAGTGAGATCGTATCAATCGATCCTAGGGAGAATCGCTGGATAGCTTCCAGGGAGATAAGCAAGACTAAATGTCAGTCACAGGCATTGTCTTTACCCTCAGGGGAGGGACGGTATGTTGGAAGACTTCCAAGTCAGATATCGTGGCAGACTAGATGATAAAGGCTAGTGGCATCGCTTTCAAACATACTACCAAAGAGGCATTTTGGGTGTATATTAGTTCATGAGATGAACTAGGTTCCTACTATTGTATGACAATGGTGTTGAGGCTTTGGCTAAGGAACCCCGGTCCCATCAGTGACCCAGACATATTCCAAGGCAGTATCACCTGATCATGGAGATAGTTGATCTCCAGGGTGATCGAGGTTATGAGAGTAGACTCAGAGGACAACACGGCGGATCCACTCACAAAGGCCTTTTCCCAGAGAGAGACTTTTATGGCATGGTTGAGTATAAGATACTGCAACCACTGCTACAGATGGCCTTAGTGCAAGTGGGAGATTGTTAGTTATATGTATGCCCTAGAGGACATTACTGTACATGAGATGTATATTATAGTGGATGCTGGGACATATATAGGTAGGACTTTCTTGCTCGACATGATAGTACGCTATCTGGTTGCTCTTTATCTTAACATGTATACTTACTGTCTCTCTATTACATGTTGATAAAGCCCTTAGGATGTGTACTCGACTTGCAGGATTATGATGCAGATCATACTAGTAGGGCCTGGGTAGTCCATGAGTACATCCTTCAATGTTCCTAGTCGTGGGAATATCGAGACGGGGCATCGATATTCCAGAGTAGACTAGCGTATATCTTCTCGGCCCATGTGATGGGCGATGGATGATCCCATATCCATTGGTGTTTGACATCAGAGATGGTATGCGGGTGCTCAGTGGAGACTGGGTACACTGAACGGACTCACCGAGAACTCCCAGATGGTATTATACCTCACGTCAGATGGCAGTTCTCTGGTGACACTGGTACAGCTTAGTCTGTTGACCCGAGATCGTCATAGAGTCTTGTGTGTCTCCCACTGTGCTTTGATTTCCACCCTACCACGGCTTTACTGAGTCGTGCAAACAGGTGGTTTTTGGGTACACTCCCGATTCACATGGAGGCAATGAGCGATAGGAGGGGATTCGTCTCTCCCGGTATTGGGGGTTGATGTTGCGCTATGCTTGACTGGCCATAACTGGAAATCTCTGGCCAGGATTGCAGTGATTTACTGGTAAGAGTTATCAGTAGTTTCATGCTTGTTATGGACCTTACATCGGCATGACTTATCAAGCTACTGGGGTCTGACGTTTACCACCCCTAGGCGAGATATGCGACATATCAGACGAACAGACCGGACTGTGCGGTAAGTGTTACTGATTGGATTCGCAGGAGTGTGAGCAGGCTTGCTCGTTGATCTTCTGATCGCTCAATACCTGGGTAGCCATTATGTTTAGCAGACCGCTTGCGGCTTGTGGGTGATTGATATGATCACCACCTACTGCCGGCGTATTGATGAGTCTTTAGAGTCCTACACAGAGGTTTCCTAGCTCAAGCGAAACGAAATAGGAGCGCATATGAGATATGTGCTGGACCGAGAATAATACCAGTATGTGATACTGTATTCTATCTCTCGCGATTTGTATCATCAGTCGGTTATATGAGATATAGGCGGGTTACCGAATCAAGTGTTGATTCGATATATTGATACACTAGATATTAGTCGGTTATATGCGATATGACCGAATTATTAAATCAAATGTTGATTTAATGATTTAATGTATAATTATATATTTGATATATTACTTTACATTAACTAGTATTGGTTCACTTAAGATTGATTTTCTCACTTGATGTACACAAGTTGTATATGTGATATATGTTTGTGCACTAGTTTGTATCATGATTGATGATATATGCAAACTTGGGTGTGTGTATGAGTTACACCATATTTAAGATAATGGTTTGGGTTTTTATTTATTTTGTTAAAACAAAATGGTGGCTTTCTTTGTCTTGGCTTAAAGCTTCATGAAGCTTTTAAACATCTTTGACAAAGTCCACTCATTTTGTTTTGCATAAGATTTTTATTAACCAAACCATTAACTCAAACTATGGTTTAGTCTCTACAAAGTTTAACTCACCCATGGTTGCATCATGATAGACTTCACTTGATTATTCTTTTTAGATAATTTATTATTCTTATTCTTTTCTTTCTTCTTCTTCTTCAAGAAGAAGAAAAACTTACTAGAAATTTTCAAGTGAAGAAATAGAGTGAGAAATCCAAATCCAAAGTGAACCCACTTCCTATTTCATCATCCTCTACTACTTACCATTTAGTTTAGGGTGTTCTCTTCACAAAATTTATGACCTAGTGAAGATAGAGCTTGAGTTTGAGTCTTCTCGACGTAGATCATCTTCGGCCTCGAAGTCAACGACCTAGCCCGCTCATTTCTCCGAGAAAACCATCACTAGAGTCCGGGATCTCGATGATCGCAGCGAAGGGACGTCAACACGGAGCTTTAGAAGTGAAGGACCGGATCTACAAAGGTTGTAATCCCTAACTCTTAGAAGAAAAGTGGTTTACTTGCTATTTGTTTTCGCATAATCTCTAGTATACGATCTTGGTTAGGGTTGTTCGGCACGTCTAATTTTTGAATCGGGCATGGTTGATACCTTGTAGACCCTTGTGATTGTGCCTAGCAACCCTTCAAACCCTCTGTGTTGGACTCTAAAGACTCGTCAATACGCTGGCAGTGGGTTTAATCACAAGCACGTCAGCGGTACTAGCTGTACATAACGGCTACCCAGGTATTGAGCGAAAGGGAGGTCGACGAGCAAACTCATTCTGAACCCCTACCGAGCCTAACAGTGACAAAATCCGTACAGTCCGGTCTGGTCGTCTAAGAGTATCGCATATCGAGTCTAGGGGGGTGGATAAAGTCAGATCCCCAACAACGCGATATTTAGTGTCGGTATGAAACCCATCACCACCTGAGAAACTATCGATCCTGGATCGGTAATTCTCAGCCACCGTGGCCATGGATTTCGGGTGATGGCCATCCATACACAACGCGATATCAACCCCCAATACCGGGAGAGACGAATCCCCGACGATCCAATCATTGCCTCCATGTGGCTGGGACTGTACCCAACTAAAACCTGTTTGCACGACTCCTTTGAGCCGTGGTAGGATAGTAATCAAAGCACAGTGGGAACTCACACGAGACAAATGACGATCTCAGGTCGACAGACTAACCTGTACACATGTCACCTGGAACTGCTATCTGACAATAGGTATAATACCAACTAGCAGGTTCCCAGCGAGTCCGTACAGTGTACTCATAACCCAATGAGTACCTGTATACTATCTTAGGTGAACAAACTAACATCAATGGCTTGTGAGACCTGGCCATCGCCCCTCGTCGGGGTCTCGATCAGTATACACTAGTCTACACTGGAGTATCGATGCCCAGTCTCGATAATCCCATGACTTGGGACATTTAAGGATATGCTTATAGACCCCCAGCTCCCACGTATATGATCGCCATCATAATGCTGGAAGTCAAGCAAGAATCCTATGGGCTCTATCAACATGATGATAAAGACAAAACAAATAGTATACTATCATCTCAAGTAAGACCGTTCTATCGGTATAGGTCCTCACTCAATCATCATAATCACAAGTCCGCGACCATGATAATTGGCTTGAGAGTATTATAGCTAACACTTAATGTATAATTAGTGAACATTAATCAAGTTTAAAAATAAACTTGTATATAATTAATCATAAAAATTTATAATTTGCCTAAGTCACATAAATCTCTCCAAAAATCACCATTCAATTTAATTCCCAACATTTTTCCAAACTATCGGTATATAATTATACCACATCATTAAAATATTCATAATATTTGTTATTTTAATTATATAAATTCCTAAAAATAATATTTTATTTTTCTGAAATTTTACAACCCGTATACCATCTTTGATGTCAAACACCAATGGATGTGGGATCATCTATCGCCCATCATATAGGTCAAGCAGCGTATACGCTAGTCTAGTTTGGAATATCGATGTCCTGTCTCGATACACGCTCGACTAGGAACAATTATAGGATGTACTTGTGGACTACCCTTGGCCCCACTAGTATGATCTCCATCATAGTCCTGGTAGTCAAGTACATATCCTAAAGGTTTTATCAACATGTGAGAGTAAGACAGTATCACAATACAAGTCAACATATTAAAACAAAGAGCAACTAGATAGCATACTATCATGTCGAGAAAGAAAGCCCTCTCTATATATATCCAAGTATCCACTATAATATACATCATAGGTACAATAATGACCTCTAGGGTATACATATAACTAACATGAAAACCTAAAGACCTTGCTTTCTAACTTTTCTATTTCTGACATTGAATATCAATCTATTTGGAGACTTAATAATGGGGTTTTCTCTGTGAATTCGTTTTATAAATTTGTTAATGGTGGGGATCTCCCATATCCTTATTATTTGTTGATATGGAGCACGGCTGTCCCTCTTAAAGTTCAAATTTTCTTCGGCTGCTCTCATTTAACAAGTTGTTTAGTAAAGACCTTTTTTTAAGAAGAGGATGGAAAGGGGATGTTTCCTGTATTTCATGTGAACATGAACTAGAAAACACAGCTCACATATTTTTTGAATGTCTTCTCTTTGGCGGTTTGGAATCCTTGCATATCTTATTTTCAGACTTCTCTTGTTCCAGCATCTGTTCACGATTTTTTCAGCAATTAGCTTTTGTCAGCACCTACTAACTTAATTCCAGTATCAAAACATATCTGTTTTATTACTTGCTGGATTTTATGGATGGAGAGAAACAATAGACTATTTAATCATAAGTTTAAGGTATAGATGAGATCCTAGCTATCATATTTAAGCCTTTTATGGAATGGACAACTGATGCTCCTGTTAAGAAGAGGGCAAAAATCATGGTTTCGACTGATATACTACCAGATTTTCCAGGTTTTACTCCATGAGGGGTGTGAAGCTACGGGCAATCTCTTTGACTGTATTGAGAATTTGTTCAAGAGTGGTAGTTGGTAACGCAGGAGTAAAAAAGTCTCGGAAAATTAATCGCGGTGTCGCTTTGGCTGATTTTCCGTGATCTGAGCAGCAAATCATGGAGTTTCTCTTTTCCTTCTTTTGTTTTTGGTTAAGGTTCCTGTTGACTATAGAAAGGAGTTTAAACTTAATATGTCCGTGGTTAAGTTGTGAATGGCGACTAGGATCCGCTCCTCACTTTTCTCTATGTTACTGATTTAAGTTTAATCTTAATCCTTCAGAGCTTATGCCTTAACCATTTCTTTTGTGTAAATACTTTATTTTCCTCTACAGTTTTTTTATATTATATATATTTATATTTTAGTAGATCTTTCTCCCTACCTTTACTCTGAAAAAAAGATATGCCATTGATTGTTCATCATCCCATCCCCATCAATAAGCAACCCTCCCTCCTCATGCTTATCATGGATTGATATTTAGTATTCATTCAATGGTCAACAATAAGGCCATGCATCCAATCTATCTATCTATATTTTAATACTAAAGTGATATGGGAGCGTATCCCTGGAAATATTCCAGTCTTTTTTGGCACCATGTGGTTGGATAATTATGTGTCGCTCCAATTTTCTTTCGAAATTGCAGACAACCTCTTCTATAGATTTCAGTATGGTGGAAATATGCTGTTACCCCATAGCTATGTGCCCATGACTAATGTTGTTAAGTTTGGGCCCTTGGGATTTTGTTAGGAAATTTATTTTTGATCCCACCTTGGTGTATCATGTGATTAATTTAAGGGTAAATTGTCATAAAGCCCCTGGTCCACTTCAAACTTGTGTAAAAAAACCTAGGCTTTTTGCTTCCGTTAAAAAAACCCTTGGTCCAATATAACACCTTGTATACTGGTTGTATATAATATCTAAGCAATTGTCTGTAATATCTAAGCAGTTGCAGTTGCCTATAATATCTAAGCAGTTGAGAGAATACAATGCCTCAATTAAATAAAGTCCATGGGTTTTTTACAAAGATTTTGAATAGTAGAATCTTCTCAATAATTTCAAAACTTAAAGATGTTTTTAGACAACCCCTAAGCATGCCAGGGTGTTTTTTTTTTTGTGGACAATTTACCATTAATTTATGTGACCATCCACTGCTTATTCTTTCCCGGTAAGAAAATTGTAGCATATATTTCCCAATGAGAGAGTATAAGTTAGATCTTTTAAGATACTCTTGATAGAAACGATTAATAATTAAATGGTTTAATTACAATTAGAAATTGTATACTCAATGTGTTACTCATTCATAAATCATTATCATATACGAATCACTTAACAATGTCTCTTAGACATACTTTCATTACTTTGTGAAATACTTCTTACTCCACTAGAAAAGAAAAGGAATAACAATTATATGTATATGAAAGACAAAGAACATCAATATCTGCCTGCTATTATAGTGCAAAAGTCATAGGGTCTCTAATTTTGGAATTGATTTCAGCCATACAATTAGCAAGAGAAATTCATTAAAAATTTATTAAAAATCAAATCTCAATTTGTAAGCGCAATTAATCTCATAAATCTCTCGCTATAACCGACTCCACAAATCTCTTTCGCTAACCAACTATATACAAATCTTTTTTTTAATTTAATTTTTACATAATTATGATGTGCTTAATCAATTTAGGATATTATTATTACTGTGACGACATTGTACACCACCCTAGATAGATGGTATACTGTGTTAATTAGCATATTGTTTATGTAATAAATTAGTGCGGGGGCCACTTGCTAGTTTTGAGAAAAACAAATTAAAATGCACCAAAGATGAAGTGCTAACTAAATAGATATTTTAACACAACAGCTATATATATTTAACTCTCTAGGGTCTCATATTTAATCAACTAGATACCCGCTTGCTTTCTGCTTCACCACAGGTTCCCATAAATCACCTCACTAATTGGATAACATGAAAAATATGGATTGATAATTCATCAGCAATCTTCTTTTTGTAATTCAAAAAATATATATAATTGTTGTTCTTGGTTGCCAGAAATAAATATGAATTTATAGTTATAAGCAGGCAAAAAAATATTTTGGTTTATGTTTAAATGATATACTAGCTAGTGGTAAACCCGTCGATCCGGTGGGTTTTGGAATAATTGTGGAAATGGTATTTATTTTTGAAAAACGAAATACATGGTAATTATCTGAAAAACGTTGAAATTTAATGTTATTTATATATAACGGAGAAAGCCATGGTATTTATTTAAGAAACGTTAAAATTTATTGATATTTTTTTGTAACATATAAAATTCATGGTATTTATCTGAAAAACTGAAGTTTATGGTAATTTTTTTTATAACGTACAAAGTTCATGATATTTATTTGAAAAGGGAAAGATCATCGTATTTTAGTAAATATCTAGCGCTATTAACTTATAAAATACTAAAAGTTTATGTTACTTATTTGCAAATAGAGCAAGTCCATGGTATTTATCTGGAAAACGACAAAAGTTAATGTTATTTATTTGTAAGTGAAAAGTCCATGATATATATCTGAAATACGTTCAAAGTAAACAATATTTATTTGTAACGTGTAAAACCCATGGTATTTACCAAGAAAACGTTGGATAATTATGGTCTTTTTTGTGGATAAAATTCATGATATTTATTTATAAAAAAACAAAAGTTCATCGTATTTTAATGAAAATTTAATAGTATTTATGTATAAAATATTGAAAGTTTATGGCATTTTAGGAAAAACCTATTGGGATTTTGAATTGATGTCTTAATTATTGAAATTTTTTGAACTAATGGCACACATTTGTAAATAGTGAGAAGTTAAGATGATGAAAAAGTTATAAATAACAAGAAGTTGGCAAAACTTTATCTTGAACTACCTAAAATACTCCCATCAAAACAATTAGAATTTACAAAAATACTAGATTTTTTGCAAGCAAATCAAAAGGAATACTCCATTATTAAGGGCATTTCGGGATATCACCAAATTTCCACTTTTCATATAACCTTTTTATTAGTATAATGATAGATTTAAAGTATGGAATATAGAGAGTGAGATGTCGGTAGAGATACTAGTAACATGCACAAGTTATGCACCTGCATGGTGAGTAAAAATCATCCCGTGTCATGATTTTTGTATGCTTCTTTGATTGTCATTAATCCAAGGACTTTTTGACTAAGTTTTTTGATTAAGTTTGTTCATTTCCCAAAGAGAAATATTTTGTATTGGGAATTGTTGAAGGGTATAAAGATAATTACATGTATATGAGAAAAATGACATAGCATATTCTTTCTCTAGAATTTTCACATGAATTTTTCTAATGTTCTTGCTTAAGAATACTCGCATGAATTTTTCTATTTTTTCTTATTATTTTAATGAAAAAATGAGAAATTTGAGTTATAATAGTAAAGATTTATTTATTTAATAAAATTATGATGTGGTACCAATCCCTTCCAAAAGGCGCCGATTTTGAAATCCCTGTTTTATACAAATCCAAGGCTGCGCTTGGTACATGAAATGGAAGATTACCGGGAATCCTCTTATTTCGAGAAATGTAATGACCGGGCATCGAATTCCAAGGAATCATGCATTACCGTGTCTGGTACATTTTAATCATCCACGGTAATATGCTGACCGGCAGAATGTGATGGCCGGTGGAGAGGGAGGCCGGCGAACTTCAAACCGGTAGACGGCCGGTGGCGACCAATGAGGGAGGCCGGTGACGGGCCGGCCGGTTGGCAGGTGGCAAGGGAGGTCGATGGCAGGTGGCGAATGGTCATGGCACATGCCGTGTGAGGTGGGCATATTTCATGATAATATCGGATAGACACGTGTTTTGAAGAAAATTGGATTCTCCTGAAATGAGATCATTTGATTACCAAGGTAATGCAGTATTCCCGGAAATATTTTTTACACCTAAACAAGTAAGATAATATTTGATGGCAATTTAGGATTACCTTATAGATTACACCCTACCAAGCGCACCCCAAAAGGTTAAAAACCTTTACAAACCGGCAAGGGTTTCAAACTTTTATTGGAATTTATACTTGCTACAAAATTTTGTCCCACAATTTTTCTCAAACCCACACAAGTTTTTACAACACCCCCTAACTCGCTTTGTCCAAAATCGCTCAATGCACTCTGCATCTCTTTTTTTTTTTCCTTTGGTTGAGGAGTTGGGAGGGAGGGGTGATTGGAATACTTAATATTTATATATTTCATGATTCCAACAATGGTCACTAAAGGACTGTTTGGTTGACAAATTTTGGCTTGGATTAGGTATTTTGTTGTTGGGCTCACGGTGGATTTGGATTTGAGCCGAAAAAGCAAAGATCATCAGCAAAACATCATAAAAAAATTGGAATTGCAAGTCAGAGCCTTTTGCAGCGAACTCTGGATGGAATTGAAGCCATGTCCTCTTGGGATCCCACCCATGAGTCTTGCCATGAGTCTTGGGCTTCGAAGCCACATCCCCAACTGCTTCAGTTCGACACATCTTCTCCCTCAAAACACAAACAAACGAGTTGCATTCGGTTTCATAGAAATCCATGAAAACCTTAACAATGCCAATGGATTTCTGAGAAAACTCCATTTCCTATTTTAAAGTTCTTGAGCCAAACAACCCCTAACTAAATCACAAAATGAATAAATAGAATAAAAGGGTTAAAGAAAAGATACCGACCCCTTGACCTAATTTAGCCTCGCCCTCGATTCGAGCAAGAATGGAAGAGATTCACTAAAAAGATTCGAACGAATTATTCTTTTTGTTTTTAAACAACCTGATTCAATATGGACACAATCGACGTTCTTGTTTGACTCGATCCCGCGATAAATTTACACGTTAATCCATGTCGGGTGCTCTGCTACGAACCCGACCCGCTATAATGAGGCCAAACTTGGCATAAAAGACAAAATCTGAAAACGGGTCGGGTGCGGATTGGATCGGGGTTCGGATTTGGAATTCAACCGTACAAGCAACCAGGCAAAAGCCCTAATTTTTTCAGTTTGGTTCTCAATTTTTGCGCCTTTTTTTCGACGCAAGGGTGATCGAAGCGCGCAATCTCATCGAAGGTATGTTTATTATTGTTAAATTCCATCGTAAATTCTCTGTCTTAGTTGATTTTGAACTGTTTTGATTTAGGATTTGAACTCAATTTGCGGAGACAATTCGATTGGGTCTGTAGCTTCTTTTTTTTTCCTTCTGATTTTTCTACACTAGGTTTTAATTTCCAATTCAAAATCACGTATAATTATCCAAAGGGGAAAGGGAATGAATCAACAAAGTAATTTTTATTTGTTTAGGTTATTGTTTTGTTCTCAGCTAGGTGTGATTGCTGTTCTTCAGCTAGTGATGCTACCTTCATGGCGATCATGATTACATCGATAAGATATGTGATATAGTTTTGAAGCCAAATGTGTTGACATTACCAAGTATTAGTCAGCTATTTTGTAAGATGAATTAATTTGTTCCTCTTATTCTTTCATCCATTAGCTTAGTGCGACGATGAAGTTTCATAAATATAGTAGATAGCGTGTTCCGGGAATGATGGTTATCGACTTATCGTCGTCACCACATAAGGCTTTTCCGGGATATCCCCTTAAAAAAATTTGATTTGGCTACGTTTTACAATTAATTGTTATCCTAACCTCAATCTTCTCTTAAAGCACATTTTGGTAGATGATGTACAAGAGAGCGGCTTTCCATCATTCAGGAATTTAGTACGTCTTCTCCAATATGTATATTGATTTTTTATGCTTATCGAAAGAGTAAATCCTTTAGTCGTGTTAACCACAAGAACTGTTAATTTACGGAACCTGTTTTAACTTCGGTCTTGTCGAAGGACAATATGATACGAGGATGGTGTGCTTCTTTATGACATAGGACCCCTCCCCCCCACCAAAAACAATAGCTATTTCCATACGTCGGCCCCAAAACCTTACCTTTATTCAATTGACAGATAACCCCACACTATTGATTAAATGTTGATTATTTAACTTGATTTCATGGATAAGCTAGTTAGGGCTACTTTAATTGCGCGAGTTTTCAACCCTTTTGAAATCCAAGCCCTAGGTGTCATACTGCTTTTGATTTTCTCTAATCGAGGAAATAGAAAATTGCTAGATTTTGACCGTTGAGGAAGATAAAATGCTCGTCTGCCATCATCTCATCCAATTTTTTAAAAAGCTATAATGCAACCATTACAATTCTTTCTATTTTTCTCGGTTTACAAAACTAGAGGGAGGGTTTTGGATAACTAATAGGTTTTTTTGGGGGGGGGGGGGTTATATACGGAAATAATGAAGTTTTGGGGGGTGATAAACAGAATAGCTAAGTTTTTGGGTTGATATAAAGAGAAACATGATTTTTTTTATATATATGGTAGCTTATTAGGTTTTTTTTGGGGGGGGTTATATACGGAAATAATGAAGTTTTGGGGGGTGATAAACAAAATAGCTAAGTTTTTTGGGTTGATATAAAGAGAAACATGATTTTTTTCATAGGATCCGTCTAGCTTCCTGGAACTTAGGTTTCCTTACGGGTAGACTATTAGAATTAGTGGAGATGATGATTAGGAGGAGAGTTGGTATTATGTGTTTGCAAGAAACTAAGTGGGTAGGTGAAAAGAGTAGAGTTATAGAGCCTTGGGGCTATAAGCTTTGGTATACGGGTAGAGATAAAAATCGTAATGGGGTAGGCATAATCATAGATAGACGGTTGCTTGAGGATGTAGTTGAGATTAGGAGAAAAGGTGATAGAATTTTACTGGTTAAGCTTATTCTAGGTGGAGAGATCCTTAATGTTATTAGTGCTTATGCATCACAGATAGGTCTTGATGACGCTAGTAAGCGTCTATTCTGGGAGGATTTAGACGAGGTGGTGCAAAGTATACCTAATGGAGAGAAGTTATTTATTGGTGGTGATCTTAATGGACATGTAGGTACTAGTCGTAGTGGGTTTGATACTATCCATGGAGGTTTTGGTTTCGGACAAAGGAATGAAGTAGGTGACTCGATTTTAGATTTTGCTTTATCTTATGACTTGATCTTAGCAAACACCTGGTTTAGGAAAAGAGAGTCCCACCTTATCACTTTTAGGAGCGGATCAAGTGCTAGTCAAATAGATTTTTTTCTGACGAGAATAATAGATAGAGGTTGTTGTATCGACTGTAAGGTAGTGCCAGGTGAGAGTGTAACCACTCAACATAGACTTTTAGTTCTAGATTTTCGATTTAGAAGAGAACCTAGGAAGATTAGACGTAAGGTAGAGCCTAAAATTAAATGGTGGCGATTGAAAGAAGGTAACCAAAAGGCTTTTATAGATCGTGTAGTACAAGAAGCGGATTGGCAGTCGGAAGATGATCCAGACAAAACATGGAACAAAATGGCTAGTTGTATCAAGAAGGCAGCTAGAGATCTACTTGGTGAGTCGAGAGGTGGTGCTCCACCATCTAAGGACATATCATGGTGGAATGAAGATGTAAATGCTGCTATTAAAGTTAAAAGGGATTCTTATAAAGATTTGAAGAAAAGTAGAGATGTGGAGAGATTTGAGAAGTACAAAATGACTAAAAAGGAAGTTAAGAAAGCTGTTCGGGAAGCTAAATCTAAGGTCTACAAGGAGGTGTACGAGAAATTAGACACTAAAGAGGCTGCAAATGATATATACCGGATTGCTCGAATGCGGGAAAGGAAGACTAGAGACTTATGTGCGGTGAAGTGTGTCAAAAATGAAAATCAGAAGGTTTTAGTTCGAGATGAGAATATCAAGGACAGATGGAGAGATTATTTTGATAAATTGTTCAATGAGAGCTCTACTAAGAATTTGGATGGACTTGTCATTCAATCTCAAGATATAAACCGTGATTTCATGCGTAAAATAAGATTTCCTGAGGTTAAAGAAGCTTTGAACAGAATGGGTTTAAGAAAAGCGGTTGGTCCTGACGGGATTCCTATCGAGATTTGGAGATGCTTAGGAGAAATAGGCGTTAAATGGCTGACAGATCTGTTTAATAAAATTTGGCAGACAAAAAAGATGCCAAATGAATGGAGGAAAAGTATCCTTGTACCTATCTACAAGAACAAGGGTGACATTCAAAGTTGCTCAAACTACCGTGGAATAAAACTGATGTGTCACACCATGAAACTTTGGGAGAGAGTGATTGAACACAGGCTAAGGAAGGATATTAAGATAACAGAGAACCAATTTGGGTTCATGCCTGGACGATCGACGACAGAGGCGATTCATTTGCTTCGTCAACTTGTCGAGCGCTTTCGAGAGAGGAGAAGAGATTTGCATATGATATTTATTGATTTAGAAAAAGCGTACGACAAGGTACCTAGAGAGGTATTATGGGGGACAATGATGAAGAAGGGGGTCCCCGTCAAGTATATTGACATAATCAAGGATATGTACGACGGAGTAGTAGCAAATGTCAGAACTTGCGGCGGCTTATCGAGTGACTTTCCGATTACTATTGGTTTACATCAAGGATCTGCATTAAGTCCATTCCTGTTTACCATCGTGATGGATGAGCTTACTAGAACTATCCAAGATGAGGTACCTTGGTGTATGCTATTCGCTGATGATATTGTTCTAGTAAATGAGACGAAAGCAGGGGTTAATGCCAAATTGGAATTATGGAGGCAAACATTGGAATCTCGGGGATTCAGATTGAGCAGGTCCAAGACAGCATATATGCACTGCAAATTTAGTAGCCAGAGAAGTCAAAACCATGTTGGTATAACATTGGAAGGGCAAGAGATATCACCGAGCGACCAGTTTAGATATCTAGGTTCCATCATCCAAAAGAATGGGGAAATCGATAGTGATGTTAATCAAAGGATCCAAGCTGGTTGGTTGAAATGGAGGAGTGCAACAGGGATTTTGTGTGATCGTAACTTTCCGTTAAAATTGAAAGGGAGGTTTTATCGGAGCGCTATTCGGCCTGCCTTATTATATGGTACAGAATGCTGGGCTCCTAAGAAGCATCATACACAGAAGATGCACGCAGCGGAGATGCGCATGCTTCGTTGGATGTGCGGTAACACTAGAAAAGATAAGGTGCGGAATGAGGATATTCGTGCAAAAGTTGGTGTAGCACCTGTGGAGGAGAAGATGCGGGAAAACCGGCTAAGATAGTTTGGTCATGTGCGACGCAGACCTATGGAAGCACCGGTCCGACGAATAGATACTCTCGATATGGGCAATAGCAAAAGGGCAAAAGGGAGACCGAAGAAAACATGGATGGAGGTGATACGAAACGATATAGTTGCCAAAGGACTCAATGAAAGTATATTGTTCGATAGAAGTGAGTGGAGACAGAGAATTCATGTGCTGGACCCGGCGTGATTCTCATGTTGGTTCATGTAGCCTACCCCATATGCTTGGGATAAAAGGCTCAGTTGTTGTTGGTAGCTTATTAGGTTCTAAGAAACCAATGAGAACCTAGATTGGTGTCTTTATTTTATTATGTTGTTAAGTTAAGTTTGCTATGAGATAGCTTAATAGCTAACAATGTTTTCGTGTTTCTCATGGAATCTATCTTGGCATATTAAACTTGATATGGTTTTTCTTGTGCGTTGATCATATTCAGTTATAATCTTCTATTTCTATGCATATCGATAAGTTAATTAAATTTTTAATGTATTATTTGTGAAATAATGTTCAGTACAATTCTCCAGTGCTGGCATCACCAGTTGATTCATGGTTAAACGAGTTCAATGAAGCTTCCATGGATAGCTTAATAGCTAACAATGTTTTCGTGTTTCTCATGGAAGCTAACTTGGCATATTAAACATGTTATGATTTTTCTTGTGCGTTCATCATGTATAGTTATAGTCTTCTATTTTCTATGCATATCGATAAGTTAATTAGACTTTTAATGTAGAACTTGAGAAATAATGTTTGGTATAATTCTCCAGTGATGGCATCACCTGTTGATTCGTGGTTGAAAGAGTTCAATGAAGCTTCCAAGCTTGCTGATGATATTACTGCAATGATTCCAGAAAGGGGTTCGCTGCCCTCATCAGGCCCAGATACCCAAAGACATACATCTTCAATTAGGAGGAAGATAACGATCCTTGGTACCAAACTAGATAGTTTGGAGTCTCTTCTGTCAAAGCTTTCAAGCAAACCGCCAAAGTACTTGAATTCATGCTTTCTCGTGCTTTATCAGTTTACTAATTTGATTATTTGTTTTCCAATGTTTATTGAACTTTTGTTTGTAGCAATATTGATTTTCTCTGCTAGAAAGAAACTAGTTCAGATCTGATTAATCCGCTAACGAGAAATTCGATGCTCAGTGACTTGATAAAGACCAATTGCATAATAAATTTGATGCCCAGTCACTTAATAAGACCAATTGCATAATAAATTTTCATGCAATGGTACATAGTTCTTACGCATATAGTTAACAACCGAATGCGTCATGTTTGATTTTTATGTCTTGATGTTTTTGGGGCTTACCTTTTCCCCAGTAGGACAGGTACTATTTGTTCTAGTCAATGACCTAATCGACTGGCCTCAAGAAATGGACCTTTTGATATTTACTTCGCTTTCTTGTTTTCCTGTGCAAAATTATAATCGTTTAAAACTATGTATAACCTGCAGATGCAGATATTGTCTAGTAATTTTTTGCCTTTATATTTATGAGTTGTGACATTTGTAAATTACATCTTAGATATAGTTATAGCCTTAGTTGTGAGACAAATAAAAGAGGATCCTTCCATCGGTATCATGTGAAGCAGGTCATGCTCTGTGATTGTTTATAGGAGTGTAGCAGGCTTCTTAAATCTATGTTGTTTCTACCATCTATAACAAAAATCAAAGCTTACATGTGCTCTTGTACTCGCTTGTTCAGGATGGATGAAGAGTTGCACAGATGCCAAGACATGCTTGGCGATTTGAGATCTAGATCAAAGCGGATGGCATCTACGTTGAACATGTCCAGTTTTTCTACGAGGTGATGCTTTCATGCAATGTAATATGCCACTTTTATGTGATTGTTTCTAGTAACCTTTGTGGAAAACAATTGTTCCAATCAATTATGCATTATTGACAATGAATTTTTCTTCTTCTTCTAAATTTAGGGAAGACTTGCTTGGACCTACTAGTAGAATATCAGTTGATGCGATAAACAAAACTGCAGGTTTGGACAACCATGGCATCATTGGATTACAACGACAGATAATGAAAGGTAATTTTACTCTTCTTGGAACTATTTTTTGCTAGCCTCAGTACCTGAACCTTGGACTTCCCAGTTCCCACAATCAAAACCCACCCCTTAACCCTGATTGCCGTTGGGGTTAAGCTACGGTAACTATAGTTGAAGATAAGATAGCTGTAGTAGTTTAAAATCTAAACTTTATTTATCTAAACTCCAAACTATTGAAGAAAACAGGGTAGAGTTCAGATTCTGGAATTTAGTTTTAAAAAATTCTACAAAACTGCCGTTATGCTAACTTAAACTCTGAAACTCCACAGATATGAAATAAATGGTCAGTTAGGATATCTCTAAAGTCAAACGACACTAAAGTTCAATCAAGTTAATATTTAATTGAAGGTAGAGCCATGCAAACATGAGCTTGTCTAATGTATTCCTCTACTAAAAACAACCATGATAATCCTAATTCTATAACCGGCAGGACTCATTGGCCTCTTTGGGTACTTTCTGGCTTAATTTCTTATATGATTTTTGTTTTTTCCCTAAACTTTATGTTGTATATCACAGAGCAAGATACGGGCCTTGAAAAACTGGAGGAGACTGTCCTTAATACGAAACATATCGCCTTGGCGGTAAACGAAGAATTGGACCTGCACACCAGACTAATAGTATGTGTAAAGGATTTGGTCAATTTTAAGTTTTAAATTTCCTTATCACCTGTGTTTATTGGCCTTCATCCTCTTGTTTGTTTCATTTAATTTGCAGGATAGCTTGGACCAAGATGTGGATGTCACAGACTCTAAGCTTCAGGTTGGTTCATTCCCTTTTCTCTGCTGGCATAATGCCGATGTTTTTGTATTGCAGATATGAAAGCAGAAGACAAGTTCTATATTGACAAAACAAACTTTGAATGTATGATCAGTGGCTACGCCTTAATTCTATTTCTGGGGCAAAATAAATCATTAATTCAATAAGACCTGTTATAGATCAGGCTCAAACTTAAGACACATTATTCATGCACAATCGCCTAAAGAATCTAGGTTACTCTAGTAATCTTGCAAATGTTATTTTGCTTAATGTTCATAAATGACAATGCAAGAAATAAATTTGCAATAGCAAACCTGTGCCCGATTGACTATAAGATCCCCAAACCTTGACCCTCAATCAATGGCTAACTAAAATTGTTGGTTGAAATGTTTAACTTATCAATACGGTGTTTGAGCTCATTTACTTAAACACATATATAGAGGAACTCTTAGTCTAGACATGTCGTCTGCCCAAGATAATTCCATCATTTTTTTTGTTGCACATGCCAAAATACCAGTTTCAGTAACAATAACATGACCATCTACATCGATGTATATGCAGCGTGTACAGAAGAGACTGGCCATTCTCAATAAACGGACAACAGGAGGTTGCTCATGCATTGATCTTCTCCGCTTAGTTGTTGTCATTGTGATCCTGGCTGCTGTTGTCGGGGCTCTTATCAAATACCTGTAAATTCGAAGGCCAAATTGCCTTTGCAGTCACTACTCTTGTTGTATGAGTTTGTTTATTTGGTTAATGAAATTTTATGTGGCAGCAAACTAATATATGTGTATGCTAAACTACTCTTGACATCAATATGATCTGTCGTGAAGTTGCGCTGTTGAATAGCTAGCGTGCATATGAAGTGTTGTGCCTGAGATTCTTTCTGGCGCCTGACAAACTTTAGATGATCATGTAATGTTTGTATGTGTGTGCGTGTTAATTTGTTTCGTGATGTTTCTATTTGTTATGTCGAGAATCAGAATCTACATGATGCCAATAATATGCACCATATAAACTTGTTTTGATCAGATTAATATACATAGCTTCAACTTGTTCTAATGACGAGGCTTATTTACAAATCAAAGTATAATTTTATGATCTCTAGCTCCCATTCTGATTCATCGCCTTAAAACTCCTCATCCGTGCTCTTCAGCATTATAGCTAGGCCCAACCTCAATCCATTCTCCTTCATCTCTTCAAACCTGGGCTTGATCCTCTTTTCCAAACAGAAAGCAAAGTATTGAGGAAACTCCTTCAACTCATCCAAACTCCCCATCATCTCCTTCATGAAAAACTCGCACTTCGGTTTAAAATTGTTCTCCACGCTAAACGTAAACAAACCGGGACATCTCAGCACCATCGTGGCCGCCTCGTCCCTCGACATTCCCAACCCCATCAGGAACTCCAGTTTCGGAATCAAAGTCCTCTCCACACTAGAAACCAGAATCACGGTATCCTGGTAAGCCAAAGCATTGATATCGTTAAACCCGAGCCTTTGAAGATAAATAAGCACAGGCCTAAGTTGGTCTCTAACACTCGAAACCAGTAGCCTAGGACACCTCTTGATCACATGACGGAAGTTGTTTTCGGGGACCTTGAGTTCCTCGGAAAGGAAAGCGAAAACGGGGGAGAGGTCGGATTTTATGTTGGAAGTGAGGATTTTGGGGCACATTCTGAAGACTCGAGGAAAGTCTTTGTGGTGTATTCCTTTGGATAGGAGGTAGGAAATTACGGAATGGATCGAGTCTGGGGTTGCATCACGGAGATCTGGGTTCAGAGAGAGGGCGCGGTACGAATCGATGCCCATGATTTCTAGGCTTAGGATCTTTTCTTTGATTTGAGTTGGGAGATTGGGGAGCTGAAGGGGGATGTTCAGGATTGGATTTTGAAGGGGTTAAGAATGAAGGCTTGGTCGAGAAGTTGGAGAATGAAGGGGAGGATGCAGAGAGAGTTGAGTGATGGCATGATGAACAGAGTTGAAGAGCATTGTTTCAGTTGGTGGCAGTTGTTGGTTTGGTTCCTTTATCTTTTGTTTTAAGGATAGAGAATGACGTGGCAATGTGATGACTGCTCATTGGAAGACAAGAGATTTTGCAGATATCAAGAATTGAACAGGTGGCACAAATCATTGACCCATATTAAGATTTGAACAGGTGGCACAAATCATTGACCCCATGTTCTCGTATTGTTATCTGGTGTGTTTCTGATGATGCTCCATATCGATGACTCCCCAGATCATGACATGTGGCAGATGACGTGTCCCAGAGCTTACAAGAAGTCGGACCAAGAACGGTGCGTTGGAAGCATACCCGGGCCTGTGACTCGAGGATGTTACCGACCTTCGGTGGCCTTCCAGACCACCCCCAGCTCGCCTCCGAGCTGTCACAGAATCAAGATGCCTCGGCCTCCCGCTCGTTCCCGAGCCTCCCGCTGAGCTTATCTTCCTCGGTCTCACCGACCGATCCACGACACCGATCACAAGCGCCTCCGCCACGGCTCCGCGAATCTCTCCAGGCGCGAGATATCCGCCGCCCATGATCCCGCGTTCCACGCCATCACGATCCCCCATTAACGAACATATCTCGTCATTAATGGGGAATCCCTCCTATCACGCAGGCGTAACGGCCGGCGTGAATCTCGCGCCCGCCTGCCCATTGTTGCCACTATATAAACCCCTCTCCTAGACGATTCAGGTAGGCCAATTTTACCCTAATAGGCCGTTACTCCGCCAAAATACCCCGTCTAACTTGATCGTCGGAGGGTCCTCGGTGGCACAACCACCCCCGGACTTCCTTGCAGGTGGCTCGGCCTCAACCACATAAAATCCATTGAGATCCAAACGTTAAAGGAGGCAGCCCTCTAAATCCAATCTCGGCTATCCATCAGCGCTCGTAGTAGATCAACGGAAGGTAACATCTGAATGAGATCCAGAGATCCATCAGTTGGCGCCGTCTGTGGGAACACTTAGTTCCACTCAATGAAAGTTCATCTTCCAATCTCGACTTCATGGAAAGCGGTCACCGTAACGATCCAAGCACCAGCCATCGGCCTCCCTGCAGTGGAGAAAAGGGAGAATCCCCTCGTCCCCCAAACGCCATTCACGCCCTATCCACTCGGATAGATCGACTCGCGTCTGTCGTGGATGCACTCGTCCGTGTCCAAACGGCCAGGCAAGCTCCCCAGGTCGTCGCTCCCCTACCTCGAGACCGGGACTCCTACAGAGGGAGAGAAGACTCTGCACGCGTTGGCACGACCGAACACCGCCTCGTTGTCTCCGGCGGTCGCAGATCCCCCCGGCCAACATATTCAATGACCCTCTGGGTGCCGCACATCCCAACACCGAGATCTTTCACCAGAGCACCTCGCCTCGAGGCCCATCGCGCCCCTGTCCCTCCCGAGGAGGTGTCGGTCAGCTCGCCTGCGCCCAGGCATGACCGGCACCCTTCCCTCGACGGGGTCACGCGGACAGGACCCACCATGGTAGCTCGAAGATGACCTCGCCAGGGGACCTAAGGAACCTCATCGAACGGAATCGGGACCGTGGCCATGCCCCGATCTCCAGAAGCAGAGGCCAAAGATCAGAGTATGCCGAATCATCGGGATACCACGACCGACTCGACACTCTCGAAAAGAAGATCGAAGGCATGCATCGGGAAAATCGTCCTTCGAACGACGGGGTTAAGTATGCCGCCGACTTTCTTACGAAGCCCTTCACCAAAGAACTACTCGCCGTCCACGTCTCCTCTCGGATCAAGCCTCCAAAGGTCTCCCTCTTCGACGGGAAGTCCGATCTAAAAGACCATTTGGACGCGTTCACGGCCGGGATGAGTTTCCAGAACAGTTCCGACGCCGCACAATACCGCGCTTTCCCCGCCACTCTCATCCACTCCGGCCGAGACTGGTTCCGAGGACTCGCGCCACGCTCAATCTCTACCTTCGATGAGCTGGCCACCCAATTCCTCGGCCACCTCATCGGGAACAGACGGCAGAAGCGGACCATTGACCATCTCTTCACCATAAAGAGCGGGGACAAAGAATCCTTCAAAGGATACGTCACCCTCTTCTACAATGCCCTCCTTAAGGTCACAGAACACCGGGACGAGACGATCATTACGGCCCTTAGGTCGGGTCTTAGGCACAAGGAGTAGCTACGCTCCTTTGCATTAGCGCAACCTAAGATCATGGCCGAGGTAAAAGCCTGGAACTGAACGTGAGATTCAGCTTGAGTCCAAGGTGAACGCCAACCTATCCCAGACATAACATGCTGATCAGAAGAAAAGGGTGCGGGAGGAGAAAAAGAAGATTGAGCGGCCAAAGCCCTACTCCCCGAAATTTCAGGAGTACACCCCGCTCAACGTCTTCTAGACGGTACTGTTGGAGGAGGCTAAGGGCGAGAGGTTCTTCAAACTCCCCCCTGTCTCGAATAGGGCGGCAAAACGCATCCGGGGCCTCTACTGCGGTTTCCACAGGTCGCAGGGCTACTCCACTGAGAACTGCAAGCAGCTCCGAGACTACATCGAGGAGTTAATCCGCTCGGGGCACCTGGCAGCGTACTTGCGAGACAAGCGGCAGGCCGACCGTGAGCAAGCGCACCATCCCCCTCCCGGCGAGTTGACAATCGGCCAAATCAAGGTCGTGTTAACAGGGGTATGACGGGAATCGACGAGACTCAGCGCCCCTCACCGATCGGGGGGAGTTACGACCACCCGAGGAAGAAGGCTAAAGCAGTCGAGCCGATCGTTTTTACCGACGAGGACCTCTATGATATATCCCTGCCTCACAATGACCCGATGGTGATCACAGCTCGGGTCCACCGCTACAAAGTGCAGTGGATTCTTGTAGACCCGGGAAGCTCGGCGGACATTCTCTTTTATGGCTGCTTTCTGCGCATGGGACTCACCCCGTTGAACCCAAGGCCAACCGACCACGTCCTGTCAGGGTTCACTAACCACGCCATCCCGGCGGAAGGGGTAATCACCCTCCAATTTAACATCGGGGAGGCGGGCCGTACGCGCACCATGCCTGTGGAGTTTATCGTCGCGAGAATCCCATCGGCCTACAACGTCCTCCTCGGTCGCCCGACGTTGAACTCCCTCCGGGCTCAGATATCGACTTACCACCTAGAGATGAAATTCCTGCTCGACCAAGGCGGTATATGACAGGCCTACGGAGACCAACGAACCGTAAAGGTTTGCTTCACCGCAACGTCTACGTCTAAGCGCCTAAACAATGACGTTGAGGGTGAGGGTGATATCAAGGGTTCTCTGAACACTCGAGACGAGCAAAAAGAGGTCCGAGGGACCCCGATGGAGCCACTAATAGAGGTCCCCCTCGTAGAAGGGGACGATGAACAAACCGTTCAGATCGGGTCGCTTTTAACGGGGACTCAGCGAGACGACCCAGTTCACTTCCTTAGGAACAACTCTGACATGTTCGCCTGGGCACCTGCCGACATGCCTGGGATCCACCAAAATTACTCCAATACCGCGCCGCCACGTGGAAGAACTGACGTGGCTCCCCGAAACGTTACGCCTCCCCCAAGCATTCCTGACACGTGCCGCTCATGACGGTCGCTCTTCCTGATGTTCACACACCAGAGAAGGTCGGACTGAACCTCGCAAATCCGCCGAGCAGCTACCCTGCTCGGTCCATCCTTGGCAGGCCACTACTTGGGTTCTTTAACAAAGCGATGAAAATTCTTCTAAGTTCTTTTTACTTAAATAATAAGAAGGACATAATAGAGCATTGCAAAAAGAAGAATTTTATTCATTCAAAAGGTATTGTGGGCTCTTCAGCCTTAAAAGAAAAATTATAGCAGCGGGGGAAGGGGGTGCAAGAAACATTGCTCATGGTACTCCGAGGATATTTCCGCCAGCCGAGCCCTTGCCGTCTCGGACCTCTGCCTATGATGCTATCCGCGGATCCTCATGGCCACAGATGGACCAGAAAGCTCCATAGGTCCATCGGCGAGATGCCTCAATTGGTAACACTTGAGGACGAGTGCCACTGATGGATCTCGCCGACTCATCGAGATCAGGCCGAAACGGCATAGCGACCTCAGCTTACCAACCGCCTCGTCCTTCAGTTGCTCGGACAAGGGGTTATGCAGCCCTGGCGATGCCTTCCAGATCGAGTACATCAGTAGCTGAAGCAGGGGCGATCGCCGGGGAAGCAGTTGGCCAAAATGGTCCTCTACACGCCGTATCACCGCCTGCCGTGTCTCTTCGGAGCACAGCTGGTCGTATAAGTATATGTCCTCGAAAGAAATGATCTCGGGGATGGAGGAAGGGAATTGATCCATTATGACATTTTGAAGATGGAGAAAGGAATGATGAACACGCCTCTCTGTTTTATAGCCCCACATCGCCCCCTATAGTCCAATATTCGCTCTTTTCTTCCAATGCCGTGCCGCCACGCGGCGGATATCCCGCCTTTCCGGCAAACTGAAATCGGAACGACGCGGCTCTTACGCTTCGCCTCCCCCATGCGTTCATGACACGTGTCACCCGCGACGGTCGCTCTTCCCAATATTCACGAACCAAGGATCAAAGCCCTCACTAATAAGCCGCCGGGCAACAATCCTGCTCGGTCCATCCTTGGCTGGTAACTTCTTACCCCACGATGCCAAGGATCAAAGCCCTCACCAAGAGGTCACTGGGCAGCAACCCTGCTTGGTCCATCCATGACTGGTAGTTCACTACCCACCGACGCCAAGGATCAAAGCCCTCACCAAGAGGCCACCGGGCATCAACCCTGCTTGGTCCATCCATGGCTGGTAGTTCACTACCTACTGACGCCAAGGATTAAAGCCCTCGCCAAGAGGCAACCGGGCAGCAACCCTGCTCGGTCCATCCATGGCTGGTAGTTCACTACCCACCGACACCAAGGATCAAAGCCCCCACCAAGAGGCCGTCCATCCGTGGTTGGTAATTTCTTACCCCACGATACCAAGGATAAAAGCCCTCATCAAGAGGCCACCGAGCAACTACCCTGCTCGGTCCATCCTTGGCTGGTAATTTCTTACCCCACGACGCTAGGGGTCAAAGCCCTCATCAAGAGGCCACCGAGCAACTTCACTGCTCAACTTCTTAAACGTCTCTACTAAGCGATCTCCACCTCGACTTCGGAGCTATGGAGATGCCGACCTTTCACTGATCTTTGCACACTTGGCAAATGGTCGAATTCAACTTGACGTGCGATCGCTAGATAAAAAACCGACCTAACATGAAAGCAGTACCGCGCAAATAAAAATGTTTACCACAAACAAAGGAAAAATGCGCACGCAAAGAACACTGCAAAAAGGTTTTTATTCATAAAGTCCGAAGTCTTTACAGTGGTATTATGGGCTCCCCAGCCTTACAAAATCGCCCGGAGGCTTACAAAATTTCAGCACAAAAAGCGAATAAGGGGGCAAGGAGGTTCAGGCCTCGAGGCCGGGGAGAGCCTCGATGAGCTCCGCTTCAACCACGACGACCGGGGTGGCATCTTGAAGGTCGACACCCACCGCAGGAGCCTCGGTGCCGATTGTCAGGGCGATCGACTTCTCCCCAATGCTCCCACCGAGGGCCTCTCCCCCTGCACCGCTTCCGGGGGCATTCCCTTGCGCCTCATCCCCGATGGGGTACTCACCCTGGAGCTCGCCGCCAGGGAACTCCGGCATCAAGGCCTTGACGGCGTCGAGGGTGTCGTGCCAAACGATCGCAGCGGCTCTAGCGAGGTCGGTGTAGCACTGGTCCGACTTCTTGTAGCTCTCTACCGCTTTCGACGCTCGGAGCTCGGCACGCCTCGTTCCCTCCTTCGCCGCCTCGTTCTCCCTCTGGAGGGCGTTCGCCGTCTTCTTCAAGGTGGCGACAAGCACCTTGGAATCTTATAACTTAGAATCGGCGGCTCGGGTGGCCTCCCGGCACCTGGCAATCTCCCGATCCCCGGCCGCCACCCGGTCTTCGAAGGCAGCGGCCCTCTCCATCACCGCCTCCGGCTCCAATCTCGAGCTCTCCTCCCGAGAGGAGAAATCGCCCGTGGCCTGTATCGCCGGGGCAATTTCCTCATCCTCCATGTTGACAACGAGGGCGACGTGCTCCAAGACCTGAAAAAAACAAAGGAGGGTTAAAAAGAAAAGGGGGGTACCCATTCTCACGAACAAAAAGACTGAATGAAGACCCGAGTGGGGTGTGAACACCAACCTGCACGGCCTCTTGAGCTATGGCCGCCATTTGGGTCTGGAGGGTCCCCCGAGGGATTCTGCTCCCAGCCGACCTTTCCATCTCCGAGAGCAGGCTGTCGGCGATGGAAAGCCCCGATAGCACCTTGAAGCGAAGCTTCCTATCGTCCGCGATGATCGGATAAGCTGGGGAGAGGGGCGCCTGTTGGGGTCGAAATTTACACCCCGGTTGGCCGAGTCAAAATCAAAGTCAACCTCAAGCCAAGTGGGCCAGTGCCCGGGTCGAACCCGAACATGAAGCCGCCGGCCTCCCCCATGCCAAAATAAAAATTTTGTAATATATAATTTTGGTGTATATGTTTTTTAGTATGAATAAATGTAAGAAAAATAGGCATAAAGCCAAAATTTTTGTAAAGCCCATGGCTTATGTGCAAAAGAATTAAGCACATAAGGCATGAGATGGCACACGTGCCATTTGGCAAAACCCAAGGGCTATATGTAAAGTGTGTAGCCTATAAAGGCAAAGATGATGGAAATATCTAACAACTTTTTCTCTCTCTCAAAATTCTAGGGTTTGTGTCTCCTTCTACTTCCTCAAGGTCTTAAAACCTTCTTCCTCTTTTGAATTAAATCAAGAGTTTAACTCTTCTTTTTTCCAAAAAGAAATAGTTTTTCACCACAAAAACCACAAAGGGGAGCTCGGATCTTCCATCAGATCTTAAAAATGAGAGATTTTTAAAATCTCACCCCTCTTGTTCTCCAAGATCCGGCCGACAGAAAAGGAGGAAGGAGATCCGTCTTCAAAGATTCCCTTTTGGGGAAAGATCCAAGGCTTAGGGAGAAGAAATGGGTCTCCTTGAGTATTTACAAAGATTTCTTGGAGTTTGTCTCCACAAATTAAAGTTTCTGAGAGTTTAACTCCATAAAAATAAACAACAATAATACATCCTTTTGTAAGGAGTTTAACTCCAAAAGTCATTTGGAGTACAACTCCCAGTATGGGGGGGTGAGCCCCCCATTTTCCGCTGGCGCCCAACGCCCGCATGCCGTGCACGTGAGGCGCTGGCGTCTTCTCCCACGCGTTCTTTGGATGCCCTTTCCTTACACACACACACACACACACACACACTCTACAACACTATCCCCCCTTAGAAAAAATTTCTACCGGGGCGTTGCCCCGCACCCCGTAAGGAGGCTGCTAGCCCTCTTAACCCCCAGCTTGCTATTCGGGTAGCGGGACCCCAGTAAACTTTGTGAGGCTCCCGATATATCCAAGCCTCCCAAAACACAACACACGCACACTGCACATTGAGTTCGCATGACCAGTTTGACTCGTCAATCGGAGGTTCCCTCGCTCCAAAGGCGAGGGGTAATTAACGTCAGCTTAGTCCGCGGCTGCCGGAGATTCGGATCCCCACAACCATTAAACTCGGCCTACCCTAGGCTGGGGGAATCTGTAGTACGCCCGACAAGCGACGCGTACTCCCATCTCAATGGAGTGACGAAAAACACCCTGCAGATTCTGGCACGCCCGGTGGGACCTTTCTCTCCTCCCATATCTCGGGTCAAGTGTTCATGCGAACTCATTTAACATATATGCTGATGTTTGTACTGAAATAATTTTTTTTTCGTGCAGCAATCAACTTTCAACGACGATGTCTCCCAAGATGAATTCAGCTTTCGATGCGACCCCGATCTCGTACGTCATCAAGATCAATGCTCGTGTGGTTCTCCCCGCAAAACTCAGTCGACAGTGGGAGGAACTGCCCCGCCAGTTTGGTTACGTCATCATCTACCTTACCGGAAGCGCTCATCTGGCAAAAATCCCGGCAAAACAGGTGGCCAAGCCGGTCTCAAGGGGCAAGAGGCCGAATGTTGTGATCGCTAAGGCACCACAACCGAAACTTAAAACGATGTCTGAACGACTCCCTGGTGCTCTAGCTCGGGGCAAGACTTCCGGTACAAAGGGCAACATCAAACGTTGCGGACGAGCCCGGGCGACGACTCCAACAAATACACAATCAGGCGTATCTCCAAAGCCCTCCATCGTCCGGTTTACGGCGGCTTCCCGAAGAGCTGAAGCCTGCCAAGTGCTAAAATCAGAAAAGTTAAGGCAGAAACGGCTCAGATATAGAGCCAACAAAAGGGCCAGGATTCCAGCCAAGTGGAATCTTGTGAGGTTCCAAGAGCAGGGTCGCCCCGCGACGACTGCTGAGTCGGCCATAAGAATCAGCAATTCCTTCAAACTTTTGAAGTGGGTTCAGAAAAATGTCATGACCGTCAGAATCAAGAAGACAGCGGTCTGAACGATGCTACAAAGAGACGTGTCCCAGCCCCAACAGAGAAAGCATGACACCGTATCTTCAAGAGTCTATCAGGCGCTCTGTGCCGCACGAAAACAGCGGGGCAAAGACCAAAGGAAAGCGCCAACACTATTCAAGAACCCGGTCAGGCCAATCATCTTCAATCGATTGTCCGCTACCAAAACAGAAGGGTCAAGATGGTGGTCCACAAAATCAGATACCAATAATGAAACAAAGGCCGAGTATGTTGTCCATATGGTCTATATGGTGGGCGCGCATCCCAGCGACAACTTGCGCAGCAAAAACAAGGATAGGGCCACCACATCTCAAGTCCAACCTGGCTTGAATGTGGTTGCCGCTTCCTAAGATCAGCCGTCTCCGCTGGATGATGAAAACCCTCTCGATGATGCCGATAGACAGAAAGACCCCTCAGTCCATATGGAGTCAAGCTCGGACAGCGAGGAAGAGCCGACTTTCCGCCCCAGGACCATAGAGCAAGAGCCACTTCAAGAGTTTCGAAAACAGCTCAAGAGCAAAGATAAAGAGATGGCTAAGCTCTATTCAAAAATTGACGACATAACGAACGTTGTGATGCATCTCACGACTCAAATTGCTCGGGTGCCTCTCAATCAAGCACAAGTATCTACTCATGAGCCGGGTGATGACAACCTAAAGCAACCGATGCCTATCCCTTTGGGTCCAAGATTGACCGAGCCACACGAAAACCGGCCACATTCCGCTTCTAAAGACGCCTTGGCCCCAGATAGCGTTATCCCGCTATCACAAGATCGGATAATGGATTTGGTCACTAGCAAAGTTAGAATATTGGTAGCCGAAGCCGAAGCTCAGAAAGAAATCGGCAGTAGTGGGCGGCCATATCCCGCACAGTACGATTTGATCGAGTTCATGAGCGGCTACGTCATTCCTAAGTTCGAAAGATTTGACTGGACGGGAAATGCAAATCAACACGTCGCCTACTTTAAAGCGTCGTGCGGAAATACAGGGGGCAATGATGCACTCCTTCTTCACCAGTTTATCAACAACTGACCGGTGTCGCTTTTGACCGGTACGCAAGTATACCAGACGGATCCGTTACTACTTTTGCCCAAATGGAGTCTCTGTTTCGGCAAAGATTCATGAGTGTTAGTGATAAAATCTCCATCGCTGATCTCATGAGAACCAAGTCGGAGAAAAATGAAAGCAACACGGCCTTTATTGGACGATGGCGCAACCTCACCGTCAAGTGCGAACCGCCGCTAGAGTAGGACTAGTCCGTTAGCCTTCTTATTGGCAACCTCAGCAATTGGATGGTCCCATTCTCGTGTACAGCAGGATTCAAGATGTTTCAAGAGTTAACCAAGAAAGTTCAAATGTTGGAACGCTCGAAGCAAGAGTCTACCCCGGACTCTCAGAGAGACAAGACTTGGAAGAGCAAGCGGGACGACAACCGTAGAAGCGGGAATTCCAGCAATACCAATATCCTCAATACGTCCGACAATGAAGACAAGCGAAAGGCAGGCGAATCCAAAACCAACCGGTCTCGAAAGCCAGTGCTAGGAGGAGAAAGGCCTTCCTTAGAAGGGAAGAAGAACAAGGTTTACTCTTTCAGAAGGGACAAGGTCCGCAAGATATTCAAAGACGCCTTGAACAATGGGCTACAATTGCTAAAGTCAAAAAGACCCCACGAAGCAAAAATGACCGACAATCCCCTGTATTGCTTGTACCACAGAGTAGTGAGCCATGCGATCGAGGATTGCTATATCTTCAAAGACTGGGTCAAGAAGCAGTACAAGACTGGAGAAATTGAGCTGTCCAAGAGTGTGTTGGTGAACAATCAAGTTGCAACCATCAACTTTATACAGACAGAAGCTGAAGCCTTCTGAGAGCAAACAGCTGAACCCGCTACCCCGAGGAATGAAACTGACTCACTGCAGCCTCCGTGGAGTATGCACATATCTAATAAGATGAAGAAGATGCTAAAGTTACTTCAGAAAGAGCCCAGAACAGAATGGGAAGGGCAGAAGAAGCCTAGCATTCCAGCTGCCAATTCGGCTCCATCAGGCTCAAAATCTAACAAGCTCAAGAAAAAGAAAAGTGCAGCTCGACGTGAAATAGAGTCTGCAGGGAGATCGACCATTCAAAAATATATCGATTTTCTTGAAGATTATGAACAGAAGTGTAACGTTTTGGAAATCGTTTATGCGATTTTCCATTTTTAGGTAAAATAAATTGTATTTTTTTCCGTAAAAACCTAGATGCGATCTTTTTGCAGTATAGAATTCACTGCACCTAGTTTAGCTAGAATATTGCTAGTTTGCGAGTTTTTATAAGCCATTGGTAATTTTAGTGCATTTTAATATTTTTCCCTAATTAAAATATTATTTTAGGCTTTTAATTATGCACTTTATTAGTGGTAATTACTTTTTTTGCTTGGGTTAATTATTACTAATGTGGATCTATGCTAAGTTAATCACTAGATTAGCACTAATCCATCTTTGAAAATATTTATCCAAAATATCTAGATATTTGCGTGATTTAAAGAAAATTTTAATTAGTAATGAAATGAATAAGAGGTGTCTTTGTTTTTAGCTTGAAGTTTCCACACTCATCCACATTTAAACCTTTCCATACCTCATGGCCGACCCCCCCTTGGTTGCCCTTTTCTTTTCTCCCCCCATTTCATCTCTCTAAAGTCCAAAATAAATCATCAAAAATCATAAATAAATCCCACAAACTCTAATATAAATCAATACCCAATTTTCGTCATCACAAAACATGCTTGGTTCTTCTTGAAAGTTAGCTTTTTAGAGGGTTAAATTTTGGTTTGCTAATTGCAAGTTGTGATCTAGTAAGGTATAAAACCCTAACCCTAAACTCTTTTGTTGTGTTAATAGTTTAAACTAGCATATTAGATATTTAATTAAAGCTTTTAATTGCATATTTAGAATTTCTAGTAAGGGTTTTTGTTAATCAAGTTAGGGTTTTGTTAGTTGTAGTGGTTAAGTGAATTGTTTTGACAAAAGAAAACTTAACCTACTTGCAAGTTTTGTTAAATGATATTTTCCTAATTGTCTAATTAAGCTAATTAGCAAACTAAACTTTTACTAATCCTATTTGAGTGAGTTTAAAATTCTAGTAAAGATTTGTATGGTTTAATCATGGTATATTGTGATAATTGTGATTACTATTTTGGGTTAAATTTGTAGTTTTAAGCTAAAATAATTAAATGTTGCTTACTAGATTTTCGGATAATTTAGGCGTGGGTTTCTTTTGACATTGCGACGTTATATGTATTAGATTCCACGTTATTTATTGTGTTGTGAATGCGCGATCGGTATGATCAGGGTCAGACTTGGTGGTTGCGTCGTTTAGCGTTCCTAGCTAGGGTTGTGCCGATGTCGTTCGTGTCTTTGTGTAGCTTTTGCTCTTGAGTTGGTTTCGTAGTGTCGCTACGCGCGTTAGCAACTAGACGGACACTTGAGAGTATGTTTGGAGTTGGTGCGTCGGTCAACGTAGTTGGTACGTGTTATTGGTCGATTGCTAATATATACTTGTTATATTGTTTTATGATCTTAGGGTCGCAGGCGAGGACTTCGGACGCTGCGAATAAGGGAAAGCGAGTGGTTGGCTTTACTTAGCCAGGAGTGTTGGTGAGTAGATTTAACATCTACAGGGAAATCGCCCGCATGGCGTTATGCGTCAGGGCTAGATATGATATGATATTAGCCATATGTTTATATTGCACATATAGAGATTGTGCATAAAACTTCATTGCATATTATTACTTGTTGTGCTTAGACTTGTACCCTTGGACACTGCACTATTATTGATGGTTCATGTTGCACGAGCACTGATTGTATGCCACTCACACCGTCAATAATTGCCATGACACGCACCACACCTATGCATACGTGATATTGTATTGGCTAGGGACTTGAGACAAAATCCTTATTTTTATTGTGCATATAACATATAGTGTCACGACCCGAAAGAGCACGTGACTGGCACTTGAATCATATGAAGTCTATAGGACCCCATCTGATCCAAGTAAGCCAAAAGCCCAGAAATCTAAAACCATTTTAAGGAGTAAATAGAGAAAACTGGTTTTTAAGAAGTAGGAAAATAGCTTTTAAAAGTGAAGAAAACATGTTTGAAAATCAAAGTTTTTAAATAACTAAGCCGAATATGCATTTTAAAAATCACATATCTTTTCTGAAAATTTCGGCAGAGTTTCCTTTGTAAATACTGGCCCCGAACGGGGTACAACATAGATAATATATATGAAATGATAAAATGCATCCCCAAGCGGGAGCTAGCTCTTCGTCAATCGACAGTCACAACCACGAAAGCAATATAATATACCACGCCGAAGGGCGATGATCAAAACTCAAAAGAAAACTCAAATAGCATGAAAAGCGTAATACTACAACGTGCGACTCTAAGGTCGAAATAATACATAACTGATTTCTAAGTCTGAAACAATATACAGGTTTTGGTTGATGGAATTACTAGATACAACTGAATAGTACATGTACAATGGTGGCTCTGATACAAAAGAACCCACCTACCAAAGCAAGTCACCCATATGGAAGCAGTGTGCCAGAAAAGCCGCAATGAAACCTGTACGGCAAAACCTGCAAGAACTGCGGCACAATGGGGTGAGTTGCCAACTCGTGAATAGAAGATATCTACAAGTTAAAATCGCATGCATGATCTAATCCTAGGTCAATACGATCAGATATATATAAACCTCAAGGATAAGTCTGAAGCATGATAAGGTGGCAATGTAACATCTATACAAGAGTATAGAGCCAAGTGCTCGTGCCAGTGCCTCAGGTAATAACATGTCATGAAGTCTATAAGTATGTGGATATCATCCAACTATGTAATCAATGTCATCAATGTCAACTATATCAGGAAATCTATGAGTATGTGGATATCATCCCACTATGTAATCAATGTCTGTATGTATGTGGATCCCGTCCACCTGTCACCTAATGACAATAAGCATCATGCATGTAAATATCATAAAGCATATGCATGGAAGTATGAGGATATAATCAAAATCATGGAACCTGAGTGCCTAGCATCGACACTCGAAAACATCATGAAACCTGTGCCTAGCATCGGCACGTAAATCCTCATCTATCAGGCGCTGTCACCACGACTGGACCTGATAGGTACGCATCATATGCTATCTCGAAATCCCGAGTTCCCAGCTTCGACCCTCGAATTCCGACGTATCCATATGTACATAACTCCGGTCGGTATCCCCACGATAACCGCCGAGTTCAAATACTATCACCGGTAGGTAGTACTCCCCTGCCAGGCTCACCGTCTAACATATACGAGTCTTCTTGTCCCGGGATACCTTACCGGGTCTACCATGTACCCGCAGACGGTGCCTACCGCTCTTCGAATTGGGTTTCACATGCCACTCTCAGAACCGAGAAAACATATGGTGGACGCATTGAAATATCATATCAAGGGTAACCGGGTTTTTAAAATAATATATATATTCTCCTTTAAAATACCCACGGTTTCCAAATCCAAAAATATCATGGAAACAACATATCTCAATGCGTCAAGACAAAAGCATGATGTATGCGACATATAACCAAAATGTAAGCATATCAGTATATCATGCAACATGGAGTAGCAATATGCACATAATTAGGGAAGACCGCTTCTTTAAAATGAATCAGTTTTTAAAAGTATCTTGCGGTTCCCAATCTGCGAGTCAAGCCAGAATCATCTATGTATGCGCAATATGTAAGTGTACAAGTATAAGTGTGCAACAGGTAGGTGCACGAGTATGAGTGTACAATATGTGAGTACACGAATATGAATGTACAATAGGTATGTGCACAAGTATGGGTGTGCGCTATGTAGGTACACGAGTATGAATGTACAATAAATATGTGCACAGGTATGGGTGTATAATATGTAGGTACACGAGTATGAATGCAACAGTACTACAGTGTAGTGACATGGCAATTATCGATGATGAAGTGTGTGAGCCGGCAAATAGGGTACGTGGAACATACGCATCATCGATAATGGTGCTGGTGTCCTAACAGTATGATGGTAATATAGAAATAAACACAAGTAATGCGATGCAAATAATATGAATATGCAGAATCAAATAATCAACGCAATAGTGAAGAATCTACATCAGAATGTAAGTGTCGTGCAGTTTTACCTTTTGAAATAAGACGAATCGGGGTTTTTAGTAAAATAAGGGCTACTGTGTTTTTAAGAAAAAATGCGCCTTTTGAAATTATCCGTAGAATCCCTTTTTTGCCTATCTTTAAAATATTCCCGGTTCATTAGTTTTGAAATAGGTATGTCTCGGGTCTAATCTAATGTCTACTAAGGAATCTACAGACCTAACTAACAAGCTAAGCAGGAGGGGTATGGAAACCACCTACATCTGAGTCGATATATATATAATAGTCGGTGATCCCGCCTCAATAGTATCATGTACGATACAGTATATCATATGAAGTCCTCGAGTCATGAGTGCGGATCTATCATCAATATAAAGCTCGTACGGTAAATCGTCGGACGGCATCCCAATAGCTGGGTACGGTCAATATCACAATTGTCTCATCAATTATCTGGTATCCTTATCATCATATCACATGATCTAGGGTACTGATCTAAATCTAGTACAAATCGATACCATCTATATAAATATAAGTGCGTGTGTGAAACACATGTCTAAAGGCCCGCTAACAATCACATGTCGTATCCCAAATACGAATCACATCATATCACCGATCTCGTGGCACTATGCCCAATGTCATCGACTCATCTCAAAATATCATCCGCTATCCTCATCATCACGGTATAAGTATAGCAATAAGTACGTGTGTGCGTGTGGGTGTAAACCTGCTCTAGGGTTCGCGACTAGGAACCACACTAGTTTACTTCCAACCCTAATCTATCTATAGTACACCTAACACATCTCAAATATCCACGACACTATAAGCTATCATGAGTATATATATATACTATACTAATATCGGACTGCGGGGGTGCTATACGCCATCCACCTGACTTCCCCCTGTAGATATAATCTACTCACACGTATCCTACGTGTCGGTGTCGATGTCACCTTCATCTTCTGCATCGTCTCGGATCGCCGTGGGGGTACCTACATATCACACGTATCACATCGCATTAAAACCAAATCGAACTTAAAACGACACGCAAAAACCAACACGATACAATAAAAGGCCTATAGGTTAGAACCTATAGTTAGCCTTCGCAAAACAACCCGAAATCACTTGATATAGACGTACAAACGTCACACGATCGAGATAACGCACAAATACCAAAATCTGGAAATCAAAATATGCAAAACCAAAACTAAATTCAAAGCGGCAACCCAAGAAAATGATCCCAGATTTCGTCTCAGGCCAAACAAAGACAAGCAAACAAGTCTAGAGTGATATACAGGGTGCATATGACCTACAGTAGAAACCTGGACCCGTACCATCACCAAGTGGCCAAGCCCCCCTACAGGCAAAACAGGCCTGGCCGGCCCAGGGTGATCCAATGGGGTTCTTCTGGCTACAGGGTGTTCCTAGGGTCTCAAATGGGCCTCTGAACTTGTTTATTTTTCCAGCAAATGTCCCAGTCCATTCCAGATTTCTATGCACACTCTAAGTTGTCACAAACCGACATGAAAGTCCCGTAATTCCGTATTTTTGGGTTTCAGATTTTGATAGCTTAGGGTTTTAGTCAATATAGTGTCACGACCCGAAAGTACGGAACATGACCGGCACTTAGACTACGAACGTCTCAAGGAGTACGTATGCTAAGTAAGCCGAAACCCAGAAATCCAAACCAAGAGAAGTAGTAGAGAATAGGAAGAACCATATCAAATCAACCTGTATGCAACATAATATACAACGCCTAAAGGCGAGGATCACAACAGAAATGGAACTCAACCAGCAAGAAACTTAAGAAATATAACATGCCACTCTATGGTCGAAAGAATAACATTACTGGTCTCTATCTCAAAAAATACAAGTTTGGTTGATGGAACTTCTAGATACAACTGAAATATAATATACAAGGTATAATGATGGGTAAGATACAATAAACCCACCTACTAGCAAGTCACCCGAAAAGAAACCGTGCCCGCAAAGCCGTAATGAAATCCGTACGGCAACACCTGCAAGAAACTAGGGCACAACGGGGGTGAGTTGCCAACTCGTGAGTAGAAAAAGATCTACGAACAGAAAATCGCATGAATAACGCAACCTAGGTCAATGATCATAATATATCCTCAAATATATGAATAACATGCAGCCTATAACAATGGCTAGGGTAATATCTAACCCGAGTGTGATCTCATGTGCCCGTGTCAGTGCCTCAGGTAGCAATATATCATATGAATGAGGTATGAATGCATGAAAACAGAATACATGTAAATGAAGAAACTGTTTTCATAAATTAGTGAGATTTCCTTTGTATTTTTAAAATGAGGTATCATAAATGAAATCAGCATCAACAGTGTCTAGCATCGACACAAAACATAAATCTCAATGTCTCAAAACCTCAGGCTCCGGCCATCCGGACTGGCCTGTATCATCAAATCTCAGTACCTCAATATCTCGAAATCTCAATGTCTCAATCTCAATATCTAGGGCGCCGTCAGTCCAGACCGGCCCCTACCATCCATCTCAAGACCACGACGGTATCCTCCGGATATCCGACGCGTCGGGTAAAATCACCGGTAGGTAGTCTCCTCCTGCCAGGCTCATCGTCATCACCACGAGCTTCTTGCCCCGGGATACCTTACCGGGTCCACCATGTACCCGAAACGGTTCATCCAACTCCTCGAATCGGGTCTCCAAATCTATCAGCAAACTCATGGTGGACGACTCATACATCATGGGAAAAACCGCGCTTTTTATTTTAAAAGAGAAAGAAGAAGTTTGTATATGTTTTGCGGTTTTCCCCAAATCCAGAAAATCTCATGGAAATCCAAATCCAAAACCTCAATAGTACGTAAAAAGGGAATATATGCATGAGAATCCATGAATACGGCATAACAATGAATAACAGTATGCATGAGGTAGCAGGTAATAACTATAATGTCTAAACTAACATATAATGCAAGTACACTAATATCATGTCTAAACTATTAGCTAACAGGATATGTCAAGCAATAATATTTTCTAAGGTGTACGTGACATGGCAATTACCGATGAAGATGTGTGTGAGCCGGCAAGTAAGTGTACGTGGTACATACGCATCATCGGTAATGGTGCTGGTGTCCTAACCACAAGATATCAACAGTAGAATGTGAAGCATAATATAAGCATGTGATGCGGAGCAAACAACAATAATGAGCGGGAGCTGAATACTAGACGCAACGATAATTAATCTGTTTTAACCTAATATAAGTCCTACAATGGTGCCTTTTGAAATAACACGAATCGTGGGGTTTTGAAAATAGGGGCTACGGTGTTTTTAAGAAAAGATGCGTTTTTTGAAATATCCGTAGGATCCCTTAGGCTGTCTTTAAAAATACGCACGATTCGTAAGCTTTGAAATAGGTAGGAACCGAATCTAATCTAACAACTAACTAAACTAAAGGGCTACGCTATAAGCTAGACTACAGGTAAGGAAACCGCCTAACATCTGAGTCGATACATATACATACCTGTATATATATTAGTCGGTGATCCCACCTCAATAATATCATATCCGATACCATATCTATAATCAGACATCCCAAGTCAAGAGTGCGGATCAATCATCAAGATATAGCTCGTACGTAAATCCGTCGTACGGCATCCCCAAATCTGGGTACGGGCCAATATCATATTCCTCACACTATTCCTCTGGTATCCTCTTTATCCAAGATCATAGTCTAGGGTACTGACCTATGTCTAGTACAATACTAATATCCTCAATATACTCATGATCTGACTACTGATCGACAATCTCGTACAAACCGATATCGTCAGCACATATCATCATCAAGGGGTATACATCGCCCGATACGGCCTAATATCAATATCCTAGCATATTATGCCTCATATCACGATCACATGTCGACCATTTATTTATAACACTATTCACCCGTATCGCCGCCGCAAGATCCGCTATAACACCAGGACGTACCTTAAGTACGAATCCTGCCATATCACCGAGATCACAACCACAAACAAATCTCATCGACTCAGCTCAATCCTAAGTATCCTCCTCAAATCCGTATGTGAACACATAGTCCCATACCCATGTGAACATATAAATATATTCCCATACACGCACATATGAAATAAGGAATGTATGCAAGTATGTATATGTGTGTATGTGTAAGTGTAGTGCACCCACTACCTAAGGTTTCGTAACCATGCACCAATCCAACACCAATATCCATCTAAAATCATCAATAATAAATCCTAACAACATATCATAAATTGTTGGTGTGTATACGCATCCGTATACATCACCACGGACTGCGGGGGTGCTATACGCCATCCACCCGACTTCTCCCCGTAGATATAAATCTACTCACCTGGTCCTCGCTAGCCGGTACCGACGTCGCCACCCGCTTGCTTGTCTTCTCGAAGTCCACATGGGGGTACCTACATATCATAACGCACCATATCGCATTAAAACTAAATTCGAAATCGAAACGGCATACGAAAATCAAATCGGCACGCGTATCACGCATAGGTCCAAACCTATCGCCTACGCATGCAAGAATAGTCAAACCAACCCTCGATGTCGATGTACAAACGTCAAACCATCGAGAAAAATCCAATCACACTCATTTGCACATTCACGAACACTAATTTTAATATAAACTAGGTAAACTCACAAAAACCTCAATTTTGCTTAAAAAGTCATTTTTCCGAAAATCTAGCAAGCACAATTCGCCGTTTTTGTACAAAACAGGATGTTTAAATGAATGTAGCGGCCAATATATTTATTAAATATCTTAAATAAGTCGTATAAACAATTTCCGGAATTTAATCTCATTAATTTCCGGAATTTAATCTCATTAAATTCCAAAAATCCTAATATTCTAGTTTACCAAAAATACCCTTTTTAACAATTTCAAAGCAAAATGCACAAACTACAATCTAGCTTAGAATTGAATGATCCAAAGCATTAAACCACACTTAATAAAGTTAATAAAGCCAAGAAAAACCTAATCACATTTTTAATCCCAAGCATTTAACAAATTTCAAAAACCTAGTAAGCAAATTAGCAAAATAACAAAATTTTTAAAGCTAGCCGTTAGCACTAGCTACTAAACTTGTATTAACATGACAACAAAGCCTAATTATAACACACAACCATACACCAATTTTATAAACCCTAACTTGCATTCAATTTCACCACTTGAATTCCAAAACTTGCAATTAAACTCACATATCCAAATAACACTTAATTAAATTAGCTTAAGAAATTAGTAACAATTTAAGCAACAAAAAGTTTTAGAATTATACCCAAAAATATATGAAGGTCCACAAGACTCTATGGCCTCCCAAAATGCTCTCTTTTCACAAGGATCCATGCTAAACGGGCTAAGCTAAAATGGGTAGGACTTTGATTTTGATTTTGTGGGATTTTTGGTGGATTTTTGATGCAATTTTTCATGAAGTTTTGAAGGGAAAATAGAGGGGAAAATGGAGGGGGGGCTGCTGTGGGGAGAAGGAATTTTCGGCCAGAAAAGTGGGTGGGGGAGAGAGTGGGAGGTGAGGAAAATGGGAGGGACAAGGTCAAGGTCAAACAAAGTCAAAAGTCTAACTACTTCACTCATTTTCTTTTCTTTTCTTTCATTTCTTTTTCCTTGAAAATCAAGTGGGGAAAAATATGGTGGGTGCTGAATTCAGCCATGGGGAGGGGTAAGTGGGGGTGTGTGGGTGTGGGCACGGGTGTGGGGTGATGAAAAATGATAAATACAATACCCCAAACATCCATTTACGCTAAAAAAAAGCCTTTTTTCTTCAATAATTTCTAAACCATTTTGGCAAATGATTTCGTTCCAAAAACCACATGATAAATTTTTATTTAATGTTTTATGATGCACAAAATTTGTTTCAACTCATTCCAATTTGTAATTTTCCCTAATTAAATGTATTAGTGACGGCTTAAAACAATAATAAAATAATATTTTTTTCAGAAAATTTGAAATTTCACCAGCGGCTCAATAAACACCAAATAATAGCAATTACATAGCTAGAATATGTATATTTAATTTTTATAATAAGATATTTGTATTTTGACTTTTTACAGAAAACCCACTCATTTTACCGATTTTCCGAAATTTCACCGAAACGATTTTCAAAACGCTACAATCTTCCCCCCTAAAGAAATTCGGTCCCCGAATTTAAATTCAAACTCCCCCAATTACTAAAACATCTAAGAAAAACTATCAAGTCGTCGGGGCTCCGAAATTGTAAATACATAAAACAAATCGTAGCGCAGCGCATGCGCTTGAAAAATGAGTATATAACTCAAATCAAAACTCCGTCAAGCATCCCGCGATCATCGGAGTCGTGGAGAAGACATCAATGCCAAATCCAAATCAAAACCAATATGATATAACTCGAAACTATAAATGTAAATATCGAATCTATATCTGTAAGTATCTGAAGGAAATGCATGCCAAATCTCTTTAAGTCGCTGTGCAACGCGTATAACACTGCACAGTGGCGGACGTCTACCATAAGAAAATAACTATATACATATATACCCTTGTTTGAAATGTACGTTCCGCCGTTTTGGAAACAATTTAGAAGGGTCTCCTTGTTTTAAACATTTCGTGTCATATCAGACACGTAGGTAAATACTGAGGCTATAGCTCGCTTTTTGGAAATCCCTTCAATAACTATTAATGCATGCAAAATGTATTCAGGTACTGTCTTCTGACTAGTCCTGCTCAGTACGGAAACACATAGCAATATCATAAAAACGTACTGCTCTATAAGAAATCAATCCCAAAATATGCACATGAATACTACGTGCGTCTGGTGCGCACGGAAATCAAAATCCATGAATATGCCATACATGCGCACAGAAACAACATCTAAGTGCATCAGGTGTGCACGAAACATCTGTCGTAGGCAACATGTGTGCCTGACAGCAAAATCAGGTGCATCTGACATGCACGAAAAATCTCGAATTAGTGCATCTGGTGTGCACCAAAGCGCATCTCGTAACAGGCGCCCAACAGGCGCTAAAAATCCAATCCGGTGCATAAAATGCACAAAACAAATGTCGAGCATCACCCTCGAAATCGAAATCCAGTGTATCCAAGTGCACAAAATACATGTCACTGCACTGCCAGCATATATAAACTATACAGAGTGCAGGAACCAAATCGCGTGCGTGCATACGCACAAAATCAACTCAACTGTTTAAAACCGTAAAATCACAAACATGTGAAACTAAAGCACGAAAACGATATCAAGTGCAACACTGTGCAAAGATCGTAAATCCTCAATCATCAAAATCAAATCATACGAATAAATCACCCAAAATATCGAAATCAATAATAGCGGAACAGTACCGCTCAAGTGCATCCTCTAAGAATCTCGGGCCAACTGTCGCGGTCACTAGTGGGACGTCTCGTCGATGATCATGAACTCTGGCCTGCTGGTGTGCGTAACATGACCACTCCTGGGTCCAAGTCTTCTCCGTAGATTACCAATCTCACAATCCATCGGCTCATCGGCCCTGTCAAGGCAGCATATCACTGGCGTCGGCCTCTGGCTCTCTGAATGCACGTGACACATCTGATCCTGGGTTCAAGTATCATCGCAGCAGTATCCTGGAAGGAATCCTGCTCACGGTCTCTTCCATGTCTCGTCTCTGCCAACTGTCCGGAAGTCATTGTCCTTTCCTATATTTGCATCTTGCTCTGGAACGACTGCATACTCATCGTGACTCCTTCTGGAAGGTAAGTCCAAGTACCATGCCTCGGCATGCGCATCGCCTCTCTGATGTCGGCGGAGTGGAACGTCATCTCATCTAGATCTGGTGCGAACCTCTTATTCCACTTTTCTCTAATGTCGTCTGCTTTGGACTCGTCTCGTCGCGGCTGCATGGACTGAGCTCCAACGGCTATCCTCGTATCTGGAGTCTCCCAAGAATGCATCTCACCACCTAGCATCCGAATTAAGTCGAGCCATCCGATCGAGTCGTCAAAACCTCACAATCCCCCAAGAGCTCAACCTCTTGGGCACAGTTTAATAGTATCGAGTACATACCACAGCATCGGTGGTCCAGCCGTAGAAGGGCAAACCCAAGCCTCACTAATGGCGCCGTAGAACTGCCGCAAACCCGAAGGTTCAAAGGCTTTCACACGGTCATTAAGTCGAGTTAGGGTTTCATTCTTCTAGAGGGACCATAGAATTGCCTGCATGTCTTTCCGACTACTTTAAACTTGGAATAATAGGTTTCTGACATTCGATCGTCTCTGTCGACTCCCAACGTCTCCACGTGAAGTCGTCTCTAGCTGGAATCCATCTATCTGATGACCTCGCATCGGGTTAGGCGAACGATCCACATGTCCTAGTCATTCATCCACGATGACTAGCGACCTTCTATCATCTCTTAGTACAACTCGTTCTGCACTAACTCCAGCATCTGGGGCAATACCTCGTCGTTCGCAGCAATAACTGGCTCGCTCGTCTGCACGCCGAACAGTGCCTCGATCATCATGAATAAGCAACACACCAACGGTCATCAAGATCTGGCTGGCCTCTATCATTAGCTCAATCCTCTAATGTCGATCAGCACATCCGAGTAACCTCATAAAGGCGATCCGCCAAACGCTCGTGGCGCGGAAACACATTCAAAAGACACCTCTCTATAATCGGGTGTCGCCGAAATCATGCCATGGTCAGTCCTCGTTCGTGCCGAGCTCGTGCTGACCGCAACTCTAGCCGTAGCTCTCCCTGCCCGTAATCGTGGCAGCAAAACCAAACTGGTACCGATGAGGCTAGATCAGGAAGGAATATAATACTGAACAAGGAAATGTACATCCTAAGGCTTCTTAAGTGGAGTGGCGTGTCGTAAATATGCCGCGGAACATACCAACGGTACGTCACTCTACTTTAGTCACCTATTCCATCAACCAAGGGTCATCCTACGCTCCGAAGGTAAAACCTAACGCTCTGATACCAACTTTGTCACGACCCGAAAGTACGAAACATGACCGGCACTTAGACTACGAACGTCTCAAGGAGTACGTATGCTAAGTAAGCCGAAACCCAGAAATCCAAACCAAGAGAAGTAGTAGAGAATAGGAAGAACCATATCAAATCAACCTGTATGCAACATAATATACAACGTCTAAAGGCGAGGATCACAACAGAAATGGAACTCAACCAGCAAGAAACTCAAGAAATATAACATGCTACTCTATGGTCGAAAGAATAACATTACTGGTCTCTATCTCAAAAAATACAAGTTTGGTTGATGGAAGTTCTAGATACAACTGAAATATAATATACAAGGTATAATGATGGGTAAGATACAATAAACCCACCTACTAGCAAGTCACCCGAAAAGAAACCGTGCCTGCAAAGCCGTAATGAAATCCGTACGGCAACACCTGCAAGAAACTGGGGCACAACGGGGGTGAGTTGCCAACTCGTGAGTAGAAAAAGATCTACGAACAGAAAATCGCATGAATAACGTAACCTAGGTCAATGATCATAATATATCCTCAAATATATGAATAACATGCAGCCTATAACAATGGCTAGGGTAATATCTAACCCGAGTGTGATCTCATGTGCCCGTGTCAGTGCCTCAGGTAGCAATATATCATATGAATGAGGTATGAATGCATGAAAACAGAATACATGTAAATGAAGAAACTGTTTTCATAAATTAGTGAGATTTCCTTTGTATTTTTAAAATGAGGTATCATAAATGAAATCAGCATCAACAGTGTCTAGCATCGACACAAAACATAAATCTCAATGTCTCAAAACCTCAGGCTCCGGCCATCCGGACTGGCCTGTATCATCAAATCTCAGTACCTCAATATCTCGAAATCTCAATGTCTCAATCTCAATATCTAGGGCGCCGTCAGTCCAGACCAGCCCCTACCATCCATCTCAAGACCACGACGGTATCCTCCGGATATCCGACGCGTCGGGTAAAATCACCGGTAGGTAGTCTCCCCCTGCCAGGCTCATCGTCATCACCACGAGCTTCTTGCCCCGGGGTACCTTACCGGGTCCACCATGTACCCGAAACGGTTCATCCAACTCCTCGAATCGGGTCTCCAAATCTATCAGCAAACTCATGGTGGACGACTCATACATCATGGGAAAAACCGCGCTTTTTATTTTAAAAGAGAAAGAAGAAGTTTGTATATGTTTTGCGGTTTTCCCCAAATCCAGAAAATCTCATGGAAATCCAAATCCAAAACCTCAATAGCACGTAAAAAGTGAATATATGCATGAGAATCCATGAATACGGCATAACAATGAATAACAGTATGCATGAGGTAGCAGGTAATAACTATAATGTCTAAACTAACATATAATGCAAGTACACTAATATCATGTCTAAACTATTAGCTAACAGGCTATGTCAAGCAATAATATTTTCTAAGGTGTACGTGACATGGCAATTACCGATGAAGATGTGTGTGAGCCGGCAAGTAAGTGTACGTGGTACATACGCATCATCGGTAATGGTGCTGGTGTCCTAACCACAAGATATCAACAGTAGAATGTGAAGCATAATATAAGCATGTGATGCGGAGCAAACAACAATAATGAGCGGGAGCTGAATACTAGACGCAACGATAATTAATCTGTTTTAACCTAATATAAGTCCTACAATGGTGCCTTTTGAAATAACACGAATCGTGGGGTTTTGAAAATAGGGGCTACGGTGTTTTTAAGAAAAGATGCGTTTTTTGAAATATCCGTAGGATCCCTTAGGCTGTCTTTAAAAATACGCACGATTCGTAAGCTTTGAAATAGGTAGGAACCGAATCTAATCTAACAACTAACTAAACTAAAGGGCTACGCTATAAGCTAGACTACAGGTAAAGAAACCGCCTAACATCTGAGTCGATACATATACATACCTGTATATATATTAGTCGGTGATCCCACCTCAATAATATCATATCCGATACCATATCTATAATCAGACATCCCAAGTCAAGAGTGCGGATCAATCATCAAGATATAGCTCGTACGTAAATCCGTCGTACGGCATCCCCAAATCTGGGTACGGGCCAATATCATATTCCTCATACTATTCCTCTGGTATCCTCTTTATCCAAGATCATAGTCTAGGGTACTGACCTATGTCTAGTACAATACTAATATCCTCAATATACTCATGATCTGACTACTGATCGACAATCTCGTACAAACCGATATCGTCAGCACATATCATCATCAAGGGGTATACATCGCCCGATACGGCCTAATATCAATATCCTAGCATATTATGCCTCATATCACGATCACATGTCGACCATTTATTTATAACACTATTCACCCGTATCGCCGCCGCAAGATCCGCTACAACACCAGGACGTACCTTAAGTACGAATCCTGCCATATCACCGAGATCACAACCACAAACAAATCTCATCGACTCAGCTCAATCCCAAGTATCCTCCTCAAATCCGTATGTGAACACATAGTCCCATACCCATGTGAACATATAAATATATTCCCATACACGCACATATGAAATAAGGAATGTATGCAAGTATGTATATGTGTGTATGTGTAAGTGTAGTGCACCCACTACCTAAGGTTTCGTAACCATGCACCAATCCAACACCAATATCCATCTAAAATCATCAATAATAAATCCTAACAACATATCATAAATTGTTGGTGTGTATACGCATCCGTATACATCACCACGGACTGCGGGGGTGCTATACGCCATCCACCCGACTTCTCCCCGTAGATATAAATCTACTCACCTGGTCCTCGCTAGCCGGTACCGACGTCGCCACGCGCTTGCTTGTCGTCTCGAAGTCCACATGGGGGTACCTACATATCATAACGCACCATATCGCATTAAAACAAAATTCGAAATCGAAACGGCATACGAAAATCAAATCGGCACGCGTATCACGCATAGGTCCAAACCTATCGCCTACGCATGCAAGAATAGTCAAACCAACCCTCGATGTCGATGTACAAACGTCAAACCATCGAGAAAAATCCAATCACACTCATTTGCACATTCACGAACACTAATTTTAATATAAACTAGGTAAACTCACAAAAACCTCAATTTTGCTTAAAAAGTCATTTTTCCGAAAATCTAGCAAGCACAATTCGCCGTTTTTGTACAAAACAGGATGTTTAAATGAATGTAGCGGCCAATATATTTATTAAATATCTTAAATAAGTCGTATAAACAATTTCCGTAATTTAATCTCATTAAATTCCAAAAATCCTAATATTCTAGTTTACCAAAAATACCCTTTTTAACAATTTCAAAGCAAAATGCACAAACTACAATCTAGCTTAGAATTGCATGATCCAAAGCATTAAACCACACTTAATAAAGTTAATAAAGCCAAGAAAAACCTAATCACATTTTTAATCCCAAGCATTTAACAAATTTCAAAAACCTAGTAAGCAAATTAGCAAAATAACAAAATTTTTAAAGCTAGCCGTTAGCACTAGCTACTAAATTTGTATTAACATGACAACAAAGCCTAATTATAACACACAACCATACACCAATTTTATAAACCCTAACTTGCATTCAATTTCACCACTTGAATTCCAAAACTTGCAATTAAACTGACATATCCAAATAACACTTAATTAAATTAGCTTAAGAAATTAGTAACAATTTAAGCAACAAAAAGTTTTAGAATTATACCCAAAAATATATGAAGGTCCACAAGACTCCATGGCCTCCCAAAATGCTCTCTTTTCACAAGGATCCATGCTAAACGGGCTAAGCTAAAATGGGTAGGACTTTGATTTTGATTTTGTGGGATTTTTGGTGGATTTTTGATGCAATTTTTCATGAAGTTTTGAAGGGAAAATAGAGGGGAAAATGGAGGGGGGGCTGCTGTGGGGAGAAGGAATTTTCGGCCAGAAAAGTGGGTGGGGGAGAGAGAGGGAGGTGAGGAAAATGGGGGGACAAGGTCAAGGTCAAACAAAGTCAAAAGTCTAACTACTTCACTCATTTTCTTTTCTTTTCTTTCATTTCTTTTCCTTGAAAATCAAGTGGGGAAAAATATGGTGGGTGCTGAATTCAGCCATGGGGAGGGGTAAGTGGGGGTGTGTGGGTGTGGGCACGGGTGTGGGGTGATGAAAAATGATAAATACAATACCCCAAACATCCATTTACGCTAAAAAAAAGCCTTTTTTCTTCAATAATTTCTAAACCATTTTGGCAAATGATTTCGTTCCAAAAACCACATGATAAATTTTTATTTAATGTTTTATGATGCACAAAATTTGTTTCAACTCATTCCAATTTGTAATTTTCCCTAATTAAATGTATTAGTGACGGCTTAAAACAATAATAAAATAATATTTTTTTCAGAAAATTTGAAATTTCACCAGCGGCTCAATAAACACCAAATAATAGCAATTATATAGCTAGAATATGTATATTTAATTTTTATAATAAGATATTTGTATTTTGACTTTTTACAGAAAACCCACTCATTTTACCGATTTTCCGAAATTTTACCGAAACGATTTTCAAAACGCTACATATAGAGTCTAAGGTTACCATTAAAGTCCAATTTTATAGCCACAACTCAAATTTACTCTAACCCTCTCTAAGTTTGTCCAAAGTGCACAAAACTTCGACAAAACGACACTAAACTTTAAAAGAGGCTAAATCACTTGAAATGCTACGACAATTGTGAAAGAATTACCTCCATAGAGACTCATGAATCTTCCCACAGCACCAAAACACCATCTTTCTTGGTCCATTCTAAAGCTTGTGAGCTTGTGCACACTTTTTGTGAAATCGAAATGGGGTTTCGGGGTTGTATTCATGGTTGATCTAGGCTTGAAGATGGATGAGGAAGAAGAGGGAGGGGGCTGCAGCAGCACAAGGAAAGGGGGGAGAGAAATGAGATGACAAAATGATGGGGGAAGGGTCAAACAAGTCAAAAGAGTAAACCCCATACCTACCTTTCTCTCTCCTAATCATTCTTTACCTTTTTCTTTTCTTTTCTCCTTATTATTCTCACTCAAAGGTCAACCCCAATCAACCATGCTAAAATGAAGAGAAGGCAAAGAAACAAATGAAACACAAGTGTAGAAATGATATGTGCATGTTTTGCCCAAAAGCGCTAAAAATCCAATTAGCGATTTTTAATCGCGATTAGCACTAAATTAGCATATAAATTCTCATAAAAACTTTAAAATGAAATAATTCCATAGAATACATTATTTTAGAATTTTCCATAATTTTTTCAAATTTTTTCCCATTTATCGGTATTTAATTATAAATTTAATATTAAAATAATCAATAAAATAATATTAAATTATAAAAATTCCCAAAAATAATATTTTATTATTTTGAAATGTTACAATCTTCCCCCCTTAAAAAAATTCGGTCCCCGAATTTAAATTTAAACCCACCCTCAATTTCTAAAACATTTCAATAAGAAATCCAAGTCGTCGGGGCTCCGAAATCATCAATACATAAAACGCATCATAGCGCAATGCATGCGCATGAGTAATGAGCAGATAACTCAAAAACAAAACTCCGTCAAGCATCCCGCAATCATCGGAGTTATGGTAAAGACACGAATGCCAAATCCAAGCAAGACCAATATGATATAAATCAGAACTATACATGTAAATAGCTGAAGTAAATGCATGCCAAATCCCTTTTAAGTCGCCGTGCGATACGGATAACACTGCACAGTGGTGGACGTCCATTATAATAAAATACCCATATACATATATATCCTTTGTTTAATATGCCCGTTCCGCCGTTTTGAAAACAATTTAGAAGGGTTTCCTTGTTTTAAACGTTTCGTGTCATATCAGACACGTAGGTATATACTGAGACTATATCTCGCTTTTTGGAAATCCCTTCGATAACTCTCAATGCATGAAAAATATATCCAGGTAATGTCCTCTGACTAGTCCTGCTCAGTATGAAAACACATAGCAAATATCATAAAAATGTACTGCTCCATAAAGAATCAATCCCAAGAATGTATGTAAGAATACTCTGTGCGTCTGGTGCGCACGGAAATCAAAATCCATATATGTGCCATACAGGTGCACAAAACAACATCTAGGTGCAACAGGTGTGCATCAAAACATCTGTCATGGGCAACATGTGTGCCTGACAGCAAAATCAGGTGCATCTGACATGCACGAAGAATCCCGATTTAGCGCATCTGATGTGCACTAAAATCGTATCTCAAATCATGCGCTCAACAAGCGCGAAAATCCAAATCAGGTGCATCCATCACGCACAAATAAAATCTAAATCATGCGCACTCAACATGCACGAAATCACGAAATCCAATATCAAGCGTCGAACATATGCAAGTCCAATCAAATGCACGGAGTGCAGGAAATCAACATCAATATCAGGATCAAAATCGACGGTATACAATACGGCTCAATAAGATCAGGTATACCGCGGTGGATAATCTCACAATCGTGTGCTCGGCGTGCACAATTCAAATCAAAACACTAAAAGTGCATGTAAACGATGCTGAAGGCATAAGTCAAATCGCATGCACAACACACGCATGAAATCAAAATCGACATATCGAATGACATCAAATCGAAGTCAGGTGCAACTGTAGTGCACAAAATATAAATCCGGTGCAAAAAAGGCACGAAATATAAATCTGGTGCGATAAACGCACGAAGTATAAAACTGGTGCATCCTGTGCAAGAAATACAAATACGGTACATCCTGTGCACAAAACCCAAACAAAAACTCAAATGCGTAAATAGCAACACCGAGTGTACCAAGGTGTAAAAATCATAAACGTGTGCCACTGCGTGCACAAAACACATATCAATGCACTGCAAGCACATATAAGTTATACCGAGTGCAAGAATCAATTCGTGTGCGTATCATATGCACAAAATCAATTCAACTGTATGAAATCCATGAAGTCATAAGCAGGTGCAGCCAAGGCATGAAAACGATATCGGGTGCAATAACTGTGCACATATCATAAATCAACACAACGGTGTGTAAAGCACATCTCAAGTGTAAAAACTATGCGCAAGATATAAATGCCCAGTAGGTGCAACCATGATGTATGAAAACAAATATCATGGAACTCAGCCATCAAGACTAAATCATGCGAATAAATCGCCCAATACCGTAATCCAAAGTGACGGATACGTGATAATCGAATCACAAAATCACAAATCATAAATATTGTCATCGGTATATCCTCCTTCAAAGTTTAGAAGGTGTCGTTGCATCCAATGCTAGTAGAGCAAGATATCTACTTGCTTCTTGCTCGCGGTCTGGCGTCCTCTGTCTCTGGGTCCTTATCTTCTCTGTGCATTACCAATCTCGCACTCCATCGGCTAAACGGCCCTGTCTGGTGTGCTAACGGGAACAATTCCGTTCTGGCACTTCTCTGGTCATCTCTCGGTCAATCCCCACGGCCACTCGTAAAGCAACACGTCACTGGCGTCGGCCTCTGGCTCTCTGAATACACGTGACACATCTGATCCTGGGTGCAAATCACATTTCAGCAGTGTCCCGGAAGGAATCCCGCTCAGGGTCTCTTCCGATCTTGTCAATGCCGAACTGTACGGAGGCTGGTACTCTTGTATAATCTCTTCTCGCTCGATGGACATCTGTGTCCTCAGCACAGCATTTTCTCGGAAACTGGTAGCATCCCAACGTCTCTGTAAACATCTCCGGCCTTTAATCTTAACGGGGAGTAACAACAGCTCGTCAGCATCTCGCACGAACCTCTTGTTCCGCCTGTCTGCATCATCGTCCATTTCGACGTCACGTCTCTATCTGCGCACTGCAATTGTTCTCGGCTATGGTCCATCCGAAATCTCTCATACGGACTCGAAATCACGAACTCGGTACCTCCATCACTCTGTGGAAGATATCTAGCCAAACACATCCTCCGGAACTCGTCCCATCCTGTGGAGATATACTCAATACCCGTCCGTTCTTGACAAATTCACAACGCATCTGGGTGAGGTCCTCTATCCGAACCTGGTCAACTGTCTCGTCGACGATGCCGAACTCTGGCCTGCTGGGTGTGCGCAATATGACCACTTCTGGGTCCAAGTCTTCTCGTATAATATTCCAGAAAGGTCCTGTCGTGGTTTCTCTCAAATCTCGTTTCTTCCGAATTTCCCGGAAATTACCACCTTTACTATATCTGGCTCTTGTTCCGGAATGGCTGCATACCCATCGCGACTCCTTCTGGAAGGTATATTCAGTAATCAATGCCTCTGCATGCGTATCACATCTCTGATGTCAGCGGAGTGGAACGTCCTCTCGTCAAGAGCTTACACGAATCACGTACTTCAGTTCTCTCTGCGGTCGACTGCTTCGGACTCGTTTCATCGTGGTTGCATGGACGGCGCTCCAATGGCTATACTCGTATCTGGAGTCTCCCAAGCAATGTGTCGCATCGCATGATATCTGAATGATGCCGAACTATCCGATCGGTTTGTCAAAACCTCATAACCCCCCAAGAGCTCAACATCTTGGGTACAGTTTAATAGTATCGAGTACATACCACAGTATCGGTGGTCCAGCCGTAGAAGGGCAAACCCAAGCCTCACTAATGGCGCTGCAGAACTGCCACAAACCCTAAGGTTCAAAGGCTTTCACACGTGTTGGAGATAGTGCCTGTTGCGCCACGGCAGCGCCCCGGCCGTCTATCCGAGGCCAAAATGCGGAATCAAAAACTTTCCTTACTTGGAAACCGGCGCTACCGCGGACAATATACCCGGATCGTAACCATTAACCTAATGCTAGCTAACAAGAGATGGGAAGAGAAGTATACCGAGTGATCCGAGTCCTCCGGTCTTCTCGTCATCGTCCCGATCTCCCGCGGAAAGTCTTGTCTCCACATCGTCGCCTCCTCGCCGGAAGGGCACCACATCGTCTGCATCTTTTACGGGCTCCCACCTCAATACCGAGGCAACTCGGGCATGAAGCCGGCAAGTCGACATGCCCAAGATATGCTGTAGAATGTGTAGTGTAGAGGCTATGTCTCATTTGGGGTTTTGTTGCCATTTGAAGATGATGGAGGAAACTAGATAAGGAAGAATGGTGCTTGCATTTTTCCTAGCATGGAATGAGATCAAGAAAAATCCCTCAAGCTCAAAAATGAAACTTCTCTTTTCTTCTTCTCTCAAGTGTGTTCTACCATGTCAAAATGAGAATGGTGGAGGAGGGAATACAAAACCACAACCTTAGAAGGAAGGTAATGGTAGTAAAAGCAAGTGGTGACTATATCCAAACATTATCATCACAATCTCACATCAACCATTCTTATCAATTCTAATCACATAAAGCAAATGAAAAGACTTAGAAAGGATCTCATCATGAGAAACTATCATGATGCCACCAATAGGCAAGATACCCCCTCCACAAATGTTATTTTCAAACTTGCAAATAACTCCCTCCATCGGAAAAGTCCGGCCAGGAAAGAACAAAGGAAAACCGGCCGGAACGGAATGCAAACTGGCAACTCCAGAAAACTAGTCCCGTAATAAATTACAGGAAAACCCCGATACTGTGCATACACACCCGCATCTGTATTCCGTCCGGATACAAATGCAATGAGACAAAATCTACACTGTACTAAACTAGGACCGGCTTAAGCCAAAGCCGGCTAGTAATATCCGTTCGATCCTGATGCGTGCAATACCGCATGTATCTGATCGAACCTTGCCATATAACTATACGGCCACTAGTACAAACCGTCCGATCCTGATTCGTGCAATACTGCATGTATCTGATCGGACCCTGCCATATCTCCATAGGCCTCCACAGCGTTTCGCCCGAAAGCTTGAGTAACTGAAAGTGTGGTGGACTCTAAAGACTCGTCAATACTATGGATGTGGATTTAACCACTAGCACGTCAGAGGTATTAGCCAATACGTGACGGGCCACCAGCTATTGACCAAAAGGGACGTCGATGAGCGAACTCATCCTGACACCCTACTGAGCCTGTCAGTGACAATATCCGTACAGTCCGGTCCGTTCGTCTATGAGCATCGCATGTCGGGCCTAGGGGGTTGGTAAAAGTCAGACCCCCAAAAGCGGTACAAGTCGTGTCGGAGTGTAGCCCAGAACGCCCTGAGATACTACTGGAATACCTACCAGTAAATCTCCTGCCTCGGCCGAGGGCTTTGCGTAATGGCTCTCATAGACACAGCGCGACCTCACCCCCAATACCGGGAGAGACGAACCCCTGAAGATCCGCTCACTGCCTCCATGTGGCTCGGGACTGTACCCAACTAAAACCTGTTTGCACGACTCCTTTGAGCCGTGGTAGGGTAGTAATCAAAGCACAGTGGGAACTCACACGAGAAAAATGACGATCCTCAGGTCGATGAACTAACCTGTACACATGTCACCAGGGAACTGCTATCTGACGTCTGGTATAAGACCAACTAGCAGGTTCCCGGCGAGTCCTGTCCGGTGTACTCATAACCCAATAAGCACCTGTATACATCTTAGGTGAACCAACTGACACCAGTGGCTTGTGAGACCGGCCACCGCCCCTCATCGGGGTCTCGACTGTATACACTAGTCTACTAATGGAGTATCGATGCCCTGTCTCGAAACACCTACGACTAGGGACCTTTTAAGGATGTGCTTATAGACTACCAGCTCCCACGTATATGATCGCCATCATACTGCTGGTAGTCAAGCAAGAATCCTAGGGGCTCTATCAAAGTGTAATAGCGACATGTCAGGTCACCTAAAGCAGTACACGATGATAAAGATAAACCAGATAGCATATTATCATCTCGAGTAAGACTGTCCTACCGGGATAGGTCCTCCCTCAATCATTGCAATCACGTGCCTGTGATCCAATAATTGACTCTGAGGGCACTATCTCCAACAATCTCCCACTTGCACTCAAGGCTAATTATTGCGATGCCGCATACTCACAGCCCGTGTGATACCGAACACCCAACTCCTCTACTAGTCAGTCTCACAAAGCTCGTTTGCGAAACTATTGCGTTCGAGGAATAGCCTCAGTGAGTGGATCCACTGTGATGTTTCTTTCTATGTCTCTCTGTATCTCAAGTTCGCGGAGAAAACCATCTCCCGAAATGAGCAATACCTGTCTTAGAGTATGTCTGGATATTTGATGGGACCTAGCTCATAAATGAACTCCAAATCCAAACTTCTTAGACAGTATCGATAACTGAACTTAATCAGTACCCAGCGCCATGCCTCCCTCAGTATTGCCTTGGACCACCTGTCCAAAATACTGCCCCTCGTCAGAAGGAAAACTATAACTCTGACAACCTCCTTGTCGTCCATGTCACCTTGTAAGCCTGGAATGATAACTGTCTCCCAAATGAGGCTGTCGTTATCATATCCCTAGAACATCCACTTATGTTCTAAAACTGCTTCCGACTGTTTCTCCAGGATTGGATCAATGTCAACTTATTGCATCTAGTGCAAGAACAACATCTGGTGTGGTACTTGACATCTCATGATTGACTCAATTGCCTAAGTAAGTGATCTGCCAATCATGAGTATCCCTCTCCCCTTTAGTCTATAAGACACCTTTAGAGAGGGTGACTCCATTAACCGCAGGTGCACTACCGTGCCAGGAGTCGTCCATTCTAAATACTCATAGAATGCTGTCAAGGTACCCAGATTGGGAAACCACCCAAATCTAGATCTAAAACCATAGATCTAGTAACCAGAATGTCTGATATAATATCCATGTCCTGTGTGGAGAAACAACTGTATGACAACCAAAGTATAACCGATCGTAGTATAGGAATATCACTTCCTACTCTGTGTATGTCATCCAAATACCATGACATCACACCCTACTACCTTCTCAACAGATCCATCCCCTATTCTGATGACGTCAAACCTATGACTGTCATGTCAGAAATAGATGATCTATCTCTGCTATATCTGCTTTAGTCTATAAATAGATATAAGCCACCTGTCCACCAATGCTTCCGCTGCTCCCACTGACTACGACAACCCTCTGGCAGAGCCATATACACGTACACTTCTGAAGCTAGTTCAGAACGACGCTATACTCATCCTCCTGCCGGGTCTCGCGGCCTGGAACAACAGCAATGGAAAGTGTGGGTAAACAAGAACTTCTCTGTCACCGTCCTTGAGGCTACCGGAGTACCTCTCGGGTGCCTGAAGTTACCCACCGTATCTGCGGAGTGGCCAATGGAATGTCGAACCAGATTGAATCTTTAGGTTCCTTATCAAATCTTCAGTAATCGTTTGCGGTTCTGGAATCACTTCCAGTTCTACCATACTCCCACTACTGTTTTCTAAAAATCCATTTCTTTTAAAAATGTGGCGAGTCAAGAACAATATCTCTATTGATCTTCCAGATGGTAGAAAGTCAACCCTCGTCATAGCCTGGGTCAACCCGCAAACAGCCATTACAGAAACGTGCATTGAGTTGTCCAGTGTCTGGTTTTAAGCATAAGCCGGACAACTCCCCGTACCTTAACATCGTTAAGATATAAACTGTTCTATATCCAATATAGAACCGGAGGCACTGATTCAATTGAACCAGATTCAAATCATGCAGCTGTCACCAGTGCATGTCAACTAAATGGAAGGAGGCCGATCAGCGTTACTCAACTTAGGAATGTTTCCAATTATGAGTAACCTGAAAGAGAAGCTAGTTCTCTTAAACATTACTATCAATTGAACACCATACACAAGTATCTACATCTTCGATCATTTTGAAGAATCCCGATACTTGCTACACCTGGTTCTCTACTCTATTCAAATACCTATAACTCCTCAAAACTTAGACCCTGTGTTCCTACGAACACATGTCTAAGAACTAGAGAAGTTAAAAGTAAACAGAATATAGTATGAGGACCAACCCCTCTGTCCTAATGGACACTGGACAACATACAATACTCTGTATAAGTCCGCTGAGTTTAACAACTCTTTCACTGTGTGTCGTAGGTTGAAAACTGTACTTATGGTTAAGAAGAATTACACCGCTGTTTAATGCTCCTTACCTAACCATCCACTGATATAGGTAAATGTCATCGACATAATATCAAAAGGTATATCTCACTCTATGAAAATAGACGTACAGATATATCAATTTTAAATTGGTGCACAACAGCGGATATTCAAAACCAAATATTTGCCGACCGGCAAACAGCCCAGGTGATCTCCTCAAATATCACCGATTACAACGAATCCCGATATAATGAGGATGATCACCCTATTCCCAATAACTTACTCCCACTCATCATCTGTAAAACCATACAGATGTGAGAGTCATACCTGGTAAATACATACCCTGGAGTAAGTATCTAATTGGGAAATCAGTTTTCTTTTAACATTACACAGTGAAACTGAAACATTGAAATGTTTCGGTGGGGTATTCCGGTATTCTTAGTAATGCCTCTTCCATTATCCAGATTCACAATTGTAACCGTATATCTCTTTGCCATCTGTCCAAATCCCTTTATATGTCTTTAGTCATTACCGTCTGCACACCCCTTTAGGCCAAATGGTTTTCTTCCTTCCCTACCGTTCGGCACCAGCCTATGGTTTGGAAGAAGACTATCCAATAAGCATAAAAGGTGTACTGTCCTAATCCTAGGAGCACTCGCAAAGCGAGAGAAGGTGAAGATAAAAGACAACCGAATAAACTGTATTCCTATTTCTCCTGGACCAGAATCCATCCCCGAACTGGAACAAGTTCCTTTCGAGTTCGTATATAACCATACGATGGAGTATCCAATAAACTGTGGATCTTCGCAGTGATACGGAGTGTCCTGGAGAAATACAAAGTTGATTTAGGATTGGCGAAGAAATACTTGGTTTGGTCGTGAATATCAGTCGCATTTTACTTTGCCCTCTTACTAATCCCTTGCTTTGTCTTAATCTTAATACCTTCTGTACACCGTTTAGGCTAATTGGTATTCTTCATTCCCCACCGTTCGGCACCAGCCTAAGGTTTGGAAGAAGACTATCCAATTTGCGTAATAGGTGTACTATCTCTTAAACCAAGGAGTACTCACAACTTGAGAGAAGGTAAAAGGGAAAAGACAACTGAATAATCCTATCCGTTTTCTCCAGAACCGGAAACCATCCTCGAATTCCTTCGAGTTCGTATATAACCATACGATGGTTTTGTCCAATGGAAGTGGACGTTTGTAGTAATACGGGGTGTCCTGGAGAAAAGGGTAAAAGTAGGAGTGGCAAGGAGGTCTGCAACTCTGACAATCCAAAAGCCAGTGTTAAGAAGGTTCGGTCAACTTGGTCACTGAGTCAAAGTCCAGGGTCGGGTCAATGGTCGCTGCCAAAGAGAGAGAGAAAAGAAACACTCAGCGTGCACTCTAACCTAGATCAGAATGGTTATCACTTTATCTAATCAGGAAACCTCCCACTGTACCTCAAATTCTCCTCCAAACTTGAAAGAAGAATTAGTCGGGGTCACCCAAGGAGTAAACTAACTCATCAGTGGGAATCGGGATCCAACTATCATCGCATGATAACTTGACGGAATCCACTCAAGTCACCACACTCCAGAAGGTATGCGCATGCCTGGCAAGTTTCAGTTCTTTTGAAACTCCCGATATGATTTTTACCCCTAGGACCCAAGTGACCTTGACTGAGCCAACATATCAAAGGATCCTAGTCAAGTTCAACCCGTCATTATCATGATTGCATTAGACCCACCCGCACGAATCCTTGACTGAGCCAAAATGACCGCACGACTGTCCTAACCAATCTCATATCCATGCAACAGAAAAGCACTACATAGCTACCGAACACTACGCCTCGGCTAAGCACGACATACGCAGCACGAATACTAAGTAATACTAATCTGAAATGACGGAGGGCTACGAATGGTTTTTGGCAAAAAACCTTTTACCGTAATGAACTTGATATCGTTGAAGGAACTGGATAACTTTTTATAAAAATATAGTGACGAAAAACTTTGCTAAAGAGGTCACTCCCGGTGAAGGAATCTCGGCTCTTTCCCCGTAGAATGAGGTGCAGGATATTCCAACTGAATACCACGATGCAAAGCAAAAGTAATCGGCTATAGTGAAGTTAATGCCCTGACGCAAACTTCTGTCCAAGGGGTCACTCCCGGTGAAGGGATCTCGGCCCTTGCCTCGTCGACTGAGGAGCAGGATATTCCAAATGAATACCACAATGCAAAACAAAAGTGAACGTCCTTGCAATAACAGCTTTTTGAAAAGTGTTCCAACAACATCAGAATAGGTTTGTTTAGCTTGCATTGATCCGAATCAACGCAGTCCCATCAATTGATCACACCACAAAGAACGAAAATATACTGATGTACGTATATGCCATCCGCATTCGCCACTGGGTCCCGTCATCACCCGTTAGGTTACTTAACTAACGACAGAGCGGGGACTGGACTAGCGCGGATGCAAAACATATACAACATCTACTAATATATATACCAATATATTATATTCGCTCAAGGTGTGATAAAAAATGCAACATCACAGAAATGTACAGCATCACAGAACAATATAGATATCTGGAAGCCCCGGGTTTCACAGAGCCGCTGCTGAAACCCGACGTTCCCCTGGTCGTGTGGATAGCCTGTGCAATGAAATCCTAGACCCCTACGGGCGCGGCAAGTCATCCGCCAAAACCTGAAGCGAGGCAGCCCCCTTCAGCACCGTGAATGGACCACCCAGCACTTCACGGAATTCGGTAACTTGGGCACCCCTCCTGGGTCAACCTGTACCCCCTACGAGTGCGGCGAATTGCCCGCCAATCCTAGAGTGAAGCCCCCTCCGTCTCAATGCCATGAGATGCGGGCCCGTTGCCCTCTAGAACCCGGCTATCCGTGCACCCCTCCGCGGGGTAATCCTAGTACAGAAAGGAAAATATACATACAACGGGTACATCGACCGCAACCAGGTCGTGCCCCAAAAGAATAATACAATCAGGCAGTGACGGCAGTCCACATGTCGGACGCTCACCCCGCAATATCAAATGTACATAATACAACCACAACAGTACTAGCAATGCATCCAGGCTATCCCCCACGACCGATCCGCAACATCACAGCAAAAACAGAACATCAACGTGAAAGTCACGTTCGCAAATCCGTCTAACCGGGCTATAGCAGTTAGACCGGATTTACCGATCAAGTGAAATTCACGGTCTCAGATATAATGTAAATACTGTGAAAAATGTGTTTAAAATATCCGATCGATCAAAAAATTAACAAGTGGGCCCCCAAGCAATACTGCAGCACTCACAGAAATTCTGGGCCCAATTTTAATATTCCAAAACCCCTAAAATTAGCCCAGAAACCCACTGGAAAAATATGATGCAGTGAGGACACCAATGTGCGGCGGAACCGCGGCCCAAGGGGGGGTTTGGCCGCGGTTCCGCGCTTCAGTTGTCGACTCACTGTGTCGAACTTTTCCAGTATTCTTAGAATTTCTTGTACATCAGTTTTCTACAACCTGAAAAAATTTTTGAGCAAGAAAAAATTCAACAGAAAACTGATGTGAGGAAAAGTGTAGATTTTGGAATTTTGGTTGATCGGAAATGCAAACCACATCAAACAAAGCTAGACGAATTTAATGGCGAGGCTTTGATACCATGTTGCGCCACGGCAGCGCCCCGACCGTCTATCCGAGGCCAAAATGCGGAATCAAAAATTTTCCTTACTTGGAAACCGGCGCTACCGCGGACAATATACCCGGATCGTAACCATTAACCTAATGCTAGCTAACAAGAGATGGGAAGAGAAGTATACCGAGTGATCCCAGTCCTCCGGTCTTCTCGTCATCGTCCCGATCTCCCGCGGAAAGTCTTGTCTCCACATCGTCGCCTCCTCGCCGGAAGGGCACCACATCGTCTGCATCTTTTACGGGCTCCCACCTCAATACCGAGGCAACTCGGGCATGAAGCCGGCAAGTCGACATGCCCAAGATATGCTATAGAATGTGTAGTGTAGAGGCTATGTCTCATTTAGGGTTTTGTTGCCATTTGAAGATGATGGAGGAAACTAGATAAGGAAGAATGGTGCTTGCATTTTTCCTAGCATGGAATGAGATCAAGAAAAATCCCTCAAGCTCAAAAATGAAACTTCTCTTTTCTTCTTCTCTCAAGTGTGTTCTACCATGTCAAAATGAGAATGGTGGAGGAGGGAATACAAAACCACAACCTTAGAAGGAAGGTAATGGTAGTAAAAGCAAGTGGTGACTATATCCAAACATTATCATCACAATCTCACATCAACCATTCTTATCAATTCTAATCACATAAAGCAAATGAAAAGACTTAGAAAGGATCTCATCATGAGAAACTATCATGATGCCACCAATAGGCAAGATACCCCCTCCACAAATGTTATTTGCAAACTTGCAAATAACCCCCTCCATCGGAAAAGTCCGGCCGGGAAAGAACAAAGGAAAACCGGCCGGAACGGAATGCAAACTGGCAACTCCAGAAAACTGGTCCCGTAATAAATTACAGGAAAACCCCGATACTGTGCATACACACCCGCATCTGTATTCCGTCCGGATACAAATGCAATGAGACAAAATCTACACTGTACTAAACTAGGACCGGCTTAAGCCAAAGCCGGCTAGTAATATCCGTTTGATCCTGATGCGTGCAATACCGCACGTATTTAATCGAACCTTTCCATATAACTATACGGCCACTAGTACAAACCGTCCGATCCTGATCCGTGCAATACCGCACGTATCTGATCGGACCCTGCCATATCTCCATACGGCCTCTACAGCGTTTCGCCCGAAAGCTTGAGTAACTGAAAGTGTGGTGGACTCTAAAGACTCGTCAATACTATGGCTGTGGATTTAACCACTAGCACGTCAGAGGTATTAGCCAATACGTGACGGGCCACCAGCTATTGACCAAAAGGGACGTCGATGAGCGAACTCATCCTGACACCCTACTGAGCCTGTCAGTGACAATATCCGTACAGTCCGGTCCGTTCGTCTATGAGCATCGCATGTCGGGCCTAGGGGGTTGGTAAAAGTCAGACCCCCAAAAGCGGTACAAGTCGTGTCGGAGTGTAGCCCAGAACACCCTGAGATACTACTGGAATACCTACCAGTAAATCTCCTGCCTCGGCCGAGGGCTTTGCGTAATGGCTCTCCTAGACACAGCGCGACCTCACCCCCAATACCGGGAGAGACGAACCCCTGAAGATCCGCTCACTGCCTCCATGTGGCTCGGGACTGTACCCAACTAAAACCTGTTTGCACGACTCCTTTGAGCCGTGGTAGGGTAGTAATCAAAGCACAGTGGGAACTCACACGAGACAAATGACGATCCTCAGGTCGATGAACTAACCTGTACACATGTCACCAGGGAACTGCTATCTGACGTCTGGTATAAGACCAACTAGCAGGTTCCCGGCGAGTCCTGTCCGGTGTACTCATAACCCAATGAGCACCTGTATACATCTTAGGTGAACCAACTGACACCAGTGGCTTGTGAGACCGGCCACCGCCCCTCATCGGGGTCTCGACTGTATACACTAGTCTACTAATAGAGTATCGATGCCTTGTCTCGAAACACCTACGACTAGGGACCTTTTAAGGATGTGCTTATAGACTACCATCTCCCACGTATATGATCGCCATCATACTACTGGTAGTCAAGCAAGAATCCTAGGGGCTCTATCAACGTGTAATAGCGACATGTCAGGTCACCTAAAGCAGTACACGATGATAAAGATAAACCAGATAGCATACTATCATCTCGAGTAAGACTGTCCTACCGGGATAGGTCCTCCCTCAATCATTGCAATCACGTGCCTGTGATCCAATAATTGACTCTGAGGGCACTATCTCCAACAGTGCCCTCAAAGTCAATTATTGGATCGCAGGTACGTGATTGCAATGATTGAGGCAGGACCTATACCGATATGTCAGTCTTGCTCGAGATGATAGTTTGTTATCTGGTTTGTCTTTATCATCGTATACATGCTTTAGTTCACTATTGCATGATGATAGAGCCCATATGATTCTTGCTTGACTACCAGCAGTATGATGGCGATCATATACATGGGAGCTGGGGTCTGTAAGCATATCCTTAAAGTGTCCCTAGTCGTGGGAGTTTTGAGACAGGGTATCGATACTCCAGAGTAGACTAGTGTATACAGTCGAGACCCCGACGAGGGGCGGTGGCCGGTCTCACAAGTCACTGGTGTCAGTTGGATCACCTAAGATGTATACAGGTGCTCATTGGGTTATGAGTACACCGGACAGGACTCGCCGGGAACCTGCTAATTGGTATTATACATATCGTCAGATAGCAGTTCCCTGGTGACATGTGTACAGATTAGTTCATCGACCTGAGGTCGTCATTTGTCTCGTATGAGTTCCTACTGTGCTTAGAGTACTACCCTACCACGCTCAAAGGAGTCGTGCAAACAGGTTTTAGTTGGGTACAGTCCCGAGCCACATTGGAGGCAAGTGAGCGGATCGGCAGAGGATTCGTCTCTCCCGGTATTGGGGATGAGATCGCGCTGTGTCTAGGAGAGCCATTACACAAAGCCCTCGGCCGAGGCAGCAGATTTACTGGTAGGTACTCCAGTAGTATCTCAGGGTGTTCTGGGCTACTCTCTGACACGACTTATACTGCTATTGGGGTCTGACGTTACCAGCCCCTAGGCAGATATGCGATACTCATAGACGAACGGACCTGACTGTATGTATATTGTCACTGTTAAGCTCAGTAGGGTTTATGGATGAGTTCACTCGTCAGCTTTCCCTTCCAATTAACACATGGGCAAACCGTTACGTACAGCTTGTACCTCTGAAGTGCTAGTGGTTATACCCGGTGCCAGTGTGTTGATGAGTCATTAGAGTCTCCCCACAGACACTTTCCCAAGTTCGGGCGAAACGTTGTAGAGGCCATATGGTTTTATGGCAAGGTTCGGAAAATGCACGTGCGTTTTCGCACGTGTCATTTTTCAGGCAGATAATACTGATCGGCTTTGGTTTAAGCCGGATCTGAGTATTAAACTGTGTAGATATAATATTTTTGTCTCAGATGCATTTGTATTCGGTCGTAATACAAATGCGGGTATGTTTATACCATTACGGGGTTATCCTGAAATTCGTTTCAGGATCACTTTTGGAAGTTGCCAGTTTCCAGTTTTCTATCGCCCGTATTTTACATTCGGTTAAATACGGATTTATCTTTTCTTGAGATGGATGTGGAAGCTTCTAGAGGCTTCTAGAAGGTGGTGACTAGGTTCATGCATCTTTGTGACTCATTAGTGCATTTAATGATGTTTGATGACTCGGGTTAATGATTCATCACTTGCATTAATGGTGTTCATACTAGGTGTTAAGGTGAATCATCATCTTATTTATTCTTGTGGTCACCTCCTAGCTCCTACACTCACCCCCTTCCTCTCTATATCATGGCCGGCCCTTCATGGGAAATGATTATGGTTGTTGTTCATTTGGAAAAAAGATTAGGAATTTGAATCATGGAAATTTCATATGCCCATTTCTCATTTCCCCTATTCAAAAGGCAACTTCATTAACCGTTCGTCCATAGCCTTGGACGTAACGAGACAAAGTGTTCTACTCATTCTCTACATCAACCATGATCATCTCTTTTAGCAAACTTGATGATCGAGTTGCCTCGGTTCAGAGGCGGGAGCCCGTTTAAAGATCCGTCGACGTGGTGCCACCTGGACGAGAAGACTGGAGATTCAGGAGATCGGAGCAGCCGCAACAAAGCGTGGGATGATAGTTGAAGACCGAAGGACTCAGATCGTTCGGTATAACTCTTCTACCCACTTTGTAGTTTGTTAGTTTAGCTTTAATGGCAGATCCGGGTTATAGTACGCGATAGCGCCAGTTGTAAAAAGTTTTTGTTCCGCATTTGGCGTCTGTTAGACGGCCGGGGCGCTACCGTGGACTTACAGTGGTATCAGAGCCTCACCATTAAGCTATACTAACTTGTGCTAACACGTTTAAAATATCGATCGAACGGAATTTCGAAAATCACATTTTTCTATGCAAAACTTTCTGTCGATTTTTAAAAGGGTCTAAAAAATTATTTTGCATATCACAGAAAAGAGAGCAGGCTTTTTTAAGAATTCTGGTGAAATTTGGTCAACTGAAGCTTCCAAAGCGCCGCGGAACCACCGCGCAAACCTTAGTTTGGCCACGGTTCCGCCGCCGTTTTGGAGCTACAGTAAACCATTTTCTACAGTAGGTTCTTCTTGTAAAATTGTGGTTTCTGGAATATTTCTTTTGGGCCCATATTTTGTTACTGTACAGTAGATGTTTGTGGGGCCCACTTTGGGAAATTTGTCGATCGAAATTTAAACGTGTTAGTTTACAGTACTTACTTTATATCTCCGACCGGGAATGTCATTTGAGCGGTAAACCGCGTCTAATTGCTATAGTTCTTTAAGACGGGTTTGCGAACGTGACATTCGCGTTGATGTTCTGTGTTGTGCTGTGATGTTGCGGATTTGTCGTGGTGGATAGCAGGGTGCAATGATAGTGCAGTTTGGATTTATTTGTACATTTGATATTGCGGGGCGAGCGTCCAACATGTGGACTGCCGTCACTGCCTGTTGTATAATATTCTTTTGGGGCACGACCGGGTTGAGGTCGATGTATCCGTTGTACATATTTTTATTTCTGTACTAGGTTTATCCCGCGAAGGAGTGCACGGATAGCCGGGTTCTGGAGGGCAACGGGTCCGTATCTCATGGCTTTGAGAAGTAAAGGGACCTCACTCTAGAATTGGCAGACTATTCGCCACACTCGTAGGGGGTACATGTTGACCCAAGGAGGGGTGCTCAATTTACCGGATTCCGTGAAATGCCGGGTGTTCCATTCACTATGTTGTGGGGACTACCTCGCTTCAGGTTTTGGCGGGTAACTTGCCGCACCCGTAGGGGTCTAGGTTTCATTACACAGGCTATCCACACGACCATGGGAACGTCGGGTTTCAGCAGCGGCTCTGTGAAACCCGGGGATCCCAGATTATCTGTATTGTTCTGTGATGCTTATTGCTTTTCTGTAATGTTGCATATTATTACGCCTGGAGCGATTATTGTATATTGGTATATATACTATTAGATGTTGTATATGTTTTACACCCGCGCTAGTCCAGCCCCCGCTCTGTCGTTAGTTAAGTAACCTAACGGGTGATGACGGGACCCAGTGACGAATGCGGATGGCATATACGTACATTTTATTTTCGTTCTTTTCTGGTGTGATTGATTGATGGGACTACATTGATTCTTATCAATGCAAGGATAAAACAAACCTATATTTGATGTTGTTGGAACAAATTTTAAAAGTGTTATTACAAAGATATTTCCTTTTGTTTTGCATAGTGATATTTAGTTAGAATATCCTGCACCTCATTCGACGAGGCAAGGGCCGAGATCCCTTCACCGGGAGTGACCCTTTGGGCAGAAGTTTGCGTCAGGGTAATAACTTCAATATAGTCGATTACAAGTTGCTTTGCATCACGGTATTCAGTTGGAATATCCTGCACCTCATTCCATGAGGAAAGAGCCGAGATCCCTTCACCGGGAGTGACCTCTTTAGCAAAGGTTTTTCGTCACTGTATTTTAATAAAAAGCTATCAGGTTCCTTCAACGAGATCAAGTTCATTACGTTAAAGGTTTTTCGCCAAAAACCAGTCGTAGCCCTCCGTCATTTCTTTTGGGTATTCAGTAGTATTCAAGCTATGTATTTTGACCAACGCCAAGGCATAGTGTTTGGTAGCTGCTAGGTATTCATCTGTTGCATAGATAGATGAGTTGGTTTGGGACAGTCGTTCTGTCATACCTGGCCAACGTCAGGGGCATGTGCGGGTGGGTTCAAATTGACCTGGACAATGACGGGTAGAACTTGGCATGCGACTTATGATATTTTGACCAACGCCAAGGTCATAAGAGCATGGGGCAAAAATCACATCGGGAGTTTCAAACATACTAGAAACTTGCCAGGCATGCGCATACCTTCTGGAGTGTGATAACTTGAGTGGCTTCCATCAAGTTATCATGCGATGATAGTTGGATCCTGATTCTCACTGATGAGTTGGTTTACTCTTCGGGTGATCCCGACTAATTCTTCTTTCAGGTTTGGAGGAGAATTTGAGATTACAGTGGGAGATTTCTTGATTAGATAAAGTAATAACCATTCTGATCTAGTTTAGAGTGCACGCAGAGTGTTTCTTCTCTCTCTCTCTTTGGCAGCGACCTTTGACCGACCCTAGACTATGACTCAGTGACCAAGTTGACCGAACCTTCTTAAAATACTGGCTTTTGGATTGTCTATGTTGCATAAATTATTGCCACTCCTTCTTTTACCCTTTGTATTTCTCAGAACACCCCGTATTACTTCGGATATCCACTTCCATTGGATAGATCCATCGTATGGTTATATACGAACTCGAAGGGACTTCTTCGAGGATCGATCCAGGTTCAGGAGAAATAGAATTAGTTTATTCAGTTGTCTTTTATTATCACCTTCTCTCAGGTTGCGAGGACTCCTTGGTTTAGGAGAGTACACCTATTACGCTTATTGGATAGTCTTCTTCCAAACCATAGGCTGGTGCCGAAAAGTAGGGTATGAAGAAAACCAATTAGCCTAAGTAGGGTGTACAGAAGGTAATAGCTAAAGACAAAATAAAGGGATTAGAAAGAGGGCAAAGTAAATTGCGACTGTTAACATTCACGACCAAACCGCGTACTTCATCGCCACTCCTATTTCACCTTTGCCTTTTCCCCCAGTTCGGGAGAAATAGAATAAGGTATTATTCAGTAGTCTTTTATCATCACCTTCTCTCAAGTTGTGAGTACTCCTAGGATTAGGAGAGTACACCTATTATTCTTACTGGATAGTTTTCTTCCAAACCATAGGCTGGTGCCGAACGGTAAGGAAGGAAGAAAACCATTTAGCCTAATGATAGTGTACAGAAGGTAACGACTAAAGACAAATAAAGGGATTTGGAGAGAAGGCAAAGAAATATACGGTTATAGTCATGAATAGGATTATGGAAGAGGCATTACTAGAGAATACCAGGATACCCCTACGAAACATTTTCATGTTTCAGTGCATTGTTAAAGGAAAACTCATTTCCCGATTAGATGCTTACTCCAGGGTATGTATTTACCGGGTATCATTTTCATATCTGTATAGTTTTACAGATGATGAGTGGGAGAAAGTTATTGGGAATAAGGTGATCATCCTCATTATATCGGAATTCGTTGTAATTGGTGATATTTGAGGAAATCGCCTGGGTACAGTTTTCAACCTACGATGCACAGGTTTAGAGTTATTCAAACTCAGCGGACTTATACATAGTATTGTATGTTGTCCAGTGCTCGTCAGGACAAAGGGTAGGTCCTCGTACTCTGTTCTGTTTACTTGTGACTTCTCTAGTTTTTTAGACAAGTGTTTCGTAGAAATACAATGTCTAAGTTTTGAGAAGTTGTGGGTATACGAATAAAGTAGAGAACCAGGTATCGCAAGTATCGGGATTCTTCAAAGAGATCGAAGATGTAGATTCTTGTGATTGGTATTCAGATGATAGTAATGGTTTTGAGAAACTTGTTTCTCTTTCAGGTTACTCATAATTGGATGGATTCCTAAGTTGAGCAATACTGATTAGCCTTTCTCCATTAAGTTGATATGCACTGGAGACAGTTGCATGATTTGAATTTGGTTCCAATTAAATTAGTGCCTCTATTTCTATATTGTATATAGATTGGTTCACATCTTAACAATGTTAAAGATACGGGGAGTTGTCCAGCTTATGCTTAAAACCAGACACTGGATAAATCAAGGCACGTTTCTGTAATGGCAGTTTGTGGGTTGACCCTGGCTTTGACGAGGGTTGACATTTCTACCATCTGGAAGATCAATAGTGATATTGTTCTTGACTCGCCACAGTTTTAGTAAAATGGATTTTTTCAGAAAACAATAGTGGGAGTATGGTAGAACTGGAAGTGATTTCAGAACCGCAAACGATTACGGAAAATTTAATAGGACCAATATATTCAATCAGGTTTGACATTCCATTAGCCACTCCGCAGATATGGTGGGTAACCTCAGACACCTGAGAGGTACTCCGGTAGCCTCAAAGACGGTGACAGGGAGGTTATTGTTTACCCACTTGACACTACTGTTGTTCCAGACTATGAGACCCGGCAAGAGGATAAGTATAACGTCGTTCTAAACATGCTTTAGAAGTGTACGTAGATATTATTCTGCCAGAGGGTTGTCGTAGTCAGTGGGAGCAGCGGAAGCATAGTGGGCAAGTAGCTTATGCCTATTTATAGACTTGAGCAGTTATAACGGAGATAAGATCATCTAATTTTGATGTGAAAGTCATGGGTTTGACTTCATCAGAATAGGGGATGGATCTGTTGAGAAGGTAGTAGGGTGTGATGTCCTGGTATTTGGATGACATACACAGAGTAGGAAGTAAAATTCCTATACTACGATCGGTTGTACTGTGGTTGTTACAGTTGTTTCTTCACAAAGGACATGTATATTATATCAAACATTCTGGTTACTAGATCTATGGTTTTTAGATCTAGATTTGGGTAGTTTCCCAATTTGGGTACTTTGACAGTATTCTAATGGTATTTAGAATAGATAACTCCTGGCATGGTGGTGTACCTGCAGGTGATGGAGTCACCCTCTCTAAAGGTGCCATAGAGACTAAAGGAGAGAGGGAAGTGCATGATTGGCAGATCACTTGCTTAAGCAATTGAGTCAATCATGAGATGTCAAGTACCACACCAGATGTAGTTTTTGCACTTGATGCGATAAGTTTATATTAATCCAATCCTGAAGAAACATAAGGGAGCAGTTTTAGAACATAAGTGTTTGTTCTACGAATTTGATGACGGCAGCCTCCTTCGGGAGACGATTATCATTCCAGGCTTCAAAGGTGACATGGATGACAGAGTGATTGTCAGAGTTATAGTTTTCCCTCTGACGAGGGACGGTATTATGGACAGGTGGTCCAAGAGGATACTGTGGGAGGCATGGTGCTGGATACTGATTAGGTTCAGTTATCGATACAGTCTAAGAAGTTTGGATTTGGAAGTTTATTTATGAACTAGGTCCCATCAGATGTCCAGACATATTCTAAGACAAGTATTACTCGATTCGGGAGATGGCTTTCTCCACGAACTTGAGATTAAGAGAGACACAGAAAGAAACATCAGGGCGGATCCACTCACTGAGGCTATTTCTCGAACACAAGAGTTTAACAAACTAGCTTTGTGAAACTGATTAGTAGAGGAGTTGGATGTTCGGTATCACACGGGGTATGAGTACGCGACATCGCAATAATTAGCCTAAAGTGCAAGTGGGAGATTGTTGGAGATAGTGCCATCAAAGTCAATTATTGGATCGCAGGTACGTGATTGCAATGATTGAGGCATGACCTATACCGATATGACAGTCTTGCTCGAGATGATAGTTTGCTATCTGGTTTGTCTTTATCATCATATACATGCTTTAGTTCACTATTGCATGATGATAGAGCCCATAGGATTCTTGCTTGACTACCAGCAGTATGATGGCGATCATATACGTGGGAGCTGGGGTCTGTAAGCATATCCTTAAAGTGTCCCTAGTCGTGGGAGTTTCGAGACAAGGCATCGATACTCCAGAGTAGACTAGTGTATACAGTCGAGACCCCGACGAGGGGCGGTGGCCGGTCTCACAAGCCACTGGTGTCAGTTGGATCACCTAAGATGTATACAGGTGCTCATTGGGTTATGAGTACACCGGACAGGACTCGCCGGGAACCTGCTAATTGGTATTATACATATCGTCAGATAGCAGTTCCCTGGTGACATGTGTACAGGTTAGTTCATCGACCTGAGGTCGTCATTTGTCTCGTGTGAGTTCCCACTGTGCTTAGATTACTACCCTACCACGCTCAAAGGAGTTGTGCAAACAGGTTTAGTTGGGTACAGTCCCGAGCCACATTGGAGGCAAGTGAGCGGATCGGCAGGGGATTCGTCTCTCCCGGTATTGGGGGTGAGATCGCGCTGTGTCTAGGAGAGCCATTACACAAAGCCCTCAGCCGAGGCAGCAGATTTACTGGTAGGTACTCCAGTAGTATCTCAGGGTGTTCTGGGCTACTCTCTGACACGACTTATACTGCTATTGGGGTCTGACGTTACCAACCCCTAGGCAGATATGCGATACTCATAGACGAACGGACCGGACTGTATGTATATTGTCACTATTAGGATCAGTAGGGTTTATGGATGAGTTCACTCGTCAGCTTTCCCTTCCAATTAACACATGGGCAAACCGTTACGTACAGCTTGTACCTCTGAAGTGCTAGTGATTATACCCAGTGCCAGTGTGTTGATGAGTCATTAGAGTCTCCTCACAGACACTTTTCCAAGTTCGGGCGAAACATTGTAGAGGCCGTATGGTTTTATGGCAAGGTTCGGAAAATGCACGTGCGTTTTCGCACGTGTCATTTTTCGGGCAGATAATACTGATCGGCTTTGGTTTAAGCCGGATCCGAGTATTAAACTGTGTATATATAATATCTTTGTCTCAGATGCATTTGTATTCGGTCGTAATACAAATGCGGGTATGTTTATACCATTACGGGGTTATCCTGAAATTCGTTTCAGGATCACTTTTGGAAGTTGCCAGTTTCCAGTTTTCTATCGCCCGTATTTTACATTCGGTTAAATACGGATTTATCTTTTCTTGAGATGGGTGTGGAAGCTTCTAGAGGCTTCTAGAAGGTGGTGACTAGGTTCATGCATCTTTGTGACTCATTAGTGCATTTAATGATGTTTGATGACTAGGGTTAATGATTCATCACTTGCATTAATGGTGTTCATACTAGGTGTTAAGGTGAATCATCATCTCATTTATTCTTGTGGTCATCTCCTAGCTCCTACACTCACCCCCTTCCTCTTTATATCATGGCCGGCCCTTCATGGGAAATGATTATGGTTGTTGTTCATTTGGAAAAAAGATTAGGAATTTGAATCATGGAAATTTCATATGCCCATTTCTCATTTCCCCGATTCAAAAGGCAACTTCATTAACCTTTCGTCCATAGCCTTGGACATAACAAGACAAAGTGTTCTACTCATTCTCTACATCAATCTTGATCATCTCTTTTAGCAAACTTGATGATCGAGTTGCCTCGATTCAGAGGCGGGAGCCCGTTTAAAGATCCGTCGACATGGTGCCACCTGGACGAGAAGACTGGAGATTCAGGAGATCGAAGCAGCCGCAACAAAGCATGGGATGATGGTTGAAGACCGAAGGACTCGGATCGTTCGGTATAACTCTTCTACCCACTTTGTAGTTTGTTAGTTTAGCTTTAATGGCAGATCCGGGTTATAGTACGCGATAGCGCCAGTTGTAAAAAGTTTTTGTTCCGCATTTGGCGCCTGTTAGACGGACGGGGCGCTACCGTGGACTTACAGTGGTATCAGAGCCTCACCATTAAGCTATACTAACTTGTGCTAACACGTTTAAAATATCGATCGAACGGAATTTCGAAAATCACATTTTTCTGTGCAAAACTTTCTGTCGATTTTTAAAAGGGTCTAAAAAATTATTTTGCATATCACAGAAAAGAGAGCAGGCTTTTTAAAGAATTCTGGTGAAATTTGGTCAACTGAAGCTTCCAAAGCACCGCGGAGCCGCCACGCAAACCCTAGTTTGGCCGCGGTTCCGCCGCCGTTTTGGAGCTACAGTAAACCATTTTTCTACAGTAGGTTCTTCTTGTAAAATTGTGGTTTCTGTAAAATTATGGTTTCCGTTGCGGTGATATATTATATTGAATCGTCGTGTAAAATTGTGGTTTCTGGAATATTTTACATACAAGCTTTTACATGAATGAAAATGAAAAACTCTCATCTCACATAAAAAAAAACCGGCCATTCAAAACACGACGATCCAATATAATATATCACCACAACACATAACAACACATGTCATCAACGTAAGTAAATATGTGTATCCCAATTGTCGTTGACATATAGCCCCAAAACCGGCGATATACCACATATTATACTTACGGTCGTAGAAAAGAAAGTGAAAAACTACGACAGTTGGAATCCGCAACCTCTTTAGACATCATAAACCCAACGTATCACATACTTTGGATTTCATGTCCAACCAAATGAATTTCTTAGACATCGCATGCCTAACAATTATAAACTCTGCATTTTTGTCTCGATATTGAAAACACTTTCTAATAACCTGTCGGGTAATTCAACAAGATTCCCGATAACCTGATTGAATGCTCGTCGGAAACTTTAATAGACGGCCGCACCCTCCGGTGCCGTCGACCAAGTGGACTAAGGTGGAACACCGCAGCCGCGAGCACCCGAACGGATGCTTTTGGCGACGGGGTTCTCCTACAGTCACTTGGTCGGGGTTATAGGGTGTGGCTATCTAGTAAGGTTACCCGGCGAATATCCGCGTACACTATGTAATTGCGACAGATTTTTGATCAACATCAAAATCCCGTGGCAACCGATCAAATGAGACTGAACTGCTAGATTTATAAAATTCAAACTAGTTACCTCATAACTATTTATGGATTCCAAATATTATATCACGATCACAGATAGCTAGACGGAGTTAAATAATTCGATCGAATTAACGAATTCCCAAAATTCCTAGAGAGCTCAACACTTAAGCAGAATTAAAAATTCCCAGAAGCATGCCCCAGTACTTACGGACCTACAGCTGAAGGGCCCGACCCAAGCCTCTTAAGTGGCGCTGCGGATCCACCGCCAAAATCATGTTTTGGCCGCGGATCCGCGGTCACTTAGACGAGTTAGGGTTTCGTTCTTTAGGTGTGTCCATAGAATTACCTGCATGATTTTCTGAATATCTTTAACATGAAAAATTTCAACTTTTTGAAAAATTTCTAGAAAGGGGGTCGTTTCGGGCTTTCGGAGTTCGATTGGACTTTAAACTTCGTCTAGACAACTCCTAATACTCTAGCCTGGCTCTGATACCACTGAAGGGTTAGCTTAGCACCTTAGCAATGTTTTGGCAAGTATCAAACATGCAATTTAAAAATTTTGGGATGCTAAACAAACCAACCAAGTAATCGAACCAAAGAATTAGGGTTAAACATGATATGTAAACAACTTTACATCTAAGTGAATGCGGAATACAACCTTTGTAGACCGGTCCTTCACTTCTAAAGCTCCGTGTAGTAGTCCCTTCGCCCCTAGTAGTAAACATCCGAACTCTAGTAAGGATCACATGAAGAAATGAACAAGCTTGCTCAATGCCTTCGAAGCCGAAGATGATCTACGTCGAGGAGACTCAAGCTCATGCTAGCTCTTCACTAATGGTGAGATTAGTGAAGCAAACACTCTAAACTAAATGGCTAATAGTAGAGGATGATGAAGTAGGAATATTGCTCACTTTAGATTTGGTTTTCTCATTTTATTTCATCACTTTATCAAAAGCTAGAAAGCTTCAAGAGGAAGAAGAAAATGAAGTGATGAAGTGATGAAAGAATCAATCCTTGGATTAGAAATGCAATCATGGGTGAGTATATCACATATACTAACCCATGTAGAGAGTTAACCATGGTGTATGGTTAATGGTTGGGTTGATAAATAACTTAAGGAAAACAAAAGAGTGGACTAAGTCAATGGTTATCTTCAACCTTCTCCAAGCTTCCAACCATCAAAATATCTCCACTAATTTGTAATTACTTAAGAATAAATACAACCGTAACATTAACATAGCATGGTGTGAGTCTCATACATACATGTTGCATGTGTAACTTAGTATGACACACTAAATTATATCACATATATTTATGTGTGCAAAAACAATACAATTAACATATATCACATATATATTAGTTAGAAAAATAAATAATTAAGTGAGCTAATATTAGTTAATGTAATTTAATATATCAAATATATAATTCTACATTAAATTATTAAATCAAAATTTGATTTAATAATCCGGCTATATTACATATAACCAACTAATATCAAATGTAATAATTTATCGAATCAACACTTGATCCGATAATCCGGCTATATCACATATAACCGACCGATATCACATATCGTGAGAATAGAATGCGGTATCATATACGCGCATTAATCTCGGTCCCGCACATATCACATATGTGCACCTACCCCGTTTCGCATCAACCAAGAAACCTCTATGTAGGACTCTAAAGACCCGTCAATACGCTGGCAGTAGGTGTTAGTGTATATGCCCTAGAGGCCATTACTGTATCATACTAGTTTATATATTACTTAATGGAAGCTTGGGATATTCACAGTTGTATAGACAATCTTGCTCAAAATGGTAGTATGCTACTTGGTTTGTTTCTACTTTAATATGTGCATGTGTTTCTTTTAGCATATCGCTTATACATATTAGTGGAGCCCTTAGAATATTTGCTTGATTACCAGCATTGTGATGGCAGTCACACTTGTGGGGGCTGGGTAATCTACAAGCACATCCTTATACAGGTCCCTAGCCGTAGGATTATCGAGACAGGGCATCGATACTCCGGAGTAGACTAGCGTATGCGCTTCCCATCCCAGCAGGGGAGATGGTCTGTCCCACAGCCATCAGTACATCGTACTAGAAATAGTATGCGGGTGCTCGTTAGGTTACGAGTACACTGGACATGACTCGTCGGGAACTGTTGGTTGGTACTATACCTATCGTCAGATAACAGTTCCCAGGTGACAGGAGTACAGCTTAGTCCGTCGACTTGACACTGCTACTTCGCCTCGAGTGTGTTCCCACTGTACTTTGATTACTACCCTACCACGGCTCAAAGGAGTCGTGCAAACATGTAGTAGTTGGGTGCAGTCCCGAAGCACTTGGAGGCAGTAGCGGTTAGATATGATTCGTCTCTCCCGGTATTGGGGATTGATATCGCGTTGTGTCTAGGAGAGCCATTACACAAAGTCCCTGGCCAGGGCAAGCGAGAATTACTGGTAGTGTTTCCAGTAGTTTCTCAGGGTGTTCTGGGCTACACTCCGGCACGACTTGTACCGCTATTAGGGGTCTGACGTTTACCGCCCCCCTAGGCCGGACATGCGATACTCATAGACAAACAGACCGGACCGTACAGAGATTGTCACATTCAGGCTCAGTAGGAGTTCGGATGGGTTTACCTCATCGGCCTTCTTATCGACATCTATCTGGGGACCGTTATGTACAGCTAGTGTCGCTTGCGGTCTATGGTTAAACCCACTGCCAGCGTAGTGTCGAGTCTTTAGAGTCCCACACAGAGAGTTTCCCTGCACTGGGCGAAAGGTGTAGAGGCCGTATGGTTTTACGGCAGGGCTACGATCACTTACGTGCACTTGTGCGCGTATGCTGTTCGGGCAGACAATGCTAGCGGGCTTTGGTTTAAGCCGGATCCTAGTATTGTATGGATGGATTAGTTTTGTCTTTTGTGTATTCGCATTCTACGGAATGCGGATGCAGGTGTGTATGCACGGTTGTGAGGAGCGAAGAAGAAGGAGGTGCCTCATTAGGGTTTTGACCGATGGTTCGGTCAAAACAATTATGAGGCGAGAAAAATATTTACTAATATTTTTAATGATAATTGTGTTATGGCTAATTTCTTTGACCATTTGACTATGCTTGACCATTTGACCTAGTTGACCATTGTTGACTTGGACTTTTCTTGAGAGCACTAGATCCTTCTTTTGCTTTTAGCTTTGGATTTGATTTGAGATGATAATGGTCAAATCAATGTAACCATCACACTTTATCATGATAAGAGATTAGTAATTATTTTGCATATGGATCATTATTTTCTTCTCATTCTCTCTCTTCAAGTGAGAGCTCCCATGGTTCCTCCTTCTTCTTCCTCTCTTGATTTTTCTATAGCTCTCGTGTGTTGAGAAAAATAGAAACAAAATAGACAAACAAATCCACCATCATCTTCTACACCACCTAGGACTTCAAGAATAGCAAACTTGTTGCCCTAGTTACCTCGGCTTGAGGTGGAGCTCGGACTACAGACTCTCGGGTGGATCGTCTTCGACTCTAGGAGGCCGCGGAGGTGACCAAGATCCGGATCGATCCTCGGATCTTGCATGGACGAGGAGGACGGCGGAAAGAAGACCCGAAGGACTTGTTGCATGAGGTATAATCTCCTAAGCATAGTAGATAGAACCTCTTGTTGTTTGTTAGCGATGGTTTGGCAAAGATCCTCAAGTTTTAGTCCATGTTACCTTGTGTTAAAAATTTTATTTTTACCTATTCCGCCTCCCCGTAAGCACCGGAGTGGGTAACGTGGACTTACAGTGGTATCAGAGACTCTCTAAACCATTACTAACTTGTTGGCAAAGTGTTAGAAATTCGATCGCCGAAAAAAATCGCAAAACACGTCAAAAATTGCACTTTTCTGTCGATTTTAAAATCTGGTCCAAAATTTTTTCCAGGGACCTTAAAAATACGTGCAGGCTTTTTTAAGGAAAGACAAGAAAACTGAGCCCATGAATCGGTCAAACCGCCGCGGAAGCGCGGCCAAACCAAGGGTTTGGCCGCGGATCCGCGGCCGAGTTGACACCGAGTCAACTCAGTTTTCCTGCATCATGTCCAGATTTCTATTTTGTGATTTTTATGATAGTTTGTTTCTGCCCAGATTTTGCTGAGTACTGTGTTGTGCTTGGGGTAGTTTCAAATCAAGTTATCGATCGAAATTCTAAGTACTTTTGCTAATCGGATCTTCTGTGATGTGATATATGTATTGAACGTCTACTAATCGCTATACGTCGATTGGTGGGAGTTATACATATCTGTGATCTGTGATATTGGTTTGTGTATATGAACTTGTTGGATTGTCGTGATGAATAGCCGGGGATGTGAGATGAGAGTTTTCATTTTTCATTCAATGTAAAATTTGTAATTTGATGTAATATTATTTTATGGCCGCACATCCGAGTTGAGATTGTAGCCGCCATTGTATATTATTTCTTTTACTGTTATTGCTCCTAGGATAGACCCAAGGTAGGGTGCACAAACTACCGGGTACTTTAAAGTGCCGAGTGGCCTACTCACGTTGTTGAGGGAGGTTGCTTCACTTCGGGTACTTGGCGGGTAGTTTGCCGCACTCGTAGGGGTCTAGGGTGGGGTTTGGCTATTCATCACGACCGTGTAATCCGCCTTTCGTTGCAGGCTCGAAGGAAACGCGGATTCCTAACATATCCAATGTGTTCATCTGTGATCTGGAATGGCTATCATTACATCTGACGAATGTAAATATCTATATATGATATCTAGTAGGCGTTACTTATGTTTTGCATTCACGCTAGTCCAGCCCCCGCTCTATCGTTAGTTAAGTAACCTAACGGGTGATGACGGAGCCCAGTGGCGAATGCGGATGGCATAGTGTACGTCATATTTTCGTTGTTTTCTGCAATGGTAGGATTAATTGATGGGACGCATTATATTAATGGAAAGAAAATAAACCAAAGCTGAATCGTTGGAACAATTTCAAAACTACTCGGTTTTTTAAAAAAACAGAAAACTTTTAAAAACGCGGAGCTTAAACCACTCCTTTTAAAAGCTATCAAGGTTCCTTCGATTATATCAAGTTCACTACGTTCACGGTTTCGCCAAAACCATTCGTAGCCCTCCGTCGTTTCATATGAATATTCAATAGTATTCAAGCTATATTTGTTGGCCTTAGTCAAGGCATAGTGATTGGTAGCTGCTGGGTATTCATATGTTGCATAGATAGATGCGTTGGTTTGGGACGGTCGTATTACTTTGTTGGCCATAGTCAAGGGTATATACGGGTGGGTTCAAATCAACCTGGACAATGACGGATAGAACTTAACATGTGACTTATGATTTGTTGGCCTTAGTCAAGGTCATAAGAGCATGGGGCAAAAATCCACATCGGGGGTTTCTAAAGAAACTGAAACTTGCTAGTGTTGCATACCATTTGGAGTTTGATAATGTTGGTAGGATTCCTTCAGCATTATCTCACAATGATATTTGGATCCCGATCCTACTGTGAGTATCCGCTACTCCTCGGGAGACATTTCACTTAACGATCAATGCTATAAACCAAGTAGGTCTCTAGAAAGGTGTTAGCGGGGCTACGCCCACAGGGAAAAGAGGTTATTTAATTAAGGAACTTCGCGAAAGCGTCGTAAAACCTCACTCGAAGTACCGACACCAGCCTGGCTGAACGGTTAAGCAAGTATTGTACGGTGAGATCAATCCCGATTAATTCTTCTTTTATAGTTTGAGGAAGAATTCGAGAAACAGTGGGAGCCATCCTGTTTAGATAAATTAAAAATCATTCTTAACTTGCAAGAGCATCATGCTAAGTGTTTTCTTCTCTCTCTCTTAATTGCAGCGACCTAGTGACCAGACATAGGTTACATCTAGATAATAAAATGACTGAATCTGACTGTTATAACTGGCAAAGGTCTGTTCAGATGTCCATTACCCATGACAAGCTGGGACACCTCTTGACTAATCAAACCCCTGTCGTCTCAGGACCAGTTTCCCCTGTCACGGATATTGATATCCGTAAGACATCGGAAAAAGACTGTGCGAATGCCAAGTGTCTCGTGTTGGTCTCAGTTGATGGTGCATACCAGAGGCAGCACGAGAAGATGGACTTAGTTTCTATCTTCCTCCATAACAAAGATTTATATGGAGAGCAATCTCGTATCGCAAGATAGGAGACCTCGAACGAATTGCTTTAAGCGAGGTTGGCTGTTGGGTCATCTGTAGGGGACAACGTCCTTACAGAGACTAGCTATTTTGATGAGCTCACGGACCTGAAGACCGCGTTGAAGAACGGGTCAAATACTGACTTGATTCTACGGTCTCTAACCTCTACTTGTACCCTGAAGGAAACCAGGGAAGTAGAAGGAAAGGGAAGGGCAAAAGTTTCGGGACTGGATATAGTAAAGGAGGGACATTCCTATTGTTATGGGAAATGACATTGGCAGAAGGATTGCAGGGCTAGCGAAGCCAGTAACCAGGATTCGAAGCATGTTGTGGCTTCGGCTTCGGGTGTGTTTGTAATAGAAAACTATATGTTAATTAACCCTACTTCCTGGGTATTGGATACCGGATCAGGATCTCACATCTGTAATTCATTACAGGCTCTGAGAAACCGTAGAGTTATCAGGATAGGTGATATGACTCTTAGGGTAGCGAACGGAATGAGCGTGGACGCTGAATCCGTAGGGGAATATCACCTTGGATTGACAAGTGGGCAGATGTTGATTCTGTGTAACTGTTTGTATGTACCTAGTATGGCTTGTAATATCATATCTGTATCCATACTTTCTAAGGAAGGATATGATTTTACTTTTGTAAGCGATGTGGTCCACATCCACCTAAATCAAGTTCTGATTAGGTCAGGTACATTAGAAAACGAAATATACGTACTGAATCAAGCTCAGGTTTTCAGTGTCCAGAACACACTTAAAAGAAAGTCTCCGGAAACAAATCGGGCTTTCTTATGGCATTGTAGACTGGGTCACATTAATGAGACACGGTTGACAAAGTTACATAAAGAGGGATACTTGAATTCATTCGAGTATCAGTCTTATGCTACTTGTGAATCTTGTCTCATGGGAAAGATGACAAAGACTCCGTTCACTGGACACGGAGTAAGAGCGAGCGAGCTCTTGGAACTCATACACAGTGATGTGTATGGTCCAATGTCTACACATGCACGAAGCGGTTATTCATACTTCATTACTTTTACAGATGATTTCTCTCGGTGTGGACATGTCTTCCTGATGAAGCATAAATCCGATGCCTTTGAGAAATTTCAAGAATACAAGAATGAAGTTGAAAAAAAAACAGGCAAAAGTATCAAGACACTGAGATCTGATCGAGGTGGTGAATACTTGAGTGCCGAGTTTCTAGGCTACTTAAAAGAGAATGGAATTCTCTCTTAGCTTACTCCTCCATACACACCACAACACAACGGTGTATCGGAAAAGGCGGAATCGAACTCTATTGGATATGGTTCGTTCCATGATGAGTAAGGCTGAGTTACCGCGATCTTTCTGGGGTTATGCACTAGAAACAGCTGCATATCTTTTGAACCAAGTTCCTACAAAGTCAGTGCCTACCACACCATATCAGATGTGGAGTGGGAAGAAACCCTATTTTAAACACTTTAAGACATAGGGATGTCCAGTTTTTGTCAAAAAGCAGCATGCGGACAAGCTCGATACACGCTCAGTACAGTGTAAGTTTGTGGGATACCCAAACAACTCCAAGGGGTATGTTTTCTATTACGCAATGGAGCAAAAGGTCTTTGTTTCTCGTCATGCTCGCTTCTTGGAAACTGAGTTTTTAGAAAATCAGATAAGTGGGAGCGCAATAGAACTGGAAGAAATTCCAGAACCACAAGTTGTTACTGAAAGCTTGGTAGAACCAGAAATTTCAGGAGAACCGGACATCCCAGCGCCACTCCGCAGGAGCAGTAGGCAGCCTCATCCGCCCGAGAGATATTACGGTTTTCTCATAGACGGGGATCGAGAGGATTGCATCATTGAAAATAATGTGCCTACTAGCTTCCAGCAAGCCATTCAGAGCGGTGACTCAGTAAAATGGCTGGATGCAATGCGGACCGAGATGGAGTCCATGTACACCAACAAAGTTTGGACTTTGGACATTGCTCCAGAAGGGGTAAAACCCGTAGGCTGCAAATGAATCTTCAGAAAGAAGATTGGTGTAGATGGGCAGGTTGAAACTTATAAAGCTAGACTTGTTACAAAGGGTTTTCCGTCAAAGACCTGGTTTGGACTATGACGGAACCTTTTCTCCAGCAGCTATGCTCAAATCCATTCGGATCTTTCTTGCCATTGCCGCCTTCCACGATTATGAGATCTGGAAGATGGACGTAAAGACGGCTTTTCTAAATGGAAATTTGGAAGAGTGCGTCTATATGGATCAGCCGGAAGGTTTCATTCAGAGTGGGAGCAGCGGTAAAGTGTGCAAGTAGCTTAAGTCTATTTATGGACTAAAATAGGCATCGCGGAGTTGGAACATCTGCTTTGATGATACTGTCAAAGAATTCGGCTTTATCAAAAATCCGGATGAACCAAGCATTTACAGTAAGATTGTAGGAAGAACTGTGGTATTCCTCGTCTTGTACGTGGATGACATTCTCCTAATAGGAAATGACATTTCTATGCTACAGTCAGTCAAAGAATTCTTGTCACAGAGGTTCTCAATGAAGGACCTGGGCGATGCCAACTACATTCTGGGGATCCAGATTTATCGTGATAGATCTAAGAGGATGTTGGGACTTTCACCGTCCAGGTACATCGACACCATACTAAAACGATTCAGTATGGAAGATTCAAAGTGCGGCAATCTACCGGCTTGTCACGGAATCACCCTCTCCAAAGAGATGTCTCCCAAAACTGATTTGAAAAGGGCTCGCATGTCATCTAAACCCTACGCATCTGCGGTAGGCTCTATAATGTATGCGATGTTGTGTACCAGACCACATGTAGCATACGCATTAAGCGTTGTAAGCCGGTATCAGTCGGACCCAGGGGAGAAACACTGGATAGCAGTAAAGAACATTCTCAAGTACCTGAGAAGGACTAAGGAGATGTTCTTGGTGTATGGCGGAAAAGACCTCCAGATCGAGGCCTTTACTGACTCCAGCTTCCAGAGTGACAAGGATGACTCTAAGTCCATATCGGGTCATGTCTTTACCCTCAATGGAGGGGCGGTTTGCTGGAAGAGCTCCAAGTAGGAAACCGTTGCTGACTCAATTATGGAAGCGGAGTACATAGCTGCTTGCGATGCCGCAAAGGAAGCTGTCTGGATGAAGAAGTTCCTCACGGAGCTTCAGGTGGTTCCTACCATTGTCGATTCAATAACGCTGTATTGTGACAACAACGGCGCTATAGCTTTAGCGAAGGAACCCAAGTCCCATCAGAAGTCCAGACACATTTTTAGGCGGTACCACCTGATCAGGGAGATCGTAGATCGCCGGGAGATCGAGGGGAAGAGAGTAGATTTGGAGAATAACACTGCAGATCCATTCACGAAGGCCATACCCCAGACTCAGTTCGAGCGGCTGATCGAGATGATAGGTCTTCGATACGCCAGTACATGGCCCTAGTGCAAGTGGGAGATTGTTAGTGTATATGCCCTAGAGGCCATTACTGTATCATACTAGTTTGTATATTACTTAATGAAAGCTTGGGATATTCACAGTTGTATAGACAATCTTGCTCAAAATGGTAGTATGCTACTTGGTTTGTTTCTACTTTAATATGTACATGTGTTTCTTTTAGCATATCGCTTATACATATTAGTGGAGCCCTTAGGATCTTTGCTTGATTACCAGCGTTGTGATGGCTGTCATACTTGTGGGGGCTGGGTAATCTACAAGCACATCCTTATACAGGTCCCTAGTCGTAGGATTATCGAGACGGGGAATTATGAGGTGAGGAAAATATTTACTAATCTTTTTAATGATAATTGTGTTATGGCTAATTGCTTTGACCATTTGACCTAGTTGACCATTGTTGACTTGGACTTTTCTTGAGAGCATTAGATCCTTCTTTTGCTTTTGGCTTTGGATTTGATTTGTGATGATAATGGTCAAATCAATGTAACCATCACACTTTATCATGATACGAGATTAGTAATTATTTTGCATATGGATCATTATTTTCTTCTTATTCTCTCTCTTCAAGTGAGAGCTCCCATGGTTCCTCCTTCTTCTTCCTCTCTTGATTTTTCTATAGCTCTCATGTGTTGAGAAAAATAGAAACAAAATAAACAAACAAATCCACCATCATCTTTTACACCACCTAGGACTTCAAGAATAGAAAACTTATTGCCCTAGTTACCTCGGCTTGAGGTGGAGCTCAGACTACAGACTCTCGGGTGGATCGTCTTCGACTCTAGGAGGCCGCGGATGTGACTAAGATTCGGATCGATCCTCGGAGCTTGTATGGACGAGGAGGACAGCGGAAAGAAGACCCGAAGGACTTGTTGCATGAGGTATAATCTCCTAAGCATAGTAGATAGAACCTCTTGTTGTTTGTTAGCAATGGTTTGGCAAAGATCCTCAAGTTTTAGTCCATGTTACCATGTGTTAAAAATTTTATTTTTACCTATTCCGCCTCCCCATAAGCACCGGGGTGGGTAACGTGGACTTACAGTAGGTGATGATCATATCAAACACCCACAAGCCGCAAGCGGTCTGCTAACCGTAACGGCCACCCGGGTATTGAGCAATCAGAAGATCAACAAGCAAGCCTGCTCACACTCCTGCGAAATCCAATCAGTAACACTACCGTACAGTCCGGTCACTTCGTCTAATATGTCGCATATTCAGTTTAGGGGTGGTAAAACGTCAGACCCTAGTAACCGATAAGTCGTGCCGATTTGAGGCTCATAACGGGTCGAGAAACTATTGATAACACTTACCAGTAGATCTCCATATCAGCCCTGGCCAGGGACTTCCTGTTATAGCCAATCGAGCACAGCGCAACATCTACTCCCAATACCGGGAGAGACGAAACCCCTCCTATCGCTCATTGCCTCTGTTGGATACAGTGCCCTCAAAGTCAATTATTGGATCGCAGGTACGTGATTGCAATGATTGAGAGAGGACCTATACCGGTAGGACAGTCTTGCTCAAGATGATAGTATGCTATCTGGTTTATCTTTATCATAGTGTATATGCTTTAGGTGATATTACAGATCACTATTACACGTTGATAGAGCCCTTAGGATTCTTGCTTGACTACCAGCAGTATGATGGCGATCATATACGTGAGAGTTGGGTAGTCTATAAGCACATCCTTAAAAGTCCCTAGTCGTGGGAGTTTCGAGACTGGGCATCGATACTCCATCAGTAGACTAGTGTATACAGTCGAAACCCCGACGAGAGGCGGTGGCCGGTCTCACAAGCCATTGGTGTCAGTTGGTTCACCTAAGATGTATACACGTGCTCATTGGGTTATGAGTACACCGGAAGGGGTCGCCGGGAACATGCTAGTTGGTTTTATACCTATCGTCAGATAGCAGTTCCCTGGTGACATGTGTACAGGTTAGTTCATCGAACTGAGATCGTCATTTGTCTCATGTGAGTTCCCACTGTTCTTTGATTACTACCCTACCACGGCTCAAAGGAGTCGTGCAAATAGGTTTTAGTTGGGTACAGTCCCGAGCCATATGGAGGCAGTGAGCGGATCGGCAGGGGTTTCGTCTCTCCCGGTATTGGGGGTGAGATCGCGCTGTGTCTAGGAGAGCCATTATACGAAGTCCTTAGCCAAGGCAGGAGATTTACTGGTAGGTATTCCAGTTGTATCTCAGAGTGTTCTGGGCTACACTCCGACACGAGTTGTACCACTTTTGGGGGTCTGACATTTACCAGCCCCTAGGCCCGACATACGATACTCATAGACGAACGGACCGGACTGTACGGATATTGTCACTGACAGGCACAGTAGGGTTTTTGGATGAGTTCGCTCATCAGCCTCCCTTTTGGTCAATACATGGTTAGCCGTTACGTACAGCTAGTACAACTGACGTGCTTGTGGTTAAACCCACTGCCGGCGTATTGATGAGCCTTTAGAGTCCACCACAGATAGCTTCCTAAGTTTCGGGCGAAACGTTGTAGAGGCCGTATGGTTTTATGACAGGGTTCGATTATATACGTGCACTTGTGCACGGATCATGATCAGACGGATCATACTAATGGGCTTTGGTTTAAGCCGGATCCTAGTATTAGATTTGTTGGATTACTTTGTCTCATCGCATTCGCATTCAGTCGGAATGCAGATGCAGGTATGTATATACAGGTGAGGGGTATTCTTGTGATCCGTCACGAGTTTACTTTAGATGATGCCATTCTTTTTATTGTCATAAACATTTGGGTTAATGTTTATATTGGTGAAAATTGTGAGTGGATTTCATCATGAGGAGCAATTAATGTGGCATGTTCAATTTGGTGACTCATGGTCTTTTTTTTTGTGAACATGTCATGTTAATTGATGGATGATTGTGTTGAAATGAGAGGTGGAGAGAGGGAGGGCAGCCATATAAGGGTTGTTTGCTCTTGAGATTATTATGCTAGCTCTTATTCTTTTATTCTAACACAACAACAAAAGTGCCTCTTCTTCTTCTTCTTCTTCTCTAAGCTCACAAATTCCACCGTGGTTTCATCTTCAACCTCCATCCATACACTCTCATGTGTTGAGAATCAATGGATGCTTGAGACAAAGTTATTACACACATTCTCTACATCATCTTGGACATGTTGGCTAGCAAACTTCATGTCCGAGTTGCTTCGGTTTGAAGCGGGAGCCCGTAAAAAGACTTCTAGATGTGGTTCCCTTCCGACAAGGAGACCGGAGATCGGAGATGCCGCGAGGAGCTAGGGATGGTGGCTAAAGACCGAAGGACACGGATCGATCGGTATAGCCATTCTAATTTCTTGTAGTTTGCTAGTTTAGTGTTAATGGTACGATCTAGGTAAAGGTTATAGTAGTGCCAAGTTTTGAAAAGTTTTTTGTTTCGCATTTGGCCTCGGATTGACGGCCGGGGCGCTGCCGTAACCCAACATGGTATCAAAGCCACGCCATTAACACATACTAGCTTGTTCTAACATGTTTAAAAGCTCGATCGAACAAAATTTCGAAAACCGCATTTCCAATTCTAAAGTTTATGTCGACTATTTTTTGTGGTCTAAAAATTATTTTGAGTACGTCAGAAAATCAGGCAGGCTTTTTCAAGACCTCTATAGAAATTTGGGAAGATGATTCCACAGTAACGCCGCAGAACTGCGACCATACGCACGTTTTGGCCGTGGTTCCGCAGCTGTTATGTGGGTTCAGTGCACCATTTTTCTTGAGGTGGTCTTTCATGTGGAATTGTGGTTTCTGGAATATTTTGTTAGGCCTAGATTTATTTGAGTGTTGGATTTGCACTTGGGGCCCACTTCGGGAAATTTTGTCGATCGAATTTTTAAATATGTTAGTTCACAGTACTTACATTACTATCTGCGACCGTGAATAATATTCGAGCGGTAAATCTTGTCTAATTGCTATAGCCTTTTTAGACGGGTTTGCGAACGTAACATTCACGTTAATGTTCTGTGTTGTGCTGTGATGTTGCGGATTTGTCGTGGTGGATAGCTTGGTTCAATGTTAGTACAGTTTAGTTTTATTTGTACATTTGATATCGCGGGGCGAGCGTCCAACATGTGGACCGCCGTCACTGCCTGATTGTATATTATTCTTTTGGGGCACGACCGGGTTGAGATCGATGTCACCGCTGTACATATTTTCTATTCTGTGCTACGATTACCCCGCAGTGGAGTGCACGGATAGACGGGTTCTAGAGGGCAACGGGCCCGCATCTCATGGCTTTGAGACGGAGAGGGCTTCACTCTAGAATAGGCGGGCTATTCGCCGCACTCGTAGGGGGTATAGGTTGACCCAAGGTGGGGTGCTCAAGTTACCGGATTCCGTGAAGTGCTGGGTGGCACATTCACTTTGCTGCGGGTAACTTTCTGCACCCGTAGGGGTCTAGGTTTTCATTGCACGGGCTATCCACATGACCAGGGGAACTTCGGGTTTCAGTTGCGGCTCAAAGGAAACCTGGGGCTCCCAGATTATTTGTATTGTTCTGTGATGCTTATTACTTTTCTGTGATGTTGCATTTATCACGCTTGGAGCAATTATTATATATTGTTATATATACTAGTAGATATTGTATATGTTTTACACCCGCGCTAGTCCAGTCCCCGCTCTGTCGTTAGTTAAGTAACCTAACGGGTGATGACGAGACCCAGTCGCGAATGCGGATAACATATACGCACATCATATTTTCGTTCTTTTGTAGTGTGATTAATTGATGGGATTGCGTTGATTCAGGTCAATACAAGGAAAACAAGCCTATTCGATGTTGTTGGAGCAATTTTCAAAAAGCTGTTATTGTAAGGACGTTCTCTTTTGTTTTGCACAGTGGTATTCGGTTATGAATATCCAGCACCTCATTCGACGAGGCACGGGCCGAGATCCCTTCATCGGGAGTGACCCCTTGGATAGAGGTTTGCGTCAGGGTAATAACTTCACTATAGTCGATTACTTTTTGCTTTGCATCGCGGTATTCAGTTTGGAATATCCTGCACCTCATTCTATGGGGAAAGAGCCGAGATCCCTTCACCGGGAGTGACCTCTTTAGAAAAGGTTTTCGCCACTATATTTATAAAAAGCTGTCCGGTTCCTTCAACGATATCAAGTTCATTACGTTAAAGGTTTTTTCGCAAAGAAACCATTCGTAGCCCTCCGTCATTTCTTACAAGTGGTACTTAGTATTCGTGCTGCGTTTGTTGACTCCGTTAAGGCGTAGTGTACGGTAGCTAAGTGGTGCTTGTTTATAGCATGGATATGTGATTGGTTAGGACAGTCGTGCGTCCTTGTTGACTCCGTCAAGGGCATGTACGGGTGGGTTTAATGCAATCAAGATAATGACGGGTTGAACTTGACTAGGACTTTTTGATTTGTTGACTCCGTCAAGGTCACTTGGGTCCTAGAGGTAAAAACATACATCAGGGGTTTCTAAAGAAACTAAAACTTGCCATGCATGCGCATACCTTCTGGAGTGTGGTGACTTGAGTTGATTCCATCAAGTTATCATGCGATGATAGTTGGATCCCGATTCCCACTGATGAGTTGGTTTACTTCTCGGGTGATCCCGACTAATTCTTCTTTCAAGTTTGGAAGAGAATTTGAGGATACAGTGGGAGACATCCTAATTAGATAAAGTGATAACCATTCTGATCGAGGTTAGAGTGCACGCAGAGTGTTTCTTTTCTCTCTCTCTCTTTTTGGAAGCGACCATGGCCCGACCCTAGACTATGACTCAGTGACCAAGTTAACCGAACCTTCTTAAAACACTGGGTTTTGGATTGTCTGAGTTGCATACATCATTACCACTCGTTCTTTTACCCTTTGCATTTCTCCAGAACACGCCGTATTACTACGAATATCCACTTCCATTAGATAAATCCATCGTATAGTTATATACGAACTCGAAGGAACTTGTTCCAGATTCGAGGATGGATTCTGGTTCTGGAGAAATTGAATATGACTATTCAGTTGTCTTTTCCTTTTACTTTCTCTCAGGTTGTGAAGGTTCCTAGGATTAGGAGAAGGGTACACTTATTACGCTTATTGGATAGTATTCTTCCAAACCATAGGCAGGTACCGAAAGGTAGGGAATGAAGAAAATCAATTAGCCTAAGTGTGGTGTATAGAAGGTATTAAGTAAAGACAAATAAAGGGATTAGAAAGAGAGCAAAGTAAATTGCAACTGCTATCATTCACGACAAAACCACATATTTCATCGCCACTCCTACTTCACCTTTGTATTTCTCCAGAACACCTCGTGCCACTATGAAGATCCACAGTTATTGGATAATCCATCATATGGTTATATACGAACTCGAAAGAACTCATTCCAGTTCGAGGATGGATTCTGGTTCAGGAGAAATAGGAATAAGGTTTATTCAGTTGTCTTTTATCATTACCTTCTCTCAGATTGCGAGTACTTCTAGGATTAGGAGAGTACACCTAGTCTTCTTCCAAACCATAGGCTGGAGCCAAACGGTAGGGAAGGAAGAAAACCATTTAGCCTAACGATGGTTTACAGAAGGTAATAACTAAAGACAAATAAAGGAATTTGGAGAGATGTCAAAAAAATATACGGTTACAGCTGTGAATCTGATAATGGAAGAGGCATTACTAGGAATACCCGGATACCCCTTCGAAACATATTCATGTTTCAGTTTCACTATGTATTGTTAATGGAAAACTGATTTCCCAATTAGACCCTTACTCCAGGGTATGTATTTACCAGGTATGATCTCACATCTGTATGGTTTTACAGATGATGAGTGAGAGTAAGTTATTGGGAATTAGGTGATCATCCTCATTATATCGGAATTCGTTGTAATTGGTGATATTTGAGGAAATCGCCTGGATATTTGCCGGACGGTAAATATTTGGTTTTGAATATCCGTTGTTATGCACCAATTTCAAACTGATATATCTGTACGTTTATGTTATAAAGTGAGATATGACTTTTTGAAATTATGTCTATGACATTTACCTATATCAGTTGATGGTTAGCTAAGGAGAATTCAACAGCGGTGTAATTCTTCATAACCATAGTAAAGTTTTCAAGCTACGATGCACAGAGTTTGAGTTATTCAACTTAGGGGACTTATACAGAGCATTGTATATCGTTCAGTATCCATAAGAACAGAGGGGTTGGTCCTCGTACTATATTTTGTTTACTTATGACTTCTCTAGTTTTTAGACAAGTGTTTCGTAGAAATACAAAGTCTAAGTTTTGAGAAGTTATAGGTATAAGAATAAAGTAGAGAACCAGGTGTTGCAAGTATCAGGAATCTTCAAGGTGATCGAAGATATAGATACTTGTGTTTGGTATTCAGTTGATGGTAATGATTTTGAGAAACTTGTTTCTCCTTAAAGTTACTCATAATTGGATGCACTCCTAAGTTGAGTAATGTTGACCGGCAACTCTCCATTTAGTTGACATGCACTGGAGACAGCTGCCTTGCCATGCCTACATGCTAGCTACCCATATACCCATTTGGTATTGTACCATTAAAGATAGGTATATACACATATGAGACATAACTACATGTACATCTTGCATACATACTTACATGTACACCCGTATACCTTGATATAGCTACACACATACCTGGAGGGTATTGTATCATTATTGACATGTATATACACATACCTAGCTTGATATAGCTACATATATACCTAGGGGGTATTACATCATTATCGATAGGTAGATACACATATCTTGCTATACCAACATGGTTACGCATACCTGGCTATAGCTACATGTTCACCTTTAAATGATGTTGCGTTTAGTTTCGGAGAAATTAGGAACCACATGATACTTAATAACTTGTTGCAGTTAAATAGCGGTGTTTCCTTTATATGCTCATATTACTGTTACATGTTGCATATATTATATTTCATGGATTTCGCATTGTAATATGGTTTTCATATGATGTTTTCTAGATGTTTTAATCCTGAGTATATATATCAGTGGTATAGGACGCTGTTATATATATATATATATATATCAGTGGTATGGGACGTTGTTATATATGTATATATATATAATTTATCATCATGATCTATGCAAGTATTCTTATTCTTTACTGGATATTTGGATGCAATTCACTCTGAAACTTATTTTATAAACCGATACGTGGATCACAAGTGTCGGTGTTTGACACTAGGATTCGAGGAGCGTATAAACCGATACGTGGATCACAAGTGTCGGTGTTTGACACTTAGGATTCGAGGAGCGTATGTATTTATGTATTTATGTGTCGATGCTAGACACTAGTTTTCATGATGTTTTCGGGTGTCGATGTTAGACACCCAGTTTCCATAAGACTTACAGGATATGAGGATTTCTTGAGGATGACATATGTTTTATCAATACTCCTCATTTATTTGATATGCATTGCTTCATGTATTAGTAGTACCTGATAGAGTACCTTTCATGACTGTTGCATACATATGGCCATTATTTCATTTAGCTTGCATGTGATAGATTCGTGCAGTACGTGTATACTTGCGATTATCTGCATATGTTATTCACTATTCACGAGTTGGCAACTCACCCCCGTTGTGCCACAGTATTTTGCAGGTAGTCCCTCAGGGCAGTCGAGGCAGGGCTTTCTTCTTCCTATCATATCATCTTTTGCTGCGGATACCGCTACGGCTGACTGGGTGCAATTTTGCTATAGGTGGGTTTTGCGGTTATCCGATATTGCTCTTTATATATTCGTTGTAATTTGTACTCTCCATCTACCACTTTCATGTATGATTTAGAGACTTGATGTGAGGACGATATTGTATATTATTTTGTGACTTGGAGATCTTTTATGCGGTTTTATTTATATCATCTTTATCTTCGCTACGGTGTCGTATATTTGCTTGTGGTGGTTGTTTTCCGCCTTTGGGCGTGGTTTTTGCTCCTGTTTGGGATGCTTTACTTATATATTTATGTTGTACCCTTTTTGGGGGCTTGTTTTACAAAGGAGGTGCTGCCAAAATTTTAAAAGAAATAAAATTGGACTTTAAAAAATTTGATTGAGATTTCAAAAGTTTTGAAAATGTTATTATCACTTACTACTTTTGATGGTTTAGATTGTTGGGTTTTCGGTTTACTTAAATTGCGTTACGCCTGTAGACGTTGGGTAGTTTAAGGGCCGTCACGTGCCAATTTCGGGTCGTGACTGTTAGTTATATGTATGCCCTAGAGGCCATTACTGTACATACGATGTATATTGTAGTGGATGCTAGGACATATATAGGGAGGACTTTCTTGCTCGACATGATAGTATGCTATCTGGTTGTACTTTATCTTAACATGTACTCTGATTGTCTCTATGTTACATGTTGATAAAGCCCTTAGGATATGTACTCGACTACTGGGACTATGATGAGATCATACTAGTGGGGCCACGGTAGTCGACGAGTACATCCTATAACTGTTCCTAGTCGAGGGTGTATCGAGACAGGGCATCGATGCACCAGAATAGACTAGCGTATACGCATCTTGACCCATATGATGGGCGATGGATGATCCCATATCCATCGGTGTTTGACATCAAGGATGGTGTACGGGTGCTCAGTGGAGACTGGGTACACTGGACGGACTCGCCGAGAACTCCCAGATGGTATTATACCATACGTCAGATGGCAGTTCTCCGGTGACACTGGTACAGAGTAGTCTGTTGACCCGAGATCGTCATAGAGTCTTGTGTGATTCCCACTGTGCTTTGATTTCCATCATACCACGTCCAAGAGGGCGTGCAAAAAGGTGGCTTTTGGGTACAGTCCCGAATCACATGGAGGCAATGAGCGATAGGAGGGGATTCGTCTCTCCCGGTATAGAGAGTTGATGTTGTGCTGTGTTCGATTGGCTATAACCGGAAATCCCTGGCCAGGGTTGCTGAGATTTACTGGTAAGTGTTATCAGTAGTTTCTCGAACTGTTATAGACCTCATATCGACACGACTTATCGAGCTACTGGGGTCTGACGTTTACCACCCCTAGGCGAGATATGTGACATATCAGACGACGAGACCGGACTGTACGGGAGTGTTACTGTTTGGATTCACAGGAGAATGTACAGGCTTGCTTGTTGATCTTCTGAGCGCTCAATACCTGGGTAGCTGTTACGTTTAGCTGACCGCTTGCAGCTTGTGGGTGTTTGATATGATCATCACCTACTGCCGGCGTATTGACGATTCTTTAGAGTCCTACACAGAGGTTTCTTGACTCAGGCAAAACGGAGTAGGGGCACATATGTGATATGTGCGGGACCGAGGATAATACGATATGAGATACCGTATTCTATTCTCGCGATATTTGATATCAGCCGGGTCATCGGATCAAGTGTTGATTCGATGAATCGGTACGGATAAATATTAGTCGGTTATATGCGATATAGCCGGATTGTCAGATCAAGTGTTGATTCGATAATTTAATGTATAATAATATATATGATATATTAAATTACATTAACTAATATTAGCTCACTAAAAGATTCTTTTTCTCACTCGAGTAATACATTGATATATATGCGATATATGTTAATTGTATTATTTTATTTGGTTACAATAAATATTATATATGTGATATATAATATTGTAACATGATATGATTACTAATGCAACATGTATAGTAGAGATTAAACATGGTTAGGGTTTGATTAGGGTTAAACCTTTCTAGATGTTTCTAGAAGGTTTTCTTTTTTGTTTTGGAAAAGATATTTTTGCATGATATTTCTTAACCCAACCACACCCTTTAACCCTAGTTCAATCTCTACAATGGTTACTTGACCATGGTTGCTTTATTCATCATATTATTCTTTTCATTATTCATCAAAAAAGGAATTCCATGATATTGTTCATCTTCTTCCTTCTTCTTCTTTGCTTACAAAGCTTTCTTGCTTTAATATTTGTGATGAAAATATGTGAGAAAAAGATAAATAAAGAGAGCAAAAATCCTACTTCATCATGCTCATCTTCCCTTGCCATTTAGATGAGGGTGTTCACATCATTTCATGAGTGTTAGTTTGTGTTAACGAAACTTCAAGGTAGATCATCTTAGTATCGAAGATCGGAAGCAAAGGTTGCATCTTTCTCTTCGTGGAACCTCTCGAGAGTCCGGAACCCGATGATCGCAGCGAAGGGACCACAACACGGAGCATATGAAGTGAAGAACCAGATCTACAAAGGTTGTAATCCCTCTCACTTAGTGTTAAAGTGTTTAGCATGTTAGTTTTCGCCTAATCTCTAGTTTAAAGATCCGTATTCGGGTTGTTCGGCACGGCTAATTTTTTAATCGGGCATTGTTGATGCCTCGTAGACCCTTGTGCGCGTGCCAAGCAACCCTATAGTGACACCTAGGCAGGGGGAATCTGTAGTACGCCCGACAAGCGACGCGTACTCCCATCTCAATGGGGTGACGAAAAACACCCTACAGCGCCGTCCTATGAAACCTTTTGAGGAGCGACGTAGGGGAACCGGTCTCACCTCCCACCTTCGGAGCCCGGGGTTCTTACTCCCGAGCACGTTTTCGGCTCGGTGCTTGGCTGGACTCCGGGGCCCGGGTCACGCTTGAGCACCTGAATGGAGTGGTTGTCGATGGAGCCGGAGCCGACGACGGACGAGAAGGGTCGGCGTCTCCGACCTTCTTCTGTTCGACCAGGGCTGCCCGAAATTTGCTTAGATCCATGGATTCTGCATAAGACAAAAGTATAAAGGAGTCAGCAATACCAGAAAAAGTGAAAGAATACACAAGTCTAAATAGGTCGCGTGAAAACTCCTAACTTACCCGCGAACTGGGCGGGGCTGAGCCCAGCCCAACTGAGGGCCCGCTCAAACAGCAACACATCATCCCGGGGGATGGGCTCCCACTCCGACACCGCCACCGTGTCGGGATCATTCGATTACCTCACTCGCGGGCAGTTGGCCCAGTGCCACTGGATGGGCACAGGACAATCCTCACCCTCGGGCGGCCCAACAAACAAAAATTTCTTCTTCCATTTGTGAATGGAAGAAGGTACTACGATGACCCCCGACCCGACATCACCTCCCCGGTGTTTTCTAAAAGAGATGTATACCCATCTCGGCTCGCCCCTGCGAGTACCGGGGTGGTTTTTGTAGCAGGGAGAAGAAACGAGAAGATTCCGGCTTAAAGGGATCATACGTAATTTCAACCGGACCAGGAACCCAAGGAGAATCCTCCAAGAGTTCGGCACTCACTGGTCCGGGGCTAACTTAAAACAATTTAATGCCGCACTCACCTCGGGAGAGAAGGGTAGGCGCAACCCGGCCCCAAAGGCTTCAAGGTACAAGGAAATCTTCTTTCCCCGTATCTGGTCTTCCCTCTCCCCCTCCTCGGCCAGAGGAAGAGAGTAGCCGGGAGAAATGTGGAAACGAGTCCGGATGGTGGCGAGCTCATCCGCATGCCTCAGCATGGATGATGCGCCAAGAGCATCCATGACCCGTGCTCTGGGGGCCGTCTCGTCGCACGATCCTGGAAAGCATGGCTAACCTTAACTTCTCAGGGGGACTCCGATTTAGATGGGGAAGAGGAAGAAGCAGAAGAAGAAGAAGAAGAGGAAGCTATAGAGAACTCCCTAGACTTTTCCTGGGCTATTTCTACAGACTCCTCGGTAGAAAATATATAACCTGATTAATGAGATGAGTCCTCGGAAGAGAGAACACAAGAAATCCGACCTGAGGAGAAGAGCGCCGAGCTAACACGACTAGGGATGAGGAAATTGTGGTGGGGTATGGGCCCTGATGGGAATCCCGCCTCTATTTATAGCTGCCGACATACACATCCTATGGATCCGATCGCCTCCCGTCAAGACAGCGCTTCGCAACCAACGGCCGACAACATTCCACCCGTCGCACTCACATTGGACGTGTCCCATCCGGCGCAGGAACGCATGCGGCCCGTCTCATCAGCCAACCAGCGCCAGACACCTGGGTTGGCGCTTCGACAAACATACGCACAAACCGGTGCTTCCTCTTTAATGCGAGATCTCTCTCCTGATACGCTAATGTCATCAAGAAAATACGACTAATTGCCTGGGAATACACACAGACTAATATCTTCAAATAAGAGCTCACCCCAGATGACCGGTCAGATCACTCTCGACCCGACCTAGGAACGGGTCGAGACGAGAGTGGGGGCTAATGATGATGCTCGATATCGGTGACTCCCCAGATCATGACACGTGGCAGATGACGTGTCCCAGAGCTTATAAGAAGTTGGACCAAGAACGGTGCGTTGGAATCATACCCGGGCCTGCGACCCGAGGATGTTACTGACCTTCGGTGGCCTTCCAGACCACCCCCAGCTCGCTTGTGAGCTGTCACAGAACCAAGATGCTTCGGCCTCCCGCTCGTTCCCGAGCCTCTCGCCGAGCTTATCTTCCTCGGTCTCATCGACTGACCCACAACACCGATCACAGGCACCTCCGCCACGGCTCCGCGAATCTCGCCAAGCGCGAGATATCCACCGTCCATGATCCCGCGTTCCATCCCATCACGACTCCCCATTAACGAGCATATCTCTTCATTAATGGGGAATCCCGCCTATCACGCGGGCGTAACGGCCAGAGTGAATCTCGCGCCCGTCTACCCATTGCTGCCACTATATAAACCCCTCTCCCAGACGACCTAGGTAGGCCAATTTTACCGTAATAGGTCGTTACTTTGACAAAATACCCCGTCTAACTTGATCGTCGGAGGATACTCGGTGGCACAACCATGCCGGGACTTCCTTGCAGGTAGCTCGGCCTCAACCACATAAAACCCATTGAGATCCACACGTTAGGCAACCCTCAAAATCCAATTCCAGTCATCCATCAGCGCTCGCAACAGCGCTCACAGCAGATCAACGGAAGGTAACGTCTGAAGGAAATCCAGAGATCCATCAGTTTCCAAAAAAGAAAAGGAGCACACTAATCTCCCATAAAGTGCTATATTTAATAAGAAAACACTCTTACTAGGTCAAAGTTTAGGATGGTTTTCCGTAATATTAAAAGAACTTTAAGACACAAAAGAACTTTAAGACACTACCGTGAAAAAACGGTGACAATTATAGGTAGTCTAGCGTAATTTAGTCTTGAAAATAATCAGGTCTTTCGACCGAAAACACTACTGTTTTCGTATTTGTCTCTTCTCTCAACAAATAAGGTAATTGTGTTAAGGACCAAATCGCAGTAAAGTTGCTATATTCTTCCTTCGGTAGGTCACATGCCTTAAATTATGCCCTTTAATGTCAGTCAGCTTATAAAAAAGCTTGCCATATCTTCAAACTGTTTAAATTAACGATAATCCGTGGAAAAAAATTTATGCAACAGCTATACATGACTGATATATAGAAATCCTATTTGAAGACCACCAATCGATTAAGCTTTGTTTAAGTAAACTATAATCTTCATCTGCATTTAGATATTTTTAGTTATTACAACACTCAAAGTAACTGCCACACTTGCACATTCAAACATGGTGCGCACATTGTATAAACTACAGAATTAGAATGCTCTCCAATACTTTATAGTACTTGAGAAGTCCACTGCTATCTAATCATCTAATCCACCGCCTACCGAATTTAACTACAATCAATACTATTCACCCCCGCTCACTGATTCCATACGATCTCTTTCAGACCTGTCGATATGTTTGTATAGAACTAAGAAAGAGAAAGGCAGAAAATATCAGAATAGGTAAAGTGTATTTCAGATTATTAAAGAAAACCAGATGGAGAGAATCGCCTTTGCCTACCGTGTTAAACTCGAGAGTATCACCCTTTGCTTTGCGAAGCTCCACCATGCACAATGAAGGCGCTACTTCGAAAACCTTTTTGGGAGAAGAAGAAGAGAGATTAACAAATGTCTCCTATTTCACATATCAGTAAAAAGGAAAGGATGGTTTTGAAGAAAACCAATACCTCTGTTGCTATGGCTAAATGGCCTTTTCTGCCACTCTTTTCACCTTGCAGCTTCAACTGATGTTAAGAGGAGAGCTTGCATCACTAAACAGTACACTAAAACAAAAAAAAATACTTGTACCTTACAATTGGTTTCTACAAAAAGAATACAAAACACACCTTATAATTGTGCTTCTCAACATTGAATCCCAAAGGGGCGGCTGCCTGCTCAATTTTTGACAGTATCTCACTTGCAGGTAATTTCGAAGCAAACCTCGTTTCCTTTTTGACAACCCCCTGTTTCAATTATTTTTGGTTATAAAATCTATGGAGGTGGAGGGATCCAAATCCCATTAACGCATATTTCTATATACTGAACACAAATCCAAACTACTAATTTAGAATCCGAAAATAAGGACAATTTTTATTACTTGCATGATATGCTTCTGGTTTATATTTATTGTAAATCATGCTACCCACATTCAGGTTTAAACTTTATTATTTTTTTAACAGGACGTATATGATAACTTAAAAAGAATAAAAAAGATCACCCGATCTTTAAGAAAGGAAAGGAAAGGAAAGAAAAGAAAAGAAGTAATAACAGCTTACCATTGGTTTTTCAAATAGAATTCCCAGGTTTAGACCCTGAGATGTGGAAATAAGTTCAAATGCATTCATTACGGAAGGTCTTTCTTCTCGTCTCTCAACAACAAGATTCCTCGGCTCCTGCATGATGAGAAAATATAAAGCTAAGGAACCTTATACATTTTGTTTTGGAGTTCAACATATACATGAAAGAAAAGTAAATATACCCCTATGTCGTTGAAAATATTGTGCACATCATCGAGATCAACATCCACTGTTTCGAAACTCGGTGGCTGATACCCTTTCTTGAACCACTCGTTATTTAAAACTTCGGCGATTGTAATCCTCTGCAGAAAGCCATATGCATCAATTAACTCGAACTATAATAGACCCATATGCATCAATTAACTTGAACTATAATAGACCAAAGGAAAATTAAAAAATCTCAGGAACGTACGGTTTTGGGATTGGGGTCCAAAATTTTTTGGATAAGTTTCTTTGCACTTGTAGAGAACCAAGCAGGGCAAGAGAATTCCGCTTTAAATATCTATAACAAACCCCACCGCTATAAAAGTTAGATTTCTACATGAAAATCGTCTAATTTGCCTCAGCCCTCAGCAAAACTAAAAAAAAATTAACAAAAAATCTCACCTTCTTATACAGTGACATGAGATTAGAGTCTTCGAAAGGAAGGTAACCCGCCATAAGAACAAAAAGGATTACTCCACATGACCAAAGATCGGCTTTGGCCCCATCATATCCCTTGTTCTTAATAACCTAATAAGATGGGCTCAACATTAGAAAAATGAAATGGCTGACCAAAATAAGTTATGCTAAAGCTAGCAAGCAACGGCTTTCAATAAGGCTTAATAACAATAAGCTGTCCTCAATTATCGTTGTTTTTCAGTAAACTACCTTAAAGTTTATATTACAGTGAGATGTTTCTGCTAAAATACCCTTAACTGTAGCACTTTAGGGAAGCTTACTGAATAAAAAATACTTTATTGAATGAGATTATAGTTAAGGACCTAAGATTAATTTAGTATAACTTGGCCAGAAAAAAAAACAATTGTACTATTGGTGATTTCTCAAAGAGTACCTCAGGTGCAATATAGTTTGGAGTCCCACAAGTTGTGTGAAGCAGCCCATCTTCCTGCAAGGAAAGGTTAAATGTTATTCGATAGAAACTATATTCCAAATATGAAAGCATTTATTCAAGAATAACAAGGATATTGTATACGAAATATTTAAATTCCTTTGACTTACACGAACTTGTTGTGGTAGTGCACTTAGACCAAAATCAGAGACTTTGAGCATCCCGCTAGCATCCAACAATAAATTTTCTGGCTGTTTTAAATACAAAAGAAAGTTTAAACATGCAAAAACTTCAGGTTGTGAACAGGAATCATGCAAAAATAGCAAAAATACATGCAAAGCAAATCTTTTTTCCCCACCTTCAAGTCCCTATGAAAGACACCTCTGCTATGACAGTAATCAACAGCATTAATTAATTGCTGAAAATATTTTCTCGCTTCGTCCTCCTTCAACCTTCCACGACAAGACTGATGCAAAATAGATAAAAAGATCAAAAATCTTTTTCATCATTATTAAAAAGAACAAGATACTAAATCAAGTAAAAATCTTACAATTTTGTCAAAGAGTTCACCACCAGTCACATATTCCAAAACAATGTATATCTTCGCCTTGCTAGCCATCACCTACACCAAGTAAAACAATCACTTAAGATAAGCAATGTGCTAATGAGATGCCTGTTGATTTTATGGAAGAAAATAAATCTGTTGTGTGGTTATCTTTACAATTATAATGCAAACCCACTACAAGGAGATGGCTTGCAACTCACATAGAGGGTTGCATCTAAATGGAACAGTATAAGATGCAACGGCATGTGGCCCTCTTCAAAGAAATCCACACGTTACAAGAAGGGAATGAGTGAATAATTTAAGTAAATTGAAACTATTCCTTCTCAAAATAATCCCTTTTTGACTAAAGTTTACAAATTTTTACACATAAGCCCTTAGCGAACAATAAATTTGCATCGAACAATATCTTTGACAGATCAAAGGTATCTTTATTTATGCAAAATTAATTTCATATTTATGATACATGCATAAAAGCACAGGCCAAAAACTAGTAGTGGATATAAGGTAACATAGTTTCTCCTATGAGAAGTAACTATTTCTAAACACGTGAATCAGAATAGCAGATCCAATATCAATATTTTTTTTCCGATATCAAAATAGGAAGCTATGGAATATATCTAATATCTCTTCTTTAGCTAAAAACAAGGGCGATGGGTGCTATGGTCAACTAACAAGATAGCTGAGGAATTGGAATTTACATAAAAATAACCATGCGTGCAGAGTAGGAGTATATCTCTGTGCAGTAATATTGTATTTGTATCTTACCTCATGCATTCGTACAATGTTTGGGTGCCGGATAAGTTTCATGGTTGTGATTTCTCGCTTGATCTGCAAAGTACAAGGGTGTAAAACACTATATATTAAGCTTTAAAAGACTTGAATATTTAAAATATGATTGATTTTAGGACAAATTTTATAAAAAATCATTGAATTTTCAGCGTTTAGTTTATTAGCAATACTTTATCAATCCATTTTGAATTCATACCCTCTTCTACCCAAGAGATATAAGGGTGGGGCACACACCATAATGTGGGCCTATTTTTGTCTCTTGAGCAGTTGAGTAGGAGAGGGTATAAATTCAAGAGAGTAGGTTAAGTATTAGAAATGTCATTTACCAACTTGACAGCATTTTTGTCAAGCTATTTTAATTTTAAAAAAATGTCTATTCGGTTTATATTCGGCTATTCAATCCACGTTGCAAGGTTATTTTGGAGTTATTCGGTCCTCTGTTGCCTCAAACTAGTTAAATGAAACTAACATTTTCATACAAAACTATAGGTTCAAGGGGGTTCCTGGCAACTGAGTTGTCTATAAAAGCCTGAAAATTCAGCGGTGCTGCATTAAATTTATGCTTGATATTATAATCTAATTCATTGACCCTGAAATAAACAGTCTATGAATTAAATTATACTAATTTTTGAAAAATACACAAATTTACCCACAAAGCATACAATTCAACAATCTTTGAAAGAAACATACAACCTACCAACGAAAGTGAAAAAATATTTTACAAATAAACACAAAATATACCGCAACTAATACGTGCAATTACTGAAAAATCTGCAAAAATTACCAAGCCAAATTTTAACAAAAAAAGTCCACATTTTTTCTTAAAAAAACAAGGAACAAATTATAGATTACCCTAATCCTAGTAATTAGTTTCTATTCCTGTTACAAACTCTATAAGGCCCTGTTTGGATATAGAGTTAGGAAAACGGTGGTTTATTTTTAAGTGGAGTTAGAAAGAAAACCCAAAGTACGAAAATGGAGTTTCCAAAACTTTGGTCAGTTATCAAACCTTTTGAGCTGAGATAATTATCTAAAACTTCAAAATGGATTCCAAATAAACAAGACAAAGTTAGCATTTTGGAGCTAATGTTTGCTCACTTTATGGGATTCCAAACAACACAAAGTGTATGAAAAAGCAAAACAAAACTACAGGGAATGAATTAATCAATTCATGATTCAACAACAAAAGAAACAAAAGTACAAAACGTAATTATCAAACTCCTTGTCACTGCATCTAAAGTTGCGGTGACAACCCAAAAGTATGTTTCCATACTTTTAAAAAGTTTCCTTTTGGATCAAAACCCATTAAAGTCAATGCTTCCTTCTCATTTTCCAAATTCATACAAGCTCTCGAAATTCATTCATCTAATCAAAAAGGGGGAAAAAAACACAACAAATCTACAAATAAGTAAATAAATAAATAAATAAATCACCTGGCCGATCATTTTGTGGCGAAGGACCTTCTCTTTATCCAGGATCTTGATCGCCACGTTCTCTCCCTTCTCAACGTTCCTCGCAAATTTCACCTTCGCAAAAGTCCCTTCGCCCAATGTCTTCCCCAATTCGTACCTGCCAACCCTCGTTCTTCGGCTCATCTTCGCCCGTTAACCCAATAACGTAGCAACAAAAAAAACCTTCTTTTTATTTCTTTTCTCAAAACCCAATAACCCTCTAACAAGATCGAGCCTCTCTAAGCGTCAAGATCTCTTCTTTTTACAAGGCTGCCACACTTGAGACTTCACCACACTCATCGTCGAATGATTCTGAGTCGCGAGAGGGAGATCGATCGGAGATTTAGCAGGAGGCGGTCGGAGATCGGCGAGGCCCGAAGATTTCCATTAGGGTTAGGGTTTTGTTATTGTATGTGATTTATGAGGAGAGAGAAAGATCGGCAAAGTTCTTGTTAGGGAGAGGGAGAGGGAGAGGGAGAGGAGGGGTTTCTTAATGCTGAAGACAACTTTATATAGGCACGGAACGAGGAGGGACGAGACGAACCGGTTCGATTTGGCTTGTGTCTAGCTGGACCGGCTTTGGGTTTTCCTGTGGTTTGGATAGAGAAAATGGACGGTTTTCATCGTGCTGGCCGGTAGTATTCTGCTTTGGAAAACTTGGTTAGGAAAAGAGGGAAAGAATGATATAATACTATTTCTAGACTTTTTCTTGAATTACAGAGATTGTAGTCCTTACTATATTTTAACATATGGTGTATAGATGTTTCTATTTTAGAGGAAAAATAGAAATAATGTAGCAACTTAAACCAAACAATTAAATGCAACAATAAAGAAAAAGAAAGGAAAATATGATCACTAATTTAAAAACAAGATGAGCCAACAGAAGTATTTGAACTCTATTTGATAGATGCCAGCCCTGATTTCACCGACACTCGGACCTTTCTTCCATAAAACATCTTATTTTTTGAAAAACGCAACTCTATCTGACAGATGCTCCCTGCTCCACCATGTAAGTTGTTATGGCCTTATGGCCCGATATTTTGAACCCGACCCGGGTTGTTAGAGAAACGGGAAAATTCTCTCGTTCGTGACCGCGTCACACGCGAAAGTTGTTTGAGATCGTGGAGATCAATGTCGGTAATTTGTTGAGGAAAATCTGGGCAGTTTCAGGACGAAGAGGTTAGGAGAAATGCCTATTAAAAAGATAAGAGCGTACCTCTCTCTACAACCAAATACGAATTGGCTATTCTCGGAGCCCAAAAATCATCATAGAAATCTCCAATCCATTAAACCTTCACTGGTATCAGAGCCAGATGAAAGTGTACGCTAGCATCCCCAATGGGTTTTACAAGCATCAAGCATGCCATTTTAAAAATTTTTGGGGTGCTAACTTGTTAGTTATATGTATGCCTTAGAGGCCATTATTGTACATATGATGTACATTATAGTGGATGCTTGGACATATATAGGAAGGACTTTCTTGTTCGACATGATAGTATGCTATCTGGTTACTCTTTATCTTAACATGTATACTTATTGTCTCTTTATTACATGTTGATAAAGCCCTTAGGATGTATACTTGACTACCAGGATTATGATGCAGATCATACTAGTGGGGCCAGGGTAGTCGGTAAGTACATCCTTCAATTGTTTCCAGTCGTGGGAGTATCGAGACGGGGCATCGATATTCTAGAGTAGACTAGCGTATACGCTTCTTGACCCATATGATGGGCAATAGATGATCCCACATCCATTGGTGTTTGACATCAGAGAAGGTATACAGGTGCTCAGTGGAGACTGGGCATACTGAACGGACTCGCCAAGAACTCCTAGATGGTATTATACCTATCGTCAGATAGCAGTTCTCTGGTGACACCGGTACATGTTAGTCTGTAGACCCGAGATCGTCATAGAGTCTTGTGTGATTCCCACCGTGCTTTGATTTCCACCTTACCATATTCAAGAGAACGTGCAAAACGGTGGTTTTTGGGTACAGTCCCGAGTCACATGGAGGCAATGAGCGATAGGAGGGGATTCATCTCTCCCGGTATTGGGGGTTGATGTTGCGTTGTGCTCGATTGGCCATAATAAGAAATCCCTAGCCAGGATTGCTGAGATTTACTGGTAAGTGTTATCAGTAGTTTCTCGAACTATTATGTGCCTCACATCAGCATGACTTATCAAGCTATTGAGGTCTGACGTTTACCACCCCAGGAGAGATATACGACATATCTGACGAAGAGATCAGACTATACGGTAGTATTACTTATTGGACTCGCAGGAGTATGAGCAGACTTACTTGTTGATCTTCTGATCGCTCAATACCCGGGTGGCCGTTACGTCTAGCAGTACCGCTGACGGCTTGTGGGTGACCGATAAGATCATCACCTACTGTCGGCGTATTGACGAGTCTTTAGAGTCCTACACAGAGGTTTCCTGGCTCAGGCGAAACGAAGTAGGAGTACATATGTGATATGTGCGGGACCGAGATTAATACGCGTATGTGATACCGTATTCTATTCTCGCGATATGTGATATCGGTCGGTTATATGTGATATAGCCGGGTTATCGAATCAAGTGTTGATTTGATAAGTTGATACATATGATATTAGTCGGTTATATGAGATATAACCGGATTATTAAATCAAGTGTTGATTTAATAATTTAATGTATAATTATATATTTGATATATTAATTTTACATTAACTAATATTAGCTCACTTAAGCACTTCTTTTTCTCACTTGTGTACACTTAATATATATGTAATATATATTATTGTGGCATGCTTGTTGCTACATGCAACATGGGTGTATGAAACTCACACCATGCTTGTCATAATCAAGGGTTTTATTATTTGAAGTAAATCACAATTAGTTGGAAATTAGTCACATGGTTGAAGCTTGTGGAAGCTTGTAGAACCATTGACTAAGTCCACTAATTTTGTTTTACTTAAGATATTTATTAACCCAACCATTATGATTAACTATGGTTTAGTCTCTACAAGAATTAGTATATGATATTAACTTAGCCATAGTTTCCATTCTATACTTGCTTCTCTCCATGGTTGCTTTACTTCATCTCCTCCTCAAGCTCTCTAGCCTTTTGGGAGGTGAAGAAAATTAGTGAGAAAAATATTTCTAAAGTGAGCAAAATTCCTACTTCATCAAGCTACACTAGACTAGCCATTTAGTTTAGGTTGTTTGCTTCACTAATTCCTAATTAGTGAAGAGGTAGCTTGAGTTAGTGTCTTCTCGGCGTAGATCATTTTCGGCCTCGAAGACTTCAAGCAAGCTTGTTCATTTCACCTTGTGGAGCCTTACTAGAGTCCGGGAGATCACTACTTGGAGAGAAGGGACTACTACACAGAGCTTTTGAAATGAAGGACCGGTCTACAAAGGTTGTATTCCTTGTTCACTTAGATGTAAAGATGTTTACATGCTAGTTTCGTCTAATTTTCTAGTTAAGATTCTAGGTCAGGGCTCTTTAGCGCGCCAATTTTTTGAAAACGGCATGGTTGATGACTCTCGAAACCCAGTGGTCGTGCTAGGGAACCCAGCAGTGGTATCAGAGCCATGTTGGAGAATTATACGATATTTGTAGAATTATGAAACCGAAACAACTCCGAAACCTCGAAACAAAAGCCTAGTTTCTGTCGAATTTTTCAGAGTGTCTAAATTTTTTATAAGCAACTGCAGAATGTTATATGAGATGTAACATGAACACGAGACAAATACGAACCCTTTTCGCCGGATTTGACCCGGCGACATAAGCCATAAGACTGGCCCCATCGGTTTTCCTTGGAATTCTGGCTTCGTTTTTGCCTCATGTTCTAGTTTCTGGAGTTTGGTATTTCAGGTATTGCTTGTTTTTATTGAGATTGCATGTGATGCTATTTTTTATTTCCCTAAAGAAGGAGACTCAAGTGGGAAGCCTTTAGGAGTACTTCTTTATGTAAAGGAAATTCGGAGTGCTTCGTAGTCGTAATTCTAATATCGTTTCGGGTAATTTAGACGACGTTAAAAAATTCGAACGAATATCAATAACCCATTTTCTCCCTCGCTGGAAATTTTCCAAAAGTTAAAATTTTCCAAGTTTAAAATCTTCAGAAAATCATGCAGGTGATTCTATGGACCCTCTAGAAGAACGATACCCAAACTCGACTCTTTGACCGCGGAACCGCGGCCAAACCTAGGGTTTGCGGCAGTTCCACGACGCTATGAGTGAGGCATGGGTCGGCCCTTCTACGGTTGGTCCATAGGTGCTGTGGCATGTTCTGGGTAATTTTTAAACTTTGCTCAAGTGTTGAGCCCTCTGGGAAATGTGGGTGTTTGTTGATTCGATCGAAACATTTAACATCGTCTTGCTATCTGTGAATTGTGATACAATATTTGGAATCCACAATAATTAGTTTTGTGAAAACTAATTTTGTAATACCCGGTTCATTTGTATACGCCAATATCCGTATTTCTTTCAACCTATAAAATTTTATTTATAATTATTTATTATTTTAAACTCCCAATATATTTTAGTTCTTCCCCTCTCTTTTCTCAGACCCTAATCCCAATTCCTCGTGTTCTTGTCCTATTTTTGTAAACCTCAATTTATATACGCCCATCCCTTTTCATACTTTTATTTAAACTCAAAACACTAAAATTTTCCCCTATTAAAATTCTTTATTTTTGGGCCAGCCATCTCACCGAGCCCATCTCCTCAACCATTCTTTTATAAAATGGAAATTCATTTCTTGTTTAAACCATGGCCCGGCCCGCTTCACCCCCAGCCCATTTTCCCTATTTTAATTCTTTAGGCCAGCCTTTTCTTTCCTCATTTTATTAATTCCCACGATTAATATTTCTCTCTCTCTTCCTTAATTCACTCCTCACCATTATTCACGTTCTCTCTCTCCCCTCTTTCTTTAATTTCCTTTCAAAATTAAACCCCACGTTACACTCTCTCTCCTCCTAAATTTCCATAATTCCTAACGTTACTCTCTCTCTCTCTCCCTCTCACACGTCTCTCTCTCTCCCCTCTCGTTCTCTCTTCTCTCTCTCTCTCACACACACGCCTATCTCTCCCTCCTCCATTTTCTTTTCCCGCTCCCCCTCGGACCCGCGCCTCATGCCGGCGTATCGCACTCACCGCCGTCCGCCTCAACGTCGCTCACTTCCACCTCGCCCGCCTCACCGTCGTTCGCCTCCACCCTCGTCCTCAGCCTTCGTCACGACCACCACACCGCCTGCACTCGAGCCGACCTCCCCCTCACCATCGTCTCAACCACCGCTGGCATCACCATTTCTCCGACCTCGCCTTCCTCCCTCTCTTCGCTCACCTCCTCGTCCTTTTCTTTCTCCTCCTCTCTTCCTTCCGCGACCACCTCCCCACGGCGAACCTACGCACCCACCCTAGCTGCACCCGTCGCCGTCGTCGCCTCGACGTCGCAGACATTTCTCCGACCTCGTAGACACCTCTTCTTCTTCCCTTCTCCCCTCTCTCCGAGCCAGCACACCTTCTCCACTACCACCCACGTAAACACATCGCTTCCCTCATCATCGTCGCCTCACCGCCGTTGTCGCCTCACCATCGTCTCCGTCCCCTCTAACTGACGACTCCCCTCCTCGATCTCTCTCTTCTCCCCTGCACACCCACCGCAGCAATCCCCGACGAAGATCTTTCCCAGCAGAACCGACCCTAGCAGATGCCCGCAACCCACTGCCTTGGCCGTGAAGCACCATCTCCGGTGACCACACCCTCGTCATCGCCCTCATCTCTCCCCCTCAGCACCTCTCCCCTGCTCCGGCCAACCAAGCCGCCGCTGCCGATACTCGAGTTCGAGCCAAGTCAAGTTGTCGTGCCGCGCGTGTTGTTCCCCTCCGAAAGACGGCGCGCAAGGCTGCGATGTCTTGGCGCTGAGATTCAGGGCAGATGCTAATTGATGCTATCCGTTCACCTCTCCGAAGATGCCAAGTTGGTTTATGGCACCATGTATCGAAGGTTTGAGCGGATGCGACCGATGTAGCAGACTTCGTCAGATTCCCCCTCGTTGAGGGGTTTTTGATTGTGGGGACGCTCTTCCCTGCAGGCGCAAGCCCCTGCAGTTAATTACGCTACCGCATTGCGGTAACAACTTTCTCCTTCTCCAGATGGTCATTTCGTGTCGTGGGTTTTGTTTTATGTTTTACTGCCCGTGGATCGTCTACGGAGACTGAGTTATGTCGTCGCCCGTAGGGCATGGACTAGTCCAAATCCGCATTATCTTAAATTTGGGTTTGGGGGTTTATTTTGAGGATACGTTAGCCATGCTTGGGGCTAAGATCAACTCAAACGTTTGTTAAGGATGCGTTAGTCTAACTTTGTGACTAAGATCAACTTAACGGGATCGTTTGGATCCTACAAAAGAGTGTTTGGACTTTAACGTTCCAGTTTAGGGACGTGGCGGTCCATCGTATATGTGGCCGTCGGGACCCGTCACCTCTCTGACGACGTTGAAGGATTACAACGGCGGATGTCAGAGGAGTTCAGAGATGTACCCTAGAGCCAGAGTTAATTAGGGGGATTCATAGTCCAGTCTGCTTGAAGGTTTAAGGACGCGTTAGCCATCTTTGAGGCTAAGATCAACTTAAACAGGACCGTTTAGATCCGACAAAAGAGCATATAGGGGCTCTATTGTTCTAGTTTAAGGACATTGCGGTCCGTGGGTAGTTTTAAGGACATTGCGGTCCGTGGGTAGTTTAAGGACATTGCGGTCCGTGGGTAGTTTAAGGACATTGCGGTCCATGGGTAGTTTAAGGACATTGCGGTCCATGGGTAGTTTAAAGACATCTCGGTCAATGGGTAGTTTAAGGACATTGCGGTCCATGGGTAGTTTAAAGACATCTCGGTCAATGGGTAGTTTAAAGACATCTCGGTCAATGGGTAGTTTAAAGACATCTCGGTCAATGGGTAGTTTAAGGACATTGCGGTCCATGGGTAGTTTAAAGACATCTCGGTCAATGGGTAGTTTAAGGACATTGCGGTCCATGGGTAGTTTAAAGACATCTCGGTCAATGGGTAGTTTAAAGACATCTCGGTCAATGGGTAGTTTAAAGACATCTCGGTCAATGGGTAGTTTAAGGACATTGCGGTCCATGGGTAGTTTAAGGACATTGCGGTCCATGGGTAGTTTAAAGACCTCTCGGTCAAGGTTAAGGACGTCATAGTCCATGGGTTTAAGGACTCCACAGTCCGGTATGTGCTCTGGATGCTTCACACGGGTTCACTGCCGTGCTAGGCGAGGACCAGGCTCCGCTCTGGATGCTTCACACGGGTTCACTGCCGTGCTCTGCGAGGACCAGGATCCGCTCTGGACGTTTCCCGCGGGGTCAAAGAGTGACGTTATCCACGTTCCACGTAACCAGGAAGTTTGTATCATGCATGGGTTTAAGGACCCCACAGTCCATGTCATGAATGGTCTTCGGGACCCGTCACCTCTTTGAAGACATTGAGGGATTACAATGCCAAATATCAAAGGAGTGAAGAGATGTACCCTAGAACCGGGGTAGATTAAATAGTCCTTGGCCCAATTTGGGTCAAGATTGATCAATTATGTTATGAGCCCATCGGCCCAGTTAATCACAAATTGAGGACTTATGGCCAGCTTGGGCTAAGTCCAGTCAGGTCTGGAATATTGACTCTTTGTTGGTCCATTGAGGGAGAATGTTTACCTCTATCCTTTTAGCCAATTAGACCAAAGCCTAGTGTTAAACACTTCAGAGCAATCAGTGTTGAACACTGGGAATAAGGTTGTTAAGTTAGTGTTCAACACTAAGAGATAATTGGTGTTAAACACCAGCAATAAGGCTTTTTCCAATTAGTGTTAAACACTAAAACAGATCAGTGTTGAACCCTGCCAATAAGGCTTTTTTAATCAGCATTGAATGCTAAGGCCCGACAGTGTTTTAACACTGGGCTTGAGAGTTTTAATTTTAGTGTTAAACACTAAGGTAAGAAGGGTCACGTGGCAGCACATGAGAGCGCCCTCCCTTCAGTTGTTCTGCTGAAATTATCATTTCTTTCAAAGCATCACGTGCCATCACGTGACGGGCATTCAAATGCTTGTATATTAGAGTTTCTGCCAAGGTCACGTGGGTCACGTGGGGTGCTGCCTCAAAGGGGCTTTCTGTAGGGGTTTTTGGGGGGTCACGTGGTGGCACGTGACCCTACCTCTATGTTTTTTTTTTTTTAGAGGATCTGTTACTCCTTTTTTCAGGAATTAAATTCCTCGAACTTTAAATTTCAGAGGAATTAAATTCCTATTTCCTTTTGAAGACTTGTAGAGTTGAACTCTGAATTTTCTGTAGGAATTAAATTCCTTGTTTATGTGGAGAACTGAAGAGGGTTCAACCCTTAATAAAAGCTTTCAAGGAATTATACTTCCCATTTTAAAGAATTATAATTGAGGGAATTAAATTCCTGTTATTTCCACAGAACCACATTCTTAGTTAGGGTTCAACCCTGTTTCTTAAAGGAATTAAATTCCCATGATACGGGGTCGAGCCCTAATTTTATTTTATTTTTTTTTAAAGGAATTGAATTCCTATAGTTCTGTGAGAATTAAATTCTCATGCTTGCGTTCCCTCTCTATGTTTTGGATCTGCATGGCAGGATCTCAACCCATTGAGAATTAAATTCTCAACCTAAAGGGGAGATGTGCACTTTGCAGATCCTCTATCAAAGAGAGAAGAAATGTGCTCTTCTGTTTTATGTATCAGAGTTAAACTCTGTTGGGAATTAAATTCCCCCTCTTTCAAAAGGCCTTCCCTTTCTTACCTAGGGTTTTCGCAGAAAATCGAAGTCTTTTCCAAGTATCAAAGCTTTTCTCCTTTTTTTTTCTTTCTCTGCGCGTGTGTCTTTTTTGTATCTCTTGGCTCCTATTTATAGGAGAAGCAGCCGAGTCAATCAGTTTTTGACGAATCTTCATGGAGATATTTGATTTGCATCCATTGTTCATTCTGGACCTTTGGATTATTAGGTGAATTTTATTCACCGTTGGATTTCAAACCCAGAGATTCTCCCTTTTTATTTTGGTTAAATTTAAGGGGGAAATCTTTCCAAACCCGAGATTTTCCATAAATAAATGACCTCTGAATCTTTGACTTGATTGGATGCATATAGTTGCGTTCCTTTGGCAAGATCTGAATTTCTTTCAGAATTTAATTCTGTTGATAAAATGGGCTTTGAAAGCCGGTCACGTGTGACCACGTGATCCATGGTCACGTGTGAGCACGTGACCCCCTTTGGAATGAAGGATCCTCTTTCTTTCTGCGTTCTGCCCTCTTCTGCTGCTCAGCCGTCACGTGTTACCACGTGACCCCTGGTCACGTGTGAGCACGTGATCCTTGTTTGAACTTTCTTTCTTTGGTTGTTCTGAAGAATGCGTTTGCTGCCTTAAACGTCACGTGCCAACACGTGACCCTGGTCACGTGGGAGCACGTGACTTCTTCTGAAGCCTTTTTCTTGACTTGGTCAGTTACCCGACGTGCCTTTGACGCTTGCATTTAAACGTCACGTGTCGCCCTGTGACCCTGATCACGTGGGAGCACGTGACTCTCCTTGAAGCTTTTCTTTTCCTTCTTCGCAGTCAGGGAATTGAACTTGCCTTAATGACGTTTTTAGGTGTCACGTGCCAACACGTGACCGCTAGTCACGTGTAAGCACGTGACCCCCTTTTGAAGCTTTCCACAGAAGCTTTCCACAGAAGCTTTCCACAGAAGCTTTCCTGATTTTAAATCAGGAAACAAATGCCCCCACAGCGTTGTTCTCACGTGTCTGCACGTGAGTGCAACGCTGTCATCTCTTGCGACCGTTGGATTCATTTAGGGATTTGGGAGATGAAGCGTTTCCACTGTTTTCTATAAATACCGCTGTCTCTTCATAGGCGCCTTCACTCTGCTCGTCTTCTTCCTCTGAGAACTTTTCTTTGAGAATTTAATTCTCTTCTTCCAGAGCTTAGTTCTCTGTTTTAAGATTTTCCAGAGTTTAACTCTGTTCGAAAAGGACCCTTTTTCCTCAGGTAATGGTAATCGAAGCACCTTTGTTTTGACAAAACTCTCTGGATTTAAAATCCAGATCGAGGGTTTCCCGAAGAACTCATTTTTCTCCAAGTAATTTAACCAAAATATGAGACCACTTGACTTCCCGCAGTAGATCACTTAGGGTTCAGATGATCCCTTAGGGAGACGATGATGGCGGTTCAAACTCATGGAATTTAATTCCATTCAAAATGTTTCTGGGAATTTAATTCCCTTTCCTTAGTAAGGAATTAAATTCCAGCGAAGAACTCGATTTCTTCACACAGAGAATCTCTGGGGTCTCTTGGCTCGAGGCGGTTCTTCTGCAATTAATGCGATGGGGATTTTGTAATGATGCCTTCTGTGGGAACTTAATTCCCTTGATTTTGTTGGGTTCGCTGTAGCGCCCTAGCCAGATCTTGTTGAGGGGAATATGCATGGTTACCACCTTTTATTAAATGCGGACATTCCCTTTGTCTTATTGTTGCATTTTGGCCTTCTTATTGATGTGCCGTCATCTGGATTCTGTGGGGCCCATGTGTTTTGTAGCCAATGGTCCCAGGAAGCTTTGTTTTTGCTTTCTTTACTTAGTCTTCATGTTCATGCATGAATGTACGTTGCCGACTTTTCTTCTAACGGTCTTCCTTTATTGGTTTTCAGGTGCGATGACTTCTGCTCCACGCTTTCCTTTCTCTCGCTCGGAGGCGGCCTTTCCTCAGTCACCGTCTGATGAAGAGGCGATGGCGATGATTAGAGCCCATGACCCGAACTGCGCCAACCTTCTTCAATGGGGACCTTGGTACAGTCAGATTATTCAAGGTCGCAGGAGTTTTCTTTGCGCGGTGCCAACGGAGCCTACTTTCCCATTTTTACCGATGGATCCTCCAAGGACAGCTTTCGCCGTAGAAATGCCCAATTGGACTCCAACGGGGAGACTGGAGCCTTCGACGACCGGCATTCCGAACCATCCGATCCCGGCTATAGACATCTTGGGACGGCGCATTTGCCAGGGTGAGGCCCACCCGTGGGGGCAGATTTATAAGATAGGGCTCACTCCCAGGCATCCTACGGGCTACCTTCTTTGGGCTCGCTACATCCTTTCTGCCCATCGGGCGCGATTGCAGAAAGTCGGGCTTTATCAGGCCGTATACGCGTCGCTATTCCATTACAAGTCCCCGCATGCTTGGTGGGTTAAGGCGTTTCTGAACCAGTGGAATCTTCCCACTAATACCTTTCTTCTGGGAGATCGCGAGGTTTCGATTTCTTTAGCCGAGTTTTATGAAATTTCGGGATTGCCGATAAGGGGTAACATGTACGAGGAGTTGCTGCCCCCTGACGAGTACATTTTTGAATCTGAGCCCGCCCCAGTTGACGGCTTATCTGCTGAGAATGCTGTTCGACACAAGCGCCCTAGTCTAATTAGGGCCCTAGGCATTTTTGATCGATTATTCACCGAGTCTGAGGAGCAAGGCGTTACTTTCAAGAGCTTCATTGCTTGTTTCATTCGTGAGGACGCCTTACCGAAGACAGCCCCAAAGTTTGCCAACATTGGGGACCCTTTTGGGTTTGGTCCGAAAAGGTTGCCGGCCAACGAATCAGATCTACCTCAGTATTACATCCCTATTATATCGCCAATGTCTTTTGAGTCCATTGCGGCACCTGGTATGGATGAGGAGACGTTCTTTGTGGGGTTTATTAGCGTCTGGCTCAGTTGGTTCGTCATCCCCATGCATCGCCGCTTCATGAGGGCTTCGGTCATCTACCCGGCGCATCGTATCGCGGAGGGGACGCGGTTGGCCATTGGCATCCCAGCCCTGGCGCACCTCTATAATGGATTGGGTACTGCGGCTAATACCTCTATGCCTGGCGTAGACGTAGTGAACTTTTCGCTTCATTACTTCACGTCGTGGATCGAAATGCATGTGCTGGGGTCTTTTGCCATGCATCAAAGGCCCGCTTTTTACGACGCCTATACCTTCCCGCGACTTATGCGACTGGTAGGTGCTTCCGCTGTCGATCCAACTCAATTTGGGGCTATTAGGGTGCTGATTTCCCCTCACGCTACCGCCGGCGGGTTAGCTTTTAATGATCGGGTTCTGTCTTCTTCTTCGGGTCCTGTTCAGCAACTTTGGGACCAGTCAAAGGACAACGCACCTTCTCTGAAGCCCCGAGAGGCCATCTACTTGTATTCAATTAGACCGGGCTACTTGGTGTTTCGCCAGGATAGTGCAGCCCTTTTTATGCGGTATAATCCTCATCGATTTGCTCGGCAGCTCGGATATGACCAGGGCGTTCCTTTTGAGGCTTTTATGATTGCTCCAGTTCCTTCGCTCGACGCTGTTCGCGACGCAGCTCATCATTTCATGAGGCTGAACACCGGCTCTCATTTCATGGTCCCTGAAGCCGAGTACATCCCTCGATGTGTGGGTGCATTCACAGGTTGGTATCTTCATCGGGTCACCCCGATTATTGCTGAAGAAAGAAGGGTTCTTCTTGGTCATGACGCTCCTCCTCAGGTCTCGCGAGTTGAGTTGCGACCGAGGGTTCCAGTCCGCTTTCCTCTGAGGGAAATTGGCGCTGCCCTCATTCCGGGGGAGTCAGGGGTAGACCTCACTCCGACCGCTGGTATGCCCTTGGGTTCTCGATCGCGAGGTAGACGGGCTCCAGTGGCAGCACCTCTGCCGGTGGCGGCGCCGCCTCCCGCAGCGTCGACGACGCCGACGTCTTCCAGGGACGAAGGCATCGAAGGCGATGTGGGCCAGCGTCGCCCTAAGGCTTCGCGAGGGAGGAAGCGACCATCTTCAGCGACCGGCTCTGGGTCTAAGCGACAGAAGAAAGTGGCTACTACTCCGCTCGACTCTGTGATGGAATCTGAGCCTATCCTTGACGACGAACCCTTGGCCTTGCCCGCGTCTGATACTGTACTCCTCTTTCCGAGTTCGGCTGACGAGGAGGTCGCACAACTGGCTGAGGCCTTACGGCGTTCGCAAGACCCGTCCCATGATGCCAAGGTTCCGAAGAAGTCTTATCCCGCTGTAATTTTTTACGAGGACCCTTCGTGGATTCGGCGGCGATTTATCGGCCCTTTGGAGGAATGGGGGGAAAGGGCTTTGAAGCAGGTCGCTTCAGAGGATGCAGCTGATGCACTTTCTCTATGGACCGGTGGTCATGAGTCTACCCTTAAACCTCGGCGAGCTTATCTCCTTGAGAAGGAAAAGCGGCTTGAAGAAGCCATGTTAAAGGCTTCTTTGCGTATAGGTACGCTGTGCTTCTTTTGTAGTCTTTCTGATTATTTATGCTCATGGGTATGTATCATTATTTTCATTTGAACCGTGCAGAATCTTCAACGCTGGGGGAGCTTCCTACTGGCCCCTTAAAGCTAAAGCCCGCCGAAATTCTCAACGAGGCCTTGCTAGGTGTGGAGGGGGCTGATGAGGCTGCTCCTCTCGTGATAGAACCTCCAGCGGCGACTCCTGATCAGGGAGTGCTTGCCCCTTCGGGGAATGCTCTTATGGAGGCCGCCACCCCAATGACTCTTGCTGAAGGTGGCCCAAAGGCTGGAAGTGAGGTAGTCGGGACTACTCTCCCTTTGTTGGAGCCTGAGGCTATGGCGGAGACCGTCGAGGCTGCTATCCCCCTGGCTCAAAATGGGAGGAGTGTCGAAGGTATCCTTCTGCGTTTTAATTTAGTAACCCTTTCATGGTCTAAAATCTTTTATCTTTTCCAGAATTACGCGGTTTGGCAGCCACGATCGCGGATCTATCGCCTCGCCAATCATTTCAGCGTCTATTGGAGATGGCAGCCCCGCAGGCGATTCCCCCTCAGCGTATTGTCCTTTCCTCCGGACAGGGTTAGTGTCATTTGCCATTTTTTTTATCATAGCATTGTCACTATTTTGTGAAATGACGTTAATGTCTTTTATAGTTTTAGAAGCCGATGATGAGGTCGAGGTCGTCGAAGGGCCAGGGGAACCTTCAACTCCCTCGTGCATGACTGTCGGTGAGTGACGTCTCATCAAAGTCCTGTTCATCTTGCGTTTAAAAGTTTTACTAACATCTGCCAAATCTGAACAGCCTTGCCAGTCTCCATGGCTTTGGAATCACGCATTGTGATGCCGTCCGGCCCCTACGCTTTGCGGGCTTCAGAGCGCTTGGCCCAATTGAGCCTGGTCTCCTTATCTTCCTTTATCGAGGAGCTTCGTGCTGGTAGTGCAACCACGGCCGAAGCGTTCGCCGCTGAAGCTAACGGCTCCCTTCCTTTTCTCGCCACCTATCACAGTGAGGCGGTGGTGCGGGTCTGGGTGGATTTTTGTAGGAAGGTGGAGGCCTGTTTGTATGCTCTCGAGTGTTCTCGCCTTTCCTCGGAGGCCGTGGCTGCAAAGGCGGAGTTACGAGATCTGATAGCACGACATGCGGCCAACATGACGTCGTGCGAGAAGAGACTTGGCCGTAAGTTCTCGGAGAGGGAGCTAGCCTCCAAGGCGTTGGGCGAGCTTCAGGCCAGTCTTACAGCCAAAGCCAACGAAGCGTATGAGCTGTGGCGGGTGCTTCAGGAGTCCATTAAGGAGGTGGTGGCTCTTGATAAAGCCGCCACGTTTACTCGCGAGAGGGTTGAGGCTCACAAGGCCACTGAAAAAGAGCTTGAAGCCCGGCTTGCTTTATATCAGGCCCAGCAAGCTCAGGCGGAGGCTCGTCTTCTGGAGATCCTGCGTCATGAAGCTGTGGCTCAACAACAGAATGACGAGCTGGTGAAATTACTGCACCGCCCGCCGGCTTAAGGTCTTGTATCTTTTCTTCTATTTTTTGTACATACTCATGAATAAGGGTATCTTCCTTTTTTTATGAATTGTATTTTGTATCCATTTTGGTTTATGAATAAAAGATACAATTTTCCTCTCAATGATGTGTCCTCTTTTCATTGAATGCATTCTGCGGATATTCTATTTCGATCTCCTTGCAGGACAGGGATGACTCAGGGTTCAGGTTTAAGATATGCTTTCTGAGACTTCTGCATTTTACGAGCCACGAGGGTCTCATAAAGAGTTTTCTCTCCCTAGCCGTGAGGATTTGCGAGTGCCGGATGCGGTTACCCTCGCCCGTGCTCTACGGAGTCAGGGGTTTCTCCAGATATTGTAGTTTAAAGACGTCGCGGTCAAGGTTAAGGACCTCATAGTCCGTGGATTTAAGGACTCCACAGTCCGATGTTAGTTTTAAGACATCATGGTCAAGGTTAAGGACCTCATAGTCCGTGGATTTAGGGACTCCACAGTCCGATGTTTGGTTACAGGGACCCGTCACCTCTTTGAAGACATTGAGGAATTACAACGCCGGGCATCAAAGGAGTGAAGAGATGTACCCTTAAACCGAGGCAAAAATCTGTGAGGAATAGGGGTGGTTGGTTGTTAGTTTTAAGACATCGCGGTCGAGGTTAAGGACGTCATAGTCCGTGGATTTTATGGACTCCACAGTCCGGTGTTTGCTCTGGATGCTTCACACGGGTTCACTGCCGTGCTTGGCGAGGACCAGGCTCCGCTCTGGGCGTTTTCCGTGGGGTCAAAGGGTGACGTTATCCACGTTCCACGTAACCAGGAATTTTGCACTAGATGCTTCACACGGGTTCACTGCCGTGTTAGGCGAGGACTAGGCTCCGCTCTGGATGCTTCGCACGGGTTCACTGCCATGCTCTGCGAGGACCAGGATCCGCTCTGGACGTTTTCCACGGGGTCAAAAAGTGACGTTATCCGCTTTCCACGTAACCAGGAAGTTTGCACTAGATGCTTCACACGGGTTCACTGCCGCGTTAGGCGAGGACTAGGCTCCGCTCTGGATGCTTCGCACGGGTTCACTGCCATGCTCTGCGAGGACCAGGATCCGCTCTGGACGTTTTCCACGGGGTCAAAGAGTGACGTTATCCGCTTTCCACGTAACCAGGAAGTTTGCACTAGATGCTTCACACGGGTTCACTGCCGTGTTAGGCGAGGACTAGGCTCCGCTCTGGATGCTTCGCACGGGTTCACTGCCATGCTCTGCGAGGACCAGGATCCGCTCTGGACGTTTTCCACGGGGTCAAAGAGTGACGTTATCCGCTTTCCACGTAACCAGGAAGTTTGCACTAGATGCTTCACACGGGTTCACTGCCGCGTTAGGCGAGGACTAGGCTCCGCTCTGGATGCTTCGCACGGGTTCACTGCCATGCTCTGCGAGGACCAGGATCCGCTCTGGACGTTTTCCACGGGGTCAAAGAGTGACGTTATCCGCTTTCCACGTAACCAGGAAGTTTGCACTAGATGCTTCACACGGGTTCACTGCCGCGTTAGGCGAGGACTAGGCTCCGCTCTGGATGCTTCGCACGGGTTCACTGCCATGCTCTGCGAGGACCAGGATCCGCTCTGGACGTTTTCCACGGGGTCAAAGAGTGACGTTATCCGCTTTCCACGTAACCAGGAAGTTTGCACTAGATGCTTCACACGGGTTCACTGCCGTGTTAGGCGAGGACTAGGCTCCGCTCTGGATGCTTCGCACGGGTTCACTGCCATGCTCTGCGAGGACCAGGATCCGCTCTGGACGTTTTCCACGGGGTCAAAGAGTGACGTTATCCGCTTTCCACGTAACCAGGAAGTTTGCACTAGATGCTTCACACGGGTTCACTGCCGTGTTAGGCGAGGACTAGGCTCCGCTCTGGATGCTTCGCACGGGTTCACTGCCATGCTCTGCGAGGACCAGGATCCGCTCTGGACGTTTTCCACGGGGTCAAAGAGTGACGTTATCCGCTTTCCACGTAACCAGGAAGTTTGCACTAGATGCTTCACACGGGTTCACTGCCGTGTTAGGCGAGGACTAGGCTCCGCTCTGGATGCTTCGCACGGGTTCACTGCCATGCTCTGCGAGGACCAGGATCCGCTCTGGACGTTTTCCACGGGGTCAAAGAGTGACGTTATCCGCTTTCCACGTAACCAGGAAGTTTGCACTAGATGCTTCACACGGGTTCACTGCCGTGTTAGGCGAGGACTAGGCTCCGCTCTGGATGCTTCGCACGGGTTCACTGCCATGCTCTGCGAGGACCAGGATCCGCTCTGGACGTTTTCCACGGGGTCAAAGAGTGACGTTATCCGCTTTCCACGTAACCAGGAAGTTTGCACTAGATGCTTCACACGGGTTCACTGCCGCGTTAGGCGAGGACTAGGCTCCGCTCTGGATGCTTCGCACGGGTTCACTGCCATGCTCTGCGAGGACCAGGATCCGCTCTGGACGTTTTCCACGGGGTCAAAGAGTGACGTTATCCGCTTTCCACGTAACCAGGAAGTTTGCTGATTGTATCCGCATTTCACGGGATGGGGGTTGACTCTTGGCGATATGTGTCGCCGAGCCATGGAACTTGGGGTTGCCACTGTTCCGTTTCGCTTGATGTTGTGTCGTCGAGACAATGAAAGCTAGGAATTTGGCCTTCGCTTCATTTGCTGGTATCGCGTCTGCTGTATCGAGACGAGTGCCACGGTGATGAACACTAAGTTATCTGTGAACCGCTGAGATTTTGCAAGTTGTCCCATCATTTCGGCCATTTTGTCATGCATGTGTGGCTTGCTAGCTTCCTGCGGCAAGCTCGGATTTCTTGGATACGGGTTTCGGCATCAGTACCGCTACAACTGGAATGTTGCCAGGAGTGGATCATCATTTGCCTCTGTCGACGTTTGAACAAAGGTGGCTTAGCAAACAGGGTTAAGGGTCCTGTCGACCAAGGCTTTTGACCTCAAGAGTCGTGAGGGTCTCACAAAGGTGTTTCTCCCTACAAGTCGTGAGGATCTTGCAGGTGTGTTTTCTCCTTAAGAATCGTGGGGATTCTTAAGTGCATGTTCTCTTGTAAGTCGTAAGGATCTTACAAAGAGGATTTTCCCCTTATAAGTCGAGAGGATTTGCGAGGGTTGTTCACCACGTAGATATATCCCTAGTCACGGGTGGGGCTTTGTTAGGGAAATGTCTATTCGCGCCCGTGGATTGTATACAAGGGTCAGTATGAGCCGCTTGTAGGGCAATATCGAAGGTTGTGGGAGTTGCTTAAGAACAGGTTAAGGTTTCTGTAACTTAAGACTTTCAAATCTTATGAGCCGTGAGGGTCCCATAAGAGAATTCTCCTTACGAGTCGTGAGGCTCTCGCAAGTGTAATTTCTCCTTAGGAATCGTGGGGATCCCTAAGTGTGTTTCTCCCTTATGAGTCGTAAGGATCTCACGCGGGTGGTTTCTCCTTACAAGGTCGAGAGGACCCTGTAAGTGTCTTTTAACGAGGCTGCGCCCTTTCGGGTTTTCACAAACACTCGCCGGTAGCCCTGCTGTTTTTACTCACGGAGCCCTTTCGGGTTTTCATCCGTGCCCATTTTGCTTTATGGACGTACCGTTTTTTTTTTTTTTTTTTTTTTTTTTTTTTTTTTTTATCTTGCCAGCCTAAGGATGCTGCGGCAGTAGTTTAGGGACGTTTCGGTCCGTCGTTAGTTTAAGGACGTTTCGGTCCGTCGTTAGTTTAAGGACGTTTCGGTCCGTCGTTAGTTTAAGGACATTTCGGTCCATCGTTAGTTTAAGGACATTTCGGTCCATTGATAGTTTAAGGACGTTTCGGTCCGTTCATAGTTTAAAGACGTTTCGGTCTCTTGTTAGTTTAAGGACGTTTCGGTCCCTCGTTAGTTTAAGGACGTTTCGGTCCGTCGTTATGGGAAGGCCAGCTACTGCTTGTAAAGTCTGAGCCTAGGAAGATAGCGAGCGGACATAGTCGTCGTCATCTATCGTTGACCCAGGCTGTGGCTCACTAAGCATAGTATCTCTTCAAGAAGCGGCCATTTATTGGCCTGAAAGGCCTCTCACCGTGCATGTCCACGAGTAGATAGGCTCCACCCTGGTAAACCTGGTCTATGATGTATGGGCCTTTATAGTTTGGCTCGAATTTTCCCCGCTTGGCACGATTGGGGATCATAGGTCTTTTGACTACCAGCACGAGTTCGCCTTGGCGGAACGCCCTTGGCCTGGTCAATCTTTCGTACGAGCGCGTCATCTTTGCTTTGTAGGCTTCTAGATGTTGTTGCGCTATAAGTCGGGTTTCGTCGAGGGCATCAAGCTCCTCAAGTCGAAGGTGGGCATTTTCCTCGTCGGTCAGTTCGTGGTGGACTGCCACTCGTAGAGAGGGTAACTCTATCTCGAGGGGGAGTACTGCTTCCGTCCCAAATACCAATGCGTATGGCGTTGTATTTGTGGCCGTCTTGAATGTAGTTCGATAAGCCCAAAGGGCTTCTTGCAGCCTCTCGTGCCAGTCTCTCTTATTCCGGGAGACGGTCTTTTTTATGATCTTCGTCAAGGTCTTATTGAAGGCCTCGGCCAGACCGTTGGCTCGCGGGTTGTAAACTGAAGAATACCTCCAGTCTATATTGTGCTGCTGCGCGAAGCGGCTAATCTTATGGCTCCTGTAGGCTGGCCCGTTATCGGAGATAATCCGCCGTGGGGTTCCAAACCGATAGATGACGTGCGTTTTGAAGAAATGGAGGATATTCTCCGTCTTCACTTCCCTCAGTGGTACTGCTTCTGCCCATTTGGAGAAGTAATCAGTTGTCGCCAAGATAAAACGGTGTCCCCGAGATGATGCTGGTTCAATGGGGCCGACTATGTCAGTCCCCCACATCTCGAATGGCCAGCTGGCCACCGTTGGGTGTAGCGGATTTGGATGTTGATGGATGAAATCTCCATGAATCTGGCACGAGTGGCATTGCTTCGCATACTCGAGGCAGTCCTGGATCATTGTGGGCCAGTAGTAGCCCATTCGTTTAATCTTTAACTTCATCTTTGGGCCTGCTTGGTGAGAACCGCAAAGTCCGTCATGAACTTCCTGAACGACTTTTTCTGCTTCGTCAGGTCCTAAGCATCTCAGCCATAGAGAATCGAGCGATCTCTTGTATAGGGTATTGTTGACGAAAGCGAAAGATAGAGCTCGTTTCATGAGCTGATGTCTTGAAGACGCTTCTTCGGGCATTCGGCGGGACTTAAAGTAGTCTGTGAAGACTTCCCTCCAGTCTTCGGCCTTCTCATGGTCCTTTATTTGTAGGGTCATCTGCTCAGTCGCTCCCTTTTCTTTGCATGATTCCGGAGATATTTCTGCCGGGGCGAGCACTCGACGGCTTTGTACCACGATTCTGACGTCATCGAGGTTCTCGTCAGCCAGTTCTTTAGCGAGTTTGGCCAACGCGTCTGCTTTGCTGTTTTCCGCGCGCGGTATGTTCTCCAAAGTATAGGAGGGAATTTGGGCCAACAGTTGTTGCACCTTTTCGCCGTATCTCACCAACTCCGGTTTGCACGTTTGGTAGTCACCATTAACTTGGCTAACGACCAGCTGAGAATCCCCATATATAAGGAGGTCTTCAATTCCCATGTCAATGGCAAGCTCGAGACCTGCTATTAGGGCTTCGTATTCAGCTTCATTGTTTGTCCTCGGCTCTGTTAAGGAGAAGGCGAAGCGCATTATCCCTCCTTGTGGAGTCGCAAAGATGAGGCCTATCCCTGACTTGATCATTGGGATACCTTGCTTTTGTTTCTTTATAGAGGACGCTCCATCGAAATAGAGTTCCCATCGGGTGCTTCCACCGCTAATCGCATCAAATGCATGCTCGTCCGGCAAGTCACAATTCAAAGGAGAATCGGCCGGTATCGGGTGCTCAGCGAGGAAATCGGCAATGGCCTGGCCTTTCACCGCCTTGAGAGGTTGATATGTTATCGAGAACTCCATCAAGAGCAGGGCCCATTTAGCGAGTCGTCCCGTCAATATGGCTTTTGACATCAAGTATTTAAGAGGATCAACTTTCGAGATGAAGCAGACTTCGTGTGCCAACGCATAGTGCCTGAGCTTTGTTATCGCGAAGATTAACGCCAAGCAATGTTTTTCAATGGGAGAGTAATTGCTTTCTGCCCCCAGTAGAACTCGACTTAAGTAGTAGAGTGCTCTCTCTTTCCCCTGATCGTTCTCTTGCGCCCATAGTGCGCCCAAGGAACCTTCGAGGGCGGTGGTATAAAGAATGAGGGGTTTTCCCTTGACCGGCGCAGCTAATACCGGCGGGTTCTGCAGGTACTGCTTGATCTCGTCTAGTGCACCTTGGCATTTTTGATCCCAGACGAATGGGGTTCCCTTCTTCATCAGGTGACTGTAGGGGCGGCATTTGCCTGAAAGATTTGCGATAAATCGCCGGATGTATGCGAGCTTCCCTTGGAGAGACCGCAACTGTTTGAGGGTTCTTGGCGGGGGCATTTCCATGATCGCTTTAATCTTTGACGGATCTATCTCAATACCTCGGTGTCGGATGACGAATCCCAGGAATTTTCCCGAGGAGACTCCAAACGCGCATTTGAGGGGATTCATCTTCAAATTATATTGCCGAAGGCGTTGAAATACAGTCTCTAGGTGCTTTAAGTGATCTTCATATGACATGCTCTTTACTACGAGGTCGTCGATATAGCACTCGATGATGTCATGTATGAGGTCATCGAAGATCTTTGTCATGGCCCTTTGATAGGTAGCGCCGGCGTTCTTTAGACCGAAGGGCATAACCCTGTAGCAGAATACACCCAAAGGGGTCCGGAAAGCGGTGTGCTTCTGGTCTTCGGGATGCATTTTTATCTGATTGTATCCTGAAGAACCATCCATAAAGGAGAAGATCTCGTGAGTGGACGTGTTATCTATCATTAGCTCGGTTACCGGCACCGGGAAATCATCTTTTGGACAGGCTTTGTTGAGATCCCTGAAATCCACGCATATACGCACCGTCCCATTCTTCTTCATCACCGGGACGATATTGGCGATCCAATCGGGATATTGGACTTCTTGAATAAATCCAGAATCGATCAGTTTCTTGACTTCGGCGTTGATGCTCATCTCAAGCTCGAGCCGCATCCTTCTTGGTGCCTGCTTGACTGGCCTGATGTCTGGGGATATTGCTAATCTGTGCACAGCGACCTCCGGATCTAATCCTGGCATCTCAGAGTAGTTCCACGCGAAGCAGTCTTTATGCCGTAGAAGCACGTTCTTTAACGCGGCCACCCTCTCTTCAGAGAGTAGCTCGCTGACAAATGTTGGTCTCGGGTCCTCTGCCGATCCCAACTCAATCTTTCTGAGGTTATCTGCGGTAGTATGTATACCGTCTTCCAGTTCTTTTGGAGCTGGCGGAAATTCTGAGATCATCTCATCATCGCTGTTCTCAAAGCACCGGGGAAGGTCATCTATGTTCTCGGGCTCTTCTTTTAATATCGTAATCGTATAACAGGTACGAATCCGCTCCCAGGACTGAGGTGGATCCGGTTTTGCTCTTGCGGCTTTGGGTTCGTGCTTTCGTGGCGGCGTTACCCTCCAGCTTTTGGATAAAGCGAATCTGCCCCGTTGGTACTGGTCCTCGACCCAGTTCTTGAAGGTGAAGCAGTCTTCGGTAGGATGTCCTGCGGCCCGGTGATAAGAGCAATAGCCCGAGCGAGAGGCCTTATTAGCTTGTTCGGGGTGTCTAGACTCTGGAAGCGTGATCATCTGATGTTTTAGGGCGAGCTTGAGTAATCTTTCCGTCTTGTCTCGGGGGAAGGAGTACGCTCGACTCATCTTTTCTATGAAGGACGAATCCGAGCTGTGCAGTACCCGATCACGTAACCCTCTAATCCTGCGTCGTTGTTGTCGGCTCTTCTTTCCGCTTTTCGACTTATTTCCGTCTCCGCATTGGGTCTTTCGCATGATGGGTTGACAAGGATGAACGTCTTTGTCTTTTGCAATCTGTTGAAATAGACGTTGCGTCCTGGCCTTCTCATAGATGGCCATTTCGTGGTTGGGGTCTTCCCGAGCTTTCTGACCTACTTTCCTGATAGGCTCGCTCATTCGTTCTTCAAACGACGGACTTGGCGCTTCAATCGCAGGGTCTGGTTTTGATGAGGGATCGGCATCTCCTGACAGGGCGTCCTCTTCTTCATCAAAGGTATATATAGCGTAGCTGTTATGAGCCCGTTCTCGTTTTCCGGTTCTCGCGTATCCAAGCCCGAGTGTCTCCATTTTCCCATTAGGCAATTTGCGTTGGGTTCCAGGGACATCCCAAATCTTGTTGTAGAACCGAGCCTGTCGAACAGTTTGTTTTAAGGGTACTCGTTGGCGCTTCAATAGCTTCTTTAATCCATCCGTATAGTATCTGGGCAAACGGATGGGTTGGAGTCTGTCGCATGCAGCATCTGCGCCGTGCCAGATCTCTTTCTCTACTTTCGACTCTGAGGATTGATAGAATAGGATCATCTTCTCACCCTTTCGCCTGGGGGGACGCAAAACGTTTGCAGCTCTTGCACACTGTGAGCTTGAAGCGTGTCGAGGTCCTTGTAGTTTTCTTGCGGTACCATGGTGATTTGCAAGTTATGGTCATCGCACGGAGGTGCTTGTATTGAAAGCCGATTGGAGAATACGGCATTGACCTCATCCTCCGAATCACTTCCGAAGACCAGTATGGGGGCGGGCGTCCCCCGATTGTTGCGTTGAGATGGCCCTGTATATACTATCTCTTCCTCTTCTTCGGTATCGCTCCCGAAAACAGGGATGGTGGCGGCGGTTTTGTTCTCCGGGTCGCGACACCTTTCTGTATCCTCGAAATCTGGCAAAAAGTATTTCGCATCTTCGTATTTGCGGACTTCGTTCACGGAAAATGGGTTCAACTCACCTGTTACAGTATACTCGAAACCATCTTTAAAATACTTCATACACTGATGTTGTGTAGAAGGGACGATGTTGTACTCGTGTAACCAAGGACGGCCGAGCAAGGCATTGTAGCAGGTCTTGGCGTCAATGACATGGAATTTGATGTCCGTGACGAGAAGTCCAAAGCGTAATGTTAGTATCACGGACCCGAGAGTCCGTGACGATTGTGAGTCAAAACCGGAGATAGTAATTTTATCCCGAGCGAGATGCTGCACACTCATGCAGATTTCTTTCAGCACCCGAACATTAAGGAGATTGACGGAGGATCCATTATCCACCAGGATCTTGCCAATCTTGATGTCATGACAGTACCCAGAGACATATAGGGGACGGTTATGGTCGCACGTCCCGAGAAGGAGGTCTTCATCACCGAAAGTGACGTCGGCCGTATGCACTTCTTCCAGTTCGTCCTTCATCTTTTCAGTGGCGAGAAAGGCTTGGAATTGCTCAGGTTCTTGTAGTGCCTTAATTAGTGAGTCCCGTGCTTCTTTTGATAATAGGAGGGCATCGAGAATGCTAAGCTGAGAAGGTAGCTTCCTTAGATGCGCGAGGATGTTATAGTCCACTTTACCCCTCCTAGGAGGGTCTTTGGCAGCCAATTCTTTTGCGACTTGGTCATCCAAAGTGATATCTTCAGTGACCTTTTCCTTTCCCTTATCTTTTCTGTTCGTAGGCCCGAGATTCTTTTCCGGGAGTGTGCGATTGCGCAACTGAGTGTTTCCGCAGGCTTCTGATTCCTCATCTTTCCTTAGCGCGGATTCTTCAAAGAGAGGGCCCAGAGTCACTTCTTCATCAGAGTCGCTCCCAAAGGTGAGGACTTGCGATCCCTCGGTATGAGCCATATAGCAGTTGCCAGTAATTCTGTTGGGTCCGTCAACAGCGCTTCTTCGCTCCCGACGGCTCTTTCGTTTCATGCGTTTGAAGTGTTGCCGGCGAGCAACATATCCTTGCCACCATATCTTAAAGGCGTCGCACTCCTCTGTGGGGTGTGAGACTTTCCGATGATATGCGCAGTAATCGAGGTGTTTCTCCGCCCCATCGTGCGTGTCTCCTTCCGAGGGGGGTAGCCTCATTCCCATTGACATGGCTTTGGCGAACCTTTTCCTTGTCTTGAATATCTTCTTGTCCATTTCGGATGCCTTTCGCTCTGGCAGGGGTAGCTCAACTCTTTCGTTCAGTCGCCCGCATTTGGTTCCTCCTGATGTTGCCATCTCGCGCTCCTGATCCGCTTTACTTTTTAGACGAATCTCGTCTAGGAAGGCATTGATCATATCAGTTGTCAGCCTCGTACGCTCTGGTTCGGGCTCTGCCTTCGGCTTCTTAGTGATAGGAGTTTTCTCATCATCGATAAACGAGTGGGAGATCATGTTGCAACTCGCCGTATATCCCTCGGATTCGTCCGACGAGTTTTCTCCATCATCGTCCTCTTGAAAGATGTGGCTGAGGAACTCTTGCAGTGTGACAGGAGTTCGCGCCTTCTGATTATATTCTTCTAGCGCGTCGATTTGTTTCTGCAAGTTTGTTTGCTCGTCTCCAAGCTTCGCGGGCTTCTTGGATTTCTTTTTCTTTTTCTTCGAAGCTTTTGACGGTTGGGCGTGGGTATTTGGGCCCTTATCAGCAGTCTTCGTAGTTGCGCGGGGCTTCACTGCTCCTTCGATAATTCGAGGTTCAAGAGGGTCTTTCCATTCGATTGCAGGACACGCATGAAGGTCTCTTAGCATCCTTTTGGTCTTCGTTGATAGCGCGACTTCCCATGGAACTTCTTCGATAAAGGAGCAGGTTGCCCCCGGTGTGTCTGCCTTTTTAGGAGTATGTGGTTGTGGCGGGTTCACCTTCCACTTTTCGGACAGTACAAACTTCCCCTGGAGGTATTGATCTTCGATCCATCCTTTGAAGACGAAGCAATCTTCAATCGGATGGCTTACCGTCTGATGGTAAGGGCAATAGTTGGGGTTATTCACCTCGGTGGGTTGCGGCGGTCGCCTTGGATTCGGGAGGTTAATAAGTCTGTTGCGTATTGCCAGCTCAAATAACCGTCTCGTCTTGTCTCGTGGGAACGAGTAGGGACGCTTCATCTTTTCATTATAATACCGGCGTCTTTCTTCCAGTTGATCTGCCGATTTTGGGGCGTCAGGTTGCTGTTGGGCATTTGCGACAAAGGTGGCCCTTCCTTTACCCTTATCATTCCGAGGTTCCAACTTCGGGGGAGGTGGCCTATGACCCATCTGGTCCATCTGAGCCAACTTGTCAATTAGAGCCTGGAAGGTGGTTGGCTTAAAAAACATCATAAACTGGGAGATGGTTACGTGGGGGTCCAAGGTTCCCACGAACATACCCACTGCGGGTGCTTCCTCAATGCGTTGCTCGCATCTCGACCACAGATTCCGCCAGCGTATAGCGTACTGGACCCAGGTTTCGCCTGGCTTTACCCTGGCGTTAATCAAAGCAGTAATTGGAGTGCGCTCGCTGGCGCTTGCGAACCGCTGAGTGAACAACAACTCCATTTCAGCGAACGTTTTGACGGAATCGTTCGGAAGTTCTGAATACCATTCGAATGCTGTTTCTGATAAGCTGCCAACGAACTGACGGAGTAACAGTTTATCGTCACCGCCGGTGTTACCGCAGAGGGCCCGGAACTGGGCGACGTGTTGATGAGGATTGCCGGTCCCCTTATACACATGGAATTTCGGTATCGTATAGCCTTGCGGGTATTTGATTTGATCGTACCAGCTTGGATACGGCCGCCCCGTTTTCACGACTTGACCAGCTGCCTCAGTTGCATGATGGACCCGGATTTGCTGGGCTATATAGTCAGCCAAGTCAGCCTTAGAGATCGTCTCTTCCTTGGCCGTTGAGAGGGCTGGAGGTGGATTTGACGTCTCTCCTCGGTCGTCCTCCAGAATAATCGGAGGATCTTCGGCTGGTAAGTCTTGCTGGATCATCATTCCTATCACATCTTGAAAGAGAAGGCCCATCCGTTGTATGTTGGCCGCTTGTTCAGCAGCCTCTTTGTCCCTTTTCTCCAGCGTCCGGCGAAGGAATTCAGCGTCGGTTTCTTCCTCCCGGCGTGCGTCTGAGGACGCTTCAGGGTTTTCCTTCGGCCCGGTGAGCGCGGCCATAGCATTCATCATTTCTTGGAGCTTTTGTTGCTGCTCCTGGGATTTCGTTACGGATCGGGTTAGCGGTCGGTGGCCTGTAGAAGTGCGGCTCTCCTCCTTTCCAGAGGCCATGTATACGGTGTGGACCATCATGCCCCCAGACTTAGGGTGTCCGGGCTTGTTGCTTTTAGCCGTCGTTGCACGTCGAGGGATCTTCTTGGGCTCCCTCCTTTTATGAGCCATGGAGGTTGAGGGGGCCGTCGAGGTGGGTGTCCAAACAGCCTTTTGGGTTTTCGTCTGGTGACCAGCTTTTGGTTGGATCTTCAGCTTCTTATGCTGGCGGGAGAAGTTTGGATCGATGATTGAGTCCCGGGCCCGCCGCCAAACCTTATAGATTTTGGAAGACAGCCGTTGAGGAGATCGGGGCTGTTCTGATTCTATTTCCACAACCTTTTCTGATTGGGGAGGAGACCTCTTCAGCACTGCGGTAGGGGAATTCCTTCGCACCTTATTTAGCATTTCAAAGCTGTTTCCAGTTGGAACAGCAGCATTAACTTCTACCGCCGGGGCTGGTGGAGTCAATCCAGAGGGGGAGTTGCCCCCAGCCTTCCTTATTCGGCGCCAATGACGACGTCGAGCACGTCGAGCAGACGGCGTAGAGTCAGATATAAGAATGGTTTCGTCTTGCCCCCTGTGTAGGTGGGGGGTCGTTGTTGGTGTTAGCCTGTCAAAGACCGATGTCCTTTGTGCAACGGGAGCGGGAGCTGAAGCCGTTAATCTGGTAAAGACCGACCTTTTGGCCGGAGAAGCCGCCTTGGCGATTTCGAGGGCAGGAGCGGCCACTTTCTTAGAAGCAGCCTCCTCCGAGATTGTAGGCCTTATGATGAGTTCGCAGGATTTCTGGCCCAATCTAGAGAAGACTGAGGCGTTGGCATCGGGCGACTCGTTGAGAGGAGCCGCGGCAGGGGCAAGACGATCAAAGACCGACTTCTTGAGCGCTTCCTTTGTCAACACCGGCACCGTGAAGCTTGATGGTGGGAGTATAGTCCCAAAGAACAATCCGGTAGTGGCTTGAGTCACCTGGTCCACCGGCATTGTGAACAACGAAGCAGCTTGGGGTCCATAGGCTACACCTCCTGGCGAGGCAAAGCGTTGGTCGCGATTGCAGCTCGAGCAATTGGAGGATTTCGCAGAAGTAGAAGCCATCGATCCTTTGCTTTCTGCAATAAGCAAGGCGCCAATTCTTAGTATCTTGAAACCCAAGGGCAACTATTAGCGAACCGCGATTGGTTCGCGAATCACGACACACGAAGTGTGGAGTGGAAAGAGGAAAAGGTCCCACCGGGCGTGCCAGAATCTGTTCCCCTCCGAAAGACGGCGCGCAAGGCTGCGATGTCTTGGCGCTGAGATTCGGGGCAGATGCTAATTGATGCTATCCGTTCACCTCTCCGAAGATGCCAAGTTGGTTTATGGCACCATGTATCGAAGGTTTGAGCGGATGCGACCGATGTAGCAGACTTCGTCAGATTCCCCCTCGTTGAGGGGTTTTTGATTGTGGGGACGCTCTTCCCTGCAGGCGCAAGCCCCTGCAGTTAATTACGCTACCGCATTGCGGTAACAACTTTCTCCTTCTCCAGATGGTCATTTCGTGTCGTGGGTTTTGTTTTATGTTTTACTGCCCGTGGATCGTCTACGGAGACTGAGTTATGTCGTCGCCCGTAGGGCATGGACTAGTCCAAATCCGCATTATCTTAAATTTGGGTTTGGGGGTTTATTTTGAGGATACGTTAGCCATGCTTGGGGCTAAGATCAACTCAAACGTTTGTTAAGGATGCGTTAGTCTAACTTTGTGACTAAGATCAACTTAACGGGATCGTTTGGATCCTACAAAAGAGTGTTTGGACTTTAACGTTCCAGTTTAGGGACGTGGCGGTCCATCGTATATGTGGCCGTCGGGACCCGTCACCTCTCTGACGATGTTGAAGGATTACAACGGCGGATGTCAGAGGAGTTCAGAGATGTACCCTAGAGCCAGAGTTAATTAGGGGGATTCATAGTCCAGTCTGCTTGAAGGTTTAAGGACGCGTTAGCCATCTTTGAGGCTAAGATCAACTTAAACAGGACCGTTTAGATCCGACAAAAGAGCATATAGGGGCTCTATTGTTCTAGTTTAAGGACATTGCGGTCCGTGGGTAGTTTTAAGGACATTGCGGTCCGTGGGTAGTTTAAGGACATTGCGGTCCGTGGGTAGTTTAAGGACATTGCGGTCCATGGGTAGTTTAAGGACATTGCGGTCCATGGGTAGTTTAAAGACATCTCGGTCAATGGGTAGTTTAAGGACATTGCGGTCCATGGGTAGTTTAAAGACATCTCGGTCAATGGGTAGTTTAAAGACATCTCGGTCAATGGGTAGTTTAAGGACATTGCGGTCCATGGGTAGTTTAAAGACATCTCGGTCAATGGGTAGTTTAAGGACATTGCGGTCCATGGGTAGTTTAAAGACATCTCGGTCAATGGGTAGTTTAAAGACATCTCGGTCAATGGGTAGTTTAAAGACATCTTGGTCAATGGGTAGTTTAAGGACATTGCGGTCCATGGGTAGTTTAAGGACATTGCGGTCCATGGGTAGTTTAAGGACATTGCGGTCCATGGGTAGTTTAAAGACCTCTCGGTCAAGGTTAAGGACGTCATAGTCCATGGGTTTAAGGACTCCACAGTCCGGTATGTGCTCTGGATGCTTCACACGGGTTCACTGCCGTGCTAGGCGAGGACCAGGCTCCGCTCTGGATGCTTCACACGGGTTCACTGCCGTGCTCTGCGAGGACCAGGATCCGCTCTGGACGTTTCCCGCGGGGTCAAAGAGTGACGTTATCCACGTTCCACGTAACCAGGAAGTTTGTATCATGCATGGGTTTAAGGACCCCACAGTCCATGTCATGAATGGTCTTCGGGACCCGTCACCTCTTTGAAGACATTGAGGGATTACAATGCCAAATATCAAAGGAGTGAAGAGATGTACCCTAGAACCGGGGTGGATTAAATAGTCCTTGGCCCAATTTGGGTCAAGATTGATCAATTATGTTATGAGCCCATCGGCCCAGTTAATCACAAATTGAGGACTTATGGCCAGCTTGGGCTAAGTCCAGTCAGGTCTGGAATATTGACTCTTTGTTGGTCCATTGAGGGAGAATGTTTACCTCTATCCTTTTAGCCAATTAGACCAAAGCCTAGTGTTAAACACTTCAGAGCAATCAGTGTTGAACACTGGGAATAAGGTTGTTAAGTTAGTGTTCAACACTAAGAGATAATTGGTGTTAAACACCAGCAATAAGGCTTTTTCCAATTAGTGTTAAACACTAAAACAGATCAGTGTTGAACCCTGCCAATAAGGCTTTTTTAATCAGCATTGAATGCTAAGGCCCGACAGTGTTTTAACACTGGGCTTGAGAGTTTTAATTTTAGTGTTAAACACTAAGGTAAGAAGGGTCACGTGGCAGCACATGAGAGCGCCCTCCCTTCAGTTGTTCTGCTGAAATTATCATTTCTTTCAAAGCATCACGTGCCATCACGTGACGGGCATTCAAATGCTTGTATATTAGAGTTTCTGCCAAGGTCACGTGGGTCACGTGGGGTGCTGCCTCAAAGGGGCTTTCTGTAGGGGTTTTTGGGGGGTCACGTGGTGGCACGTGACCCTACCTCTATGTTTTTTTTTTTAGAGGATCTGTTACTCCTTTTTTCAGGAATTAAATTCCTCGAACTTTAAATTTCAGAGGAATTAAATTCCTATTTCCTTTTGAAGACTTGTAGAGTTGAACTCTGAATTTTCTGTAGGAATTAAATTCCTCGTTTATGTGGAGAACTGAAGAGGGTTCAACCCTTAATAAAAGGTTTCAAGGAATTATACTTCCCATTTTAAAGAATTATAATTGAGGGAATTAAATTCCTGTTATTTCCACAGAACCACATTCTTAGTTAGGGTTCAACCCTGTTTCTTAAAGGAATTAAATTCCCATGATACGGGGTCGAGCCCTAATTTTTTTATTTTTATTTTTAAAGGAATTGAATTCCTATAGTTCTGTGAGAATTAAATTCTCATGCTTGCGTTCCCTCTCTATGTTTTGGATCTGCATGGCAGGATCTCAACCCATTGAGAATTAAATTCTCAACCTAAAGGGGAGATGTGCACTTTGCAGATCCTCTATCAAAGAGAGAAGAAATGTGCTCTTCTGTTTTATGTATCAGAGTTAAACTCTGTTGGGAATTAAATTCCCCCTCTTTCAAAAGGCCTTCCCTTTCTTACCTAGGGTTTTCGCAGAAAATCGAAGTCTTTTCCAAGTATCAAAGCTTTTCTCCTTTTTTTTTCTTTCTCTGCGCGTGTGTCTTTTTTGTATCTCTTGGCTCCTATTTATAGGAGAAGCAGCCGAGTCAATCAGTTTTTGACGAATCTTCATGGAGATATTTGATTTGCATCCATTGTTCATTCTGGACCTTTGGATTATTAGGTGAATTTTATTCACCGTTGGATTTCAAACCCAGAGATTCTCCCTTTTTATTTTGGTTAAATTTAAGGGGGAAATCTTTCCAAACCCGAGATTTTCCATAAATAAATGACCTCTGAATCTTTGACTTGATTGGATGCATATAGTTGCGTTCCTTTGGTAAGATCTGAATTTCTTTCAGAATTTAATTCTGTTGATAAAATGGGCTTTGAAAGCCGGTCACGTGTGACCACGTGATCCATGGTCACGTGTGAGCACGTGACCCCCTTTGGAATGAAGGATCCTCTTTCTTTCTGCGTTCTGCCCTCTTCTGCTGCTCAGCCGTCACGTGTTACCACGTGACCCCTGGTCACGTGTGAGCACGTGATCCTTGTTTGAACTTTCTTTCTTTGGTTGTTCTGAAGAATGCGTTTGCTGCCTTAAACGTCACGTGCCAACACGTGACCCTGGTCACGTGGGAGCACGTGACTTCTTCTGAAGCCTTTTTCTTGACTTGGTCAGTTACCCGACGTGCCTTTGACGCTTGCATTTAAACGTCACGTGTCGCCCTGTGACCCTGATCACGTGGGAGCACGTGACTCTCCTTGAAGCTTTTCTTTTCCTTCTTCGCAGTCAGGGAATTGAACTTGCCTTAATGACGTTTTTAGGTGTCACGTGCCAACACGTGACCGCTAGTCACGTGTAAGCACGTGACCCCCTTTTGAAGCTTTCCACAGAAGCTTTCCACAGAAGCTTTCCTGATTTTAAATCAGGAAACACGTGTGTCGCTCGTTCGTAACGTTACCATCACCGTACATCCCCGAGACGTGTCCAGGCAAGTTCTCTACTTGCTACATGCTACTTTATGATAATTACAAATTATAATCATGTATATCCCATATTTTACTTTCTGTTAAATATTACGACGTAACTGTTCGATATATGTTCTCATAGGAAATCATCATTTAATTTGACAGAACTCGACTGTATAAGCTGTCATGTATGGCTGTGAATCTAGTGTGTGAGTTTTATTAGAAAATATGACCGTTAATGACTAAAACGACTACCCCCAAGTTTACTCGTAAAACTGGAATTTTCTTATACCTGAAAACCGATAAAATCACCATAAATTATTTACATACTGGAATGATGCGTTCGAGGGATCAAATCGAATACGACTCGACGTACTATAACCCTATGCTAGTTTTCAAATATTTCTGTACTCAAACTGTGTCAATATTTGGATCGGAGGGCGATTCTGGACTGCAGTCCAGAGCGACTATAGTTGTTGTTTACTGTCCCGTAATGGGTACCACCCTGTTTCCTTAACTCGTATATTGCGGAACTCCACTGTTATTTATAGGTGAATCTGTTAGCTAGACAACACAATTAGTTTCATCCTGTTTCGTTATCGTTTGTTATTTAACCTGTAATTTAAAAGATCGGGACGTGTAACAGTCCCAACAGAATCAGAATTGATATACTAGTATTGAACAGTGTATATCTCTTAACGTATAGACGCGATTGAAGATCCGTCTATTGCATTGAAAACCTTACTGAAAACTCTAGATTTCATTCAACTGTAGTGTCTCTAAAATATGATCCCAACTGGGATTAAAATGCATTGCGAAACGGACTTCCGATTCTGAAACCGGATTTCCAGCCGTGAACGCTTAAAATGAAATGGCTATAATTAATGATCCTGGAACCCGATTGGCATGTAACCAGATTTTCTGGATAGATAACTGAACATATTATTTATTCCCCGGTCGTCGTTTCACTAAACTGTAACCGTATGATTTATGATAAATTATGCAAGTGATAGATTATTGATTCATGATACCCTGATCATGCCTTACATACTGTTTACGCATCATATCATACACATGTCACTGCATTGATAACCTAGTGATAACGTGCATTACCCAGTGTTAGGTATTAGTGATGATTGTGGCAAGTACGTTAGTGTTCATGTATCAGTGAATAAGTGAAAGTGATACGTACTTGTACACAATCAGTGAACCTTATGATTCTATTGCATTGTCGACGTCTGTGGGACGCGTGTACGTGTAACTATAAGTGGTATGGGACACTTATGGAAACTCTTGCACGGGTGTCACAGATAAGACATCAGCCTCTGCCATTTATCTTAGGTATTAGTCGGGACGTGCTTGATGGAGGTCCTGCCTCCAATTCTCGCGCAGACTTGTCACAGACCGACTGGTATTTAGGGTTATGATTAGCGATTGATGTAGACCACAGGGTGTGGGGTAGTTCGAGTGTGAATTCAATAGAATCTCGGGAGTCCCTTGCCGGCTTATATATATGGAGATATATGGAGATTTACAGGGTACATGATTATTACCGTGAGTTACATGTTGGGCCCGTGGTCCCTTGCCTTTGGGTTCTACCCTTGGGTGGAGGACACTCGCGAGTGGTTGACTCTCACACTTGGACTGACGATAGGTTTAGTGACCTGTACAGTAAGACTTAGAGACTGATAGGGATGATAGCATCGATATACATACTTACTGTGTTGACATACGTGGCATATCATTCTACTGCTTTTACTGTTCCGCTGCATTGATTACTGCATGTTCATACCTATACCGTCATTGATTTACTGTTATATATATCTATTATCACTGTTAGAATTGTCACATGAATTTATATATTATAATGCTATTGTGTCGTTCTGACGACCTGAGTATGCATGCTCAGTATGAGGAGAAGATTTAGCCTGGACCAGGACTAGACGTATATCACGGACATCTTGATTAGCTATCCAGGGTTATACCTTTTGTTTCCCATCAGGTCAGTTCTTTATACTGTTTCGTTCCAGTTACTGCATTTCTCATTACCTGCGCATTATTTACTGATTACCATGTAAAGCTAGAAGCCGAAGTGTGACTACGGCAGGATGTTTCCTTGACCGTAGGAGCAAGGCTGGCCTTATCAACCCCTCGTATTCCGTATTTTGGGAAGCGGGGCGTGACATGGTTTAGTTGGTATCAGAGCCAGGTTTTGCTTCGATTGGGATTGCAGTTTTCCGTGTAGAGCTTGACAATCTAAGACATCCCTCAGTCTAGATTGTAAACTTGATATTCTTGATCCATATTCGCATTGAGTGTTCTGCTATCCATTCGCTAGGGTCTCGGGTGACTTGGCAAGGTTACGTGGTTGCAATTGCACTACCGTACTCTGTTTAAGTGACTTAGAATGCTACAGTTGATTTCCACTTGTAATAAATCTCATCACATCCGATGTTTTTGATTCCTTGCCCAATCCATATTATAAATTGATTCGTATATCGGTCTCAAAATTATTGTTTCAGGATCATGACTTCCAACGACTCTTCGTCTATCTCCACTCCCCAGATTCAGACCGTTGAGATTCTGAGTGTACTGCAAGGTCTGAAGGAAACCCAGGAGCGGACGAACGACTTGTTAGCTGAAGGACTGAGAAGGCAGGTGAATCAGGCACCAGCGGGAGTCTCCAATCATAAAGGGATCCCCGTTAGATGAGGAAAAGAGAAGAAGATGAAGCGCCATTTTGTTTCCCCGCGACAGAAGCAGCAGAAGACCCAATGTTGTGGGTACTGTAGGAGTCCAGGACATCTTCAGAGGGATTGTCGTCGCGTCCAAGGGAAATGTCTGATTTGCGGATCCAACGAACATCTCGTCAACGGTTGCCCAAAAAGGAAAGAGCTACAAGGAGGAGACTCATCCACACTCCCCACTTCTGCCAAGTGATGATTATGGCGTAGTTCAAACTTTGAGAATAAAGCGGACCCAACACAGGATTCAACTCGCGTGACGAGAAGGCAGCGGTCTAACAATCAAAGAAGAATTTTCATGTTTTCTACTTTCAGTAAAAATGTTGTCATCCTCTTATAAATATTTCTTTCCGTTTGAAATCTTGTATCCGTCGAACTTTTAAGTTGAATGCAATAAAACTTGAATCATAATATGTGTATCATTCTCTTGTCTTTCCCCTTATTCATACTATTCATTATCATAGCATTTTAATCTTGATTTTTCAGTTCCTGACACCGCATATCCTTCTATACTTCGTACCCTTAGCTATTTTCTTGATGTGTTCCACTGTCTAATCATGACTCTTCCTTTTCGGGCCATGGCCCACCCTGGAGCAGCGCCGCATTTGGATGAGGATGCACAGTCATGCGTTTCCTTAGACCACACGCTGATGAGTTCTGACGATGAGATCAACGGTCCCCAGGTTATTTTCGGAAACAGCGATTCCGAAGACGAAGGAGTAGCCGCCCCAGAGTTCGACATGTTAGACGATTCCGACGAAGAGGAAGGAGTGTTGGATATATATGCCCTAGAGGCCTTTATTGTATAGGATACTGGGATATGTATGTACATAACAGTCTTGCTTAATATGATAGTACGCTATTTGGTTTGTCTTTATCTTAACGTATGATATATTTTGCGTAGTATTCATATATATATATATACATGTTGATAAAGACCTTAGGATGTTTGCCTGACTTCCGGCGTTATGATGGCAGTCATACTAGTGGGAGCTGGATGTCAATAGGCACATCCTTAGATGTCCCTGGTCGCAGGAGTATCGAGACTGGGCATCGATACTCCGGCGTAGACTGGTGTATACATATCTAGACCCCGAGAAGGGGCGATGGATTGGTCCCGCAGCCATTGGTGGAGTGCACCTAAGATTGTATACAGATGCTCACTGGGTGTGAGTACACCGGACAGGACTCGCCGAGAACTGACGGGATGGTATTTATACCTAACGTCAGATAGCAGTTCTCAGGTGACATGTGTGTGTAAGTCCATGCTACCTCTCCCGGTACTTTCGGGAATGCGGAATTTGGTAAAAAACAATTTTTACGGAGGTGGTAACATGGACCTATAGCCCGGATCTTGGTTAAACATCTATCTAACATCCTAACTAAGAGTTTCTAGCTACTCGGTTAGGGGGTTATACCTAGCTTGTCTTGAACTCCTTCGTCTTCAAGCTCCGATGGTGGTCCGATGGCTCCTTCTCGTCGTCTCCGTACGCCGAAGATAGATCCACTTGAAAACTCCAACCTTTAGCTCCTTCTTCGTTCTTTGAAGAAACTAGTTCACTTGGTTTGCTAAACCTAGTGAACTAGAATGAGTAGAGAATAGTTTGTGTGGGATTTTATCTATGGTTCTTGATTCTCAACTCATGAGACAAGAGAACCATAGATTAAAGAGAGGGAGCAAGAGCAAGAGGGTGAGAGCAAAATGGAGAGCTCAAGAACAAGAGAGAGAGCGAGCAAGAAAGAATGAGGCTCTCTTTTGTCTCTCACCCTCTCATAATCCAAAGTAATCATAACTCATCATATCAACAAAAGTCTTATGTGATGGTTGAAGCAACCATAACCATATCATATCATGCACTCATTTTACACAAATGAGCAAGCAAGTAAAAGTCTTTGCCATGAAATGATGGCTATGGTTATCATGATGGTCAACTAGTCAAGCCTAGTCAACCGGTCCACAAAGTCAACAAGTCAACAAAAGTCAACAAGTCAACAAAGTCAACAAAGTCAACAAAAGTCAACAACCATGTCACCATAATACTTAATCAATATAATAGTTAATCACATATCATATTCTCATTAGGGTTGAGCAAAAAGTCAAATAGTCAACGGTCAACTGTCAACAACCCTAATGAGAATCCACTGCCTCTGTCTCCCTGTCAACTGTGCATACACACCCGCATCCGCATTCCGAGGAACACGAATGCAAACTGGATAAATCCAATCCCATAAAGTACACTAGGATCTGGCTTAAACCAAAGCCCGCTAGTGTAAACTGTCCGGACACTGTACGTGCACAAGTGCACGGATGTGACCGAACCCTGTCGCAAAACCATGCGACCTGTCGCAATACCATGCGACCTCTACTCTTTTGCCTAAAGGCGAAAAGCTTTCTGTGTGGGACTCTAAAGACTCGACACTACGCTGGCAGTGGGTTTAACCACAGACCGCAAGCGGCACTAGCTGTGCGTAACGGTCCCCAGGTAATGCCGATAAGAAGACCGACGAGGCGAAACCCATCTGAACTCCTACTGAGCCTGAGTGTGACATTCTCCGTACAGTCCGGTCTGTTCGTCTGATACATCGCATGGCGGGCCTAGGGGGCGGTAAACGTCAGTCCCCCAATAGCGATACAAGTCGTGCCGGAGTGAAGCCCAAAACACCCTGAGATAACACTGGAAGCCTACCAGTATATCTCGTTTGCCCTGGCCAGGGACTACTCGTGTAATGGCTCTCCTCGACACAGCGCGATGTCAACCCCCAATACCGGGAGAGACGAATCCTGTCTAACCGTCACTGCCTCCAAGTGCTTCGGGACTGCACCCAACCACTACCTGTTTGCACGACTCCTTTGAGCCGTGGTAGGGTAGTGATCAAAGTACAGTGGGAACACATCCGAGGCGAAGTGACAGTGTCAAGTCAGCGGACTAAGCTGTACTCATGTCACCTGGGAACTGATAACTGACGATAGGCATAATACCAACTAGTCAGTTCCCGACGAGTCCTGTCCAGTGTACCCGTAACCTAACGAGCACCCGCATACTATCTCAAGTACGACGTACTGACGGCTGTGGGACAGACCGTCTCCCACACTGGGATGAGAAGCGCATGCGCTGGTCTACTCCGGAGTATCGATGCCCTGTCTCGATAGTCCTGCGACCAGGGACCTGCATAAGGATGTGCTTATAGATTACCCAGCCCCACTAGTGTGACGGCCATCACATCGCTGGTAATCAAGCAAAGATCCTAAGGGCTCTACTAATGTGTATAGGCGATATACAAAAATAAACACATGTACACATTGAAGTAGAAACAAACCAAGTAGCATACTACTATTTTGAGCAAGATTGTATATACAAGGTGAATATCCCAAGCATCCATTAAGTAATATACAAACTAGTATGATACAGTAATGGCCTCTAGGGCATATACACTAACAATCTCCCACTTGCACTAAGGCCATGTACTGGCGTATCGAAGACCTATCATCTCGATCAGCCGCTCGAACTGAGTCTGGGGCAAGGCCTTGGTGAATGGATCTGCAGTGTTGTCTTCTGAAGCGACTCTCCGAACCTCGATCTCCTGGCGATCCACGATCTCCCTGATCAGGTGATACCGCCTCAAGATGTGCCTGGATCTCTGATGGGACCTGGGTTCCTTCGCTAAAGCTATAGCCCCGTTGTTGTCGCAATACAGAGGTATTGGATCAACAATGGACGGAACCACCTGAAGTTCTTTCAAGAACTTCCTCATCCAGACAGCTTCTTTTGCGGCATCAGATGCAGCGATGTATTCCGCTTCCATCGTCGAGTCTGCAACGGTTTCCTGTTTGGAACTCTTCCAACACACCGCCCCTCCATTGAGGGTAAAGACAAAACCCGACATGGACTTGGAATCATCCTTGTCACTCTGGAAGCTGGAGTCAGCAAAGGCCTCGGTCTGGAGGTCTTTTCCGTCATACACCAAGAACATCTCCTTAGTCCTTCTCAGATACTTGAGAATGTTCTTTACCGCTATCCAGTGTTTCTCCCCAGGGTTTGACTGATACCGGCTTACCACACTCAGTGCATAAGCTACATCCGGTCTGGTACACAACATCGCATACATTATAGAGCCTACCGCAGAAGCGTAGGGTATAATAGACATGCGATCCCTCTCCAAATCAGTCTTGGGAGACATCTCTTTAGAGAGGGTGATCCCGTGACAAGCCGGTAGGTTACCGCGCTTGGAATCTTCCATACTGAATCTCTTCAGTATGGTGTCGATGTACCTGGACTGTGATAGTCCTAATATCCTCTTGGATCTGTCACGGTAGATCCGGATACCCAGAATGTACGAGGCATCACCCAGGTCTTTCATGGAGAACCTGTGTGACAAGAACCCCTTGACAGATTGTAGCATAGGAATGTCATTTCCTATTAAGAGAATGTCATCCACGTATAAAACGAGAAATACTACAGTTCTCGCTACAAATCTACTATAGATGCATGGTTCATCTGGATTTTTGATAAAGCCAAATTCTTTGACCGTCTCATCAAAGCAGATGTTCCAACTCCGCGATGCCTGCTTTAGTCCATAGATGGACTTAAGCAACTTGCACACCTTTCCGCTGCTCCCACTCTGAATGAAACCTTCTGGCTGGTCCATATAGACACACTCCTCTAAATTTCCATTTAGAAAAGCTGTCTTTACGTCCATTTGCCAAATCTCATAATCGTGGAAGGCAGCAATGGCAAGAAGGATCCGAATGGATTTCAGCATGGCTACTGGAGAGAAGGTTTCGTCATAGTCCAAGCCAGGTCTTTGACGAAAACCCTTTGCTACCAGCCTAGCTTTATAGGTCTCAACCTGTCCATCTACACCAATCTTCCTTTTGAAGATCCACTTGCATCCTACGGGTTTTACCCCGTCTGGAGCAATGTCCAACGTCCATACCTTGTTGGTGTACATGGACTCCATTTCGGTCCGCATTGCATCCAGCCATTTCACTGAGTCAATGCTCTGAACGGCCTGCTGGAAGCTAGTAGGCTCATCATAGTCTATGATGCAATCCTCTCTATCCCCGTCTACGAGAAAACCGCAGTATCTCTCGGGCGGATGAGTCTGCCTACTACTCCTGCGGAGCGGCGTAGGAATGTCCTGTTCTTCCGAACCCTCTGGTTCCACTAAACTTTCAGTAATAGTCCGTGGTTCTGGAATTTCTTCCAGTTCTACTGCGCTCCCACTAATTTCCTTTTCTAAGAACTGGTGTTCTAGAAAGTGGGCATTACGAGAAACAAGGACTTTTTGTTCCTCTGCGTAGTAGAAAAGATACCCTCTGGTGTTCTTTGGGTATCCCACAAACTTGCACAGTACTGAGCGTGCCTCGAGTTTGTCCGCATGCTGCTTTTTGACAAAAGCTGGACATCCCCAGATCTTCAGATATTGAAGATAGGGTTTCTTCCCACTCCACATTTCGTATGGTGTGGTAGGCTCAGTCTTAGTCGGAACTCGGTTCAAAAGGTATGCGGCTGATTCTAGCGCATACCCCCAGAATGATCGCGGTAACTCAGCGTTACCCATCATGGACCGCACCATATCCAATAGGGTGCGGTTCCGTCTCTCCGATACACCGTTATGTTGCGGGGTGTAAGGAGGAGTAAGCTGAGAGAGAATTCCGTTCTCTTTTAAATAGTCCAGGAACTCGGCACTTAAGTATTCTCCACCTCGATCCGATCTTAGAATCTTAATACTTTTGCCGGTCTGTTTCTCTACTTCATTCTTATACTCCTGGAATTTTCCAAAGGCCTCGGACTTATGTTTCATTAAGAAGACATAACCGTACCTCGAGAAGTCATCCGTAAAAGTAATGAAGTAAGAATGTCCGCTTCGGGCATGTGTAGACATTGGACCGCACACGTCACTGTGTACGAGTCCCAAGAGCTCGCTCGCTCTTACTCCATGTCCAGTAAACAGAGTCTTTGTCATCTTTCCTTTGAGACAGGATTGACAAGTGGCATACGACTGATATTCGAACGCATTCAAATACCCTTCTGTATGTAACTTCGTCAACCTTCTCTCATTGATGTGACCCAATCTACAATGCCATAAGAAAGTCTGATTTATTTCTGGAGACTTTCTTTTGTGTGTATTCTGGACATTAAAAATCTGTGGTTGGTTTAACACGTATATACCATTACTCAATGTACCTGACCCAATCAAAACTTGATTAAGGTGAATGTTTACAACATTACTTACAAACGCAAATTCATAACCTTCTTTAGAAACTAAAGATACAAAAATGATATTACAAGTTGCGTTGGGTACAAAAAAGCAATTACGCAAAACCAAAACATGTCCATCTGACATTCCCAGGTGATAGTCCCCCACGGCTTTAGCATTCATGCTAGCTCCGTTCGCAACTCTGAGGGTCATGTCACCTGCCTTCAAAACCCTACGGTTTCTCAACGCCTGCAAAGAATTACAGATATGAGATCCTGATCCGGTATCCAATACCCAGGAAGTAGAGTTTATTGAAAGACAGTTTTCAATAACATACACACCTGAAGCTGAAGCTGCAACCTGCTTCAATTCCTGTGTTCTGGCCTTTCAGGCCCTGCAATCATTCTTCCAGTGTCCTTTCTTATGACAATAGAAGCATTCTTCCTTATCCACAAGCTTTCCCGCCAACTTTGTTGCTTTTGCTTTTCCCTTCGTATCCACTTTACTAACACCGCCCCTTGGTTTGGCGGGGGCCTTCTTCTTCTTTCCCTTGGCTTTCGCCTTGGACCTAGAAGAAGATGATCCTCCTACAAACAAAGTGGATGTATCCCTACCTTTCTGTAGGGTGCCCTCTGCGCTCCTCAGCATGTTGAGGAGCTCTGAAAGTTCAACCTCTTTTTCTTGTAGGTTGAAGTTCAGTATAAACTGGGCGTAAGTGGAAGGAAGGGACTGGAGAACTATATCCGTATATAGCTCACTCTCCAATGTGATCCCTAGGTCAGCGAGCTCCTCAATGTAGCCGATCATCTTTAGCACGTGCTCGGCTACTGATGATCCGACGGCCATTCTTGTCGAAAATAACTTTTTCGACGCTTCGTATCTTGCGATACGAGATTGCTCTCCATACAGTTCTTTTGTATGGAGCAATATGGATTCCATGTCCATATTCTCATGCCTCCTCTGATGTTCGTTGTCCATCGAGGCAAGCAGGAGGCACTTGGCCTTCGCGCTATCAATCTCCCAAGTCTTGCGGATTTCCTTATCCGCGACACTGGAAGTTGGACCAGGGACAGGGGGAGCTTTGGTGGTAAGAAGATACCCCAGCTTGTCATAAGTGATTGCTATCTTGACATTCCTGAGCCAATCTTTGTAGTTTGGCCCTGTCAGTTTGTTTTTATCTAGGAGTAACTTAAGTCCAGTCATGTTGATTGGTCGCTGCAATTTGGAGAGAAGAAGAAACACTCAGCATGATGCTCTTGCAAGTTTAGAGTGGTTTTTAGTTTGTCTAAACAGGATGGCTCCCACTGTTTCTCGAATCCCTCCTCAAACCATAAAGGAAGAATTAGTCAGGATCAATCCCACCGTACAATTCTTGCTTAACCGTTCAGCCAGGCCGGTGTCGGTACTTCGAGGGAGGTTTTCCAACGCTTTCACGAAGTTCCTTAATTAAAGAACCTCTTTTCCCTGGGGGCGTAGCCCCGCTAACACCTTTCTAGGCACCTACTAGGTTTATAGCATTGATCGTTAAGTGAGAAATTTCCCGAGGAGTAGCATATACTCACAGTAGGATCGGGATCCAAATATCATCGCGTGACGAAACTGAAGGAATCCTACCAGAATCATCACACTCCAAATGGTATGCAAATCTAGCAAGTTTCAGTACTTATGAAACTCCCGATGTGGATTTTTGCCCCATGCTCTTATGACCTTGGCGTGAGGTCAAAATGTCATAAGTCACATGTCAAGTTCGTCCCATCATTATCCAGGTTAATTTGAATCCACCCGTACATACCCTTGACGTAGGCCAAAATGGCAGTACGACTGTCTCAAACCAACGCATTCTATCTATGCAACAGATAAATATCCGGCAGCTACCAATCACTATGCCTTGGCGTGAGGTCAAAATACATAGCTTGAATACTACCGAATATTTAACTGAAATGATGGAGGGCTACGGATGGTTTTGGCAAAACCGTGAACGTAGTGAACTTGATTTAGTCGATGGAATGAGATAGCTTTTAAATGGAGTGGCTCAAACTCCGTATTTTAAAAGTTTGTTTTGAAAAGAACCGAGTGGTTTTTCGAAAGTGTTCCAACGACTTTAACTTGGTTTATTATCTTGCATTAGTTCTTTTAATGCGTGATATTCTTGCATTAGTTCTTTTAATGCGTCCCATCATTTAATCCTACCATTGCAGAAAACAACCAAAATATGACGTACGCTTATGCCATTCGCATTCGCCACTGGGCCCCGTCATTACCCGTTAGGTTACTTAACTAACGACAGAGCGGGGGCTGGGCTAGCGCGTCTGTAAAACATAAGCAACGCCTAACTAATATCATATATAGATATACTGCAATGATAAACATTTCAGATCACAGATGAATACATTGGATATACTAGGAATCTGCAATTCGTACGAGCCTGTAACGAAAGACAGATTACACGGTCGCGGTGAATAGCCAAAACCCCACCCAAGACCCCTACGGGTGCGGCAAACTACCCGCCAAATACCCGAAGCGTAGCAACCTCCCTCATCTCCATGAGTAGGCCACTCGACACTTCGGCATACCCGGTAGTTTGTGCACCCCTCCATGGGTCTATCCTAGGAGCAAAAACAGTAAAAAGAAATTATACAATGATGGCTACAACCCCGACCCGGTTGTGCGGCCATACAAATAATTATTACATCAATTTACAAATTTACATGAATTGAAAGAAAAGAAAACTCTCGTCTCACAACCCCCGGCTATTCACCCGCGACAATCCAACATATTCATATACACATTCCAGCACATTACAGATCACAGATTTGTATAACCCCCACTAATCGACATATAGCGATTAGTAGACGTTCAATACAAATATCACATTACAGAAAAACCCGTTAGCTTAAGTCTTTTAGAAGTTCGATAAAAAATACGGATTTTCGGGACCCCAAAATAAAATTTTCGTTCTGGAAAATCTGGGCAGAAAATATATATTCCAAAAATCCCAAAATACCCCCATGAGCAAACTGCAGAAAAGAAAACCCCTGACCGAGTCAACTCGGCCGCTTTTCCGCGGCGGGAGCGTGCTCCCGCCGCGGAAACGCGGCGCTTTGATCGAGTCAGGGGCCCAAATTTTTGCAGTTTCTTTAAAAAAGCCTGAGTCGATTTTTGGTGTTTTTCAAAACAGTTTTCCAGCACTTTTAAAATCGACAGAAAGTTTAAAATTCCGGGGTTCGTTTCGGGACTTTTTCATTGATCGATCTTCTAGTTACTTGCTAACATATTAGATAGAGTTTAACTAGGCTCTGATACCACTGTAAGTCCATGCTACCTCTCCCGGTACTTTCGGGAATGCGGAATTTGGTAAAAAACAATTTTTACGGAGGTGGTAACATGGACCTATAGCCCGGATCTTGGTTAAACATCTATCTAACATCCTAACTAAGAGTTTCTAGCTACTCGGTTAGGGGGTTATACCTAGCTTGTCTTGAACTCCTTCGTCTTCAAGCTCCGATGGTGGTCCGATGGCTCCTTCTCGTCGTCTCCGTACGCCGAAGATAGATCCACTTGAAAACTCCAACCTTTAGCTCCTTCTTCGTTCTTTGAAGAAACTAGTTCACTTGGTTTGCTAAACCTAGTGAACTAGAATGAGTAGAGAATAGTTTGTGTGGGATTTTATCTATGGTTCTTGATTCTCAACTCATGAGACAAGAGAACCATAGATTAAAGAGAGGGAGCAAGAGCAAGAGGGTGAGAGCAAAATGGAGAGCTCAAGAACAAGAGAGAGAGCGAGCAAGAAAGAATGAGGCTCTCTTTTGTCTCTCACCCTCTCATAATCCAAAGTAATCATAACTCATCATATCAACAAAAGTCTTATGTGATGGTTGAAGCAACCATAACCATATCATATCATGCATTCATTTTACACAAATGAGCAAGCAAGTAAAAGTCTTTGCCATGAAATGATGGCTATGGTTATCATGATGGTCAACTAGTCAAGCCTAGTCAACCGGTCCACAAAGTCAACAAGTCAACAAAAGTCAACAAGTCAACAAAGTCAACAAAGTCAACAAAAGTCAACAACCATGTCACCATAATACTTAATCAATATAATAGTTAATCACATATCATATTCTCATTAGGGTTGAGCAAAAAGTCAAATAGTCAACGGTCAACTGTCAACAACCCTAATGAGAATCCACTGCCTCTGTCTCCCTGTCAACTGTGCATACACACCCGCATCCGCGTTCCGAGGAACACGAATGCAAACTGGATAAATCCAATCCCATAAAGTACACTAGGATCTGGCTTAAACCAAAGCCCGCTAGTGTAAACTGTCCGGACACTGTACGTGCACAAGTGCACGGATGTGACCGAACCCTGTCGCAAAACCATGCGACCTGTCGCAATACCATGCGACCTCTACTCTTTTGCCTAAAGGCGAAAAGCTTTCTGTGTGGGACTCTAAAGACTCGACACTACGCTGGCAGTGGGTTTAACCACAGACCGCAAGCGGCACTAGCTGTGCGTAACGGTCCCCAGGTAATGCCGATAAGAAGACCGACGAGGCGAAACCCATCTGAACTCCTACTGAGCCTAAGTGTGACATTCTCCGTACAGTCCGGTCTGTTCGTCTGATACATCGCATGGCGGGCCTAGGGGGCGGTAAACGTCAGTCCCCCAATAGCGGTACAAGTCGTGCCGGAGTGAAGCCCAAAACACCCTGAGATAACACTGGTAGCCTACCAGTATATCTCGTTTGCCCTGGCCAGGGACTACTCGTGTAATGGCTCTCCTAGACACAGCGCGATGTCAACCCCCAATACCGGGAGAGACGAATCCTGTCTAACCGTCACTGCCTCCAAGTGCTTCGGGACTGCACCCAACCACTACCTGTTTGCACGACTCCTTTGAGCCGTGGTAGGGTAGTGATCAAAGTACAGTGGGAACACACCCGAGGCGAAGTGACAGTGTCAAGTCAGCGGACTAAGCTGTACTCATGTCACCTGGGAACTGATAACTGACGATAGGCATAATACCAACTAGTCAGCCCCCGACGAGTCCTGTCCAGTGTACCCGTAACCTAACGAGCACCCGCATACTATCTCAAGTACGACGTACTGACGGCTGTGGGACAGACCGTCTCCCACACTGGGATGAGAAGCGCATGCGCTGGTCTACTCCGGAGTATCGATGCCCTGTCTCGATCGTCCTGCGACCAGGGACCTGCATAAGGATGTGCTTATAGATTACCCAGCCCCACTAGTGTGACGGCCATCACATCGCTGGTAATCAAGCAAAGATCCTAAGGGCTCTACTAATGTGTATAGGCGATATACAAAAATAAACACATGTACACATTGAAGTAGAAACAAACCAAGTAGCATACTACTATTTTGAGCAAGATTGTATATACAAGGTGAATATCCCAAGCATCCATTAAGTAATATACAAACTAGTATGATACAGTAATGGCCTCTAGGGCATATACACTAACAGTGTGCAGATAGTCCGTTGACTTAAAGTCGTCATTTGTCTCGTGTGAGTTCCCACTGTGCTTTGATTACTACCCTACCACGGTTCAAAGGAGTCGTGCAAACAGGTTTTAGTTGGGCACAGTCCCGAGCCACTTGGAGGCAGTGAGTGACTGTTAGGGATTCGTCTCTCCCGGTATAGAAAGTTGATATCGCACAGCGATCGGTTAGTCATTACCATAAGTCCCTGGCCAGGGCTGATTGAGAATTACTGATAGATTGATCAGTAGATTCTCGGATGGTGATAGAGCCATACCGACACGACTTGTACGGTTATTAGGGGTCTGACGTTCACCGCCTCCCTAGACCATACATGCAATACTCTTAGACGAACAGACCGGACTGAACGGATATTGTCACGCACAGGCTCAGTAGGAGTTCGGATGGGTATCCTCACCGGCCTTCTTATCGACATCTACCTGGGGACCGTTACGTACAGCTAGTGCCGCTTGCGGTCTGTGGTTAAACCCACTGCCAACGTAGTAGTCGAGTCTTTAGAGTCCCACACAGAGTTTTCCCAACTCCAGGCGAAATGATATAGAGGTCGTACGGTTTTACGACAAGGGTTCGGACGAATACGTGTTTAAATGCACGTACGACATTCGGACAGTTTTTACTAGACGACTTTGGTTTAAGCCAGATTCTAGTATCAGGTTATTGGATTTATACAGTCTTTAGTTTTTCCGTGTTTTCACGGATGCGAAGGACGTTCTCGTAATTATTCGAGAAGCTTTTAGAAGGAGGGTGACTAAGGAGGTTAAGGTGGCATTTTCATTAATTGCTTTGTGTGACTCATTTATATGATTCATCATATCATTAATGCTTCATTAATGATCTAATGACTCACATAATGAATCACTCTCTTTGAATAAATGAAGCATGGTGAATAATCATTTAATTGATATTATTTGATAATTCATTATGTATCATATATTCAAGTGAGAAGGATTTTATTCTCATTATTCTCTCCACCTTCTCTCTCCTTAAGCTCTCTCTCCTTCTCCAAACCCTAATCCTACCACTCATGAGTTGAGTACAAGGATTAGTAAAGACTAAACACTCCATAACCTAACTCTACATCATCTTAGTTACTTTGGTTAGCAACTAGAGAAACAAAGTTACCTCAAGTCTTGAGGTGTAGCTTGGATTAGGCTACTCGGGTGGATCATCTATCACGGATAGAAGGCCGATGAGGACATAGAGTTCACAAAGACGAAGGACTAAAATCGTTTGGTATAATCTTTTCACATAGTAGCTTAGAACTCTATGTTTATCGTTAAGTATTGTTTAGAAAAGATCTTCGGTTAGTCGATGTATGCTACCAAACAAGATTGTTTTTCATATTTCCGCCTCCCCGCAACTCGTGGGGTGTTGCACATCGACTTACAGTGGTATTAGAGCCTCACTAAACAATAATTAACACACTTGCATAATTGTATGAATTTCGAACGGAAAAACAAACCGGAAAAACCCCGATATCTTGTAGTTTCTGTCGAATTTTAAATGAGGTCCAAAAATTTTTCAGGGACCTCCAGAATGATCAACATGAGAATATAAGAACACCCAAGAAAAATGGGCTCCTGAATCGGCCAAAGCGCCGCGGAACCGCGGCCGATCGCACCGATCCGCCGCGGTTCCGCCGCCGAGTTGGGGCCGATTCAGCCCAATTTTCTTCTGTGCCTTCTTTGTGATATTTGGGATTTTCTGGTATTTTTAAATTTTTGCTCAGCTTTCAGATTTACAGAGAAGTATTGGAGCAAAATTAAAAGTGTTTAATCGATCGAAATTATACGGTGTTTGCATGTTTGATTATATCTGTGAAATGTATTATGTGTTCGTAAACCTCCCCTAACTGCTAGTATGTCGGTTGGCAGGGGGTTGCACATATCTGTGATGTTATTTATAACTGTTTGTATATATAAACTGTATTGGACTGTTGTGGTGATTAGCCGGGTTTTGTGATGGGTTATTGTATTAATTCATTAGATGTAAATGTAATAAGTTGTAATATTATTTTGCGGGGCACATCCAGGTTGCGGTTGTAGCCACTGTTGTATTATTTCTTTTTACTATTTTTGCTCCTAGGATAGACCCAAGGTGGGGTGCACAAACTACCGGGTATTTCGAAGTGTTTAGTGGACTACTCACGTCGTTGAGGGAGACCGCTTCACTTCGGGTACTTGGCGGGTAGTTTGCCGTACCCGTAGGGGTCTTGGGTGGGGTAATGGCTATTTATCACAACTGTGTAATCCGTATTTCGTTGCAGGCTCAAAAGAAACGCGGATTGCTTGCAAATCCAATATTGTTTATCTGTTAACTGGAATGCCTATTATTGCGTCTGACGAATGTACAATATCTATATATGATAGCTATTTAGACGTCACTTATGTTTTACACCCATGCTAGCCCAGCCCCCGCTCTGCCGTTAGTTAAGTAACCTAACGGGTGATGACGGGACCCCGTGGCGAATGCAGATGGCATAAGAGGACGTTGTATTTTCGTTGTTATCTGTAATGATAGGTTATAGATGGGACACATTATTTTTTAATGCAAAGAAAATAAAACCTAAACTGAATCGTTGGAACAATTTCTAAAAACCACTCGGTTTTCTTGAAAAAACAAAACTTTAAATGCGGAGCTTAAACCACTCCTTTTAATGAAAGCTATCTTAGTTCCTTCGATCAAATCAAGTTCACTACGTTAACGGTTTTTTGCCAAAAACCAGCCGTAACCTTCCGTCGTTTCAAATAGACAGCACATCGTATTCATGCTATGCTTGTTGGCCTACGTCAAGGCATAGTATATGGTAGCAGTGTGTGTGCCTATTTGTTGCATAGATAGATGCATTAGTTTATGACAGACGTACACCTTGTTGGCCTACGTCAAGGGCTTGTATGATGTACTTAAATTGATCAGGACAACGACGGGTAGAACTTGACTTGCGTCTTATGACTTGTTGGCCTACGTCAAGGTCTATAAGAGCTTGGGGTAAAAATCATATCGGGAGTTTCAAACATAAAGGAAACTTGTAGATTTAGCATACCTTCTGGAGTGTGGTGACTAGAGTGGCTTCCATCTAGGGCATCATGCAATGATAGTTGGATCCCGATCCCACTGATGAGTAGGATTACTCTCGGGAATTTCTCTCACTTAACAATCAATGCTATAAACCAAGTAGGTGCCTAGAAAGGTGTTAGAGGGGCTACGCCTCCAGGGAAAAGAGGTTCTTTAATTAAGGAACTTCGCGAAAGCGTTGGAAAACCTCCCTCTAAGTACCAACACAAGCCTGGCTGAATGGTTAAGCAAGAATTTTGACGTGTGATTAAATCCTGACTAGTTCTTCTTTTAGGTTTTGAAGAAGGATTTGAGGGAACAGTGGGAGCCATCATGTTTAGATAAACTAATAACCAATCTAAACTTGCAAGAAGCATATGCTGAGTGTTTTCTTTTCTCTCTCTCTAGCAGCGAACATGATAGGATTAAAACTATTACTTGAGAAAAATATACTGACCGGACAGAACTATAAAGATTGGCTAAGGAACGTCAACATTGCGCTGACTTATGACAAAATAGCATATGTTACCACCGCTATTCCTCCTCTTATCCCTGGACCAGATTCCTCAGTTGTGGAAAAGGAAGTTCGCAAAACTTGGGATCTGGATTGTGAGCGAGCTAAGTGTATCGTGCTGGCGTCCATGAACAATGAACTCCAGAAACAGCACGTGAGTATGGATATTGTATCCATCTTCCTCCATGTAAAGGAATTATATGGAGAACACTCCCGTATCGCAAGGTATGAGACCTCAAGGAAACTCTTCCAGATGAGGTTAGCTCTAGGATCGCCTGTAGGAGAGCACGTCCTCAAAATGATCAGCCTCATTGAGGAACTCGCAAACCTGGGATGCGTGCTAGAGAATGATTTGTATATCGACTTGATTTTGCAGTCCCTTCCCCACACCTTCTCTCAGTTCGTGCTTAGCTTCAACATGCACAAAATGGAAGCTGATCTTCCAAAGCTCCTCAACATGTTGAGGGTAGCAGAGACCTCCTTAAAAAAGGAGAAGACCCCCGTTCTGTATGTTGGCCAATCATCCTCTTCTAAATCTAAAGCGAAAGCTAAAGGGAAGAAGAAGATGAAAGCCACCAAACCGAAGGGTGGGGTCAAGAAGGTGCAGGGAAAGAACAAGGCGGGAAGGGTGAAAGCGGATATAAACGAATGCCATTATTGTCACAAGCAAGGGCACTGGAAGAAGGACCGTATGACCTTCAAGGCAAAGGACACGAAGCAAGCGGTTGCTTCTGCTTCAGGTGTGTTCATAATCGAATATTGTCTTTCAGTAAACTCTACTTCATGGGTACTTGATACCGGTTCTGGTTCTCACATCTGTAATTCATTGCAGGATCTGAGAAATAGTAGAGTATTGGGGGAAGGTGATATGACTCTCCGAATGGGCAATGGAATGCATGTAGATGCTGTTGCAATAGGGGAGTATCACCTAGGGTTGACTAGTGGACACGTTTTGGTGTTGTACAGCTGTTTTTGTATTCCCAGTATGCTGTGTAATATTATATCAGTATCTTTGTTGTCTAATAAAGGATATAATTTTGCGCTTAAAAGTAATGTCATGAACATTCTCCTAAATCAAGAACTGATTGGGTATGGCACACTGGAAAACGACATATACATACTTAATCAACCTCGAATTTTCAATATTCAAAACACACATTAAAGAAAGGCTCCAGATTCAAATCAAGCCTTCTTATGGCATTGTAGACTTGGTCATATAAACGAAACAAGGTTGACTAAGTTACATAAAGATGGATATCTAGATCCGTTTGAATATTCATCATATGCAACTTGTCAATCATGTATCAAAGGAAAAATGACCAAATCTTCGTTCTCCGGACACGGAGCAAGAGCTACTGAACTCTTGGGACTTGTACACAGTGATGTATGTGGTCCAATGTCTACGCATGCACGAAGGTCACTCCTACTTCATCACTTTTACTGATGACTTCTCTAGGTATGGACATGTGTTCTTAATGAAACATAAATCAGAGACCTTTGAGAAGTTTAAAGAGTATAAAAATGAAGTAGAGAAACAAACTGGTAAAAGCATCAAGACACTTCGATCTGATCGAGGTGGAGAATACTTAAGTACCAGTTTCCTTGAATACTTAAAAGAGAATGGAATTCTCTCTCAGCTTACTCCACCTTATACACCTCAGCATAATGGTGTATCAGAAAGGAGGAATCGCACGCTATTAGATATGGTGCATTCAATGATGAGTAGTGCTGAGTTACCACTTTCCTTCTGGGGATTTGCTCTAGAATCAGCAACATACTTATTGAATAGAGTTCCAACTAAGTCTGTGCCTACCACTCCATATGAAATGTGGAGCGGGAAGAGACCATATCTCAAGTATATTAAGATATGGGGGTGCCCGGCATATGTTAAAAAGAATAAACCGGACAAGCTCGTGTCACGATCGGTTTTGTGCAAGTTTGTAGGATACCCCAAACATTCAAGGGGGTACATGGTTTACCACACTGAAGAACAAAAGGTGTTTGTCGCTCGCCACATTGTCTTCTTAAAGAGCGAATTTCTTGCAAAAGAAATTAGTGGGAGCGCGGTAGAGCTGGAAGAAATTCCAGAACCTCAAACTGCTACCGAGGACTCAGAAGAACCTTAGATTTCAATAGAACATGACGAACCAACGCCACTCCGCAGATCTAGTAGGCTTTCTCATCCTCCAGAGAGATACTATGGTTTTCTTCTAGACGGGGATCGAGAGGATTGCATCATCGACGATGATGAGCCTACTAGTTTTCAGCAGGCCATCACGAGTATTGACTCGATGAAGTGGCTGGATGCTATGAGATCCGAAATGGAATCCATGTACACCAATAAAGTATGGACTTTAGAAGTTGCTCCTCCTGGGGTTAAACCAGTTGGATGCAAATGGATCTTCAAAAAGAAGATTGGTGCACTTGGACAAGTGGAAACCTACAAAGCTTGACTCGTTGCAAAAGGTTTTTATCAAAGACCAGGACTGGACTATGATGAAACCTTTTCACCTGTAGCTATGCTTAAATCCATTCGGATCCTGCTTGCCATTGCTTCCTTCCATGACTATGAAATCTGGCAGATGGACGTAAAAACAGCTTTTCTAAATGGACATTTAGAAGAGAGTGTTTACATGGATCAACCAGAAGATTTCTTAGACAGTGGGAGCAACGGAAGGGTGTGCAGGTTGCTTAAATCCATTTATGGATTAAAGCAAGCATCGCGAAGTTGGAACATCTGCTTTGATGAGACGGTCAAAGAGTTTGACTTTATCAAAAATGTAGATGAACCATGTATTTATAGGAAGATTGTAGAAGGAGCAGTAGTCTTCCTCGTTTTGTACGTCGACGACATACTACTGATAGGGAATGATATCCCTATGCTATAATCAGTAAAACTCTTCTTGTCACAGAAATTCTCCATGAAAGACTTGGGTGATGCAACCTATATTTTGGGCATTAAGATCTATCATGATAGATCTAATAGAATGTTGGGACTTTCACAGTCTTGGTATATTGACACTATACTAAAGAGATTTAGTATGGAAGATTCCAAGCGTGGTAGCATACCCGCTTGTCACGGGATCACCCTCTCCAAAGAGATGTCTCCCAAGACTGATGAAGAGAGGGATCACATGAGCATTTTACCCTACGCTTCGGCGGTAGGATCTATAATGTATGCGATGTTATGTACAAGACCAGATGTAGCTTACGCACTTGGTGTGGTAAGCAGGTATCAGTCTGACCCAGGTGAGAAACATTGGATAGCGGTGAAGAACATTCTCAAGTACCTAAGAAGGACTAAGGAGATGTTCTTGATTTACGGTAATGGAGACCTCCAGGTAGAGGCTTTTATCGACTCCGGCTTCCAAAGTGACAAAGATGATTCTAAATCCATTTCGGGTTTTGTGTTTACCGTCAATGGAGGGGCGGTATGTTGGAAGAGTTCCAAACAGGATACCGTCGCAGACTCAACTATGGAGGCTGAGTATATAGCTGCTAGTGAAGCCGCAAAAGAGGCTGTCTGGATGAGGAAGTTCATTTCTGAACTTCAGGTGGTTCCGTCCATTGCAAATCCAATACCTTTGTATTGTGATAACAATGGGGCCGAAGCACTGGCAAAGGAACCCAGGTCCCATCAGAAATCTAGGCATATCTTAAGGCGTTTTCACCTGATTAGGGAGATCGTTGATCGTCGGGAGATCGAGGTACGGAGAGTGGATACAAAAGACAACACGACAGATCCATTCACAAAGGCCATTCCTCAAGTTCAGTTCGAGAGGCTGTTTGAGATGTTGGGTATGCGGTACTCCAGCAACTGGATATAGTGAAGACAGTGGGTACTCATTGCGCCAATTATAGGCCCTAGTGCAAGTGGGAGATTGTTGGATATAAATGCCCTAGAGGCCTTCATTGTATAGGATACTGGGATATATATGTACATAACAGTCTTGCTTAATATGATAGTACGCTATTTGGTTTGTCTTTATCTTAACGTATGATATATTTTGCGTAGTATTCATATATATATATATACATATTGATAAAGCCCTTAGGATGTTTGCCTGACTTCCGGCGTTATGATGGCAGTCATACTAGTGGGAGCTGGATAGTCAATAGGCATATCCTTAGATGACCCTGGTCGCAGGAGTATCGAGACTGGGCATCGATACTCCGGAGTAGACTGGTGTATACATATCTAGACCCCGAAGAGGGGCGATGGATTGGTCCCGCAGCCATTGGTGGAGTGCACCTAAGATTGTATACAGATGCTCACCAGGTGTGAGTACACCGGACATGACTCGCCGAGAACCGACTGGATGGTATTTATACCTAACGTCAGATAGCAGTTCTCAGGTGACATGTGTGCAGATAGTCCGTTGACTTAAAGTCGTCATTTGTCTCGTGTGAGTTCCCACTGTGCTTTGATTACTACCCTACCACGGTTCAAAGGAGTCATGCAAACAGGTTTTAGTTGGGCACAGTCCCGAGCCACGTGGAGGCAGTGAGTGACTGTTAGGGATTCGTCTCTCCCGGTATAGGGAGTTGATATCACACAGTGATCGGTTGGTCATTACCATAAGTCCCTGGCCAGGGCTGATTGAGAATTACTGATAGATTGATCAGTAGATTCTCGGATGGTGATAGAGCCATACCGACACGACTTGTACGGTTATTAGGGGTCTGACGTTCACCACCTCCCTAGACCATACATGCGATACCCTTAGACGAACAGACCGGACTGCACGGATATTGTCACGCATGGGCTCAGTAGGAGTTCGGATGGGTATCCCCACCGGCCTTCTTATCGACATCTACCTGGGGACCGTTACGTACAGCTAGTGCCGCTTGCGGTCTGTAGTTAAACCCACTGCCAGCGTAGTACTCGAGTCTTTAGAGTCCAACACAGAGTTTTCCCAACTCCAGGCGAAATGATATAGTGGTCGTACGGTTTTACGACAAGGGTTCGGACGAATACGTGTTTAAACGCACGTACGACATTCGGACAGTTTTTACTAGACGGCTTTAGTTTAAGCCAGATTCTAGTATCAGGTTATTGAATTTATACAGTCTTTAGTTTTTCCATGTTTTCACGGATGCGAAGGGCGTTCTCGTAATTATTCGAGAAGCTTCTAGAAGGAGGGTGACTAAGGAGGTTAAGGTGGCATTTTCATTAATTGCTTTGTGTGACTCATTTATATGATTCATCATATCATTAATGCTTCATTAATGATCTAATGACTCACATAATGAATCACTCTCTTTGAATAAATGAAGCATGGTGAATAATCATTTAATTGATATTATTTGATAATTCATTATGTATCATATATTCAAGTGAGAAGGATTTTATTCTCATTATTCTCTCCACCTTCTCTCTCCTCAAGCTCTCTCTCCTTCTCCAAACCCTAATCCTACCACTCATGAGTTGAGCACAGGGATTAGTAAAGACTAAACACTCTATAACCTAACTCTACATCATCTTAGTTACTTTGGTTAGCAACTAGAGAAACAAAGTTACCTCAAGTCTTGAGGTGTAGCTTGGATTAGGCTACTCGGGTGGATCATCTATCACGGATAGAAGGCCGAGGAGGACATAGAGATCACAAAGATGAAGGACTAGAATCGTTTGGTATAATCTCTTCACTTAGTAGCTTAGAACTCTATGTTTATCGTTAAGTATTGTTTAGAAAAGATCTTCGGTTAGTCGATATATGCTACCAAACAAGATTGTTTTTCATATTTCCGCCTCCCCGCAACTCGTGGGGTGTTGCACATCGACTTACAATAAAGCCCTTAGGATATGTACTTGACTACCAGGACTATGATTTAGATCATACTAGTAGGGTTACGGGTAGTCCACAAGTACACCCTATAATTGTTCCTAGTCGAGGGTGTATCGAGACAGGGCATCGATATTCCAGAGTAGACTAGCGTATACGCATCTTGACATATATGATGGGCGCTGGATGATCCCACATCCATTGGTGTTTGACATTAAAGATAGTATACGGGTGCTCAGTGGAGACTGGGTACACTGAACGGACTCGCCGAGAACTCCTAGATGGTATTATACCTATCGTCAGATAGCAGTTCTCCGGTGATACCGGTACAGGTTAGTCTGTCGACCCGAGATCGTCATAGAGTCTTGTGTGATTCCCACTGTGCTTTGATTTCCACCATACCACGGTCAAGAGATCGTGAAAAAGGTGGTTTTTGGGTACAGTCCCGAGTCACATGGAGGCAATGAGCAATATGAGGGGATTCGTCTCTTCCGGTATTGGGAGTTGATGTTGCGCTATACTCGATGGGCCATTGTTGGATATGTATGCCCTAGTGGCCATTATTGTATAGTACTAGTTTGTATAATACATTTTGGAAGCTTGGGATCTATACTCGGATTGATGACAGTCTTGCTCGATATTGTAGTATGCTACTTGTTTTGTATCTATCTTAATATGTGTATATGTTTCTTTTAACATATCGCTAATAAATATTGATAGAGCCCTTAGGATCTTTGCTTGACTATCAGCGTTGTGATGGCGATCACACTAGTGGGGGCTGGGTAGTCTATAAGCACATCCTTATACAGGTCCCTAATCGTAGGATTATCGAGATAGGGCATCAATACTCCAGAGTAGACTAGTGTATACGCTTCTCATCACAGCAGGGGAGATGGTCTGTCCCACAGCCATCAGTACGTCGTAGTGGAAATAGTATGCAGGTGCTCATTGGGTTATGAGTTACACTGGATGGACTCGTGGGGTACTGCTGATTGGTATTATACCTATCGTCAGGTAGCAGTTCTCAGGTGACATGAGTACAGCTTAGTCTGTTGACTTGACACTGCTACTTCGCCTCAAGTGTGTTCCCACTGTTCTTAGATTGCTACCCTACCATGGCTTTATTGAGTCATGCAAACAGGTTGTAGGTGGGTGCAGTCCCAAAGCACTTGGAGGCAGTAGCGGTTAGATAGGATTCGTCTCTCCTGGTATTGGGGGTTGATATCACGCTGTGTTTGGAGAGCCATTACACAAAGTCCCTGGCCAAGACAAGTGAGATTTACTGGTAGGTGTTCCAGTAGTTTCTCAGGGTGTTCTGGGCTACACCCCGACACGACTTATACCGCTATTAGGGGACTTACGTTTACCACCCCTAGGCCCGATATGCGATACTCTTAGACGAACAGACCGGACTGTACGGACATTGTCACAGATAGACTCAGTAGGAGTTTGAATGAGCTTGCTCGTCGACTTTCTTATCGACAGATACCTGGGCAGCCGTTACGCACAGCTAGTGCCGCTGACGTGCTTGTAGTTAAACCCACTGCCAGAGTACTGTCGAGTCTTCAGAGTCCCACACAGAGGGTTTCCCAGCTTCGGGTGAAACGAGTAGAGGTCGTATAGTTTTACGACAGGGTTCGATCACATACGTGTACTTGTGCGCGTGTAGTGTTCGAGCGGACAATACTAGTGGACTTTGATTTAAGCCGGATCCTAGTATTTGATTATTGGATTAGCTTCGTCTCATTGTATTCGTGTTTCTCGGAACACAGATGCGGGTATGTATATACGGATGAGAGAGGGTATAGAAGGAGACATCTCATTAGGGTTTTTACCATTGAATTGGTCAAAACAAATATGAGAAAAGGAAAAGTATTTGTTATTTTTGATAAATGATAATCCTTTGTGGCATGGCTACTTGGTTGACCATTTGACTTGGGTTGACTTGTTGACCATAGATATTTTGTGAGATATTGTTGACCGTAGATATTTTGTGAGATATTTTTGACCATAGATATTTTTGTGAGATATTTTCCATGAAAAATGGTCATATATAAGTTAGCCATTCCATTTTTTATTATCATTATCTCAAATACATTCTCTCTCCTAAAGCTTGCTCTCTTCTTCTTCCTCTCTAACCCTAGTGTCTCATGAGTTGAGAATCAAGGGTTTAGTGTGATAAGCTACTCATAATCACACTTTACTCATTCTAGGTCACTTAGTCTAGCACCCCAAGTGATCTAGTTGCCTCATCTTGGAGGTTTAGCTCAAGATTTGTTGCTCTCGGGTGGATCATCGTTGACACAAGGAGGCCGAAATTCAAGCACGATCCATACTTCCATCGAGGAGCTTAAGGAGAGGATCAAAGACCCGAAGGAATTGTTTTCTTTAGGTATACATTCTATCATAATAGATGAAACCCTAACATGCTAACCAGGTTTATGGTTAAAGATCCGGTTTAGTTTTATTCTAGCGTCAAATTTTGTATCGTCATAAAATTTTTGTTCCGCATTTGGCCACGGAAGTTGGCCGGGACGCTAACGTATTCATGGTATCAGAGCCAGCCCATAAATCCTAGACTAGCAAGTTTAAACAATGTTAAAACAACGTAACCGAAATGACTCCGTAACATCAAAACCCAAACTGCAGTTTCTGTTGATTTTTTAAAGGCTTCAAAATTTTTTTTAAACAGCTGCAGAGTGATCCTTACACTGTGAGATGTACCCAGAACAAAAACGATGCATTTTCACCAAGTTTTGGCCGGCCAAACACCCCTTAAAACCGGCCTCCTCGGTTTTCTGGTGGATAAATGCATTGAGTTTTGTTTTGGGTTCTTATCTCAAAGAGTTTGGTTTTCTGGTGTTGCTAGTTTTTGCCCAGATTTGAGTTTCTATTGTTTTTCTGTACGGGGCAATTTGGAGTGTTTCGAAGTCATTATATTTAACACTGTTTAATAGTTTACAGTACATTCACTTTTATCTGTGACCGTGAATGTCATTTGATCGGCAAACTCGTCTGATTGCTATATGTTCTTTTAGATGGGTTTGCGAATGTGACATTCGCGTTGATGTTTTGTGCTTGTGCTGTGATTGTGGTTGGATAGTCGTGATGGATAGAAAGTGGTGCAATGTTAGTAGTACAGTTTATATTCATTTGTACATTTGATATTGCGGGGCGAACGTCAGATATGTGGACTGCCTTCTTTGCCGGGTTGTATATTATTTTGGGGCACGACCGGGTTGAGGTCGATGTCACCATTTGTACATATTTTTTTTTTCTGTACTAGGATTACCCCACGGTGGAGTGGACAGATAGCCGGGTTCTAGAAGGCAACAAGCCCGCATATCATGGCGTTGAGACGGAGGGGTCTTCATTCTTGAATTGGCGGGCTATTCGCCGCACTCGTAGGGGGTATAGGATGACCCACGGAGGGGCGCCCAAGTTACCGGATTTCGTGAATTGCTGGGTGGCCCATTCACTTTGTTGAAGGGGGCTGCCTCACTTCTGGGATTGGCGGGTAACTTGCCGCGCTCGTAGGGGTCCAGGTTTTCATTGAACAGGCTATCCACACGACCGGGAACGTCGGGTTTTATTTGCGGCTCAAATGAAACCCGGGGCTCCAAGATTATCCACCTTTCTGTATAGTTGGCTGAGATTTTGTAATGTTGATTATTAACATGCCTGGGATGAATGTTGTATATACTTATATATATACTAGTAGATGTTGTATATGTTTTTCACCCGCGCTAGTCCAGCCCCCGCTCTGTCGTTAGTTAAGTAACCTAACGGGTGATGACGGGGCCCCGTGACAAATGCGGATGGCATATACGTACATTGTATTTTCGTTCTTTTTGTGGTGTGATATAATTAATTGATGGGACCGCATTAATTTTGACTAATGAAAGAAAATAAACCTAAAATATGTTGTTGGAAAAAATTTCGAAAAACTACAGTTATATTCTTTCACTTTGCATAGTGGTATTCGGTCATGAATATCCAGCAACTCATTCTACGAGGAAGGAGCCAAGATCCCTTCATGGGGAGTGACCTCTTGAGCTAAAGTCTATACTGTAGATTACTCGGTTTTTTCAAAACCAGAAATTTTGAAAAGGCGGAGCTTAAAACCACTCCTTTTCAAAATTGCTCAGGTTCCTTCAACGATATCAAGTTCATTACGTTAACGAGTTTTTCGCCAAAAACCCAGCCGTAGCCCTCCGTCATTTCAGAATGGTAATATTTAGTATTCATGCTACGTTTGTTGACCTACTCAAGGCGTAGTGAACGGTAGCTAAGTGATATTTTTCTGTGAATTGTAAATGCGATTGGTTAGGACAGTCGTGCGTCCTTGTTGACCTAGTCAAGGGCAAGTACAGGTGGGTTTAATGCAATCAAGAAAATGACGGGTATAACTTGACTAGTGGTTTATGGTTTGTTGACCTAGTCAAGGTCATAAACCGCTAAGGGGAAAAACCATATCGGGAGTTTCAAATATACAGGAAACTTGCATATTTAGCATACCTTCTGGAGTGTAGTGACTATAGTGGATTCCATCTAGGTCATTACACAGTGATAGTTGGATCCCGATCCCACTGATGGGTTGGATTACTCTCGGGAGATTATTTCACTTAACAATCAATGCTATAAACTAAGTAGGTGTATAGAATGGTGTTAGCGGGGCTACGCCTCCAGGGAAAAGAGATTATATAATTAAGGAATTTCGCGAAAGCATTGGAAAACCTCCCTCGAAGTACCAACACTAGCCTGGCTGAAAGGTTAAGCAAGTATTGTGACGTGTGATTAAATCCTGACTAATTCTTCTTTTAGGGTTTGAAGAAGAATTTGAGGAAACAGTGGGAGCCATCCTGGTTAGATAAATTTATAACCAATCTAATCTTGCAAGAGCATACGCTGAGTGTTTCTATTCTCTCTCTCCAGGTAGCAACCATTTCACGCCATAATCAAGATAATAAAATGTATCGCTTGACCGATCCGAATTCTTATTTGGGGCTGGGGAACGTCGGTTTGGCTCTAACTTATGATGGTGATCGTAAGTGTGAGCAAGGGAAAGAGGATTGTTTGAATTCCAAGGAGTCCCCATTGAAGAAGTAGCATACTAATGCATCTACTTCAGGTGTTCTTGTAATTGAGAACTGCTTTTCGGTCAGTCCTACCTCCTGGGTACTAGATACCGGATCAGGATCTCATATCTGTAATTTATTGCAGGGACTGAGAAAAAGTAGGATAGTTGGACCTGGTGATATGTCCCTCAGGGTAAGGAACGGAGCATAAGTTAATGCTGCAGCCGTCGGTGAATATCACATAGTGTTGTCAAATAGCAATACTATGATTTTGAACAATTGCTACTATATACCTTCCATAGTTTGCAATATCATATCAGTTTCTTTACTTGATAAAGATGGATATAACATTGTTCTTGATAGAAATATCATGAACATTTACCTTGATAAGGTATTGGTAGCAGAAGGTACACTGTGTAATGGTATCTATGTTCTAAATCAGAATACAGTTCTCAATGTACAAAACACACGCAAGAGGAAGAGTTCAGATACGAACGAATCCTACTTGTGGCATTGTAGACTTGGTCATATCGGAGAGAAAAGACTAAGTAAGTTACATAAAGATGGACTCTTGAATACGTAAAAATTTTCATCTTATGAAACTTGTCAGTTTTGTCTCAAAGGAAAGATGACAAAATCTCCATTCACCGGACATGGCGAAAGAGCAGCAGAGCTCTTGGGACTGATACACAGTGATGTGTGTGGTCCGATGTCTATACATACAAGGGGTGGGTTCTCATACTTCATCACATTCACTGACGATCTCTCTAGATTCGGATATGTGTATTTTGTGAAACAAAAATCTGAAGCTTTTGAGAAATTCAAAGAATTCAGAAACGAAGTAGAGAACCAGGTTGGCAAAAGTATTAAGATCCTCCGATCTGATAGGGGAGGGGAGTACTTGAGCACAGAATTCCTAGATTACTTAAAAGAGAATGGAATTCTCTCTCAGCTTACTCCTCCTTATACACCACAGCAAAACGGTGTATCGGAGCGGAGGAATCGTACCTTATTGGATATGGTTCGCTCCATGATGAGTAGTGCTGCGTTTCCTCTTTCATTCTGGGGGACATGCGCTTCAGACAGCGGCATACCTATTGAATGATGTTCCGTCCAAGTCAGTGCCTAAGACACCGTTCGAGATATGGAATGGAAAAAGGCCATATCTTACAAGATTTAAGATATGGGGTTGTCTGGCTTATGTTAAAAAGCATAAACCAGATAAACTAGAGGCACGGTCAGTTTTATGTAAGTTTGTGGGATATCCAAAGAATGGTTATGGATATCTGTTCTACCACACCGAGGAACAGAAGGTGTTTGTTGCTCAACATACCGTTTTCTTAGAAACAGAGTTTCTTACAAAAGAAATTAGTAGGAGAATGGTAGAACTGGAAAAAATTCAGCGACCACAAACTGAAACTGAAGATTTGACAGAACCTCAAGATTCAATAACCCCAGACGAACCTCAGCCACTCCGCAGATCTGGTAGGATTTCTCATCCGCCCGAGAGATACTACGGTTTTCTCATAGACGGGGATCGAAAGGATTGCATCTTGGAAGAAGATGATCCTACCAGTTTCAGGCAGGCCATTATCAGTAGGGACTCTGATAAGTGGCTGGATGCTATGCGATCCGAAATAGAGTCCATGTACACAAATAAAGTGTGGACCTTGGATATTGCTCCACCTGGGGTAAAACCCGTTGGATGCAAATGGATCTACAAAAAGAAACTTGGTGTAGATGGGCAGGTGGAAACCTATAAGGCTAGACTCGTTGCAAAAGGTTTTTGTCAAAGACCAGGTGTGGACTATGACGAAAATTTTTCTCCAGTGGCTATGCTCAAATCCATTCGGATCCTACTTGCCATTGCTGTCTTCCATGACTATGAAATATGGCAGATGGACGTAAAACGATTTTTCTAAACGGCAGTTTGGAAAAGTGCGTTTATATGGATCAGCCATAAGGCTTTGTAGACAATGGGAGCAGCGGGAAGGTGTGCAAGTTGCTTAAATCCATTTACGGGTTAAAGCAGGCATCGCGGAGCTGGAACATCTGTTTTGATGAAACAGTCAAGGAATTTTACTTCATCAAGAACGAGGATGAGCCTTGTATTTATAAGAAGATTATAGGACAAACTGTCGTATTCCTAGTCTTGTACGTGGACGAAATTCTGTTGATAGGAAATGACATTCCTATGCTACAATCGGTCAAGCTATTCTTGTCACAACGGTTCTCAATGAAAGACCTGGGTGATGCCTCGTGCATTATGGGGATCAAAATCTACAAAGATAGGTCCAAGAGATTACTGGGACTTTCGCAGTCCAGGTACATAGAGACCGTACTAAAATGATTTAGTATGGAAGATTCCAAGCGCGGTAATATACCCGCATTGCACGGAATCACCCTCTCCAAGAAGATGTCTCCTAAGACTGACGAGGAAAGGGTTCGCATGAGCACTATCCCCTACGCTTCGGTGGTAGGATCTATAATGTATGCGATGCTATGTACAAGACCAGATGTAGCTTACGCGCTAAGCGTAGTGAGCCGGTATCAGTCAGACCCAGGTGAGAACTACTGGATAGCAGTAAGAACATTCTCAAGTACCTGAGAAGGACTAATGAGATGTTCCTGGTTTATGGTAATGGAGACCTCAGGGTTGAGTCCTTTATCGATTCAAGCTTCCAGAGTGACAAGGACGACAACAAATCTGTCTTGGATTTTGTGTTTACCCTCAACGAAGGGGCAGTGTGTTGGAGGAGTTCCAAATAGGATACCGTCGTAAACTCGACGATGGAGGTTGAATACATTGCTGCAAGCGATGTCGCAAAAGAGGTGGTCTGGATGAAGAAGTTCATTAGTGAACTTCAGGTGGTTCCATCCATTGTTGACCCAATACCTTTGTATTGCGATAACAATGGGGCTATAGCTTTAGCGAGGGAACCACGGTCCCATCAAAAATCCAGACACATCTTAAAGCGGTATCACCTGATCAGGGAGATCATTGATCGCCAGGAGATCGAGGTACGGAGAGTGGATACTAAAGAAAACACGGCGGATCCATTCACTAAGGCCCTCCCTCAAGCACAGTTCGAGCGACTTTTGAGCTATTGGGTATGCGGTACGCCAACAGCTGGCCTTAGTACAGACGTTGGGTATGCGGTACACCAATTACTGGCCTTTAGTGCAAGTGGGAGATTGTTGGCTATGTATGCCCTAGATGCCATTATTGTATAGTACTAGTTTGTATAATACATTTTGGAAGCTTGGGATATATACACGGATTGACGAAAGTCTTGCTCGATATTGTAGTATACTACTTGGTTTGTATCTATCTTGATATGTGTATATATTTCTTTTAACATATCGCTAATACATATTGATAGAGCCTTTAGGATCTTTGCTTGACTACCAGCGTTGTGATGGCGATCACACTAGTGGGGGATGGGTAGTCTATAAGCACATCCTTATACAGGTCTCTAGTCATAGGATTATCGAGACAGGGCATCGATACTCCAGAGTAGACTAGTGTATACGCTTCTCATCCCAGCAGGGGAGATGGTCTGTCCTACAGCCATCAGTACGTTGTACTGGATATAGTATGCAGGTGCTCATTGGGTTATGAGTTACACTGGACGGACCCATGGGGTACTGCTGGTTGGTATTATACCGATCGTTAGGTAGCAGTTCCCAGGCGACATGAGTACAGCTTAGTCCGTTGACTTGACACTGCTACTTCGCCTCAAGTGTGTTCCCATTGTTCTTAGATTGCTACCCTACCACGGCTCTATTGAGTCGTGCAAACAGGTAGTAGTTGGGTGCAGTCCCGAAGCACTTGGAGGCCGTGGCGGTTAGATAGGATTCGTCTCTCCCGGTATTGGGGGTTGATATCGTGTTGTGTTTGGAGAGCCATTACACAAAGTCCCTGGCCAGGGCAAGTGAGATTTACTGGTAGGTGTTCTAGTAGTTTCTCAGGGTGTTCTGGGATACACTCCGACACGACTTATACCGCTATTAGGGGATTGACGTTTACCACCCCCATAGGCCCGATATGCGATACTCTTAGAAGAACAGACCGGACTGTACGGAGATTGTCACAGATAGGCTCAGTAGGAGTTTGGATGAGCTTGCTCGTTGACCTTCTTATCGACAGATACCTGGGAAGCCGGTACACACAGCTAGTGCCGCTGATGTGCTTATGGTCGAACCTACTACCAGAGTACTGTCGAGTCTTCAGAGTCCCACACAGAGGGTTTCCGAGCTTCGGGCGAAACGAGTAGAGGTCGTATGGTTTTACGACAGGGTTCGATCACATACGTGTACTTGTGCGCGTATAGTGTTCGAGCGGACAATACTAATGGGCTTTGGTTTAAGCCGGATCCTAGTATTTGATTATTGGATTAGCTTCATCTCATTGTATTCGTGTTTCTTGGAACACGGATGCGGGTATGTATATACAGATGAGAGGGGATATAGAAGGAGACATCTCATTAGGGTTTTGACCATTGACTTTGCAAAAACAAATATGAGAAAAGGAAAAGTATTTGTTATTTTTGATAAATGATAATCTTTTGTGGCATGGCTACTTGGTTGACCATTTGACTTGGGTTGACTTGTTGACCATAGATATTTTGTGTGATATTGTTGATCATAGATATTTTGTGAGATATTTTTGACCATAGATATTTTTGTGGGATATTTTCCATGACAAATGGTCTTATATAAGTTATCCATTCCATTTTTTACTATCATAATCACAAATACATTCTCTCTCCTAAAGCTTGCTATCTTCTTCTTCCTCTCTAACCCTAGTGTCTCATGAGTTGAGAATCAAGGGTTTAGTGAGATAAGCTACTCATAATCACACTCTACTCATTCTAGGTCACTTAGTCTAGCACCCCAAGTGATCTAGTTGCCTCATCTTGGAGGTTTAGCTCAAGGTTGGAGCTCTCGGGTGGATCATCGTTGACATAAGGAGGCCGAAGTTCAAGCACGATCCATACTTCCATCGAGGAGCTTAAGGAAAGGATCGAATACCCGAAAGACTTTTTTTCTTTAGGTATACATTCTATCATAGTAGATAAAACCCTAACTTGCTAACTAGGTTTATGGTTAAAGATCCGGTTTAGGTTTATTCTAGCGCCAAGTTTTGTATCGTCATAAAATTTTTGTTCCGTATTTGGCCACGGAAGTTGGCCAGGACGGTAGCGTAACCCTTCAGCTATAACAGAAAATCCTTGGCCAGGATTGCTGAGATTTACTGGTAAGTGTTATCAGTAGTTTCTCGAACCGTTATGGACCTTGCATCGGCATGACTTATCATGCTATTGGGGTCTGACGTTATACCACCCCCAGGCTGCGATATGCGACATATCTGACGAAGAGACATGACTGTACGGTAGTATTATTGATTGGATTTGCAGGAGTATAAGCATGCTTGCTTGTTGATTTTCTGATCGCTCAATACTCGGGTGGCCGTTACGTTTAGCCGCTTGTGGCTTGTGGGTGTTTGATATGATCATCACCTACTGCCGTCGTATTGATGAGTTTTTAGAGTCCTACACAGAGGTTTCCTGGTGCATGCGAAACGAAGTAGGAGCACATATATAATATGTATGGGACCGAGATTAATGCCCGTATGTGATACCGCATTCTATTCTCGCGATATGTGATATCGGTTGATTATATGTGATATAGCCGGGTTATCGGATCAATTGTTAATTCGATAAGTTGTTACATTTGATATTAGTCGGTTGTATGTGATATAGCCGGATTATTAAATCAAGTGTTGATTTAATGATTTAATGTATAATTATATATTTGATATATTAACTTACATTAATTAATATTAGCTCACTTAAGAATTCTTTTTCTCACTAGTGTATACTTAGTATATATGCGATATATATTAATTTACATTATTTATGTGTCATGCTTGATGCCACATGCTACATGGGTGTATGAGACTCACACCATATAAATAATAATGAAGTGTTTTTATTTATTTAAAGTAAATCAAAATTTGTTGGAAATTGTCACATAGTTGAAGCTTGTAGAAGCTTGTGGAACCATTGACCAAGTCCACTCCTTTTGTTTTACTTGAAGATATTTATTAACCCAACCATTATTGTTTAGCTATGGTTTATTCTCTACATGAGTTAGTGTATGACACTAACTCACCCATGGTTGTTATTCTTACCTCAAGAGTTCATTCTTCTCTTCATCACTTCATCTTCTTCCTCATGAGAAAAATCTTGCTAGCTTTTTGTAAGGTGATAAAATATTGTGAGAAAAACAAATCTTAAGTGAGCTCATTTCCTACTTCATCATCCTCTACTATTAGCCATTTAGTTTAGGGTATTTGCTTCACTAAACCCTAATTTAGTGAAGAGGTAGCATGAGCTTGAGTCTTCTCGATGTAGATCATCTTCAGCCTCGAAGACTTCGAGCAAGCTTGTTCATTTCTTCATGTGAACCCTTACTAGAGTTCGGGTGTTCACTACTTGGAGCGAAGAGACTACTACACGGAGCTTTAGAAGTGAAGGACCGGCCTACAAAGGTTGTATTCCTCATTCACTTTTTTGCAATTTGTTTGCATGATGTTTTGTTTAAATCTCTAGTTAAGATTCTAGGGTTAGGATTGTTTAGAACGGCAAATTTTTGAAAATGGCATGGACGATGCCTCCCGAAACCTTGTTGCTGCGCTAAGTAACATTACATATGCTCCGTTCCCTACTCTGAGGGATATATCACCAGGTCCAACCATCCTACTTTTTCTCGGCCCCTGCAATAAATTACAGATATGAGATCTTGATCCGGTATCTAGTACCCAGGAGGTAGGATTGACCGAAATGCAGTTCTCAACTACAAGAACACCTGAAGGAGATGCAATAGTATGCTTCTTCTTCGATGAGGTCATCAAGGAATTCATGCTTTCCTCTTTCCCTTGCTCATACTTATGACTGCTGTCATAGTTTAGAGTCGAACCGACGTTCCCCAGCCCTGAATAAGAATTCGGATCTGTTAAGCGATATATTTTATTATCTTGATTAGGGCATGAAATGGTTGCTACCTGGAGAGAGAGAAAAGAAATACTTAGCGTGAGCTCTTGCAAGATTAGATTGGTTTATTATTTTATCTAACCAGGATGGCTCCCACTGTTTGCTCAAATTCTTCTTCAAACCTTAAAAGAAGAACTAGTCAGGATTAATCGCACATCACAATACTTGCTTAACCTTTCAGCCATAATAGTATTGGTACTTTTAGGGAGGTTTTCCAATGCTTTCGCGAAGTTCCTTAATTATATAACCTCTTTTTCCTGGAGGTGTAGCCCCGCTAACACCGTTCTAGACACCTACTTGGTTTATAGAATTGATTGTTTAGTGAAATAATGTCCTAAGAGTAATCCTATTCATCAGTGGGATCGGGATCCAACTATCATTGTGTGATGACCTAGATGGAATCCGCACTATGTAAGTGCACGGCGGCGCCCCGGCCGTCAATCCGACGCCGGAATACGGAAACGAAAAACTTTTCAAACTAGAAAACCGGCACCACTGCGCACTATAAAACCCGGATCGTGCCATTAACCTAACTACTAGCAAACTAAAAGATGGGTAGAGAGATATTCCGAGCGATCCATGTCCTTCGGTCTTCTCGTCGTCGTCCCGATCTCCTGCGGAATCTCCGTTCGTCACCTCCTCGTCGGAAAGGGCATCATGTAGCCGAATTCTTTTACGGGCTCCCACCTCTGGACCGAGGCAACTCGGGCGTGAAGTTGGCTAGCCGACGCGTCCAAGGTTGCTGTAGGTGTAGTGTAGAAAAGAATGTCTCTTTAGGGTTTGAAGTTGCCTTTGCATGGAGGGATGAATGAACTTTGGAGTGAAGTGTGGAATTTTTGTAGCAAGAAGAATGAGATGAAATGAAAAATTCCTCATACTAGAATTGAACCCTCTCCATTCCTACAAGTGGCCGGCCCCTATTCATACTATAATATTGCATTATTGTACTCCCCATTTTTATTCGTTTTATAAATAAACAGGTACTCCTGACGTACATTTGTTGTATATTACAGGTTATAGGCTCTTGGAGCAAATACAGTGAAAAAGACGAAAGTTGATACAGAAAAGGGACTTTTGACCAACAAGTAGAAGGACCCTAGTCAAGCCTAGATAGAGAACAATTCACAAGTGTACAAGGTAACGCATGGTCCGAAATGTCAAAGGAAACAGTCAAAAGATCATTACAAGTTTTCACTGAAGATCTGGAGAAGACCCAGAAGTCAAATAGAGAAAAGAAGTGGAAAAATAGAAAGCCCAAGAAGCCAAGATGCACCCCAGAAAGTTTGGTGAGCTGAGCTCACCAAAGGGCCGCGGAACCGCGGCCCAAGGCCCACATTTGCCATGGTTCCGCGGCCATTAAGCGCCCGTGTCGGTGGAATTTTTCTGTGTCGGTGCGTCGGTGCGGGTGTTGGGATTTTTCGTGGGCATATCTGTAATTGCACATGCGCGAGACTCTGTAACCCTAGTTTTCCTGTTTTCCTATAAATTGTAATCACAGATCTGTAAAACTCATGCCTCTTTTCAATAAACAAATTCAGATCTGTTCTGTATTATTGCTTGGAGGGAGCCATCAAATTAGTAAGTAAATTTTATTTCTTCGCTTTTAATTCTCTTTTAATTAGTATGTCTTTTAATCCCCTAATGAGCGAGTAATCTCCTCGCTTGTTAGGGTTAGCCTTAGGAAAAGGTTTGAGAGATGAGATCTCTCACCCCTTTCATGCCATTTCATACCTAAGAATTAGAACTCCATGCATACACGCACAACCACTCCCTACGGCACCCTACCCCTCGAGGTAACGGTGACACCGTAGTATAAAGGCCCGGTTGCGTGTGTTTTCCATGGAGGTTAGGGTAATTATCGATAAAGGAAGGATAAAAATCTAGAGGAAGAAACATCTTCCCGAAAGACTCTAACCCACTTTATTGATAATTACCGTAACATCTAATTGATCAAAAATAAGGCATTGAAAGCGGTGAGGAAACCTTTAATCTCCAAACTTCCCCTAATCCTAACCCTAGCAAGACTTTAATTTAGATTAATTTAGTTTATTTTCAGATCTAGTCTTTTTAGATTTAATAAAATCAATCCAAACAACATTTGGAATCAACTCGTAAAAGCACATTAAGAAAATTACCCATCTCTGTGGATCGACCCGTATTCACCGGCTAGCTGCAAAGCGACGCCGTTTCTGATTACGGTAAACAAGTATTTTTGGACAAATCAAATGGCGCCGTTTCCGGGGATGGCGTGCAATTTGCTTTTCGCAATTTCGGGTTAATCTAAAATTAAAAAATCATAAAAACTGAAAAATCAAAAAAAAAATATAAAAATTTATCATTTTGTTATTTTATGAAGGGTATTTTTTGTGAATCTTTGCAGGATCAAATTCGGATCTAGAAATTTACAGAGATCAAAACAGGAAAAAACAGATCGGAACAACAGAAGATCACAACAACCGAGGAACAGAAGAAATTTGGAGGACCGAGTCTACAAGTTAACCGCGGTAATCTGGTCCAGCAAAAAAAAAAAACTTGCCGAACCGACCAACGCGCGGCGGAACCGCCGCGCTAGCCCCCTTTCGGCCGCGGAACCGCCGCGGCCTGGTCAATTCAGGGCTTGAAAAAAAGGCAGAAGCGCGACAAAAAAAAAACAAAAACAAAAACAGTTCTGCCACTGCAAATTTCTGTGAGTTTTCTCTCTCCTCCTCTGCAAATCTTGATATATCTTCTGTAAATTTGCCTGCAGGATTTCTTTACGCTCAAAATTTTTTTCGCTTCCAAATAACGATCTTGTGTAGGATTTTTGTGCCTTGCTTAAAATGAAATTAGATTGCAAGTAATATTTTGCTGTTGCATATCTTTTCTATAAAATATTTTGCTGTTGCATATCTTGTGTTGAAAGTCTTTTTGCAACAAAATTTTCCTAATAAAGAGAAAAAGAATGAAAATAAAAATGACAAATATTTTATAGAAACTTGCAAAATTTTTTTAGCCGCAAATAAACCTTTGCACCACCCAACCTTCTTTCTTGTCACCTTTCTTCTTCTAACATGGGTACCCCACATAATAAATCATTAGCCGAACTTTGGTATCCCGAACCTAATTTTGCGTTGTACGTTAATTTATTCGGTCAATTTAAAGACGATCCTTCCTTGCCAAAAAAATCTTTGAAAGATCACATAGAGGCGTCTAGGAGAAATAGTTTGACTTTTCAACCCACTTTGTGTCAACCGAGTCAACCTTTACCATCTATATATGTTGATACCACTTTTTCAAGTCCTTCTGTCACTCCTAGGCCGATGTCCATTGCTGAGCATGTTGCTCAATCTCGCAGTCGATCTTTCACCCCTCTCCACTCATCTAGTTTTAGGGATCTGCACGATTATTCACCTTTTTATCCATATGTTGACCCTACCCCTGTCTTACCACCCACTTCCTACCAGTCATACCCGACTTTCCCACCTTCACTAGACACTGTTTCGACACAGCCATTAGGGAGTTTCACATATCCAACCAATTTCAAATCTTTCACCGAAACCCCCTCACCACCCAAGTCTAGTTTGGAAGAGTCGTTGGAGGCTTATATTGCTGCAACAAACAAAATGGTGAGGAATGTGGAAGCGTCCATGGCCGCCCTTATGCAACCTAGTGAACCGGTATAGTTTCCCGCTAGCTCAAAATTTTTCAATGTATAAGGAGGCGGTTGGACAGAGTGAGAATGAGAGAGGATTTTCAAATCAAACCTACCCTTACCCAATTGAAGCCCACAACTCCTGTTTGCCATCGATTGCCCTAAATAGTTCACCAGTTGAAAATAAAAACGAGTTGTGTGATTTTGTAGTGTTTGATTTGCCAAATTGTGAGGAACCCCTTTCGAGTGAAACCGCACCTAATTATTTCGATCTTTACACCTCCACTCTAGAACCTAAATCGATACATATCCATGTTGATGAGGTGTCTAAAGAAATTGATTTTCACTTGATTGAGGATATAGACGCCGGGAATATTTCGGATGATGAACCTGTCAATTTACTTGAAATTTTATGTTCAAATCATCATCTTGAGTTACTAAATGTTTCTCCCGAATCTCATATGCGTCTACATTTTGATGATAATGGCATGGATGAGTTGAATATTGAGGATAGTATTGAGGAGAGTCTTGAGGATAATATTGAGGTTGAATCATTTTTATTTGATGTGTCTGATTTTCCAATTCATCCTCCTGAACCTTTGACTGTTATATCACCCTCCCTCCTTTCCATCGTTCCGACCACGCTTGAAGACTGTGAGCTTGAAAATTTTTCCTTTGAATCTGACACAGTTCTCACAGATGATAACACTTACGAGTGTTTCACTTTTTCGGACGATATTGATGACTCACCGCCCGAGTTTGAGTCCTTTACATTTTCAGATGAGCCATCAGACTCGGCTGATTATAATAGTTTCGAACCATTAATGGAATCTTTCAAGTTCGAAACAGTTTACTACGGTGAGAAAGATACTATCCCTAATTCACCCCCTTTCGTCTTTCCTATTGTCCCGACCGGGCAAATGACCGTTACGCTTTCATCTCCTATACCAACTTCGGCGTACCCATGTTTTCTTGCGAATCTTGAGGGATTTGACCCCATTTCCCGACGGGTGGATAGGTTAGCGCAATCGCTTAGAACATATCGGTCATCACATATTGCGCTAATTTATTCACTCAATTTACACCCTCAAGATCGTACTCCACTTCCTTCTTCTTTTCGCCATTCTTCTCCCCCACCGAGAGCATATTCTACCATTCTTCTTTCCACACGGTCTCGCGTGCTCCTCATTTTCTTGCACCAACTATACCATTTCCACGATAAGATTTTTGAATGGTTGGTGCTAACCTTTGGCTTGTGTAAGGCCAAGCTTAAGTTTGGGGGGACCTTGTTGTATATATGTATATGTCTTTTTGTTTTCTTTTTCCTTTAAAAAAAAATAAAAAAAATTCAAAACATTAAAAATATAAAAAAAAATTATTAATAAATAAACAGGGGAGTGCCGGTATTTTGACCCTCTTGGTTTAGCATGACAGTGAGGACACTGTCAAGTTCAAGTTTGGGGGTATGCTCAGTACGTCTTCTTCCTTCGCATTCATTTGTACATATTTTTTGCATTTACATACTTATTTGAAAACCCATAAAAATTTGAAAAATTTCAAAAATTATAAAAATTAATGTTTTCAATTTTGGCTAATTGACTTGAGTTTAACAAATAGGTTAACTGGCTAGGAACAACTAGATCTTAGACTTAATGAATTAAAAAGCCCTAAAAATAACATTCCTTAAAGTTTAACGGTAGAAAGTATATTCCTTGTAGTTTATTTAGAAATATGCAAATTTTGAGTTCACTTCTTGGGCTAAGTCGAAACAAGGGAAGAGTATTGATGTTCTTATTAGAGTATAAGTTTGAAAAAATAGTTCCTAGCTTAAGTCTAGATTCTGAAAACGTATACCCTACAAAATGCACAATCACGCACCTTGAAACTTGGAATAGTAGAAGAGACCTTGAAATGCTCTTGTCTAAAGTCCTTAGTACAATAAAAAAAAAGTGAATAAAGAAAAAAAAATGGACACTGGTTTTTGTGATTACTTAAGGCTGTAAAAATAGAAAAATATTTAGCGAGGGTGCCTTATCACCTAGTGCCTTAGACCAACTGGTTTGGGAGTCGCTGCTAAAGCCTTGGGTGTTGCAAAACTAGGAAGTACGCTTTAAAGTGCTAACGCATCTTGTAATCGGTTGTTGGTACCTCAAGAAGTATTAACGGTCGCATGAAGGATGTGTAAGCGAAATTCAATTAAAAATTTACCAATTAATAAGTACTTTGGACAATGGACGAGAGTACGATTGCTTGATTTGAATTTCCAAGTGTAGGGGTGATATTTACACACAAGTGGGATATGTGATTAGAGTTTAGATGAGAGAAAGGAATGAAGAATAAAACTTGTATCTTTAGTAGGGTTGATAGAAATTCCTAAGTGGAGATGGAACCCGAGAAGGAAAACTTAGGAAATGCCGAAAGCTAAGTAGGTCTGCAAGATATATATAATCTTAAGTTAAATGATGAGGAAGTGTGAAGAATGTGGGTGGATAATTTACGGGTAAAAGATAATAGAATTCCTTGTTAGAAGACCTAATTGGAAAGCAAAAGTCAATGGGCCGAGTTGATAAGATTTTGTGGGTGTAATCCACTGAAAACCCTCAGGAGACAACACTCCTCCTACTAGGGACACCTAGAGGTTTAACGGCTTGTTGCACGTGCTCAGTGCAATCGCGTTTCCCTGCGAAAGTGCGGTTAGGATTTTAGTGAATAAAAATAAGTTTGCTCGAGGACGAGCAAAAGATAAGTTTGGGGGTATTTGTTCACATTAGAATATTGTATTATTATATTCCCCATTCTTATTCTTTTTATAAATAAACAGGTGCTTTTGACGCATGTCTGCTACATGTTACAGGTTACAGGTTCTTGAACAGACAACAGTGCAAACAATGTAAAAACGATGAAAATATGGACTTTAACCAACAAACAGAGGACTCTTGATCAAACCTACATCAAAGATAAAATTCACAATCAACAAGGCAACGCAAGATCCAGAATATCAAGGCAAACGGTTAAAAAGCCATTGCAAAATTGTTCACTGAAGATCTGGAACCAATGAAGAAGCCCAAGTGAAGAAAGAACCAAATAATATTAAAGCCCAGAAAGCCCAAAACATTACCACAAAATTTCAGCATGTGATCCTACTAGTGGGCCGCGGAACCGCGGCCCAAGCCTACTATTGCCGCCGTTCCGCGGCCAGAAGAAGCCCGTATTCTGTGAAATTTTTACCAAAATGTTTAAGCTGCGCTGACTAGTCAACCTAAGGGCTATTTGTGTAATTTCAGACATGCGGATCAAAATGTAACCTAGGGTTTCTATTTCCTATAAATAGAACTATAAAGATTGTAATTTCTTTATGCTTCCCTTCATTAATAAATTTTACAAATTCTTTTGGAGAGTATCGGTGCCTCTTTTCAATTCATGAATCCAGATCTGACAACCCTGTGTTGATGTTTGGAGAGAGCCATCTATAAGTAGTTTTATTTAATCGCTCTAGTTTAGATTTTAATTCCTTGCCTTAGATGTTAGCTTTGGGAAAGGCTTTTGAAAGATGAGATCTCTCTTCCCTTTCTTACCCATCACATAGAATCTATAGGACTCCATGCATACACGCACACACCGTGCCCTACGGCACCCTATCCCTCGAGGTAGCGGTGATACCGTAGTATAAAGGCCCGGTTGTGCGCGTTTTCCATGAAGGTTAGGGTAAGGATCTCTAAAGGAAGGACAAGAACCTAGAGGAAGGAACACCTTCCCGAATGGATCTAATCCCCTTTATTGATAATTACCATAACTCCTCTTAGATCCTAATTTGGGTATAGAAAGCGTTGAGATTTATTTACATTTCCAAACCATTCCTAAACCTGACCCTAGCAAGATTTAGATCTAGATAATTTTAGTATAGATAAATTTAATTTTTTTTAGATTTAATAATCAATCCGAACACCCTTCGGAATTAACTCGTAAGAGCGAATCGGAAATTCACAACATCCCTGTGGACTGACCCGTACTCACCGGCTAGCTGCAAAGCGACGCCGTTCTTGATTGCGGTAATAGATAGTTTTTGACACACGAATCAAATGAAGGGTGTATCTGTTGAATTTTGCAGGTATAGCGAAGATTCTCGGATCTGGAATTTTACAGAGGGCAAATCAGAATAGTGAACATCAGAACAGAGGAGAAACATCACAATAGAGCAGTACAAATTTTTTCAGGAGCTGATCCCGTCACCAGACCGCGGAACCGCGGCAAAAGTGGGCCCCAGACCACGGAACCGCGTCGGTTTAGCCTCCTCTCTGCGCGAAATTTGCTCGGTTTGTCTTCTCCTTCTCCCCTCTGTCAACCACCATATATCTTTTGTGAAAATTTTCTGCAGGATTTCTTTGCGCTAAAAATCTTTCTCCCCCTTCTAAATAACAGATTTTCTGCAGGTTTCTTTGCGCCGCGCTTAAAAAAATTGATTGCAAGTGAATTTAATGTTTTGTATAATTTAATTGGACTTTAAGGGGGCTAATTGACCAAACTCAGATTGGGTGGGGATTTCATCACCCTTCCCAGGACCCCAGAAATCACTTTAAAGCATTTGCATTGACCACAATTAATTAAAAAATACTAGACTCAGCCCTAAGGACATCGAGCTCAATAGGAAAATGACTAGTATAGGCATCGGCCGTTTATCCTAACCTGACCTTGCGGTGTCTAGGCAAGTGTGTCTAGGCTAGTGGTTATTAATTAGGCCCACTGTTGTGGTTCCTTCCCACTTACCTGGCACTTACCTGGCCGCAAGTGTCGGTAAAGAGGCGGTTTGAGGTCCTATTTCTAGCCCTAGTTAGGAGCTGTCTAGCAGACCTAGGTGACCCTAGATCTAGGCCTGATTGTGCATGTGTGGTTGATACAATTGTGTCACAAGTCCCTTTTTTCAAAAAACCCCTTTGCAAAACTCTCAAATAAAAAAAAGAAGAGAAAAATCTTTTCAAAACTTGCAATTTGTCGCTAAAGAAATCTTGCACCACACTTCCACCATTTCTTCTTTTCATTGACATTATCTTACCCCCACATTCTGTTTTTTCTTTTTCCTGACTGCACTACCCCTTTAGTGTATGTCACTTTGGACTAGGGATACTAACGCCCGATTAGTCCGTGTTTCGTTGGTACCGACCGACGAACCTTTCGACACCGAAGTCGAAATTCCCTCCATTTCCTTACCTCTACCTTCAAATTCTTCATTCGAAGGTATGTCGGGACACGACCCCAACAATGCCTTACCGACGGGAATGATTCCACCTCCGTTAGGTGCGAATAACCCGAATCTTCCGCCTGTTGTAGCGCCCGCACGAGTTGCGCTCCAGGATCTCTTCTACCCCGTCCGCACTTCTTTACCTACATGTCTTTCAGCCCCACCGGCAAATGGGGACAACTTTGAAATAAAACCACATTTCATCAATATGCTGCCAAAATTTCATGGTTTGGAATCTGAAGACGCATATATCTTTATCAATAAATTCCAAAATGTGTGCGCTATGATGAAAACAACCCAATTAAGTGATGACGCTATAAGTCTAAGGGTCATTCCTTTTACCTTATGTGACCTAGCCGAGAAGTGGCTATACAGCACCGCATCACATTCCATTAGAAATTGGGACGAGTTTGTGAGAGCTTTTCTGAAAAAGTTCTATCCTCATCACAAAACTGCTAGAATCCGTAACGAGATAATACAATTTTCACAGCTTCCTTCCGAACCATTTTGGAAGTGCTTCGAGAGATTTAAAGACCTACTCGTTCAATGCCCTCATCATGGGATCGAAAGTTGGCAACTTTGCCAAACATTATACGAGGGATTGAACTCGGCAACGAAGCAGTTGCTAGAAACCATATGTCACGGTCATTTTCTCTCCAAGTCTAGCGACGAAGCTTGGCAGTTTCTTGAGGATCTTAGTGAGCAAACAATTCAGTGGGAGAGTACCAAGACCACATCATCTTCTTCTAGTGGTCAATCTAGGGCAGGCATACATCAAGTAGATATGTCGATTGCTATGAAGGCCGAGATGGCCGCACTTATGAAAAAGCTAGAAGCCATTGAGACCAAAATCTCATCGTCTTCTCCTGCCCCTGCTTTACCTCCACGAACTGTTTGTGCTTGTTGTGCGAATCCATCACATCTAACCGAAGAGTGTCCTTATAATGCATCTACTCAAGGACATGATCAAGTCAATGCTGCATTTTAGCAACGACAAAGAAACGATCCGTACTCTTCGACATACAATCCGGGGTGGAGGAGTCACCCAAATCAACAGTTCCAAGGGAATAACAATTTCCAAAGACCTCCTCCATAACAACAACAAGCACCTTCACAAACTCAAAATCAGCAACCTTTCCAACAACAACCTTATACAAATCAAACGAACAATTTGGTTCAACCAAATGATGATAAGGTTATCTCGCTCGAAAAAAGTCTAGATGCATTTCTCAAGCAATCTACAGAATCCGCAGCAAGATTTAAAAATTATGTTTAGTCTTTGATGCATAACAATACCTCACACGATCAAGGTATCAAATCTATTGAGGCACAAATTTCACAATTAACTGCTGTGTTGAGCGAGAGAGAAAAGGGAAAGCTTCCATCTCAACCATTGCCAAATCCCGGTCACACACAAAACGCATATCCCAATCATAATGTAAATGCGGTGACCATGTTGAGATCCGGAAGAGTATTGCAAAATAATGTGGGAACTAGTGATGACATCCCCGCCGGTGGTTCTTCTTCTTCTTCTTTTTCTCCATCGTCATCTTCCCCTTCTTCATTTTCTTCACTTTTTTCTTCACCTTTTTCTTTAGAGCCTATTCTCCACCCTTCACACGGCTCTACTTCTTCTAGCTCGAACGGACCCATTTCTCATAACATGAACGCATCTACACCGGGATCCGTTCCTACTCCACATTCTACTCCACAGACATTTGACTCAACGAATTTTCAAAATGCTCCATTCCCAAACAGGTTGAGTCCTAATAAACCAACTGCACAAGTGGAGAAGATTGTGGAGATATTTAAGCAGGTTAGCATAAATATACCTCTCTTGGATGCAATCCAACAAGTCCCTTCATACGCGAAAATCTTAAAGGGCTTATGCACCTCGAAGAGAAAGGCATCTCAAGTACCCAAGAAAGTGCTAGTGGCTAGTGCAGTGAGCAATACTATTAACCACCATCAAACCTTACCCCCCAAAAAAACGGACCCCGGCTGTCCTACGATTTCAATCACAATTGGGGATAAGAAAATTAATCGAGCACTTTTAGATCTTGGGTCTAGTGTTAACCTGATTCCCTACTCCGTGTACGAACAATTAGGGGTTGGAGAGTTGAAAACCACTCGTTGTACTCTCCAAATGGCTGATCGATCAATCACCCATCCAAGGGGTCAGCTAGAGGATGTGTTGATCAAAGTTGGGGAGTTCATATTCCTCGTTGATTTTATTGTTATGGATACACAACCTGTTGCTAACCCAAGAAACCAAATTCCGGTGATCCTCGGTCGACCATTTTTGGCCACTTCCAATGCTGTAATAAACTGTCGCAATGGCTCCATGACTCTATCCTTTGGGAAGATGTCTAGTGAGTTCAATATTTATAAGATGGGAAGTCTGCCCCCCGTGCCTAAAACTAGTACACGAGAAGTTTGCTCTATTCACGAAATCACGCAGGAGGACTGCGAGCTTGAAAGATTTCTATTTGATGAAAACAGTTTTGATGCCACTAGTGCGTCCCTCCTTGAGCCTACCACCGTTGGCACAACCGATATTGATTATGAATGTTTCACTTTTTCGGATGATGACAACTCACAGCCCGAATATGAGTCTTTTGAATTTTTGGATGAGTTAGTTGAACCATCCGAATCGGTTGTTTGCAGTGATTTCGAACCTGTGTTGGAGTCCTTTGAGTTCGAGGTAGATTCCGCAATGATTCTTTCGCCTCCGAAACTCGAACTCATGTCCTTACCGCTTCACCTTAAATATGCTTACATAGGTGAGAATGAGACCTTTCCCATTATAATATCAGCCTCGCTAACCTTCGAGCAAGAGAACGCTATTTTAAAGGTCTTACAAGATAGGTGGCAAGCTCTCGGTTGGACTATGGCGGACATCGAGGAGATAAGTTCCCTTATAATTGAATATCATATGCAATTGATGGATGATGCCAAGTCAATAGAGGACCCACAGGAATATTTTGGGGGTATTGTGGTTAATCAACCTGTTCCTTTAGAAGTTGAACCACCCCCATTTCTTTTAATAAGCTACGAGAATGCCAATATTCCACTGATTGCTGATCATTTGCATTCTCGTTTTGATGCATCACCACCTCCTGTATATTCACCTCCACACCTTCCATACCACCACTTCTATCTTCCCCAATTCTTTGTGAATCGCTACAACTTATTCTTCCACCAACTAATATTCTTTACTGATAAATTTTTCAACTGGTTGGTGTTGACGTTTGGTCTATGCAAAGTTTGGCAGTAATGTCTAACATAGTTTAAATGAAGTTTGGGGGAGGGCCTTTCTGTAAATATTTTTGTTTTCCTTAACAATAAAAAAAAAGTATAAATAAATAAACAGGGAAGTGCCGGTATTTTGACCCTCTTGGTTTAGCATGATAGTGAGGACACTGTCAAGTTCAAGTTTTGGGGTATGCTCGGTACGTCTTTTTCCTTCGCATTCATTTGTACATATTTTTGCATTTGCATATTTATTTGAAAACCCATAAAAATTTGAAAAATTTCAAAAATTATAAAAATAATTGTATTCAATTTTGGCTATTTGACTTGAGTTTGACAAATAGGTCAACTAGCTAGGAAAAACTAGATCTTAGACTTAGTAAATTAAAAACCCTAAAGATAACATTCCTTAAAGTTTAACGGTAGAAAGTATATGCCTTGTAGTTTATTTAGAAATAGGCAAATTTTGGGTTCACTTCTTGGGTTAAGTCAAAATGAGGGAAGAGTATTGATGTTCTTATTAGAGTATAAGTTTGAAAAATAGTTCCTAGTTTAAGTCTAGATTCTGAAAACGTATACCCTACAAAAAGCACAATCACGCACCTTGAAACTTGGAATAGTAGAAGAGACCTTGAAATGCTCTTGTCTAAAGTCCTTGGTACAATGAAAATAAAAGGAAAAAAAGTGAATAAAGAAAAAAATGGACACAGGTTTTTGTGATTACTTAAGGCTGTAAAAATAGAAAAATATTTAGCGAGGGTGATTCATCACCTAGTGCCGTAGACCAACTGGTTTGGGAGTCACTGCTAAAGCCTTGGGTGTTGCAGAAGTACGCTTTAAAGTGCTAACGCATCTTGTAATCGGTTGTTGGTACCTCAAGAAGTATTAACGGTTGCATGAAGGATGTGTATGCAAATTTCAAAAAAATTCACTAATTAATAAGTGCTTTGGACAATGGACGAGAGTACGATTGCTTGATTTGAATTTCCAAGTGTAGGGGTGATCTATACACACACGTGGGGATATGTGATTGGAGTTTAGATAAGAGAAAGGAATGAAGAATAGAACTTGTATCTTTAATAGAGTTGATAGAAATTCCTAAGTAGAGATGGAGCTTTAGAAGGAAAACTTAGGAGATGCCAAAAGCTAAGTAGGTTTACATAACATATATAATCTTAAGTTAAATAATGAGGAAGTGTGAAGAATGTGGGTGGATAATTTGCGAGTCAAAAGATAATAGAATTCCTTGTTAGAAAACCTAATGGGAGAACAAAAGTCAATGGGCCTAGTTGATAGGATTTTGTGGGTGTAATCCGCTGAAAACCCTCACGAGACAACACTCCTCCTACTAAGGACACCTAGAGGTTTAACGGCTTGTTGCACGTGCTCAGTGCAATAGCGTTTCCCTGCGAAAGTGTGGTTAGGGTTTTAGTGAATAAAAAATAAGTTTGCTCGAGGACGAGCAAAAGATAAGTTTGGGGGTATTTGTTCATACTATAATATTGCATTATTGTACTCCCCATTTTTATTCGTTTTATAAATAAACAGGTACTCTTGACGCACGTTTGTTGTATATTACAGGTTACAGGCACTTGGAGCAAATACAGTGAAAAAGACGAAAGTTGATACAGAAAAGGGACTTTTGACCAACAAGTAGAAGGACCCTAGTCAAGCCTAGATAGAGAACAATTCACAAGTGTACAAGGCAACGCATGGTCCGAAATGTCAAAGGAAACAGTCAAAAGATCATTACAAGTTTTCCCTAAAGATCTGGAGAAGACCCAGAAGTCAAATAGAGAAAAGAAGTGGAAAAATAGAAAGCCCAAGAAGCCAAGATGCACCCCAGAAAGTTTGGTGAGCTGAGCTCACCAAAGGGCCGCGGAACCGCGGCCCAAGGCCTACATTTGCCGCGGTTCCGCGGCCATTAAGCGCCCGTGTCGGTGGAATTTTTCTGTGTCGGTGCGTCGGTGCGGGTGTTGGGATTTTTCGTGGGCATATCTGTAATTGCACATGCGCGAGACTCTGTAACCCTAGTTTTCCTGTTTTCCTATAAATTGTAATCACAGATCTGTAAAACTCATGCCTCTTTTCAATAAACAAATTCAGATATGTTCTGTATTATTGCTTGGAGGGAGCCATCAAATTAGTAAGTAAATTTTATTTCTTCGCTTTTAATTCTCTTTTAATTAGTATGTCTTTTAATCCCCTAATGAGCGAGTAATCTCCTCTCTTGTTAGGGTTAGCCTTAGGGAAAGGTTTGAGAGATGAGATCTCTCACCCCTTTCATGCCATTTCATACCTAAGAATTATAACTCCATGCATACACGCACAACCGCTCCTTACGGCACCCTACCCCTCGAGGTAACGGTGACACCGTAGTATAAAGGCCCGGTTGCGCGTGTTTTCCATGGAGGTTAGGGTAATTATCGATAAAGGAAGGATAAGAATCTAGAGGAAGAAACATCTTCCCGAAAGACTCTAACCCACTTTATTGATAATTACCGTAACATTTAATTGATCAAAAATAAGGCATTGAAAGCGGTGAGGAAACCTTTAATATCCAAACTTCCCCTAATCCTAACCCTAGCAAGACTTTAATTTAGATTAATTTAGTTTATTTTCAGATCTAGTCTTTTTAGATTTAATAAAATCAATCCAAACAACATTTGGAATCAACTCGTAAAAGCACATTAAGAAAATTACCCATCTCTGTGGATCGACCCGTATTCACCGGCTAGCTGCAAAGCGACGCCGTTTCTGATTACGGTAAACAAGTATTTTTGGACAAATCAGCCCCTCCTCATGATGGTGGTGAGAAAAAGAATAATAATCCAAGAGAAGAAAATGAATAATCATAAGAAGAAAATGGTCACACCAATTTCTAATCTCATCCAATCAAAGTTCCATCTCATAAATGCAAAGGAATGGACACAAAAAGAATCTCATCATGCAAGAGCCATCATGATGCCACAAAATGCAAGAAAACCCCTCCACAAATGTTATTTGCACACTTGCAAATAACCCCCTCCATCAGAAAAGTCTGGCCGGGAAGGAACAAATGAAAACTGGCCGGAATCGAATGCAAACTGGAAACTTCAGAAAACTGATCTCGTAATAAATTACAGGAAAACCCCGCGACTGTATATACATACCCGCATTTGTATTCCCACTGAATACAAATGCAAAGAGACAAAATCTACACTGTACAATACAAGGATCCGGCTTAAACCAAAGCCCTCTAGTATTATCTGTCCGATCATGATCCGTGCAATACCGCACGTATCTGATCGAACCCTGCCATATCTCCATACGGCCTCTACAGCGTTTCGCCCGAAACTTGAGTAACTGTGTGTGGTGGACTCTAAAGACTCGTCAATACTATGGCTGTGGATTTAACCACTAGCACGTCAGAGGTATTAACCATACGTGACGGGCTACCAACTATTGAACACAAGGGACGTCGATGAGCGAACTCATTCTGACACCCTACTGAGCCTTTCAGTGACAATATCCGTACAGTCTGGTCCGTTCGTCTATGAGCATCGCATGGCGGGCCTAAGGGGTTGGTAAAAGTCAGACCCCCAAAAGCGGTACAAGCCGTGTCGGAGTGTAGCCCAGAACATCCTGAGATACTACTGGAATACCTACCAGTAAATCTCCTGCCTTGGCCAAGGACTTTTCATGTACTGGCTCTCCTAGATACAGCGCGACCTCACCCCCAATACCGGGAGAGACGAACCCCTGCAGATCCGCTCACTGCCTCCATGTGGCTCGGGACTGTACCCAACTAAAACCTGTTTGCACGACTCCTTTGATCCGTGGTAGGGTAGTAATCAAAGCACAGTGGGAACTCACACGCGACAAATGACGATCTCAGGTCGATGAACTAACCTGTACACATGTCACCAGGGAACTGGTATCTGACGTCAGGTATAATACCAACTAGCAGGTTCCCGGCAAGTCCTGTCCGGTGTACTCATAACCCAATGAGCACCTGTATACATCTTAGGTGAACCAACTGACACCAGTGGCTTGTGAGACCGGCCACCGCCCCTCGTCGGGGTCTCGGCTGTATACACCAGTCTACTCTGGAGAATCGATGCCCTGTCTCGAAACTCCCACGACTAGGGACCTTTTAAGGATTTGCTTATAGACCCCAGCTCCCACGTATATGATCGCCCTCATACCGCTGGTAGTCAAGCAAGAATCCTAGGGGCTCTATCAACGTGCAATAGTGCCCTGTAGGGTCACCTAAAGCAGTACACGATGATAAAGATAAACCAGATAGTATACTATCATCTTGAGTAAGACTGTCCTACCGGTATAGGTCCTCCCTCAATCATTGCAATCACGTGCCTGTGATCCAATAATTGACTCTGAGGAACTATCTTCAACAACCTCCCACTTGCACTAAAGGCTAATTATTGCGATGTCGCATACTCACAGCCCGTGTGATACCGAACACCCAACTCCTCTACTAGTCAATCTCACAAAGCTCGTTTGCGAAACTATTGCGTTCGAGGAATAGCCTCAGTGAGTGGATCCGCTGTAATGTTTCTTTCTATGTCTCTCTTTATCTCAAGTTCGCGGAGAAACCCATCTCCCGAAATGAGCAATACCTGTCTTAGAATATGTTTGGATGTCTGATGGGACCTAGTTCATAAGTGAACTCCAAATCCAAACTTCTTAGACTGTATCGACAGCTGAACTTAATCAGTATCCTGCGCCATGCCCCCCTCAGTATCCGCCTGGACCACCTATCCAAAATACTGCCCCTTGTCAGAGGGAAAACTATAACTCTGACAGCCACTCTGTCATCCGGGTCACCTTGGAAGCCTGGAATGATAACTGTCTCCCAAAGGAGGCTGCCGTTATCATTTCCCTAGAACATCAACTTATGTTCTAAAAACTGCTTCCGATCGTTTCTCCAGGATTGGATTAATATCAACTTACTGCATCTCGTGCAAAAACAACATCTGGTGTGGTACTTGACATCTCATGATTGACTCAATTTCCTAAGCAAGTGATCTGCCAATCATGCACATCCCTCTCCCCTTTAGTCTGTAAGACACCTTCAGAGAGGGTGACTCCATCACCTGCAGGTACACTACCATGCCAGGAGTCGTCCATTCTAAAACACCTTTAGAATACTGTCTAAGTACCCAGATTGGGACACTTCCCAAATCTAGATCTAAAACCATAGATCCAGTAACCAGAATGTCTGATATAAAATCCAAACCCTATGTGGAGAAATCACTGTGTGACAACCAAAGTATAACCGAACGTAGTATAAGAATATCACTACCTACTCTGTGTATGTCATCCAAATACCAGGACATCACACCCTACTACCTTCTTAATAGATCCATCCCCTATCCTGATGAAGTCAAACCTATGACTGTCACATCAGAAATAGATGATCAATCTCCTCTATATCTGCTTTAGTCTATAAATAGACATAAGCCACCTGTCCACCAATGCTTCCGCTGCTCCCACTGACTACGACAACCCTCTGGCAGAGTCATATACACGTGCACTTCTAAAGTTAGTTTAGAACGACGCTATACTTATCCTCCTGCCGGGTCTCACAGTCTGGACCAACAGCAATGGAAAGTCTGGGTAAACAAGAACCTCCCTGCCACCGTCCTTGAGCATACCGAAATACCTCTAGAGCGCCTGAGGTTACCCACTTTGTCTGCGGAGTAGCCAATGGAATGTTAAACAAGATTGAATCTTTAGGTTCTTATCAAATCTTCAGTAATCGTTTGCGGTTCTGGAATCACTTCCAGTTCTACCATACTCCTACTACTGTTTTCTGAAAAAATCCATTTTTATTAAAACTGTGGCGAGTCAAGAACAATATCACTATTGATCTTCCAGATGGTAGAAAGTCAACCCTCGTCATAGCCCGGGTCAACCCACAAACAGCCATTACAGAAACGTGCCTTGAGTTGTCCAGTGTCTGATTTTAAGCATAAGCCGGACAACTCCCCGTATCTTAACAATGTCAAGATATGAACTGTTCTATATTTAATACAGAAACAGAGGCACTGATTTAATTGAACCAGATTCAAATCATGCAGCTGTCTCCAGTGCATGTCAAGTAAATGGAGAGAGGCCGATCAGCGTTACTCAACTTAGGAATACTTCCAATTATGAGTAACCTTAAAAAGAAGCAAGTTCTCTTAATCATTACTATCAAATGAATACCATTCACAAGTATCTACATCTTCGATCACCTTGAAGAATCCCGATACTTGCAACATCTGGTTCTCTACTTTACTCTTATACCTATAACTTCTCAGAACTTGGACCCTGTGTTTCTACGAAATACTTATCTAAGAACTAGAGAAGTCATAAGTAAACAGAATATAGTACGAGGACCAACCCCTCTGTCCTAATGGACACTGGACAATATACAATATTCTGTATAAGTCCCCTGAGTCTAATAACTCATTCCCTGTGTGTCGTAGGTTGAAAACTGTACTTATGGTTAAGAAGAATTACACCGCTGTTCAATGCTCCTTACCTAACCATCCACTGATATAGGTAAATGTCATAGACATAATTTCAAAAAGGTATATCTCACTCTATAACAATAGACGTACAGATATATCAATTTAAAATTGGTGCATAACAACGGATATTCAAAACCAAATATTTGCCGTCCAGCAAACAACCTAGGTGACTTCCTCAAATATCACCAATTACAACGAATCCCGATATAGTGAGGATGATCACCTAATTCCCAATAACTTACTCCCATTCATCATCTGTAAAACCATACAGATGTGAGAATCATACCTGGTAAATACATACCCTGAAGTAAGGACTAATTGGGAAATCAGTTTTCTATTAACAGTACACAGTGAAACTGAAACATTGAAATGTTTCGATGGGGTATCCCGGTATTCCCAGTAATGCCTCTTCCATTATCCAGATTCATAACTGTAACCGTATATTTCTTTGCCATCTCTCCAAATCCCTTTATATATCTTTAGTCATTACCTTCTGCACACCCCTTTAGGCCAAATGGTTTTCTTCCTTCCCTACCGTTCGGCACCAGCCTATGGTTTGGAAGAAGACTATCCAATAAGCATAATGGGTGTACTGTCCTAATCCTAGGAGCACTCGCAATGCGTGAGAAGGTGAAGATAAAAGACAACCGAATAAACCTTATTCCTATTTCTCCTGAACCAGAATCCATCCCCGAACTGGAACAAGTTCCCTTCGAGTTTATATATAACCATACGATGGAGTATCCAAATAAACTGTGGATCTTCGTAGTGATACGGTATGTCCTGGAGAAATACAAAGGTGAATTGGGAGTGGTAATGAAATACTTGGTTTGGTCGTGAACAGCAGTCGCATTTTACTTTGCCCTCTTACTAATCCCTTGATATGTCTTTACTTAATACCTTCTGTACACCATCGTTATGCTAATTGGTTTTCTTCATTCCCTACCGTTCGGCACCTGCCTATGGTTTGGAAGAAGACTATCCAATTTGCGTATAAGGTGTACTATCTCCTAAACCAAGGAGTACTCGCAACCTGAGAGAAGGTAAAAAGAAAAGACACCTGAATAGTCCTATTCGTTTTCTCCAGAACCGGAAACAATCCTCGAATAAAATCCTTCGAGTTCGTAAATAACCATACGATGGTTTTGTCCAATGGAAGTGGACGTTCGTAGTAATACGGGGTGTCCTGGAGAAAAGGGTAAAAGTAGGAATGGCAATGAGGTATGCAACTCTGACAATCCAAAAGCCAGTGTTTAAGAAGGTTCGGTTAATCTTGGTCACTGAGTCATAGTCTAGGGTCGGGTCATGGTCGCTGCCAAAGAGAGAGAGAAAAGAAACACTCAGCGTTCACTCTAACCTAGATCAGAATGGTTATCACTTTATCTAATCTGGAAACCTCCCACTGTAACGTCAAATTCTTCCCCCAACCTGAAAGAAGAATTAGTCGGGATCACCCGAGGAGTAAAATAGCTCATCAGTGGGAATCGGGATCCAACTATCATCGCATGATAACGTGACGGAATCCGCTCACGTTATCACACTCTAGAAGGTATGCGCATATCTGGCAAGTTTCAGTTTCTTTAGAAACTCCCGATGTGATTTTTGCCCCATGCTCTTATGACCTTGGCGTGAGGTCAAAATATCATAAGTCACATGTCAAGTTCTACCCGTCATTGTCCAGGTTAATTTGAACCCACCCGTACATACTCTTGACGTAGGCCAAAATAGTAGTACGACTGTCCCAAATCAATGCATCTATCTATGCAACAGATAAATACCCGGCAGCTACCAATCACTATGCCTTGGCGTGAGGTCAAAATACATAGCTTGAATACTACCGAATATTTAACTGAAATGACGGAGGGCTACGAATGGTTTCTGGCGAAAACCTTTAACGTAATGAACTTGATATCGTTGAAGGAACTGGATAGCTTTATAAAAATATAGTGACGAAAACCTTTGCTAAAGAGGTCACTCCCGGTGAAGGGATCTCGACTCTTTCCCCGTGGAATGAGGTGCCGGATATTCCAACTGAATACCACGATGCAAAGCAAAAGTAATCGGCTATAGTGAAGTTATTTCCCTGACGCAAACTTCGTTCCAAGGGGTCACTCCCGGTGAAAGGATCTCAGCCCATGCCTCGTCGACTGAGGAGCTGGATATTCATAACCGAATACCACTGTGCAAAACAAAAGAGAACGCCCTTGCAATAATAGCTTTTTAAAAAATGTTCCAACAACATCAGAATAGGTTTGTTTATCTTGCATTGATCCGAATCAACGCAGTCCCATCAATTGATCACACCAATAAAGAACGAAAATAATGATGTACGTATATGCCATCCGCATTCGCCACTGGGTCCCGTCATCACCCGTTAGGTTACTTAACTAACGACAGAGTGGAGACTGGACTAGCGCGGATGCAAAACATATACAACATCTACTAGTATATATATCAATATATAATATTCGCTCAAGGCGTGATAAAATGCAACATCACAGAAATATAATAAGCATCATAGAACAATACAGATATCTGGGATCCCCGGGTTTCATAGAGCCACTACTGAAACCCGACGTTCCCCTGGTCGTGTGGATAGCCTGTGCAATGGAAATCCTAGACCCCTACGGGCGCGGCAAGTTAACGCCAAAACCTAAAGCGAGGCAGCCCCCTTCAGCAACGTGAATGGACCACCCAGCACTTCACGGAATCCGGTAACTTGGGCACCCCTCCTTGGGTCAACCTTACCCCCTACGAGTGCGGCGAATAGCCCGCCAATTCTAGAGTGAAGCCCCCTCCGTCTCAACGCCATGAGATGCAGGCCCTTTGCCCTCTAGAACCTGGCTACCCGTGCACCCCTCCGCGGGGTAATCCTAGTACAAAAAGTAAAATATACATACAACGGATACATCGACCTTGGCCCGGTCGTGCCCCAAAAGAATAATATACAAACAGGCAGTGACGGCAGTCCACATGTCGTACGCTCGCCCCGCAATATCAAATGTACATAAATAACCAAACTGTACTAACATTGCATCCAGGCTATCCCTCACGACCAATCCGCAACATCACAGCACAATACAGAACATCAACGTGAATGTCACGTTCGCAAATCCGTCTAAAAGGGCTATAGCAGATAGACAGGATTTACCGATCAAGTGACATTCACGGTCGCAGATATAATGTAAATACTGTGAACTAACATGTTTAAAATTTTCGATCGACTGAATTTTCCGAAGTGGGCCCCAAGCACAACTGTAGCACTCAAAAACATCTGGGCCCAAAAAGAATATACCAGAAACCCTATTTCCATGTTAGTAACCAACTGTGAAAATTTGGTACGGTTTGGCCACAAAACGACGGCGGTTCCGCGGCCAAAACGTGGATTTGGCCGCTAAACAGCCGCGCTACAGTAACATCAGCGTACCATATTTTCCCAGAATTCATACAAAACCCTGCACATAATTTTCCAATGTACCAATTAATTTTTAAAGCACAGAAAAATTCGACAGAAAGTACGACATGGAAATACGGTTTTTGAAAATCCGTTCGATCGAATTTATAAACACGTTAGAGCAAACTAGACTAGGTTAATGGCGTGGCTCTGATACCAATGTACATGCACGGCGGCGCCCCGGCCGTCAATCCGACGCCGAAATGCGGAAACGAAAAACTTTTCAAACTAGAAAACCGGCACCACCGCGCACTATAAAACCCGGATCGGGCCATTAACCTAACTACTAGCAAACTAAAAGATGGGTAGAGAGATATACTGAGCGATCCGTGTCCTTCGGTCTTCTCGTCGTCGTCCCGATCTCCTGCGGAATCTCCGTTCGTCACCTCCTCGTCGGAAAGGGCACCACGTAGCCGAATTCTTTTACGGGCTCGCACCTCTGGACCGAGGAAACTCGGGTGCGAAGTTGGCTAGCCGACGCATCCAAGGTTACTGTAGGTGTAGTGTAGAAAAGATTGTCTCTTTGGGGGTTTGAAGTTGCCTTTGCATGGAGGGATGAATGAACTTTGGAGTGAAGTGTGTAATTTTTGTAGCAAGAAGAATGAGATGAAATGAAAAATTCCTCATACTAGAAATGAACCCTCTCCATTCCTACAAGTGGCCGGCCCCTCCTCATGATGGTGGTGAGAAAAAGAATAATAATCCAAGAGAAGAAAATGAATAATCATAAGAAGAAAATGGTCACACCAATTTCTAATCTCATCCAATCAAAGTTCCATCTCATAAATGCAAAGGAATGGACTCAAAAAGAATCTCATCATGCAAGAGCCATCATGATGCCACAAAATGCAAGAAAACCCCTCCACAAATGTTATTTGCACACTTGCAAATAACCCCCTCCATCGGAAAAGTCCGGCCAGGAAGGAACAAATGAAAACTGGCCGGAACGGAATGCAAACTGGCAACTTCAGAAAACTGATCCCGTAATAAATTACAGGAAAACCCAGCTACTGCATATACATGCCTGCATTTGTATTCTCACTGAACACAAATGCAAAGAGACAAAACTACACTGTCTAATACTAGGATCCGGCTTAAACCAAAGCCCGCTAGTAAAATCCGTCCGATCACGATCCGTGCAATACCGCACGTATCTGATCGAACCCTGCCATATCTCCATACGGCCTCTACAGCGTTTCGCCCGAAACTTGAGTAACTGCGTGTGGTGGACTCTAAAGACTCGTCAATACTATGGCTGTGGATTTAACCACTAGCACGTCAGAGGTATTAGCCATACTTGACGGGCTACCAGCTATTAACCAAATGGGACGTCGATGAGCGAACTCATCCTAACACCCTACTGAGCCTGTCAGTGACAATATCCGTACAGTCCAGTCCGTTCGTCTATGAGCATCGCATGGCGGGCCTAGGGGGTTGGTAAAAGTCAGACCCCCAAAAGCGGTACAAGTCGTGTCGGAGTGTAGCCCAGAACACCCTGAGATACTACTGGAATACCTACCAGTAAATCTCCTGCCTTGGCCAAGGACTTTTCATGTACTGGCTCTCCTAAACACAGCGCGACCTCACCCCAATAGCGGGAGGGACGAACCCCTGCAGATCCGCTCACTGCCTCCATGTGGCTCGGGACTGTACCCAACTAAAACCTGTTTGCACGACTCCTTTGAGCCGTGGTAGGGTAGTAATCAAAGCACAGTGGGAACTCACAAGAGACAAATGACGATCTCAGGTCGATGAACTAACCTGTACACATGTCATCAGGGAACTGCTATCTGACGTCAGGTATAATACCAACTAGCAGGTTCCCGGCGAGTCCTGTCCGGTGTACTCATAACCCAATGAGCACCTGTATACATCTTAGGTGAACCAACTGACACCAGTGGCTTGTGAGACCGGCCACCGCCCCTCGTCGGGGTCCCGACTGTATACACTAGTCTACTCTGGAGAATCGATGCCCTGTCTCGAAACTCCCATGACTAGGGACCTTTTAAGGATTTGCTTATAGACCCTAGCTCCCACGTATATGATCGCCCTCATACTGCTGGTAGTCAACCAAGAATCTTAGGGGCACTATCAACGTGCAATAGTGCCCTGTAGGGTCACCTAAAGCAGTACACGATGATAAAGATAAACCAGATAGCATACTATCATCTTGAGTAAGACTGTCCTACCGGTATAGGTTCTCCCTCAATCATTGCAATCATGTGCCTGTGATCCAATAATTGACTCTGAGGGCACTATCTCCAACACACTAGTCACCACACTCCAGAAGGTATGCTAAATCTGCAAGTTTCCTATATGTTTGAAACTCCCGATGTGGTTTTTTCCCCTAACGACATATGGTCTTGATAGAGACCAACTTACCATAAGTCGCAAGTCAAGTTCAACCCTTCATTATCCTGAATTAAGTTAGACCCACCCGCATAAGCCTTTGATAGAGACCAAAGTGGATATGCGACTGTCCTAATCAATCGCATTCTAAAATGCAACAGATAAGTAACACTTAGCTACCGTTTACTATGCCTTGATAGAGACCAACATACATAGCAAGAATACTAACTGCTATTTATCTGAAATGATGGAGGGCTACGGCTGGGTTTTTGGCGAAAAACCCATTAACGCAATGAACTTGATATCATTGAAGGAACCGGAGTAGTTTTGAAAAGGAGTGGTTTAGGCTCCGCCTTTTTGAAAATTTCTGGTATTGAAAAAAACCCGAGTAATCTATAGTATAAGCTTTTGCTCAAGAGGTCACTCCCCGTGAAGGGATCTCGGCTCTTTCCTTGTGGAATGAGGTGCGGGATATTCATGACCGAATACCACTATGCAAAGTGAAAGAATATAACTGTAGTTTTTCAAAATTTGTTCCAACAACATCTTTTAGGTTTCTTTTCTTGCAATAATTAAAAATTAATGCGGTCCCATCAATTAACTTTTCACACCAGAAAAGAACAAAAATTTGATGTACGTATATGCCATCCGCATTCGCCACTGGGCCCCATCATCACCCGTTAGGTTACTTAACTAACGACAGAGCGGGGTTGGACTAGCGCGGGTGCAAAACATATACAACAACTACTAGTGTATATATATAAGTATATACAATATTCGTCCCAAGCATGATAATAATCAACATCACAGAATCTCAGTCAACAATACAGAATAGTGGATTATCTTGGATCCCCGCGTTTCATTTGAGCCGCAAATAAAACCCAACATTCACGGTCGTGTGGATAGCCTGTGCAATTATAATCTGGATCCCTACGAGCGCAGCAAGTTACCCGCCAATCCCAGAAGTGAGATAGTCCCTTCAACAAAGTGAATGGGCCATCCAGCGCTTCACGAAATCCGTTAACTTGGGCACCCCACCGTCGGTCAACCTATACCCCCTACGAATGTGGCGAATAGCCCGCCAATTCTAGAATGAAGCCCCCCATCTCAACGCCATGAGATGCGGGCTTGTTGCCTTCTAGAACCTGACTATTCGTGCACTCCACCGCGGGGTAATCCTAGTACAGAAAAATAAAATAATATGTACAAATGGTGACATCGACCTCAACCCGGTCATGCCCCAAACAAATAATATACAACCCGGAAAAGGCGGCAGTCCACATATCGGACGCTCGCCCCGCAAAATGAATATACAAATGAATCTTTAACTGTACCAGTAACATTGCACCACGTGCTATCCACCACGACTATCCAATCACAATCACGACACAAACACAAAACATCAACGTGAATGTCATGTTCGCAAACCCGTCTAAAAGAACATATAGCAATTAGACGAGTTGTACCGATCGAATGACATTCACGGTTGCAGATAAAAGTGAATGTACTGTAAACTATTAAACAGTGTCAAATATAAAGACTTCGAAACACTCCAAATTGCCCTTAACTCATAAACAACAGAACATCAAACTTAGGCAAAAACAAACAACACCTGAAACCCAAACTCCACGAGATAAGAACACAGACCAAAACTCGAGAAAATCCACCATACAAAAACCGGCGAGATCGGAATTTTTTAAGGTTTGGCCGGCCAAAAATAGTTAGAATCGTCTCGTTTTTTATCAGTGTTCATCCCTCTGTGAATAGAGCACTCTGCAATTGTTTATAAAATTTTTGGAGCCTCTGCAAAAATCGACAGAAACTTGAAGTTTGGTTTCTTTGTTTGGAGTTGTTTCGGTTTCATTGTTTTAACATTGTTTAAACTTGCTTGTGTAGGGTTTATGGGCTGGCTCTGATACCATGAAAGGTTACGCCAGCGCCCCGGCCAACTTCTGTGGCCAAATGCGGAACAAATTTTTTTTCCTAACGATTAGAACATGGCGCTAGAATAACCCTTAACCCGGATCTTAGCCATAAACCTAACAAGCAAATAAGGGTTCTATCTACCATGATAGAAAGTATACCTAAAGAAACCAAGTCCTTCGGGTCTTTGATCCTCTCCTTAAGATCCTCGATGGAAGTATGGATCGTTCTTGAACTTCGGCCTCCTTGCGTCAATGATGATCTACCCGAGAGTGCCAACTAAGAGCGCCTACCTCCTAATTGAGGTAACTAGAATACTTAGCTTGCTAATCTAAGTAGACAAGAGTGTGTAGAGAGTGATTATGGAATGCTTTGTCTCACTAACCCTAGGTTTTTCAACTCATAAGACAATTAGGGTTAGTATTAGAAGAACAGAGCAAGGAGAAGATGAGAGTGTAGAGTGAGCTAGAAAAAAATGAAGAATGGATAAGTGAATGAGATAATAATGCAAGAAAAAATATCTCCACAAAATATCAACCATGGAAGAATAGTAAACCATGAGTCATGTAATGAGTCATCAAGCTAGCCATGCTTCATTTAATGAAAATGTACACCTCATTTCTCCACCACATTAATCCATTAACTAAAATGGTAAATCAAAATAATGAGGTTTCTTCTTCTAGAAGCACATTGCATAATTACAAGAATGCCCCTCACCCGTATATACATACCCGTATTCGTATTTCGAAAAATACGAATACAAAGAGACAAAATAATCCAAGAATATAATACTAGGATCCGGCTTAAACCAAAACCCGCTAGTATTATTCGCCCGAACATCGTACGTGCACAAGTGTACGTATGTGATCGAACTCTGCCGTTAAACCATACGACCTCTACATCGTTTCGTCCGAAGCAGGGAAACCCTCTGTGTGAGACTCTAAAGACTCAATAGTACGCTGGCAGTGGGTTTAACCACAAGCACGTCAGCTGCACTAGCTGTACTGTAACATTTGAGAAAATATAAAATATTATTTTTGGAATTTAATATTAAAATAATATATTTCGCGAAAACTATCCGATTTGCGAAATTGGGGTTTTCGTAAAGCGGTATAAATATATACCAATATTTGTTAAATAATTGGAGATTAAAATGAATTATTCATTTAAATATATATTTATCGGATTTGGCATTTTTATAATTAATTATATGCAGTTTAAATAAAAAAAATTGATTAGTGCACTACTAATCGCGATTAAGCAAAATCTGTGTTTCTACCATTTTCCATGGTTATTGCACCATGTCATGTTACATTTTATTTACATGTTGTTTTAATTATGTTTGGTGTTATTTATGAGAAGGGAAAAGAAAAGAAAAAGAGAAAAGGGTTAAAAGAGTGTGAATTATTGGAGAGAGAGTGTGAGACATGAATTGTGAGAGGGTGAGAATAAGAAGAGAGAGGGGGGGCAGCCACCATTTCCTCACCCCATTATTTTCTTCATCTCCTTCATCCTCAAGCTTCTCTCCACCTCCACCTCCTTATATCATCTCAAAATCTTCATCAAAACCCAAAACTCCTTTCATTAAAGTTGATCCCCACCTCATCCTCAACACTTTGGACCAATCAAAGTTGGATTTTGAAGACTTTGGGAAACTAGGGTTTTTCTTGAGTTGCCCAAATGAGGTATATCTTCTTTCATTTAGTTTAGTTTTTAGTTCTTTATATCCTAGTTTAGTTAGAAGTTGATTTGGTTTGATTATGCGATGTTTGGAAATTCCTAGAGAGGGTTTGGGTGACTTGTGGACTTGTGATCTGTAGTGAGTGTGTACAAGACCCTAGAGATCGATTTGTGAACCTAGAACAGAGAATATGAACTTAAGATTTGTTCCGTGTCGGTTTTGTGAGGTATTGTGTGCCTACAGGGAATCTGGGATGACCTGAGACCTGTACGAGAAAAACTAGCAACTCTAGAGACCTAGTTAGACCCATAGGAGACCACCCTGAGAAGACGAACCAGAACGGAGCAGTTTGGGCCGAGCAGGCCGGTTTTTCAGGCAATGTGGCCGGCCAAATTGTGGGAAATTGTGTTTAGATTTGGTCTGTAGCTCACTTACCCCCTATACAACTCCCTATACTTGCTAGTTTTGTTCCAATTGACCTGAACCAAAATCTGGGAGCACGTTGGGGTGTTTTTGGTTATATTTTCCGTATTTTGGAATACTTGGTTTTGATGTTTGGATTTGTATTTGGTTGTTGGGCGTTTGTACGTCAACAACAAGGGTTGTTTGATTGTTTTGCATGCATAGGCTATAGGTTCTAACCCATGAGCGCACCGTGTGCCGTATTGGTTTTTCGGACTTGCTGTTAATAGCGATTGCGATTATGTATTTATTGTAGGTACCTTCACGTTGATTCCGAGACGACGGATCATCGCGTCATCGACTTCGGCAAGCAAGGATCAAGGTGAGTAGATTTATATCTACGGGGGAAGTCGGGTGGATGGCGTATAGCACCCCCGCAAATTTTGATAGAAACCGATATATAGGATATGGTTAGAGAAACCTATTCTAGGAACCTATGGATGTTATTAAAGGTTTAGTGTGACATGATATGAAAGAAATGATGTCTCGGATTGATACATATATAAGGATATGATAAGTGAACGTGAATCACGATATATAGATAGGTAGTACACGAGAATAAGTATGAGATTTAGAGTAGCATGACATGAGATTTATAAGATAGAATGTATATGATGACTTAATGTGATAAAAAGAATATACGACATGATATGATGACTTGATTGATATGTCGGTATACGGATGCGAGTCGATATGAGATGATTGATACCTTTGTCGGTCCCCTGATATGAGATTTCTATGGATGTGACCTGGGATATAGGTATATAGATATATATAACATTGTGAATCATGAGTGTTATATCGTACGAGACGTTAAGTCCGTACCCTCATTGTCACATAGGTTGATAGGATCCCTAATGGTTTAATGTCACCGTACGATGATTTTCCGTACGTGATGAGTTTTATCTGATGATTGAACCATACCCTTAACTAGAAGATGCCGTACGATGGATTATAACGTACGTGATGTTGTGTGGCTGGATGCCGATTGATAGATTCACCGACTCGGATATGTTGTAGATAGGTATACCTTATAGCATTTAGCTGACGATGTACTTTATGCTACGTTCATGATATTATCATTGCATTACATATACCTGTGCTAGTACACCTACACCTTTATCGATGATGCGTATGTTACACTTATACAGATTGGCCGGTTCACATACTTCATCATCGATAATTGCTATATCACTACACAGTAGAATTGCTGCATCATGATATGACTTCTTACATGATTTAATTGCTATGTTCACATCACTGTTCCATGTTGCATGATATACGTATATGCTTATATTTCTGTTATATATCACATACATCACGCTTTATGATTATACGCATTGAGATATGCTGTTTTCATGAGATTTCTGGATTTGAGAACCGTAGTCATTTCAAAAGAAAGCATGTATTGTTTTAAAAACCCGGTTTCTCTTGATATGATATTTCAGTGCGTCCACCATGCGTTTTCTCGGTTCTGAGACGTGTGATATGTGAAACCCGATTCGAGGAGTTGGATGATCCGTTTGCGGGTTCATGGTGGACCCGGTATGGTACCCCGGGGCGAGAATAGAAGGTTGTCCAATAGATAATGAGACTAGCAGAGGGACTACTACCTATGGTGATTGGTTGGATCTGGCGGTTGTCCGAAGGATACCGACCGGAATCGAGAGATGGATTTGGGCTGATCTATTCTTCAGAAGCCCGAGGGCCGATCCGGGCAGACAGAGCCCGTGGGCCGATCCGGACTGACGAAGCCCGAGATATGAGGATTTACGTGTCGATGTTGGACACGGGTTTCATGATGTTTCGAGTGTCGATGTTGGACACTCGGGTTCCATGATTTGATGTGTCGTTGATGGATACACATTGATTTATATCCTCATATTTACATGCATATGCTTTCATGATATTACATGCATGATGTTGTTGTGTCACTGATGGACACGTAGATGTTAGACACATGCATATAGTCATTGAGTATATCGTTGGCACATATGCAGACACGGTCACCCTAGATATCATAGTATTACCTTTATGATATAGTTGACCTAGGAAGTCGTTGTTTATTCGATTTCTACATGATTATGTTTTTTACTCACGAGTTGAAAACTCACCCCCGTTGTGCCACAGTTCTTGCAGGTTGACCGCATGGATCAGTAGCGGCATCGCTGGCACACAACTGCATTCGAGTGTTTTGCGTTGGTAGGTGGTACATGTTAGATCGTACCCCTCTTGTATTTATTATTCATATTGTATCTAATCAACTCCATCAATCAGAAACTAGTATTTGTATAAGTAGTAAGACTTAGCAAGACTTGTGGTTGCGAGACTTAGAGCGATGGGTTATATGTTCACTTTTTGGGTTGATGTCTTGCTTTACTTTATCTTTTGTGGTGATCTTCGCCGTTGGGCGTCGTATACTTATATTTCTGTCTTGCGTGGTTGTGAATCCGCCTATTGGCGAAGAGCTAGCTCCCTCTTGGGGATGCCTTTTATATTATCATGTGTATATGGTTTTGGATCAAAATATACAAAGGAGGTGCTGCCCAAATTTTTAAAAGAAGAAACATGTTTTTCAACTCGTAAAATTCACTTGCATCTTTCATGTCCCACTATTTATGCATTTAAGAAAACCTTTGATTTCATTATACCTTTATTTCAAAACTTCACCTCTTTTATTTTCTTAAAAAGGTTTTAGATTTCTGGGGTTCGGCTTACTTAATTTATGTTACGCCTTTAGACGTGGCGTGATTTAAGTACCGGTCACGAGCTAGTATTTCGGATCGTGACATGTACGTAATGGCTATCCAGGTACCTGTCTGTAACGCCTTGAAAATTCGTTTAGGTATTTTCCCGGAAATCGGTTAATATTTGGTATTTTTCGGTAAATCGTCATTATAATTATTTTTCAGTATAGGCCTAATTATACCTAATTTGGTTAGGTAATTGCTAGTTTTTGGTAGCTAATGAGTCACTTATAAATTTCTGGTCGTTTAAATTTCCCCTCATAATTTACTATTTTTAATATTATTTTAAGCTGTTAAATATACATTAAATTAGTGATAAATACAAATTTGAATGGGCTAATCACATACTTTAGAACCATGACAACTAAAATCTCATGAGTAATATAAATTTTTAGCATTTTATTACAAGTTCTAATCGGTTATAATTAAGGGAAAATTAAAATTTAAATAAACTAAACTAAAACCTGCAATTATGAACTTGTGGGGGGTCTTTTTGCATGGAATTTTCTTTGCAATCACTCACATTTCCTCACCCCTCCACCATGGCCGGCCCCACCTGCAGCAGCCCACTCCTCCTCAAATTTTTTTTTCTTCAACTCAATTGTTAAGTGAGGGAATAGAAGTGAAAGTGTAGGATTTAAATATATTAATTAGAGTATGGGTTTTAGGTGATTGGTATGGGCTTTGACTTTGAAATTTTCACACAACACTCTCTTACTTTTCCCCATCTCCCCCCAAGGCCGAACCCTCCTGCTGCTGTCCCCATTTTCCCCTTCTCTTTTCCCTTCAAATTTCATCAAAAAACACATCAAAATCCATAAATTTCTTCACAAATTCAAAGCAAATCCTGGTGCTATCTCTTCTCAAACCCAAATTAGTTGAAAACATGGGGAAAGGAGGCATCTTTGGAGGCAAATCACCATGCTAGATCCCAAGAATTTGAGGTATAGTCTTTACCCAATAAATACTTATGGTTAAATTCCTTGAATGAAATTGTTTTAGTGTTAAATTTAGTGCTAATTTTAAATATAGGTTTTTAAAGAGAATGGCTTGAGTTAGAACTAGGGTTTTTAAAACACCATTACTAGGTTAATTAAGTTATTTTGTTATCTAGTTGTTATACTAACCTAATCTAACAGGTTACTTTGCTTAAGTGGTTTCAAATTATGCTAAATTAGTTTATCTCAAGTGTGAAATTTGATTTGGAATTGCTAGTTATGAAATTCAAGAAAGGGTTTGATTATGGAAAATAGGTTTTGATGCATTGTAAATGGGTTAATTTAAGTGATTGTGGCTAACTAGTTGTGTGGTTGGAAGATTAAGCTTGATAATAGTCTTTTTGTCGCAAATCTATGATGTTTGCACCGAATTTGGAATGCTAATGCTTACTAGGTTTTTAATATAATTATGTGGTGAATTATTTTGGTTGTCTTGAGTATATTATTAGTATCTCCTATGACATTTAGGATGTGTGAATGCGAAACTTGGTTTGATCGGGTTTTGTTTTGGCGGTTGGTCCGAAACGACAATTTTAGTCAAGGTTGTAGTGTTTTTCGTGTGTGTTCCGCACACCTTGTGCACGTTGTGCCTAACTTGTGGACGTGATCTTTTCATATTGTGACTTGCGTCGTTTCATGATGTGTAATCTTATGTCGTGTGTTATGCAATTTTAGGATCGGTTACGGGACGCGGCGCGCAAAGGGAAAGCGATGATTGGACCAGGCTAGCCGAGGATTCCCGGTGAGTAGATGTATACATCTACGGGGGAAATCGTTTGGATGGCGCGAGGCGCCCGATAAGTTTAGAACTTCTAGTAATACTAGCTTGTTGCATGTAGTTCCTAGTTACCTATTTTACTGCATTGCATGACTCTTATATCCATATATGTGTTAATTCATCGTATAGAAACCCTTGAACCATTAAAATGAGACATGCGACACAAGAAATATTTGGCTTGCTTAGTTCATTATATATAATTTTGCAACTTCATCTCATAGGACACTTGCACCATTACCAGGGTTTTATGCAGTACGAGCACTATTCATATGGACACACACGCCTTGGTAATTGCTATGCCACAAACACTAGATAACTTGTTTAAACCGGAATTTAGAATAATTTCACCATATAAGACGTATAAACCAGTACTAATATATTAAATTCCGCAAGATGAACATGTAGAATTGCTAGTCATATGCATGTACCTCATTACATCATACGATCATACATAGTCATTTAGTCATATTTTGCAGTTTGCATGGTTGATACCATAGGCATTCATCATCATCGACATATGTACTTATGGTACTTTCTTTCTTGAGGATTTCAGCATTTGAGATTTATGAGATTTTGGAGAAACCGCAAGGATTTAATAAAACTGATATCATTTTAAATATTGCAAGTTGCTGTCTTCTCGTGACATGATACTTGTGTCGTCCACCATGAGTTTTCTGTTAGTTTTCGAGATCCGTTTCGAGAAGTAGGATGATCCGTCTCGGGTACATGGTGGGCCCGGTAAGGTACCCCGGGGCAAGAAGTTAGAGTAGTAGACGATGAGCCTGGCAGGGGAAGGCTACCTACCGGTGATTGTTGGCGCGACGGATATCCGGAGGATACCGACCGTGGTCGTGAGATATTGAGATATTGATATTTGAGATGGGCCAGTCCGGATTGCCGGAGCCCGAGACTTTTTGAGATACTTATACTTTGGGACACTGAGATATTCATTTGAGGTGTCGATGCTTGACATGGATTTCTTTTGACTTAATTGATATTACTTCAGATATTTCAAACAGAGTTTTCTAAGATGAAAATAATGATTTTCTCATATCAGCATATTCAAATCACATGTTAAATTGCATTCATGTCGCATACATGTTATTACTTTGCATTCATGTCGTATACATGCTAGTACATTATACCATATCAATATTGTAGAATTGTGACACTTTGCGTATATGCTTACGATAGTCTTTATAGATGTTACATACTACTCACGAGTTGGCAACTCACCCCCGTTGTGCCACAGCCTTTTTGTAGGTCCGATCCGTCAGCATTGTACCGGCGGACGCACTTCCTCATTTTGTTTGGATTTGAGGCTTTTGGCTCGTAGGTGGGTTGTGTCATTATTTTGTTTCCACCTCGTATATTCATTGTATCTAGTGTACTCCATCTACTGTATCATCTACCAGTACTGATGTATATTGACTTAGAGACGAGACAGTGAGATTTGTGGACTTGTATGTTGTTTCTTTGGGTCGCACTCACTTGAGCCGACGTGTTGCTTATTACTTGTGCCTTTTTATGCTTATTTTTGCACATCGATGATTTATATTGCATGGGATTTGAGTCCGCCTTGGGGCAAAGAGCTAGCTCCCGCTTTGGGATGCCTTATTTCATGCTATTCATATATATTCCTATTTGTACTCGTTTGGGGGCCAGTATTTACAAAGGAGACTCTGCCGAAATTTTCGGAAAAATGGATGTTGCTTTTAAAAAGCTTGATGTGACTTATTTGATTAAAATCTCTTTCAATAAACGGGTTTTCCTTCACTCTACTGATTATTTGGTTTTGATTTCTGGGTTTTGATTTACTTAGATTACGTACGCCTCTAGACGTTTCGTAATTTAAGTGCCAGTCATGCTCCGTACTTTTTGGTCGTGACAAAGTTGGTATGAGAGCGATAGGTTTTACCTTTCTGAGTGTAGGATGACCCTTGGTAGATGGAGTAAGTGACTTAAGCAGGGTAACGTAGGGTGTGTATGTCCGCGGCATACATGCGATACGGTACTCCGCCTAGGTGACTTTAGGATATACTTGCTTGAAAATTTCTTCTTCAATTCCGTGTATCCTATGATTCTATTGCACTGTTTTTATTATCCTGTTTTCTATACCAGCCACTATGCTGCCGAAGTCTACGAGTGCGCAGAGGGCTGCCGCCTGAGATGAGGTCCGAGCAGGCTCGTCCGAGACGAGGACCGAGCAGGGTAGCATACCTATGTCTCAGGGACAGACTAATCCGCCTTCCCCAGGCCGCATAGATAGGCTAGAGTCTGGCATGCAGGAGCTACGAGAGATGATGGGAGGTATGCAGGAGTTACGACAGATGGAGGGATCCTTAGTAGAGGCCAGTCGTGCACCAAGATCGGAGGACGTACCTACCACAGTACAGACTACGATAGTACCTGCTGCCCAGACAGTCGCTCCTATTACTATAGTGGCTATTCCCATATCACTACAGGATTTCATGAGGCCGAGACCCCCAGTTTTCACCGGCACCGATGCAGCGGAGGATCCGAAGACATTCCTTGACAATTTAGCTAGGATTTGCCGTTCGCTCTGATGTTCCGACGATAGATGGGTGGAGCTTACGAGTTTCTATCTGGAGGGCCTTGCGCAGACATGGTGGGAGTCGGTCGAGAGAGGTCGAGCTGCAGGTCTACCTCTTATGACTTGGGCCGAGTTCACAACAGTATTTCTAGTCCGTTTCCTTCCAGAGAGCGTTTGTGATGCTCGATCTCGTAGTTTTAAGGCTTTGCTCAATACTCCAGGGATGACAGTGTCCGAGTATGATATCCAGTTTACTCAGTTGTCCCGATATGCTCCGTACTTGGTTGATACTGAAGAGAAGGGGTAAAGAGGTTTATACAGGGACTCGACACACAGTTATTTCTTTCGATCGGCGCCCAGCACTTTGACACTTATGCAGCTGTTATGGACACGACCTTACGGATGGAGGCGCACATTTCAGAGACTTCGGCCGTTTCTGGGCCGAATAGGATTCGTACGGATATGCCAGCTCAGAGGCATCGTGACAGATTCTTTCCGAGAGATGGTGGCGGCAGAGGAGTCAGACGGGGTCAGCTATTTGGTTCTTATCTACAGGGCCAGCAGGCGTCGCCAGGATGTTTTAGGTGCAGGAGTCCGTCCCATCGTATCAGAGACTGTATGGTGAGTGTTAGTTATATGTATGCCCTAGAGGCCATTGCTATACATAGGATGTATATTGCAGTGGATACTGGGACATATATAGGGAGGACTTTCTTGCTCGACATGATAGTATGCTATCTGGTTACTCTTTACCTTAACGTGTATACTGATTGTCTCTCTGTTACATGTTGGTAAAGCCCTTAGGATGTGTACTTGACTACCTGGACTATGATGCGGATCATACTAGTGGGGACATGGTAGTCCATAAGTACATCCTTCAAGGTCCCTAGTCATGGGTGTATCGAGACAGGGCATCGATATACCAGAGTAGACTAGCGTATACCTTCTCGACCTATACAGATGGGCGATGGATGATCCCATATCCATTGGTGTTTGACATCAGAGATGATATACGGGTGTTCAGTAGAGACTGGGTACACTGGACGGACTCGTCGAGAACTCCCAGATTGTTTTATACCTTACGTCAGATGGCAGTTCTCTGGTGACACTGGTACAGAGTAGTCTGTTGACCCGAGATCGTCATAGAGTCTTGTGTGGTTCCCACTGTGCTTTGATTTCCACCTTACCACGTCCAAGAGGGCGTGCAAAACGGTGGTTTTTGGGTACAGTCCCGAATCACATGGAGGCAATGAGCGATAGGAGGGGATTCGTCTCTCCCGGTATAGGGAGTTGATGTTGCGCTGTGTTCGATTGGCTATAACCGGAAATCCCTGGCCAGGGTTGCTGAGATTTACTGGTAAGTGTTACCAGTAGTTTCTCGAACTGTTATAGACCTTATATCGACACGACTTATCGAGCTATTGGGGTCTGACGTTTACCACCACTAGGCGAGATATGCGACATATCAGACGACGAGACCGGACTGTACGGAAAGTGTTACTGGTTGGATTCACAGGAGTGTGAGCGGGCTTGCTCGTCGATCTTCTCATCGCTTAATACCTGGGTGGCCGTTACGTTTAGCAGACCGCTTGCGGCTTGTGGGTGTTTGATATGATCATCATCTGCTACCGGCGTATTGACGAGTCTTTAGAGTCCTACACAGAGGTTTCCTGGCTCAAGCGAAACGAAATAGGAGCGCATATGAGATATGTGCGGGACCGAGAATAATGCGTGTATGTGATACCGTATTCTATTCTCGCGATAAATGTATCGAATGGTTGTATGTGATATAACCTAGTTATCGAATCAAGGATTGATTCGATAAATCGATACATTGGATATTAGTCGGTCATATGCGATATGACCGGATCGTTAAATCAAGTGTTGATTTGATGATTTAATGCATAATTATATATTTGATATATTACTTTGCATTAACTAGTATTGGTTCACTTTAAAAGGATTTTCTCACTTGATATGCACATTGTATATGTGATATACTTTTGTGCACTTGATTGTATCATGTTTGATGATACATGTTTACTTGAGTTTGTGTAAAGATTAAGCCATGGTTATTTAAATGGTTAGGGTTTTGATTTTCATATCTATTTATTTATTTATTTATTATGGAAATGATAATGAGAAAAATGGTGGCTTTCTTTGTTTGTTCATGAAGCTTTGACCAAAGTGACCATTTTGTCTTCATGCTTAACCCTAACCATTCATCAAACCTTAGTCAATTCTCTACACCTAACCATGGTTCATATTATGATAAGTATTCATTTTCTTTTGTATTTTAATTAACTTATCATAATATTCTATCATCTTCTTCTTGTTCTTCTTCAAGAAGAAAACCTGGCTTTCATCAATGGTGATTTGATGAAAAGAGTGAGAAATCCAATTCTAAAGTGAACCCACCTCCTATTTCTTCATCCTATACCTCTTGCCAAGTAGTATAGGGTGTTTTCTTCACAAGTTTCATGACTTGGTGAAGTGGGAGCTTGATCTTGTGATGCCTCGACGTAGATCATCTTCGGCATCGTTGTCGATGACCTAGCCCGCCCATTTCTCCGATGAAGCCGACGCTAGAGCCCGGGATTGGATTTGGACAGCAAGGGGACTTCATCATGGAGCTATGGAGGTGGAGAAACGGATCTACAAAGGTTGTATTTCCGTTCACTTAGTTATTTTGTTAACTAGTTGCTTGTTTCGCCTAAAATTCTAGTTAACGATCCGTATTAGGGTTTGTAGGCACTTGTAAAATTTTAAATTGGCATGGTTGATACCTTGTGAGACCTCATTAGCGTTCCTAGGAACCCTACAGTGGTATCAGAGCCTAGCTAGAGCCTTTGACGAAGTGTAGACGACGTTTGAAACCCGAACGAACCCGAAACCCTAAAATTACACGCTCTCTGGACTTTTTTCAAAAACTGGGTTTTTTCCAGATTAAAAATGCGTAAAAAATTCTGCAGGGAATTATAAGAATTACGGTGCAAAATTTTACCAATGATACCTCAAACATGCGGCAGAAGCCTAGCTTCTGCGGCGGTTCCGCGGCTCTCTGGTGACGTCAGCCCTCCATATTTGTACAATAATTCCTATTTCACAGTGCTGAGTTTTATGGGAATTTTTAATTTTTATTCAAGAGTTGAATTTTCTGGGGTTGTTTTGGGGATTCGATGATTCGATCGGATTATCAAGCTTTGTCTATGTGTCTTTCCGGATAATTATTGAATATGTTAAAAAGTTCGACCGGATATAAATACCCAATCTTTCCCCTGCCGGAAAATTTCCAAATGTTGGATTTTTCCATGGTTTAAAGACGTTCTAAGTAGTGCAAGTAACTCGATGGACTCTCTAGAAGACAACAAACCTTAACTCGATTATATGACCGTCTTGAACTGCCCTTTGAACCTTCGGGTTTGGGGCAGTACGGCGTGCCACATGTGAGGCGTTGGCTTGACCCTTCTACGGCTGGACCGTTGGTACTGAGGCATGAACTGGATGTTTTTAAACTTATTTCATGAGTTGTGCTGTTTCGGGAAAACTTGGGTGTTTGATTGTTCGATCGGAAAGTTTAACATTTTCTATCTTATTCGGAATGTGATACAATAATTGGAATTCACAAGAAGTTATGAGATAACTGAATGAATGTTATAAACAAAGCACTTTAGTCTCACATGATCGGTTGCCACGGAATTTTGATGTGATCAAAACTCCGTCGTAATCACGTAGCGTACGCGGATACTCGCCGGGTAAACTTAATAGACAGCCTCACTCCATAGCCCCGACCAAGTGACTGTAGGAGAACCCCGTCGCCGAAAGCATCCGTCCGGGTGCTCGCGGCAGCGGTGTTCCGCCTTGGTGCACTTCGTCGACGGCGTCGGGGGTGAGGCCGCCTACTAAAGTTTGCGACGAGCATCCGATCAGGATGTCGGGAATCTTGTTGAATTGCCTGACTAGATATTGAAAAGTGTTTTCGAAAATGAGACTGAAATGCGGGGTTTATAATTGTTAGGCATGCGATGTCTAAGGAATTCATTTGATTAGGCATGCGATGTCTATGGAGGTTGCGGATTCCAACTGTTGTAGTTTTACACTTTCTTTTCTGTGACCGTAAGTGTAATATGTGATATCGCCGGTTTCGTTGCTATATGTCAACGACAATTGGGATGCGCATATTTACTTACGTTGATGACATGTGATGTTATGTATTGCTGAATATATTATATTGGATCATCGTGTTTGAATAGCCGGGGGTTTTTATGTGAGATGAGTGTTTTTCATTTTCATTCATGTAAAAACTTGTATGTAATATTCTTTTATTGGGGCACTTCCAGGTTGCGGAAGATGTCACCCTCTGTATATTATTTACTTTTCCACACTAGGATAGACCTAAGGAGGAGGGCACAAGTAACCGGGTTCTGGAGTCCAGTGGGAGACCAACTCGAGGAGTCGAGTTCGGGTCTCCTAACTCTAGAATTGGTAGGGTTGCTTATCGCTCTCGTAGGGGTCTAGGGGTGTGGGTTTGGGTATTCATCACGACCGTGGAATCCGTGTTTTATACTGGCTCGTATTGAAAACACGGACGTCCTAGTATATCCAATGTTTCATATGTTTCTTCTGCTGCGAAATCTGTGATGTGATCATGTGATGTTCTATGATAGATACAGTATATAGTATATATGATATATTATATAGACGTTACTTATGTTTTGCACCCGCACTAGCCCTGCCCTGCTCTGCCGTTAGTTACCTAACCTAACGGTGCACGAGCGGACATCGAGGCGAATGCGGATGGCATAAGTGTACGTCGTATTTATCTGTGATGTTTAGGTATTTAAATGATGGGACTTCATTAATGTGATTAATGAAATAAAAGAAACCTAAGATGTTGTAGAATCGAATTTCAAAAATAAAACATGTAGCTACAGTTCTTGCTTTGCACAGAGGTATATGTGATATATCCTGCACCTTATTCGATGAGGAAAGGACCGAATCCCTTCACCGGGATTGACTCCTTTAGCAATAACTGGCAGATGCTACACACCCGGTTTGTCTTTTGATAGCTTTTAAGAGCTTTTGCTTTGCACAGTGATATATATGATATATCCCGCACCTCATTCGACGAGGAAAGGACCGACGATCCCTTCACCGGGAGTGACTCCTTTAGCAAAACTAGAAAAACCTCAAAGACACTCCATTTAAAAAAATCATTTGATTCTACAACGATATCAAGTTCATTACGCAATAGGTTTTCAAAAAAAACCTGTCGTAGCCCTCCGTCATTTCAGATAAGTCCTGTTTAGTATTCGTGCTGCGTTTGTTGACCTTGTCAAGGAGCAGTGTGCGGTAGCTAACCAGTATTTATCTGCTTATGCATATGATGCAGATTGGGTTAGGGGAGTCGTGCGGCCTTGTTGACCTTGTCAAGGGTCGTGCGGGTGGGTTTGATTCAATCAAGAAATGACGGGTTGAACTTGACTTACGGTCTATGGTTTGTTGACCTTGTCAAGGTCATAGATCGTTTGGGGCAAAAATATTATCGGGAATTTCAAGTGTTGAAATTTGCAATGAGATTGCATACCTTCTATGAGATAGTTGGATCCCGATACCCACTGCGAGTAATTGTTACTCCTGGAAGAGTTTTACACATTACAATTAGCCGATCAAGTAGGTGTCTAGAAAGGTGTCAACGGGGTTACGCCTCTGGGAAAACGAGGTTTACATTAATTAGGTTCGTGCGAAAGCACGGGGGACCTCCCTCAAAGTACCGACACTGGCCTGGCTGAAAGATTGGCGAACTTATAGTGTGTAATTAATCCCGGCTAGTCTTTCCTTTTAGGGTTTGAAGGAAGATTTGATAAAAAAAGTGGGAGACATCCTGATTAGATAAAATAATAACCAATCTGATCTTGCTAGAGCGCACGCAGAGTGTTTTCTTCTCTCTCTCTCCAGGTAGCGACCATATCACGCCTTAATCAAGATAATAATACGGATTATTGACCGAACCCGCTTGTTATACTGAGCTGGAGAACGTTGGTCCCGCTCCAACTTATAATTGTTATAAGACAGAGCAGGAAATAGGGGAATACCAGATTTCCCGTGCCGCCCAAACGAGGAAAGTGCATATGATGCATCATCTTCGGGTGTGTTCGTTACACAGAACTGTTTCTCAATATCCTCTACGTCCTGGGTATATGATACCGGATCAGGATCCCAGATATGTAATCTGTTACATAGGGCTACAGATAGGTAGAGAACTGAGAACGGGTGATAAGTTTCATGAGACAGAAAAAGGGGCAAGTGTTGCAGCCAAGTCTGTTGGTCACTGTCACCCTGTATCCCAAATACATTGATTCTGAATGAATGTTATTAGATACCGAACCTGATATACAAAATCATGTCAGTCTCTTTATTAGTAAAGAAATGATAAAATTTTGTATTGTTGGATAATGTTTTGAACGTTTCCTATATCAAAAGTAGATCGGTTCAGGCACGTTATCTAAAAGCGTTGATGTTCTAAATTAAACTACAGTTCTTAGTATACAGAACACACACAAGAGGAAGAGTTCAGAAATGAACGAATCCTTCTTGAGGCATTGTAGACTAGGTCATATCAATGCGACCCGACTGGCTGAAGTTACATTTAGATGCATATTTAAATCAGTTTGAATTTACATCTTGTGAAACTTGCCATTCATGTCACAAAGATAAGATGACCATAGCTCCGTTTACTGGAAACAGAGAAAGAGTTAGTGAACTCTTGGGATGATATATGTTGATGTATGTAAGGTCCCCTGTCTACACATGCCAAGACCGGTTCTTTTTACTTCATTACATTCTCTGATGATCTCTCAAGATTCAGACATATGTTCTTGTTGAAACACAAGTCCGAACCTTTTGAGATATTCACAGAATATAAGCTAGAAGTAGAGAACCAATATGGGTATAAGTATTATGTCCATTGATGAGATCAAGGAGGAGAATACTTGTGCACGGAATTTATGGACTATTCTAAAGGAGAATGAGATTCTCTCTCAGTGTTACTCCTCCGTATACACCACACCACGTCGGTGTATCGGGGCGGAGCAGATACACCCTATATGATATGGTGTGCTCTATGATGAGTATTACTGAATTACCTATTTCTTTTTGGGGGTTATGCACTTATGAAGCTGCATACCTATTGAATTGGGTTCAAATCAAATCAGTTGCCTACCACTTCATATGTGATATGGAAAGGGAAGAGCCCATGTCTTAAGTTAGTTAAGATTTGGGGTTGACCGGCCTATGTCTAGAAGAAAAATCCGGAGAAGCTCGAGGCAAGATCTGTTATGTAGAACTGGAATGGTTCCAGCTATACAAACTATAGCAGATGATTTGGTAGAACCGGAGGATTCAATAGTAACCAACGAACCTCAGCCTCTCCGCCGATCTAGTAGGGTTCCTCACCCACCTGAGAGATACTTCGGTTGCTCTATGACAGTGGGAGAGAGGATTGCATCATGGGATGATGACCCAACTAGTTTCGAGCTGGCCATCAGGAGTGGGACTCTATAAGAATGGCTGGATGCTTAGCGATCTGAGATGGAATCCATGTACACCAACAAAGTATGGACTTTGGTTGCTATATCTGAAGGGTTAAATCCCCATCAGGAGCAAGTATATGTTGAGAAGATTACTTGGTGTACTTGGAAAAGTTGAGACTTTCAAAGCTAGACATGTTAAAGGTTTTCATCATCGACCGGGCATGGATAATGATGAATCCTTTTTCAGTGGCTATGCTTAAGTCCATCCAGATCCTACTTGCCACGGCTACATACCATGACTACGATATCTGGCGGTTGGGTGTCATGACTGCTTTTCTAAATGATGTTTTAGAAAAGGGCGTCTATAAGTACGCAGCCAGAGGGCTTCGTAGACAGTGGGAGCAGCGGAAACGTGTGCAAGATGTTTTATGTGATAAAACAGGCATCGCGGAGTTGGAATATCTGTTTTGATGAGTTAGTCAAAGAGTTTGACATCATCAAAATGGTAGATGAACCTTGTATATACAAAAAGGTTGTAGGGAGTGTGGTGTTGATCCTCATAGAGTACGTGGATGACATACTCTTGATAGGGAAGAAGTTTCCTATGCTACGCTCGATCAATCTCCGCTTATCACAATGATTCTCCATATAGGATCAAAGTGATACCTCCTAAATCCTGAGTTTTCATCTATGAGATAGATGTAATTGGATGTTAGGATACTCACTAGATGTAGTGAGATGGTATCAATCGATTCTGGGGAGAATCACTGGAAAGGTTCCAGGGTGATAAAGATGACTGAATGTCAGTCACAGGCATTGTCTTTACCCTCAGTAAAGGGACGGTATGTTGGAAGAGTTCCAAGCTAGATACCGTGACATACTAGACGATAAAGGCAGGATACATCGCTACTTAAGATGCTACCAAAGAGGCTGTTTGGGTGTATATTGGTTCATGAGATGAACTATGTTCCTCCCATTGTGTGACAATGGAGTTGTGGCTTATGCCAAGGAACGTCCGTCCCATCAGTGATCCAGACATATTCTAAGGCAGTGTCACCTGATCGTGGAGATGGTTGATCTCCAGGGGATCGAGGTTAGGAGAGTGGACTCAGAGGACGACACGGCGGATCCACTCACGAAGGCCTATTCCCAAAGAGAGACCTTTGTGGGATGGTTGAGTATGAGATACTACAACCACTGCTATCAGATGGCCCTAGTGCAAGTGGGAGATTGTTAGTTATATGTATGCCCTAGAGGCCATTGCTATACATAGGATGTATATTGTAGTGGATGCTGGGACATATATAGGGAGGACTTTCTTGCTCGACATGATAGTATGCTATCTGGTTACTCTTTACCTTAACGTGTATACTGATTGTCTCTCTGTTACATGTTGGTAAAGTCCTTAGGATGTGTACTTGACTACCTGGACTATGATGCGGATCATACTAGTGGGGACATGGTAGTCCATAAGTACATCCTTCAAGGTCCCTAGTCGTGGGTGTATCGAGACAGGGCATCGATATACCAGAGTAGACTAGCATATACCTTCTCGACCCATACAGATGGGCGATGGATGATCCCATATCCATTGGTGTTTGACATCAGAGATGATATATGGGTGCTCAGTAGAGACTGGGTACACTGGACGGAATCGCCGAGAACTCCCAGATGGTTTTATACCTTACGTCAGATGGCAGTTCTCTGGTGACACTGGTACAGAGTAGTCTGTTGACCCGAGATCGTCATAGAGTCTTATGTGGTTCCCACTGTGCTTTGATTTCAACCTTACCACGTCCAAGAGGGCGTGCAAAACGGTGGTTTTTGGGTACAGTCCCGAATCACATGGAGGCAATGAGCGATAGGAGGGGATTCGTCTCTCCCGGTATAGGGAGTTGATGTTGCGCTGTGTTCGATTGGCTATAACCGGAAATTCCTGGCCAGGGTTGCTGAGATTTACGGGTAAGTGTTACCAGTAGTTTCTCGAACTGTTATAGACCTCATATCGACACGACTTATCGAGCTATTGGGGTCTGACGTTTACCACCCCTAGGCGAGATATGCGACATATCAGACGACGAGACCGGACTGTACGGAAAGTGTTACTGGTTGGATTCACAGGAGTGTGAGCGGGCTTGCTCGTCGATCTTCTCATCGCTCAATACCCGGGTGGCCGTTACGTTTAGCAGACCGCTTGCGGCTTGTGGTTGTTTGATATGATCATCATCTACTACCGGCGTATTGACGAGTCTTTAGAGTCCTACACAGAGGTTTCCTGGCTCAAGCGAAACGAAATAGGAGCGCATATGAGATATGTGCGGGACCGAGAATAATGCGTGTATGTGATATCGCATTCTATTATCACGATGAATGTATCGAATGGTTGTATGTGATATAACCTAGTTATCGAATCAAGGATTGATTCGATAAATCGATACATTGGATATTAGTCGGTCATATGCGATATGACCAGATCGTTAAATCAAGTGTTGATTTGATGATTTAATGCATAATTATATATTTGATATATTACTTTGCATTAACTAGTATTGGTTCACTTTAAAAGGATTTTCTCACTTGATATGCACATTGTATATGTGATATACTTTTGTGAACTTGATTGTATCATGTTTGATGATACATGTTTACTTGAGTTTGTATAAAGATTAAACCATGGTTATTTAAATGGTTAGGGTTTTGATTTTCATATCTATTTATTTATTTATTTATTTATTATGGAAATGATAATGAGAAAAATGGTGGCTTTCTTTGTTTGTTCATGAAGCTTTGACCAAAGTGACCATTTTGTCTTCATGCTTAACCCTAACCATTCATCTAACCTTAGTCAATTCTCTACACCTAACCATGGTTCATATTATGATAAGTATTCATTTTCTTTTGTATTTTAATTAACTTATCATAATATTCTATCATCTTCTTCTTGTTCTTCTTCAAGAAGAAAACCTAGCTTTCATCAATGGTGATTTGATGAAAAGAGTGAGAAATCCAATTCTAAAGTGAACCCACCTCCTATTTCTTCATCCTCTACCTCTTGCCAAGTAGTATAGGGTGTTTTCTTCATAAGTTTCATGACTTGGTGAAGTGGGAGCTTGATCTTGTGATGCCTCGACATAGATCATCTTCGGCATCGTTGTCGATGACCTAGCCCGCCCATTTCTCCGATGAAGCCGACGCTAGAGCCCGGGATTGGATTTGGACAGCAAGGGGACTTCATCATGGAGCTATGGAGGTGGAGAACCGGATCTACAAAGGTTGTATTTCCGTTCACTTAGTTATTTTGTTAACTAGTTGCTTGTTTCGCCTAAAATTCTAGTTAACGATCCGTATTAGGGTTTGTAGGCACTTGTAAAATTCCTTGTGAGACCTCATTAGCGTGCCTAGGAACCCTACAGTGAGACGACAAGGAGCGGCAACGGTTCCACACGTGACTTTACCACCTTCACCACCTCCTCAGAGAGCTTTACTTCCTGCCCCCGGTGATGCTCCACGTCAGTTACTCGCCCCCAGAGGTCGTGGACGTGGCGGTCCTATTCAGAGAGGACGAGCAGGCCGAGGACAGCCAGCTATTGGTGGGGGACAGGCCCGAGTGTTCTCTTTGACTCCGCAGGATGCGCAGGCATTCAATGCCGTTGTGACAGGTACCTTGCCAGTATGTTCTTTCGACGCGCGGGTATTATTCGACCCAGGTTCCACACATTCGTATGTATCCACACACTTTGCACCGATGTTGGGCCGTGAGTCATCGTCGTTAGATCAGCCGTTTGTTATTATTACTCCGGTAGGCGAGTCGTTTGTCACTCGTTTTGTGTTTCGATTGTGTTCCGTTCGTATCGGGAAGAGGGATTCGTCGGTTGATTTGATTCTCCTCAATATGTTAGACTTTGATGTGCTTCTGGGCATGAAATGGCTGGCCACTTGTTATGCATCTGTGGACTGCCATGAGAAGGAAGTCAGATTTAGCTTTCCGGGAGAGCCAGTCCTTGTTATTCAGGGAGACCACAGTGCCACCTTTCCCAGCTTGATTTTGTCTCTTCGCGCCGGTCAGCTATTGTGGAAGGGATGTCAGGGATTCTTAGCATATGTTTGTGATACTCGAGCTGCAGAGGTTCCTTTGGACCAGGTCCCGATTGTTAGTGAGTTCTCTGACGAGCTGCCTGGGTTACCGCCTGAGCGCGATGTTGAGTTCTGCATCGATTTGATTCCCGGCTCGGGGCCTATTTTTATACCGCCTTATCGGATGGCCCCGGCGGAGCTTAGAGAGCTGAAGGATCAGTTGCAGGATTTGTTAGATAAAGGGCTTATTCGACCTAATGTGTCTTCGTGGGGTGCTCTTGTCCTGTTCGTCAAGAAGAAAGACGGCAGTTTGCGCTTGTGCATTGATTACCGCCAGCTGAATAGGGTTACCCTACGGAACAGATATCCTTTACCACATATCGATGATTTGTTTGACCAGCTTCAGGGTGCGGGATACTTTTCGAGGATTGACTTGCGATTGGGTTACCATCAGTTGCGGGTGCGGCAGGAGGATTTTCTGAGGACGGCTTTTCGCACACGTTACGGGCACTATGAGTTTTGGTGATGTCGTTTGGACTCACCAATGCACCAGCCGCGTTTATGGACTTGATGAACCGCGTTTTCAGGCCGTATCTAGATCTGTTCATCATCGTGTTTATTGACGACATTTTGGTGTATTCCCAGAGCCGAGAGGAGCACGAGTAGCAATTGCGGATCACATTACAGACTTTGAGGGAGCACCAGCTGTTCGCGAAATTCTCCAAGTGCGCATTCTGGCTAGATAGTGTCGACTTCTTGGGCCATGTGGTGACGAGAGATGGTATATGTGTGGACCCGAAGAAGATCGAGGCCATTCAGCATTGGCCCAGACGAGCATCAGTTATGGAGATCCGCAGTTTCCTAGGCCTGGCTGGCTACTACCGACGATTCGTTCAGGACTTCTCCCGTATCGCTGCACCGTTGATCGGGTTGACCCGGAAAGGAGTTCCTTTTGATTGGACTGAGGCATGCGAGCATAGCTTCCAGCAGTTGAATACTCATCTGATTACTGCACCATTGTTGTCGTTGCCTTCAGGATCGGGCGGATTCGTGGTTTATTGCGACGCTTCTCGAGTGGGACTAGGTTGCATGTTGATGCAGCACAACAGGGTTATTGCGTATGCTTCTCGACAGCTGAAGACACATGAACAGAACTATCCTACGCACGATTTAGAGATGGCTGCTGTGGTGTCTGCACTCAAGATCTGGAGACATTACCTATACCGCGAGTCATGCCAGATATTTACGGACCACAAGATCTTGAAGTACATATTTCACCAGCAAGACCTTAATCTGAGACAGCGCCGTTGGATGGAGCTGGTGAAAGACTATGATTGCGAGATCCTTTACCATCCGAGCAAGGCGAACATAGCGGCTGATGCTTTGAGTAGGAGGCCCAGAGGTAGTTTATCTTATTTGAGCGCCGTACAGAGGCAGTCGTCAGCAGATTGGCAGATTTTATGCGACGGCCGAGTTGAGTTCGAGTTCACTCTGACAGAGGGACAGCTTGCGCATATTCGTGCATGTCCGCAGTTGCTTGACCATATTCGAGAGGCACAACCCAGTGATGAACGTCTTTCAGAGATCATAGAGCAGGTTCGGCAGGGCAGAGTTTCCGAGTTCGTGATCGATGATCAGGGGGTACTACGATTTGGGACTCGATTGTGTGTACCAAATTCTGAGGGACTGCGGCGTGAGATTCTTGAGGAGGCCCATAAATCAATGTATAGCATTCACACCGGTTCCACCAAGATGTACCACGATTTGCGAGATGTTTATTGGTGGGACGGAATGAAGTGGGACGTCACAGATTTCGTGTCGAGATGCCTGACTTGTCAGCAAGTCAAGGCCGAGCACCAGAGGCCCGCGGGAGAGTTGCAGCCTTTGCCCATTCCGGAGTGAAAATGGGAGCAGATTTATATGGACTTCATTGTGGGTCTACCCAGGACCAGTCGGGGGTATGACTCCATTTGGGTGATCGTGGATCGTTTGACGAAAGCGGCTCACTTCCTGCCAGTGAAGACCACTTTCGGATTTGCTCAGTATGCCCAGATTTACATCGACGAGATCGTACGGTTGCATGGCGTCTCGACTTGTATCGTGTCCGACTGAGGCACCCAGTTTACCAGCCGACTATGGAAGAGACTTCAGGAGGCGTTGGGCACCCGTTTGAGTTTCAACACAGCATTTCATCGGCAGACCGATGGCCAGTCAGAGCGGACTATTCAGACTCTTGAGGACATGCTCCGAGCGTGCGTTTTAGATTTTGGTGGTAGCTGGGATCATCATTTACTCTTAGTGGAGTTCTCCTACAACAACAGCTTCCAGGATACTATTCAGATGGCACTTTTCGAGGCCTTGTATGGGAGGAGATGCAGATCGCCCGTCTATTGGACAGAGCTCAGCGAGAGCAGCATTTTGGGGCTACAGATTGTTGAGGAGATGACTGAGAAGATACAGTTGATTCGAGATCGGATGAGAGAGGCTCATAGCAGGCATAAATCGTATGCGGACAGAGGCCGTCGCAGACTAGAGTTCGCAGTTGGCGATCATGTTTTTCTGAGGGACTCTCCAATGAAGGGCGTGATGAGGTTTGGGCGAAAAGGAAAGCTTAGTTCTAGATTTATGGGTCCCTTCGTGATCCTCGAGCGTGTCGGCGCGGTTGCGTATCGTTTGGATCTTCCACCTAGCTTTCCTGATGTTCACCCCGTCTTCCATGTTTTGATGCTCCGCAAGTATCTTCACTACCCTTCTCATGCGATTCAGCACCCGACGGCCCAGTGGGAGCGCGACCTTTCTTTTGCAGAGCAATCGGTGGTCATCCTGGATCGGCAGGTGAAGAAATTGAGATCGAAGGTTATACCGACCGTCAAGGTCCTTTGGCGTGGCCCGAGCAGCGAGGAGGTCACCTGGGAGACAGAGGGCGAGATGAGGAAGAAATATCCCCATCTCTTTGAAGGTACGCATAGCTAGATTTTTAAATTCGGGGACCGAATTTCGTTAAGGGGTGAAGATTGTAATGCCTTGAAAAGTCGTTTAAGTATTTTCCCGAAAATCGGTTAATATTTGGTATTTTTTCGTAAATCGTCATTATAATTATTTTTCAGTATAGGCCTAATTATACCTAATTTGGATAGGTAATTGCTAGTTTTTGGTAGCTAATGAGCCACTTATAAATTTCTGGTCGTTTAAATTTTTCCCCCTAATTTACTATTTTTAATATTATTTTAAGCTGTTAAATATACATTAAATAATTATAAATACAAATTTGAATAGGCTAATCACATACTTTAGAACCATGACAACTAAAATATAGTGAGTAATATAAATTCTTAGCATTTTATTACAAGTTCTAATCGGTTATAATTAAGGGAAAATTAAAATTTAAATAAACTAAACTAAAAGCTGCAATTATGAACTTGTGGGGGGTCTTTTTGCATGGAATTTTCTTTGCAATCACTCACATTTCCTCACCCCTCCACCATGGCCGGCCCCACCTGCAACAGCCCACTCCCCCTAAATTTTTTTTTTCTTCAACTCAGTTGTTAAGTGAGGGAATAGAAGTGAGAGTGTAGAATTTAAATATATTACTTAGAGTGTGGGTTTTAGGTGATTGGTATGGGCTTTGACTTTGAAATTTTCACACAACACTCTCTCACTTTTCCCCATCTCCCCCCAAGGCCGAACCCTCCTGCTGCTGTTGTTGGAGATAGTGCCCTCAGAGTCAATTATTAGATCACAGGCACGTGATTGAAATGATTGAGGGAGGACCTATCCTGGTAGGACAGTCTTACTCAAGATGATAGTATGCTATCTGGTTTATCTTTATCATCGTGTACTGCTTTAGGTGACCTTGCGAGTCGCTATTACACGTTGATAGAGCCCCTAGGATTCTTGCTTGACTACCAGCAGTATGAGGGCGATCATATACGTGGGAGCTGGGGTCTATAAGCACATCCTTAAAAGGTCCCTAGTCGTGGGAGTTTCAAGACAGGGCATCGATACTCCGGAGTAGACTAGTGTATACAGTCGAGACCCCGACGAGGGGCAGTGGCCGGTCTCACAAGCCACTGGTGTCAGTTGGTTCACCTAAGATGTATACAGGTGCTCATTGGGTTATGAGTACACCGGACAGGACTCGCCGGGAACATGCTAGTTGGTCTTATACTTGACGTCAGATAGCAGTTCCCTGGTGACATGTGTACAGGTTAGTTCATCGACCTGAGATCGTAATTTGTCTCGTGTGAGTTCCCACTGTGCTTTGATTACTACCCTACCACGCTCAAAGGAGACGTGCAAACAGGTTTTAGTTAGGTACTGTCCCGAGCCACATGGAGGCAGTGAGCGGATCTGCAGGGGTTCGTCTCTCCCGGTTTTGGGGGTGAGGTCGCGCTGTGTCTAGGAGAGCCATAACACGAAGTCCTTGGCCAAGGCAGGAGATTTACTGGTAGGTATTCCAGTAGTATCTCAGGGTGTTCTGGGCCACACTCCAACACGACTTGTACCGCTTTTGGGGTCTGACTTTTACCAACCCCCTAGGCCCGCCATGCGATGCTCATAGACGAACGGACTGGACTGTGTTAGTTGTATGTATGCCCTAGAGGCCAGTATTGTACAGATGATGTATATTATATTGGATGCTTGGACATATATAGAGATGACTTTCTTGCTCGATATGATAGTATGCTATCTGGTTACTCTTTATCTTAACATGTACACTTGTCTCTTTATACTGTCTTATAGTTACATGTTGGTAAAGCCCTTAGGATGTGTACTTGACTACCTGGACTATGATGCAGATCATACTAGTGGGGACATGGTAGTCCATAGGTACATCCTTCAAGGTCCCTAGTCGTAGGTGTATCGAGACGGGGCATCGATATACCAGAGTAGACTAGCGTATACGCTTCTCGACCCATGAGATGGGCGATGGATGATCCCATATCCATTAGTGTTTGACATCAGAGATGGTATACGGGTGCTCAGTGGAGACTGGGTACACTGGACGGACTCGCCGAGAACTCCCAGATGGTATTATACCTCACGTCAGATGGCAGTTCTCAGGTGACACTTGTGCAGGTTAGTCTGTAGACCCGAGATCGTCATAGAGTCTTGTGTGATTCCCACTGTGCTTTGATCTCCACCTTACCACGTCCATGAGGGCGTGCAAAATGGTGGTCTTTGGGTACAGTCCCGAGTCACATGGAGGCAATGAGCGATAGGAGGGGTTTCGTTTCTCCCGGTATTGGGGGTTGATGTTGCGCTGTGCTCGATTGGCCGTAACAGGGAAGTCCCTGGCCAGGGCTGATCAGAGATTTGCTGGTAAGTGTTACCAGTAGTTTCTCGACCCGTTTTGAGCCTCACATCGGCACGACTTATCGGTTATTGGGGTCTGACGTTTACCACCCCTAGACTTGATATGCGACATATCAGACGAACAGACCGGACTGTACGGTAAGTGTTACTGGTTGGATTCACAGGAGTGTGAGCGGGCTAGCTCGTCGATCTTCTGATCGCTCAATACCCGGATGGCCGTTACGTTTAGAAGACCGCTTGCGGCTTGTGGGTGCTTGATATGATCATCATCTGCGACCGGCGTATTGACGAGTCTTTAGAGTCCTACACAGAGGTTTCCTGGCTCAAGCGAAACGAAATAGGAGCGCATATGAGATATGTGCGGGAGCGAGAATAATGCGTGTATGTGATACCGTATTTCATTCTCGCGATGAATGTATCGATTGGTTATATGCGATATAACCTAGATATCGAATCAAGGATTGATTCGATAAGCCGATACATAGGATACTAGTTGGTTATATGCGATATGACCGGATCGTTAAATCAAGTGTTGATTTAATGATTTAATGTATAATTATATATTTGATATATTGCTTTGCATTAACTAGTATTGGTTCATTTTAAAAGGATTTTCTCACTTGATGCACATTGTATATGTGATATATTTTTTGTGCACTTGTTTGTATCATGTTTGATGATACTTGCTCACTTGGGTTTGTGTAAAGATTAAACCATGGTTATATGAATGGTTAGCGTTTTGATTATTTACTTAGTTATTTATTTATTTATTCATTTTGGATATTATTAAGAATGGTGGCTTATTTTGTTTCTATGTTGAAGCTTCTTGAAGCTTTGACAAAGTCTACCATTCTTATCTCATCCTTAACCCTAACCATTCCAACTAACCTTAGTTTAATCTCTACACTTGACCATGGTTAGTATATGATAAGTATTCATATTAGTTTCATTTTAAAATAAGAAACTTATCATATTCTTTCTTCTTCTTCATCTTCTTCTTCAAGAAAAGCTTATCAATGGCAACTTGAGTTCCAAAGTGAGAAATCCAATTCTAAAGTGAACCCACCTCCTATTTCTTCACCCTCTACCTCTTGCCAAGTTGTTTTGGGTGTTTTCTTCACAAGTTTCACAACTTTGTGAAGTCGAAGCTTGAACTTGTGATGCCTCGACGTAGATCATCTTCGGCACGAAGCCGACGACCTAGTCCACCCATTTCCCCGATGAAGCCGACGATTGAGTTCGGGATTCGAGATGGACAACGAGAGGACGCCTATGTAGAGCTAAGGAAGTGGAGAACCGGATATACAAAGGTTGTAGCCTCTCTTCTTTACTTAAAATGTTAACTAGTTTCGTTTTTCGCCTAGAATTCTAGTCGACGATCCGTATTAAGGTTTCTCGGCACCCGTAAAATTTTAAATTGGCATGGTTGATGCCTTTTGAGACTTCTATAGTGTGCCTAGGAACCCTACAGTGGTATCAGAGCCAAGCTAGAGCCTTAGACGAAGTCTAGACGACGTTTGAAACCCGATCGAACCGAAACCCTATTTCCCGATATGCTCTCTGGACTTTTTCTGAAAATTTGGATTTTTGTGAATTAAAAATATGCAGAAAAATAAGCAGGAATTTCTAAGAATTACAGTGAAGTACGATCTCATGATTCTACAAATGTGCGGCGGAACCGCGGCATTAGCATGCTAATGCGGCGGTTCCGCGGCCATCTTGTCCCTTCTCCTCTTGTTTTCTGCACAGTAATTCTTATATTTGAATGCTATATTTTCTGGGTATTTTTATTGTGACTCAAGAGTTGAGTGTTCTGGGGTTGTATTGGGAATCGACGATTCGATCGGATTATCAAACCTTGTCTATGTGGCTTTCCGGATATTTTAGAATATGTTAAAAAAGTTCGACCGGATATAAATACCCAACTTTTCCCCTGCCGGAAAATTTCCAAGTGTTGGATTTTTCTGTGGTTTAAAGACGTTCTGAGTAGTGCAAGTAACGCGATGGTCCCTCTAGAAGACAACAAACCTTAACTCGATTATGTGACCATCTTGAACTGCCCTTTGAACCTTCGGGTTTGGGGCAGTAAGGTGTGCCACATGTGAGGCGTTAGCTTGACCCTTCTACGGCTGGACCGTTGGTACTGAGGCATGAAGTGAATGTCTTTGAACCTATTTCATGTGTTGGACGGTTTCGGGAAAACTTGGGTGTTCGAATGTTCGATCGGAAAGTTTAATATTTTCTATTTATCCGGAATGGGATACAATAATTGGAATTCACAAACAGTTATGAGATAACTGAAAGATTGTTATAAATCTAGCGGTTTAGTTTCATTTGATATTGAAAAGAGTTTTCGATAATGAGACTAAAATGCGGGGTTTATAACTGTTAGGCATGTGATGTCTAAGTATTTCATTTGATTAGGCATGCGATGTCTAAAGAGGTTGCGGATTCGAATTGTTGTAGTTTTACACTTTCTTTTCTGTGACCGTAAGTGTAATATGTGATATCGCCGGTTTCGTTGCTATATGTCAACGACAATTGGGATGCACATATTTACTTACGTTGATGACATGTGATGTTATGTGTTGCTGGATATGTTATATTGGATCGTCGTGTTCGAATAGCCGGGGGTTTTTATGTGAGATGAGTGTTTTTCATTTTCGTTCATGTAAAAACTTGTATGTAATATTCTTTTATTTGGGGCACTTCCAGGTAGCGGAAGTTGTCACCTTTTGTATATTATTTACTTTTCCGCATTAGGATAGACCCAAAGAGGGGAGCACAAGTAACCGGGTTCTGGGGTCCAGTGGGAGACCAACTCGAGGAGTCGAGTCCGGGTCTCCTAACCCTAGAATTGGCAGGGTTGCTTGCCGCTCTCGTAGGGGTCTAGGGGTGTGGGATTGGCTATTCATCACGACCGTGGAATCCGTGTTTTATACTGGCTCGTATTGAAAACACGGACGTCCTAGTATATCCAATGTTTCATATGTTTCTTCTGCTGCTTTATCTGTGATGTGATCATGTGATGTTCTGTGATAGATACAGTATATAGTATATATGATATATTATATAGACGTTACTTATGTTTTATACCCGCGCTAGCCCTGCCCCGCTCTGCCGTTAGTTACCTAACCTAACGGTGCATGAGGGGACATCGAGGCGAATGCGGATGGCATAAGTGTACGTCATATTTATCTGTGATGTTTAGGTACTTAAATGATGGGACTTCATTAATGTGATTAATGAAAGAAAAGAAACCTAAGATGTTGTAGAATCAAATTTTAAACAAAACAGGTAGCTACAGTTCTTGCTTTGCATAGTGGTATATATGATATACCCTGCACCTTATTCGATGAGGAAAGGACTGAGATCCCTTCACCGGGAGTGACTCCTTTAGCAATAACTGGCAGATGCTACACCCTCGGTTTGACTTTTGATTGCTTCTATAGTTTCTGCTTTGCACAGTGATATATATGATATATCCCGCACCTCATTCGACGAGGAAAGGGCCGACGATCCCTTCACCGGGAATGACCCCTTTAGCAAAACAAGAAAAGCCTCGAAATCACTCCATTTCAAAACTTCATTTGATTCTACAACGATATCAAGTTCATTACGCTCATGGTTTTCAGAAAAACCTGCGTAGCCCTCCGTCATTTCAGATAAGTAGTAGTTAGTATTCGTGCTACGTTTGTTGGCCTGCGTCAAGGCGTAGTGTGCAGTAGCTAACTAGTATTTACCTGTTTATGCATATGATGCAGATTGGATTAGGGTAGTCGTGCGACTTTGTTGGCCTGCGTTAAGGGTCGTACGGGTGGGTTTAATTCAATCAGGAAATGACGGGTTGAACTTGACTAGCGCACTGTGGTTTGTTGGCCTGCGTCAAGGTCATAGGACGCTAGGGGCAAAATATTATCGGGAATTTCAAGTGTTGAAATTTGCAATGAGATTGCATACCTTCTATGAGATAGTTGGATCCCGATACCCGCTGCGTGTAAGAGTTACTCCTGGGAGAGTTTTACACACTACAATTAGCCGATCAAGTAGGTGTCTAGAAAGGTGTTAACGAGGTTACGCCTCTAGGAAAACGAGGTTTACATTAATTAGGTTCGTGCGAAAGCACGGGGGACCTCCCTCAAAGTACCGACACTGGCCTGGCTGAAAGATTGGCGAACTTGTAGTGTGTAATTAATCCCGGCTAGTCTTTCCTTTTAGGGTTTGAAGGAAGATTTGATAAAAACCAGTGGGAGCCATCCTGATTAGATAAGATAATAACCAATCTGATCTTGCACGAGCATACGCTAAAGTGTTTTCTTCTCTCTCTCTCCAGGTAGCGACCAGTTCATGCCTTAATCAAGATAATAATATGGATGTATTGACCGAAACCGCATGTTATACTGTGCTGGGGAACGTTGGTTCCGTTCTTTCTTATAAGAGTTATAGGAATGAACAGGATATAGGGGAATACCAGGATTCCCATGCCACCCGAATGAAGAAAGTACATGTTGATGTATTTTCTTCGGGTGTGTTCGTTACAGAGAACTGTTTCTCCATTTGCTCTACGTCCTGGGTATTAGATACCGGGTCAGGATCCCATATATGTAATCAGTTACATGGGCTAAGGAAAGGTAAAGAACTTGGAGAAGGTGATAAAGACATTAGAGTTGGAAATGGTGCAATTGTTGCAGCTAAGACTGCCGGGGAATATCACCTTGTATTACCGACTGGCAATACATTGGTTCTGAACGAATGCTATTACATGCCGAACCTGATATGCAACATTATATCGGTTTCTTTGTTGAGTAAAGAGGGATATAATTTTGTATTACAGGACAATGTTATGAACATTTTCCGTAACCAAAAGTTGGTTGGATCAGGCACGTTGTGCAATGGCATTTATGTTCTAAATCAATCAACAGTTCTGAGCATAACAAACACACACAAGAGGAAGAGTTCAGAAATGAACGAATCCTTCTTGTGGCATTGTAGACTGGGTCACATCAATGCGACACGATTAGCTAAGTTGCATAAGGATGGATATTTAAATCCGTTTGAATTTTCATCTTATGACACTTGCCAATCATGTCTCAAAGGAAAGATGATCAAAACTCCGTTTACGGGACACGGAGAAAGAGTTACCGAACTCTTGGGACTGATACATAGTGATGTATGCGGTCCCATGTCTACACATGCCAGGGATGGTTCTTCGTACTTCATTACATTCACTGACGATCTCTCTAGATTCGGATATGTGTTCCTGATGAAACACAAATCAGAAACTTTTGAGAAATTTAGAGAATATAAACAAGAAGTCGAGAACCAAACCGGAAAAAGTATTAAAATCCTTCAATCTGATCGAGGAGGAGAATACTTAAGCAATGAATTCCTGGACTTCCTAAAAGAGAATGGGATTTTCTCTCAGCTGACTCCTCCATATACACCACAGCACAACGGTGTATCAGAACGGAGGAACCGCACCCTATTGGATATGGTGCGCTCCATGATGAGCACAACTGGGTTACCTATTTCCTTCTGGGGATATGCACTGGAAACAGCTGCAGATCTATTGAATATGGTTCCCACCAAAACCGTGCCAACCACTCCATATGAGATATGGAAAGGAAAGAGACCATGTCTTAATTATGTTAAGATATGGGGTTGTCCGGCATATGTAAAATCGCAAAATCCGGACAAACTCGCGGCAAGGTCCATTCTGTTTAAGTTTGTTGGATATCCCAAACATTCGCGCGGGTATATCTTCTACCACACCGAGGAACAAAAGGTGTTTGTTTCTCGACATGCCACCTTTTTAGAAAAGGAATTTCTTGAAAAAAAGATTAGTGGCAAGGAGGTAGAACTGGAAGAGGTTCCAGCAATACAGACTACAACAGAAGATTTGGTTGAACCAGAGGATTCAGTAGTTCCCAATGAACCTCAGCCTCTCCGCCGATCTAGTAGGGTTCCTCGCCCACCTGAGAGATACTACGGTTTTCTCATGGATGGTGGGAGCGAGGATTGCATCATGGAGGATGATGACCCAACTAGCTTCGAGCAGGCCATCATGAGTAGGGACTCAGTGAAATGGCTGCATGCTATGCGGACCGAGATAGAATCCATGTACACCAACAAAGTATGGACTTTGGACGTTGCTCCTGAAGGGGTAAAACCCATTGGGAGCAAGTGGATCTTCAAGAAGAAACTTGGTGTAGATGGGAAAGTGGAGACTTTCAAAGCTAGACTTGTTGCAAAAGGTTTTCGTCAAAGACCAGGTGTGGACTATGACGAAACCTTTTCTCCAGTGGCTATGCTTAAATCCATCCGGATCATGCTTGCCATCGCTGCATATCATGATTACGAAATCTGGCAAATGGATGTTAAGACCGCCTTTCTAAATGGTGATTTAGAAGAGTGCGTGTACATGACTCAGCCAGAGGGCTTCGTAGATAGTGGGAGCAGCGGGAAGGTGTGCAAGCTGCTTAAATCCATTTATGGATTAAAGCAAGCATCGCGGAGTTGGAACATCTGCTTTGACGTCGTTATCAAAGAGTTTGATTTCGTCAAAAATCCAGATGAACCTTGTATCTACAAGAAGGTGGCAGAGAGTAAGGTTGTCTTCCTCGTATTGTACGTGGACGACATACTCTTGATAGGAAATGACATTCCTATGCTGCAATCGGTCAAGCTCTTCTTATCACAAAGATTCTCAATGAAAGATCTTGGTGATGCCTCCTACATATTGGGAATTAGGATCTATAGAGATAGATCCAAACGGATTTTGGGATTGTCCCAATCCAGGTACATTGACACCATACTAAAGAGGTTTAGTATGGAAGAATCCAAGCGTGGGAACTTGCCCACGATCTCTGGAGTCACTCTCTCCAAAGAGATGTCTCCTAAGACTGATTTGGAGAGAGCTCGCATGCAAGGGATACCCTATGCTTCGGCTGTAGGCTCTATCATGTATGCGATGCTATGTACCAGACCCGATGTAGCATACTCACTAAGTGTAGTGAGCAGGTATCAAGCTGATCCTGGAGAGAGTCACTGGACAACTGTGAAGAGCATTCTCAAGTACTTACGAAGGACTAAAGAGATGCTCTTGGTGTATGGTAACGGAGAACTCCAAGTGGAGTCCTTTACCGATTCGAGCTTCCAGAGTGATAAGGACGACTCTAAGTCGCAGTCGGGATTTGTCTTTACCCTTTACGGAGGGGCGGTTAGCTGGAAGAGTTCCAAGCAGGAAACCGTGGCAGACTCGACGATGGAGGCTGAATACATCGCTGCCAACGATGCTGCCAAAGAGGCTGTCTGGATCAAGAAGTTCATTACTGAACTTGGAGCGGTTCCATCCATTGAGCATCCAATACCTTTGTATTGCGATAACAATGGAGCGGTGGCTTTGGCCAAGGAACCCAGGTCCCATCAGCGATCCAGGCATATTCTGAGGTGGTATCACCTGATCCGGGAGATAGTTGATCACCGGGAGATTGAGGCCAGGAGAGTTGACACGAAGAACAACACGGCGGATCCACTCACGAAGGCCATTCCCCAGATATAGTTTGAGAGACTCTTCGGGATGCTCGGTATGCGATACTACAGCAGCTGGCCCTAGTGCAAGTGGGAGATTGTTAGTTGTATGTATGCCCTAGAGGCCAGTATTGTACAGATAATGTATATTATATTGGATGCTTGGACATATATAGAGATGACTTTCTTGCTCGATATGATAGTATGCTATCTGGTTACTTTTTATCTTAACATGTACACTTGTCTCTTTATACTGTCTTATAGTTACATGTTGGTAAAGCCCTTAGGATGTGTACTTGACTACCTGGACTATGATGCAGATCATACTAGTGGGGACATGGTAGTCCATAGGTACATCCTTCAAGGTCCCTAGTCGTAGGTGTATCGAGACGGGGCATCGATATACCAGAGTAGACTAGCGTATACGCTTCTCGACCCATGAGATGGGCGATGGATGATCCCATATCCATTAGTGTTTAACATCAGAGATGGTATACGGGTGCTCAGTGGAGACTGGGTACACTGGACGGACTCGCCGAGAACTCCCAGATGGTATTATACCTCACGTCAGATGGCAGTTCTCAGGTGACACTTGTGCAGGTTAGTCTGTAGACCCGAGATCGTCAAAGAGTCTTGTGTGATTCCCACTGTGCTTTGATCTCCACCTTACCACGTCCATGAGGGCGTGCAAAACGGTGGTCTTTAGGTACAGTCCCGAGTCACATGGAGGCAATGAGCGATAGGAGGGGTTTCGTCTCTCCCGGTATTGAGGGTTGATGTTGCGCTGTGCTCGATTGGCCGTAACAGGGAAGTCCCTGGCCAGGGCTGATCAGAGATTTGCTGGTAAGTGTTACCAGTAGTTTCTCGACCCGTTATGAGCCTCACATCGGCACGACTTATCGGTTATTGGGGTCTGACGTTTACCACCCCTAGACTTGATATGCGATATATCAGACGAACAGACCGGACTGTACGGTAAGTGTTACTGGTTGGATTCACAGGAGTGTGAGCGGGCTAGCTCGTCGATCTTCTGATCGCTCAATACTCGGATGGCCGTTACGTTTAGCAGACCGCTTGCGGCTTGTGGGTGCTTGATATGATCATCATCTGCTACCGGCGTATTGACGAGTCTTCAGAGTCCTACACAGAGGTTTCCTTGCTCAAGCGAAACGAAATAGGAGCGCATATGAGATATGTGCGGGAGCGAGAATAATGCGTGTATGTGATACCGTATTTCATTATCGTGATGAATGTAACGATTGGTTATATGCGATATAACCTAGATATCGAATCAAGGATTGATTCGATAAGCCGATACATAGGATACTAGTCGGTTATATGCGATATGACCGGATCGTTAAATCAAGTGTTGATTTAATGATTTAATGTATAATTATATATTTGATATATTGCTTTGTATTAACTAGTATTGGTTCATTTTAAAAGGATTTTCTCACTTGATGCACATTGTATATGTGATATATTTTTTGTGCACTTGTTTGTATCATGTTTGATGATACTTGCTCACTTGGGTTTGTGTAAAGATTAAACCATGGTTATATGAATGGTTAGGGTTTTGATTATTTACTTAGTTATTTATTTATTTATTCATTTTGGATATTATTAAGAATGGTGGCTTATTTTGTTTCTATGTTGAAGCTTCTTGAAGCTTTGACAAAGTCCACCATTCTTATCTCATCCTTAACCCTAACCATTCCAACTAACCTTAGTTTAATCTCTACACTTGACCATGGTTAGTATATGATAAGTATTCATATTAGTTTCATTTTAAAATAAGAAACTTATCATATTCTTTCTTCTTCTTCATCTTCTTCTTCAAGAAAAGCTTATCAATGGCAACTTGAGTTCCAAAGTGAGAAATCCAATTCTAAAGTGAACCCACCTCCTATTTCTTCACACTCTACCTCTTGCCAAGTTATTTTGGGTGTTTTCTTCACAAGTTTCACAACTTGGTGAAGTCGGAGCTTGAACTTGTGATGCCTCGACGTAGATCATCTTCGGCACGAAGCCGACGACCTAGTCCACCCATTTCTCCGATGAAGCCGACGATTGAGTTCGGGATTCGAGATGGACAGCGAGAGGACGCCTACGTAGAGCTAAGGAAGTAGAGAACCGGATCTACAAAGGTTGTAGCCTCTCTCCTTTAGTTAAAATGTTAACTAGTTTCGTTTTTCGCCTAGAATTCTAGTCGACGATCCGTATTAAGGTTTCTCGGCACCCGTAAAATTTTAAATTGGCATGGTTGATGCCTTGTGAGACCTCTATAGTGTGCCTAGGAACCCTACAGACTGTACAGATATTGTCACTGACAGGCTCAGTAGGGTGTCAGGATGAGTTCGCTCATCGACGTCCCTTTTGGTTAATAGCTGGTAGCCCGTCAAGTATGGCTAATACCTCTGACGTGCTAGTGGTTAAATCCATAGCCATAGTATTGACGAGTCTTTAGAGTCCACCACACGCAGTTACTCAAGTTTCGGGCGAAACGCTGTAGAGGTCGTATGGAGATATGGCAGGGTTCGATCAGATACGTGCGGTATTGCACGGATCGTGATCGGACGGATTTTACCAGCGGGCTTTGGTTTAAGCCGGATCCTAGTATTAGATAGTGTAGTTTTGTCTCTTTGCATTTCTGTTCAGTGGGAATACAAATGCGGGCATGTATATGCAGTAGCGGGGTTTTCCTGTAATTTATTACGGGATCAGTTTTCTGAAGTTGCCAGTTTGCATTCCGTTCCGGCCGGTTTTCCTTTGTTCCTTCACGGCCGGATTTTTCTGATGGAGGGGCTTATTTGCAAGTATGCAAATTAGCATTTATGGAGGGGGTTATTTGTATATGTGGGATTATGATAGATATAGCATCTTTGCTTTTTTCTTCATAATGTTTTTGCTTTATTGTGATGGCAAATGATTTGGCTTCGGTGTGACATTAATTCCTTGTTATCATCCATTTCTTTATGGTTACCTCCACACACTCTTGTGCTCACCCCATTCATATTTTCCCTTGCCAATTTTGCCGGCCATTTTTGAGGGGAGAGGAGGAGAGGTTTCATTTTTGTATGAGGGAAATCATTCATCTCATTTTTTGGCTTGCTTGCAAAATTCTCAACCTCTCTCCAAAGTTCTTTCATTCCTCCATCATGGCAACTTCACAACCCCAATAGAGACAATGGATTCTACACTTGCCTACATCAATTCTTGAGCATGTCGACTCACCAGCTTCGTGCCCGAGTTGCCTCGGTCCAGAGGTGGAAGCCCGTATAAGAACCCGGCGTTGTGGTGCCTATTTCGACGAGGAGGCGACGACCGGAGATTCCGCGAGGAGATCAAAGTGGAGGCGAAGACCGAAGGACACGGATCACTCGGTATATCTCTCTACCCATCTATTAGATAGCTAGGACTAGTTTAATGGCACGATCCGGGTTTATAGTGCGCGATGGCGCCGGTTTAAAGTTAAGAAAATTTTTGATTCCGCATTTTGGCCTCGAGTAGACGGCCGGAGCGCTGCCGTGGCACAACATGGTATCAGAGCCTCGCCATTAACCTAGTCTAGCTTTGTCTAATGTGTTTACATTTCGATCGAACGGATTTTCCGAAAACCCGATATCATGCACATCAGTTTTCCGTCGAATTGTTTTTGTCTCCAAAATTTTTTCAGTGTGTTGCAGAAGTACATTCAGGGCATTATAAGCATTCTGTGAAATTTTGGTTGCATGATCCCAATTTTCCACCGCGGAACCACGGCCAAACCCTTGCTTGGGCCGCGGTTCCGCCGCAATCTTGACTGTTCATGGCCCCAAAATTTTACAGAGAGCTCCTGAGTGTAAAATAGGGTTTTTGGAATGTTATTTTTTGGGCCCAGATTTCTTTGAGTGCTACAGTAGTGCTTGGGGCCCACTTGGTAAAATTTGATCGATCGAAAATTTTAAATATGTTAGTTCACAGTATTTACATTATATCTGCGACCGTGAATGTCATTTGATCGGTAAATCCTGTCTAACTGCTATAGCCCGGTTAGACGGATTTGCGAACGTGACATTCATGTTGATGTTCTGTGTTGTGCTGTGATGTTGCGGATTGGTCGTGGGGGATAGCCTGGTTGCAGTGGTAGTACAGTTTTGTTCTATATGTACATTTGATATTGCGGGGCGAGCGTCCGACATGTGGACTGTCGTCGCTGCCTGTTTGTATTGTTCTTTTGGGGCACGACCGGGTCGAGGTCGATGTACCCGTTGTATGTATATTTTACTTTCTGTACTAGGATTTCCCCGAGGAGGGGGTGCACGGATAGCCGGGTTCTAGAAGGCAACGGGCCCGCATCTCATGGCATTGAGACGGAGGGGGCTTCACTCTAGAATTGGCGGGCTATTCGCCGCACTCGTAGGGGTACAGGTTGACCCAAGGAGGGGTGCCCAAGTTACAGGATTTCGTGAAGTGCTGGGTGGTCCATTCACGTCGTTGAAGGGGGCTGCCTCGCTTCAGGTTTTGGCGGGTAACTTGCCGCGCCTGTAGGGGTCTAGTATTTCATTGCATAGGCTATCCACATGACCAGGGGAACGTCGGGTTTCAGCAGCGGCTCTGTGAAACCCGGGGCTTCCAGATTATCTGTATTGTTCTGTGATGCTTATTACTTTTCTGTGATGTTACATTTTATCATGCCTTGAGCGATTATTATATATTGATATATATACTAGTAGATGTTGTATATGTTTTTCATCCGCGCTAGTCCAGTCCCCGCTCTGTCGTTAGTTAAGTAACCTAATGGGTGATGACGGGACCCAGTGGCGAATGCGGGTGGCATATACGTACATCGTATTTTCGTTCTTTATTGGTGTGATCAATTGATGGGACTGCGTTGATTCGGATCAATGCAAGCTAAACAAACCTATTCTGATGTTGTTGGAACATTTTTCAAAAAGCTGTTATTGCAAAGACGTTCTCTTTTGTTTTGCACAGTGGTATTCGGTTATGAATATCCAGCACCTCAGTCGACGAGGCAAGGGCCGAGATCCCTTCACCGGGAGTGACCCCTTGGACAGAAGTTTGCGTCAGGGTAATAACTTCACTATAGCCGATTGCCTTTTGCTTTGCATCGTGGTATTCAGTTGGAATATCCTGCACCTCATTCTACGGGGAAAGAGCCGAGATCCCTTCACCGGGAGTGACCGCTTTAGCAAAGGTTTTCGTTACTATATTTTTATAAAAAGTTATCCAGTTCCTTCAACGATATCAAGTTCATTACGGTAAAAGGTTTTTCGCCAAAAACCATTCGTAGCCCTCCGTCATTTCGGATTAGTATTGCTTAGTATTCGCGCTATGTTTGTCGTTGTTATTCGCCGAGGCGTGGTGTGCGGTAGCTCTGTAATGCTTTCTATCGCATGGATATGTGGATTGGTTAGGACAGTCGTACGACTTTGTTGATTATTCGTCAAGGGTCGTGCGGGTGGGTTTAACGCAATCAAGATAATGACGGGTTGAACTTGACTAGGACCTTTTGATTTGTTGATTATTCGTCAAGGTCACTTGGGTCCTAGGGGTAAAAATCACATCGGGAGTTTCTAAAGAAACTGAAACTTGCCAGGCATGCGCATACCTTCTAGAGTGTGGTGACGTGAGTGGATTCCGTCACGTTATCATGCGATGATAATTGGATCCCGATTCCCACTGATGAGTTGGTTTACTCCTCGGGTGATCCCGACTAAATCTTCTTTCAGGTTTGGAGGAGAATTTGACGCCATAGTGGGAGGTTTCATGATTGGATAAATTGATAACCATTCTGATCTAGGTTAGAGTGCACGCTGAGTGTTTCTTTTCTCTCTCTCTTTGGCAGCAACCATGACCCGACCCTTGACTATGACTCAGTGACCAAATTAACCGAACCTTCTTTTAACACTGGCTTTTGGATTGTCAGAGTTGCAAACCTCATTGCCACTCCTACTTTTACCCTTTTCTCCAGGACACCCCGTATTACTACGAACGTCCACTTCCATTGGATAAAACCATCGTATGGTTATATACGAACTCGAAGGAATTTATTCGAGGATGGTTTCTGGTTCTGGAGAAAACGAATAGGTCTATTCTGTTGTCTTTTCCTTTTACCTTCTCTCAGGTTGCGAGTACTCCTTGGTTTAGGAGATAGTACACCTATTACGCAAATTGGATAGTCTTCTTCCAAACCATAGGCTGGTGCTGACCGGTAGGGAATGAAGAAAACCAATTAGCATAACGATGGTGTGCAGAAGGTATTAAGTAAAGACATATCAAGGGATTAGTAAGAGGGCAAAGTAAACTGCGACTGCTATTCACAACCAAACCAAGTATTTCTTCACCAATCCTAAATCACCTTTGTATTTCTCCAGAACACTCCGTATCACTACGAAGATCCACAGTTTATTTGGATACTCCATCGTATGGTTATATACGAACTCGAAAGGAACTTGTTCCAGTTCGGGGATGGATTCTGGTTCAGGAGAAATAGGAATATGGTTTATTCGGTTGTCTTTTATCTTCACCTTCTCTCTCATTGCGAGTGCTCCTAGGATTAGGACAGTACACCCATTATGCTTATAGGATAGTCTTCTTCCAAACCATAGGCTGGTGCCGAAAGGTAGGGAAGGAAGAAAACCATTTGGCCTAAAGGGGTGTGTAGAAGGTAACGACTAAAGACATATAAAGGGATTTGGAGAGATGGCAAAGAAATATACGGTTACAGTTGTGAATCTGGATAATGGAAGAGGCATTACTAGGAATACCGGGATACCCCATCGAAACATTTCAATGTTTCAGTTTCACTGTGTACTGTTAAAAGAAAAACTGATTTCCCAATTAGACACTTGCTCCAGGGTATGTATTTACCAGGTATGATTCTCACATCTGTATGGTTTTACAGATGATGAGTGGGAGTAAGTTATTGGGAATTAGGTGATCATCCTCATTATATCGGGATTCGTTGTAATTGGTGATATTTGAGGAAGTCACCAGGGCTGTTTGCCGGATGGCAAATATTTGGTTTTGAATATCCGTTGTTATGTACCAATTTCAAATTGATATATCTGTACGTCTATTTTTATAGAGTGAGATATACCTTTTTGAAATTATGTCTATGACATTTACCTATATCAGTGGATGGTTAGGTAAGGAGTATTGAACAGCGGTGTAATTCTTCTTAACCATAAGTACAGTTTTCAACCTACGACACACAGTGAATGAGTTGTTAGACTCAGCGGACTTATACAGAATTTTGTGTATGTTGTCCAGTGTCCATTAGGACAGAGGGGTTGGTTCTCGTACTATATTCTGTTTAGTTGTGACTTCTCTAGTTCTTAGACGTGTGTTTCATAGAAATACAAGGTCCAAGTTTTGAGAAGTTATAGGTATGTGGATAAAGTAGAGAACCAGGTGTTGCAAGTATCAGGATTCTTCAAGGTGATCGAAGATATAGATACTTGTGAATGGCATTCAGTTGATAGTAATGATTAAGAGAACTTGCTTCTCTTTCAGGTTACTCATAATTGGAAGCATTCCTAAGTTGAGTAACGCTGATCGGCCTCCTTCCATTTAGTTGACATGCACTGGTGACAGCTGCATGATTTGAATCTGGTTCAATCAGTGCCTCTGTTTCTGTATTGGATATAGAACAGTTCATATCTTAACGATGTTAAGGTACGGGGAGTTGTCCAGCTTATGCTTAAAACCAGACTCTGGATAACTCAAGGCACGTTTCTATAATGGCTGTCTGTGGGTTGACCCGGGCTATGACGAGGGTTGACTTTCTACCATCTGGAAGATCAATAGTGATATTGTTCTTAACTCGCCACAGTTTTAAATAAAAATGGATTTTTTCAGAAAACAGTAGTGGGAGTATGGTAGAACTGGAAGTGATTCCAGAACCGCAAACGATTACTGAAGATTTGATAAGAACCTAAAGATTCAATCTGGTTTGACATTCCATTGGCCACTCCGCAGATATGGTGGGTAACCTCAGGCACCCGAGATGTACTCCGGTAGCCTCATGGACGGTGACAGGGAGGTTCTTGTTTACCCAGACTTTCCATTGTTGTTGATCCAGACTGTGAGACCCGGCAGGAGGATGAGTATAGCGTCTTTCTAAACTGGCTTTAGAAGCGTACGTGTATATGACTCTGTCAGAGGGTTGTCGTAGTCAGTGGGAGCAGCGGAAGCATAGTGGACAAGTAGCTTATGTCTATTTATAGACTAAAGCAGATATAGCGGAGATAGATCATCTATTTCTGAGGTGACAGTCATAGGTTTGACTTCATCAGAATAGGGGATGGATCTGTTAAGAAGGTAGTAGGGTGTGATGTCATGGTATTTGGATGACATACACAGAGTAGGAAGTGATATTCCTATACTACGATCGGTTATACTTTGGTCGTCAGACAATGTTTTCTCCACATGGGACTTGGACATTATATCAGACATACTGGTTACTAGATCTATGGTTTTAGATCTAGATTTGGGTGGTTTCCCAATAAGGGTACTTAGACAACATTCTAAGAGTATTTAGAATGGACGACTCCTGGCATGGTAGTGTACCTGCAGGTAATGGAGTCACCCTCTCTAAAGGTGTTTTACAGACTAAAGGGGAGAGGGATGTGCATGATTGGCAGATCACTTGCTCAGGCAATTGAGTCAATCATAAGATGTCAAGTACCACACCAGATGTTGTTCTTACACTAGATGCAATAAGTTGACATTGATCCAATCCTAGAGAAACAGTCGGAAGCAGTTATAGAACATAAGTGGATGTTCTAGGGATATGATAATGACAGCCTCATTCGGGAGACAGTTATCATTCCAGGGTTCCAAGGTGACCTGGACGACGAGGAGGTTGTCAGAGTTATAGTTTTTCCTTCTGACGAGGGGCAGTATTTTGGACAGGTGGTCCAAGGCAATACTGAGGGAGGCATGGCGCAGGATACTGATTAAGTTCAGTTGACGATACAGTCTAAGAAGTTTGGATTTGGAGTTCATTTATGAGATAGGTCCCATCAGACATCCAGACACATTCTAAGACAGGTATTGCTCATTTCGGGAGATGGCTTTCTCCGCGAACTTGAGATATAGAGAGACATAGAAAGAAACATCAAGGCAGATCCACTCACTGAGGCTATTCCTTGAACGCAATAGTTTCGTAAACAGGTTTTGTGAGACTGACTAGTAGAGGAGTTGGGTGTTCGGTATCACACGGGCTGTGAGTATGCGGCATCGCAATAATTAGCCTTGAGTGCAAGTGGGAGATTGTTGGAGATAGTGCCCTCAGAGTCAATTATTGGATCACAGGCACGTGATTGCAATGATTGAGGGAGGACCTATCCCGGTAGGACAGTCTTACTCAAGATGATAGTATACTATCTGGTTTATCTTTATCATCGTGTACTTCTTTAGGTGACCTTGCGAGTCGCTATTACACGTTGATAGAGCCCCTAGGATTCTTGCTTGACTACCAGCAGTATGAGGGCGATCATATACTTGGGAGCTGGGGTCTATAAGCACATCCTTAAAAGGTCCCTAGTCGTGGGAGTTTCGAGACAGGGCATCGATACTCCAGAGTAGACTAGTGTATACAGTCGAGACCCCGACGAGGGGCGGTGGCCGGTCTCACAAGCTACTGGTGTCAGTTGGTTCACCTAAGATGTATACAGGTGCTCATTGGGTTATGAGTACACCGGACAGGTCTCGCCGGGAACATGCTAGTTGGTCTTATACCTGACGTCAGATAGCAGTTCCCTGGTGACATGTGTACAGGTTAGTTCATCGACCTGAGATCGTCATTTGTCTCGTGTGAGTTCCCACTGTGCTTTCATTACTACCCAACCACGCTCAAAGGAGACGTGCAAATAGGTTTTAGTTGGGTACAGTCCCGAGCCACATGGAGGAAGTGAGCGGATCTGCATGGGTTCGTCTCTCCTGGTATTGGGGGTGAGGTCGCGCTGTGTCTAGGAGAGCCATTACACGAAGTCCTTGGCCAAGGCAGGAGATTTACTGGTAGGTATTCCAGTAGTATCTCAGGGTGTTCTGGGCTACACTCCGACACGACTTGTGCCGCTTTTGGGGGTCTGACTTTTACTAACCCCCTAGGCCTGCCATGCGATGCTCATAGACGAACGGACCGGACTGTACGGATATTGTCATTGACAGGCTCAGTAGGGTGTCAGGATGAGTTCGCTCATCGACGTCCCTTTTGGTCAATAGCTGGTAGCCCGTCAAGTATGGCTAATACCTCTGACGTGCTATTGGTTAAATCCACAGCCATAGTATTGACGAGTCTTTAGTGTCCACCACACACAGTTGCTCAAGTTTCGGGCGAAACACTGTTGAGGCCATATGGAGATATGGCAGGGTTTGATCAGATACGTGCGGTATTGCACGGATCGTGATCGGACGGATTTTACTAGCAGGCTTTGGTTTAAGCCGGATCCTAGTATTAGACAGTGTAGTTTTGTCTCTTTGCATTTGTGTTCAGTGGGAATACAAATGCGGGCATGTATATGCAGTAGCGGGGTTTTCCTGTAATTTATTACGGGATCAGTTTTTTGAAGTTGCCAGTTTGCATTCCGTTCCGGCCGGTTTTCCTTTGTTCCTTCACGGCCGGATTTTCTGATGGAGGGGCTTATTTGCAAGTATGCAAATTAGCATTTGTGGAGGGGGTTATTTGTATATGTGGGATTATGATAGATATAGCATCTTTGCTTTATTCTTCATAATGTTTTTGCTTTATTGTGATGGGAAATGATTTGGCTTTGGTGTGACATTAATTCCTTGTTATCATCCATTTCTTTATGGTTACCTTCACACACTCTTGTGCTCACCCCACTCATATTTTCCCTTGCCAATTTTGGCCGGCCATTTTTGAGGGGAGAGGAGGAGAGGTTTCATTTTTGTATGAGGGAAATCATTCATCTCATTTTTTGGCTTGCTTGCAAAATTCTCAACCTCTCTCTAAAGTTCTTTCATTCCTCCATCATGGCAACTTCACAACCCCAATAGAGACAATGGATTCTATACTTGCCTACAGCAATTCTTGAGCACGTCGACTCGCCAGCTTCGTGCCCGAGTTGCCTCGGTCCAGAGGTGGGAGCCCGTAAAAGAACCTGGCGTTGTGGTGCCCATTTCGACGAGGAGGCGACAACCGGAGATTCCGCGAGGAGATCGGAGTGGAGGCGAAGACCGAAGGACACGGATCGCTCGGTATATCTGTCTACCCATCTGTTAGATAGCTAGGACTAGTTTAATGGCACGATCCGGGTTTATAGTGCGCGGTGGCACCGGTTTAAAGTTACGAAAATTTTTGATTCCGCATTTTGGCCTCGAGTAGACGGCCGGGGCGCTGCCGTGGCACAACATACCCCAATTTTCCATTCTCTTTTCCCTTCAAATTTCATCAAAAAACACATCAAAATCCACAAATTTCTTCACAAATTCAAAGCAAATCCTTGTGCTATCTCTTATCAAGCCCAAATTAGTTGAAAACATGGGAAAATGAGGCATCTTTGGAGGCAAATCACCATGCTAGATCCCTAGAATTTTAGGTATAATCTTTACCCAATAAATACTTATGGTTAAATTCCTTGAATGAAATTGTTTTAGTGTTAATTTTATTGCTAATTTTAAATCTAGGTTTTTAAAGAGAATGGCTTGAGTTAGAACTAGGGTTTTTAAAACACCATTACTAGGTTAATTAAGTTATTTTGTTACCTAGTTGTTATACTAACCTAATTTAACAGGTTACTTTGCTTAAGTGGTTTCAAATTATGCTAAATTAGTTTATCTCAAGTGTGAAATTTGATTTGGAATTGCTAGTTATGAAATTCAAGAAAGGGTTTGATTATGGAAAATAGGTTTTGATGCATTGTAAATGGGTTAATTTAAGTGATTGTGGCTAACTAGTTGTGTGGTTGGATGATTAAGTTTGATAGTAGTCTTTTTGTCGCAAATCTATGATGTTTGCACCGAATTTGGAATGCTAATGCTTACTAGGTTTTTAATATAATTATGTGGTGAATTATTTTGGTTGTCTTGAGTATATTATTAGTATCTCCTATGACATTTAGGACGTGTGAATGCGAAACTTGGTTTGATCGGGTTTTGTTTTGGCGGTTGGTCCGAAACGACAATTTTAGTCAAGGTTGTAGTGTTTTTCGTGTGTGTTCCGCGCACCTTGTGCACGTTGTGCCTAACTTGTGGACGTGATCTTTTCATATTGTGACTTGCGTCGCTTCATGATGTGTAATCTTATGTCGTGTGTTATGCAATTTTAGGATCGGTTACGGAAATATCGGACGCGGCGCACAAAGGGAAAGCGGTGATTGGACCAGACTAGCCGAGGATTTCCGGTGAGTAGATGTATACATCTACGAGGGAAATCGTTTGGATGGCGCGAGGCGCCCTATAAGTTTAGAATTTCTAGTAATACTAGCTTGTTGCATGTAGTTCCTAGTTACCTATTTTACTGCATTGCATGACTCTTATATCCATATATGTGTTAATTCATCATATAGAAACCCTTGAACCATTAAAATGAGACATGCGACACAAGAAATATTTGGCTTGCTTCGTTCACTATATATAATTGTGTAACTTCATCTCATAGGACATTTGCACCATTACCAGGGTTTTATGCAGCACGAGCACTATTCATGTGGACACACACGCCTTGGTAATTGCTATGCCACAAACACTAGATAACTTGTTTAAACCAGAATTTAGAATAATTTCACCATATAAGACGTATAAACCAGTACTAATATATTAAATTCCGCAAGATGAACATGTAGAATTGCTAGTCATATGCATGTACCTCATTACATTATACGATCATACATAGTCATTTAGTCATATATTACAGTTTGCATGGTTGATACCATAGGCATTCATCATCATTTACACATGTACTTATGGTACTTTCTTTCTTGAGGATTTCAGCATTTGAGATTTATGAGATTTTGGAGAAACCGCAAGGATTTAATAAAACTGATATCATTTTAAATATTGCAAGTTGCGGTTTTCTCGTGACATGATACTTGTATCGTCCACCATGAGTTTTCTGTTAGTTTTCGAGACCCGTTTCGAGAAGTAGGATGATCCGTCTCGGGTACATGGTGGGCCCGGTAAGGTACCCTGGGGTAAGAAGTTAGAGTAGTAGACGATGAGCCTGGCAGGGGCAGACTACCTACCGGTGATTGTTGGAGCGGCGGATATCCGGAGGATACCGACCGTGGTCATGAGATATTGAGATATTGATACTTGAGATAGGCCAGTTCGGATTGCCGGAGCCCGAGACTTTTTGAGATACTTATACTTTGGGACACTGAGATATTCATTTGAGGTGTCGATACTTGACACGGATTTCTGTTGACTTAATTGATATTACTTCAGATATTTCAAATAGACTTTTCTAAGATGAAAATAATGATTTCCTCATATCAGCATATTGAGATCACGTGTTAAATTGCGTTCATGTCGCATACATGCTAGTACATCATACCATATCAATATTGTAGAATTGTGACACTTTGCGTACATGCTTACGATAGTCTTTATAGATATTACATATTTCTCACGAGTTGGCAACTCACCTCCGTTGTTCCACAGCCTTTTTGCAGGTCCGATCCGTCAACATTGTACTTGGCGGACGCACTTCCTCCTTTCGCTTGGATTTGATGCTTTTGGCTCGTAGGTGGGTTGTGTCATTATTTTGTTTCCACCTCGTATATTCATTGTATCTAGTGTACTCTATCTACTGTATCATCTACCAGTACTGATGTATATTGACTTAGAGACGAGACAGTGAGATTTTTGGACTTGTATGTTGTTTCTTTGGGTCGCGCTCACTTGAGCCGACATGCTGCTTATTACTTGTGCCTTTTTATGCTTATTTTTGCACATTGATGATTTATATTGCGTGGGATTTGAGTCCGCCTTGGGGCGAAGAGCTAGCTCCCGCTTGGGGATGCCTTATTTCATGCTACTCATATATATTCCTATTTGTACCCGTTTGGGGGCTAGTATTTACAAAGGAGACTCTGCCGAAATTTTTGGAAAAATGGATGTTGCTTTTAAAAAGCTTGATGTGACTTATTTGATTAAAATCGCTTTCAATAAACGGGTTTTCCTTCACTCTACTGCTTATTTGGTTTTGATTTCTGAGTTTTGCTTTACTTAGATTACGTACACTTCGAGACGTTTCGTAATTTAAGTGCCAGTCATGCTCCGTACTTTTCGGGTCGTGACACTGTCGAAAAGGAAGTCCGACGAGCAAACTCATCCGAACTCCTACTGAGCCTATCCGTGACAATCTCCATATATTCCGGTCTCTTCGTCTAAGAGTATCGCATATTGGGTCTAGGGGGTGGTAAACGTCAGACCTTAATAACCTGGTAACTCATGCTGATGCGGCTCTGGACCAATTCGGGAAACTACTGATCAGCCTATCAGTAGATCCCAACTGCCTTGGCCAAGGTCTTATGGTCCTGACCAATCAAACACAGTGCGATAACGACTCCCAATACCGGGAGAGAAGAATCCGCGACAATCACTCACTGCCTCCATGTGGCTCGGGACTGTACCCAACCAAAACCTGTTTTCAGGACTTAGTAGAGCTGTGGTAGGGTAGTGATCAAAGCACAGTAGGAACTCACACGATACAAATGGCGATCTCAGGTCTAAAGACTAACTTGTACACATGACACCTTAGAACCTCCATCTGACGATAGGTATAATACCATATGGAAGTTCTCGGTGAGTCCGTCTAGTGTACTCACACCCAGTGAGCACCTGTATACGATCATAGGTGCATCAGACCAATGGCTGCAGGACCAACCATCCCCCGACGGGGCTAGAAACGTATACACTAGTCTACTCTGGAGTATCAATGACCAGTCTCGATACTCATGCCACTAGGGACCATTTAAGGATGTGCTTATGGACTACCCTGCTCCCACAAGTATGATAACCATCACAATGTAGGTTTTCAAGCAAGATCCTACGGGATTTATCAACATGTAACCACAATATGTAATAACGAGTATAACATATGCCATGTTAAGATAAAGACAAACCATGATAGTACACCACTGTATCATGTCTTTATCAATATGTGCAAGCAGGATAAAGCATCAATAAAAACATATACACATATCAGGTAAAGACAACTGAAATAATATACTATAAAACTGAGCAAGATTGTCCTGTATATATATCCATAGCATCCATATGTATACATATACAATACTGGCCTCTAGAGCATACATATCCAACATCATCTATCTTTTTGATGAATTCAAACTCTTTGACAGCTTCATTAAAACAGATGTTCTATCTCCACGATGCCTGCTTCAACCCGTAGATGGATTTAAGCAGCTTGCACATGCTTCCGCTGCTTCTACTGTCTACGAAGCCCTTTAGCAGTGTCATATACACGCTCTCTTCTAAATCACCATTTAGAAAAGCGGTTTTGACGTGCAGTCTGCTAGATTTCGTAGTCATGGTATGCAGCAATGGCAAGTATGATCCTGATGGACTTAAGCATAGATTTGAAAGTCTCAACTTTTCTATCTACACCAAATTATCTTTCTCAAAGATCCTTTTGTTCTCGATGGGTTTTACCCATTCAGGAGCAACATGCAAAGTCAACACTTTGCTAGTGTACATGGATTCCATCTCAGATCGCATAGCATCCAGCCATTTCACATAGTCTCCACTTATGATGGCCTGCTCGAAACTAGTTAGGCCATTATCTCCATGATGCAATCCTCGCTCCCACCGTTTAAGACAAAACCGTAGTATCTCTCAGGTGGATGAGGAACCCTACTAGATCTGCGGAGTGGCTGCGGTTCGTTGGGGACTATTGAATCCTCCGGTTCTAACAAATTGTCAGTTATAGTTTTTGTTTGCTGGAACTACTTCCAGTTCTACCTCATTGCCACTAATTTCTTTGACAAGAAATTCCTTTTCTTAAAAGGTGGCATGTCGAGAAACAAAACATCTTTTATTCCTCGGTGTGGTAGAAGATATAACCTCGCAAATGGTTAGGATATCCTACAAACCTGCACAGAATTGACCTTGCCTCTGTTGGATATAGTGCCCTCAAAGTCAATTATTGGATCGCAGGCACGTGATTGCAATGATTGAAGGAGGACCTATACCGGGAGGACAGTCATACTCGAGATGATAGCATGCTATCTGGTTTGTCTTTATAATCGTGTACATGCTTTAGGTGATATTACAGATCACTATTACATGTTGATAGAGCCCATATGATTCATGCTTGGCTACCATCTGTATGATGGCGATCATATACGTGATAGTTGGGTAGTCTATAAGCACATCCTTAAAGTGTCCCTAGTCGTGGGAGCTTCGAGACTGGGCATCGATACTCCGAGAGTAGACTAGTGTATAAGGATCGAGACCCCGATGAGGGGAGATGGCCTGTCTCAGAAGCCATTGGTGTCAGTTGGTTCACCTAAGACGTATACAGGTGCTCATTGGGTTATGAGTACATCGGGCAGGACTCGCCGGTAACATGCTAGTTGGTATTATACCTGTCGTCAGATAGCGGTTCTCTGGTGACATGTGTACAGGTTAGTCTATCGACCTGAGATCGTCATTTGTCTTGTGTGAGTTCCCACTATGCTTTGATTACTACCCTACCACGGCTCAAAGGAGTCGTGCAAACATGTTTTTGTTGGGTACAGTCCTAAGCCATATTGAGGCAGTGAGCGGATCGGTAGGGGGTTCGTCTCTCCCGGTATTGGGGGTGAGATCGTGCTGTGTCTGGAGAGCCATTACACAAAGTCCTTGGCCAGGGAGCGAGATTTACTGGTAGGTATTCCAGTAGTATCTCAGGGTGTTCTGGAATACACTCCGACACGACTTATACCGCTATTGGGGGTCTGACGTTTACCATCCCCCTAGGCCCGATATGCGATACTCATAGACGAACGGACCAGACTGTACGGATATTGTCACTGACAGTCCCAGTCGGGTTTTAGGATGAGTTCGCTCGTCGGCCTCCCTTTGTTCAATACCCTGGCAGCCATTACGTACAGCTAGTACCACTGACGTGCTTGTGGTTAAACCCACTGCCAGCGTATTGACGAGTCTTTAGAGTCCCACACAGAAAGATTCCCATGTTCGGGCGAAACGTTGTAGAGGACGTATGGTTTTATGGCAGGGTTCGATCATATACGTGCACTCGTGCACGGATCATGATCGGAAGGATCATACTAGTGGGCTTTGGTTTAAGCCGGATCCTAGTATTAGATTGGTTGGATTACTTTCGTCTCGTTGTATTCGCATTCAGTCGGAATGCGGATGCAGGTATGTATATACAGGTGAGGGGTATTTTTGTGACCCGTCACGAGTTTACTTTAGAAGATGTCATTCTATTTATTGGATTAAACATTTGGATTAATGTTTATTAAGTGGAAATTGTGAGTGCAAATCATGATCATGAGCATTGAATGTGGCATGTGCTTGTTTGGTGACTCATGGTGTTATTTTTTGTGCCATTTTCTTTTCTCTTGATTGTTTATTGTGCAGAATAGATATGTGGAGAGAGAGGGGGCAGCCAAGTGATGACTTGGGTTTTGTTTTAGATTTATCAATAGCTCCCACATTCTATCTCACACAATAAGCAAGCTTCTTCTTCTTCACTAGCTTTTTTGTGCTCACAACTTTTTCATCAATGGCTTCTTCTTTAGCCTCCATCCATACCATATCATATGTTAAGAATCAATGGTTGTTATGAGACGAAGTAATCACACCTATCTCTACTTCATCTTGGACATGTCGTTTAGCAAACTTCATGTCCGAGTTGCTTCGGTTTTGAAGCGTGAGCCCGTAATAGGTTCCTTGATGTGGTGCCACTTCGACGAGGAGACCGGAGATCGAGCTTGATCGGAGAAGCCGCGAGGAGCTTGGGATGGTGGCTAAAGACCGAAGGACATGGATCGATCGGTATAACCATTCTAACTTCTTTGTAGTTAGCTAGTATAGGGTTAATGGAACGATCCGGGTAAAAGTCTGCGTTAGCGCCAGTTTATTAAAGTTTTTGTTCCGCGTTTGGCCTCGGATAGACGGCAGGGGCGCTACCGTAGACTTATATGGTATCAGAGACATGCCATTAACCCATACTATCTTGTTCTAACATGTTTAAAATATCGATCGACCGAATTTTCTAAAACCACAATTCAATTTTTAAGTTTCTGCCGAATTTTTTATGTCGTCCAAAAAATTATTTTGGGTATATCAGAAAATTGTGCAGGCTTTTTTAAGACCCTGGAAGAAATTTGAGAGCATGTTCTGACCATCACACCGCGGAACCGTGGCGAAACCATCGTGTTTGTCGTGGTTGAGCGGCGGTATGGTGGACACAGTGCACCTTTTTTCTTCTGGGTGTCATTTATATGGAATAGTGGTTTCTGAGATGTTTTGTTTTTGGGCCCAGATTTGTTTGAGTACTGGATTAGTACTTGTGGCCCACTTCAGGAAGTTTTGTCGTTCTAAATTTTAAATACGTTAGTTTGCAGTACATATATTTCTATCTGCGACCGTGAATGTCATTCGAGCGATAAATCTTGTCTAATTGCTATAGCTCTTTTGGACGGGTTTGCGAACGTGACATTAACGTTGATGTTCTGTGTTGTGCTATGATGTTGCGGATTGTCGTGGTGGATATCTTGAGTGCAATGTTAGTGCAGTTTGGATATATTTGTACATTTGATATCGCGGGGCAAGCGTCCGACATGTGGACTGTCGTCACTGCCTGTTTGTATATTATTCTTTTGGGGCACGACCGGTTGAGGTCGATGTACCTATTGTACATATATTCTTTTTTGTACAAGGATAACCCCACGGTGGAGTGCATGGATAGCCGGGTTCTAGAGGGCAACGGGCCCGCATTTCATGGCTTTGAGACGGAGGGGGCTTCACTCTAGAATTGGTGGGCTATTCGCCGCACTCGTAGGGGGTACAGGTTGACCTAAGGAAGGGTGCTCAAGTTACCGGATTCCGTGAAGTGCTCGATGGTCCATTCACATTGCTGAAAGGGGCTGTCTCGCTTCTGGTTTTGGCGGGTAACTTTCCGCACTCGTAGGGGTCTAGGTTTCATTGCACAGGCTATCCACACGACCAGGGGAATGTCGGGTTTCTCTTGCGGCTCAAAGGAAACCCGGGGATCCCAGATATCTGTATTGTTCTGTGATGCTTATTACTTTTCTGTAATGTTGCATTTATCACGCCTAGAGCGATTATTGTATATTGATATATATATATATATACTAGTAGATGCTGTATATGTTTTACACCCGCGCTAGTCCAGTCCCCGCTCAGTCGTTAGTTAAGTAACCTAACGGGTGATGACGGGACCCAGTGGCGAATGCGGATGGCATATACGTACATCATATATTCGTTCTTTTCAGGTGTGATTAATTGATGGGACTGCATTGATTCTGATCAATGCAAGGAAAACAAACCTATTCGATGTTGTTGGAACAATTTTCAAAAAGCTGTTATTACAAGGACGTTCTCTTTTGTTTTGCACAGTGGTATTCGGTTATGAATATCCAGCACCTCATTCGACGAGGCATGGGCCGAGATCCCTTCATCGAGAGTGACCCCTTGGGTAGAAGTTTGCGTCAGGGTAATAACTTCACTATAGTCGATTACTTTTTTCTTTGCATCGCGGTATTCAGTTTAGAATATCATGCACCTCATTCTACGGGGAAAGAGCCGAGATCCCTTCACCTGGAGTTGTTGGAGATAGTGCCCTCAGAGTCAATTATTGGATCACAGGCACGTGATTACAATGATTGAAGGAGGACCTATCCCGGTAGGACAGTCTTACTCAAGATGATAATATGCTATCTGGTTTATCTTTATCATCGTGTACTGCTTTAGGTGACCTTACGAGTCGCTATTACACGTTGAGAGAGCCCCTAGGATTCTTGCTTGACTACCAGCAGTATGAGGGCGATCATATACGTGGGAGCTGGGGTCTATAAGCACATCCTTAAAAGGTCCCTAGTCGTGGGAGTTTCGAGACAGGGCATCGATACTCCGGAGTAGAATAGTGTATACAGTCGAGACCCCGACGAGGGGCAGTGGCCGGTCTCACAAGCCACTGGTGTCAGTTGGTTCACCTAAGATGTATACAGGTGCTCATTGGGTTATGAGTACACCGGACAGGACTCGTCGGGAACCTGCTAGTTGGTATTATACCTGACGTTAGATAGCAGTTCCCTGGTGACATGTGTACAGGTTAGTTCATCGACCCGAGATCATCATTTGTCTCGTGTGAGTTCCCACTGTGCTTTGATACCAATGTAAGTGCACGGCGGCGGCCCGGCCGTCTATCCGACGCCGAAAACGCGGAAACGAAAAACTTTGCAAACTAGCAAACCGGCACCACCGCGCACGAAAATCCCGGATCGGGCCATTAACCTAGCTTCTAGCAAACTAAAAGATGGATAGAGAAATATACCGAGCGATCCGTGTCCTTCGGTCTTCGTCTCCACTCCGATCATTCGCGGAATCTCCGTCCGTTACCTCTTCGTCGAAACGGGCACCACATCGCCGAAGTCTTTTACGGGCTCCCACCTCTGAACCGAGGCAACTCGTGCGCGAAGTTGGTTAGCCGACGCGTCCAAGATTTGCTGTAGATGTAGTGTAGAAACCATTGCCTCTTATGGGTAAAGAAGTTGCCATGGAAGGATGGAGGTGAAGAAAAGAGATCAGTTTTTAAAAATGGAACTCTCATTTTAGGATGAATGGAATAATGAGATGAAGATTTTTGCCACACCAAAAATGATCCTCTCCCTCTCTCCTTGATGTGGCCGGCCCCTCATCCTCAAGAATGGTGGAGTGTGTAAAAACCAATAATGCAAGGAAGGAATAATAGAAGAGAAAAAAGGTCACACCAAATCACATATCAATCCTTTCACAAAACCATCTCATAAATGCAAAGGATGAGACCATAATGGAATCTCATGATTAAAGAACAATCATGATGCCTCACATATGCAAGAAACCCCTCCACAAATAAGTTATTTGCAAACTGCAAATAACCCCCTCCATCGATAAAGTCCGGCCGCGAAGGAAAAAAGGAAAACCGGCCGGAACGGAATGCAAACTAGCAACTTCAGAAAACTGACCCCGTAATAAATTACAGGAAAACCCCGCTACTGCATATACATGCCCGCATTTGTATTCCCACTGAACACAAATGCAAAGAGACAAAATCTACTCTATCTAATACTAGGATCCGGCTTATGCCAAAGACGGCTAGTAAAATCCGTCCGATCAAGATCCGTGCAATACCGCACGTATCTGATCGAACCCTGCCATATCTCCATACGGCCTCTACAGCGTTTCGCCCGAAACCTGAGTAACTGTGTGTGGTGGACTCTAAAGACTCGTCAATACTATGGCTGTGGATTTAACCACTAGCACGTTAGAAGTATTAGCCATATGTGACGGGCCACCAGCTATTGACCAAAAAGGACATCGACGAGCGAACTCATCCTGACACTCTACTGAGCCTGTCAGTGACAATATCCGTACAGTCCGGTCCATTCGTCTATGAGCATCGCATGGCGGGCCTAGGGGGTTGGTAAAAGTCAGACCCCCAAAAGCGGTACAAGTCGTGTCGGAGTGAAGCCCAGAACACCCTGAGATACTGTTCCGCGGCGGAATTAAGTCAATGCGACACAAAAATTTTCCAGTGGGCTTTTGAATAGGAAATAGGGCTTTGGGATATTCTTTTTGGGCCCAGATTTTCTGTGAGTGCTACAGTACTGCTTGGGGCCCACTTCGATGAATTTGTTTGATCGGATATTTTAAACATGTTAGTTCACAGTATTTACATTATATCTGCGACCGTGAATGTCATTTGATCGGTAAATCCTATCTAACTGCTATAGCCCTTTTAGACGGATTTGCGAACGTGACATTCACGTTGATGTTCTGTGTTGTACTGTGATGTTGTGGATCGGTCGTGGGGGATAGCCTAGATGCAATGTTAGTACAATTTTTTTTTATATGTACATTTGATATTGTGGGGCGAGCATCCGACATGTGGACTGCCGTCACTGCCTGTCTGTATTATTCTTTAGGGGCACGACCGGGTCGAGGTCTATGTACCCGTTGTATGTATATTTTACTTTCTGTACTAGGATTACCCCGCGGTGGGGTGCATGGATAGCCGGGTTCTAGAGGGCAACGAGCCCGCATCTCATGGCATTGAGACGGAGGGGGTTTTACTCTAGAATTGGCGGGTTATTCGCCGCACTCGTAGGGGGTATAGGTTGACCCAGGAGGGGTGCCCAAGTTACCGGATTCCGTGAAGTGCTGGGTGGTCCATTCAGGTTGCTGAAGGGGGCTGCCTCGCTTAAGGTTTTGACGGGTAACTTGCCGCGCCCGTAGGGGTCTAGGATTTTCATTGCACAGGCTATCCACACGACCAGGGGAACGTCGGGTTTCAGTAGCGGCTCTATGAAACCCGGGGATCCCAGATATCTGTATTATTCTGTGATGCTGTACATTTCTGTGATGTTGCATTTTATCACGCCTTAAGCGAAATATTATATATTGATATATATACTAGTAGATGTTGTATATGTTTTGCATCCGCGCTAGTCCAGTCCCCGCTCTGTCGTTAGTTAAGTAACCTAACGGGTGATGACGGGACCCAGTGGCGAATGCGGATGGCATATATGTACATCATTATTTTCGTTCTTTATTGGTGTGATCAATTGATGGGACTGCGTTGATTCGGATCAATGCAAGCTAAACAAACCTATTCTGATGTTGTTGGAACACTTTTCAAAAAGCTGTTATTGCAAGGACGTTCACTTTTGTATTGCACAGTGGTATTCAGTTGGAATATCCTGCTCCTCAGTCGACGAGGTAAGGGCCGAGATCCCTTCACCGGGAGTGACCCCTTGGACAGAAGTTTGCGTCAGGGCAATAACTTCACTATAGCCGATTGCTTTTGCTTTGCATCGTGGTATTCAGTTGGAATATCCTGCACCTCATTCTACGGGGAAAGAGCCGAGATCCCTTCACCGGGAGTGACCTCTTTAGAAAAGGTTTTCGCCACTATATTTTTAAAAGCTATCGGGTTCCTTCAACGATATCAAGTTCATTACGTTAAAGGTTTTCGTCAGAAACCATTCGTAGCCCTCCGTCATTTCAGACGGGTAGCACATAGTATTCATGCTATGTTTGTTGGCCTTAGTCAAGGCATAGTGTATGGTAGCTGCTTGTTACCTTTCTGCTGCATAGATAGATGCGTTGGTTTGGGACAATCGTATAGCCTTATTGGCCCTAGTCAAGGGCTTGTATGGGTGGGTTCAAATTAACCTGGACAATGAAGGGTAGAACTTGACATGTGACTTATGATTTGTTGGCCTTAGTCAAGGTCATAAGAGCATGGGGCAAAAATCACATCGGGAGTTTCTAAAGAAACTGAAATTTGCCAGATATGCGCATACCTTCTGGAGTGTGATAACGTGAGCGGATTCCATCACGTTATCATGCGATGATAGTTGGATCCCGATTCCCACTGATGAGTTGGTTTACTCCTCGGGTGATCCCGACTAATTCTTCTTTTGGGTTTGGAGAAGAATTTGAGGTAACAGTGGGAGGTTTCCTGATTAGATAAAGTGATAACCATTCTGATCTAGGTTAGAGTGCACGCTGAGTGTTTCTTTTCTCTCTCTCTCTTTGGCAGCGACCATTGACCCGACCCTAGACTATGACTCAGTGACCAAGTTGACCGAACCTTCTTAACACTGGCTTTTGGATTGTCAGAGTTGCAAATCTCATTGCCACTCCTACTTTTACCCTTTTCTCCAGGACACCCCGTATTACTACAAACGTCCACTTCCATTGGACAAAACCATCGTATATTTATATACGAACTCGAAGGAATTTATTCGAGGATGGTTTCCGGTTCTGGAGAAAACGAATAGGACTATTCAGTTGTCTTTTCCTTTTACCTTCTCTCAGGTTGCGAGTACTCCTTGGTTTAGGAGATAGTACACCTATTACGCAAATTGGATAGTCTTCTTCCAAACCTTAGGCTGGTGCCGAACGGTGGGGAATAAAGAAAACCAATTAGCCTAAACGGTGTACAGAAGGTATTAAGTAAAGACAAAGAAAGGGATTAGTAAGAGGGCAAAGTAAATTGCGACTACTATTCACGACCAAACCAAATATTTCTTCGCCAATCCTAAATCACCTTTGTATTTCTCTAGGACACTCCGTATCACTACGAAGATCCACAGTTTATTGGATAATCCATCGTATGGTTATATACGAACTCGAAAGGAACTTGTTCCAGTTCGGGGATGGATCCTGGTTCAGGAGAAATAGGAATAAGGTTTATTCGGTTGTCTTTTATCTTCACATTCTCTCGCATTGCGAGTGCTCCTAGGATTAGGACAGTACACCCATTATGCTTATTGGATAGCCTTCTTCCAAACCATAGGCTGGTGCCGAACGGTAGGGAAGGAAGAAAACCATTTGGCCTAAAGGGGTGTACAGAAGGTAACGACTAAAGACATATAAAGGGATTTGGAGAGATGGCAAAGAATTATACGGTTATAGTTGTGAATCTGGATAATGGAAGAGGCATTACTGGGAATACCCGGATACCCCATCGAAACATTTCAATGTTTCAGTTTCACTGTGTACTGTTAAAAGAAAACTGATTTCCCAATTAGACACTTGCTCCAGGGTATGTATTTACCAGGTCTGATTTTCACATCTGTATGGTTTTACAGATGATGAGTGGGAGTAAGTTATTGGGAATTAGGTGATCATCCTCATTATATCGGGATTCGTTGTAATTGGTGATATTTGAGGAAGTCACCTGGGTTGTTTGTCAGACGACAAATATTTGGTTTTGAATATCCGTTGTTATGCACCAATTGCAAATTGATATATCTGTACGTCTATTTTTATAGAGTGAGATATACATTTTTGAAATTATGTCTATGACATTTACCTATATCAGTGGATGGTTAGGTAAGGAGCATTGAACAGCGGTGTAATTCTTCTTAACCATAAGTACAGTTTTCAACCTACGACCTACAGTGAATGAGTTATTAGACTCAGGGGACTTGTACAGAGTATTTTATATTGTCCAGTGTCCATTAGGACAGAGGGGTTGGTCCTCGTATTATATTCGGTTTACTTATAACTTCTCTAGTTCTAAGACAGGTGTTTCGTAGAAACATAAGGTCGAAGTTTTGAGAAGTTATAGGTATAAGAGTAAAGTAGAGAACCAGGTATTGCAAGTATCGGGATTCTTCAAGGTGATCGAAGATGTAGATACTTGTTGATGGTATTCAGTTGATAGTAATGATTAAGAGAACTTGCTTCTCTTTCAGGTTACTCATAATTGGAAGTACTCTTAAGTTGAGTAACGCTGATCGGCCTCCTTCCATTTAGTTGACATGCACTGGAGACAGCTGCATGATTTGAATCTGGTTCAATTAAATCAGTGTCTCTGTTTCTATATTGGATATAGAACAGTTCATATCTTGACATTGTTAAGGTACGGGGAGTTGTCCGGCTTATGCTTAAAACCAGACTCCGGATAACTCAAGGCACGTTTCTGTAATGGCTGTTTGTGGGTTGACCCGGGCTATGACGAGGGTTGATTTTCTACCATCTGGAAGATCAATAGTGATATTGTTCTTGACTCGCCACAGTTTTAATTAAAAATGGATTTTTTCAGAAAACAGTAGTGGGAGTATGGTAGAACTGGAAGTGATTCCAGAACCGCAAACGATTACTGAAGATTTGATAAGAACCTAAAGATTCAATCTGGTTTGACATTCCATTGACTACTCCGCAGATATGGTGGGTAACCTCAGGCACCCGAGAGGTACTTCGGTATGCTCAAGGACGGTGGCAGGGAGTTTCATGTTTACCCAGACTTTCCATTGCTGTTGTTCCAGACTGTGAGACCCGGCAGGAGGATGAGTATAGCGTCGTTCTGTACTATCTTTAGAAGTGTACGTTTATATGACTCTGCCAGAGGGTTGTCGTGGTCAGTGGGAGCAGCGGAAGCATGGTGGACAAGTGGCTTATGTCTATTTATAGACTAAAGCAGATATAGCGGAGATAGATCATCTATTTCTGATGTGACAGTCATAGGTTTGACTTCATCAGAATAGGGGATGGATGTCACGTCCCGAAAGTACGGAACAAGACCGGCACTTAAACTACGAACGTCTCGAGGCGTACGTAATCTAAGTAAACCGAAACCCCAGAAATCCAAACCAAGAAAAGTAGTAAAGTGAAGGAAAACCAATTCAAATCAAGTACTTTTAATAGCATAAGCCGAATTATGCGTTTTTAAAAATATAAAATATTTACTGAAAATTTCGGCAGAGTCTCCTTTGTAAATACTGGCCCCCAAACGGGATACAACATGAATAGTATACGAAATCAAAAAAAGGCATCCCCAAGCGGGAGCTAGCTCTTCGTCAATCGACGGTCACAACCACACAAGCAATATAATATACAACGCCAAGGGCGAGGATCAAAACTCAAATAGAAACTCAAAACAACAAGAAAACCACAGAAATACAACGCGCGACTCTAAGGTCGAAAGAATAAACATCACTGGTCTCTATCTCAAATAAATACATGTTTGGTTGATGGAACTTCTAGATACAACAGAATAATGATATACAAGATAAATAATGAGGGTACGATACAAATAAACCCACCTACTAGCAAGTCACCCGGAAATGGAAATAGTGCCAGCAAAGCCGTAAAGAACCCTGTATGGCAAACCTGCAAGAAACTGGGGCACAACGGGGGTGAGTTGCCAACTCGTGAATAGAAAAACATCTACGGAAAGAAATCGCATAAATAACGCAACCTAGGTCAATGATCATAATATATCCTCAATTATATATAACATGCAGCCTAACAATGATTAGGGTAAAAATCTAACCCGAGTATAATCTCATGGGCCCGTGTCAGTGCCTCAGGTAGCAATATATCATATGGATGATGTATGAATGCATGAAACAGAATGCATGTACTGAATAAATCTACTTTCATAAATCAGTGAGATTTCTGTATTTTAAAATAGGAGGTACCATAAATGAAATCAGCATAAGACAGTGCCCAGCATCGACACAAAACAAGTATCCAAATATCTCGATATCTCTGTGTCACAATCTCTGTACCTCAATACCTCAAAATCTTAATGTCTCAATCACAATATCTAGGGCGCCGTCAGTCCAGACCGGCCCCTACCATCCATCTCAAGACCACGACGGTATCCTCCGGATATCCGACGCGTCGGGTAAAATCACCGGTAGGTAGTGCTCCCCTGCCAGACTCACATCGTCATCATCACGCGCTTCTTGCCCCGGGGTACCTTACCGGGTCCACCATGTACCCGAAACGGTTCATCCGTCTCCTCGAATCGGGTCTCGAAATCCATCAGCAAACTTATGGTGGACGACTCATACATCATGGGAAAAACCGCACTTTTTATTTAAAAAAGAGAGAAATCAGTTTATATAAGTTTTGCGGTTTTCCCCCACAAATCCAGAAAATCTCATGGAAATCCGAATCCAAATCATCAATAGAATGTAAAACCATGAATATAGGCATAACAATGAATAACAGTATGCATGAAGTGACAAGTAATAACTACAATGTTAAGCTGGCATATAAGGCAGGTACACTAATATCATGTCAAATTACTAACTAACAAGCTAAGTCAAGCAATAATATTTTCTAAGGTGTACGTGACATGGCAATTACCGATGAAGATGTGTGTGAGCCGGCAAGTAAGTGTACGTGGTACATACGCATCATCGGTAATTGTGTTGGTGTCCTAACAATATGATATCAACAATGCAATAAGAAATTATAACATAAGTATGCGATGCGGAGCGAACAGCAATAATGAACGGAATACTAGACACAACGATAACTAAACTGCATTACCCTAATATAAATCCTACAAATGATGCCTTTTGAAATAACACGAATCATGGGGTTTTGAAAATAGGGGCTACGGTGTTTTTATGAAAAGATACGTCTTTTGAAATATCCGTAGGATCCCTTGGGCTGTCTTTTAAAATACCCACGATTCGTTAGTTTTTGAAATAGGTATGAAATCTAATCTAGTCTAACAATTACACTAGACTATACGGCTGAACTAATAAGCTGAACTATAGGTAAGGAAACCGCCTATCATCTGAGTCGATACATATACATACCTGTATATGTATAGTCGGTGATCCTGCCTCAATAATATCATATCCGATACAATATCTATAATCAGGAATCCCAAGTCAAGAGTACGGATCAATCATCAATATATAGCTCGTACGTAAATCCGTCGTACGACATCCCAAATCTGGGTACGTGTCAATATCACATTCATTATACTATTCATCTGGTATCCTCTTTATCAATATCATGATCGGGGTACTGATCTACGTCTAGTACAATACTGATACCGCCTAAGTAAGCATGCACGTGTGTGAAACACTACGTCAAGGACCAGCTACAACGTCATGTCGTATCTCAAATACGAACCCTGCCATATCACCGATCTCACGGCCTCAAATCAAATCTCATCGACTCACATAAATCCCAAGTACTATCCTCATTATCCATGCATGCGCATATGAATGTAAATATGCATAGTCCCATACCCACGCATATATACATATATACACATCCCAATCTACGCACAAGAAAGTAAAGTATGCAAGTCTGTGTGTGCGTAAGTGGGTATAACAACTACTCTAGGGTTTCGCAACTAACCCAAAGGTAAACCATGAACACATAAACATAACATGAATAAACATTCTCGTATCATAAAACACCTATATAAACATATATATATGAGCTATACTACGGACTGCGGGGGTGCTATACGCCATCCACCCGACTTCTCCCCGTAGATATAAATCTACTCATCTGGTCCTCGCTAGCCGGTGCCGACGTCGCCACGCGCTTGCTTGTTGTCTCGAAGTCCACATGGGGTACCTATATATCATAATGTACCGTGTCGTATTAAAACCAAATTCGAAATCGAAACGGCATACGAAAATCAAATCGGCACGCGTATCACGCATAGGTCAAAACCTATCGCCTACGCAGGCAAGAATAGCCAAACCAACCCTCGATGTCGATGTACAAACTTCAAACCATCGAGAAAAACCCAAACACTCTAATTTCCGCATTCACGAACACTAATTATAATATAAAATAGGTTAGAATTCACAAAAACCACAAATTCACCTTAAAAGCCATTTTTCCGAAAATCTAGCAAGCAAAAATTACCCGTTTTTAGTACAAAACTCAATGTTTAAACAAATATAGCGGCCATAATACTTATTAAATATCTTAAATAAGTCATAAAAACAATTCCCATAATTTAATCTCATTAAATTCCATTGACCCCAAAATTCTAGTTTACAAAATACCCAATTTTAACAATTTTATAGCAAAAATAGACAAACAACAATTTAGCTTGGATTTTCATGAACAAAAGGCATTAAACCGCTCAATATAATATTAATAATGATATGAAACCATAATTATATTTAATCTAAAGCATTTAATAATTTTCCAAAAACCCTAGTTAGCAAAATAGCTTAATTAGACAAATTTTAAAATAACAATTAGCAAACTAGTTACTAGGTAAGATTTTACATGCCATAATATGTTAAATTATACACTTAAACCATGATCAAGTGATATAAAACCCTAACTTGATCCATACCCAATTCTAGAATTTCCAAACTTGCAACTAAAGCCTAATTAACACTTAAATAAATTAGCTTTAAGAAATTAACTAACAAATTAAGCAAAAGGTTTAGAAATTATACCCATAAACATTTGAAGATCCACAAGCACCCATAGCCTCCCAAATTGAAATCTTATTCCCTAGATCCATACTAGATAGGCAAATGAAAAATGGGTAGGAGTTGGATTTTGATTTTGTTTTGATTTTGGATGGAATTTGATGAATTTTTGAAGGTAAAAAGGGTGGGATTTTTGGAGAAGAGATGAGATGAGGTAAAGAGAGGGGAGGGCTGCAGGAATTCAGAAGTGTCTCGGCTAATGAGGGGAGAGAAGAGAGTGTGAGGTGATTGGAGAGAGAATGTGGTCAAAAAGTCCACCTTTTACTTCTATCATTCTCTTTTCTTTTCTTTTTTCTTTTGCAACACAAGTGGGGACAATTGAGGGGGGACTGCTGAAATCAGCCATAGGGAAGGAAAAATGGGGGTGTGTGACTGTGGGTATTGGTGTGGGGTGATGAAAAATGATAAATACTATACCCCAAACACCCATTTACACTAAATTCACTAAAAAAGCCTTTTTCTTCAATATTTTCTAAACCGTTTTGGCAAACGATTTCATTTCAAAAACCACATGATAAAATTTTATTTAATATGATATGATGCACAAAATTTGTTTCAACTCATTCCAATTTGTAATTTTCCCTAATTAAATGTATTAGTGACGGCTTAAAATAATATTAAAATAATTAATTTCGGAAAATTTTTCAGAAAATTTGAAATTTCACCAGTGGCTCAATAAACACCAAATACCAGCAATTACATAGCTAGAATATGTATATTTAATTTTATAATAAAGATATTTGCATTTTGACTTTTTACAGAAAACCCCCTTATTTTACCGTTTTTTCGAAATTTCACCGAAACGATTTTCAAAACGTTACAATGGATCTGTTAAGAAGGTAGTAGGGTGTGATGTCCTGGTATTTGATGACATACACAGAATATGAAGTGAAATTCCTATACTACGGTCGGTTAAACTTTGGTCGTCACACAGTGGTTTCTCCACACAGGACTTGGATATTATATCAGACATTCTGGTTACTAGATCTATAGTTTTAGATCTAGATTTGGGTGGTTTCCCAATCTGTGTACTTTGACCGCATTCTAAGAGTATTTAGAAAGGACGACTCCTGCCATGGTGGTGTACCTGCAGGTAATGGAGTCACCCTCTCTAAAGGTGTCTTATAGACTAAAGGGGAGAGGGATGTGCATGATTGACAGATCACTTGCTTAGGCAATTGAGTCAATCATGAGATGTCAAGTACCAAACCAGATGTTGTTCTTGCAGTAGGTGCAATAAGTTGATATTGATCTAATCCTGGAGAAACAGTAGGAAGCAGTTTTAGAACATAAGTTGATGTTCTAGGAATATGATAACAGCATTCTCCTTCGGGAGACAGTTATCATTCCAGGCTTCCAAGGTGACCTGGATGACAGAGAGGTTGTTAGAGTTATAGTTTTCCCTCTGATGAGGGGCAGTATATTGGACAGGTGGTCCAGGTGGATACTGAGGGAAGAAATGGCGCAGGATACTGATTAAGTTCAGCTGACGATACAGTCTAAGAAGTTTGGATTTGGAGTTCATTCATGAGCTAGGTCCCATCAGATATCCAGACATATTCTAAGACAGGTATTGCTCATTTCGGGAGATGGCTTTCTCCGCGAACTTGAGATAGAAAGAGACATAGAAAGAAACACCAGAGCGGATCCACTCACCGAGGCTATTCCTCGAACGCAAAAGTTTCGCAAACGAGCTTTGTGAGACTGACTAGTAGAGGAGTTAGGTGTTCGGTATCACACGGGCTGTGAGTATGCGACATCGCAATAATTAGCCTTGAGTGCAAGTGGGAGATTGTTGGAGATAGTGCCCTCAGAGTCAATTATTGGATCACAGGCATGTGATTGAAATGATTGAGGGAGGAAATATCCCGGTAGGACAGTCTTACTCAAGATGATAGTATCCTATCTGGTTTATCTTTATCATCGTGTACTGCTTTAGGTGACCTTACGAGTCGCTATTAGACGTTGATAGAGCACCTAGGATTCTTGCTTGACTACCAGCAGTATGAGGGCGATCATATACGTGGGAGCTGGGGTCTATAAGCACATCCTTAAAAGGTCCCTAGTCGTGGGAGTTTCGAGACAGGGCATCGATACTCCAGAGTAGACTAGTGTATACAGTCGAGACCTCGACGAGGGGCAGTGGCCGGTCTCACAAGCCACTGGTGTCAGTTGGTTCACCTAAGATGTATACAGGTGCTCATTGGGTTATGTGTACACCGGACAGGACTCACCGGGAACCTGCTAGATGGTATTATACCTGACGTCAGATAGCGGTTCCCTGATGACATGTGTACAGGTTAGTTCATCGACCTGAGATCGTCATTTGTCTCGTGTGAATTCCCACCGTGCTTTGATTAAACCCTACCATGGCTCAAAGGAGTCGTGCAAACAGGTTTTAGTTGGGTACAGTCCCGAGCCACATGGAGGCAAGTGAGCGGATCTGCAGGGGTTCGTCTCTCCCGGTATTGGGGGTGAGGTCGCGCTGTGTCTAGGAGATCCAGTACATGAAAAGTCCTTGGCTAAGGCAGGAGATTTACTGGTAGGTATTCCAGTAGTATCTCAGGGTGTTCTGGGCTTCACTCTGACACGACTTGTACCGCTTTTGGGGGTCTGACTTTTACCAACCCCCTAGGCCCTCCATACGATGCTCATAGACGAACGGACCGGACTGTACGGATATTGTCACTGACAGGCTCAGTAGGGTGTCAGGATGAGTTCGCTCGTCGACGTCCCTTTTGGTCAATAGCTGGTGGCCCGTCACGTATGGCTAATACCTCTGACGTGCTAGTGGTTAAATCCACAGCCATAGTATTGACGAGTCTTTAGAGTCCACCACTCACAGTTACTCAGGTTTTGGGCGAAACGCTATAGAGGCCGTATGGAGATATGGCAGGGTTCGATCAGATACGTGCGGTATTGCACGGATCGTGATCGGACGAATTTTACTAGCCGGCTTTGGCTTAAGCCGGATCCTAGTATTAGATAGTGTAGATTTTGTCTCTTTGCATTTGTGTTCAGTGGGAATACAAATGCGGGCATGTATATGCATTAGCGGGGTTTTCCCGTAATTTATTACGGGATCAGTTTTCTGAAGTTGCCAGTTTGCATTCCGTTCCGGTCGGTTTTCCTTTGTTCCTTCGCGGCCGGACTTTATCGATGGAGGGGGTTATTTGCAGTTTGCAAATAACTTATTTGTGGAGGGGTTTCTTGCATATGTGAGGCATCATGATTGTTCTTTAATCATGAGATTCCATTATGGTCTCATCCTTTGCATTTATGAGATGGTTTTGTGAAAGGATTGATATGTGATTTGGTGTGACCTTTTTTCTCTTCTATTATTCCTTCCTTGCATTATTGGTTTTTACACATTCCACCATTCTTGAGGATGAGGGGCCGGCCACATCAAGGAGAGAGGGAGAGGATCATTTTTGGTGTGGCAAAAATCTTCATCTCATTATTCCATTCATCCTAAAATGAGAGTTCCATTTTTAAAAACTGATCTCTTTTCTTCACCTCCATCCTTCCATGGCAACTTCTCTACCCATAAGAGACAATGGTTTCTACACTACATCTACAGCAAATCTTGGATGCGTCGGCTAGCCAACTTCGTGCATGAGTTGCCTCGGTTCAGAGGTGGGAGCCCGTAAAAGACTTCGGCGATGTGGTGCCCGTTTCGACGAGGAGGTGACGGACGGAGATTCCGCGAAAGATCGCAGTGGAGACGAAGACCGAAAGACACGGATCGCTCGGTATATTTCTCTTTCCATCTTTTAGTTTGCTAGAAGCTAGGTTAATGGCCCGATCCGGGATTTTTGTGCGCGGTGGTGCCGGTTTGCTAGTTTGCAAAGTTTTTCGTTTCCGCGTTTCCGGCGTCGGATAGACGGCCGGGGCGCCGCCGTGCACTTACAGGAGTGATCTCTTTACCAAAGGTTTTCGCCACTATATTTTTGTAAAAAGCTATCCGGTTCCTTCAAACGACATCAAGATCATTACGTAAAAGGTTTTACGCCAAAAACCTATTAGTGTATATGCCCTAGGGGCCATTATTGTATCATACTAGTTTGTATATTACTTAATGGAAGCTTGGGATATTCACATGTATATAACAGTGTTGCTAAACATGGTAGTATGCTACTTGGTTTTTCTATCTTCATATGTGAGTATACGTATTGATAGTGCTCTTAGGATCTTGCTTGACTACCAGCGTTGTGATGGCAGTCACACTAGTGGGGGCTGGGTAGTCTACAAGCACATCCTTATTCAGGTCCCTAGTCGTAGGATTATCGAGACAGGGTATCGATACTCCGGAGTAGACTAGTGTGTACGCTTCTCATCGCTGTTGGGGAGATGGTCTGTCCCACAGCCGTCAGTACGTCGTACTGGAGATAGTATGCAGGTGCTTGTTAGGTTACGGGTACACCGGACAGGACTCACAGGGAACTGTTGGTTGGTTTTATACCAGTCGTTAGTTAACAGTTCCCAGGTGACATGAGTACAACATAGTCCGCAGACTTGACACTGCTACTTCGCCTCGAGTGTGTCCCACTGTTCTTAGATTGCTACCCTACCACGGCTCAAAGGAGTCGTGCAAACAGGTAGCAGTTGGGTGCAGTCCCGAGCACTTGGAGGCAGTGGCGGTTAGACATGATTCGTCTCTCCCGGTATTGGGAGTTGATATCGCGCTGTGTCAGAGAGCCATTACGCAAAGTCCCTGGCCATGGCAAGCGAGATTTGCTGGTAGGTTCCAGTAGTTTCTCAGGGTGTAATGGGCTTCACTCCGACACGACTTATACCGCTATTAGGGGACTGACGCTTGCCGCCCCCCTAGGCCCGATATGCGATAGTCTTAGACGAACAGACCGGACTGTACGGAGATTGTCACATCAGACTCGGTAGGAGTTCGGATGGGTTTCCTCATCGGCCTTCTTATCGACATCTACCTGGGGACCGTTACGTACAGCTAGTGCCGCTTGCGGTCTGTGGTTAAACCCACTGCCAGCGTCGTAGTCGAGTCTCTAGAGTCCCACACAGAGAGTTTCCCTACTCCAGGCGAAACGATATAGAGGTCGTATGGTTTTACGACAAGGGTTTGGAGGCATACGTGTGTTTACGCACGTACGACATCCGGACAGTTTTTACTAGCCGGCTTAGGTTTAAGCCAGTTTCTAGTATCCGGTTATTGGATTTATACAGTCTAAAGTGTTTCCGTGTTTTCACGGATAGGAGGGGCGTTCTCGTAATTTTGCGAGAAGCTTCTAGAAGATGGTGACTTGTGGGTTAAGGTGGCATATGCATTAAATGAGATTAGTGATTCATTTGTGTGATTCATCCATGTCATTAATACATCATAAATGCTTAATGACTCATGGAGATGAATCACCCTTATGTATTTATGAAGCATGGTTGTAAATTCTTTATTTTCTTTTATTGGATAAATAATAATGCTTCATATATATTATGATAGATCATTATCTCATCTCATTCTCTTGCTCACTTTCTCTCTCCTCAAGCTCTCTTTCTTCAAACCCTAATCCTCCCCTCTCATATGTTGAGACCAAGGATTAGAATAGACTACTTAATCCTTAACCATTCTCTATATCACCTAGGTTACTTAGATTAGCGATTTAAGAAACCTAGTTACCTCAAGTTAGAGGTGAAGCTTATAGTAAAGCTCTCGGGTGGATCATCTACTACATAGAGAAGGCCGGAGAGGACGTGGAGAACGGAAAGACGAAGGACACGGTTCATCAGGTATAATCACTTTTCATAGTAGTTGTTAACTTCTATGATTTTTGTTAGTTATCGTTTAGCAAAGATTCTCGGTTAGTCGATGTTTACGCCTAAAACAAGATCGTTTTTCATTATTCCGCCTCCCCGCAAGTCTTGGGGTGTTGTACATCGACTTACAGTGGTATGAGAGCTTCGCTAAACAATAATTAACTCATTAGCAAAGTCGTAAGAATTTCGAACGCAAAACGAACCGAAAAAGACATCGATTTCACTAAGTTTCTATCGATTTTAAAACATGCTCTAAAAATTTTTCAGGGACCTGCAGAATAACCTACAGAGAAATATAAGAACACTGAAAAAAATTGGGTTCCTGAATCGGACATACAGCCGCGGAACCGCGGACGATCCCACCGATCCGCCGTGGATCCGCGGCCGAGTTGGAGACGATTCAGCCCAAGTTTTTCCCGTGGCTCTACTGTGATGTTTTTGTCTTTTCTGGATTGTTTATTTGTCTACTCAAGTCTCAGGTGCACAAAGAAGTTTTAGAGTAGAATCTAAAGTGTTTGCTCGATCGAAATTTTACGATGTTTGCTAATATGATTATATTTGTGATTGTATAATGTGTTCGTAAACCTCCCCTAATTGCTAGTATGTCGGTTGGCAGGGGGTTGCACATTTCTGTAATGGTTTTTACTGTTTGTGGTTGTGAACTGTATTGGACTGTTGTGATGATTAGCCGGGGTTTGAAATGGGTTGTTATATTCATTAATTCAATTTAATTGTAATATGTTGTAATATTATTCTGCGGGGCACATCCAGGTTGCGGTTGTTTCCACCGTTGTATTATTTCATTTTACTGTTTTTGCTCCTAGGATAGACCCAAGATCGGGTGCACAAACTACCGGGTATTTTGAAGTGTTTAGTGGCCTACTCACTTTGTTGAGGGAGACCGCTTCACTTCGGGTATTTGGCGGGTAGTTTGCCGTACCCGTAGGGGTCTATGGTGGGGTAATGGCTATTCATCACAACTGTGTAATCCGTCTTTTGTTGCAGGCTCTAAACAAAGGCTGATTGCTTGCAAATCCAATAAAGTTCATATGAGATCTGGAATGCCTATTATTGCGTCAGAAGAATGTACAATATATATATATATATATATATATGATAGCTATTTAGACGTCACTTATGTTTTACACCCGCGCTAGACCAGCCCCCGCTCTGCCATTAGTTAAGTAACCTAACGGGTGATGACGGGACCCAGTGGCGAATGCGGTTGGCATAAGAGGACGTTGTATTTTCGTTGTTTTCTGCAATGATAGGTTAATTATGGGACACATTATTTATAATGCAAAGAAAATAAACCAAAAGATGAATCGTTGGAACAATTTAAAAGAAACCACTCGGTTATTTAAAAACATATGATATTTTTAATTGCGGAGCTTTAACCACTCCTTTTAAAAGCTATCAGGTTCCTTCGGTCATATCAAGTTCACTACGTTCACGGTTTCGCCAAAACCATTCCTAACCCTCCGTCATTTCATTTGGGTATTCAGTAGTATTCAAGCTATGTATTTTGACCTAACGCCAAGGCATAGTGTTTGGTAGCTGCTGGGTATTCATTTGTCGCATAGATAGATGAGTTAGTTTGGGAAAGTCGTATTATCATTTTGGCCGAACGTCAAGGATATGTACGGATGGGTTCAAATTAACAAGATAATGATGGGTAGAACTTGACATGTGACTTATGCCATTTTGATCTAACGCCAAGGTCATAAGAGCATGGGGCAAAAATATATTTCGGGAATTTCTAAAGAAACTGAAATTTGCAAAGAGATGCATACCATTTGGAGTTTGATGAATGTTGGTAGGATTCCTTCAACATTATCATACGATGATATTTGGATCCCGATCCTACTGTGAGTATATGCTACTCATCAGGATATTCGTCACCTAACGATCAATGCTATAAACCAAGTAGGTGTCAAGAAAGGTGTCAGCTGGGTTACGCCCCCAGAGAAAAGAGGTTATTTAATTAAGGAATTTCACGAAAGCGTTGGAAAACCTCCCTCGAAATACCGACACCAGCCTGGATGAACGGTTAAGCAAGTATTGTACAGTGAGAATAGTCCTGGCTAATTCTTCTTTTATGGTTTGAGGAAGGATTCGAGAAACAGTGGGAGCCATCCAGTTTAGATAAATTAAAAACCACTCTAAACTTCCAAGAGCATCATGCTAAAGAGTTTTCTTCTCTCTCTCCTAATTGCAGCGACCCTTAAAATGACTGCACTTAAGTTACTTTTAGAGAAAAATATACTGACAGGGCCAAACTATAAAGATTGGCTGCGGAATGTCAAAATGGCTTTGACCTATGACAAATTAGGGTACGTCCTCACCGCTAAGGCACCTGCTGTCCCTGGTCCCAAATCCAGTAATGCGGATAAGGAAATCCGCAATACCTGGGATTTCGATTGCGTGAAAGCCAAGTGCATCGTGCTTGCCTCAATGAACAATGAACATCAGAGGAGGCACTAGGATATGGAACTAGATGCCATATTTATCCATACAAAGGAACTTTATGGAGAGCAATCTCGTATAGAAAGATACGAGACCTCTAAGAACTTGTTTCGAGCGAGGTTGGCTGTCAGGTCATCGGTGGGAGAACATGTCCAAAAGATGATCGGCTATATAGAAGAGCTCGCAAACCTTGGGACGACTTTGGATAATGAGCTCTATACAGACCTTATTCTCCAGTCTCTTCCTTCCACCTACGCCCAGTTTATTCTGAACTTCAACATTCAAAGAAAAGAAGTTGAACTTCCGGAACTCCTTAACATGTTGAGGAGTGCAGAGGGCACCTTGCAGAAGGCAAGGGAAACACCCGCTATTTCTGTTAGCGGTGCTTCTTCTTCCGGGTCCAAGGCTAGGGCCAAAGGAAGGAAAAAGAAGGCCGCCACCAAACCTAGAGGAGGTGTAAGTAAGGTGGAAGAAAAGGGAAAGAAAAAGTTTGCGGTACCGATAGTAGCCCAGGATGAGTGCTTCCATTGTCACAGGAAAGGGCACTGGAAAAAGGATTGCAAGGCGTGGAACGCCAAGAACCAGGAACCGAAGCAAGCTGTGGCTTCGACTTCAGGTGTGTTTGTAATTGAGAATTTTCTCTCAATCAACTCTACTTCCTGGGTATTGGATACCGGATCAGGATCTCATATTTGGAATTCATTGCAGGCACTGAGAAACCGTAGAGTGCTGAAGGATGGTGATATGACCCTGATGGTTGCTAACGGAGCTAGCGTGGGAGCTGTGTCCGTAGGGGATTATCACCTGGGATTGACGAGTGAACACATTTTGGTTTTACATAACTGTTTTTGTGTACCCAGCTTAACGTGTAATGTCATATCTGTTTCCTTGTTATCAAATAAGTGTTATGATTTCACGTTTGTAAGTGGTGTTGTTAACATCCACCTTAATCATAGTTTGATTGGGTCCGGTACACTGGAAAACGGTATATATGTGTTAAACCAACTCCAAATTTTCAATGTCCAGAACACACTAAAAAGAAAGTCTCTAGATTTAAATAAAGCTTTCTTATGGCATTGTAGACTGGGTCACATCAATGAGAGAAGGTTGACTAAGTTACATAGAAAAGGATATTTGGACTCGTTCGAATATCAAACTTATGCCACTTGTCAATCTTGTCTCAAAAGAAAGATGACAAAGACTCCATTTACTGGACATGGAGTAAGAGCGAGCTAGCTCTTAGGACTCATACACAACGATGTATGTGGTCCAATGTCTACACATGCAAGAGGTGGTTTTTCTTATTTCATTACTTTCACGGATGATTACTCAAGGTACGGATTCATTTATCTGATGAAATATAAATCCGAGGCTTTTGAGAAATTCCAAGAATATAAGAATGAAGTAGAAAACCAAACCGGCAAAAGTATCAAGACACTAAGACCTGATCGAGGTGGTGAATACTTGAGTGCCGAGTTCCTAGGTTACCTAAAAGAGAAAGGAATTCTCTCTCAGCTTACTCCTCCATACACTCCACAGCATAATGGTGTATCGGAGAGACGGAATCGAACCCTATTGGATATGGTACGTTCCATGATGAGTAATGCTGAGTTACCACGATCTTTCTGGGGTTATGCGCTAGAATCAGCGGCATATCTTTTGAACATAGTTCCTACTAAGACTGTGCCTACCACTCCATATCAGATGTGGAGTGGGAAGAAACCCCATCTTCAGTATATAAAGATTTGGGGATGTCCAGCTTTTGTTAAAAAGCAGCATGTGGACAAGCTCGAGGCACGATCAGTAAAGTGTAAGTTTGTGGGATATCCAAAGAACTCCAGGGGATATCTATTCTATTACGCAGAGGAACAAAAGGTATTTGTTTCTCGTAATGCCCATTTTTTAGAACATCAGTTTTTAGAAAAAGGAAACTAGTGGGATCGAAATAGAACTGGAAGAAATTCCAGAACCACAAACTAATACTGAAAGTTTGGTAGACCAAGTAGTTCAAGAAGAACAGGACATTCCCGCACCCCTCCGCAGGAGTAGTAGGCCATCTCATCCGCCTGAGAGATACTACGGTTTTCTCATAGATGGGGATAGAGAGGATTGCATTATAGATGATGATGAACCTACTAGCTTCCAGCAGGCCATCCAGAGCGGCGACTCGGCACGATGGCTAGATGCAATGCGGACCGAAATGGAGTCCATGTACACCAAAAAAGTATGGACTTTGGACTTTGCTCCAGATGGGGTAAAACCCATCGGATGCAAATGGATCTTCAAGAAAAAGATTGGTGTAGATGGACAGGTGGAAACCTATAAGGCTAGACTTGTTGCAAAGGGTTTTCATCAAAGACCTGGTTTGGACTATGATGAAACTTTTTCTCCAGTGGCTATGCTCAAATCCATTCGGGTCCTTCTTGCTATTGCTGCCTTCCATGATTATGAAATCTGGCAGATGGAAGTAAAGACGGCTTTTCTGAATGGAAATTTAGAAGAGTGAGTCTATATGGATCAACCAGAGGGTTTCAATCAGAGTGGGAGCAGCGGGAAAGTATGCAAGTTGCTTAAGTCCATTTATGGACTGAAGCAGGTATCGCGGAGTTGGAACATTTGTTTTGATGAAATGGTCAAAGAATACGACTTTATCAAAAATTCAGATGAACCATGTATATATAGTAAAGTTGTAGCAAGAACTATCGTATTCCTCATCTTATACGTGGATGGCATTCTATTAATAGGAAATGACATTCCTATGCTACAATCTGTCAAAGGATTCTTGTCACACAGGTTCTCCATGAAAGACCCGGGTGATTCCTCTTACATTCTGGGGATCCGGATCTATCATGATAGATCCAAGAAGATGTTGGGACTTTCGCAGTCCAGGGATATCTACACTGTATTGAAAAGATTCAGTATGGAAGATTCTAAGCGCGGTAATCTACCGGCTTGTCACGGAATCACCCTATCCAAAGAGATGTCTCCCAAGACTGATTTGGAAAGGGAACGCATGTCTATTATACCCTACTCTTCTGCGGTAGGCTCTATAATGTATGCGATGTTGTTCACCAGACCAGATGTAGCTTACGCACTGAGCGTGGTAAGCCGGTATCAATCAGACCCAGGGGAGAAACACTGGATAGCAGTAAAGAACATTCTCAAGTACCTGAGGAGGACTAAGGAGATGTTCTTGGTTTACGGCAGAAAAGACCTCAAGATGGAGGCCTATACTGATTCCGGCTTCCAGAGTGATAAGGACGATTCCAAGTCCATGTCAGGTTATGTCTTTACCCTCAAGGAAGGGGCGGTGTGCTGGAAGAGTTCCAAGCAGGACACCGTTGCTGACTCGACAATGGAAGCGGAGTATATTGCTGCTTGCGATGCCGCAAAAGAAGCGGTCTGGATGAAGAAGTTCCTAACAGAACTTCAGGTGGTTCCTACCATAGTTGATCCAATACCTATGTATTGCGACAACAACGGAGCTATAGCTTTAGCGAAGGAACCAAGGTCCCATCAGAAGTCCAGACACATCTTAAGGCGGTATCACCTGATCAGGAAGATCATTGATCTTCGGGAGATTGAGGTTCGGAGAGTTGCTACTGAAGAGAACATTGTTGATCCATTCACGAAGGCCCTACCTCAGATTCAGTTCGAGAGGCTACTCGAGATCATCGGTTTTCGATATGCCAGTATATGGCCCTAATGCAAGTGGTAGATTGTTAGTCTATATGCCCTAGGGGCCATTATTGTATCATACTAGTTTGAATATTACTTAATGGAAGCTTGGGATATTCACATGTATATAACAGTCTTGCTAAACATGGTAGTATGCTACTTGGTTTTTCTATCTTAATATGTGAGTATACGTATTGATAGAGCTCTTAGGATCTTGCTTGACTACCAGCGTTGTGATGGCAGTCACACTAGCGGGGGATGGGTAGTCTACAAGCACATCCTTATTCATGTCCCTAGTCGTAGGATTATCGAGACATGTCATCGATACTCCAGAGTAGACTAGTGTGTATGCTTCTCATCCCAGTTGGGAAGATGGTCTGTCCCACAGCCGTCAGTACGTCGTACTGGAGATAGTATGCAGGTGCTCGTTAGGTTACGGGTACACCGGATAGGACTCACAGGGAACTGTTGGTTGGTTTTATACCAGTCATCAGTTAACAGTTCCCAGGTGACATGAGTACAGCATAGTCCGCAGACTTGACACTGCTACTTCGCCTCGAGTGTGTCCCACTGTTCTTAGATTGCTACCCTACCACGGCTCAAAGGAGTCGTGCAAACAGGTAGCAGTTGGATGCAGTCCTGAGCACTTGGAGGCAGTGGCGGTTAGACAGGATTCGTTTCTCCCGGTATTGGGAGTTGATATCGCGCTGTGTCAGAGAGCCATTACGCAAAGTCCATGGCCAGGGCAAGCGAGATTTGCTGGTAGGTTCCAGTAGTTTCTCAGGGTGTAATGGGCTTCACTCCGACACGACTTATACCGCTATTAGGGGACTGATGCTTGCCGCCCCCTAGGCCCGATATGCGATAGTCTTAGACGAACAGACCGGACTGTATGGAGATTGTCACATCAGACTCAGTAGGAGTTCGGATGGGTTTCCTCATCGGCCTTCTTATCGACATCTACCTGGGGACCGTTACGTACAGCTAGTGCCGCTTGCGGTCTGTGGTTAAACCCACTGCCAGCGTAGTAGTCGAGTCTCTAGAGTCCCACACAGAGAGTTTCCCTAATCCAGGCGAAACGATATAGAGGTCGTATGGTTTTACGACAAGGGTTCGGACGCATACGCGTGTTTAATTACGTACGACATCCGGACAGTTTTTACTAGCCGGCTTTGGTTTAAGCCAGTTTCTTGTATCCGGTTATTGTATTTATACAGTCTAAAGTTTTTCCGTGTTTTCACGGATAGGAGGGGCGTTCTCGTAATTTTGCGAGAAGCTTCTAGAAGATGGTGACTTGAGGGTTAAGGTGGCATATGCATTAAATGAGATTAGTGATTCATTTGTGTGATTCATCCATGTCATTAATGCATCATAAATGCTTAATGACTCATGGAGATGAATCACCCTTATGTATTTATGAAGCATGGTTGTAAATCCTTTATTTTCTTTTATTGGATAAATAATAATGCTTCATATATATTATGATAGATCATTATCTCATCTCATTCTCTTGCTCACTTTCTCTCTCCTCAAGCTCTCTTTCTTCAAACCCTAATCCTCCCCTCTCATATGTTGAGACCAAGGATTAGAATAGACTACTTAATCCTTAACCATTCTCTATATCACCTAGGTTACTTAGATTAGCGATTTAAGAAACCTAGTTACCTCAAGTTAGAGGTGAAGCTTGTAGTAAAGCTCTCGGGTGGATCATCTACTACATAGAGAAGGCCGGAGAGGACGTGGAGAACGGAAAGACGAAGGACACGGTTCATCAGGTATAATCACTTTTCATAGTAGTTAACTTCTATGATTTTTGTTAGTTATCGTTTAGCAAAGATTCTCGGTTAGTCTATGTTTACGCCTAAAACAAGATCGTTTTTCATTATTCCGCCTCCCCGCAAGTCGTGGGGTACATCGACTTGCAAAACCATTCGTAGCCCTCCATCATTTCAGACAGGTAGCACTTAGTATTCATGCTATGTATGTTGGCCTTCGTCAAGGCATAGTGTATGGTAGCTATTTGTTACTTTTCTGTTGCATAGATAGATGCGTTGGTTTGGGATAGTCGTACTACTATTTTGGCCTTCGTCAAGGGTATGTACGGCTGGGTTTAGACAATGACGGGTAGAACTTGACATGTGACTAATGATATGTTCGCCTTCGTCAAGGTCATAAGAGCATGGGGTAAAAATCACATTGGGGGTTTCTAAAGAAACCGAAACTTGCCAGGTATGCGCATACCTTCTGGAGTGTGATAACGTAAGTGGATTCCATCGCATTATCATCTGATGATAGTTGGATCCGATACCCACTGATGAGTTGGTTTACTCCTCGGGTGATTTTAGATGATCCCGACTAATTCTTCTTTCAGGTTTGGAGGAGAATTTGAGGTTACAGTGGGAGACATCCTGATTAGATAAAGTGATTAATCATTCTGATCTAAGTTAGAGTGCACGCAGAGTGTTTCTTTTCTCTCTCTCTTTGGCAGGGACCATAGCCCAACCCTAGACTATGACTCGGTGACCAAGTTAACTGAACTTTCTTAAAACACCGGCTTTTGTATTGTCTGAGTTGCATACATCATTGCCACTCCTTCTTTTACCCTTTGTATTTCTACAGAACACCCCGTATCACTACGAACATCCACTTCCATTGGATAAATCCATCATATAGTTACATACGAACTCGAACGAATTTGTTCCAGATTCGAGGATGGATTCTGGTTCTGGAGAGATTGAATAGGACTATTCAGTTGTCTTTTTCTTTTTCCTTTTCTCAGGTTATGAGGGCTCCTAGGATTAGGAGAGGGTACACCTATTACGCTTATTGGATAGTCTTCTTCTAAACCATAGGCAGGTGCCGAAAGGTAGGGAATGAAGAAAACCAATTAGCCTATGTGTGGTGTACAGAAGGTAATAAGTAAAGACAAATAAAAGGATTAGAAAGAGAGCAAAGTAAATTGCAACTGCTATCATTCACGACCAAACCAAGTATTTCATTGCCACTCCTATTTCACCTTTGTTTTTCTCCAGAACACCCCGTATCACTACGAACATCCAATTCCATTGGATAAATCCATCATATGGTTATATACGAACTCGAAGGAACTTGTTCCAGTTCGAGGATGGATTCTGGTTCAGGAGAAATAGGAATAAGGTTTATTCAGTTGTCTTTTATCTTACCTTCTCTCAGATTGCGAGTACTCCTAGGATTAGGAAGGTACACCTATTATGCTTATTGGATATTCTTCTCCATACCATAGGTTGGTGCCGAACGGTAGGGAAGGAAGAGAGCCATTTAGCCTAAGGGGGTGTACAGAAGGTAATGAGTAAAGACAAATAAAGGGATTTGGAGAGATGTCAAAGAAATATACGGTTATAGTCATGAATCTGGATAATAGAAGAGGCATTACTAGGAATACCCTAATACCCCTACGAAACATTTTCATGTTTCAGTTTCACTATGCGTTGTTAATAGAAAACCGATTTCCCAATTAGATCCTTACTCCGGGGTATGTATTTACTAGATATGATTCTCACATCTATATGGTTTTACAGATGATGAGTGGGAGTAAGTTATTGGGAATTAGGTGATCATCCTCATTATATCGGAATTCGTTGTAATTGGTGATATTTGAGGAAATCGCTTGGGTTTTTACCGGACGGCAAATATTTGGTTTTGAATATCCGTTGTTATGCATCAATTTCAAACTGATATATCTGTATGTTTGTTTCATAAAGTGAGATATAACATTTTGAAATTATGTCCATGACATTTACCTATATCAGTTGATGGTTAAGTAAGGAGCATTCAACAGCGGTGTAATTTTTCATAACCATAGTGCAGTTTTCAATCTACGATGCACAGGGTTTGAGTTATTCAACTCAGGGGACTTATACAAAGTATTGTATGTTGTCCAGTGTCCATTAGGACAGAGGGGTTGGTCCCCGTACTATATTCTGTTTACTTGTGACTTCTCAAGTTTTAGACACGTGTTTCGTAGTAATACTAGGTCTAAGTTTTGAGAAGTTATAGGTACAAGAATAAAGTAGAGAACCAGGTGTCGCAAGTATCGGAATTCTTCAAGGTGATCGAAGATGTAGATACTTGTGTGAGGTATTCAGTTGATAGCAATGGTTTTGAGAAACTTTTTTCTCTTTCAGATTACTCATAATTGGATGCACTCCTAAGTTGAGTAATGTTGATCGTCCTCTCTCCATTTAGTTGACATGCACTGGAGACAGTTGCATGATTTGAATCTGGTTCCAATTAAATCAGTGCCCCTGTTTCTATATTGTATATAGAACGGTTAATATCTTAACAATGTTAAGGTATGTGGAGTTTTCCGGCTTATGCTTAAAACCAGACTCTGGATAACTCAAGGCACGTTTCTATAATAGCAGTTTGTGGGTTAACCCGGGCTATGACGAGGGTTAACTTTCTACCATCTGGAAGATCAATAGTGATATTGTTCTTGACTTGCCACAGTTTTAGTAAAATGGACTTTTTCAGAAAACAGTAATGGGAGTATGGTAGAACTGGAAGTGATTCCAGAACCGCAAACGATTACTGAAAATTTAATAGGACCTAAAGATTCAATCAAGTTTGACATTCCATTAGCCACTCCGCAGATATGGTGGGTAACCTCAGGCACCCGAGAGGTACTCCGGTAGCCTCAAGGATGGTGACAAGGAGGTTCTTGTTGATCCAGACTTGACACTACTGTTGTTCTAGACTATGAGACCCGGCAGGAGGATGAGTATAGAGTCGTTCTAAACTAGCTTTAGAAATGTACGTGTATATGACTCTGCCAGAGGGTTGTCATAGTCAGTGGGAGCAGCGGAAGCATAGTGGACAAGTAGCTTATGTCTATTTATAGACTAAAGCAGATATAGCGGAGATAGATCATCTATTTTTGATGTGACAGACAAAGGTTTTGACTTCATCATAATAAGGGATGGATCTGTTAAGAAGGTAGTAAGGTGTGATGTCCTGGTGTTTAGATGACATACACATAGTAGGAAGTGAAATTCCTATACTAAGATCGGTTATACTGTGGTTGTCACCCAGTGGTTTCTCCACATAGGATATGGATATTATATCAAGCATTCTGGTCACTAGATCTATGGTTTTAGATCTTGATTTTAAAAGTGTCCTAATCTGGGTACTTAGACAGCATTCTAAAGGTGTTTTAGAATGGATGACTCCTAGCATGGTGGTGTACCTGCAAGTGATGGAGTCACCCTCTCTAAAGGTGTCTTACAAACTAAAGGGGAGAGGATATGTATGATTGACAAATCACTTGCTTAGGCAATTGAGTCAATCATGAGATGTCAAGTACCACACCAGATATTGTTTTTGCACTAGCTGCAATAAGTTGATATTAATCCAATCCCGGAGAAACATTCGGAAGCAGTTTTAGAACATAAGTGGATGTTCTAAGGATATGATAACGACAGCCTCCTTCGGGAGACGATTATCATTCCAGGCTTCCAAGGTGGTCCTGTTGGAGATAGTGCCCTCAAAGTCAATTATTGGATCGCAGGTACGTGATTGCAATGATTGAGGCAGGACCTATACCGATATGACAGTCTTGCTCAAGAAGATAGTATGCTATCTGGTTTGTCTTTATCATCGTATACATGCTTTAGTTCGCTATTGCATATTGATAGAGCCCATAGGATTCTTGCTTGACTGCCAGCAGTATGATGGCGATCATACACGTGGGAGCTGGAGTCTGTAAGCACATCCTTAAAGTGTCCCTAGTCATGGGAGTTTCGAGACAGGGCATCGATACACCAGAGTAGACTAGTGTATACAGTCGAGACCCCGACGAGGGGCGGTGGCCGGTCTCACAAGCCACTGGTGTCAGTTGGATCACCAAAGATGTATACAGGTGCTTATTGGGTTATGAGTACACCGGACAGGACTCGCCGGGAATCTGCTAGTTGGTATTATACATATCGTCAGATAGCAGTTCTCTGGTGACATGTGTATAGGTTAGTTCATCGACCTGAGATCGTCATTTGTCTCGTGTGAGTTCCCACTGTGCTTAGATTACTACCCTACCACGCTCAAAGGAGTTATGCAAACAGGTTTTAGTTGGGTACAGTCCCGAGCCACATTGGAGGCAAGTAAGCGGATCTCGGGGATTCGTCTCTCCCGGTATTGGGGGTTGATGTCGCACAGTGCACGGGTGGCCATCACTAGAAACCCTCGGCCGAGGTAGTGGAGAATAACTGATTTGGATCAGTGGTTTCTCAGGTGGTGATGGGCTTCATGCCGACACGATTTATCGCGTTGTTAGGGGTCTGACTTTATCCACCCCCTAGACTCGATATGCGATACTCTTTAGACGAACGGACCGGACTGTATATACATTGTCACTGTCAGGCTCAGTAGGGTTTATAGATGAGTTCGCTCGTCAGCTTCCCTTCCAATCAATACATAGGCAAAACGTTACGTGCAGCTTGTACCTCTGACGTGCTAGGGGTTATACCCAGTGCCAGTGTGTTGATGAGTCATTAGAGTCCCCCACAGACACTTTCCCAAGTTCGGGCGAAACGTTGTAGAGGCCGTATGGGTTTATGGCAAGGTTCAGAAAAAGCACGTGCGTTTTCGCACGTGTCGTTTTTCGGGAAGATAATACTGGTAGGCTTTGGTTTAAGCCGGAACCCAGTATTATACTGTGTAGATATAATATCTTTGTCTCAGTTGCATTTGTATTCGGTCGTAATACAAATGCGGGTATGTTTATACTGATACGGGGTTATCCTGAAATTCGTTTCAGGATCACTTTTGGAAGTTGCCAGTTTCCAGTTTTCTATCAGCCGTATTTAACAGTCGGTTAAATACGGATTTATCTTTTCTTGATGAGGTGAGTCAGTGTTCTAGAAGGTTCTAGAGAGGGTGACTAGGCTAGTGGGTCATTAGTGCATTAATGGAGCAATTAATGCTTGATGACTAGGTTAATTGTGATTGGTTTGCTTTAAATGCTTTCATACTTTGTGTTCACACTAGATTTTTTGCTTGTGGTCACCCCCCCTCTCCTACACTCACCCCCCCACTTCCTATAAGATGGCCGGCCCCCTCCTCTCTCTCACTCACTGGTGATATGGTTGTTGTTCACTAGAAAAAGATTATGATAGATTCGGGTTCACGAAAAATAGATAGCCTCTTTCTCATTTCACCCGATCCAAAAGGCAACTTCCATATCCGTTCGTCCGTGACCTTGGACGTAACGAGACGAAGTGTTCTACTCATTCTCTACTTCATCTTGGTCGTCTCTTTTGGCAAACTTGACGATCGAGTTGCCTCGATTCAGAGGCGGGAGCCTGTTTAAAGATCCGTCGACGTGGTGCCACCCAGATGACAAGATTGGAGATCGAGGAGATCGGAGCAGCCGCAACAAGCGTGGGATGATGGTTGAAGACCGAAGGACTCGGATCATTCGGTATAACGTTTCTACCCCTTTGCAATTTGTTAGTTTAGCTTTAATGGCAGATCCGGGTTACGGTACACGATAGCGCCAGTTTTGTAAAAAGTTTTTGTTCCGCATTTGGCGTCTGTTAGACTGCCGGGGCGCTACCGTGGATTTACAGTGGTATCAAAGACTCACCATTAAGCTATACTAACTTGTGCTAACACGTTTAAAAGATCGATCGAACGGAATTTCCGAAATCGCATTTTCATGCACACTAAGTTTCTGTCGATTTTTCAGAAGGCCTAAAAATAATTTAACATATAGCAGAATACCGTGCAGGGTTTTCTAAGCATACTGGAAAAAATTGAGCACGTGTTCCCACTAAAGCGCCGCGGTTCCGCGGTCAAACCATGGGTTTGACCGCGGAACCGCCGCGCTCTTGTGGGATCAGTGTTCCAATTTTTCCAGAGAGCTTATATGTGGAAATTGTGGTTTTTGGTATATATTTCTTGGGCCCAGATTTTGTTACTGTACAGCAGATGTACGTGGGGCCCACTTCGTGAAATTTAGTCGATCGAAATTTTAAATTTGTTAGTATGCATTATTTACATTATATCTCCGACCGGGAATGTCATTTGATCGGTAAACCGCGTCTGATTGCTATAGTTCTTTTAGACGGGTTTGCGAACGTGACATTCGCGTTGATGTTCTGTGTTGTGCTGTAATGTTGCGGATATGTCGTGGTTGATAGCAGGGTGCAATGATAGTGCAGTTTGGATTTATTTGTACATTTGATATTGCAGGACGAGCGTCCAACATGTGGACTGCCGTTACTGCCTGTTTGTATAATATTCTTTTGGGGCACGACCAGGTTGCGGTCGATGTACCTGTTGTACTATTTTTATTTCTGTACTAGTTTTATCCCGCGAAGGAGTGCACGGATAGCCGGGTTCTGGAGGGCAACGGGTCCGTATCTCATAGCATTGAGAGGATAAGGGGCCTCACTCTAGAATTGGCAGACTGTTTGCCGCACTCGTAAGGGGTACAGGTTGACCCAAGGAGGGGTGCTCAATTTACCGGATTCCGTAAAGTGCCGGGTGTTCCATTCACTATGTTGTTGTCACGACCAGCAGGGTACGGAACGTGACTAGCACTTAAGTTTACGAAACGTCTAAAGACGTCCGTAAAATAAGTAAGCCAAAGCCCAGAAAACAAAACCAATTAAGCAAAAGAGTGAAGAAAACCCAAACATTTGAAAGCAAGTTATCAAATAAGTCATGTAAAACCCCTTTTAAAAACAATACCAATTTTTCCGAAAATTTCGGCAGAGTCTCCTTTGTAAATACTGGCCCCCAAAATGGGTACAACAAAAATATACATGAATCCAACCAAATAGGGCATCCCCAAGCGGGAGCTAGCTCTTCGCCACAAGGCGGTCACAAATCCCACGCAATATAAAATGACAACAAGCAAATAATCATAATGAAGCATAAGAAAACATCATGTCGACTCAAGTGAGTTCGACCCCAAAATACAGCATAAAAGTCCACAAACCTCACAGTCTCATCTCTAGGTCAATATACAATAAAACTGGTAGAAACAGTAGATGGAGTACACTAGATACAAAGAATATACAAGGTGGTATAAAATAATAACATAACCCACCTATGAGCAAATCTCGAGCTCAGGCAAAAGAGGCAAAAGAACAAGTGCGCCCGCCGCTACTTAACTGACGGAGCGGACTTGCAAAAGACTGTGGCACAACGGGGGTGAGTTGCCAACTCGTGAGTAATAAATAACATCTACAAAGGCTATCGTATGCATGCACACAAGCATCCTAGCATCTATAATACAGGTATGTCTGGATGCACTAGCAGGTGTGTATACAACATCAGTGTACTGATATGTATGCAACATGGATATCTGAGGTCTCAATAGGTATATATATAAGAAACATTTTATCTCTTTTTGTGTTTTGAAACTCTTTTAGAATGCCAACATAATACTCAAAGAAATCGACGAGAACCGGTGTCCAGCAACGACACCTAAAAGCTGTCTCAAATCTCATAAATCCATGTCATAGTGTCTCTGGCCTCAGCCATCCGGGTGACCCATCTCAATATCAATATCTCATCCTCTCACGGCCCCGGTCGGTATCCTCTGGATATCCGCCGTGCCCAATAAAGTCACCGGTAGGTAATCCGTCCCCTACCAGGCTCATCGTCAGCACCACGAGCTTCTTGCCCCGGGGTACCCTACCGGGCCCACCATGTACCCGAAACGGTTCATCCAACTCCTCGAAATGGGTCTCCAAAAACCACAGCAAACTCATGGTGGACGACACTTACATCACTAGAAAACCGCAATTTACATGTTTTAAAAATATAACAAGTTTGGAAATTTTGCGGCTTTCCCCCGAAATCCAGCAATATCATAAAATCTCAAGAAATCCTCATAAGTGCATATATCAATGATAATGAATGCGTATGGCATCAATAATCAAGTTGCGATGTGTGATCAATGGATTAAGCATGAACAATTAATATGATGAAGTACATGCACATGAATAGCAATTCTACGGTTTCATTTTAAGGAATTAAAGGCAATAGCACCAGTTTAAGTATCAATTAGTAAAAGGTTTAAATTTAAATGTTATCTAGTGTGGTGGCATGGCAATTACCAGGGTGTGTGTGTAAGCATGAATGGTGCTCGTGCTGCATATAAAAACCCTGGCAATGGTGCAGGTGTCCTATAAAATGGTTTCGTATAGGTATGTCAATATAATGCATGGATGCAGCAAATAGTCAATTAAGTATTTCACCCCTAATTACTAACATTACTAAGGATCTTGTAAGTTACTAAAACTATCGGGCGGCTTGCGCCATCCAACGATAGCCTCCCGTAGATGTTACATCTACTCACCGGAATCCCTGGCTAGCTGTGTCCAATCACCGCCTTTCCCTTTCGCGCCGCGTCTGACGTCTCCGCGACCGAACCTGGAATTTAAATCAATACCAAACATAAGGTTACGTATCAAGAACGACGCGAAACCCAAACGAAACTACTAACGTTCGCTAGCTAGGTACAACGTGCACAAAGTGCGCGGAACACACGCGAAAATCGCAAAAACTGCCAAAAAACGCCGATTTGGTCACCCGGCAAAACTAAAACCCGACTACCCAAAAATCCGCACTCACGCATCCTAAAAGTCGTAGGACAAGCCATTACAATCATCAAGATATCAAAAATAATTCATCACATAATTTTATAACAAAACTAGTAAGCATTGCATTCCAAAATCGGTGCAAAAATCGCCGATTTGCGACAAAACGACTACAATCTAGCATAATCACCCAAGTCACACCATTAGATAACCACTACACAAAATTTCAACACATTAACCATGCACCAAAACCTAAATTCCACAACCAACCCTTTCTTGATTTTTCTTAAAAGCAATTGCAATTCAAAATCCATACTAGAAAAACTTAACTAACACTAATTTCAAACCCAATTAGCAAGTTAACCTTCTAGATTTAGGTTAGCAAAATACTAGATAGCAAAGTAAATTAATTAACCTAATAATGGATTTCTAAACCCTAATTCAACTCATTTTCCATACATAACCCTTTCTAGATTTTCCTAAAACAACAATTACAACTAAAATCAAACTTTTAAAGTTAACTAAATTAGCAAAATTGAAGACTACATAACAAGGTAACCATATAGATTAGTTAATTAACAACTAGATTAACTATAAAACAACTTAATTAATTATCATGGCTTCAAAACCCTAGTTTAATACTAACTATTCTTTTTTAAAAAAACAAGGTTAGAAATTAGCTAACTTTTAACACTAAACCATACAATTAAAGGAATTTAGCAAAAGAAAGTAACTTGATGGAATTTATACCTCAAGATCTATGGATCAAGCAAGTGATTTGCCTCTAAGGATGGCTTCCTAGCTCCAAGATTCAAGCAAGAATGGCTAAGGATAATGATAGCATAAGGATTTTGTTTGGATTTTTGAATTAATCATGGATTTTGATGTGTTTTCTTGAAGAAATTGAAGAAAAATGAAAAGAAAAGAGATGAAGAAGAGGGAGTGCAGGTTTCGGCCAGAATGAGGTATGGGGGAGGGTGTGGGAGTGTAGGAAAAGTCAATGGTCAAGTCTCCAAAGTCAAATGCACCATACCTTATCCATTATATTTAAAATAAAGCCATAAACTAACTAAATCAACTCAAGAAAGCAACCAAGGAAATGAGGCCAGAAATTTCTGGACTTGCACAAGGTGGGGCTGTCCTAGGGCTGAGGGAAAAGGGAGAGGAGTTTTACAAAAGAAATTTTATGCAAAAAGGCCCCCTACAAGTCAAAAATTGCAAGTTTTAGCTCAAAATTCAATAAATTCGTTTCATATCATAAAAATTTGTTAAAAATCAAAATAAATTACTAAAAATTTTTGTTACCACTAGATTTTAATTATCATAATTTTAGAGATTAAAATTAGCCCGGAAAAATTTGTATTTATCGCTAATTTAATGTATTTTCTTACCGGCTTAAAATAATATTAAAAAAATGAAAAAATTAGGGAAAATTTTTAAACGGCCAGAATTTCATAATTAACTCATTAGCTACTAAAAACAAGCAATTAACTATCCATTTTAGGTATAATTAGCCCTAAAATGCAAAATAACAAGAAAGACGGTTTTCGGAAAAATACCGAATTTTCACCGAATTTCAGGAAAACACCAAAACGACTTTTCAAGACGCTACAGTCTTCCCCCCTTAAAGAAATTCGGTCCCCGAATTAAAAAAAATATAGCTACGCGTACCTTCAAAGAGATGGGGATATTTCTTCCTCATCTCGCCCTCGGTCTCCCAGGTAACCTCCTCGCTGCTCGGGCTACGCCAAAGGACCTTGACGGTTGGTATAATCTTCGACCTCAACTTCTTCACCTGCCGATCCAGGATGGACACCGGCTGCTCTGCAAAAGAAAGGTCGCGCTCTAGCTGGACTGTCGGGTGCTGAATCGCATGCGAAGGGTCGTGAAGGTACTTGCGGAGCATCGAAACATGGAAGACGGGGCGAACATCGGGAAAGCTGGGAGGAAGAGCCAAACGATAAGCAACAGCGCCAACCCGCTCGAGGATCTCGAAGGGACCTACGAATCTAGGGCTAAGCTTCCCCTTTCGCCCAAAACGCATCACGCCCTTCATCGGGGAGACTTTCAGAAAAACATGGTCGCCAACTGCGAACTCTAATCTGCGACGGCGCCTGTCCGCATACGATTTCTGCCTGCTCTGAGCCGCTCTCATCCGGTCTCGGATCAACTGTATCTTCGCTGTCATCTCCTCAACAAGCTGCGGCCCCAAAATGCTGCTCTCGCTGAGCTCTGTCCAACAAACGGGCGATCTGCATCTCCTCCCATACAATGCCTCGAAAGGTGCCATTTGAATGGTATCCTGGAAGCTGTTGTTATAGGAGAACTCCACTAGAGGTAAATGACGATCCCAGCTACCACCAAAGTCTAAAACGCACTCTCTGAGCATGTCCTCGAGAGTCTGAATGGTTCGCTCTAACTGTCCGTCTGTCTGCGGATGAAACGCTGTGCTGAAGCTCAAACGAGTGCCCAAAGCCTCCTGAAGTCTCTGCCAAAGTCGGCTGGTGAACTGAGTGCCTCGATCTGACACGATACAAGTCGGTACGCCATGTAGTCGCACGATCTCATCAATATAGAGCTGAGCATACTGAGCGAAGCTGAAAGTCGTCTTCACTGGAAGGAAGTGAGCCGCTTTCGTCAATCTATCCACGATCACCCAGATGGAGTCGTACCCTCGACTGGTCCTGGGTAGACCCACAACGAAATCCATCGAAATCTGCTCCCATTTCCACTCTGGAATGGGTAACGGCTGTAGCTCTCCTGCGGGCCTCTGGTGCTCGGCCTTGACTTGCTGACAAGTCAGGCATCTCGAAACGAACTCCGCAATGTCCCTCTTCATCCCGTCCCACCAGTAGGTCTCTCTCATATCATGGTACATCTTGGTGGAACCGGGGTGGACACTATACACTGATCGGTGTGCCTCCTTAAGAATGTCGCGGCGCAATCCATCAGCATCTGGTACGCACAGTCTAGATCCATATCGTAAAATCCCCTGATCGTCAACCACGAACTCGGAAAATCTGCCCTGTCCCATCTGTGCCATGATCTCTGAGCAACGGTCGTCACTGCGCTGTGCCTCATATATACGGTCAAGCAGCTGTGGGCGTGCACGAACATGCGCGAGCTGTCCCCCTGTCTGAGTGAACTCGAACTCAACTCGGCTGTCGCATAACATCTGCCAATCTGCTGACGAATGCCTCTGCACTGCGTGCAAAAAGGATAGACTACCCCCGGGCCTCCTACTCAACGCATCTGCCACCACATTTGCCTTGCCGGGGTGATATAAGATCTCGCAGTCGTAGTCTTTCACCAACTCCATCCAACGACGCTGTCTGAGGTTCAGGTCTCGCTGTTGAAATATGTACTTTAAGCTCTTGTGATCGGTGAATATCTGACATGACTCGCCGTAAAGGTAATGCCGCCAAATCTTCAGTGCAAAGACCACTGCAGCCATCTCCAAATCATGAGTGGGGTAGTTCTGTTCATGCTTCTTCAACTGCCGAGAAGCATAAGCGATCACCCGGCCATGCTGCATCAATACGCATCCTAATCCCACTCGCGAAGCATCACAGTAGACAACAAACCCGCCTGATCCCGAAGGCAAAGATAATACCGGCGCCGTAGTCAAACAAGTCCGTAGCTGCTGAAAACTGCGCTCGCACTCCTCTGTCCAAACGAAAGGAACTCCCTTCCGGGTCAAACCGGTCAACGGTGCAGCTATACGGGAGAAGTCCTGAACAAAACGCCTGTAGTAGCCCGCCAAGCCTAGAAAACTACGGATCTCAGTCACCGATGTAGGTCGGGGCCACTGCTGAACAGCCTCAATCTTCTTCGGGTCCACATAAATGCCGTCTCTCGTAACCACGTGACCCAAGAATCCGACGTTGTCCAGCCAGAATGCACACTTGGAGAACTTCGCGAACAGCTGGTGCTCCCTCAGAGTCTGTAACGTAATCCGCAAGTGCTGCTCGTGCTCCTCTCTGCTCCGGGAGTACACCAAGATATCGTCGATAAACACGATGATGAACAAGTCAAGATACGGCCTGAATGTACGGTTCATCAAATCCATGAATGCTGCTGGGGCGTTGGTGAGTCCGAACGACATCACCAAAAACTCGTAGTGGCCGTAGCGCATGCGGAAAGCTGTCCTCGGTATATCCTCCTGTCGAACTCGCAGCTGATGGTATCCTGATCGCAAGTCGATCCTCGAAAAATACCCCGCACCCTGAAGCTGGTCGAACAAATCATCAATGCGCGGCAACGGATATCTGTTCCGAACGGTAACTTTGTTCAGCTGGCGGTAGTCGATACATAAGCGCAAACTTCCATCCTTCTTCATGACAAACAGGACCGGAGCACCCCACGGAGAAACACTCGGTCGAATAAGCCCCTTATCCAACAAATCCTGCAACTAATCCTTCAGCTCTTGAAGCTCTGCCGGGGCCATCCGATAAGGCGGTATAGAAATAGGCCCCGAACCGGGAATCAAATCAATGCAGAACTCAACATCGCGCTCAGGCGGTAGCCCAGGTAGCTCATCAGGGAAAACATCAGGGAACTCACAAACTACCGGGACCCGGTCTAACGGAACCTCTGCAGCTCGAGTATCACAAACAAACGCTAAGAATCCCTGACACCCCTTCCGCAAGAGCTGACCAGCGCGAAGAGACGAAATTAAGCTGGGAAGGGTGACACTGCGGTCTCCCCGAATAACAAGGACTGGCTCTCCCGGAAAGCTAAATCTGACTGCCTTCTCACGGCAGTCCACCGAAGCATAACAAGTGGCTAGCCAATCCATGCCCAGAAGCACATCAAAGTCCAACATATCGAGGAGTATCAAATCAACTGATGAATCCCTCTCCCCGATACGAACGGAACACAAACGAAATACAAACCGAGCGACAAACGACTCGCCTACCGGAGTAACAACAACAAGCGGCTGATCTAACGACGACGATTCACGGCCCAACATCGGTGCAAAGTGTGTAGATACATACGAATGTGTGGAACCTAGGTCGAATAATACCCGTGCGTCGAAAGAACAAACTGGCAAGGTACCTGTCACAACGGCATTGGATGCCTGCGCATCCTGCGGTGTCAAAGTAAAAACTCGGGCCTGTCCTCCACCGATAGCGGGCTGACCTCGACCTCGGCTTCTGCCTCCTCGTCCTCTCTGAACAGGACCGCCGCGTCCACGGCCTCTCGGTGCACCTAACTGGCGTGGAGCATCGCCTGGGGTAGGAAGTAGGGCTCTCTGAGGAGGGGGTGGTGATGGTAGTAGGGTCACATGCGGAACTGTCGGTGCTCCCTGTCGTCTCGCCGGACAGTCTCTGACAAGATGGTGCAAACTCCCGCACCCAAAACACCCTGGCGACGGCTGCTGCCCCTGGGGATAAGAACCATATAACTGTCCCCGCCCAAATCCTCTGCCAGGCCTATCTCTCGGAAAGAATCTGGCGCGCTGCCTCGGAGACGGTACATCGGTGCGAATCCTCTTCGGCCCAGAAACGGCCGAAGTCCATGATATGCGTGCCTCCATCCGCAATGCCGTATCCATAGCAGCTGAATAAGTGTCGTAGTGCTGGGCGCCAATGGCAAGATATAGCTGAGCATCCAGTCCCTGTACGAACCTCTTCACCATCTTCTCCTCGGTATCCACCAAATACTGAGCATAGCGGGATAACTGTGTAAACTGGATGTCATACTCAGACACCGTCATCTCAGGTGTCTTGACTAAGGCCTCGAAGCTGCGAGCTCTGGCGTCACGAACGCTCTCTGGAAGGAAACGGGCTAGAAAGACCGCTGTAAACTCGGCCCAAGTCATAGGCGGTAAACCTGCAGCTCGACCTCTCAAGACTGACTCCCACCATGTCTGCGCGAGACCCTCTAGTCGGAAACTCGCAAGCTCTACCCATCGATCATCCGAACATCTCAGTGAACGGCAGATCCTGGCTAAACTGTCAAGGAACGTCTGTGGGTCCTCCGCTGCTTCGGTGCCGGTGAATACTGGAGGTCTCAGCCTCATGAAATCCTGTAGTGAAACCGGAATGGCCACGGTGGTAGTAGTAGGAGCAGGTATCATGGTCGTCTGTGATGTAGTAGGTACGTCATCCGGCCTCGGTGTACGACTGGATGCAACTAGGGATCCTACCATCTGACGTAGCTCCTGCATGCCTCCAATCATCTGTCGCAACTCCTCCATACCAGTCTCGAGCCTATCCATACGGCCTGGGGAAGGTAGATCGGTCTGTCCCTGCGGCGTAGGCATACCACCCTGCTCAGTCCTAGTCTCGGACGAGCCAGCTAGAATCTCGTCTCTGGCGGCAGCCCTCTGTGCCCTCGTAGCCTTCGGCGGCATAGTGGCTGTTACAGGAAAACGGATGGTAAGGACAGTGTAAAAGGATCATAGGATACACGGAATTGAAGAAGGAATTTTCAAGCAAGTATATCCTAAAGTCACTCAGGCGGAGTACCGTATCGCAAGTATGCCGCGGACATACGCACGCTACGTTACCCTGCATAAGTCACTTACTCCATCTACCAAGGGTCATCCTACACTCACAAAGGTAAAACCTATCGCTCTGATACCAACTTTGTCACGACCCGCAGGGTACGGAACGTGACTGGCACTTAAGTTTACGAAATGTCTAAAGACGTCCGTAAAATAAGTAAGCCAAAGCCCAGAAAACAAAACCAATTAAGCAAAAGAGTGAAGAAAACCCAAACATTTGAAAGCAAGTTATCAAATAAGTCATGTAAAACCCCTTTTGAAAACAATACCAATTTTTCCGAAAATTTCGACAGAGTCTCCTTTGTAAATATTGGCCCCCAAAATGGGTACAACAAAAATATACATGAATCTAACCAAATAGGGCATCCCCAAGCGGGAGCTAGCTCTTCGCCACAAGGCGGTCACAAATCCCACGCAATATAAAATGACAACAAGCAAATAATCATAATGAAGCATAAGAAAACATCATGTCGACTCAAGTGAGTTCGACCCCAAAATACAGCATAAAAGTCCACAAACCTCACAGTCTCATCTCTAGGTCAATATACAATAAAACTGGTAGAAACAGTAGATGGAGTACACTAGATACAAAGAATATACAAGGTGGTACAAAATAATAACATAACCCACCTATGAGCAAATCTCGAGCTCAGGCAAAAGAGGCAAAAGAACAAGTGCGCCCGCCGCTACTGAACTGACGGAGCGGACCTGCAAAAGACTGTGGCACAACGGGGGTGAGTTGCCAACTCGTGAGTAATAAATAACATCTACAAAGGCTATCGTATGCATGCACACAAGCATCCTAGCATCTATAATACAGGTATGTCTGGATGCACTAGCAGGTGTGTATACAACATCAGTGTACTGATATGTATGCAACATGGATATCTGAGGTCTCAATAGGTATATATATAAGAAACATTTTATCACTTTTTGTGTTTTGAAACTCTTTTAGAATGCCAGCATAATACTCAAAGAAATCGACGAGAATCGGTGTCCAGCAACGACACCTAAAAGCTGTCTCAAATCTCATAAATCCATGTCATAGTGTCTCTGGCCTCAGCCATCCGGGTGACCCATCTCAATATCAATATCTCATCCTCTCGCGGCCCCGGTCGGTATCCTCTGGATATCCGCCGTGCCCAATAAAGTCACCGGTAGGTAATCCGTCCCCTGCCAGGCTCATCGTCAGCACCACGAGCTTCTTGCCCCGGGGTACCCTACCGGGCCCACCATGTACCCGAAACGGTTCATCCAACTCCTCGAAACGGGTCTCCAAAAACCACAGCAAACTCATGGTGGACGACACTTACATCACTAGAAAACCGCAATTTACATGTTTTAAAAATATAATAAGTTTGGAAATTTTGCGGCTTTCCCCCGAAATCCAGCAATATCATAAAATCTCAAGAAATCCTCATAAGTGCATATATCAATGATAATGAATGCGTATGGCATCAATAATCAAGTTGCGATGTGTGATCAATGGATTAAGCATGAACAATTAATATGATGAAGTACATGCACATGAATAGCAATTCTACGGTTTCATTTTAAGGAATTAAAGGCAATAACACCAGTTTAAGTATCAATTAGTAAAAGGTTTAAATTTAAATGTTATCTAGTATGGTGGCATGGCAATTACCAGGGTGTGTGTGTAAGCATGAATGGTGCTCGTGCTGCATATAAAAACCCTGGCAATGGTGCAGGTGTCCTATAAAATGGTTTCGTATAGGTATGTCAATATAATGCATGGATGCAGCAAATAGTCAATTAAGTATTTCACCCCTAATTACTAACATTACTAAGGATCTTGTAAGTTACTAAAACTATCGGGCGGCTTGCGCCATCCAACGATAGTCCCCCGTAGATGTTACATCTACTCACCGGAATCCCTGGCTAGCTGTGTCCAATCACCGCCTTTCCCTTTCGCGCCGCGTCTGACGTCTCCGCGACCGAACCTGAAATTTACATCAATACCAAACATAAGGTTATGTATCAAGAACGACGCAAAACCCAAACGAAACTACTAACGTTCGCTAGCTAGGTACAACGTGCACAAAGTGCGCGGAACACACGCGAAAATCGCAAAAACTGCCAAAAAACGCCGATTTGGTCGCCCGGCAAAACTAAAACCCGACTACCCAAAAATCCGCACTCACGCATCCTAAAAGTCGTAGGACAAGCCATTACAATCATCAAGATATCAAAAATAATTCATCACATAATTTTATAACAAAACTAGTAAGCATTGCATTCCAAAATCGGTGCAAAAATCGCCGATTTGCGACAAAACGACTACAATCTAGCATAATCTCCCAAGTCACACCATTAGATAACCACTACACAAAATTTCAACACATTAACCATGCTCCAAAACCTAAATTCCACAACCAACCCTTTCTTGATTTTTCTCAAAAGCAATTGCAATTCAAAATCCATACTAGAAAAACTTAACTAACACTAATTTCAAACCCAATTAGCAAGTTAACCTTCTAGATTTAGGTTAGCAAAATACTAGATAGCAAAGTAAATTAATTAACCTAATAATGGATTTCTAAACCCTAATTCAACTCATTTTCCATACATAACCCTTTCTAGATTTTCCTAAAACAACAATTACAACTAAAATCAAACTTTTAAAGTTAACTAAATTAGCAAAATTGAAGACTACATAACAAGGTAACCATATAGATTAGTTAATTAACAACTAGATTAACTATAAAACAACTTAATTAATTATCATGGCTTCAAAACCCTAGTTTAATACTAACTATTCTTTTTTAAAAAAACAAGGTTAGAAATTAGCTAACTTTTAACACTAAACCATACAATTAAAGGAATTTAGCAAAAGAAAGTAACTTGATGGAATTTATACCTCAAGATCTATGGATAAAGCAAGTGATTTGCCTCTAAGGATGGCTTCCTAGCTCCAAGATTCAAGCAAGAATGGCTAAGGATAATGATAGCATAAGGATTTTGTTTGGATTTTTGAATTAATCATGGATTTTGATGTGTTTTCTTGAAGAAATTGAAGAAAAATGAAAAGAAAAGAGATGAAGAAGAGGGAGTGCAGGTTTCGGCCAGAATGAGGTATGGGGGAGGGTGTGGGAGTGTAGGAAAAGTCAATGGTCAAGTCTCCAAAGTCAAATGCACCATACCTTATCCATTATATTTAAAATAAAGCCATAAACTAACTAAATCAACTCAAGAAAGCAACCAAGGAAATGAGGCCAGAAATTTCTGGACTTGCACAAGGTGGGGATGTCCTAGGGCTGAGGGAAAAGAGAGAGGGGTTTTACAAAAGAAATTTTATGCAAAAAGGCCCCCTACAAGTCAAAAATTGCAAGTTTTAGCTCAAAATTCAATAAATTCGTTTCATATCATAAAAATTTGTTAAAAATCAAAATAAATTACTAAAAATTTATGTTACCACTATATTTAAATTATCATAATTTTAGAGATTAAAATTAGCCCTGAAAAATTTGTATTTATCGCTAATTTAATGTATTTTCTTACCGGCTTAAAATAATATTAAAAAAATGAAAAAATTAGGGAAAATTTTTAAACGACCAGAATTTCATAATTAACTCATTAGCTACTAAAACCAAGCAATTACCTATCCATTTTAGGTATAATTAGCCCTAAACTGCAAAATAACAAGAAAGACGGTTTTCGGAAAAATACCGAATTTTCACCGAATTTCAGGAAAACACCAAAACGACTTTTCAAGACGCTACAGTTGTGGGGACCACCTCGCTTCAAGTTTTGGCGGGTAACTTTCCGCACCCGTAGGGGTCTAGGTTTCATTGCACAGGCTATCCACACGACCAAGGGAACGTCAGGTTTCAGCAGCGGCTCTGTGAAACCCGGGGATCCCAGATTATCAGTATTGTTCTGTGATGCTTATTACTTTTCTGTAATGTTGCATATTATCACGCCTGGAGCGATTATTGTATATTGGTATATATACTATTAGATGGTGTATATGTTTTACACCCGCGCTAGTCCAGCCCCCGCTCTGTCGTTAGTTAAGTAACCTAACAGGGGATGACGGGACCCAGTGGCGAATGCGGATGGCATATATGTACATTTTATTTTCGTTCTTTTCTGGTGTGATTGATTGATGGGACTGCGTTGATTCTTATCAATGTAAAGATAAAACAAACCTATATTTGATGTTGTTGGAACAAATTTTAAAAGTGTTATTACAAAGATGTTTCCTTTTGTTTTGCATAGCGATATTCAGTTAGAATATCCTGCACCTCATTCGACGAGGCAAGGGCTGATATCCCTTCACCGGGAAAAACCCCATGGGCAGAAGTTTACGTCAGGGTAGTAACTTTAATATAGTCGATTACAAGTTGCTTTGCAACGCGGTATTCAGTTGGAATATCCCGCACCTCATTCCACGAGGAAAGAGCTGAGATCCCTTCACCGGGAGTGACCTCTTTAGCAAAACGTTTTCGTCACTATATTTTATAAAAGCTATCAGGTTCCTTCAGCGATATCAAGTTCATTACGTTAAAGGTTTTTTCGCCAAAAACCAGCCGTAGCCCTCCGTCATTTCTTATGGATAGTCGGTAGTATTCAAGCTATGTTTGTTGGCCAAAGTCAAGGCATAGTGTTTGGTAGTTGCTGATTATTCATCTGTTGCATAGATAGATGCGTTGGTTTGGGACAGTCGTTCTTCCTTGTTGGCCAAAGTCAAGGGCATGTGCGGGTGGGTTCAAATTAACCTGGACAATGACAGGTAGAACTTGACATGTGACTTATGATTTGTTGGCCAAAGTCAAGGTCATAAGAGCATGAGGTAAAAATTACATCGGGAGTTTCAAACATAAAGCAAACTTGCCAGGCATGCGCATACCTTCTGGAGTGTGATAACTTGAGTGGCTTCCATCACGTTATCATGCGATGATAGTTGGATCCCGATTCTCACTGATGAGTTGGTTTACTCTTCGGGTGATCCCGACTAATTCTTCTTTCTGGTTTGGAGGAGAATTTGAGATCACAGTGGGAGGTTTCCTGATTAGATAAAGTGATAACCATTCTGATCTAGGTTAGAGTGCACGCAGAGTGTTTCTTTTCTCTCTCTCTTTTTGGCAGCGACCTTTGACCGACCCTAGACTATGACAAAGTGACCAAGTTGACCGAACCTTCTTAAAATACAGACTTTTGGATTGTCCGAGTTGCATAAGTCATTGCCGCTCCTTCTCTTACCCTTTGAATTTCTCAGAACACCCCGTATTACTACGGATATCCACTTCCATTGGATAGATCTATCGTATGGTTATATACGAACTCGAAGGGACTTCTTCGAGGATGGATCCAGGTTCAGGAGAAATAGAATTGGTTTATTCAGTTGTCGTTTATTATCACCTTCTCTCAGGTTGCGAGGGCTCCTTAGTTTAGGAGAGAACACCTATTACGCTTATTGGATAGTCTTATTCTAAACCATAGGCTGGTGCCGAAAGGTAGGGAATGAAGAAAACCAATTAGCCTAAGTAGGGTGTACAGAAGGTAATAGCTAAAAACAAAATAAAGGGATTAGAAAGAAGGCAAAGTAAATTGCGACTATTATCATTCACGACCAAACCGCGTACTTCATCGCCACTTCTATTTCACCTTTAATAGAATAAGGTATTATTCAGTAGTCTTTTATCATCACCTTCTCTCAAGTTGCGATTACTCCTAGGATTAGGAGAGTACACTTATTATGATTACTGGATAGTCTTCTTCCAAACCATAGGCTGGTGCCAAACGGTAGGGAAGGAAGAAAACCACTTAGCCTAACGATGGTGTACAGAAGGAAATGACTAAAGACAAATAAAGGGATTTGGAGAGATGGCAAAGAAATATACGGTTACAGTCATGAATAGGATTATGGAAGAGGCATTACTAGGAATACCAGGATACCCCTACGAGACATTTTAATGTTTCAGTTTCACTGTACATTGTTAAAAGAAAACTGATTTTCCGATTAGATACTTACTCCAGGGTATGTAGTTACCAGGTTCCATTCTCATATCTGTATAGTTTTACAGATGATGAATGGGAGTAAGTTATTGGGAATTAGGTGATCATCCTCATTATATCGGAATTCGTTGTAATTGGTGATATTTGAGGAAATCGCCTGGGTACAGTTTCCAACCTACGATGCACAGGTTTTGAGTTATTCAACTCAACAGACTTATACAGAGTATTGTATGTTGTCCAGTGTTCGTTAGGACAAAGGGGTAGGTCCTCGTACTATGTTCTGTTTACTTGTGACTTCTTTAGTTTTTTGACAAGTGTTTCGTAGAAATACAATGTCTAAGTTTTGAGAAGTTATGGGTATAAAAATAAAGTAGAGAACCAGATGTCGCAAGTATCAGTATTCTTCAAAGAGATTGAAGATGTAGATCCTTGTGGTTAGTATTCAGTTGATAGTAATGGTTTGGAGAAACTTGTTTCTCTTTCAGGTTACTCATAATTGGATGGATTCCTAAGTTGAGTAATGCTGAGTAGCCTCTTTCCATTAAGTTGTCATGCACTGGAGACAGCTGCATGATTTGAATATGGTTCCAATTAAATTAGTACCTCTGTTTCTATATTGGATATAGAATGGTTCATATCTTAACGATGTTAAGATAAGGGGAGTTGTCTAGCTTATGCTTAAAACCAGACACTGGATAACTCAAGGCATGTTTCTGTAATGGCTGTTTGTGGGTTGACCCTGGCTTCGACGAGGGTTGACTTTTCTACCATCTGGAAGATCAATAGTGATATTGTTCTTGACTCGCCACTGTTTTAGTAAAAATAGATTTTTCAGAAAACAATAGTGGGAGTATGGTAGAACTGGAAGTGATTCCAGAACCGCAAACGATTACGGAAAATTTAATAGAACCTATATATTCAAACAGGTTTGATATTCCATTAGCCACTCCGCAGATATGGTGGGTAACCTCAGACACCCGAGAGGTACTCCGGTAGCCTCAAGGACGGTGACAGGGAGGTTCTTGTTTACCCACACTTGACACTACGGTTGTTCCAGGCTATGACACCCGGCAGGAGGATAAGTATAACGTCGTTCTAAACTATCTTTAGAAGTGTACGTAGATATTATTCTGCCAGAGGGTTGTCGTAGTCAGTGGGAGCAACGGAAGCATAGTGGGCAAGTAGCTTATGCCTATTTATAGGCTTGAGCAGATATAGCGGAGAGAAGATCATCCAATTTTGATGAGAAAGTCAAAGGTTTGACTTCATCAGAATAGGGGATAGATCTGTTAAAAAGGTAGTAGGGTGTGATGTCCTGGTATTTGGATGACATACACAGAGTAGGAAGTAAAATTCCTATACTATGATCGGTTGTACTTTGGTCGTCACACAATTGTTTCTCTAGAAAGGATATGGATATAATATTAGACATTCTGGTTACTAGATTTATGGCTTTAGATATAGATTTGGGTAGTTTCCCAATGTAGGTACTTTGACAGTATTCTAATAGTATTTTAGAATAGATGACTCCTGGCATGGTGGTGTACCTGCAGGTGATGGAGTCACCCTCTCTAAAGGTGTCTTATAGACTAAAACAGAGAGGGATGTGCATGATTGGCAGATCACTTGCTTAGGCAATTGAGTCAATCATGAGATGTCAAGTACCACACCAGATATTGTTTTTGCACTTGATGCGATAAGTTTATATTAATCCGATCATGAAGAAACATAAGGAAGCAGATTTAGAACATAAGTGCATGTTCTACGGATTTGATGACGGCAGCCTCCTTCGAGAGACGGTTATCATTCCAGGCTTCAAAGGTGACATGGATGACAGAGTGATTGTCAGAGTTATAGTTTTCCCTCTGACGAGGGACAGTATTATGGACAGGTGGTCTAAGAGGATACTGTGGGAGGCATGGTGTTGGATACTGATTAGGTTCAGATATCGATACAGTCTAAGAAGTTTGGATTTGGAGTTCATTTATGAACTAGATCCCATCAGATATCCAGACATATTCTAAGACAGGTATTGCTCAATTCGGGAGATGGCTTTCTCCGCGAACTTGAGTTTGAGAGAGACATAGAAAGAAACATCAGGGCGGATCCACTCACTGAAGCTATTTCTCGAACACAAGAGTTTTACAAACTAGCTTTGTGAAACTGATTAGTAGAGAAGTTGGATGTTCGGTATCACACGGGCTGTGAGTATGCGACATCGCAATAATTAGCCTTGAGTGCAAGTGGGAGATTGTGGGAGATAGTGCCCTCAAAGTCAATTATTGGATCGCAGGTACGTGATTGCAATGATTGAGGCAGGACCTATACCGATATGACAGTCTTGCTCAAGATGATAGTATGCTATCTGGTTTGTCTTTATCATCGTATACATGCTTTAGTTCGCTATTGCATATTGATAGAGCCCATAGGATTCTTGCTTGACTGCCAGCAATATGATGGCGATCATACACGTGGGAGCTGGAGTCTGTAAGCACATCCTTAAAGTGTCCCTAGTCATGGGAGTTTCGAGACAGGGCATCGATACTCCAGAGTAGACTAGTGTATACAGTCGAGACCCCGACGAGGGGCGGTGGCCGGTCTCACAAGCCACTGGTGTCAGTTGGATCACCAAAGATGTATACAGGTGCTCATTGGGTTATGAGTACACCGGACAGGACTCGCCGGGAATCTGCTAGTTGGTATTATACATATCGTCAGATAGCAGTTCCCTGGTGACATGTGTACAGGTTAGTTCATCGACTTGAGATCGTCATTTGTCTCGTGTGAGTTCCCACTGTGCTTAGATTACTACCCTACCACGCTCAAAGTAGTTATGCAAACAGGTTTTAGTTGGGTACAGTCCCGAGCCACATTGGAGGCAAGTGAGCGGATCTCGGGGATTCGTCTCTCCCGGTATTGGGGGTTGATGTCGCACAGTGCACGGGTGGCCATCACTAGAAACCCTCGGCCGAGGTAGTGGAGAATAACTGATTTGGATCAGTGGTTTCTCAGGTGGTGATGGGCTTCATGCCGACACGATTTATCGCGTTGTTAGGGGTCTGACTTTATCCACCCCCTAGACTCGATATGCGATACTCTTAAGAAGAACGGACCGGACTGTATATACATTGTCACTGTCAGGCTCAGTAGGGTTTATAGATGAGTTCACTCGTTAGCTTCCCTTCCAATCAATACATAGGCAAAACGTTACGTGCAGCTTGTACCTCTGACGTGCTAGGGGTTATACCCAGTGCCAGTGTGTTGATGAGTCATTAGAGTCCCCCACAGACACTTTCCCAAGTTCGGGCGAAACGTTGTAGAGGCCGTATGGGTTTATGGCAAGGTTCGGAAAAAGCACGTGCGTTTTCGCACGTGTCGTTTTTCGGGAAGATAATACTGGTAGGCTTTGGTTTAAGCCGAAACCCAGTATTATACTGTGTAGATATAATATCTTTGTCTCAGTTGCATTTGTATTCGGTCGTAATACAAATGCGGGTATGTTTATACTGATACGGGGTTATCCTGAAATTCGTTTCAGGATCACTTTTGGAAGTTACCAGTTTCCAGTTTCCAGTTTTCTATCAGCCGTATTTAACAGTCGGTTAAATACGGATTTATCTTTTCTTGATGAGGTGAGTCAGTGTTCTAGAAGGTTCTAGAGAGGGTGACTAGGCTAGTGAGTCATTAGTGCATTAATGGAGCAATTAATGCTTGATGACTAGGTTAATTGTGATTGGTTTGCTTTAATTGCTTTCATACTTTGTGTTCACACAAGATATTTTGATTGTGGTCACCCCCCTCTCTTACACTCACCCCCCCACTTCCTATAAGATGGCCGGCCCCCTCCTCTCTCTCACTCACTGGTGATATGGTTGTTGTTCACTAGAAAAAGATTATGATAGATTCGGGTTCACGAAAAATAGATAGCCTCTTTCTCATTTCACCCGATCCAAAAGGCAACTTCCATATCCGTTCGTCCGTGACCTTGGACGTAACGAGACGAAGTGTTCTACTCATTCTCTACTTCATCTTGGTCGTCTCTTTTGGCAAACTTGACGATCGAGTTGCCTCGGTTCAGAGGCGGGAGCCCGTTTAAAGATCCGTCGACGTGGTGCCACCCAGACGACAAGATTGGAGATCGAGGAGATCGGAGTAGCCGCAACAAGCGTGGGATGATGGTTGAAGACCGAAGGACTCGGATCATTCGGTATAACGTTTCTACCCCTTTGAAATTTGTTAGTTTAGCTTTAATGGCAGATCCGGGTTACGGTACACGATAGCGCCAGTTTTGTAAAAAGTTTTTGTTCCGCATTTGGCGTCTGTTAGACTGCCGGGGCGCTACCGTGGATTTACAGGTCCCTCTGACGAGGGGCAGTAGTTTGGACAGGTGGTCCAAGTGGATACTGAGGGAGGCATGGTGCCGGATACTGATTAAATTCAGTTGACGATACAGTCTAAGAAGTTTGGATTTGGAGTTCATTTTTGAACTATATCCCATCAGATATCCAGACAAATTCTTAGACAAGTATTGCTCAATTCGGGAGATGGCTTTCTCCGCGAACTTGAGATTAAGAGAGACATAGAAAGAAACATCAGGGCCGATCCACTCCCTGAGGCTATTTGTCGAACGCAATAGTTTCGCAAACGAGCTTTGTGAAACTGATTAGTAGAGGAGTTGGGTGTTCGGTATCACACGGGCTGTGAGTATGCGAAATCGCAATAATTAGCCTTAAGTGCAAGTGGGACATTGTTGGATATAGTGTGCTCAAAGTCAATTATTGGATCGCAGGCACGTGATTGTAATGATTGAGGGAGGACCTATACCGGGAGGACAGTCTTACTCGAGATGTTAGTATGATATCTGGTTTGTATTTATCATCGTGTACATGCTTTAGGTGATATTACAGATCACTATTACATGTTGATAGAGCCTATAGGATTCTTGATTGACGACCAGCAGTATGATGGCGATCATATACGTGAGAGTTGGGTAGTCTATAAACACATCCTTAAAGTGTCCCTTGACGTGGGAGTTTCGAGACTGGGCATCGATACTACGAGAGTAGACTAGTGTATACGGATCGAGACCCCGACGAGGGGCGATGGCCGGTCTCACAAGCCATTGGTGTCAGTTGGTTCACCTAAGATGCATACAGGTGCTCATTGGGTTATGTGTACACCGGACAGGACTCGCCGGGAACATGCTAGTTGGTATTATACCTGTCGTCAGATAGCAGTTCCCTGGTGACATGTGTATAGGTTAGTCTTTCGACCTGAGATCGTCATTTGTCTCGTGTGAGTTCCCACCGTGCTTTGATTACTACCCTACCATGGCTCAAAGGAGTCGTGCAAACTGGTTTTAATTGGGTATAGTCACGAGCCACATGGAGTCAGTGAGCGGATCGGCAAGGGATTCGTCTCTCTCGGTATTGGGGGTGAGATCATGCTGTGTCTGGAGAGCCATTACACAAAGTCCCTGGCCAAGGCAAGAGATATTTACTGGTAGGTATTCCAGTAGTATTTCAGGGTGTTCTTGGCTACACTCCGACACGACTTATACCGCTATTGGGGGTCTGATGTTTACCAGCCCCCTAGGCTCGATATGCGATACTCATAGACGAACGTAACGGACTGTAAGGATATTGTCACTGACGGGCTCAGTAGGGTTTCAGGATGAGTTCGCTCTTCGGCCTCCCTTTGCTCAATACCCTGGCAGCCGTTACGTATGTAAGTCCATGTCACGCACCCCACGAACTTGCGAGGAGGCGAATATATGAAAAACGATTATCAAAGCTTCGTAACACGGACTTGAGCGCATGAATCGTAATCTAAACCATTACTAACAAGAAGCTAGAGGTTTAACTACTCGGATACGAAGTTATACCTCATGTTACTTGTCTTTCGGGTCTTCATCGCGGTCCTCCACTCCTCGTAGGCTCCTTGGAACATCGGCATCTCAACGGCCTCCTCGAATCAAAGACGATCCACCCGAAAGCTCCTACGCCAAGCTTAATCTCAAACTTGAGATAACTAGGTTGCTTAAAGTGCTAATCTAAGCTACCTAAGGGATATAGAGTGAGCTTATGGATGTATTAGTCTAGCTAACCCTTGATCTCAACTCATGAGAGGTTAGGGTTAGGGTTTGAAGAGAGAGTGAGCTTGAGGAGAGAGAAGGTGAGAATGATAATCAAAAGAATAATGAACTCATATGAATATATCAACCATAACAATTAATCAAATAAATAATATAAATGATTTATCATCATGGTTAGATTCATTCATCTAGTGTGATTCATCATATAACTCATTAACTCATTAATGAATCATTTAATACAAAGCATGAATCACACAAATGAGTCATTAAGCAATTAATGCTCATGCCACCTTAACCCCTTAGTCACCACTCTTCTAGAACCTTCCCGACAAATTACGAGAACGCCCCTCCAATCCATGAAAACACGGAAAAACTTTAGACTGTATAAATCCAGTAACCCTATATTAGAATCTGGCTTAAACCAAAGCCGACTAGTATAAACTGTCCGAAAAATCGTACGTGCGTAAACACACGTACGCATCCGAACCCTTGTCGTAAAACCATACGACCTCTATATTGTTTCGCCTGGAGCAGGGAAACTCTCTGTGTGGGACTCTAAAGACTCGACACTACGCTGGCTGTGGGTTTAACCACAGACCGCAAGCGGCACTAGCTGTACATAACGGTCCCCAGGTAGATGTCGATAAGAAGGCCGATGAGAAAAACCATCCGAACCCCTACTGAGCCTGATGTGACAATCTCCATACAGTCCGGTCTGTTAGTCTAAGACTATCGCATATCAAGCCTAGGGGGCGGCAAGCGTCAGTCCACTAATAGCTGTATAAGTCGTGTCGGAGCGAAGCCCATTACACCTGAGAAGCTACTGGAACCTACCAGTATATCTCGCTTGCCCTGGCCAGGGTCTTTGCGTAATGGCTCTCTGACACCGCGCGATATCAACTCCCTATACCGGGAGAGACGAATCATATCTAACCGCCACTGCCTCCAAGTGCTCGGGACTGCACCCAACTGCTACCTGTTTGCACGACTCCTTTGAGCCGTGGTAGGGTAGCAATCTAAGAACAGTGGGACACACTCGAGGCGAAGTAGCAGTGTCAAGTCTGCGGACTATGCTGTACTCATGTTACTTGGGAACTGTTAACTAACGATGGGTATAATACCAACCAATCAGTTTCCCGGCGAGTCCTGTCCGGTGTACCCGTAACCTAACGAGCACCTGTATACTATCTCCAGTACGACGTATTGATGGCTGTGGGACAGACCATCTCCCCAACTGGGATGAGAAGCGTATACACTTAGTCTACTTCGGAATATCGATGCCCTATCTCGATAATCCAACGACCAGGGACCTGTATAGGATGTTGCTTACAGATTACCGAGCCCCCACTAGTATGACTGCCATCACGACGCTGGTAATCAAGCAATGATCCTATGGGCTCTACTAATATGTATAAGTGATACGTTACAAGAAACATATGTACATATTAAAGTAGACACAAACCAAGTAGTATACTACCATTTTAAGCAAGACTGTATATACAACTGTGAATATCCCTAGCTTCCATTAAGTAACATACATGCTAGTATGATACAATAATGGCCCCTAGGGCATATACACTAACAATCTCCCACTTGCACTAGGGCCATGAGCTGGCATATCGTAGACCTATCATCTCGAATAGTCTCTCGAACTGCGTCTGAGGAAGGGCCTTTGTGAATGGATCAGCAATGTTATTCTCTGTCTCTACTCTCTTCACCTCGATCTCCCGGCGATCTACGATCTCCCTGATCAGGTGATACCGCCTTAAGATGTGTCTGGACTTCTGATGGGACCTTGGTTCCTTTGCTAAAGCAATAGCGCCGTTGTTGTTACAATACAGAGGTATTGGACCAACACTGGTAGGAACCACCTGAAGTTCTGTGAGGAACTTCTTCATCCATACTGCTTCTTTTGCGGCATCGCAAGCAGCTATGTACTCTGCTTCCATCATTGAGTCAGCAACGGTTTCTTGTTTGGAACTCTTCCAACAGACCGCCCCTCCATTGAGGGTAAAGACATAACCCAACATGGATTTGGAGTCATCTTTGTCACTCTGGAAGCCGGAGTCGGAAAAGGCCTCTAACTGGAGGTCTTTTCCACCATACATCAAGAACATCTCCTTAGTCCTCCTTAGGTACTTGAGAATGTTCTTTACTTCTCTCCAGTGATTCTCCCCTGGGTTTGCCTGATACCTGCTTACAATGCTCAATGCGTATGCTACATCTGGTCTGGTACATAACATCGCATACATTATAGAGCCTACCGCAGAAGCGTAGGGTATAATCGACATGCGATCCCTTTCAAAATCAGTCTTGGGAGACATCTCTTTGGAGAGGGTGATTCCGTGACAAGCCGGTAGATTACCGCGCTTAGAATCATCCATACTGAATCTTTTCACTATGGTGTCTATGTACCTGGACTGCGAAAGTCCCAACATCCTCTTTGATCTATCACGATAGATCCGGATCCCCAGAATGTAGGTGGCATGAACCAGGTCTTTCAAGGAGAATTTATGTGACAAGAATCTTTTGACTGACTGTAATATAGGAATATCATTTCCTATTAGGAGAATGTCATCCACGTACAAGACGATGAATACTACAGCTCTCCCTACAATCTTATTGTATATGCAAGGTTCATCTGGATTTTTGATGAAGTCGAATTCTTTGACAGCATCATCAAAACAGATGTTCCAACTCCGCGATGCCTGCTTTAGTCCATAAATGGACTTAAGCAGCTTGCATACTTTACCGCTGCTCCCATTCTGAATGAATCCCTCTGGCTGATCCATATAGACGCTCTCTTCCAAATTACCATTTAGAAAAGCTGTCTTTACGTCCATCTGCCAGATTTCATAATCGTGGAAGGCAGCAATAGCAAGAAGGACCCGAATGGATTTAAGCATAGCTACTGGAGAAAAGGTTTCGTCATAGTCCAAACCAGGTCTTTGACGAAAACCCTTTGCAACCAGTCTAGCTTTGTATGTTTCAACCTGTCTATCTACACCAATCTTCTTTTTGAAGATCTATTTGCATCCTACGGGTTTTACCCCATCTGGAGCAACGTCCAAAGTCCATACTTTGTTAGTGTACATGGACTACATTTCGGTCCGTATTGCATCCAGCCATTTTACTGAGTCACCGCTCTGAATGGCTTGCTGGAAGCTAGCAGGCTCATCATAGTCTATAGTGCAATCCTCTCTACCCCCGTCTATGAGAAAACTGTAGTATCTCTCGGGCGGATGAGACTGCCTACTACTTCTGCGGAGTGGTGTGGGAATGTCCAGTTCTTCTTGAACTTCTGGTTCTACCATATTTTCAGTAGTAGTTTGTGGTTCTGGAATTTCTTCCAGTTCTATTTCGCTCCCACTCGTTTCCTTTTCTAAAAACTGATGTTCTAGAAAATGGGCATTACGAGAAACAAAAACCTTTTGTTCCTCTGCATAATAGAAGAAATACCCCCTGGAGTTCTTTGGGTATCCCACAAACTTACATAGTACTGAGCGTGCTTCGAGCTTGTCCACATGCTGCTTTTTAACAAAATCTGGACATCCCCATGCCTTCAGGTACTGAAGACAGGGTTTCTTCCCACTCCACATCTGATATGGTGTGGTAGGCACAGTTTTGGTTGGAACCTTGTTCAAAAGATATGCAGCTGATTCTAGTGCATATCCACAGAAAAATCGCGGTAACTCAGCCTTACTCATCATGGAACGAACCATATCCAATAGGGTTCGATTCCTCCTTTCTGATACACTGTTGTGTTGTGGTGTGTATGGAGGAGTAAGCTGAGAGAGAATACCATTCTCTTTTAAGTAACCCAGGAACTCGACACTTAAGTATTCACCACCTCGATCAGATCTCAATGTTTTTATACTCTTGCCTGTTTGTTTTTCCACTTCATTCTTGTATTCTTGGAATTTCTCAAAGGCCTCGGATTTATGTTTCATCAAGAACACATGTCCATACCTAGAGAAATCATCCGTAAAAGTAATGAAGTAGGAATAACCACCTCTCGCATGTATAGACATTGGACCGCATACATCACTGTGTATGAGTCCCAAGAGCTCGCTTGCACTTACTCCGTGTCCAGTAAACGGAGTATTGGTCATTTTTCCCATGAGACAAGATTCACAAGTAGCATAAGATTGATATTCGAATGGATTCAAATATCCTTCTCTATGTAACTTAGTCAACCTTCTTTCATTGATGTGACCTAGTCTACAATGCCATAAGAAAGCCTGATTTAATTCCGGAGACTTTCTTTTAAGTGTATTCTGGACATTGAAAACCTGAGCTTGACTTAATACGTATATACCGTTATCTAATGTACCTGACCCAATCATAACTTGATTTAGGTGGATGTATACTACATCGCTTTCGAATGTAAAATTATATCCCTCTCTTGAAAGTGAGGACACTGATATGATATTACAAGTCATACTAGGTACATACTGACAGTTACGTAAAATCAATATCTGCCGACTTGTCAAATCTAGGCGATATTCTCCCACGAATTCAGCGTCCACGCTCATTCCGTTTGCAACTCTGAGAGACCAATCACCTACCTTTATAACTCTACGGTTTCTCAAAGCATGTAATGAATTACAGATATAAGATCCTGCTCCTGTATCTAGCACCCAGGAAGTAGAGTTAATTGACAAACAGTTCTCTATTACTAATACACTTGAGGTTGAAGCCACAACACGCTTCTCATCCTGGCTACTGGCTTCTAAAGCCCTGCAATCTTTCTTCCTATGCCCAATCCCATAACAATAGGAACGTCCCTCTTTTACTATATCCAGTCCCGAAACTTTTGCCCTTCTCTTTCCTTCTACTTCCCTGGTTTCTTTCAGGGTAGAAGGTAAAGACTGTAGAATCAAGTCAGTATCTGACTCGTTTCCCAACGCGGTCTCCAGGTCCTGGAGCTCATCAATACAGCTAGTCATTGTAAGGGCGTTGTCCCCTACAAATGACCCGTCAGCCAACCTCGTTTGAATTAATTCGTTCAAGGTCTCATATCTTGCGATATGAGATTGCTCTCCATATAAATCTTTATGGAGAAAGATGGAAACTAAGTCCATCTTCTCGTGCTGCTTCTGGTATACACCATCAACTGAAGCTAACATGAGGCACTTAGCTTTCGCTTTATCTTTTTCCTTTGTCTGACGGGTATCCATAACCATGACAGTGGAAACTGGATCTGGGACGGCGGGATCTTGAGTAGTAATAGGGTGGTCCAGCTTGTCATAGGCAATGGACATCTGGACAGACCTTTGCCAGTCATATAAGTCAGATTCAGTCAATTTGTTATCTAGATGTAACCTGTGTGTGGTCACAAGGTCGCTGCATTTTAAGAAAGAGAAGAAAATACTATTAGCATGATGCTCTTGCAAGTTTAGAGTGGTTTTAATTTATCTAAACAGGATGGCTCCCACTGTTTCTCGAATCCCTCCTCAAACCATAAAAGAAGAATTAGTCAGGACTATTCTCACCGTACAATTCTTGCTTAACCGTTCAGCCAGGTTAGTGTCGATACTTCGAGGGAGGTTTTCCAACGCTTTCACGAAGTTCCTTAATTAAATAACCTCTTTTCTCTGGGGGCGTAACCCCGCTGACACCTTTCTAGGCACCTACTTGGTTTATAGCATTGATCGTTAAGTGACGAATCTCCTGATAAGTAGTATATACTCACAGTAGGATCGGGATCCAAAATATCATCGTATGATAATGTTGAAGGAATTCTACCAACATTCATCAAACTCCAAAATGGTATGCTTTCTCTGCAAATTTCAGTTTCTTTAGAAATTCCCGATTTAAATTTTTGCCCCATGCTCTTATGACCTTGACGAAGGCCAACATATCATAAGTCACATGTCAAGTTCTACCCGTCATTGTCCAGGTTAATTTGAACCCACCCGTATATACCCTTGACGAAGGCCAAAATAGTAGTACGACTGTCCCAAACCAACGCATCTATCTATGCTACAGATAAATATCCAGCAGCTACCAATCACTATGCCTTGGCGAAGGTCAAAATACATAGCTTGAATACTACTGAATATTTAACTGAAATGACAGAGGGCTACGACTGGTTTTGGAAAAACCATTAACGTAGTGAACTTGATATAATCGAAGGAACCTGGTACTTTTTAAAAGGAGTGGTTAAAGCTCCGCAATTAAAAAATCTGATCTTTTAAAATAACCGAGTGGTTTCTTTTAAATTTGTTCCAACGATTAAACTTTGGTTTATTTTCTTTGCATTATAATAATGCGTCCCATCAATTATCCTATCATTGCAGAAAACAACGAAAATACCACGTCCTCTTATGCCATCCGCATTCTCCACGGGGTCCCGTCATCACCCGTTAGGTTACTTAACTAACGACAGAGCGAGGGCTGGGCTAGCACGGGTGTAAAACATAAGTGACGTCTAATAGCTATCATATATAGATATTGTACATTCGTCAGACGCAATAATAAGCATTCCAGATCACATATGAATTTTATTGGATTTATTAGCAATCCGCATTTGCTTTGAGCCTGCAATAAAAGACGGATTACACAGTTGTGATGAATAGCCTTTACCCCACCCTAGACCCCTACGGGTACGGCAAACTACCCGCCAAGTACCCGAAGTGAAGCGGTCTCCCTCAACAACGTGAGTAGGCCACTAAACACTTCGACGTACCCGGTAGTTTGTGTATCCCGCCTTGGGTCTATCCTAGGAGCAAAAAACAGTAAAAAGAAATAATACAACGGTGACTACAACCGCAACCTGGATGTGCCCCGCAAAAGAATATTACATCATTTTACATTTACATCGAATGAATGAATATTAAACCCATCTCAAACCCCGGCTAATCATCACAACAGTCTAACACAGTTCATATACACAAACAGTAAACATTACAGAAATGTGCAACCCCCTGCCAACCGACATACTAGCAGTTAGGGAAGGTTTACGAACACATTAAACATTACAGATAAGAACCCATTTAGCAAATATCTTAGAATATCGATCGAATAACATATTCCGTGTCTACCCCAAAAGCAAACCTGCACTGAAGCAACCTGGGTAGAAACAGAGCATACAGGAAAACAAAAAACACCAAAATATGAATTACTGTGAAAATCCGAGTCAACTCGGCGTTGACTCGGCGGCGGATTCGCGGCCAAAAGCACCTTATTGCCGCGGATCCGCGGCCGTCTTGCCGAGTTAGGGGCTCGTATTTTCCCAGTTTTCTTACAATTCCCTGCTGTGAATTTTAAGGCATGTCAAATTATTTTTCAGACACTTTTAAAATTAACAGAAACTAGGAATATCCGGGTTTTTGTTTTCGTGTTTTCCGTCGATCGAACTTCTAATCAGTTGCTAACAAGCTAGTAATGGTTTAGTTGGCTCTGATACCACTGTAAGTCCATGTCATGCACCCCACGAACTTGCGGGGAGGCGGAATATATGAAAAACGATTATCAAAGCTTCGTAACACGGACTTGAGCGCATGAATCGTAATCTAAACCATTACTAACAAGAAGCTAGAGGTTTAACTACTCGGATACGAAGATATACCTCACGTTACTTGTCCTTCGGTTCTTCATCGCGGTCCTCCACTCCTCGTAGGCTCCTTGGAACATTGGCATCTCAACGGCCTCCTCGAATCAAAGACGATCCACCCGAAAGCTCCTACGCCAAGCTTAATCTCAAACTTGAGATAACTAGGTTGCTTAAAGTGCTAATCTAAGCTACCTAGGGGATATAGAGTGAGGTTATGGATGTATTAGTCTAGCTAACCCTTGATCTCAACTCATGAGAGGTTAGGGTTAGGGTTTGAAGAGAGAGTGAGCTTGAGAAGAGAGAAGGTGAGAATGATAATCAAAAGAATAATGAACTCATTTGAATATATCAACCATAACAATTAATCAAATAAATAATATAAATGATTTATCATCATGGTTAGATTCATTCATCTAGTGTGATTCATCATATGACTTATTAACTCTTAATGAATCATTTAATACAAAGCATGAATCACACAAATGAGTCATCAAGCAATTAATGCTCATGCCACCTTAACCCCTTAGTCACCACTCTTCTAGAACCTTCCCGACAAATTACGAGAACGCCCCTCTAATCCGTGAAAACACGGAAAAAATTTAGACTGTATAAATCCAGTAACCCTATACTAGAATCTGGCTTAAACCAAAGCCGACTAGTATAAACTGTCCGAAAATTCGTACGTGCGTGAACACACGTACGCATCCGAACCCTTGTCATAAAACCATACGACCTCTATATTGTTTCGCCTGGAGCAGGGAAACTCTCTGTGTGGGACTCTAAAGACTCGACACTATGCTGGCAGTGGGTTTAACCATAGACCGCAAGCGGCACTAGCTGTACGTAACGGTCCCCAGGTAGATGTCGATAAGAAGGCCGATGAGAAAAACCATCCGAACCCCTACTGAGCCTGATGTGACAATCTCCGTACAGTCCGGTCTGTTTGTCTAAGACTATCGCATATCAAGCCTAGGGGGAGGCAAGCGTCAGTCCCTTAATAGCTGTATAAGTCGTGTCGGAGTGAAGCCCATTACACCTGAGAAGCTACCGGAACCTACCAGTATATCTCGCTTGCCCTGGCCAGGGACTTTACGTAATGGCTCTCTGACACAGCGCGATATCAACTCCCTATACCGGGAGAGACGAATCATATCTAACCGCCACTCCAAGTGCTCGGGACTGCACCCAACTGCTACCTGTTTGCACGACTCCTTTGAGCCGTGGTAGGGTAGCAATCTAAGAACAGTGGGACACACTCGAGGCGAAGTAGCAGTGTCCAGTCTGCGGACTATGCTGTACTCATATCACCTGGGAACTGTTAACTGACGATGGGTATAATACCAACCAATCAGTTCCCCGGCGATTACTGTCCGGTGTACCCGTAACCTAACGAGCACCTGTATACTTTCTCCAGTACGACGTACTGATGGCTGTGGGACAGACCATCTCCCCAACTGGGATGAGAAGCGTATACACTTAGTTTACTCCGGAATATCGATGCCCTATCTCGATAATCCAACGACCAGGGATCTGTATAGGATGTTGCTTACAGACTACCCAGCCTCCACTAGTGTGACTGCCATCACGACGCTGGTAATCAAGCAAAGATCCTATGGGCTCTACTAATATGTATAAGTGATACGTTACAAGAAACATATGCACATATTAAAGTAGACACAAACCAAGTAGCATACTACCATTTTAAGCAAGACTGTATATACAACTGTGAATATCCCAAGCTTCCATTAAGTAATATACATGCTAGTATGATACAATAATGGCCCCTAGGGCATATACACTAACAACGTACAGCTAGTACCACTGACGTGCTTGTGGTTAAACCTACTGCCAGCGTATTGATGAGGTTTTAGAGTCCCCCACAGAAAGTTTCCCATGTTCGGGCGAAACATTGTAGAGGCTGTATGGTTTTATGGCAGGGTTCGATCATATACGTGCACTCGTGCACGGATCATGATCGGACGGATCATACTAGTGATCTTTGGTTTAAGCCGGATCCTAGTATTAGATTGGTTGGATTACTTTCGTCTCATTGTATTCGCATTCATTCGGAATGCGGATGCAGGTATGTATATACAGATGAGGGGTATTCTTGTGATCCTTCACGAGTTTACTTTAGAATATGCCATTCTATTTATTAGATTAAACATTTGGATTAATGTTTATTAAGTGGAAATTGTGAGTGCAAATCATGATCAAGAGCATTGAATGTGGTATGTGCATGTTTGGTGACTCATGGTGTTATTTTTTGTGCCATTTTCTTTTCTCTTCATTGTTTATTGTGTGGAATTGATATGTGGAGAGAGAGGGGGCAGCCAAGTGATAACTTGGGTTTTGTTTTAGATTTATCAAGAGCTCTCACATTCTATCTCACACAATAAGCAAGCTTCTTCTTCTTCACTAGCTTTTTTGTGCTCACAACTTCTTCATCAATGGCTTCTTCTTCATCCTCCGTCCATACCATCTCATGTGTTGAGAATCAATGGATGTTATGAGACAAAGTAATCACACCTATCTCTACTTCATCTTGGACATGTCGGCTAGCAAACTTCATGTCCGAGTTGCTTCGGTTTTGAAGAGTGAGCCCGTAAAAGGTTCCTTGATGTGGTGCCACTTCGATGAGGAGACCGGAGATCGAGCTTGATCGGAGAAGCCTCGAGGAGCTTGGGATGGTGGCTAAAGACCGAAGGACATGGATCGATCGGTATAGCCATTCTAACTTCTTTGTAGTTAGCTAGTATAAGGTTAATGGAACGATCCGGGTAAAAGTCTGCGTTGGCGTCAGTTTATAAAAGTTTTTGTTCCGCGTTTAGCCTCGGATAGACTGCCGGGACGATACCGTAGACTTACAGCCTCGAGCTTGTCCGGATTTTGTTTTTCAATATAGGCCGGACAACCCCATATCTTAACTCGTTTAAGAGTTGGTCTCTTCCTATTCCATATCTCATATGGAGTAGTAGGCAACGGATTTGATCGGAACTCTATTCAATAGGTATGCATCTTCTCGAGTGCATGCCCCTGAAAGGAAATAGACAACTCAGCAGTACTCATCATAGAGCGCACCATATCTCATAGGGTGCGATTCGTCCATCCCGATATACCGTTGTGCTGTGGTGTATACAGAGGAGTAAACTGAGAGAGAATCCCATTCTCTTTTAAATAGTGTCGGAATTCCGCGCTCCAGTATTCTTCTCCCCGATCATATCGATGGATTTGAATACCTTTACCCATTTTGTTCTCAACTTCGTACTTATATTCCTTGAAATTCTCAAAAGATTCAGTTTTGTGTTTCAATAAGAACATATATCCGTATCTTGAGAGAACATCGGTGAATGTAATAAAGTACATGGAACCATCCCTGGCATATGTAGACATACGACTGCATACATCACCATGTATCTGTCCAAGAGTTCAGTAGCTCTTTCTCCATTTCCAGTAAACGGAGATTTGGTCACCTATTTTTTGAGAAATGACTGGCAAGTTTCATAAGATATAAATTTGAACGGATTCAAATATGCATCCTTATGAAACTTTAGCTAGTCTTGTTTCATCGATATGACCCAGTCTACAATGCCACAAGAAGACTTCGTTCATTTTTGAATTGTTCCATTTGTGTGTGTTCTGTACGTTAGACTTGTGTTTTGATTCAGAACGTTTATACTGTTATACAACGTACCTTACCCAATCAATACTTGATTTAGGAAAATATTCATAATATTTATTGGTACGAAATAACATTCACTAAGAATCAATGTATTACCAGTTAGTAACTCTAAGTGATATTTGTCATCGCTTTGGCTGCAACAATTGCACCATTTCTACTACTTAGGACATATCGCCATATCCCAGTTCTCTATCTGTCTATAGCCTATGTAACAAATTACATGTGTGGGATCCTGATCCGGTATCCAATACCCAGGACATAGAGGCAACTGAGAAACAATTTTTGGTTATGAACACACCCGAAGACAATGCATCAACATGCTTATTCTTCATTTGGGTGGCATAGGAATCCGAATATTCCCCTATTCCTTGCTCAGACTTATGACAATCATAAGGTAGAGCGGAACCTAGCCCAATATAATAAGTAGGTTCGGTCAATACATCGATATTATTATCTTGATTAAGGCATTTTATTGGTTGTTACCAGGAGAGAGAGAAGGATAATCACTTTGCGTGCGCTCTTTGCAAGATTAGATTGGTTATTTTATCTAATCAGGTTAGCTCTCACTGTTTTTTATTAAATCTTCCTTCAAACCCTTAAAGGTAAGTGTCACGACCCGAAAGAGCACGTGACTGGCCCTTGAACCATATGGAGTCTATAGGACTCCATCTGATCCAAGTAAGCCAAAAGCCCAGAAATCTAAAACCATTTTTAAGAATAAGTAAAGAAACTGGTTTAAAGAAATGAAGAAATGCATGTTTGAAATCAAGGTTTTTAAATAACTAAGCCGAATATGCATTTTAAAACAGTAAAGTCTTTTCTAAAAATTTCGGCAGAGTTTCTTTTGTAAAACTGGCCCCGAATGGGGTACAACAAGGCTAACAACATATGCAATGATAAAGGCATCCCCAAGGGGGAGCTAGCTCTTCATCAAATGACGGCCACAACCACACAAGCAACAATAATATACAACGCCAAACGGCGAGGGTCAAACCAAAAGAACTCAAAAAGCAAGAAAACCGCAATACTGCTAAGCGCGACTCTAAGGTCAAATAATACATCACTAAAATCTGAGTCTGAAACAATATACAATTTTGGTTGATGGAAATTCTAGATACAATGAATAAAATAAATACAATGGTGGTTCTTGATGCAAAAGAATCCACCTCCCAAAAGCAATTCACCCGCAAGAAGGTAGTGTGCCAGAAATGCCGCAAAGAAACATGTACGGCAGAACCTGCAAGAACTATGGCACAACGGGGGTGAGTTGCCAACTCGTGAATAGAAATATCTACAAGCAGAAACCGAATGCAAGACATAAACCTAGGTCAACAATCAGTAATATAACCACAAGAGTACATCTGAAGTATGATAAGGTGGCAAGGTAACATCTAAATATGTATGTAGCGCCAGGTACTCAGGTAATAACATGTCATCAGTATAAGGTATGTCTGCATGAAGTAAATATGATGAAGTATCAAGGATATCAATACACATATATTAGCGTCCCATACCACTAATATTGGTGTAAGGGTATATATAACAGCGCCCTCATACCCTGTTATATATACAAATGAAGTATGATCAGTGTAAATCCAGTCTGCATATGATCCATGTTTGTATATATGTGGAATCCGTCCACCCGTCACCCAATGACAATAAGCATCATGTATGCAATATGAGGATATAAACAAAATCATGGAAAAACATCATGAAACCCGTGCCTAGCATCGACACGTAAATCCTCATCCATCGGGCTCCGTCAGTCCGGATCGGCCCGCGGGCTATGTCTGCGGAATCGGCCCTTGGCCCCGGCAGTACGCCCATCTCTCAACTCCGGTCGGTATCCTCCAGATATCCGCCGAGCTTAAATACAGTCACCGGTAGGTACTCGCCCGCCTCTAAGCTCAATCGGCAAAACCCATCGATCATCTTGCCGAGAGGAACCATACCGGGCCCACCACGAACCCGCAAACGGATCATCCACTCCTCGAATCGGGTTTCAAGCACACGTCTCAGCACCGAGAAAACGCGTGGTGGACGCACCAAAATATCATATCACGAGGTACCGGGTTTTTCAAAATAGAGCATCCTTTCTTAAATAATCCCACGGTCCTCAAAATCAGAAATCACATGAAAATCCAACATCAAGAAGTAAATCCAATGCGATGTGCTATGCAATCAATCCATGATGTATGCGACATGTAAAGAAGGTAATCATATCAGAAGTCATGCGACAGTACTACAGTGTAGTGGCATGGCAATTATCGATGATGAAGTGTGTGAGCCGGCAAATAGTGTACGTGGAACATACGCATCATCGATAATGGTGCTGGTGTCCTAACAGCATGATAATAATATAGCAATAAACATATGCCAGCAATGCGAATAGCATGAATATGCGGAAATCAATAGTCAACACCACAGTGAAGAATCTACTATGCAAACTACAGATCTAAGTATCAGGTCAATCAGGAGGGGTAGGTGTGGAAACCACCTAAATCTGAGTCGATAAATATATAGATATATAGTCGGTGATCCCGCCTCAAGAACATATCGTAGGACATCCTCGAGTTATGAGTGCGGATATATCATCAATATCGGCCCGTACGGTAAATCATCGTACGGCATCCCAAAAGCTGGGTACAGGTCAACATCTCACTATCTCATCACATAACAGGTATCACTATCATCAGATCATATAATCTGGGGTACTACTCTATGTCTAGTGCAAATCGATACCATCAATAAAGTATGCATGCGGGGGTAAACACACATCCCAAGCCCGCAAGAATCACAAGTCATATCCCAAATATGAATCATATCAAATCACCGATCTCGCGGCACAAAGCCCACATCATCGACTCATCTCCAAAGTCATCCCATATCATCAAACACCGTGCAAGTATAAGTAATATGCAAGGGTGTGCGTGTAGGTGTACCTCTATCCTAGAGCTCGCAACTAGGAACTACGCTAGTTATTTCTAGCTCTAACTAGCCATAACACCCTACAACTATCACATAAATAAACTACATAGTAAACTATCTACGGACTGCGGGGGTGCTATACGCCATCCACCCGACTTCGCCCTGTAGATATAATCTACTCACCTGCATCATCATTTGCGGACGTCACCACGTATTTGCTTGTCGTCCCGAAGTCTTCATGGGTACCTACATATCAAAGTATCGTATATACGCATTAAAACCAAATCCAAGCTAAAACGGCACATGAAATCCAAAATGATACGATAAGGGGCCTATAGGTGAGAACCTATGGCACGCCTTCAAAACCATCAATAAATCCTCTATATCATCGTATAAACGCCAAATAGTCGAGGCAAAACAAAATCCACAATTGCAGAATCAAAAATACGGAATACGGAAACACGAATCCAAAATAGCAACTTAGGATATATGTCCCAGATTTCACCCTAGTTAGAATCAGTCAAAACTAGAAGTACCCTGGGTCAATACTAGAGGAAGTAGGGCCATGCACGCAAAACGAGGAAATTCTTCACTGCTCTGGCCGCAAATTGCGGCCAGAATGGGAAAATCGGCGGCCTCAAAGTGGAGTGGGGAGCTAGGGTTTGGTGTGGTGGTTCTCTGGTGCCTGCACATCTCACTGTCCACTCAATATTATTTTAGGAGTCTCGGGGTAAAAGCAGATTCAATAAACACTACACAGATTTCATAATTTCCCCGATATCGGTTTCTAAAATCCGTATTCTGTTTTAAGCTTCAGGTTTTGGGTTCCAATTCATACACTAAGGTGTTGGTATAACCTTAACTGAGCTCAATTTCATAATACAACACCAATTTCCCTCAATCCCTAACTTGGTTATCCTCAAGTCCACAATATCACACAATATCGATTCTATAACAACATTGGGGTATAAGTAATGTTAGAATTAAGCTAATGGTCCAGAATTTACCTCACTTGGCAACTCAAGAAAATTCTTGAGTTGCCCCTAGTGGCCAAAATCCATGCTTTCTTAGTCCATTACGTAGATCTCGAGCTTGTGCATCTTTTTAATGAAATGAGATTGGGATTTTGGAGTGATTTTTGAGATGATTTGAGGGCTTGATGATGGGGGGGAAATGAGTGGCAGGAGCAGCAACAGCAAATGGTGGGAGAGGGAGAGAAATGAGGAGGAGAGTGAAGAGAAAAGGTTAAGGTTTTTAGTCAATGGTCCTCACCTACTCTCTCTCTCTCACCATACCTATTTTCTTTTCTCTTTTTCTTTTCTTTTCCTTTTCTTTAATTCCAAAACCTTCTCACCAATAGTAAACCCAAAGTAACATGGTAGAAAATGCAACACAAGTGTAGGAAAAAGATATGTGCACATTTTGCACAAAAAGCCAAAAAATCCGATTGGCGATTTTTAATCGCGATTAGTACTAAATTAGCATATAATTGATCACAAACACTTAAAAATGGTATAATTCCAATAAATACCCCATTTTAGAATTTTCCATAATTTTTCTTCATTTATTTGTATTTAATTATAAATTTAATATTAAAATAATCAATAAAATAATATTAAATTATAAAAATTCCCAAAAATAATATTTTATCTTTTTGAAGTGTTACAATCTACCCCCCTTAAAGAAATTCGGTCCTCGAATTTAAATTTTAATCCCCCAATACTAAAACAATTTCAGTAATAATCCAATTTGTCGGGGCTCCGAAAACATCAATACATAGAGAATATCATAAAAATGTACTGCTCTACTAGAAATCAATCCTCAAAATGCATATATAAGGTTATCCTATGTGTCTGGTGCGCAAGGAATCAAAATCCATATATGTGTCAAACAGGTGTACGAAACAACATCTAGGTGCAACTGGTGTGCACGAAACATCTGTCGTAGGCAGCGTGTGTGCCTGACAGAAAAATCAGGTGCATGTGACATGCACGAAGAATCCCGATTTAGTGCATCTGGCGTGCACCAAAATCGTATATCAAAACACTAAAGGTGCATGAAAACTACGCTGGAAGTGCAAATCAAATCACTGCATACGGTAGGCATGAAATCTCAATCAATATCTCAAATGTAATAACTCTGCGCAAAATATATAAATATCCAGTGGGTGCATGAAACCAATATCATGAAACTCAGTCATCAAAACTAAATCATGCAAACAGAACGCCCAAAATACCGAAATCCAAAATGACGGATACGTGATAATCGAATCACAAAATCACAAATCATAAATACCGTCTTCGGTAGTTCCTCCTTCAAGGTCGAGTAGGAGTTGGTGCATCCACTGCTAGCAGCGCAGGATATCTACTTGCCTCTTGCTCACGGTCTGGCGTCCTCTGACTCTGGGTCCTCATTTTCCTTGTGGATTTCCTATCTCGCAGTCAATCGGCTCATCGGCCCTGTCGGGTGTGCTAACGGGGACGATTCCGTTCTGGCACTTCTCTGGTCATCTCTCGGTCAATCCTCACGACCACTCGTAAGGCAGCATATCACTGGCGTCGGCCTCTGGCTCTCTGAAAGCACGTCACACATCTGATCCTGGGTGCAAACATCATTGCAGCAATGTCCTGGAAGGAATCCTGCTCAAGGTCTCTTCCGATCTCGCCTATGCCGAACCGTACAGAGGCTGGCTCTCCTGCATAATCTCTTCACACTCGAGAGACATCTGTGTCCTTAGCACAATATTTTCTCGGAAATTGGTCGCATCCCAACGCCTCTGTAAGCATATCAGGTCTCTCGTCTCGACGGGAAGTAATGACAGCTCGTCAGTGTCTCACACGAACCTCTTGTTCCACCTGTCTCTATCGTCGTCCACTATGACGTCACGCCAAGCTACTATGCACTGCACTGTTCTCGGCCACGGCCAATCTGAAGTCTCTCGCACGGACTCGAAATCGCGTACTCTGTAGCTTCATCATTCTGTAAAAGATGTCAGGCCGAACAGGTCCTTGGGAACACGTCCCAACCATCGGAGGAATACTCATCACTCGTCCGTCCTTGATCAATTCTCAACGCATCTGGGTAAGTTCCTTATCCGAGCCTGGTCAACTACCTCGTCGACGGCGCCGAACTCTGTCCTGCTGGGTGTGCGCAATATGACCACTCCTGGGTCTAGGTCTTCTCGTATCGTTTTCCAGAAGGGTCCTGTTGAGGTTCCTCTCTCAAATCTCATTCCTGCCGAATTGCCTGGAAGTCATCATCCATTGCTGAAGCTAGGTCTTATTCCGGAACGGCTGCATACTTATCGCGCTTCTTTCTGGAAGATATATCCGTATACAACGCCTCTGGGTGCGTATCACATCTCTGATGTCAGCGGAGTGGGACGTCATCTCGTCGAAATATCTTGCGAACTCTTTTCTTCACTCTGCGTCAATGTCGACTGATCCGGACTCGTCTCATCATGGCTGCATGGACAGTGCTCCAACGGCTATCCTCGTATCTGGAGTATCCCAAGCAACGCATCCCATCACATAATGTCCGAATGATGTCGAATCATCCGATCGACTCGTCAGAACCTCATAATCCCCCAAGAGATCAACATCATGGGTACAGTTTAATAGTATCGAGTACATGCCACAGCGTCGGTGGTCCAGCCGTAGAAGGACAAACCCAAGCCTCACTAATGGCGCCGCGGAACTGCCACAAACCCTAAGGTTCAAAGGCTTTCACACGGTCATTAAGTCGAGTTAGGGTTTCATTCTTCTAGAGGGTCCATAAAATCACCTGCATATCTTTCCGTATACTTTAAACTTGGAAAATGGGCTCCTGACATTCGATCGTCTCTATCGACTCTCAACGAACCTGCGTGAAGTCGTCTCTAGCTGGAAACAATCTAGCTGATGACCTCGCATCGGTAAACGAATGAACCACATGTCCTAGTCATTAGTCCTCAGGTGACTAGCGACCGCTATCATCTCTCTAAGTATATGCTCACGCTGCAGTAGCTCCAACCATCTGGGCGATATCTCGTCATTTGCAGCAGCAACTGGCTCATTCGCCTGTACGCCGAACAGCGCCTCAATCCTCCAGGAAAGGCAATACATAGGCGGTCATCTCTGAGTCGGTCTGCTCTAGATCTGAGTAAGACTCTCCACACTGGAAATCTTCAACTCAACTGGGCCCGCTCCGGCGCATAAATCGGACGAATCACCTTCGTCTCTCAAATCGAGTAGACTAGCTATCATCTGTCTCATATCCACCTGGAAGCTCCGGCAATCTCAGCTCGTAAGCTCCGGAATCGACATCCTGTCAATCTCAGCAACAGCTGGTCCATCTGTCTGCACGGTAGGCGACATCATAATCTCTGAGGTATGCTGTACATCAACAGTCCTCTCTCAACTGGCAGCTCTAACAACGGCCCGATCATCCGGTGGAAACCAAGCACTCGCCTCCACTAGAGGCCACAATCACCAAAACTAACTCGAGACGTTCCCATGTCACCAGAAAACACAATGGTCGGCCCTCGTACCAGACGAGCTCGCACCGGCCGTAACCCTAGCAGCAGCCCAAACTGCGCTCAAACATGGCGACATGAACCTCAATCGAGTATCGAAGAGAGCAGATCAATGGTAAGGAAGAGAACAACAGATCCAAAGGGAATACATGATCATAAGAAGGAACAGCATCAATAAAGGTATGATCATGAAACTAATAGAATCGGGGATCTCAAATGGATGTATAATCCTGGATATAAAGAGAATCACTGATCTCGAAAATATGTACATCCTAAGGTTCCTTAAGCGGAGTGGCGTGTTGTAAGTATGCCGCGGAACATACCAATGGTACGTCACTCTACTTTAGTCACCTATTCCATCAACCAAGGGTCATCCTACGCGACGAAAGTTCGGGTCTAATACCCCCTCGACCAAGTCTAAGTTCCGTAAGGTCAAGCCTAAGTTCCGTATATATATAAACGCCCTAGGCTCCGCATAGTCAAACTTAGACTCGAACCAAGGTCAACCTAGCGCTCTGATACCAACTTTGTCACGACCCGAAAGAGCACGTGACTGGCCCTTGAACCATATGGAGTCTATAGGACTCCATCTGATCCAAGTAAGCCAAAAGCCCAGAAATCTAAAACCATTTTTAAGAATAAGTAAAGAAACTGGTTTAAAGAAGTGAAGAAATGCATGTTTGAAATCAAGGTTTTTAAATAACTAAGCCGAATATGCATTTTAAAACAGTAAAGTCTTTTCTAAAAATTTCGGCAGAGTTTCTTTTGTAAAACTGGCCCCGAATGGGGTACAACAAGGCTAACAACATATGCAATGATAAAGGCATCCCCAAGCGGGAGCTAGCTCTTCGTCAAATGACGGCCACAACCACACAAGCAACAATAATATACAACGCCAAACGGCGAGGGTCAAACTAAAAGAACTCAAAAAGCAAGAAAACCGCAATACTGCTAAGCGCGACTCTAAGGTCAAATAATACATCACTAAAGTCTGAGTCTGAAACAATATACAATTTTGGTTTATGGAAATTCTAGATACAATGAATAAAATAAATACAATGGTGGTTCTTGATGCAAAAGAATCCACCTACCAAAAGCAATTCACCCGCAAGAAGGTAGTGTGCCAGAAATGCCGCAAAGAAACCTGTACGGTAGAACCTGCAAGAACTGTGGCACAACGGGGGTGAATTGCCAACTCGTGAATAGAAATATCTACAAGCAGAAACCGAATGCAAGGCATAAACCTAGGTCAACAATCAGTAATATAACCACAAGAGTACATCTGAAGTATGATAAGGTGGCAAGGTAACATCTAAATATGTATGTAGTGCCAGGTACTCAGGTAATAACATGTCATCAGTATAAGGTATGTCTGCATGAAGTAAATATGATGAAGTATCAAGGATATCAATACACATATATTAGCGTCCCATACCACTAATATTGGTGTAAGGGTATATATAACAGCGCCCTCATACCCTGTTATATATACAAATGAAGTATGATCAGTGTAAATCCAGTCTGTATATGATCCATGTCTGTATATATGTGGAATCCGTCCACCCGTCACCCAATGACAATAAGCATCATGTATGCAATATGAGGATATAAACAAAATCATGGAAAAACATCATGAAACCCGTGCCTAGCATCGACACGTAAATCCTCATCCATCGGGCTCCGTCAGTCCGGATCGGCCCGCGGGCTATGTCTGCGGAATCGGCCCTCGGCCCCGGCAGTACGCCCATCTCTCAACTCCGGTCGGTATCCTCCAGATATCCGCCGAGCTTAAATACAGTCACCGGTAGGTACTCGCCCGCCTCCAGGCTCAATCGGCAAAACCCATCGATCATCTTGCCGAGAGGAACCATACCGGGCCCACCACGAACCCGCAAACGGATCATCCACTCCTCGAATCGGGTTTCAAGGACACGTCTCAGCACCGAGAAAATGCGTGGTGGACGCACCAAAATATCATATCACGAGGTACCGGGTTTTTCAAAATAGAGCATCCTTTCTTAAATAATCCCACGGTCCTCAAAATCAGAAATCACATGAAAATCCAACATCAAGAAGTAAATCCAATGCGATGTGCTATGCAATCAATCCATGATGTATGCGACATGTAAAGAAGGTAATCATATCAGAAGTCATGCGACAGTACTACAGTGTAGTGGCATGGCAATTATCGATGATGAAGTGTGTGAGCCGGCAAATAGTGTACGTGGAACATACGCATCATCGATAATGGTGCTGGTGTCCTAACAGCATGATAATAATATAGCAATAAACATATGCCAGCAATGCGAATAGCATGAATATGCGGAAATCAATAGTCAACACCACAGTGAAGAATCTACTATGCAAACTACAGATCTAAGTATCAGGTCAATCAGGAGGGGTAGGTGTGGAAACCACCTAAATCTGAGTCGATAAATATATAGATATATAGTCGGTGATCCCGCCTCAAGAACATATCGTAGGACATCCTCGAGTTATGAGTGCGGATCTATCATCAATATCGGCTCGTACGGTAAATCATCGTACGGCATCCCAAAAGCTGGGTACAGGTCAACATCTCACTATCTCATCACATAACAGGTATCACTATCATCAGATCATATAATCTGGGGTACTACTCTATGTCTAGTGCAAATCGATACCATCAATAAAGTATGCATGCGGGGGTAAACACACATCCCAAGCCCGCAAGAATCACAAGTCATATCCCAAATATGAATCATATCAAATCACCGATCTCGCGGCACAAAGCCCACATCATCGACTCATCTCCAAAGTCATCCCATATCATCAAACACCGTGCAAGTATAAGTAATATGCAAGGGTGTGCGGTAGGTGTACCTCTATCCTAGAGCTCGCAACTAGGAACTACGCTAGTTATTGTAACATTCCAAAAAAATACATGAGCTGCAACAGCAGCTGATGTAAACATCAGCCCCCAATGTCAAACTTCAACCCCTCCATGGAGACTTATTAGCCCCCTAGCTGATAACACTCTCCCATCATCATTTTTCAGCCCCCAATGGCTGACTTTTGCTACCAATCAGCCCAAATTCTGCCTAACTTCATCCACCAGAACAACCCCCTACGCCTACAGCTATATTAGTTGCTGAAACCATGCATTTCAGCCAATGGTTTCAACAAAAAACAGCGGCAACATCAGTCACAACACCCACCAGCCTTTAACCAACCCACACCCTCATCACACCACATCAAAATTCACTACAAATAACACTTCTTCAAGTGTTGCAGCTGCTACTGCAACACACAGAGAAGAAAAAAAAAGAAAAGAAAGAAAGAAAGAAAGAAAAGCAAGAGAAGGAAAGAGAGAGTTGCAGCAACAGCTGCAGAAACATTTTCTTTTGGAGCAATGGGGCAACTCCTCAACAGCACAACCCTTCCTTCTTCCCTTCTCCTTCCTCCTAGGACCCCCTCGAGGTATAATCTCGCAATCCAAACTCTTTTCTTGCCAAGTTATAGTTGTTTAGCGGAAATATCGTGTTACTACGTGAATTAGTGCTAGTTTAGGAAATTTGAGCGAGACTTGACAAAGTATTAGTTTGGAATGTTGGTATAACCTTATTAGGAGTTGTTGATATCAGTTAAGCATAGATCTAACCCAGATTGGACACATTTCAAACATGGAACCCAAAACAGAACTTTTCATGTCGGTTTGTGAGGATATATGGCGTGCAGGTGAATCTGGAGTGATCCGGGGTCATTACGGGGAAAATAAACAATACCATGAGCCTATTTAGACCACTAGGAGACCACCCACTGAAGACGAGAGCCTAAATCCATGTTAAGGCCGGCCTCGCCGGGTTTTAGGGGGATGTCGCCGGCCCCACTGTTAAGTTAGGTGCCTAATTTGCTTCGGTAGGTCATATATACCCTGTACATCACCCCAGAGTTGTTTATTTGCCTTGTTTTGACCTGAACAGAAATCTGGGACCACTTTTCTGAGTTGCTGCCATGTTTTTCATGATGTTTATAGATTTAAGTTTTGTTATTTGGTGATTCGTTTCTGTCGGGTGGCGTTTGGACGTCAACGACAGTGGATTTTGGCAATGTTTGCACACAAGGTCACAGGTTTTTACCTATGGGCGTAGTGTGCACCATTTTGGTTTCCGATGTGATTTTTATGAGTTTTAGCATGTGATATCCTTATAGGTACTCACGCGATGTCGAAGCGTTGGAGATGCAAATGGCGACATCGGCACCGGAACACATAACTAGGTGAGTAGATTTATATCTACGGGGAGAAGTCGGGTGGATGGCGTATAGCACCCCCGCAGTCCGTGGTGATGTATACGGATGCGTATACACACTTACAATTATTATATGTTGTTTGGGAAATTACTGATGTTTAGGATGGATAATTGGTGGACTTGGATGATTTAGTATTGCGGACCCTAGGTAGTGGGTGCACTACACATACCTATACACATATACATACTTGCATACATTCCTACTCATACGTGCCTATGGGATTCTATATTGTCATGTGTTCATATAGGTATGGGACCATGTGATCACATGCAGATTTGAGGATGATACATGGGATTGAGATGGGTCGTTGATATTTGATCCAAGGTTATGATATCGGGGATATGGTAGAATTCATATCTGAGATACGTCGGGATGCTTCAGCGGATTTCGGGATATTGATGTCACAGGAATAGTGATATATATAAATGATCGACATGTACGAGATAGGATATGATATGACAGGATAATTATAATAGGCCGCCTTGGGCGGGGTACACTCCTTGTGATGATATATGATGATAATATCGATTTATACGAGACTGTCGATCAGTAGTTAAATCATAACTATAGTGATGATGTTAGCATTGTACTAGACACAGGTCAGTACCCAGATTGCGATATTTGATAAAGTGAATACCGGATGAATGATAGGACGAATGTGATATTGACCCGTACCCAGATTGGGGAGGCCGTACGACGGATTTACGTACGAGCTATATTTTGATGTTTGATCCGCCTACTTGACTTGGGAATAACCGATTATAGAGATATGGTATCGGATGTGATATGATCGAGGCGGGATCACCGACTATATATGTATATTTATATGTATCGACTCAGAGGTTAGGCGGTTTCCCTTACCTACTACTAGCTTTAGCTCAGCCTTGTAGTAGGGTAGCTATATGACCTTTATGACATTAGATGCAGTTTAACGAACATGGTGTTCAGTATTTCAGCTCCCGCTTATTTTTATTGTTGCTCTGCATCGCATACTGTTATGATTCATATTCTATTATTGATATCATGCTGCTAGGACACCAGCACCATTACCGATGATGCGTATGTACCACGTACACTTACTTGCTGTTGCACACACATCTTTATCGGTAATTGCCATGTCACGTACACTTAGAGAATATTATTGCCTGATTTAGCTTGTTAGCTAGTAGTGACATGATATTAGTGTACTTGCCATATATACCAGCTTGACATTGTAGTTATTACCTGTCACTTCATGCATGCTGTTATTCACTATATGATGCATTCATGGATTCTCATGCTTATATTCATGATTTCACATGCTATTGATGATTGGATTCGAGTTTCCATGAGATTTTCTGGATTTGGAGGAAAACCGCAAAACATATATATAAACCGCTTTCTCTTTTTAATAAAAATGGGGTTTTTCTTTGATGTTCGAGTCGTCCACCATGAGTTTTGCTGATGGATTTCGAGACCCGATTCGTGGAGGCGGATGAACCGTTTCGGGTACATGGTGGGCCCGGTGCGGTACCCCGGGGCAAGAAGATCGCAGATGATGGCGTTGAGCCTGTGCAGGGGAGCACTACCTACCGGTGATATTACCCGACACGTCGGATATCCGGAGGATACCGTCGTAGTCATGAGATGGATGGTAGGGGACGATCTGGACTGACGGCGCCCTAGATTTTGTGATTGAGACATTCAGATTTCGAGATATTGAGGTACAGAGATTGTGGTACAGAGGTATCGAGATACTGAGACTTATGTTTTGTGCCGATGTTGGGCACTGTTTATGCTGATTTCATTTATGATACCTCATTTTAAAAGTACAGAAATCTCACAAATTATGAAAGCAGTCTTCTTCAGTATATGCATTCTGTTTCATGCATTCATACATCATTCATATGATATATTGCCACCTGATGCACTGGCACGGACATATGTGATTACGTTTGGGTTAGATATTTACACTAGCCATGGTTAGAGATTACTGGTTATATATTTGAGGATTATATATATTATGATCGTATGACCTAGGTTGCGTCATACATGCGATTTGCTGTTCGTAGATCTTTTTCTACTCACGAGTTGGCAACTCACCCCCGTTGTGCCCCAGTTTCATGCAGGTGTTGCCGTACGGATTTCATTACGGCTTTACGGGCACATCTTATTCTGGTGACTTGCTAGTAGGTGGGTTTATTGTATCTTACCCATCATTATACATTGTATATTATATTTCAGTTGTATCTAGAAGTTCCATCAACCAAAACATGTACTTATTTGAGATAGAGACCAATGATGTTTATTCTTTCGACCTTAGAGTCGCGGGTTATATTTCGATGGGTTCTTGCTGGTTGAGTTTCATTTCTGTTATGATCCTCGCCTTTAGGCGTTGTATATTATGACGCATACAGATTGATTTGGTATGGTTTTTCCTATTCTCTACTACTTCACTTGGTTTGGATTTCTGGGCTTCGGCTTACTTATTTTACGGACGCCTTGAGACGTTCGTAACTTAAGTGCCGGTCATGTTCCGTAATTTCGGGTCGTGGCAAAGTTGGTATCAGAGCGTTAGGTTTTACCTTCGGAGTATAGGATGACCTTTGGTTGATGGAATAGGTAACTAAAGTAGTGTGACGTACCGTGGTATGTCCGCGGCATATTTACGATGCACCACTCCACTTAAGAAGCCTTAGGATGTGCATTTCCTTGTTCAGTATCATATTCATTCCTGATCTAGCTTCATCGGTACGAGTTATGGTTTTGCTGCCACGATTACGGGCAGGGAGAGCTACGGCTAAGAGTTGCGGTCAGCATGAGCTCGTTACGAACGAGGACTGACCGGGGCGTGAGCCTGGCGACACATTATTGTAGAGATGTGTCTTTTGATTGTGTTTCGCACCACGAGCGTGGATGGATTGCTCTATGAGATTACTCGGACGTGCGGATTGGCACCAGAGGATTGAGCCACTGATAGAGGACAGCCAGATTTTGATGACCGTTGATGTATTGCTCATTCATGATGATTGAGGCACGGCGCAACATGCAGACGAGCGAGCTAGTTTTGCTGCAAACGACAGGATATCGCCCAGATGTTGGAGCTATTGCAGTACGAGTGGTACTAAGAGATGATAGAAGATCGCTAGTCCCCGAGGGTGAATGACTAGGACATGTGGATCATTCGCTACCCCGATACGAGATCATCAGATAGATTGATTCCAGCTAGAGACGACTTCACGCGGAGACGTTGAGAGTCGACAGAGACGATCGAATGATAGTAACCTATTATTCCAAGTTTAAAGTGTCAGGAAGAAATATGCAGGCAATTCTATGGTCCCTCTAGAAGAATGAAACCCTAACTCGACATAATGACCGTGTGAAAGCCTTTTGACCTTAGGGTTTGCCGCAGTTCTGCGACGCCATTAGTGAGGCTTGGGTTTGCCCTTCTACGGCTGGACCACCGATGCTGTGGTATGTACGCGATAATATTATACTATACCCAAGATGTTGAGCTCTTGGGGGATTATGAGGTTTTGACGACTTGATCGGATGGCTCGATTTAATTCGGATGCTAGATGGTGAGATGCATTTCTTGGGAGACTCCAGATACGATGATAGCCGTTGGAGCTCAGTCCATGCAGCCACGACGAGACGAGTCCGAAGCAGTTGACAATAGAGAAAAGTGGAGTAAGAGGTTCGTACAAGATCTGGATATAATGACGTTCCACTCCGCCGACATCAGAGATGCGATGCGCATGCCGAGGCATTGTACTTGGAAACACCGTCCATAAGGAGTTGCGATGAGTATGCAGCCATTCCAGAACAAGAAACAGATATAGTAAAGGACGATGATTTCCGGACAATTGGCAGAGATGAGACTTGGAAGAGACCTTGAGCAGGATTCCTTCCAGGACACTGCTGCAATGATACTTGCACCCAGGATCAGATGTGTCACGTACATTCAGAGAGCCAGAGGCCGACGCCAGTGACATGTTGCTTTACAAGTGGTCGTGAGGATTGACCGAGAAATGACTAGAGAAGTGCCAGAACGGAATCGACCCCGTTAGCACACCTGACAAGGCCGATGTGCCGATGGATCATGAGAGATTGATAATTCACAGAGAAGATTTGGACCCAGGAGTGGTCATGTTATGCACACCAGCAGGCCAGAGTTCAGGATCGTCGACGAGTTATGCTACGAGTAACCACGACAGTTGGCTCGAAATTCTTGGAGGATGCGCTTGGGCGGTACTATTCCGCCATATTTGATTTCGATGTTTTGGGGGATTTTATAGCCTGATTTGATTTTGATGATTGAGTAGTTACGATTTTCGCAAAGTCACTGCACTTGATATCGTTTTCGAGCCTTGGTTTCACATGTTTGTGATTTTATGGGTTCTTAGACATTAGAGTTGATTTTGTGCGTATGCACACACACGATTTGGTTCATGCACTCTGTATAGTTTACATATGCTTGCAGTGCAGTGACATATATTTCGTGCACTTGGATGCACTGGACTTCGAGTTCGATGGTGATGCTCGATATTTGATTTCATGATTTCGTGCATGGTGAATGCACCGGATTTGGATTTTTAGCACATGTTGGGCGCATGTTATGAGATGCGATTTGGTGCACACCAGATGCACTAAACCGAGATTCTTCGTGCATGTCAAATGCACCTGTTTGTGCTGTCAGGCACACCTGTTGCTATGACAGATGCTGCGTGCACACCCGTTGCACCTTGATGTCGTTTTGTGCACCTTTTTGGCACATTCATGGATTTTGATTTCCGTGCGCACCGGACGCACAGAGTTTTTATATGCACATTTTGGGATTGATTTCTATGGAGCAGTACGTTTATATGATATTTGCTATGTGTTTTCGTACTGAGCAGGACTGATCAGATGACAGTGCCTGGGTATATTTTTCATGCATAATAGATTTCAAGGGGATTTCCAAAAGCGATCTATAGTCTCACTATTTGCATACGTGTCTGACATGACACGAAACGTTTAAAACGAGCAAAACCCTTCTAAAATTAATTTCAAAATGGCGGGACGTGCATATTAAACAAAAGAGATATACATATATGATTATTTTCTTATAGAGACGTCCGCCGCTGTGCAGTGTTATGTGTATTGCACATCGACTTTAAAGAATTTGGCATGCATTCCTTTCAGATATTTACATGTACGGATTTGGTATTTACATGTATAATTCCGATTTATAGCATATCGGCTTTGCTTTGGATTTAGCATTCGTGTTTTCATCTTGACTCCGATGATTGCGAGATGCTTGACGGAGTTTTGACTTCGAGTTATCTGCTCGTTACTCATGCGCATGTATTGCGCTATGATGCCTTTTATGGATTGATGATTTCGGAGCCCCATTGGTTTTGTCACGACCCGAGAATTCGACTCGTGACCGGCACTTAACCACGCAACGTCTACAGGCGCAACGCGGCTAAGTAAGCCGAACCCAGAATTCAAAACCAATAAAAATAGAGTGATTTAAAACATTTTTGTAAAAGCAATAGTAAATGTCTGAAAAACTTCCATTTATTTAGTAGAAATCCCCTTTAAGTTCAAAAGTTATGTGTTTTATAATTTTGGTAACATTTCCTTTTTAAAACATTAGCCCCGAAAGTCGGGTAAAAGCAAGGTGTAACAGAAATAACAAATGACATGAATAAAGTATCACAGTATGATATACGACGCCGTAGCGAAGAATACACAGTAAAACAAGGACAATATCATAAAAGCTGAGACTGCATAAAGTAAGTCGGCTCACATGCGAGCTCAACACCAAAATATAAAATCATACATATCGTCCTCACAACTGTCTCTAAGTCAATACAGAAAGGTAGATGGAGAATACTAGATACATCAATATACAACTGAAATATAACAGATACCATACAAAACCCACCTATCAGCAAAAGACTATCTCTGCTCAAAAGGGGTATCTGTGCCAAAAGATGAGGTAACAGCCAGCCGTGACTACTCCCAAGGGTAACCTGCAAACACTGTGGCACAACGGGGGTGAGTTGCCAACTCGTGAATAGAGATAACATATAAAGGTGATCGCAAGCATGCACATATAGCGTGGCTCTACTAATGCCAGCAGATGGCATCAATGCATGTCAACAGTGGATACAGTAGTAATGCATGTACTCTAACAGGTAAATGCCACAGGATGAGATGTATAGTAATCAATACTGAGTATGGGATAAACAATATCTACATGGACTATGTCAACATGGAAAGCAATGATCGGTGCCTCAAACTGCACCCAAATCCCACATATACTCAGGCGCCGGCATACCCATCGGCCCTCAAATCCTGTATATCTCGGAGGAATCACGAGTGCCCAACATCGGCACTCAAAACATCATAAAATACCCGTGTCCAGCATCGACACGTAAATCCTCGAACATCGGGCGCCGTCAGTCCGGACCGGCCCCACGGGGTCCGTCTGCGGTATCGGCCCTCGGCCCCGGCAGCACGGTCATCCCGCATCCATCACTCGACTCTGGCCAGTATCCTCCGGACAACTGCCAGGTCCAACCAATCACCGGTAGGTACTCGCCCGCCTCCAGGCTCAATCGGCAAATCCCATCGATCATCTCGCCGAGGGGAACCATACCGGGCCCACCACGAACCCGCAAACGGAACATCCACTCCTCGAATCGGGTTTCAAGCACACGTCTCAGCACCGAGAAAACGTGTGGTGGACGCACCAAAATATCACATCACGAGGTACCGGGTTTTTCAAAATAGCATATCTTTCCTTAAATAATCCCACGGTCCTCAAAACAGAAATCACATGAAAATCCAATACCAATAGTAAAATCCAATGCGAGGTACAATATACATCAATCCATGGTATAGGTATAAGGGGAAAACCGCTTCTTAAAGTAGTTTCATTTCCGGTTTTAAAAGATGTCATGTGGCTCCCAATATACATGTAGGTCATATCAAATCACATATGAGGCGAACTATAGCAATATAAACATGGCAGCTCTATAGTGAGTGTGACATGACAATTACTAACGGTGTGTGTATAGCATGTAAATAGTGCCCGTGCAACATAAACCGTTAGCAATAGTGCAGTGTTCTATTAGTTCTAAGCAAGATATATATATCAACACAGCAGAGAATGCAATATGCGATGATAGTCTATGGGGTGCATGCAACATATAGTGAATAAGTCCTATCAGCCCTGACGCATAACGCCATGCGGGCGATATCCCCGTAGATGTGAAATCTACTCACCGTGTCTCGCGCTAAGTGTATCCAACCACTTGCTTGCCCTTCTTTGCGGCGTCCGTCTCACTGGCCTGCGAACCTAGAATCATAAACACATATCACACATATAAGCTCAATTTCGCCAAAAACGCGATATCACGGTCAAACTAGAAATTCGTGTCGCAAACAAATCACGCGTGTGCGCGATACGCTAAAACACGTGTGTGTGCTGAACCAAGAACCACCCCGACGCGCTACGATGCGTAGCACGCACCAGACCTACAGAAACGTGCTAGTCGCACAAAACCCACATTCCAACAAAAGGGAAACAACTCCCAGATTTTTACCTGGAAGAAATCCCACAAATTCAACAAGACCAAACACTGCAAAATACCCACAGAAACCACCACACACAAAACGAGACAGAAATGGGGAAGGGAGGCCGGCGTCGCCGGCCAAACAGTGCCTGTCGCCGGCCCAACCCCGGTGGAATGGGTTCGAACTTCACTCAATTTCCTGAAAAAGCCTGCCTAGCATTCTGAAGTTGTTTCAAACACTCAAAAACTCATGCAGTAAAAGCAGATCACAGAATCCTAAAAATCTGTACAAATACGACATTTTGCAACAATTTGTGAAATTCGTGGTATTTTAGCGTAACTGGGGGTTGAACTAGGTTACAATGGTCTCACTAACTTACTAACAAGCTACTGAAACCCTAACACATCACCTAAGCACAAAGTTCCCACTAAACACCCCCATGTCGCATTAAAACACACAAAATCCATAAACCGAAGCAAAACTATACCAACTAAGCTAACTAGGGGATAAGATAGGAAGTATACCTCACTCTCGACCCTAGGGAGCTGCAGGAAGAAGAAGAAGTGGAGAGGAGTCGGTGCACTTGGAACTGGGGCTGCTGCTGCTGCTCACTGCCTCTGCTGCTGCTGTTTGGGCTTGCTACTGCTGTTGTTGTTGCTGTGGAGTTTGCTGCCAATGCTTGCTGGTTCTGGAGCTGCTGCTGGGGCTGAAGGTAAGTATGTGTGTGAGTGTGTGTGAGTGTGAGGGAATGGCAAAGGAATGGGGGCAACACTCAAGTCCAAGGTCAACCCTCCTCTCTCTCTCCACAACATGGCCAAGCATGGCTAAGCCATGCCTCTCTCTCTCTCTCATGCCAACTCAACACAATCCAAATTAAAACAAAAGACTTAATTCTAATATTAACCTACCATGGTAAAAATTATGGTATTAACACATTTCAAAAACCCTAGCTTACATGCACAAGTGTGTGCAAGCCTAGGAAAATTTTGGAAAAAATATTTATTAAGTTAGGAAAAATATTTAAAACACAATTTGGTAAACTTTTTATTAAAAATCATTATGTAACTATAATTATCCACTAACCCTTATCCTAAGGTGTTACAATCTCTCCCCCTTAAAGAAATTCGTCCCCGAATTTCAAAAATCTAACTAAGGTTACCTTCAAAAAGATGGGGATACGTCTTCATCATCTCGCTCTCAGTCTCCCAAGTGACCTCCTCACGGTTCTGACCACGCCAAAGTACCTTAACTGATGGAATGTCCTTCGATCTCAATTTCTTCACTTGCCGATCCAAGATCATCACCGGCTGCTCTGCATAGGAAAGATCGCGCTCAAGCTGGATCGTCGGATGCTGAATCGCATGCGAAGGATCATGCAGATATCTGCGGAGCATCGAAACATGGAATACGGGGTGCACGTCTGGAAAGCTGGGCGGAAGGGCTAACCGGTAAGCTACTGCACCGACACGCTCGAGGATCTCGAAGGGGCCCACATACCTGGGGCTAAGCTTCCCCTTCTTTCCAAACCTCATCACACCTTTCATTGGGGAGACCCTCAAGAAAACATGATCACCAACCGAAAACTCAAGTCTGCGTCGTCGACGGTCTGCATAAGCCCTCTGCCTACTCTGCGCTGCTCTCATCCTATCGCGAATCAACTGGATCTTCGCGGTCGTCTCCTCAACGATCTGTGGCCCTAAGATACTGCTCTCACTGAGCTCTGTCCAACAAGTAGGCGACCTACATTTCCTCCCATAAAGAGCCTCAAACGGTGCCATCTGAATAGTCTCCTGGTAGCTGTTATTGTAGGAAAACTCTACCAAGGGCAAATGATGATCCCAGCTACCACCGAAATCTAGTACACACGCTCTGAGCATGTCCTCGAGAGTCTGGATGGTCCGCTCTGACTGTCCGTCGGTCTGCGGATGAAATGCTGTGCTAAAACTCAAGCGAGTGCCCAATGCCTCCTGAAGCCTCTGCCATAGTCTACTGGTAAACTGGGTGCCTCTGTCGGACACAATGCACGTCGGGACTCCGTGTAGCCGCACTATCTCGTCAATATAGATCTGGGCATACTGAGTAAATCCGAAAGTCGTCTTCACCGGTAGGAAGTGAGCCGCTTTCGTCAAACGATCCACGATCACCCAGATGGAGTCATACCCCCGACTAGTCCTAGGTAGACCCACCACGAAATCCATCGAAATCTGTTCCCATTTCCACTCCGGAATGGGTAATGGCTGTAGCTCTCCCGGGGGCCTCTGGTGCTCAGCCTTGACTTGCTGACAAGTCAGGCATCTCGATACAAAATCTGCAATGTCCCTCTTCATTCCGTCCCACCAATAAACATCTCTCATATCATGATACATCTTGGTGGAACCGGGATGGACGCTATACACCGATCGATGTGCCTCCTCAAGAATCTCGCGTCTCAGCCCTCCAGCATCTGGTACGCACAGTCTGACTCCAAACCGTAGTATCCCCTGGTCATCGATCACGAACTCGGCAAATCTGTCCTGTCCCATCTGTGCTATGATCTCTGAACATCGGTTATCACTGAGCTGTGCCTCACGTATACGATCGATCAACTGTGGGCGTGCACGGACATGCGCTATCTGTCCCCCAATCGGCGTGAACTCGAACTGTACTCGACTGTCGCATAATATCTGCCAATCTGCCGATGACTGCTCCTGCACTGCGCTCAAACAAGATAAACTACTCCCGGGCCTCCGGCTCAAAGCATCCGCCACCACATTTGCCTTGCCCGGGTGATATAAGATCTCGCAGTCATAATCCTTCACTAACTCCATCCATCGACGCTGTCGAAGGTTCAGGTCCCGCTGCTGGAATATGTATTTCAAGCTCTTGTGATCCGTAAATATCTGGCACGACTCGCCGTATAAGTAATGTCGCCAGATCTTAAGTGCGAAGACCACTGCTGCCATCTCCAAATCATGAGTGGGGTAGTTCTGCTCGTGCTTCTTCAATTGTCGCGAGGCATACGCGATCACCCTATCATGCTGCATCAGAACGCATCCCAATCCCACTCGAGAAGCATCACAAAAGACCACAAATCCGCCCGATCCGGAAGGTAAAGATAACACCGGTGCCGTCGTCAGCCGTGTCCGTAACTGCTGGAAGCTGTGCTCGCACTCCTCCGTCCAATCGAAAGGAACTCCCTTCCGGGTCAACCCGGTCAACGGTGTAGCAATACGTGAGAAGTCCTGCACAAAACGCCTGTAGTAACCGGCCAATCCCAAAAAGCTGCGAATCTCCGTCACTGATGTGGGTCTGGGCCAACGCTGAACGGCCTCGATCTTCCTCGGGTCAACACATATACCGTCTCGTGAAATCACGTGCCCCAAGAAATCTACGCTGTCCAGCCAAAAAGCACATTTGGAGAATTTCGCATAAAGCTGATGCTCCCTCAATGTCTGCAATGTAACCCGCAGGTGCTGCTCGTGCTCCTCACTACTCCGGGAATACACCAAGATATCGTCAATGAAGACTATAATGAACAGATCCAAGTAAGGCCGGAAAATGCGGTTCATCAAGTCCATGAAGGCTGCTGGCGCATTGGTGAGTCCGAACGACATCACCAAAAACTCGTAATGGCCGTAGCGCGTACGGAAGGCTGTCTGGGGAATGTCCTCCTGTCGAACCCGCAGCTGATGATAGCCCGATCGCAAATCGATCCTCGAAAAGTACCCTGCCCCCTGAAGCTGGTCGAACAAATCGTCGATACGCGGCAAAGGATACCTGTTCCGCACTGTCACCCTGTTCAGCTGGCGGTAGTCGATACAAAGACGCAAACTGCCATCCTTCTTCTTGACGAACAGGACTGGAGCACCCCAAGGAGAAACACTGGGTCGAATAAATCCCTTGTCCAGCAAATCCTGTAACTGACCCTTCAGCTCACGAAGTTCCGCCGGGGCCATCCGATAGGGCGGTATAGAAATAGGCCCCGAACCAGGAACCAAATCAATGCAGAAAGAAATGTCGCGCTCGGGCGGCAACCCAGGAAGCTCGTCAGGGAACACATCAGGAAACTCGCTAACAACCGGAACCTGATCCAATGGAACCTCCGTAGCGCGAGCATCGCGAACATAAGCGAGAAATCCCTGACATCCCTTCCTCAAAAGCTGTCCAGCACGAAAAGAAGAAATCACACTGTGAGGGGCGGCACCACGGTCCCCCAACACAACAAAAACCGACTCGCCGGGGAAACAGAATCTAACTGTCTTCTCACGGCAGTCCAAAGAAGCATAGCACGTGGCTAACCAATCCATGCCCAAAAGAACGTCGAAGTCCAACATCTCCAGAAGGATCAAGTCGACAGGCAACTCTCTCTCGCCAATACAGACGATACAGGATCGGAACACGTGCCTAGCAACAAACGACTCTCCCACAGGAGTAGTCACCACAAGCGGCTGATCAAGTAAGCCGGACTCTCTACCCAAACTCGGCACGAAGTGTGTGGATACGTACGAGTGTGTGGATCCGGGATCGAACAATACATGTGCATCAACCGAACATACGGGAAGGATACCTGAAACCACTGCATTGGACGCCTGCGCGTCCTGGTGTGTCAAAGCAAAGACCCTCGCCTGTCCACCACCTGCAACTGACTGACCTCTGCCTCGGTCATCTCGTCCCCTCTGAGCAACTCCTCCACGCCCACGACCTCTCGGTACATAAGTCTGGCGCGGAGCAACGGTAGGTACAACGGGCAACGCCCTCTGGGGTGGTGAAGGTGGTAAGGTAACATGCGGTGCTGCCGCCTCCCTCCGGTGTGTCTCTGGACAATCTCGAACGAGGTGAAGTAGGCTGCCATATCTGTAGCAACCCCGCGGCGACTGCTGACCTTCCTGGGGATACGAACTAAACATTCGACCTCGTCCCGAATCTCTGCTACTCCTCGTACCGGAACGATACCTGTCGCGGCGTCTGAATGACGGCCTCCGTGCGGAAATACTGGTACGAACTCTCTTCGGCTCTGGAAGTACCGAAGTCTCGACAAGGTGCTCCTCGACCACTAGGGCTGCTTCTACAGCTGCTGCATAGGTCTCGTAGTGCTGCGCGCTGATCGCGAGGAACACTAGTGAAATCAAGCCTCGAACAAATCTCCGGACTCGCAACTCCTCGGTGGCCACTAAATGTGGGGCGTAGACTGCTAGCTCTGTAAACAGTACGTCATACTCTGCCACTGTCATCCCTGGCGTCTGGCGCAAAGACTCAAACCTGCGTGCTCGGGCATCTCTAACACTCCGGGGAAGGAAACGGGCTAGAAATATAGTCACGAACTCCGTCCAGGTCATAGGAGGAAGACCTGCTGCTCTGCCCTTCTCCACTGAATCACACCATTTCTGCGTAAGACCTTCCAGGCGAAAGCTCGCGAACTCAACCCATCTCGCATCTGCACATCTAAGGGAACGGCATATCCTGGCCATCCTGTCGATGAAAGACTGTGGGTCCTCGGCTGTATCGGTGCCTGTGAATACTGGAGGCTTCAGCCTCATAAACTCCGATAGCGATACTGTAATCACCTCCGTGGCTGCAGGGGCAACTGGCTGTGCGGTAGGCACCATCGCGGTCTCTGGAACTGGTGGAGCTACCTCTGGTCGCTGCGCTCGAAGCGTCTCAACTAGCGATCCTATCATCTGGCGCATCTCCTGCATACCAGCCCCTAACGATGCGATCTGCTCTGTCACGGTAGGAACAGCCTGCTCGGGTACAACCGGCGTACTGCCCGGATCAGTCCTCGTCTCGGACGAGTCAACACGAATCTCGGCCCTCGCGGCCGCTCTCTGTGCCCTCGTAGTCTTAGGCGGCATATTGGCTGAAAGAAAATTTGGATTCGATAAGAATACGGAAATCGAATCACAAGAATATAAGGAGGAATCAAATCAACAAGTCCTAAGGTCGCGTAAGCGGAGTACCGTGTCGTGAGTATGCCGCGGAACATACGCACGCTACGCTACCCTGCTGCAGCTACCTACTCCATCATACCAGGGTCATCCTACACTCCGAAGGTAAAACCTACACTTTGATACCAACTTTGTCACGACCCGAGAATTCGACTCGTGACCGGCACTTAACCACGCAACGTCTACAGGCGCAACGCGGCTAAGTAAGCCGAACCCAGAATTCAAAACCAATAAAAATAGAGTGATTTAAAACATTTTTGTAAAAGCAATAGTAAATGTCTGAAAAACTTCCATTTATTTAGTAGAAATCCCCTTTAAGTTCAAAAGTTATGTGTTTTATAATTTTGGTAACATTTCCTTTTTAAAACATTAGCCCCGAAAGTCGGGTAAAAGCAAGGTGTAACAGAAATAACAAATGACATGAATAAAGTATCACAGTATGATATACGACGCCGTAGCGAAGAATACACAGTAAAACAAGGACAATATCATAAAAGCTGAGACTGCATAAAGTAAGTCGGCTCACATGCGAGCTCAACACCAGAATATAAAATCATACATATCGTCCTCACAACTGTCTCTAAGTCAATACAGAAAGGTAGATGGAGAATACTAGATACATCAATATACAACTGAAATATAACAGATACCATACAAAACCCACCTATCAGCAAAAGACTATCTCTGCTCAAAAGGGGTATCTGTGCCAAAAGATGAGGTAACAGCCAGCCGTGACTACTCCCAAGGGTAACCTGCAAACACTGTGGCACAACGGGGGTGAGTTGCCAACTCGTGAATAGAGATAACATATAAAGGTGATCGCAAGCATGCACATATAGCGTGGCTCTACTAATGCCAGCAGATGGCATCAATGCATGTCAACAGTGGATACAGTAGTAATGCATGTACTCTAACAGGTAAATGCCACAGGATGAGATGTATAGTAATCAATACTGAGTATGGGATAAACAATATCTACATGGACTATGTCAACATGGAAAGCAATGATCGGTGCCTCAAACTGCACCCAAATCCCACATATACTCAGGCGCCGGCATACCCATCGGCCCTCAAATCCTGTATATCTCGGAGGAATCACGAGTGCCCAACATCGGCACTCAAAACATCATAAAATACCCGTGTCCAGCATCGACACGTAAATCCTCGAACATCGGGCGCCGTCAGTCCGGACCGGCCCCACGGGGTCCGTCTGCGGTATCGGCCCTCGGCCCCGGCAGCACGGTCATCCCGCATCCATCACTCGACTCTGGCCAGTATCCTCCGGACAACTGCCAGGTCCAACCAATCACCGGTAGGTACTCGCCCGCCTCCAGGCTCAATCGGCAAATCCCATCGATCATCTCGCCGAGGGGAACCATACCGGGCCCACCACGAACCCGCAAACGGAACATCCACTCCTCGAATCGGGTTTCAAGCACACGTCTCAGCACCGAGAAAACGCGTGGTGGACGCACCAAAATATCACATCACGAGGTACCGGGTTTTTCAAAATAGCATATCTTTCCTTAAATAATTCCACGGTCCTCAAAACAGAAATCACATGAAAATCCAATACCAATAGTAAAATCCAATGCGAGGTACAATATACATCAATCCATGGTATAGGTATAAGGGGAAAACCGCTTCTTAAAGTAGTTTCATTTCCGGTTTTAAAAGATGTCATGTGGCTCCCAATATACATGTAGGTCATATCAAATCACATATGAGGCGAACTATAGCAATATAAACATGGCAGCTCTATAGTGAGTGTGACATGACAATTACTAACGGTGTGTGTATAGCATGTAAATAGTGCCCGTGCAACATAAACCGTTAGCAATAGTGCAGTGTTCTATCAGTTCTAAGCAAGATATATATATCAACACAGCAGAGAATGCAATATGCGATGATAGTCTATGGGGTGCATGCAACATATAGTGAATAAGTCCTATCAGCCCTGACGCATAACGCCATGCGGGCGATATCCCCGTAGATGTGAAATCTACTCACCGTGTCTCGCGCTAAGTGTATCCAACCACTTGCTTGCCCTTCTTTGCGGCGTCCGTCTCACTGGCCTGCGAACCTAGAATCATAAACACATATCACACATATAAGCTCAATTTCGCCAAAAACGCGATATCACGGTCAAACTAGAAATTCGTGTCGCAAACCAATCACGCGTGTGCGCGATACGCTAAAACACGTGTGTGTGCTGAACCAAGAACCACCCCGACGCGCTACGATGCGTAGCACGCACCAGACCTACAGAAACGTGCTAGTCGCACAAAACCCACATTCCAACAAAAGGGAAACAACTCCCAGATTTTTACCTGGAAGAAATCCCACAAATTCAACAAGACCAAACACTGCAAAATACCCACAGAAACCACCACACACAAAACGAGACAGAAATGGGGAAGGGAGGCCGGCGTCGCCGGCCAAACAGTGCCTGTCGCCGGCCCAACCCCGGTGGAATGGGTTCGAACTTCACTCAATTTCCTGAAAAAGCCTGCCTAGCATTCTGAAGTTGTTTCAAACACTCAAAAACTCATGCAGTAAAAGCAGATCACAGAATCCTAAAAATCTGTACAAATACGACATTTTGCAACAATTTGTGAAATTCGTGGTATTTTAGCGTAACTGGGGGTTGAACTAGGTTACAATGGTCTCACTAACTTACTAACAAGCTACTGAAACCCTAACACATCACCTAAGCACAAAGTTCCCACTAAACACCCCCATGTCGCATTAAAACACACAAAATCCATAAACCGAAGCAAAACTATACCAACTAAGCTAACTAGGGGATAAGATAGGAAGTATACCTCACTCTCGACCCTAGGGAGCTGCAGGAAGAAGAAGAAGTGGAGAGGAGTCGGTGCACTTGGAACTGGGGCTGCTGCTGCTGCTCACTGCCTCTGCTGCTGCTGTTTGGGCTTGCTACTGCTGCTGTTGTTGCTGTGGAGTTTGCTGCCAATGCTTGCTGGTTCTGGAGCTGCTGCTGGGGCTGAAGGTAAGTATGTGTGTGAGTGTGTGTGAGTGTGAGGGAATGGCAAAGGAATGGGGGCAACACTCAAGTCCAAGGTCAACCCTCCTCTCTCTCTCCACAACATGGCCAAGCATGGCTAAGCCATGCCTCTCTCTCTCTCTCTCATGCCAACTCAACACAATCCAAATTAAAACAAAAGACTTAATTCTAATATTAACCTACCATGGTAAAAATTATGGTATTAACACATTTCAAAAACCCTAGCTTACATGCACAAGTGTGTGCAAGCCTAGGAAAATTTTGGAAAAAATATTTATTAAGTTAGGAAAAATATTTAAAACACAATTTGGTAAACTTTTTATTAAAAATCATTATGTAACTATAATTATCCACTAACCCTTATCTTAAGGTGTTACAGGTTTGGACATTTTATTGAAATGTTTTAGAATTGGGAGGTTTAAATTTAAATTCGGGGACCGAATTTCTTTAAGGGGGGAAGACTGTAACATTCCAAAAAAATACATGAGCTGCAACAGCAGCTGATGTAAACATCAGCCCCCAATGTCAAACTTCAACCCCTCCATGGAGACTTATCAGCCCCCTAGCTGATAACACTTTTGCTACCAATCAGCCCAAATTCTGCCTAACTTCATCCACCAGAACAGCCCCCTACGCCTACAGCTATATTAGTTGCTGAAACCATGCATTTCAGCCAATGGTTTCAACAAAAAACAGCGGCAACATCAATCACAACACCCACCAGCCTTTAACCAACCCACACCCTCATCACACCACATCAAAATTCACTACAAATAACACTTCTTCAAGTGTTGCAGCTGCTACTGCAACACACAGAGAAGAAAAAAAAAGAAAAGAAAGAAAGAAAGAAATAAAAGCAAGAGAAGGAAAGAGAGAGTTGCAGCAACAGCTGCAGAAACATTTTCTTTTGGAGCAATGGGGCAACTCCTCAACAGCACAACCCTTCCTTCTTCCCTTCTCCTTCCTCCTAGGACCCCCTCGAGGTATAATCTCGCAATCCAAACTCTTTTCTTGCCAAGTTATAGTTGTTTAGCGGAAATATCGTGTTACTACGTGAATTAGTGCTAGTTTAGGAAATTTGAGCGAGACTTGACAAAGTATTAGTTTGGAATGTTGGTATAACCTTATTAGGAGTTGTTGATATCAGTTAAGCATAGATCTAACCCAGATTGGACACATTTCAAACATGGAACCCAAAATAGAACTTTTCATGTCGGTTTGTGAGGATATATGGCGTGCAGGTGAATCTGGAGTGATCCGGGGTCATTACGGGGAAAATAAACAATACCACGAGCGTATTTAGACCACTAGGAGACCACCCACTGAAGACGAGAGCCTAAATCCATGTTAGGGCCGGCCTCGCCGGGTTTTAGGGGGATGTCGCCGGCCCCACTGTTAAGTTAGGTGCCTAATTTGCTTCGGTAGGTCATATATACCCTGTACATCACCCCAGAGTTGTTTATTTGCCTTGTTTTGACCTGAACAGAAATCTGGGACCACTTTTCTGAGTTGCTGCCATGTTTTTCATGATGTTTATAGATTTAAGTTTTGTTATTTGGTGATTCGTTTCTGTCGGGTGGCGTTTGGACGTCAACGACAGTGGATTTTGGCAATGTTTGCACACAAGGTCACAGGTTTTTACCTATGGGCGTAGTGTGCACCATTTTGGTTTCCGATGTGATTTTTATGAGTTTTAGCATGTGATATCCTTGTAGGTACTCACGCGACGTCGAAGCGTTGGAGATGCAAATGGCGACATCGGCACCGGAACACATAACTAGGTGAGTAGATTTATATCTACGGGGAGAAGTCGGGTGGATGGCGTATAGCACCCCCGCAGTCCATGGTGATGTATACGGATGCGTATACACAGTTACAATTATTATATGTTGTTTGGGAAATTACTGATGTTTAGGATGGATAATTGGTGGACTTGGATGATTTAGTATTGCGGACCATAGGTAGTGGGTGCACTACACATACCTATACACATATACATACTTGCATACATTCCTACTCATACGTGCCTATGGGATTCTATATTGTCATGTGTTCATATGGGTATGGGACCATGTGATCACATGCAGATTTGAGGATGATACATGGGATTGAGATGGGTCGTTGATATTTGATCCAAGGTTATGATATCGGGGATATGGTAGAATTCATATCTGAGATACGTCGGGATGCTTCAGCGGATTTTGGGATAATGATGTCACAGGAATAGTGATATATATAAATGATCGACATGTACGAGATAGGATATGATATGACAGGATAATTATAATAGGCCGCCTTGGGCGGGGTACACTCCTTGTGATGATATATGATGATGATATCGATTTATACGAGACTGTCGATCAGTAGTCAAATCATAACTATAGTGATGATGTTAGCATTGTACTAGACACAGGTCAGTACCCAGATTGCGATATTTGATAAAGTGAATACCGGATGAATGATAGGACGAATGTGATATTGACCCGTACCCAGATTGGGGAGGCCGTACGACGGATTTACGTACGAGCTATATTTTGATGTTTGATCCGCCTACTTGACTTGGGAATAACCGATTATAGAGATATGGTATCGGATGTGATATGATCGAGGCGGGATCACCGACTATATATGTATATTTATATGTATCGACTCAGAGGTTAGGCGGTTTCCCATACCTACTACTAGCTTTAGCTCAGCCTTGTAGTAGGGTAGCTATATGACCTTTATGACATTAGATGCAGTTTAACGAACATGGTGTTCAGTATTTCAGCTCCCGCTTATTTTTATTGTTGCTCTGCATCGCATACTGTTATGATTCATATTCTATTATTGATATCATGCTGCTAGGACACCAGCACCATTACCGATGATGCGTATGTACCACGTACACTTACTTGCTGTTGCACACACATCTTCATCGGTAATTGCCATGTCACGTACACTTAGAGAATATTATTGCCTGATTTAGCTTGTTAGCTAGTAGTGACATGATATTAGTGTACTTGCCATATATACCAGCTTGACATTGTAGTTATTACCTGTCACTTCATGCATGTTGTTATTCACTATATGATGCATTCATGGATTCTCAAGCTTATATTCATGATTTCACATGCTATTGATGATTGGATTCGAGTTTCCATGAGATTTTCTGGATTTGGAGGAAAACCGCAAAACATATATATAAACCGCTTTCTCTTTTTAATAAAAATGCGGTTTTTCCTTGATGTTCGAGTCGTCCACCATGAGTTTTGCTGATGGATTTCGAGACCCCATTCGAGGAGGCGGATGAACCGTTTCGGGTACATGGTGGGCCCGGTGCGGTACCCCGGGGCAAGAAGATCGCAGATGATGGCGTTGAGCCTGTGCAGGGGAGCACTACCTACCGGTGATATTACCCGACACGTCGGATATCCGGAGGATACCGTCGTAGTCATGAGATGGATGGTAGGGGCCGATCTGGACTGACGGCGCCCTAGATTTTGTGATTGAGACATTGAGATTTCGAGATATTGAGGTACAGAGATTGTGGTACAGAGGTATCGAGATACTGAGACTTATGTTTTGTGCCGATGTTGGGCACTGTTTATGCTGATTTCATTTATGATACCTCATTTTAAAAGTACAGAAATCTCACAAATTATGAAAGCAGTTTTCTTCAGTATATGCATTCTGTTTCATGCATTCATACATCATTCATATGATATATTGCCACCTGATGCACTGGCACGGACATATGGGATTACATTTGGGTTAGATATTTACACTAGCCATGGTTAGAGATTACTGGTTATATATTTGAGGATTATATATATTATGATCGTATGACCTAGGTTGCGTCATACATGCGATTTGCTGTTCGTAGATCTTTTTCTACTCACGAGTTGGCGACTCACCCCCGTTGTGCCCCAGTTTCATGCAGGTGTTGCCGTACGGATTTCATTACGGCTTTGCGGGCACATCTTCTTCTGGTGACTTGCTAGTAGGTGGGTTTATTGTATCTTACCCATCATTATACATTGTATATTATATTTCAGTTGTATCTAGAAGTTCCATCAACCAAAACATTTACTTATTTGAGATAGAGACCAATGATGTTTATTCTTTCGACCTTAGAGTCGCGGGTTATATTTCGATGGGTTCTTGCTGGTTAAGTTTCATTTCTGTTATGATCCTCGCCTTTAGGCGTTGTATATTATGACGCATACAGATTGATTTGGTATGGTTTTTCCTATTCTCTACTACTTCACTTGGTTTGGATTTCTGGGCTTCGGCTTACTTATTTTACGGACGCCTTGAGACTTTCGTAACTTAAGTGCCGGTCATGTTCCGTAATTTCGGGTCGTGACAGTTATTTCTAGCTCTAACTAGCCATAACACCCTACAATTATCACATAAATAAACTACATAGTATACTATCTACGGACTGCGGGGGTGCTATACGCCATCCACCCGACTTCCCCCTGTAGATATAATCTTCTCAACTGCATCATCATTTGCGGACGTCGCTACGTATTTGCTTGTCGTCCCGAAGTCTTCATGGGTACCTACATATCAAAGTATCGTATATACTCATTAAAACCAAATCCAAGCTAAAACGGCACATGAAATCCAAAACGATACGATAAGGGGCCTATAGGTGAGAACCTATGGCACGCCTTCAAAACCATCAATAAATCCTCTATATCGTCGTATAAACGCCAAATAGTCGAGGCAAAACAAAATCCACAATTGCAGAATCAAAAATACGGAATACGGAAACACGAATCCAAAATAGCAACTTAGGATATATGTCCCAGATTTCACCCTAGTTAGAATCAGTCAAAACTAGAAGTACCCTGGGTCAATACTAGAGGAAATAGGGCCATGCACGCAAAACGAGGAAATTCCTCACTGCTCTGGCCGCAAATTGCGGCCAGAATGGGAAAATCAGCGGCCTCAAAGTGGAGTGGGGAGCTAGGGTTTGGTGTGGTGGTTCTCTGGTGCCTGCACATCTCACTGTCCACTCAATATTATTTTAGGAGTCTCGGGGTAAAAGCAGATTCAATAAACACTACACAGATTTCATAATTTCCCCGATATCGGTTTCTAAAATCCGTATTCTGTTTTAAGCTTCAGGTTTTGGGTTCCAATTCATACACTAAGGTGTTGGTATAACCTTAACTGAGCTCAATTTCATAATACAACACCAATTTCCCTCAATCCCTAACTTGGTTATCCTCAAGTCCACAATATCACACAATATCGATTCTATAACAACATTGGGGTATAAGTAATGTTAGAATTAAGCTAATGGTCCAGAATTTACCTCACTTGGCAACTCAAGAAAATTCTTGAGTTGCCCCTAGTGGCCAAAATCCATGATTTCTTGGTCCATTACGTAGATCTCGAGCTTGTGCATCTTTTTAATGAAATGAGATTGGGGTTTTGGAGTGATTTTTGAGATGATTTGAGGGCTTGATGATGGGGGGAAATGAGTGGCAGGAGCAGCAGCAGCAAATGGTGGGAGAGGGAGAGAAATGAGGAGGAGAGTGAAGAGAAAAGGCTAAGGTTTTTAGTCAATGGTCCTCACCTACTCTCTCTCTCTCACCATACCTATTTTCTTTTCTCTTTTTCTTTTCTTTTCCTTTTCTTTAATTCCAAAACCTTCTCACCAATAGTAAACCCAAAGTAACATGGTAGAAAATGCAACACAAGTGTAGGAAAAAGATATGTGCACATTTTGCACAAAAAGCCAAAAAATCCGATTAGCGATTTTTAATCGCGATTAGCACTAAATTAGCATATAATTGATCACAAACACTTAAAAATGGTATAATTCCAATAAATACCCCATTTTAGAATTTTCCATAATTTTTCTTCATTTATTTGCATTTAATTATAAATTTAATATTAAAATAATCAATAAAATAATATCAAATTATAAAAATTCCCAAAAATAATATTTTATCTTTTTGAAGTGTTACAGTAAGATTACCCGAGATTAATTACACCCTACAGCTTTACCAATCGTTTGGCCAGGAAGGTATCGGTACTCCGAGGGAGGTTCCCCGTGCTTTCGCACGGACCTAATTAAAATAAACCTCGTTTTCCTAGAGGCATAACCCCGTTGACATCTTTCTAGATACCTACTGGATTAGCTAATTGTAAAGTGCAAAACTCTCCAAGGAGTAACTCTTACTCACAGTGGGTATCGGGATCGAACTATCATATAGAAGGTATGCAATCTCATTGCAAATTTCAACACTTGAAATTCCCGATAATGTTTTTACCCCTAACGTCCTATGACCTTGACGCAGGCCAACAAACCATAGGGCGTTAGTCAAGTTCAACCCGTTCATTTCTTGATTGAATTAAACCCACCAGCACGACCCTTGACACATGCCAACAAAGTCGCACGACTACCCTAATCCAATCACATCACATGCTGCAGATAAGCACTAATTCATCTACCGCACACTACACCTTGACGCAGGTCAACAAACGTAGCACGAATACTAAAATGACACTTATCTGAAATGACGGAGGGCTACGCAGGTTTTTAAGAAAACCATGAGAGTAATGAACTTGATATCGTTTTAGAATCTAGTGATTTTGAAAAGGAGTGTTTTTGAGGGTTTTGCTAGTTTCACTAAAGAGGTCACTCCCGGTGAAGGGATCTCGGCTCTTTCCTCATCGAATGAGGTGCTGGATATTCATGAATACCACTATGCAAAGAAAGAACTGGAGAAGCAATCAAAAACAAAACCGAGTGAGTTGTAGCATTTGCTAGTTTCGCTAAAGAGGCCACTCCCGGTGAAGGGATCTCGGCTCTTTCCTCATCGAATGAGGTGCTGGATATTCATCAAGGAATACCACTATGCAAAGCAAAAACTAGAGCTGCCCTTTTTGAAAATTTGATTCTATAACATCTTTTGGTTTCTTTCTTTTCATTAATCTCATTAATGAAGTCCCACCATTTAATGTTTCCTAAACATTACAGAAAAATGAAACGAAAATAGAACGTACGCTTATACCATCTACATTCGTCACGGGGCCCCGTGATGCACCGTTAGGTTACTTAACTACCGGCAGAGCGGGGGCTGGATTAGCGGGGGTGCAAAACATAAGCAGCGTTTATTATATATCATATATATAATATTACATTCGTCTCACGCAGTTATATGATCAACATCACAGAATCAAGCAGCAGAAGAAATATTGGATATAATAGGATGTCCGTGTTTTAAATTTAGCCAGTAATGTAAAACACGGATTCCACGGTCGTGATGAATAGCCAAATCCACATCCCTAGACCCCTACGAGAGAGGCAAGTAACCCTGCCAATTCTAGAGTTAGGAGACCCGGTCTCAACTCCTTTAGATGGTCTCCCACTGGACTCTAGAACCCCGTTACTTGTGCTCCCCGCCTTGGGTCTATCCTAATGCGGAAAAGTAAATAATATACAACAGTGGTGACATCATCCTCAACCCGGAAGTGCCCCAATAAAAGAATATTACATACAGATTTTACATGAATGAAAATAAAAACTCTCATCTCACATAGAACCCCCGACTATTCTTTCATGACGATCCAATAAATCATATCAACAGCAACACATGATATCACATATCATCAACATAAGCAAATATGCGTATCCCTAAAACTTGTTGACATATAGCATCGAGATTGAGATACCCCACTTATTACACTTACGGTCGCAGAAAAGAAAACAGAAAACTACAATAATTAGAATCTGCAATATCCTTAGACATCATAAACCCGGAATATCTCATATTCCGAATTTCATGCCTAACTTATAAAACTTGCATTTTTAGTCTCAAATTGAAAAATCTTTTCAATTTGTTGTCGGATAATTCAACAAGATTCCCCACTAAGTGATCGCGTACAATATGCAATTGCGACGGAGTTTTGATCCGAATCAAAACTTCGTGGCAATCGATCAATTGAGACTAAATGGCTAGGTTTATAATATACTAACAAGTTTTCATAAAACTAATTAATCCGGATTCTAATAATTGTATCACACATCACAAATCTTATAAAGTAAAGATTGAATTGATTCAGCGTGCTTGCGCTTTCTAAAAGATAGATCAAAAATATTTGTAACCGCAATCAAGAACGGCGTCGCTTTGCAGCTAGCCGGTGAGTACGGGTCGGTCCACAGGGATGTTGTGAATTTCCTAATCGCGCTAACGAGTTAATTCTGAATGGTGTTCGGATTGATTATTAAATCTAAAAATTCAAGTTGTATGATACTAGGATTAGAAACTTGCTAGGATTAGGTTTAGGGAAAATTTGGTAAACAAAGATCTACATCTCTTTCCATTGCCTTTAATTAAATATATCATATTAGTTGTTATGGTAAATCTTAACAAAGGGGATTAGGATGATTGGGAAGATTGATTCTTCCTCTAGATCCTTGTCCTTCCTTTCTTAATCTTTACCCTAACCTCCATGGAAAACCTTAAAATCCGGGCCTTTAGACTACGGAATCACCGTTACCTCGAGGGTAGAGTGCCGTTGGGAGCGGAATAAGAAGGTATGCATGGAGTTCTAATGTTCATAAAAGATTGGCAAAGAAAAGAGATGAGAGATCTTCGTCTCTCAAATCCTTCCCCATTCCTAACCCTAACAAGCGAGAAAACTACTCACTCATTAGGGAATTGAAAAACATTTATCTAGGGCAGAGAATAAAAATTACCTAGGGCAAGAATTGAAATCTAAACTAGAGCAAGAAATTAATCTACTTACAGATGCATCTCTCCAATCATCAACGCAGGGTTGTCAGATCTGAATTCATGAATTGAAAAGAAACACCGATGCTCTCCATAAAGAATTCTCGATTTATTATTAAAAGGAGGCATAAGAAATTACAATGAGTAGAGTTCCTATTTATAGTGAATAGGAAACCCTAGGTTACAATTGATTTGCATGTCTACATTTACCAAAATATCCTTAGGAAGAACTAGTCAAAGTAGACTTCAAGCTTTGGTAAAATTTTATGTCTCTGTCTTTTATTAAAAGGAAGTATTGGGTCTTGGATCTTTGGGCTTCCTTATTATTTGGTTCTTTATTAAAATAGCTTCTATATTTCTTCCAGATCTCCAGTGAATAACTGCGGTGGACTTTTAACCGTTCGCTTTATAATCTTGGACCTTGGATTGCCTTGTACTTTATGAATTTTATCTTTGATGTAGGCTTGATCAAGAGTCTTCTGTTTGCTGGTCAAAGTCCACTTTTGCATCAACTTTTCATCGTTTTCACTGTTTTAGATCCAAGAACCTGTAACCTATAATATGTAGCAGACATGCGTCAAAAGCACCTGTTTATTTATAAAAAGAATAAGAATGGGAATATAATAATGCAATATTATGGTATGAACAAATACCCCCAAACTTATCTTTTGCTCGTCCTCGAGCAAACTTATTTTTATTCTCTAAAAAACCTAACCGCACTTTCGCATGGAAACGCGATTGCACTGTGCTCGTGCAATAAGCCGTTAAACTTCTAGGTGTCCCTAGTAGGAGGAGTGTTGTCTCCTGAGGGTTTTCAGCGGATACTACCCACAAAATCCTATCAATTCGGCTTATCGACTTTTATTCTCCAATTAGGTTTTCTAACAAGGAATTCTATTATCTTCGACCCGTAAATTATCCACCCATATTCTTCACACTTCCTCATCATTTAACTGAAGATTATATATGTTATGTAGACCTACTTAGCTTTCGGCATCTCTTAAGTTTTCCTTCTAAGGTTCCATCTCCACTTAGGAATTTTTATCAATTCTACTAAAGATACAAGTTCTATTCTTCACTCCTTTCTCTCATCTAAATCCCAATCACATACCCCTACGTGTGTGTATAAGTCACCCCTACACTTGGAAATTCAAATCAAGCAATCACACCCTTGTCGTTGTCCAAAGCACTTCTTAATTGGTGAATTTTTAATTAAATTTCGCTTACACATCCTTCATGCGACCGTTAATACTTCTTGAGGTACCAACGACCGATTACAAGATGCGTTAGCACTTTAAAGCGTACTTCCTAGTCTTGTAACACCCAAGGCTTTAGCAGTGACTCCCAAACCAGTTGGTCTAAGGCAGTAGGTGATGAAGCACCCTCGCTAAATATTTTTCTATTTTTACAGCCTTAAGTTATCACAAAAACCAGTGTCCATTTTTTTCTTTATTCACTTTTTTTTCTCTTTATTTTCATTGTACTAAGGACTTTAGACAAGAGCATTTCAAGGTCTTTTCTACTATTCTAAGTTTCAAGGTGCGTGATTGTGCAAACTGTTGGGTATACATTTTCAGAATCTAGACTTAAGCTAGGAACTATTTTTCAAACTTATACTCTAATAAGAACATCAATACTTTTCTTTTGTTTCAACTTAGCCCAACAACTGAACTCAAAATTTGCCTATTTCTAAATAAACTACAAAGACATATACTTTCTACAGCAAAACTTTAAGGAAGGTTATCTTTAGGGTTTTTAATTTACCAAGTCAAAGATCTAGTTGTTCCTAGCTAGTTAACATATCTGTCAAACTCTAGTCAAATAAGCCAAAATTGAATACAATAATTTTTATAATTTTTTTTTTTAAAATTTTCAATTTTTATGGGTTTTCAAATAAGTATGCAAATGCAAAAATATGTACAAATGAATGCGAAGGAAGAAGACGTACCGAGTATACCCCAAACTTAAACTTGACAGTGTCCTCACTGTCATGCTAAACCAAGAGGGTCAAAATGTCGGCACTCCCCTGTTTATTTATTTACAATTTTTATATTTTTAATGTTTCGAATTTTTTTTATTTTTTTATAGAAAAGAAAATAATAAATATATACATATATGCAAAGATTCCCCCAAACTTAAGCTTGGCCTTACACAAGCCAAAGGTTAGCACCAACCATTCAAAAATCTTATCGTGGTAATGGTCTAGTTGGTGAAAGAATGGAGTAGAAAGAAAAGAATTGAGAAACACACGAGACCGAATGGGAAGAAGAGAATATGGTCTCGGTGGGGGAGAATGGCGGAAAGAAGAAAGAAGTGGGGTACGATCTTGAGGGTGTAAAGCGAGTGAATAAATTAGCGCAATTTGTGATGACCGATGTGTTAAAAGCGATTGCGCTAACCTATCAACCCGTCGAGAAATGGGGTCAAATCCCTCAAGATTCGCAAGAAAACATGGGTACGCCGAACTTGGTATTTGAGATGAAAGCGTAACGGTCACTTGCACGGTCGGAACAATAGGAAGGACGAAAGGGAGTGAATTAGGGATAGTCTCATTCTCACCGTAGTAAACTGTGTCGAACTGGAAAGATTCCATCAATGGTTCGAAACGACTGTAAGCAACCGAGTCTGATGGATTAACTAACTCATCTGAAAATGCAAAGGACTCAAACTGGGGCGGTGAGACTTCAACATCGTCCGAAAAAGTGATACACTTGTAAGTGTCATCGGCTGTGAGAACCGTGTCAGATTCGAAGGAAAAGTTTTCAAGCTCACAGTCGTCAAGTGTGAAATGAGGCATAGTCGGAACGATGGAAAAGAGGGAGGGTGATTTAGGTAAAGGTTCAAGAGGATGAATTGGAAAATCCGACACATCAAAGAAAAATGGTTCAACCTCAATATGATCCTCACTACTCTCCTCAATATTATCCTCATAATTCTCCTCAATATTCAACTCATCCATGCCATTATCATCAAAATCAAGACGCATATGAGATTCGGGAAAAACATTTAATAACTCGGGATGATGATTTGAACATAAAATTTCAATTAAATCGACAGGTTCATCATCCGAAATATTCCCGGCGTCTATATCCCCAATCAAGTGAAAATCAATTTCTTTAGACACCTCATCAAAAGCATGGATATTTATCAATTCAGGTTCTAGATTGGAGGTGTAAAGACCGAAAGGGCTAAGTGTGGTTTCACTCGAATGGGGTTCTTCATAATCTGGCAAATCAAACACTACAAAATCACACAACTCGTTTTTATTTTGAACTTGTGAATCATTGAGGACATTTGATGGAAAACTGGAGTTGTGGGCTTTAATTGGGTAAGGGTAGGTTTGATTTGGAAATCCTCTCACATTCTCATTCTGTCCAACCGCCTCCTCATACAATGAAAAATTTAGGGCTAGCGGGAAACTAACTACCGGTTCAGCAGGTTGCATAAGGGCGGCCACAGACGCTTCCACATTCCTAACCATTTTGTTTGTTGCTGTGATATACGCCTCCAACGCCTCTTCCAAACTAGACTTTGGTGGTAAGGGGGTTTCGGCAAAAGATTCGAAATTGTTTGGATATGTGAAACTCCCAAAAGGCTGTGTAGAAGCAGTGTCTAGTGAGGGTGGGAAGGTCGGGTAGGACTGGTAGGAAGTGGGTGGCTGGGCAGGGGTAGGGTCAACATGTGGATAAAAAGGTGAATAATCGTGCGGATCCTAGAACTAGATGAGTGGAGAGGGTGTGAAAGATCGGCTGCGAGATTGAGCAATATGCTCAGCAACGGACATCGGTTTAGGAGTTACAGCAGGACTTGGAAAAGTGGTATCAACATATGGATAAAAAGGAGAATAGTCTTGTGGATCCCTAGAACTAGATGAGTGGAGATGGGTGAAAGATCGGCTGCGAGATTGAGCAATATGCTCAGCAATGGACATCGGCTTAGGAGAGACGGTAGGACTTGAAAAAGTGGTATCAACATATGGAGGTGGTAAAGGTTGACTTGGTTGACACAAAGTGGGTAGAAAAGTCAAACTGTTTCCCCTAGACGCCTCTATTTGATCTTTCAAAGATATTTTAGGCAAGGAAGGATCGTCTTTAAATTGATCGAACAAATTGCCGAACGACGCAAAATTAGGTTCGGATACCAAAGTTCGACAAGTGATTTATTATGTGGGGTACCCATGTTAGAAGAAAGGGGAAAAGAAAGAAGGTTAGGTGGTGCAAGGATTTCTCAGCGACAAAAGTTGCAAGTCTTTTTAAAAAAAATTCCTTTTATTATTTTTTTATTTGTTTTGCAAAAATGTTCGATAAAGGGCTAAGACACAAATGCAAATAACCAGAAATGCACAATCAGTCCTAGATCTAGGGTCTCCTAGGTCAGCTAGACAGCTCCTAACTGTTCCAAAGGGCTAGAAATAGAACCTCAAACCGCCTCTTCACCGCCAATTGCGGCCAGGTAAGTGCCAGGTAAGTGGGAAGGAACCACACTGTGGGTAATTAAAAACCACTAGCCTTTGACACAATTGCCTAGGCAACGCAAGGTCAGGTTAGGATAAACGGCCGATGCCTATACTAGTCCCTCTGTCCTATTGAGCTCGAAGTCCTTAGGGCCGAGTCTAGTATTTTTTAATTAAAAATTGATCAATGCAAATGCTTTATGTGATTTCTGGGGTCCTGGAAAGGGTGATGAAATCACCACCCAATCTGAGTTGGTCAAAAGCCCCTTAAAATCAGTTTTTAAAGATATGCAAAACAGTAAATCACTTGCAATCAAATCTTTTTTTGTGAATTTTCAAGGTTTGGAAGTTTACTAATTAAAACTTTCCTTTTTCTCTTGCTCTTTATTTGGAAAGATATTTTTAGCAAAAAATATTAAGGATATGCAAATCAGAAAAGATCACATGCAATCAATTATTATTTTAAGCATAGCGCAACGAATCCTGCATAAGATTTGTTATTTGGAAAGAAAAAGATTTTTTTAAGCGCAAAGAATCCTGCAGGAGATTTTTTCAGAAGATATATCGGAGATTTGCAGAGGAGGAGATCAGAAGACTTACAGAATATTTATTTTTTTTTTACCACGCTTCAGCCTCCTGTTTTTTTTTTTTAACCGACCAGGCCGCGGCGGTTCCGCGGCCAGAAGTGGTGGTCCCGCGGCGGTTTCCGCGGCCGGAAAGAGCCGCCGGCGTTTTTTTTTTTTTGCTGCTGCACCAGATCGCGCGGTTGACTTGTTGACTCGGTCCTCTAAATTTTTTCTGTTCCTCTGTTGTTGCAATCTTCTGTTGATAGGATCGTCTATTTGCTGTTTCGCTTTCTGTAGATTTCCAGATCCAAATTTGTGCGTAGATCCTGCAAAATTCACACAAAGATACCCTTTCCAAAAATAACAGATAATATATTTTTTATATTTTATTTTGGATTTTTCAGAATTTTATGATTTTTTTTTATTAAGATTAACCCGAAATTGCAAAAAGGAAATACTACGCCATCCCCGGCAACGGCGCCATTTGATTGAATTGATTCAGCGTGCTTGCGCTTTCTAAAAGATAGATCAAAAATATTTATAACCGCAATCAAGAACGGCATCGCTTTGCAGCTAGCCGGTGAGTACGGGTCGGTCTACAGGGATGTTGTGAATTTCCTAATCGCGCTAACGAGTTAATTCCGAATGGTGTTCGGATTGATTATTAAATCTAAAAATTGAAGTTGTATGATACTAGGATTAGAAAGTTGGTAGGATTAGATTTAGGGAAAATTTGGTAAACAAAGATCTACATCTCTTTCCATTGCCTTTAATTAAATATATCATATTAGTTGTTATGGTAAATCTTAACAAAGGGGATTAGGATGATTGGGAAGATTGATTCTTCCTCTAGATCCTTGTCCTTCCTTTCTTAATCTTTACCCTAACCTCCATGGAAAACCTTAAAATCCGGGCCTTTAGACTACGGAATCACCGTTACCTCGAGGGTAAAGTGCCGTAGGGAGCGGAATAAGAAGGTATGCATGGAGTTCTAATGTTCATAAAAGATTGGCAAAGAAAAGAGATGAGAGATCTTCGTCTCTCAAATCCTTCCCCATTCCTAACCCTAACAAGCGAGAAAACTACTCACTCATTAGGGAATTGAAGAACATTTATCTAGGGCAGAGAATAAAAATTACCTAGGGCAAGAATTGAAATCTAAACTAGAGCAAGGAATTAAATCTACTTACAGATGCATCTCTCCAATCATCAACGCAGGGTTGTCAGATCTGAATTCATGAATTGAAAAGAAACACCGATGCTCTCCATAAAGAATTCTCGATTTATTATTAAAAGGAGGCATAAGAAATTACAATGAGTAGAGTTCCTATTTATAGAGAATAGGAAACTCTAGGTTACAATTGATTTGCATGTCTGCATTTACCAAAATATCCTTAGGAAGACCTAGTCAAAGTAGACTTCAAGCTTTGGTAAAATTTTATGTCTCTGTCTTTTATTAAAAGGAAGTATTGGGCCTTGGATCTTTGGGCTTCCTTATTATTTGGTTCTTTATTAAAATAGCTTCTATATTTCTTCCAGATCTCTAGTGAATAACTGCGGTGGACTTTTAACCGTTCGCTTTATAATCTTGGACCTTGGATTGCCTTGTACTTTGTGAATTTTATCTTTGATGTAGGCTTGATCAAGAGTCTTCTGTTTGCTGGTCAAAGTCCACTTTTGCATCAACTTTTCATCGTTTTCACTGTTTTAGATCCAAGAACCTGTAACCTGTAATATATAGCAGACATGCGTCAAAAGCACCTATTTATTTATAAAAAGAATAAGAATGGGGAATATAATAATGCAATATTATGGTATGAACAAGTAACCGCGACATTAGAATTCCGCACGCAATTAGCAAACTAAACCAATTTTTCCAAAACTTTGAAAATCCAGTGAGCTAAAGTTCCAAAACCGATCGTTTTAAGCCAATCCGGGAGTCGAAACGAACTTGAAACCCGCCCTAATCTTCGCGGAGGCGAAGATCCCAAAATTAACTGTCGAATGAGGGGCCTCGAGGGGTACCCACCCTCGGGGGACACCATGAAGTGGCCCCCTAGGGTAGGCAGACCCGAGAGCACCCAGTTGGCGTGCTCTCGGGTCACCCACCCCCAAGGCCACCTTATGGTGGTCTTGGGGTGTAAGTCCGACCTCTGGTCCTCCCCGGGGTCCCCGAGGTGCGCACGCTCCACCTCGTGGCTTCTCGGTTCAAACCGTGAGCCCTTGGGGTGTGCAAACAACTCAAAACATCAATTTTTGAAACTTTTTTTATCGGCAGTTTTTGCGCGACAAAAACGACGGATTTCTAACGTCGCTAAAAGTTACCTTAATGTTCTATCTTGGATCTGATACCATGAAAGTTGACCTTAGCACCACTATTAGGTTCAAGAGGCATCAAGCATGCAAAATTTTAATTTTATTAGGTGCAAAGTTAAACTAACAAGATCATTACTAGATTATTAGGGTTTGCTTTTGTGATGTGATGAATAAAAGAGAAGAAAATAGCATACAACCTTTGTAGTTCGAGTCCTTCTGTTCAATAGCTCCGGGTTGAAGTCCACGCGACTCTAGTAGTCTCCTCTTCGAGTTAAACGAACCTCCTTTGTGATCTTCGCACCAAAGACAATCCACCCGAAGTCCACAAGCTCAAGCTAACCCTTCACTAATCTCATTAGTGAAGGAAACACTCCACATCAAATTGCTAATCTAATGTGTGATGGTGAAGTAGGGGACGTTAAAAGCTCAAAAGTATGTGTTCAAGGTTCATGGTTCACATCACATGTGAGGGTTGAGGCTTGAACTATAGCAATTGAGGAAGAATAAGAAGCTAGAGAGCAACCATGGGAGCAACTCATGAAAATGGCTAAGCGTTGAGAATGAGCTTATAATGAATGGCAACTCTTGATCCCCACTCATTCAAGCATGGAATTTTGCAATATAAAATTTCAACCATGCTTGAATAGTGAGTCAAGATGAATAAACAAATATAACTCCCATGCTTGCAACCATGCTCTCAATTTACACCTCATTTCTATTTTTCTCAAAAATAGAAAATTAAGCCATGCTTCATTATATATATATATATATATATATATATATATATATATCACATATATTAATATATATATTATGAAGAATAACTAGTGAGCTAATATATTAGTTAAGATATAATTATATCACATATAATATATATCACATTATTAAATCAACACTTGATTTAATAATCCGGTTATATCACATATGACCGACTAAAACCATATATCTGTATATCACATTATCAAATCAACACTTGATTCGACAATCTAGTTATATCACATATAACGGAACCGATAACAGATAACTGCCAGATTACAATACGGTATCATATACACGTATTTAATCAGGCCCACACACATATCACATATGTGTCCTACTTCGTTTTGCTTGAACTAGGGAACTTCTGTGTGGGACTCTAAAGACTCGTCAATATGCCAGCAGTAGGTGATAATCACATCAGTCACCTACAAGCCGTCAGCGGTACTAGCTGGACATAACGGCTACCCAGGTATTGAGCGATATGAAGATCAACAAGCAAGCTTGTCCATAGCCTCCATGAAGCCTGTCAGTAACACTACCATACAGTCTGGTCTCTTCGTCTGATATGTCGCATATCATGTCTAGGGGTGGTAAACGTCAGTCCCCAGTAATGTGATAAGTCATGCCGATGTCTGGCCTATAACGGTTCGAGAAACTACTGATAACACTTATCAGTAAATCTCGGCAGCATCCCTGGCCAGGGACTTCCAGTTATAGCCAATCGAGCATAGCGCAACATCAACCCCCAATACCGGGAGAGACGAAACCCCTCCTATTGCTCATTGCCTCCATGTGACTCGGGTCTGTACCCAAAATCCACCTGTTTGCACGTCTCCTTTGAGCGTGGTAAGGAGGAAATCAAAGCACAGTGGGAACCATACAAGACTCTATGACGATCTCGGGTCTACAGACTAACATGTACTGGTGTCACCAGAGGACTGCTATCTGAAGATAGGTATACTACCACATAGAAGTCTTCGACGAGTCCGTTCGGTGTACCCATTCTCCAATGAGCACCTGTGTACAATCTTTGATGTCACAAACCAATGATTGTGGGATCAACCATCGCCCTCTAAGGGACAAGAAATGTACACACTAGTCTACTCTGGAATATCGATGCCCCAGTCTCAATATTCCCTCGACTAGGAACTGATTAAAGGATGTACTTGTTGACCACCCTGGCCGCACTATTATGATCTCATCATAATCCTGGTAGTCAAGTACATATCCTAAGGGCTTTATCAACATGTAAGAGACAGACTGTATAAATACCAGTCTACATGTTAAGATAAAGGTAACCTGATAGCATACTATCATGTAGAGTAAGAAAGTCCTCTATATATATGTCCAAGCATCCACTATATCATCAATAATGGCCTCTAGGGCATACATATTCCTAACAAATGGGAGGCCGAGGCAGCTCGGTTCTGTGATAGCTCGGAGGCGAGCTGGGGGGGGGGGGCTGAGGAAGCTCAGCTTGTAGAAGGGCTCAGTGGCGAGCCGATGGTTATTTGTAAGGCGGGCATAGAAGTGTTCTGGGAGGCCATCGAAGGTCGGGTCAATCCTTGGGGAGAAGGCATGGGGAATGCATTCAATGTATCGTGTTTGCTTCTGTATTGTGAGCCCCGAGACAAGTCATCTACCACGTGTCATGATCTGCGGAATTCCCACTTATGAGTATCATCATTATCCCCCCACTCTCGTCCCGACCTATTTATGGGTCGGGTCGAGAGTAGTCTGATCTGTTTTCTGGGCGCGGACTGTTGCCAAAAATCTATCGGCATGGATTTCCGGGGCGACTTGGTGTAGGGCAGTTGCGTCGTTCGGATTTATGAGCCCCCGTGGCGTATCCCGGGCACTTGGATCTTCGCGCGCATCTTTGAAGACATCAACGGATCAGGGAAAGGATCGTGCTTTAAAGAGGGGGGCGCAGATTCGCTTGCACGTATGTTGAGGTGCAGGCCACGTGTTCGACGCGGATTAGGGGATGCGAAAAGCTGTCACTGTCGCCTGCGGCCGAAGGGACGTCTCTCATGGTCGTTTGACCCGTGGAACTTCGACGGCTGGCAGACGCGACACTTCGTTTTGGCGGGAATTGATCAGGGCCGTCAAATGTTTCCCCCAGAGTTGTATAAATAGGAGGGGAACCCCCCAGGGTTAACACTTCCGCCATTATTTCCCTTCGTTGTGAGAGATTGCTCGGCGTTCCTCCTTTTTTTCAGATTAGATCTCTTGCGCCTTTCCTTGGCGAAACCTTTCCTTTGAATCAGGTTAGATGTCTTTCTCCGAGGAGTCTATATAAGTTGTTAGGGTCAAGTCGGGCGATGAGCTTCCAGTTGTTGGAGCCGAGTCCAGGGTGTGTTCTCCCACCTCTTCGGTTTCCCCATCTGCATCGAGTTCCCCCATAGAGTTAGGGCTACCTACGCCGCTCGTCTCCAGGCGACGACAAAGGCCTCTAAAGTGCGAATCGGGAACGCTCGCGATGCGCCCTCCATCTTGAGAAACGTGGACGAGCTTACCATGATTCGGGCTCTCTTCCACATTCTTCCTAGCTATTCGCTTCGTTTAGCTAGGGAGGATGAAAGGGCGGATTAGGTGCAGGGCAAGAAGATTGCCCTGTACTTTGATGCATTCTGAGCTGGAATGCGTCTGCCCTTTCCACCCGAAGTATGTGGGGTACTTCGTTGCTTCCAACTTGCCCCGGGCTAGCTAGTTCCGAACTCGTAGAGAATTCTCCTAGGGTTCCTGGTCCGGTTGGAACTTGACGGCATCCCTTTCGGCCTGACCCTTCTTACTTCCTTCCTCTGCTATAAAAATCACCTTGGAACCTACAAGGATGAGCCGAGCTGGGTGTACATTTCTTTGAAAAAACGTAAGGGAGGGACGGCCGGGTCGGGAGTAGTAGTTGTTCCTTCTTCCATTCACGAATGGAAGGTGAAGTTTGTATTCGTCGGGCCACCCGAGGCGAGGATTAGCCTGTACCTATACAGTGGCACATGGCCGACTGCCCGTGGGTGAAGCAGTCATCCTCTCCCGAGGCGAGGGCGGTGTCCATGTGGGAACCGATCCAGCGGGCAGACGTCTTGCTTTCCGAGCAGGTCCTTAGCTGGGCCGGGCTCAGCCCCACGCGCTTCGTGGATAAGTTAGGAGCTTGGACGATCTGTTTAGACTTGAATAATTATCTTTTGCCCTTATTGCATCACTAAGATTTCAGTGTATTCTCTTTTTGCAGGACAAATGGACCGATCCACGATCCTAGTTTCCATAGCCGCTACGTCCCAGAAGAAGGCCGGGGTCGTGAGCTTGTCTCGAGCTGGTCTGAGCTCAGTCTTGAAACCAGAGCCACCGGAGAGGCCTTCCGCATCGCCCCGAGTCCCCGATGACCGCCGCAGGGGTAGCCAGAAGCACGCGCGAGACCCGGAACCCCGGGCGATGGAGGAGGAGGGAACCGAGGGTCCCCTCAAGAAAAAAGGATGGTCTCCAGCGCGCCGTCAACTGAGATCCCTGAGGGGATTCCCGTGCAGGAGGGGGACGTATGCTTCGTGGTCCCCTCAGGGCTTTCCATCGCCGACAGCTTGCTCGTGGACATGGAGCAGTCTGCCCATGGCAAGATTCCTCGGGGAACCCTAAAGGCCTAAGTTGCCGCCATTGCTTAGGAGGTAGTTTAGGTTGGTACCCATTTAAGTATTATTTTAAGTGCCATCTCTTGGTCTGAACACCTCTAAATCCATCTGCTGCTTTCCTTAGGTCCTCCAACATTGTGCCCTTATCGTCAACATGGAATCCGAGGAGATTGCCCTGGCCATGAGGAAGGCTGGGGAATCGTCTTCGGAGGCGGAGGATATGTGCCTTCAGCTGCGGCAGGAGAAGAAAAAGACAGCCGCCCTCGAGACCCGGTTGGCCGCCGGGGAGGTCATGATTTCCAACAGCCAGGAGTCCTACCAACTTCTGAGAAAGTCCCACCGAGCCGTCGAGGCCAAGTTGAAGGAGTTGGACAAGCGATACACCATAATGAAGAAGGCGAGGGACGCCAGCAAGAGGGAGACCGAGACTGCACTTGAGGCGGCGAAGATCGCCGAGGTCCGAGCTTGCAAGTCTGTTGACATGTACAAGGCGTCAGACCAGTTCTACGCTGACATCAGCTGTAGCATTTTGAAAATTTAGAAATAAATAAAATGAATTAATTAATAATAATATGATAAATCACAAAGTTATTAAAAACAAATAAGTCAATTTCATGAGTTGTATGTAAAACAATTTAAATTAAAATTTTAGTATGCAACATAAATAAGTTATAAGGGTTTTAGTGATAATTTTAGCTTCATTTTAATTAAATGTGTGTTTTATAATAAACTAAGTTGTGAGGGGTTTTTAGGTAAAGTTTTGGATTTTTGTGCAAATGGAAAATTGTTAAGGGTGTAAATGAAAATGGGATGGAAAATCATTTAGTTCAGAATTTAATTTCAAATTAAAATAATAATTAGAAGATAAGGCTAGCACACCTCATACTTGCATGCACACACACACCCACCACCTCCTCCTTGCATGAAACCAACACATCTAGCTTGATGGCACCTCCTCCTTCACCTTATCCCTTTCATTTGCCATATATAAACCTTGTTCAGATCATAGTTAATTAAAAATTCTGAAAATTTCTGAAAGAAAAACAAAAACTAAAGAGAGAAAGAAAGAACAAGAGGAAGAAGAAGATGAAGGAAGCTATGTTCTAGGTTTTCTTCACCATCAAGCTAGGACCAGGGGCTTAGCATCTTGGAAGGGTTATTCCAACAACTTTTTGTGAGTAAAATTCTTAACCACAGTAGGAATGTAAATTCTGTAGCTAGTTTAGTTTAAATTGAAAAGGGTTCTATAATATCGTATTTTAGTAAAAGCTAGGCTCTGTTGAATCTGCTATTATTCTGAGAAAAATCAACTTAACAAAACAGTGCTAAAATGATGTATGTAACACCTAGAGCAAACCATAGGATCACGAACCAGAGGGCTCGGGTTTGGGCCGGCGACCAAAAGGGAAAATCCGGCGTCGCCGGTTTTGTAGCTAGCTAGGGTGTTTTGGGTGGTTGTGTAGGTTTCTGTAAATCATTTTGGCCATTTTGGTGTTATTTAAACAAATTAGTTTCACTGCAGATAGAATCTGGAAGCGTATATCGGAAAAGATATCTAAACGCACAAAATACGACACGATTAAAATGCATCGCGATTTAAATTCTGTAGCGATGCAGGTTAGGGTTAAAATCCAGTAAGGTTAAGTGTTTAATAGCTCGATATAGTCGTATACAATATAACTAGTATGTGGGAACGGATGTTTTTTATTTCCGTCATGTCGGAGTAGCCGTTTCCTTATATAAATTAAATTGTGATGTTAGATTCGAATACGGGATTTTCGGAGGCAGCGAGGAAAGGGAAAGGATTGGCAATTCCTGAATAGATTCGACGTTTTCCGGTGAGTAAACTAAACATCTACCGGGGAATTTTGTAAAGATGGCGTGATACGCCCGTAGTTTTATTTAACTTAATGCTTTATTTTGTTATGCCAAATTGACAATATGCATTCACCATTCACATATATTTTCTTAGTTGCTAGAACACTACACAAGTATCGACGAGTCATGCCACGTGCACACCTTATATGTTACACACGCCTCGTCGATATCACCATGTCACTTTTACACTTAGCAAAAATTCTTGTTAAATTGATTCATATCGTATCTTACACACCAATAATAGTAGTAAATTGCATCATGAATATCATGTTTAGTATCTGCGTATTTCATGTTGATATAAGAGGTAAATGTATTATTGAGGATTTATGGTTTTGAGTTTTGAATACTATTACACAAATCCAGTGATTTTCATGCTTGATGTGTCATGTCCACCATGAGATGTTTTATGATTTGATTTTATTCCGTACCGAGTATGGGAGATATACGGTCGCGGATTTTACGTTATCCATACTGAGTGGGAGAGATTACAGTTGGATAAATGGTGGACCCGGTCGAGACCGAGGGGTAGAATAGCCGCATTTGAGGCGGGGGAGCCTAGCGAGGTTACTCGATACCGGAGATAGTGGTAAAAAAAAATACAGCGTATATCTAGATGATAACGACCGGTATTGTTGATTTCAGGATCATTCGAGGAATGATGCCTGTGAGAAATGGAAGTTTTGTGTCGATGATGGACACGGGGAATTGAATTTTTATTGGAAATAAATGATGAGATTTCAGTTTTGATTATGAGATTCGTACTGTAGATTCATGTTTTCCACAGATAATCATATATTATACTTGTTCATATTTCAGTTAGTATGATTGTCATAATTACATTATTAACCGTTATATGTTAGTTATATTCACTGAGTTGGCAACTCACCGCCGTTGTGCCATAGTTCCTTGCAGGGGTAGAGTGGATGGTTAGCAGCGATGCAGATCTACTCTTTCTGCTTTTATCGCATCTTTTGTTAGGTGGGTTACATATGTAGTAACCTTCACTTTTGGGTATTGTATTTTGTATCTAGAATTTCTCCATCAGACCTGTATATGACTTAGAGTGAGAGATGATATGTATATTATTTGACAGTTGAGATCGTTTAGTTCTATAAATTGTTATCTCTTTTCTTTATGTCTGGGATTAGTATTGATGTCCTATATTCTGAGATTGTATTTTCCGCTGTTGTTATTATTGATCCCAATTAGGGATGCAACCAAACTTAACACCTTATATTTGTTTAATATTTAACTTCATAAACTGAGATTTTTACAAAAAAATAAATTTTCTATATAAAGAATTCCGCAAAAAGGATTTTGATCTTGTTTTTCGACTTACTTGGACTGTGTGCATATCTTTAGATATTATACAATCTAAGTGCCGGTCACATCCAAACTTTGGGTCGTGACAAAGTTGGTATCAGAGCTTAGGAATAACCCTACGGAATTGAGTAGGGAATTAAAATAGGTTGACGTGAGTCCGTGATTTAGGATGACCTTTGGTTTGATGGAGTAGGTGAATTAGGATGAGTGTAGTATCGTACGTATGTTCCGCGGCATACTTATGTTACCATACTCAGCCTAACTAACCTTAGGATATATATCTTGATCTATTCTTCTGTTGATTCTCCGTTATTGATTGTTCCTATTCATACTCCTTATCAACTCTCGTTTCTTGTTCCAGTTGCTATGGCTACGTGGGCTAGGCGAGCCGCAGCCAGAGATGCAGCTAGGGCGAGTCCGCCAGTGACGACGACTGGTACACCGGACGTTCCGGCGGTGCATGAGCATGTTGATCCTCCTCCTCCAGATCGAATGACTAGGATTGAGGAGGGAATGTTGGGATTGCAGCGAGTGGTAGGACAGTTAGCTGAGGCCACTCGAGTACTGAGACAGGATCCGGCACCGACCGTAGCAGAGTCCGAGGTACAGCCTACGCAGATGGTAGCACTTGTAGATACGAGAGTGATGGAGGTATCACTTGCAGAGTTTATAAGATTGAGACCTCCGGTATTTACGGGGACCGATGCAGCAGAAGATCCTCAGTCCTTTCTTGATAGGATGGCGAGGATTGGCAGATCATTGTAGTGTTCTGATGCGAGATCAGTTGAGCTGAATAGATTCCGTTTAGAGGGACTTGCACAGGAGTGGTGTGAGTCGATGGAGAGAGGGAAAGCCACGAGTCTTCCTCCGATGTCAAGGACCGAGTTTTCCACGGTCTTTCTTGCCAAATTTCTTCCCCAGAGTGTGAGGGACGCTAGGGCTAGCAGTTTTGAAGCGTTGCGGAAATCGGCAAGTATGTCAGTTTCAGATTATGACTTACGATTCACCCAGCTGTCACGCTATGCCCCATACTTAGTACCTACGGAGGAGCTTCGGGTGAATAGGTTCCTAAGGAGTCTGGACACGCAGTTGTATCTGGCTATAGGATCCCAGCATTTTGATACGTATGCGTAGGCCATGGATGCAGCGATACGAGTGGAGGAGCGTTTGAGCGAGGCCGTGGTTGTTCCAGAGCCAAAGTGGAGTAGACCGATCGGGCCAATGACTAGACAATTTGGCAGAGGTAGAGGCAGATATACTCCAGGCCGCAGTTTCGGACGAGGTTGGACCCAGGGCCAGATGTTCAGTTCTTATCCCGATGATCAAAGGCCTCCATCTACATGTTTTAGTTGTGGACTTCCCGGACACTTTGCGTGGGATTGTAGATCCCAGGGAGGGACCGTCGCTCCACAGACCGCTTTACCCCGTCCACCTTCTACGCCGATGGCTTTACTTCCTCCCCCAGTTGGCGCTACACGCCAGGCAGTTGCACCACGAGGTCGAGGCTTTGCGGGGCGTTCTCAGAGAGGTCGAGGAGATAGAGGTAGAGGAGGACAGGATGCGGGAAGGGGCTAGGCACGGGTATTTGCGCTGACTCCACAGGATGCCCAGGCATCAAATGCAGTCGTGATAGGTGCTCTTACAGTATGCTCGTTAGAGGCACATGTTTTATTTGATCCCGGTTCTACACATTCTTATGTATCTTCACGATTTGCACTTTCTTTGGGAAAAGAGTCGTTGTTGTTAGAGTTACCATTAGTGGTGATTACCCCGGTGGGTGATTCTTTTATAGCTCGGTACGTATTCAAGTCATGTTCTGTGCGTATTGGTGATAGAGATTCGCTAGTTGATCTGATTCTCCTGAATATGCTGGATTTTGATATACTTCTTGGTATGGATTGGTTGGCCGCCTGTCATGCCTATGTAGATTGTCGGGGAAAGGCGGTTAGATTTTGTTTACCAGGTGAACCGGTGTTTTTTGTGCAGGGGGATTGTAAAATAACTCCTGCCAACATGATTTCTGCTCTTTGTGCGGGACGACTCTTGAAGAAGGGTTGTCATGGGTTCTTGGCTTTTGTTCAGGACTTAGAAACCGCTGAGATTCCATTGGACCAGGTTCCGATTGCACGAGAATTTCCTGAGGTATTTCCTGCTGAGTTACCAGGATTGCCACCCGATCGTGACATTGAATTTTGCATTAACTTGATTCCGGGTGCGGGGCCTATTTCTATACCACCCTATCGAATGGTACCGATGGAGTTGAAGGAACTCAAAAGCCAGTTGCAAGAGTTGTTAGATAGAGGGCTTGTTCGTCCCAGTGTATCATCGTGGGGAGCTCCTGTTCTATTTGTGAAGAAGAAGGACAGTAGTATTAGATTGTGCATCGACTACCGACAGCTGAATCGCGTCACTGTGCGAAACAGGTATCCACTACCACATATAGATGACTTATTCGATCAGTTGCAGGGAGCTGGTTACTTCTCGAAGATTGATTTGCGGTGGGGTATCACCAGTTGAGGGTTTGGAAGGACGATATTCCGAAGACTGCGTTTCGCACAAGATATGGGCACTATGAATTTCTGGTGATGTCGTTCGGACTCACCAACGCTCCAGCAGCTTTTATGGATATGATGAACCGTATCTTAAGACCTTTCATTGATCGATTTATAATAGTGTTCATAGATGACATTCTTGTTTATTCTCGGAGTCGGACGGAGCACGAGCAGCATTTGCGTATTACGTTGCAGACCTTGAAGGAGCATCAGCTGTTTGCAAAATTCTCTAAGTGTGCTTTTTGGCTCGATAGTGTGGAGTTCTTGGGTCACGTAGTTACGAGAGAGGGTATATGTGTGGACCCAAAGAAGATTGAAGCGGTACAGCACTGGCCCAGACCTGTATCAGTTACAGAGGTTCGGAGTTTCTTAGGTCTGGCAGGTTATTACCGACGCTTCGTGCAGGATTTTTCACGGATCGCTGCACCTTTGACCGGATTGACTAGGAAGGAGGTTCCATTCCAGTGGACAGATGCATGTGAGCAGAGTTTCCAGCAGTTGATGACGCGCTTGACGACGGCACCTGTCTTATCTTTACCTTCCAGGTCAGGTGGTTTTGTTGTGTATTGTGATGCTTCTAGAGTGGGTTTAGGCTGTGTGTTGATGCAGCACGGCATGGTTGTAGCTTATGCTTCTCGACAGTTGAAGAGGCACGAACAAAACTACCCCACTCATGATCTAGAGATGGCTGCTGTGGTATTCGCATTGAAGATTTGGAGACATTACTTGTATGGAGAGTCGTGTCAAATCTTCACAGATCATAAGAGCTTAAAGTATATTTTTTAGCAGAGGGATCTGAACCTAAGGCACGTAGATAGATGGAACTGGTGAAAGATTACGATTGTCAGATCTTGTATCATCCAGGAAAAGCGAATGTTGTAGCTGATGCTTTGAGTCGAAGACCTGGAGGTAGCTTATCTCATTTGCGCATCTTGCAGAGACAGTCTTCTACAGACTGGTAGATCTTATGTGATAGTCGTATACAGTTTTAGTTCATATCGGCAGGAGGCCAGCTAGCACATGTTTGCACCAGACCTCAGTTATTGGATTGCATTCAAGAGGCACAGCCCGCAGATACTCGTATGATGGAGATTATGGATCAGGTTAGGCAGGGCAAGGAGACGGAGTTTGTGATTGATGATCATGGAGTATTACGTTTTAGGACTCGTCTCTGTGTACCAGATTCTGACGGATTGAGGCGTGAGATTTTAGAGGAGGCCCATAGGTCAGCATACAGTATTCATCCTGGTTCCACCAAGATGTATCATGATCTGAAGGATGTTTACTGGTGGGAAGGAATGAAGAAGGATGTTGCGGAATATGTTTCGAGATGCTTGACTTATCAGCAAGTCAAAGCAGAACACCAGAGGCCAGCTGGAGAGCTGCAGCCCTTACCCATTCCAGAGTGGAAATGAGAACAGATTTCCATGGATTTCGTGGTGGGTCTACCCAGGACTAGCAGAGGGTATGATTCCATTTGTGTGATTGTGGATAGATTGACAAAGGCAGCTCATTTACTCCTAGTGAAGACGACGTATGGTTTTGCACAGTATGCTCAGATTTATATCGATGAGATTGTACGTCTGCATGGAGTTCCGACGTGCATAGTTTCAGATAGGGGTACCCAGTTTACTAGCAGGCTATGGCAGAAACTTCAAGAAGCTTTGGGTACACGGTTGAGTTTTAGTACAGCTTTTTACCCACAGACAGATGGTCAGTCGGAGCGGACCATTCAGACACTAGAGGATATGCTTCGGGCTTGTAGCCTTGATTTCGGTGGTAGTTGAGATCGTCACCTACCATTATAGAATTCTCGTACAACAACAGTTTTAGGAGACAATCCAGATGGCACCCTTTGAAGCTTTGTATGGGAGGAAATGTCGATCACCCGTTTGCTGGACGAAACTGAGCGAGAGTTGCATCTTGGGACCGCAGATAGTACAGGAGACTACAGAGAAGATTAAATTGATACGGGATAGAATGAAGGCGGCCTAATGCAGAAAGAAATCGTATGCAGATCGACGACATCGTAGACTCGAGTTTGGGATGGGAGATCATGGGTTCCTTCGGGTATCTCCAATGAAAGATATGATGCGTTTTGGGAAGAAGGGGAAGCTCAGCCCCAGATATGTCGGACCTTACGAGATTCTAGAGAGAGTGGGTGCTATAGCTTATCGTTTAGCACTTCCACCGAGTTTTCCCGACGTGCATCCGGTGTTCCACGTTTTGATGCTTCGCAGGTATCTTCACGATCCTTCTCACGCGATCCAGCATCAGACCTTACAGCTTGAGCCGGATTTATCCTACACAGTGCAGCCAGTCGCTATTCTTGACAAGCAGGCAAAGAAACTATGATCGAGGGTACTTCCATCTGTAAAGGTTCTTTGGCAAGGTAAGAATCGCGAGGAGATTACTTGGGAGACCGAGGATGCAATGCGGAAGAAATTTCCATATCTTTTTGAAGGTATGTCTATTTAAAATTTTAAATTCGGGGACCGAATTTTCTTAAAGGGGGAATATTGTAGCATTTTGAAAATTTTGAAATAAATAAAATGAATTAATTTAATAATAATATGATAAATCACAAAGTTATTAAAAACAAATAAGTCAATTTCATGAGTTGTATGTAAAACAATTTAAATTAAAATTTTAGTATGCAACATAAATAAGTTATAAAGGTTTTAGTGATAATTTTAGCTTCATTTTAATTAAATGTGTGTTTTATAATAAACTAAGTTGTGAGGGGTTTTTAGGTAAAGTTTTGGATTTTTGTGCAAATGGAAAATTGTTAAGGGTGTAAATGAAAATGGGATGGAAAATCATTTAGTTCAGAATTTAATTTCAAATTAAAACAATAATTAGAAGATAAGGCTAGCACACCTCTTACTTGCATGCACACACCCACCCACCACCTCCTCCTTGCATGAAACCAACACATCTAGCTTGATGACACCTCCTCCTTCACCTTATCCCTTTCATTTGCCATATATAAACCTTGTTCATATCATAGTTAATTAAAAATTCTGAAAATTTCTGAAAGAAAAACAAAAACTAAAGAGAGAAAGAAAGAACAAGAGGAAAAAGAAGATGAAGGAAGCTATGTTCTAGGTTTTCTTCACCATCAAGCTAGGACAAGGGGCTTAACATCTTGGAGGGGTTATTCCAACAACTTTTTTTGGGTAAAATTCTTAACCACAGTAGGAATTTAAATTCTGTAGCTAGTTTAGTTTGAATTGAAAAGGGTTCTATAATATCGTATTTTAGTAAAAGCTAGGCTCTGTTGAATCTGCTATTATTCTGAGAAAAATCAACTTAACAAAACAGTGCTAAAATGATGTATGTAACACCTAGAGCAAACCATAGGATCACGGACCAGAGGGCTCGGATTTGGGCCGGCGACCAAAAGGGAAAATCCGGCGTCGCCGGTTTTGTAGGTAGATAGGGTGTTTTGGGTGGTTGTGTAGGTTTCTGTAAATCATTTTGGCCATTTTAGTGTTATTTAAACAAATTAGTTTCACTTCAGATAGAATCTGGAAGCGTATATCGGAAAAGATATCTAAACACACAAAATACGACACGGTTAAAATGCATCGCGATTTAAATTCTGCAGCGATGCAGGTTGGGGTTAAAATCTAGTAAGGTTAAGTATTTAATAGCTCGATATAGTCGTATACAATATAACTAGTACGTGGGAACGGGTGTTTTTCATTTCCGTCATGTCGGAGTAGCCGTTTCCTTCTATAAATTAAGTTGTGATGTTAGATTCGAATACAGGATTTTTGGAGGCAGCGAGGAAAGGGAAAGGATTTGCAATTCCTGAATAGATTCGACGTTTTCCGGTGAGTAGACTAAACATCTACCGGGAAATTTTGTAAAGATGGAGTGATACGCCCATAGTTTTATTTAACTTAATGCTTTATTTTGTTATGCCAAATTGACAATATGCATTCACCATTCGCATATATTTGCTTAGTTGCTAGAACACTACACAAGTATCGACGAGTCATGCCACGTGCACACCTTATATGTTACACACACCTCGTCGATATCACCATGTCACTTTTACACTTAGCAAAAATTCTTGTTAAATTGATTCATATCGTATCTTACACACCAATAATAGTAGTAAATTGCATCATTAATATCATGTTTAGTATCTGCGTATTTCATGTTGATATAAGAGGTAAATGTATTATTGAGGATTTATGGTTTTGAGTTTTGAATACTATTACACAAATCCAGTGATTTTCATGATTGATGTGTCATGTCCACCATGAGATGTTTTATGATTTGGTTTTATTCCGGACCGAGTGGGGGAGATATACGGTCGTGGATTTTACGTTATCCATACTGAGTGGGGGAGATATACAGTTGGATAAATGGTGGACCCGGTCGAGACCGAGGGGTAGGATAGCCGCATTTGAGGCGGGGGAGCCTAGCGAGGTTACTCGATACCGGAGATAGTGGTAAAAAAAAATACGTCATATATCTAGATGATAACGACCGGTATTGTTGATTTCAGGATCATTCGAGGAATGATGCCTGTGAGAAATGGAAGTTTTGTGTCGATGATGGACACGGGGAATTGAATATTTATTGGAAATAAATGATGAGATTTCAGTTTTGATTATGATATTCGTACTGTAGATTCATGTTTTCCACAGATAATCATACATTATACTTGTTCACATTTCAGTTAGTACGATCGTCTTAATTACATTATTAACCGTTATATGTTAGTTATATTCATTGAGTTGGCAACTCACCCCCGTTGCGCCACAGTTCCTTGCAGGGGTAGGGTGGACGGTTAGCAGCGGTGCAGATCTACTCTTTCTGCTTTTATCGCATCTTTTGCTAGGTGGGTTACATATATAGTAACCTTCTCTTTTGTGTATTGTATTTTGTATTTAGAATTTCTCCATCAAACCTGTATATGACTTAGAGTGAGAGATGATATGTATATTATTTGACAGTTGAGATCGTTTAGTTCTATAAATTGTTATCTCTTTTCTTTATGTCTGGGATTAGTATTGATGTCCTATATTCTGAGATTGTATTTTTCGCTGTTGTTATTATTGATCCTAACTAGGGATGCAACCAAACTTAACACTTTATACTTGTTTAATATTTAACTTCATAAACTGAGCTTTATACAAGAAACTAAATTTTCTATATAAAGAATTCCGCAAAAAGGTTTTTGATCTTGGTTTTCGGCTTACTTGGACTGTGTGCATATCTTTAGATATTATACAATCTATGTGCCGGTCGCATCCAAACTTTGGGTCGTGACATCGGCGAAGCCTCTGCCATCATTTGGCACGAAGCTCTTGATGCTATCAAGGCGTTAATGCCGGAGTTTGCCGACGGTGAGCTCCATGCTCGGGTCCCGCTTTCGGTGGACACGCCGCAGGCGGCTGGCGCCTGGGGAGGGGCGGTTACTGAAGTAGAAGCTCCGGCCCCTGAGGGCGGTGCCGAGCAAGGCGAGATCCGGGCAGAGCCTGCATCCTGAGATTTTTGTTTTTCTAAAATTTTTAAGCCTCCAGGCAGTTTTTGTAAGGCTGAGGAGCCCAGAATACCTTGTAAAGACCTTCGGAACATGAATAAAATTGGGTTTATTTTCCTCTACATGACATTGTGTTTCTTGCGTGAGTACTTGCGCATGTCGGTCTTTTCCTCGATTCAAGTGTTAGGTCGTAGGTCGATGACCGGCCTTTTAGACGACGATCGCGCGTCGAGTGTAAGTCAATTAATCGCCAAGTGAAGGAAGGTCGGTGCCCTCCTACCCCCAGAGTCGAGATGGCGGTCGTTCACTTAGAATACATTGGAAGATCTCTCAGTGTAGGAAGGTCGGTATCTGTCCATCCCTTAGAGTCGGACCGACGACCACGTCTCTTAGCGTGAGTTGGACATTAGCCAAGTTAGAATTGGTCGGCGTTGGCTGATTCCCCCGTGATGTAGTTCCTATACCTTCGTCTTGAGATGGTAGGAATTTATCACTCGGAGGTTAGCTGAGCAGGGATCTGTACGGTTTCCCATGGGTGGGGTTTCGATCTTTAGCGTCGGTGGATAGAACGTTACCCGCTAAGGATGGACCAAGCAGGGAAGCTGTTCGGTGGCCTCTTGACAAAGTCTTTGATCCTTAGCGTAGGTGGGTAGGAAGTTATCCTCTAAGGATTGACCAAGCAGGGAAGCTGCTCGGTGGCCTCTTGACGAGAGCTTTGATCCTTAGAGTAGGTGGGTAGGAAGTTACCCGCTAAGGATTGACCGAGCAGGGAAGCTGCTCGGTGGCCTCTTGATGAGGACTTTGATCCTTGGCGTAGGTGGGTAGGAAACTACCCCCCAGGGATTGAACGGACAGGGAAGCTGCTAGGTGGCCTCAAGATGAGGGCTTCGATCCTTAGTGTAGGTGGGTAGGAAGTTATCCGCTAAGGATTGACCGAGCAGGGAAGCTGCTCAGTGGCTTCTTGATGAGGGCTTTAGATCCTTAGCGCCGGTGGGTAGGGAACTACCCGCCAGGGATTAACCGAGCAGGGAAGCTGCTCGGTGACCTCGAGATGAGGGCTTTTTAGACTTCTCTTCGCCTTCATGGGACGTCGTTCAATCTCCATTGACCCGTGAGATCTAGAAGAGTGACCGTCGCAGACAACATGTAGCAAAAACATACAGGCGAGGCGCGACGCTCCGTGGTTTGCGTCGTTCCAACTTCCATTGACCGCTTAGGGGCTCGTGAGGATTGGCATGGTCGCCACGTGGTAGCTCTGTATTGGGAAATTAGAAAATATCCCATGATTCGCGTTGCTGCGCGCGCAAATTTCGGCCTTTAGGGATTCTATTGGGGCTATAAATAGCGAAGACATGTTGGTTTCTTTAGCCTTGTCTTTCTGAAAATGGCCGGACGTCCGTGTGTGCTTCTTAGGGAGATCATTTCTCATGACAATGTGTATCTCTACAACCTTGACCGATCCGAACAGACATACTGTAAGTGCACGGCGGCGCCCCGGCCGTCAATCCGACGCCGGAAAGCGGAAACGGTGATAAACTTTAATTTTGCGGACTTTGCAAACCGGCACCACCGCGCACTAAACTCCGGATCGTAACCATTAACAAGTCTAAGCTAACTAGAATACGGGTTAGAGATGTACCGACTGATCCGAGTCCTCCGGTCTTCATCTCCACTCCGATCTCCTCGCGGGATCTCCGGTCGTCGCCTCTTCGCCGGAAGGGCACCACGTCGCCTGCATCTTTTACGGGCTCCCGCCTCTATACCGAGGCAACTCGGGCACGAAGCCGGCTACTCGACGTGCCCAAGATATGCTGTAGGAAGTGTAGTGTAGAGGCTACTTGTCTCTTTGGGGTTTGTTGCCTTTGGATGGAGGAATGAGGATTGAACTTTGGAGGGAAATGAAGCTACCAATTTTTGCAAGGAAATGAGATGAAGAATGAAGCATCAAAAATGAACCTCTCATTTTTTTCTCTCCTCACAATGTGTGGCCGGCCATGAGCTTTTGGAGAATGGTGGAGATGTATACAAATTGCAAGAGGGAGGTAAGTGTACGAAAAACAAAAGAGGTGACCACAACATCAACCATACCCTTTCTTCCATACCCTTTCCTATTCAATCAAGTCTCAAAAAGCAAAAGCATGGTGGAAAAGATATGAAAGCTATCATATCAAACAATATGCAAAGAAACCCTCCACAAAATGTTATTTGCAAAACTGCAAATAACACCCTCCATCGGAAAAGTCCGGCCGGGAAAGAACAAAAGAAAACCGGCCGGAACGGAATGCAAACTGGCAACTCCAGAAAAATGGTCCCGTAATAAATTACAGGAAAACCCCAATACTATGCATACACACCCGCATCTGTATTCCGTCCGGATACAAATGCAATGAGACAAAATCTACACTGTACTAAACTAGGACCGGCTTAAACCAAAGCCGGCAAGTATTATCCGTTCGATCCTGATCCGTGCAATACCGCACGTATCTGATCGAACCCTGCCATATATCTATACGGCTACTAGTACAAACCGTCCGATCCTGATCCGTGCAATACCGCACGTATCTGATCGGACCCTGCCATATCTCCATACGGCCTCTACAGCGTTTCGCCCGAAAGCTTGAGTAACTGAAAGTGTGGTGGACTCTAAAGACTCGTCAATACTATGGCTGTGGATTTAACCACTGGCACGTCAGAGGTATAAGCCAATACGTGACGGGCCACCAGCTATTGACTAAAAGGGACGTCGATGAGGAAGCTCACCCCGACACCCAACTGAGCCTGTCAGTGACAATATCCGTACAGTCCGGTCCGTTCGTCTATGAGTATCGCATGGCGGGCCTAGGGGGTTGGTAAAAGTCAGACCCCCAAAAGCGGTACAAGTCGTGTCGGAGTGTAGCCCAGAACACCCTGAGATACTACTGGAATACCTACCAGTAAATCTCCTGCCTTGGCCAAGGTCTTCGTGTAATGGCTCTCCTAGACACAGCGCGACCTCACCCCCAATACCGGGAGAGACGAAACCCCCGAAGATCCGCTCACTGCCTCCATGTGGCTCGGGACTGTACCCAACTAAAACCTGTTTGCACGACTCCTTTGAGCCGTGGTAGGGTAGTAATCAAAGTACAGTGGGAACTCACACGAGACAAATGACGATCCTCAGGTCGATGAACTAACCTGCACACATGTCACCAGGGAACTGCCATCTGACGTCTGGTATATGACCAACTAGCATGTTCCCGGCGAGTCCTGTCCGGTGTACTCATAACCCAATGAGCACCTGTATACATCTTAGGTGATCCAACTGACACCAGTGGCTTGTGAGACCGGCCACCGCCCCTCGTCGGGGTCTCGACTGTATACACTAGTCTACTCTGGAGAATCGATGCCCTGTCTCGAAACTCCTACGACTAGGGACCTTTTAAGGATGTGCTAATAGACTCCAGCTCTCACTTATATGATCGCCCTCATACTGCTGGCAGTCAAGCAAGAATCCTAGGGGCTCTATCAACGTGCAATAGCGACATGTCAGGTCACCTAAAGCTGTACACGATGATAAAGGTAAACCAGATAGCATACTATCATCTCGAGTAAGACTGTCCTACCGGGATAGGTCCTCCCTCAATCATTGCAATCACGTGCCTGTGATCCAATAATTGACTCTGAGGGCACTATCTCCAACAATCTCCCACTTGCACTCAAGGCTAATTATTGCGATGTCGCATACTCACAGCCCGTGTGATACCGAACACCCAACTCCTCTACTAGTCAGTCTCACAAATCCCGTTTGTGAAACTATTGCGGTCGAGGAATAGCCTCAGTGAGTAGATCCGCCTAGAAGTTTCTTTCTATGTCTCTCTATATCTCAAGTTCGCGGAGAAAACCATCTCCCGAAATGAGCAATACCTGCCTTAGAATGTCTGGATGTCTGATGGGACGTAGCTCATAAATGAACTCCAAATCCAAACTTCTTAGACTGTATCTTCAACTGAACTTAATCAGTATCCTGCGCCATGCCACCCTCAGTATTGCCTTGGACCATCCGTCCAAAATACTGCCCCTCGTCAGAGGGAAAAAACTATAACTCTGACAACCTCCTTGTCGTCCAGGTCACCTTGGAAGCCTGGAATGATAACCGTCTCCTAAAAGAGGCAGCCGTTATCATATCCCTAGAACAGCCACTTATGTTCTAAAACTGTTTCCGACTGTTTCTCCAGGATTGGATCAATATCAACTTATTGCATCTAGTGCAAGAACAACATCTGGTGTGGTACTTGACATCTCATGATTGACTCAATTGCCTAAGCAAGTGATCTGCCAATCATGCACATCCCTCTCTACTTTAGTCTAAAAGACACCTTTAGAGAGGGCAACTCCATTACTTGCAGGTACACTACCGTGCCAGGAGTCGTCCATTCTAAATACTCATAGAATGCTGTCAAGGTACCCAGATTAGGAAACCACCCAAATCTAGATCTAAAACCATAGATCTAGTAACCAGTATGTCTGATATAATGTCCAAGTCCTTTGTGGAGAAACCACTGTGTGACGACCAAAGTATAACCGATCGTAGTAAAGGAATATCACTTCCTACTACCTTCTCAACAGATCCATCCCCTATTCTGATGACGTCAAACCTATGACTGTCACATCAGAAACAGATGATCTATCTCTGCTACATCTGCTTTAGTCTATAAATAGACATAAGCCTGATGTCCACCAATGCTTCCGCTGCTCCCACTGACTACGACAACCCTCTGGCAGAGTCATATACACGTACACTTCTGAAGCTAGTTCAGAACGACGCTATACTCATCCTCCTGCCGGGTCTCGCAGCCTGGAACAACAACAATGGCAAGTGTGGGTACACAAGAACTTCCCTGTCACCGTCCTTGAGGCTACCGAAGTACCTCTCGGGTGCCTGAAGTTACCCACCTTATCTGCGGAGTGGCCAATGGAATGTCAAATCAGATTGAATCTTCAGGTTCCTTATCAAATCTTCAGTAATCGTTTGCGGTTCTGGAATCACTTCCAGTTCTACCATACTCCCACTGCTGTTTTTGAAAAAATCCATTTTTAATAATAAAACTGTGGCGAGTCTAGAACAATATTGCTATTGTTCATCCAGATGGTAGAAAATCAACCCGCGTCATAGCCTGGGTCAACCCACAAACAGCCATTACAGAAACGTGCCTTGAGTTATCCAGTGTCTGGTTTTAAGCATAAGCCGGACAACTCCCCGTACCTTAACAACGTTAAGATATGAACTGTTCTACATCCAATATAGAACCAGAGGCACTGATTTAATTGAACCAGATTCAAATCATGCAGCTTTCTCCAGTGCATGTCAACTAAATGGAAGGAGGTCGATCAGCGTTACTCAACTTAGGAATACTTCCAATTATGAGTAACCTGAAAGAGAAGTAATTTCTCTTTATCATTACTATTAACTGAATACCACACACAAGTATCTACATCTTCGATCACTTTGAAGAATCCCGATACTTGCTATACCTGGTTCTCTACTCTATTCAAATACCTATAACTCCTCAAAACTTAGACCCTGTGTTTCCACGAAACACATGTCTAAGAACTAGAGAAGTCAAAAGTAAACAGAATACAGTACGAGGACCAACCCCTCTGTCCTGATGGACACTGGACAACATACAATACTCTGTATAAGTCCCTTGAGTCTAGTGACTCATTCACTGTGTGTCGTAGGTTGAAAACTGTACTTTTGGTTAAGAAGAATTACACCGCTGTTTAATGCTCCTTACCTAACCATCCACTGATATAGGTAAATGTCATCGACATAATATCAAAAGGTATATCTCACTCTATGAAAATAGACGTACAGATATATCAATTTGAAATTGGTGCATAACCGCGGATATTCAAAACCAAATAATTGCTAACTTGCAAACAACCCAGGTGACTTCCTCAAAAATGAGGATGATCACCCAATTCCCAATAACTCACTCCCACTCATCATCTGTAAAACCATACAGATGTGAGAATCATACCTGGTAAATACATACCCTGGAGTAAGTGTCTAATCGGGAAATCAGTTTTCCATTAACAGTACACAGTGAGACTGAAACATTGAAATGTTTCGATGGGGTATCCCGGTATTCCTAGTAATGCCTCTTCCAGATTCACGACTGTAACCGTATAGTTCTTTGCCACCTCTCCAAATCCCTTCATATGTCTTTAGTCTTTACCTTCTGTACACCCCTTTAGGCCAAATGGTTTTCTTCCTTCCCTACCGTTCGGCACCAGCCTATGGTTTGGAAGAAGACTATCCAAAAAGCATAAAGGGTGTACTGTCCTAATCCTAGGAGCGCTCGCATCGCGAGAGAAGGTGAAGATAAAAGACACCTGAATGTACTTTATTCCTATTTCTCCTGAACCAGGATCCATCCCCGAACTGGAACGAGTTCCTTTCGAGTTCGTATATAACCATACGATGGATTATCCAATAAAATGGGATCTTCGTAATGATACGGAGTGTCCTGGAGAAATACAAAGGTGATTTAGGATTGGCGAAGGAATACATGGTTTGGTCGTGAATATCTGTTGCAATTTACTTTGCCCTCTTACTAATCCCTTACTTTGTCTTAACTTAATACCTTCTGTACACCGTTTAGGCTAATTGGCTTTCTTCCTTCCCTACCGGTCGGCACCAGCCTATGGTTTGGAAGAAGACTATCCAATTTGCGTAATAGGTGTACTACTCCTAAACCAAGGAGTACTCGCAACCTGAGAGAGGGTGAAAAGAAAAGACAACTGAATAGTCCTATCCGTTTTCCCCAGAACCGGAAACCATCCTCGAATAAATCCCTTCGAGTTCGTATCTAACCATACGATGGTTTTGTCCAATGGAAGTGGACGTTCGTAGTAAAACGGGGTGTCCTGGAGAAAAGGGTAATAGCAGGAGTGGCAATGAGGTTTGCAACTCTGACGATCCAAAAGCCAGTGTCAAGAAGGTTCGGTCAACTTGGTCACTGAGTCATAGTCTTAGGGTCGGGTCAATGGTCGCTGCCAAAGAGAGAGAGAAAAGAAACACTCAGCGTGCACTCTAACCTAGATCAGAATGGTTACCAATTTATCTAATCTGGAATCCTCCCACTGTACCTCAAATTCTCCTCCAAACCTGAAAGAAGAATTAGTCGGGGTCACCCGAGGAGTAAACCAACTTATCAGTGGGAATCGGGATCCAACTCTCATCGCATGATAACGTGACGGAATCCGCTCACGTCATCACACTCCAGAAGGTATGCGCATATCTGGCAAGTTTCAGTACTTTTGAAACTCCCGATGAGATTTCTGCCCCATGCTCTTATGACCTTGACTTTGGCCAACAAATCATAAGTCACATGTCAATTTCTACCCGTCATTCTCCAGGTTGATTCGAATCCACCCGCACAAGCCCTTGACTTTGGCCAACAAGGCTATACGACTGTTCCAAAACAACGCATCTATCTATGCTGCATATGAATAACCAACAGCTACCAAACACTGTGCCTTGACTTTGGCCAACAAACACAGCTTGAATACTATTGACTACCCATATGAAACGACGGAGGGCTACGAATGGTTTCTGGCGAAAACCTTTAACGTAATGAACTTGATATCGTTGAAGGAACGGATAGCTTTTTAGAAAATATAGTGACGAAAACCTTTACTAAAGAGGTCACTCCCGGTGAAGGGATCTCGGCTCTTTCCCCGTAGAATGGGGTGCAGGATATTCCAACTGAATACCACGGTGCAAAGCAAACGTAATCGGCTATAGTGAAGGTATTGCCCTGACGCAAACTTCTGTCCAAGGGGTCACTCCCGGTGAAGGGATCTCGGCCCTTGCCTCGTCGACTGAGGAGCAGGATATTCCAAATGAATACCACGATGCAAAACAAAAGTGAACGTCCTTGCAATAACAGCTTTTTGAAAAGTGTTCCAACAACATCAGATTAGGTTTGTTTAACTTGCATTGATCCGAATCAATGCAGTCCCATCAATTGATCACACCAGAAAGAACGAAAATATACTGACGTACGTATATGCCATCCGCATTCGCCACTGGGTCCCGTCATCACCCGTTAGGTTAGCTAACTAACGGCAGAGCGGGGACTGGACTAGCGCGGATGAAAAACATATACAACATCTACTAATATATATACCAATATATTATATTTCGCTCAAGGCGTGAATAAAATGCAACATCACAGAAATGTACAGCATCACAGAACAATACAGATATCTGGGATCCCCGGGTTTCACAGAGCCACTACTGAAACCCGACGTTCCCCTGGTCGTGTGGATAGCCTCTGCAATGAAAACCTAAACCCCTACGGGCGCGGCAAGTCACCCGCCAAAACCTGAAGCGAGGCAGCCCCCTTCAGCTCCGTGAATGGACCACCCAGCACTCCACGGAATCCGGCAACTTGGGCACCCCTCCTGGGTCAACCTGTACCCCCTACGAGTGCGGCGAATAGCCCGCCAATCCTAGAGTGAAGCCCCCTCCGTCCCAATGCCATGAGATGCGGGCTTGTTGCCCTCTAGAACCCGGCTATCCGTGCACCCCTCCGCGGGGTAATCCTAGTACAGAATGTAAAATATACATACACCGGGTACATCGACCGCAACCAGGTCGTGCCCCAAAAGAATAATACAAACAGGCAGTGACGGCAGTCCACATGTCGGACGCTCGCCCCGCAATATCAAATGTACATGATACAACAACACTGTACTAGCATTGCATCCAGGCTATCCCCCACGACCGATCCGCAACATCACAGCATAAACATAGAACATCAACGTGAAAGTCACGTTCGCAAATCCGTCTAACCGGGCTATAGCAGTTAGACAGGATTTACCGATCGAGTAACATTCACGGTCGCAGATATAATGTAAATACTGTGAAAAATGTGTTTTAAAATATTCCGATTGATCAAACAATTAACAACTGGGCCCCAAAGAAAACTGTAGCACACACAGAAATAATTGGCCCAACTTTAATATCCCAAAAGCCCTATTTTCAGCCCAGAAAACAACTGAAGAAAAACGACGAAGTGGACCCACCATAGTGCGGCGGAACCGCGGCTCAAAGGGGGTTTTGGCCGCGGTTCCGCGCTCCAAACAGGGAATCATTTTGTCGTTTTTCTACAGTGGCGTTATCTTTTCCTGCACATCATTTTTCTGCAACCTGAAAAATATTTAGAGACCAAAAAATTTCAACAGAAAACTGTCGTGCTTGAAATACGAGTTTTCGGGATTTTGTTCGATCGGAAACGTAAAACACATTACACCAAGCTAGACTATGTTAATGGCGAGGCTCTGATACCACTGTAAGTGCACGGCGGCGCCCCGGCCGTCAATCCGACGCCGGAAAGCGGAAACGGTGATAAACTTTAATTTTGCGGACTTTGCAAACCGGCACCACCGCGCACTAAACTCCGGATCGTAACCATTAACAAGTCTAAGCTAACTAGAATACGGGTTAGAGATGTACCGACTGATCCGAGTCCTCCGGTCTTCATCTCCACTCCGATCTCCTCGCGGGATCTCCGGTCGTCGCCTCTTCGCCGGAAGGGCACCACGTCGCCTGCATCTTTTACGGGCTCCCGCCTCTATACCGAGGCAACTCGGGCACGAAGCCGGCTACTCGACGTGCCCAAGATATGCTGTAGGAAGTGTAGTGTAGAGGCTACTTGTCTCTTTGGGGTTTGTTGCCTTTGGATGGAGGAATGAGGATTGAACTTTGGAGGGAAATGAAGCTACCAATTTTTGCAAGGAAATGAGATGAAGAATGAAGCATCAAAAATGAACCTCTCATTTTTTTCTCTCCTCACAATGTGTGGCCGGCCATGAGCTTTTGGAGAATGGTGGAGATGTATACAAATTGCAAGAGGGAGGTAAGTGTACGAAAAACAAAAGAGGTGACCACAACATCAACCATACCCTTTCCTCCATACCCTTTCCTATTCAATCAAGTCTCAAAAAGCAAAAGCATGGTGGAAAAGATATGAAAGCTATCATATCAAACAATATGCAAAGAAACCCTCCACAAAATGTTATTTGCAAAACTGCAAATAACACCCTCCATCGGAAAAGTCCGGCCGGGAAAGAACAAAAGAAAACCGGCCGGAACGGAATGCAAACTGGCAACTCCAGAAAAATGGTCCCGTAATAAATTACAGGAAAACCCCAATACGATGCATACACACCCGCATCTGTATTCCGTCCGGATACAAATGCAATGAGACAAAATCTACACTGTACTAAACTAGGACCGGCTTAAACCAAAGCCGGCAAGTATTATCCGTTCGATCCTGATCCGTGCAATACCGCACGTATCTGATCGAACCCTGCCATATATCTATACGGCTACTAGTACAAACCGTCCGATCCTGATCCGTGCAATACCGCACGTATCTGATCGGACCCTGCCATATCTCCATACGGCCTCTACAGCGTTTCGCCCGAAAGCTTGAGTAACTGAAAGTGTGGTGGACTCTAAAGACTCGTCAATACTATGGCTGTGGATTTAACCACTGGCACGTCAGAGGTATAAGCCAATACGTGACGGGCCACCAGCTATTGACTAAAAGGGACGTCGATGAGGAAGCTCACCCCGACACCCAACTGAGCCTGTCAGTGACAATATCCGTACAGTCCGGTCCGTTCGTCTATGAGTATCGCATGGCGGGCCTAGGGGGTTGGTAAAAGTCAGACCCCCAAAAGCGGTACAAGTCGTGTCGGAGTGTAGCCCAGAACACCCTGAGATACTACTGGAATACCTACCAGTAAATCTCCTGCCTTGGCCAAGGTCTTCGTGTAATGGCTCTCCTAGACACAGCGCGACCTCACCCCCAATACCGGGAGAGACGAAACCCCCGAAGATCCGCTCACTGCCTCCATGTGGCTCGGGACTGTACCCAACTAAAACCTGTTTGCACGACTCCTTTGAGCCGTGGTAGGGTAGTAATCAAAGTACAGTGGGAACTCACACGAGACAAATGACGATCCTCAGGTCGATGAACTAACCTGCACACATGTCACCAGGGAACTGCCATCTGACGTCTGGTATATGACCAACTAGCATGTTCCCGGCGAGTCCTGTCCGGTGTACTCATAACCCAATGAGCACCTGTATACATCTTAGGTGATCCAACTGACACCAGTGGCTTGTGAGACCGGCCACCGCCCCTCGTCGGGGTCTCGACTGTATACACTAGTCTACTCTGGAGAATCGATGCCCTGTCTCGAAACTCCTACGACTAGGGACCTTTTAAGGATGTGCTAATAGACTCCAGCTCTCACTTATATGATCGCCCTCATACTGCTGGCAGTCAAGCAAGAATCCTAGGGGCTCTATCAACGTGCAATAGCGACATGTCAGGTCACCTAAAGCTGTACACGATGATAAAGGTAAACCAGATAGCATACTATCATCTCGAGTAAGACTGTCCTACCGGGATAGGTCCTCCCTCAATCATTGCAATCACGTGCCTGTGATCCAATAATTGACTCTGAGGGCACTATCTCCAACACATACGAGGCGGTGATAAACCGCGTGGAAGGCCACATCGGACGCCTTCTTCCCCGGCGATCACCACTCCTCCAAGTGCTTATTTATGCGATCTAGAGGAGGTCCCCGGGTCTACACAATGCCTTGTCTCCGCAGTTGAGGGATGAGGCGATCGAGAAGTTGCACTCGCTTTACCATCTCGTCCTGATCTCAAAGAGTAGACGCGACAGATCAGCGGTCCTTCTTCTGGAGTGTTTCCAGAAGAGGCTGATCATTAATTTTTGTCTGGCTGGTAGCGCTTCCGAGGTAGCCGAGGAGGCTAGGGCTCGGCTGGCGGAGATTTTGTCAGAGTACCATCAACAATGCTTCCTCAATCCCCGGCCTTCTTTGCTGTAATTTTTGTAAGGCTGAGGAGCCTATAATACCTCTTAATAAATAAAATTCTTCTTTTCTGATATGTTTTGTCTTCTTTTATCCCTTAGCATTTCTTACATATTTTCTCAAAACGAATTTAGGGATCTCGGAACCGAGGAAGAAGAAAATATATCGAAGAAGTCTCTTCTAATTCAGGATACTTAAGAAAAATTACATAGCTTTGAAAAGAAGAAAATATATGCATTCATATAGTTTGAGTTTTTTGGCATTGTAGGGCTGAAGAAGCTTGCGTCCCCCGGCGTCTTGTAAGCGATAGGCTCCACTGGGCAATACTTCGAAGATGAAGAAAGGGTCGTCCCACTTCGGGGAGAACTTGTGCAGTTTGCCCTGGCCTACGAATCGTTCCGCCTTAAGACCAAATCTCCCGTCTTGAAGGTACGATGCTTAACTCGTGCGTTGTAGTAGCGAGCAGTTTGTTGTTGGAAAGCGGCCACCTTGATCTGCGCTCGGTCTCCCTTCTCTAGCAAGATGTCCAAATTGGTCTGGAGTGCCGAGGTATTGGCTTCGTCATCAAAGTGTTTGACTCTGTAACTGGTCAGTCCGATCTCCGCTGGGACCATTGCCTCGGTACCGCAGCAGAGGCTGAAGGGGGTCTCTCCCATGGGCGTTTTCTTCAATGTGCGTAAGGCCCATATTACCCGCGATAGTTCCTCAACCCAGCTACCCTGACTTCCTTCCAAATGAGCTCGAAGACCTCGAATGACGTCTCTGTTAGCAACCTCGGCCTGTCCATTGCATTGAGGATGCGCGACCGCGGAAAACTTCATTAGAATGTGGTATTCGTTGCAGAACTCTTTGACTTTGTCATTCTCGAAATTCGTCCCATGGTCGGTAATGATGCACCTTGGGATCCCGAATCGAGAGATTACATTGTTCTGCAGGAAATCTATGGTAGTAGCCACGTCCGGTTTTCTGATGGGGACGGCCTCAATCTACTTCGTGAAATAATCTACCGCGACAAGGATGTACTTGTATCCGCCTGTACCAATGGGGAGTTGTCCCACCATGTCCATCCCCCACTGGGAAAACGGCCAAAGGGAGGTGAGGGTCGTTATCTCGGTAGCCGGAAGACGGGGTATGCTGCCGTGGAGTTGGCTACTCTTGCATCTTCTGACGAGCTTCTGAGCGTCTTGGTGCACCGCCGGCCAATAATATCCTTAGAGCAGCGTCTTTTGGACCAAGGTACGGGTCCCTTGATGCGCTCCATCGACCCCTTCATGTATCTCATGCAGGACGTAGTCAGCTTCTTGAGGGTCGACGCACCGGAGCAAAGGCTGTGTGTATGACTTCTTGTAAAGGTTTCCGTTACTCCAGATGAAATGACGGGCTTTGGCTCGAAGGCTGCGCACTTCCCCTCGGTCTTTCGGAAGTGTACCATCCTTCAGGAACTCCACGAGAGGCTTCCTCCAATCCTGGACTTCTTCTTGAGCAGTGTATACTTGAAGCATCACCTCTCTATCTTCCACGCTGGGCAGTGGCAAGACTTCAAAGAGGATATTCCTTTTGTTGTTGGCAGTATAGGATGAGGCAAGTTTGCTCAGGGAGTTGGCTTGGGCGTTCACGTGCCGGGGAATCTGTTCCACTTGGACTTCATAGAAATTTTTTCGTAGTCTTTTCACCTCGGCCAAGTACTTCACCATGAGCGGCTCTCAAGCCTTGAAGCACCCGGTCACTTGGCCGACGACTAGGGTGGAGTCCCTGCGAATCCGGATCGTCTTCAGCCCCATCCAGGAAGCGATTCGCAACCCGACTAGCAAGGCCTCATATTCCGTAGCGTTGTTTGACGCTTTGAACCCAAGTTTCAAAGAGTACTCCATCTCTACCTCGTTCGGGTCTCGAATGATAAGGCCATCCCCGCTCCCTTCCTCGGTAGAGGACCCATCAATGTAGAGAATCCACTCGGGGATGGAGTTAGGTAATTCATCGACCGAGGATCGGGGTCTGCCGTCCCATATTGCCGCTTCTTCTTTAGTTTGAATAGTACATTCGACCATGAAGTCAGCTAGGACCTGAGCTTTGATGGCTTGCCGGGGGAGGTATTTGATGTCGAATTGGGAAAATTCCCACCTCCATTTTTCTAGACGACCTGATGACTCGGGGAAGGCGAGAATTTTCCCTATAGGACGCTCGGTGAGGACGAAGATGGTGTGCACCTGGAATTAGTGTCGGAGTTTTCTTGAGGTGACGACAAGAGCCAAGACTATCTTTTCTATGGCCGGGTACCTGGTTTCCGCGTCTTTGAAGACATAGCTCACGTAGTAGACCGACTTCTGTACTCCTTCGACTTCTCGGACGAGCACCGAGCCAGCAGCGTGATCGAAGACCGCAAGGTACAATGATATCTTGTCTCATTCGATCGGTCGTGTCACGACCCGAAATAGCCCGTGACTGGCCCTTGAATCATATAAAGTCTATAAGACCCCATCTAATTCAAGTAAGCCAAAGCCCAGAAATCTAAAACCATTTTAAATAATAAATGAAGGAAAACTAGTTTTAATGAAGTGAAGAAAATATGTTTTAAAAACAAGGTTTTTAAATAAGTGTTTTTAAGTAACATAAGCCGAATATGCATTTTAAAATCACAAATCTTTTCTAAAAATTTCGGCAGAGTTTCCTTTGCAAATACTGGCCCCGAACGGGATACAACATGATAAATATATACATGAATGATAAAAGGCATCCCCAAGCGGGAGCTAGCTCTTCGTCAATCGACGACCATAACCACGCAAGCAAATAATATACAACGCCGAAGGGCGAGGATCAAAACTCAAAAGGAAACTCATAACAGCATGAAAACCATAGTAATACAACGCGCGACTCTAAGGTCGAAAGAATATACAACTCTGGTCTCTAAGTCAATAAATATACAAGTTTGGTTAATGGAATTACTAGATACAACTGATTAAAATAAATACAAGGGTGGTCACGATGCGAGTGAACCCACCTACCAAAGCAATCACCCAGAAAGGAAGCAGTGTGCCAAAAAGCCGCAATGAAACATGTATGGCAAAACCTGCAAGGAACTGTGGCACAACGGGGGTGAGTTGCCAACTCGTGAGTAGAAAACACAGAGCAGAAATCGTAAGTATGACTCAATCCTAGGTCAATACGATCAGTAATAAAATATATCCTCAAAATGGTAAAGTTTGAAGCATGATAAGGTGGCAAGGGTAAACATATATACCAAGTGTAATACCAAGTGCTCGTGTCAGTACCTCAGGTAGCAACATATCATAAATTTGAGGTATGATCAATTTAATCAACATGAATCAATGTCAACTATATCATGAAGTCTATAAGTATGTGGATATCATCCAACGATATAATCAATGTCTGTATGCATGTGGATCTCGTCCACGTGTCACCCAATGACACAAAACATCATGCATGTAAACATCATAAAGCATATGCATGGAAGTATGAGAATATAAATCAACGTGTGTCCCTCGCCACACATCAAAATCATGGAACCTGAGTGTCTAGCATCGACACTCGAAAACATCATGAAACCTGTGCCCAGTATCGGCACGTAAATCCTCATATATATATAGGGCTCCGTCAGTCCGGATCAGCCTGTATTATCTCTCAACTCCGGTCGGTATCCTCCGGATATTCGTCGTGCTCAAATACAATCACCGGTAGGTAGTAATCTCTCTGCAAGACTCACCGTCTGTATACACATCATCCCTTTTTTGCCCCGGGATACCATACCGGGCCCACCATGTACCCGCAATCGGCCTCGTCCGCCTCCTCGAATAGGGTTTCACATGTCACACTCAGAACCGAGAAAACACATAGTGGAAGTACTGAAATATCATATCAAGAGAAACCGGGTTTTTAAAACAGTACTTACTTTCTTTTGACATAGCCACAGTTCTCAAATCCAGAAATCCCATGAAAACAACATATCCCAATGCGTATAATCGTAAAACATGATGTATGTGACATATAAAAGAAATGTAAGCATATCAGTATATCATGCAACATGGAATAGTAATATGCACATATCAAGGGAAAACCGCTCTTTCAAATGAATCCAATTTTAAAATATCTCTTGCGGTTCCCAAATCTCCAAAATCAAGCCAGAATCATCTATGTATGTGCAAATAGGTATGTATGCAAGTATGAGTGTACAATACACATGTGTGCCAATAGGGATGTACAAGTAGGTATATACGCAAGTATGAATGTACCATACGCATGTGTGCCAATATGGATGTACAAGTAGGTATATACGCAAGTATGAATGTACAATACGCATGTGTGACAATATGGATGTACAAGTAGGTATATACGCAAGTATGAATGTACAATATGCATCTGTGGCAATATGGATGTACAAGTAGGTATATACGCAAGTATGAATGTACAATACGCATGTGTGCTGTAAGTCCATATTGCGACCCCCGGTACTTACGGGGAGGCGGAAACGGTATAAAAAACGAATTTTTATCGCAAGAGGCAACATGGACTAAACTATGTCGGGATCGTTGTCTAAACTAAAACTAGTATTCTAGCTAAAGAGAGTTAGCTACTATGGAAGATGGTTATACCTAAACTTGAACTCCTTCTTCTTCAAACCTTGTAGAGGTTGATGGTTCTCTTTTCGTCGCCTTCTCCCGTCGAAGATGGATCCACCTCGAAGGTTCGACTTTGGGCTCTTCCTCGATCTTTGAGTGAACTAGGGTTTCCGGCTTGCTAAACCTTCATCCTAGAATGAGTAGAGAGTGATTAGGGTTTGCTTTTGTTTCTAAAGAGAATGAATCTCAACACATGAGAAGGTTTCTCTTTTCAAGAGGAAGAAGAAGAGGAAAATGAGGAGAGAGAGAGGTTATGATAGAATGAGCTCAATTATTTCTTTCTTGCAACCATATTGCAAAAGAAATGAATTATCTAAATGATAATAATTGAAAATGAGAATAGTTGATGGTAGTATTTTGAATGACCACAACCATGCTTCATTTAATAAAAAGTAAGCATGAATCAAGGAAGACTTTCAAGGCATGAAAGTGGTCAATGGTCAACAAGTCAACCAAGGTCAACAAGTCAACAAAAACAACCATAACATAATTCTCATTTAATTATTATTATTAATAGATAATATATAAATCCATTAGGGTTTGGAAAATGAAGACTGTCAATTGTGCATACGCACCCGTTCCGAAACCCTAATGAAAAACCTCATTCTCCGCCTCAAGCAACTGTGCATACACACCTGCATTCTCGTTCTGAAAAACAAGAATACCAAGATATAAAAGCAACCCCCAAAACATATACCAGTATCTGGCTCAAACCAGAGCCTGCCAGTATAATCCGTCCGGACTCCAAACGTGCACAAGTGCGCGGATGAGAACGAACCCTGTCGCAAAACCATGCGACCTCTACTCTGTTTTGCCCAGAGGCGAATACCCTCTGTGTGGGACTCTAAAGACTCGACACTACGCTGGCAGTGGGTTTAACCACAGACCGCAAGCGGCACTAGCTGTGCGTAACGGTCCCCAGGTAGATGCCGACAAGAAGGCTGACGAGGTGAAACCCCATCTGAACTCCTACTGAGTCTGAATGTGACATTCTCCGTACAGTCCGGTCTGTTCGTCTGATACATCGCATGGCGGGCCTAGGGGGCGGTAAAACGTCAGTCCCCCAATAGCGGTACAAGTCGTGTCGGAGTGAAGCCCAAAACACCCTGAGATAACACTGGAAACCTACCAGTATATCTCGCTTGCCCTGGCCAGGGACTACTCGTGTAATGGCTCTCCTAGACACAGCGCGATGTCAACCCCCAATACCGGGAGAGACGAATCCTGTCTAACCGTCACTGCCTCCAAGTGCTTCGGGACTGCACCCAACCACCACCTGTTTGCACGACTCCTTTGAGCCGTGGTAGGGTAGTGATCAAAGTGCAGTGGGAACACACTCGAGGCGAAGTGTCAGTGTCAAGTCAGCGGACTAAGCTGTACTCATGTCACCTGGGAACTGATAACTGACGATAGGTATAATACCAACCTGTCAGTTCCCGATGAGTCCTGTCCAGTGTACTCGTAACCCAACGAGCACCCGTATACTATCTCCAGTACGACGTACTGATGGCTGTGGGACAGACCATCTCCCACACTGGGATGAGAAGCGCATACGCTAGTCTACTCCGGAGTATCGATGCCCTGTCTCGATAGTCCTACGACTAGGGACCTGTATAAGGATGTGCCTATAGATTACCCAGCCCCCACTAGTGTGACTGCCATCACAACGCTGGTAATCAAGCAAAGATCCTAAGGGCTCCACTAATGCGTATAAGTGATATACTGAAATAAACACAAGTACACATTGAAGTAGAAACAAACCAAGTAGCATACTACTATATTGAGCAAGATTGTTTATACAAGGTGAATATCCCAAGCTTCCATCAAGTAATATACAAACTAGTATGATACAGTAATGGCCTCTAGGGCATATACACTAACAATCTCCCACTTGCACTAAGGCCATGTACTGGCGTATCGAAGACCTATCATCTCGATCAGCCGCTCGAACTGAGTCTGGGGTAGGGCCTTGGTGAATGGATCTGCAGTGTTCTCTTCTGAAGCAACCCTCCGAACCTCGATCTCCTTGCGATCCACGATCTCCCTGATCAGGTGATACCGCCTCAAGATGTGCCTGGATCTCTGATGGGACCTGGGTTCCTTTGCTAAAGCTATAGCCCCGTTGTTGTCGCAATACAGAGGTACTGGGTCAACAATGGACGGAACCACCTGAAGTTCTTTTAAGAACTTCCTTATCCAGACAGCTTCTTTTGCGGCATCAGATGCAGCGATGTATTCCGCTTCCATAGTCGAGTCTGCAACGGTTTCCTGTTTGGAACTCTTCCAACACACCGCCCCTCCATTGAGGGTAAAGACAAAACCCGACATGGACTTGGAATCATCCTTGTCACTCTGGAAGCTGGAGTCAGCAAAGGCCTCAATCTGGAGGTCTTTTCCGCCATACACCAAGAACATCTCCTTAGTCCTCCTCAGGTACTTGAGAATGTTCTTTACCGCTATCCAATGTTTCTCCCCAGGGTTTGACTGATACCGGCTTACTACACTCAGTGCATAAGCTACATCCGGTCTGGTACACAACATCGCATACATTATAGAGCCTACCGCAGAAGCGTAGGGTATAATAGACATGCGATCCCTCTCCAAATCAGTCTTGGGAGACATCTCTTTAGAGAGGGTGATCCCGTGACAAGCCGGTAAGTTACCGCGCTTGGAATCTTCCATACTGAATCTTTTCAGTACGGTGTCGATGTACCTGGACTGTGAAAGTCCTAATATCCTCTTGGATCTATCACGATGGATCCGGATCCCCAGGATGTAAGAGGCATCACCCAGGTCTTTCATGGAGAACCTTTGTGACAAGAAACCCTTGACAGATTGTAGCATAGGAATGTCATTTCCTATTAAGAGAATGTCATCCACGTATAAAACAAGGAATACTACAGTTCTCGCTACAAATCTACTATAGATGCATGGTTCATCTGGATTTTTGATAAAGTCAAATTCCTTGACCGTCTCATCAAAACAGATGTTCCAACTCCGCGATGCCTGCTTTAGTCCATAGATGGACTTAAGCAACTTGCACACCTTTCCGCTGCTCCCACTCTGAATGAAACCCTCTGGCTGATCCATATAGACACACTCCTCTAAATTTCCATTTAGAAAAGCGGTTTTTACGTCCATCTGCCAAATCTCATAATCGTGGAAGGCAGCAATGGCAAGAAGGATCCGAATGGATTTCAGCATAGCCACTGGAGAAAAGGTTTCGTCGTAGTCCAAGCCAGGTCTTTGACGGAAACCCTTTGCTACAAGTCTAGCTTTATAGGTCTCAACCTGTCCATCTACACCAATCTTCCTTTTGAAGATCCACTTGCATCCTACGGGTTTTACCCCGTCTGGAGCAATGTCCAACGTCCATACTTTGTTGGTGTACATGGACTCCATTTCGGTCCGCATTGCATCCAGCCATTTTACCGAGTCAATGCTCTGAACGGCCTGCTGGAAGCTAGTAGGATCATCATAGTCTATGATGCAATCCTCTCTATCCCCGTCTATGAGAAAACCGTAGTATCTCTCGGGCGGATGAGACTGCCTACTACTTCTGCGGAGCGGCATAGGAATGTCCTGTTCATTTGAACCTTCTGGTTCCACTAAGCTTTCAGTAATAGTCCGTGGTTCTGGAATTTCTTCCAGTTCTACTGTGTTCCCACTTATCTGGTTTTCCAAAAACTCAGTTTCCAAGAAGTAGGCATGACGAGAAACAATGACTTTTTGTTCCTCTTCACAGTAGAAGAAATATCCCTTGGAGTTCTTTGGATATCCCACGAACTTACACTGTACTGAACGCGCCTCGAGCTTGTCCGCATGCTGCTTTTTAACAAAAGCTGGACATCCCCAAGTCTTGATGTGACTGAGATGGGGTCTCTTCCCACACCACATCTCATATGGTGTAGTAGGCACAGTCTTAGTAGGAACTCGGTTTAAAAGGTACGCAGCTGATTCTAGTGCATACCCCCAGAATGATCGCGGTAACTCAGCGTTACTCATCATGGATCGTACCATATCCAATAGGGTCCGGTTCCGTCTCTCCGATACACCGTTATGTTGCGGGGTGTATGGAGGAGTAAGCTGAGAGAGAATCCCATTCTCCTTTAAATAATTCAGGAACTCGGCACTTAAGTATTCTCCACCTCGATCCGATCTTAGAATCTTGATACTTTTGCCGGTCTGTTTTTCTACTTCATTCTTAAATTCCTGGAATTTTTCAAAAGCTTCGGACTTATGTTTCATTAAGAAGACATAACCGTATCTTGAAAAATCATCCGTAAAAGTAATGAAGTAAGAATAACCGCTTCGCGCATGTGTAGACATTGGACCGCACACGTCGCTGTGTACGAGTCCCAAGAGCTCGCTCGCTCTTACTCCGTGTCCAGTGAACGGAGTCTTTGTCATCTTTCCTTTGAGACAGGATTGACAAGTGGCATATGATTGATATTCGAACGGATCCAAATATCCTTCTGTATGTAACTTAGTCAACCTTCTCTCATTGATGTGACCCAGTCTACAATGCCATAAGAAAGTCTGATTAATATCTGGTGACTTTCTTTTGTGTGTATTCTGGATATTGAAAATCTGTGGTTGGTTTAATACGTATATACCATTGCTCAATGTACCTGACCCAATCAGAACTTGATTAAGGTGAATGTTAACAACATTACTTACAAACGCAAATTCATAACCTTCTTTAGAAACCAAAGATACAGAAATGATATTACAAGTTGCGTTGGGTACAAAAAAGCAATTACGCAAAACCAAAACATGTCCATCTGACATTCCTAGGTGATAGTCCCCCACGGCTTTAGCATCCATGCTAGCTCCGTTCGCAACTCTGAGGGTCATGTCACCTTCCTTCAAAAACCTACGGTTTCTCAACGCCTGCAAAGAATTACAGATATGAGATCCTGATCCGGTATCCAATACCCAGGAAGTAGAGTTTATAGAAAGACAGTTTTCAATAACATACACACCTGAAGCTGAAGCCGCAACCTGCTTCAGTTCCTGTGTCCTGGCTTTCCAAGCCCTGCAATCTTTCTTCCAGTGTCCACTCTTGTGACAATAGAAGCATTCCTCTTTACCAACAAGCTTCCCCGCTATCTTTGTTGCCTTTTCCTTTCCCTTCGCACCCACTTTACTAACACCGCCCCTTGGTTTGGCGGGGGCTTTCCTCTTCTTTCCCTTGGCTTTCGCCTTGGACCTAGAAGAAGAAGATCCTCCTACAAACAAAGTGGATGTATCCCTACCCTTCTGTAGGGTGCCCTCTGCGCTCCTCAGCAGGTTGAGGAGTTCTGAAAGTTCAACTTCCTTTTCTTGCAAGTTGAAATTCAGTATGAACTGGGCGTAAGTGGATGGAAGGGACTGGAGAATTATATCTGTGTAGAGTTCACTATCCAACGTGGTCCCAAGTTCCGCGAGCTCCTCAGTGTAGCCAATCATCTTAAGCACGTGGTCCGCTACCGATGATCCGACGGCCAACTTAGTCGAAAATAACTTCTTCGACACTTCGTATCTTGCGATACGAGACTGCTCTCCATACAGTTCTTTTGTATGAAGAAATATGGATTCCAAATCCATATTCTCGTGCCTCCTCTGATGGTCATTGTCCATCGAGGCAAGTACGAGGCATCTGGCCTTCGCGCTGTCAATCTCCCAAGTCTTACGGATTTCCTTATCCGCGACGCTGGAGGTGGGACCTGGGACGGGGGGAGCTTTGGTGGTAAGAAGATACCCCAGCTTGTCGTAAGTGATTGCCAATTTGACATTCCTGAGCCAATCTTTGTAGTTTGGCCCTGTCAGTATGTTTTTATCTAGAAGTAACTTAAGTCCAGTCATTTCGATTTGGTCGCTGCAGGGGGAGAGAAGAAACACTTAGCACGATGCTCTTGCAAGTTTAGAATGGTTTTTAATTTGTCTAAACAGGATGGCTCCCACTGTCTCTCGAATCCCTCCTCAAACCACAAAGGAAGAATTAGCCGGGATCAATCCCACCGTACAATACTTGCTTAACCGTTCAGCCAGGCCAGTGTCGGTACTTCGAGGGAGGTTTTCCAACGCTTTCGCGAAGTTCCTTAATTTAAGAACCTCTTTTCCCTGGGGCGTAGCCCCGCTAACACCTTTCTAGGCACCTACTAGGTTTATAGCATTGATCGTTTAGTGAGAAATTTCCCGAGGAGTAGCATATACTCACAGTAGGATCGGGATCCAAATATCATCGCGTGACGAAAATGAAGGAATCCTACCATAATCATCACACTCCAAATGGTATGCAAATCTAGCAAGTTTCAGTACTTATGAAACTCCCGATGTGGATTTTTGCCCCATGCTCTTATGACCTTGACTTTGGCCAACAAATCATAAGTCACATGTCAAGTTCTTCCCGTCGTTATCCAGGTTAATTTGAATCCACCCGTACATACCCTTGACTTTGGCCAACAAGGCAGTACGACTGTTCCAAATCAACGCATCTATCTATGCTGCACATGAATATCCAATAGCTACCAATCACTATGCCTTGACTTTGGCCAACAAACACAGCTTGAATACTATTGACTATTTATGTGAAACGACGGAGGGCTACGAATGGTTTTGGCGAAACCGTGAACGTAGTGAACTTGATATAATCGATGGAACGAGATAGCTTTTAGAAGGAGTGGCTCAAGCTCCGCATTTAAAAGTTAGTTTTGAAAAGAACCGAGTGGTTTTTCGAAAGTGTTCCATCGACTTAAACTTGGTTTATTATCTTGCATTAGTTCTTTTAATGCGTGATATTCTTGCATTAGTTCTTTTAATGCGTCCCATCATTTAATTCCTACCATTGCAGAAAACAACCAAAATATGACGTACGCTTATGCCATTCGCATTCGCCACGGGGTCCCGTCATCACTCGTTAGGTTACTTAACTAACGACAGAGCGGGGGCTGGGCTAGCGCGGCTGTAAAACATAAGCAACGCCTAAATAGAAAGCAATGATAGACATTACAGATCACAGATGAATACATTGGATATACTAGCAATCCGCATTTCTTTCGAGCCTGAAACGAAAAGCGGATAACACGGTCGCGGTGAATAGCAAATACCCCACCCAAGACCCCTACGGGTGCGGCAAACTACCCGCCAAGTTCCCGGTAGTTTGTGCACCCCACCATGGGTCTATCCTAGGAGCAAAAACAGTAAAAAGAATTATACAATGACGGCTACAACCCCGACCCGGTTGTGCGGCCAAACAAATAATATAATTACATCAATTTACATTTACAAATGAATGAAAGAAAAACAAAAGCTCATCTCACATCCATCCCGGCTATTCACCCGCGACAGTCCAACACATTCATATACACATTCCAGCACATTACAGATCATGTATAACCCCGACTAATCGACTTATAGCGATTAGCCGACGTTCAATACATGCAAACATTACAGATATAACCAACATAGTCAAAGTGCAGTGAAGTTCGGAAAAAATACGGAATTATAGGACCCCAAAAGGAAATTTCTTTTTTGGAAAATCTGGGTACATATAATATATTTTAAAAATCCCAAAACCAACACAGACACACACTGCACGAAAAACGATGCACAGAGGACTACAGAACGCGGCGCTTCCGCGGCGGATACAGGGGTCACGCGGCGGATGGGCGGCGGCTTGGAGGAATTACTGCATCGTTTTTCTTGGGTGTTCATAAAAAACCCTGAGACGATTTTACAAGTATAAATTTTTTCATTTTGAGCCAAAAAAAAAATCAACAGAAACTCAGGTTTTTAGTTTTCCGGTTTTGCGATTTTTCGGTTCCGAACTTCGTTACACTTCACTACCAAGCTAGTTTAAGTTTAGTTAGGCTCTGATACCACTGTAAGTCCATATTGCGACCCCCGGTACTTACGGGGAGGCGGAAACGGTATAAAAAACGAATTTTTATCGCAAGAGGCAACATGGACTAAACTATGTCGGGATCGTTGTCTAAACTAAAACTAGTATTCTAGCTAAAGAGAGTTAGCTACTATGGAAGATGGTTATACCTAAACTTGAACTCCTTCTTCTTCAAACCTTGTAGAGGTTGATGGTTCTCTTTTCGTCGCCTTCTCCCGTCGAAGATGGATCCACCTCGAAGGTTCGACTTTGGGCTCTTCCTCGATCTTTGAGTGAACTAGGGTTTCCGGCTTGCTAAACCTTCATCCTAGAATGAGTAGAGAGTGATTAGGGTTTGCTTTTGTTTCTAAAGAGAATGAATCTCAACACATGAGAAGGTTTCTCTTTTCAAGAGGAAGAAGAAGAGGAAAATGAGGAGAGAGAGAGGTTATGATAGAATGAGCTCAATTATTTCTTTCTTGCAACCATATTGCAAAAGAAATGAATTATCTAAATGATAATAATTGAAAATGAGAATAGTTGATGGTAGTATTTTGAATGACCACAACCATGCTTCATTTAATAAAAAGTAAGCATGAATCAAGGAAGACTTTCAAGGCATGAAAGTGGTCAATGGTCAACAAGTCAACCAAGGTCAACAAGTCAACAAAAACAACCATAACATAATTATCATTTAATTATTATTATTAATAGATAATATATAAATCCATTAGGGTTTGGAAAATGAAGACTGTCAATTGTGCATACGCACCCGTTCCGAAACCCTAATGAAAAACCTCATTCTCCGCCTCAAGCAACTGTGCATACACACCTGCATTCTCGTTCCGAAAAACAAGAATACCAAGATATAAAAGCAACCCCCAAAACATATACCAGTATCTGGCTCAAACCAGAGCCTGCCAGTATAATCCGTCCGGACTCCAAACGTGCACAAGTGCGCGGATGAGAACGAACCCTGTCGCAAAACCATGCGACCTCTACTCTGTTTTGCCCAGAGGCGAATACCCTCTGTGTGGGACTCTAAAGACTCGACACTACGCTGGCAGTGGGTTTAACCACAGACCGCAAGCGGCACTAGCTGTGCGTAACGGTCCCCAGGTAGATGCCGACAAGAAGGCTGACGAGGTGAAACCCCATCTGAACTCCTACTGAGTCTGAATGTGACATTCTCCGTACAGTCCGGTCTGTTCGTCTGATACATCGCATGGCGGGCCTAGGGGGCGGTAAAACGTCAGTCCCCCAATAGCGGTACAAGTCATGTCGGAGTGAAGCCCAAAACACCCTGAGATAACACTAGAAACCTACCAGTATATCTCGCTTGCCCTGGCCAGGGCCTACTCGTGTAATGGCTCTCCTAGACACAGCGCGATGTCAACCCCCAATACCGGGAGAGACGAATCCTGTCTAACCGTCACTGCCTTCAAGTGCTTCGGGACTGCACCCAACCACCACCTGTTTGCACGACTCCTTTGAGCCGTGGTAGGGTAGTGATCAAAGTGCAGTGGGAACACACTCGAGGCGAAGTGTCAGTGTCAAGTCAGCGGACTAAGCTGTACTCATGTCACCTGGGAACTGATAACTGACGATAGGTATAATACCAACCTGTCAGTTCCCGACGAGTCCTGTCCAGTGTACTCGTAACCCAACGAGCACCCGTATACTATCTCCAGTACGACGTACTGATGGCTGTAGGACAGACCATCTCCCACACTGGGATGAGAAGCGCATACGCTAGTCTACTCCGGAGTATCGATGCCCTGTCTCGATAGTCCTACGACTAGGGACCTGTATAAGGATGTGCCTATAGATTACCCAGCCCCCACTAGTGTGACTGCCATCACAACGCTGGTAATCAAGCAAAGATCCTACGGGCTCCACTAATGCGTATAAGTGATATACTGAAATAAACACAAGTACACATTGAAGTAGAAACAAACCAAGTAGCATACTACTATATTGAGCAAGATTGTTTATACAAGGTGAATATCCCAAGCTTCCATCAAGTAATATACAAACTAGTATGATACAGTAATGGCCTCTAGGGCATATACACTAACATGTGCCAATATGGATGTACAAGTAGGTATATACGCAAGTATGAATGTACAATACGCATGTATGCCAATATGGATGTACAAGTAGATATATATGCAAGTATGAATGTACAATACGCATGTGTGCCAATATGGATGCACAAGTAGGTATATACGCACGTATGAATGTACAATACGCATGTGTGCCAATATGGATGTACAAGTAGGTATATACGCAAGTATGAATGTACAATATGTGTGTACGCAAGTATGTCATGCATGGAGTCATATCCTGATACAACAATCCTACTGTGTAGTGACATGGCAATTATCGATGATGAAGTGTGTGAGCCAGCAAGCAGGTGTACGTGGAACATACGCATCATCGATAATGGTGTTGGTGCCCTGACAGCATGGGTTTAATACAACAATAAACACATTTAAACATGCAATGCGATGCGAATAGCCAGAATATGCGGAAAATGAATAATAAACACAACAGTGAAGAATCTACATCAAAATATAAATGTCATACAACTTTTTCCTTTTGAAATTAGACGAATAGTGGTGTTTAGAAAAATAAGGGCTACGGTGTTTTTAAGAAAAGATGCGTCTTTTGAAAATATCCGTAAGATCCCTTGACATGTCTTAAAAATACCCACGATTCGTTAGTTTTGAAATAGGTATGACTCGAGTCTAGTCTAACATCTATAAGTACTACAGGACTAAACGAACAGTCTAACCGAAAGGATAGTGGAAACCACCTAAATCTGAGTCGATATACATATAAATATAATAGCCGGTGATCCCGCCTCAATAGTATCATATACGATACAATATACAATATGACATCCTCGAGTCAAGAGAGCGGATCTATCATCAATATATAGCTCGTACGGTAAATCCATCGTACGTCATCCCAATCTGGGTACGGGTCAAATCTCACATCTATCTCATCAATTATCTGGTATCCTTATCATCATATCTCATGAACCGGGGTACTGATCTAAGTCTAGTACAAACTGATACCATCTATAAATATATGTGTGCGTGTATGAAAACACACGCCTAAAGGCCCACTAAAATCTCATGTCGTATCTCCTAATACGAACCACATCATATCACCGATCTCATGACATCATGCCCAATCTCATCGACTCATCTCCCAAAACCATATACAATCCTCATCATCCAAGAGTAGGTATACGTATATATATATATATATATATGCATAGTCCCATACCGGTGTGTGTGTGTGTGTACGTATCCCCCAAATACGCACAAGTATAACGAGTAAGTATGTGTGCGCGTGTGAGTGCAAACCTATTCTAAGATTCGCGACTAAGAAGCTATACTAGTTCACTTCTAACAACCATATTCTAACCATGAACACCTAATCATATCTTGAATATCCATGTCACACATAAAAGATATCATATATATATAGTGTATATATACCATACTATTCATCGAACTGTGGGGGTGCTATACGCCATCCACCCGACTTCCCCCGTAGATATAATCTACTCACCTGATCTTGATTGCCGATGTCGATGTCGCCGTCATCTTCTTCATCGTTTCAAATCGTCGTGGGGGTACCTACATGTCACATGTATCGCATCGCATTAAAACCAAATTGAAACCAAAACGACACGCGGAACTCACATAAGTTTAAACCTATGGTCTACTCCAGCAAATCAACCCGATATCACTCGATATAGACGTACAAACGTCACGTGATCGAGATAAAGCACAAATACTAAAATCCAGAAATCAAAACACGAAAAATATAGCCTCGCATCAAAACAGCAACACATGTATTCAGTCCCAGATTTTGATGAAGGTGAAAACAATGTGAGCAAACAACACTAGGGTGATATATAGGGTGTATGTGACCCACATAAGAAACCTGGACCCACCCCCTCACCAAGTGGCCGAGCCCCTCCCCCTAAATTCCGATCTCGCCGGCCTGGGGGTCCCCATTGTGGTTCGTCTTGCTACAGTGGGTTCCTATGGTCTCAAATTGGTCTCTGCAGTTGTTTATTTTTCCAGTAAAAATCGCAGTTCATTCCAGATTTCCCTGCACACTCAAAGTTCACAAACTGACATTGCAAAGTTCTGTAAATCCGTATTTTTGGGTTTCAGGTTTGGTTAGGTCTGGGTTTTGGACAATTGGGGAGTTTAAGGTCACTACTAAAGTCCAATTACACAACCACAACTCAAATTAATCTTAACCCTCTCTAGGGTTTTCCAAAGTTCACTAAACTTCGCCAAATCGATACTAAACTTGAAAAGAGGCTTAAGCAAACGAAACACTATACTATTTGTGAAACGATTACCTCATTAGGCACTCATGAATCCTCCTACAGCACCAAAATGCAAGCTTTGATGGTCCAAGGTGTAGCTAGTGAGCTCATGCACATTTTTAATGAAGTGGGTATTGAGTTTTGAGGTGTTTTTAATGGCGTTTGAGAGGATGAAGAAGGGGGAGGGAGTGAGGGCGGCAGCAGCAGCAGCAAGGGTATGGGAGAGGAGAGAAGATGATGAAGAAATGAAGTAATGGGAGCTTGGTCCAAGGTTTGACCCCTTACCCTCCCATTCTCTCTCATGCCCATCCCTCCATTCTTTATTCATGTCCTTTTCTTTTCTTTTCTTTTTCTTTTCTTCTCAATTAAAACAACAACCATGCCTAAAATATGAAGAGAAGGCCATGAAAAATGTAACAAGTGCTAAAAAAATGACATGTGCACAAAAACACGCTTAAAGTCCGATTAGCGATTTTTAATAGCGATTAGCACTAAAATAATGTCAAATAAATCATAAACTTTCATAATTTGCAAAAATCACCACATAAAGCACCCCCATTTTAGTAATTTCCAAAAATTTCCAATTTTTTCCTTATTTATCGGTATCTAATTATACCGCACTATTAAAATATTCAATATATTATTATTTAATTATAAAAATTGTTAGTTATATGTATGCCCTAGAGGCCATTACTGTACATACGATGTATATTGTAATGGATGCTTGGACATATATAGGGAGGACTTTCTTGCTCGACATGATAGTATGCTATCTGGTTGCACTTTATCTTAACATGTATTCTGATTGTCTTTATATTACATGTTGATAAAGCCCTTTGGATATTTACTCGACTACTGGGACTATGATGAGATCATACTAGTGGGGCCACGGTAGTCGACGAGTACATCCTATAACTGTTCCTAGTCGAGGGTGTATCGAGACAGGGCATCGATACACCAGAGTAGACTAGCGTATACGCATCTTGACCCATATGATGGGCAATGGATGATTCCATATCCATCGGTGTTTGACATCAAGGATGGTGTATGGGTGCTCAGTAGAGACTGGGTACACTAGACGGACTCGCCGAGAACTCCCAGATGGTATTATACCTCACGTCAGATGGCAGTTCTCCGGTGACACTGGTACAGAGTAGTCTGTTGACCCGAGATCGTCATAGAGTCTTGTGTGATTCCCACTGTGCTTTGATTTCCATCATACCACGTCTAAGAGGGCGTGCAAAAAGGTGGCTTTTGGGTACAGTCCCGAATCACATGGAGGCAATGAGCGATAGGAGGGGATTCGTCTCTCCCGGTATAGAGAGTTGATGTTGTGCTGTGTTCGATTGGCTATAACCGGAAAGCCCTGGCCAGGGTTGCTGAGATTTACTGGTAAGTGTTATCAGTAGTTTCTCGAACTGTTATAGACCTTATATCAACACGACTTATCGAGCTACTGGGGTCTGACGTTTACCACCCCTAGGGGAGATATGCAACATATCAGACGACGAGACCGGATTGTACGGGAGTGTTGCTGATTGGATTCACAGGAGAATGTACAGGCTTTATTGTTGATCTTCTGCGCGCTCAATACCTGAGTGGTTGTTACGTTTAGCTGACCGCTTGCAGCTTGTAGGTGTTTGATATGATCATCATCTACTGCCGACGTATTGACGATTCTTTAGAGTCCTACACAGAGCTTTCTTGGCTCAGGAAAAACGGAGTAGGGGCACATATGTGATATGTGCGGGACCGAGGATAATGCGATATAAGATACCGCATTCTATTCTCGCGATATATGATATCAGCCGGGTCATCGGATCAAGTGTTGATTCGATGAATCGGTACGGATAAATATTTGTCGGTTATATGCGATATAGCCGGATTGTCGGATCAAGTGTTGATTCGATAATTTAATTTATAATAATATATATGATATATTAAATTACATTAACTAATATTAGCTCACTAAAAGATTCTTTTTCTCACTCGGGTAATACATTGATATATATATGCGATATATGTTAATTGTAATATTTTATTTTGTTACGATAAATATTATATATGTGATATATAATATTGTAACATGATATGATAACTAATGCAACATGTTTTGTGGAGTTTAAACATGATTAGGGTTTGGATTAGGGTTAAGTCTTCTAGTTGATTCTAGAAGGTTTTTCTTTTTGTTTTGTGCAAGATATTTTCAAGTGACTCATTCTTAACCTAACCCAAACCCTAGCCTTGGTTAATTCTCTATAAAGGTTTAGTCAACCATGGTTGCATTATTCATCATTATCTCCTTTGCTTTATTCATCACAAAAGGATTATTGATTTTTCATCATCTTCTTCCTTCTTCTTCTTTGCTTGCAAAGCTTTCTAGCTTTGATCTTTGTGATGAAAATGAGTGAGAAATAGAAAACAAATGAGAGCAAAAAATCCTACTTCATCAACCTCATCTATCCTTGCCATTTAGATGAGTGTGTTCACTTCATTTAGTGAGTGTAAGCTTGTGTTAACGAAACTTCAAGGTAGATCATCTTTGTATCGAAGATCGGAAGCAAGACTGCATCTTTCTCTTCGTGGAACCTCTCGAGAGTCCGGAACACGATGATCGCAGTGAAGGGACTTCAACACAGAGCTTTAGAAGTGAAGGACCGGATCTACAAAGGTTGTAATCCCTCTCACTTAGTGTTAAACTGTTTAGCATGCTTGTTTTCGCCTAATCTCTAGTTGAAAGATCCGGCTTCGGGTTGTTCGGCACGGCTAATTTTTTAATCGGGCATGGTTGATGCCTCATCGACCCTTGTGTGCGTGCCTAGCAACCGTACAGTGGCATCAGAGCCTAGCTAGAGCCATAGGCGACGCGTAGACGATGTTAGAAGTCCGATCAAAACACAAAACCCTAATCCGACCCCTTCTCTGTACATTTTTCAAAACTGTGCATTTTTCCGAATTAAAAATATGCAGAAAAATCAGCAGGCTTTTCTAAGAAATACTGTGCAAAACGAGCGGCTAACTCGATCAAACCGCCGCGGAACCGCGGCACGAGCATGGCTCGTGCGGCGATTCCGCGGCCGTACGGCAGCATCCTTCAATTATTTTTGCACAATAATTCCTATATTTTAGTGCTGTATTTTCTGGGATATTTTAACTTCTACTCAAGAGTTGAGTTTTCTGGGTTGTATTGGGGACTCGGTGTTTCGATCGGGAAGTTTAACTTCGTCTGTGTTTTTCCAGATAATTTTAGAAAATCTTGAAAAGTTCGACCGGATATAAATACCCAATATTTCCCCTGTTGAGAAATTTCCAAGTGTTGGATCTTTCCGTAGTTTAATGACGTTCTGAATAGTGCAAGTAACGTGATGGTCCCTCTAGAAGACAACAAACCTTAACTCGATTATGTGACCATCTTGAACTGCTCTTTGAACCTTAGGGTTTGGGGCAATACGGCGTGCCACATGTGAGGCGTTGGCTTGACCCTTCTACGGCTGGACCGTTGGTACTGAGGCATGAACTGGATGTTTTTAAACTTATTTCATGTGTTGAGCTGTTTCGGGAAAACTTGGATGTTTCAATGTTCGATCGGAAAGTTTAACATTTTCTATTTATCTGGAATGGGATACAATACTTGGAATCCACAAGTGGTTATGAGATAACTGATATGAATGTTATAAGCATAGCACTTTAGTCTCACTTGAACGGTTGCCACGAAATTTTGATGCGATCAAAAGTCCGTCGCAATCATGTAGTGTACGCGGATACTCGCCGGTAAACTTAATAGATAGCCATGCCCCATAGCCCCGACCAAGTGACTGTAGGAGAACCCCGTGGCCGAAAGCATCCGTTCGGGTGCTCGCGGTAGCGGTGTTCTGCCTTAGTGCACTTCGTCGACGGTATCGGGGGTGCGGCTGTCTACTAAAGTTTGCGACGAGAATTCGATCAGTTTTTCAGGAATCTTGTTGAATTGCCCGACTTGATATTGAAAAGTGTTTTCGATAATGAGACTAAAATGCGGGGTTTATAATTGTTAGGCATGCGATGTCTAAGGAATTCATTAGGTTAGGCATGCGATGTCTAAGGAGGTTGCGGATTCCAACTGTTGTAGTTTTACACTTTCTTTTCTGTGACCGTAAGCGTAGTATGTGGTGTATCGCCGGCTTCGTTGCTATACATCAACGACAATCGGGATACGCATACTTGCTTACGTTGATGATATGAGATATTATGTGTTGCTGTGATATGTTATATTGGATCGTCGCGTTTGAATAGCCCGGGGTTTTATGTGAGATGAGAGTTTTTTTTCTTTTTCATTCATGTAAAATTCATTTGTATGTAATATTATTTTATTGGGGCACTTCCAGGTTGCGGAAGATGTCACTGTTGATGTATATTATTTACTTTTCCGCATTAGGTAGACCCAAGGCGGGGAGCACAAGTAACCGGGTTCTAGGGTCCAGTGGGAGAGTATCTCGAGGAGTCGAGACCGGGTCTCCTAACCCTAGAATTGGCAGAGTTGCTTGTCGCTCTCGTAAGGGTCTAGGGATGTGGGTTCGGCTATTCATCGCGACCGTGGAATCCGTGTTTTATACAGGCTCGTATTGAAAACACGGACCTTCTAGTGTATCTAATATTTCATATATGTTTCTTCTGCTGCAATGTTCTGTGATGAGATCATATTACTGCCTGAGACGAATGTTTATATTATATATATGAGATATATGTTATATTGTAGATTTCGTTTCAAATGTGATGCTTACGAAGCATAATAAAATGGGGCTTCATTAATGAGATTAATGAAATAAAAGAAACCTAAGATGTTGTAGAAACTTGTTTAAAAACTGTTAGCTCTAGTTCTTGCTTTGCATAGCGGTGTTCCTTGTAGACATCCAGCACCTTATTCGTTAAGGAAAGAGCCGAGATCCCTTCACCGGGAGTGACCTCTTTAGTGAAACTAGCAGATGCTACAAACTCGGTTTGTCTTTTGATTGCTTCTATAGTTCTTGCTTTGCATAGTGATATTTGTGAAATATCCTGCACCTTATTCGATGAGGAAAGGGCCGACGATCCCTTCACCGGGAGTGACCCCTTTAGCAAAATTAGAAAAGCCTAAAAAACACTCCATTTAAATCACTCGATTCTACAACGATATCAAGTTCATTACGCAAAGGGTTTTCTTAAAAACCTATCGTAGCCCTCCGTCATTTCAGATAAGTACTAGTTAGTATTCGTGCTGCGGTAGTTTGGCCTTCGTCAAGGCGTAGTGTACGGTAGCTAACTAGTGCTTATCTGCTAGCATACGATGCGATTGGATTAGGGTATTCGTACGGCGTAGTTTGGCCTTCGTCAAGGGTCGTGCGGGTGGGTTTAATTCAATCAAGAAATGAACGGGTTGAACTTGACTAGCGGACTATGGGTAGTTTGGCCTTCGTCAAGGTCATAGGACGCTAGGGCAAAATATTATTGGGAATTTCAAGTGTTGAAATTTGCAATGAGATTGCATACCTTCTATGAGATAGTTGGATCCCGATACCCGCTGCGAGTAAGAGTTACTCCTGGGAGAGTTTTACACATTACAATTAGCCGATCAAGTAGGTGTCTAGAAAGGTGTTAACGGGGTTATGCCTGTGGGAAAACGAGGTTTACTTTAATTAGGTTCGTGCGCAAGCACGGGGGACCTCCCTCAAAGTACCGACACTGGCCTGGCTGAAAGATTGGCGAACTTGTAGCGTGTAATAAATCCCGGCTAGTCTTTCCTTTTACGATTTGAAGGAAGATTTGATTAAAACAGTGGGAGACATCCTGATAGATATATTAGATAACCAATCTAATCTTGCAAGAGCATACGCTGAGTGTTTTCTTCTCTCTCTCTCTCCACGTAGCGACCATATCACGCCTTAATCAAGATAATAAAACGGATATATTGACCGAACCCGCTTGTTATACTGAGCTGGGGAACGTTGGTCCAGCTCTAACTTATAATTGTTATAAGAAAGCAGGAAATTGGGAAATACCAGATTTCCCGTGCCGCCCAAACGAAGAAAGTGCATGCTGATGCATCTTCTTCGGGTGTGTTCATTACAGAGAACTGTTTCTCAGTATCCTTTACGTCCTGGGTATTTGATACCCGATCAGGATCCCATATATGTAATTTGTTACATGGGCTACAGATAGGTAGAGAACTGAGAACGGGTGATAAGTTTCATGAGATAGAAACGGTGCAAGTGTTGCAACCAAGTCTGTTGGTCACTATCACCCTGTATTACCAGAATACATTGATTCTGAACGAATGTTATTAGATACCGAACCTGATATACAACATCATATCAGTCTCTTTATTAGTAAAGAAAGGATATAATTTTGTAATGTTGGATAATGTTTTGAACATTTCCTATATCAAGAGTTGATCGGTTCAGGTACGTTATCTAAAAGCATTGACGTTCTAAATCAAACTACAGTTCTTAGTATACAGAACACACAAGCGAGGAAGAGTTCAGAAATGAACGAATACTTCTTGAGGTATTGTAGACTAGGTCATATCAATATGACCCGACTAGCTGAAGTTACATTAAGATGCATATTTAAATTTGTTTGAATTTACATCTTGTGAAACTTGCCGGTCATGTCACAAAGATAAGATGACCATAGCTCTGTTTATTGGAAACAGAGAAAGAGTTAGTGAACTCTTGGGATTGATACATGCTGATGTATGAAGGTCCCCTGTCTACACATGCCAAGACCGGTTCTTTGTACTTCATTACATTCTCTGATGATCTTTCAAGATTCAGACATGTGTTCCTGTTGAAACACAAGTCCGAAGCTTTTGAGATATTCACAGAATATAAGTTAGAAGTAGAGAACCAAAAATGGGTATAAGTATTATGTCCTTTGATGAGATCAAGGAGGAGAATACTTGAGCACGGAATTCCTGGACTATTCTAAAGGAGAATGAGATTCTCTCTCAGCATTACTCCTCCGTATACACCACAGCACGATGGTATATCGGGGTGGAGCAATAGCACCCTATGTGATATGGTGTGCTCTATGATGAGTACTACTGAGTTTCCTATTTCCTTTTGGGTGTTATGCGCTTGAGAAGCTGCATACCTATTGAATAGGGTTCAAATCAAATCAGTTGCCTACCACTTCATATGTGATATGGAAAGGGAAGATCCCATATCTTAAGTTTGTTAAGATTTGGGGTTGTCCGGCCTATGTCTAAAAAGCAAAATCCGGACAAACTCGAGGCAAAGTCAGATCTGTGGAAGTTTGTTGGATATCCCAAGCATACGCAAGGGATTATTTTCTACCAAACCGAGGAACAAAAGATGTTTTATTTCTCAGCATGCCACCTTTGTGAAAGGGAATTTCTTTTGAAGAAATTAGTGGTCATGAGGTAGAACTGGAAGGAGTTCCAGCTATACAAACTACAGCAGATGATTTGGTAGAACCGAAGGATTCAATAGTAACCAACGAACCTCAGCCTCTCCGCCGATCTAGTAGGGTTCCTCACCCACCTGAGAGATACTTTGTTTCTCTATGACAGTGGGAGCGAGGATTGCATCATGAGATGATGATCCAACTAGTTTCGAGCTGGCCATCAGGAGTGGGACTCTGTAAGAATGGCTGGATGCTTATCGATCTGAGATGGAATACTTATACACCAACAAAGTATGGACATTGGTTGCTCTATCTGAAGGGTTAAATCCCCATCAGGAGCAAGTATATCTTGAGAAGATTACTAGGTGTACATGGAAAAGTTGAGACTTTCAAAGCTATGCTTAAGTCCATCCAGATCCTACTTGCCACGTCTACATACCATGACTACGATATCTGGCGGTTGGGTGTCATGACTGCTTTTCTAAATGATGTTTTAGAAAAGAGCGTCTATAAGTACACAGCCAGAGGGCTTCGTAGACAGTGGGAGCAGCGGAAACGTGTGCAAGATGTTTTATGTGATAAAGCAGGCATCGCGGAGTTGGAACATCTGTTTTGATGTGGTAGTCAAAGAGTTTGACTTCTTCAAAATGGTAGATGAACCTTGTATATACAAAAAGGTAGTAGGGAGTATGGTGGTGATCCTCGTAGAGTACGTGGATGACATACTCTTGATAGGGAAGGAGTTTCCTATGCTACACTCGATCAATCTCCGCTTATCACAAGGATTCTCCATTTAGGATCAAAGTGATACCTCCTAAATCCTGGGTTTTGGATCTATGAGATAGATCTAATTAGATGTTAGGATACTCACTAGATGTAGTGAGAAGTTATCAATCGATCCTGGGAAGAATCACTGGAAAGGTCCCAGGGTGATAAGGACGACTGAATGTCAGTCGCAGGCATTGTCTTTACCCTCATTGGAGGGACGGTATGTTGGAAGAGTTCTAAGCTAGATGCCGTGACTTACTAGACGATTAAAGGCAAGATACATCGTTACCAAGGATGCTACCAAAGAGGCAGTCTGGATATTTATAAGTTCATGAGATGAACTTCGTTCCTACCATTGTTTGACAATGGAGTTGTGGCTTTTTCCAAGGAACTACCGTCCCATCAGAAATCCAGATATAATTCTTAGACAGTATCACCTGATCATGGAGATAGTTGATCTCCAGGGAGATCGAGGTTAGGAGAGTAGACACAGAGGACAACAACGCGGATCCACTCACAAAGGCCTTTTTCCCAGTAGAGACTTTTATGGGATGGTTGAGTATGAGATACTTCAACCGCAGCTAATTGTTGGGTATGTGATACCACTACAGATGGCCCTATTGCAAGTTGGAGATTGTTAGTTATATGTATGCTCTAGGGACCATTACTGTACATACGATGTATATTGTAATGGATGCTTGGACATATATAGGGAGGACTTTCTTGCTCGAAATGATAGTATGCTATCTGGTTGTACTTTATCTTAACATGTACTCTGATTGTCTCTATATTACATGTTGATAAAGCCCTTAGGATATTTACTCGACTACTGGGACTATGATGAGATCATACTAGTGGGGCCACGGTAGTCGACGAGTACATCCTATAACTGTTCCTAGTCGAGGGTGTATCGAGACAGGGCATTGATACACCAGAGTAAACTAGCGTATACGCATCTTGACCCATATGATGGGCAATGGATGATCCCATATCCATCGGTGTTTGACATCAAGGATGGTGTACGGGTGCTCAGTAGAGACTGGGTACACTGGACGGACTCGCCGAGAACTCTCAGATGGTATTATACTTCACGTCAGATGGCAGTTCTCCGGTGACACTGGTACAGAGTAGTCTGTTGACCCGAGATCGTCATAGAGTCTTGTGTGATTCCCACTGTTCTTTGATTTCCATCATACCACGTCTAAGAGGGCGTGCAAAAAGGTGGCTTTTGGGTACAGTCCCGAATCACATGGAGGCAATGAGCGATAGGAGGGGTCTCTCCCGGTATAGGGAGTTGATGTTGCGCTGTGTTCGATTGGCTATAACCGGAAATCCCTGGCCAGGGTTGCTGAGATTTACTGGTAAGTGTTACCAGTAGTTTCTCGAACTATTATAGACCTCATATCAACATGACTTATCGAGCTACTGGGGTCTGACGTTTACCACCCCAAGGCGAGATATGCAACATATCAGACGACGAGACCGGATTGTACGGGAGTGTTACTGATTGGATTCACAGGAGAATGTACAGGATTGCTTATTGATCTTCTGAGTGCTCAATACCTGGGTGGCTGTTACGTTTAGCTGACCGCTTGCAGCTTGTAGGTGTTTGATATGATCATCATCTACTGCCGGCATATTGACGATTCTTTAGAGTCCTACACAGAGGATTCTTGGCTCAGGCAAAACGGAGTAGGGGCACATATGTGATATGTGCGGGACCGAGGATAATGCGATATGAGATACCGTATTCTATTCTCGCGATATATGATATCAGCCGGGTCATCGGATCAAGTGTTGATTCGATGAATCGGTACGGATAAATATTAGTCGGTTATATGCGATATAGCCGGATTGTCGGATCAAGTGTTGATTCGATAATTTAATGTATAATAATATATATGATATATTAAATTACATTAACTAATATTAGCTCACTAAAAGATTCTTTTTCTCACTCGGGTAATACATTGATATATATATGCGATATATGTTAATTGTATTATTTTATTTTGTTACAATAAATGTTATATATGTGATATATAATATTGTAACATGATATGATAACTAATGCAACATATTTTGTGGAGTTTAAACATGATTAGGGTTTGGATTAGGGTTAAGTCTTCTAGTTGATTCTAAAAGGTTTTTCTTTTTGTTTTGTGCAAGATATTTTCAAGTGACTCATTCTTAACCTAACCCAAACCCTAGCCTTGGTTAATTCTCTACAATGGTTTAGTCAACCATGGTTGCATTATTCATCATTATCTCCTTTGCTTTATTCATCACAAAAGGATTATTGATTTTTCATCGTCTTCTTCCTTCTTCTTCTTTGCTTGCAAAGCTTTCTAGCTTTGATCTTTGTGATGAAAATGAGTGAGAAATAGAAAACAAATGAGAGCAAAAAATCCTACTTCATCATCCTCATCTATCCTTGCCATTTAGATGAGGGTGTTCACTTCATTTAGTGAGTGTAAGCTTGTGTTAACGAAACTTCAAGGTAGATCATCTTTGTATCGAAGATCGGAAGCAAGACTGCATCTTTCTCTTCGTGGAACCTCTTGAGAGTCCGGAACACGATGATCGCAGCGAAGGGACTTCAACACGGAGCTTTAGAAGTGAAGGACCGGATCTACAAAGGTTGTAATCCCTCTCACTTAGTGTTAAAGTGTTTAGCATGCTTGTTTTCGCCTAATCTCTAGTTTAAAGATCCGGCTTCGGGTTGTTCGGCACGGCTAATTATTTAATCGGGCATGGTTAATGCCTCATAGACCCTTGTGCGCGTGCCTAGCAACCCTACATAAAAATTCCCAAAAATAATATTTTATTTTTCTGAAATGTTAATGGTCGGGTGAGCAGTGGGGGAGTTTCCAGGTACGCTTTGAGCTGCTCGAAAGTGTTTAGACGTTCTTCCGACCATTCGAACTTTGGGATCTTTCTCAGGGGTTTGAAGAATGGGAGGCACTTTTCTCCATATCTCGACATGAAGCGAAACAGAGCAGACACTCTCCCTGTGAGTCGCGTGATCTCAATGATGCTCTTTGGTGTGTCCATGTTGAGAATGACGCAGATCTTTTCCGGGTTAGCTTCAATTCCTTGGTGGGTAATCATGAACCGGAGGAATTTCTCGCTAGTGACTCCAAACGCTCAGTTGGCTGGATTCAGCTTCATTTTGTACTTGTGGAGGATGTCGAATGCCTCGCCAAGATCTTTGGTGTGCTCGTCCGATGAGGTTGATTTCACGAGCATGTTGTCGACGTAAACCTCCATGTTCTTCCTGATCTGCGGTTTGAACATTTTGTTAACTAGGCGCTGATATGGAGCCCCAGCATTTTTGAGGACGAAGAGCATCACTTTATAGAAGTATACCCCCCGGTCCGTGGTGAACACGGTAAATTCTTCATCTGTCTAGTTTATACGGATCTGGTTGTAGCCGGAGAAAGCGTCCATGAAGCCGAGCAATTCGTGGCCTGTCGAGCTGTCTACTAGTCGGTCTATCCGAGAGAGGAGATAGTTGTCGTTCGGGCAAGCCTTGTTCAGGTCTGTGAAGTCGACGCACATGCGCCACATCCCGCTCGCCTTTTTAACTATGACTACATTCCCCAACAAATCCGAGTAGTCAACATTTCAAATGAAGTTGGCTGCGGGCAATCTATTGACCTCGTCCTCGATCGCCGTTTGCTTGATCGGCGCGAAACTTCGTTTCTTTTGTCTGACGGGTCGGGCCTTTGGGTTGACCCCAAGCTTGTGCGAGATTACTTTGGGGTCAATGCCGGGCATGTCAGCAGGAGCCCAGGAGAACACGTTCGAGTTCACTCGGAGAAAGAGGATCAAGTCTTCGCGTCGAGTTCCTGTTAAAAAGGATCCGATCTGGACTGTTCGTCCCTCATTCCCCTCGACGAGGGGGGCTTCTGTTAGCGCCTCTACCGGGGCTCCTCGGATTTCTTTCTGTTCATCGCAAGTGTCCAAGGACCCATGGAAATCATTTACGCCTTCGAGGTCGTCGCTCTGCTCTCCAGTGGTGGATGTCGCGGTGAAGCAGATCTTGGCGATTCGCTGGTTCCCGTAGACCCGGCCTATTACCCCTTGATCTAATTGAAATTTGATCGCAAGGTGGTAGGTCGAGATCTGAGCCCGGAGGGTGTTTAATGACGGGCGTCCCAGGAGGATGTTGTAGGATGAGGGGATCCTAGCAACAATGAATTCCACCGGTACGGTCCTCGTATGGCCTGCTTCCCAAATGTTGAGGAGGAGGGTGACCACTCCCTCGGCCAGGATAGAGTGGTTGGTAAACCCTGATAGGACGTGGGAGGTTGGCCGTAGGTCGGACGGCCCAAGCCCCATACGGTGGAAGCAGTCGTAGAAGAGGATATCTGCCGAGCTTCCTGAATCGACCAATATCCTCTGAACTTCGTAACGGTGGAACCATGTCGTAATCACGAGAGGGTCGTTGTGAGGCAAGGATATACCGTAGAGGTCTTCATCAGTGAAAATGATGGGCTCGACGGTCCTGCATTTCTTCTGGGGAGGGTCACTTATTCCCTCGATGGGTAGGAAGCGGTGAGTCTCGCCGGCTCCACGGGAAGACCCCGAGGAAACTGCCATGATTTGGACGATCGTTAATTCGCCGGGAGGGGGCTGGTTCTCTTGCTCCCTATCTTCCTGTCGCTTGTCCCGTGGGTACTTCGCCAGATGGCCAGAGCGGATCAACTCCTTGATGTAGTCGCGGAGTTGTTTGCGGTTTTCGTTCGGGTCGCCCTGCGACCGATGGAAGGCGAAGTACGGGCCCCGGATACATTTAGCCACTTTATAGGTGACCGGCGGGAGCTTGAAGAATCGCTTGCCCTTCGCCTCCTCTAACAGATTGGTCTGGGAGATGTTGAGAGGAGTATACTCCTGGAACTTTGGGGAGTATGGTTTTGGCCGGTTGACCTTCTTCTTCTCTTCTTTTAGTCGGCTTGGTTGCCCCAGGGCAGGTTGGCGTTCACCTCAGACTCGAGTTGGATCTCTCGCTCCGTCCAAGCTTTTACCTCGGCCATGGTCTTAGGTTGCGCTAATACAAAAGAGCGGAGCCACTCTTTGTGCCTAAGACCCGAACTTAGGGCGGTGATGACAGTTTCATCCCGGTGCTTTGGAACCTTGAGAAGAGCGTTGTAGAAGCGAATGACGTATCATTTAAAGGATTCCTTGTCCCCACTCTTTATGGTGAAGAGGTAATCGACAGTTCGCTTCTGTCGTCTTTTTCCGACGAAGTGACCGAGGAACTGGACAGCCAGCTCATCAAAGGTAGAGATGGAGCATGGTGTGAATCCTTGGAACCAGTCCCGTCCAGCCCGGATGAGGGTGGCGGGAAATGCCCAGCATTGAACAGCGTCGGAGCTATCCTGGAAGCTCATGCCCACCGTAAATGCGTCCAGATGGACCTTTGGGTCGGATTTCCCGTCGAAGAGGGCCACCTTGGGAGGCTTGTTCCTGGACGAGACGTGTACGGCGAGCAACTCCTCGGTGAAGGGCTTCGTAAGTGAGTCGGTGGCGTACCTGGCCCCTTCAACGGATGGATGACCCTCCCGATGTATACCCTCGATTTTCTTTTCGAGGGCGTCGAGACAGTCGTGATACCTCGAGGATTCGGCGTAGCCAGAATGGTGGCCCTTCTCGCTTATGGTCTGCGCCAGGCTGCGACTCCGATTCCGTTCTATCAAATTCCTTAGGTCCCTTAGCGAGGTCTTTCTTGAGTCTTTGCGGCGAGTGCCGTTCGTGCGATCCTGTTGAGGGAGAGGGAGTCAGTCATGCCTGGGAGCAGGCGAGCTGACCAATACATCCTCGGGAGGGACGGGGACGCGATGGGTCTCGGGGCGATGGGCTCTTTGGAGAGACCTCGGCGTGGAGCCGTGTGGCGTCCAGCGGGCTATTGAATCGGTAGCCGCAGGGGAGCCGCGATCGCCAGAGTGAGCATGGCGTTGTTCGGTGGTCCCAGGATGGGCGGTGTCATCCACCCCTCTACGGAGGTCATGATCCCTAGGAGGAGGAACGGCGACCTGGGGGGCTTGGCCCACCGTTTGAACATGGACAAGGGCGTCCACTATGGACGCGAGCCTGTCGATCCTTGCCGAGAGGGTGTGGATGGCGTTCGGAGGTAGAGTAGATCCATCCGCGCATCTGTTGTGGGGGAGGCGGCGGCTTATGCTGGGATCGTCACGGTTTGCACTCGCCATGAAGTCGAGAGCGGAAGATCAACTTTCGATGGGTGGAAAAAAATTCTTTCCCAAAGACGGCGCCAACTGATGGAGGTCTGGATCTCCTTCAGATGTTGTCCTCCGTCGATCTGTCGCGAGCGTTGATGAAGGATTGAGATTGGTATTGAAGGTTATCTCCTTTGACGTGTGGATCTCAATGGGTTGATTTTGAGGTGAAATCGAGCTATCTACAAAGAAGTCCCGGGATGGTTGTACCACCGTGGACCTTCCGACGATCAAGTTAGCTGAGGAATTTGAGCAGAGTAGCGGCTTGTTGGATTGAAATTGCTTTACCTGAGACATCTAGGAGAGGTTTTTTTATAGTGGTCGCTTGGAGAGAGATGGCACTAGATCTTCGCCGTTGGTTACGCCCCTGACGTTACGCCTGCATGAATGAAGGGATCCCCCATTAATGACGAGATACACTCGTTAATGGGGGGATACGACGTCGTGGAACGCGGGATGTTGGGTGGCGGATATCTCGCTTCTAGCGAGATACGCGGAGCCGTGGTGGAGGCGCTTGGGCTCTACGTTCTTGGTTGCTCGGTAGAACTGGGAAGGCTCAGCTCGGCAGGAGGCACAAATGCGAGCGGGAGGCCGAGGCAGCTCGGTTCTGTGATAGCTCGGAGGCGAGCTGGGGGGCTGAGGGAGCTCAGCGTGTAGGAAGGCTCGGAGGTGAGCCGATGGTTATTTGTAAGGCGGGCATAAGAGTGTTCTGCGAGGCCATCGAAGGTCAGATCAATCCTCGGGGCGAAGGCCCGGGGAATGCCTTCAATGTATCATTGTCACGCCCCGGTTCCCAGAGTACGCTAAAATGAGCATGTGACATAGCCAACCATGCTACCTGTGGATAGGAAGTATCCATCCACAGTCATATTACGGCTGCAAAGATATCAAGAACAAAATAAAACTATCTAAAACATGTCCATAAGCCAAGATAACATGAGTCGAGAATAAAAAAATGCGGAAGCAAAAGATCCAATACAAAATATCTGGAATGTATGTCCCATTATGCGGGCTCACATCAGGAATAAAATGCAGGAAAAAAAAGAACTAACTACTGCTAACACCTCACAGCTCAGCCTGCTGGCTGAAGTACTCCTGCTCGGACTGCAGCAGCGGTACAGAATCTGGGCCATGCAAAACCCAGACGTCAGCGCGTCGTGTCATCAAGTAATAAAATATAAACAGGGTAACAGGAAATGCAATATAAACATGAATGAAAAGCAGGTGTAACAGTAATGTAAGTCAGGGCAGTGTAGGGTAGCGTGCATTGAGTAAACTAAACTGTTCTATCAGGTTTTCTGTTCTAAAGACTTTGAAATCAAATTGATGAATCATCGATGTAACTCAATAGTATCCCGTGCATGCCCGGGACCACGGTCTACAGACTCTCGGGCTGAAACCGAGACGTGCCGCTAGGCAGTAAAAGGTAACAGGTACAGACGAGTGATGTCAGCATCATCACTCCGGGGCTGGCCTAGCCCGTAAGAATGATCAGAACAGGTATCGAACTGTTGAGTTACAAGTCAGGTTTCATCATTGATTTCCCCATACCCCCAAGTTATGTATGTCAAGTCAGGTATTCAGTAGCCAAGAACTAATGCCAACGCAGGATCAGGTAAGAGCAGGTTTGTCTGGATAGACAACAGGAACGGTCCGTGAGGACTACATGTCAGGTTTGTTGGCATTAGACACAAGATCAAATAACAGGTAATACCATGGTACATCAGGTCAAGCCAGGTAATGTGCGGTACCATGTCGGGTCAATCAATATATGTGTAGCAAGTCATGTCAAGGTGTGAACGATATCATGGGTGTGCTCATAATCGGCTAGCTTAATCAGGGTTATAATATTCAAGCATGGTTATCAACAATAAGATCTAAGCAATGAGTTAAGCAATAAAGCAGATTTTATTTGTTTAGCTGTACAGTTATCAATTGTGTTTAACAGACAATGTCGGCATAATGTGAATACGGTATGAAAGATGTAAATGCTGAAAACTGGTTAATAAATATTGAGTGATCCATGGATGTGATGACATGTATAATCTGTTTAATGAATGCAGTTATAATTAGATCGGTTAAAGTTGCACACGGATGTCCGATAGGCTAAAAGGTATCACAACAATAAACAAATGTGATCTATCATGTACAGGTGATTGTTATATGTAAATAATTAGATGCAAGATTAGGTTTCACGTTTGGAAACATGAAATGTATAACGGAACCTTACACGGTTAACTTGTAATCCATTTCTATCAATTCTAATTAGGGATTTAACAGGAAATAATTAATTTAGCATATGAATAGTTTAAAATAGCATGTAGCAAGTTTCACTTGCCTCGACGGGTCGCGAAACGGAAAACAGAACGTTACGCGTCGGCGGGGAAATCTCACGACGCGCACACGGTTCACGGAATGAACCCAAACGACGGACAGTGGAGCCACACGGGTCAGGGTTCCTCGCTGGATCGTCGGGAAACGTCGCCGGCATGATCGGATTCCGGCGAACCCAAAAACAGTAACATCACGATACAAAAAGTGCATGGAAAGAAAGAATGGAAAGAAAGAGAAGAGGAAGATGGAGACTTACTGTGGTTAGGGACACGGTATGATGTGTCGACAGTGGTGGTTGGTGAAGCTCCGGCGAGGGTGTAGGGTGCTCGGGAAAGGTGGGTTGCGGCTACTGTGGGTGTGCAGGGACAAACAGAGGGAGAGAGAGATGAAGGAGAAGAAGGGAAGGAGGATGAGGAGGAGAGAATAGGGGTGAGATCGGCGGCGAGTCGAGGGAGGAGGAGGTAGAGGAGTAGGGTTAGGGTTCACCGGGGTTGGTGAATGGTCCTAGGCTTTGGAGGGAAGCAAAGGGGAGGAAGGAGATGAGGGTAGAGTTGACGGGGGTGAGTAGCGGTGTGGAACGGTGGTGGTGGTGTCGTCGCGAGGGCCACGGCGAGAGGAGGAAGGCGGCAAGGGTTAACGAGGTGGGTTCCTTTCGTTTAGAAGATGGAAAGAAATTTAAAGAAGAAGCGAGAGGGGGAGAGAGAGAGAGAGAGAAGACGCGGAGAGAGAGAGAGAGATTTCCAAGAGGAGAGAGGAAATTCGCGAGAGGAGAGAGAGAAAGAGGAACAGTGAGGAGAGATGGTTTAGGCCTTATTCGCATAGAAAGAAAGAGAGAAGAGAGAGAAAGAGAAGGAGAAAGTGAGAGAGAGAGAGAGAGAGATTGCGGAGGAGAGAGAGAACGAGAAAAGAGAAGGAGAGAGAGAGATGGCGGGGCCCCCGGGGTTAAGGTGGATTCTGGTTGGCTCGTGGCCAACTAAAGATAGAGAGAAGAAGATTTGTGAGAGGTGTACAATTAGGAAAACTTTTTAAAAGATTTTAAGATAATAGGAAAAATATTATCTGGGGTTAAATTTATATTCGACGGTTTAAAAAAATATTAGAAATTAGGATTTGGCGCAAAATGTAAAATATTTCAGAAGTGCGCCCGGGTCGAGTCCAAAAGTTTGAATTTGAAATAAGAAAATTATAGGCATGTTCCAAAAATTAAAATGAAGGGTTTTATGATTAAAAAGCATACCCCCAATACGGACGCACGTACGTGCGCGTAGCCGTCCAAACACGTCTGTTTCACTGAACGGGACGAGAACACGATGCAAGGATACTACCACAGGGTTAGGGATGTCGAGCAGGCCATGACAAGTATTTTTAATTTATTTTAAAAGACTTAAATTGTGATATGCAAGAATTTGAATTGTCGGGTAAATTACAATAAGCAACAGTCAAGTAGGATCAATAAATGCCACACACCATTCATACGGTAACAGAAATTTGTAGAACTGGACTCGGTTGTTACATTATATCCAACTACAAAAAGAATTTCGTCCTCGAAATTCCAAGAATACAAAAGATAGACAGAAAACAACTAACTATAAGAAAAGATGAGGAAACTTCTGCCGGATTTCATCTTCTCGTTCCTAAGTGGACTCTCCATGCGGGCGATTACCCCAAGAAACAAGTACAAGAGGGATAACCTTGTTCTTAAGAACCTTTTCCTTTCGATCCACAATTTCAACCGGTCGCTCCTCAAATGTCAAGTCTTCTCGTACCGTCAGCTCCGAATGATCCAATACATGCGTTTCATCTCGAACATACTTACGGAGTTGAGATACGTGAAACACATCGTGCACATTCGCCAAGGACTGCGGTAACGCCAAACGATACGCTACCTCACCAACACGCTCCAAGATCTTAAAGGGTCCAACGAATTGAGGACTTAGCTTTCCTAGACTTCCAAAACAAATCACCCCTCTAGTTGGTGATATCTTCAAGAATACCAAATTACCCACGGCGAACTCTAGAGGTCTTCTCGACGTATCTGTCCAAATCTTCTGTCGGTCTTGTGCTGCTTTCATATGATTCCGAATAGCGTTGACTTTCTCAACTGTCTGCACAACCAAATCTGGCCCCAACAATCTTCGTTCACCGACATCATCCCAACAAACAGGTGAACGACACTTGCGACCATACAAAGCTTCGAATGGAGCCATCTGAATAATTGCCTGGAAACTGTTGTTGTAAGAAAACTCCACCAAATGTAGATGATCCTCCCAAGAACCCTTGAAGTCCAACATGCATGCTCTCAACATATCTTCAAGAGTTTGGATCGTTCTCTCCGACTGATCATCAGTTTGAGGATGATAAGCTGTGCTAAATTTCAATCGAGTCCCCAAACTTTCCTGTAAACTCCTCCAGAATTGTGATAAGAACCGAGTGTCCCGATCGGACACGATGCTCACCGGTATTCCATGCAATCTTACAATCTCCTGCATGTACCGCTCCGCCAAAGTCTCTGTTGATTGACCAACCCGGAAAGGGATAAAATGAGCTGTCTTGGTCAATCGATCAACAATCACCCATACTGCATTGTTGCTTTTTGGACTCCGTGGTAAAGCTGTCACGAAATCCATGGTTATATGTTCCCACTTCCACTGAGGAATCGGAAGTGGTTGCAATAAACTAGCAACCCTTTGATATTGAGCCTTAACTTGCTGACACACCAAGCACTTTGCCACAAAGCGAGCGATCTTCCGTTTCATACCTTCCCACCAAAACTGCTGTCGCAACTCTCGGTACATCTTCGTACCTCCTGGATGTACGAAATAAGCTGAACTGTGTGCCCCCTTCATAAGCTCTTCGCGAATATCTCCCTTTGGCACACACAAACGGCTACCATGTCTCAATGACCCATCTTCATGTATCGGTAAATCTGTTCGTAGTCCGGCTTCAACCTGTTCTCGAAACATTTGCAATCTAGGGTCCTGCGATTGCGCTGCTTTAATATTCTCGATCAGCGACGAATGTACCTGCAGCTGCATCAACTGTCCCGAAGAATGCGGTAGCACAACCTCCAAATCAAATCTTCGAAAGTCTTCCACGAGTTCCTTCTGCGTAGTCAACACCTGAATTGCTGGTAACCGACTGAGTGCATCCGGTACGACATTAACCTTTCCCGGATGGTACTTGAGATCAAGATCGTAGTCAGCCATTAACTCTAACCATCTACGCTGCCTCATATTAAGCTCCTTCTGCGTGAACACATACTTCAAGCTCTTATGATCAGTAAAAACTTCGACCCTTTCGCCCAAAAGGTAGTGTCTCCAAATCTTCAACACGAAAATCACAGCCACAAGCTCCAAATCGTGAGTTGGGTAATTCTTCTCATGGGTCTTCAACTGTCTTGATGCGTACGCTACAACCTTCCCATGCTGCATCAAAACACATCCCAATCCTTTCCCAGACGCGTCGCTGTGAATCACCAATCCTCCGGAATTGTCTGGCACGGTCAGAATAGGGGCGGTTATCAATTTCTGCTTCAACGTCTCAAAAGCTGACGCACATCTATCCGTCCACACAAAAGGTACCTCTTTGCGCGTAAGCTTGGTCAACGGCTCCGCCAGACGAGCAAAGTTCTCCACAAATCTTCTGTAATATCCGGCGAGTCTAAGAAAGCTTCTTATCTCCGCAACATTCTTTGGAATCGGCCAATCACGAACTGCTGCAATCTTTTCGGGATCGACGGCGATTCCATCGCCAGACACAACATGCCCCAAAACTTTACTTCCTCCAGCCAAAACTCGCACTTGCTCATCTTCGCATATAACTTCTCTTGTCTCAACGTCTGCAGTGCGATCTTCAAATGTTCAGCATGCTATTCAAAACTCTTCGAGTAAACCAGAATATCGTCAATGAACACCACAATAAACTGGTCCAAGAATGGTGAAAAGATTCGGTTCATCAAGTCCATGAATATCGCCGGTGCATTCGTTACTCCGAAGGGCATCACTAAGTACTCGTAATGTCCATACCGAGTTCGAAACGCCGTCTTGCAAATATCTTCTGCTTTCACTCGGACCTGATGATATCCGGATCGCAAATCCAGATTCGAGAATACCCTCGCGCCACTAAGCTGCTCAAAAAGTTCGCCAATGCGAGGGATCGGGTACTTGTTCTTAATAGTCACCCGGTTTAATTCTCGATAGTCGATGCACATCCTTCTCGTGCCATCTTTCTTCTTAACTAGAAGAACTGGAGCTCCCCAAGGCGAGTTACAGCTTCGAATCCAACCTTTCTCAAGCAGCTCAGCAACCTGCTTCTTGACTTCTTCCAACTCCACTGGTGCCATTGGGTAATACGCTTTAGATACTGGTGCTGCACCAAGAATAAGATCAATTGCGAACTCCACGTCTCGCTTCGGCGGTAATCCCGATATGTCTTCAAACACGTCCATAAAATCACTAACAACAGCTGGTTCTTCACCTTTATCAACCTCCATTGATGCAAGAATATTACTTGTCGGCCTAGCCCTAAACTCGACTGGCCCGACAGAACTGCTTCCTCCAGTGAAGGTAAACTCGGGATGTTCGGGAATCTGGAAAATTACTTTCTTCGCCCTACAATCAATGTGAGCGTGGAAAGTGCCAAGAAAATCCATTCCTAAGACGACTTCGTAGCTGCCCGTATCGATTACCAAGAAATCTGCAAAAAGCTCCCATCCGCAAACAACAACTGTACAATCCTTACATTCCCTACTAGATATGATTTTCCCATTCCCAGTGTGTATGTCCCAGAAACTAGACAGGGTCGTGCAGGTAATCGATTGTGTAGGTATAAACTTGGATGACATAAAACAATGGGATGCACCAGAATCAAATAACGCTAATGCGGGAGAACCATGAACGAGTAGAGTACCTGAAACAACTTCTCCTGACGCCTTAGCTTCTTCAGCTGTCAAGGTAAAAGCTCGAGCCTGATTAGGTCCTTGAGTCAGCTGCTTCTGTCCCTGGAATGGTCTCTGCGGAGGCTTCTGAGTATCATCCCTCGTACGAAGCTTCGACGGACAAGCGCTGACAGCGTGATCTGCCGCTCCACAAACTAAACAGAGTCCCAGCCTCCTTCGACACTCCTTTTGCACGTGTCCCGGTAAATGGCAGTAGTCACAAATCACGCTCCTCCTTCGATCAACGACAACCGGCTTCTTCATCGGTGTTACGCCATGCGGTCCACTGGAATACCTCTGCGTCCAAGAGCTCGGTTTGGTACAAATGTCGGCTTCCTTATCGCAATTGCTATCTGCTGTGAACTCCTGGTCGTCTCCGATAGGCTCTGCTGCTTTCGGGCTGCCGTAAGGACCTGTGAGAAAGTGGTCAAACCCAGGGAGACAATCTGCCTCTGGATGCCCACATCCAAGCTGCGCATGAACCTCCTTGCCCTGTCTGCATCGTTGGCAACTAAAGGTCCAGCGAATCTACTGAGCTGTGTCCACTCTGCCGCATGTACATCTACGGGTGCTCCATTCTGCTTCAGACCGATAGATTTCTCTTCTATTTCCTCCCGTGCAGTCCGCGGGAGGAACTTCTCCAGGAAACTCTTCGAAAAATCCGCCGACTTGATCGGCTTGGTCAAGCGGGTCTCCTCCACAAGCCACCATTCACGGGCGTAGTCCACTAACTGAATACGCACTACATAAATTCTTTTATCATCTGGAATCTGTGCCGCAATGAGTAAGTTCTCCGTGTCAACTAGCCACTGCTCTGCTGGCAACGGCTCCTCCAAACCAGTAAAGACAGACGGACCCAAACGCCTGAAATCTGCCACGGTCCCCACACGGTCAACTGGATTAGCTCCAACATTGTTCACGGTCTGCAGACCTTCCTGAAACGATTCAGCCTGCAGCTGGATCAGCTCGGTCTGCCTCTTTTGATTCTCCAGCATTCCCCGAATTACTCCAAGCATGGCGGCTTCGTCAACACGCCTTTGGTACATCTTCAGATTCTTGCCTGCCATACTCCTGAAATCAAAACACCTAAGATTAGCATGATAACAAATTTACAGTATGGATCAAGGATAGAACTCCAAGTTACTTAAATAGAGTGCCCCATTGTAACTATGCCGCGGTATCATAGCCACAATTACATAACTCCATCCAAGTCTCCTAAGTCCTAGAGATAACAAGGAATCAAGTTTTGAGTCGATATGCAAAGGAAGTTTGCACATCGTAAAAGATATAACCAGGAATAATTTGATTCGAGAACGGTAAACGGCAAGGTGGCAGGACATATTTCCTAAACACGGGTATTCTGACTCGTGTATTGGGTACAATACCCAACTACAAAAGAATCAACCCGATTAACCTATGGCTCCGACACCAAAAGAACCATGTCATGCCCCGCTTCCCAGAGTACGCTAAAATAGGCATGTGACATAGCTAACCATGCTACCTGTGGGTAGGAAGTATCCATCCACAGTCACATTACGGCTGTAGAGATATCAAGAACAAAATAAAACTATCTAAAACATGTCCATAAGCCAAGATAACATGAGTCGAGAATAATAAAATGCGGAAGTAAAAGATCCAATTCAAAATATCTGGAATGTATGTCCCATAATACGGGCTCACATCAGGAATAAAATGCAGGAAATAAAAGAACTAACTACTGCTAACACCTCACAGCTCAGCCTACTGGCTGAAGTACTCCTGTTCGAACTGCAGCAGCGGTACAGAATCTGGGCCATGCAAAACCCAGACGTCAGCGCGTCGTGTCATCAAGTAATAAAATATAAACAAGGTAACAGGAAATGCAATATAAACATGAATGAAAAACAGGTGTAACAGTAATGTAAGTCAGGGCAGCGTAGGGTAGCGTGCATTGAGTAAACTAAACTGTTCTATCAGGTTTTTTGTTCTAAAGACTTTGAAATCAAATTGATGAATCATCGATGTAACTCAATAGTATCCCGTGCATGCCCGGGACCACGGTCTACAGACTCTCGGGCTGAAACCGAGACGTGCCGCTAGGCAGTAAAAGGTAACATGTACAGACGAGTGATGTCAGTGTCATCACTCCGGGGCTGGCCTAGCCCGTAAGACTGATCAGAACAGGTATCGAACTGTTGAGTTACAAGTCAGGTTTCATCATTGATTTCCCCATACCCCCAAGTTATGTATGTCAAGTCAGGTATTCAGTAGTCAAGAACTAATGCCAACGCAGGATCAGGTAAGAGCAGGTTTGTCTGGATAGACTACAGGAACTGTCCGTGAGGACTACATGTCAGGTTTGTTGGCATTAGACACAAGATCAAATAACAGGTAATACCATGGTACATCAGGTCAAGCCAGGTAATGTACGGTACCATGTCGGGTCAATCAATATATGTATAGCAAGTCATGTCAAGGTATGAACGATATCATGGGTGTACTCATAATCGGCTAGCATAATCAGGGTTATAATATTCAAGCATGGTTATCAACAACAAGATCAAAGCAATGAGTTAAGCAATAAAGCAGATTTTATTTTTTTAGCTGTACAGTTATCAATTGTGTTTAACAGACAATGTCGGCATAATGTGAATACGGTATGAAAGATGTAAACGCTGAAAACAGGTTAACAAATATTGAGTGATCCATGGATGCGATGACATGTATAATCTGTTTAATGAATGCGGTTATAATTAGATCGGTTAAAGTTGCACACGGATGTCCGATAGGCTAAAAGGTATCACAGCAATAAACAAATGTGATCTATCATGTACAGGTGATTGTTATATGTAAATAATTAGATGCAAGATTAGGTTTCACGTTTGGAAACATGAAATGTATAACGGAACCTTACACGATTAACTTGTAATCCATTTCTATCATTTCTAATTAGGGATTTAACAGGAAATAATTAATTTAGCCTATGAATAGTTTAAAATAGCATGTAGCAAGTTTCACTTGCTTCGACGGGTCGCGAAACGGAAAACAGAACGTTACGCGTCGGCGGGGAAATCTCACGACGCGCGCATGGTTCACGGAATGAACCCAAACGATGGACAGTGGAGCCACACGGGTCAGGGTTCCTCCCTGGATCGTCGGAAAACCTCGCCGGCATGATCGGATTCCGGCGAACCCAAAAACAGTAACATCACGATATAAAAAGTGCATGGAAAGAAAGAATGGAAAGAAAGAGAAAAGGAAGATGGAGACTTACTGGGGTTAGGGACACAGTATGATGTGTCGACAGTGGTGGTTGGTGAAGCTCCGGCGAGGGTGTAGGGTGCTCGGGAAAGGTGGGTTGCGGCTACTGTGGGTGTGCAGGGACAAACAGAGGGAGAGAGAGATGAAGGAGAAGAAGGGAAGGAGGATGAGGAGGAGAGAACAGGGGTGAGATCGGCGGCGAGTCGAGGGAGGAGGAGGTAGAGGAGTAGGGTTAGGATTCACCGGGGTTGGTGAAGGGCCCTGGGCTTTGGAGGGAAGCAGAGGGGAGGAAGGAGATGAGGTTAGAGTTGACGGGGGTGAGTAGCGGCGTAGAACGGTGGTGGTGGTGTCGTCGCAAGGGCCACGGCGAGAGGAGGAAGGCGGCTAGGGTTAACGAGGTGGGTTCCGTTCGTTTAAAGGATGGAAAGAAATTTAAAGAAGAAGTGAGAGGGAGAGAGAGAGAAGACGCGGAGAGAGAGAGAGATATTTGCGAGAGGAGAGAGGAAATTCGCGAGAGGAGAGAGAGAGAGCGAGACGAACAGTGAGGAGAGATGGTTTTGGCCTTATTCGCAGAGAGAGAAAGAGAGAAGAGAGAGAAAGAGAAGGAGAAAGCGAGAGAGAGAGATTGCGGAGGAGAGAGAAGGAGAGAGAGAGATGGCGGCCCCCCCGGGGTTAAGGTGGATTCTGGTTGGCTCGTGGCCAACTAAGGAAAGAGAGAAGAAGATTTGTGAGAGGTGTACAATAATGATAACTTTTTAAAAGATTTTAAGATAATAGGAAAAATATTATCTGGGGTTAAATTTATATTCGACGGTTTTAAAAAATATTAGAAATTAGGATTTGGCGCAAAATGTAAAATATTTCAGTATTGCGTCCGGGTCAGGTCCAAAAATTTGAATTTGAAATAAGAAAATTATAGGCGGGTTCCAAAAATTAAAATGAAGGATTTTATGATTAAAAAGCATACCCCCAAGACGGACGCACGTACGTGCGCATAGCCGTCCAAACACGTTCGTTTCACTGAACGGGACGAGAACACGATGCAAGGATGCTACCACAGGGTTAGGGATGTCGAGCAGGCCATGACAAGTATTTTTAATTTATTTTAAAAGACTTAAATTGTGATATGCAAGAATTTGAATTGTCGGGTAAATTACAATAAGCAACAGTTAAGTAGGATCAATAAATGCAACACACCATTCATACAGTTACAGAAATTTGTAGAACTGGACTCGGTTGTTACAATCATGTTTGCTCATATCCTGTGAGTACCGGGACACGTCATCTACCACGTGTCATGATCTGGGAAATTCTCATTTATGAGTATCATCAGTGGTGAAACATTTGGGGATTTTATTCCAGTTTATCCATTGTGTCATAATATATATGGTTGTTTTCTCTACCCCTGGCTGTAAAAGCTCCTGTAAATAATGTAGGCTTCGGCGAGTTTCTACTCTTGTTTTCATCACTGGATGGAACCAAAGAGGGCCGGACAAGCAGGGATCAGGATTTCGATTATGCTTATATTGCCATGATGGTATTTATTTGAAAACTCTAAAACTAACTTAAATGACCTGCCATACGCTCCAGATTTTTATCCATTTATCTCCAAAAATGGAGTCATTATATGCCCCCACGCCACCCCCACCCCCACACCAAAATCTCCAAGTATCTTAGTCATATTTACTTGCATGTATGCCAACATGATCTCTATAATTGGCATGAAAACATGTTTTTCGTGTTTTTGCACCCACTACATGAACAGTGAAAATGTGTTAGAATCATATGAAATTTGATGCATTAACCTCTTAGAAGATGAGAATGAAGATAAAGATGATGGATGTCGATCGTCAAAAAAATTGGTGGAGGATTTACTTTTTCAATCCCATGAGAAATTTTCTTTCCAAGGCATCTGAAATTCCGTTTTCTCTAGTTGAAATCATATAAATACCAACAATTTACAAGACCAACAAATTTGGAAACAAAAATAATTCTATCAATGGGGAAGAAGTAAAGTTGCGCAAAAAATCAAGGGTTGTATCTTTGTGACTGGTTTATGTTTCTCAATCTATTTTTATGATCGGTCAATTTCACTAAACTATCCTAACCTACCCTAAACTTCCGGTGTTTTCCAATAAACTACCCTTGCCCTGCTTCATTACTCAAAACTACCGTAAATCTTCCCATATTTTTCAGAAAACCACACGCGGCTAGTTCTCTGTTAAATCCGATTATTATGTGCAAACACGTACCTGTTCATAACCAAAGTACCCCTAGCAACATAAATAATCCCATAATCCTAAATTGTTTATCAGATGTAATTTATCTCATGTTATATAATTTATTGAGTTATTTATTTAAACGCTTTTCTCGAATTTCTTGAATGTTTATTAAATATTTATCATGAATCAGAAATACCACCAGGAGTCAATTGAAGTTCGTATGGTTTACTGTAGTTACGAGTAATAAAACATGCTAAGAAAACACTGAAAAATTCAGAAAAGTTTAGTGAAATTTACCTAACACTATCTAGTTATGGGTTTTCTTTTACTTGTTTAATTATTTTGTAATTTTCTTGATACCTGACGGAGGTCCTTTTCGGGTCTCCGTCGGATGTTGACTTCCGTTGATCTCCCGGTGGATTTCGGAGGTGATCTCCTGTTGCGTTGGGTCTCAATGGGTTTGAAGAGATTGGTAATTTGAGGAGTTTAGCGCCGAGTACCTGCAAAGAAGTCCCGGGGTGGTTTGATACCACCGAGGACCCTCCGACGATCAAGTTAGCACTAGATCCGAGCAGAGTAACGGCTAAGTGGGATAGAAAATGGCTTACTTGCCCACTCTGTGATGGGTTTTTTTTATAGCGGTGATAGCATGCAGCAGTAGGTGCGCAGATCTCGCCGGCAGTTACGCCCCTGACGTCACGTCCGCGCAGAGGGTGAATCGTCCATTAATGGGGATCGTGATGGCGTGGAACGTGGGCGTTGTTGGCGGAGAATCTGCGCGTAGCGAGATTCGCGGAGCGGCGGTTACGTCTGCGGGTGGTGGAGTCAGTCGGAGGACCGAGGAAGACGGCCCCGGCTGGAGTGCTCGGGAACGAGCGAGGGAGCCGAGGAGTCTTGGTCTTGTGGCGGCTCGGGACAAGCAGAGTGGCCGAGGAGGACAATTCCAAAGGGGGCACTGAGGAGAGCCGGCTAGGGCTTGTAGGTCGGGTACGCGGGTGACCGGGTCGGTCCCTGTGGGCCCTTTCTTCTGGGTTCTTGGATACGTCATCTGCCACGTGGGGTGACCCTGGAGACCCCTAATATCGAGCAACATCATTAGTCCCCCACTTTTGTCCCGACCAGCTAGCGGGTCGGGTCAGGAGTGGACTGCCCGGCCGCCCGGGGTCAGCTCCCTCTCAAGATTTCGTCGGTAAGTTAGGCTTGCTATTTGGCTTGTGTATTGCTTGTGTTGCTGACTTCTTCGCATTTGTTTTGCGCAGGACCCATGGACTTCGACTCGCTCAAAGCCTCCATGCGCCAACCGAGGATGGTTATGAAGGCTGGGGACGCCATCTCTTCCCGTGCGAAGCCGGCCCCGGCTCCTCCTTCTTCGGTGGTTGTGCCCCAAGAGCGTTCTAGAGGACCCGGTCTCTGAGGAGGAGATCGGCTCTCCTTCGGAGCCGCTCAAAAGGAGCTCCCAGAGGTCTTCCCGGGGCCGGTTCTCGCCGATCATGGTGGAGGAAGGGGGCCTCCGGTTCGCCGTGCCATTGGGGCTATCCGTCGCGGATAGCCTTCTGCATGAAATAGAGGCATCGGCCGGCGGTAGGGTCCCCGGGGGGACCTTTAGGGCTCAGCTGGCGTCCATCACCCAGGAGTCCGTGCAGGTAAGTGTTTGATTCTTTGTGAGATTCGGCGCCTCCTCATCTCTCTGACCTCTTTCCTATATCTCAGGTTCTCTAGCACGTTGCCTTCGTCTTGCACATGGAGGACGAGGTGGTAGCCACGGCAATGAAGGCTGCAGGCCAGCTCGTCTCGCTGGAAGAGAGCACCAAGCGGGAGCTGGTGGCAGTGACGGCGAGGGTCGCCGCCTTGGAAGGCGAGGTGGAGGCCGGGAAACGAGAGGCAGCCCGGTACCGCGAGGCCTCCATGACTGCCGAGGCCAAGTTTAGGGACGCTCAGGTACTCGCTGGCAACCTGAAGAAGACGGTAAAGACCCTTCGGAAGGAGCTGGGGGTGGCGACCGAGGCGGCTAAACTGGCCGACCTGAAAGCGGCAAAGTGGACCGACCTTTCGGTGGCGAAGGCGGTGGAGGGCTACAAGAATTCGAAGGACTTCTATGATGACCTAGCCGTGGCCACAACCCGCATCTGGCACGAGGCCCTTGACGCCGTTATGGCCCGGATATCGCCGACGAAGACCTCCGGGCCGAATACCCCCTCGTGGACGCCGATGAACAGGGGAAAGAGATTCCTGACGAGGAAGCCTCCGAGGACCCTGCACTACACGCGGTGTTCTTCGAGGACCCCGAGGTCTCACCTGGCCCCAAGGCTTAAAGCCCCCGCCTTCCTCCTTTATTTTAGTTTCCGGAATTTTTGTAAGCCTTCGGGCATTTTGTAACCAAAATATACCCTTTGTAAAGTCTGTAAGTCGATGTACAACACCCCAGTACTTGTGGGGAGGCGGAATTTTCAAAAACGAACTTGTTTAGTGAACAAACATCGACTAACCGCTTGAATCGAAGCTAAACGATAACTAACGACAAACATAGAGTTTCTATGCTACTATGTTTAGGGATTATACCTAACGAATAGTGTCCTTCGTCTTTGCGAACTCCACCTCCTCCTCGGCCTTCTCCAAGTAGTAGACGATCCACCCGAGAGCTTTACTCCAAGCTTAGCCTCTAAACTTGAGGCAACTAAACTTCTTTAAGTGCTAATCAAAGAAGCTAGGTGAAATATAGAGAGGGTTATGGATTAAGTAGTCTAACTAATCCTTGTACTCAACACATGAGAGGGGAGGATTAGGGTTTGAAGAGGGAGAGCTTGAGGAGAGAGAAGGTGAGGATAATAATGAAGTGAGAATAATGAGTTATGATAATATATATCAAGCATTTATTTTTATCAAGAAAAGAAAAAGAAATGAATTTAGCAACCATACTTGATAATATCTAGTGATGATTCACTCCATGAGTCATTAAGCATTTATCATGCATTAATGACATGGATGAATCATCCATATGACTCACTAATCATATTCATTGCATATGCCACCTAAACCTCCTTAGTCACCACCTTCTAGAAGCTTCTCGCGCAATTACGAGAACGCCCCTCCTTTCCGCAAAAATACGGAAAAACTTTAGACTGTATAAATCCAATAACCGGATACCAGTAACTGGCCTAAACCAAAGCCGACTGGTAAAAACTGTCCGAAAGTCGTACGCGCGTAAACGCACGTATGCGTCCGAACCCTTGTCGTAAAACCATACGACCTCTATATCGTTTCGCCTGGAGTAGGGAAACTCTCTGTGTGGGACTCTAGAGACTCGACTACTACGTTGGCAGTGGGTTTAACCACAGACCTCAAGCGGCACTAGATGTACGTAACGGTCCCCAGGTAGATGTCGATAAGAAGGCCGATGAGGGAACCCATCCGAACTCCTACTGAGTCTGATGTGACAATTTCCATACAGTCCGGTCCGTTCGTCCAAGACTATCGCATATCGGGCCTAGGGGGCGGCAAGCGTCAGTCCCCTAATAGCGGTATAAGTCGTATCGGAGGGAAGCCCATTACACCCTGAGAAACTACTGGAACCTACCAGCAAATCTCGCTTGCCCTGGCCAGGGACTTTGCGTAATGGCTCTCTGACACAGCGCGATATCAACTCCCAATACCGGGAGAGACGAATCCTGTCTAACCGCCACTGCCTCCAAGTGCTCGGGACTGCACCCAACTGCTACCTGTTTGCACGACTCCTTTGAGCCGTGGTAGGGTAGCAATCTAAGAACAGTGGGACGCACTCGAGGCGAAGTAGCAGTGTCAAGTCTGCGGACTATGCTGTACTCATGTCACCTGGGAACTGTTCACTGACGACTGGTATAAAACCAACCAACAGTTCCCTGTGAGTCCTGTCCGGTGTACCCGTAACCCAACGAGCACCTGTATACTATCTCCAGTACGACGTACTGACGGCTGTGGGACAGACCATCTCCCCAACTGGGATGAGAAGCGTACACACTAGTCTACTCCGGAGTATCGATGCTCTGTCTCGATAATCCAACGACCAGGGACCTGAATAAGGATGTGCTTGTAGACGACCCAGCCCCCACTAGTGTGACTGTCATCACAACGCTGGTAGTCAAGCAAGATCCTAAGAGCTCTATCAATACGTATACTCACATATTAAGATAGAAAAACCAAGTAGCATACTACCATGTTTAGCAAGACTGTTATATACATGTGAATATCCCAAGCTTCCATTAAGTAATATACAAACTAGTATGATACAGTAATGGCTTTCTAGGGCATAAACACTAACAATCTCCCACTTGCACTAGGGCCATGTACTGGCATATCGAAGACCAATGATCTCGAGTAGCCTCTCGAACTGAATCTGAGGTAGGGCCTTCGTGAATGGATCAGCAATGTTCTCTTCAGAAGCAACTCTCCGAACCTTGATCTCCTGACGATCAATGATCTCCCTGATCAGGTGATACCGCCTCAAGATGTGTCTGGACTTCTAATGGGACCTTGGTTCCTTCGCTAAAGCTATAGCTCCGTTGTTGTCGCAATACAGAGGTATTGGATCAACTATGGTAGGAACCACCTGAAGTTCTGTTAGGAACTTCTTCATCCAGACTGCTTCTTTTGCGGCATCGCAAGCAGCTATATACTCCGCTTCCATCGTCGAGTCAGCAACGGTGTCCTGCTTGGAGCTCTTCCAGCACACCGCCCCTCCATTGAGGGTAAAGACATAACCCGACATGGACTTGGAATCGTCCTTATCACTCTGGAAGCCGGAATCAGCAAAGGCCTCTCACCTGAGGTCTTTTCTGCCGTAAACCAAAAACATCTCCTTAGTCCTTCTCAGGTACTTGAGAATGTTCTTTACTGCTATCCAGTGCTTCTCTCCTGGGTCTGACTGATACCGGCTTACCACGCTTAGTGCGTAAGCTACATCTGGTCTGGTACACAACATCGCATACATTATAGAGCCTATCGCAGAAGCGTAGGGTATAATAGACATGCGTTCCCTTTCCAAATCAGTCTTGGAGACATCTCTTTGGAGAGGGTGATTCCGTGACAAGACGGTAGATTACCGCGCTAAGAATCTTCCATACTGAATCTTTTCAGTACAGTGTCGATATACCTGAACTGCGAAAGTCCCAACATCCTCTTGGATCTATCACGATAGATCTGGATCCCCAGAATGTAAAAGGCATCACCCAGGTCTTTCATGGAGAACCTGTGTGACAAGAATCCTTTGACAGATTGTAGCATAGGAATGTCATTTCCTATCAATAGAATGTCATACACGTACAAGACGAGGAATACGACATTTCTGGCTACAACTTTACTATATATGCACGGTTCATCTGGATTTTTGATAAAGTCATATTCTTTGACTGTCTCATCAAAACAGATGTTCCAACTCCGCGATGCCTGCTTCAGTCCATAAATGGACTTAAGCAGCTTGCATACTTTCCCGCTGCTCCCACTCTGATTGAAACCCTCTTGCTGATCCATACAGACGCTCTCTTCTAAATTTCCATTCAGAAAAGCCGTCTTTACGTCCATCTGCCAGATTTCATAATCATGGAAGGCAGCAATAGCAAGAAGGAACCGAATGGATTTGAGCATAGCCACTGGAGAAAAAGTTTCGTCATAGTCCAAACCAGGTCTTTGACGAAAACCCTTTGCAACAAGTCTAGCCTTATAGGTTTCCACCTGTCCATCTACACCAATCTTTTTCTTGAAGATCCATTTGCATCCTATGAGTTTTACCCCATCTGGAGCAAAGTCCAAAGTCCATACTTTGTTGGTGTACATGGACTCCATTTCGGTCCGCATTGCATCTAGCCATCGTACCGAGTCGCCGCTCTGGATGGCCTGCTGGAAGTCAGTAGGTTCATCATCATCTATGATGCAATCCTCTCTATCCCCATCTATGAGAAAACCGTAGTATCTCTAAGCCGGATGAGACGGCCTACTACTCCTGCGGAGGGGTGCGGGAATGTCCTGTACTTCTTGAACTTCCGGTTCTACCAAACTTTCAGTAGCAGTTTGTGGTTCTGGAATTTCTTCCAGTTCTACTACGCTCCCACTCTTCTGATTTTCTAAAAATTCAGTTTCTAAGAAGCGGGCATGACGAGAAACAAAAACCTTTTGTTCCTCTGCATAATAGAAAAAATATCCCATAGAGTTCTTTGGATATCCCACAAACTTACACTCTACTGAGCGTGCCTCGAGCTTGTCCGGATGCTGCTTTTTTACAAAAGCTGGACATCCCCATGTCTTCAGGTACTGAAGATAGGGTTTCTTCCCACTCCATATCTGATATGGTGTGGTAGGCACAGTTTTGGTTGGAACTCTGTTCAAAAGATATGTCGCTGATTCTAGCGCATAACCCCAGAAAGATCGCGGTAACTCAGCATTACTCATCATGGATCGTACCATATCCAATAGGGTTCGATTCTGTCTCTCCGATACACCGTTGTGCTGTGGAGTGTATGAAGGAGTAAGCTGAGAGAGAATTCCTTTCTCTTTTAGGTAACCTAGGAACTCGGCACTTAAGTATTCTCCACCTCGATCAGATCTCAGTGTCTTAATACTTTTGCCTGTTTGGTTTTCCGCTTCACTCTTGTATTCCAGGAATTTCTCAAAGGCCTCGGATTTATGCTTCATTAAGAAGACATGTCCAAACCTAGAGAAATCATCTGTAAAAGTAATGAAGTAGGAATAACCACCTCTCGCATGTGTAGACATTGGACCACATACATCGCTGTGTATGAGTCCTAAGAGCTCGCTCGCTCTTACTCCTTGTCCAGTAAATGGAGTCTTTGTCATCTTTCCTTTGAGACAAGATTGACAAGTGTCATAAGTTTGATATTCGAACGAGTCCAAATATCCTTCTCTATGCAACTTAGTCAACCTTCTCTCATTGATGTGACCCGGTCTACAATGCCATAAAAAAGCTTTATTTAAATCTGGAGACTTTCTTTTTAGTGTGTTCTGGACATTGAAAATTTGGAGTTGGTTTAAAACATATATACCGTTATTTAGTGTACCGGACCCAATCAAACCATGATTAAGGTGGATGTTGACAACATCTCTTACAAACGTGAAATCATAACCTTTATTTGATAACAAGGAAACTGATATGATATTACACGTTAAGCTTGGTACAAAAAAAACAGTTATGTAAAACCAAAATGTGTCCACTTGTCAATCCTAGGTGATAATCCCCGACGGACGCAGCTCCCACGCTAGCTCCGTTAGCAACCTTTAGGATCATATCACCTTCCTTCAGCACTCTACGGTTTCTCAGTGCCTGCAATGAATTGCAAATATGAGATCCTGATCCGGTATCCAATACCCAGGAAGTAGAGTTGATCGACAGACAATTCTCAATTACAAACACACCTGAAGTCGAAGCCACAGCTTGCTTCGGTTCCTGGTTCTTGGCGTTCCACGCCTTGCAATCCTTCTTCCAGTGCCTTTTCCTGTGATAATGGAAGCACTCATCCTGGACAACTACCGGGACTGCTAACTTTTTCTTTCCCTTCCCTCCCACCTTACTAACACCTCCTCTAGGTCTGGGTGCGGCCTTCTTCTTCCTTCCTTTGGCCCTAGCCTTGGACCCGGAAGAAGATGAACCGCCAACAAACATAGCGGGTGTTTCCCTTGCTTTCTGCAAGGTGCCCTCTGCACTCCTTAACATGTTCAGGAGTTCCGGAAGTTCAACTTCTTTTCTTTGAATGTTGAAGTTCAGGATAAACTGGACGTAGGTGTGAGGAAAGAACTGGAGAATAAGGTCTGTATAGAGCTCATTATCCAAAGTCGTCCCAAGGTCTGCGAGCTCTTCAATATAGCCGATCATCTTTAGGACATGTTCTCCTACCGATGACCCGACAGCCAACCTCGCTCGAAACAAGTTCTTAGAGGTCTTGTATCTTGCTATACGAGATTGCTCTCCATAAAGTTCCTTTGTATGGAGAAATATGCCATCTAGGTCCATATCCTCGTGCCTCCTCTGATGTTCATTGTTCATCGAGGCAAGCACGATGCACTTGGCTTTCGCACAATCTAAATCCCAGGTTTTGCGGATTTCCTTATCCGCATTACTGGATTTGGGACCAGGGACAGCAGGTGCCGTAGCGGTGAGGACGTACCCCAATTTGTCATAGGTCAAAGCCATTTTGACATTCCGCAGCCAATCTTTATAGTTTGGCCCTGTCAGTATATTTTTCTCTAAAAGTAACTTAAGTCCAGTCATTTTCAGGGTCGCTGCAATTAGGAGAGAGAGAAGAAAACTCTTTAGCATGATGCTCTTGCAAGTTTAGAGTGGTTTTTAGTTTATCTAAACTGGATGGCTCCCACTGTTTCTCGAATCCTTCCTCAAACCATAAAAGAAGAATTAGCCAGGACTATTCTCACTGTACAATTCTTGCTTAACCGTTCAGCCAGGCCAGTGTCGATACTTCGAGGAAGGTTTTCCAACGCTTTCGCGAAGTTCCTTAATTAAATAACCTCTTTTCTCTGGGGGCGTAACCCCGCTGACACCTTTCTGGACACCTACTAGGTTTATTGCATTGATCGTTAAGTGACGAATATACTGATAAGGAGCATATACTCACAGTAGGATCGGGATCCAAATATCATCGTATGATAATGTTGAAGGAATCCTACCAACATTCATCAAACTCCAAATGGTATGCATCTCTTTGCAAATTTCAGTTTCTTTAGAAATTCCCGATATAAGTTTTTGCCCCATGCTCTTATGACCTTGACGTATGCCAATAAATCATAAGTCACATGTCAAGTTCTGCCCATCATTATCTTGTTAATTTGAACCCACCCGTATATACCCTTGACGTAAGCCAATAAGGTAATGCGACTGTCCCAAACCAACACATCTATCTATGCAACAAATGAATACCCCAGCAGCTACCAAACACTATGCCTTGACGTAAGCCAACAAGCATAGCTTGAATACAACTGACCATCCATAAGAAATGACGGAGGGCTACGACTGGTTTTGGCGAAACCGTGAACGTAGTGAACTTGATATAACCGAAGGAACCTGATAGCTTTTAAAAGGAGTGGTTAAGTCTCCGCATTTAAAAATATCTGTTTTAAAATTAACCGAGTGGTTTCTTTTAAATTGTTCCAACGATTAAAACTTTGGTTTATTTTCTTTGCATTACAGATAATGCGTCCCATCATTAACCTATCATTGCAGAAAACAACGAAAATACAACGTCCTCTTATGCCATCCGCATTCGCCACGGGGTCCCGTCATTACCCGTTAGGTTACTTAACTAACGACAGAGCGGGGGCTGGGCTAGCGCGGGTGTAAAACATAAGTGACGTCTAAATAGCTATCATATATATAGATATTTTACATTCGTCTGACGCAATGATATTCTTTCCAGATCACAGATGAACTTAATTGGATTTGCAAGCAATCCGTGTTTGTTTTGATCCTGCAACAAAATACGGATTACACTGTTGTGATGAATAGCCATTACCCCACCCACGACCCCTACGGGTGCGGCAAACTACCCGCCCGGCAGTTTGTGCACCCCACCTTGGATCTGTCCTAGGAGCAAAAACAGTAAAATGAAATAATACAACGGTGGCTACAACCGCAACCTGGATGTGCCCCGCAAAATAATATTACAACAAATTACATTTACATCAAATGAATTAAATGATAACCCATCACATAACCCCGGCTATACATCACAACAGTCCAACACAGTTCATATGCACAAACAGATAAAATCCATTTCAGAAATGTGCAACCCCCTGCCAACTGACATACTACCAGTTAGGGGAGGTTTACGAATACATTATACAATCACAGATATAATCCAACAAGCAAATACTTTATAATTTCGATCGATTAAACACTTTTAATTTTGCTCCAATACTGCTCTGCAAATCTGAAACCTGAGCAAAAATTAAATATTCCAGAAAATACCAAATATCACAAAGAAGCAACACAGGAAAATTGGGTTCCTGAATCGTCAACTCGGCGGCGGAAGCGCGGCGGATCGGTGGGTTCCGCCGCGGTTCCGCGGCTCTTTAGACGATTCAGGGGCCCAAATTTCTTGTGTGTTCTTCTGGTGTCTTTTCAAGCTTTCTGAACATCCCTGAAAAATTTTTGGACTTCATTTTAAAAACGACGGAAACTTGTGATTTCGGGCTTTTCCGGTTTCGTTTTTTCCGTTCGAAATTCATACAAATTTGCAAGTAAGTTATTTATTGTTTAGCGAGTCTCTGATACCACTGTAAGTCGATGTACAACACCCCAGTACTTGTGGGGAGGCGGAATTTTCAAAAACGAACTTGTTTAGTGAACAAACATCGACTAACCGCTTGAATCGAAGCTAAACGATAACTAACGACAAACATAGAGTTTCTATGCTACTATGTTTAGAGATTATACCTAACGAATCGTGTCCATCGTCTTTGCGAACTCCACCTCCTCCTCGGCCTTCTCCAAGTAGTAGACGATCCACCCGAGAGCTTTACTCCAAGCTTAGCCTCTAAACTTGAGGCAACTAAACTTCTTTAAGTGCTAATCAAAGAAGCTAGGTGAAATATAGAGAGGGTTATGGATTAAGTAGTCTAACTAATCATTGTACTCAACACATGAGAGGGGAGGATTAGGGTTTGAAGAGGGAGAGCTTGAGGAGAGAGATGGTGAGGATAATAATGAAGTTAGAATAATGAGTTATGATAATATATATCAAGCATTTCTTTTTATCAAGAAAAGAAAAAGAACTGAATTTAGCAACCATGCTTGATAATATCTAGTGATGATTCACTCCATGAGTCATTAAGCATTTATCATGCATTAATGACATGGATGAATCATCCATATGACTCACTAATCACATTCATTGCATATGCCACCTAAACCTCCTTAGTCACCACCTTCTAGAAGCTTCTCGTGCAATTACGAGAACGCCCCTCCTTTCCGCAAAACTACGGAAAAACTTTAGACTGTATAAATCCAATAACCGGATACCATTAACTCGCTTAAACCAAAGCCGACTGGTAAAAACTGTCAGAAAGTCGTACGCGCGTAAACACACGTATGCGTCCGAACCCTTGTCGTAAAACCATACGACCTCTATATCGTTTCGCCTAGAGTAGGGAAACTCTCTGTGTGGGACTCTAGAGACTCGACTACTACGCTGGCAGTAGGTTTAACCATAGACCGCAAGCGGCACTAGCTGTACGTAACGGTCCCCAGGTAGATGTCGATAAGAAGGCCGATGAGGGAACCCATCCGAACTCCTACTGAGTCTGATGTGACAATCTCCATACAGTCCGGTCCGTTCGTCCAAGACTATCGCATATCAAGCCTAGGGGGCGGCAAGTATCAGTCCCCTAATAGCGGTATAAGTCGTGTCGGAGGGAAGCCCATTACACCCTGAGAAACTACTGGAACCTACCAGCAAATCTCGCTTGCCCTGGCCAGGGACTTTGCGTAATGGCTCTCTGACACAGCGCGATATCAACTCCCAATACCGGGAGAGACGAATCCTGTCTAACCGCCACTGCCTCCAAGTGCTCGGGACTGCACCCAACTGCTACCTGTTTGCATAACTCCTTTGAGCCGTGGTAGGATAGCAATCTAAGAACAGTGGGATACACTCGAGGCGAAGTAGCAGTGTCAAGTCTGCGGACTATGCTGTACTCATGTCACCTGGGAACTGTTCACTGACGACTGGTATAAAACCAACCAACAGTTCCCTGTGAGTCCTGTCCGGTGTACCCGTAACCCAACGAGCACCTGTATACTATCTCCAGTACGACGTACTGACGGCTGTGGGACAGACCATCTCCCCAACTGGGATGAGAAGCGTACACACTAGTCTACTCCGGAGTATCGATACTCTGTCTCGATAATCCAACGACCAGGGACCTGAATAAGGATGTGCTTGTAGACTACCCAGCCCCCACTAGTGTGACTGCCATCACAACGCTGGTAGTCAAGCAAGATCCTAAGAGCTCTATCAATACGTATACTCACATATTAAGATAGAAAAACCAAGTAGCATACTACCATATTTAGCAAGACTGTTATATACATGTGAATATCTCAAGCTTCCATTAAGTAATATATAAACTAGTATGATACAGTAATGACTTTCTAGGGCATAAACACTAACAAAGTCTGTCTTTGGCAGTAATAAAACTTTTTTCTTTGGTTTTATCGATTCGCATTTCATCATCTGTTTGTGAGGGATGCTTGTAAAATATCTCTGCACGCACCGTTGTGTTTCCATGCCAGGTTGGCCATCTGTCCAGCGATCGTCCGTTGAGTTGATTGCGATCACTTGCCGAGCGTGCCAAGTGCTGCCGCGGAGGCATCCCCATGGTCCTCGAAGTCGAGATGGGATCGCTTAGGCTTTGGATAGACTTGATGCCCCTTATTGGGACCTTGGAAGGGGGCTGCTCGCCGTGAATGGGATGCTGCTCGGTGGCCCCACGGTGGGAGCCACTGGCCGGAGATGACCGAGCAGGGTAGCTGCTCGGTTGCCTCTTGCGATGGCTTTGATCTTTGGCGTCGTGGGTAGGCACCTACCAGCCTGGGATGGTCGAGTGGGGTAGCCACTCGGGTGCTTCTTGCGAGGGCTTTGATCCCTAGCGTCGAGGGTTGGGAGCTACCAGCCGGAGATGACCGAGCAGGGAAGCCGCTCGGTTGCCTCTTGCAAGGGCTTTGATCCTTAGTGTTGGAGGGGCTGTAAGAAGCCCACTGAGGATCACCGGGCAGTGAAGCTGCATGGTCACCTCTTGGCGAGGGCTTTGATCTCTGGCGTCGTGGGTAGTCACCTACCAACCTGGGATAGTCGAGCGGGGTAGCCGCTCGGGTGCCTCTTGCGAGGGCTTCGATCCCTAGCGTCGAGGGTGGGGAGCTACCAGCCGGAGATGACCGAGCAGGGTAGCTGCTCGGTTGCCTTTTGCGAGGGCTTTGATCCTTCAGGACGGGGACTGAGAAGTGTTACTGCTCAGTGCCTCTTGGCGAAGGCTTTGATCCCTGTCGGTTGTGGTAGGAAGCTACCAGCCGGGGATAGCCGATCAAGGACTCGACTGCCTCTGGGAGGACTTTGGTACTTAACGCAGGAGGGGCTGTAAGAAGCCTACCAAGGACCCTTGGCCGGGCAGGGCTACTGCCCGGTGCCTCTTGGCGGGGGCTTTTGTCCTGAAGGATAGCCGAGCGAGGGATCCTCGGATTCGACTGCCTCTGGGAAGGCTTTCTGATCCCTGGCGTTGTAGTAGGGAAGCTACCCGCCAGGGATAGCCGAGCGAGGGTCAGGTTCGACTATCTCTGGGAGGACTTTCTGATCGCCGGTTATAGCCGGGCAGGGTAACCGCTCGGGTAATTCTTCACGAGGTTTTTCCCGACCATCCCGTTGCATGTACGAGAAATAGGAACGGTCGCGGCGACCGTGCACGCTGCATGCGCATTGAATGCCGGGGAAGGCGAAGCGCTAGGGTCGTGCCGTTTCGATTCCGCTGGAGGCGGGCGACTGTTGAGCTTCATTAGGGCGTAGTGGGCTATATAAGGCTGAGGGAGCGCTGGTTCTTCCTTCCTTCGTATAAAGATCTTTGAGAATGCAGGACTTCCCCTTCACCATCCACGATATCATTCACTTCGAAGACGTGTACCTTTATGACCGGAACTGCACCGAGGACACGGTGCAGTTGGTCAATAGGATCATTGAAGACCACTTCGGCCGGTTGCTCCCCCGACGCTCTTCCCTGTTGCAGCTGCTGATGTACTCTATCTAGAGGGCGCCGCCGGGGCTTTACAACCCCTTATCCAAGCAGCTTTATGATGAGGCCGTGAGTAAGCTGCGGTCTCTGAGGGGATTCAGCCTGATCTCTGCGAACCGGCTTGCTCGCTCAGAGGCACTCGTCCGTGAGTGCTACGAACTGAGGCTCGGGGTCAACGCGCGCGGGGGGGATCGACGGCAGAGGCTGGATCTTGCTAGGCCTCGGCTGGTGGAGATCTTCACCAAGTATCATGAGCTGTGCTCTCTGCACCCCTTCCCCCCGCTTTTGTAGTTGTCTTTTTCCTTTTTGCATGTATGGCTGAGGAGCCCATAATACCTTTTGAATAAACAAGACTTTTTCCTTCTTTTTTTCACAATGTTCCATTGATCTTTATTAAATTAACAACAGATCCTAGGAAGAGTTTACATTGCCTTAAAAGAAAAAATACATGCTACTAGATGACCTTATTGGCCCGGCCCGAGCTCCCTTGAGGATTGTTAGCCTCGGTGCTCGGCACCGGGCATGGGGCTTCCTGAGTCCCGTGCTGGTCGTCTGCCGAAACGAGCATGATCTGGCCGATGGTCAGCTCGGTGGGAGGGTGACGCTGCTCCTGCTCGCGGTCGGCCTGCCGTTTGTCCCTCAAGTAGGCGGCGAGGTGCCCTGATCAGATGAGCTCTTATATAGTCCTGGAGTTGCTTACAATCCTCCGCTGCGTGGCCCAGTGTCCGGTGGAAAGCACAGTAAGGGCCCCGGGTTCGCTTTGCGGCATAATGCTGGATCGGAGGGAACTTGAAGAACCCCTCGTTCTGGGCCTCCTCCAGCAACACTGCGAGGGAGACGCTGAGTGGGGTATACTTCTGGAACTTCGGGTGATAGGGCTGTTGATGCTCCGGCCTTTCTTCCCGGGCCCTCTTCCTCTGGTCGGGCCGATCTTCTCGAGGGAGGTTCGCGTTCACCTCAGACTCCAGTTGAACCTCGCGCCCGGTCCATGCCTTGACTTCGGCCATGGTCTTAGGCTGCGCCAACGCAAAAGAGCTTAACCACTCCTTGTGCCTAAGACCTGTTCTGAGCGCCGTAATGACGGTCTCCTCCCGGTGTTCGGGGACCTCGAGGAGGGCGTTGTAGAAGCGGGAGATGTATGCTTTGAACGTCTCTTTGTCCCCGCTCTTAATTGTGAAGAGGTAGTCGACCGTGCGCCTCTGCCGACGGCTCCCGACGAAATGACCGAGGAACTGAGTAGCCAGCTCGTCAAAGGTCGAGATTGAGCGAGGCTCGAGTCCTCGGAACCAGTCCCGACCAGAGCGGGTGAGGGTGGTTGGGAAGGCCCTGCACTGGGCGGCGTCGAAATGATCTTGGAAGCTCATCCCTACGGTGAAAGCGTCCAGATAGTCTTTCGGGTCAGTTTTCCCGTCGAACAGAGAGACCTTCAGGGGCTTGTTGCGCGAGGAGACGTGGACAGCGAGCAGTTCCTCGGTAAACGGCTTGGTGAGCGAGTCGGCGGCGTACTTAGCCCCGTCGCTTGAGAGGTGTCCTTCCCGGCGCATACCCTCGATTTTATTTTCGAGGGTGTCAAGACGGCCGTGGTACCCCGAGGATCCGGCCTCCGGCGATCCCCGGCTTCTTCTGGGGGAGACCTGCATCTGGGCTCGGCCTCGGTTCCTCTCGATGAGGTTCCTTAGATCCCGGACGATGTGGCTTTCGTGTCGTTATGGTGAGCCCCTTCCGTGCGACCTCGTCGAGGGATGGGGTGTCGATCATGCCTGTGGACAGGCGAGGTGACTGACATCTCCTCAGGGGGTAAAGATTGCGCGCAGGCTCGAGGCGAGGCGCTCCGGCGGCGGATCTCGGCATGGAGCCTTGGGGCGCCCAACGGGCCTCGGGGGAGCGTCGGCCCATGGGATTTGTGGCCGGGGGTCGCAGCCTGCCGGCGGTCGGCCGTACCGACGAGGGCAGAGCCTTCTGGAGGCAGAAGGGCGGCGACCTGGGTCCTAGGTCCGGCCGTTTGGACGCGGACGAGCGCCTCCACGAGGGACTGCAGCCGATCTATTCGGCTGGTGAGGGCGTTGATGAGGGGTGCCGGAGGGGGCTCGTCCGAGCCTCCGTTGAGGGGAAAGCGGCGGCTGGTACCTGGATCTTCACGGTGATCGCTTGCCATGTGTATGGAGATCGGAAGGCCAACTTTGTGTTTTGTGGAGTCGTTTCTCACAGACGGCGCCAACTGATGGAGGTCCTTTTCGGGTCTCCGTCAGATGTTGTTTTCCGTTGATCTCCCGGTGGATTTCGGAGGTGATCTCCTGTTGCGTGCAGGTCTCAATGGGTTTGAAGAGATTGGTAATTTGAGGAGTTTAGCGCCGAGTACCTGCAAAGAAGTCCCGGGGTGGTTTGATACCACCGAGGACTCTCCGACGATCAAGTTAGCACTAGATCCGAGTAGAGCAATGGCTAAGTGGGATAGAAAATGGCTTACTTGCCCCCTCTGTGATGGGGTTTTTTATAGCGGCGATAGCATGTAGCAGTAGGCGCGCAGATCTCGCCGGCAGTTACGTCCCTGAAGTCACGCCCGCGCAGAGGGCGGATTGCCCATTAATGGGGATCGTGATGGCATGGAACATGGGTGTTGTTGGCGGAGAATCTGCGCGTGGCGAGATTCACGGAGCGGCGGTTACGCTTGCGGGTGGTGGAGTCGGTTGGAGGACCGAGGAAGACGGCCCCGGCTGGACAGCTCGGGAACGAGCGAGGGAGCCGAGGTGTCTTGGTCTTGTGACGGCTCGGGACAAGCAGAGTGTCCGAGGAGGACAATTCCAAAGGGGGCTATGAGGAGATCCGGCTAGGGCTTGTAGGTCGGGTATGCGGGTGACCGGGTCGGTCCCTGTGGGTCCTTTCTTCTGGATTCTTGGACACGTCATCTGCCACGTGGCATGACCCCGGAGACCCCCAATATCGAGCATCATCAATACCGCATGTACAATTTTAAGTGTCCATTCTCATCAATAATTTTTGACTGGAAATATAATCAAAGGATTCATATTGTTTGATTTTTTGGGATAAGATTTTTATACCTATTATTTAAAAAATTAATTTTTTTAAAAGCCAATTTTATTATCAGCTCCTGCAAGAATAGTTTTTGCCTCCATACCTGCTTCTTCACTCTTTCACATTTTCTATATCGACAGACCCCGACTTTCTTCCTCACAACAAATCGATTGTGCATTTTAGTTTCTTACTTCATCTTTATGTCGGAAGCCCAAATTTTTGAATTGTTTTTTAGGATTAATTGCACAAAACAATACTATAGTTTACCTTAGATCTTATTGGAACTAACTAATGCACCTAGATCTCCTGAGAAGTGATTTATTAGAACAAACACCATCTCTTTGCTTATTGACCAAAACCCTAAAAAGCAATCATGTTTTGCTCTATACAATAGAAAATATTTTAAAGTACAATTAGATAATCGATTTTAAGTTGTTTTAAGTTGAATTTGAGTGTTTGTTGGAACAGTTGGGTGTTTGCCCTAATAAATTACTCGATGGAATATCTGTGCAATTTGATGTGACCTATAAGGGTATTTATTTTGTACTTAGTAACCCATTTCTAAATTATAATAAATGACGCATTTGCTTATAATTATTTAATTTTGTTTTGTAATAGTTGGATGATTTTTGGTGTTCAGAGGTATTGATGATGCTCTATATTGGCATTCCTCCCGATCAGGACACGTGGCAGATGACGTGTCCCGGAACTCAGAAGAGAGGGCCTACAGGAGGCCGACCAGGCCACCCTGTACTCGACTTACAAGCACAAAGCTCGCTCATCTCAGTGCCCCCTGCAAATTGGTCTCTTCGGCCTCTCTGCTCACCTCCGAGCTACCACAGGACCAAGATACCTCGGCCCTCCTGCTCGTTCCCGAACTATCCCGCCGAGGCCATCTTCCTCGGTCCCTCCGGCCGACCAACTCCACCACTCACAGGCGTAACCGTCTCTCCACAAATCTCGCCATATGCGGTTTCTCCGCCGGCAACATCCCACGCTCCACGCTATGACGATCCCCATTAATGGGCAATCCGCTCTTTACGCAGGCGTGACGTCGGGAGTGTAACTGCCGTCGAGATCTTCGCGCCTGCTACTGCGTGCTGCCGCCACTATATAAACCCCCATCACAGAGGGATCAAGTAAGGCATTTTTATTCCACTTAGCCGTTACTCTACTCGGATCTAGTGCTAACTTGATCGTCGGAGGGTCCTCGGTCGTACCAAACCACCCCGGGACTTCTTTGCAGATACTCGGCGCAAAACTCCTCAAATCACCAATCTCCTCAAACCCATTGAGACCCACACGCAACAAGAAATCACCTCCAAAATCCACCAGGAGATTGACGGAAAACAACATCTGACGGAGACCCGAAAAGGACCTCCATCAGTTGGCGCCGTCTGTGGGAAACAGAAACTCCACAAAAAACAAAATTGGCCTTCCGATCTCCGTCCACATGGCAAGCGATCACCCTGAAGATCCAGATACCAGCCGCTGCCTCCCCCTCATCGGAGGCGCGGATGAACCTCCTTCGGCGACTGTCATCAACGCCCTCGCCGGCCGAATAGACTGACTGCAGCCCATCGCGGAGGCGCTCGTCCGCATCCAAATGGCCAGGCCACGGCCCCAGATTGCCGCTCCTCCGCCTCCAGGAGATTCTGCCCTCATCGGCACGGCTGACCTCCGGCAGGCAGCGTCCCATGTCCACGGGTCTCACGGGCCGATACTCTCTGAGGCCCGCTGGGCGCCCCACAGCTTCACGCCAAGATCCTCCGCCGGAGCACCTCGCCTCGGGCCTCCTCGCGACCCTCACCCCTTGAGGAGATGTCGATCACCTCTCCTGTCCCCAGGCATGACCGACACCCCCTCCTTTGACGGGGTCGCATAGAAGGGGCTCGCCACGGCGGCTCGAGGGCCACCTCGCCTAATTATCTAAGCCCTCACTAAAAGGCAGCCCCGCAGCTACCCTGCTCGGCTATCCCTGGCGGGTAGCTTCCCTACCGCAACGCCAGGGATCAGAAAGTCCTCCCAGAGGCAGTCGAGTCTGAGGATCCCTTGCTCGGCTATCCGTGGCGGGTAGCTTCCCTACCGCAACGCCAGGGATCAGAAAGTCCTTCCAGAGGCAGTCGAGCCCGAGAATCCCTCGCTCCGCTATCCTTGGCCGGTAGCTTCCCTACCGCAACGCCATGGATCAGAAAGTCCTCCAGAGGCAGTCGAGCCCGAGAACCCCTCGCTCGGCTATCCCCGGCGAGTAGCTTCCCTACAGCAACGCCAGGGATCAGAAAGTCCTCCCAGAGGCAATCGAGCCCGAGGATCTCTCGCTCGGCTATCCCTGGCGGGTAGCTTCCCTACCGCAACGCCAGGGATCAGAAAGCCCTCCCTAAGGCAGTCGAGCCCGAGGATCCCTCGCTCGGCTATCCCCGGCTGGTAGCTTCCCTACCGCAACGCCAGGGATCAGAAAGTCCTCCCAGAGGCAGTCGAGCCCGAGCATCCCTCGCTCGGCTATCCCTGGTGGGTAGCTTCCCTATCGCAACGCCGGGGATCAGAAAGTCCTCCCAGAGGCAGTCGAGCCCGAGGATCCCTCGCTCGGCTATCCCTGGCGGGTAGCTTCCCTACCGCAACGCCGGGGATCAGAAAGTCCTCCCAGAGGCAGTCGAGCCTGAGGATCCCTCGCTCGGCTATCCATGACGGGTAGCTTCCCTACAGCAATGCCAGGGATCAGAAAGCCCTCCCAGAGGCAGTCGAGCCCGAGGGTCCCTCGCTCGGCTATCCTTCATGACAAAAGCTCTCGCTAAGAGGCACCGGGCAGTAACCCTTCCCGGCCAAGGGTCCTTGGTAGGTTTCTTACAGCCCCTCCCGTGCTAAGGACCAAAGTCCTCCCAGAGGCAGTCGAGTCCTTGCTCGGCTATCCCGGATGGTAGCTTCCTACCAAAACCGACAGGGATCAAAGTCCTCGCCAAGATGCACTGGGTAGTAACCCTGCTCGGTCCGTGTCCTGAAGCATCAAAAGCCCTCGCAAGAGGCAACTGAGCCCGACCCTTTCTCGGTCATCTCCGGCTAGTAGCTCCCTACCCACGACGCCAAGGATCAAAGCCCTCACAAGAGGCATCCGAGCGGCTTCCCCGCTCGGTCATCCCAGTCTGGTTGTTGCCTACCCACGACGCTAGAGATCAAAGCCATCACCAAGAGGCAACCGTGCAGCTTCACTGCCCGGTCATCCTTCGCAGCCCTCTCACGGCCCCTCCAGCGTCAAGGATCAAAACCTTCGCCAAGAGGCACCGAGCAGCTACTCTGCTCGCCAACCTTCGCAGGCCTCTCACAGCCCCTCCAGCGTCAAGGATCAAAACCCTCACAAGAGGCATCCGAGCGGCTACCCCGCTCGGTCATCCCAGGTTGGTAGTTGCCTACCCACGATTCCAGATATCAAAGCCCTCGCCAAGAAGCAACCGCGCAGCTTCACTGCCCGGTCATCCTTCGCAGGTCTTTCACGCCCCCTCCACTGCCAAGGATCAAAGCCCTCATGAAGGGGCAGCCCTACAGCTACCCTGATCGACTATCCCTTGCTGGTAGCTTCCCTACCCCACAGCTCCACGGATCAAGCCCTCACCGCGATGCCGCCGAGTTCCTTCTGCTCGGCGCATCCCTAGCGGGCATCCTCCTGTCCATCAGATACTGAGGATCTCAAGCCCTCATCGTGAGGCCACCGAGTTCCTTCCTGCTCGGTGCATTCCCAGCGGGCATCCTCCTGCCCATCAGACGCTAGGGATCTCAAGCCCTTATCGTGAGGCCGCCGAGTTCCTTCTTACTCGCCACATCCCCAGCGGGCATCCTCCTGCCCATTAGACGCTGAGGATCTCAAACTCTCATCGTGAGGCCTCCGAGTTCCTTCCTGTTCGGCGCATCCCCAGCGGGCATCCTTCTGCCCATCAGACGCTGAGGATCTCAAGCCCTCATCGTGAGGCCGCCGAGTTCCTTCCTGCTCGGCGCATCCCCAGCGGGCGTCCTCCTGCCCATCAGGTGCTGAGGATCTCAAGTCCTCATCCTGAGTCCGCCGAGTTCCTTCCTGCTCGGTGCATCCCCAGCGGGCATCCTCCTGCCCATCAGATGCTGATGGTCTGAAGCCCTTATCGTGAGGCCGCCGAGTTCCTTCCTGCTCGGCGCATCCCCAGCAAGCATCCTCCTGCCCATCAGATGCTGAGAATCTCAAGCCCTCATCGTGAGGCCGCTGTAAGTCCACGTTACCCATCCCGGTGCTTACGGGGAGGCGGAATAGGTAAAAAACGGATTTTTAACACATTGTAACATGGATTAAGAATAGAGGATCTTTGCTAAACAAAAACTAACAATGTAACTACAAGCTCTTGCTACTATGTAAGATGGTTATACCTAGATCTTGAACTCCTTCACTTCTTGTTGTGGTCCTCCTTCTTGCTTGCTCCTTAGAGTGGTGTAGACGGCTCCTCCTCGTTATCTTCTCTTTGCCGAAGAAAGATCCACCCGAAGGCCTCTGCCTTGAACTCCTACCTCAACCTAAAGGTAACCAGAGTGCTTGGCTTACTAGACTAAGAACCCTAGAATGAGTAGAGTGTTGTCTTGATGGTTTTATCTCACAAAGCTCATGGTTTTCAACACATGAAAGAAGAGAGGAAGAGGGAGAGCTTAGCATGAGAGAGAAAGAGCAAGAGAGAATGAGAACTAAAATACAACCATTCTCTCATATGAGAATAATGAGAATAATAATAATAATTAAAAGAAATTGTGATGGTTAGTTGATATGACCATTATCATTTCACATTAAATGCAATTTGTAAGAATCAAGAAGCATCTTGCAAAAAGAAATGATCATGGTCAAAAGGTTAACAAAAGTCAAATGGTCAACCTAACCATGGCACAATTATGTTTAATTAATATTATTAATCATATTTCTCATTCTCATTAGGGTTTAGAAAAAGTCAACTGTCAAAAATCCTAATGAGATTCCTCTTCCTCTGTCAACTGTGCATACACACCCGCATCCGTGTTCCGAGGAACACGAATACAATGAGACAAAACCAATCCCAAAATAAATACTAGGATCTGGCTTAAACCAAAGCCCGCTAGTAATAACTGCTCGGATACTAAACGTGCACAAGTGCGCGTATGTGAACGAACCCCATCGCAAAACCATGCGACCTCTACTCTGTTTTGCCCAAAGGCGAACAACCCTCTGTGTGGGACTCTAAAGACTCGGCACTACGCTGGCAGTGGGTTTAACCACAGGCCGCAAGCGGTACTAGCTGTACGTAACGGTCCCCAGGTAGATGCTGATAAGAAGACCGATGAGGTGAACCCATCCGAACTCATACTGAGCCTGAATGTGACAATCTCCGTACAGTCCGGTCTGTTCGTCTGAGAGTATCGCATGTCGGGCCTAGGGGGGCGGTAAATGTCAGACCCCTAATAGCGGTACATGTCGTGCCGGAGTGTAGCCCAGAACACCCTGAGAAACTACTGGAAACAGTACCAGTAATTCTCGCTTTCCCTGGCCAGGGACTATGTATAATGGCTCTCCTAAACACAACGCGATATCAACCCCCAATACAGGGAGAGACGAATCCTATCTAACCGCTACTGCATCCAAGTGCTTCGGGACTGCACCCAACTACTACCTATTTGCACGACTCCTTTGAGCCGTGGTAGGGTAGTAATCAAAGTACAGTGGGAACACACTCGAGGCGAACTAGCAGTGTCAAGTCGACGGACTAAGCTGTACTCATGTCACCTGGGAACTGTTATCTAACGATAGGTATAGAGGTATAGTACCAACCAACCGTTCCCAGCGAGTCATGTCCAGTGTACTCGTAACCTAACGAGCACCTGGATACTATCTCTAGTACGACGTACTAATGGCTGTGGGAAAGACCATCTCCCCCGCTGGGATGAGAAGCGCATACGCTAATCTACTCCGGAGTATCGATGCCCCGTCTCGATAATCCTACGACTAGGGACCTGTATAAGGATGTGCTTGTAGATTACCCAGCCCCCACTAGTGTGACTGCCATCACAACGCTGGTAATCAAGCAAAGATCCTAAGGGCTCCAGTAATATGTATAAGCGATATGCTACTAGAAACACATGCACATATTAAAGTAGAAACAAACCAAGTTGCATACTACCATTTTGAGCAAGATTGTCTATAAAACTGTGAATATCCTAAGCTTCCATTAAGTAATATACAAACTAGTATGATACAGTAATGGCCTCTAGGGCATATACACTAACAATCTCCCACTTGCACTAGGGCCATGTACTGGCGTATCGAAGACCTAACATCTCGATTAGCCGCTCGAACTGAGTCTGGGGTATGGCCTTCGTGAATGGATCTGCAGTGTTATGTTCTGTAGCAACCCTCCGAACCTCAATCTCCCGGCGATCCACGATCTCCCTGATCAGGTGATACCGCCTCAAGATGTGTCTGGTCTTCTGATGGGACCTGGGTTCCTTCGCTAAAGCTATAGCGTCGTTGTTGTCGCAATACAGCGGTATTGGATCAACAATGGTTGGAATCACCCGAAGCTCCGTGAGGAACTTCTTCATCCAGACAGCTTCCTTTGCGGCATCGCATGCAGCTATGTACTCCGCTTCCATAGTTGAGTCAGCAACGGTTTCCTTCTTGGAGCTCTTCCAGCAAACCGCCCCTCCATTGAGGGTAAAGACATAACCCGACATGGACTTGGAGTCATCCTTGTCACTCTGGAAGCTGGAGTCAGCAAAGGCCTCGATCTGGAGGTATTTTCCGCTATACACAAAGAACATCTCCTTAGTCCTTCTCAGGTACTTGAGAATGTTCTTTACTGCTATCCAGTGTTTCTCCCCTAGGTCCGACTAATACCGACTTACAACGCTTAATGCGTATGCTACATCTGGTCTGGTACACAACATCGCATACATTATAGAGCCTACCGCAGATGCGTAGGGTATAGATGACATGCGAGCCCTTTCCAAATCAGTCTTGGGAGACATCTCTTTGGAGAGGGTGATTCCGTGACAAGCCGGTAGATTACCGCGCTTTGAATCTTCCATACTGAATCGTCTCAGTATGGTGTCGATGTACCTGGACTGCGAAAGTCCCAACATCCTCTTAGATCTATCACGATAGATCTGGATCCCCAGAATGTAGTTAGTATCGCCTAGGTCCTTCATGGAGAACCTCTGTGACAAGAAACCTTTGACTGACTGTAGCATAGGAATGTCATTTCCTATTAGGAGAATGTCATCCACGTACAAGAAGAGGAATACCACAGTTCTCCCTACCATCTTATTGTAAATGCATGGTTCATCCAGATTTTTGATAAAGTCGAATTCTTTGACAGTATCATCAAAGCAGATGTTCCAGCTCCGCGATGCCTGCTTCAGTCCATAAATGGACTTAAGCAACTTGCACACTTTACTGCTGCTCCCACTCTGAATGAAACCCTTCGGCTGATCCATATAGATGCACTCTTCCAAATCTCCATTTAGAAAAGTCGTCTTTACGTCCATCTGCCAGATCTCATAATCATGGAAGGCAGCAACGGCAAGAAGGATCCGAATGGATTTGAGCATAGCCACTGGAGAAAATGTTTCGTCATAGTCCAAACCAGGTCTTTGACGAAAACCCTTTGCAACAAGTCTAGCTTTATAGGTTTCAACCTGCCCATCTACACCAATCTTCTTTCTGAATATCCATTTGCAGCCTACAGGTTTTACCCCTTCTCGAGTAATGTCCAAAGTCCACACTTTGTTGGTGTACATGGACTCCATCTCGGTCCGCATTGCATCTAGCCATTTTACTGAGTCACCGCTCTGAATGGCTTGCTGGAAGCTAGTAGGCTCATCATTTTCAATGACGCAATCCTCTCGATCCCCGTCTATGAGAAAACCGTAGTATCTCTTGGGCGGATGAGACTGCCTAATACTCCTGCGGAGTGGTGCAGGGATGTTCGGTTCTCCTGTAACCTCTGGTTCTACCAAGCTTTCAGTAATAGCTTGTGGTTCTGGAATTTCTTCCAGTTCTATTGCGCTCCCACTTATCTGATTTTCTAAAAATTCAGTTTCCAAGAAGCAGGCATGACGAGAAACAAATACTTTTTGTTCCTCTGCGTAATAGAAGAAAAATCCCTCTTTATGTAACTTTGTTAACCGTGTCTCATTAATGTGACCCAGTCTACAATGCTATAAGAAAGCCTGATTTGTTTCCGGAGACTTTCTTTTAAGTGTGTTCTGGACATGGAAAACCCGAGCTTGATTCAATACGTATATTCCATTTTCTAATGTACCTGACCCAATCAGAACTTGATTTAGGTGGATGTGGACCACATCGCTTACAAAAGTAAAATCATATCCTTCCTTAGAAAGTAAGGATACAGATATGATATTATAAGCCATACTAGGTACATACAAACAGTTACGCAGAATCAATATCTGCCCACTTGTCAATCCAAGGTGATATTCCCCTATGGATTCAGAGTCCACGCTCATTTCGTTGGCAACCCTGAGAGCCATATCACCTATCCTGATAACTCTACGGTTTCTCAGAGCCTGTAATGAATTACAGATATGAGATCCTGATCCGGTATCCAATACCCAGGAAGTAGGGTTAATTGACATACAGTTTTCTATTACAAATACACTCGAAGCCGAAGCCATAACATGCTTCGAATCCTGGTTACTGGCTTCGCTAGCCCTGCAATCCTTCTGCCAATGTCCTTTCCCGTAACGATAGGAACGTGCTTCCTTTACTATATCCAGTCCTGAAACTTTTGCCATTCCCTTTGCTTCTACTTCCCTTGTTTCCTTCTGTTGGATATAGTGCCCTCAGAGTCAATTATTGGATCATCGGCACGTGATTGCAATGATTGAGGGAGGACCTATACCGGTAAGACAGTCTTACTCAAGAAGATTGTATACTATCTGGTTTGTCTTTATCATCGTGTACATGCTTTAGGTGACATTGTTGTTCACTATTACACGTTGATAGAGAATAGTATGCTACCATGGTTTGTCTTTATCGTCGTATACTGCTTTAGATGACCATACAGGTCGCTATTACACGTTGATAGAGCCCTTAGGATTCTTGTTTGACTACCAGCAGTATGATGGCGATCATATACGTGAGAGTTGGATAGTCTATAAGCACATCCTTAAAATGGTCCCTAGTCGTGGGAGTTTTGAGACTGGGCATCGATACTCCATTAGTAGACTAGTGTATACAGTCGAGACCCCGACGAGGGGCGGTGGCCGATCTCACAAGCCATTAGTGTTAGTTGGATCACCTAAGATGTATACAGGTGCTCATTGGGTTATGAGTACACCGGACATGACTCGCCGGGAACATACTAGTTGGTATTATACCTGACGTCAGATAGCAGTTCCCTGGTGATATGTGTACAGGTTAGTTCATCGACCTAAGATCGTCATTTGTCTCATGTGAGTTTCCACTGTGCTTTGATTACTACCCTACCACGGCTCAAAGGAGTCGTGCAAACAGGTTTTAATAGGGTACAGTCTTGAGCCACATGGAGGCAGTGAGCGGATCGGCAGGGGTTTCGTCTCTCCCGGTATGGGGGGTGAGATCGCGCTGTGTCTAGGAGAGCCATTACACGAAATCCTTGGCCAAGGCAGGAGATTTAATGGTAGGTCTTCCAGTAGTATCTTAGGGTGTTCTGGGCTACACTCCGACACGACTTGTACCGCTTTTGGGGGTCTGACTTTTACCAACCCCCTAGGCCTGACATGCGATGCTCATAGACGAACGGACCGGACTGTACGGATATTGTCACTGACAGGCTCAGTAGGGTGTTAGGATGAGTTCGCTCATCGACCTCCCTTTTGGTCAATACCCGGTATCCCGTTACGTACAACTAGTACCTCTAACGTGCTAGTGGTTAAATCCACAGCCAAAATGTTGACGAGTCTTCAGAGTCCCCCACAGACAGTTTCTCAAGTTTCGGGCGAAACGTTGTAGAGGACGTATGATATATGGCAGGGTCTGATCATATACGTTCAGTAGTGAACGGATCATGATCGGGCGGATCATACTAGTGGGCTTTTGTTTAAGCCGGATCCTAGTATTAGATTTGTTGGATTACTTTAGTCTCATCGCATTCGCATTCAGTCGGAATGCGTATGCGGGTATGTATATACAGGTGAGGGGTATCCTTGTGATCCGTCACGAGTTTACTTTAGATGTTGCCGTATCTTTTTATTGATGTAAACGTTTGGATTAATGTTTACAAATAGAAATTGTGAGCTAGAAATCATCATTTTGTGCATTTAATGTGACATAGACTTCATTAGTGACTCATGGTCTCTTTTATTGTGCATATGTCACATTATGTGATAGTTTTGTGTGTTGAAATGAGAGGAAGAGAGAGAAGGGCAGCCATAAGGTTGTGAGTTTGCTCTTATGTTTCATTATTCTTCTCACTCTCTCATTTCATCACACATACAACAAAAGAAAAGAAAGCTTCTTCTTCGTCTTCCTTTTGCTCACCATTTCCATTGATGGTTTCATCTTCAACCTCCATCCATGCAATGGATGCAAAAGGCAAAGTTGTCACACACATTCTCTACTTCGCCTTGGACACATCGGCTAGCGAACTTTATGCCCGAGTTGCTTCGGATGAAGCGGGAGCCCGTAAAAAGACTCGAAGATATGGTGCCCTTTCCGACGAGAAGACCGGAGATCGGAGATGCCGTGAGGAGCTTGGGATGGTGGCCAAAGACCGAAGGACACGGATCGACCGATATAGCTTTCCAACCCTTTCTCTAGTTGCTAGTTGTAGGTTAATGGTTCGATCCGGGTTTAAAGTATACGATAGCGCCGGTTTCAAGTTTTGAAAAAGTTTCGTTTCCGCATTTTGGCCTCGGATAGATGGCCGGGGCGCTACCGTAGAGTTACATGGTATCAGAGCCATGCCATTAACATTTACTAGCTTGCTCTAACGTGTTTAGAACTTCGATCGAACGAAATTTTCCAAAACTGCATTTCCAATTCTGAAATTTCTGTCGAATTTTTTTATCGTCAATTTTTTTTTAGTATTGCAGAAAATCAGGCAGGCTTTTTTAAGAGATCTGAGAAAATTTGGTACATTGTTATCACTGTAGCGCCGCGGAACCACGGCCGTACCCACGTTTTGGCCGCGGTTCCGCCGCAGCACTGTAGCAACAATGCACCATTTTTCTTACAGTGCTCTTTGAATTGGAATTGGGGTTTTTGGTAATTTTTGTTTTGGCCCAGATTATTTTGAGTACTAGAAATTGTGCTTGGGGCCCACTTCTGGAAATTTTGTCGATCGAAAATTTTAAACATGTTAGTTCACAGTATTTACATTATATCTGCGACCGTGAATGTCATTTGATCGGTAAATCTTGTCTAATTGCTATAGCCCTTTTAGACGGATTTACGAACGTGACATTCACGTTGATGTTCTGTGTTGTGCTGTGATGCGGATTTGCAGTGGTGGATAGCCTGGATGCAATGGTAGTACAGTTTGGTTGTATTTGTACATTTGATATTGCGGGGCAAGTGTCCGATATGTGGACTGCCGTCACTGCCTGTTTTTATATTATTCTTTTGGGGCACGACCGGGATGAGGTCGATGTACCCGTTGTATATATATTTTATTTTCTGTACTAGGATTACCCCGCGGTGGGGTGCACGGATGGCCGGGTTCTAGATGGCAACGGGCCCGCATCTCATGGCTTTGAGACGGAGGGGGCTTCACTCTAGAATTGGCGGGCTATTCGCCGCACTCGTAGGGGTACAGATTGACCCAAGGAGGGGTGCTCAAGTTACCGGATTCCGTGAAGTGCTGGGTGGTCCATTCACGTTGTTGAAGGGGCCGCCTCGCTTCAGGTTTTGACGGGCAACTTGCCGCGCCCGTAGGGGTCTAGGATTTCATTGCACAGGCTTTCCACACGACCAGGGGAACGTCGGGTTTCAGTAGCGGCTCTATGAAACCCGGGGATCCCAGATTATCTGTATTGTTCTGTGATGCTTATTACATTTCTGTGATGTTTCATTTTGTCACGCCTTGAGCGAATATTATATATTGATATATATACTAGTAGATGTTGTATATGTTTTACACCCGCGCTAGTCCAGTCCCCGCTCTGTCGTTACTTAAGTAACCTAACGGGTGATGACGGGACCCAGTGGTGAATGCGGATGGCATATACGTACATCATATTTTCGTTCTTTTGTGGTGTGATTAATTGATGGGACTGCATTGATTCGGATCAATGCAAGCTAAAAAAACCTATTCTGATGTTGTTGGAACATTTTTCAAAAAGCTGTTATTACAAGGACATTTTCTTTTGTTTTACACAGTGGTATTCGGTTATGAATATCCAGCACCTCAGTCGACGAGGCAAGGGCCGAGATCCCTTCACCGGGAGTGACCCCTTGGACAAAAGTTTGCGTCAGGGTAATAACTTCACTATAACCGATTGTCTTTTGCTTTGCATCGTGGTATTCAGTTGGAATATCCTTCACCTCATTCTATGGGGAAAGAGCCGAGATCCCTTCACCGGGAGTGACCTCTTTAGCAAAGGTTTTCGCCACTATATTTTTATAAAAAGCTATCAGGTTCCTTCAACGATATCAAGTTCATTACATTAAAGGTTTTTCGCCAAAAACCAACCGTAGCCCTCCGTCATTTCATATTAGTATTGCTTAGTATTCGTGCTACGTATGTCGTGCTCAGCCGAGGCGTAGTGTGCGGTAGCTCTGTGATGCTTTTCTGTCTTATGGATATGTGATTAATTAGGAAAGTCGTACGGTCATTTTGGCTCAGTCAAGGACTCGTGCGGGTGGGTCTAATGCAATCAAGATAATGACGGGTTGAACTTGGCTAGGATCTTTTGATATGTTGGCTCAGTCAAGGTCACTTGGGTCCTAGGGGTAACTTCGGGAGTTTCTAAAGAAACTGAAACTTGCCGGATATGCGCATACCTTCTGGAGTGTGATAACGTGAGTGGATTCCATCACGTTATCATGCGATGATAGTTGGATCCCGATTCCCACTGATGAGTTGGTTTACACCTCGGGTGATCCCGACTAATTCTTCTTTCAGGTTTGGAGGAGAATTTGAGGTTACAGTGGGAGGTTTCCTGATTAGATAAATTGATAACCATTCTGATCTAGGTTAGAGTGCACGCTGAGTATTTCTTTTCTCTCTCTCTTTGGCAGCGACCATGACCCGACCCTTGACTATGACTCAGTGACCAAATTAACCGAACCTTCTTAAAACACTGGCTTTTGGATTGTCTTAGTTGCATACCTCATTACCACTCCTACTTTTACCCTTTTCTTCAGAACACCCTGTATTACTATGAACATCCACTTCCATTGGATAAAACCATTGTATGGTTATATACGAACTCGAAGGAACTTGTTCCATATTCGAGGATGGTTTCCGGTTCTGGAGAAAATGAATAGGATTATTCAGTTGTCTTTTCATTTTAGCTTCTCTCAGGTTGCGAGTGCTCCTTGGATTAGGACGGTACACCTGTTACGCTAATTGGATGGTCTTCTACCAAACCATAGGCAGGTGCCGAACGGTAGGGCATGAAGAAAACCATTTAGCCTAAAAGGTGTACAAAAGGTATTAAGTAAAGACAAATAAAGGGATCAGAAAGAGGGCAAAGTAAACTGCGACTGCTATTCAAGACCAAACCAAGTATTTCATCGCCACTCCTACTTCACCTTTGTATTTCTCCGGAACACCCCGTATCACTATGAAGATCCACAGTTTATTAGATACTCCATCGTACGGTTATATACGAACTCGAAGGAACTTGTTCCAGTTTGGGGATGGATTCTGGTTCAGGAGAAATAGGAATAAGGTTTTATTCAGTTGTCTTTTATCTTTACCTTCTCTCGCGTTGCGAGTACTCCTAGGATTAGGGGAGTACACCCATTATGCTTATTGGATAGTCTTCTTCCAAATCATAGGCTGGTGTCGAACGGTAGGGAAGGAAGAAAACAATTTGGCCTAAAAGAGGTGTACAGAAGGTAATGACTAAAGACATATAAAGGGATTTGGAGAGATGGCAAAGAAATGTACGGTTGCAGTTGTGAATCTAATAATGGAAGAGGCATTACTAAGAATACCCGGATACCTCTTCGAAACATTTACATGTTTCAGTTTCACTGTGTATTGTTAAAAGAAAACTGATTTCCCAATTAGCCCTTGCTCCAGGGTTTGTATTTACCAAGTTTGATTCTCATATCTGTATGGTTTTACAGATGATGAGTTGGAGTAAGTTATTGGGAATTGGGTGATCATCCTCATTCTATCGGGATTCGTTGTAATTGGTAATATTTGAGGAAATCACCTGGGTTGTTTGCCGGACGGCAAATATTTGGTTTTGAATATCCGTTGTTATGCACCAATTTCAAATTGATATATCTGTACATTTATTTTTCATAAAGTGAGATATAACTTTTTGAAATTATGTCTATGACATTTACCTATATCAATGGATGGTTAGGTAAGGAGCATTAAACAACGGTGTAATTCTTCTTAACCACAGGTACAATTTTCAACCTACGACACACAGGGATTGAGTAATTAGACTCAGGGGACTTATACAGAGTATTGTATCTTGTCCAGTGTCCATTAGGACAGAGGGGTTGGTACTCGTACTATATTCTGTTTACTTATGACTTCTCTAGTTCTTAGACATGTGTTTCATAGAAATACAAGATCCAAGTTTTGAGAAGTTATAGGTATATGAATAAAGTAGAGAACCAGGTATTGCAAGTATCAGGATTCTTCAAGATGATCGAAGATGTAGATACTTGTGTATGGTATTCAGTTGATAGTAATGATTATGAGAACTTGCTCCTTTTCAGGTTACTCATAATTGGATGAACTCCTAAGTTGAGTAATGCTGATCGGCCTCTCTCCATTTAGTTGACATGCACTGGAGACAGCTGCATGATTTGAATCTGGTTCCAATTAAATCAGTGCCTCTGTTTCTATATTGGATATAAAATAGTTCATATCTTAACAATGTTAAGGTACGGGGAGTTGTCCGACTTATGCTTAAAACCAGACTCTGGATAACTCAAGGCACGTTTCTGTAATGGCTGTTTGTGGGTTGATCCGGGCTATGACGAGGGTTGACTTTCTACCATCTGGAAGATCAATATTGATATTGTTCTTGACACGCCACAGTTTTAGTAAAATGGATTTTTTCAGAAAACAGTAGTGGGAGTATGGTAGAACTGGAAGTGATTCCAGAACCGCAAACGATTATTGAAAATTTAATAGGACCTAAAGATTCAATCTGGTTTGACATTCCATTGGCCACTCCGCAGATATGGTGGGTAATCTCAGGCACCCGAGAGGTACTCCGGTAGCCTCAAGGACGGTGACAGGGAGGTTCTTTTTTACCCAGACTTGCCATTACTGTTGTTCCAGACTGTGAGACCCGGCAGGAGGATAAGTATAGCGTCTTTCTAAACAAGCTTCATAAGTGTACGTGTATATGACTCTTCCCGAGGGTTGTCATAGTCAGTGGGAGCTGTTGGATATATATGCCCTAGAGGCCTTCATTGTATAGGATGCATGTACATGACAATCTTGCTTAATATGATAGTACGCTATTTGGTTTGTCTTTATCTTAACATATGATATATTTTGCGTAGTATTCATATATAGATATACATATAAATGTTGATAAAGCCCATAGGGTGTTTGCCTGACTACCAGCATTGTGATGGCAGTCATACTTGTGGGAGCTGGATAGTCAATAGGCACATCCTTAGATGTCCCTGGTCGCAGGAGTATCAAGACTGGGCATCGATACTCCGGAGTAGACTAGTGTATACATATCTAGACCCTGAGGAGGGGCGATGGATTGGTCCCGCAGCCATTGGTGGAGTGCACCTAAGATTGTATACAGATGCTTACTGGGTGTGAGTACACCGGACAGGACTCGCCGAGAACTGACTGGATGGTATTTATACCTAACGTCAGATAGCAGTTCTCAGGTGACATGTGTGCAGATAGTCCATTGACTTAAGTTCGTCATTTGTCTCGTGTGAGTTCCCACTGTGCTTTGATTACTACCCTACCACGGTTCAAAGGAGTCGTGCAAACAGATTTTAGTTGGGCACAGTCCCGAGCCACGTGGAGGCAGTGAGTGACTGTTAGGGATTCATCTCTCCCGGTATAGGGAGTTCATATCGCACGGTGATCGGTTGGTCTAAGTCCCTGGCCAGGGCTGATTGAGAATTACTGATAGACTGATCAGTAGATTCACGGATGGTAATTGAGCCATGCCGACACGACTTGTACGGTTATTAGGGGTCTGACGTTTACCACCTCCCTAGACCATACATGAGATACTCTTAGACGAACAGACCGGACTGCACGGATATTGTCACGGACAGGCTCAGTAGGAGTTCGGATGGGTTTTCTCATCGGCCTTCTTATCGACATCTACCTGGGGACCGTTACGTACAGCTAGTGCCGCTTGCGGTCTGTGGTTAAACCCACTGCCAGAGTAGTAGTCGAGTCTTTAGAGTCCCACACAGAGATTTCCCAACTCCAGGCGAAAAGCTATAGAAGTCGTACGGTTTTACGACAAGGGTTCGAACACATACGTGTTTAAACACACATACGACGTTCGGACAGTTTTTACTAGCCGGCTTAGGTTTAAGCCAGATTCTAGTATCAGGTTATTGGATTTATACAGTCTAATGTTTTTCCGTGTTTTCACGGATAGGAGAGACGTTCTCGTAATTATACGGGAAGCTTCTGGAAGCATGGTGACTTGAGGGTTTAGATGGCATTATCTTTAAATGATATTGTGACTCATAATGTGTGATTCATTATGTAATTAATGCATTATTAAATGCTTAATGACTCACATAGTGAATCACTCATAATGCATTAATGTAGCATGATGAATAATCTTATTTTATTCATTTATTCATTATGCTTCATATATCAAGTGAGAAACAATATCATTATCATTATTCTTGTTCACCTTCTCTCTCCTCAAGCTCACTCTCTCTTCAAACTCTAATCCTACCAGTCATGAGTTGAGAACAAGGATTAGAATAGACTAAACATTCCATAACCTAACTCTATATGATCTAAGTTCCTTTGATTAGCAACTAGAGAAATTTAGTTATCTCAAGTTTGGAGGTGAAGCTTGGATTAGGGTTCTCGGGTGGATCATCTATCACTTAGAGGAGGCCGAGGAGGACGTAGAGATCGTAAAGACGAAGGACACGATTCACTAGGTATAGTCTCTTTACATAGTAGATAAGAACTTCTATGGTTGTTGTTAATTATCGTTTAGCAAAGATCTTCGGTTAGTCGATGTATGCTTATAGAACAAGATCGTTTTTCATATTTCCGCCTTCCCGCAACTCGTGGAGTGTTGCACATCGACTTACAGTGGTATCAGAGCCTCACTAAACAATAATTAACTCACTTGCAAAGTCGTATGAATTTCGAACGTAAAACGAACCGGAAAATATATCGTATTCACATAGTTTCTGTCGATTTTAAATTGAGGTCCAAAAATTTTTCAGGGACCTCCAGAATAACCTACAGGGAAACCTAAGAACACTAGAGAAATTTGGGTGCATGAATCGGCCAACACACCGCGGAACCGCGGCCGATCCTACCGATCCGCCGCGGATCCGCGGCTGAGTTGAGCCCGATTCACCCCAAATCTCCCCAGTAACTCTTTTGTGAATATTTTGTCTTTTCTGGAATGTTTATTTTTTGCTCAGGTCTCAGGTTTACAGAGAAGTTTTGGAGCAGAATCTAATGGGTTTGATCGATCGAAATTATACGATGTTTGCTTGTATGATTATATCTGTGAACTGTATTATGTGTTCGTAAACTTCCCCTAACTGCTAGTATGTCGGTTGGCAGGGGGTTGCACATATCTGTAATGTTTTAAATGTTTGTGATTATGAACTTTATTGGATTGTTGTGATGATTAGCCTGGGTTTTGTGATGGGTTATTGTATTAATTCATTCGATATAATTGTAATAAGTTGTAATATTATTTTGCGGGGCACATCCAGGTTGCGGTTGTTGCCACCGTTGTATTGTTTCTTTTTACTGTTTTTGCTCCTAGGATAGACCCAAGGTGGGGTGCACAAACTACTGGGTATTTCGAAGTGCTTAGTGGCCTACTCACGTTGTTGAGGGAGACCGCTTCACTTCGGGTACTTGGCGGGTAGTTTGCCATACCCGTAGGGGTCTGGGGTGGGGTAATGGCTATTCACCACGACTGTGTAATCCGTCTTTCGTTGCAGGCTCAAAAGAAACGCGGATTGCTTGCATATCCAATAAAGTTTATCTGTGATCTGGAATGCCTATTATTGCATCTGACGAATGTACAATATCTATATATGATAGCTATTTAGACGTCACTTATGTTTTACACCCGCGCTAGCCCAGCCCGCGCTCTGCCGTTAGTTAAGTAACCTAATGGGTGATGACGGGACCCCGTGGAGAATGCGGATGGCATAAGAGGACGTTGTATTTTCGTTGTTATCTGTAATGATAGGTTAAAGATGGGACGCATTATTTTTAATGCAAAGAAAAATAAAACCTAAACGGAATCGTTGGAACAATTTCAAAACCACTCGGTTTTCTTCAAAAAAAAAAACAAATTTTAAATGCGGAGCTTAAACCACTCCTTTTAATAAAGGTTATCATGGTTCCTTCGATCATATCAAGTTCACTACGTTAACGGTTTTTTGTCAAAAACCAGTCGTAACCCTCCGTCGTTTCAAATAGACAACACATCGTATTCATGCTATGCTTGTTGGCCTACGTCAAGGCATAGTGGATGGTAGCAGTGTGTTTGCTTATTTGTTGCATAGATAGATGCATTAGTATAGGACAGACGTACAGCCTTGTTGGCCTACGTCAATGGCATGTACGATGTACCTAAATTAATCAGGACAACGACGGGTAGAACTTGACTTGCGTCTTATGATTTGTTGGCCTACGTCAAGGTCATAAGAGCTTGGGGTAAAAACTCACATCGGGAGTTTCAAGCATAAAGGAAACTTGCAGATTTAGAATACCTTCTGGAGTATGGTGACTAGAGTGGCTTCCATCTAGTGCATCATGCAATGATAGTTGGATCCCGATCCCACTGATGAGTAGGATTACTCTCGGGAAACTTTCTCACTTAACAATCAATGCTATAAACCAAGTAGGTGTCCTGAAAAGTGTTAGAGGGGCTACGCCTCTAGGGAAAAGAGGTTATTTAATTAAGGAACTTCGCGAAAGTGTTGGAAAACCTCCCTCGAAGTACCAACACCGGCCTGGCTGAATGGTTAAGCAAGTATTGTGACGTGTGATTAAATCCTGACTAGTTCTTCTTTTAGGTTTTGAAGAAGGATTTGAGGGAACAGTGAGAGCCATCCTGTTTAGATAAACTAATAACCAATCTAAACTTGCAAGAAGCATATGCTGAGTGTTTTCTTTTCTCTCTCTGGAAGCTACCATGACAGGACTAAAACTATTACTTGAAAAAATATACTGACCGGGCAGAACTATAAAGATTGGCTAAGGAACGTCAGCATTGCAACTGACTTATGACAAAGTAGCATATGTTACCACCGCCGTTCCTCCCCTTATCCCAGGACCAGATTCCTCAGTTGTGGACAAGGAAGTTCGCAAAACCTGGGATCTAGATTGTGAGCGAGCTAAGTGTATCGTGCTGGCGTCCATGAACAATGAACTCCAGAAACAGCACGAGAGTATGGATATTATATCCATCTTTCTCCATGTCAAGAAATTATATGGAGAGCACTCCCGTATCGCGAGGTACGAGACCTCAAGGAAACTCTTCCAGATGAGGTTAGCTCCAGGATCGCCTGTAGGAGAGCACGTCCTTAAAATGATCAGCCTCATTGTGGAACTCGCAAACCTGGGTTGCGTGCTAGAGAATGATTTGTATATAGACTTGATTTTGCAGTCCCTTCCCCATACCTTCTCTCAGTTCGTGCTAAGCTTCAACATGCACGAAATGGAAGCTGATCTTCCAAAGCTCCTCAATATGTTGAGGGTAGCAGATACCTCCTTGAAAAAGGAGAAGACCCCCGTTCTGTATGTTGGCCAATCATCCTCTTCTAAATCCAAAGCGAAAGCTAAAGGGAAGAAGAAGATGAAAGCCACCAAACCGAAGGGTGGGGTCAAGAAGGTGCAGGGAACGAACAAGGCAGGAAGGATGAAAGCGGATATAAACGAATGCTTTTATTGTCACAAGCAAGGGCACTGGTAGAAAGATTGTATAGCCTTCAAAGCCAAGGACAAGAAGCAAGCTGTTGCTTCTGCTTTAGGTGTGTTCGTAATCGAAAATTGTCTTTCAGTAAACTCTACATCATGGGTACTTGATACCGGTTCTGGTTCTCACATCTGTAATTCATTGCAGGATCTGAGAAATAGTAGAGTACTGGGGACATGTGATATGACTCTCCGGATGGGCAATGGAATGCATGTAGATGCTATTGCAATAGGGGAATATCACCTTGGGTTGACTAGTGGGCACATTTTGGTGTTGTACAGCTGTTTTTGTATTCCCAGTATGTTGTGTAATATTATATCAGTATCTTTGTTATCTAATGAAGGATATAATTTTGTGCTTGAAAGAAATGTCATGAACATTCTCCTAAATCAAGAACTGATTGGGTATGGCACACTGGAAAACGGTATATACATACTTAATCAACCTCGAATTTTCAATATTCAAAACACACTTAAAATAAAGGCTCCAGATTCAAATCAAGCCATCCTATGGCATTGTAGACTTGGTCATATAAACGAAACAAGGTTGACTAAGTTACATAAAGATGGATATCTAGATTCGTTTGAATATTCATCATATGCAACTTGTCAATCATGTATCAAAGGAAAAATGATCAAATCTCCGTTCACCGAACACGGAGGAAGAGCCACAGAACTCTTGGGACTTGTACACAGTGATGTATGTGGTCCAATGTTTACACATGCGCGAAGCGGTCATTCCTACTTCATCACTTTTACTGATGACTTCTCTAGGTATGGACATGTGTTCTTAATGAAACATAAATCCGAAGCCTTTGAGAAGTTTAAGGAGTATAAAAATGAAGTAGAGAAACAAACTGGTAAAAGCATTAAGACACTTCGATCTGATCGAGGTGGAGAATACTTAAGTACCAGTTTCCTTGAATGCTTAAAAGAGAATGGAATTCTCTCTCAGCTTACTCCGCCTTATACACCTCAGCATAATGGTGTATCAGAAAGGAGGAATCGCACGCTATTAGAAATGGTGCGTTCAATGATGAGTAGTGCTGAGTTGCCACTTTCCTTCTGGAGATTTACTCTAGAATCATGTAACGTTTTGAAAATCGTTACGGTGAAATTTCGAAAAAAATCGGTGAAATAAGGGGGTTTTCAGTAAAAAGTCAAAATACAAATATCTTTATTATAAAATTAAATATACATATTCTAGCTATGTAATTGCTAGTATTTGGTGTTTATTGACCCACTAGTGAAATTTTAAATTTTCTGAAATTTTTTCCGAAATTAACTATTTTAATATTATTTTAAGCCGTCACTAATACATTTAATTAGGGAAAATTACAAATTGGATTGAGTTGAAACAAATTTTGTGCATCATAACACATTAAATAAACTTTTATCATGTGATTTTTGAAATGAAATGGTTTGCCAAAACGGTTTAGAAAATATCGAAGAAAAAGGCTTTTTTTTCCGGTGAAATTAGTGTTAATGGAAGTGGGGTATAACATTTATCTTTTTTTTCTCACCCAAACAAAACCCACACCGACTCCCCCATAGCTCTGGACAGCCCCTTGATAGCCCACCATTCTTGGGCCACTCATCTCACAAGAGAAAAAATAAAACAAAGAAAAGAAAAGAAAAGAAAAAGAAGTGTAGAAGTAAGGTAGACTTTGACTTTTCAACACTTTCTCCACCTCACTCTCTCTCTCCTCCCTCACCCCCCTCCAATTTCTGGCCGAGCCTCTCATTTCCTGCACCAACAACAGCCCCTCTTTCTCCCTCTCTCATTTTTCATCAAAAATTCATCAAAATACCTCAAAAATCAAGCTAAAATCCAAATCCGACTCCTACCCATTTTCTCTCATCTCCTTTAGCATGGATCATGGTGCAAGGATTTCAAATAAGAGGTCTAGATCTCAAGTTTCATCCATGGTTCATGAGGTATAAATCTTGGCCTTTTGTTTAAATTGTTGCTAAATACTTTAGTCTAGCATAATTATACGTTTAAATATGGTTTAATTTAAAGATGTGGGTTTTCAAGAGAAGGTTTAGATTAAGGTTTTGTTGTGGATTTGTGTTGTGATATATTGTGCATGGTTTAGTGATGTGGATTAACATCTTAAGTTTTGTAGAAAGCTAATCTAGTTGTTAATTACAAACCATTACTTATAAAATGTCCTAATTAAGTTATTTTGCTAACTAGGGTTTTTGGAAAATTGTTAAATGCTTTAGATTAAAATATAATTAAGGTTTCATGTCATTATTAATATTATAATGAGTGGTTTAATGACTTTGGATCATGCAAAACCAAGCTTAATTGATGAATTGTGAATTTTGCTTTAAAAGGTGTTAAAAATTGATATTTTTGCAAACTAGAATTTTGGAAATTATGCAAATTTATGAGATTAAATTATGGAAATGGTTTTTATGACTTATTTAAGATATTTAGTGAATATTGTGGCCGCTAGATTCGTTTCTACATCGAGTTTTGTACTAAAACGGTGATTTGTGCTTGCTAGATTTTCGGAAAAATGACTTTTTAAGTGAAATTGGGGTTTTTGTGAATTTTAAGCTATTTTATATTATAATTAGTGCTTGTAAATGTACAAATGAGTGTGTTGGGAGCTTTCTCGATGGTTTGGCGTTTGTACGCCGACGTCGAGGGTTTTTGGGTCGATTTGTGAAAGCAACCATAGGTTTTGACCTATGTGGGATTCGTGCGTCGTTTTGGTCATGAGTCGGATTTTAATGCGATACGGTGCGTTATGATATGTAGGTACCCCATGTGGACTTCGAGACGACAAGCAAGCGCGTGGCGATGTCGGCACTGCGAGCGAGGACCAGGTGAGTAGATTTATATCTACGGGGAGAAGTCGGGTGGATGGCGTATAGCACCCCCGCAGTTCGTGGTGATGTATACGAATACGTATACACACATATATATATTATTTATATATTGTTTGAGTTATTGATGATAAATATGGATATTTGGTGTTCCTGGATGATTGAGTGTCGCGAAACCCTAAAGTAGCGGTCGCACACACGTGCACACACCCACCTATACTTGCATACTTTCTTCTTTCTTTTGTGCTCATACGGGAATATATAGTTATGTGTTCACATAGGTATGGGACTATGTGTTCACATACGGATTTGGGGATGATACTTTGGATTGAGATGAGTCGATGAGATTTGTGTTGAGATTGTGATATCGGTGATATGGCAGGATTCGTACTTGAAGTACGTCCTGCTGTTATAGCGGATCTTGGGGCGATGATACGGGTGAATAGTGTTATAAATAAAGTTGTCGACATGTGATCGTGATATGAGATATGATATGCTAGGATGTTGATCCTAGGCTGTATTGGGCGATGTATACCCCTTGATGATGATATGTGCTGATGATATCGGTTTGTACGAGACTGTCGATCAGTAGTCAGATCATGACTATATTGATGATATTAGTATTGTATTAGACATAGGTCAGTACCTTAGACTATGATCTTTGATAAAGAGGATACCGGATGAATAGTGTGATGAATATGATTTTGACCCGTACCCAGATTTGGGGATGCCGTACGACGGATTTACGTACGAGCTATATTTTGATGATTGATCCGCACTCTTGACTTGGGATGTCTGATTATAGGTATGGTATCGGATATGATATTATTAAGGCGGGATCGCCGACTAATATATATATAGGTATGTATATGTATCGACTCAGATATTAGGCGGTTTCCTTACCTGTAGTCCAGCTTGTTAGCTTAGCCCTTTAGTTTAGTTTAGTTGTTAGATTAGATTCGATTCTTACCTATTTCAAAAACTAACGAATCGTGCGTATTTTAAAAGACAGCCCAAGGGATCCTACGGATATTTCAAAAGACGTATCTTTTCATAAAAACACCGTAGCCCCTATTTTCAAAACCCCACGATTCGTGTTATTTTCAAAAGGCACCATTGTAGGACTTATTTTAGGTTAATGCAGATTAGTTATCATTGCGTCTAGTGTTCAGCTCCCGCTCATTATTGTGGTTCGCTCCGCATCGCATGCTTATATTATGCTTCATATTCTACTGTTGATATCTTGTGGTTAGGACACCGGCACCATTACTGATGATGCGTATGTACCACGTATACTTACTTGCCGGCTCACACACATCTTCATCGGTAATTGCCATGTCACGTACACCTTAGAAAATATTATTGCTTGACATAGCCTGTTAGCTAATAGTTTAGACATGATATTAGTGCACTTGCCTTATATGTTAGTTTAGACATTGTAGTTATTACCTGCTACTTCATTCATACTGTTATTCATTGTTATGCCGCATTCATGGATTCTCATGCATATATTCACTTTTTACGTGCTATTGAGGTTTTGGATTCGGATTTCCATGAGATTTTCTGGATTTGGGGAAAACCGCAAAACATATACAAACTTCTTCTTTCTCTTTTTAAATGAAAAGCGCGGTTTTTCTCATGATGTATGAGTCGTTCACCATGAGTTTGTTGATGGATTTCGAGACCCGATTCGAGGAGTTGGATGAACCGTTTCGGGTACATGGTGGGCCCGGTACGGTACCCCGAGGCGAGAAGGCCGTGTTGTTGACGTTGAGCCTGGCAGGGGAGCATTACCGACCGGTGATATTACCCGACGCGTCGGATATCCGGAGGATACCGTCGTGGTCTTGAGATGGATAGTAGGGGCCGGTCTGGACTGACGGTGCCCTAGATATTGAGATTTCGAGATATTTAGGTACTGAGATTTGATGATACAGGCCAGTCCGGATAGCCGGAGCCTGAGATTTTGAGACATTGAGATTTATGTTTTGTGTCGATGCTAGACACTGTTGATGCTGATTTCATTTATGATACTTCATTTTAAAAATACAAAGGAAATCTCACTAATTTATGAAAACAGTTTCTTCATTTACATGTATTCTGTTTTCATGCATTCATACCTCATTCATATGATATATTGCTACCTGAGGCACTGACACGGGCACATGAGATTACACTCGGGTTAGATATTACCCTAGCCATTGTTATAGGCTGCATGTTATACATATATTTGAGGTTATATTATGATCATTGACCTAGGTTGCGTTATTTATGCGATTTCTGTGCGTAGATGTTTTTCTATTCACGAGTTGGCAACTCACCCCCGTTGTGCCCCAGTTTCTTGCAGGTTTGCCGTACAGCTTTCATTACGGCTTTGCGGGCATAGTTTCGTTCGGGTGATTTGCTAGTAGGTGGGTTTACTTGTATCGTACCCCTATTATATATCTTGTATATCATTATTCTGTTGTATCTAGAAGTTACATCAACCAAACATGTATTTATTTTTGATATAGAGACCAGTGATGTTGTTCTTTCAACCTTAGAGTCGCGCGTTTTTTTTTCTTGTGGTTTTGAGTTTCCGTTGAGTTTTTGATCCTCGCCGTTGGCGTTGTATATTATATTGCTTGTGTGGTTGTGACCGTCGATTGACGAAGAGCTAGCTCCCGCTTGTGGATGCCTTTTTTTGATTTCGTATACTATTCATGTTGTATCCCGTTTGGGGGCCAGTATTTACAAAGGAGACTCTGCCGAAATTTTCAGTAAATTTTTGATGTTCTTAAAAACCGCATAATTCGGCTTATGCTATTAAAACTACCTGTTTTAAATTGGTTTTCCTTCACTCTACTATATTTCTTGGTTTGGATTTCTGGGTTTTCGGCTTACTTAGATTACGTACGCCTCGAGACGTTCGTAGTTTAAGTGCCAGTCATGTTCCGTACTTTCGGGACGTGACAAAGTTGGTATCAGAGCGTTAGGTTTTACTTTCGGAGCGTAGGATGACCCTTGGTTGATGGAATAGGTGACTAAAGTAGAGTGACGTACCGTGGGTATGTTCCGCGACATACTTACGATACGCTACTCCACTTAAGAAGCCTTAGGATGTACATTTCTTTGTTCAGTATTATATTCATTCCTGATCTAGCCTCATCGGTACCAGTTATGGTTTTGCTACCACGATTACGGGCAGGGAGAGCTACGGCTAGAGTTGCGGTCAGCACGAGCTCGTTACGAATGAGGACTGACCAGGGCGTGATTCCGGCGACACACGATTGCATAGATGTGTCTTTTTATTGTGTTTTCGCACCACGAGCGTTGATGGATCGCTGTATGAGATACTCGGACGGACAGATCAGCACCAGAGGATTGAGCCAATGATAGAAGGTCGCTAGTCACCCACGGATGAATGACTAAGACATGTGGTTCGTTCGCCTACCCGATGAGAGGTCATCAGATAGATTGATTCCAGCTAGAGACGACTTCACGCGGAGACGTTGGGAGTCGACAGAGGCGATCGAATGTCAGAAACCTATTATTCCAAGTTTAAAGTAGTCGGAAGGACATGCAGGCAATTCTATGGTCCCTCTAGAAGAATGAAACCCTAACTCGACATAATGACCGTGTGAAAGCCTTTGAACCTTAGAGTTTGCGGCAGTTCCACGGCGCCATTAGTGAGGCTTGGGTTTGCCCTTCTACGGCTGGACCACCGATGCCGTGGTATGTATTCGATACTATTAAACTGTGCCCAAGATGTTAAGCTCTTGGGGGATTATGAGGTTTTGACGAATCGATCGAATGGTTCGACTTCATTCGGATGCTAGGTGGCGAGATGCATTCTTGGGAGACTCCAGATACGAGGATAGTCATTGGAGCTCAGTCCATGCAGCCACGATGAGACGAGTCTGAAGCAGTCGACATTAGAGAAAGTGGAGTAAGGGGTTCGTACGAGATCTTGATGAGACGACGTTCCACTCTGCTGACATCAGAGATGCGATACGCATGCCGAGGCATTGTGCATAGATATACCTTCCAGAAGGAGTCGCGATGAGTATGCAGCCGTTCCGGAACAAGAAACAGATATAGTAAAGGACGATAACTTCCGGACAGTTCGGCAGAGACGTGATTTGGGAGAGCCTCGACAGGACCTTTCTGGAATGAATTACGAGAAGACTAGGACCCAGGAGTGGTCATGTTACGCACGCCAGCAGACCAGAGTTCTTGATCATTGACGAGACATGCTATGAGTGACCATGACAGTTGGCCAGAGATTGTTGAGTATGTGCTTGAGCGGGACTATTCCGCCATACTTGATTTTAGTATTTTGAGCGATCTATTCGCATGATTTGGTTTTGATGATTGAGTTTCATGATATCGTTTTCATGCGCCATGGTTGCACCTACTGAGTATTCACAATTTTTGCACAGTTGTTGCACTTGAGATAGTTTTCGTGCCTTAATTTCTCATGTTTGTGATTATATGGATTTCAGACAGTTGAGTTGATTTGTGCGTATATACGCATACGATTTGGTTTTTGCACTCGGTATGATTCACATATGCTTGCAGTGCAGTGATACGCATTTTGTGCACTTAGATGCACTGGACTTTGATTTCGATTGTGACACTCGATATTTGTTTTGTGCACCTTATGCACCTGATTTGATTTTGCGCATGTTCGGCGCTTGATATTGGATTTTATGATTTCGTGCATGATAGATGCACCTGCCTTGGATTTTCGCGCATGTTGAGCGCATGTTTTGAGATGTGATTTTTGTGTACACCAGATGCACTAAATCGAGATTTTTCGTGCATGTCAGATGCACCTGACTTTGCTGTCAGGCACACACATTGCCCGCGACAGATGCTTTTTGCACACCCGATGCACTTAGATCTTGTTTCTGTGCACTTGTATGGCACGTATATGGATTTTGATTTCCGTGCGCACCAGACGCACGTAGTATTCATACGCGTATTTTAGGATTGATTTTTCCTATAGAGCAATACGTTTTTATGATATTTTCTATGTGTTTTCGTACTGGGCAGGACTAGTCAGAGGACAGTACCTGAATATATTTGGCATTCATTTCCTTCAGATATTTACATATATAGACTTGATATTTATGTGTATAGTTTTGAGTTATATCATATTGGTTTTGTATTGGATTTGACATTTGTGTCTTTACCATGAATCCGATGATTGCGGGATGCTTGACGGAGTTTTGATTTTGAGTTATCTGCTCATTACTCATGCGCATGCATTGCGCTATGATGCGTTTTATGTACTTATGATTTCGGAGACCCGGCGATTTGATGGTTTTGGCTGAAATATTTTAGTATTTGGGGGAGTTTTAATTTAAATTCGGGGACCGAATTTCTTTAAGGGGGGAAGATTGTAACGTTTTGAAAATCGTTTCGGTGAAATTTCGAAAAAAATCGGTAAAATAAGGGGGATTTTGGTAAAAAGTCAAAATACAAATATCTTTATTATAAAATTAAATATACATATTCTAGCTATGTAATTGCTAGTATTTGGTGTTTATTGACCCACTGGTGAAATTTCAAATTTTCTGAAATTTTTTCCGAAATTAATTATTTTAATATTATTTTAAGCCGTCACTAATACATTTAATTAGGGAAAATTATAAATTGGATTGAGTTGAAACAAATTTTGTGAATCATAACACATTAAATAAACTTTTATCATGTAGTTTTTGAAATGAAATGGTTTGCCAAAACAGTTTAGAAAATATCGAAGAAAAAGGCTTTTTTCATCTCGAAAGCTGCTTTTACCAACCGGCACTTCGGTGAAATTAGTGTTAATGGAAGTGGGGTATAACATTTATCTTTTTTTTCTCACCTAAACAAAACCCACACCCACTCCCCCATAGCTCTGGACAGCCCCTTGACAGCCCACCATTCTTGGGCCACTCATCTCACAAGAGAAAAAATAAAACAAAGAAAAGAAAAGAAAAAGAAGTGTAGAAGTAAGGTAGACTTTGACTTTTCAACACTTTCTCCACCCCACTCTCTCTCTCCTCCCTCACCCCCATCCAATTTTTGGCCGAGCCTCTCATTTCCTGCACCAACAACAGCCCCTCTTTCTCCCTCTCTCATTTTGCATCAAAAATTCATCAAAATACCTAAAAAATCAAGCTAAAATCCAAATCCGACTCCTACCCATTTTCTCTCATCTCCTTTAGCATGGATCTTGGTGCAAGGATTTCAAATTGGAGGTCTAGATCTCAAGTTTCATCCATGGTTCATGAGGTATAAATCTTGGCCTTTTGTTTAAATTGTTGCTAAATACTTTAGTCTAGCCTAATTATACGTTTAATTATGGTTTAATTTAAAGATGTGGGTTTTCAAGAGAAGGTTTAGATTAGGGTTTAATTGTGGATTTATGTTGTGATATATTGTGCATGGTTTAGTGATGTGGATTAACATCTTAAGTTTTGTAGAAAGCTAATCTAGTTGTTAATTACAAACCATTACTTATAAAATGTCCTAATTAAGTTATTTTGCTAACTAGGGTTTTTGGAAAATTGTTAAATACTTTAGATTAAAATATAATTATGGTTTCATGTCATTATTAATATTATAATGAGTGGTTTAATGACTTTGGATCATGCAAAACCAAGCTTAATTGATGAATTGTAAATTTTGCTTTAAAAGGTGTTAAAAATTGATATTTTTGCAAACTGGGATTTTGGAAATTATACAAATTTATGAGATTAAATTATGGAAATGGTTTTTATGACTTATTTAAGATATTTAGCGAATATTGTGGCCGCTAGATTCGTTTATATATCGAGTTTTGTACTAAAACGGTGATTTGTGCTTGCTAGATTTTCGGAAAAATGACTTTTTAAGTGAAATTGGGGTTTTTATGAATTTTAAGCTATTTTATATTATAATTAGTGCTTGTAATTGTACAAATGAGTGTGTTGGGATCTTTCTCGATGGTTTGCCGTTTGTACGCCGACGTCGAGGGTTTTTGGGTCGATTTGTGAAAGCAACCATAGGTTTTGACCTGTGTGGGATTCGTGTGTCGTTTTGGTCATGAGTCGGATTTTAATGCGATACGGTGCGTTATGATATGTAGGTACCCCATGTGGACTTCGAGACGACAAGCAAGCGCGTGGCAACGCCGGCACCAGCGAGCGAGGACCAGGTGAGTAGATTTATATCTACGGGGAGAAGTCGGGTGGATGGCGTATAGCACCCCCGCAGTTCGTGGTGATGTATACGAATACGTATACACACATATATATATTGTTTATATATTGTTTGAGTTATTGATGATAAATATGGATATTTGGTGTTCCTGGATGATTGAGTGTCGCGAAACCCTAGAGTAGCGGTCGCACACACTTGCACACTCCCACCCATACTTGCATACTTTCTTCTTTCTTTTGTGCTCATACGGGAATATATAGTTATGTGTTCACATAGGTATGGGACTATGTGTTCACATACGGATTTGGGGATGATACTTGGGATTAAGATGAGTCGATGAGATTTGTGTTGAGATTGTGATATCGGTGATATGGCAGGATTCGTACTTGAGGTACGTCCTGGTGTTACAGCGGATCTTAGGGCGACGATACGGATGAATAGTGTTATAAATAAAGTGGTCGACATGTGATCGTGATATGAGATATGATATGCTAGGATATTGATCCTTGGCTGTATAGGGCGATGTATACCCCTTGATGATGATATGTGCTGATGATATCGGTTTGTACGAGACTGTCGATCAGTAGTCAGATCATGACTATATTGATGATATTAGTATTGTATTAGACATATGTCAGTACCTTAGACTATGATCTTTGATAAAGAGGATGCCAGATGAATAGTGTGATGAATATGATTTTGACCCGTACCCAGATTTGGGGATGCCGTACGACGGATTTACATACGAGCTATATTTTGATGATTGATCCGCACTCTTGACTTGGGATATCTGATTATAGGTATGGTATCGGATATGATATTATTGAGGCGGGATCGCCGACTAATATATATACAGGTATGTATATGTATCGACTCAGATGTTAGGCGGTTTCCTTACCTGTAGTCCAGCTTGTTAGCTTAGCCCTTTAGTTTAGTTTAGTTGTTAGATTAGATTCGATTCTTACCTATTTCAAAAACTAACGAATCGTGCGTATTTTAAAAGACAGCCCAAGGGATCCTACGGATATTTCAAAAGACGTATCTTTTCATAAAAACACCGTAGCCCCTATTTTCAAAACCCCACGATTCGTGTTATTTTCAAAAGGCACCATTGTAGGACTTATTTTAGGTTAATGCAGATTAGTTATCATTGCGTCTAGTGTTCAGCTCCCGCTCATTATTGTGGTTCGCTCCGCATCGCATGCTTATATTATGCTTCATATTCTACTGTTGATATTTTGTGGTTAGGACACCAGCACCATTACCGATGATGCGTATGTACCACGTACACTTACTTGCCGGCTCACACACATCTTCATCGGTAATTGCCATGTCACGTACACCTTAGAAAATATTATTGCTTGACATAGCCTGTTAGCTAATAGTTTAGACATGATATTAGTGTACTTGCCTTATATGTTAGTTTAGACATTGTAGTTATTACCTGCTACTTCATGCATACTGTTATTCATTGTTATGCCGCATTCATGGATTCTCATGCATATATTCACTTTTTACGTGCTATTGAGGTTTTGGATTCGGATTTCCATGAGATTTTCTGGATTTGGGGAAAACCGCAAAACATATACAAACTTCTTCTTTCTCTTTTTAAATGAAAAGCGCGGTTTTTCTCATGATGTATGAGTCGTCCACCATGAGTTTGTTGATGGATTTTGAGACCTGATTCGAGGAGTTGGATGAACCGTTTCGGGTACATGGTGGGCCCGGTACGGTACCCCGAGGCAAGATGGCCGTGTTGTTGACGTTGAGCCTAGCAGGGGAGCACTACCGACCTGTGATATTACCCGATGCGTCGGATATCCGGAGCATACCGTCGTGGTCTTGTGGTGGATGTTAGGGGCCGGTCTGGACTGACGGTGCCCTAGATTTTGAGATTTCGAGATATTGAGGTACTGAGATTTGATGATACAGGCCAGTCTGGATAGCCGGAGCCTGAGGTTTTGAGACATTGAGATTTATGTTTTGTGTCGATGCTAGACACTGTTGATGCTGATTTCATTTATGATACCTCATTTTAAAAATACAAAGGAAATCTCACTAATTTATGAAAACAGTTTCTTCATTTACATTTATTCTATTTTCATGCATTCATACCTCATTCATATGATATATTGCTACCTGAGGCACTAACACGGGCACATGAGATTACACTCGGGTTGGATATTACCCTAGCCATTGTTATAGGCTGCATGTTATACATATATTTGAGGTTATATTATGATCATTGACCTAGGTTGCGTTATTTATGCGATTTCTGTGCGTAGATGTTTTTCTATTCACGAGTTGGAAACTCACGCCCGTTGTGCCCCAGTTTCTTGCAGGTTTTCCGTACAGCTTTCATTACGGCTTTGCGGGCATAGTTTCGTTCGGGTGATTTTCTAGTAGATGGGTTTACTTGTATCGTACCCCCATTATATATCTTGTATACCATTATTCTGTTGTATCTAGAAGTTCCATCAACCAAACATGTATTTATTTTTGATATAGAGACCAGTGATGTTATTCTTTCGACCTTAGAGTCGCGCGTTTTTTTTTGTTGTGGTTTTGAGTTTCCTTTGAGTTTTTGATCCTCGCCGTTGGCGTTGTATATTATATTGCTTGTGTGGTTGTGACCGTCGATTGACGAAGAGCTAGCTCCCGTTTGGGGATGCCTTTTTTTGATTTCGTGTACTATTCATGTTGTATCCCGTTTGGGGGCCAGTATTTACAAAGGAGACTCTGCCGAAATTTTCAGTAAATTTTTGATGTTCTTCAAAACCGCATAATTCGGCTTATGCTATTAAAACTACCTGTTTTAAATTGGTTTTCCTTCACTCTACTACTTTTCTTGGTTTGGATTTCTGGGTTTTCGGCTTACTTAGATTATGTACGCCTCGAGACGTTCGTAGTTTAAGTGCCGGTCATGTTCCGTACTCTCGGGACGTGACAAATCAGCAGCATACTTATTGAATTGAGTTCCAACTAAGTCTGTGCCTACCACTTCATATGAAATGTGGAGCGGGAAGAGACCATATCTCAAGTATATCAAGATATGGGGTGTCCGGCATATGTTACAAAGCATAGTCCGGACAAGCTCGAGGCACGATCGGTTTTGTGCAAGTTTGTAGGATACCCCAAACATTCATAGGGGTACATGGTCTACCACACTGAAGAACAAAAGGTGTTTGTCGCTGGCCGCATTGTCTTCTTAGAAAGCGAATTTCTTGCAAAAGAAATTAGTGGGAGCACGGTAGAGCTGGAAGAAATTCCAGAACCTCAAACTGCTACCGAGGACTTAGTAGAACCTCAGATTTCAATAGAACATGACGAACCAATGCCACTCCGCAGATCTAGTAGGCTTTCTTATCCTCTTGAGAGATACTATGGTTTTCATCTAGTTGGGGATCGAGAGGACTGCATCATCGATGATGATGAGCCTACTAGTTTTCAGCAGGCTATCACGAGTATTGACTCGGTGAAGTGGCTGGATGCTATGAGATCCGAAATGGAATCCATGTACACCAATAAAGTATGGACTTTAGAAGTTGCTCCTCCTGGAGTGAAACCAGTTGGATGCAAATGGATCTTCAAAAAGAAGATTGGTGCACTTGGACAAGTCGAAACCTACAAAGCTAGACTCGTTGCAAAAGGTTTTCGTCAAAGACCAGGATTGGACTATGATGAAACCTTTTCACCTGTAGCTATGCTTAAATCCATTCGGATCCTGCTTGCCATTGCTGCCTTCCATGACTATGAAATCTGCTAGATGGACGTAAAAACGGCTTTTCTAAATGGACATTTAGAAGAGAGTGTTTACATGGATCAACAAGAAGGTTTCTTAGACAGTGGGAACAGCGGAAGAGTATGCAGGTTGCTTAAATCCATCTATGGATTAAAGCAAGCATCGCGAAGTTGGAACATCTGCTTTGATGAGACAATCAAAGAATTTGACTTTATCAAAAATGTAGATGAACCATGTATTTATAGGAAGATTGTGGAAGGAGCAGTAATCTTCCTCGTTTTGTACGTCGACGACATACTACTGATAGGGAATGATGTCCTTATGCTACAATCAGTAAAGCTCTTCTTGTCACAGAAATTCTCCATGAAAGACTTGGGTGATGCAACCTATATTTTGGGCATTAAGATCTATCGTGATAGATCTAATAGAATGTTGGGACTTTCACAGTCCAGGTATATTGATACTATACTAAAGAGATTTAGTATGGAAGATTCCAAGCGCGGTAATATGCCCGCTTGTCACGGGATCACCCTCTCAAAAGAGATGTCTCCAAAGACTGATGAAGAGAGGGCTCGCATGGGCATTATACCCTACGCTTCGGCAGTAGGATCTATAAGGTATGCGATGTTATGTACAAGACCAGATGTAGCTTACGCACTTGGTGTGGTAAGCAGGTATCAATCTGACCCAGGTGAGAAACATTAGATAGCGGTAAAGAACATTCTCAAGTACCTGAGAAGGACTAAGGAGATGTTCTTAGTTTACGGTAATGGGGACCTCCAGGTAGAGGCTTTTACCGACTCTGGCTTCAAAAGTGACAAAGATGATTCTAAATCCATTTCGGGTTTTGTGTTTACCCTCAATGGAGGGGCGGTATGTTGGAGGAGTTCCAAACAGGATAACGTCACAGACTCAAATATGGAGGCTGAGTATATAGCCGCTAGTGAAGCCGCAAAAGAGGCTGTCTGGATGAGGAAGTTCATCTCTGAACTTCAGGTAGTTCCATCCATTGCCAATCCAATACCTTTGTATTGTGATAACAATGGGGCTGTAGCATTAGCGAAGGAACCAAGGTCCCATCAGAAATCCAGGCATATCTTAAGGCGGTTTCACCTGATCAGGGAGATAGTGGATCGTCGGGAGATCGAGGTACGGAGAGTGGACACAAAAGACAACACGGCAGATCCATTCACCAAGGCCATCCCTCAAGTCCAGTTCGAGAGGCTGTTTGAGATGTTGGGCATGCGGTACGCCAGCAACTGGATCTAGTGCAGACAGTGGGTACTCATTGCGCTAATTATAGGCCTTAGTGCAAGAGGGAGATTGTTGGATATATATGTCCTAAAGGCCTTCATTGTATAGGATGTTAAGGATATGTATGTACATGACAGTCTTGCTTAATATGATAGTACGCTATTTGGTTTGTCTTTATCTTAACATATGATATATTTTGCGTAGTATTCATATATATATACATGTTGATAAAGCCCATAGGGTGTTTGCCTGACTACCAGCGTTGTGATGGCAGTCATACTTGTGGGAGCTGGATAGTCAATAGGCACATCCTTAGATGTCCCTGGTCGCAGGAGTATCGAGACTGGGCATCGATACTCCGGAGTAGACTAGTGTATACATATCTAGACCCTGAGGAGGGGCGATGGATTGGTCCCGCAGCCATTGGTGGAGTGCACCTAAGATTGTATACAGATGCTCACTGGGTGTGAGTACACCGGACAGGACTCGTCGAGAACTGACTGGATGGTATTTATACCTAACGTCAGATAGCAGTTCTCAGGTGACATGTGTGCAGATAGTCCGTGCGTCATTTGTCTCGTGTGAGTTCCCACTGTGCTTTGATTACCACCCTACCACGGTTCAAAGGAGTTGTGCAAACAGGTTTTAGTTGGGCACAGTCTCGAGCCACGTGGAGGCAGTGAGTGACTGTTAAGGATTCGTCTCTCTCGGTATAGGGAGTTGATATCTCACGGTGATCAGTTGGTCATTACCATAAGTCCCTGGCCAGGGTTGATTGAGAATTACTGATAGACTGATCAGTAGATTCTCGGATGGTAATTGAGCCATGCCGACACGACTTGTACGGTTATTAGGGGTCTGACGTTTACCACCTCCCTAGACCATACATGCGATACTCTTAGACGAACAGACCAGACTGCACGGATATTGTCACGGACAGGCTCAGTAGGAGTTCGGATGGGTTTCCTCATCGGCCTTCTTATCGATATCTACCTAGGGACCGTTACGTACAGCTAGTGCCGCTTGCGGTCTGTGGTTAGACCCACTGCCAGAGTCGTAGTCGAGTCTTTAGAGTCCCACACAGAGATTTCCCAACTCCAGGCGAAAAGATATAGAGGTCGTACGGTTTTACGACAAGGGTTCGGACATATACGTGTTTAAACACACGTACGACGTTCGGACAGTTTTTACTAGCCGGCTTTGGTTTAAGCCAGATTCTAGTATCAGGTTATTGGATTTATACAGTCTAAAGTTTTTCCGTGTTTTCACGGATAGGAGGGGCGTTCTCGTAATTATACGAGAAGCTTCTAGAAGCATGGTGACTTGAGGGTTTAGGTAGCATTATCATTAAATGATATTGTAACTCATAATGTGTGATTCATTATGTCATTAATGCATTATTAAATGCTTAATGACTCACATAGTGAATCACTCATAATGCATTAATGTAGCATGATGAATAATCTCATTTTATTCATTTATTCATTATGCTTCATATATCAAGTGAGAAACAATATCATTATCATTATTCTTGTTCACCTTCTCTCTCCTCAAGCTCACTCTCTCTTCAAACTCTAATCCTACCACTCATGAGTTGAGAACAAGGAATAGAATAGACTAAACATTCCATAACCTAACTCTATATGATCTAAGTTCCTTTGATTAGCAACTAGAGAAACTTAGTTACCTCAAGTTTGGAGGTAAAGCTTGGATTAGGGTTCTCGGGTGGATCATCTATCACTTAGAGGAGGCCGAGGAGGACGTAGAGATCGTAAAGACGAAGGACACGATTCACTAGGTATAATCTCTTTACATAGTAGCTAAGAACATCTATGGTTGTTGTTAATTATCGTTTAGCCAAGATCTTCGGTTAGTCGACGTATGCTTATAGAACAAGATCGTTTTTCATATTTCTGCCTCCTCGCAACTCGTGGGGTGTTGCACATCGACTTACAGGAGCAGCGGAAACATGGTGGACAGGTAGCTTGTGTCTATTTATGGACTAAAGCAGATATAGCGGAGATAGATCATCTATTTCTGATATGATAAACATAGGTTTGACTTCATCAGAATAGGGGATGGATCTGTTAAGAAGGTAGTAGGGTGTGATGTCTTGGTATTTGGATGACATACACAGAGTAGGAAGTGAAATTCCTATACTACGATCGGTTATACTTTGGTTGGCATACGGTGGTTTCTCCACATAGGAATTGGATATTACATCAGACATTCTGGTTACTAGATCTAGATTTGGGTAGTTTCCCAATCTGGGTACTTAGACAGCAATCTAAAGGCGTTTTAGAATGGATGACTCCTGGGATGGTGGTGTACCTGCAGGTGATGGAGTCACCCTCTCTGAAGGTGTTTTACAGACTAAAGGGGAGATGGATGTGCATGATTGGCAAATCACTTGCTTAGGCAATTGAGTCAATCATGACATGTCAAGTACCACACCAGATATTGTTTTTTGCACGAGATGCAGTAAGTTGATATTAATCCTATCCTGGAGAAACGTTCGGAAGCAGTTTTAGAACATAAGTGGATGTTCTAGGGATATGATAACGACAGACTCTTTCGAGGGACGGTTATCATTCCAGGCTTCCAAGGTGACCTGGATGACAGAGTGACTGTCAGAGTTATAGTTTTCCTATTGACGAGGGGCAGTATTTTGGACAGGTGGTCTAAGCGGATACTGAGGGAGGTATGGCGCAGGATACTGATTAAGTTCAGTTGACGATACAGTTTAAGAAGTTTTGATTTGGAGTTCATTTATGAACCAAGTCCCATCAGATATCCAGACATATTCTAAGACAGGTATTGCTCATTTCGAGAGATGGCTTTCTCCACGAACTTGAGATAAAGAGAGACATAGAAAGAAACATCAGGGCGGATGCACTTACTGAGGCTATTCCTCGAACACAATAGTTTCACAAATGGGCTTTGTGAGACTGATTAGTAGAGGAGTTGGGTGTTCGGAATCACACGGGCTGTGAGTATGCGACATCGTAATAATTAGCCTTGAGTGCAAGTGGGAGATTGTTGGATATAGTGCCCTTAGAGTCAATTATTGGATCACAGGAACGTGATTGCAATGATTGAGGGAGGACCAATACCGGTAGGAAAGTCTTACTCAAGAGGATTGTATACTATCTGGTTTGTCTTTATCATCGTGTACATGCTTTAGGTGACATTGTTGTTCACTATTACACGTTGATAGAAAATAGTATGCTACCATGGTTTGTCTTTATCATCGTGTACTGCTTTAGGTGACGTTACAGGTCGCTATTACACGTTGATAGAGCCCTTAGGATTCTTGCTTGACTACCAGCAGAATGATGGCGATCATATACATGAGAGTTGGGTAGTCTATAAGCACATCCTTAAAATGGTCCCTAGTCATGGGAGTTTCGAGACTAGGCATTGATACTCCATTAGTAGACTAGTGTATACAGTCGAGACCTCGACGAGGGGCGGTGGCCGGTCTCACAAGCCATTGGTGTCAGTTGGATCACCTAAGATGTATACAGGTGCTCATTGGGTTATGAGTACACCGGACAGGACTCGCCAGGAACATGCTAGTTGGTATTATACCAGACGTCAGATAGCAGTTCCTTGGTGACATGTGTACAGGTTAGTTCATCGACCTAAGATCGTCATTTGTCTCATGTGAGTTCCCACTGTGCTTTGATTACTACCCTACCACGGCTCAAAGGAGTCGTGCAAACAGATTTTAGTTCGGTACAGTCCCGAGCCACATGGAGGCAGTGAGCGGATCGGCAGGGGTTTCGTCTCTCCCGGTATTGGGAGTGAGATCGCGCTGTGTCTAGGAGAGCCATTACATGAAGTCCTTGGCTAAGGCAGGAGATTTATTGGTAGGTATTCCAGTAGTATCTCAGGGTGTTCTGGGCTACACTCAGACATGACTTGTACCGCTTTTGGGGGTCTGACTTTTACGAACCCCCTAGGCCCGACATGCGATGCTCATAGACGAACGGACCGGACTGTACGGATATTGTCACTGACAGGCTCAGTAGGTTGTCAGGATGAGTTCGCTCAACGACCTCCCTTTTTGTCAATACCTGGTAGCCCGTTACGTACAGCTAGTACCTCTGACGTGCTAGTGGTTAAATCCACGACCAAAGTATCGACGAGTCTTTAGAGTCCCCCACAGACAGTTTCTCAAGTTTCGGGCGAAACGTTGTAGAGGTCGTATGATATATGGCAGGGTCCGATCATATACGTGCAGTAGTGCACGGATCATGATCGGGCGGATCATACTGGGGGGCTTTGGTTTAACCCGGATCCTAGTATTAGATTTGTTGGATTACTTTAGTCTCATCGCATTCGCATTCAGTCGGAATGCAGATGCAGGTATGTATATACAGGTGAGGGGTATCCTTGTGATCCGTCACGAGTTTACTTTAGATGTTGTCGTATCTTTTTATTGTTGTAAACATTTGGATTAATGTTTACAAATGGAAATTGTGAGCCAGAAATCATCATTTTATGCATTTAATGTGACATAGACTTCATTATTGACTCATGGTCTCTTTTATTGTGCATATGTCACATTATGTGATAGTTTTGTGTGTTGAAATGAGAGGATGAGAGAGAAGGGAAGCCATAAGGTTGTGAGTTTGCTCTTGTGTTTCATTATTCTTCTCACTCTCTCATTTCATCACACATACAACAAAAGAAAAGAAAGCTTCTTCTTCTTCCTCTAGCTCACCATTTCCATTGATGGCTTCATCTTCAACCTCCATCCATGCAATGGATGCAAGAGACAAAGTTGTCACACACATTCTCTACTTCTCCTTGGACACGTCGGCTAGCGAACTTCGTGCCCGAGTTGCTTCGGATGAAGCGGGAGCCCGTAAAAAGACTCGAAGATGTGGTGCCCTTTCCGACGAGAAGACCGAAGATCGGAGATGCCACGAGTAGCTTGGGATGGTGGCTAAAGACTGAAGGACACGGATCGATCGGTATAGCTTTCCAACCCTTTCTCTAGTTGCTAGTTGTAGGTTAATTGTTCGATCCGGGTTTAAAGTATACGATAGGGCCGGTTTCAAGTTTTGAAAAAGTTTCGTTTCCACATTTTGGCCTCGGACAGACGGCCGGGGCGCTACCGTAGACTTACACCTTCAGGGTGTAAGTAGAGGGTAGAGACTGTAGAATTAAGTCAGTACTAGACTCGTTCTTCAACATGGTCTTCAGGTCGGTGAGCTCATCAAAATAGCTACTCTCTGTAAGGACGTTGTCTCCTACAGATGACCCAAAAGCCAACCTCGCTTGAAGCAATTCGTTCGAGGTCTCATATCTTTTGATACGAGATTGCTCTCCATATAAATCTTTGTTATGGAGGAAGACAGAAACTGAGTCCATCTTCTCGTGCTGCCTCTGGTATGTACTATCAACTGAGGCCAACACGAGGCACTTGGCATTCGCACAATCTTTTTCCGATGTCTTACGGATATCAATATCCGTGACATGGGAAACTGGTCCTGAGACGGCAGGGGTTTGATTAGTTAAGAGGTGTCCCAGCTTGTCATGGGTAATGGACATCTGGACAGACCTTTGCCAGTCATAACAGTTAGATTGAGTCATTTTATTATCTAGATGTAACCTATGTATGGTCACTGGGTCGCTGCAATTTAAGAGAGAGAGAAGAAAACACTTAGCATGATGCTCTTGCAAGTTTAGATTGGTTTTTAGTTTATCTAAACAGGATGGCTCCCACTGTTTCTTGAATCCTTCCTCAAACCATAAAAGAAGAATTAGTCGGGATTGATCTCACCGTACAATACATGCTTAACCGTTCAGCCAGGCCAGTGTCGGTACGTCGAGGGAGGTTTTATGTCACGCCCCGCTTCCCAGAGTACGCTAAGACAGGCACGTGACATAGCCAACCATGTTACCTGAGGATAGGTAAAATCCTTCCACAGTCACATTACGGCTGTAGAGATATCAAGAACAGGAAAGTAAACTAAACTATCTAGTACATGTCCATAAGCCAGAATAAATGAATCAAGAAATGATAATATGCGGAAGAAAAAGTTACAATAAATGAAACACCTGGAAAGTAAAACTGCATACCAACAGGATCTTCACCGCTCGGTCTAACCGCGGCAATCCGCCTGATCGGTCTGCCACAAAGATAGAGAATCTGGGCCATGCAAAACCCAGACGTTAGCGCGTCATAACATCAAGCAGTAATAAAAACAGGAGTGGCAATACATGAAAGTATGAGCATAAATAGTAATCAAGCATAACAGTGGTACAAGTAAGGACAGTGGGGTAATGTGTAGTGAGTTATCTAAACTGTTCTATTGGGTTAACTACTCTCAAGTCTTTGAAATCAATTCGATGAATTATCAATGTAACTCAATAGTATCCCGTGCATGCCCAGGACCACGGTCTAAGACTCTCGGGCTGAAACCGAGACGTGCCGCTAGGCACAAAAAGGAAAAAGGAACAGACCAACGATGTCAGCAGCATCGTCACGAGGCAGGCCTAGCCTCAAAAACTGATCAGTATAAGCAAGCAACTGTCGAGTTACAAGTCAGGGTTTCATCATTGATTTCCCCATACCCCTAAGTTATGTATGTCAAGTCAGGTATTCCGTAATCAAGAACTAATGCCAACACAAGATCGGGTAGGTGCAGGTTTGTCTGGATAGACAACAGGGACGGTCCGTGAGGACTACATGTCAGGCTTTTTGGAATTAGACACAAGATCAGGTAACATGTAAAGCCATGGTACATCAGGTCAAGTCGAGCAGTGTATTTAGATGTCATGCCATGTCAAGAGTGTACGGTACCATGCCAGGACAAGTAATATGTGTAGCAAGTCATGTCAGGGTGTACAAGATAACATATGGATGCTCATAATCGACTAACATAATCATGGTTATGAAAAAACAAGCATGGTACTATCAGAAAAATAAACAAGCACAATAACATGATAGCAATAGGTGCAGATTAAACTACTTAGTTGTATTGTCAACAGTTTGGTTTAAGGAATGGTTCTAACATTTCAGGATGCAGTATGACACATAAGGATGATAAAATCATACAGATATGTATTAAAACAATCTATAGGTGCAACTGATTGTGAATAAGTCTAAATGTATGCAATCGGTCGTCCGATAGGGTAAAACTACAAAAAGGTAATGTGGTTATAAACAATTGCAATTATGTGATCTAACATATAAATGTGATTACGTAGGTTTAATAAACTAAATGCAATAGTTAGGTTTCAAATTCTAAATCTGAAATAATATGAACAGATGCAAACGGAACATCGAAATGTTATAAAATGATGCATGGGGTGCTAAATTTAAACTACAGGTATGATATATATTAGAATAGGTATATAATGATTTAAATAGCATGTTGCAAGATTAACTTGCATGCACTAGATGTGGAATACATGGTACGGATGTAATCGGACATCCGAAAAATGATAAAACATGAAAAGTGATAATGCGGGTTGCATAAATGATCATTATGGGGTGTTATAATTTGAATATACATAGAAGGTATTAGTATAGCATGTAGCAAGATTAACTTGCCTAGATGGATCAAGAAACAGATACGTACGGTACGTCCGACGTCGGCAAAATGTCGCGACGTGCGCACGGTACAAGGATTAGGTCCAAATAATGCACGAGGGTGATCACGCAGTCAAGGTACGTCGTCTGGATCATCGGCGTCGATCCCGGCTCCGGCGAACTACAGAAAATAGAATTCAAGAATCTAAAGACAAGAAAAGAAAAGAAAGAAAGAAAGAGAAGGAGAAGAAGAAGAGGAGAAAGGGATTGCTCACTGTGGTGGCGTTCTGTGGTTGCAGAGGGAATGTGTGAAGGTGTCAACGGCGGCGAACGGAGCTCCGGCGATCTAGGGTTTGGTTTTGAAGAGTTAGGGTTTAGGCTCGGTGTTGGTGCAGGGACTGGATAGAAGGAGAGGAAAAGGAGATGGTTGGGAAGATGGAGGTAAGGTCGCCGAGGGGTTGACGACGAAGGGATGAAGGAGACGAGGAGGCGAGGGTTCGAAGTTAGGGTTAGGGTTTGTGTGAGTTTTCGAGGAGGGCAGTGGGTTTTAAATAAAAGAAGAAGAAAAGAGAAGAAGGGAGGTGAGTGTAAGGAGGAAGGAGGTGACGAGAATCGAGAAATGAAAAGGATACGCGAGAGGTGAGAGAGGGGAGGAGAGAGATAGAGAGAGAGAGAAAGGAGAGAGAGAGAGAGAGAGATTGTTGCACGTTACATAAATATTTTAATAATATTATTAAAGAAAGAGAGAGAGAGATTGCTGCATCAAATATTATTAATATATACGTATATAAATCTAACATAAAATCTATCTGTTAGATATTAGGATAAAATAATATTAATTAAATTTATATTAATAGTTTAGAATATATAAAGAATATAATATTAGTCCGGTTTGAGATTTTGGCAAATACAAACTTACTCCAAAACACGTCCGGGTCAGATCTAAAAATTCGGATTTAAAATATGAAAAATATATGCGACTTCCAAATTTCAAAATGAATGCTTAGTCAAAGAAAATGCATACCCCCAAGAACGGATGCACGTACGTGCGCGTAGCCATCTAAACACGTCCGTTTCACTGAACGGGACAAGAACGAGATGCGCGGACGGTACCACGGGGTTAGGGGTATCAAGCAGGCCAGGCAATGTAATTTTAATTTATTTTACGTGATTTAAATTGTTATATGCAAAAAGATGCGATACTAGATAAAATACCAGTATGCAATATACATGAGATGCGCATGTCTATCTAACAAGTCAAGGTAATTAATAAATAAGAATCAAACAGGTTCAAGGAAGCGGGCCGGGTCGAATGCAATGTAAAATGTAAAAATACCATTCGCACCCAAAACCCGTTAAATCAAGAAAATACCACAGATAAGTAAATACAGTAACTGGAATTGGTATAAATGAACTCGGGCGTTACATTTTACGACGCTTTCGCGAAGTTCCTTAATTAAATAACCTCTTTTCCCTGTGGGCGTAGCCCCACTAACACCTTTCTAGACACCTACTTGGTTTATAGCATTGATCGTTAAGTGAGAAAGTTTCCCGAGGAGTAGCATATACTCACAGTTGGATCGGGATCCAAATATCATCGTGTGATAAAGCTGAAGGAATCCTGCCGAGATCATCACACTCCAAATGGTATGCAGCACTAGCAATTTTCAGTTTCTTTTGAAACTCCCGATATGGATTTTTGCCCCATGCTCTTATGACCTTGACTTTAGCCAACAAATCATAAGTCACATGTCAAGTTCCACCCATCATTATCCAGGTTAATTTGAACCCATCCGTACCTACCCTTGACTTTGGCCAACAAGGCAGTACGACTGTCCCAAACCAACGCATCTATCTATGCTATATATGAATATCCAATAGCTACCAATCACTATGCCTTGACTTTGGCCAACAAACATAGCTTGAATACTATTGACTATCCATACGAAATGACGGAGGGCTATGAATGGTTTTGGCGGAACCGTGAACGTAGTGAACTTGATATAATCGAAGGAACATGATAGCTTTTAATAGGAGTGGTTTAAGCTTCGCGTTTTTAAAAGTTTTCTGTTTTGGAAAAAACTGAGTGGATTTGATATTGTTCCAACGATTTAACTTTGGTTTGTTTTCTTTGCATTATTTTAATGCGCCCCATCAATTAATCCTACCATTGCAGAAAACAACGAAAATATGACGTACGCTTATACCATCCGTTTTCGCCAATAGGCCCCGTCATCACCTGTTAGGTTACTTAACTAACGACAGAGCGGGGGCTTGACTAGCGCGGATGCAAAACATAAGCAACGCCTACTAGATATCATATATAGATATATACATTCGTCAGATGCAATGATAGCCATTCCAGATCACATATGAACACATTGGATATGCTAGGAATCCGCATTTCGTTCGAGCCTGCAAAGAAAGACGGATTACACGGTCGTGATGAATAGACAAACCCCACCCTAGACCCCTACGGGTGCGGCAAACTACCCGCCAAGTACCCGAAGTGAAGTAACCTCCCTCAACAATGTCAGTAGGCTACTCGGCACTTCAAAGTACCCGGTAGTTTGTGCACCCCTCCTTGGGTCTATCCTAGGTGCAAAAAAAGTAAAAGAAATAATATACAATAGCGCTACAACCTCATCCCGGATGTGCGGCCAGAAAAATAATATTACATCAATTTACAATTTACATCAAATGAAAGATAAAGAAACGCTCATCTCACAAACCCCGGCTATTCATCCGCGACAATCCAACAAGTTCATATACATAATCCAACATCATAGATCACAGATATGCACAACTCCCACTAATCGACGTATAGCGATTAGTCGACGTTCAGTACATATATCACATTACAGATATAACCAATTAGCTAAAGTTTATAGAATTTCGATCAATATTCCAATTTGAAACTGCCCCAAAATCAATACTGTTCTCTGAAGAATCTGGGCAGAAACAAATCACCTTAAAAATCACAAAACATCAGTATGAACACTCTGCAGGAAAAACGAGTCGCGACCGAGTCGACTCGACCGCGGATCCGCGGCGAAACGCTTGGTTTCGCTGCGCTTTCGCCGCGGTCTGATCGAGTCGTGGGCTCATTTTTCTTGGTTGTTCCTAGAAAACCCTGCACATATTTTTCAGGTGTGTGGAAATATTTTTAAACCTGTTTTTAAAAAATGGCAGAAAGCATAAGATTTTTAATGTATTTTGCGATTTTTTCCGGATCGAAGTTCTAAACACTTTGCTAACATGTTAGTTGATGTTTAGCTAGGCTCTGATACTACTATAAGTCCACGTTACCCACCCCGGAGCTTACGGGGAGGCGGAATAGGTAAAAAACGGATTTTTAACACAAGGTAACATGGACTAAGAATAGAGGATCTTTGCTAAACAAAAACTAACAATGTAACTACAAGCTCTAGCTACTATGTAAGATGGTTATACCTAAATCTTGAACTCCTTCTCTTCTTGTTGTGGTCCTCCTTCTTGCTTGCTCTTGGATTGGTGTAGACGGCTCATCCTCGTTATCTTCACTTTACTGAAGAAAGATCCACCTGAAGGCCTCTACCTTGAGCTCCTACCTCAACCTAGAGGTAACTAGAGTGCTTGGCTTGCTAGACTAAGAACACTAGAATGAGTAGAGTGTTGTCTTGATGGTTTTATCTCACAAAGCTCATAGTTTTCAACACATGAAAGAAGAGAGGAAGGGGGAGAGCTTAGCATGAGAGAGAAAGAGAGAGAGAGAATGAGAACTAAAATACAACCATGCTCTCATATGAGAATAATGAGAATAACAATAATAATTAAAAGAAATTGTGATGGTTAGTTGATATGACCATTATCATTTCACATTAAATGCAATTTGCAAGAATCAAGAAGCATCTTGCAAAAGAAATGATCATGGTCAAAAGGTCAACAAAAGTCAAATGGTCAACAAAGTCAAATGGTCAACCTAACCATGGCACAATTATCTTTAATTAATATTATTAATCATATTTCTCATTCTCATTAGGGTTTAGAAAAAGTCAACTGTCAAAAACCCTAATGAGATTCCTCTGCCTCTGTCAACTGTGCATACACACCTGCATCCGTGGTAATAACTTCCCGGACACTAAACGTGCACAAGTGCACGTATGTGAACGAACCCTTTCACAAAACCATGCGACCTCTACTCTGTTTTGCCCAAAGGCGAACAACCCTCTGTGTGGGACTCTAAAGACTTGGCACTACGCTGGCAGTGGGTTTAACCACAGGCCGCAAGCGGTACTAGCTGTACGTAACGGTCCCCAGGTAGATACCGATAAGAAGACCGATGAGGTGAACCCATCCGAACTCCTACTGAGCCTGAATGTGACAATCTCCGTACAGTCCGGTCTGTTTGTCTGAGAGTATCACATGTCGGGCCTAGGGGGCGGTAAACGTCAGACCCCTAATAGCGGTACAAGTCATGCCGGAGTGTAGCCCAGAACACCCTGAGAAACTACTGGAAAAGCTACCAGTAATTCTCGCTTGCCCTGGCCAGGGACTTTGTGTAATGGCTCTTCTAGACACTGCGCGATATCAACCCCCAATACCGGGAGAGACGAATCCTATCTAACCGCTACTGCCTCTAAGTGCTTCGGGACTGCACCCAAATACTACCTGTTTGCACGAATCCTTTGAGTCATGGTAGGGTAGTAATCAAAGTACAGTGGGAACACACTCGAGGCGAAGTAGCAGTGTCAAGTCGACGGACTAAGCTGTACTCCTGTCACCTGGGAATTGTTATCTGACGATAGGTATAGTACCAACCAACAGTTCCTAGCAATTCCTGTCCAGTGTACTCGTAACCTAACGAGCACCCGCATACTATCTCCAGTACGACGTACTAATGGTTGTGGGACAAACCTTCTCTCCCGCTGGGATGAGAAGCGCATATGCTAGTCTACTCCGGAGTATCGATGTCCCGTCTCGATAATCCTACGACTAGGGACCTGTATAAGAATGTGCTTGTAGATTACCCAGCCCCCACTAGTGTGACAGCCATCACAACGCTGGTAATCAAGCAAAGATTTTAAGGGCTCCACTAATATGTATAAGCGATATGCTAATAGAAACACATGCACATATTAAAGTAGAAACAAACCAAGTAGCATACTACCATTTTGAGCAAGATTGTCTATACAACTGTGAATATCCAAAGCTTCTATTAAGTAATATACAAACTAGTATGATACAGTAATGGCCTCCAAGGCATATACACCAACAGCCGCCAAGTTCCTTCCTGCTCGGCGCATCCCCAGCGGGCATCTTCCTGCCCAACAGACGCTGATGGTCTAAAGCCCTCATAGTGAGGCCGCCGAGTTCCTTCCTGCTCGGTGCATCCTCAGCGGGGATCCTCCTGCCCATCAGACGCTGATAGTCTGAAGCCCTCACCACGAGGCCGCCGAGTTCCTTCCAGCTCGGCGCATCCCCAGCGGGCGTCCTCCTTCCCATCAGACGCTAAGGATTTGAAGCCCTATTCGTGAGGCCGCCAAGCCCCTTCCTACTCGGCGCATCCCGGCGGGTAGCTTCCTACCCAACAAAGACAAGGATCAAAGCCCTCCCAGAGGCAGCCGAGCGGCTTCCCTGCTCGGCTATCCCTGGCCGATAGCTTCCCTACTCGCAACGCCAGGGATCAAGGCCCTCGCCAAGATCAACTGAGCAGCTTCCCTGCTCGGTCATCCCCGGCAGGCATCCTCCTGCCCAACAGAAGCTGCGGGTTTGTTGCCCTCATAGCGAGGCTACTGAGCCCATCACATGCAGCAGATCCAAAGCCCCAACAAGAGACATCAGGTCTATCCAAGTCTGAGTAATTCCCCCTCGACTCCAGGGCCATAGAGATGCCTCCTTCTCAGCAGCGCTTGGCACACATGGCAAGTGATCGAAATCAACTCTACGACCGATCGCTCCGCTTGTCGTTCCCGCACTGGACCGCATCCCATCAGACGCCGCAGGTTTGCACACGTCGCGTCGGCAAACCGACGCTTGACACGCAAACCGTCACTTTAGTGACAGGATGCACGAACTGGCGCACATTCCTTAAATGCAGAGATCTCGCCCTGATTCGCAGGCAGAAAATGCAGCTGACAACCCGGGGACGCGTCCCGATGAAATCTTAGGAGGGAGCTTTCCCCGGGCGGCCCGGCAGTCCACTCTTGACCCAACCCGCCAGCTGGTCGGGACAAGAGTGGAGGGCTAATGATGATGCTCTATATTGGCATTCTTCCAGATCAGGACACGTGGCAGATGACGTGTCCCGGAACTCAGAAGAGAGGGCCCACAGGGGGCCGACCAGGCCACCCCTGTACCCGACCTACAAGCACAAAGCTGGCTCACCTCAGAGCCCCATGCAAATTGGCTTCCTCGGCCTCTCAGCTCACCTCCGAGCTACCACAGGACCAAGATACATCAGCCCTCCCGCTCGTTCCCGAACTATCCCGCCGAGGCCATCTTCCTCGGTCCCTCCCACCGACCAACTCCACCACTCACAGGCGTAACCGTCGCTCCACAAATCTCGCCATGTGCGGATTCTCCGCCGGCAACATCCCACGCTCCACGCCATCACGATCCCCATTATTGGGCGATCTGCTCTTTACGCAAGCATGACGTCGGGAGCGTAATTGCCGGCGAGATCTTCGCGCCTGCTACCGCGTGCTGCCGCCACTATATAAACCTCCATCACAGAGGGATCAAGTAAGCCATTTTTATTCCACTTAGCCGTTACTCGGCTCGGATCTAGTGCTAACTTGATCGTCGGAGGGTCCTCGGTGGTACCAAACCACCCCTGGACTTTTTTGCAGGTACTTGTTCATAACATAATTTTGCATTATTATATTCCCCATTCTTATTCATTTTACAAATAAACAAGTGCTTTTGATCGATGTCTGCTACATAATTGCAGGTTACAGGTTCTCGGAACAAAAACAGTGAAAACGAAGAAAAGACGATATAAAAGTGAGACTACGACCGACAAATGGAAGAATCTTGATCAAGCCTAAAGTTTGGAGAATAAACGAAGATCAATAAACAAGTTCATAAAGTACAAAGGAAGCACAAGGTTCAAGACTTTGACACGAAGCAAACGGGAAAGTCCATGACATTACTCACTATAGAAATCTGGAAGAAAACTAGATGCCAACCTGAGAAACCAAGTGAAGAAACAAGGAGCCAAATACCACCAGAACATGCCCTGAAAATCTCAGCCCTAGATGCTCCTACATGGACGTGGATCCGCGGCCAAACATGGCACTTGGCCGCGGTTCCACGGCCGTGCTAAGCCCGTATTGGTGGAAAAATGTGTGGCGGCTGGCGGTGCGTTGACTAAGTCCTTTTTTAGGGGTAAAATTGTAATTGCAGATATGACGCGATTGCCCTAGGGTTTCTATGTTCTATAAATAGAAATCCTAAAACTTGTTTTAGGTAATGACTCTTCTTGTGCCTCATTTCATTTTATCAAAATTCAGATCTGTAAATTTCTGTAAAGTATGAAGAGTGCATCAAATTAGAGTAAGTTTTCTATTCTTGCCCTAGTTAATTTTATTATCTTCCCCAGTATAATTTTCCTTTCTGCCCTAGTTTAGATTTCATTCTCTGCCCTAGTTAGATAGTTAGAAAAAATTTTTCAATTTCCTAATGAGTGAATAGTCTCCTCACTTGTTAGGGTTAGGTTTGGGGAAAGCTTAAGAGATGAAAATCTATCACCCCTTTCTTGTCCATCACATGTTTTTAAAGGACTCCATGCATACATGCACACACCGCTCCCTACAGCACCCTATCCCACGAGGTAGCGGTGATACCGTAGTATAAAGGACCGGTTGCGTATGTTTTCCATGGAGGTTAGGGTAAGAATTAAGAAAGGAAGGACACAAACCTAGAGGAAGAAACATGGTTTCTTCCCGATGGTACTAATCCACTTTATTAATTATTACCATAACACCTCATAGATCTTAATAGGGCATAGAAAGCGATGAGGAATATTGACTTTCCAAACTTAACCTAAATCTAAACCTAGCAAGATTTTAATCTAAATCAACTTAGTTTTTAGATTTAATCAATCCGACAAAAATCGAAATTAACTCGTTAGAACAATTAGAAAATACACAAATTCCCTGTGGACCGACCCGTACTCACCGGCTAGCTACCAAGCGACGTCGTTCTTGATTGCAGTTAACAAATTCTTTTTACCAATCAAATGGCGTCGTTGCCGGGGATGGCGTTGTTATTCTCTTTTTGTAATTTCGGGTTAATAAAAAATTGAAAACTCATAAAAACTGAAAAAATAAAAAAATATATATGTATAAAAAAAATTGTATTGTTTGAAGGGTGTTTCGTTTGAATTTTGCAGGATCGACGAACAAGTTTGGATTTGGAAAAATCCAAAGATCAAAACAGAAAACCCAAGATCTGAACAACAGAGAAAAGTCAAACCAGAGGAGCAGAAAATTCTTCGGGAACTGAACAGCCAGGAAGACCGCGGAACCGCCGCGCGAAGCCCCTTCTGACCGCGGAAACGCGGCTTGGCGCTGACGTCAGCGAGGGGAAAAATCACTGTGAGCTCCCTTTCCTGTTCTCTGCAACCCCTGATATCTCCTCTGTAAAATTTGCCTACAGGATTATTTGCGCGAAAAAAATTTCTCCCCCTTCCAATAATTGATCTTGTGCAGGATTCTTTGCGCCGCGCTAAAAAAGATTGTTTGCAAGTGTTTGATTGTGTTTACTGCTTTGCATACTTTAAATTGACTTTAAGGGGCTTGAACACCAATCCAGATTGGGTTGGGATTTTATCACCCTTCCCATGACCCCAGAAATCACATAAGGCATATTGCATTGACCATCAATTAATTAAAAAAAGATTAGACTCAGCCCTAAGGACTTCGCGTTCAATAGGACAAAGGAATAGTTGTAGGTATCGACCATTGATCCTAACCTGACTTTGTAGTGTCTAGGCAAGTGTGTCTAAGGCGAGTGGTTACTTAATTATGCCCACTACTTACATAGTGGAGAACCTCCCACTTACCTGGCACTTACCTGGCCACAATTGGCGGTGAAGAGGCGGTTTGAGATCCTATTTCTTGCCCTTTGGAACAATTAGGAGCTGTCTAGCTGACCTAGGTGACCCTAGATCTAGGCTTGATTGTGCATTTGTGGTTGATTGAGCGGTGTCTAAGCCTTTTATCGAAAATCTTTTTGCAAAAAGCTCCACATATAAAAAAAATACAAAAACTTGCAACTTGTCGCTAAGAAATCCGTGCACCCCACGTTCTTTTTTCTTCTCCTTTCTTACATCATGGGTACCCCACCTCCTAAAACTCTTGCCGAACTTTGGTACCCTCAACCAAACTTTGCTTCATACGTGAATTGTTTTGGTCGAATTACGGACGACCCCTCCATGTCCAAAATTTCTTTAAAAGATCGAATAGAAACATCTAGGAGAAACAGTTCGACTCCGCAATCCACTTTGTATCAACCATTTCAACCTTCACAACCTTCTTACGTTGATACTACTTTTTCAAGTCATGTTGTAACTCCAAAACACATGTCTATCGCTGAACATATTGAACAATCTCGTAACCGATCTTTCACTCCTTTCAACACTTCCAGTTCTTGGGATCAACAAGTCCATTCACCTTTTTATCCAAATGTTGATCCTACTCCTGTCTAACCATTCAATTCCTACCAGTCCTACCCGACTTTCACACCTTCCATAGACATTGCTTCTGTTGGATATAGTGCCCTCAAAGTCAATTATCGGATCGCAGGTATGTGATTGCAATGATTGAGGAGGACCTATACCGGTAGCACAGTCTTACTTGAGATGATAGTATGCTATCTGATTTGCCTTAATCAGTCGTGTATAGATTCAGGTGACTGATCACGATTACACGTTGATAGAGCCCTTAGGATCTTGCTTGACTACCAACAGTATGATGGCGATCATATAAGTGAGAGTTGAGTGGTCTATAAGCTCATCCTTAAAAGAGGTTCCTTGTCGTGGGAGTTTCGAGACAGGGTATCGATACTCTGGAGTAGAATAGTGTATACAGTCGAGACCCTGATGAGGGGCGGTGGCCGGTCTTACAAGCCACTGGTGTCAGTTGGATCACCTAAGATGTATACAGGTGCTCATTGGGTTATGAGTACACCGGACAGGACTCGCCGGGAAACTGCTAGTTGGTATTATACCTATCATCAGATAGCAGTTCCCTGGTGACATATGTACAGGTTAGTTCATCGACCTGAGGTCGTCATTTGTCTCGTGTGAGTTCCCACTGTGCTTTGATTTCTACCCTACCACGACTTAAAGGAGTCGTGCAAACAGGTATTTTTTGGGTACAGTCCCGAGCCACATGGAGGCAAGTGAGCGGATCGGCAGGGGATTCGTCTCTCCCGGTATTGGGGTGGAGATCGCGCTGTGTCTAGGAAAGCAATTACACCAAGTCCTTGGCCAAGGTAGGTGAGATTTACTGGTAGGTACTCCAGTAGTATCTCAGGGTGTCCAGGGCTTGTCTCCGACACGACTTATACCGCTATTGGGGGTCTGACGTTACTAGCCCCCTAGGCCGGATATGCGATACTCATAGACGAACGGACCGGACTGTATATACATTGTCACTATTAGGCTCAGTAGGGTTTTAGGATGAGTTCGCTCATCGGCCTCCCTTGAGGTCAGTACATGGGCAGCCGTTACGCACAGCTGGTGCCGCTGACGGCTTGTGGTTAAACCCACTGCCTGGATACTGACGAGTCATTGGAGTCCCCTACAGATAGTTTCCCAAGTTCGGGAAAAACGTTGTAGAGGCCGTATGGTTTTATGGCAGGGTTCGGAAAATGCACGTGCGTTTACGCACGTGTCATATTTCGGGCAGATAATACTGGTGGGCTTTGGTTTAAGCCGGATCCGAGTATTATACTGTGTAGATATAATGTAACGTTTTGAAAATCGTTTCGGTGAAATTTCGAAAAAACGGTAAAATAAGGGGGTTTTCCGTAAAAAGTCAAAATGTAAATATCTTTAATATAAAATTTAATATACATATTCTAGCTATATAATTACTAGTATTTGGTGTTTATTGAGCCACTGGTAAAATTTCTAATTTTCTGAAATTTTTTCCGAAATTAATTATTTTAATATTATTTTAAGCCGTCATTAATACATTTAATTAGGGAAAATTACAAACTGGATTGAGTTGAAACGAATTTTGTGCATCATAACACATTAAACAAAATTTTATCATGTGGTTTTTGAAATGAAATGGAACTGTCAAACGATGTTAGAAAATATCGAAGAAAAATGCTAAAATTGTGAAGTTAATTAATGTAATTGAGATAAGGGGGTATTTCCTTCAATTGGAACTTGCTACACACACCCCCACACTCACACACCCCCATTTTTCCTCCTCTTTTATGCAGAATTCAGCAGCCCTCCCCAATTGTTTTCCCACTTCAAAAAAAAAAGGAAACAAGAAACTAAAAGAAAACTAATAAAGAATGAGGTATGGGTTTTGTTGACTTGGGGTTTTTTCCTTGACTTGGCCATAATTCCCTCACCACACTCCCTCATCCTTCCCTCAATTTCTGGCCAAAAATGGCAGCCCCAGCTCCCCCATTTTCCCTTCTCATTCCACCTCAAAAACCATTCAAAAAATGCATCAAAAATCCCATAAAATCAAAATCAAAGCCCTGCCCATTTTTCTTTAGCCAATTTAGCATGGATCTTGGGGGGTGGAAGCTAATTTTGGGAGGCTAGTGGCAAGTGGGATCTACAAAAAAAATTGGGAGGTATAAACTTTGACCCTATATAGAATTTGTTGTTTGTATTGCTTAATCTAACATAATTAAGTGTTAATTTGGTTCTTGTTGCTAAATTGAGAATTCTAGAATATGGTTTGAAGCTAATTTGGGTTTAACCATCACTATTAGAATAATCAAGTGTAGATTATCATCTTGTGGAATTGTAAAACCTAACCTAATTGCTAGTTTGCAAATTGTTAAGTTGATATTGTCTAAATTAAGTTATTTTGCTAACTAGAGTTTTTGAAAAATTATCAAATGCTTAGATTAAAATATAATTAAGTTTTCATGTCATTATAAATATTATAATGACTTTGGTTCATGCAAAACCAGGCTTAATTGATGAATTGTGAATTTTGCTTTAAAAGGTGTTAAAAATTGATATTTTTGCAAACTAGGATTTTGGAAATTATGCAAATTTATGAGATTAAATTATGGAAATGGTTTTTATGACTTATTTAAGATATTTAGTGAATATTGTGGCCGCTAGATTCGTTTATACATCGAGTTTTGTACTAAAACGGTGATTTGTGCTTGGTAGATTTTCGGAAAAATGACTTTTTAAGTGAAATTGGGGTTTTTGTGAATTTTAACCTAGTTTATATTAAAATTAGTGTTCGTGAATGTGCAAATGAGTGTATTTGGGTTTTTCTCGATGGTCTGGCGTTGTACACCGACGTCGAGGGTTTTTGGGTCGATTTGTGAAAGCAACCATAGGTTTTGACCTATGTGGGATTCGTGCGTTGTTTTGGTCATGAGTCGGATTTTAATGCGATATGGTGCGTTATGATATGTAGGTAACCCATGTGGACTTTGAGACGACATGCAAGCGCGTGGCGACGTCGGCACCGGCGAGCGAAGACCAGGTGAGTAGATTTATATCTACGGGGAGAAGTCGGGTGGATGGCGTATAGCACCCCCGCAGTCCGTGGTGGTGTATACGGATGCGTATACACACCAATAATTATTATATGTTATTTGGGATTAATAACGATGTTAGGATGGATATTGGTATGTTGGATTATTTTAGTGTTGCGAACCCTAGGGTAGTGTTGCACTACACATACACATAAACATACTTGCATACATTCCTATTTATATGTGCTCATGGGATTCTTTATTGTTGTGTTCACATGGGTATGGCACTATGTGTTCACATACGGATTTGAGGATGATACTTGGGATTGAGCTGAGTCGATGAGATTTGTTTTGTGGTTGTGATATCGGTGATATGGCAGGATTCGTACTTGAGGTACGTCCTGGTGTTATAGCGGGTCTTGGGACGACGATACGGGTGAATAGTGTTGTTAATAAAATGGTCGACATGTGATCGTGATATATGATATGATATGGTAGGATATTGATACTAGGCCGTATTGGGCGATGTATACCCCTTGATGATGATATGTGCTAATGATATCGGTTTGTACGAGATTGTCGATCAGGAGTCAGATCATGAGTATATTGAGGATATTAGTATTGTTCTAGACATAGGTCAGTACCCTAGACTATGATCTTGAATAAAGAGGATACTAGAGGAATGGTGTGAGGAATATGATATTGACCCGTACCCAGATTTGGGGATGCCGTACGACGGATTTACGTACGAGCTATATATTGATGATTGATCCGCACTCTTGACTTGGGATGCCTGATTATAGATATGGTATCGGATGTGATATTATTGAGGCAGGATCACCGACTATACATATACAGGTATGTATATGTATCGACTCAGATGATAGGCGGTTTCCTTACCTGTAGTTCAGCTTGTTAGTTCAGCCGTATAGTTTAGTATAGTTGTTAGATTAGATTAGACTCCTACCTATTTCAAAACTAACGAATCGTGGGTATTTTAAAAGACAGTCCAAGGGATCCTACGGATATTTCAAAAGACATATCTTTTCATAAAAACACCGTAGCCCCTATTTTCAAAACCCCATGATTCGTGTTATTTCAAATGGCACCATTGTTTAATATTTAGCTCCCGCTCATTTTGGTTGCTCGCTCCGCATCGCATACTTACATTGTTATTTCATATTGCATTGTTGATATTATGTTGTTAGGACACTAGCACCATTACTGATGATGCGTATGTACCACGTACACTTACTTGCCGGCTCACACACATCTTCATCGGTAATTGCCATGTCACGCACACCCTAGAAAATATTATTGCTTATCTTTGCTTGATAGCTAGTGGTTTGACATGATATTTGTGTACTTACCTTATATGGCAGCTTAGATATTGTAGTTATTACTGTCGCTTCATGCATACCGTTATTCATTGTTATGCCACATTCATGGATTCTCATGCATATATTCACTTTTTACGTGCTATTGAGGTTTTGGATTCGGATTTTCATGAGATTTTCTGGATTTGGGGAAAACCGCAAAACATATACAAACTTCTTCTTTCTCTTTTTAAATGAAAAGCACGGTTTTTCCCATGATGTATGAGTCGTCCACCATGAGTTTGCTGATGGATTTCGAGACCCGATTCGAGGAGTTGGATGAACCGTTTCGGGTACATGGTGGACCCGGTAAGGTACCCCGGGGCAAGAAGCGCGTGATGATGACGATGTGAGCCTGGCAGGGGAGCACTACCTACCGGTGATTTTACCCGACGCGTCGGATATCCAGAGGATACCGTCGTGGTCTTGAGATTGATGGTAGGGGCCGGTCTTGACTGACGGCGCCCTAGAGATTGAGATTGAGACATTGAGATTTCGAGATATTGAGGTACTGAGATTTGATGATACAGGCCAGTCCGGATAGCCGGAGCCTGAGACTTTGAGGCATTGAGATTTATGTTTTGTGTCGATGCTAGACACTGTTGATGCTGATTTCATTTATGATACCTCATTTTAAAAATACAAAGGAAATCTCACTAATTTATGAAAACAGTTCTTCATTTACATGTATTCTGTTTTCATGCATTGATACCTCATTCATATGATATATTGCTACCTGAGGCACTGACACGGGCACATGAGATTACACTCGGGTTAGATATTGACCCTAGCCTTGTTATAGGTTGCATGTTTTAGTGTATATGCCCTAGAAGCCATTACTGTATCATACTAGTATGCATATTACTTGATGGAAGCTTGGGATATTCACAGTTGTATAGACAATCTTGCTCAATATAGTAGTATGCTACTTGGTTTGTCTCTGCTTTAATGTGTACATGTGTTTTTTTTATTATATCACCTATACGCATTAGTAGAGCCCTTAGGATCTTTGCTTGATTACCGGCGTTGTGATGGCGATCACACTCGTGGGGGCTGGGTAATCTACAAGCACATCCTTATACACGTCCCTAGTCGTGGGAGTATCGAGATAGGGCATCGATGCTCCAGAGTAGACTAGCGTATGCGCTTCTCATCCCAGCACGGGAGACGGTCTGTCCCACAGCCGTCGGTACGTCGTACTTGAGATAGTATGCGGGTGCTCGTTAGGTTACGAGTACACTGGACAGGACTCGTCGGGAACTGATGGTTGGTATTATACCTATCGTCAGTTATCAGTTCCTAGGTGACATGAGTACAGCTTAGTCCGCTGACTTGACACTGTCACTTCGCCTCGAGTGTGTTCCCACTGTTCTTTGATTGCTACCCTACCACGGCTCTACTGAGTCGTGCAAACAGGTAGTAGTTGGGAGAAGTCCCGAAGCACTTGGAGGCAGTGACGGTTAGATAGGATTCGTCTCTCCCGGTATTGGGGGTTGACATCACGCTGTGTCTAGGAGAGCCATTACACAAGTAGTCCCTGGCCAGGGCAAGCGAGATATACTGGTAGGTTCCAGTGTTATCTCAGGGTGTTCTGGGCTTCACTCTGACACGACTTGTACCGCTATTAGGGGTCTGACGCTTGCCGCCCCCCTAGGCCTGACATGCGATGTATCAGACGAACAGACCGGACTGTACGGAGATTGTCACATACAGGCTCAGTAGGAGTTCGGATGGGTTTACCTCATCGGCCTTCTTATCGACATCTACCTGGGGACCGTTACGTACAGCTAGTGCCGCTTGCGGTCTGTGGTTAAACCCACTGCCAGCGTAGTGTCGAGTCTTTAGAGTCCCACACAGAGAGTTTCCCTGCACTGAGCGAAACATGTAGAGGCCGTATGGTTTTACGGCATGGCTGCGATCACTTACGTACACTTGTGTGCGTATGGTGTTCGGGCAGGCAGTACTAGTGGGCTTTGGTTTAAGCCGGATCCTAGTATTGCACGGATGGATTTGTTTTGTCTTCTGTGCATCCGCATTCTACGGAATGCGGATGCAGGTGTGTATGCACAGTTTTTCGGAGCGATGAAGGAGGAGGTGCCTCATTAGGGTTTTGGCAGTTGGTTCGGCCAAAACCGTTATGTGGCAGGCTCATTAGGGTTTTGACAGTTGATTCGGTCAAAACCATTTTGAGGCGGACTCATTAGGGTTTTTGACAGTTCGTTTGGTCAAAACCATTATGAGCCGCGAACATCATTTACTAATCATATAAGTGATAATCTTATGATGGCTAATTGCATTGACCATTTGACCCCGTTGACCTCTCTTGACTTTGTTGACCGGTTGACCGTGTTGACCATTGACTTTCAAGAGGTTTCCACACTCTTCTTTTCTTTTCCTTTTTCTTTTGGATTATGATAATGGTCATTTCAATGTAGCCATCAACTTTATCTTGATGGGATTAGTAATGATGTTGTTTTTGCATTATTTGCAACCATGGTTGATTTTCTTTGGTATCATAATTTCTTTCTCATTCTCTCTCTTGTTTTTTTCAAGTGAGAAGAAAAGAAATAAACCATGGTTGTTGCTCCTCCTTCTTCTTCCTCCTCTTGTTTTGATCTTTTGATCTCATGTGTTGAGAGATAAAGATTTCACAAAGACAAAGCCATCCCTTCATCACTTCTACACAACCTAGGGCTTTTAGATTAGCAATCTCCTTGCCCTAGTTACCTCGGCTCGAGGTGGAGCTCGGTGTACATCTCTCGGGTGGATCGTCTTCGACTCAAGGAGGCCGCGGAGGTGACCAAAGTCCGGATCAACCATTGAGCAAGCAAAGAGAAGAACAACAAGAAGAGAAGAACAACAAGAAGAGAAGGAGTTCAAGTTGAGGTATAACCCCTAACCGAGTAGATAACATCTCAAGTTAGGATGCTAGTGTATTGTTTAGTAAAGATCCGGCTTTTACGGTCCATGCTACAAAGTTTAGAAAAAATTTTGTTTTACCGTTTCCGCAACCCCGAAAGTACCGGAAGAGGTAACGTGGACCTAACAGTGGTATCAGAGCCTAACTAAACATAAACTAGCTAGGTAGTGAAGTGTATCGAAGTTCGAAACGGAAAAATCGAAAAACCGAGTTACGAAAAACCTGAGTTTCTGTTAATTTTTTTTCTGGTCAAAACAAAATTTGTCATACTCCAAAAATCATCTCAGGGTTTTTAGAAGAAAGCCACCAAAAACGAGCCAGTAACTCGACCAAAGAGCCGCGTTTCCGCGGCAATAGCAAGCTATTGCCGCGGAACCGCGACCATCTTGGTGAGTCACTGGGTCGATTTTGGTGCAGTGTGTTTCTGACTTGGTTTTAGGATTTTTAAGATGGATTATATGTGCCCAGATTTTTCAGAATAGAAATTTGTTTTTGGGGGCCTATAAATCCGTATTTTTTCCGAACTTCAATATACTTTGACTATAAAGGTTATATATGTGATGCTATATGTGTATTGAACGTCTACTAATCGCTATACGTCGATTAGTGGGGGTTATACATATCTGTGATCTGTATTGTTGATGGTTTGTGTATATGAACTCGTTGGATTGTCGCGGATGAATAGCCGGGGTGGATGTGAGATGAGAGTTTCTTTTTTCTTTCATTCATGTAATAATTTGTAAATTGATGTAATATTATTTGTTTGGCCGTACAACCGGGTCGGGGTTGTAGCCGTCATTGTATAATTCTTTTTACTGTTTTTGCTCCTAGGATAGACCCATGGAGGGGGTGCACAAACTACCGGGTATCTCGAAGTGCCGAGTGGCCTACTCATGGCGTTGAGGGAGGTTGCTTCGCTTCGGGTACTTGGCGGGTAGTTTGCCGCACCCGTAGGGGTCTTGGGTGGGGTTTTGGCTATTCATCGCGACCGTGTAATCCGTTTTTCGTTGCAGGCTCGAACGAATCGCGGGTTCCTAGTATATCCAAAGTGTTCATCTGTGATCTGGATTGGCTATCATTGCAGTATATCTATATATAATAACTATTTAGGCGTTGCTTATGTTTTACAGCCGCGCTAGCCCAGCCCCCGCTCTGTCGTTAGTTAAGTAACCTAACGGGTGATGACGGGGCCCAGTAGCGAATGCGAATAGCATAAGCGTACGTCATATTTTGGTTGTTTTCTGCAATGGTAGGATTTAAATGATGGGACACATTAAAAGAACTGATGCAAGAAAATAAACCTAAAAGACGTTGTTGGAACAATTTTTCAAAAAGCTGTTATTGCAAGGACGTTCATTTTTGTTTTGCATCGCGGTATTCGGTTGTGAATGCCCAGCACCTCAGTCGACGAGGCAAGGGCCGAGATCCCTTCATCGGGAGTGACCCCTTGGACAAAAGTTTGCATCAGGGTAATAACTTCACTATAGTCGATTATTCTTGCTTTCCATCGAGGTATTCAGTTTGGAATATCCTGCACCTCATTCGACGAGGAAAGAGCCGAGATCCCTTCATAGGGAGTGACCTCTTTAGCAAAAGTTTTCGCCACTATTTTTCAAAAAGGGCAATAATGTTCCTTCAACGATATCAAGTTCATTACGTTAACGGGTTTTTCGCCAAAAACCCAGCCGTAGCCCTCCGTCGTTTCGGATCAATATTATTCAGTATTCGTGCTGCGTTTATTGACCTAGTCAAGGCGTAGTGAACGGTAGCTAAATAATATTTTTCTGTGGATTGCAAATGTGATTGGTTAGGACAGTCGTGCGGCCTTGTTGACCTAGTCAAGGGCACGCACGGGTGGGTCTAATGCAATCAGGATTATGACGGGTAGAACTTGTCTAACAGTTTGTGGCTTGTTGACCTAGTCAAGGTCATGAACCGTTAGGGGCAAAAACCACATCGGGAGTTTCAAAAGAACTGAAACTTGCAGATTTAGCATACCTTCTGGAGTGTGGTGACTAGAGTGGATTCCATCTAGGTTATCACACAATGACAGTTGGATCCCGATCCCACTGATGAGTTGGATTACTCTCGGGAGATTATTTCACTTAAACGATCAATGCTATAAACCTAGTAGGTGTCTAGAAAGGTGTTAGCGGGGCTACGCCCCCAGGGAAAAGAGGTTCTTGAATTAAGGAACTTCGCGAAAGCGTTGGAAAACCTCCCTCGAAGTACCGACACTAGCCTGGCTGAAAGGTTAAGCAAGTATTGTGACGTGAATTAAAACCCGGTTAGTTCTTCTTTTAAAAAGGTTTTAAGAAGAATTTGAGTAAACAGTGGGAGACATCCTGGTTAGACAAATTAATAAACCAATCTAATCTTACAAGAGCATACGCTGAGTATTTCTTTTCTCTCTCTCCAGGCAGCAACCTTTTCATGCCCTAATCAAGATAATAAAATGTATCGCTTGACCGATCCGAATTCTTATTCGGAACTGGGGAAAGTTGGTTCAGCTCTAACTTGTGACAACAGTCATGAGTATGAGAATGGGAAAGGGGATTGTATGGATTTCCAGGATACCCAGTTGAAGAAGAAGCATGGTTTTGCATCTACTTCAGGTGTTCTTATAATTGAGAACTGTTTTACGGTCAGCCCTACCTCCTGGGTACTTGATACCGGATCAGGATCTCATATCTGTAATTTATTGCAGGGACTGAGAAAAAGTAGGAAAGTTGCACCGGGTGATATGTCGCTCAGAGTAGCGAACGGAGCATAAGTTAATGCGGCAGCCGTCGGTGAATATCACCTAGTATTGCCAAATGGCAAGACTATGATTTTGAACGATTGCTACTATGTACCCTCCATGGTTTGCAACATCATATCAGTTTCTTTACTCGATAAAGATGGATATAACTTTGTTCTTGAAAAGAATATCATGAACATTTACCTTCATAAGGTACTGGTTGCAGAGGGTACACTGTGTAATGGTATCTACGTTCTAAATCAGAATACAGTTCTCAATATACAAAACACACGCAAGAGGAAGAATTCAGATACGAATGAATCCTACTTGTGGCATTGTAGACTTGGTCATATCGGAGAGAAAAGACTGAGTAAGTTGCATAAAGATGGACTCTTGAATGCGTTCGAGTTTTCATCTTATGAAACTTGTCAGTCTTGTCTCAAAGGGAAGATGACCAAATCTCCGTTCACCGGACATGGAGAAAGAGCAACCGAGCTCTTGGGACTCGTACATAGTGATGTATGCGGTCCGATGTCTATACATGCAAGGGGTGGGTTCTCGTACTTCATCACATTCACCGACGATCTCTCTAGGTTCGGATATGTGTATCTGATGAAACACAAATCTGAAGCTTTTGAGAAATTCAAGGAATTCAGAAACGAAGTAGAGAACCAGACTGGCAAAAGTATCAAGATCCTCCGGTCTGACAGGGGAGGGGAGTACTTAAGCACGGAATTTCTAGATTACTTAAAAGAGAATGGTATTCTCTCTCAGCTTACTCCTCCTTATACACCACAGCACAACGGTGTTTCGGAGCGGAGGAATCGTACCCTACTGGATATGGTTCGCTCCATGATGAGTAATGCCGAGTCGCCTCTTTCATTTTGGGGACATGCGCTATTGACAGCAGCATACCTATTGAATGATGTTCCGTCTAAATCAGTGCCTAAGACTCCGTTCGAGATATGGAATGGAAAGAGGCCATATCTTAAAAGATTTAAGATATGGGGTTGTCCGGCTTATGTTAAAACGCATAAACCAGATAAACTAGAGGCACGGTCAGTTTTATGTAAGTTTGTGGGATATCCAAAGAATGGTTATGGATATCTATTCTACCACACCGAGGAACAGAAGGTGTTTGTTGCTCAGCATGCCGTTTTCTTAGAAATGGAGTTTCTTGCAAAAGAAATTAGTGGGAGCACGGTAGAAATGGAAGAAATTCAGCGACCACAAACTGAAACTGAAAATTTGACAGAACCTCAGGATTCAATAACCGCAGACGAACCTCAGCCACTCCGCAGATCTGGTAGGATTTCTCATCCGCCCGAGAGATACTACGGTTTTCTCATAGACGGGGATCGAGAGGATTGCATCTTTGAAGAAGATGACCCTACCAGTTTCAGGCAGGCCATTATCAGTAGGGACTCTGATAAGTGGCAGGAAGCAATGCAATCCGAAATGGAGTCCATGTACGCCAATAAAGTGTGGACCATGGATATTGCTCCACCTGGGGTAAAACCCGTTGGATGCAAATGGATCTACAAAAGGAAACTTGGTGTAGATGGGCAGGTGGAAACCTATAAAGCTAGACTCATTGCAAAAGGTTTTCGTCAAAGACCTGGTTTGGACTATGACGAAACTTTTTCTCCGGTGGCTATGCTCAAATCCATTCGGATCCTACTTGCCATTGCTGCCTTCCATGACTATGAAATCTGGCAGATGGATGTTAAGACGGCTTTCCTAAACGGTTGTTTGGAAGAGTGCGTTTACATGGATCAACCAGAAGGTTTCGTAGACAGTGGGAGCAGCGGAAGGGTGTGCAAGTTGCTTAAATCCATTTATGGATTGAAGCAGGCATCGCGGAGCTGGAACATCTGTTTTGATGAGGCAATCAAGGAATTTGATTTCATCAAGAACGAAGATGAACCCTGTGTTTATAAGAAGATTGTAGGACGAACTGTCGTATTCCTAGTCTTGTACGTGGACGACATTCTTTTGATAGGAAATGATATTCCTATGCTACAATCGGTCAAGCTATTTTTGTCACAAAGGTTCTCCATGAAGGACCTAGGTGATGCCTCGTACATTCTGGGGATCAAGATCTATAGAGATAGATCCAAGAAACTATTGGGACTTTCACAGTCCAGGTACATAGAGACCGTACTAAAGAGATTTAGTATGGAGGGTTCCAAGCGCGGTAGCATACCCGCATTGCACGGAATTACCCTCTCCAAGAAGATGTCTCCTAAGACTGACGAGGAGAGGGTTCGCATGAGCACTATACCCTACGCTTCGGCGGTAAGATCTATAATGTATGCGATGCTATGTACAAGACCAGATGTAGCTTACGCGTTGAGCGCGGTAAGCCGGTATCAGTCAGACCCAGGGGAGGACCACTGGACAGCAGTGAAGAACATTCTCAAGTACCTGAGAAGGACTAAGGAGATGTTCCTGGTTTACGGTAATGGAGACCTCAGGGTCGAGTCCTTTACCGATTCAAGCTTCCAGAGTGACAAAGATGACAGCAAGTCTGTCTCGGGTTTTGTGTTTACCCTCAACGGAGAGGCGGTATGTTGGAGGAGTTCCAAGCAGGATACCGTCGCAGACTCGACGATGGAGGCTGAATACATTGCTGCAAGCGATGCCGCAAAAGATGCGGTCAGGATAAAGAAGTTCATTAGTGAACTTCAGGTGGTTCCGTCCATTGTTGACCCAATACCTTTGTATTGCGATAACAATGGGGCTATAGCTTTAGCGAAGGAACCAAGGTCCCATCAGAAATCCAGGTACATCTTAAGGCGGTATCACCAGATCAGGGAGATCATTGATCGACAGGAGATCGAGGTGCGGAGAGTGGACACAAAGGACAACACTGCGGACCCATTCACGAAGGCTTTACCCCAGACTCAGTTCGAGCGGCTGATCGAGATGATAGGTCTTCGATACGCCAGTACATGGCCTTAGTGCAAGTGGGAGATTGTTAGTGTATATGCCGTAGAGGCCATTACTGTATCATACTAGTATGTATATTACTTGATGGAAGCTTGGGATATTCACAGTTGTACAAACAATCTTGCTCAATATAGTAGTATGCTCCTTGGTTTGTCTCTGCTTTAATGTGTACATGTGTGTTTTTTTATTATATCACCTATACGCATTAGTAGAGCCCTTAGGATCTTTGCTTGATTACCGGCGTTGTGATGGCGATCACACTCGTGGGGGCTGCGTAATCTACAAGCACATCCTTATACACGTCCCTAGTCGTGGGAGTATCGAGATAGGGCATCGATGCTCCAGAGTAGACTAGCGTATGCGCTTCTCATCCCAGCACGGGAGACAGTCTGTCCCACAGCCGTCGGTACGTCGTACTTGAGATAGTATGCGGGTGCTCGTTAGGTTACGAGTACACTGGACAGGACTCGTCGGGAACTGATGGTTGGTATTATACCTATCGTCAGTTATCAGTTCCCAGGTGACATGAGTACAGCTTAGTCCGCTGACTTGACACTGTCACTTCGCCTCGAGTGTGTTCCCACTGTTCTTTGATTGCTACCCTACCACGGCTCTACTGAGTCGTGCAAACAGGTAGTAGTTGGGAGCAGTCCCGAAGCACTTGGAGGCAGTGACGGTTAGATAGGATTCGTCTCTCCCGGTATTGGGGGTTGACATCGCGCTGTGTCTAAGAGAGCCATTACACAAGTAGTCCCTGGCCAGGGCAAGTGAGATATACTGGTAGGTTCCAGTGTTATCTCAGGGTGTTCTGGACTTCACTCCGACACGACTTGTACCGCTATTAGGGGTCTGACGCTTGCCGCCCCCATAGGCCCGACATGCGATGTATCAGACGAACAGACCGGACTGTACGGAGATTGTCACATACAGGCTCAGTAGGAGTTCGGATGGGTTTACCTCATCGGCCTTCTTATCGACATCTACCTGGGGACCGTTACGTACAGCTAGTGCCGCTTACGGTCTGTGGTTAAACCCACTGCCAGCGTAGTGTCGAGTCTTTAGAGTCCCACACAGAGAGTTTCCCTGCACTGAGCGAAACGTGTAGAGGCCGTATGGTTTTACGGCATGGCTGCGATCACTTACGTACACTTGTGTGCGTATGGTGTTCGGGCAGGCAGTACTAGTGGGCTTTGGTTTAAGCCGGATCCTAGTATTGCATGGATGGATTTGTTTTGTCTTCTGTGCATCCGCATTCTACGGAATGCGGATGCAGGTGTGTATGCACAGTTTTTCGGAGCGATGAAGGAGGAGGTGCCTCATTAGGGTTTTGGCAGTTGGTTCGGCCAAAACCGTTATGTGGCAGGCTCATTATGGTTTTGACAGTTGATTCGGTCAAAACCATTTTGAGGCAGACTCATTAGGGTTTTTGACAGTTCGTTTGGTCAAAACCATTATGAGCCGCGAACATCATTTACTAATCCTATTAATGATAATCTTATGATGGCTAATTGCATTGACCATTTGACCCCGTTGACCTCTCTTGACTTTGTTGACCGGTTGACCGTGTTGACCATTGACTTTCAAGAGGTTTCCACACTATTCTTTTCTTTTCCTTTTTCTTTTCGATTATGATATTGGTCATTTCAAAGTAGCCATCAACTTTATCTTGATGGGATTAGTAATGATGTTGTTTTTGCATTATTTGCAACCATGGTTGATTTTCTTTGGTATCATAATTTCTTTCTCATTCTCTCTCTTGTTTTTTTCAAGTGAGAAGAAAAGAAATAAACCATGGTTGTTGCTCCACCTTCTTCTTCCTCCTCTTGTTTTGATCTTTTGATCTCATGTGTTGAGAGATAAAGATTTCACAAAGACAAAGCCATCCCTTCATCACTTCTACACAACCTAGGGCTTTTAGATTAGCAATCTCCTTGTCCTAGTTACCTCGGCTCGAGGTGGAGCTCGGTGTACATCTCTCGGGTGGATCGTCTTCGACTCAAGGAGGCCGCGGAGGTGACCAAAGTCCGGATCAACCATTGAGCAAGCAAAGAGAAGAACAACAAGAAGAGAAGGAGTTCAAGTTGAGGTATAACCCCTAACCGAGTAGATAACATCTCAAGTTAGGATGCTAGTGTATTGTTTAGCAAAGATCCGGCTTTTACGGTCCATGTTACAAAGTTTAGAAAAAAATTTGTTTTACCGTTTCCGCAACCCCGAAAGTACCGGGAGAGGTAACGTGGACCTAACAGCATGTAATATATATAATTGAGGATATATTATGATCTTTGACCTAGGTTGCGTTATTTATGCGATTTCTTTCCGTAGATGTTTTTCTATTCACGAGTTGGCAACTCACCCCCGTTGTGCCCCAGTTTCTTGCAGGTTTGCCGTACAGGTTTCATTACGGCTTGCGGGCATAGTTTCCTTCAGGTGATTTGCTAGTAGGTGGGTTTACTTGTATCGTACCCCCATTTATATAACTTGTATATTATTAATCTGTTGTATCTAGAAGTTCCATCAACCAAACATGTTTTATTTTTGAGATAGAGACCAGTGATGTTATTCTTTCGACCTTAGAGTCGCGCGTTGTATTTCTGTGGATTTCTTGTTGTTTTGAGTTTTGATCCTCGCCCTTGGCGTTGTATATTATTGCTTGTGTGGTTGTGGCCGTCGATTGACGAAGAGCTAGCTCCTGCTTGGGGATGCCTTTTATTGATTTCGTATACTATTCATGTTGTATCCCGTTTGGGAGCCAGTATTTACAAAGGAGACTCTGCCGAAATTTTCAGGAAATACTTGATGTTTTTAAAACCGCATAACTCGGCTTATGCTATTAAAACTACTTGATTTTAAATTGGTTTTTCTTTGCTCTACTACTTTTCTTGGTTTGGATTTCTGGGTTTTCGGTTTACTTAGATTACGTACGCCTCGAGACGTTCGTAGTTTAAGTGCCGGTCATGTTCCGTACTTTCGGGTCGTGACAAAGTTGGTATCAGAGCGTTAGGTTTTACCTTCGGAGCGTAGGATGACCCTTGGTTGATGGAATAGGTGACTAAAGTAGAGTGACGTACCGTGGGTATGTTCCGCGGCATACTTACAACACGCCACTCCACTTAAGGAGCCTTAGGATATACATTTCTTTGCTCAGTATTATATTCATTCTGATCTAGCCTCATCAGTACCAGTTATGGTTTTGCTGCCTTGATTACGGGCAGGGAGTGTAAGTCCATGTTGCGACCCCCGGTTCTTACGGGGAGGCGGAAACGGTATAAAAATCAAATTTTTAGCGCATGGGGCAACATGGACTAACAAAGTCGGGATCTTTTCTAAACTAAACTAGCAAACATGCAAAGGAGAGTTAACTACTCGGCAAAGTGGTTATACCTAACTTGAACTCCTTCTTCTTGAAACCTAGTAGAGGTTGATGGTTCTCTTCTCGTCGCCTTCTTCCGTCGAAGATGGATCCACCTGAGGGTTCAACCTTCGGGTTCTTTCTCGAACTTGGAGAGAACTAGAATCTCCGGCTTGCTAAACCTTTGATCCTAGAGTGAGTAGAGAGTGTCTAAATGGTGCTTTTCTTTTAAGGAGAGGGATTCTCAACACATGAGAAGGGTTCTCCTTTTGGTAGAGGAAGAAGAAGATGAAGTGAGGAGAGAGAAGCTAAATGATAGAATGAGCTCTTTTCTTTTTGCAACCATAACAAAAAGAAAAAGAATTATCAAATTAATAATAATAATGAAAATGAAAAAGGTTGATGGAAGGTTTAGGAATGACCATTATCATTTCAAACATTAAATGAATTTGCTAGAATCAAAGAGCATCTTTCTTTTGTAATGATGATGGTCAAAACTTCAACCATGGTCAACAAGTCAACCATGGTCAACAAGTCAACAAAAAAACCAACCATGACACAATTTCATTTTATTATATATTATTAATTGATATAACATAAATCCATTAGGGTTTGGAAAAAGACGACTGTCAACTGTGCATAAGCACCCGTTCCGAAACCCTAATGAAAGTCCTCTTCCTCCTCCTCAAATAACTGTGCATACACACCTGCATTCTTGTTCTGAGGAACATGAATACTGAGAGATAAAAGCAACCCCAAAACATATACCAGTATCTGACTCAAACCAGAGCCAGCCAGTAAAATCCGTCCGGACTCCAAACGTGCACAAGTGCGCGAATGAGAACGAACCCTGTCGCAAAACCATGCGACCTCTATTCTGTTTTGCCCAGAGGCGAATACCCTCTGTGTGGGACTCTAAAGACTCGACGCTACGCTGGCAGTGGGTTTAACCACAGACCGCAAGCGGCACAAGCTGTGCGTAACGGTCCCCAGGTAGATGCCGACAAGAAGGCTGACGAGGTGAAACCCCATCTGAACTCCTACTGAGTCTGAATGTGACAGTCTCCGTACAGTCCGGTCTGTTCGTCTGATACATCGCATGTCGTGCCTAGGGGGCGGTAAAACGTCAGTGCCCTAATAGCGGTACAAGTCGTGTCGGAGTGAAGCCTAAAACACCCTGAGATAACACTGGAAGCCTACCAGTATATCTCGCTTGCCCTGTCCAGGGACTACTCGTGTAATGGCTCTCCTAGACACAGCGCGATGTCAACCCCCAATACCGGGAGAGACGAATCCTGTCTAACCGTCACTGCCTCCAAGTGCTTCGGGACTGCACCCAACCACCACCTGTTTGCACGACTCCTTTGAGCCGTGGTAGGGTAGTGATCAAAGTGCAGTGGGAACACACTCGAGGCGAAGTGCCAGTGTCAAGTTAGCGGACTAAGCTGTACTCATGTCACCTGGGAACTGATAACTGACGATAGGTATAATACCAACCTGTCAGTTCCCGACGAGTCCTATCCAGTGTACTCGTAACCCAACGAGCACCCGTATACTATCTCCAGTACGACGTACCGATGGCTGTGGGACAGACCATCTCCCACACTGGGATGAGAAGCGCATACGCTAGTCTACTCCGGAGTATCGATGCCCTGTTTCGATAGTCCTGCGACTAGGGACCTGTATAAGGATGTGCTTATAGATTACCCAGCCCCCAATAGTGTGACTGCCATCACAACGCTGGTAATCAAGCAAAGATCCTAAGGGCTCCACTAATGCGTATAAGTGATATACTGAAATAAACACAAGTACACATTGAAGTAGAAACAAACCAAGTAGCATACTACTATATTGAGCAAGATTGTTTATACAAGGTGAATATCCCAAGCTTCCATCAAGTAATATACAAACTAGTATGATACAGTAATGGCCTCTAGGGCATATACACTAACAATCTCCCACTTGCACTAAGGCCATGAACTGGCGTATCGAAGACCTATCATCTCGATCAGCCGCTCGAACTGAGTCTGGGGTAAGGCCTTGGTGAATGGATCTGCAGTGTTCTCTTCTGAAGCAACCCTCCGAACCTCGATCTCCTTGCGATCCACGATCTCCCTGATCAGGTGATACCGCCTCAAGATGTGCCTGGATCTCTGATGGGACCTGGGTTCCTTCGCTAAAGCTATAGCCCCGTTGTTGTCGCAATACAGAGGTATTGGGTCAACAATGGATGGAACCACCTGAAGTTCTTTTAAGAACTTCCTCATCCAGACAGCTTCTTTTGCGGCATCAGATGCAGCGATATATTCCGCTTCCATAGTCGAGTCCGCAACGGTTTCCTGTTTGGAGCTCTTCCAACACACCGCCCCTCCATTGAGGGTAAAGACGAAACCCGACATGGACTTGGAATCATCCTTGTCACTCTGGAAGCTGGAGTCAGCAAAGGCCTCGATCTGGAGGTCTTTTCCGCTATACACCAAGAACATCTCCTTAGTCCTTCTCAGGTACTTGAGAATGTTCTTTACCGCTATCCAGTGTTTCTCCCCAGGGTTTGACTGATACCGGCTTACCACACTCAGTGCATAAGCTACATCCGGTCTGGTACACAACATCGCATACATTATAGAGCCTACCGCAGAAGCGTAGGGTATAATAGACATGCGATCCCTCTCCAAATCAGTCTTGGGAGACATCTCTTTAGAGAGGGTGATCCCGTGACAAGCCGGTAGGTTACCGCGCTTGGAATCTTCCATACTGAATCTCTTCACTATGGTGTCGATGTACCTAGACTGAGAAAGTCCTAATATCCTCTTGGATCTATCACGATGGATCCGGATCCCCAGGATGTATGAGGCATCACCCAGGTCTTTCATGGAGAACCTGTGCGACAAGAACCCCTTGACAGATTGTAGCATAGGAATGTCATTTTCTATTAAGAGAATGTCATCCACATATAAAACGAGGAATACTACAGTTCTCGCTACAAATCTACTATAGATGCATGGTTCATCTGGATTTTTGATAAAGCCAAATTCCTTGACCGTCTCATCAAAACAGATGTTCCAACTCCGCGATGCCTGCTTTAGTCCATAAATGGACTTAAGCAACTTGCACACTTTTCCGCTGCTCCCACTCTGAATGAAACCCTCTGGATGATCCATATAGACACATTCCTCTAAATTTCCATTTAGAAAAGCGGTCTTTACGTCCATCTGCCAAATCTCATAATCGTGGAAGGCAGCAATGGCAAGAAGGATCCGAATGGATTTCAGCATAGCCACTGGAGAAAAGGTTTCGTCTTAGTCCAAGCCAGGTCTTTGACGGAAACCCTTTGCTACAAGTCTAGCTTTATAGGTCTCAACCTGTCCATCTACACCAATCTTCCTTTTGAAGATCCACTTGCATCCTACGGATTTTACCCCGTCTGGAGCAATGTCCAACGTCCATACTTTGTTGGTGTACATGGACTCCATTTCGGTCCACATTGCATCCAGCCATTTTACCGAGTCAACGCTCTGAACGGCCTGCTGGAAGCTAGTAGGCTCATCATAATCTATGATGCAATCCTCTCGATCCCCGTCTATGAGAAAACCGTAGTATCTCTCGGGCGGATGAGTCTGCCTACTACTCCTGCGGAGCGGCATAGGAATGTCCTGTTCATTTGAACCCTCTGGTTCCATTAAGCTTTCAGTAATAGTCTGTGGTTTTGGAATTTCTTCCAGTTCTACTGCGCTCCCACTTGTTTCTTTTTCTATGAACTGGTGTTCTAGAAAGTGGGCATGACGAGAAACAAGAACTTTTTGTTCCTCTTCGTAGTAGAAGAGATATCCCTTGGAATTCTTTGGATATCCCACAAACTTACACAGTACTGAGCGTGCCTCGAGCTTGTCCGCATGCTGCTTTTTAACAAAAGCTGGACTTCCCCAAGTCTTAATGTGACTGAGATGGGGCCTCTTCCCACACCACATCTCATATGGTGTAGCAGGCACAGTCTTAGTAGGAACTCGGTTCAAAAGGTACGCAGCTGATTCTAGCGCATACCCCCAGAATGATCGCGGTAACTCAGCGCTACTCATCATGGACCGTACCATATCCAATAGGGTTCGGTTCCGTCTCTCCGATACACTGTTGTGTTGCGGAGTGTATGGAGGAGTAAGCTGAGAGAGAATTCCGTTCCCTTTTAAATAATTCAGGAACTCGGCACTCAAGTATTCTCCACCTCGATCCGATCTTAGAATCTTGATACTTTTGCCGGTTTGGTTTTCCACTTCATTCTTATATTCCTGGAATTTTTCAAAGGCTTCGGACTTATGTTTCATTAAGAAGACATAACCGTACCTTGAGAAATCATCCGTAAAAATAATGAAGTAAGAGTAACCGCTTCACGCATGCGTAGACATTGGACCACACACGTCGCTGTGTACGAGCCCCAAGAGCTCGCTCGCTCTTACTCCGTGTCCAGTGAACGGAGTCTTTGTCATCTTTCCTTTGAGACAAGATTGACAAGTGGCATACGATTGATATTCGAACGGATCCAAATACCCTTCTGTATGTAACTTAGTCAACCTTTTCTCATTGATGTGACCCAGTCTACAATGCCATAAGAAAGTCTGATTGATATCCGGAGACTTTCTTTTGTGTGTATTCTGGACATTGAAAATCTGTGGTTGGTTTAACACGTATATACCATCGCTCAATGTACCTGACCCAATCAGAACTTGATTAAGGTGAGTGTTTACAACATTACTTACAAACGGAAATTCATAACCTTCTTTAGAAACCAAAGATACAGAAATGATATTACAAGTTGCGTTGGGTACAAAAAAGCAATTACGCAAAACCAAAACATGCCCATCTGACATTTCCAGGTGATAGTCCCCCATGGCTTTAGCATCCATGCTAGCTCCGTTTGCAACTCTGAGGGTCATGTCACCTGCCTTCAAAAACCTATGGTTTCTCAACGCCTGCAATGAATTACAGATATGAGATCCTGATCCGGTATCCAATACCCAGGAAGTAGAGTTTATCGAAAGACAGTTTTCAATAACATACACACCAGAAGCTGAAGCCGCAACCTGCTTCAGTTCCTGTGTCCTGGCCTTTCAAGCCCTGCAATCTTTCTTCCAGTGTCTACTCTTATGACAATAGAAGCATTCTTCCTTTCCCACAAGCTTCCCCGCTATCTTTGTTGCCATTTCTTTTCCCTTCGTACCCACTTTACTAACACCGTCTCTTGGTTTGGCGGGGGCTTTCTTCCTCTTTCCCTTGGCTTTTGCCTTGGACCTAGAGGAAGAAGATCCTCCTACAAACAAAGCGGGTGTTTCCCTACCTTTCTATAGGGTGCCCTCTGAAAGTTCAACTTCCTTTTCTTGTAAGTTGAAGTTCAGTATAAACTGGGCGTAAGTGGATGGAAGGGACTGGAGAATTAAATCCGTATAGAGTTCACTTTCCAACGTGGTCCCAAGTTCCGCGAGCTCCTCAACGTAGCCAATCATCTTAAGCACGTGGTCCGCTACCGATGATCCGACGGCCAACTTTGCCGAAAACAACTTCTTCGACACTTCGTATCTTGCGATACGAGACTGCTCTCCATACAGTTCTTTTGTATGAAGAAATATGGATTCCAAATCCATATTCTCGTGCCTCCTCTGATGTTCGTTGTCCATAGAGGCAAGTACGAGGCACCTGGCCTTCGCGCAATCAATCTCCCAAGTCTTACGGATTTCCTTATCCGCGACGCTGGAGGTGGGACCTGGGACGGGGGGAGCTTTGGTGGTAAGAAGATACCCCAGCTTGTCGTAAGTGATTGCCATCTTGACATTCCTGAGCCAATCTTTGTAGTTTGGCCCTGTCAATATATTTTTATCTAGAAGTAACTTAAGTCCAGTCATGTCGATTGGTCGCTGCAATTAGGAGAGAGAGAAGAAACACTTTAGCACGATGCTCTTGCAAGTTTAGAGTGGTTTTTAATTTGTCTAAACAGGATGGCTCCCACTGTCTCTCGAATCCCTCCTCAAACCATAAAGGAAGAATTAGTCGGGATCAATCCCACCGCACAATACTTGCTTAACCGTTCAGCCAGGCCAGTGTCGGTACTTCGAGGGAGGTTTTCCAACGCTTTCGCGAAGTTCCTTAATTAAATAACCTCTTTTCCCTGGGGGCGTAGCCCCGCTAACACCTTTCTAGACACCTACTAGGTTTATAGCATTGATCGTTTAGTGAAAAATTTCCCGAGGAGTAGCATATACTCACAGTAGGATCGGGATCCAAATATCATCGCGTGACGAAACTGAAGGAATCCTACCAGAATCACCACACTCCAAATGGTATGCAAATCTAGCAAGTTTCAGTACTTATGAAACTCCCGATGTGGATTTTTGCCCCATGCTCTTATGACCTTGACTTTGGCCAAAATATCATAAGTCACATGTCAAGTTCTACCCGTCACTATCCAGGTTAATTTGGATCCACCCGTACCTACCCTTGACTTTGGCCAAAATGGCAGTACGACTGTCCCAAACCAACGCATCTATCTATGCTACACATGAACACCCAATAGCTACCAATCACTATGCCTTGACTTTGACCAACATACATAGCTTGAATACTATTGCCTATTCATGCGAAACGACGGAGGGCTACGAATGGTTTTGGTAAAACCGTGAACGTAGTGAACTTGATATAATCGATGGAACGAGATAGCTTTTAGAAGGAGTGGCTCAAGCTCCGCATTTAAAAGTTATTTTTGAAAAGAACCGAGTGGTTTTTCGAAAGTGTTCCAACGACTTTAGCTTGGTTTATTATCTTGCATTAGTTCTTTTAATGCGTGATATTCTTGCATTAGTTCTTTTAATGCGTCCGATCATTTAAATCCTACCATTGCAGAAAACAACCAAAATATGACGTACGCTTATGCCATTCGCATTCGCCACGGGGCCCCGTCATCACCCGTTAGGTTACTTAACTAACAACAGAGCGGGGGCTGGGCTAGCGCGGCTGTAAAACATAAGCAACGCCTAAATAGTTATAAATATAGCAATGATAGACATTACAGATCACAGATGAATACATTGGATATACTAGGAATCCGCAATCCGTTCGAGCCTGCAACGAAAAGCGGATTACACGGTCGCGGTGAATAGCCAATACCCCACCCAAGACCCCTACGGGTGCGGCAAACTACCCGCCAAGTACTCGGCAGTTTGTGCACCCCTCCATGGGTCTATCCTAGGAGCAAAAACAGTAAAAAAAATTATACAATGACGGCTACAACCCCGACCCGGTTGTGCGGCCAAACAAATAATAATATTACATCAATTTACATTTACAATGAATGAAAGAAAAACAAAAGCTCATCTCACATCCACCCCGGCTATTCACCCGCGACAGTCCAACACATTCATATACACATTCCAATATCAAACACAGATCACAGAGATGTATAACTCCGACTAATCGACTTGTAGCGATTAGCCGACGTTCAATACATACAAACATCACAGATATAACCAACATAGTCCAAGTGTAGTGAAGTTCGGAAAAAATACGGAATTATAGGCCCCCAAAAATAAATTTCTATTCTGGAAAATCTGGGCACATATAATATATCTGAAAAATCCCAAAATCCTACCAGAAGAACACTGCACGAAAAACGATCACAAGAGGAAACAAAACGGCGGCGGTTCCACGACATAAGCCACCTATTGCCGCGGAACCGCGGCGCTTTAAGGGAATCATGCGATCGTTTTTCTTGGGTGTTCACACAAAACCCTGAGCCGAATTTAGGTGTATAACAAATCTTGTTTTGACCAGAAAAATTTTTAACAGAAACTAGGGTTTTGTAAAAGTTTGGTTTTTGGATTTTTCGGTTCCGAACTTCGTTACACTTCACTACCAAGCTAGTTTAAGTTTAGTTAGGCTCTGATACCACTGTAAGTCCACGTTGCGACCCCCGGTTCTTACGGGGAGGCGGAAACGGTATAAAAATCAAATTTTTAGCGCATGGGGCAACATGGACTAACAAAGTCGGGATCTTTTCTAAACTAAACTAGCAAACATGCAAAGGAGAGTTAACTACTCGGCAAAGTGCTTATACCTAACTTGAACTCCTTCTTCTTGAAACCTAGTAGAGGTTTATGGTTCTCTTCTCGTCGCCTTCTTCCGTCGAAGATGGATCCACCTGAGGGTTCAACCTTCGGGCTCTTTCTCGAACTTGGAGAGAACTAGAATCTCCGGCTTACTAAACCTTTGATCCTAGAGTGAGTAGAGAGTGTCTAAAGGGTGCTTTTCTTTTAAGGAGAGGGATTCTCAACACATGAGAAGGGTTCTCCTTTTGCTAGAGGAAGAAGAAGATGAAGTGAGGAGAGAGAAGCTAAATGATAGAATGAGCACTTTTCTTTTTGCAACCATAACAAAAAGCAAAAGAATTATCAAATTAATAATAATAATGAAAATGAAAAAGGTTGATGGAAGGTTTAGGAATGACCATTATCATTTCAAACATTAAATGAATTTGCTAGAATCAAAGAGCATCTTTCTTTTGTAATGATGATGGTCAAAACTTCAACCATGGTCAACAAGTCAACAATGGTCAACAAGTCAACAAAAAAACCAACCATGACACAATTTCATTTTATTATATATTATTAATTGATATAACATAAATCCATTAGGGTTTGGAAAAAGACGACTGTGAACTGTGCATACGCACCCGTTCCGAAACCCTAATGAAAGTCCTCTTCCTCCTCCTCAAATAACTGTGCATACACACCTGCATTCTTGTTCCGAGGAACATGAATACTGAGAGATAAAAGCAACCCCAAAACATATACCAGTATCTGACTCAAACCAGAGCCAGCCAGTAAAATCCGTCCGGACTCCAAACGTGCACAAGTGCGCGAATGAGAACGAACCCTGTCGCAAAACCATGCGACCTCTACTCTGTTTTGCCCAGAGGCGAATACCCTCTGTGTGGGACTCTAAAGACTCGACACTACGCTGGCAGTGGGTTTAACCACAGACCGCAAGCGGCACTAGCTGTGCGTAACGGTCCCCAGGTAGATGCCGACAAGAAGGCTGACGAGGTGAAACCCCATCTGAACTCCTACTGAGTCTGAATGTGACAGTCTCCGTACAGTCCGGTCTGTTCGTCTGATACATCGCATGTCGGGCCTAGGGGGTGGTAAAACGTCAGTCCCCTAATAGCGGTACAAGTCGTGTCGGAGTGAAGCCCAAAACACCCTGAGATAACACTGGAAGCCTACCAGTATATCTCGCTTGCCCTGGCCAGGGACTACTCGTGTAATGGCTCTCCTAGACACAGCGCGATGTCAACCCCCAATACCGGAAGAGACGAATCCTGTCTAACCGTCACTGCCTCCAAGTGCTTCGAGACTGCACCCAACCACCACCTGTTTGCACGACTCCTTTGAGCCGTGGTAGGGTAGTGATCAAAGTGCAGTGGGAACACACTCGAGGTGAAGTGCCAGTGTTAAGTCAGCGGACTAAGCTGTACTCATGTCACCTGGGAACTGATAACTGACGATAGGTATAATACCAACCTGTCAGTTCCCGACGAGTCCTGTCCAGTGTACTCGTAACCCAACGAGCACCCGTATACTATCTCCAGTACGACGTACTGATGGCTGTGGGACAGACCATCTCCCACACTGGGATGAGAAGCGCATACGCTAGTCTACTCCGGAGTATCGATGCCCTGTCTCGATAGTCCTGCGACTAGGGACCTGTATAAGGATGTGCTTATAGATTACCCAGCCCCCACTAGTGTGACTGCCATTACAACGCTGGTAATCAAGCAAAGATCCTAAGGGCTCCACTAATGCGTATAAGTGATATACTGAAATAAACACAAGTACACATTGAAGTAGAAACAAACCAAGTTGAATACTACTATATTGAGCAAGATTGTTTATACAAGGTGAATATCCCAAGCTTCCATCAAGTAATATACAAACTAGTATGATACAGTAATGGCCTCTAGGGCATATACACTAACAGGGAGAGCTACAGCTTGAGTTGCGGTCAGCACGAGCTCGTCACGAACGAAGACTGACCAGGGCGAAATTCCGGCAACACACGATTGCAGAGATGTGTCTTTTTACTGTGTTTCTGCGCCACGAGTGTTTGGCGGATCGCCTTTATGAGGTTACTCGGATGTGCTGATCGACACTAGAGGATTGAGCCAATGATAGAGGCCAGCCAGATTTTGATGACCGTTGGTGTGTTGCTTATTCATGATGATCGAGGCACTGTTCAGCGTGCAGACGAGCGAGCCAGTTATTACTGCGAACGACGAGATATTGCCCCAGATGCTGGAATTAGGGTAGAACGAGTTGTACTAAGAGATGATAGAAGCTCGCTAGTCATCGAGGATGAATGACTAGGACATGTGAATCGTTCGCCTACCCCGATGCGAGGTCATCAGATAGATTGGTTCCAGCTAGAGACGACTTCACGCGGAGACGTTGGGAGTCGACAGAGACGATCGAATGTCAGAAACCTATTATTCCAAGTTTAAAGTAGTCGGAAAGACATGCAGGCAATTCTATGGTCCCTCTTCAACTTAATGACCGTGTGAAAGCCTTTGAACCTTCGGGTTTGCGGTAGTTCTACGGCGCCATTAGTGAGGCTTGGGTTTGCCCTTCTACGGCTGGACCACCGATGTTGTGGTATGTACTCGATACTATTAAACTGTGCCCAAGAGGTTGAGATCTTGGAGGATTATGAGGTTTTGACGACTCGATCGGATGGCTCGACTTAATTCGGATGCTAGGTGGTGAGATGCATTTCTTAGGAGACTCCCGATACGAGGATAGCCGTTGGAGCTCAGTCCATGTAGCCACGATGAGACGAGTTCGAAGCAGTCGACATTAGAGAAAGTGGAGTAAAGAGGTCCGTACAAGATCTGGATAAGACGACGTTCCACTCCGCCGACATCAGAGATGCGATACGCATGCCGATGCAGAGTACTGGATATACCTTCCAGAAGGAGTCACGATGGGTATGCAGCTGTTCCGGAGCAAGATGCAGATATAGGAAAGGACGATGACTTCCGGACAGTTGGCAGAAACGAGACATGGAAGAGACCTTGAGCAGGATTCCTTCGAGGACACTGCTGCAATGATACTTGCACCCAGGATCATATGTGTCATGTACATTCAGAGAGCCAGAGGCCGACGCCAGTGATATGCTGTCTTACGAGTGGTTGCGATGATTGACCGGGAGATGACAAGAGACGTGCCAAAACGGGATCATCCCCGTTAGCACACCTGACAAGGCCGATGAGCCGATGGACCGAGAGATTGGTAATTCCCAGTAAAGACCTTGACCCAGGAGTGGTCATTGTTACGCACACCAGCAGGCCAGAGTTCATGATCATCGACGAGACGTCCCACTAATGACCGCGACAGTTGGCCTGAGATTCTTAGAGGATGCGCTTGAGCGGTACTATGCCGTCATTATTGATTTCGATGTTTTGGGTGATTTATTCGAACGATTTGATTTTGATGATTGAGGATTTATGATCCTTGCACAGTGTTGCACTTGATATAGTTTTTGTGCTTGGGTTTCACATGTTTGTGATTTTACGGTTTTAGACATTTGAGTTGATTTTGTTCGTATGCACGCACACGATTTGGTTCATGCACTCTGTATAGTTTATATATGCTTGCAGTGCAGTGATACGCCTTTTGTGCACTTAGATGCATTGGACTTTGATTTCGATGGTGATGTTCGATATTTGTTTTGTGCATCTTGTGCACCTGATTTGATTTTGCGCATGTTCGGCACTTGATATTGGATTTCATGATTTTGTGCACGATGGATGCACCTGATTTGGATTTTCGCGCATGTTGGGCGCATGTTTTGAAGTGTGATTTTGGTGCACACCAGATGCACTAAATCGAGATTTTTCGTGCATGTCAGATGCACCTGATTTTGCTGTCAGGCACACATGTTGCCTACGACAGATGTTTCGTGCACACCCGATGCACTTAGATGTTGTTTCTGTGCATATGTATGGCACATATTTGGATTTTGATTACCGTGCGCACAAGGCGCGCGTAGTATTCATACGCATATTTTGGGATTGATTTTTCTTATAGAGCGGAACGTTTTTATGATATTGCTATGTGTTTTCGTACTGAGCAGGACTAGTCAGAGGACAGTACCTGAATATATTGTACATGTATAGTTTCAAGTTATATCATATTGGTTTTGCTTTGGATTTGGTATTGATGTCTTCCCCATGACTCCGATGATTGCGGGATGCTTGACGGAGTTCTGATTTGAGTTATATGCTCATTTTTCATGCGCATGCGTTGCGCTACGATTTGTTTTATGTATTTATGATTTCGGGGCCCCGACGATTTGATGGTTTTGGCTGAAATGTTTTAGTATTTGGGGGAAGTTTAAATTTAAATTCGGGGACCGAATTTCTTTAAGGCGGGAAGATTGTAACGTTTTGAAAATCGTTTCGGTGAAATTTCGAAAAAAAACGGTAAAATAAGGGGGTTTTCCGTAAAAAGTCAAAATGTAAATATCTTTTATATAAAATTTAATATACATATTCTAGCTATGTAATTACTAGTATTTGGTGCTTATTGAGCCACTGGTAAAATTTCTAATTTTCTGAAAAATTTTCCGAAATTAATTATTTTAATATTATTTTAAGCCGTCACTAATACATTTAATTAGGGAAAATTACAAACTGGATTGAGTTGAAATAAATTTTGTGCATCATAACACATTAAAAAAAATTTTATCATGTGGTTTTTGAAATGAAATGGAACTGTCAAACGATGTTAGAAAATATCGAAGAAAAATGCTAAAATTGTGAAGTTAATTAATGTAATTGAGATAAGGGGGTATTTCCTTCAATTGGAACTTGCTACACACACCCCCACACTCACACACCCCCATTTTTCCTCCTCTTTTATGTAGAATTCAGCAGCCCTCCCCAATTGTTTTCCCACTTCAAAAAAACAAAGGAAACAAGAAACTAAAAGAAAACTAATAAAGAATGAGGTATGGGTTTTGTTGACTTGGGGTTTTTTCCTTGACTTGGCCATAATTCCCTCACCACACTCCCTCATCCTTCCCTCAATTTCTGGCCGAAAATGGCAGACCCATCTCCCCAATTTTCCCTTCTCATTCCACCTCAAAAACCATTCAAAAAATGCATCAAAAATCCCATAAAATAAAAATCAAAGCCCTACCCATTTTTCTTTAGCCAATTTAGCATGGATCTTGGGGGATGGAAGCTAATTTTGGGAGGCTAGTGGCAAGTGGGATCTACAAAAAAAATTGGGAGGTATAAACTTTGACCCTATATAGAATTTGTTGTTTGTATTGCTTAATCTAACATAATTAAGTGTTAATTTGGTTCTTGTTGCTAAATTGAGAATTCTAGAATATGGTTTGAAGCTAATTTGAGTTTAACCATCACTATTAGAATAATCAAGTGTAGATTATCATCTTGTGGAATTGTAAAACCTAACCTAATTGCTAGTTTGCAAATTGTTAGGTTGATATTGTCTAAATTAAGCTATTTTGCTAACTAGAGTTTTTGAAAAATTATCAAATGCTTAGATTAAAAAATAATTAAGTTTTCATGTCATTTTAAATATTATAATGAGTGGTTTAATGACTTTGGTTCATGCAAAACCAGGCTTAATTGATGAATTGTGAATTTTGCTTTAAAAGGTGTTAAAAATTGATATTTTTGCAAACTAGGATTTTGGAAATTATGCCAATTTATGAGATTAAATTATGGAAATGATTTTTATGACTTATTTAAGATATTTAGTGAATATTGTGGCCGCTAGATTCGTTTATACATCGAGTTTTGTACTAAAACGGTGATTTGTGCTTGCTAGATTTTCGGAAAAATGACTTTTCAAGTGAAATTGGGGTTTTTGTGAATTTTAACCTAGTTTATATTAAAATTAGTGTTCGTGAATGTGCAAATGAGTGTATTTAGGTTTTTCTCGATGGTCTGGCGTTGTACACCGACGTCGAGGGTTTTTGGGTCGATTTGTGAAAGCAACCATAGGTTTTGACCTATGTGGGATTCGTGCGTCGTTTTGGTCATGAGTCGGATTTTAATGCGATATGGTGCGTTATGATATGTAGGTAACCCATGTGGACTACGAGACGACATGCAAGCGCGTGGCGACGTCGGCACCGGCGAGCGAGGACCTGGTGAGTAGATTTATATCTACGGGGAGAAGTCGGGTGGATGGCGTATAGCACCCCCGCAGTCCGTGGTGGTGTATACGGATGCGTATACACACCAATAATTATTATATGTTATTTGGGATTAATAACGATGTTAGGATGGATATTGGTGTGTTGGATTATTTTAGTGTTGCGAACCCTAGGGTAGTGTTGCACTACACATACACACATACATACTTGCATACATTCCTATTTATATGTGCTCATGGGATTCTTTATTGTTATGTATTCACATGGGTATGGGACTATGTGTTCACATACGGATTTAAGGATGATACTTGGGATTGAGCTGAGTCGATGAGATTTGTTTTGTGGTTGTGATATCGGTGATATGGCAGGATTCGTACTTGAGGTACGTCCTGGTGTTATAGCGGGTCTTGGGACGGCGATACGGGTGAATAGTGTTGTTAATAAAATGGTCGACATGTGATCGTGATATATGATATGATCTGCTAGGATATTGATACTAGGCCGTATTGGGCGATGTATACCCCTTGATGATGATATGTGCTAATGATATCGGTTTGTACGAGATTGTCGATCAGGAGTCAGATCATGAGTATATTGAGGATATTAGTATTGTACTAGACATAGGTCAGTACCCTAGACTATGATCTTGAATAAAGAGGATACTAGAGGAATGGTGTGAGGAATATGATATTGACCCGTACCCAGATCTGGGGATGCCGTACGACGGATTTACGTACGAGCTATATATTGATGATTGATCCGCACTCTTGACTTGGGATGCCTGATTATAGATATGGTATCGGATGTGATATTATTGAGGCAGGATCACCGACTATACATATACAGGTATGTATATGTATCGACTCAGATGATAGGCGGTTTCCTTACCTGTAGTTCAGCTTGTTAGTTCAGCCGTATAGTTTAGTGTAGTTGTTAGATTATATTAGACTCCTACCTATTTCAAAACTACCGAATCGTGGGTATTTTAAAAGACAGCCCAAGGGATCCTACGGATATTTCAAAAGACGTATCTTTTCATAAAAACACCGTAGCCCCTATTTTCAAAACCCCATGATTCGTGTTATTTCAAATGGCACCATTGTTTAATATTTAGCTCCCGCTCATTTTGGTTGCTCGCTCCGCATCGCATACTTACATTGTTATTTCATATTGCATTGTTGATATTATGTTGTTAGGACACCAGCACCATTACTGATGATGCGTATGTACCACGTACACTTACTTGCCGGCTCGCACACATCTTCATCGGTAATTGCCATGTCATGCACACCCTAGAAAATATTATTGCTTATCTTCGCTTGATAGCTAGTGGTTTGACATGATATTTGTGTACTTACCTTATATGCCAGCTTAGATATTGTAGTTATTACTGTCGCTTCATGCATACCGTTATTCATTGTTATGCCGCATTCATGGATTCTCATGCATATATTCACTTTTTACGTGCTATTGAGGTTTTGGATTCGGATTTCCATGAGATTTTCTTGATTTGGGGAAAACCGCAAAACATATACAAACTTCTTCTTTCTCTTTTTAAATGAAAAGCGCGGTTTTTCCCATGATGTATGAGTCGTCCACCATGAGTTTGCTGATGGATTTCGAGACCCGATTCGAGGAGTTGGATGAACCGTTTCGGGTACATGATGGACCCGGTAAGGTACCCCGGGGTAAGAAGCGCGTGACGATGACGATGTGAGCCTGGCAGGGGAGGACTACCTACTGGTGATTTTACCGGACGCGTCGGATATCCGGAGGATACCGTCGTGGTCTTGAGATGGATGGTAGGGGCCGGTCTGGATTGACGGCGCCCTAGAGATTGAGATTGAGACATTGAGATTTCGAGATATTGAGGTACTGAGATTTGATGATACAGGCCAGTCCGGATAGCCGGAGCCTGAGGCTTTGAGGCATTGAGATTTATGTTTTGTGTCGATACTAGACACTGTTGATGCTGATTTCATTTACGATACCTCATTTTAAAAATACAAAGGAAATCTCACTAATTTATGAAAATAGTTCTTCATTTACATGTATTCTGTTTTCATGCATTCATACCTCATTCATATGATATATTGCTACCTGAGGCACTGACACGGGCACATGAGATTACACTCGGGTTAGATATTTACCCTAGCCTTGTTATAGGTTGCATGTTATATATATAATTGAGGATATATTATGATCTTTGACCTAGGTTGCGTTATTTATGCGATTTCTTTCCGTAGATGTTTTTCTATTCACGAGTTGGCAACTCACCCCCGTTGTGCCCCAGTTTCTTGCAGGTTTGCCGTACAGGTTTCATTACGGCTTGCGGGCATAGTTTCCTTCAGGTGATTTGCTAGTAGGTGGGTTTACTTGTATCGTACCCCTATTTATATAACTTGTATATTATTATTCTGTTGTATCTAGAAGTTCCATCAACCAAACATGTTTTATTTTTGAGATAGAGACCAGTGATGTTATTGTCGCGCGTCGTATTTCTGTGGATTTCTTGTTATTTTGAGTTTTGATCCTCGCCCTTGGCGTTGTATATTATTGCTTGTGTGGTTGTGGCCGTCGATTGACGAAGAGCTAGCTCCCGCTTGGGGATGCCTTTTATTGATTTCGTATACTATTCATGTTGTATCCCGTTTGGGAGCCAGTATTTACAAAGGAGACTCTGCCGAAATTTTCAGGAAATACTTGATGTTTTTAAAACCGCATAACTCGGCTTATGCTATTAAAACTACTTGATTTTAAATTGGTTTTTCTTTGCTCTACTACTTTTCTTGGTTTGGATTTCTGGGTTTTCGGTTTACTTAGATTACGTACGCCTCGAGACGTTCGTAGTTTAAGTGCCGGTCATGTTCCGTACTTTCGGGTCGTGACCAAGTTGGTATCAGAGCGTTAGGTTTTACCTTCGGAGCGTAGGATGACCCTTGGTTGATGGAATAGGTGACTAAAGTAGAGTGACGTACCGTGGGTATGTTCCGCGGCATACTTACGACATGCCACTGCACTTAAGGAGCCTTAGGATGTACATTTCTTTGCTCAGTATTATATTCATTCCGATCTAGTCTCATCAGTACCAGTTATGGTTTTGCTGCCACGATTACGGGTAGGGAGAGCTACGGCTAGAGTTGCGGTCAGCACGAGCTCGTCACGAACGAGGACTGACCAGGGCGAAATTTCGGCAACACACGATTGCAGAGATGTGTCTTTTTACTGTGTTTCCGCGCCATGAGTGTTTGGCGGATCGCCTTTATGAGGTTACTCGGATGTGCTGATCGACACTAGAGGATTGAGCCAATGATAGAGGCCAGCCAGATTTTGATGACCGTTGGTGTGTTGCTTATTCATGATGATCGAGGCACTGTTCAGCGTGCAGACGAGCGAGCCAGTTATTGCTGCGAACGACGAGATATTGCCCCAGATGCTGGAATTAGGGTAGAACGAGTTGTACTAAGAGATGATAGAAGGTCGCTAGTCATCGAGGATGAATGACTAGGACATGTGGATCGTTCGCCTACCCCGATGCGAGGTCATCAGATAGATTGGTTCCAGCTAGAGACGACTTCACGTGGAGACGTTGGGAGTCGACAGAGACGATCGAATGTCAGAAACCTATTATTCCAAGTTTAAAGTAGTCGGAAAGACATGCAGGCAATTCTATGGTCCCTTTAGAAGAATGAAACCCTAACTCGACTTAATGACCGTGTGAAAACCTTTGAACCTTCGGGTTTGCGGTAGTTCTACGGTGCCATTAGTGAGGCTTGGGTTTGCACTTCTACGGCTGGACCACCGATACTGTGGTATGTACTCGATACTATTAAACTGTACCCAAGAGGTTGAGCTCTTGGGGGATTATGAGGTTTTGACAACTCGATCGGATGGCTCGACTTAATTCGGATGCTAGGTGGTGAGATGCATTTCTTGGGAGACTCCCCATACGAGGATAGCCGTTGGAGCTCAGTCCATGTAGCCACAATGAGACGAGTCCGAAGCAGTCGACATTAGAGAAAGTGGAGTAAAGAGGTCCGTACAAGATCTGGATAAGACGACGTTCCACTCCGCCGACATCAGAGATGCGATACGCATGCCGAGGCAGAGTACTGGATATACCTTCCAGAAGGAGTCGCGATGGGTATGCAGCCGTTCCGGAGCAAGATGCAAATATAGGAAAGGACGATGACTTCCGGACAGTTGGCAGAAACGGGACATGGAAGAGACTGTGAGCAGGATTCCTTCCAGGACACTGCTGCAATGATACTTGCACCCAGGATCAGATGTGTCACGTACATTCAGAGAGCCAGAGGCCGACGCCAGTGATATGCTGTCTTACGAGTGGTCGCGATGATTGACCGGGAGATGACAAGAGACGTGCCAGAACGGGATCATCCCCGTTAGCACACCTGACAAGGCCGATGAGCTGATGGACCGAGAGATTGGTAATTCCCAGTGAAGACCTTGACCCAGGAGTGGTCATTGTTACGCACACCAGCAGGCTAGAGTTCATGATCATCGACGAGACGTCCCACTAGTGACCGCGACAGTTGGCTCGAGATTCTTAGAGGATGCTCTTGAGCGGTACTAAGCCGCCATTATTGATTTCGATGTTTTGGGTGATTTATTCGAACGATTTGATTTTGATGATTGAGGATTTACGATCCTTGAACAGTGTTGCACTTGATATCGTTTTCGTGCTTGGGTTTCACATGTTTGTGATTTTACGGTTTTAGACATTTGAGTTGATTTTGTGCGTATGCACGCACACGATTTGGTTTCTGCACTCTGTATAGTTTATATATGCTTGCAGTGCAGTGATACGCCTTTTGTGCACTTAGATGCATTGGACTTTGATTTCGATGGTGATGTTTGATATTTGTTTTGTGCACCTTGTGCACCTGATTTGATTTTGCGCATGTTCGGCACTTGATATTGGATTTCATGATTTCGTGCACGATGGATGCACCTGATTTGGATTTTCGCGCATGTTGGGCGCATGTTTTGAAGTGTGATTTTGGTGCACACCAGATGCACTAAATCGAGATTTTTCGTGCATGTCAGATGCATCTGATTTTGCTGTCAGGCACACATGTTGCCTACGACAGATGTTTCGTGCACACCCGATACACTTAGATGTTGTTTCTGTGCATATGTATGGCACATATTTGGATTTTGATTTCCGTGCGCACAAGGCGCGCGTAGTATTCATACGCGTATTTTGGGATTGATTTTTCTTATAGAGCGGTACGTTTTTATGATATTGCTATGTGTTTTCGTACTGAGCAGGACTAGTCAGAGGACAGTACCTGAATATATTTTACATGTATAGTTTCAAGTTATATCATATTGGTTTTGCTTTGGATTTGGTATTGATGTCTTCCCCATGACTCCGATGATTGCGGGATGCTTGACGGAGTTCTGATTTGAGTTATATGCTCATTTTTCATGCGCATGCGTTGCGCTACGATTTGTTTTATGTATTTATGATTTCGGGGCCCCGGCGATTTGATGGTTTTGGCTGAAATGTTTTAGTATTTGGGGGAAGTTTAAATTTAAATTCGGGGACCGAATTTCTTTAAGGGGGGAGGATTGTAACGTTTTGAAAATCGTTTCGGTGAAATTTCGAAAAAACGGTAAAATAAGGGGGTTTTCCGTAAAAAGTCAAAATATAAATATCTTTAATATAAAATTTAATATACATATTCTAGCTATATAATTACTAGTATTTGGTGTTTATTGAGCCACTGGTAAAATTTCTAATTTTTTGAAAATTTTTCCGAAATTAATTATTTTAATATTATTTTAAGCCGTCACTAATACATTTAATTAGGGAAAATTACAAACTGGATTGAGTTGAAACTAATTTTGTGCATCATAACACATCAAACAAAATTTTATCATGTGGTTTTGAAATGAAATGGAACTGTCAAACGATGTTAGAAAATATCGAAGAAAAATGCTAAAATTGGGAAGTTAATTAATGTAATTGAGATAAGGGGGTATTTCCTTCAATTGGAACTTTCTACACACACCCCCACACTCACACACCCCCATTTTTCCTCCTCTTTTATGCAGAATTCAGCAGCCCTCCCCAATTGTTTTCCCACTTCAAAAAAAAAAAGGAAACAAGAAACTAAAAGAAAACTAATAAAGAATGAGGTATGGGTTTTGTTGACTTGGGGTTTTTTCCTTGACTTGGCCATAATTCCCTCACCACACTCCCTCATCCTTCCCTCAATTTCTGGCCGAAAATGGCAGCCCCATCTCCCCCATTTTCCCTTCTCATTCCACCTCAAAACATTCAAAAAATGCATCAAAAATCCCATAAAATCAAAATCAAAGCCCTACCCATTTTTCTTTAGCCAATTTAGTACGGATCTTGGGGGATGGAAGCTAATTTTGGGAGGCTAGTGGCAAGTGGGATCTACAAAAAAAATTGGGAGGTATAAACTTTGACCCTATATAGAATTTGTTGTTTGTATTGCTTAATCTAACATAATTAAGTGTTAATTTGGTTCTTGTTGCTAAATTGAGAATTCTAGAATATGGTTTGAAGCTAATTTGGGTTTAACCATCACTATTAGAATAATCAAGTGTAGATTATCATCTTGTGGAATTGTAAAACCTAACCTAATTGCTAGTTTGCAAATTGTTAGGTTGATATTGTCTAAATTAAGTTATTTTGCTAACTAGAGTTTTGAAAAATTATTAAATGCTTAGATTAAAATATAATTAAGTTTTCATGTCATTATAAATATTATAATGAGTGGTTTAATGACTTTGGTTCATGCAAAACCAAGCTTAATTGATGAATTGTGAATTTTGCTTTAAAAGGTGTTAAAAATTGATATTTTTGCAAACTAGGATTTTGGAAATTATGCAAATTTATGAGATTAAATTATGAAAATGGTTTTTATGACTTATTTAAGATATTTAGTGAATATTGTGGCTGCTAGATTCGTTTATACATCGAGTTTTGTACGAAAACGGTGATTTGTGCTTGCTAGATTTTCGGAAAAATGACTTTTTAAGTGAAATTGGGGTTTTTGTGAATTTTAACCTAGTTTATATTAAAATTAGTGTTCGTGAATGTGCAGATGAGAGTATTTGGATTTTTCTCGATGGTCTGGCGTTGTACACCGACGTCGAGGGTTTTTGGGTCGATTTGTGAAAGCAACCATAGGTTTTGACCTATGTGGGATTCGTGCGTCGTTTTGGTCATGAGTCGGATTTTAATGCGATATGGTGCATTATGATATGTAGGTAACCCATGTGGACTTCGAGACGACATGCAAGCGTGTGGCGACGTCGGCACCGGCGAGCGAGGACCTGGTGAGTAGATTTATATCTACGGGAAGAAGTCGGGTGGATGGCGTATAGCACCGCCGCAGTCCGTGGTGGTGTATACGGATGCGTATACACACCAATAATTATTATATGTTATTTGGGATTAATAACGATGTTAGGATGGATATTGGTGTGTTGGATTATTTTAGTGTTGCGAACACTAGGGTAGTGTTGCACTACACATACACACATACATACTTGCATACATTCCTATTTATATGTGCTCATGGGATTCTTTATTGTTATGTGTTCACATGGGTATGGGACTATGTGTTCACATACGGATTTGAGGATGATACTTGGGATTGAGCTGAGTTAATGAGATTTGTTTTGTGGTTGTGATATCGGTGATATGGCAGGATTCGTACTTGAGGTACGTCCTGGTGTTATATCGGGTCTTGGGACGACGATACGGGTGAATAGTGTTGTTAATAAAATGGTCGACATGTGATCGTGATATATGATATGATATGCTAGGATATTGATACTAGACCGTATTGGGCGATGTATACCCCTTGATGATGATATGTGCTAATGATATCGGTTTGTACGAGATTGTCGATCAGGAGTCAGATCATGAGTATATTGAGGATATTAGTATTGTACTAGACATAGGTCAGTACCCTAGACTATGATCTTGAATAAAGAGGATACTAGAGGAATGATGTGAGGAATATGATATTGACCCGTACCCAGATTTGGGGATGCCGTACGACGGATTTACGTACGAGCTATATATTGATGATTGATCCGCACTCTTGACTTGGGATGCCTGATTATAGATATGGTATCGGATGTGATATTATTGAGGCAGGATCACCGACTATACATATACAGGTATGTATATGTATCGACTCAGATGATAGGCGGTTTTCTTACCTGTAGTTCAGCTTGTTAGTTCAGCCGTATAGTTTAGTGTAGTTGTTAGATTAAATTAGACTCCTACCTATTTCAAAACTACCGAATCGTGGGTATTTTAAAAGACAGCCCAAGGGATCCGACGGATATTTCAAAAGACGTATCTTTTCATAAAAACACCGTAGCCCCTATTTTCAAAACCCCATGATTCGTGTTATTTCAAATGGCACCATTGTTTAATATTTAGCTCCCGCTCATTTTGGTTGCTCGCTCCGCATCGCATACTTACATTGTTATTTCATATTGCATTGTTGATATTATATTGTTAGGACACCAGCACCATTACTGATGATGCGTATGTACCACGTACACTTACTTGCCGGCTCACACACATCTTCATCGGAATTGCCATGTCACGCACACCCTAGAAAATATTATTGCTTATTTTCGCTTGATAGCTAGTGGTTTGACATGATATTTGTGTACTTACCTAATATGCCAGCTTAGATATTGTAGTTATTACTGTCGCTTCATGCATACCGTTATTCATTGTTATGCCGCATTCATGGATTCTCATGCATATATTCACTTTTTACGTGCTATTGAGGTTTTGGATTCGGATTTCCATGAGATTTTCTGGATTTGGGGAAAACCGCAAAACATATGCAAACTTCTTCTTTCTCTTTTTAAATGAAAAGCGCGGTTTTTCCCATGATGTATGAGTCGTCCACCATGAGTTTGCTTATGGATTTCGAGACCCGATTCGAGGAGTTGGATGAACCGTTTCGGGTACATGGTGGACCCGGTAAGGTACCCCGGGGCAAGAAGCGCGTGATGATGACGATGTGAGCCGGACAGGGGAGCACTACCTACCGGTGATTTTACCCGACGCGTCGCATATCCGGAGGATACCGTCGTGGTCTTGAGATGGATGGTAGGGGCCGGTCTGGACTGACGGCGCCTTAGAGATTGAGATTGAGACATTGAGATTTCGAGATATTGATGTACTGAGATTTGATGATACAGGCCAGTCCGGATAGCCGGAGCCTGAGGCTTTGAGGCATTGAGATTTATGTTTTGTGTCGATACTAGAAACTGTTGATGCTGATTTCATTTATGATACCTCATTTTAAAAATACAAAGGAAATCTCACTAATTTATGAAAACAGTTCTTCATTTACATGTATTCTGTTTTCATGCATTCATACCTCATTCATATGATATATTGCTACCTGAGGCACTGACATGGGCATATGAGATTACACTCGGGTTAGATATTTACCCTAGCCTTGTTATAGGTTGCATGTTATATATATAATTGAGGATATATTATGATCTTTGACCTAGGTTGCGTTATTTATGCGATTTCTTTCCGTAGATGTTTTTCTATTCACGAGTTGGCTACTCACCCCCATTGTGCCCCAGTTTCTTGCAGGTTTGCCGTACAGGTTTCATTACGGCTTGCGGGCACAGTTTCCTTCAGGTGATTTGCTAGTAGGTGGGTTTACTTGTATCGTACCCCCATTTATATAACTTGTATATTATTATTCTGTTGTATCTAGAAGTTCCATCAACCGAACATGTTTTATTTTTTAGATAGAGACCAGTGATGTTATTCTTTCGACCTTAGAGTCGCGCGTTGTATTTCTGTGGATTTCTTGTTGTTTTGAGTTTTGATCCTCGCCCTTGGCGTTGTATATTATTGCTTGTGTGGTTGTGGCCGTCGATTGACGAAGATCTAGCTCCCGCTTGGGGATACCTTTTATTGATTTCGTATACTATTCATGTTGTATCCCGTTTGGGAGCCAGTATTTACAAAGGAGACTCTGCCGAAATTTTCAGGAAATACTTGATGTTTTTAAAACCGCACAACTCGGCTTATGCTATTAAAACTACTTGATTTTAAATTGGTTTTCCTTTGCTCTACTACTTTTCTTGGTTTGGATTTCTGGGTTTTCGGTTTACTTAGATTACGTACGCCTCGAGACATTCGTAGTTTAAGTGTCGGTCATGTTCCGTACTTTCGGGTCATGACATATAATATCTTTTTCTCAGTTGCATTTGTATTCGATCGTAATACAAATGCGGGTATGTTTATTTTTTTACAGGATTATCCTGAAATTCATTTCGGGATCGCTTTTGGAAGTTGGCAGTTTCCAGTTTTCTATCACTCGTATTAAACTTTCGGTTAAATGCGGATTTATCTTTTCGTTACTTGGATGTGTCATGGGGTGAGTCGTGATTCTAGAAGGTTCTAGAAGTGGTGACTAGATTCATGAATCTTTGTCTGCATTAAATGATTAGATGATGTGTTAAGTTGTGTCATCATTTGCATTAATGGTTTTGATGGCTAAGGTTTATGACTCATTCTCTTCATTTAATGTTATGCTCACCATTTTTCCTCCTACACTTACCTCCCCCCTCTTCAAATGTGGCCGGCCATTCCTAGTGAGAGAGAGAGAGAGATTCATTTAGAAAAAAGAATATAGTTTTGGTGTACGGAAATTTCATAGCTCATTTTATTCAATCACAGTTTCAAATGGCAACTTCATTAACCGTTCGTCCATGTCTTTGGACGAAGTGAGACAAAGACTTCTACTCATTCTCTACATCAATCTTGGTCATCTCTTTTAGCAAACTTGATGACCGAGTTGCCTCGGGTCAGAGGCGGGAGCCCATTTAAAGAACCGTTGACGTGGTGCCACCTGGACGAGAAGATCAGAGATCGACGAGATCGGAGCAGCCGCAACGGAGCGTGGGATGTTGGTTGAAGAACGAAGGACTAGGATCGTTCGGTATAACCTTTCTACCCTCTTTGTAGTTTGTTAGTTTAGCGTTAATGGCAGATCCGGATTATAGTATGCGATAGCGCCAGTTATAAAAGTTTTTGTTCCGCATTTGGCGTCAGTTTGACGGCCGGGGTGCTACCGTAGACTTACATGGTATCAAATCCACGCCATTAAGCTTTACGAACTTGTTCTAACGCGTTTAAAATATCGATCGAGCGGAATTTTTAAAATCTCAATTTCCAAGTCTAAAGTTTCTGTTGATTTTAAAACAGGCCAAAAAATCATTTTGAGCATACCGGAAAATTGAGCAGGCTTTTTAAAGGATACTGGGGAAATACGATCGCCTGATCCGACCGTACGGCCGCGGATCCGCCGCCAAAGCCTTGCTTTGGCCGCGGAAACGCGGCCGTCTTGGTGAATTAGAGGGTAGTTTTTCTTCTGGTGATTCTACTTGGTAAATTGTGCTTTCTGGAATATATCTTTTGGGCCCAGTTTTTGTTAGCGTATAGCAGATGTACGTGGGGCCCACTTCGGGAAATTTGGTCGATCGAAATTTAAACGTGTTAGTTAACAGTACTTACATTATATCTCCGACCGTGAATGTCATTCGAGCGGTAAATTGCGTCTAATTTCTATAGTCATTTTAGACGGATTTGCGAACGTGACATTCGCGTTGATGTTCTGTGTTGTGCTGTGTTGTTGCGGATTTGTCGTGGTGGATAGCAGTGTGCAATGGTAGTGCAGTTTGGATTTATTTGTACATTTGATATTGCGGGGCGAGCGTCCAACATATGGACTGCCGTCACTGCCTGTTTGTATTATATTATTTTGGGGCACAACCGGGTAGAGGTCGATGTACCCATTGTACATATTTTTCATTTATGTACTAGATTTTACCCCGCGACGGATTGCACAGATAGCCGGGTTCTGAAGGGCAACGGGTCCGCATCTCATAGCTTTGAGAGGCGGAGGGGCCTCACTCTAGTATTGGAAGACTGTTCGCCGCACTCGTAGGGGGTACAGGTTGACCCAAGGAGGGGTGCTCAAGTCACCGGATTCCGTGAAGTGCTGGGTGGTCCATTCACTTTGTTGTAGGGGGCTGCCTCGCTTCCGGTTTTGGTGGGTAACTTGCCGCACCCGTAAGGGTCTAGGTTTCATTACACAGGCTATCCACACGACCAGGGCAACGTCGGGTTTCAGCAGCGGCTCTGTGAAACCCGGGGATCCCAGACTATCTGTATTGTTCTGTGATGCTTATTACTTTTCTGTAATGCTGCATATTATCACGTCTGGAGCGATTATTGTATATTGGTATATATACTAGTAGATGTTGTATATGTTTTACACCTGCGCTAGTTCAGTCCCCGCTCTGTCGTTAGTTAAGTAACCTAACGGGTGATGACGGGACCCAGTGTTGAATGCGGATGGCATATACGTACATTTTATTTTCGTTCTTTTCTGGTGTGATTAATTGATGGGACTGCATTGATTCTGATCAATGAAAATGAAAACAAACCTGTTTGGATGTTGTTGGAACAGTTTTAAAAAATGTTATTACAAAGACGTTTCCTTTTGTTTTGCACAGTGGTATTCGGTTGGAATATCATGCACCTCATTTGACGAGGCAAGGGCCGATATCCCTTCACCGGGAGTGACCCCTTGGACAGAAGTTTGCGTCAGGGTAATAACTTCACTATAGTCGATTACATGTTGCTTTGCATCGCGGTATTCAGTTGGAATATACTGCACCTCATTCCACGAGGAAAGAGCCGAGATCCCTTCACCGGGAGTGACCTCTTTAGCAAAGGTTTTTCGCCACTATATTTTATAAAAAGCTATCAGGTTCCTCAGTGATATCAAGTTCGTTACGTTAAAGGTTTTTCGCCAAAAACCAGCAGTAGCCCTCCGTCATTTCATTTGGGTATTCAGTAGTATTCAAGCTATATATTTTGACCAACGCCAAGGCATAGTGTTTGGTAGCTGCTGGATATTCATCTGTTGCATAAATAAATTAGTTGGTTTGGGACAGTCGTTCTGCCATTTTGGCCAACGTCAAGGTCATGTGCGGGTGGGTTCAAATTGACAAGATAGTGACGGATAGAACTTGGCATGTGACTTATGACATTTTGACCAACGCCAAGGTCATAAGAGCATGGGACAAAAATCAAATCGGGAGTTTCTAAAGAAAATGAAACTTGCCAGGTATGCACATACCATCTGGAGTGTGATAACATGAGTGGATTCCGTCACGTTATCATGCGATTGGAGTTGGATCCCGATTCCCACTGATGAGTTGGTTTACTCTTCGGGTGATCCCGATTGATTCTTTTTTCAGGTTTGGAGGAGAATTTGACAGTACATTGGGAGGTTTCCTGATTAGATAAAGTGATAACCATTCTGATGTAGGTTAGAGTGCACGCAGAGTGTTTCTTTTCTCTCTCTCTTTGCCAGCGACCTTTGACCGACCCTAGACTATGACTCAGTGACCAAGTTGACTGAACCTTCTTAAAATACTGGCTTTTGGATCGTCTGAATTGCATAAGTCATTGCCACTCCTTATTTTACCCTTTGCATTTCTCAGAACACCCCGTATTACTACGGACATCCACTACTATTGGATAGATCCATCGTATTGTTATATACGAACTCGAAGGGACTTCTTCGAGGATGGATCTAGGTTCAGGAGAAATAGAATTGGTTTATTCAGTTGTCTTTTATTATCACCTTCTCTCGGGTTGCGGGGGCTCCTTGGCTTAGGAGAGTACACCTATTACGCTTATTGGATAGTCTTCTTCTAAACCATAGGCAGGTGCCGAAAGGTAGGGAGTGAAGAAAACCAATTAGCCTAAGTAGGGTGTACAGAAGGTAATATGTAAAGACAAAATAAAGGGATTAGAAAGAGGGCAATGTAAATTGCGACTGCTATCATTCACGACCAAACCGCGTACTTCATCGCCACTCCTATTTCACCTTTGCTTTTTTCCCCAGTTCGGGAGAAATAGAATAAAGTATTATTCAGTTGTCTTTTATCATCACCTTCTCTCAGGTTACGAGTACTCCTTGGTTTAGGAGGGTACACCTATTATGCTTACTGGATAGTCTTCTTCCAAACCATAGGCTGGTGCCGAACGGTAGGGAAGGAAGAAAACCACTTAGCCTAACGAGGGTGTGCAGAAGGTAACGACTAAAGACAAATAAAGGGATTTGGAGAGATGGCAAAGAAATATAAGGTTTCAGTCATGAATTGGATTATGGAAGAGGCAGTACTAGGAATACCAGGATACCCCTACGAAACATTTTCATGTTTCAGTTTCACTGTGCATTGTTAAAGGAAAACTGATTTCCCGACTAGATACTTACTCCAGGGTATGTATTTACCAGGTATGATTCTCACATCCGTATGGTTTTACAGATGATGAGTGGAAGGTATTGGGAATAAAGTGATCATCCTCATTATATCGTAATTCGTTGTAATTGGTGATATTTGAGGAAATCGCCTGGGTTATTGCCGGCAGGCATGTATTTGGTTTTGAGTATCCATTGTTGTGCACCAATTTCAAAATGATATATCTGTACGTTTATTTTTATAAAGTGAGATATAACTTTTTAAAATTATGTCCGTCACATTTACCTATATCAGTTGGCGATTGGGTAAGGAGTATTGAACAGCGGAGTAGTTCTTAACCATAAGTACAGTTTTCAACCTACGACGCACAGGTTTTGAGTTATTCAACTCAGCGGACTTATACAGAGTATTGTATGTTGTCCAGTGTCCATCAGGACAAAGGGGTTGGTCCTCGTACTATGTTCTGGTTACGTGTGACTTCACTAGTTTTTAGACAAGTGTTTTGTAGAAATACAAGGTCTATGTTTTGAGAAGTTGTGGGTATAGGAATAAAGTAGAGAACTAGGAGTCACAAGTATCGGGATTCTTCAAAGAGATCGAAGATGTAGATACTTATGATTGGTATTCAGATGATAGTAATAGTTTTGAGAAACTTGCTTCTCTTTCAGGTTACTCATAATTGGATGGATTCCTAAGTTGAGTAATGCTGATCAGGCATCTCTCCATTAAGTTGATATGCACTGGAGACAGCTGCATGGATAGAATCTGGTTCCAATTAAATAAGTGCCAAAGTTTCTATATTGGATATAGAATGGTTCATATCTTAACGATGTTAAGGTACGGGGAGTTGTCCGGCTTATGCTTAAAACCAGACTCTGGATAACTCAGGGCACGTTTCTGTAATGGCAGTTAGTGGGTTGACCCGGGCTATGTCGAGGGTTGATTTTCTACCATTTGGAAGATCAATAGTGATATTGTTCTTGACTCGCCACAGTTTTAGTAAAATGGATTTTTTCAGAAAACAGTAGTGGGAGTATGGTAGAACTGGAAGTGATTCCAGAACCGCAAACGATTACGGAAAATTTAATAGGACCTATAGATTCAATCAAGTTTGACATTCCATTAGCCACTTCGCAGATATGGTGGGTAACCTCAGACACCCGAGAGGTACTTCGGTAGCCTCAAAGACGGTGACAGGGAGGTTCTTGTTTACCCATACTTGACACTACTGTTGTTCCAGGCTATGAAACCCGACAGGAGGATAAGTATAGCGTCGTTCTAAACTAGTTTTAGAAGTGTACGTATATATTATTCTGCCAGAGGGTTGTTGTGGTTAGTGGGAGAAGCGGAAGCATAGTAGGCAAGCGGCTTATGTCTATTTATAGACTAGAGCAGTTATAGCGGAGATAGATCATCTAATTTTGATGTGACAGTCATAGCTTTAACTTCATCAGAATAAGGGATGGATCTGTTAAGAAGGTAGTAGGGTGTGATGTCTTGGTATTTGGATGACATGCACAGAGTAGGAAGTAAAATTCATATACTACGATCGGTTGTACTGTGGTCGTCATACAGTTGTTTCTCCAGACAGGATATGGATATAATATCAGACATTCTGGTTTATAGATCTATGGTTTTAGATCTGGATTTGGGTAGTTTCCCAATGTGGGTACTTTGACAGTATTCTAATAGTTTTTAGAATAGATGACTCCTGGCATGGTGGTGTACCTGCAGGTGATGGAGTCACCCTCTCTAAAGGTGTATTACAGACTAAAGGGGAGAGGGATGTGCATGATTGGCAGATCACTTGCTTAGGAAATTGAGTCGATCGTGAGATGTCAAGTACCACACCAAATGTTGTTTTTGCACTAGATGCGATAAGTTTGTATTAATCCAATCCTGGAGAAACATAAGGAAGCAGTTTTAGAACATAAGTGAATGTTCTACGGATTTGATGACGGCAGCCTCCTTCAGGAGACGGTTATCATTCCAGGCTTCAAAGGTGACATGGATGACAGAGTGATTGTCAGAGTTATAGTTTTCCCTCTGACAAAGGGGCAGTATTATGGACAGGTGGTCCAAGAGGATACTGTGGGAGGCATGGTGCTAGATACTGATTAGGTTCAGTTGACGATACAGTCTAAGAAGTTTGGATTTGGAGTTCATTTATGAACTAGGTCCTATCAGATATCCAGACATATTCTAAGACAGGTATTACTCAATTCGGGAGATGGCTTTCTCCACGAACTTGAGATTAAGAGAGGCATAGAAAGAGACATCGAGGCGGATCCACTCATTGAGGCTATTTCTCGAACACAACAGTTTTACAAACGGGCTTTGTGAAACTGATTAGTAGAGGAGTTGGGTGTTCGGTATCACACAGGCTGTGAGTACGCGACATCGCAATAATTAGCCTTAAGTGCAAATGGGAGATTGTTGGATATAGTGCCCTCAAAGTCAATTATCGGATCGCAGGTACGTGATTGCAATGATTGAGGAGTACCTATACCGGTAGCACAGTCTTACTCGAGATGATAGTATGCTATCTGGTTTGCCTTTATCAGTCGTGTATAGGTTCAGGTGACTGATCATGATTACACGTTGATAGAGCCTTTAGGATCTTGCTTGACTACCAACAGTATGATGGCGATCATAGAAGTGAGAGTTGAGTGTTCTATAAGCCCATCCTTAAAAGTTATCCCTAGTCGTGGGAGTTTCGAGACAGGGCATCGATACTCCGGAGTAGACTAGTGTATACAGTCGAGACCCCGACGAGGGTGGTGGCCGGTCTCACAAGCCACTGGTGTCAGTTGGATCACCTAAGATGTATACAGGTGCTCATTGGGTTATGAGTACACCGGACAGGACTCGCCGGGAACCTGCTAGTTGGTATTATACCTATCGTCAGATAGCAGTTCCCTGGTGACATGTGTACATGTTAGTTCATCGACCTGAGGTCGTCATTTGTCTCGTGTGAGTTCCCACTGTGCTTTGATTTCTACCCTACCACGGCTCAAAGGAGTCGTGCAAACAGGTATTTTTTGGGTACAGTCCCGAGCCACATGGACGCAAGTGAGCGGATCGGCAGGGGATTCGTCTCTCCCGGTGTTGGTGTGGAGATCGCGTTGTGTCTAGGAAAGCCATTACACCAAGTCCTTGGCCAAGGCAGGTGAGATTTACTTGTAGGTACTCCAGTAGTATCTCAGGGTGTTCAAGAGTTGTCTCCGACACGACTTATACCGCTATTGGGGGTCTGACGTTACTAGCCGCCTATGCCGGATATGCGATACTCATAGACGAACGGACCGCACTGTATATACATTGTCACTGTTAGGCTCAGTAGGGTTTCAGGATGAGTTCGCTCATCGGCCTCCCTTGAGGTCAGTACATGGGCAGCCGTTACGCACAGCTAGTGCCGCTGACGGCTTGTGGTTAAACCCACTGCCAGGATACTGACGAGTCATTAAAGTCCCCCACAGATAGTTTCCCAAGTTCGGGCGAAACGTTGTAGAGCCCGTATGGTTTTATGGAAGGGTTCGGAAAATGCACGTGCGTTTACGTACGTGTCATATTTCGGGCAGATAATACTGGTGGGCTTTGGTTTAAGCCGGATCCGAGTATTATACTGTGTAGATATAATATCTTTGTCTCAGTTGCATTTGTATTCGGTTGTAATACAAATGCGGGTATGTTTATACTGTTACGGGGTTATCCTGAAATTCGTTTCGGGATCGCTTTTGGAAGTTGCCAGTTTCCAGTTTTCTATCACCCGTATTAAACATTCGGTTAAATGCGGATTTATCTTTTCATCACTTGGGTGTGTCATGGGGTGAGTCGTGATTCTAGAAGGTTCTAGAAGTGGTGATTAGATTCATGAATCTTTGTGTGCATTAAATGATTAGATGATGTGTTAAGTTGTGTCATCATTTGCATTAATGGTTTTGATGACTAAGGTTTATGACTCATTCTCTTCATTTAATGTTATGCTCACCATTTTTCTTCCTACACTTACCTCCCCCCTCTTCAAATGTGGCCGGCCATTCCAAGTAAGAGAGAGAGAGAGATTCATTTGGAAAAAAAGAATATAGTTTTGGTGTATGGAAATTTCATAGCTCATTTTATTCCATCACAGTTTCAAATGGCAACTTCATTAACCGTTCGTCCATGGCTTTGGAAGAAGTGAGACAAAGTGTTCTACTCATTCTCTACATCAATCTTGGTCATCTCTTTTAGCAAACTTGATGACCGAGTTGCCTCGAGTCAGAGGCGGGAGCCCGTTTAAAGAACCGTTGACGTGGTGCCACCTGGATGAGGAGATCGGTGATCGACGAGATCGGAGCAGCCGCAACGGAGCGTGGGATGATGGTTAAAGAACGAAGGACTCGGATCGTTCGATATAACCTTTCTACCCTCTTTGTAGTTTGTTAGTTATCGTTAATGGCAGATCCGGGTTATAGTATGCGATAGCGCCAGTTATAAAAGTTTTTGTTCCGCATTTGGCGTCAGTTTGACGGCCGGAGCGCTACCGTAGACTTACAGCTTCTACAAAGCCATCTGGGAGTTTCACGTATCCAAGCAAATTTGAATTTTTTACTGAAACCCCTTCACAATCCATGTCTAGTCTGGAACAGTCGTTGGAAGCTTATATGGTAGCGACAAACCAAATGATAAGGAATGCGGATGCGTCTATGGCCACCCTTATACAACATAGTGAACCGGTAGCTAGTTTCAACCTAGCTCCAAAAATTCCAATGTATGATGCGGCAGTTGGACAGATCAATAATTTAAGCGGAGAAAGTGAGCTATACACCCTTCCAAATCAAACCTACCCATCCTCAATTGAATCCCACAACTCCGGTTTTCAAACAAGTGTCCCAAATGATTCACCAGTTAAAAATAAAACGTTTAATGAGTTGTGCGACTTTGTAGTGCTTGATTTGCCAGATTGTGAAGAGCCCCTTTCGAGTGAAAACATCACCAATCCTTTCGACCTCTACACCTCCAATTGAGAACCTGAATTGATAAATCTTCATGCTTTTGATGAGGTGTCCGAGAAAATTAATTTTCACTTGATCGAGGATATTGACGCCAGGAATATTTTGGATGATGAGCTCATAGATTTAACTGAAATTTTCTCTCCAATTCATCATCCTGAATCATTAAATGTTTCTCACGAACTTCATATGCGTCTTGATTTTGATGATAATTGCATGGATGAGATAACTTTTGAGGAGAATTATGAGGATAATATTGAGGAGAGTATTGAGGATGAACCATTTTTGTTTGATGAGTCGGATTTTCCAATTCATCCTCGTGAACCTTTAACTGTTATACTTCCTAAATCACCCCCACTCATCCTTCCAATTGTTCCGACCACGCAAAAGATCACGGAGGAGGACTGTGAGCTCGAAAAATTTCTGTTCGATCACAGCAGTTTTGACGCCAATAGTGCGTTCCTCTTTGAATCTGACACAGTTCTCACTGCCGATAACGATTACGAGTGCTTCACTTTTTCGGACGATTTTGAAGACCCACCACCTGAGTTTGAGTCCTTTGAATTTTCAGATGGGTTAGTTGAACCATCAGACTCGGTTGCTTACAGTCATTTCGAACCATTGATGGAATCCTTCAAGTTCGAAATAGATTACTTAGGTGAGAATAAGACTATCCCTAAATCACTCCCCTTCGTCCTTTCCATCGTTTCGACCGCGCAAGTATCTGTCGCATTTCCGCTTCCAATGGATGGTTTACCAATTTCAATGTACCCATGTTTTCTTGCGAATCTTGAGGGATTTAACCCCATTTCTCGACGGGTTGATAAATTAGCACAATCTCTTTTAACACATCGGTCATCACAAATTGCGCTAATTTATTCACTCAATTTACACCCTCAAGTTCGTACTACACTTCTTTCTCTTTTCCGCCATTCTTTTCCTCCACCGAAACCATATTCCACTCTTCTTCTCATACGGTCTCGTGTGTTTCTGAACTCCTTTCTCTACACTCCATTCTTTCACCAACCCTACCATTATCACGATAAAATTTTTGAATGGTTGGTGCTAACCTTTGGCCTGTGTAAGGCCTTGTATAGTTTGATTTTTTTCCTCCCTAACTCTGAACTTTAAACGCTTAAAACAGTGGAAATACTGTCTCACTTAAGTTTTTAGGGGAACATTATGTATATATATTTTGTTTTTCATTTAACAATAATTTTTTTTGTAAATAAATAAACAGGGGGAGCGCCGACATTTTGACCCTCTTGGTGTAGCCTGACAGTAAGGACACTGTCAAGTTTAAGTTTGGGGGTATGCTCGGTAAGCCTTCTTCCTTCGCATTCATATGTATATTTTTGCATTTGCATACTTATTTTAAAACCCATAAAAATTGAAAATTTTTAAAAATTATAAAAATTGAAAGTTCAATTTTGTCTATATTTGACTTAAGTTTGACATAAAGGTTAACTAGCTAGGAACAACTAGATCTTAGATTTCGTAAATTAAAAACCCTAAAAATAATCTTTCTTAAAATTTAACGGTAGAAAGTATATGTCTTTGTAGTTTATTTAGAAATAGGCAAATTTCGAGTTGACTTCTTGGGCTAAGTTAAAACAAGGGAAAAGTATTGATATCTTTACTAAAGTACAAGTTTGAAAAATAATTCCTAAGGTTAAGTCTAAATTCTGAAAATATATACCCTACAAATTGCACAAACACGAACCTTGAAACTTGGAATAGTAGAAGAGACCTTGAAATGCTCTTGTCTAAAGTCCTTAGTGTTAGTTGTATATATGCCGTAGAGGCCAGTATTGTACAGATGATGTATATTATATTGGATGCTTGGACATATAGAGAGAGGACTTTCTTGCTCGATATGATAGTATGCTATCTGGTTGCTCTTTATCTTAACATGTATACTTGTCTCTTGATACTGTCTTATAGTTACATGTTGGTAAAGCCCTTAGGATGTGTACTTGATGTTAGTGTATATGCCCTAGGGGCCATTATTGTATCATACTAGATTGTATATTACTTAATGGAAGCTTGGGATATTCACAGTTATATATATATATACAGTCTTGCTAAAAAATGGTAGTATGCTACTTGGTTTGTGTCTACTTTAATATGTGCATATGTTTCTTGTAACGTATCACTTATACATATTAGTAGAGCCCATAGGATCTTTGCTTGATTATCAGCGTCGTGATGGCAGTCACACTAGTGGGGGCTGGGTAGTCTGTAAGCAACATCCTATACAGGTCCCTGGTCGTTGGATTGTCGAGATAGGGCATCGATATTCCGGAGTAGACTAAGTGTATACGCTTCTCATCCCAGTTGGGGAAATGGTCTGTCCCACAGCCATCGGTAGGTCGTACTGGAGATAGTATACAGGTGCCCGTTAGGTTACGGGTACACCGGACAGGACTCGCCGGGGAAATGATTGTTGGTATTATACCCATCGTCAGTTAACAGTTCCCAGGTGACATGAGTACAGCATAGTCCGCAGACTTGACACTGCTACTTAGCCTTGAGTGTGTCCCACTGTTCTTAGATTGCTACCCTACCACGGCTCAAAGGAGTCGTGCAAACAGGTAGCAGTTGGGTGCGGTCCCGAGCACTTGGAGGCGGTGGCAGTTAGATAGGATTCGTCTCTCCCGGTATTGGGAGATGATATCGCGCTGTGTCAGAGTGCCATTACACAAAGTCCCTGGCCAGGGCAAACGAGATATACTGGTAGGTTCCAGTAGCTTCTCAGGGTGTAATGGGCTTCGCTCCAACACGACTTATACAGCTATTAGGGGACTGACGCTTGCCGCCCCCTAGGCTTGATATGCGATAGTCTTAGGTGAACAGACCGGACTGTACGGAGATTGTCACATCAGGCTCAGTGGGAGTTCGGATGATTTACCTCATCGGCCTTCTTATCGACATCTACCTGGGGACCGTTACGTACAGCTAGTGCCGCTTGCGGTCTGTGGTTAAACCCACTGCCATCGTAATGTCGAGTCTTTAGAGTCCCACACAGAGAGTTTCCCTGCTCCAGGCGAAACGATATAGACGTCGTATGGTTTTACGACAAGGGTTCGGATGCATACGTGTGTTTACGCACGTACGACTTTTCGGACAGTTTTTACTAGCTGGCTTTGGTTTAAGCCAGATTCTAGTATCAGGTTATTGGATTTATACAGTCTAAAGTTTTTCCGTGGTTTCACGGATTGGAGGGGCGTTCTCGTAATTTGTCGAGAAGGTTCTAGAAGATTGGTGACATGAGGGGTTGAGGTGGCTTTTTCATGATTGCTTTGTGTGACTCATTTATATGATTCATCATATCATTAATGCTTCATTAATGATCTAATGACTCACATGATGAATCACTCTCCTTGATTAAATGAAACATGGTGAATAATCAATTAATTGATTTTATTTGATAATTCATTATGTATCATATATTCAAGTGAGAAGGACTTTTGTTCTTATTATCATTCTCACCTTCTCTCTCCTCAAGCTCACTCTCTCTTGAAACCCTAACCTCTCATGTGTTGAGATCAAGGGTTAGATAGACTAAAACATCCATAACCTCAATCTATATCCTCTAGGTAGCTTAGATTAGCACTTTAAGCAACCTAGTTATGTCAAGTTTGAGATTAAGCTTGGCGTAGAAGCTTTCGGGTGGATCGTCTTTGATTCGAGGAGACCGTGAAGTTGCCGATGTTCCTAGGAGCCTACGAGGAGTGGAGGACAACGATGAAGACCCGAAGGACATGTAACGTGAGGTATAACTCCGGTACCGAGTAGTTAAACCTCTAGTATAACGTTAGCAATGGTTTAGATTACGATTCATGCGCTCAAGTCTGTGTTACGAAGCTTTGATAAACGTTTTTCATATATTCCGCCTCCCCGCAAGTTAGTGGGGTGCGTGACATGGACTTACAGTGGTATCAGAGCCAACTAAACCATTACTAGCTTGTTAGCAACTGATTAGAAGTTCGATCGACGGAAAAAACGGAAAACAAAACCCTAATCCTTAACAGTTTCTGTAAATTTTAAAAGTGTCGCAAAATTTTTTTGACATACCTTAAAATTCACAGCAGGGAATTGTAAGAAATCTGGGAAAATTCGAGGAGGCAACTCGACTAAACGGCCGCGGAACCGCGGCCAAATGGTGCTTTTGGCCGCGATTCCGCCGCCGAGTCAACGCCGATTTGACTCGGAGTTTCACAGTAATTCTTATTTTTGTGTGTTTTGTTTTCCTGTATATACTGTTTCTGCCCAGGTTTCCTCTGTGTTGATTTGCTTTTGGGGTAGACACGGATATAGGTTATCGATCGATGTTCTAAACTATTTGCTAATTGGATCTCTATCTGTAATGTTTAATGTGTTCGTAAACCTCCCCTAACTGCTAGTATGTCGGTTGGCAGGGGGTTGCACATTTCTGTAATGGATTTTATCTGTTTGTGTATATAAACTGTATTGGACTGTTGTGGTGAATAGCCGGGTTTTGTGATGGGTTATTGTATTAATTCATTCGATATAATTGTAATAAGTTGTAATATTATTTTGCGGGGCACATCCAGGTTGCGGTTGTAGCCACCGTTGTATTATTTCTTTTTACTGTTTTTGCTCCTAGGATAGACCCAAGGTGGGGTGCACAAACTACCGGGTATTTTGAAGTGTTGAGGCAGACCGCTTCACTTCTGGTACTTGGCGGGTAGTTTGCCGTACCCGTAGGGGTCTGGGGTGGGGTAATGGCTATTCATCACAACTGTGTAATCCGTCTTTCATTGCAGGCTCAAAAGAAACGCGGATTACTTGCATATCCAATAAAGTTTATCTGTGATCTGGAATGCTTATTATTGCGTCTGACGAATGTACAATATCTATATATGATAGCTATTAGACGTCACTTATGTTTTACACCCGCGCTAGCCCAGCCCCCGCTCTGTCGTTAGTTAAGTAACCTAACGGGTGATGACGGGACCCCATGGCGAATGCGGATGGCATAAGAGGACGTGGTATTTTCGTTGTTTTCTGCAATGATAGGTTAAAAGATGGGACGCATTATTATAATGCAAAGAAAAAAAACCAAAGTTTAATCGTTGGAACAAATTTAAAAGAAACCACTCGGTTATTTTAAAAGAGCAGAATTTTTTAATTGCGGAGCTTTAACCACTCCTTTTAAAAAGTATCAGGTTCCTTCGATTATATCAAGTTCACTACGTTCACGGTTTTTCCAAAACCAGTCGTAGCCCTCCGTCATTTCAGTTAAAAATTCAGTAGTATTCAAGCTATGTATTTTGACCTTCGCCAAGGCATAGTGATTGGTAGCTGCTGGATATTTATCTGTAGCATAGGTAGATGCGTTGGTTTGGGACAGTCGTACAACTATTTTGTCCTTCGTCAAGGGTATGTACGGATGGGTTCAAATTAACCTGGATAATGACGGGTAGAACTTGACATGTGACTTATGATATGTTGGCCTTCGTCAAGGTCATAAGAGCATGGGGCAAAATTCAATATCGGGAATTTCTAAGGAAACTGAAATTTGCAGAAAGTGCATACCATTTTTTGAGTTTGATGAATGTTGGTAGGATTCCTTCAACATTATCATACGATGATATTTTGGATCCCGATCCTACTGTGAGTACATGCTACTTATCAGGAGATTCGTCACTTAACGATCAATGCTATAAACCAAGTAGGTGCCAAGAAAGGTGTCAGCGGGGTTACGCCCCCCGAGAAAAGAGGTTATTTAATTGAGGAACTTCGCGAAAGCGTTGGAAAACCTCCTTCGAAGTATCGACACTGGCCTGGCTGAACGGTTAAGCAAGTATTGTACGGTGAGAATTGTCCTGGCTAATTCTTCTTTTATGGTTTGAGGAGGGATTCGAGAAACAGTGGGAGCCATCCTGTTTAGATAAATTAAACCACTCTAAACTTGCAAGAGCATCATGCTAATAGTATCTTCTTCTCTCTCTTAAATTGCAGCGACCTTGTGACCACACATAGGTTAGATCTAGATAACAAATTGACTGAATCTGACTTATATGACTGGCATAGGTCTGTCTAGATGTCCATTGGCTATGACAAGCTCGACCACCCTATTACTACTCAAGATCCCGCCGTCTCAGGTCCAGTTTCCACTGTCGCGGATATGGATATCCGTCAGACAAGGGAAAAAGATAAAGCGAAAGCTAAGTGCTTCGTGTTAGCTTCAGATGATGGTGTATACCAGAAGCAGCACGAGAAGATGGACTTAGTTTCCATCTTTCTCCATAATAAAGATTTATATGGAGAGCAATCTCATATCACTAGATATGAAACCTCGAACGAATTAATTCAAGCGAGGTTAGCTGACGGGTCATCTGTAAGGGACAACGTCCTTACAATAACTAGCTGTATTGATGAGCTCCAGGACCTGGAGACTGCGTTAGGGAACGAGTCAAATACTGACTTGATTCTACAGTCTCTGCCTCCTACCCTGAAGGAGACTCGAGAGGGAGAAGGAAAGAGAAAGGCAAAAGTTTCGGGACTGGATATAGTAAAACAGGGACGTTCCTATTGTTACAGGAATGAACATTGGCAGAAAGATTGCAGGGCTTTAGAAGCCAGTAGCCAGGATTCGAAGCATGTTGTGGCTTCATCTTCGGGTGTGTTTATGATAGAAACTGTATGTCAGTTAACCCTACTTCCTGGGTATTGGATACCGGATCAGGAACTCACATCTGTAATTCATTACAGGCTCTGAGAAATCGTAGGGTTATCGGGATAGGTGATATGACCCTCACAGTTACTAACGGAATGAGCATGGACGCTGAATCCGTAGGGGAATATCATCTTGGAATGACAACTAGGCAGATATTAATTCTGCGTAACTGTTTTTATGTACCAGGTACGACTTGTAATATCATATCTGTACCCTTACTTTCTAAGGAAGGATATGATTTTGCTTTTACAAGAGATATGGTTCACATCTACCTAAATCAAGATTTGATTGGGTCAGGTACATTAGAAAACAGAATATACGTATTAAATCAAGCTCAGATTTTCAGTGTCCAGAACACACTTAAAAGAAAGTCTTCGGAAACAAATCAGGCTTTCTTATGGCATTGTAGACTAGGTCACATCAATGAGAGAAGGTTGACTAAGTTACATAGAGAAGGATATTTGAATCCGTTCGAATATCAATCTTATGCTACTTGTGAATCTTGTCTCATAGGAAAGATGACAAAGACTCCGTTTACTGGACACGGAGTAAGAGCAAGCGAGCTCTTAGGGCTCATACACAGTGATGTGTGCGGTCCAATGTCTACACATGCGCGAGGTAGTTATTCATACTTCATTACTTTTACAGATGATTTCTCTAGGTATGGATATATCTTCTTAATGAAGCATAAATCCGAGGCCTTCGAGAAATTCCGAGAATACAAGAATGAAGTGGAAAAACAAACCGGCAAAAGTATCAAGACACTAAGATCTGATCGAGGTGGTGAATACTTAAGTGCCGAGTTCCTAGGTTACTTAAAAGAGAATGGAATTCTCTCTCAGCTTACTCCTCCATACACACCACAACACAACGGTGTATCGGAAAGGAGGAATCGAACCCAATTAGATATGGTTCGTTCCATGATGAGTAAGGCTGAGTTGCCGCGATCTTTCTGGGGTTATGCACTAGAAACAACTGCATATCTCTTAAACAAGGTTCCAACCAAAACTGTGCCTACCACACCATATCAGATGTGGAGTGGGAAGAAACCCTGTCTTCAGTACCTGAAGACATGGGGATGTCCAGCTTTTGTAAAAAAGCAGCATCCGGACAAGCTCGAGGCACGCTCAGTACTGTGTAAGTTTGTGGGATACCCAAAGAACTCCAGGGGGTATTTTTTCTATTACGCAGAGGAACAAAAGGTTTTTGTTTCTCGTAATGCCCATTTTCTAGAATATCAATTTTTTGAAAAGGAAACAAGTGGGAGCGAAATAGAACTGGAAGAAATTCCAGAACCACAAGCTATTACTGAAAGCTTGGAAGAACCAGAAGGTTCAGGAGAACAGGACATCCCGACGCCACTCCGCAGGAGTAGTAGGCAATCTCATCCGCCCGAGAGATACTACGGTTTTCTCATAGACGGGGATAGAGAGGATTGCACTATTGATTATGATGAGCCTACTAGCTTCCAGCAAGCCATTCAGAGCGGTGACTCAGTAAAATGGCTGGATGCAATGCGAACCGAAATGGAGTCCATGTACACCAACAAAGTATCGACTTTGGACATTGCTCCAGATGGGGTAAAACCCGTAGGATGCAAATGGATCTTCAAAAAGAAGATTGGTGTAGATAGACAGGTTGAAACCTATAAGGCTAGACTTGTTGCAAAGGGTTTCCGTCAAAGACCTGGTTTGGACTATGACGAAGCTTAAATCTATTCGGGTCCTTCTTGCTATTGCTGCCTTCCACGATTATGAAATCTGGCAGATGGACGTAATGACGGCCTTTTTAAATGGTAATTTAGAAGAAAGCGTCTATATGGATCAGCCAGAAGGATTCATTCAGAGTGGAAGCAGCGGTAAAGTATGCAAGCTGCTTAAGTCCATTTATGGACTAAAGCAGGCATCGCGGAGTTGGAACATCTGTTTCGATGATGCTGTCAAAGAATTTGACTTTATCAAAAATCCAAATGAACCTTGCATATACAGTAAGATTGTAGGGAGAGCTGTAGTATTCCTCGTCTTGTACGTGGATGACATTCTCCTAATAGGAAATGATATTCCTATGTTACAGTCAGTCAAAAATTTCTTGTCACATAAATTCTCCATGAAAGACCTGGGTGATGCCACCTACATTCTGGGGATCCGGATCTATCGTTATAGATCAAAGAGGATGTTGGGACTTTCGCAGTCCAGGTACATAGACACCATAGTGAAGAGATTCAGTATGGAAGATTCTAAGCGCGGTAACCTACCGGCTTGTCACGGAATCACCCTCTCCAAAGATATGTCTCCTAAGACTGATTTGGAAAGGGATCGCATGTCGATTATACCCTACGCTTCTGCGGTAGGCTCTATAATGTATGCAATGTTATGTACCAGACCAGATATAGCATACGCATTGAGCGTAGTAAGCCGGTATCAAGCAAACCCAGGGGAGAATCACTGGATAGCAGTAAAGAACATTCTCAAGTACCTGAGGAGGACTAAGGAGATGTTCTTGGTATATGGCGGAAAAGACCTCCAGATGGAGGCCTTTGCCGACTCCAGCTTCCAGAGTGACAAAGATGACTCCAAATCCATGTCGGGTTATGTCTTTACCCTCAATGGAGGGGAGGTCTGTTGGAAGAGTTCCAAGCAGGAGACCGTTGCTGACTCAACAATGGAAGCGGAGTATATAGCTGCTTGCGATGCCGCAAAAGAAGCAGTCTGGATGAAGAAGTTCGTCACAGAACTTCAGGTGGTTCCTACCAGTGTTGGTCCAATACCTCTATATTGTGACAACAACGGCGCTATAGCTTTAGCGAAGGAACCCAGGTCCCATCAGAAGTCCAGACACATCTTAAGGCGGTATCACCTGATCAGGGAGATCGTAGATCGCCGGGAGATCGAGGTGAAGAGAGTAGAGACGGAGAATAACATTGCTGATCCATTCACAAAGGCCCTTCCTCAGACGCAGTTCGAGAGGCTATTCGAGATGATAGGTCTACGATATGCCAGCTCATGGCCCAAGTGCAAGTGGGAGATTGTTAGTATATATGCCCTAGGGGCCATTATTGTATCATACTAGATTGTATATTACTTAATGGAAGCTTGGGATATTCACAGTTATATATATATACAGTCTTGCTAAAAAATGGTAGTATGCTACTTGGTTTGTGTCTACTTTAATATGTGCATATGTTTCTTGTAACGTATCACTTATACATATTAGTAGAGCCCATAGGATCTTTGCTTGATTACCAGCATCGTGATGGCAGTCACACTAGTGGGGGCTGGGTAGTCTGTAAGCAACATCCTATACAGGTCCCTGGTCATTGGATTGTCGAGATAGGGCATCGATATTCCGGAGTAGACTAAGTGTATACGCTTCTCATCCCAGTTGGGGAAATTGTCTGTCCCACAGCCATCAGTACGTCGTACTGGAGATAGTATACAGGTGCCCGTTAGGTTATGGGTACACCGGACAGGACTCGCCGGGGAACTGATTGGTTGGTATTATACCCATCGTCAGTTAACAGTTCCCAGGTGACATGAGTACAGCATAGTCCGCAGACTTGACACTGCTACTTAGCCTCGAGTGTGTCCCACTGTTCTTAGATTGCTACCCTACCACGGCTCAAAGGAGTCATGCAAACAGGTAGCAGTTGGGTGCGGTCCCGAGCACTTGGAAGCGGTGGCAGTTAGATAGGATTCGTCTCTCCCGGTATTGGGAGATGATATCGCGCTGTGTCAGAGAGCCATTACACAAAGTCCCTGGCCAGGGCAAACGAGATATACTGGTAGGTTCCAGTAGCTTCTCAGGGTGTAATGGGCTTCGCTCCAACACGACTTATACAGCTATTAGGGGACTGACGCTTGCCGCCCCCTAGGCTTGATATGCGATAGTCTTAGGCGAACAGACCGGACTGTACGGAGATTGTCACATCAGGCTCAGTGGGAGTTCGGATGATTTACCTCATCGGCCTTCTTATCGACATCTACTTGGGGACCGTTACGTACAGCTAGTGCCGCTTGCGGTCTATGGTTAAACCCACTGCCAGCGTAATGTCGAGTCTTTAGAGTCCCACACAGAGAGTTTCCCTGCTCCAGGCGAAACGATATAGACGTCGTATGGTTTTACGACAAGGGTTCGGATGCATACGTGTGTTTACGCACGTACGACTTTTCGGACAGTTTTTACTAGCTAGCTTTGGTTTAAGCCAGATTCTAGTATCAGGTTATTGGATTTATACAGTCTAAAGTTTTTCCGTGTTTTCACGGATTGGAGGGGTGTTCTCGTAATTTGTCGAGAAGGTTCTAGAAGAGTAGTGACATGAGGGGTTGAGGTGGCTTTTTCATGATTGCTTTGTGTGACTCATTTATATGATTCATCATATCATTAATGCTTCATTAATAATCTAATGACTCACATGATGAATCACTCTCCTTGATTAAATGAAACATGGTGAATAATCAATTAATTGATTTTATTTGATAATTCATTATGTATCATATATTCAAGTGAGAAGGACTTTTGTTCTTATTATCATTCTCACCTTCTCTCTCCTCAAGCTCACTCTCTCTTGAAACCCTAACCCTAACCTCTCATGTGTTGAGATCAAGGGTTAGATAGACTAAAACATCCATAACCTCAATCTATATCCTCTAGGTAGCTTAGATTAGCACTTTAAGCAACCTAGTTATCTCAAGTTTGAGATTAAGCTTAGCGTAGAAGCTTTTGGGTGGATCGTCTTTGATTCGAGGAGGCCGTGAAGTTGCCGATGTTCCAAGGAGCCTACGAGGAGTGGAGGACAGCGATGAAGACCCGAAGGACATGTAACGTGAGGTATAACTCCGGTACCGAGTAGTTAAACCTCTAGTATAACGTTAGCAATGGTTTAGATTACGATTCATGCGCTCAAGTCCGTGTTACGAAGCTTTGATTATCGTTTTTCATATATTCCGCCTCCCCACAAGTTAGTGGGGTGCGTGACATGGACTTACACTTGACTACCAGGACTATGATACAGATCATACTAGTGGGGCCATGGTAGTCCATACGTACACCCTTTAATGTTCCTAGTCGTAGGTGTATCGAGACAGGGCATCGATATACCAGAGTAAACTAGCGTATACGCTTCTCGACCCATGAGATAGACGATGGATGATCCCATATCCATTGGTGTTTGACATCAGAGATGGTATACGGGTGCTCAGTAGAGACTGGGTACACTGGACGGACTCGCCGAGAACTCCCAGATGGTATCATACCTCACGTCAGATGGCAGTTCTCTAGTGACACTTGTGCAGGATTAGTCTGTAGACCCGAAATCGTCATAGAGCCTTGCGTGATTCCCACTGTGCTTTGATTTCCACCTTACCACGTCCAAGAGGGCGTGCAAAACGGTGGTTTTTGGGTACAGTCCCGAGTCACATGGAGACAATGAGCGATATGAGGGGTTTCGTCTCTCCCGGTATTGGAGGTTGATGTTGCGCTATGCTCGATTGGCCATAACAGGGAAGTCCCTGGCCAGGGCTGATTTAGAGTTTACTGGTAAGTGTTACCAGTAGTTTCTCGATCCGTTATGAGCCTCACATCGGCACGACTTATCGGTTATTGGGGTCTGACGTTTACCACCCATAGACTTGATATGCGACATATCAGACGAGGAGACCGGACTGTACGGAAAGTGTTACCGTTAGGCTTTTACAGGAGTTGGAGCGGGCTTTCTTGCTGATCTTCTGATTGCTCAATACCCGGGTAGCCGTTACGTCCAGCTAGTACTGCTGACGGCTTGTGGGTGCTTGATATGATCATCACCTACTACCGGCGTATTGACGAGTCTTTAGAGTCCTACATATAGGTTTTACTGGCTCAGGCAAAACGAAATAGGAGCGCATATGTGATATGTGCGGGACCGAGAATAATGTGTGTATGTGATACCGTATTCTATTCTCGCGACTTTTTGTATCGGTCGGTTATATGTGATATAGCCGGGTTATCGAATCAAGAGTTGATTCGATAAGTCGATACATTAGATATTAGTCGGTTATATGAGATATAACCGGATTATTAAGTCAAAAGTTGATTTAATAATTTAGTGTATAATTGTATATATGATATACTAATTTACATTAACTAACATTTGTTCACTTAAGGATTTTTCTCACATGTGCACAACTTTAATATATATGTGATATATATTAAAAATGTGTTTTCTTTTTGTATCATGGTTGTTGATACACATAACATGGGTGTGCAAGACATACACCATTCTATTTTAAATGGTGGTTTATAATTATTTAAGGTAATTATAAATTAGTGGAGCTTTGGTCACAAGCATGAAGCTTGTAGAAGCTTGTAGATGATTTGACAAAGTCCACTAACTTTGTTTTACTTTAGATTTTATTAACCTAACCATTTTGGATAAGTCATGGTTATGTCTCTACATGAGTTAGTATATGATACTCACTCACCCATGGATAGCTCATTTGACTTGATCATTATCCTCATCTTTTCTTTTGTTCATCTTCTTCTTCTTTTTTGAGCAAAAGAAAAGCTTGCTAGGTTTTTAAAAAGAGAGTGAAAGATTGTGAGAAATCAAATTCTAAAGAGAACCCACTTCCTATTTCTCCATCCTCTACTAGACTAGCACTTTAGTTTAGGGTGTTTGCTTCACTAATTCTCTAGTTAGTGAAGTAGTAGCTTGAGTTGGTATTCCCTCGACTTAGATCATCTTCGGCCTCGAAGACTTCAAGCAAGGACGCTTCATTCGCCCCGTGAAACCTCGCAAGAGCCCGGGAGAACCATGATCGCAGCGAAGGGACTACGACTAGGAGCTTTAGAAGTGAAAGACCGATCTACAAAGGTTGTATTTCCTATTCACTTACTCGTAAATGTTATTTACTTGCATGTGTAACCCTAATAATCTAGCAAAGATCTTGTTTAGGGTTGTTCGGCACAGCTAAAATTTTTAATCGGGCATGGTTGATGCCTTGTAGAACCTTGTTAGAGTGCCTAGTAACCCTACAGTGGTATCAGAGCCTAGCTAGAGCATTAGGCGACGTGTTTACGAAGTTAAAACTCCGATCGAACCCCGTAACGTCAAAACGACCCCCTCTTTGGACAAATTTTTAAAATGCGATTTTTTCTATATTAAAAATACCTAAAAAATCAGCTTGGAATTTTAAGCATCACTGTGAAAAACGAGGAGCTAAACCGTACGGACCGCTGCGGAACCGCGGCAATACCTTGCTTGCGCCGCGGATCCGTGGCCGTACAGTCGTGTTTGACTTTTAATTTTGCACAGTTATGACCGTATCTGCTAGAGTATCTTTCTGGGTATTTTTAATCTGCCTCAAGTGTTGAGGGTTCTGGGGATTATTTTGTATACATTGATTTGATCGGAAAATTTAATTTCGTTATGTTTTCCGGATAATTTAGAAAGTATTAAAATGTTCGAACGGATATCATTGACTCGCTTTTTCCCGACACGAAAAACTTTCAAGTGTTGAATTTTTTCTTGGGTTTAAATATTCCGGAAAAACGTGCAAGTAAACCGATAGACCCTCTAGAAGAACAGAAACCTTAACTCGATTATGTGACCGTCTGAACCGCCTCTAAACCTTAGGGTTTGGGGCAGTACGGCGTGCCACATATGAGACGTTGGCTTGACCCTTCTACGCCTGGACCGTTGGTATTGTGACGTATTCTGGAATTTTTAAACTACGCTCAAGTGTTGAGCTATTTTGGAAATCATGGGTATTTGATTATTCTATCGGAAAGTTTAATACTCTCTATTTATCTGGAATGTGATACAATATGTGAAATTCATATAGTTAGGCATGAAATGCGAAGTATGTGATATTTCGGATTTACAATGTCTAAAGAGATTGTGGATTCCAAATGTTGTAGTTTTACACTTTCTTTTCTGCGACCGTAAGTGTAATATGTGATATCGCCGGTTTCATTGTTATATGTCAACGACAATTGGGATGCGTATATTTACTAACGTTGATGACATGTGATATTATGTGTTGCTGGATATGTTATATTGGATCGTCGCATTTTTGAATAGCCGGGGGTTTTATGTGAGATGAGGGTTTTTATTTTTCATTCATGTAAAATTCATTGTATATAATATTCTTTTATTGGGGCACTTCCGGGATGAGGTTGATGTCACCATTTGTATATTATTTACTTTTCCGCACTAGGATAGACCCAAGGAGGAGAGCACAAGTAACCGGGTTCTAGAGTCCAGTGGGAGACCAACTCGAGCAGTCGAGTCCGGGTCTCCTAACTCTAGAATTGGTAGGGTTGCTTGCCTCTCTCATAGGGGTCTAGGGGTGTGGGTTTGGCTATTCATCGCGGCCGTGGAATCCGTGTTTTATAGAGGCTCAAAATAAAATACGGACGTCCTAGTATATCCAATGTTTCATATGTTTCTTCTGCTGCGATATCTGTGATGTGATCATTTGATATGTTGTGATAGATACTGTATATAGTATAAATGATATATTATATAGACGTTACTTATGTTTTACACCCGCGCTAGCCCTGCCCCGCTCTGCCGTTAGTTACCTAACCTAACGGTGCACGAGGGGACATCGAGGCGAATGCAGATGGCATAAGTGTACGTCGTATTTATCTGTGATGTTTAGGTGACTTAAATGATGGGACTTCATTAATGTGATTAATGAAAGAAAAGAATCCTAAAAGATGTTGTAGAATCAAATTTTCAAAAAGGGTAGCTACAGTCTTTGCTTTACATAGCGATATATATGATATATCCTGCACCTTATTCGATGAGGAAAGAGTCGAGATCCCTTCACCGGGAGTGACCTCTTTAGCAAAACTGGCAGATGCTACAACACTCGGTTTGTCTTTTGATTGCTTTTGGAGTTTTTGCTTTGCATAGCGATATATATGATATATCCTGCACCTTATGCCATAAGGAAAGAGCCGAGATTACTTCACCGGGAATGACCTCTTTAGCAAAACTAATGAAAGCCTCAAAATCACTCCATTTCAAAATTCACTCGATTCTACAACGATATCAAGTTCATTACGCAATAGGTTTTCAGAAAAACCTGACGTTACCTTCCGTGATTTCAGATAAATCCTACTTAGTATTTGTGCTACGTTTGTTGACCTCCGTCAAGGCGCAGTGTGCGGTAGCTAACTAGTATTTATCTGCTTATGCATATGATGCAGATTGGATTAGGGTATTCATACGACCTTGTTGACCTCCGTCAAGGGTCGTGCGGGTGGGTTTGATTCAATCAAGAAATGACGGGTTGAACTTGACTTGCACCCTGTGGTTTGTTGACCTCCGTCAAGGTCATAGGATGCTTGGGGCAAAATATTATCAGGAATTTCAAGTGTTGAAATTTTCAATGAGATTGCATACCTTCTATGAGATAGTTGGATCCCGATACCCACTGCGAGTAATTGTTACCTCTGGGAAAGTTTTACACAGGACAATCAGCCGATCAAGTAGGTGTCTAGAAAGGTGTTAACGGGGTTACGGCTATGGGAAAACGAGGTTTACTTTAATTAGATCCGTGCGAAAGCACGGGGAACCTCCCTCAAAATACCGACACTGGCCTGGCTGAAAGATTAGCGAAATTGTAGGGTGTAATTAATCACGGTTAGTCTTTCCTTTTAGGGTTTGAAGGAAGATTTGATAAAAACAGTGGGAGCCATCCTGATTAGATAAAATAATAACCAATCTGATCTTCCAAGAGCATACGCTAAAGTGTTTTTCTTCTCTCTCTCCAGGTAACGACCATATCATGCCTTAATCAAGATAATAATATGGATGTATTGACCGAACCCGCATGTTATACTGTGCTGGGGAACGTTGGTTCCGTTCTTTCTTATAAAAGTTATAAGACTGAACAGGATATAGGGGAATACCAGTATTCCCATGCCACCCGAATGAAGAAAGTACATGTTGATGCATTTTCTTCGGGGGTGTTCGTTACAGAGAACTGTTTCTCCATTTGCTCTACGTCCTGGGTATTAGATACCGGGTCAGGATCCCATATATGTAATCAATTACATGGGCTTAGGAAAGGTAGAGAACTTGGAGAAGATGATAAAGACATAAGGGTTGGAAATGGTGTAATTGTTGCAGCTAGAACCGTCGGGGAATATCACCTTGTATTACAAACTGGTAATACATTGATTCTGAACGAATGCTATTACATGCCGAACCTTATATGCAACATTATATCAGTTTCTTTATTAAGTAAAGAGGGATATAATTTTGTATTACAGGATAATGTTATGAACATTTTCCTGAACCAAAAGTTGGTTGGATCAGGCACGTTGTGCAATGGCATTTATGTTCTAAATCAATCAACAGTTTTGAGCATAATAAACACATATAAGAGAAAGAGTTTAGAACTGAACGAATTCTTCTTGTGGCATTGTAGACTAGGTCACATCAATGCGACATGGCTAGCTAAGTTGCATAAGGATGGATATTTGAATCCTCTTGAATTTTCATCTTATGATACTTGCCAGTCATGTCTCAAAGGAAAGATGACCAAAACTCCGTTTACGGGACACGGAGAAAGAGTTACGGAACTCTTAGGACTGGTACATAGTGATGTATGCGGTCCCATGTCTACACGTGCCAGGGATGGTTCTTCGTACTTCATTACATTCACTGACGATCTCTCTAGATTCGTGTATGTGTTCATGATGAAACACAAATCAGAAGCTTTTGAGAAATTTAGAGAATATAAACAAGAAGTCGAGAACCAAACCGGGAAAAGTATTAAAATCCTTCGATCTGATCGAGGAGGTGAATACTTGAGCAATGAATTCCTGGACTTCCTAAAAGAGAATGGGATTCTCTCTCAGCTAACTCCTCCATATACACCACAGCACAACGGTGTATCAGAATGGAGGAATCGCACCCTATTCGATGTGGTGCGCTCTATGATGAGCATAGCCGAGTTACCTATTTCCTTCTGAGGCTATGCACTGGAGACAGCGGCATACCTACTGAATAGGGTTCCTACCAAATCTGTGCCTACCACCCCATATGAGATATGGGAGGGGAAGAGACCATATCTTAATTTTATTAAGATATGGGGTTGCCCGGCCTATGTCAAAAGACAAAAACCGGACAAACTCGAGGCAAGGTCTGTTTTGTGTAAGTTTGTTAGATATCCCAAGCATTCGCGAGGGTATATCTTCTACCACACTGAGGAACAAAGGGTGTTTGTTTCTCGGCATGCCACCTTTTTAGAAAAGGAATTTCTTGCAAAAGGGATTAGTGGTCATGAGGTAGAACTGGAAGAGGTTCCAGCTACAAAAGCTGCAACAGAAGATCTGGTGGAACCAGAGGATTCGGTAGTTCCCGATGAATCCCAGCCACTCCGCCGATCTAGTAGGGTTCCTCATCCACCTGAGAGATACTACGGTTTTCTCATGGATGGTGGGAGCGAGGATTGCATTATGGTTGATGATGACCCAACTAGCTTCAAGCAGGCCATCACGAGTGGGGACTCAGTGAAATGGCTGGATGCAATGTGGTCCGAGATGGAATCCATGTATACCAACAAAGTATGGACTTTGGAAGATGCTCCTGAAGGGGTAAAACCCATTGGGAGCAAGTGGATCTTCAAAAAAAACTTGGTGTAGATGGGAAAGTAGAGACTTTCAAAGCTAGACTTGTTGCAAAGGGTTTTCGTCAAAGACCAGGTGTGGACTATGACGAAACCTTTTCTCCAGTGGCTATGCTTAAATTCATCCAGATCATGCTTGCCATCGCCGCATATCATGACTACGAAATCTGGCAAATGGATGTTAAGACCGCCTTTCTAAAGGTGATTTAGAAGAGCGTGTACATGACTCAGCCAGAGGGCTTCGTAGCTAGTGGGAGCAGCGGGAAGGTGTGCAAGCTGCTTAAATCCATTTATGGATTAAAGCAGGTATCGCGGAGTTGGAACATCTTCTTTGACGTCGTTATCAAAGAGTTTGATTTCGTCAAAAACGTAGATGAACCTTGTATCTACAAGAAGGTGGCAGAGAGTAAGGTTGTCTTCCTTGTATTGTACGTGGACGACATACTCTTGATAGGAAATGACATTCCTATTCTACAATCGGTCAAGCTCTTCTTATCACAAAGATTCTCAATGAAAGATCTAGGTGATGCCTCCTGCATACTGGGAATTATGATCTATAGAGATAGATCTAAAAGGATACTGGGATTGTCCCAATCCAGGTACATTGACACCATACTAAAGCGGTTTAGTATGGAAGAATCCAAGCGTAGCAACTTACCCACGATCTCTGGACTCACTCTCTCCAAAGAGATGTCTCCCAAGACTGATTTGGAGAGAGCTCGCATGCAAGGGATACCCTATGCTTCAGCTGTAGGCTCTATCATGTACGCGATGCTATGTACCAGACCCGATGTAGCACACTCACTAAGTGTAGTGAGTAGGTATCAAGCTGATCCTGGAGAGAGTCACTGGACAGCTGTGATCAGCATTCTCAAGTACTTACGAAGGACTAAAGAGATGCTCTTGGTGTATGGTAACAGAGAACTCCAAGTGGAGTCCTTTACCGATTCGAGCTTCCAGAGTGATAAGGACGACTCTAATTCGCACTCGGGATTTGTCTTTACCCTTTACGGAGGGGCGGTTAGCTGGAAGAGTTCCAAGCATGAAACCGTGGCAGACTCGACGATGGAGGCTGAATACATCGCTGCCAACGATGCTGCCAAAGAGGCTGTCTGTATCAAGAAGTTCATTACTGAACTTGGTGTGGTTCCATCAATTGAGCATCCAATACCTTTGTATTGTGATAACAATGGAGCGGTGTCTTTAGCCAAGGAACCCAGGTCCCATCAGCGATCCAGGCATATTCTGAGGCGGTATCACCTGATCCGGGAAATAGTAGATCGCCGGGAGATCGAGGTCAGGAGGGTTGATACGAAGAACAACACTGCGGATCCACTCACGAAGGCCATTCCCCAGATACAGTTTGAGAGACTCTTCGGGATGCTTGGTATGCGATACTATAGCAGCTGGCCCTAGTGCAATTGGGAGATTGTTAGTTGTATGTATGCCCTAGAGGCCAGTATTGTACAGATGATGTATATTATATTGGATGCTTGGACATATATAGAGAGGACTTTCTTGCTCGATATGATAGTATGCTATCTGGTTTCTCTTTATCTTAACATGTATACTTGTCTCTTGATACTGTCTTATTGTTACATGTTGGTAAAGCCATTAGGATGTGTACTTGACTACCAGGACTATGATGCAGATCATACTAGTGGGGCCATGGTAGTCCATAAGTACATCCTTTAATGTTCCTAGTCGTAGGTGTATCGAGACAGGGCATCGATATACCAGAGTAGACTAGCGTATACGCTTCTCGACCCATGAGATGGGCGATGGATGATCCCATATCCATTGGTGTTTGACATCAGAGATGGTATACGGGTGCTCAGTGGAGACTGGGTACACTGGACGGACTCGCCGAGAACTCTCAGATGGTATCATACCTCATGTCAGATGGCAGTTCTCTGGTGACACTTATGCAGGATTAGTCTGTAGACCCGAGATCGTCATAGAGTCTTGTGTGATTCCCACTATGCTTTGATTTCCACCTTACCACGTCCAAGAGGGCGTGCAAAACGGTGCTTTTTGGGTACAGTCCCGAGACACATGGAGGCAATGAGCGATAGGAGGGGTTTCGTCTCTCCCGGTATTGGGGGTTGATGTTGCGCTGTGCTCGATTGGCCATAACAGGGAAGTCCCTTGCCAGGGCTGATTTAGAGATTTACTGGTAAGTGTTACCAGTAGTTTCTCGACCCGTTATGAGCCTCACATCGGCACGACTTATCGGTTATTGGGGTCTGACGTTTACCACCCCTAGACTTGATATACGACATATCAGACGAGGAGACCGGACTGTACGGAAAGTGTTACCGTTAGGCTTTTACAGGAGTTGGAGCGGGCTTGCTTGCTGATCTTCTGATCGCTCAATACCCGGGTAGCCGTTACGTCCAGCTAGTACCGCTGACGGCTTGTGGGTGCTTGATATGATCATCACCTACTGCCGGCGTATTGACGAGTCTTTAGAGTCTTACATAGAGATTTTACTGGCTCCGGCAAAACGAAATAGGAGCGCATATGTGATATGTGCGGGACCGAGAATAATGCGTGTATGTGATACCGTATTTTATTCTCTTGACTTTTTGTATCGGTCGGTTATATGTGATATAGCCGAGTTATTGAATCAAGAGTTGATTCGATAAGTCGATACATTGGATATTAGTTGGTTATATGAGATATAACTGGATTATTAAGTCAAGTGTTGATTTAATAATTTAGTGTATAATCGTATATATGATATACTAATTTACATTAACTAACATTTGTTCACTTAAGCATTTTTCTCACATATGCACAACTTTAATATATATGTGATATATATTAAAAATGTGTTTTCTTTTTGTATCATGGTTGTTGATACACATAACATGGTTGGGGAAGACATACACCATTCTATTTAAAATGGTGGTTTATAATTATTTAAGGTAATTACAAATTAGTGGAGTTTTGGTCACAAGCATGAAGCTTGTGGATGCTTTGACAAAGTCCACTAACTTTGTTTTACTTTAGATTTTTATTAACCTAACCATTTTGGATAAGCCATGGTTATATCTCTACATGAGTTAGTATATGATACTCACTCATCCATGGTTAGCTCACTTGACTTGATCATTATCCTCATCTTTTCTTTTGTTCATCATCTTCTTCTTCTTTGAGCAAAAGAAAAGCTTGCTAGGGTTTTAAAAAGAGAGTGAAAGATTGTGAGAAATAATATTCTAAAGAGAACCCACTTCCTATTTCTCCATCCTCTACTAGACTAGCACTTTAGTTTAGGGTGTTTGCTTCACTAATTCTCTAGTTAGTGAAGTAGTAGCTTGAGTTGGTATTCTCTCGACGTAGATCATTTTCGGCCTCAAAGACTTCAAGCAAGGACGCTTCTTTCACCTCGTCAAACATTGCAAGAGCCCGGGAGAACCATGATCGCAGCGAAGGGACTATGACAAGGAGCTTTAGAAGTGAATGACCGATCTACAAAGGTTGTATTTCGTATTCACTTAGTCGTAAATGTTATTTACTTGCATGTGTAACCCTAATAATCTAGCAAAGATCTTGTTTAGGGTTGTTCGGCACGGCTAAAATTTTTAATCAGGCATGGTTGATGTCTTGTAGAACCTTGTTAGAGTGTCTAGTAACCCTACACTTAGTATAAAGAAAAATAAAATAAAAATACAAGTGTGAATAAAGAGATAATAAAAAAAATGAACACTGGTTGTTGTGATTACTTGAGGCTGCATTTATAAAAAATATTTAGCTATGGTGCTTCATCACCTTGTGCCTTAGACCAACTGGTTTGGGAGTCACCGCCAAAGCCATAGGTGTTACGAGACTAGGAATTACGGCATAATGTGCAAACATATTTTGTAATCGGTTGTTGGTACCTCAAGAAGTATTAACGGTCGCATGAAGAATGTATGAGCAATTTCATCAAAAATTCACCAATCGAAAAGTACTTTGGACGATGGACAAGAGTATAATAGCTTGATTTGAATTTCCAAGTGTAGGGGTGATATATACACACACGTAGGGGTATGTGATTGGGGTTTAGATAAGAGATAGGAATGAAAGATATGACTTATATCTTTAATAGAGATGATAAAATCTCCTAAGTTGAGATGGAACCCTAGAAGAAAAAATTAAAAGATGCCAAAAGCTAAGTAAATTCACAAGAATATATATAATCTTAAATTAAATGATAAGGAAGCGTGAAAAATACGGGTGGATAATTTATGATCGAAGATAATAGAGTTCCTTGTTAGGAAACCTAATTGGAGAATAAAAGTTAATAGGCCGAATTGATAGGATTTTGTGGGTAGTATCCGCTGAAAACCCTCAAGAGTCAACACTCCTCCTACTAGGGACACCTAGAGGTTTAACGGCTTATTGCACGAGCTCAGTGCAATCACGTTTCCCTGCGAAAGTGAGGTTAGGTTTTTTTTCGAGAATAAAACTAGGTTTGCTCGAGGACGAGTAAAAGATAAGTTTGGAGGTATTTGTTCATAACATAATTTTGCATTATTATACTCCTCATTCTTATCATTTTATAAATAAACAGGTGCTTTTGATCCATGTCTGCTACATAATTGCAGGTTACAGGTTCTCGGAACAAAAACAGTGAAAACGATGAAAAGACGATATAAAAGTGAGACTACGACCGACAAATGGAAGAATCTTGATCAAGCCTACAGTTTGGAGAATAAACGAAGATCAATAAACAAGTTCACAAAGTACAAAGGCAGCGCAAGGTTCAAGACTTCGACACGAAGCAAACGGCAAAGTCCATGACATTACTCACTGTGGAAATCTGGAAGAAAACTAGAAGCCAACCTGAGAAACCAAGTGAAGAAACAAGGAGCCAAATACCACCAGAACATGCCCTGAAAATCTCAGCCCAAGATGCCCCTACATGGCCGCGGATCCGTGGCCAAACATGGCACTTGGCCGCGGTTCCGCGGCCGTGCAAAGCCCGTATTGGTGGAAAAATGTGTAGCGGCTGGCGGTGCGTTGACTAGGTCCTTTTTAGGGATAAAATTGTAATTGCAGATATGACGCGATTATAACCCTAGGGTTTCTATGTTCTATAAATAGAAACCCTAAAATCTGTTTTAGGTAATGCCTCTTCTTGTGCCTCATTTCATTTTATCAAAATTCAGATCTGTAAATTTCTGTATAGTATGAAAAGTGCATCAAATTAGAGTAAGTTTTCTAATCTTGCCCTAATTAATTTTATTATTTGCTCTTTCTGCCCTAGTTTAGATTTCATTCTCTGCCCTAATTAGATAGAAAATGTTTTTCAATTCGCTAATGAGTGAGTAGTCTCCTCACTTGTTAGGATTAGATTTGGGAAAGGCTTGAGAGATGAAAATCTCTCACCCCTTTATTGCCCATCACACGTTTTTGTAGGACTCCATGCATACATGCACACACCGCTACCTACGGCACTCTATCCTACGAGATAGCGGTGATACCGTGGTATAAAGGACCGGTTGCGTATGTTTTCCATGAAGCTTAGGGTAAGAATTAATAAAGGAAGGACAAAAACTTAGTGAAAGAAACATGGTTTCTTCCCGATGGTACTAATCCACTTTATTAATTATTACCATAACACCTCATAGATCTTAATAGGGCATAGAAAGCGGTGAGGAATATTGACTTTCCAAACTTAACCTAAAACTAACTCTAGCAAGATTTTAATCTAGATCAACTTAGTTTTTAGATTTAATCAATCCGACAACAATCGGAATTAACTCGTTAGAACAATTAGAAAATACACAAAATCCCTGTGGACCGACCCGTACTCACCGGCTAGCTACCAAGCGACGTCGTTCTTGATTGCGGTTAACAAATTGTTTTGACCAATCAGTACTCGGCGCAAAACTCCTCAAATCACCAATCTCTTCAAACCCATTGAGACCCACACGCAACAGGAAATCACCTCCAAAATCCACCGGGAGATCGACGGAAGACAACATCTTATGGAGACCAGAAAAGGACCTCCATCAGGTAACAAATGGGCAAATGGCATGTCAGGCCACCTACGAGTGGGTCATTACACATGACGGTTGGTGAATTATGTGTAAAAGCTCGGACAATAAATACTCAAAAGATAGACAGATGATGAATTATGTGTGAATCATTCGATCAGAACAAACGGTTGTGTGGGTAACCGGTGTGTGAACAAATGGTTCACACATTAGTGGTTTAGCGGTCAGCGAATAAATTTTGTAAGTTGATTGTTGTCGGATTAGTTAAAGGCCAGAAGCCCGCAAGTCAGGCAAACTTAGTGATACAAATAAACAAGAAGGACGGATATCACTAATTTTATAACGAATCATAATATCTAGAACCCTGACCGGTGTTTTTTGGATTCGAATCTAAGCGTATTGCAAGTTATTATAGTCTCCTCCATTAGCAACAAACACGCCCAACCCATAAATTAATTAATCACATCAAAAATTTTACTTATCAAGGAAAGCCCTTGACCATGCCAGGCCAAAATATCATCATTGACTTATATGCAATTTGATATCATTTCGGATCTTGTCATTGTAGCTGAAGTAGTTCAAAGGAGATTGATTTAAAAATTAAAAATATAGAATACATAATTTGCACCCCATCTCATGAACAAATCATCTTCTAAAAATGATACTTATATCTCCTTAGCAAAAGAAAATAATATCCATAGACCAATAATTCAACTTTTTATTTTATTTTATTATAATTAGTTAGCTAACACCTCCCCTGGGTGAGCAGCCTCTTAATAATTCACAATAAAAAATTACATGTTAATTTCTATGATGCAAGCAGACATGGTTTTTTCCAAATTGAGAATTTTCTATGTTCATTAGATTTTGTCTTGGATTGAATTTTCCAAAATGCTACACACCAAGTTAGATAGTTTTTTAAAGCCCAAATGTCGCCATCAACCATTCAAAATGTCAACGCTACTTCAGAAAAGCTTGCATACGACCAAAACATTTGATGTGTTTAATTTTGATCTTCCGAGTATGAAATTTAACGAATGTGAATTCAAATTTTGTTTTGTTGGTCATGTCATAGCTATTATGTGTCTGGATTTAGCCATACACTAGTACAAAGATGACTTGTTTTTACGGATGGGAAAAACCGTAGGAACAATTTTAGGTTGCGTTGGGGAAAACAATACCTCTATGGTGGTAACCGTAGGGGCAAGTTTACAGAAAAAGTTAACTTTTGCGGTTGCTCCTACGTATGATGCCTACAGAGAAATCCCTACTGTGTAAACCGTAGAGGCAACAGAAAAAATCGTATCTTTTCCCAAATCCTCCTCACGAACCGACGAAGAAATATTTATAAAAAAAACACAAAATCCCGCCTCCTCCTGTCTTCCTCCTCCAACCTTCTCCGGCGACGATCGACCTCCTCCTTCGAATTCATCCTCAACCAAAAATCCCTCCTCTTCCTCCTCTCCATGGTCCCGGAATCCGTCACCGTCGCAACTTCTCTCGAATCCGTCGCTGTCGTTGCAACCTCCTCCTCCTTTGAAAGCAAGCCTGCCCGTCCACCACCCGCCGCCACCACCACCCGCCGCCGTCATCTTCTTCATCACCATCCGTGCGTCCTCGTCGTCGGCCCCACCATCTCCACCACCACCGTGAGCCCCCGTCTCCTCCACAGATCTGCCGGGCCCCTCCCCTAATTTCTACAGTGTGAGTAAATTTTTTTTAAAAAAAAATTGTTATTTTTTAGATCTTTGAATTAATTAGTATTGTAATATTAATTTTAATTAGTATGTTTAAATTTGAGAGGTTTTGCATGAAACCTGGAAAGTGAGATTGGTGGAAATTAGATAATTGGGGATTTTAACATTAAAATCCTATAAAATGAGATTGGTGGAAATTCAATTGAATGGATTTTGTGAAAGCAATTTGTTAAAGGAAAGTGGAAAGAAATGGATAAAGATGAGAAATTTAGGGTTACGATTTGGATTTTGTGTACCTTTTGATTTTTCATCATAATTGTCATTTTAAAGGTTAAATTCATGATTTTTAATTGGAATTTGTATATGTTATGGATGTATTATGATTGGTTGGGTTTTGCTACTTTAAATGTTAAGATTATGAATTTTTAGGTGGAATGGTTAGATCGTTATGGATATATTATGAGTCTTAAATGTTTAATTCATGATTTTAAGTGGAATTTGTAGATTTTTTTGATTATTACGAATCATTGTGGTTTTTACCAATTTAAAGGTTAAGGTTTTAACTTTGAGATTTATTCTCAATTTTTGAGGATATGAAATTTTGAGAATATTTCCTTTTTTAATCGAGTTGATAAATTTGTCTCTTTCGCTATAATTGTTCTCTAGTTTCAGTATGCATGCTTGAATTAAATTAAGATTTGCCTTAATTTTACAGATCTATCCATATGTTTCATTCCTTTAATATTTAGTTCATATATATTTTCAGGATCAATTATGATGAAAAATACTGGATTTAATTTTTCCTACATGTTTTGAGATTCTGTATTGATATCTTGGATGGTTCTTGAAATTTATCATAGACTGTAAACCGTTACTAACTTGGAAAACACATGAACCAGAGTCATCAGCTTCTTATATAGGAGTAATCCGTTGCAGTCTTTACAAATTTCGACCAGAGCTCTATCTCTTAACTTTATTTCTAGATTGTAGTCAGTGGCACCAATTCATCTTACATTCTCAAGGATTTTCTGACATTTCTATAAGTTAGATCTGACATACAATAACAATACTTGTTATATTTTTAATTTCCTTTACTTTTAAATTTTAATTGCTTTACTTTACGTCATGTTCGGTATGTACAGTCTGCATCTCTCTGAAGCACATACTGTAGGTTTCCCTAGTGCCTGCGGCACAACGGAAGCGCGAATGACAAACAAAAATTTCAAGCAAACACCAAGGAACCCCGAACCTAGAATCGATCCAAACGCCTAAACTAGAAAACCAAGCATGCAAAGATACGAAATACTACTTTTAACGCGTGTCCACCCAATCGTGGAAGATCCCTCTATACTCCGTATACGCTGTCTGGATCAAGCTTGAGTGGAAACCGCCCTTACCGAAGAAGATCCACATGAGAGAAACCGATCCAAGCTCCGGTTTCACCTAGTGAAGCGACCGAAGCTCCAAGCTCGCTGCGAATGGAGAGTAGGGATCTAGAAATATTTTCACTATCCCTTTTCTCTTTTCTAAGCTCATGTAAGCTATCAGAAGAAGGAGGAGGTGAAGCAAAAGAAGTCATGGAGAAATAGCTAAGTCTTCAAGTGAAGAAAAAACTAGCAAGCATGGAAATGAATGACTTGATTTTTTGCAACCATAAAAGAATAGTGTATCCAAATGAAATACATCATATAAAAATCAAGCCATACCTCTCTACACCATACTTCTTTATACCTCATCCTCCACCTCATTTTTGATTTTCTATAAAAGAAAAATCTACAAATGAAGTGTCCATCTTTTATGACAAAATTCCGTATGAATACAGAATACAACCCTGTATACGTATCGAAATACATATAGCGTATTCATATAAAAATACGAATAGACAAGAGAGAGAAAATGAACAGTGAACAATAATACTAGAATATACATATATATATATATATATATATATATATATATATATATATATATATATATATATAAATTATTAAATCAAAACCTGATTTATTTAATAATCCGGTTTAATCCTAAACCGCTAGTATTATCAACCATCCGATTAATGTCCGTGTGTCATGTACACGTATTTAATCGGACACGCTGTATGCACCAACATACGTCATCTACATCATATCACCTGAACCGGGAAAACTCTCTGTGTGGGACTCTAAAGACTCGACAATACGCTGGTAGTGATTTACTGGATAAATCCAAAAACCACAAGCACGTCAGCGGCACTGGTTGTACGTAATAGTTACCCAGGTATCTGTCGAAAGGGAGGTCGACAATCAAGTCCGTCCGAACCCTACTGAGCTAAAATGTGACAATCTCCATACAGTCCGGTCTCATCATCTGAGAGTATCGCATACCGGGTCTAAGGGGTGGAAACGTCAGACCCCTAATAACCCGATAAGTCGTGTCGGAGTCAAGCTCATCACCAACCAAGAAACTACTAAACTCATATCAGAAAATCTTATCTACCGTGGTCACGGATTTAAGGTGATAGCCTACCGAACACAGCACGACATCGACTCCTAATACTAGGAGAGACGAATTTCCGACAATCGCTTACTGCCTTCTTGTGGCTCGGGACTGTACCTAACTAAAACCTATTTGGACGACTCCTTTGAGCCATGGTACGGTAGTAATCAAAGTACAGTGGGAACTCACATGAGACAAATGACGATCTCGGGTTAAAAGACTAACCTGTACTAATGTCATTCGAGAACTTCCATCTAACGATAGATATAATACCATCTAGAAGTTCTCGGCTAGTCCGTCCAGTGTACCCACCTCCAGTGAGCACCTGTATACTATCTTAGGTGACATAACACCAATGGCTTGTGAGACTGGCCACCGCCCCTCGTCGTGGTCTCGAAACATATACACCAATCTACTCCGGAATATCAATACCAAGTCTTGATACTTCCACGACTAAGGACATTTAAGAATGTACTTATAGACTACCCAGCTCTCACGTATATGATCGCCATCATAATTCTGGTAGTCAACCAAGAATCCTACGAGCTTTATCATTATGTATTAGCTACACGTAATAACAAGTAAAACGTGTACACATCAATGATAAAGTCAAACCAGATAGCATACTATCATCTCGAGTAAGATTGTCCTACCTGTATAGGTTCTCCCTCAATTATCATAATCTCGTGCCTGCAATTACAATAATTTTCTTGAGGGCGCTATATCCAACACATACACACCAACAACCCTACATCTAACTATATGAAGGTTTTTAAAAATCAGACGGTATCGTTCGGTGCTAACAACCACCGTGTGGTTTATGTGACGAGAAAATTCAATCATGTGATAATTGATAAATTTGTCCAGTGTGGATAAATTAGGAATGTATAAAGCAAACAACTGCATTCACTTGTGTTTTCATTCCTTTCAAGTTATTTCGTCGGCACCTTTCCGTTGGTTCTCCATGTATAAAAATAGATTAGATGCTCATTTCAATATTATTTCACAACATTGAAATGATTATCTATTCTATTACAATGTACTTGGAGGACAGCAGGGAGGTGCTGCCGAAATTTTCTCGAAACGGATGAAAACACAAGCAAATAAGTGTCTTCTCTATACATACTTAATGGGATAAAAGCCTTACCTCCGATAACCGTTACCTTCGACATCCAATATAGAACCATTAATATCATCATTATCTATCTTGAAAGAAGAATCCAACTCCCGAGCTATGAGTATTTGCTCTTGGTCCCTGATAATCTTCATAACTGCCAGGAATGGTCCATGAATATTTTAAACCGTGTGATATTGTTAAGAACTAAAATCTCTTCAAATTGCATATTTTAGTTAGTTTATTATCAATGAAGAAGGATGAATAGATATAAAAATGTAGTGACATGTAATAGTGTTTAAATCATATGAAAAACTCATACTTGAGAGCGATAATCTTATACACACGTGCGTGTGCATTTGCTTTTTGGATCTATTAACGATATGTGTGTGTGTGTGTGTGTGTGTGTGTGTTATACAGTCTAATATGGTCCATGAGTACATCAAAATTAAGTATTGAATGTACGTAGATCGACAACAACGCACGAACCTTAAGTTCGTCGCAAGAGTTGTTGCCTTCATCGAATCAGCATGCAAACTTCATAAGGTCGTGTTAGGGAAGATCCTTTGTCCGTGTGACATTTATGGGAATGCGATGTATCGGAAGACGGGGGAGGTAGACTTTCACATCATTAAATATGATTTTACTAGATTTTATACAACATGATTATATCATGGAGAAGAAGAAGAAGAAAAATTATTTTTGGGAGAGAAAATGGAGGATATGGTATATTCCGTTCTCGGTGATAATAATTCTACTGAAGACTTTCTTTCTGGTCAAGTACAACGTGCAGATATGTTAGGAATATGTATGCCGTAGAGGCCATTATTTTATATTATAGTGGATGCTTGGACACACACACACACACACACACACACACACATATATATATACAGAACTTTCTTACTCGACATGATAGTATGCTATATGGTTGCTCTTTATCTTAACATGTACACTTGTTTTAGCTTATTGTCTATTTGATACATGTTGATAAAGCCCTTAGGATGTTGGCTTGACTACTAGGACTATGATGTAGATCATACTAGTGGGGCTTGTGTAGTCCATAAGCACATACTTTAACAGTTCATAGTCGAGGGAGTATTGAGACAGGGCATGGATATTCCAGAGTAAACTAGTGTGTACGTTTCTTGACCCTGTATGGGGCGATGGTTGATCCCATAACCATTGGTGTTTGACATCAAAGATTGTACACATGTGCTCATTAGAGAATGGGTACACCGAACATGACTCGCCGAGAACTTCTAGATGGTACCATACCTATTGTCAGATAGCAGTTCTCTTGTGACACGTGTATAGGTTAGTTTGTAGACCCGAGATCGCCATAGTGTCTTTTGTGGTTCCCACCGTGCTTTGATTTCCTCCCTACCACAGCTCAAAGGAGTCGTGCAAACAGGTGGACTTTGGGTACAGTCCCGAGTCACATGGAGGCAGTGAGCGATAGGAGGGGTTTCGTCTCTTCCGGTATTGGGAGTTGATATTGCGTTATACTCGATTAGTTATAACAGCAAGTTCTTAGCCAGGGCTGATGAGATTTACTGATAAGTGTTATCGGTAATTTCTCGAAAGGTTATAGGCCATACATCGTCATGACTTATCGAGTTAGTGGGGTCTGACGATTCCACCCCCTAAACTCGATATACGACATATCAGACGAAGAGACCGGACTGTATGGTAAATGTTGCTTATAGGATCTATGGAAGTTTAGACAAGTTTGCTTGTTGATCTTCTATTCTTTCAATATCTGGGTAGCCGTTACATCCATCTAGTACCGCTGACGGCTTGTGGGTATCTGATGTGATCATTTCCTACTGCTGGCGTATTGACGAGTCTTTAGAGTCCCACAAAGAGGTTTCCTAGCTCAAACGAAACGAAGCAGGGCACATATGGAGATATGTGTGGGAGCTTGATTAAATACGAGCATATGATTCCTTATTCTAATCTAGCGATATTTGATATCAGCCGGGTTATATATGATATAACCGGATTATTGAATCAAGTGTTGATTTAATAATTTGATGTGTGTGTGTGTGTATTAACTAATATTGAATATTAGCCGGTTATGTGTGATATTTCTGGATTATTGAATTACCTTGATTTAATAATTTGATATACATATATATATATATTTGATATTAGCCGGGTTATATATGATATAATCGAATTATTGAATTAAGTGTTGATTTAAAAATTTGATATATATATATGTGTGTGTGATATATATATATATATATATATATATATATATATATATATGTATGTATGTATTTATTTATATATTGTATCATGGTTGATGATACAAGGAACTAGGATGTGTGAGAATCACATTGAGAATGAGATAATGATAAACATTTTGAATTAAAAGAATTGAATAATGAGTCATGGCTTGAGATGCTTTGAGAAGCCATGACTCATCTTCTATTCTTGGATTATTCATAGATATTTATCTCTCTCATTCTTATCTCATCTCATCACTTGAGCTCATGGTTCACACTCATTCTTGTTCATCTCCTTCTTCATCTCTTCACTAAATTTCTTGAGTTGTGAAAAAGAAAAGAGAATGAAATATTTCAAGTGAGCAAAATTCCTACTTCATCAATCTACACTTCTCTAGCACATCAGTATAGCTTGTTAACTTCACTAATACCTTGATTAGTGAAGTGTGAGCTTGAGTGAGAGAGACTTCAAGGTGGATCATCTTCGGCAACGAAGACAACAAGTAAGCTCGATCCTTTTTTCAAGTGGAGTCAAAGCAGAGTTCTATGAATTATTACTTGGAGTTTTAGAAGTGAAGGACTAGACTACAAAGGTTGTATACTTTCTTCACTTAGTTTAGAATGTTGTTTGCTTACTACAAAATACTAATTCTCTAGTTCGATTCTTGTTTAGTATACTTAGACCTTTAATTTTTTTAAATTGCATACTTGATACTCATAGAAATATTGTAGAGGTGCTAAGAAATACTTTCATAGTATCAGAGACAAGCTAGAGGCTTAGGATTGCATTAGACGAAGTTAAAGTGTTCGATCGAAGTTTTAAAACCCGTATTTTACAAGTTTCTGTCCATTTTTTCAAACGTTGAGATTTTCACAATTAAAAATGCTCAGAAAATCATGCAGGTAAAACTATGAAGGCTCAAGAAATACGAGAATTTAATTTCACAACTTGGTCATGGAATCCCCGCATATACCATGTATTGGCCGCGGTTCCGCCGCGCAAGTGGGGAATTAGAAGCTCATTTTGTTTCTTTGCTTCATTTTGACATTTTGGATTTTCTGAAAATTTTTAATGAGGCTCAAGTGGTTGAGGTCTCTGTGAATTGGTGTTTTTTGAAATATCAATCGAAATGTTTATCATCGCCTATACTGTTTTGGATATGTGATACAATTTTTGGAATCCAAATTGATTAGTTTTGTGAAAACTAGTTAACGATTTGTGAATCTCGCATTTTAGTCTCAAATGATGGATTGCCACGGAGTTTGGATTTGAATCGAAACTCCATCGTAATCTCGTATCGTACGCGAATACTCGCCGGGAGATACTAGTAGACAGCCACGCCCCATTTCCCCGACCAAGTGACTATAGGAGAACCCCATGGCCAAAAGCATCCACTCGAGTGCTCACGGCCACGGTGTTTCGCCCAAGTGCACTTCGTCGACGGCCTCGCGGATGCGTCCATCTACTAAATTTTCCGACGAGCATTCGATCTTTTAATCGGGAATCTTGTTGAATTGCCCGACTTAATTTTTGAAAAGTGTTTTCAATTCGAGACTTAAATGTAAGGTTTATAGGGTTAGGCATGAGATTCGGAATATGTGATAATCTAGGTTTATGATGTTAAAAGATGATGCGGATTCTAATTATTATAGTTTTCATTTCTTTTCTGCGACTGTAAGTGTAATATGTGAAAGTATCCGCTATCTCATTGCTATACGACAACGACATTAGGGATATGCATATTTATTTACGTTGATGACATATGATGTTATTATGTTGCTATTGATATGTTATATTGGAAAGTCGTGATTGAATAGCCGGTTTTTTACGTGAGATGGGAGTTTTTCAATTTTCATTCATGTAAATATTTGTATGTAATATTCTTTTATTGGGACACTTCTAGGTTGAGGTTGTTGTCTCCATTCGATGTATATTATTTACTTTTCCTCATTAGAATAGACCTAAGACGGGGAGTACAAGTAACCGGGTTCTAGAGTCCAGTAGGAGGCCATCTTGAGGAGTCGAGACCGGTCATCTAACTCTAGATTTGGCAGGGTTTCTTTCCGCTCTCGTAGGGGTCTAGAGTTGTGGTCTTGGCTATTCATCATGCCCGTGGAATCCATGTTTTGCGTTACTGGCTTAATCTAAAACATGAATCTCCTAATATATCCTATATTTCATATATCTGCTTCTGCTATTTTCTGTGATATGATGTGATCATATAACTGCGTGAGACGAATGCTACTTATATATATATATATATATATATATATATATGATATATCAGTAGACACTACATATGTTTTGCATCCGCGCTAGTCCTGACCCCGCCCTGCCGTAAGTTAAGTAATTTTATGGTGAAGACCCGAGTCCCTGTTGCGAATGCGGATGGCATATATGTGTGTTTTATTTTTGTTTCTTCTATAATGTCTAGGAAACTTGATTGATGGGGCGTCATTAATAAGATTAATGAAAAGAAAAGAAACCTAAAATATGTTGTAGAATCAAATTTTTCAAAAAGGTAGCTCTAATTCTTCCTTTGCATAGCGGTATTCCATTATGAATATCCAGCACTTCATTCGATGAGGAAAGAGCCTAGATCCCTTCATCGGGAATGTCCTCTTTAGATAAAACTAGCATATGCTAGAACCCACTCGGATTGGTTTGAAAACTGCTCGATTTTTAAAGCGGAGCTTAAACCACTCCTTTTTCAAATTACTAGATTCTACAACCATATCTAGTTCATTACGTTAAATTTTTTCTTCAAAACCAGTTGTAGCCTTCCGTCATTTCAGATAGGTACTATTTAGTATTCGTGCTGCGTTTGTCAACCTTGTCAGGGCGTAGTGTTCGGTAGCTGATTAGTGCTTTTCTGCCGCATGTTGATGCGATTGGTTAGGGTAGTCGTACGGCTTTGTTGATCTTGTCAAGGGTCATGCAGGTTGGTCTAATCAGTCATGAAATGATGGGTTGAACTTAACTTATAATTTGTTGACCTTGTCAAGGTCATAAACAGCATGGGGTAAAAACAGATATTGAGAATTTCAAGTGTTGAAATTTGCAATGAGATTGCATACCTTCGATATGATAGTTGGATCTCGATACCCACTGCGGGTAAGTGTTACTCCTAGGAGAGTTTTCCACTTTAGAATTAGCTAATCCAGTTGGTGTCTAAGAAAGGTATTAACGGGGTTATGCCCTTGCGAAAACGAGGTTATTTAATTAGTTCGATGCGAAAGCACGGGAAGACTCCCTCTGAGTACCAACACCTGCTTAGATGACCGATTAGCGAACTTGTAGGGTGTATTAATCCCGGCTATTCTTACCTTTTAGGGTTTGAAGGAAGATTTGATAAAAATAGTGGAGCCATCCTGATTAGATAAGATAATAACCAATCTAATCTTATAAGAGCGCACGCTAAAATGTTTTCTTCTCTCTCTCTACAGGTAGCGACCATGTCATGCCTTAATCAAGATAATAAGATGCATATATTGACCGAACCCGCTTATTATACTAGGCTGGAAAATGTTGGTTCCTCCCTATCTTATGACAACTGTTATGAGTTTGGGCAAGGGATGGGGGAATGCAAGGATTTCCACGCAATCCGAATAAAGAAAGAGCATTCTGATGCATCTTCTTCTGGTGTGTTAGTTATTGAGAACTATTTCTCAGTCTACTCTACATTTTGGGTATTAGATAATGGATCAGGATCCCACATTTGTAATCTGTTACAAGGTTTAAGGAAAAGTAGAGAACTGAGAAATAGTGATATGTCTCTCAGAGTATGGAATGGAGAAATTGTTGCTGCCGAAGCTGTCGGCGAATATCACATTGTATTGCCAAATGGTAATATATTGATTTTGAACGACTGTTATTTCGTACCATCGATTATGTGCAATATAATATCCATATCTTTATTAGATAAAGAAGAATATAACTTTGCATTAGAGAAAAATATTATGAACATTTTCCTAAATCAAGTGTTGATTGGGTTTGGTATATTATGTAATGGTGTATACGTTCTAAATCAAAATACAGTTCTGAATATACAAAACACAGACAAGAGGAAAAGTTTAGAAATGAACGAAGCCTTCTTGTGGTATTGTAGACTTGGTCATATCAATGCGACCAGACTAGCTAAGTTGCATAAAGATGGTTATTTGAATCCGTTCGAATTTACATCTTATGAAACTTGTCAGTCATGTATCAAAGGAAAGATGACCAAAACTCTGTTTACGGGACATGGAGAAAGAGCTACTGAACTCTTGGGACTGATACATAGTGATGTATGGGGTCCTATGTCTACACATGCCAAGAATGGTTTCTCGTACTTCATTGCATTCACGGATGATCTCTTAAGATTCGGACATGTATTCCTGTTGAAACACAAATCTGAATCTTTTGAGAAATTCAAGGAATATAAGAGCGAAGTAAAGAACCAGACGGGTAAATCATATGTATGCTCTAGAGGCCTGTATTGTATAGAATGCTAGGCATGTATATGTACATAAACAATCTTTGCTTGAAATGATAATATGCTATATGGATTATCTTCATCTTAACGTGTGATGTGTTGTATTTCATATCTTTATATACATGTTGATGAAGCCCTTAGGATTATGCTTGACTGCCAGTATTATGATGTAGATCATACTAGTGGGGCCTGGGCAGTCTATAAGTATATCCTTTAATTGTTCCTAGTTGAGGGTATATCGAGACAGGGCATCGATATAACCAAAGTAGACTAGTGTGTACGTTTCTTGACCCTGGTGGCGATGGTTGATCCCACAACCAATGGTGTTTGACATCAAAGATTGTATACATGTGCTCATTGGAGAATGGGTACACCGAACAGGACTCGCCGAGAACCCCTAGATGGTATATATACCTATTGTCAGATAGCAGTTCTCTGATTACACATCTACGACTTAGTCTGTAGACCCGAGATCGTCATAGTGTCTTGAGTGATTCCCACTATTCTTTGATTTCCTCCCTACCACGGCTCTACTGAGTCATGCAAACAGGTGGATTTTAGGTACAGTCCCGAATCACATTCAGGCAGCGAGCGATAGGAGGGGTTTCGTCTCTCCCGGTATAGGGAGTTGATGTCGCGCTATGCTTGATCGGCCATAACAACAAATCTCTATAATTCAATGTAGCGCACCCCACGTATTCGCAGGGAGGCGGAATTTGCAAAAAAATTATTTTGACGGGATTCGCAACACCGACTAGAACCTAGGATCGTCCATAAACCCTAGCTAGCAAACTACAAGAGATTTAACTACTCGGAAAGAATATTATAACTCATGATACAACTCCTTTGGGTATTCTCTGTCGTCCTCCTCATCGTCGTAGGCTCCAAGGATCGATCCAGATCGTAGCTTTTTCGACGGCCTCCTCGAGTCAAAGACGATCTACCCGAGAGTCTATAGTCCGAGCTCCATCTCAAAACCGAGGTAACTAGGGCAACAAGCTTGCTAAACTTGATGGCCTAGCTGATGTAGAGTATGAAGATAGATTTATTTGTCTCTTGAAACCCTAGGATTCTCAACACATGAGAGCTTTTAGGGTTTTGATGTGAGGAAGAAGAAGAGAGCTAGCTTGATGAAAAAGAAAAGATTTTTGATAATGATAATGATAATGATAAATGAAATTAAGATGGATAACTTGACATGACCACAATCATGTCATGAAAAATATCTCATCAAAGTATCTAGGTCACAAAATATCTCACAAAAATATCTAAGTCAAATAGTCAAACCAAGTCAAGTGGTCAAGCCAAGTCAAATTGTCAAACAAGGTCAAGTAGTCAAAACAAGTAGCCATGCCTTAATTATCATTTACAAAAATAACAAATACTTTCCTCCTCGGGGGGGGAGGTTAAGAAGGCAGACCCGAGAGCACCAATTCCTGGTGCTCTCGGGTCACCAGCCCCCAAGGCCACCAAGTACTGGTCTTGGTGGGTGGTCCCGGCCATTGGTCCACCTTGAGGTGTCCCCGGGGTGCACATGCTTCACCCCGAGGCTTCTCGGTTCAAACCGTGAGCCCGCAGGGTGTGCAAACAACTCAAAACCTCACTTTTGAAAACTTTTTTTGTCGACAGTTTTTCCGCGACAAAAACAGCGGAATTCGAACATCGCTACAAGCTATCTAAGGTGTATAAGAGGCTATGATACCACTGTAAGTCGATGTCCCACACCCCACATGTTTGCGGGGAGGCGGAATTTGCAAAAAACGATTTTTACGGACTTTGCAACAACGACTAGAACCAAGGATCGTCCATAAACCCTAACTAGCAAAATACATGAGATTTAACTACTCGGAAAGAATCTTATACCTCATGATACAAGTCTTTAGGGTCTTCTCCGCTGTCCTCCTCGTCGTCATAGGGTCCAAGGATCGATCCGGATCGTAGCTTCATTCGACGGCCTCCTCGAGTCAAAGACGATCCACCCGAGAGTCTATAGTCCGAGCTCCACCTCAAAACCGAGGTAACTAGGGCAACAAGCTTGCTAAACTTGATGGCCTAGGTGATGTATAGTATGAAGATGGATTTATTTATCTCTTGAAACCCTAGGATTCTCAACTCATGAGTGCTTTTAGAGTTTTGATGTGAGGAAGAAGAAGAGAGCTAGCTTGAGGAAAGTGAAAAGATTTTTGATAATGATAATGATAAATGAAAATGAGATGGCTAACTTGACATGACCACAAGCATGGCATGAAAATATCTCATCGAAATATCTAGGTCACAAAATATCTCACAAAAATATCTAAGTCAAACAGTCAAACCAAGTCAAGTGGTCAAGCCAAGTCAAATGGTCAAACAAAGTCAAGTAGTCAAAACAAGTACCCATTCCTCAATTATCATTTACAAAAATAACAAATACTTTCCTCCACCTCATAATTGTTTTAATCAACTCAATGGTCAAAACCCTAATGAGGTGTCTCCTTCTATGTCCCTCTCATCCGTATATACATACCCGCATTCGTGTTCCGAGAAATACGAATACAAAGAGACGAAACAGATCCATCAATATAATACTAGGATCCGGCTTAAACAAAAGCCCACTAGTATTATCTTCCCAAACATCATACGTGCATAAGTGCACGTACATGATCGAAGCCCTGCCGTAAAACCATACGGCCTCTACACCTTTTGCCCGGTGCGGGGAAACTCTCCGTGTAGGACTCTAAAGACTCGACACTGCGCTGGCAGTGGGTTTAACCACAGGCCGCAAGCGGTACTAGCTGCACGTAACGATCACCAGGTAGATGTCAATAAGAAGGCCGATGAGGAAAACTCATTCGAACTCCTACCGAGCCTGAATGTGACAATCTCTGTACTGTCCGGTCTGTTCGTCTTAAGAGTATCGCATATCGGGCTTAGGGGGCGGTAATCGTCAGACCCCTAATAGCGCAATAATTCGTGTCGGAGAGTAGCCCAATACACCCTGAGAAACTACTGGAATACCTACCAGTAAATTTCTCTTGCCTTGGCCAAGGACTTTGTGTAATGGCCTTCCGAACACAGCGCGATATCAACCCCCAATACCGGGAGAGACGAATCCTATCTAACCGTTACTGCCTCCAAGTGCTTCGGGACTGCACCTAACTATTACCTGTTTGCATGACTCCTTTGAGACGTGGTAGGGTAGTAATAAAAGTACAGTGAGAACACACTCGAGGCGAAGTAGCAGTGTCAAGTCGACGGACTAAGATGAACTCATGTCACTTGGGAACTGCTACCCGACGAAAGGTATAATACCCACCAACAGTTCCCAACGAGTCCTATCCAGTGTACTCATAACCTAATGAGCACCTTCATACTATCTCCAGTACAACGTACTAATGGCTGTGGGACAGACCATCGCCCATACTGGGATGAGAAGCGTATACACTAGTCTACTGTGTAGTATCGATGCCCCGTCTCGATAATCCTACGACTAGGGACCTGTATAGGATGTGGTTATAGATTACCCAGCCCCCACTAGTGTGACTTCCATCGCAACGCTGGTAATCAAGCAAAGATCCTAAGGGCTCTACCAATATGTATATGCGATATGCTAAAAGAAACACATGCACGTATTGAGGTAAAAACAAACCAGGTAGCATACTACCATTTGGAGCAAGACTGTTACTATATCCGTGTATATCCCAAGCTCCTATTAAGTAATATACAATCGAGTATGATACAATAATGGCCTCTAGGGCATATATCACTAACAATCCTTAGCCAGGGTTGTCGAGATTTACTAATAAGAGTTATTAGTAGTTTCTTGAACCGTTATGGGCCGTATAAATCAACACGACTTATAAAGTTACCGGCGTTTGACATTTACCACCCTTAGACTTCATATACGACGTATCGGACGAAGAGACCGGACTGTACGGTAAGTGTTGCTTATAGGCTCGTTAGGGTTGGGATGAGTTCACTTGTCGGCCACCTTTTCGTCACGTACCTGGGTAGCCGTTACGCACAGCTAATGCCGCTAACGTGCTTTTGGTTAAACCCACTGCCAGCGTACTGTCGAGTCTTTAGAGTCCCACACAGAGGGTTCCCTGGTTCAGGCAAAAGATGTAGAGGCCGTAAGTTGTTACGGTAGGGTTTTGATCATGTTCGTGTAATGGTTATAAGAATAATGTTCGGAATGATAATACTGGTTGGATTTGGTTTAATCCAGATACCGGTATTATATTATTGGATTATTTGTATTCTTATTTTTTGGAATTCGGATACGGGTATACTTATACGGTATACGGTGAGGGGTATTCTTGTAATTCTACAAGAATACCTTCTAGAAGGGGACACCTCATAAATGGTTTTCATTTTGTGAAAATGGAAATTATGAGGTGGAATTTGGAGAGAGTCAAAGCATGGATGAAGGAATGGCTTATATCATTTTATATTCATTTGGAGTTACTATTGAAGTATGGTGCATTATTTTGAAGAAAAATATTGCATGCTTCAATTATTTTCATTTGAGCTATATCATTTTTTCCATGCTTGATTTTTCATTCATCACTCTCATCTTCTCCTTCTTCCTCCTCTTAGCTTTATCCTGCACATGTGTTGTGAATCAAAAGCTCAAGAGACATATTAATCCACTACATGATCTCTACATTATCTAAGTGATCATTTCTAGCACACTTGATCCCATAGTTAACTCTTGAGAAGAGTTTGAAGCTTGTTCCATAGCTCTTGGGTGGATCATCTACGTCTTGAGGTGGCCGGAGATCTAGGACATTTCAAGCATCCGAAAGAGGCTAGGAGTTGCATCAAAGAGAAGACCCGAAGGACCGGTTCATTAGGTATAACCCTTTCATAGTAGTTAAGAACTCTAGATAGTGTTTGCTAGTTAATGTTTAAGCACATGATTTTGGGTTTATGTGGGTGTTGCATGCAAGAAATTTTTCGTTTTCCACTTCCTCCTCCTCACAAGTGTTGTGAGGGTGTGCAACATCCACTAACAAAAGTAGTAAAATCTTTCGATCTGATCGAGGAGGTGAATACTTATGTACGGAATTCCGAGATTATCTAAAAGAGAATGAGATTCTCTCTTGGCTTACTCCTCCATATACACCATAGCACAATGGTATATCGGAGCGAAGGAATCACACCCTATTAGATATGGTGCGCTCTATGATGAGTACTGCTGAGTTACCTATTTCCTTTTTGAGTTATGCACTTGAGACAGCTGCATACATATTGAATCAAGTTCCATAAAAATCTGTGCCTAAAACACCGCATGAGATATGGAGTGGAAAGAGACCACATATTAACCAAGTTAAGATATGGCGTTGTCCGGCTTATGTTAAAAAGAAAAATCCGGACAAACTCGAAGCACGATCAGTTCTTTGCAAGTTTGTGGGATATCCAAAGAATTCACATGGATATCTATTCTACTATAGTGAGGAACAAAAGGTGTTTGTTGCTCAACACGCCATCTTTTTAGAAAAGGAATTTCTTGTAAAAGAAATTAGTAGTAATGAGGTAGAGCTGGAAGAAGTTCCAGATACAAAAACTACAACTGAAGAATTGGTAGTACCGGAGGATTCAATAGTCCCCGACGAACCTTAGCCACTATGCAGTTCTAGTAGGGTTCCTCATCCACCTGAGAGATACTACGGTTTTCTCATAGACGGTGGGAGCGAGGATTGCATCATGGAAGATTATGACCCAACTAGTTTCGAGCAGGCCATCACAAGTGGGGACTCTGTTAAATGACATGATGCTATGCGATCTAAGATGGAATCCATATACACTAACAAAGTATGGACTTTGGAAGTTGCTCCCGAAGGGATAAAACCCATTGGGAGAAAACAGATCTTTAAGAAGAAAATTGGTGTAGGTGGAAAGGTTGAGACCTTCAAAGCTAGACTTATAGCAAAAGGTTTTCGTCAATGAACAGGTGCTGACTATGATGAGACCTTTACTCCCGTGGCTATTCTTAAGTCCATCAGGATCCTACTTGCCATTGTTGCATACTATGACTATGAAATTTGGCAGATAGACATCAAGACCGCTTTTTTAAATGGTGATTTAGAAGAGAGTGTGTATATGACACAGTCAGAGGGCTTCGTAGAAAGTGGGAGCATCGGAAAGATGTGCAAACTTCTTAAATCAATCTATGTATTAAAGCAGGCATCGCGGAGCTGGAACATCTGTTTTGATATAGCAGTCAAAAAGTTTGACTTCATCAAAAACGTAGATGAACCATGTATATATAAAAAGGTCGTAGAGAGTAAAGTCATATTCCCCGAATTGTACGTCGATGAAATAATCTTGATAGGAAATGATGTTCCTATGTTGCACTCGGTCAAACTCTTCCGATCACAAAAGTTCTCCATGAAGGATCTGGGTGATGCCTCCTACATCCTAGGGATAAAGATCTATAAAGTTAGATCTAAAAGGATGTTAGGATTGTCCCAATCCAGGTACATAAACACCATACTAAAGAGGTTTAATATGTAAGATTCTACACGTGGTAATTTACCCGCTTGTTCAGGAATCACTCTCTCCAAAGAGATGTCTCTCAAGACTGATTTGGAAAGGGCTCGCATGAACGTGATACCTTATACTTCTGCAGTTGGGTCTATCATGTACGTGATGTTATGCACCAGACAGGATGTAGCTTACGCACTTAGTGTGGTAAGTAGGTATCAATCAGACCCAGGGGAGAAGAACTGGATAGCTATGAAGAACGTTCTTAAGTACTTTAGAAGGACTAAAGAGAAGTTCTTTGTGTATGGTAACGGAGAACTCCAAGTGGAGCCCTTTACCGATTCAAGCTTTCAGAGTGATATGGATGATAGCAAGTCTGTCTCGGGCTTTGTCTTCACCCTTAATAGAGTGGTAGTATGATTGGAAGAGTTCCAAGCAAGATACCATAGCAGACTCGACGATGGAGGCTGAATACATCGCTGCTAACGATGCTGCCAAAGAGGCTGTCTGGATGAAGAAGTTCATTGCTAAACTTGGTATGGTTCCATCCATTAAGAATCCAATACCCTTGTATTATGATAACAATGGAGCTGTGGCTTTAGCCAAGGAACCCCGGTGCCATCACCGATCCAGACATATTCTGAGGTGGTATCACTTGATCCGGGAGATAGTTGATCACCGCGAGATCGAGGTCAGAAGAGTAGACACAAAGGACAACACGGCGGATCCACTCACGAAGGCCCTTCCGCAGACACAATTTGAGAGACTGTTTAGGATGTTGGGTATGGGATACTACAACAAATGGCCTTAGTGCAAGTGGGAGATTGTTAGGAATATGTATGCATTAGAGACCATTATTGTATATTATAGTGGATGCTTGGACATATATATAGAGGACTTTCTTGCTCGACATGATAGTATGCTTGGCTGTTCTTTATATTAACATGTACACTTGTTTTAGTTTACTGTCTCTTTGATACATGTTGATAAATCCCTTATGATGTTGTCTTGACTACCAGGACTATGATGCAGATTATACTAGTGGGGCTTGTGTAGTCCATATGCACATCCTTTAACAGTTCCTAGTCGAGAGAGTACCGAGACAGGGCATCAATATTCCAGAGTAGACTAGTGTGTACATTTCTTGACTCTGTATGGGGTGATGGTTGATCCTATAACCATTGGTGTTTGACATCAAAGATTGTACACAGGTGCTCATTAGAGAATGGGTACACCGAACAGGACTCGCTGAAAACTCCTAGATGGTACCATACCTATCGTCAGATGGCAGTTCTCTGGTAACACTTGTACATGTTAGTCTGTAGACTCGAGATCGCTAAAGTGTCTTGTGTGGTTCCCACTGTAATTTGATTTCCTCCCTACCACGGCTCAAAAGAGTCATGCAAATAGGTGGATTTTGGGTACAGTCCCGAATCATATGGAGGCAGTAAGCGATAGGAGGGGTTTCGTCTCTCCTGGTACTGGGAGATGATATTGTGCTATGCTCGATTAGCTATAACACCAAGTCCCTGGCCAGGGCTGATGAGATTTACTGATAAGTGTTATCAGTAGTTTCTCGAAAAGTTATAGGCCACACATCGGCATGACTTATCTGAAAGTCAACCTTAGCACCACCATGAGGTTCTAGAAGCATCAAGCATGCCAAATTTTAATTTTATTAGGTGATAAGTTAGACTAAAAAAATCTTTACTAGAATATTAGGGTTTGCCTTTGATGATGTGATGAACTAAAGAGATGAAAAGAGCATACAACCTTTGTAGTTCGAGTCCTTCTCTTCAATAGCTCCGGGTTGTGGTCCACGCGACTCCACTAGGCTCTTCTTCAAGATGAAAGAACCTCCTTCGTTATCTTCGCGTCAAAGACGATCCACCCGAAGTCCACAAGCTCAAGCTAACCAACACTCCACATCAAATTGCTAATCTAATGTGAGATGGTGAAGTAGGGGTTTAATTTGCTCATTAGGGTTTTCACAAGTTTAATGATTCACATCACATGTGAGGGTTTGAACTTGGAAGTGAGGTAAAGAAACTGTAGAGAGCAAGAGAGAGGTAAGAGCTCAAGAAATGGCTAAGGCATGAAGAATGAAAAATGATGAGAGTAAACTCAAAATGGCTCTCTTTCCTTTCCTTTTCAAGTATGGAATAAAATTGCAATTCTAAATTGCAACCATACTTGAATAGTGAGTCAAGACTAATATACAAATAGTAAAACCCATGCCTTGCCCATTCCACAAATATCTCCACAATTTGCACCTCATTTTTCTATTTTCTAAAAATAAAAAAACTTGCCATGCTTCATATAATAATATATATATTTATATATATCCAATATTATATATATATTTATAAATAAATATATATATACATATATATATATAAAGCAATTAGTGAGCTAATGATATTATTTAAGATATAATTATATCACATATAATATATATCACATTATTAAATCAACACTTGATCTAATAATCCGGTTATATCACATATAACCGACTAATATCATTAATCTGAATATCACGTTATCAAACTAATACTTGATTCGATAATCCAGTTATATCACATATAACTTGACCGACATCAGATAGCTGCCAGATTATAATACGGTATCACATACTCATATTTAATCAGGCCCACACACATATAACATATGTGCCCTACTTCGTTTCGCTTGAACTAGGAAACTTCTGTGTGGGACTCTAAAGACTCATCAATACGCCAGCAGTAGGTGATGACTGCATCAATCACCTACAAGCTGTCAGCGGTACTAGCTGGACGTAACGACTACCCGGGTATTGAACGATATGAAGATCAACAAGAAAGCTTATCCATACTCTCCATGAAGCCTATCAGTAACACTACCGTACAGTCTGGTCTCTTCGTCTGATATGTCGCATATCATGTCTAGGGGTGGTAAGCGTCAGGCCCCAGTAACATGAGAAGTCATGCCAATGTCTGGCCTATAACAGTTTGAGAAACTAATGATAACTCTTATCAGTAAATCTCAGCAGCATCCCTGGCCAGGGACTTCCAGTTAAAGCCAATTGAGCATAGCGCAACATCAACCCCCAATACCGGGAGAGACGAAACCCCTCCTTTCGCTCATTACCTCCATGTGACTAGGGACTGTACCCAAAATTCACATGTTTGCACAACTCCTTTGAGCCATGGTTGGGAGGAAATCAAAGCACAGTGGGACCCACACAAGACTCTATGACGATCTCGGATCTACAGACTAACTTGTACCAGTGTCACCAGAGGACTGCTATCTAACGATAGGTATACTACCACATAGGAGTCCTCGGCGAGTCCTGTTCGGTGTACCCATTCTCCAATGAGCACTTGTGTACAATCTTTGATGTCACACACCAATGGTTATGGGATCAACCATCGCCCTCTAAGTGACAAAAAACGTACACACTAGTCTACACTGGAATATCGATGCCCCGGTCTCGATATTCCCATGACTAGGAACTAATTAAAGGATGTACTTGTGGACCACCCTGGCCCTACTAATATGATCTCATCATATTCCTGGTGGTCAAGGACATATCCTAAGGGCTTTATCAGAATATGAGAGCAAGACAGTAAAGAATACCAGTTAACATGTTAAGATAAAGAGTAACCAGATAGCATACTGTCATGTCGAGCAAGAAAGTCCTATATATATATGTTCAAGCATCCACTATAATATGCATCACATGTACAATAATGGCCTCTAGGGCATACATAGTCCTAACAATCTCCGACTTGCACTAAGGCCATGTGTTGTAGTATCTCATACCCAACATCCTAAAAAGTCTCTCAAACTATATCTGGGGAAAGGCCTTCATGAGTGGATTCGCTACGTTGTCCTTCGTGTCAACTCTCCTGACCTCAATCTCTCGGCGATCTACTATCTCCTTGATCAGGTGATACCACCTCAGAATATATCTGGATCTCTGATGGGACCTGGGTTCCTTGGCTAAAGCCACAGCTCCATTGTTATCACAATAAACAGGTACTGGATGCTCAATGGATGGAACCATACTAAGCTCAGCAATGAACTTCTTCATCCAGAAAGCCTCTTTGGCAGCATCGTTGGAAGCGATGTATTCAGCCTCCATTGTCGAGTCTGCTATGGTATCTTGCTTGGAACCCTTCCAACACACCGCCCCTCCGTTGAGGGTAAAGACAAAACCCAAGACTGACTTATTGTCATCCTTATCACTATGGAAGCTCGAATCGGTAAAGGACCCCACCTGGAGTTCACCGTTACCATACACCAAGAAAATTTCTTTAGTCCTTCTCAAGTACTTAAGAATGTTCTTCACAGTTGTCCAGTGGTTTTCCCCAGGATCTGATTGATACCTGCTCACTACACCTAGTGAGTAAGCTACATCTGGTCTGGTACATAACATCGCATACATGATAGAGCCTACTTCCGAAGCATAGGGTATCCCTTGCATACGAGCCCTCTCCAAATCAGTCTTGGGATACATCTCTTTGGAGAGAGAGATTCCTGAACAAGCGGGTACATTACCTCGCTTGGAATCTTCCATACTAAACCTTTTTTGTATGGTGTCTATGTATCTGGATTGGGAAAATCCCAACATCCGTTTAGATCTATCTCTATAGATCTTTATCCCTAGGATGTAGGAGGCATCACCAAGATCTTTCATGAAGAACTTGTGTGATAATTAGAGCTTTACCGAGTGTAGCATATGAACATCGTTTCCTATCAAGAGTATGTCATCCACGTACAATACGAGGAAGACCACCTTACTCTCTACAGTCTTCTTATATATACAAGGTTCATCTACATTTTTGATGAAGTCAAACTCTTTGATAGCTTCATCAAAACAGATGTTCCAGCTCCGCGATGCCTTCTTTAACTTGTAGATGGATTTAAGCAGCTTGCACACCTTTCCGCTGCTCCCACTGTCTACGAAGCCCTCTGGCTGTGTCATGTACACGCTCTCTTCTAAATCATCATTTAGAAAAGCGGTCTTGACGTCCATCTGCCAGATTTCGTAGTCATAGTATGCAACAATGGGAAGTAGGATCCTGATGGACTTAAGCATAGCGACAGGAGAAAATGTTTCATCATAGTCGACTCCAGGACATTGACGAAAACATTTTTCTACAAGTCTAGCTTTGAAAGTCTCAAATTTTCCATCTACACCAATCTTCTTTTTGAAGATCCACTTGCTCCGAATGGGTTTTACCCCTTCAGGAGCAACATCCAAAGTCCATACTTTGTTGGTGTACATGGATTCCATCTCGGATCACATAGCATCCAGCCATTTCATAGAGTCTCCACTCGTGATGTCCTGCTCGAAACTAGTAGGGTCATCATCTTCCATGATGCAATCCTCGCTCCCACCGTCTATGAGAAAACCGTAGTATCTCTAAGATCGGTGAAGAACCCTACTAGATCTGCGGTGTGGCCGGGGTTCGTTGGGTACTATTGCATGCTCTGGTTCTACCAAATCGTCAGTTGTAGTTTGTGCTGCTGTAACTTCTTCCAGTTCTACCTCATTGCCACTAATTTCTTTAACAAGAAATTCCTTTTCTAAAAAGGTGGCATGTCGAGAAACAAACACATTTTGTTCCTCTTAGTGGTAGAAGATATACCCTCGCGAATTCTTAGGATATCCTACAAATTTGCATAATACCGACCTTGCTTCGAGCTTGTCCGGATTTTGTGTTTTCACTAGTTCGGACAACCGCATACCTTAACATATTTAAGGTATGATCTCTTTTTTTCCATATCTCATATGGAGTGGTAGGCACAGATTTGGTGAGAACCATATTCAATAGGTCTGCAGCTGTTTCAAGCGCATATCCCCAAAAATAAATAGGCAACTCAGCAGTACTCATCATAGAGCGCACCATATCTAATAGGGTGCGATTTCTCCGCTCCGATACACCGTTGTGTTGTGGTGTATACGGAGGAGTAAGCTGAGAGAGCATCCCATTCTCTTTTAAATAGTCTCGGAATTCCCCGCTCAAGTATTCTCCTCCCCGATCAGATCGTAGGACTTTAATACTTTTGCCCGTCTGGTTTTCAACTTCGGACTTATATTCATTGAATTTCTCAAAAGCTTCAGACTTGTGTTTCATCAAGAACACATGTCCGATCCTTGAGAGATCATCGGTGAATGTAATAAAGTACGAAAAACCATTCCTGGCATGTGTAGACATAGAACCGTATACATCACTATGTATCAGTCTCAAGAGTTTAGTAGCTCTTTCTCCGTGTCCAGTAAACAGAGTTTTAGTCATTTTGTCTTTGAAACATGACTGGCAAGTTTCATAAGATGAAAATTTGAACGGATTCAAATATCTATCTTTATGCAACTTCGCAAGTCTTGTCGCATTGATATGACCTAGTCTACAGTGCCACAAGAAGGCTTCGTTCATTTTTGAACTTTTCCTCTTGTTTGTGTTATGTACGTTAAAAACTATACTTTGATTAAGAATGTATATACCGTTACATAACGTACCAAAACCAATCAACACTTGATTTTGGAAAATGTTCATAACATTATCCTCTAATGTGAGATTATATCCTTCTTTTGTTAGCAAAGAAACCGATATAATGCTGCACATCATTTTTGGTACGTATTAACAGCCGTTCAGAATCAATGTATTACCCGTTGGTAATACAAGGTGATAATCGCCAACTGCCTTGGCTGCAACAATTGCACCATTTCCTACTGTTAGGGATTTATCACCCTTTCCCAGTTCTCTACCTTTCTTTAGCCCATGTAACAAATTACATATGTGGGATCCTGATCCGGTATCTGTTCACACCAGAATATTGCATTATTATATTCCCCATTCTTATTCTTTTTATAAATAAACAGGTACTTTTGACGCATGTCTGCTACATGTTACAGGTTACAGGTTCTTGGACAGGAAACAGTGAAAACAATGTAAAGACAATGAAAATATGGACTTTTGACCAACAAACAGAGGACTCTTGATCAAGCCTACATCAAAGAACAGTTCACAATCAACAAGGCAGTGCAAGGTCCAAAATGTCAAGGCAAACGGTTAAAAAAGTCCGCTACAAATGTTCACTGGAGATCTGGAGAATAATCAGAAGCCAAACAGAGAAATGAACTGATGAAATAAAATATCCAAAGAACCAAGAAGCAGCCCACAAAATCTCATACTTTGTTCTCACTAATGGGCCGCAGAACCGCGGCCCAAGCCTGCTATTGCCGCGGTTCCGCGGCCATATGGTGCCCGTACGCGGAGAACTTTTTACCAAAATGTTTAGCGGTGCTGAAAAGTTGACCTAGGGCTATTTTTGTAAATTTAGACATGCGGATCAAAATGTAACCTAGGGTTTCCTATTCTTTATAAATAGGAACTCTAATCATTGTAATTCTTTATGCCTCCCTTTAATGAATAAAATTTAGAAATCTTTTGGAGAGCATCGGTGTTTCTTCTCCATTCAGAAATTCAGATCTGACAACCCTGCATGGATGATTGGAGAGATGCATCAGTAAGTAGTTTTATTTAATTGCCCTAGTTTAGATTTTAATTCCTTGCCTTAGATGTTAACTTTGGGAAAGGCTTTTGAGAGATGAGATCTCTCAACGCTTTCTATCCAATATCCAGGACGTAGAATAAACTGAGAAACAGTTCTCGGTAACGAACACACCCGAAGAAGATGCATCAACATGTTGTTTCTTCGCACGGATGGCATGGGAACCATGATACTCCCCTACCCCTTGCTCAGACTTATGACGGTCATAAGATAGAGCGGGACCAACATTCCCTAGCCCTGTATAAAAGGAGGGTTCGGTCAATACATCCATTTTATTATCTTGATTAAGGCGTGACATTGGTTGCTTCCTGGAGAGAGAGAGAGAGAGAGAGAGAGAGAGAGAGAGAGAGAGAGAGAGAAGGAAACGCGTTAGCGTGCTCTCTTTGCAAGATTAGATTGGTTATTATCTTATCTAATCAGGATGGCTCCCACTGTTTTTATCAAATCTTCTTTCAAACCCTAAAAGATAAGATTAGCCGGGATTAATTACACCCTACAGGTTCGCCAATCGTTCTGCCAGGCAGGTATCAGTACTCCGAAGGAGGTTCCCCGTGCTTTCGCACAGACCTAATTAAAATAAACCTCGTTTTCCCAGAGGCATAACCCCATTGACACCTTTCATGACACTTACTTGATCGGCTAATTGTAAAGTTCAAAATTCTCCCAGGAGTAACTCTTACTCGCAGTGGCTATCGGGATCCAACTATCATATAGAAGGTATGCAATCTCATTGCAAATTTCAACACTCGAAATTCCCGATAATAGTTTTTACCCCTAACGTCCTATGACCTTGACGCAGGCCAACAAACCATCGGGCGTTAGTCAAGTTCAACCCGTTCATTTTTTGATTGAATTAAACCCACCCGCACGACCCTTGACGCAGGCTAACAAAGTCGCACGACTGCCCTAATCCAATCACATCACATGCTGCAGATAAGCACTAATTCAGCTACCGCACACTATGCCTTGACGCAGGCCAACAAACGTAGTACGAATACTAAAATAGCACTTATCTAAAATGACGGAGGGCTACACAAGTTTTTAAGAAAACCATGAGCGTAACGAACTTGATATCGTTGTAGAATCTAGTGATTTTGAAAAGGAGTGTTTTTGAGGCTTTTGCTAGTTTCGCTAAAGAGGTCACTCCCGGTGAAGGGATCTCGGCTCTTTCCTCATCGAATGAGGTGCTGGATATTCATGAATACCACTATGCAAAGCAAGAACTAGAAAAACAATCAAAAACAAAACTGAGTGGGTTGTAGCATTTGCTAATTTCGCTAAAGAGGTCACTCCCGGTGAAGGGATCTCGGCTCTTGCCTCATCGAATGAGGTGCTGGATATTCATCAAGAAATACCGCTATGCAAAGCAAAAACTAAAGCTACCCTGTTTGAAAATTTGATTCTACAACATCTTTTGGTTCCTTTCTTTTCATTAATCTCATTAATGAAATCCCATCATTTAATGTTTCCTAAACATTACAGAAAAATGAAACGAAAATAGAACGTACGCTTATGCCATCCGCATTTGCCACGGGGCCCTGTCATGCAACGTTAGGTTACTTAACTACCGGCAGAGAGGGGGCTAGACTAGCGCGGGTGCAAAACATATGCAACGTTTATTATATATAGCATTCGTCTCACGCAGTTATATGATCAACATCATAGAATCAAGCAGCAGAAGAAACATATGAAATATTGGATATACTAGGATGTCCGTATTTTCAATTTAGCCAATAATGTAAAACACGGATTCCACAGTCGTGATGAATAGCCAAACCCACATCCGTAGACCCCTACGAGAGCGGCAAGTAACCCTGCCAATTCTAGAGTTAGGAGACCCGGTCTCAACTCCTTAAGATGGTCTCCCACTTGACTCTAGAACCCGGTTACTTGTGCTCCCCGTCTTGGGTCTATCCTAATGCGGAAAAGTAAATAATATACAACAGTGGTGACATCATCCTCAACCTGGAAGTGTCACAATAGAAGAATATTACATACAGATTTTACATGAATGAAAATAAAAAAAAACCTCATCTCACATAAAACCCCCGGCTATTATTTCATGGCGATCCAATAAATCATATCAACAGCAACACATGATATCACATATCATCAACGTAAGAAAATATGCGTAATCCTAAAACTTGTTGACATATAGCAAGAAGATTGGGATACCCCACATATTAAACTTACGGTCGCAGAAAAGAAACAGAAAACTACAATAATTAGAATCCGCAATATTCTTAGACATCATAAACCCGGAATATCTCATATTTCGGATTTCATGCCTAACTTACAAAACTTGCATTTTAGTGTCAAATTGAAAACTATTTTCAATTGGTTGTTGGATAATTCAACAAGATTCCCGATTTAGTGATCGCGTACAATACGCAATTGCGACGGAGTTTTGATTCGAATCAAAACTTCGTGGCAATCGATCAATTGAGACTAAACGACTAGGTTTACAATATACTAAGTAGTTTTCATAAAACTAATCAATCCGGATTCTAATAATTGTATCACACACATCACAAAGCTTGTAAAGTAACCGCGACATTAGAATTCCGCACGCAATTAGCAAACTTAACCATTTTTTCCAAGACATGAAAAATCCAGTGAGCTAAAGTTCCAAAACCGATCGTTTTAAGCCAATCTGGGAGTCAAAACGAACTCAAAACCCTCCTGAATATTCGCGGAGGCAAAGATCCTAAAATTAACTGTCGAATGGGGGTCTCGAGGGGGTACCCATCCCCGGGGGCCACCACGAACTGGCCCCCTAGGGTAGGCAGACCCGAGAGCACCCAGTTGGGGTGCTCTCGGGTCACCTACCCCCAAGGCCACCTTGTAGTGGTCTTGGGGTGTGGGTCCGGCCTCTGGTCCCCCCGGGGTGTCCCCAGGATGCGTACGCTCCACCACGTGGCTTCTCGGTTCAAACCGTGATCCCGCGTGGTATGTAAACAACTCAAAACTTCGTTTTTGAAACTGTTTTTATCGGCAGTTTTTGCGCGACAAAAACGGCTGATTTCTAACGTTGCTACAAGTTACCCTAATATTCTAACTTGTCTCTGATACCATGAAAGTCAACCTTAGCACCACCATCAGGTTCTAGAGGCATCAAGCATGCCAAATTTTAATTTAATTAGGTGCTAAGTTAGACTAACAAGATCTTTACTAGAATATTAGGGTTTGCCTTTGATGATGTGATGAACTAAAGAGAAGAAAAGAACATACAAACTTTGTAGTTCGAGTCCTTCTCTTCAATAGCTCCTGGTTGTGGTCCATGCGACTCCACTAAGCTCCTCTTCAAGATGAAAGAACCTCCTTCGTGATCTTCGTACCAAAGACGATCCACCCGAAGTCCACAAGCTCAAGCTAACCCTTCACTAATCTTATTAGTGAAGGCAACACTCCACATCAAATTGCTAATCTAATGTGTGATGGTGAGGTAGGGGTTTAATTTTCTCACTAGGGTTTTCACAAGTTCAATGATTCACATCACATATGAGGGTTTGAACTTAGAAGTGAGGTAAAGAAAATTGTAGAGAGCAAGAGAGAGGCAAGTGTTGGAGATAGTGCCCTCAGAGTCAATTATTGGATCACAGGCACGTGATTGCAATTATTGAGGGAGGACCTATACCGGTAGCACAGTCTTACTCAAGATGATAATATGCTATCTGGTTTATCTTTATCATCGTATACTGTTTCAGGTGACCTTACTGGTCGCTATTACACATTGATAGAACCCCTAGGATTCTTGCTTGACTGCCAGCAGTATGAGGGCGATCATATACGTAGGATCTGGGGTCTATAAGGACATCCTAAAAAGGTCCCTAGTCGTGGGAGTTTCGAGATAGGGCATCGATACTCCAGAGTAGACTAGTGTATACAGTCGAGACCCCGACGAGGGGCGGTGGCCGGTCTCACAAGCTACTGGTGTCGGTTGGTTCACCTAAGATTTATACTGGTGCTCATTGGGTTATGAGTACACAGGACATGACTCGCCGGGAACATACTAGTTGGTCTTATACCTGACGTCAGATAGCAGTTCCCTGGTGACATGTGTACAGGTTAGTTCATCGATATGAGATCGTCATTTTTCTCGTGTGAGTTCCCACTGTGCTTTGATTACTACCCTACCACGGCTCAAAGGAGTCGTGCAAACAGGTTTTAGTTGGGTACAGTCCCGAACCACATGGAGGCAGTGAGCGGATCTGCACGGGTTCGTCTCTCCCGGTATTGGGGGTGAGGTCGCACTGTGTCTAGGAGAGCCATTACACGAAGTCCTTGGCCAAGGCAGGATATTTACTGGCAGGTATTCCAGTAGTATCTCAGGGTGTTCTGGGCTACACTCCGATACGACTTGTACCGCTTTTGGGGGTCTGACTTTTACCAACCCCCTAGGCCCGACATGCGATGCTCATAGACGAACGGACCGGACTGTACGGATATTGTCACTGACAGGCTCAGTAGGGTGTCAGGATGAGTTCGCTCATCGACCCCCCTTTTGGTCAATACCTGGTAGCCCGTTACGTATGGCTAATACCTCTGACGTGCTAGTGGTTAAATCCACAGCCAAGGGATTAACGAGTCTTTAGAGTCACCCACAGACTGTTTCTCAAGTTTCGGGCGAAACGCTGTAGAGGCCGTATGGAGATATGGCAGGGTTCGATCATATACGTGCTTTATTGCACGGATCATGATCGGACGGATAATACTAGCGGGTTTTGGTTTAAGCCGGATCCTAGTATTGTACAGTGTAGATTTTGTCTCATTGCATTTGTATTCGATCGCAATACAAATGCAGGTATGTATATACAGTCGCGGGATTTTCCTGTAATTTATTACGGGATCAGTTTTTTGAAGTTGCCAGTTTGCATTCCGTTTCGGCCATTTTCCTTTGTTTCTTTCCTTGGCTCAAAATTGGTGGAGGAGGGCTTATTTACAAATGTGCAAATTGGCATTGTGGAGGGTGGTCTTTGTAAATTGATAGCTTCATGATGGTTCAACCATCATTTGACTTCTTTATCCATCATGGCTTGACTTTTGAGATATGATGAGTGATGGGCTTTTTGACTTGTGTGGTGATGATTATTCTTCATGATTAGCACTCATTCTCTTTCTTACATTATTCAACCTCCACCCCCTCTTCCTTTGATGATGGCCGGCCAATATTCTAGTGGGGGTTGTCCCAATTTTTTGGTGTGGGATTTAATCTCTTTTGGCTTGCACAAATTCATATAGCTCCACAAAAAGCTTGCATCTCCTTCTCCACCAAAACCATGGCAACTTCTTAAACCCCTTGAGACAAAGAGTACTACAGTAGCCTACTGCATTCTTGGACACGTTGACTCGCCAACTTCGTGACCGAGTTGCCTCGGTCCAAAGGTGGGAGCCCGTAAAAGAACCCGGCGATGTGGTGCCCTTCCGACGAGGAGGTGAAGACCGGAGATTCCGCGGGAAGATCGGGATGACGATGAGAAGACCGAAGGACACGGATCGCTCGGTATATCTCTCTACCCATTCTCTAGTTCGCTAGCATTAGGTTAATGGCCCGATCTGGGTTTATAGTCCGCGGTGGCGCCGGTTTCCGTTTAAAGAAAAGTTTTTTTTTTCCGCATTTTGGCCTCGTTCAGACGGCCGGGGCGCTGTCGTGCACCTACAGCAAGAGCTCAAGAAATGGCTAAGGCATGAAGAATTAAAAATGATGAGAGTAAACTCAAAATGGCTCTCTCTTTCCTCACTTATTCAAGTATGGAATAAAATTACAATTCTAAATTGCAACCATGCTTGAATAGTGAGTCGAGGCTAATATAAAAATAATAAAACCCATGCCTTGCCCATTCTACAAATATCTCCACAATTTGCACATCATTTTTCTATTTTCTAAAAATTGAAAAACATGTCATGCTTCATATAATATTATATATATTTATATATATCAAATATACATTAATATATATATATATATATATATATATATATATATATATATATATAAAGCAATTAGTGAGCTAATGATATTAGTGAAGATATAATTATATCACATATAATATATATCACATTATTAAATCAATACTTGATCTAATAATCCGGTTATATCAAATATAACTGACTAATATCATTAATCTGAATATCACATTATCAAACCAACACATGATTCGATAATCCGGTTATATCACATATAACCTAACCGACATCAGATAAATGCCAGATTATAATACGGTATCACATACTCATATTTAATCAGGCCCACACACATATCAATATATGTGCCCAACTTCGTTTCGCTCGAACCAAGAAACTTCTGTATGGGACTCTAAAGACTCGTCAATACGCCAGCAGTAGGTGATGATCTCATCAATCACCTACAAGCTGTCAGCGGTACTAGCTGGATGTAACGGCTACCCGGGTATTGAGTGATATAAAGATCAACAAGCAAGCTCATCCATACTCTCCATGAAGCCTATCAGTAACACTACCGTACAGTCCGGTCTCTTCATCTGAAATGTCGCATATCATGTCTAAGGGTGGTAAGCGTCAGGCCTCAGTAACGTAATAAGTCATGCCGATGTCTGGCTTATAACGGTTTGAGAAACAACTGATAACTCTTATCAGTAAATCTCAGCAGCATCCCTTGCTAGGGACTTCCAGTTATAGCCAATCGAGCATAGCGCAACATCAACCCCAAAAACCGGGAGAGAAGAAACCCTCCTATTGCTCATTGCCTCCATATGACTCGGGACTGTACCCAAAATCCACCTGTTTGCACGACTCCTTTGAGCCGTGGTAGGGAGGAAATCAAAGCACAGTGGGAGCCACACAAGACTCTATGACGATCTCGGGTCTACAGACTAACCTGTACCAGTGTCACCAGAGGACTGCTATCTGACGATAGGTATACTACCACATAGGAGTCCTCAACGAGTCCTTTTCAGTGTTCCCATTCTCCAATGAGCACATGTGTACAATCTTTGATGTCACACACCAATGGTTGTAGGATCAACCATCGCCCTCTATGGGACAAGAAACGTACATACTAGTCTACACTGGAATATCGATTCCCTGGTCTCGATATTCCCACGACTAGAAACTTATTAAAGGATGTACTTATGGACCACCCTTGCCCCACTAGTATGATCTTATCATAATCCTGGTAGTAAAGTACATATCCTAAGGGCATTATCAACATGTGAGCGCAAGACAATAAAGAATACTAGTCAACATGTTAAGATAAAGAGTAACCAGATAGCATACTATCATGTAGAGCAAGAAAGTCCTCTATATATATCCAAGCATTCACTATAATATACATCACATGCACAATAATGGCCTCCAGGGCAGATGAGATTTACTGATAAGTGTTTTCAGTACTTTTTCGAAAGGTTATAGGCCACACATCGGCATGACTTAACGAGTTAGTGGGGTCTGATGATTCCATTTCCTAGACTCGATATGCGACATATCAGACAAAAAGACCGGACTGTATGGTAAGTGTTGCTTATAGGCTCTATGGAAGTTTGGACAAGTTTTCTTGTTTATCTTCTATTCGTTCAATACCTGGGTGGCTGTTACGTCCAGCTAGTGCCGCTGACGGTTTGTGGGTATCTGATGTGATCATTACCTACTGCTGGCGTATTGACGAGTCTTTAGAGTTCCACATAGAGGTTTTCTAGCTCAAGCAAAACGAAGTAGGGTACGTATGAAGATATGTGGGGGAGCTTGATTAAATATGAGTATATGATATCGTATTCTAATCTAGCGATACTTGATATCAGCCGGGTTATATAAGATATAACCGGATTATTGAATCAAGTGTTGATTTAATAAATTTATGTCTGCGCGCGCGCGCGTGTGTGTTATAACTAATATTGAATATTAGCCGGTTATATGTGATATAAACGGATTATTGAATCAAGTGTTGATTTAATAATTTGATATACATACATATATATATATATATATTTGATATTTGCCGGGTTATATATGATATAACCGGATTATTGAATCAAGTGTTGATTTAATAATTTGATATATATATATATATATATATTAACTAATATATATTATATTAGTTAATATTATATATATAATATTAGTTTATATATATATATGTATATGTATATGTATGTATGTATTTATGTATTTATATATTGTATCATGGTTGATGATACAAGGAACTAGGATGTGTAGGAATCACATTGACAATGAGATAATGATAAACATTTTGAATTAAAAGAATTGAAGAATGAGTCATAGCTTTAGATGCTTGGAGAAGCCACGACTCATCTTCTATTCTTGGATTATTCATAGATATTTATCTCTCTTATTCTTATCTCATCTCATCACTTGAGATCATGGTTCACACTCAAACTGGTTCATCTCTTTCTTCATCTCTTCACTAATTTTTTTAAGTTGAGAAAAAAATAGAAATAAATATTTCAAATGAGAAAAATTCCTACTTCATCAACCTACACTTCTCTAGCCCATTAGTATAGGTTGTTAACTTCATTAATACCTTGATTAGTGAAGTGTGAGCTTGAGTGAGAGAGACTTCAAGGTGGATCATCTTTGGCGATGAAGACAACAAGAAAGCTCGATCCTTTTTTCAAGTGGATTTAAAGATGAGTTCTAGGGACTACTACTTGGAGTTTTATAAGTGAAGGACTAGACTATAATGGTTGTAGACTTTCTTCACTTAATTTAGAATGTTGTTTGCTTACTATAAAACCCTAATTCTCTAGTTCGATTCTTGTTTAGTATACTTAGACCTCTAATTTTTTTTAAATTGCATACTTGATGCTCATAAAAATATTGTAGAGGAGCTAAGAAATACTTTCAGGATAAATTTGAGAAGTACATGAATGATACCAGCAGACCAATTTATGAGAATGCAATGTATTCCACACTATAATGGTTCTTCCATCCTTTTCAGATTATGTGCCTAAGTAGATGGAGTAACAAGTCATTCACGATACTTCTCAAGTTCCTAAAAAATTCTACGCTCTTGAGAAATAACGTGCCTGAGAGCTAGTACGAAGCCCAGAAGATGATGTCTAATTTGGGTCTGAACTGTGAGAAGATTCATGCATGTCGCAAAGATTGTGTATTGTACCGGAAAGAAAATTTAGATTTGAAAGAGTGTCCCACTTGCGGAGAGGACATGTATAAACCGAAAGTATCTGATAAGAAGCCAGTTATAACTATCAAGATAGCACGATACTTTCCCATAACACAGAGGCTACAGAGGATATTCAGGTGTAAGAAGACAGCGGAGGTAATGATTTGGCATCACCGTTATCTCCTAAATGAAGTAACCATATTTTGTTCCTGCTATCTGGACGAAGATATTGAGATGAAACTTAACAGGCCTCGGAGATTAAGGATGAACGATATTGTAAAGCAAATTACAAGAGAATGGAACCCATATTTATGTACAAAATACATTGGTTTATCTTCCTCAATAGCATATATCTTGATGAAATTAGAGTGTAAGTCAGTTTTACATTGATTATTCTTTATATATATATATATATATATATGAAATAATATAATATTGACGTCAAAATTTAATGTTGAGAAAAAATTCATAAGAATGAAGTACGTGGCGGGCATCCTAATTGGAACCCTGATCGATTGGAAAAATATCATCAGGATAATTTTTGCGATTGGTTTGCATATCATGTTAGATGTTCGAATCTCATGAAAAGAGAGGCCGCTCGGGGCCCATAAGTCACTCCTCTAGCGCGGACGGAGCGAGAGTTGCAGTTGCAGGCAGTGCACTTTGAAGCTATCGATCTTCAGTCCCACCGGGCGTGCCAGAATTTGTTCCCCTCCGAATGGCGGCCGACGTCGTGAGGACATCTTGCCTAAGATTCGGGGCAGATGCTATTTGGTTTTATCCGTCCACCTCTCCGAAGATGCCAAGTTGATTTATGGCACCGTGAATCGGAGGTTTAGACGGATGCGGCTGATGTAGCAGACTTCGTCAGATTCCCCCTCGTTTGAGGGGGTTTTGATTGTGGGGACGCTCTTCCCTGCAGGCGCAAGCCCCTGCAGTTAATTACGCTACCGCATCGTGGTAACAACTTTCTCCTTCTCCAGAATTTCACTTCTTGTCGTGGGTGTTTGTTTTGTGTGTGGTTTCCCGTGGATTGTAAACGGAGACTATTTATTTCGTCGCCCGTAGGACGTGGATCAGTCCAAATCCGTATTTTCTTAGATTTGGGTTTTGGGTTTTGGTTTAAGGATACGTTAGCAATTTTTTAGGCTAAGATCAACTTAAACGTTTGTTAAGGACACGTTAGTCTAATTTCCAGACTAAGATCAACTTAACGGAACCGTCTAGATCCATTTCCAGTTTAGGGACATGGTGGTCCATTTAATATATGGCCGTTGGGACCCGTCACCTCTCTGACGACGTTGAAGGATTACAACGACATGTGTGAGGAGTTCAGAGATGTACCCTTGAACCAAAGTTGATTGAGGGTCTTATAGTCCAATTTGGGACTAAAGTCTGTTTGAATGTTTAAGGATACGTTAGCCATATTTGAGGCTAAGATCAACTTAAACGGGATCGTTTAGATCCAACAAAAGAGCGTTTGGGGGATCTATTGTTCCAGTTTAGGGACGTAGTGGTCCATAGGTAGTTTAAGGACATTGCGGTCCATTGCCAGTTTAGGGACATGGGGGTCCATATTCCAGTTTAGGGACATGGTGGTCTATAGGTAGTTTAAGGACATTGCGGCCTATTGCCAGTTTAGGGACATGGGGGTCCATATTCCAGTTTAGGGACATGGTGGTCCATAGGTAGTTTAAGGACGCTTAAGTCCGTGGGTTTAAGGACCCCACAGTCCGTGTTTTAGTTTAAGGACGCATATGTCCGCGGGTTTAAAGACCCCACAGTCCGTGTTTTAGTTTAAGGACGCATGAGTCCATGAGTTTAACGACCCCACAGTCTGTGTTGATGTATGGTTGTCGGGACCCGTCGCCTCTCTGACGTCGTTCAAGGATTACAACGATAGGTGTCAGAGGAGTTCGGAGATGTACCCTTGAACCAGATGTAAATTGATTTAGGAGAGCAGTCTTGCTAAGTCAATTTAATTTGAGGACTTACGGCCATGATTGGGCTAAGTCCAGTTGAAAATGTCCACATTTTGTTTGCATTTGGCTTGTTAGACCTTTTTTTGGGCTTTCCCCTTTTTAGAATGATGCATAGCATTTATGCCCATTTTGAATGGGCTCTGCCCTTCTTATTATAATGCAGAGCATTTGTTTTGGTCCATTGGACCTCTCAATTGGGCTCTGCCCTTTAAATAATGCATAGCATTTTTTTGGTCTGTTTAGACTTTTGACTTGGGCCTGGCCCTTTAGGAAATGCATTGCATTTATCAGGCGCTTTGCGCCAATCAGAGAGCGCAAGCGCTTGTAGTGCTGACACGTGTCGCGCAAGAGCAGTGCGCAGCGCTAATGCGCTGCACCTGCGCTGCTGACACGTGGCGCGCTCTGGTGGCTTGCGCCAATCCAAGAGCGCAACAGCGCAGTTTACAAGTGCAAGGCACTATGATTTAAGAATCTTTTAGATTCAAGAACCAATGGTTCATAAAAGTGCAAAGCACTATTTTTTTTATTTTTGTTTTTTCTTGTTTTAAAGAACCAGTGGTTCATAAGAAGTGTATAGCACTGTTTATTATATGAAGATCATTGATCTGGTTTTTAGATCAATGATCTATTAGAAGAAATTTCTTCTCTTTTGTGAAGGTTTTTACCTTTTTCTTGAAATTTTTCTCAGAGTTCTCTCTATTCGAAGCTCTTGATTTTTTCAAGAAATGTTGATGCCTTTGAATTGAGGTCTAGGGTCCTTTTTATAGTGCCCATAAATTAGTTAAAGTTTGTTAAAGAGATCATTCTCTGAGTGATTTGGGGAATTTTCCCCACTGTTGGATCCTTGATCCAAGGGCTTCTGTTTTACAGAAGACAATCTTCTTGTTTTTAACAAGAACAGAAAGATTTCTTTAGAATCTTAATTCTGTTAGACGTAAATGCCCCAGCGCGTGACACGTGTCAAGCAGCGCACTGCGCTAGCGCAACTGCGCTGACACGTGTCACGCAGCGCACAGCGCAACTGCGCTGCCACGTGGCGTGCAACGCAGAGCGCAGGCCAGCTGAAGCGTTGCTTCTTTAATAAAAGTTTGAATTTTAAACAGAGCCTTGCTCTGATTGGGTGCGCTGCCTTGGGCGCTGCGCTCCCTGTGCTAACGAGTCTGATTTTGACAGGTGGCGCTCTGCGCGCAGCGCAGGGGATCTGAAGCGTTGCTTCATTTATTTTAACTTTAATTTTCAAGACAGAGCTTTGCTCTGATTGGAGGAAAACAGAAGCATTGCTTCTTTTCCCACCTTGGGATTTGAACAGAGCTTTGCTTTGATTGGGGTAAACAGTTTGCATATCATGTAAGATGTTCGAATCTCATGTTTTTGCGACTAGTCTTAATCTAAACTTATATCATTATGTAATTGCCACATAACTTGTTTTGACAGATCCAAGATCCGAATATATTTTTATCATTAGATAAAGACTTGAGATTTCTAGCTCAGTTTTCTATCATGGAGGTTGCATACTACAAAGGATTTGGTGTCTTTGGATACAAATTTGAAGTTAAGGATTGTTTACCGCCGAAGACCGGACTGAGACGTTGTGACGTCTAGCTTAAATTTGAGGGCAGATACTATTTGGACATATCCATCCACATCTCTAATGATACCAGGTTGATTTATGGCACCATATATCGGAGGTTTGGACAGATGCGACCGATGTAGCAGACTTCATCAGATTCCCCTCATTTGTATAGGGTTTTTGATTGTGGGGACGCTCTTCCCTGCAGGCGCAAGTCCCTGCAGTCAAAACTCTGTATAAGTCCCTTGAGTCAAATGACTCATTCACTGTGTGTCGTAGGTTGAAAACTGTACTTATGGTTAAGAAGAATTACACCGCTGTTTAATGTTCCTTACCTAACCATCCACTGATATAGGTAAATGTCACATACATAATTTCAAAAAGGTATGTCTCACTCTATAAATATAGACGTACAGATATATCAATTTGAAATTGGTGCATAACAACGGATATTCAAAACCAAATATTTGCCGACCGGCAAACAACCCAGGTGACTTCCTCAAATATCACCAATTACAACGAATCGCGATATAATGAGGATGATCACCTAATTCCCAATAACTTACTCCCACTCATCATCTGTAAAACCATACAGATGTGAGAATCGTACCTGGTAAATACTTACCCTGGAGCAAGTGTCTAATCGGGAAATCAGTTTTCTTTTAACAGTACACAGTGAAACTGAAACATTGAAATGTTTCGATGGGGTATCCTGGTATTCATAGTAATGCTTCTTCCATCATCCAGATTCACAACTATAACCGTATAATTCTTTGCCACTTCTCCAAATCCCTTTTTATGTCTATAGTCATTACCTTCTGTACACCCCTTTAGGCCAAATGGTTTTCTTCCTTCCCTACCGTTTGGCACCAGCCTATGGTTTGGAAGAAGACTATCCAATAAGCATAATGGGAGTACTTTCCTAATCCTAGGAGCACTCGCAATGCGAGAGAAGGTGAAGATAAAAGACAACCGAATAAACCTTATTCCTATTTCTCCTGAACGAGAATCCATCCCCGAACTGGAACAAGTTCCTTTCGAGTTCGTATATAACCATACGATGGAGTATCCAATAAACTGGGATCTTCGTAGTGATACGGAGTGTCCTGGAGAAATACAAAGGTGATTTAGGATTGGCGAAGAAATACTTGGTTTGGTCGTGAATATCAGTCGCAATTTACTTTGCCCTCTTACTAATCCCTTGCTTTGTCTGAACTTAATACCTTCTGTACACCGTTTAGGCTAATTGGCTTTCTTCATTCCCTACCGGTCGGCACCAGCCTAAGGTCTGGAAGAAGACTATCCAATTTGCGTAATAGGTGTACTATCCCCTAAACCAAGGAGTACTCGCAACCTGAGAGAAGGTAAAAGGAAAAGACAACTGAATAGTCCTATTCGTTTTCTCCAGAACCGGAAACCATCCTCGAATTCCTTCGAGTTCGTATATAACCATACGATGGTTTTGTCCAATGGAAGTGGACGTTCGTAGTAATACGGGGTGTCCTGGAGAAAAGGGTAAAAGTAGGAGTGGCAATGATGTCTGCAACTCTGACAATCCAAAAGCCAGTGTTAAGAAGGTTCGGTCAACTTGGTCACTGAGTCATATTCTAGGGTCGGGGCAATGGTCGCTGCCAAAGAGAGAGAGAAAAGAAACACTTAGCGTGCACTCTAATCTAGATCAGAATGGTTATCACTTTATCTAATCAGGAAACCTCCCACTGTAACGTCAAATTCTTCCCCAAACCCGAAAGAAGAATTACCCGGGATCACCCGAGGAGTAAACCAACTCATCAGTGGGAATCGGGATCCAACTATCATCGCATGATAACGTGACGGAATCTGCTCACGTTATCACACTCCAGAAGGTATGCGCATATCTGGCAAGTTTCAGTTCTTTTGAAACTCCCGATGTGGATTTTTGCCCCATGCTCTTATGACCTTGACTTTGGCCAACATATCATAAGTCACATGTCAAGTTCTACCCGTCATTATCCAGGTTAATTTGAACCCACCTGTACAAGCCCTTGACTTTGGCCAACAAGGCTATACGACTGTCCCAAACCAACACATCTATCTATGCTGCATATGAATACCCAACAGCTACCAAACACTGTGCCTTGACTTTGGCCAACATACACAGCTTGAATACTATTGACTATCCATATGAAACGACGGAGGGCTATGAATGGTTTCTGGCAAAAACCATTAACGTAATGAACTTGATATCGTTGAAGGAACTGATAGCTTTATAAAAATATAGTGACGAAAACCTTTGCTAAAGAGGTCACTCCCGGTGAAGGGATCTCGGCTCTTTCCCAGTAGAATGAGGTGCAGGATATTCCAACTGAATACCTCGATGCAAAGCAAAAGTAATCGGCTATAGTGAAGTTATTGCCCTGACACAAACTTTTGTCCAAGGGGTCACTCCCGGTGAAGGGATCTCGGCCCTTGCTTCGTCGACTGAGGAGCAGGATATTCCAACTGAATACCTCTGTGCAAAACAAAAGAGAACGCCCTTGCAATAACAGCTTTTTGAAAAATGTTCCAACAACATCAGAATAGATTTGTTTATCTTGCATTGATTCGAATCAATGCAGTCCCATCAATTGATCACACCACAAAAAGAACAAAAATAATTATGTACGTATATGCCATCCGCATTCTCCACTGGGTCCCGTCATCACCCGTTAGGTTACTTAACTAACGACAGAGCGGGGACTGGACTAGCGCGGATGCAAAACATATACAACATCTACTAGTATATATAATATATAATTTTCGCTCAAGGCGTGATAAAATGCAACATCACAGAAATGTACAGCATCACAGAACAATACAGATATCTGGGATCCCCGGGTTTCATAGAGCCGCTTCTGAAACCCGACGTTCCCCTGGTCCCGTGGATAGCCTGTGCAATGAAATCCTAGACCTCTACGGGTGCGGCAAGTTACCCGCCAAAACCTGAAGCGAGGCAGCCCCCTTCAGCAACGTGAATGGACCACCCTGCACTTCACTGAATCCGGTAACTTGGGCACCCCTCCTGGGTCAACCTATACCCCCTACGAGTGCGGCGAATTGCCCGCCAATTCTAGAGTAAAGCCCCCTCCGTCTCAACGCCATGAGATGCGGGCTTGTTTCCCTCTAGAACCCGGCTATCCGTGCACCCCACCTTGGGGTAATCCTAGTACAGAAAGTAAAATATACATAAAACGGGTACATCGACCTCGACCAGGTCATGCCCTAAAAGAATAATACAAACAGGCAGTGACGGAAGTCCACATGTCGGACGCTCGCCCCGCAATATCAAATGTACATATAAAACAAAACTGTACTACTATTGCATCCAGGCTATCCCCCACGACCGATCCGCAACATCACAGCACAACACAGAACATCAACGTGAATGTCACGTTCGCAAATCCGTCTAAAAGGGCTATAGCAGTTAGACAGGATTTACCGATCAAGTGACATTCACGGTCGCAGATATAATGTAAATACTGTGAACTAACATGTTTAAAATTTCGGATCGATCAAATTTTATCAAGTGGGCCCCAAGCAGTAATGTAGCACTTACAAAAAATCTGGGCCCAAAAATAATATCCCAAAACCCCTATTTCCAAGTCTAAAGCCCTCTGGAAAAATTTGGCACGCTGAACAGTTGAAAGAGCGGCGGAACCGCGGCCCAAGCATGGGTTTGGCCGCGGTTCCGCGGCAGTATGGTGAGATCTCGTGACCAAATTTTCACAGATTGCTTAGATTTCCATGCACAGTATTCTCAAACAACCTGAAAAATTTTTGCAGCCAAAAAAAATTCGACATAGAACAGTGCACTGAAAATACGGTTTTTGCGATTTTTGTTCGATCGGGTTTTAAACATACTAGAGCAAGCTAGGCATGGTTAATGGCCTGGCTCTGATACCAATGTAAGTCCGCGGCGGCGCCCCGGCCGTCGATCCGACGCCGGAAATGCGGAAACGAAAAACTTTGCAAACTAGCAAACCGGTACCACCGCGCACTTTTAACCCGGATCGGGCCATTAACTTAGCTACTAGCAAACTAAAATATGGGTAGAGAAGTATACCAAGCGATCCGTGTCCATCGGTCTTCGTCTCCACTCCGATCTCCCGCGGAATCTCCGTTCATCTCCTCCTCGTCGGAAAGGGCACCACGCAGCCGAATACTTTTACGGGCTCCCACCTCTGGACCGAGGCAACTCGGGCGCGAAGTTGGCTAGCCGACGCGTTCAAGATTTATTGTAGAATAGTGTAGTAGCCATGTCTCTTTGGGGTTATAGAAGTTGCCTTGGATGTGGAGGAAAGAGGTTAAGGAAAATTGGTGCTTTCAATTTTCCTAGCAAGAAAATGAGATGAAGAATAATGCCACCACTCAAAAAGAATCTCTCTCATTCCCTCTCTAAGATTTGGCGGGCCACTTCATCAAGGGAAAATGGTGGAGAGAAAAAGAATGGAATAAAACCAAGAGAAGAAAGGGAATCAATAATGAGAAAAAGGTCACACCAATTTCAAGCTCACATCCTTTCACCAACCATTATGAAAAAAAGCAATGAAAAAGACTAGAAAAGAATCTCATGATGAGGAAGACACAAAGTGCAAGAAAACCCCTCCACAAATGTTATTTGCAAATGTGCAAATAACCCCATCCAACGGAAAGTCCGACCGTGAAGGAATAAAAGAAAACCGGCCGGAACGGAATGCAAACTGGCAACTTCATAAAACTGATCCCGTAATAAATTACAGGAAAACCCCGCTACAGCAAATACATGCCCGCATTTGTATTCCCACTGAACACAAATGCAAAGAGACAATATCTACACTATCTAATACTAGGATCCGGCTTAAGCCAAAGCCGGCTAGTAAAAACCGTCCGATCACGATCCGTACAATACCGCACTTATCTGATCGAACCCTGCCATATCTCCATACGGCTTCTACAGCGTTTCACCCAAAACCTGAGTAACTGTGTGTGGTGGACTCTAAAGACTCGTCAATACTATAGCTGTGGATTTAACCACTAGCACGTCAGAGGTATCAGCCATACGTGACGGGCCACCAGCTACTGACTAAAAGGGACGTCGATGAGTGAACTCATCCTGACACCCTACTGAGCCTGTCAGTGACAATATCCGTACAGTCCGGTCCGTTCGTCTATGAGCATCACATGGCGGGCCTAGGGGGTTGGTAAAAGTCAGACCCCCAATAGCGGTACAAGTCGTGTCGGAGTGTAGCCCAGAACACCCTGAGATACTACTGGAATACCTACCAGCAAATCTCCTGCCTTGGCCAAGGACTTTTCATGTTCTGGCTCTCCTAGACACAGCGCGACCTCACCCCCAATACCGGGAGAGACGAACCCCTGCAGATCCGTTCACGGCCTCTATATGGCTCGGGACTGTACCCAACTAAAACTTGTTTGCACGACTCCTTTGAGCCGTGGTAGGGTAATAATCAAAGCACAGTGGGAAATCACACGAGACAAATGACGATCTCAGGTCGATGAACTAACCTGTACACATGTCACCAGGGAACTGCTATCTGACGTGAGGTATAATACCAACTACAGGTTCCCGGCGAGTCCTGTCCGGTGTACTCATAACCCAATGAGCACCTGTATACATCTTAGGTGAACCAACTGACACCAGTGGCTTGTGAGACCGACCACCGCCCCTCGTCGGGGTCTCTACTGTATACACTAGTCTACTCTGGAGAATCGATGCCCTGTCTCGAAACTCCCACGACTAGGGACCTTTTAAGGATGTGCTTATAGACCCCAGCTCCCACTTATATGATCGCCCTCATACTGCTGGTAGTCAAGCATGAATCCTAGGGGCTCTATCAACGTGCAATAGCGACTCGTAAGGTCACCTAAAGCAGTACACGATGATAAAGATAAACCAGATAGCATACTATCATCTCGAGTAAGACTGTCCTACTGGGACAGGTCCTCCCTCAATCATTGCAATCACGTGCCTGTGATCCAATAATTGACTCTGAGGGCACTATCTCCAACAATCTCCCACTTGCACTCAAGGCTAATTATTGCGATGTCGCATACTCACAGCCCGTGTGATACCGAACACCCAACTCCTCTACTAGTCAGTCTCACAAAGCTTATTTGCGAAACTATTGCATTCGAGGAATAGCCTCGGTGAGTGGGTCCGCTCTGATGTTTCTTTCTATGTCTCTTTTTATCTCAAGTTCGCGGAGAAAGCCATCTCCCAAAATGAGCAATACCTGTCTTAGAATATGTCTGGATGTCTGATGGGACCTAGCTCATAAATGAACTCCAAATCCAAAACTTCTTAGACTGTATCGTCAACTGAACATAATCAGTATCCTGCGCCATGCCTCCCTCAGTATCTGCTTGGACCTCCTGTCCAAACTACTGCCCCTCGTCAGAAGGAAAACTATAACTCTGACAGCCACTCTGCCATCCAGGTCACCTTGGAAGCCTGGAATGATAACCGTCTCCTAAAGGAGGCTGCCGTTATCATATCCCTAGAACATCCACTTATGTTCTAAAACTGCTTCTTGTTGGAGATAGTGCCCTCAGAGTCAATTATTGGATCACAGGCACGTGATTGCAATGATTGAGGGAGGACCTATCCCGGTAGGACAGTCTTACTCGAGATGATAGTATGCTATCTGGTTTACCTTTATCATCGTGCACTGCTTTAAGTGACCTGACATGTCGCTATTGCACGTTGATAGAGCCCCTAGGATTCTTGCTTGACTACCGGCAGTATGAGGGCGATCATATACGTGGGAGCTGGTAGTCCATAAGCACATCCTTAAAAGGTCCCTAGTCGTAGGAGTTTCGAGACAGGGCATCGATACTCCAGAGTAGACTAGTGTATACAGTCGAGACCCCGACGAGGGGCGGTGGCCGGTCTCACAAGCCATTGGTGTCAGTTGGATCACCTAAGATGTATACAGGTGCTCATTGGGTTATGAGTACACCGGACAGGACTCGCCGGGAACATGCTAGTTGGTCTTATACCTGACGTCAGATAGCAGTTCCCTGGTGACATGTGTACAGGTTAGTTCATCGACCTGGGGATCGTCATTTGTCTCGTGTGAGTTCCCACTGTACTTTGATTACTACCCTACCACGGCTCAAAGGAGTCGTGCAAACAGGTTTTAGTTGGGTATAGTCCCGAGCCACATGGAGGCAGTGAGCGGATCTTCAGGGGTTCGTCTCTCCCGGTATTGGGGGTGAGGTCGCGCTGTGTCTAGGAGAGCCATTACACGAAGACCTTGGCCAAGGCAGGAGATTTACTGGTAGGTATTCCAGTAGTATCTCAGGGTGTTCTGGGCTACACTCCGACACGACTTGTACCGCTTTTGGGGGTCTGACTTTTACCAACCCCCTAGGCCCGACATGCGATGCTCATAGACGAACGGACCGGACTGTACGGATATTGTCACTGACAGGCTCAGTTGGGTGTCGGGGTGAGCTTCCTCATCGACGTCCCTTTTTGGTCAATAGCTGGTAGCCCGTCACGTATTGGCTTATACCTCTGACGTGCTAGTGGTTAAATCCACAGCCATAGTATTGACGAGTCTTTAGAGTCCACCACACTTTCAGTTACTCAAGTTTCGGGTGAAACGCTGTAGAGGCCGTATGGAGATATGGCAGGGTCCGATCAGATACGTGCGGTATTGCACGGATCAGGATCGGACGGTTTGTACTAGTGGCCGTATGGTTATATGGCAGGGTTCGATCAGATACGTGCGGTATTGTACGGATCAGGATCGGACGGATATTACTAGCCGGCTTTGGTTTAAGTCGGTCCTAGTTTAGTACAGTGTAGATTTTGTCTCTTTGCATTTGTATCCGGACGGAATACAGATGCGGGTGTGTATGCACAGTATCGGGGTTTTTCCTGTAATTTATTACGGGACCAGTTTTCTGGAGTTGCCAGTTTGCATTCCGTTCCGGCCGGTTTTTCTTTGTTCTTTTCCGGCCGGACTTTTCCGATGGAGGGTGTTGTTTGCAAGTTTGCAAATAACACTTTGTGGAGGACTTATTTGCATAAGGGTTGATATGATAAGCATCTTTGCTTTTCATGCATTAATGAGATTTGATTAGATTAGAAATGGATTTGATTTGGATGTGAATTTGTGATCATGATGTTTTGTTTATGGTCACCTTTCTACTTTTACTACCATCACTCTCCTTCTTGGTTTTTATGATGGTTGATTCCATTTTTTCCTCCACCATTGTTTTTCTAAGTGAGAAGAAGAAAAGAGAAGAAGAGAGCTTCATCTTCATCTTTGAGAGAGTAGCATTCTTGATCTCATTTTTGATGCTAGAAAAATGCAAGCACCATTTTTCTTACCCTGTTTCCTCCATCATCTACAAATGGCAACAAACCCCAAAAGAGACTATGATTCTACACTACACTTCCTACAGCATATCTTGGGCGCGCCGGGTAGCCTACTTCGCGCCCGAGTTGCCTCGGTATTGAGGTGGGAGCCCGTAAAAGCTACAGGCGATGTGGTGCCCTTCCGGCGAGGAGGCGACGACCGGAGTTCCCGCGAGGAGATCGGAGTGGAGATGAAGACCGGAGGACTCGGATCAGTCGGTATATATCTCTAACCCATCTTCTAGTTAGCTAGATCTAGTTTAATGGCACGATCCGGGGTTTAGTGCGCGGTGGTGCCGGTTTGCTAAGTCCGCAAAATTTAAAGTTTATCACCGTTTCCGCGTTTGGCCGTCGGATTGACGGCCGGGGCGCCGCCGTGCACTTACAGTGGTATCAAAGCCTCGCCATTAACTTAGTCTTGCTTTGTGTAATGTGTTTGCATTTCCGATCGATCAAAAAGTTCCAAAACCCGTATTGCCTTCGCATCAGTTTCTGTTGAAAAATTTTGGTCTCGAAAAATTTTTCAGGTTGTAAAATATTGATGTACTGGAAAATCTAAGAACTCTATAAAATTTCGATGAAGTGATTCCACAGTGGGAGCGCGGAACCGCCGCATAAACCCCCATTCCGCCGCCCTTCCGCCACACACTGTGGAGATCACTGCACCAATTTTTTACAGAGGCTTTCTGGGCTTAAAATATGGGTTTTGGAATATTAAAATTAGGCCCAGTTTTTCTGTGAGTGCTGCAGTATTGGTTTGGGGGCCCACTTGTTAAGTTTGATCAATCGGAAAATTTTAAACACATTTTTCACAGTATTTACATTATATCTGCGACCGTGAATGTCACTTGATCGGTAAATCCGGTCTAACTGCTATAGCCCGGTTAGACGGATTTGCGAACGTGACTTTCACGTTGATGTTCTATGTTTATGCTGTGATGTTGCGGATCGGTCGTGGGGGATAGCCTGGATGCAATGCTAGTACAGTGCTGTTGTATTATGTACATTTGATATTGCGGGGCGAGCGTCCGACATGTGGACTGCCGTCACTGCCTGATTGTATTATTCTTTTGGGGCACGACCTGGTTGCGGTCGATGTACCCGGTGTATGTATATTTTACTTTCTGTACTAGGATTACCCCGCGGTGGGGTGCACGGATGGCCGGGTTCTAGAGGGCAACAAGCCCGCATCTCATAGCATTGAGACGGAGGGGGCTTCACTCTGGGATTGGCGGGCTATTCGCCGCACTCGTAGGGGGTACAGGTTGACCCAGGAGGGGTGCCCAAGTTGCCGGATTCCGTGGAGTGCTGGGTGGTCCATTCACAGAGCTGAAGGGGGCTGCCTCGCTTCAGGTTTTGGCGGGTGACTTGCCGCGCCCGTAGGGGTCTAGGATTTCATTGCACAGGCTATCCACACGACCAGGGGAACGTCGGGTTTCAGTAGTGGCTCTGTGAAACCCGGGGATCCCAGATATCTGTATTATTCTGTGATGCTGTACATTTCTGTGATGTTGCATTTTTATTCACGCCTTGAGCGAATATAATATATTGGTATATATATTAGTAGATGTTGTATATGTTTTTCATCCGCGCTAGTCCAGTCCCCGCTCTGCCGTTAGTTAGCTAACCTAACGGGTGATGACGGGACCCAGTGGCGAATGCGGATGGCATATACGTACGTCAGTATATTTTCGTTCTTTGTGGTGTGATCAATTGATGGGACTGCATTGATTCGGATCAATGCAAGTTAAACAAACCTATTCTGATGTTGTTGGAACATTTTTCAAAAAGCTGTTATTGCAAGGACGTTCACTTTTGTTTTGCATCGTGGTATTCATTTGGAATATCCTGCTCCTCAGTCGACGAGGCAAGGGCCGAGATCCCTTCACCGGGAGTGACCCCTTGGACAGAAGTTTGCGTCAGGGCATTAACTTCACTATAGCCGATTACTTTTGCTTTGCACCGTGGTATTCAGTTGGAATATCCTGCACCCCATTCTACGGGGAAAGAGCCGAGATCCCTTCACCGGGAGTGACCTCTTTAGTAAAGGTTTTCGTCACTATATTTTCTAAAAAGCTATTCGTTCCTTCAACGATATCAAGTTCATTACGTTAAAGGTTTTCGCCAGAAACCATTCGTAGCCCTCCATCATTTCAGTTAAATATTCGGTAGTATTCAAGCTATGTATTTTGACCTCACGCCAAGGCATAGTGTTTGGTAGCTGCCGGGTATTTATCTGTTGCATAGATAGATGCGTTGGTTTGGGACAGTCGTACTACTATTTTGGCCTACGTCAAGGGTATGTACGGGTGGGTTCAAATTAACCTGGATAATGATGGGTAGAACTTGACATGTGACTTATGATATTTTGACCTCACGCCAAGGTCATAAGAGCATGGGGCAGAAATCACATCGGGACTTTCAAAAGAACTGAAACTTGCCAGATATGCGCATACCTTCTGGAGTGTGATACCGTGAGCGGATTCCGTCACGTTATCATGCGATGAGAGTTGGATCCCGATTCCCACTGATGAGTTGGTTTACTCCTCGGGTGACCCCGACTAATTCTTCTTTCAGGTTTGGAGGAGAATTTGAGGTACAGTGGGAGGTTTCCAGATTAGATAAATTGGTAACCATTCTGATCTAGGTTAGAGTGCACGCTGAGTGTTTCTTTTCTCTCTCTCTCTGGCAGCGACCATTGACCCGACCCTAAGACTATGACTCAGTGACCAAGTTGACCGAACCTGCTTAACACTGACTTTTGGATTGTCAGAGTTGCAGACCTCATTGCCACTCCTACTTTTACCCTTTTCTCCAGGACACCCCGTATTGCTACGAACGTCCACTTCCATTGGACAAAACCATCGTATGGTTATATACGAACTCGAAGGAATTTATTCGAGGATGGTTTCCGGTTCTGGAGAAAACGGATAGGATTATTCAGTTGTCTTTTCTTTTCACCCTCTCTCAGGTTGCGAGTACTCCTTAGTTTAGGAGTAGTACACCTATTATGCAAATTGGATAGTCTTCTTCCAAACCATAGGCTGGTGCCGACCGGTAGGGAATGAAGAAAACCAGTTAGCCTAAACGGTGTACAGAAGGTATTAAGTTCAGACAAATAAAGGGATTAGTAAGAGGGCAAAGTAAATTGCGACTGATATTCACGACCAAACCAAGTATTTCTTCGCCAATCCTAAATTACCTTTGTATTTCTCCAGGACACTCCGTATCACTACGAAGATCCACAGTTTATTGGATACTCTATCGTATGGTTATATACGAACTCGAAAGGAACTTGTTCCAGTTCGGGGATGGATTCTGGTCCAGGAGAAATAGGAATAAAGTACATTCAGGTGTCTTTAATCTTCACCTTCTCTCGCGTTGCGAGTGCTCCTAGGATTAGGACAGTACACCCTTTATGCTTCTTGGATAGTCTTCTTCCAAACCATAAGCTGGTGCCGAACGGTAGGGAAGGAAGAAAACCAATTGGCTTAAAGGGGTGTACAGAAGGTAATGACTAAAGACATATAAAGGGTTTGGAGAGGTGGCAAAGAATTATACGGTTATAGTTGTGAATCTGGATAATGGATGAGGCATTACTAGGAATACCAGGAAACCCCAACGAAACATTTCAATGTTTCAGGTTCACTGTGTACTGTTAAAAGAAAACTGATTTCCCGATTAGACACTTACTCCAGGGTATGTATTTACCAAGTATGATTCTCACATCTGTATGGTTTTACAGATGATGAGTGGGAGTAAGTTATTAGGAATTGGGTGATCATCCTCATTATATCGGGATTCGTTGTAATTGGTGATATTTGAGGATGCCACCTGGGTTGTTTGCCGGTCGGCAAATATTTAGTTTTGAATATCCGCTGTTGTGCACCAATTTCAAATTGATATATCTGTACGTCTATTTTCATAGAGTGAGATATACCTTTTGATATTATGTCGATGACATTTACCTATATCAGTGGATGGTTAGGTAAGGAGCATTAAACATCGGTGTAATTCTTCTTAACCATAAGTACAGTTTTCAACCTACGACACACAGTGAAAGAGTTGTTAGACTCAGCGGACTTATACAGAGTATTGTATGTTGTCCAGTGTCCATTAGGACAGAGGGGTTGGTCCTCATACTATATTCTGTTTACTTTTAACTTCTCTAGTTCTTAGACATGTGTTTCGTGGAAACACAGGGTTTAAGTTTTGAGGAGTTATAGGTATTTGAATAAAGTAGACAACCAGGTATAGCAAGTATCGGGATTCTTCAAAGTGATCGAAGATGTAGATACTTGTGTATGGTATTCAGTTGATAGTAATGATAAAGAGAAATTGCTTCTCTTTCAGGTTACTCATAATTGGAAGCATTCCTAAGTTGAGTAACGCTGATCGGCCTCTCTCCATTTAGTTGACATGCACTGGAGATAGTTGCATGATTTGAATCTGGTTCAATTAAATCAGTGCCTCTGGTTCTATATTAGATATAGTACAGTTCATATCTTAACAATGTTAAGGTACGTGGAGTTGTCCGGCTTATGATTAAAACCAGACTCTGGATAACTCAAGGCACGTTTCTGTAATGGCTGTTTGTGGGTTGACCCAGGCTATGACGAGGGTTGACTTTCTACCATCTGGAAGATCAATAGTGATATTGTTCTTCACTCGCCACAGTTTTTATTAAAAATGGATTTTTTCAAAAACAGCAGTGGGAGTATGGTAGAACTGGAAGTGATTCCAAAACCGCAAACGATTACTGAAGATTTGATAAGGAACCTAAAGATTCAATCTGATTTAACATTCCATTGGCCACTCCGCAGATAAGGTGGGTAACTTCAGGCACCCGAGAGGTACTCCGGTAGCCTCAAGGACGGTGACAGGGAAGTTCTTGTTTACCCACACTTGCCATTGTTGTTGTTCCAGGCTGCGAGACCCGGCAGGAGGATGAGTATAGCGTCTTTCTAAACTAGTTTTAGAAGTGCACGTCTATATGACTCTGCCAGAGGGTTGTCGTAGTCAGTGGGAGCAGCGGAAGCATTGGTGGACATCAGGCTTATGTCTATTTATAGACTAAAGCAGATGTAGCGGAGATAGATCATCTATTTCTGATGTGACAGTCATAGGTTTGACGTCATCAAAATAGGGGATGGATCTGTTGAGAAGGTAGTAGGAAGTGATATTCCTATACTACGATCGGTTATACTTTGGTCGTCACACAGTGGTTTCTCCACATGGGACTTGGACATTATATCAGACATACTGGTTACTAGATCCATGTTTTTAGATCTAGATTTGGGTGGTTTCCCAATCAGGGTACTTTGACAGCATTCTAAGAGTATTTAGAATGGACGACTCCTGGCACGGTAGTGTACCTGCAGGGGATGGAGTCACCCTCTCTAAAGGTGTCTTACAGACTAAAGGGGAGAGGGATGTGCATGATTGGCAGATCACTTGCTTAGGCAATTGAGTCAATCATGAGATGTCAAGTACCACGCCAGATGTTGTTCTTGCACTAGATGCAATAAGTTGATATTGATCCAATCCTGGAGGAACAGTCGGAAGCAGTTTTAGAACATAAGTGGATGTTCTAGGGATATGATAACGACAGCCTCATTCGGGAGACAGTTATCATTCCAGGCTTCCAAGGTGACATGGACGACAAGGAGGTTGTCAGAGTTATAGTTTTCCTTCTGACGAGGGGCAGTATTTTGGACAGGTGGTCCAAGGCAATACTGAGGGAGGCATGGCGCAGGATACTGATTAGATTCAGTTGACGATACAGTCTAAGAAGTTTGGATTTGGAGTTCACTTATGAGCTAGGTCCCATCAGACATCCAGACATACTAAGACAGGTATTACTCATTTCGGGAGATGGTTTTCTCCGTGAACTTGAGATATAGAGAGACATAGAAAGAAACATCAGAGCGGATCCACTCACTGAGGCTATTCCTCGAACGCAATAGTTTCACAAACGAGCTTTGTGAGACTGACAAGTAGAAGAGTTGGGTGTTCGGTATCACACGGGCTGTGAGTATGCGACATCGCAATAATTAGCTTTGAGTGCAAGTGGGAGATTGTTGGAGATAGTGCCCTCAGAGTCAATTATTGGATCACAGGCACGTGATTGCAATGATTGAGGGAGGACCTATCCCGATAGGACAATCTTACTCGAGATGATAGTATGCTATCAGGTTTACCTTTATCATCGTGCACTGCTTTAAGTGACCTGACATGTCGCTATTGCACGTTGATAGAGCCCCTAGGATTCTTGCTTGACTACCGGCAGTATGAGGGCGATCATATACGTGGGAGCTGGTAGTCCATAAGCACATCCTTAAAAGGTCCCTAGTCGTAGGAGTTTCGAGACAGGGCATCGATACTCCAGAGTAGACTAGTCTATACAGTCGAGACCCCGACGAGGGGCGGTGGCCGGTCTCACAAGCCATTGGTGTCAGTTGGATCACCTAAGATGTATACAGGTGCTCATTGGGTTATGAGTACACCGGACAGGACTCGCCGGGAACATGCTAGTTGGTCTTATACCTGACGTCAGATAGCAGTTCCCTGGTGACATGTGTACAGGTTAGTTCATCGACCTGGGGATCGTCATTTGTCTCGTGTGAGTTCCCACTGTACTTTGATTACTACCCTACCACGGCTCAAAGGAGTCGTGCAAACAGGTTTTAGTTGGGTATAGTCCCGAGCCACATGGAGGCAGTGAGCGGATCTTCAGGGGTTCGTCTCTCCCGGTATTGGGGGTGAGGTCGCGCTGTGTCTAGGAGAGCCATTACACGAAGACCTTGGCCAAGGCAGGATATTTACTGGTAGGTATTCCAGTAGTATCTCGGGGTGTTCTGGGCTACACTCCGACACGACTTGTACCGCTTTTGGGGGTCTGACTTTTACCAACTCCCTAGGCCCGACATGCGATGCTCATAGACGAACGGACCGGACTGTACGGATATTGTCACTGACAGGCTCAGTTGGGTGTCGGGGTGAGCTTCCTCATCGACGTCCCTTTTTGGTCAATAGCTGGTAGCCCGTCACGTATTGGCTTATACCTCTGACGTGCTAGTGGTTAAATCACAGCCATAGTATTGACGAGTCTTTAGAGTCCACCACACTTTCAGTTACTCAAGTTTCGGGCGAAACGCTGTAGAGGCCGTATGGAGATATGGCAGGGTCCGATCAGATACGTGTGGTATTGCACGGATCAGGATCGGACGGTTTGTACTAGTGGCCGTATGGTTATATGGCAGGGTTCGATCAGATACGTGCGGTATTGTACGGATCAGGATCGGACGGATATTACTAGCCGGCTTTGGTTTAAGTCTGTCCTAGTTTAGTACAGTGTAGATTTTGTCTCTTTGCATTTGTATCCGGACGGAATACAGATGCGGGTGTGTATGCACAGTATCGGGGTTTTTCCTGTAATTTATTACGGGACCAGTTTTCTGGAGTTGCCAGTTTGCATTCCGTTCCGGCCGGTTTTTCTTTGTTCTTTCCCGGCCGGAGTTTTCCAATGGAGGGTGTTGTTTGCAAGTTTGCAAATAACACTTTGTGGAGGACTTATTTGCATAAGGGTTGATATGATAAGCATCTTTGCTTTTCATGCATTAATGAGATTTGATTAGATTAGAAATGGATTTGATTTGGATGTGAATTTGTGATCATGATGTTTTGTTTATGGTCACCTTTCTACTTTTACTACCATCACTCTCCTTCTTGGTTTTTATGATGGTTGATTCTATTTTTTCCTCCACCATTGTTTTTCTAAGTGAGAAGAAGAAAAGAGAAGAAGAGAGCTTCATCTTCATCTTTGAGAGAGTAGCATTCTTGATCTCATTTTTGATGCTAGAAAAATGCAAGCACCATTTTTCTTACCCTGTTTCCTCCATCATCTACAAATGGCAACAAACCCCAAAAGAGACTATGATTCTACACTACACTTCCTACAGCATATCTTGGGTGCGTCGGGTAACCTACTTCACGCCCGAGTTGCCTCGGTATTGAGGTGGGAGCCCGTAAAAGCTACAGGCGATGTGGTGCCCTTCCGGCGAGGAGGCGACGACCGGAGTTCCCGCGAGGAGATCGGAGTGGAGATGAAGACCGGAGGACTCGGATCAATCGGTATATATCTCTAACCCATCTTCTAGTTAGCTAGATCTAGTTTAATGGCACGATCCGGGGTTTAGTGCGCGGTGGTGCCGGTTTGCTAAGTCCGCAAAATTTAAAGTTTATCACCGTTTCCGCGTTTGGCCGTCGGATTGACGGCCGGGGCGCCGCCGTGCACTTACACTTCTGACTGTTTCTCCAGGATTGGATCAATATCAATTTATTGCATCTACTGCAAGAACAACATCTGGTGTGGTACTTGACATCTCATGATTGACTCAATTGTCTAAGCAAGTGATCTGTCAATCATGCGTATCCCTCTCCCCTTTAGTCTGTAAGACACCTTTAGAGAGGGTGACTCCATCACCTGCAGGTATACTACCGTGCCAGGAGTCATCCATTCTAAATACTCATAGAATGCTGTCTAAGTACCCAGATTGGGAAACTACCCAAATCTAGATCTAAAACCATAGATCTAGTGACCAGAATGTCTGATATAATATCCAAGTCCTGTGTGGAGAAACCACTGTGTGACGACCATAGTATAACCGATCGTAGTATAGGAATATCACTTCCTACTCTGTGTATGTCATCAAATACCAGGACATCACACCCTACTACCTTCTTAACAGATCCATCCCCTATTCTGATGAAGTCAAACCTATGACTGTCACATCAGAAATAGATGATCTATCTCCGCTATATCTGCTTTAGTCTATAAATAGACATAAGCTAACTGTCCACCAATGCTTCCGCTGCTCCCATTGACTACGACAACCCTCTGGCAGAATCATATAGACGTACACTTCTAAAGCTAGTTTAGAACGACGCTAAGCTCATCCTCCTGCCGGGTCTCATAGTCTGGAACAACAGCAATAGCAAGTCTGGGTAAACAAGAACCTCCCTGCCACCGTCCTTGAGCATACCGAAGTACCTCTCGAGTGCCTGAGGTTACCCACTTTATCTGCAGAGTGGCCGATGGAATGTTAAACCAGATTGAATCTTCAGGTTCTTATCAAATCTTCAGTAATCGTTTGCGGTTCTGGAATCACTTCCAGTTCTACCATACTCCCACTACTGTTTTCTGAAAAAAATCCATTTTTAATTAAAACTGTGGCGAGTCAAGAACAATATCACTATTGATCTTCCACATGGTAGAATATCAACCCTCGTCTTAGCCCGGGTCAACCCACAAACAACCATTACAGAAACGTGCCTTTAGTTATCCAGAGTCTGGTTTTATGCATAAGCTGGACAACTCCCCGTACCTTAACAATGTCAAGATATGAACTGTTCTATATCCAATATAGAAACAGAGGCACTGATTTAATTGAACCAGATTCAAATCATGCATCTGTCTCCAGTGCATGTCAACTAAATGGAAGGAGGCCGATCAGCGTTACTCAACTTAGAAATGCTTCCAATTATGAGTAACCTGAAAGAGAAACAAGTTCTCTTAACCATTACTATCAACTGAATACCATATACAAGTATCTACATCTTCGATCACTTTGAAGAATCCCGATACTTGCAATACCTAGTTCTCTACTTTATTCTTATACCTATAACTTCTCAAAACTTGGACCCTGCGTTTCTACGAAACACCTGTCTAAGAACTAGAGAAGTCACAAGTAAACAGAATATAATACAAGTACCTACCCCTCTGTCCTAAAGGACACTGGACAATACACAAAACTCTGTATAAGTCCCTTGAGTCAAATGACTCATTCAATGTGTGTCGTAGGTTGAAAACTGTACTTATGGTTAAGAAGAATTACACCGATGTTTAATGCTCCTTACCTAACCATCCACTGCTATAGGTAAATGTAACATACATAATTTCAAAATGGTATGTCTCACTCTATAAATATAGACGTACAGATATATCAATTTGAAAATGGTGCATAACAACGGATATTCAAAACCAAATATTTGCCGACCGGCAAACAACCCAGGTGACTTCCTCAAATATCACCAATTACAACGAATCGCGATATAATGAGGATGATCACCTAATTCCCAATAACTTACTCCCACTCATCATCTGTAAAACCATACAGATGTGAGAACCATACCTGGTAAATACATACCCTGGAGCAAGTGTCTAATCGGGAAATCAGTTTTCTTTTAACAGTACACAGTGAAACTGAAACATTGAAATGTTTCAATGGGGTATCCTGGTATTCATAGTAATGCTTCTTCCATCATCCAGATTCACAACTATAACCGTATAATTCTTTGCCACTTCTCCAAATCCCTTTTTATGTCTTTAGTCATTACCTTCTGTACACCCCTTTAGGCCAAATGGTTTTCTTCCTTCCCTACCGTTTGGCACCAGCCTATGGTTTAGAAGAAGACTATCCAATAAGCATAATGGGTGTACTGTCCTAATCCTAGGAGCACTCGCAATGCGAGAGAAGGTGAAGATAAAAGACAACCGAATAAACCTTATTCCTATTTCTCCTGAACGAGAATCCATCCCTGAACTGGAACAAGTTCCTTTCGAGTTCGTATATAACCATACGATGGAGTATCCAATAAACTGGGATCTTCGTAGTGATACGGAGTGTCCTGGAGAAATACAAAGGTGATTTAGGATTGGCGAAGAAATACTTGGTTTGGTCGTGAATATCAGTCGCAATTTACTTTGCCCTCTTACTAATCCCTTGCTTTGTCTGAACTTAATACCCTCTGTACACCGTTTAGGCTAATTGGCTTTCATCATTCCCTACCGGTCGGCACCAGCCTAAGGTCTGGAAGAAGACTATCCAATTTACGCAATAGGTATACTATCTCCTAAACCAAGGCGTACTCGCAACCTGAGAGAAGGTAAAAGGAAAAGACAACTGAATAGTCCTATTTGTTTTCTCCAGAACCGGAAACCATCCTCGAATTCCTTCGAGTTCGTATATAACCATACGATGGTTTTGTCCAATGGAAGTGGACGTTCGTAGTAATACGGGGTGTCCTGGAGATAAGGGTAAAAGTAGGAGTGGCAATGAGGTCTGCAACTCTGACAATCTAAAAGCCAGTGTTAAGAAGGTTCGGTCAACTTGGTCACTGAGTCATAGTCTAGGGTCGGGTCAATGGTCGCTGCCAAAGAGAGAGAGAAAAGAAACACTCAGCGTGCACTCTAATCTAGATCAGAATGGTTATCACTTTATCTAATCAGGAAACCTCCCACTGTAACGTCAAATTCTTTCCCAAACCCGAAAGAAGAATTAGCCGGGATCACCCGAGGAGTAAACCAACTCATCAGTGGGAATCGGGATCCAACTATCATCGCATGATAACGTGACGGAATCTGCTCACGTTATCACACTCCAGAAGGTATGCGTATATCTGGCAAGTTTCAGTTCTTTTGAAACTCCCGATGTGGATTTTTGCCCCATGCTCTTATGACCTTGACTTTGGCCAACATATCTTAAGTCACATGTCAAGTTCTACCCGTCATTATCCAGGTTAATTTGAACCCACCTGTACAAGCCCTTGACTTTGGCCAACAAGGCTATACGACTGTCCCAAACCAACGCATCTATCTATACTGCATATGAATACCCAACAGCTACCAAACACTGTGCCTTGATTTTGGCCTACATACACAGCTTGAATACTATTGACTATCCATATGAAACGACAGAGGGCTACGAATGGTTTCTGGCGAAAACCTTTAACGTAATGAACTTGATATCGTTGAAAGAACTGATAGCTTTATAAAAATATAGTGACGAAAACCTTTGCTAAAGAGGTCACTCCCGGTGAAGGGATCTCGGCTCTTTCCCCATAGAATGAGGTGCAGGATATTCCAACTGAATACCTCGATGCAAAGCAAAAGTAATCGGCTATAGTGAAGTTATTGCCCTGACGCAAACTTTTGTCCAAGGGGTCACTCCCGGTGAAGGGATCCCGGTCCTTGCCTCGTTGACTGAGTAGCAGGATATTCCAACTGAATTCCTCTGTGCAAAACAAAAGAGAACGCCCTTGCAATAACAGCTTTTTGAAAAATGTTCCAACAACATCAGAATAAGTTTGTTTATCTTGCATTGATCCGAATCAACGCAGTCCCATCAATTGATCACACCACAAAAAGAACGAAAATAATGATGTACGTATATTCCATCCGCATTCTCCACTGGGTCCCGTTATCACCCGTTAGGTTACTTAACTAACGACAGAGCGGGGACTGGACTAGCGCAGATGCAAAACATATACAACATCTACTAGTATATATAATATATAATTTTCGCTCAAGGCGTGATAAAATGCAACATCACAGAAATGTACAGCATCACAGAAAAATACAGATATCTGGGATCCCCGGGTTCCATAGACCCGGTACTGAAACCCGACGTTCCCTTGGTCGTGTGGATAGCCTGTGCAATGAAATCCTAGACCTCTACGGGCGCGGCAAGTTACCCGCCAAAACCTGAAGCGAGGCAGCCCCCTTCAGCAACGTGAATGGACTGTTAGTGTTTATGCCCTCGAAGGCCATTACTGTATCATACTAGCTTGTATATTACTTAATGGAAGCTTGGGATATTCACATGTATATAACATTCTTGCTAAACATGGTAGTATGCTACTTGGTTATTCTATCTTAATATGTGAGTGTACGTATTGATAGAGCTCTTAGGATCTTGCTTGTCTACCAGCGTTGTGATGGCAGTCACACTAGTGGGGGCTGGGTAGTCTACAAGCACATCCTTATTCAGGTCCCTGGTCGTTGGATTATCGAGACAGAGCATCGATACTCCGGAGTAGACTGGTGTGTACGCTTCTCATCCCAGTTGGGGAGATGGTCTGTCCCACAGCCGTCAGTACGTCGTACTGGAGATAGTATGCAGGTGCTCGTTAGGTTACGGGTACACCGGACAGGACTCAAAGGGAACTGTTGGTTGGTTTGATACCAGTCGTCAGTGAACAGTTCCCAGGTGACATGAGTACAGCGTAGTCCGCAGACTTGACACTGCTACTTCGCCTCAAGTGTGTCCCACTGTTCTTAGATTGCTACCCTACCACGGCTCAAAGGAGTCGTGCAAACAGGTAGCAGTTGGGTGCAGTCCCGAGCACTTGGAGGCAGTGGCGGTTAGAAAGGATTCGTCCCTCCCGGTATTGGGAGTAGATATCGTGCTGTGTCAGAGAGCCATTACGCAAAGTCCCTGGCCAGGGCAAGTGAGATTTGCTGGTAGGTTCCAGTAGTTTCTCAGGGTGTAATGGGCTTCCCTCCGACACGACTTATACCGCTATTAGGGGACTGACGCTTGCCGCCCCCTAGGCCCGATATGCGATAGTCTTATACGAACGGACCGGACTGTATGGAGATTGTCACATCAGACTCAGTAGGAGTTCGGATGGGTTTTCTCATCGGCCTTCTTATCGACAACTACCTGGGGACCGTTACGTACAGCTAGTGCCGCTTGCGGTCTGTGGTTAAACCCACTGCCAGCGTAGTAGTCGAGTCTCTAGAGTCCCACACAGAGAGTTTCCTACTCCAGGCGAAACGATATAGAGGTTGCATGGTTTTGCGACAAAGGGTTCGGACGCATACGTGCGTATGACTTTCGGACAGTTTTTACCAGTCGGCTTTGGTTTAAGCCAGTTACTGGTATCCGGTTATTGGATTTTTACAGTCTAAAGTTTTTCCGTATTTTTACGGATCGGAGGGCGTTCTCGTAATTGTTCGAGAAGCTTCTAGAAGATGGTGACTAAGGAGGGTTATGTGTCATATTCATTAAATGAGGTTATGAGTCATGGTGGTGATTCATTCATTTCATTAATGCACATTTATTGCTTAATGACTCATGCTAATGAATCACCACTAGATATTTTATGAAGCATGATTTATCATCACTCTTTATTCTTTTCTCATTATTAGAAAATGCTTCATAATATATTATGATACACTCTCTCTCATCTCATTATCTTATCTCACATTCTCTCTCCTCAAGCTCTCATCTTCAAACCCTAATCCTTACACCTCATGAGTTGAGATCAAAGGATTAGTTAGACTAAACAATCCATAACCATCACTCTATCTCATCCTAACTTCTTTGATTAGCAATCCAAGAAGGTTAGTTGCCTCAAGTTTAGAGGTTTAGCTTGGAGTTTTGCTCTCGGGTGGATCGTCTACTACCCAGAGAAGGCCGAGGAGAACAAGGAGATCGTAAAGACGAAGGACTAGTTTCGATAGGTATAATCCCTAAGCATAGTAGTTTAGAATAACTATATGTTTGGTTAGTTATCGTTTAGCTTCGATTCAAGCGGTTAGTCGATGTTCGTTCTTTAAACTTGATCGTTTTTGAAATTTCCGCCTCCCCACAAGTACTGGGGTGTACTACATCGACTTACAGTGGTATCAGAGCCTCGCTAAACAATAAATAACTTAATTGCAAATTTGTACGAATTTCGAACGGAAAAACGAAGCCGGAAAACCCTAAATCTGTTCAGTTTCTGTCGAACTTAAAATGAAGTCCAAAAATTTTTCAGGTATGCTCAGAAAGCTAGAAAGGAGTCCAGGAGAACACCCAAGAAATTCGAGCCCATGAATCGGCAACTCGGCCGCGGAAGCGCGGCGGATCGGTGGGATCCGCCGCCCTTCCGCGGCGCTTTAGCCGAGTCATGGACTCATCTTTCTTGTGTGGGTCCCCTGTGATATTTGGGGTTTTCTGGAATATTTAATATTTGCTCAGGTTACTGTTTAACAGAGCAGATTTTGGAGCAATATTGATGTTGTTTAATCGATCGAAATTGTACAGTATTTGCATATTGGATTATATCTGTGATTGTTTAATGTGTTCGTAAACCTCCCCCAACTGCTAGTATGTCGGTTGGCAGGGGGTTGCACATTTCTGAAATGGTTATATCTGTTTGTGCATATAAACTGTATTGGACTGTTGTGGTGTATAGTCGGGGTTTGCAATGGGTTATTGTATAATTCATTTGTTGTAAATGTAATTTGTTGTAATATTATTTTTGCGGGGCACTTCCAGGTTGCGGTTGTAGCCACCGTTGTATTATTTCATTTTACTGTTTTTGCTCCTAGGACTGACCCAAGGTGGGGTACACAGACTACCGGGTGGGTAGTTTGCCGTACCCGTAGGGGTCGAGGGTGGGGTAACGGCTATTCATCACAACTGTGTAATCTGTCTTTTCTTGCAGGCTCAAAAGAAATACAGATTGCTTGCAAATCCAATATTGTTTATCTGTGTTCTGGAATGAATATCATTGCGTCAGACGAATGTAAAATATCTATATTTATGATAGCTATTTAGACGCCACTTATGTTTTACACCCGCGCTAGCCCAGCCCCCGCTCTGTCGTTAGTTAAGTAACCTAACGGGTGATGACGGGACCCCGTGGCGAATGCGGATGGCATAAGAGGACGTTGTATTTTCGTTGTTTTATGCAATGATAGGTTAATGATGGGACGCATTATCTATAATGCAAAGAAAAATAAACCAAAGTTTTAATCGTTGGAACAATTTAAGAGAAACCACTCGGTTATTTTAAAAACAGATATTTTTAAATGCGGAGATTTAACCACTCCTTTTAAAAGCTATCAGGTTCCTTCGGTTATATCAAGTTCACTACGTTCACGGTTTCGCCAAAACCAGTCATAGCCCTCCGTCATTTCTTATGAATGGTCAGTAGTATTCAAGCTATGTTTGTTTGGCCCTTAGTCAAGACATAGTGATTGGTAGCTGCTGAGGTATTCATTTGTTGCATAGATAGATGAGTTGGTTTGGGACAGTCGTATTACTTTGTTGGCCCTTAGTCAAGAGTATACGGATGGGTTCAAATCAACAGGATAATGATGGGCAGAACTTGACATGTGACTTATGATTTGTTGGCCCTTAGTCAAGATCATAAGAGCATGGGGCAAAAATCTATATCGGGAATTTCTAAAGAAACTGAAATTTGCAAAGAGATGCATACCATTTTGAGTTTGATGAATGTTGGTAGCATTCCTACAGCATTATCAGACGATGATATTTGGATCCCGATCCTACTGTGAGTATATGCTACTTATCAGGATATTCGTCACTTAACGATCAATGCTATAAACCTAGTAGGTGTCCAGAAAAGTGTCAGCGGGGTTACGCCCCCAGAGAAAAGAGGTTATATAATTAAGGAACTTCGCGAAAGCGTTGGAAAACCTCCCTCGAAGTATCGACACCGGCCTGGCTGAACGGTTAAGCAAGAATTGTACGGTGAGAATAGTCTTGGCTAATTCTTCTTTTATGGTTTGAGGAAGGATTCGAGAAACAGTGGGAGCCATCCAGTTTAGATAAACTAAAATCCACTCTAAACTTGCAAGAGCATCATGCTAAAGAGTTTTCTTCTCTCTCTCCTAATTGCAGCGACCCTGAAAATGACTGGACTTAAGTTACTTTTAGAGAAAAATATACTGACAGGGCCAAACTATAAAGATTGGCTGCGGAATGTCAAAATGGCTTTGACCTATGACAAACTGGGGTACGTCCTCACCGCTACGGCACCTGCTGTCCCTGGTCCCAAATCCAGCAATGCGGATAAGGAAATCCGCAAAACCTGGGATTTAGATTGCGCGAGAGCCAAGTGCATCGTGCTTGCCTCGATGAACAATGAACATCAGAGGAGGCACGAGGATATGTCCCTAGATGGCATATTTCTCCATACAAAGGAACTTTATGGAGAGCAATCTCGTATAGCAAGATACGAGACCTCTAAGAACTTGTTTCGAGCGAGGATGGCTGCCGGGTCATCGGTTGGTGAACATGTCCTACAGATGATCAGCTATATTGAAGAGCTCGCAGGCCTTGGGACGACTTTGGATAATGAGCTCTATACAGACCTTATTCTCCAGTCCCTTCCTCATACCTACGCCCAGTTTATCCTGAACTTCAACCTTCAAAGAAAAGAAGTTGAACTTCCGGAACTCCTGAACATGTTAAGGAGTGCGGAGGGCACCTTGCAGAAGGCAAGGGAAACACCCGCTATGTTTGTTGGCGGTTCATCTTCTTCCGGGTCCAAGGCTAGGGCCAAAGGAAGGAAGAAGAAGGCCGCACCCAGACCTAGAGGAGGTGTTAGTAAGGTGGGAGGGAAGGGAAAGAAAAAGAAAGCAGTACCGATAGTTGGCCAGGATGAGTGCTTCCATTGTCACAGGAAAGGGCACTGGAAGAAGGATTGCAAGGCGTGGAACGCCAAGAACCAGGAACCGAAGCAAGCTGTGGCTTCGACTTCAGGTGTGTTTGTAATTGAGAATTGTCTGTCGATCAACTCTACTTCCTGGGTATTGGATACCGGATCAGGATCTCATATTTTCAATTCTTTGCAGGCACTGAGAAACCGTAGAGTGCTGAAGGAAGGTGATATGATCCTCAGGGTTGCTAACGGAGCTAGCGTGGGAGCTGCGTCCGTCGGGGATTATCACCTTGGATTGACGAGTGGACACATTTTGGTTTTACATAACTGTTATTTTGTACCCAGCTTAACGTGTAATATCATATCAGTTTCCTTGTTATCAAATAAAGGTTATGATTTCACGTTTGTAAGAGATGTTGTCAACATCCACCTTAATCATGGTTTGATTGGGTCCGGTACTCTAAATAACGGCATATATGTTTTAAACCAACTCCAAATTTTCAATGTCCAGAGCACATTAAAAAGAAAGTCTCCAGATTTGAATAAAGCTTTCTTATGGAATTGTAGACTGGGTCACATCAATAAGAGAAGGTTGACTAAGTTGCATAGAGAAGGATATTTGGACTCGTTCGAATATCAAACTTATGACACTTGTCAATCCTGTCTCAAAGGAAAGATGACAAAGACTCCATTTACTGGACAAGGAGTAAGAGCGAGCGAGCTCTTAGGACTCATACACAGCGATGTATGTGGTCCAATGTCTATACATGCGAGAGGTGGTTATTCCTACTTCATTACTTTTACAGATGATTTCTCTAGGTATGGATATGTTTTCTTAATGAAGCATAAATCAGAGGCCTTTGAGAAATTCCTGGAATTCAAGAGTGAAGCGGAAAACCAAACAGGCAAAAGTATTAAGACACTAAGATCTGATCGAGGTGGAGAATACTTAAGTGCCGAGTTCCTAGGTTACCTAAAAGAGAAAGGAATTCTCTCTCAGCTTACTCCTCCGTACACTCCACAGCATAATGGTGTATCGGAGAGACGGAATCGAACCCTATTGGATATGGTACGATCCATGATGAGTAATGCTGAGTTACCGCGATCTTTCTGGGGTTATGCGCTAGAATCAGCGGCATATCTTTTGAACCAGGTTCCAACCAAGACTGTGCCTACCACACCATATCAGATGTGGAGTGGGAAGAAACCCTGTCTAAAACATTTTAGGACATGGGGGTGTCCAGCTTTTGTAAAAAAGCAGCATGTGGACAAGCTCGAGGCACGCTCAGTACTGTGTAAGCTTGTGGGATATCCAAAGAACTCCAAGGGATATTATTTCTATTACGCAGAGGAACAAAAGGTTTTTGTTTCTCGTCATGCCCACTTCTTAGAAACTGAATTTTTAGAAAATCAGAAGAGTGGGAGCGAAATAGAACTGGAAGAAATTCCAGAACCACAAGCTGCTACTGAAAGTTTGGTAGAACCAGAGGTTCAAGAAGAACAGAACATTCCCGCACCCCTCCGCAGGAGTAGTAGGCCGTCTCATCCGCCTGAGAGATACTACGGTTTTCTCATAGACGGGGATAGAGAGGATTGCATCATAGATGATGATGAACCTACTGACTTCCAGCAGGCCATCCAGAGCGGCGACTCGGTACGATGGCTAGATGCAATGCGAACCGAAATGGAGTCCATGTACACCAACAAAGTATGGACTTTGGACTTTGCTCCAGATGGGGTAAAACCCATAGGATGCAAATGGATCTTCAAGAAAAAGATTGGTGTAGATGGACAGGTGGAAACCTATAAGGCTAGACTTGTTGCAAAGGGTTTTTGTCAAAGACCTGGTTTGGACTATGACGAAACTTTTTCTCCAGTGGCTATGATCAAATCCATTCGGGTCCTTCTTGCTATTGCTGCCTTCCATGATTATGAAATCTGGCAGATGGACGTAAAGACGGCTTTTCTGAATGGAAATTTAGAAGAGTGCGTCTATATGGATCAGCCAGAGGGTTTCAATCAGAGTGGGAGCAGCGGGAAAGTATGCAAGCTGCTTAAGTCCATTTATGGACTAAAGCAGGCATCGCGGAGTTGGAACATCTGTTTTGATGAGACAGTTAAAGAATATGACTTTATCAAAAATCCAGATGAACCGTGCATATATAGTAAAGTTGTGGCCAGAAGTGTCGTATTCCTCGTCTTGTACGTGGATGACATTCTATTAATAGGAAATGACATTCCTATGCTACAATCTGTCAAAGGATTCTTGTCACACAGGTTCTCCATGAAAGACCTGGGTGATGCCTCTTACATTCTGGGGATCCGGATCTATCGTGATAGATCCAAGAGGATGTTGGGACTTTCGCAGTCCAGGTATATCGACACTGTACTGAAAAGATTCAGTATGGAAGATTCTAAGCACGGTAATCTGCCGGCTTGTCACGGAATCACCCTCTCCAAAGAGATGTCTCCCAAGACTGATTTAGAAAGGGAACGCATGTCTATTATACCCTACGCTTCTGCGGTAGGCTCTATAATGTATGCGATGTTGTGTACCAGACCAGATGTAGCTTACGCACTAAGCGTGGTAAGCCGGTATCAGTCAGACCCAGGGGAGAAACACTGGATAGCAGTAAAGAACATTCTCAAGTACCTGAGGAGGACTAAGGAGATGTTCTTGGTTTACGGCGGAAAAGACCTCAGGTTGGAGGCCTTTGCTGATTCCGGCTTCCAGAGTGATAAGGACGATTCCAAGTCCATGTCGGGTTATGTCTTTACCCTCAATAGAGGGGCGGTGTGCTGGAAGAGCTCCAAGCAGGACACCGTTGCTGACTCGACGATGGAAGCGGAGTATATAGCTGCTTGCGATGCCGCAAAAGAAGCAGTCTGGATGAAGAAGTTCCTAACAGAACTTCAGGTTGTTCCTACCATAGTTGATCCAATACCTCTGTATTGCGACAACAACGGAGCTATAGCTTTAGCGAAGGAACCAAGGTCCCATCAGAAGTCCAGACACATCTTGAGGCGGTATCACCTGATCAGGGAGATCATTGATCGTCAGGAGATCGAGGTTCGGAGAGTTGCTTCAGAAGAGAACATTGCTGATCCATTCATAAAGGCCCTTCCTCAGATTCAGTTCGAGAGGCTACTCGAGATCATCGGTCTTCGATACGCCAGTACATGGCCCTAGTGCAAGTGGGAGATTGTTAGTGTTTATGCCCTAGAAGGCCATTACTGTATCATACTAGCTTGTATATTACTTAATGGAAGCTTGGGATATTCACATGTATATAACAGTCTTGCTAAACATGGTAGTATGCTACTTGGTTATTCTATCTTAATATGTGAGTGTACGTATTGATAGAGCTCTTAGGATCTTGCTTGTCTACCAGCGTTGTGATGGCAGTCACACTAGTGGGGGCTGGGTAGTCTACAAGCACATCCTTATTCAGGTCCCTGGTCGTTGGATTATCGAGACAGAGCATCGATACTCCGGAGTAGACTGGTGTGTACGCTTCTCATCCCAGTTGGGGAGATGGTCTGTCCCACAGCCGTCAGTACCTCGTACTGGAGATAGTATGCAGGTGCTCGTTAGGTTACGGGTACACCGGACAGGACTCAAAGGGAACTGTTGGTTGGTTTGATACCAGTCGTCAGTGAACAGTTCCCAGGTGACATGAGTACAGCGTAGTCCGCAGACTTGACACTGCTACTTCGCCTCGAGTGTGTCCCACTGTTCTTAGATTGCTACCCTACCACGGCTCAAAGGAGTCGTGCAAACAGGTAGCAGTTGGGTGCAGTCCCGAGCACTTGGAGGCAGTGGCGGTTAGAAAGGATTCGTCCCTCCCGGTATTGGGAGTAGATATCGTGCTGTGTCAGAGAGCCATTACGCAAAGTCCCTGGCCAGGGCAAGTGAGATTTGCTGGTAGGTTCCAGTAGTTTCTCAGGGTGTAATGGGCTTCCCTCCGACACGACTTATACCGCTATTAGGGGACTGACGCTTGCCGCCCCCCTAGGCCCGATATGCGATAGTCTTGGACGAACGGACCGGACTGTATGGAGATTGTCACATCAGACTCAGTAGGAGTTCGGATGGGTTTTCTCATCGGCCTTCTTATCGACAACTACCTGGGGACCGTTACGTACAGCTAGTGCCGCTTGCGGTCTGTGGTTAAACCCACTGCCAGCGTAGTAGTCGAGTCTCTAGAGTCCCACACAGAGAGTTTCCTACTCCAGGCGAAACGATATAGAGTTTGTATGGTTTTGCGACAAAGGGTTCGGACCCATACGTGCGTTTACGCGCGTATGACTTTCGGACAGTTTTTACCAGTCGGCTTTGGTTTAAGCCAGTTACTGGTATCCGGTTATTGGATTTTTACAGTCTAAAGTTTTTCCGTATTTTTACGGATCGGAGGGCGTTCTCGTAATTGTTCGAGAAGCTTCTAGAAGATGGTGACTAAGGAGGGTTATGTGTCATATTCATTAAATGAGGTTATGAGTCATGGTGGTGATTCATTCATTTCATTAATGCACATTTATTGCTTAATGACTCATGCTAATGAATCACCACTAGATATTTTATGAAGCATGATTTATCATCACTCTTTATTCTTTTCTCATTATTAGAAAATGCTTCATAATATATTATGATACACTCTCTCTCATCTCATTATCTTATCTCACATTCTCTCTCCTCAAGCTCTCATCTTCAAACCCTAATCCTTACACCTCATGAGTTGAGATCAAAGGATTAGTTAGACTAAACAATCCATAACCATCACTCTATCTCATCCTAACTTCTTTGATTAGCAATCCAAGAAGGTTAGTTGCCTCAAGTTTAGAGGTTTAGCTTGGAGTTTTGCTCTCGGGTGGATCGTCTACTACCCAGAGAAGGCCGAGGAGAACAAGGAGATCGTAAAGACGAAGGACTAGTTTCGATAGGTATAATCCCTAAGCATAGTAGTTTAGAATAACTATATGTTTGGTTAGTTATCGTTTAGCTTCGATTCAAGCGGTTAGTCGATGTTCGTTCTTTAAACTTGATCGTTTTTGAAATTTCCGCCTCCCCACAAGTACTGGGGTGTACTACATCGACTTACATGGACCACCCAGCACTTCACAGAATCCGGTAACTTGGGCACCCCTCCTGGGTCAACCTATACCCTCTACGAGTGCGGCGAATAGCCCGCCAATTCTATAGTAAAGCCCCCTCCGTCTCAACACCATGAGATGCGGGCTTGTTGCCCTCTAGAACCCGGCTATCCGTGCACCCCACCTTGGGGTAATGCTAGTACAGAATGTAAAATATATATACAACGGGTACATCGACCTCGACCAGGTCGTGCCCCAAAAGAATAATACAAACAGGAAGTGACGGCAGTCCACATGTCGGACGCTCGCCCCGCAATATCAAATGTACATATAAAACAAAACTGTACTACTATTGCATCCAGGCTATCCCCCATGACCGATCCGCAACATCACAGCACAACACAGAACATCAACGTGAATGTCACGTTCCAAATCCGTCTAAAAGGGCTATAGCAGTTAGACAGGATTTACCGATCGAGTGACATTCACAGTCGCAGATATAATGTAAATACTGTGAACTAACATGTTTAAAATTTCCGATCGATCAAATTTTATCAAGTGGGCCCCAAGCAGTACTGTAGCACTTACAGAAAATCTGGGCCCAAAAATAATATCCCAAAACCCCTATTTCCAAGTCTAAAGCCCTCTGGAAAAATTTGGCACGCTGAACAGTTGAAAGAGCGGCGGAACCGCAGCCCAAGCATGGGTTTGGCCGCGGTTCCGCGGCAGTATGGTGAGATCTCGTGACCAAATTTTCACAGATTGCTTAGATTTCCATGCACAGTATTCTGAAACAACCTGAAAAATTTTTGGAGCCAAAAAAAATTCGACAGAGAACAGTGCACTGAAAATACGGTTTTTGAGATTTTTGTCCGATCGGGTTTTAAACATACTAGAGCAAGCTAGGCATGGTTAATGGCCTGGCTATGATACCAATGTAAGTCCGCGGCGGCGCCCCGGCCGTCGATCCGACTCCGGAAATGCGGAAACGAAAAACTTTGCAAACTAGCAAACCGGCACCACCACGCACTTGTAACCCGGATCGGGCCATTAACCTAGCTACGAGCAAACTAAAATACGGGTAGAGAAGTATACCAAGCGATCCGTGTCCTTCGGTCTTCGTCTCCACTCCGATCTCCCGTAGAATCTCTGTTCATCTCCTCCTCGTCGGAAAGGGCACCACGCAGCCGAATACTTTTACGGGCCCCCACCTCTGGACCGAAGCAACTCGGGCGCGAAGTTGGCTAGCCGACGCATTCAAGATTTTCTGTAGAATAGTGTAGTAGCCATGTCTCTTTAGGGTTATAGAAGTTTCCTTAGATGTAGAGGAAAGAGGTTAAGGAAAATTGGTGCTTTCAATTTTCCTAGCAAGAAAATGAGATGAAGAATAATGCCACCACTCAAAAAGAATCTCTCTCATTCCCTCTCTAAGATTTGGCGGGCCACTTCATCAAGGGAAAATGGTGGAGAGAAAAAGAATGGAATAAAACCAAGAGAAGAAAGGGAATCAATAATGAGAAAAAGGTCACACCAATTTCAAGCTCACATCCTTTCACCAACCATTATGAAAAAAAGCAATGAAAAAGACTAGAAAAGAATCTCATGATGAGGAAGCCACAAAGTGCAAGAAAACCCCTCCACAAATGTTATTTGCAAATGTGCAAATAACCCCATCCAACGGAAAGTCCGGCCGTGAAGGAATAAAAGAAAACCGGCCGGAACGGAATGCAAACTGGCAACTTCATAAAACTGATCCCGTAATAAATTACAGGAAAACCCCGCTACAGCAAATACATGCCCGCATTTGTATTCCCACTGAACACAAATGCAAAGAGACAATATCTACACTATCTAATACAAGGATCCGGCTTAAGCCAAAGCCGGCTAGTAAAAACCGTCCGATCACGATCCGTGCAATACCGTACATATCTGATCGAACCCTGCCATATCTCCATACGGCCTCAACAGTGTTTCGCCCGAAACCTGAGTAACTGTGTGTGGTGGACTCTAAAGACTCGTCAATACTATGGCTGTGGATTTGACCACTAGCACGTCAGAGGTATCAGCCATACGTGACGGGCCACCAGCTACTGACTAAAAGGGACGTCGATGAGCGAACTCATCCTGACACCCTACTGAGCCTGTCAGTGACAATATCCGTACAGTCCGGTCCGTTCGTCTATGAGCATCGCATGGCGGGCCTAGGGGGTTGGTAAAAGTCAGACCCCCAATAGCGGTACAAGTCGTGTCGGAGTGTAGCCCAGAATACCCTGAGATACTACTGGAATACCTACCAGTAAATCTCCTGCATTGGCCAAGGACTTTTCATGTTCTGGCTCTCCTAGACACAGCGTGACCTCACCCCCAATACCGGGAGAGACGAACCCCTGCAGATCCGCTCACTGCCTCCATGTGGCTCGGGACTGTACCCAACTAAAACCTGTTTGCACGACTCCTTTGAGCCGTGGTAGGGTAGTAATCAAAGCACAGTGGGAACTCACACGAGACAAATGACGATCTCAGGTTGATGAACTAACATGTACACATGTCACCAGGGAACTGCTATCTGACGTGAGGTATAATACCAACTAGCAGGTTCCCGGCGAGTCCTGTCCGGTGTATTCATAACCCAATGAGCACCTGTATACATCTTAGGTGAACCAACTGACACCAGTGGCTTGTGAGACCGGCCACCGCCCCTCGTCGGGGTCTCGACTGTATACACTAGTCTACTCTGGAGAATCGATGCCCTGTCTCGAAACTCCCACGACTAGGAACCTTTTAAGGATGTGCTTATAGATCCCAGCTCCCACTTATATGATCGCCCTCATACTGCTGGTAGTCAAGCATGAATCCTACGGGCTCTATCAACGTGCAACAGCAACTCGTAAGGTCACCTAAAGCAGTACACGATGATAAAGATAAACCAGATAGCATACTATCATCTCGAGTAAGACTGTCCTACTGGGACAGGTCCTCCCTCAATCATTGCAATCGCGTGCCTGTGATCCAATAATTGACTCTGAGGGCACTATCTCCAACATTTGCTTCATTTGCTGGCATTGCGTCTACTGTATCGAGACGAATGTCACGGTTGTCTCTAGGTTGCTGGTGAACCGTCGAGATTTGGAACTAGGGATTTTGCCGTGGCTCCATTTGTTTGATGATGTTGTGTCTGCTGTGTCGAGATGAACGTCGAAGTGGTGACCATTCCGCACTGGTGTGAGACCATCTCCAGTTGTCTTTCAGGTTTTATGTGAGTTGCCGTCAAGACCCTGAAGCTAGGAATTTGACATTTGCTTCGTTTGCTGGCATCGCGTCTGCTGTATCGAGACGAATATCGCAGTGGGAACTAGGGATTTTGCCGTGGCTCCGTTTGTTTGATTGTCGAGTCTGAATCCTGCTGGAGGAAAAACGCTGGGGTGACATCTCGTCTGCTGTATCGAGACGAACGTCGCGGTTGTCTCTAGGTTGCTGGTGAACCATCGAGGTTTGGAACTAGGGATTTTGTCGTGGCTCCATTTGTTTGATGATGTTGCGTCTGCTGTGTCGAGACGAACGTCGAAGTGGTGACCATTCCGCACTGGTGTGAAACGATCTCCAGTTGTCTTTCAGGCTTTATATGACTCGCCGTTAAGACCTTGAAGCTAGGAATTTGGCCTTCGCTTCGTTTGCTTTTGTCACGTCCGAACCCTGCTGGAGGAAGAATGCTGGGGTGACATCTCGTCTGCAGTATCGAGACGAACGTCACGGTTGTCTCTAGGTTGCTGGTGAACCGTCGAGGTTTGGAACTAGGGATTTTGCCGTGGCTCCATTTGTTTGATGATGTTGCGTCTGCTGTGTCGAGACGAACGTCGAAGTGGTGACCATTCCGCACTGGTATGAGACGATCTCCGGTTGTCTTTCAGGCTTTATATGACTCGCCGTTAAGACCCTGAAGCTAGGAATTTGGCATTTGCTTCATTTGCTGGCATTGCGTCTACTGTATCGAGACGAATGTTGCGGTTGTCTCTAGGTTGCTGGTGAACCGTCGAGATTTGGAACTAGGGATTTTGCCGTGGCTCCATTTGTTTGATGATGTTGCGTCTGCTGTGTCGAGACGAACGTCGAAGTGGTGACCATTCCGCACCGGTGTGAGACGATCTCCAGCTGTCTTTCAGGCTTTATATGACTTGCCGTTAAGACCTTGAAGCTAGGAATTTGGCCTTCGCTTCATTTGCTTTTTCATGTCCAAACCCTGTTGGGGGAAGAACGCTGTCATGACATCTCGTCTGCTGTATCGAGATGAATGTCTAGGTGGAGCTGGGATGTTGCCATTACTCCATTTATTTGATGATGTCGTCTGCTGTGTCGAGACGAACGTTGGGGTGACATCTCGTCTGCTGTATCGAGACGGACATCGAGGTTGTCTCTAGGTTGCCGGAGAACCGTCGAGGTTTGGAACTAGGGATTTTGCCGTGGCTCCATTCGTTTGATGATGTTGCGTCTGCTGTGTCGAGACGAACGTTGGGGTGACATCTCGTCTGCTGTATCGAGACGGACATCGAGGTAGTGACCATTCTGTGCTGGTGCGAGATGATCTCCGATTGTCTTTCCGGTTTTATATGAGTTACCGTCAAGACGTTGAAGCTAGGAATGTGGCCTTCGCTTCGTTTGCTTTGGTGTGTCCAAATCCTGTTGGAGGAAGAACGCTGGGGTTGACATTGCGTCTACTGTATCGAGACAAACGTCCAAATGAAGCTGGGATTTTGCCGTCGCTTCGCTTTGTTTCGACCGCAGGGTCTTTTTGTTGGCGTTGTATCTGCATCTTGATGGACTACGAAGGAACGCCTTTATTGACACCTCATCTGTTGTAACGAGACGAATGCTCAGATGGTCTCTAGGTTGTCTGTGGACCGTCGAGATTTGGCTTTGCTTTTTTATGGAGCCTGTTGGGAAGGTATGGTTCCCTCTTTGTTTGTGCCCCTGGATTGTATACAGGAATCGATGTGATCTAACCTGTAGGGCAGAAGTTTCATTTATTTTTTTTTATTATTATTTTATTTCCGCGATGCTCTATCATTTCAGCTTTTATATCACGAAGGTCACGATTGCCCAATCATTTCGGCTATTTTTCGCGGTGCCCAATCATTTTGGCTGTTTATTTTGTTTTCACTCGCTGCTTTTTATTGCGAGTTGCCCAATCATTTCGGCTATTTTGCATGCATACATTTTTACTTGCTGCTTTTTATTGCAAGTTTCCCCCATCATTTCGGCTATTTTTGCATGCATACATTTTTACTTGCTGCTTTTTATTGCAAGTTGCCTTATCATTTCGGCTATTTTGCATGCATACATTTTTACTTGCTGCTTTTTATTGCAAGTTTCCCTATCATTTCGGCTATTTCGTATGCATGTGCGGCTTACTAGCTTTCCGCCGTAAACCTGAAATTAGACACCGATTTCGGCATCAGCACCGCTACAACTGGGATATTGCCAGGAGCGAATCATCATCTGCCTCTATCGTCGTCGAACAAGGATGGCTTAGCGAACAGGGTTAAGGTCCCGTCGACTAAGGCTTTTGACTTCATGAGCCGTGAGGGTCTCGCAAAGTCATTTATCCCTACAGGTCATGAGGATCTTGTAGGTGTATTTTCTCCTTAGGAATCGTGAGGATTCCTAAGTGCATGTTCCTCTGTAAGTCGTAAGGATCCTACAGGAGGGTTTTCTCCTTGTAAATCGAGAGGATTTACAAGGGTCGTTCACCATACGAACATATCCCCAATCACAGATGAAACTTGGTTAGGGGAATGTTTATTCGCGCCCGTGGATTGTATACAAGAGTCAGTATTGAACCACTTGTAGGGCAATATTGGAAGTTGTGGGGGTTGCTTAAGCACAGGTTTAGGTCTCTGTAACTTAAGACTTTCAAATCTTATGAGCCGTGAGGGTCCCATAAGAGAGTTCTCCTTACGAGTCGTGAGGATCTCGCAAGTGTATTTTCTCCTTAGGAATCGTAGGGATACCTAAGTGTGCTGCTCCTTTGTGAGTCGTAAGGATCTCACGCGGGTGGTTTCTCCTTACAAGATCAAGGGACCCTGTAGGTGTCTTTTAACGAGGTTGCGTCCTTTCGGGTTTTCACAAACACTCGCCGGTAGTCCTGCTGCTTTTACTCACGGAGCCCTTTCGAGTTTTCATCCGTGCCCTTTTTGCTTATGGACATACCCTCTTTTTTTATTTATATATATATATATATATATATATATATATATATATATAAAATTTACGAGGTCGCGCCCTTTCGGGTTTTTCACGAACACTCGCCGGTAGCCCTGCTGTTTTTACTCACGGAGCCCTTTCAGGTTTTCATCCGTGCCCATTTTGCTCATGGACATACCGTTTTTATATATTTTATCTTTCTTCTTTTTTTTTTATTTCGTCAGCCTACGGATACCGCGGTATTAGTTTAAAGACGTTTCGGTCGTTTGCAAGTTTTAGGACATTATGGTCCGTCATTAGTTTAAGGACGTTTCGGTCCGCCGTTAGTTTAAGGATGTTGCGGTCCGCCGTTAGTTTAAGGACATTGCGGTCCGTTGTCGCCATATTTGAGGCGAACCTCTAGTTTACTGACTTTTCGGTCTATGAGGCTTTCTCTATGACTGAGCATGATGCCCCCGGCGTATCCGTCTTTCTCAGAGCGTGCGGTTGTGGTGGGTTCACCTTCCAGTTTTCGGAGAGCGCGAACTTGCCCAGTAGGTATTGGTCTTCAACCCAGTTTTTGAAGACGTAGCAATCCTCGATCAGGTGACCCATTACTCGGTGATAGGGACAGTAGTTGGGCCCATTGATGTCATTTAGTCGCGACGGACGTTTTGGCTCCGGCAGATTTATGAGTCGGTTGCGCAACGCCAATTCGAACAGTCCCCTTGTCTTATCTTGCGGAAACGAGTAAGGACGTTTCAACTTTTCTTGGAGGGGTTGCTGCTTGTTGTTTCGGCAAACAACCGGTCTAGGGCCACTCGATTGCTGTTGAGCATGGGCTACGAGGGCTGTTTTTCCCTTCCCTTTATCCTTTTTGTTCGATCCCTTATTTGAGGGGCCGAGATTTTTTTCGAGCAGCGTGCGATTACACGGATGAACATTATCGCAACTTCTCAATTCTTTCATTTTTGAAATGGATTCCTTGAGGAGAGGGGTTGAGGGCAGCTTCCTCGTCAGAGTCGCTTCCAAAAATGATAATTTGCGATCCCTTGGAGTCGGCTATATGACAATCGCCGGCGGCTCTTTTGCGCTCATCTATCACATTTTTCTGATGTCTGCGAGCTTCACATTTTGTCTTGTCGAAGTGTTGCTTTTGAGCGACATACCCTTGCCACCAACAGTTAAAGGATTCGCAGTCTTCGGTAGGATGAATGATCTTCTGATGATATAAGCAGAAGTTAGGATGCATCTCTACCTCAACGAGAGTATTTTCTTCAAAGGGCGGTAGCTTCATTCCTACTGATAGAGCTTTGGCGAACCTTTTCCTCGTCTTGAATTTGTTTTTATCCGCAGTGGATGGCTTTTGATTTGATGGAAGTGCTTCGACTCTTTGGTCTAGTGGTCGGCATTTGGCTCCTTCCAGTATGGCCATCTCACGCTCTTGATCGGCTTTAACTTTCAAACGAATCTCATTCAGGAAGGCATCGATCAACTCATCTGACGGCCGCGGAATTTCTGGTTCAGGGTCCGCCCCCGGTTTCTCAGCGCAAAGAGCCTCTTCATCATCCGCCAATGAGTGAGAGATCACGTGACAAGTCGCTACGTAGTCTTCAGACTCGTTTGATGAGTCCTTTCCATCATCTTCGTTCTCGACAAAAGAACAAGCTGCCCCTATCGTGTCCATCTTCTTTGGAGTGTGCGGCTGTGGTGGGTTTACCTTCCAGTTTTCAGACAGCGCAAACTTGCCTTGTAGGTAGTGATCCTCGATCCATCCCTTAAAGACAAAACAATCCTCGATCGAGTGACTTACCGTTTGGTGATCAGGGCAGTAATCGGGATTATTGAGATCGCCTGGTCACAACGGACGTTTTGGATTCGGCAGATTGATGAGTTTGTTGCGTACTGCCAGTTCAAACAGTCTTCTCGTTTTATTCTAAAGAAACGAGTAAGGACGTCCTAGTCTCTGCTCGAGGGACGGGCGTGGATGCACGTTATTTTGGCGAACGACCGGCTTTGAGTTGCTCGGCTATTGTTGAGCGTTGGCAACGACAGTCGCCTTCCCTTTTCCTTTCTCATTTCGAGAGTCTGGTTTTGGAGGAGACGATCCGTGGCCTATCTGGTCCATCTGGGATAATTTGTCGATCAATGCTTGGAAGGTGGTCGGCCTGAAGAACATCATGAATTGTGAGATGGTCGCTTGCGGATCAAGAGTGCCCACGAACATGCCTACCGCAGGTGCCTCTTCTATGCGTTGTTCACATTTCGACCATAGGTTTTGCCATCGTGTTGCGTATTGGACCCATGTTTCGCTTGGCTTTATCCTGGAATTTATCAGTGCTGTTATCGGGGTGCGTTCACTAGCACTCGCGAATCTTTGCGTGAACAATAACTCCATCTCCGCAAATGTTTTGACAGAGTCGTTAGGTAGCTCCGAATACCATTCAAAAGCTGTTTCTGCTAAGCTGCCGACGAATTGGCGAAGCAACAATTTATCATCGCCTCCAGTATTGCCGCATAAGGCCCTGAATTGAGCGACATGCTGATGTGGATTCCCTGTCCCTTTATATATGTGGAACTTAGGGATCGTATATCCCGGCGGGTAACTGATTTGGTCATACCAGCCCGGATAGGGTCGTCCAGTTCTAACAGTTTGCCCAGCTGCTTCACTCGCCTGATGAGCTCGTATTTGCTGAGCTATATAGTCATCAAGCGCGGCCTTAGAAATGGTTTCTTCCTTGGCTGCTGAAAGAGCCGGAGGAGGATCAGATGTTTCCCCTCCGTCATTTCCGACAATGACTGGAGGGTCTTCAGCTGGAGGGTCCGGCTGTAACATCATCCCTATCATGTCTTGGAAGAGGAGTGCCATTTGTTTTATGTTAGCCGTTTGTTCTGCGGCTCCTCTGTCCTTCTTTTCGAGGATTCTGCATAAGAAGTCAGCATCAGTTTCTTGTTCGTGACGCTGCTCTGATGATACTTTCGAACTTTCTTTCGGTTCGGTAAGTGCAGCCATCACAGTCATCATTTCCTGAAGCTTCTGTTGCTGCTCCTGGGCTTTTGTCACGGATCGGGTGAGCGGTCGGTGACCCGTCGAAGCACGGCTTTCCTCCTTTCCAGAAGCCATATAAACGGGTGTGCACCACCATGCCCCCAGACTTGGGGCGTTTGTGTTCGGTGTCTTTGCGATTTGCCAAAGACACAGGGGATTTTTGCGGCCTCCTTTTTTGAGCGATTGGAGTTGAGGGGGCCGTTGTAGTGGGAACCCAAGTAGCTTTTGCTTTTTGTAGCTTGACAGAGTAATCCTTCTCCTGCCGCACCTTCATCTTTTTCTGTCGGCGGAGATAGTTTTCATCAATCACCGACTCGTGGACCTGTCGCCAGACGTTGTAAATTTTAGAGGACAGCCGTTGAAGGGGCCGCTCTAGCTTCTTCTCTGGAGTATTCTCCACAGGTGAAGGAGTTCGTTTCAACATCGCAGTAGGAGAATTTCTGCGCACCGTATTCAGCAATTCAAAGATGTTCCCGGTTGGAACAGCAGCAGCGATCCTCACCGTTGGAGCTGGTGGCGTAAATCCAGAGGGGGAGTTGCCCCCATCCTTTCTTACTCGACGCCAGTGGCGACGTCGGGCTTGTCTTGCGGATGGAGTCACCTCCGTTGTTTGATAAGCTTCTTCATGCCCCCTGCCCTGGGTAGGGGAAGCAGCTTTGAGGACCTCGCCTAGAGCATCAACCGGAATAGCCAGCCTTGTAAAAACTGACTTCTCGGAAGGAGAAACCCTTCCAATGATTTCGTCCGCTTGAGACGGGATAGCTATCCGCTTTGGGATGGCAGCTTCGGGTATCGCAGGTTTGCAGATGTTCTGGCCCAGTCCATTGAAAACTGAGGTATTGAAACTGGGCGACCCGTTGAGAGGGGTCGCGGTAGTGGTAAGCCGATTAAAGACCAACTTCTCCGGGGTTTCTTGCAAGGTCATTGTGGCATTGAAGCTCAACGGTGGGAGCATGGTCCCGAAGAATAATCCAGTGGTGGCTTGAGTTACCTGCTCCACTGGTATCTTGAAAAGAGAGGCCTCTCGGGGCCCATAAGTCACTCCTCTAGCGCGGACGGAGCGAGAGTTGCAGTTGCAGGCAGTGCAGTTTGAAGCCATTGATCTTCAGTCCCACCGGGCGTGTCAGAATCTGTTCCCCTCCGAACGGCAGCCGACGACGTGAGGACGTCTTGCCTGAGATTCGGGACAGATGCTATTTGGTTTTATCCGTCCACCTCTCCGAAGATGCCAAGTTGATTTATGGCACCGTGAATCGGAGGTTTAGACGGATGCGGCCGATGTAGCAGACTTCGTCAGATTCCCCCTCGTTTGAGGGGTTTTTGATTGTGGTGACGCTCTTCCCTGCAGGCGCAAGCCCCTACAGTTAATTACGCTACCGCATCGCGGTAACAACTTTCTCCTTCTCTAGAATTTCACTTCTTGTCGTGGGTGTTTGTTTTGTTTGTGGTTGCCCATGGATTGTATACGGAGACTATTTATTTCGTCGCCCGTATGACGTGGATTAGTCCAAATCCGTATTTTCTTAGATTTGGGTTTTGGTTTAAGGATACGTTAGCCATTTTTGAGGCTAAGATCAACTTAAACGTTTGTTAAGGATACGTTAGTCTAATTACCAGACTAAGATCAACTTAACGGAACCGTCTAGATCCATTTCCAGTTTAGGGACATGGTGGTCCATTTAATATATGGCCGTCGGGACCCGTCACCTCTCTGACGACGTTGAAGGATTACAACGACATGTGTCAGAGGAGTTCGGAGATGTACCCTTGAACCAAGTTGATAGTCCAATTTGGGACTAAAATCTGTTTGAATGTTTAAGGATACGTTAGCTATATTTCAGGCTAAGATCAACTTAAACGGGATCGTTTAGATCCAACAAAAGAGCGTTTGGGGGCTCTATTGTTCCAGTTTAGGGACGTAGTGGTCCATAGGTAGTTTAAGGACATTGCGGTCCATTGCCAGTTTAGGGACATGGGGGTCCATATTCTAGTTTAGGGACATGGTGGTCCATAGGTAGTTTAAAGACATTGCGGTCCATTGCCAGTTTAGGGACATGGGGGTCCATATTCCAGTTTAGGGACATGGTGGTCCATAGGTAGTTTAAGGACGCTTAAGTCCGTGGGTTTAAGAACCCCACAGTCCGTGTTTTAGTTTAAGGACGCATAAGTCCGCGGGTTTAAGGACCCCACAGTCCGTGTTTTAGTTTAAGGACGCATGAGTCCATGAGTTTAAGGACCCCACAGTCCGTGTTGATGTATGGTTGTCGGGACCCGTCGCCTCTCTGACGTCGTTGAAGGATTACAACGATAGGTGTCAGAGGAGTTCGGAGATGTACCCTTGAACCGGATGTAAATTAATTTAGGAGAGCAGTCTTGCTCAGTCAATTTAATTTGAGGACTTACGGCCATGATTGGGCTAAGTCCAGTTGAAAATGTCCACATTTTGTTTGCATTTGGCTTGTTAGACCTTTGTTTGGGCTTTCCCCTTTTTAGAATGATGCATAGCATTTATGCCCATTTTGAATGGGCTCTGCCCTTCTTATTATAATGCAGAGCATTTTTTTTGGTCCATTGGACCTCTCAATTGGGCTCTGCCCCTTTAAATAATGCATAGCATTATTTTTGGTCTGTTTAGACTTTTCACTTGGGCCTGGCCCTTTAGGAAATGCATAGCGTTTATCAGGCGCTTTACGCCAATCAGAGAGCGCAAGCGCTTGTAGTGCTGACACGTGTCGCGCAAGCGCAGTGCGCTGCGCTAATGCGCTGCACCTGCGCTGCTGACACGTGGCGCGCTCTGGTGGCTTGCGCCAATCCAAGAGCGCAACAGCGCAGTTTGCAAGTGCAAGGCACTATGATTTAAGAATCTTTTAGATTCAAGAACCAATGGTTCATAAAAGTGCAAAGCACTATTTTTTTTATTTTTGTTTTTTCTTGCTTTAAAGAACCAGTGGTTCATAAGAAGTGCAAAGCACTGTTTATTATATGAAGATCATTGATCTGGTTTTTAGATCAATGATCTATTAGAAGAAATTTCTTCTCTTTTGTGAAGGTTTTTACCTTTTTCTTGAAATTTTTCTCAGAGTTCTCTCTGTTCGAAGCTCTTGATTTTTTCAAGAAATGTTGATGCCTTTGAATTGAGGTCTAGGGTCCTTTTTATAGTGCCCATAAATTAGTTAAAGTTTGTTAAAGAGATCATTCTCTGAGTGATTTGGGGAATTTTCCCCACCGTTGGATCCTTGATCCAAGGGCTTCTGTTTTACAGAAGACAATCTTCTTGTTTTTAACAAGAACAGAAAGATTTCTTTAGAATCTTAATTCTGTTAGGCGTAAATGCCCGAGCGCGTGACACGTGTCACGCAGCGCACAGCGCAGCGCTACTGCGCTGACACGTGTCGCGCAGCGCCCAGCGCAGCGCAACTGTGCTGACACGTGTCGTGCAGCGCAGAGTGCAGGCCATCTGAAGCGTTGCTTCTTTAATTAAAGTTTGAATTTTAAACAGAGCATTGCTCTGATTGGGTGCGCTGCCTTGGGCGCTGTGCTCCCTGCGCTAACGAGTCTGATTTTGACACGTGGCGCTCTGCGCGCAGCGCAGGGGATCTGAAGCGTTGCTTCATTTATTTTAACTTTAATTTTCAAGACAGAGCTTTGCTCTGATTGGAGGAAACAGAAGCATTGCTTCTTTTCCCACCTTGGGATTTGAACAGAGCTTTGCTCTGATTGGGATAAACAGTTTGCATATCATGTAAGATGTTCGAATCTCATGTTTTTGCGACTAGTCTTAATCTAAACTTATATCATTATGTAATTGCCACATAACTTGTTTTGACAGATCCAAGATCCGAATATATTTGTATCATTAGATAAAGACTTGAGATGTCTAGCTCAGTTTTCTATCATGGAGGTTGCATACTACAAAGGATTTGGTGTCTTTGGATACAAATTTGAAGTTAAGGATTGTTTACCGCCGAAGACCGGACTGAGACGTTGTGACGTCTAGCTTAAATTTGAGGGCAGATACTATTTGGACATATCCATCCACATCTCTAAAGATACCAGGTTGATTTATGGCACCATATATCGGAGGTTTGGACAGATGCGACCGATGTAGCAGACTTCATCAGATTCTCCTCATTTGTATAGGGTTTTTGATTGTGGGGACGCTCTTCCCTGCAGGCGCAAGTCTCTGCAGTTAATTACGTTACCGCATTGCGATAACCACTTTCTCCTGATCCATAAGGTCACTTCGTGTCGTGTGTTATTTTGTTTATTAAGTTTCCCAGTGGATTGTATACGGAGACTAGTTTATGTCGTCGCCCGCAGGGTGCGGTTTAGTCCAAATCCATATATTTTAGATTTGGGGATTGAACTTAGATTGTATGTTCCGTCAGTTCAAACAATATTTTGTTTTATTTAAGTACCATTAATTTATTTTTTTTTAGATTAAGGCAAACTTAAATATATGAGCATTTGGGCTCAATTTATTTTAACTAAGGATAAGTTAGTCCTATTTGAGATTAAGATCAACTTAGATATAGTTTTAGGATCATTTTTATTTAAGATCTAACAACAGAGCATTTGGGCTCAGCTGCAAGCAACTTCAGAGACTTAACCAATTTGGGCTTGGTTTACTCGGTCTTGGGCTTTCCTTACTTTTTTTCAGAAGTGCTAAACACTTATTTGTGGTTCTGGCGCTCACGTGGGAAACGCATTAGGCGCTCAGACATGGGCGCTGTCCAATCAGTGCTAAGAACCTAGTCATTTTGACTGAATATAGAATGCTAAGGACTTTGTATGATGCTCATGTGAGGAGCACGTAAGACGCTGAGCATTTATTTTAGGCACTCACATGTGGAGCACGTGAGGCGCAGAGTGTTCTGTTTTGTTGGGCGCTCATGTGAGGCGCTGAGCTCCTTTTTGTTTTGTTAGGTGCTCATGTGGAAAGCATGTAAGGCGCCGAGTCTTTTGTTTTGGGCTCTCACGTAGGAATCACGTGAGGCGCCGAGTCCCATTTAAGGGAATCTCTTAGGCACTCACGTGTGTTTCACGTGAGATGCCAAGTCCTTTTCTTTTTAGAGATTTAATCTCTGTTAATATTTTCTGAAGAAGTTTTAACTTCTGTTAATGGCATTTTGATCATTAATGATCACCAAGATCTCTATTTTGAGGATCTGGGATCAGTTTTATTAGAGAACTAAGTTCTTCTGTTTTTTATAAGAACTAAGTTCTTTATGTAAGGTTAAACCCTGTCTTCAGAGGAATTAAATCCCTAGACAACATGTCTTTTTTTTATCTAGTTTTCCCCCTATATTTTGAGTCTGAAGAACAGAACCTCTCCGATGAGAATTAAATTCTCAACTTATGAGAAGATTTTCTTTGCAAATCTCAGATCAGAAGAAGAACTAAGTTATTTTTGTGAAGTGTTAAACCCTTGTTTCATTTTATATTAGGTAAAGAAGATATGCATATCTCTGCTTTTCTTTACCTAGGGTTTGGGAGAGTGAGAATCTTCTTCTTTTTTTTGGAGAATTAAATTCTCAGTTTTATTTTCTTGAGAAGCTTATAGGGTCGATCCTCTCCGTGAGATTTGAAGTCTCGGATCTTTTATATAGGAGAAGAAAATTGTTAATTAGTTTGAGAAAATATCTCATTTGAGAGATACCAATTGATTTAATTAGCCTCAAAGATTATTTGGGGGATCTTATCCACGGTTGGATTTTTTATCCAGTGAAATTTTTTTACATAATATATATTCTTATTTTTAACAAAATTAGAGAAATATTTTCCCATAGATAGAATTTAATTCTATCAAACGATGATTTTTAATCACCATTGGATTTTTTAATCTAAGGGTTCAGAATTTATCTTTCTCATTTAGAAAGATTAGGAAAATATTTTCCCATATTAGAAGTTGATTCTATTATTGGATTTTTGATCCAACAACGCTCGGTTTAACAGAGAATATCTTTTTTATTTAAAAAAAGACCAGGGAGATTTTTTTTATATAAAAAAAATTAGGGAGATTTTTTTTCAATAGAATTTAATTTTATATTTGATAATTTTTTAATCACCATTGGATATTTGATTTGCCGGTTCTCTGTTTAACAGAGAATATCTTTCTCTTTTAGAATTTAATTCTATATAGGAATGTGCTCTCACGTGTTTAACACGTGACCCAGTATGAGTTTCAGCCTGTTTTCTTTGGCGCTCATATGTTTTACATATGGGCACTTACGCGTTTAACACGTGAAACTAGTTTGGCCTCTCTTGGTTGTTTATTCTCAGTATTTATATGCTTTTGCATATAAGCGCTCACGTGTTTAACACGTGAGGCCAGTTTAACCCTTTTGGTTATTTATTTTCAACGCTTATATGTTATTGCTTATAAGCGCTAACGTGTTTAGGCCAGTTTGGATTTTTTGGTCATTTATTTTCAGCGCTTATGTGTTTAACACGTAAGTCCAAGCTGTGGGGAATTCTTTTCTCCCCATTTCTTTTCTCCAACCTTTTTCATAAGGGAACAAATGCCCCCCAGCGTTGCTCTCACGTGGGTTGCACGTGAGTGCAATGCTGTAAATTTTCCCACCATTGTATAACTAGGGGAGTGGGAAGTTAAACTAATCCCTCCACGTCCTATAAATGTGGCCTTTGGACTTAAAGTGACTACTGTTTCTTCATCTTCTTCCATAATTTTTTCTTTCTTTGAGAATTTATTTCTATCTTCAGAGCTTAGATCTCTGTGTTCAAAATTCCTTTGAACAGAGTTAAACTCTACCAAATTTTCTTGGTAAGGACTACGAACAGAGCTTAACTCTTGACATCTTTTGGATATTTTTTTGTTTTGGATTTTATACCCATTATCATTTTTGGCAGAGCTTAGCTCTTTTCTTGAATCGATCTCTTGGAGACCTTAAAAAAGATTTTTTTTATGTAGATCATGGATTTTGATGTCCATATCCGATGTCACGCTCCGCTTCCCAATAGACGGAAACGGTGACATGGAAAGCCCGCGTCATATTTATCCAGAGAAGGTCATTCTAAATATACTAAGCGTATTGAAAACAATAATACATAATGCAAGAATAAATTAAGTCTGTAAAATTTTTCAACGAATATGTTTATTTACATTCAACTTCCAATATTTACAAATACATGAGTTTATGCTGGAAAGTAAACACAATAAGGAAAATACCTGAACACGTGGCATAAATAAATTGAAGAAAATGAAGCTGAGTTAGCCATAAGTAGCTATCTGGTTGTAGTCCTCCTCTGTGGCTTCAACTTCCTCCGTCTTGACAGTATCTGACGAACATTCTAAGAAAACAAAGATGGATGGAATGCCCGTCAGCGAACTTGCGCTCGGTAAGTCCCAAAGATAAGTAATAGTAAAGAAAATGACAAGTGTAGAATATATATATAACGAGTAAGAGTATATGTTCATGGGTAAGTATATACTATAGGTCTCTATATGGTCACTATGTTAACGTTAAGTTCCAAGTGTGAATGTCAACGCAGCAGTAGAAGTATTCACGAGCTCAAGAGTGGGGCCCCAGGAGCAAGGAAACACGGGCTTATTTCATGTGTTAGCATTGGGGCACTAGGCTGTGGTTGAGTCAACCCGACTGATATTTGAGTAAAATAAAAAATAGGTTAATATGGGACTCCTGAAGCTCCGTTGGATTCACACAAGAAACTATCCCAAACACCCTGAGTATAATATATTATAACTTGTTAATATACTTAATTGGTTTGATTAATTGATTAACATATCTTGATCGAAACCATAGATTGCAAAAGATGTAGAATGTAGTCGAGTGAGGCGAGTAATATGCGAGTCATGATAATTGCAATCTTGGTTCGAGTCAAGGTGGTTCGAGTAGTTTAGGTTCGAGTACATATTCGAGTTTAGATTCGAGTTAGGTTAGAGTTCGAGTTTGTGTTCGAGTTCGGGTTCAAGTTTATGTTCGAGTTTAGATTCGAGTTTAGGTCTTTTCATATAAATTGATGTAAATTGTTAAAAATCTTATTTTCGGGAGAAATCGGCAACTGCTGCACATGGACTGCTGAATTTGTGTGTGTTACGTCCTTCTTCCCAGACTGCGCTAACTACGGCACGTGGCAGAGCCAACCATGCAACCTGTAGCTAGGAAACATCTCTCCACAATCATATTACGGCTGTCTATAGGATATTAAGAACAGTAAAATATAAAATCTATCCAGTACATGTCCATTGCCAGAATAAAAGAGTCAAGAAAATATTTAAGTGGAAAAGAAAACAACATTTGGAAGTACATCCTAATATAGGCTCACATCAAGAAATAAAAGATGTGTAAAAAACACTAAACTAAACATAATCTGTACTGCTCGGCTTGTCGGCTAAAATACTCTTGTTCAGCCTGTGATAAAGATAGAGGGATTGGGCCATGCAAAACCCACACATCAGTGCATCATAATATCAAACAATAGTAATAACCAGGATGTAACCAGATATACAGGCTTGAATATAAATCAATAACATGAATATAACAGTGAGGTGTGTATGTGTATGTGAAGTACGATGAGTAATCTAAACTGTGCTACTGGGTTATCTACTCTAAAGTTTTTGAAATCAATTTAATGGAATCGTCGATGTAAATTAATAGTATCCCATGCATTCCCGGGACCACGGTCAAGACTCTCAGGCTGAATCCGAGACGTGCCGCTAGGCAGTAAATAGGTAACATGTACAGATGAATGATGTCAGCAGCAACATCCTGGGGCTGGTCTAACCCGTAAAGACTAATCAGTATAAGCATCGAACTGTCGAGTTATAAGTCAGGTTTCATTATTGATTTTCCCTTACCCCCAAGGTTATGTGTTCAAGTCAGGTGTTTATAATATGGAACTAATGCCAACACAGGATCAAGCAGATACAGATTTTGTCTATGTAGACAACAGGTTACCGTAAGTCGATATCGCGCACCCCACGTGCTCGCGGGGAGGCGGAATTTGAAAAAATGATTTTTACGAGCTTCGCAACATCGACTAGAACCAAGGATCATTCATAAACTTTAGCTAGCAAACTACTTGAGGTTTAACTACTCGGATACGGAGTTATACCTTATGATACATGTCCTTCGGGTCTTCATCGCTGTACTCCTCGCCTACGTAGGCTCTAAAGATCGATCCGGATCGTAGCAACCTCCACGGCCTCCTTGAGCCGAAGAAGATCTACCCGAGAGTTTATAGTCCGAGCTCCACCTCAAAACCGAGGTAACTAGGGCAACAAGCTTGCTAAACTTGATGTCCTAGGTGATGTATAGTATGAAGATGGATTTATTTGTCTCTTGAAACCCTAATTTACTTAACTCATGAGACCTTAAGGGTTTTTTAGTGAAGAAGAAGAAGAAGAGATAGCATGAGAGCTCACTTGAGGAAAGAGAGAGTTTTTTTGATAAATGATAACCCCTCTCATGAAAATGAGATGGCTACCCTTGACATGACCACTATCATGGCATCAAAATATCTCATCAAAATATCTCACAAAAATATCTAGGTCAAATAGTCAACCCAAGTCAAGTAGTCATGCCAAGTCAAAAGGTCAAACAAAGTCAAGTAGTCAAAACTAGTAGCCATGTCTCATTTATCATTTACAAAAATAACAAATACTTTCCTCCACCTCATAATTGTTTTAATCAAGTAAATGGTCAAAACACTAATGAGGTGTCCTTCTGTGCTCCTCTCATCCGTATATACATACCCGCATTCGTGTTCCGAGAAACACGAATACAAAGAGACGAAACTGATCCATCAATATAATACTAGGATCTGGCTTAAACCAAAGCCTACTAGTATTATCCCCCCGAACATCATATGCGCAAAAGTGCACGTAAGTGATCGAAGCCCTTCCGTAAAACCATACGGCCTCTACACCTTTTTCCTAGTGCAGGGAAACTCTCTATGTGGGACTCTAAAGACTCGACACTACGCTGGCAGTGGGTTTAACCATAGGCCGCAAGCGGTACTAGCTGCACGTAACAGTCCCCAGGTAGATGTCGATAAGAAGGCCGATGAGGAAAACCCATCCGAACTCCTACTGAGCCTGAATGTGACAATCTCTGTACAGTCCGGTCTGTTCGTCTAAGAGTATCGCATATCGGGCCTAGGAGGGCGGTAAACGTCAGAACCTTAATAGCGGTATAAATTATGCCAGAGAGTAGCCAAATACACCCTGAGAAACTACTGGAATACTTACCAGTAAATCTCGCTTGCCTTGGCTAAGGACTTTGTGTAATGGCCTTTCGAACACAACGCGATATCAACCCCCAATACCGGGAGAGACGAATCCTATCTAACCGCCACTGCCTCCAAGTGCTTCAGGACTGCACCCAACTAATACCTGTTTGCACGACTCCTTTAAGCCATGGTAGGGTAGTAATCAAAGTACAGTAGGAACACATTCAAGGCGAAGTAGCAGTGTCAAGTCGATTGACTAAGCTGTACTCATCTAACCTGGGAACTGCTACCCGACAATAGGTATAATACCCAACAATAGTTCCCGACGAGTCCTGTTCAGTGTACTCATAACCTAATGAGCACCTGCATACTATCTCTAGTACGACATACTAATGGCTGTGGGACAGACCATCTCCCCAGCTGGGATGAGAAGCGTATACACTAGTCTACTCCGGAGTATCGATGCCCTGTCTCGATAATCCTACGACTAGAGACTTGTATAGGATGTGCTTATAGACTACCCAGCCCCTACTAATGTGACTGCCATCACAACGTTGGTAATCAAGCAAAGATCCTAAGGGCTCTACCAATATGTATAAGCGATATGCTAAAAGAAACACATGCACATATTGAGGAAGAAACAAACCAGGTAACATACTACCATTTTGAGCAAGACTGTTACTATATCCGTGTATATCCGAAGCTCCCATTAAGTAATATACAATCCAGTATGATACAATAATGGCCTCTAGGGCATATATCACTAACAATCTCCCACTTGCACTAAAGCTATATACTGGCATATCGCAGACCGAAGATCTCGAATAGCCACTCGAACAATGTCTGAGGGATGGCCTCTGTGAGTGGATCTGCAGTGTTGTTCTCCGTATCTACTCTCCTCACCTCGATCCCCTGTGGATCAATGATCTCCCTGATCAGGTGGTACCGCCTCAAGATATGTCTGGATCTCTGATGGGACCTGGGTTTCTTCCCTAAAGCTATAGCGTCGTATGTTGTCATAATACTAAAGTATGTTAGTTATTTGTATGCCCTAGAGGCCATTACTGTACATGCGATGTAAATTTTAGTGGATACTTGGACATATATAGGGAGTACTTTCTTGCTTGATATGATAATATGCTATCTGGTTGCTCTTTATCTTAACATGTACACTTATTGTCTCTCTATTACATGTTGATAAAGACCTTAGGATGAGTACTTGACTGCAAGGATTACGATGCAGATTATACTAGTAGGGACAGGGTAGTCGATAAGTACATCCTTCAAATGTTCCTAGTCGTGGGAGTATCGAGATAGGGCATCGATACTCCATAGTAGAATAGCGTATACGCTTCTCGACCCATATGATGGGCGATGGATGATCCCATATCCATTGGTGTTTGATATCAGAGAAGGTATACAGGTGCTCAGTGGAGACTGGGTACACTGGACGGACTTGTAAGTGCACGGCGGCGCCACGGCCGTCGATCCGACGCCGGAAACGCGAAAACGAAAAACTTTTCAAACTAGCAAACCGGCACCACCGCGCACAAAAATCCCGGATCGGGCCATTAACCTAGCTACTAGCAAACAACAAGATGGGTAGAGAAGTATACCAAGCGATCCGTGTCCTTCGGTCTTCGTCTCCACTCCGATCTCCCGCGGAATCTCCGTCCGTCACCTCCTCGTCGAATCGGGCACCACGTAGCCGATTTCTTTTACGGCCTCCTACCTCTTGACCGAGGCAACTCGGGCGCGAAGTTGGCTAGCCGACGCGTCCAAGATTTGCTGTAGGAAAGTGTAGAAACCATGTCTCTTTGGGGTTATAGAAGTTGCCATGGATGTGGAGGTGGAGAAAACAACAAAGGAACTTTGCTAAGGAATTTTGGTGGCAAGAAAAAATGAGATGGAGAAATTTCCCTCATACCAAAATGAAAACCCCCCCTAGCAAGTGGCCGGACCCTCCTCATCAAGAAGAAAATTGGAGAGAGAAAAAGGCATCTCAATATATGAAGAAAAAGAATGATAATGAGAAAAAGAAATGTCACACCCATTTCTAATCTCATCACATCCAAATCCAATCTCAAAAAGCAAAGGAAAAGACCAATAAAGAATCTCATGATTATGAAGGCACAAATGCAAGAAAGCCCTCCACAAATAAGTTATTTGCACTCTTGCAAATAACCCCCTCCAACGGAAAGTCCGGCCGCGAAAGAACAAAGGAAAACCGGCCGGAACGGAATGCAAACTGGCAACTTCAGAAAACTGATCCCGTAATAAATTACAGGAAAACCCCGCGACTGCACATACATGCCCGTATTTGTATTCCCACTGAACACAAATGCAAAGAAACAAAACTAAACTATCTAATACAAGGATCCGGCTTAAGCCAAAGCCGGCTAGTAAAAACCGTCCGATCACGATCCGTGCAATACCGTACATATCTGATCGAACCCTGCCATATCTCCATACGGCCTCAACAGTGTTTCGCCCGAAACCTGAGTAACTGTGTGTGGTGGACTCTAAAGACTCGTCAATACTATGGCTGTGGATTTAACCACTAGCACGTCAGAGGTATTAGCCATACGTGACGGGCCACCAGCTATTGACCAAAAGGGACGTCGATGAGCGAACTCATCCTGACACCCTACTGAGCCTGTCAGTGATAATATCCATACAGTCCGGTCCGTTCGTCTATGAGCATCGCATGGCGGGCCTAGGGGGTTGGTAAAAGTCAGACCCCCAAAAGCGGTACAAGTCGTGTCGGAGTGTAGCCCAGAACACCCTGAGATACTACTGGAATACCTACCAGCAAATCTCCTGCCTTGGCCAAGGACTTTTCATGTACTGGCTCTCCTAGACACAGCGCGACCTCACCCCCAATACCGGGAGAGACGAACCCCTGCAGATCCGCTCACTGCCTCCATGTGGCTCGGGACTGTACCCAACTAAAACCTGTTTGCACGTCTCCTTTGAGCGTGGTAGGTAGTAATCAAAGCACAGTGGGAACTCACAAGAGACAAATGACGATCTCAGGTCGATGAACTAACCTGTACACATGTCACCAGGGAACTGCTATCTGACGTCAGATATAATACCAACTAGCAGGTTCCCGGCGAGTCCTGTCCGGTGTACTCATAACCCAATGAGCACCTGTATACATCTTAGGTGAACCAACTGACACCAGTGGCTTGTGAGACCGGCCACCGCTCCTCGTCGGGGTCTCGACTGTATACACTAGTCTACTCTGGAGTATCGATGCCCTGTCTCGAAACTCCCATGACTAGGGACCTTTTAAGGATGTGCTTATAGACCCCAGCTCTCACGTATATGATCGCCCTCATACTGCTGGTAGTCAAGCAAGAATCCTAGGGGCTCTATCAACGTGTAATAGCGACTCGTAAGGTCACCTAAAGCAGTACACGATGATAAAGATAAACCAGATAGCATACTATCATCTTGAGTAAGACTGTCCTACCGGGATAGGTCCTCCCTCAATCATTGCAATCACGTGCCTGTGATCCAATAATTGACTCTGAGGGCACTATCTCCAACAATCTCCCACTTGCACTCAAGGCTAATTATTGCGATGTCGCATACTCACACCCCGTGTGATACCGAACACCCAACTCCTCTACTAGCCAGTCTCACAAAGCTCGTTTGCGAAACTAATGCGTTCGAGGAATATCCTCAGTGAGTGGATCCGCTCTAATGTTTCTTTCTATGTCTCTCTTTATCTCAAGTTCGCGGAGAAAACCCATCTCCCGAAATGAGCAATACCTGTCTTAGAATGTGTCTGGATGTCTGATGGGACCTAGCTCATAAATGAACTCCAAATCCAAGCTTCTTAGACTGTATCATCAACTGAACATAATCAGTATCCTGCGCCATGTCTTCCCTCAGTATCCACCTGGATCACCTGTCCAAAATACCGCCCCTCGTCAGAGGGAAAACTATAACTCTGACAGCCACTCTGCCATCCAGGTCACCTTGGAAGCCTGGAATGATAACCGTCTCCTAAAGGAGGCTGCCGTTATCATATCCCTAGAACATTCACTTATGTTCTAAAACTGCTTCCGATCGTTTCTCCAGAATTGGATTAATATAAACTTATTGCACCTACTGCAAGAACAACATCTGGTGTGGTACTTGACATCTCATGATTGACTCAATTGCCTAAGCAAGTGATCTGCCAATCATGCACATCCCTCTCCCCTTTAGTCTGTAAGACACCTTTAGAGAGGGGAGACTCCATCATCTGTAGGTATACTACCGTGCCAGGAGTCGTCCATTCTAAATACACTTAGAATGCTGTCAAAGTACCCAGATTGGGAAACCACCCAAATCTAGATCTAAAACCATAGATCTAGTAACCAGAATGTCTGATATAATATCCAAGTCCTATGTGGAGAAACCACTGTGTGACGACCAAAGTATAACCGATCGTAGTATAGGAATATCACTTCCTACTCTGTGTATGTCATCAAATACCAGGACATCACACCCTACTACCTTCTTAAAAAATCCATCCCCTATTCTGATGAAGTCAAACCTATGACTGTCACATCAGAAATAGATGATCTATCTCCGCTATATCTTCTTTAGTCTATAAATAGACATAAGCCAACTGTCCACCAATGCTTCCGCTGCTCCCACTGACTACGACAACCCTCTGGCAGAGTCATATACACGTACGCTTCTAAATCTAGTTTAGAACGACGCTATAGTCATCCTCCTGCCGGGTCTCATACTCTGGAACAACAGCAATGGCAGGTCTGGGTAAACAAGAACCTCCCTGTCACCGTCCTTGAGCATACCGAAGTACCTCTCGGGTGCCTGAGGTTACCCACTTTATCTGTGGAGTGGCCAATGGAATGTCAAACCAGATTGAATCTTTAGGTTCTTATCAAATCTTCAGTAATCATTTGCGGTTCTGGAATTACTTCCAGTTCTACCATACTCCCACTACTGTTATCTGAAAAAATCCATTTTTATTAAAACTGTGGCGAGTCAAGAACAATATCGCTATTGATCTTCCAGATGGTAGAAAATCAATCCTCGTCATAGCCCGGGTCAACCCACAAACAGCCATTACAGAAACGTGCCTTGAGTTGTCCAGTGTCTGGTTTTAAGAATAAGCCGGACAACTCCCCGTACCTTAACATCGTTAAGATATGAACTGTTCTATATCCAATATAGAAACAGAGGCACTGATTTAATTGAACCAGATTCTAATCATGCAGCTGTTTCCAGTGCATGTCATCTAAATGGAAGGAGGCCGATCAGCGTTACTCAACTTAGGAGTGCTTCCAATTATGAGTAACCTGAAAAAGAAGCAAGTTCTCTTAATCATTACTATCAACTGAATACCATCCACAAGTATCTACATCTTCGATCACCATGAAGAATCCCGATACTTGCAATATCTGGTTCTCTACTTTACTCTTATACCTATAACTTCTTAAAACTTGGACCCTGTGTTTTTACGAAACACTTGTCTAAGAACCAGAGAAGTCATAAGTAAACAGAATATAGTACGAGGACCAACCCCTCTGTCCTAATGGACAGTGGACAACATACAATACTCTGTATAAGTCCCCTGAGTCTAATAACTCATTCACTGTGTGTCGTAGGTTGAAAACTGTACTTATGGTTAAGAAGAATTACACCGCTGTTCAATGCTCCTTACCTAACCATCCACCGGTATAGGTAAATGTCATAGACATAATTTCAAAAATGTATGTCTCACTCTATAAAAATAGACGTACAGATATATCAATTTGAAATTGGTGCATAACAACGGATATTCAAAACCAAATATTTGCCGACCGGCAAACAACCCAGGTGACTTCCACAAATATCACCAATTACAACGAATCCCGATATAATGAGGATGATCACCTAATTCCCAATAACTTACTCCCACTCATCATCTGTAAAATCATACAGATGTGAGAATCAAACCTGGTAAATACATACCCTGGAGCAAGTGTCTAATTGGGAAATCAGTTTTCTTTTAACAGCACACAGTGAAACTGAAACATTGAAATGTTTCGATGGGGTATCCGGGTATTCCCAGTAATTCCTCTTCCATTATCCAGATTCACAACTATAACCGTATAATTCTTTGCCATCTCTCCAAATCCCTTTATATGTCTTTAGTCATTACCTTCTGTACACCCCTTTAGGCCAAATGGTTTTCTTCCTTCCCTACCGTTCGGCACCAGCCTATGGTTTGGAAGAAGACTATCCAATAAGCATAATGGGTGTACTGTCCTAATCCTAGGAGCACTCGCAATGCGAGAGAAGGTGAAGATAAAAGACAACCGAATAAACCTTATTCCTATATAACCATACGATGGATTATCCAATAAACTGTGGATCTTCGTAGTGATACGGAGTGTCCTGGAGAAATACAAAGGTGATTTAGGATTGGCGAAGAAATATTTGGTTTGGTCGTGAATAGTAGTCGCAATTTACTTTGCCCTCTTACTAATCCCTTTCTTTGTCTTAACTTAATACCTTCTGTACACCGTTTAGGCTAATTGGTTTTCTTCATTCCCCACCGTTCGGCACTAGCCTAAGGTTTGGAAGAAAACTATCCAATTTGCGTAATAGGTGCACTATCACCTAAACCAAGGAGTACTCGCAAACTGAGAGAAGGTAAAAGGAAAAGACAACTGAATAATCCTATTCGTTTTCTCCAGAACCGGAAACCATCCTCGAATTCCTTCGAGTTCGTATATAACCATACGATGGTTTTGTCCATTGGAAGTGGACATTCGTAGTAATACGGGGTGTCCTGGAGAAAAGGGTAAAAGTAGGAGTGGCAATGAGGTTTGCAACTCTGACAATCCAAAAGCCTATGTTAAGAAGGTTCGGTCAACTTGGTCACTGAGTCATAGTCTAGGGTCGGGTCAATGGTCGCTTCCAAAGAGAGAGAGAAAAGAAACACTCAGCGTGCACTCTAACCTAGATCAGAATGGTTATCACTTTATCTAATATGGAAACCTCCCACTGTAACGTCAAAATTTTTCCCAAACCTAAAGGAAGAATTAGCCGGGATCACCCGAGGAGTAAACCAACTCATCAGTGGGAATCGGGATCCAACTATCATCGCATGATAACGTGACAGAATCCGCTCACTCTATCACACTCCAGAAGGTATGCGCATATCTGGCAAGTTTCAGTTTCTTTAGAAACTCCCGATGTGATTTTTGCCCCATGCTCTTATGACCTTGACTTTGGCCAACATATCATAAGTCACATGTCAAGTTCTACCCATCATTCTCCAGGTTAATTTGAACCCACCCGTACAAGACCTTGACTTTGGCCAACAAGGTTATACGACTGTCCCAAACCAACGCATCTATCTATACTGCATATGAATACCCAATAGCTACCAATCACTGTGCCTTGACATTGGCCAACATACACAGCTTAAATACTATTGACTATCCATATGAAACGACGGAGGGCTACGAATGGTTTCTGGCAAAAACCTTTAACGTAATGAACTTGATATCGTTGAAGGAACCGGATAGCTTTTAAAAATATAGTGGCGAAAACCTTTGCTAAAGAGGTCACTCCCGGTGAAGGGATCTCGGCTCTTTCCCCATGGAATGAGGTGCGGGATATTCCAACTGAATACCATGATGCAAAGCAAAAGTAATCGGCTATAGTGAAGTTATTGCCCTAACGCAAACTTTTGTCCAGGGGTCACTCCCGGTGAAGGGATCTCGGCCCTTGCCTCGTCGACTGAGGAGCTGGATATTCATAACCGAATACCACTGTGCAAAAGAAAAGAGAACGCCCTTACAATAACAGCTTTTTGAAAAATGTTCCAACAACATCAGAATAGGTTTGTTTATCTTGCATCGATCCGAATCAACGCAGTCCCATCAATTGATCACACCACAAAAGAACGAAAATAATGAAGTACGTATATGCCATCCGCATTCAACACTGGGTCCCGTCATCACCCATTAGGTTACTTAACTAACGACAGAGTGGGGACTGGACTAGCGCGGATGCAAAACATATACAACATCTACTAGTATATATATAATATATAATTTTCACTCAAGGCGTGAAAAATGCAACATCACAGAAATGTACAGCATCACAGAACAATACAGATATCTGGGATCCCCGGGTTTTACAGAGCCGCTACTGAAACCCGACGTTCCCCTGGTCGTGTGGATAGCCTGTGCAATGAAATCCTAGACCCCTACGGGCGCGGCAAGTTACCTGCCAAAACCTGAAGCGAGGCAGCCCCCTTCAGCAACGTGAATGGACCACCCAGCACTTTACGGAATCCGGTAACTTGGGCACCCCTCCTGGGTCAACCTATACCCCCTACGAGTGCGGCGAATAGCCCGCCAGTTCTAGAGTAAAGCCCCCTCCGTCTCAATGCCATGAGATGCGGGCTCATTGCCCTCTAGAACCCGGCTATCCGTGCACCCCTCCGCGGGGTAATCCTAGTACAGAAAATAAAATATACATACAACAGGTACATCGACCTCGACCCGGTCGTGCTCCAAAAGAATAATACAAACAGGCAGTGACGGCAGTCCACATGTCGGACGCTCGCCCCGCAATATCAAATGTACATATAAAACAAAACTGTACTAACATTGCATCCAGGCTATCCCCCACGACCGATCCACAACATCACAGCACAACACAGAACATCAACGTGAATGTCACGTTCGCAAATCCGTCTAACCGGGCTATAGCAGTTAGACAGGATTTACCGATCAAATGACATTCACGGTCGCAGATATAATGTAAATACTGTGAACTAACATGTTTAAACTTTTCGATCGATCAAATTTATCGAAGTGGGCCCCAAGCAGTACTGTAGCTCTCACCGAAAATATGGGCCCAAAAAGAATGTTCCAAAAACCTTAATTCCATGTCAGAAGCCCACTGGAAAAAATTGGTGAAAAGATGCCATATTCCTGCGGCGGAACCGCGGCCAAAGTGGGGTTACGGCCGCGGTTCCGCGGCTCTTTTGTAGGATTAGGTCACCAAATTTTTACAGTGTTCTTAAAATTCTCTGCACATATTTCTGCAACACCCTGAAAAATTTTTGGAGCTAAAAAAATTTCGACAGAAACTTGTACACTTGAAATCGGGTTTTCGGAAAAATCCGTTCGATCGAGCTTTAAATATACTAGAGAAAGATAGACAAGATTAATGGCGTGGCTCTGATACCAATGTAAGTGCACGGCGGCGTCACGGCCGTCGATCCGACGCCGGAAACGCGGAAACGAAAAACTTTGCAAACTAGCAAACCGGCACCACCGCGCACAAAAATCCCGGATCGGGCCATTAACCTAGCTACTAGCAAACAACAAGATGGGTAGAGAAGTATACCAAGTGATCCGTGTCCTTCGGTCTTCATCTCCACTCCGATCTCCCGCGGAATCTCTGTCCGTCACCTCCTCGTCGAATCGGGCACCACGTAGCCGATTTCTTTTACGGGCTCCTACTTCTTGACCGAGGCAACTCGGGCGCGAAGTTGGCTAGCCGACGCATCGAAGATTTGCTGTAGGCAAGTGTAGAAACCATGTCTCTTTGGGGTTATAGAAGTTGCCATGGATGTGGAGGTGGAGAAAACAATAAACGGAAGAAGAATGAGGCGGTGAAGGAGGGGACGAAGCGTGCCGAGCTCCGAGCGTCGAAGGCGGTGGAGAGCTATAAGAAGTCAGACAAGTACAATACCGACCTCGCTGGAGCCGCTACCGTCGTTTGGCACGACGCCCTCGACGCCGTCAAGGCCCTGATGCCGGAGTTCCCTGACGGCGAGCTCCGGGGTGAGTACCCCCTCGGGGATGAAGCGCAAGGGAATGCCCCCGGAAACACTGCAGGGGGAGAGGCCCCTGGTAGGAGCGTTAGGGATAAGTCGGTCGCCCCGGCCATCGGCGCCGAGGCTCCCGCTGTGGGTGCCGACCTTCTAGATGACACCCCGGTTGTCGCAGTGGAAGTGCAGCTTATCAATGTTCTCCCCGGCCCCGAGGCCTGAACTTCCTCGCTTCCTTATTTTCTTTGCGCTAAAATTTTGTAAGCCTCCTGGCGTTTTGTAAGGCTAGGAAGCCCTTAATACCTCTGTAAATACTTCCGATTTTTTATGAATAAAAATATTTTTGCAGTGTTCTTTGCGTCCGCATTTTCCCTTTGTTTGTGGTAAACATTTTCATTTGCGCGGTAAGGCTTTCATGTTAGGTCGGTTTTTCATCTAGCGATCGCACGTCGAATTGAATTCGACCATTTGCCAAGTGTGCAAAGACCGACGAAAGGTCGGTATCTCTATGGCCCCGAATTCGAGGTGGAGATCTCTTACTAAAGATGTGGAGGAAGTTGTTCGATGGCCTCTTGATGAGGGCTTGATCCTTGGCATCGGTGGGTAGGAGATTACCGGCCATGGATAGACTGAGCAGGGTAGCTGCTCGGCGGCCTCTTGATGAGGGTTTTGATCCTTGGCGTCGTTGGGCAAGGAGTTGCCTGCAAAGGATGGACTGAGCAGGGTAGATGCTCGGTGGCCTCTTTATCAGGGCTTTGATCCTGGGCGTCGTAGGGGTAAAAGATTACCAGCCAAGGATGGACCGAGCATGGTAGCTGCTCGGTGGCCTCTTGATGAGGGCTTAGATCCTTGGCGTCGTTGGTAGTGAACTACCAACCAAGGATGGACCGAGCAGGGTAGTTTCCCGGTGGCCTCTTGGTGAGGGCTTTGATCCTTGGCGTCGTGGGTAGTGAACTACCAGCCAAGGATGGACCGAGCAGGTTTGCTGCTCGGTGGCCTCTTGGTGAGGGCTTTGATCCTTGGCATCAGTGGGTAGTGAACTACCAGCCATAGATGGACCGAGCAGGGTTGCTGCCCGGTTGCCTCTTGGTGACGGCTTTGATCCTTGGCGTCAGTGGGTAGTGAACTACCAGCCATGGATGGACCGAGCAGGGTTGCTTCCCGGTTGCCTTTTTGTGAGGGTTTTGATCTTTGGCGTCTGTAGGTAGTGAACTACCAGCCATGGATGGACCGAGTAGGGTTGCTGCCCGATTTCCTCTTAGTGAGGGCTTTGATCCTTAGCGCGGGAGGGCATGGAGAGGCCTACTAAGGATGGACCGAGCAAGGTTGTTGCCCGGTTGTCTCTTGGTGAGGGCTTTGATCCTTGGCATCGGTGGGTAAGAAATTACCAGCCATGAATGGACCGAGCAGGGTTGCTGCTCGGTTTGCCTCTTGGTGAGGGCTTTGATCCTTGGCATCATGGGGTAAGAGATTACCAGCCAAGGATGGACCGAGTAGGGTAGCTGCTCGGTGACCTCTTGATGAGGGTTTTGATCCTTGGCATCGTGGTGTAAGAGATTACCAGCCAAGGATGGACCGAGCAGGGTAGCTGCTCGGTTTTATGAGGTTCTGTCCGACCTTCCATGGTTCGTGAGTATTGGGAAGAGCGACCGTCACGGGTGACACGTGTTATGAACATATGGGGGAAGGCAAAGCGTAAGAGTCGTGTCGTTCTGATTTTGGTTTTCCAAGAAAGACGGGATATCCGCCGCGTGGCGGTACAGTAGTGGAAGAAACGAGCAGCTGTTGGACTCTCGAGAGCACTGTGGGGCTATAAAACGGAAGGCGTGTTGATCACTCCTTTCTCCATCCCCAAAATGCAAGAATGGACGAATTCCCTTTCACCATCCCCGAGATCATAAATTTCGAGGACGTATATCTGTACGACCAGTTGTGCTCCGAGGATACGGTGCAGGAGGTGATCCAGTGGATTGAGGATCATATCGGCCGCCTGCTCCCCCGGCGATCACCCCTTCTCTAGCTGCTAATGTACTCGATCTGGAGGGAATCCCCAGGGCTGCATAACCCCTTGTCCGAACAGCTGAAGGATGAGGCGGTTGGCAAGCTGAGGTCGTTATGTCGTCTCGGCCTGATCTCGAAGAGTCGGCGGGATTGCTCGGTGGCACTTGTCCTCGAGTGTTACCAATTGAAGCATCTCGCCGATGGATGACCGCCCGTGGAGCTTCCTGGCCCATCCGTAGCCATGAGGGTTCGCGGCCAGCATCAGAGGCAGAGGTCCGAGGCGGCAAGGGCTCGGCTGGCGGAAATTTCCCTGGAGTATCACGAGGAATGCTTCTCGCACCCCCTTCCCCCGCTGCTGTAGTTTTTTTCTTTTTTTTTAACAATGTACGGCTGAGGAGCCTACAATACCTTTGAATGAATAAAATTCTTCTTTTTGCAATGCCTTATCGTGTCCCTCTTATTGTTTAAATAAAAAGAACTTAGAAGAATTTACATCGCTTTGTTGAATAACCCGAGTAGTGGCCTGCCAAGGATGGACCGAGCAAGGTAGCTGCTCGGTGGATCCGTGAGCTTCAGTCTAACCTTCCTTGGTTCGTGAACATTGGGAGGAGAGACCGTCGCAGGTGGCATAAATCAGGAATGCTTGGGGGAGGCGTAATGTTTTGGGGAGCCGCGTCAGTTTTGCCACGTGGCGGCACGGTATTGGAGTAATCTTGATGGATCCCAGGAATCGCGCCAATGCGCGTGCGAATCTAGGTCCTTAAGGATTCTGTTTGAGGTTATAAACAGAGAAGGAGACGGCAACTTCTTCGGCATCGCTTTTTGAGATGACTGGGCGCATGTATTCGATCGAAGAGATCATCACCTTCGACGACGTCTCCGTGTATGACCAATCCCTCGCTGAGGATGGGTACCGGGGAGTGGTTCAGCACCTCGTGGGTTACGTCGGTCGGCTTCTCCCTCGGCGGTCATCCTTCCTACAGTTGCTAATGTACGCAATTTGGAGGAGGTCCCCGGGGTTGTATAACCCCTTCTCCGAGGAGTTGCTGGACGAGGCGCTCGACAAGGTGTGCTCAATCTTCCTGCTCAGCCTCATCTCGATGGCTAGGCACGACCGATCCTTAGCACTCATTTTGGAGTGCTTAAAAAAGAGGTACATCGTGAGCCAAGGCTCGGAGGGCGGAGCGCCGGGTGCTTCCGTAGCGTCCCGGGTTCACGTGCAGCATCGGCGGGAGTGGGCTGCAGAGGCTAGGGCCCGGCTAGCGGAAATCTACTCAGAATATCACCAGGAGTACTTCCTCAATCCCGTTCCCCCTCTGTTGTAAATTTTTCCTTTTTCTTTTTCTGTAAGACTGAGGAGCCCATAATACCTTTTGAATAAATAGAATTCTCCTTTTTGCGATGCCCCATTGTTCTCTTTTTATTATTTAAATAGGAAGAAGTTTAGAAAGGTTTTTACATCGCCTTTGTGAAAGAAGAAATATACATGCGTAGATATTCTTTTCAAAGGTACGGCTTGAGCTTCTCAGCGTTGTAAGGCCGTGGAAACTTGCAACCATCCGTGTCTTGTAAGCGGTAGGCTCCGCCGGGCAGGACCTCGAAGACGAGGAAAGGACCATCCCATTTTAGGGAAAACTTATGCAGCTTGTCTTGATCGATGAACTCGTTCCGCCTTAGGACTAAATCTGCGGTCTTGAAGAAGCGACGCTTGACTCGCGCGTTGTAGTAGCGAGTAGTTGGCTGTTGATAGGCGATGGCCCTGATCTGAGCCCGGTCCCGTTTCTCTAATAAGAAGTCCAGGTTAGTTCGGAGGGCTGAGGTATTCATTTCGTCATCGAAATGCTCTACCCGGTGACAGGGGAGATCGATCTCCGCTGGGACCATTGCTTCGGCACCGTAGCAGAGACTGAAAAGGGTCTCCCTAGTGGGGGTTTTCTTCGACATGCGTAGGGCCCATAAGACCCGGGGTAATTCCTCGACCCAACTGCCTTGGCATCCTTCCAGCCATGTCCGAAGACCATGGAGGATGTCCCGGTTAGCGACCTCGGCTTGCCCGTTGCATTGGGGATGTGCAACCGCGGCAAACTTCATGAGGATATGATATTCGCTGCAGAATTCCTTAACTTTTTTGTTTTCGAAATTTGTCCCATGGTCTGTGATGATACACCTCGGGATACCGAACCGGAGTATTACGTTGTTCTGCAGGAACTTGATAGTCGTGGTGGTGTCCGGTTTCCTGATGGGAATGGCCTCGATCCACTTCGTGAAGTAGTTCATCGTGACAAGGACATACTTATGCCCGCCCGTACCGGTAGGGAACTGGCCTATCATGTCCATTCCCCACTGGGAAAACGGCCATGGGGAGGTTAGGGCAGTTAGCTCGGTAGTCGGGAGGTGAGGTATGCTTCCATGGAGTTGGCAGCTCTTGCATCTCCTGACGAGCTTCTGGGCATCCTGATGAATTGTCGGCTAGTAGTACCCCTGGAGTAATGCCTTCTGGATTAAGGTGCGGGCCCCTTGGTGCGCGCCACCGACCCTTTCGTGGATTTTATGGAGGACGTAGTCAGCTTTGTGGGAGTCGACGCACCGGAGCAAGGGCTGAGTGAAAGACTTCTTGAAGAGGTTCCCATTACTCCATACGAAATGGCGAGCTTTGGCTCGGAGACGGCGGGCTTCTCCCCGATCTTCCGGGATCGTACCTTCCCTCAGGAATTCCACGAGGGGCTTTCTCCAATCCCGGTCTTCTTCCCGTGCTGTGTACACTTGAAGTGGCGTTGCCCCGTCTTCCACGCTGGGCCGTGGCAAGACCTCGAAGAGGATGTTCTTCTTGTTGTTGGCCATATAAGATGAAGCCAGCTTACTCATGGCATCGGCCTGGGCATTTAGGTGTCTGGGGATCTGCTCCACCTGGACTTCATGGAATTCCTTTCGCAGTCTTCTTACCTTGGCCAGATACTTCACCATCAGAGGTGTTGGAGATAGTGCCCTCAGAGTCAATTATTAGGTCACAGGTACGTGATTGTAATGATTGAGGGAGGACCTATCCCGATAGGACAGTCTTACTCGAAATGATAGTATGCTATCTGGTTTACCTTTATCATCGTGTACTGCTTTAGGTGACATGACAGGTCACTATTGCACGTTGATAGAGCCCCTAGGATTCTTGCTTGACTACCGGCAGTATGAGGGCGATCATATACGTGGGAGCTGGTAGTCTATTAGCACATCCTTAAAAGGTCCCTAGTCGTAGGAGTTTCGAGACCGGGCATCGATACTCCATTAGTAGACTAGTGTATACAGTCGAGACCCCAACGAGGGGCGGTGGCCGGTCTCACAAGCCACTGGTGTCAGTTGGATCACCTAAGATGTATACAGGTGCTCATTGGGTTATGAGTACACCGGACAGGACTCGCCGGGAACATGCTAGTTGGTCTTATACCTGACGTCAGATAGCAGTTCCCTGGTGACATGTGTACAGGTTAGTTCATCGACCTGGGGATCGTCATTTGTCTCGTGTGAGTTCCTACTGTGCTTTGATTACTACCCTACCACGGCTCAAAGGAGTCGTGCAAACAGGTTTTAGTTGGGTACAGTCCCGAGCCACATGGAGGCAGTGAGCGGATCTTCAGGGGTTCGTCTCTCCCGGTATTGGGGGTGAGGTCGCGCTGTGTCTAGGAGAGCCATTACACAAAGACCTTGGCCAAGGCAAGGAGATTTACTGGTAGGTATTCCAGTAGTATCTCAGGGTGTTCTGGGCTACACTCCGACACGACTTGTACCGCTTTTGGGGGTCTGACTTTTACCAACCCCCTAGGCCCGCCATGCGATGCTCATAGACGAACGGACCGGACTGTACGGATATTGTCACTGACAGGCTCAGTTGGGTGTCGGGGTGAGCTTCCTCATCGACGTCCCTTTTAGTCAATAGCTGGTGGCCCGTCACGTATTGGCTTATACCTCTGACGTGCTAGTGGTTAAATCCACAGCCATAGTATTGACGAGTCTTTAGAGTCCACCACACTTTCAGTTACTCAAGCTTTCGGGCGAAACGCTGTAGAGGCCGTATGGAGATATGGCAGGGTCCGATCAGATACGTGCGGTATTGCACGGATCAGGATCGGACGGTTTGTACTAGTGGCCGTATGGTTATATGGCAGGGTTCGATCAGATACGTGCGGTATTGCACGGATCAGGATCGAACGGATATTACTAGCCGGCTTTGGCTTAAGCCGGTCCTAGTTTAGTACAGTGTAGATTTTGTCTCTTTGCATTTGTATCCGGACGGAATACAGATGCGGGTGTGTATGCACAGTATGGGGTTTTCCTGTAATTTATTACGGGACCAGTTTTCTAGAGTTGCCATTTTGCTTTCCGTTCCGGCCGGTTTTCCTTTGTTCTTTCCCGGCCGGACTTTCCCGATGGAGGGGGTAATTTGCAGTTTTGCAAATTACACTTTGTGGAGGATTTATTTGCATAAGGATTAATTATGAAAGCATCTTTGCTTTTCTTGCATTCATTGTGATAAGAAAGGATTAGAAATGAAGTGAGGTTTGATTTGAGTTTAGTGATGATTATGTTTGGATGTGGTCACCCTCCTCCTTTTACTACACTCACCTCTCTCTTGCTTCATATTGTTATCCTCCACCATTTCTAAATGAGGGAGATTTATCATGGTTGAAAAAAGAAAGAGAGAAGAAGAAAAGAGAAGAAGAGAGAGCTTCATCTTGAGAGGAGAAAAATGAGAGTGATTCATTTGGTGTATATCATTCTTCATCTCACTCCATTGCTAAAAAAAAATTGAAAGCACCAATTTTCTACACACCATTCCTCCATCTATGGCAACCAACCCCAAAGTGAGACATACATTCTACATTACACTCCCTACAGCATATCTTGAGCATGTCGAGTAGCCGGCTTCATGCGCGAGTTGCCTCGGTATTGAGGTGGGAGCCCGTAAAAGTACCCGGCTTCGTGGTGCCCTTTCCGACGAGGAGGAGACGGACGGAGATCCCGCGAGGAGATCGGAGTGGAGATGAAGACCGGAGGACTCGGATCGTATGGTATACTTCTCTACCCCCTCTCTAGATAGCTTAGACTAGTTTAATGGCACGATCCGGGGTTTAGTGCGCGGTGGTGCCGGTTTGCTAAGTCCGCAAAAATTAAAGTTTATCACCGTTTCCGCGTTTGGCCGTCGGATTGACGGCCGGGGCGCCGCCGTGCACTTACATTGGTATCAGAGCCTCGCCATTAACTTCGTCTAGCTTTCGTTTGATGTGTTTTACGTTTCCGATCGAACAAAATCCCGAAAACACGTATTTCAACCACATCAGTTTCTGTCGAATTTTTTTTGAGTCCAAAAATTTTTCAGGTTGTCTCAGAGTGATGTGCAGGGAAATAGAAGCATACTGTAAAAATTTGGTAACATGATCTCACTGTTCCGCCGCGGAAGGGCGGCCAAACCCCTGATTTGGCCGCTCTTCCGCCGCAATGTTTACTGTTCACCCCCCTAAAATTTTGCAGTATGTTCCTGAGTGAGAAATGTGGTTTCTGGGATATTAAAATTGGGCCCAGTGTTTCTGTGAGTGCTACAGTTTTGATTTGGGGCCCACTTGTTAATTGTTTGATCAATCGGAAAATTTTAAACACATTTTTCACAGTATTTACATTATATCTGCGACCGTGAATGTCACTCGATCGGTAAATCCGGTCTAACTGCTATAGCCCGGTTAGACGGATTTGCGAACGTGACTTTCACGTTGATGTTCTATGTTTATGCTGTGATGTTGCGGATCGGTCGTGGGGATAGCCTGGATGCAATGCTAGTACAGTGTTGTTGTATCATGTACATTTGATATTGCGGGGCGAGCGTCCGACATGTGGACTGCCGTCACTGCCTGATTGTATTATTCTTTTGGGGCACGACCTGGTTGCGGTCGATGTACCCGGTGTATGTATATTTTACTTTCTGTACTAGGATTACCCCGCGGAGGGGTGCACGGATAGCCGGGTTCTAGAGGGCAACGGGCCCGCATCTCATGGCTTTGAGACGGAGGGGGCTTCACTCTAGGATTGGCAGGCTATTCGTCGCACTCGTAGGGGGTACAGGTTGACCCAGGAGGGGTTCCCAAGTTACCGGATTCCGTGAAGTGCTGGGTGGTCCATTCACGGAGCTGAAGGGGGCTGCCTCGCTTCAGGTTTTGGCGGGTGACTTGCCGCGCCCGTAGGGGTCTAGGTTTTCATTGCACAGGCTATCCACACGACCAGGGGAACGTCGGGTTTCAGTAGTGGCTCTGTGAAACCCGGGGATCCCAGATATCTGTATTGTTCTGTGATGCTGTACATTTCTGTGATGTTGCATTTCTTTCACGCCTTGAGCGAAATATAATATATTGGTATATATATTAGTAGATGTTGTATATGTTTTACATCCGCGCTAGTCCAGTCCCCGCTCTGTCGTTAGTTAGCTAACCTAACGGGTAATGACGGGACCCAGTGGCGAATGCGGATGGCATATACGTACATCAGTATATTTTCGTTCTTTGTGGTGTGATTATTTGATGGGACTGCGTTGATTCGGATCAATGCAAGATAAACAAACCTATTCTGATGTTGTTGGAACACTTTTTCAAAAAGCTGTTATTGCAAGGACGTTCACTTTTGTTTTGCATCGTGGTATTCATTTGGAATATCCTGCTCCTCAGTCGACGAGGCAAGGGCCGAGATCCCTTCACCGGGAGTGACCCCTTGGACAGAAGTTTGCGTCAGGGCATTAACTTCACTATAGCCGATTACTTTTGCTTTGCATCGTGGTATTCATTTGGAATATCCTGCACCCCATTCTACGGGGAAAGAGCCGAGATCCCTTCACCGGGAGTGACCTCTTTAGTAAAGGTGTTCGTCACTATATTTTCTAAAAGCTATCCGTTCCTTCAACGATATCAAGTTCTTTACGTTAAAGGTTTTCGCCAGAAACCATTCGTAGCCCTCCGTCGTTTCATATGGGTAGTCAATAGTATTCAAGCTGTGTTTGTTGGCCAAAGTCAAGGCACAGTGTTTGGTAGCTGTTGGTTATTCATATGCAGCATAGATAGATGCGTTGGTTTGGGACAGTCGTATAGCCTTGTTGGCCAAAGTCAAGGGCTTGTACGGGTGGACTCAGATTAACCTGGAGAATGACGGGTAAAACTTGACATGTGACTTATGATTTGTTGGCCAAAGTCAAGGTCATAAGAGCATGGGGCAGAAATCACATCGGGAGTTTCAAAAGTACTGAAACTTGCCAGATATGCGCATACCTTCTGGAGTGTGATACCGTGAGCGGATTCCGTCACGTTATCATGCGATGAGAGTTGGATCCCGATTCCCACTGATGAGTTAGTTTACTCCTCGGGTGACCCCGACTAATTCTTCTTTAAGGTTTGGAGGAGAATTTGAGGTACAGTGGGAGGTTTCCAGATTAGATAAATTGGTAACCATTCTGATCTAGGATAGAGTGCACGCTGAGTGTTTCTTTTCTCTCTCTCTCTGGCAGCGACCATTGACCCGACCCAAGATTATGACTCAGTGACCAAGTTGACCGAACCTTCTTAACACTGGCTTTTGGATTGTCAAGAGTTGCAGACCTCATTGCCACTCCTATTTTTACCCTTTTCTCCAGGACACCCCGTATTACTACGAACGTCCACTTCCATTGGACAAAACCATCGTATGGTTATATACGAACTCGAAGGACTTCGAGGATGGTTTCTGGTTCTGGAGAAAACGGATAGGATTATTCAGTTGTCTTTTCTTTTCACCATCTCTCAGGTTGCGAGTACTCCTTAGTTTAGGAGTAGTACACCTATTATGCAAATTGGATAGTCTTCTTCCAAACCATAGGCTGGTGCCGACCGGTAGGGAATGAAGAAAACCAGTTAGCCTAAAACGGTGTACAGAAGGTATTAAGTTCAGACAAAGCAAGGGATTAGTAAGAGGGCAAAGTAAATTGCGACTGCTATTCACGACCAAACCAAGTATTTCTTCGCCAATCCTAAATCACCTTTGTATTTCTCCAGGACACCCCGTATCACTACGAAGATCCCATTTTATTGGATAATCCATCGTATGGTTATATACGAACTCGAAAGGAACTTGTTCCAGTTCGGGGATGGATCCTGGTTCAGGAGAAATAGGAATAAAGTACATTCAGGTGTCTTTTATCTTCACCTTCTCTCGCGTTGCGAGTACTCCTAGGATTAGGACAGTACACCCTTTATGCTTTTTGGATAGTCTTCTTCCAAACCATAGGCTGGTGCCGAACGGTAGGGAAGGAAGAAAACCATTTGGCCTAAAGGGGTGTACAGAAGGTAATGACTAAAGACATATAAAGGGATTTGGAGAGGTGGCAAAGAATTATACGGTTATAGTTGTGAATATGGATACTGGAAGAGGCATTACTAAGAATACCAGGATACCCCAACGAAACATTTCAATGTTTCAGTTTCACTATGTACTGTTAATGGAAAACTGATTTCCCGATTAGACACTTGCTCCAGGGTATGTATTTACCAGGTTTGATTCTCACATCTGTATGGTTTTACAGATGGTGAGTGGGAGTAAGATTATTGGGAATTAGGTGATCATCCTCATCATATCAGGATTCGTTGTAATTGGTGATATTTGAGGAAGTCACCTGGGTTGTTTGCCGGTTGGCGAACATTTGGTTTTGAATATCCGCTGTTGTGCACCAATTTCAAATTGATATATCTGTACGTCTATTTTCATAGAGTGAGATATACCTTTTGATATTATGTCGATGACATTTACCTATATCAGTGGATGGTTAGGTAAGGAGCATTAAACAGCGGTGTAATTCTTCTTAACCATAAGTACAGTTTTCAACCTACGACACACAGTGAATGAGTTATCAGACTCAAGGGACTTATACAGAGTATTGTATGTTGTCCAGGGTCCATCAGGACAGAGGGGTTGGTCCTCATACTATATTCGGTTTACTTATGACTTCTCTGGTTTTTTAGACAGGTGTTTCGTGGAAACACAGGGTCCGAATTTTGAGAAGTTATAGGTATTTGAATAGAGTAGAGAACCAGGTGTAGCAAGTATCGGGATTCTTCAAAGAGATCGAAGATGTAGATACTTGTGTATGGTATTCGGTTGGTAGTAGTGACTAAGAGAACTTGCTTCTCTTTCAGGTTACTCATAATTGGAAGCATTCCTAAGTTGAGTAACGCTGATCGGCCTCCTTCCATTTAGTTGACAGCCACTGGAGACAGCTGCATGATTTGAATCTGGTTAAATTAAATCAGTGCCTCTGATTCTATATTGGATATAGTACAGTTCATATCTTAACATTGTTAAGGTACGGGGAGTTGTCCGGCTTATGATTAAAACCAGACTCTGGATAGCTCGAGGCACGTTTCTGTAATGGCTGTTTGTGGGTTGACCCAGGCTACGACGAGGGTTGACTTTCTACCATCTGGAAGATCAATAGAAATATTATTCTAGACTCGCCACAGTTTTATTAAAAATGGATTTTTTCAAAAACAGTAGTGGGAGTATGGTAGAACTGGAAGTGATTCCAGAACCGCAAGCGATTACTGAAGATTTGATAAGGAACCTAAAGATTCAATCTGGCTTGACATTCCATTGGCCACTCCGCAGGGATGGTGGGTAACTTCAGGCACCCGAGAGGCACTCCGGTAGCCTCAAGGACGGTGACAGGGAAGTTCTTGTTTACCCACACTTGCCATTGCTGTTGTTCCAGGCTGCGAGACCCGGCAGGAGGATGAGTATAGCGTCTTTCTAAACTAGTTTTAGAAGTGCACGTCTATATGACTCTGCCAGAGGGTTGTCGTAGTCAGTGGGAGCAGCGGAAGCATTGGTGGACATCAGGCTTATGTCTATTTATAGACTAAAGCAGATGTAGCGGAGATAGATCATCTATTTCTGATGTGACAGTCATAGGTTTGACGTCATCAGAATAGGGGATGGATCTGTTGAGAAGGTAGTAGGAAAAGAAACTCCTATACTACAGTCGGTTATACTTTGGTCGTCACACAGTGGTTTCTCCACAAAGGACTTGGACATTATATTAGACATACTGGTTACTAGATCTATGGTTTTAGATCTAGATTTGGGTGGTTTCCCAATCAGGGTACTTTGACAGCATTCTAAGAGTATTTAGAATGGACGACTCCTGGCACGGTAGTGTACCTGCAGGTAATGGAGTCACCCTCTCTAAAGGTGTCTTATAGACTAAAGTAGAGAGGGATGTGCATGATTGGCAGATCACTTGCTTAGGCAATTGAGTCAGTCATGAGATGTCAAGTACCACACCAGATGTTGTTCTTGCACTACATGCAATAAGTTGATATTGATCCAATCCTGGAGAAACAGTCGGAAGCAGTTTTAGAACATAAGTGGATGTTCTAGGGATATGATAACGACAGCCTCATTCGGGAGACAGTTATCATTCCAGGCTTCCAAGGTGACATGGACGACAAGGAGGTTGTCAGAGTTATAGTTATCCCTCTGACGAGGGGCAGTATTTTGGACAGGTGGTCCGAGGCAATACTGAGGGTGGCATGGCGCAGGATACTGATTAAGTTCAGTTGACGATACTGTCTAAGAAGTTTGGATTTGGAGTTCATTTATGAGCTAGGTCCCATCAGACATCCAGACATTCTAAAACAGGTATTGCTCATTTCGGGAGATGGGTTTCTCCGCGAACTTGAGATATAGAGAGATATAGAAAGAAACAACTAAGCGGATCCACTCACTGAGGCTATTCCTCGAACGCAATAGTTCCGCAAACGAGCTTTATGAGACTGACTAGTAGAGGAGTTGGATGTTCGGTATCACACGGGCTGTGAGTATGCGACATCGCAATAATTAGCCTTGAGTGCAAGTGGGAGATTGTTGGAGATAGTGCCCTCAGAGTCAATTATTAGGTCACAGGTACGTGATTGTAATGATTGAGGGAGGACCTATCCCGGTAGGACAGTCTTACTCGAAATGATAGTATGCTATCTGGTTTACCTTTATCATCGTGTACTGCTTTAGGTGACATGACAGGTCACTATTGCACGTTGATAGAGCCCCTAGGATTCTTGCTTGACTACCGGCAGTATGAGGGCGATCATATACGTGGGAGCTGGTAGTCTATTAGCACATCCTTAAAAGGTCCCTAGTCGTAGGAGTTTCGAGACCGGGCATCGATACTCCATTAGTAGACTAGTGTATACAGTCGAGACCCCAACGAGGGGCGGTGGCCGGTCTCACAAGCCACTGGTGTCAGTTGGATCACCTAAGATGTATACAGGTGCTCATTGGGTTATGAGTACACCGGACAGGACTCGCCGGGAACATGCTAGTTGGTCTTATACCTGACGTCAGATAGCAGTTCCCTGGTGACATGTGTACAGGTTAGTTCATCGACCTGGGGATCGTCATTTGTCTCGTGTGAGTTCCCATTGTGCTTTGATTACTACCCTACCACGGCTCAAAGGAGTCGTGCAAACAGGTTTTAGTTGGGTACAGTCCCGAGCCACATGGAGGCAGTGAGCGGATCTTCAGGGGTTCGTCTCTCCCGGTATTGGGGGTGAGGTCGCGCTGTGTCTAGGAGAGCCATTACACAAAGACCTTGGCCAAGGCAAGGAGATTTACTGGTAGGTATTCCAGTAGTATCTCAGGGTGTTCTGGGCTACACTCCGACACGACTTGTACCGCTTTTGGGGGTCTGACTTTTACCAACCCCCTAGGCCCGCCATGCGATGCTCATAGACGAACGGACCGGACTGTACGGATATTGTCACTGACAGGCTCAGTTGGGTGTCGGGGTGAACTTCCTCATCGACGTCCCTTGTAGTCAATAGCTGGTGGCCCGTCACGTATTGGCTTATACCTCTGACGTGCTAGTGGTTAAATCCACAGCCATAGTATTGACGAGTCTTTAGAGTCCACCACACTTTCAGTTACTCAAGCTTTCGGGCGAAACGCTGTAGAGGCCGTATGGAGATATGGCAGGGTCCGATCAGATACGTGCGGTATTGCACGGATCAGGATTGGACGGTTTGTACTAGTGGCCGTATGGTTATATGGCAGGGTTCGATCAGATACGTGCGGTATTGCACGGATCAGGATCGAACGGATATTACTAGCCGGCTTTGGCTTAAGCCGGTCCTAGTTTAGTACAGTGTAGATTTTGTCTCTTTGCATTTGTATCCGGACGGAATACAGATGCGGGTGTGTATGCACAGTATGGGGTTTTCCTGTAATTTATTACGGGACCAGTTTTCTAGAGTTGCCATTTTGCTTTCCGTTCCGGCCGGTTTTCCTTTGTTCTTTCCCGGCCGGACTTTTCCGATGGAGGGGGTAATTTGCAGTTTTGCAAATTACACTTTGTGGAGGATTTATTTGCATAAGGATTAATTATGAAAGCATCTTTGCTTTTCTTGCATTCATTGTGATAAGAAAGGATTAGAAATGAAGTGAGGTTTGATTTGAGTTTAGTGATGATTATGTTTGGATGTGGTCACCCTCCTCCTTTTACTACACTCACCTCCCTCTTGCTTCATATTGTTATCCTCCACCATTTCTAAATGAGGGAGATTTATCATGGTTGAAAAAAGAAAGAGAGAAGAAGAAAAGAGAAGAAGAGAGAGCTTCATCTTGAGAGGAGAAAAATGAGAGTGATTCATTTGGTGTATATCATTCTTCATCTCACTCCATTGCTAAAAAAAAATTGAAAGAACCAATTTTCTACACACCATTCCTCCATCTATGGCAACCAACCCCAAAGTGAGACATACATTCTACATTACACTCCCTACAGCATATCTTGAGCATGTCGAGTAGCCGGCTTCATGCGCGAGTTGCCTCGGTATTGAGGTGGGAGCCCGTAAAAGTACCCGGCTTCGTGGTGCCCTTTCCGACGAGGAGGAGACGGACGGAGATCCCGCGAGGAGATCGGAGTGGAGATGAAGACCGGAGGACTCGGATCGTATGGTATACTTCTCTACCCCCTCTCTAGATAGCTTAGACTAGTTTAATGGCACGATCCGGGGTTTAGTGCGCGGTGGTGCCGGTTTGCTAAGTCCGCAAAAATTAAAGTTTATCACCGTTTCCGCGTTTGGCCGTCGGATTGACGGCCGGGGCGCCGCCGTGCACTTACAAGAGGCTCTCATTCCTCAAATTGGCCGGTCACTTGACCGATAACTAGGACGGAGTCACTGCGGATCCGAATCATTTTCGGCCCCAGTCCGAAGGCTATGCGCAGTCCGGCCAGCAAGTCCTCGTATTCCGCCGCGTTATTTGAGGCTTTGAACCCGAGCTTCAGAGAATACTCCATTTCTACCTCGTTCGGGCCATGAATGATGAGGTCGGTACCGCAGCCTTCCTCGGTTGACGACCGGTAGATGTAGAGGATCCAATCACGGACTGAGTCGGGCTTTCCATCGACTTAGGGTTGAGCTGCGGGGGCCGGCGTGGACTCCGTCTCTTTGCTGGGGATGGTGCACTCGACGACAAAATCGACCAGGGCTTGTGCCTTGATATCCTGCCTTGGGCGGTATTTTATGTCGAATTGGGACAACTCCCACCTCCATTTCTCCAAGCGGCCAGAGGACTCGAGGGAGGCGAGGATAGCCCCCAAAGTCCGCTCGGTAAGAACGAGGATGGTGTGCGCCAGGAAATAGTGTCTTAGTTTCCTTGAGGCCATGATGAGAGCCAAGACGATCTTCTCTATGGCTGGGTACCTCGTTTCTGCGTTCTTGAAGACGTGGCTCATATAGTATACCGGCTTCTGGACTCCCTCGACCTCTCGGACGAGCACCGAGCCTGCAGCTTGGTCGGATACCGCTAGATATAGCGATGGCTCGTCCCCTTCAACTGGCCGGGTGAGCAGCAGGGGAGTCATAAGGTGCCTCTTTAATTGTTCAAAGGCGGTCTGGCATTCCTCCGACCACTCGAATCTTGGTATCTTCCTTAGATCTTTGAAGAACGTGAGGCACTTTTCCCCATACCTGGACATAAAACGACTCAATGCGGCTACCCGCCCCGTCAGCCGCATGATTTCGACGTTAGTCTTGGGCGCAGCCATGTTGAGGATGGCGCTGATTTTCTCCAGGTTAGCTTCGATTGCATGGTGGGTGACCATGAAACCGAGGAAATTTCCACCGGTGACCCCGAATGCGCACTTGGCGGGGTTCAGTTTCATTTTGTATTTGTGGAGGACGTCGAAGGCCTCGCCCAGATCCTTAGCGTGTTCGTCCAATGAGACCGATTTGACGAGCATGTCGTCAACGTAAACTTCCATGTTCCTGCCGATCTGTGGCTTGAACATGCGATTGACCAAGCGTTGGTATGTTACTCCGGCGTTTTTTAGACCGAAAGGCATCACCTTGTAGCAGTATACCCCCCGGTCCGTTGTGAATGCGATGATATCCTCGTCTACCGGATTCATACGGATCTGGTTGTATCCGGAGAAAGAATCCATGAAGCTAAGTAGCACGTGTCCTGTCGAGTTGTCGACGAGCTGATCTATCCGAGGGATGGGATAGTTGTCTTTCGGGCAGCCCTTGTTGAGGCCGGTGAAGTCAACGCACATGTGCCACTTCCCGCTTGACTTTTTGACCATGAATATGTTCGCCAACCATTCCGAGTAAGGCACATTCCGAATGAAGTTGGTGGCGAGCATCCTGTCTACCTCGTCCTCGATCGCCTTTTGCTTGATCAGTGCGAAACTTCGTTTTTCTGCCTGACGGGTCAGACCGTAGGGTCTGCCCCGAGCTTGTGAGATATGATTTTAGGGTCGATCCCTGGCATGTCGGCAGGCGCCCAGGAGAACACGTCAGATGTCACGACCCAAAGTTCAGCCCGTGACCGGCAATTAACCACGTAACGTCTGCAAGCGTAACGCGACTAAGTAAGCCGAAACCCAGAAATCAAAACCATTAAGGGAATGAGTGTTAAAACATTTAAGGGAAACATTTAGAAAACCTTAAGTAATTTAGTAAAATTCTTTAAAGTTCAAGTTATTATCTTAAAAATTTTGGCAGCATTTCCTTTGTAAAAACTAGCCCAAAAATCGGGTACAAAGCAATATATGAGTAAAATGATATACAATAAGAATAAAGCATCCCAAACGGGAGCAATCACGCCCAACGGCGGAAACAATCACCATAATGATAATATACGACACCGTAGCGAAGAAATGAGCAATATAAGTGAAAATAATTATCATGAAAGATAAAGCTGCAGAAATAAAGTCGACTCACAACGAGCTCGACACCAGAGTACAAATAATATACATCATCTTCACAATTGGTCTCTAAGTCAATACATGAGTAGTAGATGGAGAGTACTAGATACAACAGTGTATACAACTAGAAAATAAACAGATACCGCACAAAACCCACCTATCAGCAAAAGGGCTCACGCGCCAACTGCGGTGGTATCTGTTTCAAAAGATGCAAGAAAGCAGCCTGCCGCAACTACTCCGAGGGGCAACCTGTAAATACTGTGGCACAACGGGGGTGAGTTGCCAACTCGTGAATAGTAGATAACATATAAAGCTAATCGCGAGTATGCACGTACTGTGATACTCTAACATATGCCAGCAGATAAAATCTATATGATGAACTGGATACGCAATAATCATGTAACAAGTGCGATCTAATAACATCAATATAGGATGAGCAGGGTATGCAATAATCGTGCATAGCATGTGCAATCTAATAACATCTATATATGATGAGCAGGGTATGCAATAATCATGCATAGCAAGTGTACTCTATCAGGTACTACAGATACAGGATGAGATGTATAACACTGAATGATGAGCATGGGAATAAATAACATCTACACGGAATGTCAACGTGGAAAATAACCGGTGTCCATCAATACACAAAAATCCCAGTAAAACTCAGGCGCCGTCACTCTAATCGGCCCTCAAATCCTGTACAGCTCATGGAATCGTGAGTGCCCAACATCGGCACTCGAAAGTATCATAAAAATAATCGAGCCCAGCATCGACACGCAAATCCTCACGTATCGGGCTCTGTCGGTCCGGATCGGCCAACGGGCTCCGTCTGCGGAATCGGCCCTTGGCCCCGGCAGTACGTGTCATCCTGTATCCATCTATCAACTTTGGTCAGTATCCTCCGGATAACCGCCAAGTCCAACCAATCACCGGTAGGTAGTAGTCCCTCCGCCGGGCTCACCGTCTAACAATACGAGTCTTCTTGCCCCGGGGTACCATACCGGGTCCACCATGTACCCGCAATCGGAGCCTACCACTCCTCGAATCGGCTATACTCACACAAGCTCTCTGGAACCGAGAAAACTCATGGTGGACGCACTAAAATATCATATCAAGAGAAACCGGGTTTTTAAAACAGTGCGTATTTTCTTAAAATAATACCACGGTTCTCAAATCCAGAAATCCCATAAATCCAAATCTCAACGCGTAAATCCATGCAATGTGTCGTATGACACTACAGGTAAAAAGTGAAAACCGCTCTTTTTAAAAGAATCCAGTTTTGAAAATATCTCATGCGGTCCCTATTTTCTTGAAATCAAGTCAATATCATCCATGTATGTAACGTATGTATGTATATAGGTATGGATGTGCAAATGGATATGTTAGTTATATGTATGCCCTAGAGGCCATTACTATACATAGGATGTATATTGTAGTGGATGCTTGGACATATATAGGGATGACTTTCTTGCTCGATATGATAGTATGCTATCTGGTTACTCTTTACTTTAACGTGTACACTGATTGTCTCTCTGTTACATGTTGGTAAAGCCCTTAGGATGTGTACTTGACTACCTGGACTATGATGCGGATCATACTAGTGGGGACGCGGTAGTCCATAAGTACATCCTTCAAAGTCCCTAGTCGTGGGTGTATCGAGACGGGGCATCGATATACCAGAGTAGACTAGCGTGTACCTTCTCGACCCATATAGATGGGCGATGGATGATCCCATATCCATTGGTGTTTGACATCAGAGATGATATACGGGTGCTCAGTGGAGACTGGGTACACTGGACGGACTTACCGAGAACTCCCAGATGGTACTATACCTTACGTCAGATGGCAGTTCTCTGGTGACACTGGTACAGGTTAGTCTGTAGACCCGAGATCGTCATAGAGTCTTGTGTGATTCCCACTGTGCTTTTATTTTCATCATACCACGTCCAAGAGGGCGTGCAAAAAGGTGGCTTTTGGGTATAGTCCCAAATCACATGGAGGCAATGAGCGATAGGAGGGGTTTCGTCTCTCCCGGTATAGGGAGTTGATGTTGCGCAGCGCTCGATTGGCTATAACAGGAAGTCCTTGGCCAAGGCTGTTTTAGGGATTTACTGGTAAGTGTTACCAGTAGTTTCTCGACCCGTTATGAGCCTCATATCGACACGACTTATCGAGTTATTGGGGTCTGACGTTTACCACCCCTAGGCGAGATATGCGACATATCAGACGAACAGACCGGACTGTGCGGTAGTGTTACTGATTGGATTCACAGTAGTGTGAGCGGGCTTGCTCGTTGATCTTCTGATCGCTCAATACCCGGGTGGCCGTTACGTTTAGCAGACCGCTTGCGGCTTGTGGGTGTTTGATATGATCATCACCTACTGCCGGCGTATTGACGAGTCTTTAGAGTCCTACACAGAGGTTTCCTGGCTCAAGCGAAACGAAATAGGAGCGCATATGAGATATGTGCGGGACCGAGAATAATGCGTGTATGTGATACCGTATTCTATTCTCGCGATGAATGTATCGATTGGTTGTATGCGATATAACCTAGTTATCGAATCGAGGATTGATTCGATAAGTCGATACATTGGATATTCGTCGGTCATATGTGATATGACCGGATCGTTAAATCAAGTGTTGATTTAATGATTTAATGTATAATTATATATTTGATATATTACTTTACGTTAACTAGTATTGGTTCGCTTAAGATTATTTTCTCACTAGATTGTGCACATTGTATATATGATATATTTTTGTGCTCTTGCTTGTATCATGTTTGATGATACATGCAAACTTGGGTATGTGTTTGCTTTAAACTATGATTAAGTTAATGGTTAGGGCTTGGTTTATTTGTTTTATTTATTCCTTTTGGCAAAAACAAAATGGGAGGCTTTCTTTGTTTTACACTAGAAGCTTCATGATAGTTTTGACAAAGTCTTAGCCATTTTTTTTTATCCATAACCTAACCATTTAACTAAACCCTAGTTTATTCTCTACACTCACCCATGGTTGCATCATGATAACCATCACTTCATTTTTTTTTGGAATTAATTCATTATTCTTTTTCTTCTTCTTCATCTTCTTCTTCAAGTGAAGAAAAGAAAAGTTTTCTAGAAAAATGTCAAGTGATGATTCCAAGTGAGAAATCCAAATCCAAAGTGAACCCACTTCCTATTTCTTCATCCTCTATCACTTGCCATGTAGTAGAGGGTGTTTTCTGCACATGTTTCTTGACCTAGTGAAGTTGGAGCTTGAGTTTGAGTCGCCTCGACGTAGATCATCTTCGGCCTCGAAGTCAATGACCTATCCCGATCATTTCTCCGACGAAACCATCGCTAGAGTCCGGGATCCGATGATCGCAGTGGAGGGACGTCAACACGGAGCTAAAGAAATGGTGGAGCGGATCTACAAAGGTTGTATTTCCTTTCACTCATTAGCAAAGTTGTTTGCTTGCTTGTAGTTTCGCCTTTACTTCTAGTTAACGATCTATATTAGGGTTTCTCGGCACCGGAAAATTTTTGTTTGGCATGGTTGATGCCTTGTGGAACCTCTTGAGTGTGCCTAGGAACCCTATAGTGGTATCAAAGCCTAGCTAGAGCTTTAGGCGAAGTGTAGATGATGTTAGAAATCCTATCGAACCCCGAAACCCTAACTTTTAACCCTCTCTGGACATTTTCTGAAAATGTGGATTTTTCCATATTAAAAATAGCCAAAAAATTCAGCAGGGTATTGTATGAGTTACTGTGAAACACGTGACCCCAACTCGACCAAAGCGCCGCGGAACTGCGGCCCCACCCCTGCTTGTGCGGCGGTTCCGCGGCCATACTGGTGAGTTAGGCCACATGGTTTGCACAGTAATTTATCTCTGTCAGTGCTGTATTTTATGGGAATTTTTAAAGTTTGCTCAACAGTTGAGTTTTTCTTGGTTGTATTGGGAGTTCGACGATTCGATCGGAATCTTTAACTTTCTCTGTGTTTTTCCGGGTATTTTAGAATATGTTAAAAAGTTCGACCGGATATAAATACCCAATTTTTCCCCTGCCGGAAAATTTCCAAGTGTTGGATTTTTTCGTAGTTTGAAAACGTTCTAAGTAGTGTAAGTAACGCGATGGACCCTCTAGAAGACAACAAACCTTAACTCGATTATGCGACCGTCTTGAACTGCCCTTTGAACCTTTGGGTTTGGGGCAGTACGGCGTGCCACATGTGAGGCGTTGGCTTGACCCTTCTACGGCTGGACCGTTGGTACTGAGGTATGAAGTGAATGTTTTTAAACTTATTTCATGTGTTGAGCTGTTTCGGGAAAACTTGGGTGTTTGACTGTTCGATCGGAAAGTTTGACATTTTTTATTTATCTGGAATGTGATACAATATTTGGAATCCATAAGTAGTTATGAGATAACTGATTTGAATGTTATAAACATAGCACTTTAGTCTTACTTGATCGGTTGCCACGGAATTTTGATGTGATCAAAAGTCCATCGCAATCACGTAGCGTACGCGGATACTCGCCGGGTAAACTTAATAGACAGCTACACCCCTTAGCCCCGACCAAGTGACTGTAGGAGAACCCCGTCGCCGAAAGCATCCGTTCGGGTGCTCGCGGCAGCGGTGTTCCGCCTTAGTGCACTTCGTCGACGGCAGCCGGGGGTGCGGCCGCCTACTAAAGTTTGCGACGAGCATTCGATCAAAATGCCGGGAATCTTGTTGAGTTGCCCGACTTGATATTGAAAAGTGTTTTCGATATAGAGACTAAAATGCGGGGTTTATAATTGTTAGGCATGCGATGTCTAAGGAGTTTGCGGATTCCAACTGTTGTAGTTTTACACTTTCTTTTCTATGACCGTAAGTGTAATATGTGATATCGCCGGTTTCGTTGCTATATGTCAACGACAATTGGGATGGGCATATTTACTTACGTTGATGACATGTGATGTTATGTGTTGCTGGATATGTTATATCGGATCGTCGTGTTTGAATAGCCGGGGGGTTTTTATGTGAGATGAGTGTTTTTCATTTTCATTCATGTAAAAACTTGTATGTAATATTCTTCTTTTGGGGCACTTCCAGGTTGTGGAAGTTGTCACCATTTGTATATTATTTACTTTTCCGCACTAGGATAGACCCAAGGAGGAGAGCATAAGTAACCGGGTTCTAGAGTCCAGTGGGAGACCAACTCGAGGAGTCGAGTTCGGGTCTCCTAACTCTAGAATTGGTAGGGTTGCTTGCCGCTCTCGTAGGGGTCTAGGGGTGTGGGTTTGTCTATTCATCGCGACCGTGGAATCCGTATTTTATACTGGCTCGTATTGAAAACACGGACGTCCTAGTATATCCAATGTTTCATATGTTTTTTCTGCTGCGTTATCTGTGATGTGATCATGTGATATGTTCAGATAGATATTATATATAGTATATATGATATATTATATAGACGTTGCTTATGTTTTACACTCACACTAGCCCTGCCCCGCTCTGTCGTTAGTTACCTAACCTAACGGTGCAGACAGGACATCGAGGCGAATGCGGATGGCATAAGTGTACGTCGTATTTATCTGTGATGTTTAGGTAACTTAAATGATGGGACTTCATTAATATGATTAATGAAAGAAAAAGAAACCTAAAGATGTTGTGGAATCGAATTTTCAAAAACAGGTAGCTACAGTTCTTGCTTTACATCGTGGTGTTCCTTGTAGAACATCCTGCACCTTATTCGATAAGGAAAGGACCGAGATCCCTTCACCGGGAGTGACTCCTTTAGCAATAACTGGCAGATGGTACAACCCTCGGTTTGTCTTTTGATTGCTTCTATAGTTTTTGCTTTGCACAGCGGTATATATGATATATCCTGCACCTTATTCGATGAGGAAAGGGCCGACGATCCCTTCACCGGGAGTGACCCCTTTAGCAAAACTAGAAAAGCCTAAAAAACACTCCATTTAAAATCATTTGATTCTACAACGATATCAAGTTCATTACGCAATAGGTTTTCAGAAAAACTTGTCGTAGCCCTCCGTCATTTCAGATAAGTTGTATATAGTATTCGTGCTACATTTGTTGGCTTTCGTCAAGGTGTAGTGTGCGGTAGCTATATGCTGCTTATCTGCTGCATACGATGCGATTAGATTAGGGTAGTCGTACGGCTTTGTTTGCTTTCGTCAAGGGTCGTGCGGGTGGGTTTAATTCAGTCAAGAAATGTGCGGGTTGAACTTGACAAGCGGGCTATGGTTTGATGGCTTTCCTCAAGGTCATAGCACGTTAGGAGCAAAATATTATCGGGAATTTCAAGTGTTGAAATTTGCAATGAGATTGCATACCTTCTATGAGATAGTTGGATCCCGATACCCACTGCGAGTAATTGTTACTCCTGGAAGAGTTTTACACATTACAATTAGCCGATCAAGTGTAACATTTAGGAAAAGTTAGAAATAAATAAAATTAATTAAATTAAAAATAAAGTGATAAATCACAAAACGGTTAAAATCAAATATGTCAATCTTCATAAGCTATATGTAATACAAATTAAATTAGAATTTTTGAATGTAATTTAAATAAGTTATAAGGGTTTTAATGATAAATTTAGCTTCATTTTAATAAAATGTGTGTTTTATAATAAGTTAAGTTGTGAGGGGTTAAATTGTAAAGTTTAGGTTTATGCAATATAGGGTATTGTTAAGGGTTTAAGTGAAAGTAAATGAAATCATTTCAGTTCTGAAATCTAATTCAAATTAAAACAAAAAAATTGAAGATAATGACTAAACCACCTCATGCTTGCATGAGCACCTTCAACCTCCACCTCCTCCTTGCATGAAACATGCACACCCTAGCTCTTGACACCTCCACCTTCCCTTATCCTTTCCCCATTCACTTATATACCACATTTTTCAGTTTAAACTCAGAATCAAAACTGAAGAGAATTAAAAGAAAAGAAAAATTAAGAGAGAAAAAGAAAGAACAAGAAGAAGAAGATGAAAGAGGAGCTTGTTCTTGAGTTTTGTTCATCATCAAGCTAGGAGGAGCTTATCAATCTTGGGAGGTTATTCCTACAACTAATTGGAGGGTAAATCCTTAATCACAGTAGGTAAATTAGGCTCTGTAGATTAGTTAATATTGATTGAACATGTCACATAATATCGTATTTTAGCTAAACTTAAAGTCTGTTAAAATCTGCTTTGATCTGAAAGATAATTAACTTAATTAAACAGAGTTAAAATGATGTAGGAATCAACTAAAGTAAACCACAAGAAGACGACACCAGGGGGCCGGTTTTGGGCCGGCGGCCATACATGAAAAACCGGCGTCGCCGGCCATGAAGAGGGCTTTGTGGGTTTGGTCTTTTGGGTAGTTCACAGTACACAATTTTGGCTATTTTGGTACTGTTTAATTTAATTAGTTTCACTGTAAAAAGAATCTGGAAAGATATATCGGAAAGGGAAATTCAAAACACTAAATACGACACAACTAAATCAAGTCGCGTTTTAATTTCTGAAACAGTACAGAATAAGGTTAAAATCCAGCAAGATTAAGTGTTTAATAACTTGATATAATCAGATAGTATGTAACTTGTAAGTGGGAAAGCGTATTTTTCTTTTCCGTTATATCGGAATAGCCGTTTTTCTTATATGCGTTAATTTGTAAATTTAGACTCGGATACAAGAATTACGGAAGCCGCGAGGAAAGGGAAAGGATTAGCAATCCCGGAGTAGATTCGACTTTTCCGGTGAGTAGACTAAACATCTACCGGGGAATTTTGTAAAGATGGCGTGTTTCGCCCGTAGTTTTACTTAACTTGATGCTTATATCGTTATGATCATATGCATTCATCATATATACATATAAATTGAGTAGAGGATTAGAACACTTCACAATTATCGACGAGTCATGCCACGTGCACATATTATATGCTACACACACCTCGTCGATATTGCCATGTCACTTACACTTAAATATCATACTTGTTAATATGGATTTATATCGTATTTCACATACCAAATACAGTGGTAGATTGTATCATTGACATCCTGTTGCTTTATGCGTATTTCTATGTTTTATATGAGGTAGATACAAAATTGAGGATTTATGGTTTTTGAGTTTGAATACTATTACATAAATCCCGTGTTTTATGATTGATGTGTCATGTCCACCATGAGATGATTTCTGTTTTGGTTTTATTCCGGACCGAGTGGGGGAGATATACGGTCGCGGATTTTACGTTATCCATACTGAGTGGGGGAGATATACAGTTGGATACATGGTGGACCCGGTCGAGACCGAGGGGCAAGATAGCCGTATTGAGACGGGGGAGCCTAGCGAGGTTACTCGATACCGGAGTTAGTAATAAATATATAGCGTGTATCTAGATGATAACGACCGGTTTTATGATTCAGGGTCATTCGGGGAATGATGCCTATTTGAAATGGAAGTTTTGTGTCGTTGATGGACACTGAGAAATGATTTTATTGAGTTGAGATTTCCCTAGTATCAGGAGATTTATTGTTGAATTTCACATATACTCATATCTCATATTGATTCATATTTCCGTAGTATGATTGTCATATTTACTTTATTCACCGTTATATGTTAGTCATATTCACTGAGTTGGCAACTCACCCCCGTTGTGCCACAGTTCCTTGCAGGGATAGAGTGGACGGGTAGCTGCGAGGCAGAGTTACTTTTGCAGTTGTATTCCATCTTTTGTTAGGTAGGTTACATGTGTAGTAACCTCCTTTTTTGATTTTGTATTTTGTATCTAGAAAGTCTCCATCAAACCTGTATTTTGACTTAGAAATGAGAGGTGGTATATATATGGACAGTTGAGATCTGTTGGTCAGTATCATAGTTTCTTTCCTTATGATATTCACAGTGATGTTATATATGTTTATATTCATGTTCATTGTTAATATTGTTGATTCCAACTAGGAATACAACTAAATTTAACCTTTATTATTTGTTTAATAAATTAACTTCATAAATTGAGATTTTTACTTAAAAACTAATTTTTCATAAGTAATTCCGCAAAAAGGTATTTTGATCTTGGTTTTCGGCTTACTTGGACTTGTGCATATCTTTAGATATGATACAATCTAAGTGTCGGTCACATCCAAACTTGGGTCGTGACAAAGTTGGTATCAGAGCTTAGGAGTAACCTTACGGAATTCAGTAAGGGATTTCAATAGGTTGATGTAAGTCCGAGAGTTAGGATGACCTTTGGTTTGATGGAGTTGGTGAATTAGGACGAATGCAGTACCGTACGTATGTTCCGCGGCATATTTACGTTATCGTATTCAGCCTAACTAACCTTAGGATGTTTATCTTGATCTATTCTTCCGTTGATTCTCCGTTATTGATTGCTTCTGTTCCCACACCTTATCAACTCTCGTTTCTTGTTCCAGTTGCTATGGCTACGCAGGCTAGGCGAGCCGCAGCCAGAGATGCAGCTAGGGCGAGTCCGCCTGTGACGACGACTGGTACACCGGACGTTCCGGCGGTGCATGAGCATGTTGATCCTCCTCCTCCAGATCGCATGACTAGGATTGAGGAGGGTATGTTGGGGTTACAGCGAGTGGTAGGACAGTTAGCTGAGAGCACTCGAGTATTGAGATCAGATCTAGCACCGACCGTAGCAGAGTCCGAAGCACAGCCTACACAGACGGTAGCGCCAGTAGATACGAGAGTGATGGAGGTATCACTTGCAGAGTTTATGAGATTGAGACCCCCGGTATTTACAGGGACCGATGTGGCGGAAGATCCTCAATCTTTTCTTGATAGAATGGCGAGGATTGGCAGATCATTGCGATGTTCTGATACGAGGTCAGTTGAGCTGACTAGCTTTCGTTTGGAGGGACTTGCACAGGAGTGGTGTGAGTCGATGGAGAGAGGTCGAGCTACGAATCTTCCTCCGATGACGTGGACCGAGTTTTCTACAGTCTTTCTTGCCAGATTTCTTCCCCAGAGTGTGAGGGATGCTAGAGCTAGCAGTTTTGAAGCGTTGAGGAAATCAGCAAGTATGTCAGTAGCAGATTATTACTTACGATTCACCCAGCTGTCGCGATATGCCCCATACTTAGTACCTACGGAAGAGCTTCGGGTGAAGAGGTTCCTAAGGAGTTTGGACACACAGCTGTATCTGGCGATAGGCTCCCAGCATTTTGATACATATGCACAGGCCATGGATGCGGCGATTCGAGTAGAGGAGCGTTTGAGCGAGTCAGGGGTCGTTCCAGAGTCAAAGAGGAGTAGACCAGTCGTGCCGACAAATAGACAGTTTGGCCGAGGTAGAGGGTCATATCCAGGCAGATATACTCCAGGCCGCAGTATCGGACGAGGTTGGACACAGGGCCAGATGTTCAGTTCTTATCCTGATGATCAGAGACCACCATCTACCTGTTTTAGTTGTGGACTTCCCGGACATTTTGCGCGGGATTGTAGATCTCAGGGAGGGACCGTTGCTCCACAGGCTGCTTTACCCCTTCCACCTCCTACACCGATGGCTTTACTTCCTCCCCTAGTTGGCGCTACACGCCAGGCAGTTGCACCACGAGGTCGAGACTATGCAGGACGTGCTCAGAGAGGTCGAGGAGATAGAGGTAGAGGACGACAGGACGCGGGCAGGGGCCAGGCACGAGTATTTGCGCTGACTCCACAGGATGCCCAAGCATCAAATGCAGTCGTGACAGGTACTCTTACAGTATGCTCATTAGAGGCACATGTTTTATTTGATCCCGGTTCTACACATTCTTATGTATCTTCACGATTCGCACTTTTGTTGGGGAAAGAGTCGTCATTATTAGAGTTACCTTTGGTAGTGATTACTCCAGTTGGAGATTCTTTTATAGCTCGGCACGTATTCAGATCGTATTCAGTGCGTATTGGTGTTAGAGATTCGCTAGTTGATCTGATTCTCCTGGACATGTTAGATTTTGACATACTTCTTGGGATGGATTGGTTAGCCGCTTGTCATGCCTATGTAGATTGTAGAGGAAAAGCGGTTAGATTTTGTTTTCCAGGTGAACCGGTGTTTGTTGTGCAGGGGGATTACAAGTTAACCCCTGTCAACATGATTTCTGCTTTTTATGCGGGGCGGCTCTTGAAGAAGGGTTGTCATGGGTTCTTGGCTTTTATTCAGGACATAGGGGTCGCTGAAGTTCCATTGGACCAAATCCCGATCATACGAGAATTTCCTGAGGTATTTCCTGCTGAGTTACCAGGATTGCCACCTGATCGAGATATTGAATTTTGCATCGACTTGATTCCGGGGGCGGGGCCTATTTCTATACCACCCTATCGAATGGCACCAACGGAATTGAAAGAACTCAAAAGCCAGTTGCAAGAGTTGTTAGATAGAGGACTTGTTCGTCCCAGTGTTTCACCGTGGGGAGCTCCTGTCTTATTTGTAAAGAAGAAGGATGGTAGTATGAGAATGTGCATCGACTACCGACAGCTGAATCGTGTCACTATACGAAACAGGTATCCATTACCACGTATAGATGACTTGTTCGATCAGTTACAAGGAGCTGGGTTTTTCTCAAAGATTGACTTGAGGTCGGGGTATCATCAGTTGAGGGTTCGGAAGGACGATATTCCAAAGACGGCGTTTCGTACGAGATATGGGCATTATGAATTTCTGGTGATGTCGTTCGGACTCACCAACGCTCCAGCAGCTTTTATGGATATGATGAACCGTATCTTTAGACCATTTATCGATCGGTTTATTATAGTATTCATAGATGATATTCTTGTATATTCTCGGAGTCAGACGGAGCACGAGCAGCATTTACGTATCACATTGCAGACCTTGAAGGAGCATCAGCTGTATGCAAAATTTTCTAAGTGTGCTTTTTGGCTCGATAGTGTGGAATTCTTGGGTCACATAGTTATGAGAGAAGGTATATGTGTAGACCCAAAGAAGATTGAAGCAGTACAACACTGGCCCAGGCCTATGTCAGTTACGGAGGTTCGGAGTTTCTTAGGTCTGGCAGGTTATTACAGACGCTTCGTACAAGATTTCTCACGGATAGCGGCACCTTTGACAGGATTGACTAGGAAGGAAGTTCCATTTCAGTGGACAGATGCGTGTGAGCAGAGTTTCCAACAGTTAAAGACGCGTTTGACGACTGCACCTGTATTATCTTTACCTTCCGGGTTAGGGGGCTTTGACATGTATTGCGATGCTTCTAGAGTGGGCTTAGGTTGTGTGTTGATGCAACACGGCAAAGTTATAGCATATGCTTCTCGATAGTTGAAGAGGCATGAACAAAATTACCCCACTCATGATCTAGAGATGGCTGCTGTAGTATTCGCATTGAAGATTTGGAGACATTACTTGTATGGAGAATCGTGTCAAATCTTCACAGATCATAAAAGCTTAAAGTATATCTTTCAGCAGAAAGATCTGAACCTCAGGCAGCGTAGATGGATGGAACTGGTGAAAGATTACGACTGTGAGATCTTGTACCACCCAGGCAAAGCAAATGTGGTAGCAGATGCCTTGAGTCGGAGGCCTGGAGGTAATTTATCTCATTTGAGCATTTTGCAGAGACAGTCTTCTATAGACTGGCAGATCTTATGTGATAGTCGTATACAGTTTGAGTTCATGTCGGCAGGAGGTCAGTTAGCACATGTTCGCACCAGACCTCAGTTATTGGATCGTATTCGAGAGGCGCAGCCTACAGATACTCGTATTATAGAGATTATGGATCAAGTTAGGCAGGGCAAGGAGACGGAGTTCGTGATTGATGATCATGGAGTATTACGTTTTAGGACTCGTCTCTGTGTGCCAGATTCTGACGGATTGAGGCGTGAGATTTTGGAGGATGCCCACAGATCAGTATACAGTATTCATCCTGGTTCCACCAAAATGTATCGTGATTTGAAAGATATTTATTGGTGGGAAGGAATGAAGAGGGACATTACAGAATATGTTTCAAGATGCTTGACTTGTCAGCAAGTCAAAGCAGAACACCAGAGGCCGGCCGGAGAACTGCAGCCCTTACCCATTCCAGAGTGGAAAAGGGAACAGATTTCCATGGATTTTATGGTGGGTCTACCCAGGACTAGCAGAGGGTATGATTCCATTTGGGTGATTGTAGATAGATTGACAAAAGCCGCTCATTTTCTTCCAGTAAAGACGACGTATGGATTTGCTCAGTATGCACAGGTTTATATCGATGAGATTGTACGTCTACATGGAGTGCCGACATGCATAGTATCAGACCGAGGTACCCAGTTCACTAGCAGACTATGGCAGAAACTTCAGGACGCTCTTGGTACACGACTGAGTTTTAGTACAGCTTTCCACCCACAGACAGACGGTCAGTCGGAGCGGACCATTCAGATACTAGAAGATATGCTTCGGGCTTGTAGCCTAGATTTCGGTGGTAGTTGGGATCATCACCTACCTTTGGTGGAATTCTCGTACAACAACAGTTTTCAGGAGACGATCCAGATGGCACCCTTTGAAGCCTTGTATGGAAGGAAATGTCGATCACCCGTTTGCTGGACGGAACTTAGTGAGAGTTGTATATTGGGACCGCAGATAGTACAGGAAACTACCGAGAAGATTCAATTGATACGAGATAGAATGAAAGCGGCTCAATGCAGACAAAAGTCATACGCAGATCGACGACGGCGTAAACTCGAATTTGATGCGGGAGATCATGTGTTCCTTCGAGTATCTCCAAAGAAAGGTGTGATGCGCTTCGGAAAAAAAAAGGAAGCTCAGCCCCAGATATGTTGGACCTTACGAGATTTTAGAGAGAGTGGGCGCTGTAGCTTATCGGTTAGCACTTACACCTAATTTTCCCGACGTGCATCCGGTGTTCCACGTTTCGATGCTTCGCAGATATCTTCACGATCCATCTCATGCGATCCAGCATCAGACTCTACAGCTTGAGCCAGATTTATCCTACACAGTGCAGCCAGTCGCTATTCTGGACAGGCAGGCAAAGCAACTACGATCAAGGATGATTCCATCTGTAAAGGTTCTCTGGCAAGGAAAGGATCGCGAGGAGATTACTTGGGAGACGGAGGACGCAATGCGAAAGAAATTTCCACATCTTTTCGCAGGTATGTATAGTAATTATTTTAAATTCAGGGACCGAATTTTCTTAAGGGGGGAATATTGTAACATTTAGGAAAAGTTAGAAATAAATAAAATTAATTAAATTAAAAATAAAGTGATAAATCACAAAACGGTTAAAATCAAATATGTCAATCTTCATAAGCTATATGTAATACAAATTAAATTAGAATTTTTGAATGTAATTTAAATAAGTTATAAGGGTTTTAATGGTAAATTTAGCTTCATTTTAATAAAATGTGTGTTTTATAATAAGTTAAGTTGTAAGGGGTTAAATTGTAAAGTTTAGGTTTATGCAATATAGGGTATTGTTAAGGGTTTAAGTGAAAGTAAATGAAATCATTTCAGTTCTGAAATCTAATTCAAATTAAAACAAAAAAATTGAAGATAATGACTAAACCACCTCATGCTTGCATGAGCACCTTCAACCTCCACCTCCTCCTTGCATGAAACATGCACACCCTAGCTCTTGACATCTCCACCTTCCCTTATCCTTTCCCCATTCACTTATATACCACATTTTTCAGTTTAAACTCAGAATCAAAACTGAAGAGAATTAAATGAAAAGAAAAATTAAGAGAGAAAAAGAAAGAACAAGAAGAAGAAGATGAAAGAGGAGCTTGTTCTTGAGTTTTGTTCATCATCAAGCTAGGAGGAGCTTATCAATCTTGGGAGGTTATTCCTACAACTAATTGGAGGGCAAATCCTTAATCACAGTAGGTAAATTAGGCTTTGTAGATTAGTTAATATTGATTGAACATGTCACATAATATCGTATTTTAGCTAAACTTAAAGTCTGTTAAAATCTGCTTTGATCTGAAAGATAATTAACTTAATTAAACAGAGTTAAAATGATGTAGGAATCAACTAGAGTAAACCACAAGAAGACGACACCAGGGGGCCGGTTTTGGGCCGGCGGCCATACATGAAAAACCGGCGTCGCCGGCCATGAAGAGGGCTTTGTGGGTTTGGTCTTTTGGGTAGTTCACAGTACACAATTTTGGCTATTTTGGTACTGTTTAATTTAATTAGTTTCACTATAAAAAGAATCTGGAAAGATATATCGGAAAGGGTAATTCAAAACACTAAATACGACACAACTAAATCAAGTCGCGTTTTAATTTCTGAAACAGTACAGAATAAGGTTAAAATCCAGCAAGATTAAGTGTTTAATAACTTGATATAATCAGATAGTATGTAACTTGTATGTGGGAAAGCGTGTTTTTCTTTTCCGTTATATCGGAATAGCCGTTTTTCTTATATACGTTAATTTGTAAATTTAGACTCGGATACAAGAATTACGGAAGCCGCGAGGAAAGGGAAAGGATTAGCAATTCCGGAGTAGATTCGACTTTTCCGGTAAGTAGACTAAACATCTACCGGGGAATTTTGTAAAGATGGCGTGTTTCGCCCGTAGTTTTACTTAACTTGATGCTTATATCGTTATGATCATATGCATTCATCATATATACATATAAATTGAGTAGAGGATTAGAACACTTCACAATTATCGACGAGTCATGCCACGTGCACATATTATATGCTACACACACCTCGTCGATATTGCCATGTCACTTACACTTAAATATCATACTTGTTAATATGGATTTATATCGTATTTCACATACCAAATACAGTGGTAGATTGCATCATTGACATCCTGTTGCTTTATGCGTATTTCTATGTTGTATATGAGATAGATACAAAATTGAGGATTTATGGTTTTTGAGTTTGAATACTATTACATAAATCTCGTGTTTTAGGATTGATGTGTCATGTCCACCATGAGATGATTTCTGTTTTGGTTTTATTCCGGACCGAGTGGGGGAGATATACGGTCGCGGATTTTACGTTATCCATACTGAGTGGGGGAGATATACAGTTGGATACATGGTGGACCCGGTCGAGACCGAGGGGCAGAATAGCCGTATTGAGACGGGGGAGCCTAGCGAGGTTACTCGATACCGGAGTTAGTAATAAATATACGGCGTGTATCTAGATGATAACGACTGGTTTTATGATTCAGGGTCATTCGGGGAATGATGCCTATTTGAAATGGAAGTTTTGTGTCGTTGATGGACACTGAGAAATGATTTTATTTAGTTGAGATTTCCCTAGTATCAGGAGATTTATTGTTGAATTTCACATATACTCATATCTCATATTGATTCATATTTCAGTAGTATGATTGTCATATTTACTTTATTCACCGTTATATGTTAGTCATATTCACTGAGTTGGCAACTCACCCCCGTTGTGCCACAGTTCCTTGCAGGGATAGAGTGGACGGGTAGCTGCGAGGCAGAGTTACTTTTGCAGTTGTATTCCATCTTTTGTTAGGTAGGTTACATATGTAGTAACCTCCTTTTTTGATTTTGTATTTTGTATCTAGAAAGTCTCCATCAAACCTGTATTTTGACTTAGAAATGAGAGGTGGTATATATATGGACAGTTGAGATCTGTTGGTCAGTATCATAGTTTCTTTCCTTATGATATTCACAGTGATGTTATATATGTTTATATTCATGTTCATTGTTAATATTGTTGATTCCAACTAGGAATACAACTAAATTTAACCTTTATTATTTGTTTAATAAATTAACTTCATAAATTGAGATTTTTACTTAAAAACTAATTTTTCATAAGTAATTCCGCAAAAAGGTATTTTGATCTTGGTTTTCGGCTTACTTGGACTTGTGCATATCTTTAGATATGATACAATCTAAGTGTCGGTCACATCCAAACTTGGGTCGTGACATCAAGTAGGTGTCTAGAAAGGTGTCAACGGGGTTACGCCTCTGGGAAAACGAGGTTTACATTAATTAGGTTCGTGCGAAAGCACGGGGGACCTCCCTCAAAGTACCAACACTGGCCTGGCTGAAAAATTGGCGAACTTGTAGCGTGTAATTAATCCCGGCTAGTCTTTCCTTTTAGGGTTTAAAGGAAGATTTGATAAAAACAGTGGGTGCCATCCTGATTAGATAAAATAATAACCAATCTGATCTTGCAAGAGCGCACGCAGAGTGTTTTCTTCTCTCTCTCTCCAGGTAGCGACCATGTCACGCCTTAATCAAGATAATAATACGGATAAATTGACCGAACCCACTTGTTATACTAAGCTGAGGAACGTTGGTCCCGCTTCAACTTATAATTGTTATAAGACAGAGCAGGAAATTGGGGATTACCAGAATTTCCGTGCCGCCCAAACGAAGAGAGTGGATGTTGATGCATCATCTTCGGGTGTGTTCATTACAGAGAACTTTTTCTCAATGTCCTTTATGTCCTGGGTATATGATACCGGATCAGGATCCCACATATGTAATATATTACATGGGCTACAGAAAGGTAAAGAACTGAGAACGGGTGATAAGTTTCATGAGGCAGAAAATGGTGCAAGTGTTGCAGCCAAGTCTGTTGGTCACTGTCACCCTGTATTACAAGAATACATTGATTCTGAACAAATGTTATTAGATACCGAACCTAATATACAAAATCATGTCAGTCTCTTTATTTAGATAAAGAAGGATATAATTTTGTATTGTTGGATAATATTTTGAACATTTCCTATATCAAGAGTTGATCGGTTCAGACACGTTACCTAAAAGCATTAACGTTCTAAATCAAACTACAGTTCTTAGTATATAGAACACACACAAGAGGAAGAGTTCAGATATGAACGAATCCTTCTTGAGGTATTGTAGACTAGGTCATGTCAATGCGACCCGACTAGCTAAGTTACATTGAGATGCACATTTAAATCTGTTTGAAATTACATCTTGTGAAACTTGCCAGTCATGTCACAAAGATAAGATGACCATAGCTCTGTTTAATGGAAACAGAGAAAGAGTTAGTGAACTCTTGGGATGATACATATTGATGTATGAAGGTCCGCAGTCTACAAATGCCAAGACCGGTTCTTTGTACTTCATTAAATTCTCTGATGATCTCTCGAAATTCAGACATATGTTCCTGTTGAAACACAAGTCCGAAGCTTTTGAGATATTCACAGAATATAATTTAGAAGTAGAGAACCAAAAACGGGTATAAGTATTATGTCCTTTGATGTGATCAAGGAGGAGAATACTTGAGCACGGGATTCCTGGACTATTCTAAGAATGAGATTCTCTCTCAGCATTACTCGTCTGTATACACCATAGCACGTCGGTGTATCGGGGTAGAGCAATCACACCCTATATGATATGGTGCGCTTTATGATGAGTACTACTGAGTTTCCCATTTCCTTTTAAGGAGTTATGCACTTATGAAGTTGCATACCTATTGAATAGGGTTCCGATCAAATCAGTTGCCTACCACTTCATATGAGATATGTAAAGGGAAGAGCCCATATCTTAAGTTTGTTAAGATTTGGGGTTGTCCGGCCTATGTCTAAAAGGCATAATCCGGACAAGCTCGAGGCAAAGTCAGTTCTGCAGAAGTTTGCTGGATATCCCAAGCATACGCAAGGGAATATCTTCTACCTAACCGAGGAACAAAAATGTTTTGTTTCTCAGCATGCCACCTTTGTGAAAAGGAATTTCTTGTGAAGAAATTAGTGTACATGAGGTAGAACTGGAAATAGTTCCAGCTAGAAAAACTGCAGCTGATGATTTGGTAAAACCAAAGGATTCAATAGAAACCAACGAACCTCAGCCTCTCCGCCGATCTAGTAGGGTTCCTCACCCATCTGAGAGTTACTTCGGTTTCTCTATGAAAGTGGGAGCGAGGATTGCATCATGAGATGATGACCCAACTAGTTTCGAGCTGGCCATCAGGAGTGAGACTGTGTAAGAATGGCTGGATGTTTATCGATCTGAGATGGAATCCTTATACACCAACAAAGTGTTGGAGATAGTGCCCTCAGAGTCAATTATTGGATCACAGGCACGTGATTGCAATGATTGAGGGAGGACCTATCCCGGTAGGACAGTCTTACTCGAGATGATAGTATGCTATCTGGTTTACCTTTATCATCGTGTACTGCTTTAGGTGACCTGACATGTCGCTATTGCACGTTGATAAAGCCCCTAGGATTCTTGCTTGACTGCCGGCCGTATGAGGGCGATCATATAAGTGAGAGCTGGAGTCTATTAGCACATCCTTAAAAGGTCCCTAGTCGTGGGAGTTTCGAGACAGGGCATCGATTCTCCAGAGTAGACTAGTGTATACAGTTGAGACCCCGACGAGGGGCGGTGGCCGGTCTCACAAGCCACTGGTGTCAGTTGGTTCACCTAAGATGTATACAGGTGCTCATTGGGTTATGAGTACACCGGACAGGACTCGCCGGGAACATGCTAGTTGGTCTTATACCTGACGTCAGATAGCAGTTCCCAGGTGACATGTGTACAGGTTAGTTCATCGACCTGGGGATCGTCATTTGTCTCGTGTGAGTTCCCACTGTACTTTGATTACTACCCTACCACGGCTCAAAGGAGTCGTGCAAACAGGTTTTAGTTGGGTACAGTCCCGAGCCACATGGAGGCAGTGAGCGGATCTTCGGGGGTTTCGTCTCTCCCGGTATTGGGGGTGAGGTCGCGCTGTGTCTAGGAGAGCCATTACACGAAGACCTTGGCCAAGGCAGGAGATTTACTGGTAGGTATTCCAGTAGTATCTCAGGGTGTTCTGGGCTACACTCCGACACGACTTGTACCGCTTTTGGGGGTCTGACTTTTACCAACCCCCTAGGCCCGCCATGCGATGCTCATAGACGAACGGACCGGACTGTACGGATATTGTCACTGACAGGCTCAGTTGGGTGTCGGGGTGAGCTTCCTCATCGACGTCCCTTTTGGTCAATAGCTGGTGGCCCGTCACGTATTGGCTTATACCTCTGACGTGCTAGTGGTTAAATCCACAGCCATAGTATTGACGAGTCTTTAGAGTCCACCACACTTTCAGTTACTCAAGCTTTCGGGCGAAACGCTGTAAAGGCCGTATGGAGATATGGCAGGGTCCGATCAGATACGTGCGGTATTGCACGGATCAGGATCGGACGGTTTGTACTAGTAGCCGTATAGGTATATGGCAGGGTTCGATCAGATACGTGCGGTATTGCACGGATCAGGATCGAACGGATATCACTAGCCGGCTTTGGTTTAAGCCGGTCCTAGTTTAGTACAGTGTAGATTTTGTCTCATTGCATTTGTATCCGTCAGGAATACAGATGCGGGTGTGTATGCACAGTGTCGGGGTTTTCCTGTAATTTATTACGGGACCAGTTTTCTGGAGTTGCCAGTTTGCTTTCCGTTCCGGCCGGTTTTCCTTTGTTCTGTCCCGGCCGGACTTTTCCGATGGAGGGGGTTATTTGCAATTGTGCAAATAACTTTAGTGGAGGGGTTTTATTGCATAAAGATTGATTATGATAGCTTTCATTATCTTTTGCACCATTCTTGCATTAAATGAGATTTGATTGAATAAGGATGGGTTGAATAGTAAAGCATGGTTGTATGTTTTCTTGTCTTGGGTTGTGGTCACCTCCTTCTTCTCCTACACTCACCTCCCTTCATGCTTTGATATTACCTCCTCCACCATTCTCTTTTGCATGAGAGGTTATTCATTATTCAAGAGAGAAAAAGAAAGAGAGAAGAAAAAGAAGAGAGCTTCATCTTGAGAGTTTCATCCATGATATCATTTTCTTGCTAGAAAAATGCAAGCACCATTTTTCTATTCTCCATTCCTCCATCCAAAGGCAACAAACCCCAAAGAGACAAAGCACTACACTTCCTACAGCACATCTTGAGCATGTCGAGTTGCCGGCTTCATGCCCGAGTTGCCTCGGTATAGAGGCGGGAGCCCGTAAAAGATGCAGGCGAGGTGGTGCCCTTCCGGCGAGGAGGCGACGACCGGAGATCCCGCGAGGAGATCGGAGAGGAGATGAAGACCGGAGGACTTGGATCGTCGGTATATCTCTAACCTATCTTGTTAGTTAGCTAGACTAGTTTAATGGTCACGATCCGGAGTTTAGTGCGCGGTGGTGCCGTTTTGCCAAGTCCGCAAAAAATTTAAGTTTACCACCGTTTCCGCGTTTGGCCGTCGGATTGACGGCCGGGGCGCCGCCGTGCACTTACAGTGGTATCAGAGCCTCGCCATTAACATAGTCTAGCTTGGTGTAATGTGTTTTTCTGTTTCGATCGATCGAATGTTCCAAAACTGCATTTTAGTTCGAATCAGTTTCTGTTGAAAATTTTTGGTCTCGAAAAATTTTTCTGGTTGTAAAATATTGATGTACTGGGAAATCTAAGGGTTCTGTAAAAATTTGACGATGTAACTCCACAGTTGGAGCGCGGATCCGCCGCAGAACCCCACCTCACGCGGCCCTTCCGCCGCGCACTATTCACATCACATCACCAAATTTTTTCAGAGGCCTTCTGGGCTTAAAATATGGGTTTTGGAATATAAAAATTGGGCCCAGGGTTTCTGTGAGTGCTACAGTTTTGTTTGAGGGCCCACTTGTTAATTTTTGATCGATCGGATATTTCAAACACATTATTTCACAGTATTTACATTATATCTGCGACCGTGAATGTCACTCGATCGGTAAATCCGGTCTAACTGCTATAGCTCGGTTAGACGGATTTGCGAACGTGACTTTCACGTTGATGTTCTATGTTTATGCTGTGATGTTGCGGATCGGTCGTGGGGATAGCCTGGATGCAATGCTAGTACAGTGTTGTTGTATCATGTACATTTGATATTGCGGGGCGAGCGTCCGACATGTGGACTGCCGTCACTGCCTGTTTGTATTATTATTTTGGGGCACGACCTGGTTGCGGTCGATGTACCCGATGTATGTATATTTTACTTTCTGTACTAGGATTACCCCGCGGAGGGGTGCACGGATGGCCGGATTCTAGAGGGCAACAAGCCCGCATCTCATGGCATTGGGACGGAGGGGGCTTCACTCTAGGATTGGCGGGCTATTCGCCGCACTCGTAGGGGGTACAGGTTGACCCAGGAGGGGTGCCCAAGTTACCGGATTCCGTGAAGTGCTGGGTGGTCCATTCACGGAGCTGAAGGGGGCTGCCTCGCTTCAGGTTTTGGCGGGTGACTTGCCGCGCCCGTAGGGGTCTAGGTTTTCATTGCACAGGCTATCCACACGACCAGGGGAACGTCGGGTTTCAGTAGTGGCTCTGTGAAACCCGGGGATCCCAGATATCTGTATTGTTCTGTGATGCTGTACATTTCTGTGATGTTGCATTTCTTTTCACGCCTTGAGCGAAATATAATATATTGGTATATATATTAGTAGATATTGTATATGTTTTTCATCCGCGCTAGTCCAGTCCCCGCTCTGTCGTTAGTTAGCTAACCTAACGGGTAATGACGGGACCCAGTGGCGAATGCGGATGGCATATACGTACGTCAGTATATTTTCGTTCTTTGTGGTGTGATCAATTGATGGGACTGCGTTGATTCGGATCAATGCAAGTTAAACAAACCTAATCTGATGTTGTTGGAACACTTTTCAAAAAGCTGTTATTGCAAGGACGTTCACTTTTGTTTTGCATCGTGGTATTCATTTGGAATATCCTGCTCCTCAGTCGACGAGGCAAGGGCCGAGATCCCTTCACCGGGAGTGACCCCTTGGACAGAAGTTTGCATCAGGGCATTAACTTCACTATAGCCGATTACTTTTGCTTTGCATCGTGGTATTCATTTGGAATATCCTGCACCCCATTCTACGGGGAAGGAGCCGAGATCCCTTCACCGGGAGTGACCTCTTTAGCAATGGTTTTCGTCACTATATTTTCTAAAAAGCTATCCGTTCCTTCAACGATATCAAGTTCATTACGTTAAAGGTTTTCGCCAGAAACCATTCGTAGCCCTCCGTCGTTTCAGACGGGTAGCACGTAGTATTCATGCTATGTTTGTTGACCTTCGTCAAGGCATAGTGCATGGTAGCTGCTTGTTACCTTTCTGCTGCATAGGTAGATGCGTTGGTTTGGGACAGTCGTATAGCCTTGTTGACCTTCGTCAAGGGCTTGTACGGGTGGATTCAAATTAACCTGGAGAATGACGGGTAGAACTTGACATGTGACTTATGATTTGTTGGCCTTCGTCAAGGTCATAAGAGCATGGGGTAAAAATCACATCGGGAGTTTCAAAAGTACTGAAACTTGCCAGATATGCGCATACCTTCTGGAGTGTGATACCGTGAGCGGATTCCGTCACGTTATCATGCGATGAGAGTTGGATCCCGATTCCCACTGATGAGTTGGTTTACTCCTCGGGTGACCCCGACTAATTCTCTTTTCAGGTTTGGAGGAGAATTTGAGGTACAGTGGGAGGTTTCCTGATTAGAATAAGTGACAACCATTCTGATCTAGGTTAGAGTGCACGCTGAGTGTTTCTTTTCTCTCTCTCTCTGGCAGCGACCATTGACCCGACCCTAAGATTTTGACTCAGTGACCAAGTTGACCGAACCTACTTAACACTGGCTTTTGGATTGTCAGAGTTGCAGACCTCATTGCCACTCCTACTTTTACCCTTTTCTCCAGGACACCCCGTATTACTACGAACGTCCACTTCCATTGGACAAAACCATCGTATGGTTAGATACGAACTCGAAGGAATTAATTCGAGGATGGTTTCCGGTTCTGGAGAAAACGGATAGGATTATTCAGTTGTCTTTCCTTTTCACCCTCTCTCAGGTTGCGAGTACTCCTTAGTTTAGGAGTAGTACACCTATTATGCAAATTGGATAGTCTTCTTCCAAACCATAGGCTGGTGCCGACCGGTAGGGAATGAAGAAAACCAGTTAGCCTAAGCGGTGTACAGAAGGTATTAAGTTCAGACAAAGCAAGGGATTAGTAAGAGGGCAAAGTAAATTGCGACTGCTATTCACGACCAAACCAAGTATTTCTTCGCCAATCCTAAATCACCTTTGTATTTCTCCAGGACACTCCGTATCACTACGAAGATCCCATTTTATTGGATAATCCATCGTATGGTTATATACGAACTCGAAAGGAACTTGTTCCAGTTCGGGGATGGATCCTGGTTCAGGAGAAATAGGAATAAAGTACATTCAGGTGTCTTTTATCTTCACCTTCTCTCGCGTTGCGAGTGCTCCTAGGATTAGGACAGTACACCCTTTATGCTTTTTGGATAGTCTTCTTCCAAACCATAGGCTGGTGCCGAACGGTAGGGAAGGAAGAAAACCATTTGGCCTAAAGGGGTGTACAGAAGGTAATGACTAAAGACATATGAAGGGATTTGGAGAGGTGGCAAAGAATTATACGGTTATAGTTGTGAATCTGGATAATGGATGAGGCATTACTAGGAATACCAGAGTACCCCAACGAAACATTTCAATGTTTCAGTTTCACTGTGTACTGTTAATGGAAAACTGATTTCCCGATTAGACACTTACTCCAGGGTATGTATTTACCAGGTATGATTCTCACATCTGTATGGTTTTACAGATAATGAGTGGGAGTGAGTTATTGGGAATTGGGTGATCATCCTCATTTTTGAGGAAGTCACCTGGGTTGTTTGCAAGTTAGCAATTATTTGGTTTTGAATATCCGCGGTTATGCACCAATTTCAAATTGATATATCTGTACGTCTATTTTCATAGAGTGAGATATACCTTTTGATATTATGTCGATGACATTTACTTATATCAGTGGATGGTTAGGTAAGGAGCATTAAACAGCGGTGTAATTCTTCTTAACCAAAAGTACAGTTTTCAACCTACGACACACAGTGAATGAGTCACTAGACTCAAGGGACTTATACAGAGTATTGTATGTTGTCCAGTGTCCATCAGGACAGAGGGGTTGGTCCTCGTACTGTATTCTGTTTACTTTTGACTTCTCTAGTTCTTAGACATGTGTTTCGTAGAAACACAGGGTCTAAGTTTTGAGGAGTTATAGGTATTTGAATAGAGTAGAGAACCAGGTATAGCAAGTATCGGGATTCTTCAAAGTGATCGAAGATGTAGATACTTGTGTATGGTATTCAGTTAATAGTAATGATAAAGAGAAATTACTTCTCTTTCAGGTTACTCATAATTGGAAGTATTCCTAAGTTGAGTAACGCTGATCGACCTCCTTCCATTTAGTTGACATGCACTGGAGAAAGCTGCATGATTTGAATCTGGTTCAATTAAATCAGTGCCTCTGGTTCTATATTGGATGTAGAGCAGTTCATATCTTAACGTTGTTAAGGTACGGGGAGTTGTCCGGCTTATGCTTAAAACCAGACACTGGACAACTCAAGGCACGTTTCTGTAATGGCTGTTTGTGGGTTGACCCAGGCTATGACGCGGGTTGACTTTCTACCATCTGGATGAACAATAGCAATATTGTTCTAGACTCGCCACAGTTTTATTAAAAATGGATTTTTTCAAAAACAGCAGTGGGAGTATGGTAGAACTGGAAGTGATTCCAGAACCGCAAACGATTACTGAAGATTTGATAAGGAACCTGAAGGTTCAATCTGATTTGACATTCCATTGGCCACTCCGCAGATAAGGTGGGTAACTTCAGGCACCCGAGAGGTACTTCGGTAGCCTCAAGGACGGTGACAGGGAAGTTCTTGTTTACCCACACTTGCCATTGTTGTTGTTCCAGGCTGCGAGACCCGGCAGGAGGATGAGTATAGCGTCGTTCTGAACTAGCTTCAGAAGTGTACGTGTATATGACTCTGCCAGAGGGTTGTCGTAGTCAGTGGGAGCAGCGGAAGCATTGGTGGACATCAGGCTTATGCCTATTTATAGACTAAAGCAGATGTAGCGGAGATAGATCATCTGTTTCTGATGTGACAGTCATAGGTTTGACGTCATCAGAATAGGGGATGGATCTGTTGAGAAGGTAGTAGGAAGTGATATTCCTTTACTACGATCGGTTATACTTTGGTCGTCACACAGTGGTTTCTCCACAAAGGACTTGGACATTATATCAGACATACTGGTTACTAGATCTATGGTTTTAGATCTAGATTTGGGTGGTTTCCTAATCTGGGTACCTTGACAGCATTCTATGAGTATTTAGAATGGACGACTCCTGGCACGGTAGTGTACCTGCAAGTAATGGAGTTGCCCTCTCTAAAGGTGTCTTTTAGACTAAAGTAGAGAGGGATGTGCATGATTGGCAGATCACTTGCTTAGGCAATTGAGTCAATCATGAGATGTCAAGTACCACACCAGATGTTGTTCTTGCACTAGATGCAATAAGTTGATATTGATCCAATCCTGGAGAAACAGTCGGAAGCAGTTTTAGAACATAAGTGGCTGTTCTAGGGATATGATAACGGCTGCCTCTTTTAGGAGACGGTTATCATTCCAGGCTTCCAAGGTGACCTGGACGACAAGGAGGTTGTCAGAGTTACAGTTTTCCCTCTGACGAGGGGCAGTATTTTGGACAGGTGGTCCGAGGCAATACTGGGGGTGGCATGTCGCAGGATACTGATTAAGTTCAGTTGGTGATACAGTCTAAGAAGTTTGGATTTGGAGTTCATTTATGAGCTATGTCCCATCAGACATCCAGACACATTCTAAGACAGGTATTGCTCATTTCGGGAGATGGTTTTCTCCGCGAACTTGAGATATAGAGAGACATAGATAGAAACATCAAGGCGGATCCACTCACTGAGGCTATTCCTCGACCGCAATAGTTTCACAAACGGGATTTGTGAGACTGACTAGTAGAGGAGTTGGGTGTTCGGTATCACACGGGCTGTGAGTATGCGACATCGCAATAATTAGCCTTGAGTGCAAGTGGGAGATTGTTGGAGATAGTGCCCTCAGAGTCAATTATTGGATCACAGGCACGTGATTGCAATGATTGAGGGAGGACCTATCCCGGTAGGACAGTCTTACTCGAGATGATAGTATGCTATCTGGTTTACCTTTATCATCGTGTACTGCTTTAGGTGACCTGACATGTCGCTATTGCACGTTGATAAAGCCCCTAGGATTCTTGCTTGACTGCCGGCCGTATGAGGGCGATCATATAAGTGAGAGCTGGAGTCTATTAGCACATCCTTAAAAGGTCCCTAGTCGTGGGAGTTTCGAGACAGGGCATCGATTCTCCAGAGTAGACTAGTGTATACAGTTGAGACCCCGACGAGGGGCGGTGGCCGGTCTCACAAGCCACTGGTGTCAGTTGGTTCACCTAAGATGTATACAGGTGCTCATTGGGTTATGAGTACACCGGACAGGACTCGCCGGGAACATGCTAGTTGGTCTTATACCTGACGTCAGATAGCAGTTCCCAGGTGACATGTGTACAGGTTAGTTCATCGACCTGGGGATCGTCATTTGTCTCGTGTGAGTTCCCACTGTACTTTGATTACTACCCTACCACGGCTCAAAGGAGTCGTGCAAACAGGTTTTAGTTGGGTACAGTCCCGAGCCACATGGAGGCAGTGAGCGGATCTTCGGGGGTTTCGTCTCTCCCGGTATTGGGGGTGAGGTCGCGCTGTGTCTAGGAGAGCCATTACACGAAGACCTTGGCCAAGGCAGGAGATTTACTGGTAGGTATTCCAGTAGTATCTCAGGGTGTTCTGGGCTACACTCCGACACGACTTGTACCGCTTTTGGGGGTCTGACTTTTACCAACCCCCTAGGCCCGCCATGCGATGCTCATAGACGAACGGACCGGACTGTACGGATATTGTCACTGACAGGCTCAGTTGGGTGTCGGGGTGAGCTTCCTCATCGACGTCCCTTTTGGTCAATAGCTGGTGGCCCGTCACGTATTGGCTTATACCTCTGACGTGCTAGTGGTTAAATCCACAGCCATAGTATTGACGAGTCTTTAGAGTCCACCACACTTTCAGTTACTCAAGCTTTCGGGCGAAACGCTGTAAAGGCCGTATGGAGATATGGTAGGGTCCGATCAGATACGTGCGGTATTGCACGGATCAGGATCGGACGGTTTGTACTAGTAGCCGTATAGGTATATGGCAGGGTTCGATCAGATACGTGCGGTATTGCACGGATCAGGATCGAACGGATATCACTAGCCGGCTTTGGTTTAAGCCGGTCCTAGTTTAGTACAGTGTAGATTTTGTCTCATTGCATTTGTATCCGTCAGGAATACAGATGCGGGTGTGTATGCACAGTGTTGGGGTTTTCCTGTAATTTATTACGGGACCAGTTTTCTGGAGTTGCCAGTTTGCTTTCCGTTCCGGCCGGTTTTCCTTTGTTCTGTCCCGGCCGGACTTTTCCGATGGAGGGGATTATTTGCAATTGTGCAAATAACTTTAGTGGAGGGGTTTTATTGCATAAAGATTGATTATGATAGCTTTCATTATCTTTTGCACCATTCTTGCATTAAATGAGATTTGATTGAATAAGGATGGGTTGAATAGTAAAGCATGGTTGTATGTTTTCTTGTCTTGGGTTGTGGTCACCTCCTTCTTCTCCTACACTCACCTCCCTTCATGCTTTGATATTACCTCCTCCACCATTCTCTTTTGCATGAGAGGTTATTCATTATTCAAGAGAGAAAAAGAAAGAGAGAAGAAAAAGAAGAGAGCTTCATCTTGAGAGTTTCATCCATGATATCATTTTCTTGCTAGAAAAATGCAAGCACCATTTTTCTATTCTCCATTCCTCCATCCAAAGGCAACAAACCCCAAAGAGACAAAGCACTACACTTCCTACAGCACATCTTGAGCATGTCGAGTTGCCGGCTTCATGCCCGAGTTGCCTCGGTATAGAGGCGGGAGCCCGTAAAAGATGCAGGCGAGGTGGTGCCCTTCCGGCGAGGAGGCGACGACCGGAGATCCCGCGAGGAGATCGGAGAGGAGATGAAGACCGGAGGACTTGGATCGTCGGTATATCTCTAACCTATCTTGTTAGTTAGCTAGACTAGTTTAATGGTCACGATCCGGAGTTTAGTGCGCGGTGGTGCCGTTTTGCCAAGTCCGCAAAAAATTTAAGTTTACCACCGTTTCCGCGTTTGGCCGTCGGATTGACGGCCGGGGCGCCGCCGTGCACTTACACAAAGTATGGACTTTGGTTGCTATATCTGAAGGGTTAAATTCCCATCAGGAGCAAGTATATCTTGAGAAGATTACTTGGTGTAGGTGGAAAAGTTGAGACTTTCAAAGCTAGACTTGTTAAAGGTTTTCGTCATCAACTAGGCGTGGATTATGATGAAACCTTTTCTAAGTAGCTATACTTAAGTCCATCCAGATCCTACTTGCCACGGCTACATACCATGACTAAGATATCTGGCGGTTGGGTGCCATGACTGCTTTTTTAAGTGATGTTTTAGAAGAGTGTGTCTATAAGTACACAGCCAGAGGGCCTCATAGACAGTGGGAGCAGCGGAAACGCGAGCAAGATGTTTTATGTGATAAAGCAGGCATCGCGGAGTTGGAACATCTGTTTTGATGTGTTAGTCAAAGAGTTTGACATCATCAAAATGGTAGATGAACCTTGTATAAACAAAAGGGTAGTAGGGAGTATGATGGTGATCCTCGTAGAGTACGTGGATGACATACTCTTGATAGGAAAGGAGTTTCCTATGCTACGCTCGGTCAATCTCCACTTATCACAATGATTCTCCATATAGGATCAAAGTGATACCTACTAAATCCTGGGTTTTGGATCTATGAGATGGATCTAATTGGATATTAGGATACTCACTAGTTGTAGTGAGATGGTATCAATTGATCCTGGGGAGAATCACTGGAAAGGTTCCAGGGTGATAAGGACGACTGAATGTCAGTCACAGGCATTGTCTTTACCCTCAGTAAAGGGACGGTATATTGGAAGGGTTCCAAGCTAGATACCGTGGCATACTAGACGATAAAGGCATACATCGCTACTTAAGATACTACCAAAGAGGCAGTCTGGGTGTATAATGGTTCATGAGATGAACTTAGTTCCTCCCATTGTGTGACAATGGAGTTATGGCTTTAGCCAAGGAACCATGATCCCATCAGTGACCCAGACATATTCTGAGGCAGCATCACCTGATCAAGGAGATGGTTGATCTCCAGGGGATCGAGGTAAGGAGAGTAGACTCAGTGGACAACACGGCGGATCCACTCATAAAGGCCTTTTTCCAGAGAGAGACTTTTATGGGATGGTTGAGTATGAGATACTTCAACCACTGCTATCAGATGGCCCTAGTGCAAGTGGGAGATTATTAGTTATATGTATGCCCTAGAGGCATTACTATACATAGGATGTATATTGTAGTGTATGCTTGGACATATAGAGGGATGACTTTCTTGCTCGATATGATAGTATACTATCTGGTTACTCTTTACTTTAACGTGTACACTGATTGTCTCTCTGTTACATGTTGGTAAAGCCCTTAGGATGTGTACTTGACTACCTGGACTATGATGCGGATCATACTAGTGGGGACGTGGTAGTCCATAAGTACATCCTTCAAAGTCCCTAGTCGTGGGTGTATCGAGACGGGGCATCGATATACCAGAGTAGACTAGCGTGTACCTTCTCGACCCATATAGATGGGCGATGGATGATCCCATATCCATTGGTGTTTGACATCAGAGATGATATACGGGTGCTCAGTGGAGACTGGGTACACTGGACGGACTCGCCGAGAACTCCTAGATGGTATTATACCTTACGTCAGATGGCAGTTCTCTGGTGACACTGGTACAGGTTAGTCTGTAGACCCGAGATCGTCATAGAGTCTTGTGTGAATCCCACTGTGCTTTGATTTCCATCATACCACGTCCAAGAGGGCGTGCAAAAAGGTGGCTTTTAGGTACAGTCCCGAATCGCATGGAGGAAATGAGCGATAGGAGGGGTTTCGTCTCTCCCGGTATAGGGAGTTGATGTTGCGCAGTGCTCGATTGGCTATAAAAGGAAGTCCTTGGCCAAGGCTGTTTTGGGGATTTACTGGTAAGTGTTACCAGTAGTTTCTCGACCCGTTATGAGCCTCATATCGACATGACTTATCGAGTTATTGGGGTCTGACATTTACCACCCCTAGGCGAGATATGCGACATATCAGACGAACAGACCGGACTGTGCGGTAGTGTTACTGATTGGATTCACAAGAGTGTGAGCGGGCTTGCTCGTTGATCTTCTGACCACTCAATACCCGGGTGGCCGTTACATTTAGCAGACCGCTTGCGGCTTGTGGGTGTTTGATATGATCATCACCTACTGCCGGCGTATTGACGAGTCTTTAGAGTCCTACACAGAGGTTTCCTGGCTCAAGCGAAACGAAATAGGAGCGCATATGAGATATGTGCGGGACCGAGAATAATGCGTGTATGTGATACCGTATTCTATTCTCGCGATGAATGTATCGATTGGTTGTATGCGATATAACCTAGTTATCGAATCGAGGATTGATTCGATAAGTCGATACATTGGATATTAGTCGGTCATATGTGATATGACCGGATTGTTAAATCAAGTGTTGATTTAATGATTTAATGTATAATTATATATTTGATATATTACTTTACATTAACTAGTATTGGTTCGCTAAAGATTATTTTCTCACTAGATTGTGCACATTGTATATATGATATATTTTTGTGCACTTGCTTGTATCATGTTTGATGATACATGCAACCTTGGGTATGTGTTTGCTTTAAACTATGATTAAGTTAATGGTTAGGGTTTGGTTTATTTTTTTTATTTATTCCTTTTGGAAAAAACAAAATGGGAGGCTTTCTTTGTTTTACACTAGAAGCTTCATGATAGTTTTGACAAAGTCTTAGCCATTTTGTTTTTATCCTTAACCTAACCATTTAACTAAACCCTAGTTTATTCTATACACTCACCCATGGTTGCATCATGATAACCATCACTTCATTTTTTTTTTTGGAATTAATTCATTATTCTTTTTCTTCTTCTTCATCTTCTTCTTCAAGTGAAGAAAAGAAAAGTTTTCTAGAAAAATGTCAAGTGATGATTCCAAGTGAGAAATCAAAATCCAAAGTGAACCCACTTCCTATTTCTTCATCCTCTATCACTTGCCATGTAGTAGAAGGTGTTTTCTTCACATGTTTCTTGACCTAGTGAAGTTGGAGCTTGAGTTTGAGTCGCCTCGACGTAGATCATCTTCGGCCTTGAAGTCAATGACCTAGCCCGATCATTTCTCCGACGAAACCATCGCTAGAGTCCGGGATCCGATGATCGCAGCGGAGGGACGTCAACACGGAGCTAAAGAAATGGTGGAGCGGATCTACAAAGGCTGTATTTCCTTTCACTCATTAGCAAAGTTGTTTGCTTGCTTGTAGTTTTGCCTTTACTTCTAGTTAACGATCTATATTAGGGTTTCTCGGCACCGGAAAATTTTTGTTTGGCATGGTTGATGCCTTGTGGAACCTCTTGAGTGTGCCTAGGAGCCCTACAGGATATATACACGAATATGTGTGTGCATGTGCGCAAGTATGAAGATATCAATATATGTGTGCACTGGTATGAATATACAGTGTGCATGCGCGCAAGTATGAGATATCAATATATGTGTGCACAGGTATGAATATACAGTGTGCATGTGCGCAAGTATGAAGATATCAATATATGTGTGCACTGGTATGAATATACAGTGTGCATGTGCGAAAGTATGAAGATATCAATATATGTGTGCACTGGTATAAATATACAGTGTGCATGTGCGCAAGTATGAAGATATCAATATATGTGTGCACTGGTATGAATATACAGTGTGCATGTGCGCAAGTATAGGTATATCAGGGTATGCATGCACCAATATAAACATATCCAAGTAAATATATGCCAATATGCGACAAGTCATGTCTAATCATCAATGTATGAGTCGTAGCAATCCTGTAGTGCGAGTGTCATGGCAATCACTAACGGTGTGAGTGTAACATACAAATAGTGCTCGTGCAGCTTGAACCGTTAGTGACAGTGTAGTGTTATATACTACCATTTCTATATGCAACAGAAGAAAGTATGCTACAATAGTACATATAAATATCTACGACTAAAATATCCTATCAAGCCCTGACGCTTAATGCCATACGGGCGATTTCCCCGTAGATGTTAAATCTACTCACCTGGTCGCGTGCTAAGCGTAGTCGACCACCTGCTTCCCTTTCTTTGCGGCGTCCGACTTACCCGCCTGCGAACTTAGAATTTACACAAAGAATCCATATAAGCAAATATCTCGCAAAAACGCGATATCGAAATCAAACGAGAAACTCGCGTCGCGAACTAAACGCGCGTGTGTGTGATACGCTGAAACGTATGTATGCGCATCTAAAACAATCCCGATACGTCGCGACACGCTGGAACACAGAACCCACTCACGTATCACACGTGTCGCGCAAACTAAACGTATAGGAAGAACGATATTTGGCTCCAGATTTTGACTCGGGCACAAAAGTGAAAAGTTGTATATGCCAAAACACTAGAATATGCAGCAAACTACCCTAGCCAAGACCCCAACACCCAAAACCCCTATCTGGCCGCAAATTGCGACCAGAACGATTAAAATTGTGGCCCAGGTGTAGAATTTGGGGCTCGTTCTTCGTGTGTGTGGTCTAGACCTAGTATACATGCTCCAGTTTCCTCAGTTTTTCTCTGAAGCAGCCAGGTCAAAAGCAGATCACAGAAAGGCCAAAATTTGCTTTAAAACGTTAAATTTACACCAAATAAAACCCTATGGTATTTTAGTGAAATCTGCGGTTAAACTAAGTTTATGTGGCCCTAATAACACTTTAATTAGGCTAGGCTAACCACCAAAAACATCACTTAACCAAAAATCCACACTAATCACCATTTTAGCACTAAAACGCACATTTAACACTAATCAACGCTAATTACACACAAGTTTAGCAACAAAGAAGTTGGGCTCAGATTTTATACCTTACTTGACCCTAGGTGTAAGGAGAATTAGAGGAAGAAGAAGAAGAAGTGCTGCTGCTGCTGGGGCTCCTGCTTCTGCCTGCTACAGCTGCTGCTGCTGCTGCCTGATGCTGCTTATGCTGATGCTGTTGCTGCTTGTGTTGCTGCTGTTGCTTCTTGTTGTTGTTGTTGTTGCCTGTTGCTGCTGCTGGAGCTCCTGCTGCTGCTTGTTGTGAGTGAGAGTGAGAGTGAGAGAGTAATTAGAATATGAGTGAGGGAAAAAGCAAACCAATGAGTGATATGAGAGTCAAACCCCTCTCTCTCTCACCTCATTTAATGCTAGCATGGGCAAGCCCATCATTCCCATTCTCTCTCTCTCTTTCTCCCATCAAGTCAACCCCAATTCAAATCATTTTCCATTTAAAAAAAAAACAAAAACACTTAATTAAAAACCAAATACACTTAAGGAAGATGGGTTAATCCACCATGGTTGCTAATCATGGTTTAACCCCAATTTAACCGTAGTTTACATGCACATGTTTGTGCAAGGCTAAATAAATTTTAATAAAATATTCATTAATTTTGATAAAATATTTGAAAATCGATTTGGTAAACTTTTTATTAAAAACCATACTTTGGAGTATAATTATCCACTAATCACACTCTAAGGTTTTCCCCCTTAAAGAAATTCGTCCCCGAATTTAAAAATATAAAGCTACGCATACCTTCAAAGAGATGAGGGAACTTCTTCCGCATCTCGCCCTCGTCCTCCCAAGTGATCTCTTCACCATTCGGGCTGCGCCAAAGCACCTTCATAGATGGCAAGACCTTCGATCGAAGTTTCTTCACCTGCCGGTCCAATATCAAAACTGGCTGCTCGGTGAACGAAAGATCGCGCTCGAGCTGAACGGTCTGATGCTAAATCATGTGCGAAGGATCATGTAGGTATCTGCGAAGCATCGACACGTGGAATACAGGGTGAACATCTGGGAAGTCGGGTGGAAGAGCCAAACGATATGCTACTGTGCCCACACGCTCGAGGATCTCGAAGGGACCTATGAATCTGGGGCTAAGCTTCCCCTTCCGTCCAAACCTCATCACTCCCTTCATCGGAGAGACCCTCAAAAAACGTGATCACCAACTACGAACTCTAATCTGCGGTGGCGTCTGTCAGCATACGATTTCTGCCTGCTCTAAGCTGTCTTCATCCTATCTTGAATCAGCTGCATCTTCTCGGTCGTCTCCTGTATGATCTGCGGCCCCAAGATACTGCTCTCACTAAGCTCTGTCCAACAGACGGGCGATCTACATCTCCTCCCATACAAGGCCTCGAAAGGTGCCATCTGAATAGTATCCTGGAAACTATTGTTGTAGGAGAACTCCACCAAGGGTAAATGATGATCCCAGCTACCACCAAAGTCTAAAACGCACGCTCGTAGTATGTCCTCGAGATTCTGAATAGTCCGCTCTGACTGGCCGTCGGTCTGCGGATGAAATGCTGTGCTGAAACTCAAGCGGGTGCCTAACGCTTCCTGAAGCCTCTGCCATAGTCGGCTGGTAAACTGGGTGCCTCGGTCGGACACGATACATGTCGGGACTCCATGCAGTCGTTCAATTTCGTCGATGTATATCTGGGCATACTGAGCAAATCCGAAAGTCGTCTTCACCGGCAAAAAGTGAGCCACTTTCGTCAAACGATCCACGATCACCCAAATAGAGTCATACCCCCGCCTAGTCCTGGGTAGACCCACAACGAAATCCATCGAAATATGCTCCCATTTCCACTCCGGAATGGGTAACGGCTGTAGCTCTCCCGCTGGCCTCTGGTGCTCGGCCTTGACATGCTGACAAGTCAGGCATCTCGACATGAAGTCTGTGATGTCCCTCTTCATTCCGTCCCACCAGTAAACATCTCTCACATCATGGTACATCTTGGTGGAACCCGGATGAACACTATACACCGATCGATGTGCCTCCTCAAGAATCTCACGCCGCAGTCCCTCAGCATCCGGTATATACAGTCTAGTCCCAAATCCCAGTATCCTCTGATCATCGATCACGAACTTGGAAAATCTGCCCTGTCCAATCTGTGCCATGATCTCTAAACAGTGGTAATCACTGTACTGTGCCTCATGTATACGGTTAAGCAACTGTGGGCGTGCACGAACATACGCAAGCTGTCCCCCGATCGGCGTGAACTCGAACTGCACTCGGCTGTCGCATAAAATCTGCCAATCTGCCGACGACTGCCTCTGCACTGCGCTCAAACAAGATAGACTACCCTCGGGCCTCCTGCTCAAAGCATCCGCCACTACATTAGCCTTGCTCGGGTGATACAAGATCTCACAATCGTAGTCTTTTACTAGTTCCATCCAACGGCGCTATCTGAGATTCAGGTCTCGCTGTTGAAATATATACTTTAAGCTCTTGTGATCAGTGAATATCTGGCACGACTCGCCGTATAGGTAATGTCGCCAGATCTTGAGTGCAAAGACCACTGCAGCCATCTCTAAATCGTGAGTAGGGTAGTTCTGTTCATGTTTCTTCAATTGCCGTGAAGCATACGCGATCACCCTGTCATGCTGCATCAATACGCACCCTAGCCCCACTCAAGAAGCGTCACAATAGACCACAAATTCGCCCGATCCTGAAGGCAATGATAACACCGGCGCTGTAGTCAATCGAGTCCGTAGCTGCTGAAAACTATGCTTGCACTCCTCCGTCCAATCGAAATGAACTCTCTTCCAGGTCAACCCGGTCAAAGGTGCAGCAATACGGGAGAAATCCTGTACAAATCGCTTGTAGTAGCCGGCCAGTCCTAGAAAGCTGCGGATCTCAGTAACTGATGTGGGTCTGGGCCAACGCTGAACGGCCTCGATCTTCTTCGGGTCCACACATATACCATCTCGTGTAATCAGGTGACCCAAGAAGTCTACGTTGTCAAGCCAGAATGCGCACTTAGAGAATTTTGCGAATAGCTGGTGCTCCCTCAAAATCTGCAGCGTGATCCGCAGGTGCTGCTCGTGCTCCTCTCGGCTCCGGGAATACACCAAAATGTCGTCAATGAATACGATGATGAACAAATCAAGATACGGCCAGAAAATACGGTTCATCAAGTCCATAAACGCTGCTGGGACGTTGGTGAGTCCGAATGACATCACCAAAAACTCATAATGGTCGTAACGCGTGCGGAAAGCTTTCCTCGGTATATCCTCCTGTCGAACCCGCAACTGATGGTGTCCTGACCGCAAGTCGATCCTCGAAAAGTACCCTGCACCCTGAAGCCGGTCGAACAAGTCGTCGATGCGTGGTAAAGGATATCTGTTCCGCACGGTAACCCTGTTCAGCTGGCGGTAGTCGATACACAAACGCAAACTGCCATCCTTCTTCTTGATAAGCAGGACCGGAGCACCCCAAGGAGACACACCGGGTCGAATAAGTCCCTTGTCCAGCAAATCTTTCAACTGACCTTTCAACTCTCTAAGCTCCGCCGGGGCCATCCGATAAGGCGGTATAGAAATAGGCCCTGTGCCGGGAATCAAATCAATACAGAAAGCAATATCGCGCTCAGGCGGTAGCCCAGGAAGCTCGTCAGGGAAAACATCAGGGAACTCACGAACAATCGAAACCTGGTCCAACGGAACATCTGTAGCTCTAGTATCGCAAACATAGGCTAAGAATCCCTGACATCCCTTTCTCAACAGCTGTCCAGTGCGAAGAGAAGAAATCAAACTGTGAGGGGCGGCACAATAGTCCCCCTGCACAATAAAAGCCGACTCGCCGGGAAAACAAAATCTAACTGTCTTCTCGCGGCAGTCCACAGACGCATAGCACGTGGCTAACCAATCCATGCCCAAAAGAACGTCGAATTCCAACATCTCAAGAAGGATCAAGTCGACAGGCAACTCTCTCTCGCCAATACGGACAACACAGGATCGGAACACGTGCCTAGCAACAAACGACTCTCCCACAGGAGTGGTCACAACAAGCGGCTGATCAAGCAAACCGGACTCTCTACCCAAACTCGGCACGAAGTATGTGGAAACGTACGAATGCGTGGATCCGGGATAAAACAACACGTGTGCGTCAACAGAACATACTGATAGGGTACCTGAGACCACTGCATTGTACGCCTGCGCGTCCTGATGCGTCAACGCGAAAACCTGTGCATGTCCTCCACCTGCGACTGGCGGTCCCCTACTAGCAATTGGTTGTACTCTGCCGGCAGCCGGCTGTCCTCTGCCTTGGCCACCTCGTCCTCTATGAGTAAACCCTCCGCGACCACGGCCTCTCTGTGCATGAGTTTGACGCGGAGCAACAGTAGGTACAATAGGCAATGCCCTCTGGGGTGGGGAAGGTGGAAGTGTGACATGTGGTACTGTTGCCTCCCTCCGGCGTATCTCGGTACAATCTCTGACACGGTGACGGGGACTACCATACCCAAAGCATCCACGCGATGACTGCTGACCCTCCTGGGAATAAGAGCTAAACATCTAACCTCGCCCTGAGTCTCTTCCACCTGTACGACGTCTATCACGGCGTCCGAATGGAAGTCTCTGTGTTGCTGTATCAGTACGAACCCTCTTCAGCCCTGGAACTACCGAAGTCTCTGCAAGGCACTCCTTGACTAATAGGGCTGCGTCTACAACTGCTGCATAAGTCTCGCAATGTTGTGCGCTAATTGCAAGAAACAGTGGGGTAAGCAAGCCTCGAACAAACCTCTTGACTCGCATCTCCTCAGTAGCCACTAGGTATGGGGCATAAATAGATAGCTCGGTGAATAGTACATCGTACTCTACCACTGTCATCTCTGGCGTCTGGCGTAAGGACTCGAATCTGCGTGCTCGGGCATCCCTGACACTCTGGGGAAGGAAACGGGCTAGAAATACCGTCACAACTTGGTTCAGGTCATAGGAAGAAGACCTGCTGCTCTTCCCTTCTCGACCGATTCACACCATTTCTGCGCAAGACCGTCCATGCGAAAGCTCGCAAACTCTACCCATCTCGCATCTGAGTGAACGACATATCCGGGACATCCTATCAATGAAAGACTGTGGGTCCTCGGCTACATCGGTGCCTGTGAAGAACGGAGGCTTCAGCCTCATAAACTCTGATAGTGATACAGTAATAACCTCCGTGGCTGCAGGGGAAACTGCCTGTACTGTAGGTACCATCGCGGTCCCCGTAACGAGTGGAACTACCTCTGGTCGCTACGCTCGAAGCGTCTCGACTAACGACCCTATCATCTGGCGCATCTCCTGCATACCGGCCCCTAGCATGGCGATCTGATCTGTTGTAGGAGGAACAGTCTGCTCTGGTACAACAGGTGTATTGCCCGGGTCAGTCCTCATCTCAGACGAGTCAACTCGAATCTTGGCTCTCGCGGCCGCTCTCTGCGCCCTCGTAGTCTTTGGCGGCATAATGGCTGAAAAGAAAGTAGGATCCGATAAGGATACGGAAATCGAATCACATGAATGTATATAATCATGAAGGGATTTCAATCAATAAGTCCTAAAGTCACTTAGGCAGAGTACCGTGTCGTGAGTATGCCGCGAAACATATGCACGCTACGCCACTCTACTTCAGCTATCTACTCCATCATACCAGGGTCATGCTACACTCTGAAAGGAAAAACCTAGGCACTGATACCAACTTTGTCACGACCCAAAGTTCGGCCCGTGATCGGCACTTAACCACGTAACGTCTACAGGCGTAACGCGACTAAGTAAGCCGAAACCCAGAAATCAAAACCATTAAGGGAATGTGTTAAAACATTTAAGGGAAACATTTGTTAAAACATTTTAAAAACCTTAAGTAATTTAGTAAAATTCTAAGTTCAAGTTATTATCTTAAAAGTTTTGGCAGTATTTCCTTTGTAAAAACTAGCCCCGAAATCGGGTACAAGGCAATATATGAGTAAAATGATATGCAATAAGAATAAAACATCCCAAACGGGAGCAATCATGCCCAACGGCGGAAACAATCACCACAATGATAATATACGACGCTGTAGCGAAGAAATGAGCAATATAAGTGAAAACAATTATCATGAAAGATAAAGCTGCAGAAATAAAGTCGACTCACAACGAGCTCGACACCAGAGTACAAATAATATACATCGTCCTAACAACTGGTCTCTAAGTCAATACATGAGTAGTAGATAGAGAGTACTAGATACAACAGTGTATACAACTGGAAAATAAACAGATACCGCACAAAACCCACCTATCAGCAAAAGGGCTCACGCGCCAACTGCGGTGGTATCTGTATCAAAAGATGCAAGAAAGCAGCCTGTCGCGACTACTCCGAGGGGCAACCTGCAAATGCTGTGGCACAACGGGGGTGAGTTGCCAACTCGTGAATAGTAGATAACATATAAAGCCAATCGTGAGTATGCACGTACTGCGATACTCTAACATATGCCAGCAGATAAAATCTATATGATGAACTGGATACGCAATAATCATGCAACAAGTGCGATCTAATAACATCTATATAGGATGAGCAGGGTATGCAATAATCGTGCATAGCATGTGCAATCTAATAATATCTATATAGGATGAGCAGGGTATGCAATAATCATGCATAGCAAGTGTACTCTATCAGGTACTACAGATACAGGATGAGATGTATAACACAGAATGCTGAGCATGGGAATAAATGACATCTACACAGAATGTCAACGTGGAAAATAACCGGTGTCCATCAATACACCCAAATCCCAGTAAAACTCAGGCGTCGTCACTCTAATCGGCCCTCAAATCCTATACAGCTCATGGAACCGTGAGTGTCCAATATCGGCACTCGAAAGTATCATAAAAATAATCGTGCCCAGCATTGACACGCAAATCCTCAAGTATCGGGCTCCGTCAGTCCGGATCGGCCCACGGGCTCCGTCTGCGGAATCGGCCCTCGGCCCCGGCAGTACGTGCCATCCTATATCCATCTATCGACTCTGGTCAATATCCTCTGGATAACCGCCAGATCCAACCAATCACCGGTAGGTAGTAGTCCCTCCGCCGGGCTCACCGTCTAACAATACGAGTCTTCTTGCCCCGGGGCACCATACCGGGTCCACCATGTACCCGCAATCGGTGCCTACCACTCCTCGAATCGGGTAGACTCACACAAGCTCTCTGGAACCGAGAAAACTCATGGACGCACTGAAATATCATATCATGAGAAACCGGATTTTTAAAACAGTGCGTATTTTCTTAAAATAATACCACGGTTCTCAAATCCAGAAATCCCATAAATCCAAATCTCAACGCGTAAATCCATGTAATGTGTCATATGACACTATAAAAGGGAAAACCGCTCTTTTTAAAAGAATCCAGTCTTGAAAATATCTCATGCGGTCCCTATTTTCTTGAAATCAAGTCAATATCATCCATGTATGTAATGTATGTATGTATATAGGTATGGATGTGCAAATGGATATATACGCGAATATGAGTATGTTAGTGTATATGCCCTAGAGGCCATTACTGTATCATACTAGTTTGTATATTACTTAATGGAAGCTTGGGATATTCACTTTGTATAGACAATCTTGCTCAATATAGTAGTATGCTACTTGGTTTGTTTCTACTTTAATGTGTGCATATGTTTATTATAGCATATCGCCTTTACACATTAGTGGAGCCCTTAGGATCTTTGCTTGATTACCAGCGTTGTGATGGCAGTCACACTCGTGGGGGCTGGGTAATCCACAAGCACATCCTTATGCAGGTCCCTAGTCGTAGGACTATCGAGACAGGGCATCGATAATCCGGAGTAGACTAGCGTATGCGCTTCTCATCCCAACAGGGGAGACGGTCTGTCCCACAGCCGTCAGTACGTCGTACATGAGATAGTATGCCGGTGCTCGTTAGGTTACGAATACACTGGACAGGACTCGTCGGGAACTGTTGGTTGGTACTATACCTATCGTCAGTTATCAGTTTCCAGGTGACATGAATACAGCTTAGTCCGCTGACTTGACACTGTCACTTTGCCTCGAGTGTGTTCCCACTGTACTTAGATTACTACCCTACCACGGCTCAAAAGAGTCGTGCAAACAGGTAGTAGTTGGGTGCAGTCCCGAAGCACTTGGAGGCAGTGACGGTTAGACAGGATTCGTCTCTCCCGGTAATGGGGGTTGATATCGCGCTGTGTCTAAGAGAGCCATTACACAAAGTCCCTGGCCAGGGCAAGCAAGATATACTGGTAGGTTTCCAGTGTTATCTCAGGGTGTTCTGGGCTGCACTCCGACACGACTTGTACCGCTATTAGGGGACTGACGTTTACCGCCCTCTAGTCCCGCCATGCGATATTCTCAGACGAACAGACCGGACTGTACGGAGATTGTCACATTCAGGCTCAGTAGGAGTTCAAATGGGTTTCACCTCGTCCGTCTTCTTATCGGCATCTGCCTGGGGACCGTTACGTACAGCTAGTGCCGCTTGCGGTCTGTGGTTAAACCCACTGCCAGCGCAGTGTCGGGTCTTTAGAGTCCCACACAGAGGGTTATTCCCCTTTGGGCAAAACAGAGTAGAGGTCGCATGGTTTTGCGACAAGGTTCGTTCACATCCGCGCACTTGTGCACGTTTGGTGTCCGGACAGTTGTTACTAGCGGGCTCTGGTTTGAGCCGGATCCTAGTATATGCTTTGGGGTTAGTTTTATCTCGTAGTATTTATGCTCCTTAGAACACGAATGCGGGTGTGTAAGCACAGTTGACTGAGGAAAAGATAGAGGATTCTCATTAGGGTTTTGGTACGGGTGTGTATGCACAGTTGACGGTTGTCGTTTACCAAACCCTAATGAATATGTGAAATATCAATTGATAATGTTATTTAAATGAAATTGGGTTATGGTTAGGGTTTGTTGACTTGTTGACCAACACGGAGTAAGAGCGAGCGAGCGAGCGAGCTCTTGGGACTCGTACACAGCGACGTGTGCGGTCCAATGTCTACACATGCGCGAAGCGGTTATTCTTACTTCATTACTTTTACGGATGACTTTTCAAGGTACGGATATGTCTTCTTAATGAAACATAAATCCGAAGCCTTTGGAAAATTCCAGGAATATAAGAATGAAGTAGAAAAACAAACCGGCAAAAGTATCAAGACACTGAGATCTGATCGAGGTGGTGAATACTTAAATGCCGTGTTCCTGGATTACTTAAAAGAGAATGGAATTCTCTCTCCGCTTACTCCTCCATACACTCTGCAACATAACGGTGTATCGGAGAGATGGAACCGGACCTTATTGGATATGGTACGTTCCATGATGAGTAACGCTGAGTTACCGCGATCATTCTGGGGATATGCACTAGAATCAGCTGCATACCTTTTGAACCGAGTTCCAACTAAGACTGTGCCTACCACACCATATCAGATGTGGTGTGGGAAGAAACCCTATCTTAAGCACATTAAGACATGGGGATGTCCAGCTTTGGTCAAAAAGCAGCATGCGGACAAACTCGAGGCACGCTCAGCACAGTGCAAGTTTGTGGGATATCCAAAGAACTCCAAGGGATAATTCTTCTATTGCGAAGAGGAACAAAAGGTTTTTGTTTCTCGTCATGCCCACTTCTTAGAAACTGAGTTTTTGGAAAATCAGATAAGTGGGAGCGCAATAGAACTGGAAGAAATTCCAGAACCACGAGCTATTACTGAAAGCTTAGTAGAACCAGAGGGTTCGAAAGATCAGGACATTCCTGCGCCGCTCCGTAGGAGTAGTAGGCAGTCTCATCCGCCCGAGAGATACTATGGTTTTCTCATAGACGGGGATAGAGAAGATTGCATCATTGATAGTAATGAGCCGACTAGCTTCCAGCAGGCCATTCAGAGCGTTGACTCTGTAAAATGGCTGGATGCAATGCGGACCGAAATGGAGTCCATGTACACCAACAAAGTATGGACGTTGGACGTTGCTCTAGTTGGGGTAAAACCCGTAGGATGCAAGTGGATCTTCAAAAGGAAGATTGGTGTAGATGGACAGGTTGAGACCTATAAAGCTAGACTTGTTGCAAAGGGTTTTCGTCAAAGACCTGGTTTGGACTATGACGAAACCTTTTCTCCAGTGGCTATGCTGAAATCCATTCGGATCCTTCTTGCCATTGCTGCCTTCCACGATTATGAGATTTGGCAAATGGACATAAAGACCGCTTTTCTGAATGGAAATTTAGAGGAGTGTGTCTATATGAACCAACCAGAGGGTTTCATTCAGAGTGGGAGTAGCGGAAAGGTGTGCAAGTTGCTTAAGTCCATCTATAGACTAAAGCAGGCATCGCGGAGTTAAAACATCTGTTTTGATGAGACGGTCAAAGATTTTGGCTTTATCAAAAATCCAGATGAACCATGCATCTATAGTAGATTTGTAGCACGAACTGTCGTATTCCTCGTTTTATACGTGGATGACATTCTCTTGATAGAAAATGACATTCCTATGCTACAATCTGTCAAAGGGTTCTTGTCACACAGGTTCTCCATGAAAGACCTGGGTGATGCCTCTTACATTCTGGGGATCCGGATCTATCGTGACAGATCCAAGAGGATATTAGAACTTTCACAGTCTAGGTACATCGACACCATACTGAGAAGATTCAGTATGGAAGATTCCAAGCACGGTAATCTATCGGCTTGTCACGGGATCACCCTCTCCAAAGAGATGTCTCCCAAGACTGATTTGGAAAGGTATCGCATGTCTATTATACCCTACGCTTCTGCGGTGGGCTCTTTAATGTATGCGATGTTGTGTACCAGACCAGATGTAGCTTATGCACTGAGTGTGGTAAGCCGGTATCAGTCAAACCATGGGGAGAAGCACTAGATAGCGGTAAAGAATATTCTCAAGTACCTGAGAAGGACTAAGGAGATGTTCTTGGTGTATGGCGGAAAAGACCTCCAGATCGAGGCCTTTACTGACTCCAGCTTCCAGAGTGACAAGGATGATTCCAAGTCCATGTCGGGTTATGTCTTTACCCTCAATGGAGGGGTGGTATGTTGGAAGAGTTCCAAACAGGAAACCGTTGCTGACTCGACGATGGAAGCGGAATATATCGCTGCATCTGATGCTGCAAAAGAAGCCGTCTGGATGAGGAAGTTCTTTATAGAACTTCAGGTGGTTCCGTCCATTGTTGATCCAATACCTCTGTATTGCGACAACAACGGGGATATAGCTTTAGCGAAGGAACCCAGGTCCCATCAGAAGTCCAGGCACATCTTGAGGCGGTATCACCTGATCAGGGAGATCGTGGGTCGCCAGGAGATCGAGGTTCGGAGAGTTGCTACGGAAGATAACACTGCTGATCCACTCACAAAGGCCTTACCCCAGACTCAGTTCGAGCGGCTGATCGAGATGATAGGTCTTCGATACGCCGATACATGGCCTTAGTGCAAGTGGGAGATTGTTAGTGTATATGCCCTAGAGGCCATTACTGTATCATACTAGTTTGTATATTACTTAATGGAAGCTTGGGATATTCACCTTGTATAGACAATCTTGCTCAATATAGTAGTATGCTACTTGGTTTGTTTCTACTTTAATGTGTGCATATGTTTATTATATCATATCGTCTTTACACATTAGTGGAGCCCTTAGGATCTTTGCTTGATTACCAGCGTTGTGATGGCAGTCACACTCGTGTGGGCTGGGTAATCCACAAGCACATCCTTATGCAGGTCCCTAGTGTTAGTTATATGTATGCCCTAGAGGCCATTACTGTACATTGGATGTATATTGTAGTGGATGCTGGGACATATATAGGGAGGACTTTCTTGCTCGACATGATAATATGCTATCTGGTCACTCTTTACCTTAACGTGTATATTGATTGTCTCTCTGTTACATGTTGGTAAAGCCCTTAGGATGTGTACTTGACTACCTGGACTATGATGCGGATCATACTAGTGGGGACATGGTAGTCCATAAGTACATCCTTCAAAGTCCCTAGTCGTAGGTGTATCGAGACGGGGCATCGATATACCAGAGTAGACTAGCGTATACCTTCTCAACCCATACAGATGGGCGATGGATGATCCCATATCCATTGGTGTTTGACATCAGAGATGATATACGGGTGCTCAGTAGAGACTGGGTACACTGGAAGGACTCGCCGAGAACTCCCAGATGGTATTATACCTTACGTCAGATGGCAGTTCTCTGGTGACACTGGTACAGAGTAGTCTGTTGACCCGAGATCGTCATAGAGTCTTGTGTGGTTCCTACTGTGCTTTGATTTCCACCTTACCACGTCCAAGAGGGCGTGCAAAACGGTGGCTTTTGGGTACAGTCCCGAATCACATGGAGGCAATAAGCGATAGGAGGGGATTCGTCTCTCCCGGTATAGGGAGTTGATGTTGCGCTGTGTTCGATTGGCTATAACCGGAAATCCCTGGCCAGGGTTGCTGAGATTTACTGGTAAGTGTTACTCTCGAATTGTTATAGACCTCATATCGACATGACTTATCGAGCTATTGGGGTCTGACGTTTACCACCCCTAGGCGAGATATGCGACATATCAGACGATCAGACCGGACTGTACGGTAGTGTTACTGGTTGGATTCATTGGAGTGTGAGCGGGCTTGCTCGTCGATCTTCTGATCGCTCAATACCTGGGTGGCCGTTACGTTTAGCAGACCGCTTGCGGCTTGTGGGTGTTTGATATGATCATCACCTGCTGCCGGCGTATTGACGAGTCTTTAGAGTCCTACACAGAGGTTTCCTGGCTCAAGCAAAACGAAATAGGAGCGCATATGAGATATGTGCGGGACCGAGAATAATGCGTGTATGTGATACCGTATTCTATTCTCGTGATGAATGTATCGATTGGTTGTATGCGATATAACCTAGTTATCGAATCAAGTATTGATTCGATGAGCCGATACATAGGATACTAGTCGGTTATATGCGATATGACCGGATCGTTAAATCAAGTGTTGATTTAATGATTTAATGTATAATTATATATTTGATATATTACTTTTCATTAACTAGTATTGGTTCACTTTAAAGGATTTTCTCACTTGGATGTATAAGTTGTATATGTGATATACTTTTTGTGCAAATTATTGTATCATGTTTGATGATACATGTTTACTTGGTTAAGTGTAAAGAATTAAACCATGGTTAAACTTATGTTTAGGGTTTTGTTTTCTTTTTCATTTATTTGTCTATTTATTCTTTTTGGAAAAATAATAAGCATAAAGGAAAATGGTGGCTTAATTTGTTTTGTAGTTGAATCTTCATGAAGGTTTGACTTTCTAACCATTTTGTCTTCATGCTTAACCCTAACCATTTAAACAAACCATGGTCTATTCTCTACACTTAACTAGGGTTTGGTTATGATAAGTATTCACATCATTTATCCTTTTTAAATATACTTATCATAATATTATCATTTTCTTCTTCTTCTTCAAGATGAAGAACCTTGACTTCATCAATGGTGATTGATGAAATAGAGTGAGAAATCCAATTCTAAAGTCTACCCACTTCCTATTTCTTCATCCTCTACCTCTTGCCAAGTAGTAGAGTGTGTTTTCTTCATAAGTTTCATGACTTGGTGAAGTGGGAGCTTGATCTTGTGATGCCTCGACGTAGATCATCTTCGGCACGAAGCCGACGACCTTTCCCGCCCATTTCTCCGATGAAGCCGACGCTAGAGCCTGGGATTTCATTTGGACAGCGGAGAGGACTTCATCACGGAGCCGTGGAGATAGAGGACCGGATCTACAAAGGTTGTATTTCCGTACTCTTAGTTAAAGTAGTTAACTAGTTGCTTTGTCGCCTAAACTTCTAGCCAACGATCCGTATTAGGGTTTCTCGGCACCTCTCATTTTTGAAATTGGCATGGTTGATGCCTTGTGAGACCTCACTAGTGTGCCTAGGAACCCTACAGTGGTATCAGAGCTATTAGGCATTGGATGTCGACCTATGGGGGGTTCTCACTGTGTGACAGTGTGGCGAAGCATAGGCTCTTACCCCCAGGGTGTCCCGAGACCGGAAGCTGTTCCGACGGGTTGTAGTCCTCGTGAGGGGGCATGCGTAAAAAGTAGCTGCTGAGGGACCCGTGGGTGCCACGGTGACCCCATTGGATGGGGTGGCTGCCTGACCTACAGTGTCGCCGTGGCACCAACGGGTCCCTCAGCCGCTACTTTTTTAATTTGGAAAAATCCTAGATTTTAGAAAAAGTCCAGAGAGCACTTGGGTTTTAGGGTTTCGTCATCATACGGCCGCGGAACCGCCGCACTTTGGAGGAATTGGGTGATCGGGTTCTGGAGTCCAGAGGGAGACCAACTCGAGGAGTCGAGTCCGGGTCTCCTAACTCTAGAATTGGTAGGGTTGCTTGCCGCTCTCGTAGGGGTCTAGGGGTGTGGGTTTGGCTATTCATCGCGAACGTGGAATCCGTGTTTTATACTGGCTCGTATTGAAAACACGGACGTCCTAGTATATCCAATATTGCATATGTTTCTTCTGCTGCGATATCTGTGTTGTGATCATGTGATGTTCTGTGATAGATACAGTATATAGTATATATGATATATTATATAGACGTTACTTATGTTTTTACACCCGCGCTAGCCCTGCCCCGCTCTGCCGTTAGTTACCTAACCTAACGGTGCACGAGGGGACATCGAGGCGAATGCGGATGGCATAAGTGTACGTCGTATTTATCTGTGATGTTTAGGTACTTAAATGATGGGACTTCATTAATGAGATTAATGAAATAAAAGAAATCTAAGATGTTGTAGAATCGAATTTCAAAATAAAACAGGTAGCTACAGTTCTTGCTTTGCACAGCGGTATATGTGATATATCCTGCACCTTATTCGATAAGGAAAGGACCGAGATCCCTTCACCGGGAGTGACTCCTTTAGCAATAACTGGCAGATGCTACACACTCGGTTTGTCTTTTGATTGCTTTTAAGAGTTTTTGCTTTGCACAGTGATATATATGATATATCCCGCACCTCATTCGACGAGGAAAGGACCGACGATCCCTTCACCGGGAGTGACTCCTTTAGCAAAACTAGAAAAGCCTCAAAAGCACTCCATTTCAAAATCATTTGATTCTACAACGATATCAAGTTCATTACGCAATAGGTTTTCAGAAAAACCTGTCGTAGCCCTCCGTCATTTCAGATAAGTCCTACTTAGTATTCGTGCTACGTTTGTTGACCTCTGTCAAGGCGTAGTGTGCGGTAGCTAACTAGTATTTATCTGCTTATGCATATGATGCAGATTGGATTAGGGTAGTCGTGCGGCCTTATTGACCTCCGTCAAGGGTCGTGCGGGTGGGTTTAATCCAATCAAGAAATGACGGGTTGAACTTGACTAGTAGCCTATGGTTTGTTGACCTCCGTCAAGGTCATAGGGTGCTAGGGGCAAAATATTATCGGGAATTTCAAGTGTTGAAATTTGCAATGAGATTGCATACCTTCTATGAGATAGTTGGATCCCGATACCCGCTGCGAGTAATTGTTACTCCTGGGAGAGTTTTATACATTACAATTAGCCGATCAAGTAGGTGTCTAGAAAGGTGTCAACGGGGTTACGCCTCTGGGAAAATGAGGTTTACATTAATTAGGTTCGTGCGAAAGCACGGGGGACCTCCCTCAAAGTACCGACACTGGCCTGGCTGAAAGATTGGCGAACTTGTAGTGTGTAATTAATCCCGGCTAGTCTTTCCTTTTAGGGTTTGAAGGAAGATTTGATAAAAAGCAGTGGGAGCTATCCTGATTAGATAAAATAATAACCAATCTATTCTTGCAAGAGCGCACGCTGAGTGTTTTCTTCTCTCTCTCTCTCCAGGTAGCGACCATATCACGCCTTAATCAAGATAATAAAACGGATATTTGACCGAACCCGCTTGTTATACTGAGCTGGGGAACGTTGGTCCCGCTCCAACTTATAATAGTTATAAGACAGAGCAGGAAATTGGGGAATACTAGATTTCCCGTGTCGCCCAAATGAAGAAAGTGCATGTTGATGCATCATCTTCGGGTGTGTTCGTTACAAAGAACTGTTTCTCTGTATCCTCTACGTCCTGGGTATGTGATACCAGATCAGGATCCCAGATATGTAATCTGTTACATAGGGCTACAAAAAGGTAGAGAACTGAGAACGAGTGATAAGTTTCATGAGGCAGAAAACGGGGCAAGTGTTGCAGCCAAGTCTGTTGGTCACTGTCACCATGTATTGTAATACATTGATTCTGAACGAATGTTATTAGATACCGAACCTGATATACAAAATCATATCAGTCTCTTTATTAGTAAAGAAAGGATAAAATTTTGTATTGTTGGATAATGTTTTGAACATTTCCTATATTAAAAGTTGATCGGTTCAGGCACGTTATCTAAAAGCATTAATGTTCTAAATTAAACTACAGTTCTTAGTATACAGAACACACACAAGAGGAAGAGTTCAAAAATGAACGAATCCTTCTTGAGGTATTGTAGACTAGGTCAGATCAATGTGACCCGACTAGCTAGAGTTACATAAAGATGCATATTTAAATTAGTTTAAATTTACATCTTGTGAAACTCGCCAGTCATGTCACAAAGATAAAATGACCATAGCTCCGTTTACTGGAAACAGAGAAAGAGTTAATGAACTCTTGGGATGATACATGTTGATGTATGTAGGTCCCCTGTCTACACATGCCAAGACCGGTTCTTAATACTTCATTACATTCTCTGATAATCTTTCAAGATTCAGACCTATGTTCCTGTTGAAACACAAGTCCGAACCTTTTGAGATATTCACAGAATATAAGTTAGAAGTAGAGAACTAAAATACGGGTATAAGTATTATGTCCTATGATGAGATCAAGGAGGAGAATACTTGGGCACGGAATTCCTGGACTATTCTAAAGGAGAATGAGATTCTCTCTCGGCATTACTCCTCTGTATACACCATAACACAATGGTATATCGGGGTGGAGCAATCACACCCTATGAGATAAGGTGTGCTCTATGATGAGTACTACTGAGTTTCCTATTTCCTTTTGGGAGTTATGCACTTAAGAAGCTGCATACCTATTGAATAGGGTTCAAATCAAATCAGTTGCCTACCACTTCATATGTGATATGGAAAGGGAAGAGCCCATATCTTAAGTTAGTTAAGATTTGGGGTTGACCGGCCTATGTCTAAAAGCAAAATCCGGACAAGCTCGAGGCAAGGCCTGTAATGTACAACTGGAAAGGTTCCAGCTATACAAACTACAGCTGATGATTTGATAGAACCAAAGGATTCAGTAGATTCCAACGAACCTCGGCCTCTCCGCCGATCTAGTAGGGTTTCTCACTCACCTGAGAGATACTTCTGTTTCTCTATGACAGTGGGAGCGAGGATTGCATCATGAGATGATGACCCAACTAGCTTCGAGCTGGCCATCAGGAGTAAGACTCTGTAAGAATGGCTGGATGCTTAGCGATCTGAGATGGAATCCTTATACACCAACAAAGTATGGACTTCGGTTGCTATATCTGAAGGGTTAAATCCCCATCAGGAGCAAGTATATCTTGAGAAGATTACTTGGTGTACTTGGAAAGGTTGAGACTTTCAAATCTAGACTTGTTAAAGGTTTGCATCATAGACCAGGTGTGGATTGTGTTGAAACCTTTTCTAAGGATCTATGCTTAAGTCCGTCCAGATCCTACTTGCCACGGCTACATACCATGACTACGATATCTGGTGGTTGGGTGTCATGACTGTTTTTCTAAATGATGCTTTAGAAGAGTGCATCTATAAGTACACAGCCAGAGGGCCTCGTAGACAGTGGGAGCAGCGGAAACGTGTGCAAGATGCTTTATAGGATAAAGCAGGCATCGCGGAGTTGGAACATCTGTTTTGATGGATTAGTCAAAGAAGTTGACATCATCAAAATGGTAGATGAACCTTGTATAAACAAAAAGGTAGTAGGGAGTATGGTGGCGATCCTCGTAGAGTACGTGGATGACATACTCTTGATAGGGAAGGAGTTTCCTATGCTACGCTCGATCAATCTCCGCTTATCACAATGATTCTCCGCATAGGATTAAAGTGATACCTCCTAAATCCTGGGTTTTGGATCTATGAGATAGATCTAAATGGATATTAGGATACTCACTAGCTGTAGTGAGATGGTATCAATTGATCCTGGGAAGAATCACTGGAAGTGTTCCAGGATGATAAAGACGACTGAGTGTCAGTCACAGGCATTGTCTTAACCCTCAGTAGAGGGACGGTATGTTGGAAGAGTTCCAAGCTAGATACCGTGACATACTAGACGATAAAGGCAGGATACATCGCTACTTAAGATGCTACCAAAGAGGCTGTCTGGGTGTATATTAGTTCATGAGATGAACTTAGTTCCTCCCATTGTGTGACAATGGAGTTGTGGCTTAAGCCAAGGAACGCAGATCCCATCAGTGATCCAGACATATTCTAAGGCAGTATCACCTGATCATGGAGATGGTTGATCTCCAGGGGATCGAGGTTAGGAGAGTAGACTCAGAGGATAACACGGCGGATCCACTCACGAAGGCCTATTCCCAGAGAGAGACTTTTATGGGATGGTTGAGTATGAGATACTGCAACCACTGCTACAGATGGCCCTAGTGCAAGTGGGAGATTGTTAGTTATAGGTATGCCCTAGAGGCCATTACTGTACATTGGATGTATATTGTAGTGGATGCTGGGACATATATAGGGAGGACTTTCTTGCTCGACATGATAGTATGCTATCTGGTTACTCTTTACCTTAACGTGTATACTGATTGTCTCTCTGTTACATGTTGGTAAAGCCCTTAAGATGTGTACTTGACTACCTGGACTATGATGCGGATCATACTAGTGGGGACATGGTAGTCCATAAGTACATCCTTCAAAGTCCCTAGTCGTAGGTGTATCGAGATGGGGCATCGATATACCAGAGTAGACTAGCGTATACCTTCTCGACCCATACAGATGGGCGATGGATGATCCCATATCCATTGGTGTTTGACATCAGAGATGATATACGGGTGCTCAGTAGAGACTGGGTACACTGGAAGGACTCGCCGAGAACTCCCAGATGGTATTATACCTTACGTCAGATGGCAGTTCTCTGGTGACACTGGTACAGAGTAGTCTGTTGACCCGAGATCGTCATAGAGTCTTGTGTGGTTCCCACTATGCTTTGATTTCCACCTTACCACGTCCAAGAGGGCGTGCAAAACGGTGGCTTTTGGGTACAGTCCCGAATCACATGGAGGCAATGAGCGATAGGAGGGGATTCGTCTCTCCCGGTATAGGGAGTTGATGTTGCGCTGTGTTCGATTGGCTATAACCGGAAATCCCTGGCCAGGGTTGCTGAGATTTACTGGTAAGTGTTACCAGTAGTTTCTCGAATTGTTATAGACCTCATATCGACACGACTTATCGAGCTATTGGGGTCTGACGTTTACCACCCCTAGGCGAGATATGCGACATATCAGACGATCAGACCGGACTGTACGGTAGTGTTACTGGTTGGATTCTGTCACGACCCGAAAGAGCACGTGACTGGCCCTTGAACCATATGAAGTCTATAGGACCCCATCTGATCCAAGTAAGCCAAAATCCCAGCAATCTAAAACCATTTAAAGAGTAAATAAGGAAAACTGTTTTTGAAAAGTAAGGAAATCATGTTTGGAAATCAAAGTTTTTAAATAACTAAGCCGAATATGCATTTTTTTAAAATGTGTAACCTTTCCTGAAAATTTCGGCAGAGTTTCCTTTGTAAAAACTGGCCCCGAACGGGGTACAACAAGAATAATATATATGAAATGATAAAAGGCATCCCCAAGCGAGAGCTAGCTCTTCGTCAATCGACGGTCACAACCACGCGAGCAATAATAATATACAACGCCAAAGGGCGAGGATCAAACTCAAAAGAAACTCAAAACAGCCAGAAAACCGTAATACTACAAGCGCGACTCTAAGGTCGAAATAATATAAGTTTTGGTTGATGGAAATTCTAGATACAATAAATGATACATGAACAATGGCGGTTCTGATACAAAAGAACCCACCTATCCAAGCAAGTCACCCATAAGAAAGCAGTGTGCCAGAAATGCCGCTATGGAATCTGTACGGCAAAAACCTGCAAGGACTGGGGCACAACGGGGGTGAGTTGCCAACTCGTGAATAGAAAATATCTACAAGCAGAGATCGAATGCATGACCCATCCTAGGTCAATACGATCAGATATAAATAAACCTCAATATGAATAAAGCTGAAGCATGCTAAACTGGCAATGTAATCTCTACATAAGTGTAATGCCAAGTGCTCGTGCTAGTGCCTCAGGTAATAGCATGTCATGAATATGAGGTATGATCAATGTAATCAAATCTGCACACACGTGGATCCCGTCCACTCGTCACCCAATGACAATAACCATCATGCAAGTAAATATCATGAAACCTGTGCATGGAAATATGAGGATATAACCCACCCGTGTCCCTCGCGACACGTCAAAATCATGGAACCGGAGTGCCCAGCATCGGCACTCGAAAACATCATGAAAACTGTGCCCAGCATCGGCACATAAATCCTCATATATCGGGCTCCGTCAGTCCGGATCGGCCCGCGGGCTCTGTCTGCGGTATCGGCCCTCGGCCCCGGCAGGACGCCCAAATCTATCCATCGACTCTGGTCAGTATCCTCTGGATAACCGCCAGGTCCAACCAATCACCGGTAGGTACTCGCCCGCCTCCAGGCTCAATCGGCAAAGCTCATCGATCATCTTGCCGAGGGGAACCATACCGGGTCCACCATGTACCCGCAATCGGCTCATCCACTCCTCGATTCGGGTTTCACATGTCGCTCTCAGCACCGAGAAAACACATGGTGGACGCACTGAAATATCATATCAAGGGTAACCGGGTTTTTAAAGCAATGACATATTCTCTTTTGAAACACTCTCGGTTCCCAAATCCAGAAATATCATAGAAACAACATATCTCAATGCGTATAATCAAAAGCATGAAGTATACGACATGTAAAGAAAGGTATGCATATCATCATGTCATGCAAGGATCATATACTGAATGCAATAGTACTACAGTGTAGTGACATGGCAATTATCGATGATGAGTGTGTGAGCCGGAAACAAGTGTACGTGGAACATATGCATCATCGATAATGGTGCTGGTGTCCTAGCAGCATGACTGAAATATAACCACAGTACAAGCGATGCAATGCAAATAGCATGAATATGCGGAATCGAATAATCAACGCAGAAGTAAAGAATCTACACCAATCTGTACAAGTCATGCAGGGGTGCCATTTGAAATAAGACGAATCAGGGCTTTTGGAAAAACAAGGGCTACGGTGTTTTAAGAAAAGATACATCATTTGAAAATATCCGTATGACCCTTCTGCCTATCTTTAAAATATCCCCGATTCGTTAGTTTGAAATAGGTATGACTCGGTCCAGTCTAATGTCTACTAAGTAATCTAGACAGGAGGGGTAAGAAACCACCTAATCTGAGTCAATATATATAGATATGATAGTCGGTGATCCCGCCTCAATAACATATCGTAAGATATCCTCGAGTCATGAGTGCGGATCTATCATCAATATCGGCTCATACGGTAGATCGTCGTACGGCATCCCAATAGCTGGGTAGGGGTCAATATCACAGTACCTCATAACATATCAGGTATCACTATCTTCAGATCGCATAATCTGGGGTACTACTCTAAGTCTAGTACAAATCGATACCATCTATAAAAATATGAATGCGGGTAAAGCACATGTCCAAAGGCCCGCTAAAACTATCATATCGCACCTCGAAGACAAGCTATGTCACATCGCCGATCTCACAGCCTCACATCAAGTATCATCTCAAACCACGTATCATCCTCAAATCCCGTATATAAACACATAGTCTCATACCCATGTGTAGATATACGCACCATCATATGCACTCTAATAAATGAAAGAATGAATGCAAGTATGTGTGTAAATGTATGTGTGAGTGCAACCACTACTCTAGGGTCCGCACTATACTAAACCAATATATTCTTATCATCAAAATATCATTATTACCATCAATAACCCTAAACAACACATAATAAATATTCGTGTGTATACGTATTCGTATACATCACCACGGACTGCGGGGGTGCTATACGCCATCCACCCGACTTCTCCCCGTAGATATAAATCTACTCACCTTGCTTCTCGTGTGCCAAAGCCGATGTCGCTAGCTTCACCTCCTTTGCCTCAACATCACGCGGGGTACCTACAAGTATATCACAATGCTAAAGCACATGAAAATCACATCGGAAACCAAAATAGCACACGCTACCCGCATAGGTAAAAACCTATCGACTCGCATGTAAACACAATCAAAATCCACTTGTCGTTGACGTCCAAACGCCACCCGACAGGAATGAATCACCAAATACCAAAATCCATGCTAAAACAAGTCCCAAATTATACACCAACATAGGAAAATCAACCCAGATTTCACCCTAGATGGAATCAGTCAAAACTAGACATACTCAGGGTCAAAACTAGAGGAAATGGGGGCATGCACAGAAAACGAGGCAATTCCTTAAAATACCTTATTTTAGAATTTTCCATAATTTTTCCCCATTTATCTGTATTTAATTATACCAGAATATTAAAATATTCATTAAAATAATATTAAATTATAAAATTTCCCAAAAATCATATTTTATTATTTTGAAGACGTTACAATCTACCCCCCCTTAAAGAAATTCGGTCCCCGAATTTAAATTTAAACCCCCAAATACTAAAGTATTTCAATACAAATTCCAAGTCATCGGGGCTCCGAAATCATCTATACATAAAACATCATAGCGCAATGCATGCGCATGAGTACTGAGCAGATAACTCAAAAGCAACACTCCATCAAGCATCCGCAATCATCGGAGTCATGGTAACGACACAATGTCAAATCCAATACAAAATCAATATGATATGGACCAAGACTATACATGTAGACACCCAATCTATACATGTAATTAGCTAATGCAACTGTATGCCAAATCTTTTTAAGTCGCTGTGCGATGCGCGTAACACTGCACAGTGGCGGACGTTTCTCATAAGAAAATAACTATATATGTGTATATATATCCTTTGTTTAATAAGCACGTTCCACCATTTTGAAAATAATCAGAAGGGTTTCCTTGTTTTTAAAACGTTTTGTGTCATATCGGACACGTAGGTATATACTGAGACTATAGCTCGCTTTTCGGAAATCCCTTCGATAACTATCGATGCATGCAAAATATATCCAGGCACTGTCCACTGACTAGTCCTGCTCAGTATGAAAGCAAATATCCCACATCATAAAAATGTACTGCTCCAAAAGGAATAAATTCCAAAAATGCACATAACACCACCCTGTGCGTCTGACGCGCACGGAAATCAAAATCCATATGTGCGCTAAACATGTGCACAAAACAACATCTATGTGCAACGGGTGTGCACGAAGCATCTGTCATAGGCAACATGTGTGCCTGACAGCCAAAACAGGTGCATCTGACATGCACGAAGAATCTCGATTTAGTGCATCTGGTGTGCCCCAAAATCGTATCTCAAAACATGCGCCCAACATGCGCGAAAATCCAAATCGGTGCATCCATCATGCACGAATGAAAATCTAGACCCTGCGCACTCAATATGCACGGAATCACAAAATCCAATAGCAACGTCGAATATGCGTAAGTCCAGTCAAAAGCACGGAGTGCAAGAATCCACATCAATATCACAATCAAAATCGACATACCGAAAGGCATCAAATCGAAGTCAGGTGCAATCGTAATGCACAAAATATAAATCCGGTGCAACAAAGGCACGAAATATAAATCTGATGCGATAAACGCAAGAAACATAAAACTGGTGCGACAAATGCACGAAGTATAGAACTGGTGCATCCCATGCACAAATACCAAGCAGTAACTCAAATACGTAAGCAGCAACACCAAGTGTATCCAGATATGAAGAAAATCATAAACGTGTGCAGCTGCGGGCACAAAACACATATCGATGCACTACAAGCACATATAAGCTATACCGAGTGCAAAATCAAAACACTAAAATTACATGAAACTCTGCTGGAAGCGTAAATCAAATCACCAGCATAAAATAGGCATGAAATCGCAATCAACAGCTCAAGAGTAATAACTATGTACAAGGTATAAATACACAATAGGTGCAACCATGGTGCACAAAATCAAATATCATGAAACTCAGTCATCAAGACTAAATCATGCGAATAGATCGCCCAAAATACCGAAATCCAAAGCAACGGATACGTGATAATCAAATCACAAAATCACAAATCATAATTACCGTCGTCGGTATACCCTCCTTCAGGGTCGAGAAGGTACCGGTACATCCGATGCGAACGGCGCAAGATATCTACTTGCCTCTTGCTCGCGGCTGGCGTCCTCTGCCTCTGGTTCCTGATCTTTCCTGTAGATTACCAACTCGCAATCCATCGGCTCATCGGCCCGGTCAGGTGTGCTGACAGGAACGATTCCGTTCTTGCACTTCCCTGGTCATCTCTCGGTCAATCCTCACGACTGCTCGTAAAGCAGCACATCTCTGGCGCCGACCTCGGGTCCTCTGAATGCATATCACACATCCGATCCTGGGTGCAACTCTTATTGCAGCAGTGTACTAGAAGGAATCCTACTCAAGGTCTCTTCTAATCTTGCCTAAGCCAAACTGTAAGGAGGCTGGTACTCTGGCGTAATCTTTTCTCGCTCTCTGGACCTCTGCGTCCTTAGTACAACATCTCCTCGGAAGCTGGTCGTATCTCTGCGCCTCTGTATGCATGTCCGGCCTTTAATCTTAACGGGGTGTAGTAACAGCTCGTCTGCCTCTCGCACGAACTTCTTGTCCCACTTGTCTGTATCATCGACCATTCGACGTCGCGTCTTTATCTGCACACTGCAATGTCCTCGGCTACGGTCCACCCGAAGTCTCTAACACGGACTCGAAATCACGAACTCAGTATCTTCATCACTCAGTAGAAGATATCTAGCCGAACACGTCCTCAGCGTGCATATCGCATCTCTGATGTCAGCGGAGTGGAACGTCATCTCGTCGAAATCTCGTGCAAACTCTTTACTCCACCTTGCTCCACTATCGACTGATTCGGACTCATCTCATCATGGCTACACAGACTGCGCTCCGACGGCTATGCTCGTATCTGGAGTCTCCTAAGCAGTATCCCATCACATGATATCCGGATGATGTCGAATCATCCGATCAACTCGTCAGAACCTCATAATCCCCCAAGAGCTCAACATCTCGGGTACAGTTTAATAGTATCGAGTACATGCCACAGCGTCGGTGGTCCAGCCGTAGAAGGGCAAACCCAAGCCTCACTAATGGCGCCGAGGAACTGCCGCAAACCCTAAGGTTCAAAGGCTTTCACACGGTCATTAAGTCGAGTTAGGGTTTCATTCTTCTAGAGGGTCCATAGAATCACCTGCATGTCTTTCCGTATACTTTAAACTTGGAAAATGGGTTCCTGACATTCGATCGTCTCAATCGACTCTCAACGAATCTGCGTGAAGTCGCCTCTAGCTGGAATCAATCTATCTGATGACCTCGCATCGGGGTAAGCGAACGAACCACATGTCCTAGTCATTAATCCTCGGTGACTAGCGACTCGCTATCACATCTCTAAGAATATGCTCATGCTGCAGAAGCTCCAATCATCTGGGCGATATCTCATCACTCGCAGCAACAACTAGCTCATTCGTCGGTACGCTAAGCAGCGCCTCAACCATCATGAATAAGCGATACATCAACGGTCATCACATCCTGGCTGGCCTCTATCAGTGGCTCAATCCTCTGGTACCGTCCGGTACATCCTAGAAATCTCACAGCAGCGATCTGTCAAACGCCCATAGTGCAGAAACACAAAATACGAAGCCTCAATGCAACCGTATGTCTCTGGAATCACGCCCCGGTCAGTCCTCGTCCCCGACGAGCTCATGCTGACAACTCAAGCCGTAGCTCACTCTGCCCGTGCAATCGCGGCAGCAAAACCATAACCAGTATCGATGAAGATAGATCATAGGAAGGAATATGACACAATGCAAGGAAATGTACAACCTAAGGTTTCTTAAGCGGAGTGGCGTGTCGTAAGTATGCCGCGGAACATACCCACGGTACGTCACTCTACTTTAGTCACCTATTCCATCAACCAAGGGTCATCCTACACGACGAAAGTTCGGGTCTAATACCCCCTCGACCAAGTCTAAGTTCCATAAGGTCAAGCCTAAGTTCCTTATATAGATAACGCCCTAGGCTCCACATAGTCAAACTTAGACTCGAACCAAGGTCAACCTAGCGCTCTGATACCAACTTTGTCACGACCCGAAAGAGCACGTGACTGGCCCTTGAACCATATGAAGTCTATAGGACCCCATCTGATCCAAGTAAGCCAAAATCCCAGCAATCTAAAACCATTTAAAGAGTAAATAAGGAAAACTGTTTTTGAAAAGTAAGGAAATCATGTTTGGAAATCAAAGTTTTTAAATAACTAAGCCGAATATGCATTTTTTTAAAATGTGTAACCTTTCCTGAAAATTTCGGCAGAGTTTCCTTTGTAAAAACTGGCCCCGAACGGGGTACAACAAGAATAATATATATGAAATGATAAAAGGCATCCCCAAGCGGGAGCTAGCTCTTCGTCAATCGACGGTCACAACTACGCAAGCAATAATAATATACAACGCCAAAGGGCGAGGATCAAACTCAAAAGAAACTCAAAACAGCCAGAAAACCGTAATACTACAAGCGCGACTCTAAGGTCGAAATAATATAAGTTTTGGTTGATGGAAATTCTAGATACAATAAATGATACATGAACAATGGCGGTTCTGATACAAAAGAACCCACCTATCCAAGCAAGTCACCCATAAGGAAGCAGTGTGCCAGAAATGCCGCTATGGAATCTGTACGGCAAAAACCTGCAAGGACTGGGGCACAACGGGGGTGAGTTGCCAACTCGTGAATAGAAAATATCTACAAGCAGAGATCGAATGCATGACCCATCCTAGGTCAATACGATCAGATATAAATAAACCTCAATATGAATAAAGCTGAAGCATGCTAAACTGGAAATGTAATCTCTACATGAGTGTAATGCCAAGTGCTCGTGCTAGTGCCTCAGGTAATAGCATGTCATGAATATGAGGTATGATCAATGTAATCAAATCTGCACACACGTGGATCGCGTCCACTCATCACCCAATGACAATAACCATCATGCAAGTAAATATCATGAAACCTGTGCATGGAAATATGATGATATAACCCACCCGTGTCCCTCGCGACACGTCAAAATCATGGAACCGGAGTGCCCAGCATCGGCACTCGAAAACATCATGAAAACTGTGCCCAGCATCGGCACATAAATCCTCATATATCGGGCTCCGTCAGTCCGGATCGGCCCGCGGGCTCTGTCTGCGGTATCGGCCCTCGGCCCCGGCAGGACACCCAAATCTATCCATCGACTCTGGTCAGTATCCTCCGGATAACCGCCAGGTCCAACCAATCACCGGTAGGTACTCGCCCGCCTCCAGGCTCAATCGGCAAAGCTCATCGATCATCTTGCCGAGGGGAACCATACCGGGTCCACCATGTACCCGCAATCGGCTCATCCACTCCTCGATTCGGGTTTCACATGTCGCTCTCAGCACCGAGAAAACACATGGTGGACGCACTGAAATATCATATCAAGGGTAACCGGGTTTTTAAAGCAATGACATATTCTCTTTTGAAACACTCTCGGTTCCCAAATCCAGAAATATCATAGAAACAACATATCTCAATGCGTATAATCAAAAGCATGAAGTATGCGACATGTAAAGAAAGGTATGCATATCATCATGTCATGCAAGGATCATATACTGAATGCAATAGTACTACAGTGTAGTGACATGGCAATTATCGATGATGAGTGTGTGAGCCGGAAACAAGTGTACGTGGAACATATGCATCATCGATAATGGTGCTGGTGTCCTAGCAGTATGACTGAAATATAACCACAGTACAAGCGATGCAATGCAAATAGCATGAATATGCGGAATCGAATAATCAACGCAGAAGTAAAGAATCTACACCAATCTGTACAAGTCATGCAGGGGTGCCATTTGAAATAAGACGAATCAGGGCTTTTGGAAAAACAAGGGCTACGGTGTTTTAAGAAAAGATACATCATTTGAAAATATCCGTATGACCCTTCTGCCTATCTTTAAAATATCCCCGATTCGTTAGTTTGAAATAGGTATGACTCGGTCCAGTCTAATGTCTACTAAGTAATCTAGACAGGAGGGGTAAGAAACCACCTAATCTGAGTCAATATATATAGATATGATAGTCGGTGATCCCGCCTCAATAACATATCGTAAGATATCCTCGAGTCATGAGTGCGGATCTATCATCAATATCGGCTCATACGGTAGATCGTCGTACGGCATCCCAATAGCTGGGTAGGGGTCAATATCACAGTACCTCATCACATATCAGGTATCACTATCATCAGATCGCATAATCTGGGGTACTACTCTAAGTCTAGTACAAATCGATACCATCTATAAAAATATGAATGCGGGTAAAGCACATGTCCAAAGGCCCGCTAAAACTATCATATCGCACCTCGAAGACAAGCTATGTCACATCGCCGATCTCACAGCCTCACATCAAGTATCATCTCAAACCACGTATCATCCTCAAATCCCGTATATAAACACATAGTCTCATACCCATGTGTAGATATACGCACCATCATATGCACTCTAATAAATGAAAGAATGAATGCAAGTATGTGTGTAAATGTATGTGTGAGTGCAACCACTACTCTAGGGTCCGCACTATACTAAACCAATATATTCTTATCATAAAAATATCATTATTACCATCAATAACCCTAAACAACACATAATAAATATTCGTGTGTATACGTATTCGTATACATCACCACGGACTGCGGGGGTGCTATACGCCATCCACCCGACTTCTCCCCGTAGATATAAATCTACTCACCTTGCTTCTCGTGTGCCAAAGCCGATGTCGCTATCTTCACCTCCTTTGCCTCAACATCACGCGAGGTACCTACAAGTATATCACAATGCTAAAGCACATGAAAATCACATCGGAAACCAAAATAGCACACGCTACCCGCATAGGTAAAAACCTATCGACTCGCATGTAAACACAATCAAAATCCACTTGTCGTTGACGTCCAAACGCCACCCGACAGGAATGAATCACCAAATACCAAAATCCATGCTAAAACAAGTCCCAAATTATACACCAACATAGGAAAATCAACCCAGATTTCACCCTAGATGGAATCAGTCAAAACTAGACATACTCAGGGTCAAAACTAGAGGAAATGGGGGCATGCACAGAAAACGAGGCAATTCCTTAAAATACCTTATTTTAGAATTTTCCATAATTTTTCCCCATTTATCTGTATTTAATTATACCAGAATATTAAAATATTCATTAAAATAATATTAAATTATAAAATTTCCCAAAAATCATATTTTATTATTTTGAAGACGTTACAGATTCACTGGAGTGTGAGCGGGCTTGCTCGTCGATCTTCTGATCGCTCAATACCCGGGTGGCCGTTACGTTTAGCAGACCGCTTGCGGCTTGTGGGTGTTTGATATGATCATCACCTGCTGCCGGCGTATTGACGAGTCTTTAGAGTCCTACACAGAGGTTTCCTGGCTCAAGCAAAACGAAATAGGAGCGCATATGAGATATGTGCGGGACCGAGAATAATGCGTGTATGTGATACCGTATTCTATTCTCGCGATGAATGTATCGATTGGTTGTATGCGATATAACCTAGTTATCGAATCAAGTATTGATTCGATGAACCGATACATAGGATACTAGTCGGTTATATGCGATATGACCGGATCGTTAAATCAAGTGTTGATTTAATGATTTAATGTATAATTATATCTTTGATATATTACTTTGCATTAACTAGTATTGGTTCACTTTAAAGGATTTTCTCACTTGGATGTACAAGTTGTATATGTGATATACTTTTTGTGCAAATTATTGTATCATGTTTGATGATACATGTTTACTTAGTTAAGTGTAAAGAATTAAACCATGGTTAAACTTATGTTTAGGGTTTTGTTTTCTTTTTCATTTATTTGTCTATTTATTCTTTTTGGAAAAATAATAAGCATAAAGGAAAATGGTGGCTTAATTTGTTTTGTAGTTGAATCTTCATGAAGGTTTGACTTTCTAACCATTTTGTCTTCATGCTTAACCCTAACCATTTAAACAAACCATGGTCTATTCTCTACACTTAACTAGGGTTTGGTTATGATAAGTATTCACATCATTTATCCTTTTAAAATATACTTATCACAATATTATCATCTTCTTCTTCTTCTTCAAGATGATGAACCTTGACTTCATCAATGGTGATTGATGAAATAGAGTGAGAAATCCAATTCTAAAGTCTAGCCACTTCCTATTTCTTCATCCTCTACCTCTTGCCAAGTAGTAGAGTGTGTTTTCTTCACAAGTTTCATGACTTGGTGAAGTGGGAGCTTGATCTTGTGATGCCTCGACGTAGATCATCTTCGGCACGAAGCCGACGACCTTGCCCGCCCATTTCTCCGATGAAGCCGACGCTAGAGCCCGGGATTTCATTTAGACAGCGAAGAGGACTTCATCACGGAGCCGTGGAGGTGGAGGATCGGATCTACAAAGGTTGTATTTCCGTACTCTTAGTTAAAGTAGTTAACTAGTTGCTTTGTCGCCTAAACTTCTAGCCAACGATCCGTATTAGGGTTTCTCGGCACCTCTCATTTTTTAAATTGGCATGGTTGATGCCTTGTGAGACCTCACTAGTGTGCCTAGGAACCTTACACCTAGTCGTAGGACTATCGAGACAGGGCATCGATACTCCAGAGTAGACTAGCGTATGCGCTTCTCATCCCAGCAGGGGAGACGGTCTGTCCAACAGCCGTCAGTACGTCGTACTTGAGATAGTATGCGGGTGCTCGTTAGGTTACGAGTGCACCTGACAGGACTCGTCGGAAACTGTTGGTTGGTACTATACCTATCGTCAGTTATCAGTTCCCAGGTGACATGAGTACAGCTTAGTCCGCTGACTTGACACTGTCACTTCGCCTCGAGTGTGTTCCCACTGTACTTAGATTACTACTCTACCACGGTTTGAGCCGGATCCTAGTATATGCTTTAGGGTTAGTTTTATCTCATAGTATTCGTGCTCCTTGGAACACAAATGCGGGTGTGTATGCACAGTTGACTGAGGCAGAGGAAGAGGATTCTCATTAGGGTTTTGGTACGGGTGTATATGCACAGTTGACGGTTGGCGTTTTCCAAACCCTAATGAATATGTGAAATATCAATTGATAATGTTATTTAAATGAAATTGGGTTATAGTTAGGGTTTGTTGACTTGTTAACCAAGGTTGAAACATTTACCATCATCATTTCTTTCCAAAGATGCTCTTTGATCTTTACAAAAACATTTAATGTGAAATGATAATGGTCTTATCAAACCAACCATCACCTTTTTCATTTTGATTAATATTATTAATTAGATTAATTCACATATATTTGATATGGTTGTAAAACTATTCTCATTCTATCATATTGATTCTCTCTCATCCTTTCTTCTTCCTCTTCCTCTAGCTCAAGGAAAATTCCTCTCATGTGTTGAGAAACATTTCCTTGGAGATAAAACACCAAAGCCACTCTCTACTAATCCTAAGGTTGAAGGTCTAGCAAGCCGGACACTTTAGTTTTCTCAAGTTCGAGAAAGAAGCTCAAGGTAGAGACCCTCAGGTGGATCCATCTTCGGCAAGAGAAGGCGACGAGGAACGAACCATCCGACCACTACAAAGAGCCCAAGAGAACGAGTTCAAGTTGAGGTATAACCCCTAACCGAGTAGGAACAGCTCTAGTTAGTTGCTAGTGTGTAGTTTAGCAAAGATCCGTGTTTTATAGTCCATGTTACCATGACCCGAAAAATCGTTTTTTCATCATTTCCGCAAGCCCGAAAGAACAAGGAGAGGTAACGTGGACTTACAGAGTATGCATGTGCGCAAGTATGAAGATATCAATATATGTGTGCACTGGTATGAATATACAGTGTGCATACGCGCAAATATGAGATATCAATATATGTGTGCACAGGTATGAATATACAGTGTGCATGTGCGCAAGTATGAAAATATCAATATATGTGTGCACTGGTATGAATATACAGTGTGCATGTGCGCAAGTATGAAGATATCAATATATGTGTGCACTGGTATGAATATACAGTGTGCATGTGCGCAAGTATGAAGATATCAATATATGTGTGCACTGGTATGAATATACAGTGTGCATGTGGAATATACAGTGTGCATGTGCGCAAGTATGAAGATATCAATATATGTGTGCACTGGTATGAATATACAGTATGCATGTGCGCAAGTATAGGTATATCAGGGTATGCGTACACCAATATAAACATATCCAAGTAAATATATGCCAATATGCGACAAGTCATATCTAATCATCAATGTATGAGTTGTAGCAATACTGTAGTGCGAGTGTCATGGCATTCACTAACGGTGTGAGTGTAACATGCAAATAGTGCTCGTGCAGCTTGAACCGTTAGCGACAGTGCAGTGTTATATATTACCATTTCTATATGCAATAGAAGAAGGTATGCTACAATAGTACATATAAAAATCTACGACTAAAATATCCTATCACGCCCTGACGCTTAACGCCATACGGGCGATTTCCCCATAGATGTTAAATCTACTCACCTGGTCGCGTGCTAAGCGTAGTCGACCACCTGCTTCCCTTTCTTTGCGCCGTCCGACGTACCCGCCTGCGAACCTAGAATTTACACAAAGAATCCATATAAGCAAATATCTCCCAAAAACGCGATATCGAAATCAAACGAGAAACTCGCGTCGCGAACTAAACGCGCGTGTATCCGATACGCTGGAACGTGTGTATACGCGTCTAAAACTACCCCGACACGTCGCAACACGCTGGAACACAGAACCCACTCACGTATCACACATGTCGCGCAAACTAAACGTATAGAAAGAACGATATTTGGCTTCAGATTTTGACTCAGGCACAAAAGTGAAAAGTTGCATATGCCAAAACACTAGAATATGCAGCAGACTACCCTAGCCAAGACCCCAGCACCCAAAACCCCTATCTGGCCGCAAATTGCGGCCAGAACGATTAAAATTGCGGTACAGGTGTAGAATCTGGGGTTCGTGCTTCGTGTGTGTGGTCTAGACCTAGTATACATGCTCCAGTTTCCTTAGTTTTTCTCTGAAGCAGCAGGGTCAAAAGCAGGTCACAGAAAGGCCAAAATTTGCTTTAAAACGTTAAATTTACACCAAATAAAACCCTATGGAATTTTAGTGAAATCTGTGGTTAAACTAAGTTTATGTGGCCCCAATAACACCTAATTAGGCTAGGCTAACCACCAAAAAATCACTTAACCAAAAGTCCACACTAATCACCATTTTAGCACTAAAACGCACATTTTGTTAGTTATATGTATGCCCTAGAGGCCATTACTGTACATTTGATGTATATTGTAGTGGATGCTAGGACATATATAGGGAGGACTTTCTTGCTCGACATGATAGTACGCCATCTGGTTACTCTTTATCTTAACATGTACTCTGATTGTCTCTATGTTACATGTTGATAAAGCCCTTAGGATATGTACTCGACTACTGGAACTATGATGAGATCATACTAGTGGGGCCACGGTAGTCGACGAGTACATCCTATAACTGTTCCTAGTCGAGGGTGTATCGAGACAGGGCATCGATGAACCAGAGTAGACTAGCGTATACGCATCTTGACCCATATGATGGGCGATGGATGATCCCATATCCATCGGTGTTTGACATCAAGGATAGTGTACGGGTGCTCAGTGGAGACTGGGTATACTAGACGGACTCGCCGAGAACTCCCAGATGGTATTATACCTTACGTCAGATGGCAGTTCTCCGGTGATATTGGTACAGAGTAGTCTGTTGACCCGAGATCGTCATAGAGTCTTGTGTGATTCCCACTGTGCTTTGATTTCCATCATACCACGTCCAAGATGACGTGCAAAAAGGTAGCTTTTGGGTACAGACCCGAATCACATGGAGACAATGAGCGATAGGAGGGGATTCGTCTCTCCCGGTATAGGGAGTTGATGTTGCACTGTGTTCGATTGGCTATAGCTGGAAATCCCTGGCCAGGGTTGCTGAGATTTACTGGTAAGTGTTACCAGTAGTTTCTCGAACTGTTATAGACCTCATATCGACATGACTTATCGAGCTACTGGGGTCTGACGTTTACCACCCCTAGGCGAGATATGCGACATATCAGACGATGAGACCAGACTGTACGGGAGTGTTACTGATTGGATTCACAAGAGTACTAGCAGGATTGCTTGTTGATCTTCTGATCGCTCAATACCCGGATGGCCGTTACGTTTAGCACACCTCTTGCGGCTTGTGGGTGTTTGATATGATCATCACCTACTGCCGGCGTATTGACGAGTCTTTAGAGTCCTACACAGGGGTTTCCTGGCTCAAGCGAAACGGAGTAGGAGCACATATGTGATATGTACGGAACCGAGATTAATACGATATGAGATACCGTATTCTATTCTCGCGATTCGTGACATTGATCGGTTGTATGCGATATAGCCGGATTATCGGATCAAGTGTTGATTCGATAAGTTGTTACTTTTGATATTAGTCGGTTATAGCCGGATTATTAAATCAAGAGTTGATTTAATAATTTAATGCATAATTATATATTTGATATATTACATTGCATTAACTAGTATTAGCTCACTCATGATTTATTTTCTCACTAGTTTGTGCACATTGTTTATATATGATATATGCAAGTGTACATGTTTTTATCATGCTTGATGATACATCATAGTTGGGTGTATGAGACTCATACCAAGATTAGGGTAAAGATTAGGGTTATTGTTTTGTCTTAAGATTTAACAAAAGAGTTTAACATAGTCAAAGTAATCAAGCTTGGAGAAGCTTTGACAAAGTCCACTCTTTTGTCATTTCTTTTGATATTCTTTAACCTAACCTTTAAGCTATTGCTTTGGTTAATTCTCTACATGAGTTAAACATGATAGCTTAACTCACCCATGGTTACATTATTGAGGATAAGTTTTCATTTGGATGGATAATTTTCCTTCTTCTTCTTCATCAAGCTCCATCCAAAAGCTTACTAGCTCCAATGGTGCCATGTGAAAAAGAGTGAGAAAATCAATTCTAAAGTGAGCCCACTTCCTACTTCTTCATCCTCTACCACTTGCCATGTAGTAGAGTGTGTTCTCTTCACAAAGTTTATGACCTAGTGAAGGAATAGCTTGAGTTTGTGTCTCCCCGACGTAGATCATTTTCGGCCTCGAAGTCAACGTAGCAAGTGTTGGAGATAGTGCCCTCAGAGTCAATTATTGGATCACAGGCACGTGATTGCAATGATTGAGGGAGGACCTATCCCGGTACGACAGTCTTACTCGAGATGATAGTTTGCTATCTGGTTTACCTTTATCATCGTGTACTGCTTTAGGTGACCTGACATGTCACTATTGCACGTTGATAGAGCCCCTAGGATTCTTGCTTGACTGCCAGCAGTATGAGGGCGATCATATAAGTGAGAGCTGGAGTCTATAAGCGCATCCTTAAAAGGTCCCTAGTCGTAGGAGTTTCGAGACAGGGCATCGATTCTCCAGAGTAGACTAGTGTATACAGTCGAGACCCCGACGAGGGGCGGTGGCCGGTCTCACAAGCCACTGGTGTCAGTTGGTTCATCTAAGATGTATACAGGTGCTCATTGGGTTATGAGTACACCGGACAGGACTCGCCGGGAACATGCTAGTTGGTCTTATACCTGACGTCAGATAGCAGTTCCCTGGTGACATGTGTACAGGTTAGTTCATCGACCTGGGGATCGTCATTTGTCTCGTATGAGTTCCCACTGTGCTTTGATTACTACCCTACCACGGCTCAAAGGAGTCGTGCAAACAGGTTTTAGTTGGGTACAGTCCCGAGCCACATAGAGGCAGTGAGCGGATCTCCGGGGGTTTCGTCTCTCCCGGTATTGGGGGTGAGGTCGCGCTGTGTCTAGGAGAGCCATTACACGAAGTCCTTGGCCAAGGCAGGAGATTTACTGGTAGGTATTCCAGTAGTATCTCAGGGTGTTCTGGGCTACACTCCGACACGACTTGTACCGCTTTTGGGGGTCTGACTTTTACCAACCCCCTAGGCCCGACATGCGATGCTCATAGACGAACGGACCGGACTGTACGGATATTGTCACTGACAGGCTCAGTAGGGTGTAAGGATGAGTTCGCTCATCGACGTCCCTTTTAGTCAATAGCTGGTGGCCCGTTACGTATTGGCATATACCTCTGACGTGCTAGTGGTTAAATCCACAGCCATAGTATTGACGAGTCTTTAGAGTCCACCACACTTTCAGTTACTCAAGCTTTCGGGCGAAATGCTGTAGAGGCCGTATGGAGATATGGCAGGGTCCGATCAGATACGTGCGGTATTGCACGGATCAGGATCGGACGGTTAGTACTAGAGGCCGTATAGATATATGGCAGGGTTCGATCAGATACGTGCGGTATTGCACGGATCAGGATCGAACGGATATTACTAGCCGGCTTTGGTTTAAGCCGGTCCTAGTTTAGTACAGTGTAGATTTTGTCTCTTTGCATTTGTATCCGGACGGAATACAGATGCGGGTGTGTATGCACAGTATTGGGGTTTTCCTGTAATTTATTACGGGACCAGTTTTCTGGAGTTGCCAGTTTGCATTCCGTTCCGGCCGATTTTCCTTTGTTCTTTCCCGGCCGGACTTTTCCGATGGAGGGGGTAATTTGCAGTTTTGCAAATTACATTTGTGGAGGGGTTTTCTTGCATATAGATTGATTATGATAGCTTCATATCTTTCATCCATGCTTTTGCATTAAATGAGATTGAAAGGGTATGGTTGGATTTAATGAAGCATGGTGTATGTTTGGTTATGGTCACCTCTTGATTGATCCTACACTCACCTCCCTTAGTTGTTTTCCTCCCACCATTTCATACAAAATGTTGGCCGGCCACTTTAGATGAGGATGAGGGTTCATTTCATTTTTGGTGAGGGTGTGGGAAAATTATTGATTCATATCATTTTTCATTGCCTCAAAAATCCCCAAGTTCATATCATCTTGATTCCTCCATCATGGCAACACCACCCCAAAAAGAGACTACGATTCTACACTACACATCCTACAGCAAATCTTGGACGCGTCGATTCGCCAGCTTCGCGCCCGAGTTGCCTCGGTATTGAGGTGGGAGCCCGTAAAAGATGCAGGCGACGTGGTGCCCTTCCGGCGAGGAGGCGACGACCGGAGATCACGCGAGGAGATCGGAGTGGAGATGAAGACCGGAGGACTCGGATCTGTCGGTATATCTCTAACCCATCCTCTTGTTTGCTTAGACTAGTTTAATGGCACGATCCGGGTGTTTAGTGCGCGGTGGTGCCGGTTTTGCTAAGTCCGCAAAAATTAAAGTTTATCACCGTTTCCGCGTTTGGCCGTCGGATTGACGGCCGGGGCGCCGCCGTGCACTTACAGTGGTATCAGAGCCTCGCCATTAACTTCGTCTAGCTTCGTTTGATGTGTTTTTCAGTTCCGATCGACCAAAATTCCAAAACCGTATTTTTTCCTTCACATCAGTTTCTGTTGAAATTTTTTGAAGTCTAAAAATTTTTCAGGTTGTAAAATATTGATGTACTGGAAAATCTAAGAACTCTGTAAAAATTTGACGAAGTAACTCCACAGTGGGAGCGCGGAAGCGCCGCGAAAACCCCCTTCCCGCCGCCCTTCCGCCGCACATTGTGGAGATCACTTCACCTTTTTTTTTCAGAGGCCTTCTGGGCTTAAAATATGGGTTTTGGAATATTAAAATTGGGCCCAGGATTTCTGTGAGTGCTACAGTTTTGATTGGGGGCCCACTTGTTAATTTTTCGTCAATCGGAAAATTTTAAACACATTTTTCACAGTATTTACATTATATCTGCGACCGTGAATGTCACTCGATCGGTAAATCCGGTCTGACTGCTATAGCTCGGTTAGACGGATTTGCGAACGTGACTTTCACGTTGATGTTCTATGTTTATGCTGTGATATTGCGGATCGGTCGTGGGGATAGCCTGGATGCAATACTAGTACTGTGTTGTTGTATTATGTACATTTGATATTGCGGGGCGAGCGTCCGACATGTGGACTGCCGTCACTGCCTGTTTGTATTATTCTTTTGGGGCACGACCTGGTTGCGGTCGATGTACCCGGTGTATGTATATTTTACATTCTGTACTAGGTTTACCCCGCGGTGGGGTGCACGGATAGCCGGGTTCTAGAGGGCAACAAGCCCGCATCTCATGGCATTGGGACGGAGGGGGCTTCACTCTAGGATTGGCGGGCTATTCGCCGCACTCGTAGGGGGTACAGGTTGACCCAGGAGGGGTGCCCAAGTTGCCGGATTCCGTGGAGTGCTGGGTGGTCCATTCACGGAGCTGAAGGGGGCTGCCTCGCTTCAGGTTTTGGTGGGTGACTTGCCGCGCCCGTAGGGGTCTAGGTTTTCATTGCACAGGCTATCCACACGACCAGGGGAACGTCGGGTTTCAGTAGTGGCTCTGTGAAACCCGGGGATCCCAGATATCTGTATTGTTCTGTGATGCTATACATTTCTGTGATGTTGCATTTCTTTTCACGCCTTGAGCGAAATATAATATATTGGTATATATATTAGTAGATGTTGTATATGTTTTTCATCCGCGCTAGTCCAGTCCCCGCTCTGCCGTTAGTAAGCTAACCTAACGGGTGATGACGGGACCCAGTGGCGAATGCGGATGGCATATACGTACGTCAGTATATTTTCGTTCTTTGTGGTGTGATCAATTGATGGGACTGCATTGATTCGGATCAATGCAAGTTAAACAAACCTATTCTGATGTTGTTGGAACACTTTTCAAAAAGCTGTTATTGCAAGGACGTTCACTTTTGTTTTGCATCGTGATATTCATTTGGAATATCCTGCTCCTCAGTCGACGAGGCAAGGGCCGAGATCCCTTCACCGGGAGTGACCCCTTGGACAGAAGTTTGCGTCAGGGCATTAACTTCACTATAGCCGATTACTTTTGCTTTGCATCGTGGTATTCAGTAGGAATATCCTGCACCCCATTCTACGGGGAAAGAGCCAAGATCCCTTCACCGGGAGTGACCTCTTTAGTAAAGGTTTTCGTCACTATATTTTCTAAAAAGCTATCCGTTCCTTCAACGATATCAAGTTCACTACGTTAAAGGTTTTCGCCAGAAACCATTCGTAGCCCTCCGTCGTTTCAGACGGGTAGCACGTAGTATTCATGCTATGTTTGTTGGCCTTCGTCAAGGCATAGTGTATGGTAGCTGCTTGTTGCCTTTCTGCAGCATAGATAGATGTGTTGGTTTGGGACAGTCGTATAGCCTTGTTGGCCTTCGTCAAGGGCTTGTGCGGGTGGGTTCAAATCAACCTGGAGAATGACGGGTAGAACTTGACATGTGACTTATGATTTGTTGGCCTTCGTCAAGGTCATAAGAGCATGGGGCAGAAATCACATCGGGAGTTTCAAAAGAACTGAAACTTGCCAGATATACGCATACCTTCTGGAGTGTGATACCGTGAGCGGATTCCATCACGTTATCATGCGATGATAGTTGGATCCCGATTCCCACTGATGAGTTAGTTTACTCCTCGGGTGATCCCGACTAATTCTTCTTTGAGGTTTGGAGGAGAATTTGAGGTACAGTGGGAGGTTTCCAGATTAGATAAAGTGATAACCATTCTGATCTAGGATAGAGTGCACGCTGAGTGTTTCTTTTCTCTCTCTCTCTGGCAGCGACCATTGACCCGACCCTAAGACTATGACTCAGTGACCAAGTTGACCGAACCTTCTAAACACTGGCTTTTGGATTGTCAGAGTTGCAGACCTCATTGCCACTCCTGCTTTTACCCTTTTCTCCAGGACACCCCGTATTACTACGAACGTCCACTTCCATTGGACAAAACCATCGTATGGTTAGATACGAACTCGAAGGGATTCGAGGATGGTTTCCGGTTCTGGAGAAAACGGATACGTTTATTCAGTTGTCTTTTCTTTTCACCTTCTCTCAGGTTGCGAGTACTCCTTGGTTTAGGAGTAGTACACCTATTACGCAAATTAGATAGTCTTCTTCCAAACCATAGGCTGGTGCCGACCGGTAGGGAATGAAGAAAACCAGTTAGCCTAAACGGTGTACAGAAGGTATTAAGTTCAGACAAAGACAGGGATTAGTGAGAGGGCAAAGTAAATTGCGACTGATATTCACGACCAAACCAAGTATTTCTTCGCCAATCCTAAATCACCTTTGTATTTCTCCAGGACACTCCGTATCACTACGAAGATCCACAGTTTATTGGATAATCCATCGTATGGTTATATACGAACTCGAAAGGAACTCGTTCCAGTTCGGGGATGGATCCTGGTTCAGGAGAAATAGGAATAAAGTACATTCAGGTGTCTTTTATCTTCACCTTCTCTCGCGATGCGAGTGCTCCTAGGATTAGGACAGTACACCCTTTATGCTTTTTGGATAGTCTTCTTCCAAACCATAGGCTGGTGCCGAACGGTAGGGAAGGAAGAAAACCATTTGGCCTAAAGGGTGTGCAGAAGGTAATGACTAAAGACATATAAAGGGATTTGAAGAGGTGGCAAAGAATTATACGGTTATAGTTGTGAATCTGGATAATGGTAGAGGCATTACTAGGAATACCAGGATACCCCATCGAAACATTTCAATGTTTCAGTTTCACTGTGTACTGTTAAAAGAAAACTGATTTCCCGATTAGACACTTGCTCCAGGGTATGTATTTACCAGGTTTGATTCTCACATCTGTATGGTTTTACAGATGATGAGTGGGAGTAAGTTATTGGGAATTGGGTGATCATCCTCATTATATCGGGATTCGTTGTAATCAGTGATATTTGAGGAGATCATCTGGGCTGTTTGCCGGTCGGCAAATACTTGGTTTTGAATATCCGTTGCTGTGCACCGATTTCAAAATGATATATCTGTACGTCTATTTTTATAGAGTGAGATGTACCCTTTTGAAATTATGTCTATGACATTTACCTATATCAGTGGATGGTTAGGTAAGGAGCATTAAACAGCGGTGTAATTCTTCTTAACCATAAGTACAGTTTTCAACCTACGACACACAGTGAAAGAGTTTTTAGACTCAGCGGACTTATACAGAGTATTGTATGTTGTCCAGTGTCCATTAGGACAGAGGGGTTGGTACTCATACTATATTCTGTTTACTTTTAACTTCTCTAGTTCTTAGACATGTGTTTCGTAGAAACACAGGGTCTAAGTTTTGAGGAGTTATAGGTATTTGAATAGAGTAGAGAACCAGGTGTAGCAAGTATCGGGATTCTTCAAAGTGATCGAAGATGTAGATACTTGTGTATGGTATTCAGTTGATAGTAATGATTAAGAGAAATTACTTCTCTTTCAGGTTACTCATAATTGGAAGCATTCCTAAGTTGAGTAACGCTGATCGGCCTCCTTCCATTTAGTTGACATGCACTGGAGATAGTTGCATGATTTGAATCTGGTTCAATTAAATCAGTGCCTCTGGTTCTATATTGGATATAGTACAGTTCATATCTTAACATTGTTAAGGTACGGGGAGTTGTCCGGCTTATGATTAAAACCAGACTCTGGATAACTCAAGACACGTTTCTGTAATGGCTGTTTGTGGGTTGACCCAGGCTATGACGAGGGTTGACTTTCTACCATCTGGCAGATCAATAGAAATATTGTTCTAGACTCGCCACAGTTTTATTAAAAATGGATTTTTTCAAAAAACAACAGTGGGAGTATGGTAGAACTGGAAGTGATTCCAGAACCGCAAACGATTACTGAAGATTTGATAAGGAACCTAAAGATTCAATCTGATTTGACATTTCATTGGCCACTCCGCAGATAAGGTGGGTAACTTCAGGCACCCGAGGGGTACTTCGGTAGCCTCAAGGACGGTGACAGGGAAGTTCTTGTATACCCACACTTGCCATTGTTGTTGTTCCAGGCTGCGAGACCCGGCAGGAGGATGAGTATAGCGTCGTTCTAAACTTGCTTTAGAAGTGCACGTCTGTATGACTCTGCCAGAGGGTTATCGTAGTCAGTGGGAGCAGCGGAAGCATTGGTGGACATCAGGCTTATGCCTATTTATAGACTAAAGCAGATGTAGCGGAGATAGATCATCTATTTCTGATGTGACAGTCATATGTTTGACGTCATCAGAATAGGGGATGGATCTGTTGAGAAGGTAGTAGGAAGTGATATTCCTATACTACGATCGGTTATACTTTGGTCGTCACACAGTGTTTTCTCCGCATGGGCTTTGGATATTATATCAGACATACTGGTTACTAGATCTATGGTTTTAGATCTAGATTTGGGAGGTTTCCCAATCTGGGTACTTAGACAGCATTCTAAGAGTATTTAGAATGGACGACTCCTGGCATGGTAGTGTACCTGCAGGTGATGGAGTCACCCTCTCTAAAGGTGTCTTATAGACTAAACTAGAGAGGGATATGCATGATTGGCAGATCACTTGCTTAGGCAATTGAGTCAATCATGAGATGTCAAGTACCACACCAGATGCTGTTCTTGCACTAGATGCAATAAGTTGACATTGATCCAATCCTGGAGAAACGGTCGGAAGCAGTTCTAGAACATTAGTAAATGTTCTAGGGATATGATAACGGCTGCCTCCTTTGGGAGACAGTTATCATTCCAGGCTTCCAAGGTGACATGGACGACAAGGAGGTTGTCAGAGTTATATTTTTCCTTCTGACGAGGGGCAGTATTTTGGACAGGTGGTCCAAGGCAATACTGAGGGTGGCATGGTGCAGGATACTGATTAAGTTCGGTTGACGATACAGTCTAAGAAGTTTGGATTTGGAGTTCATTCATGAGCTAGGTCCCATCAGACATCCAGACATTCTAAGACAGGTATTGCTCATTTCGGGAGATGGCTTTCTCCGCGAACTTGAGATATAGAGAGACATAGAAAGAAACTTCTAGGCGGATCCACTCACTGAGGCTATTCCTCGAACGCAATAGTTTCGCAAACGGATTTTGTGAGACTGACTAGTAGGGGAGTTGGGTGTTCGGTATCACACAGGCTGTGAGTATGCGACATCGCAATAATTAGCCTTGAGTGCAAGTGGGAGATTGTTGGAGATAGTGCCCTCAGAGTCAATTATTGGATCACAGGCACGTGATTGCAATGATTGAGGGAGGACCTATCCCGGTACGACAGTCTTACTCGAGATGATAGTTTGCTATCTGGTTTACCTTTATCATCGTGTACTGCTTTAGGTGACCTGACATGTCACTATTGCACGTTGATAGAGCCCCTAGCATTCTTGCTTGACTGCCAGCAGTATGAGGGCGATCATATAAGTGAGAGCTGGAGTCTATAAGCGCATCCTTAAAAGGTCCCTAGTCGTAGGAGTTTCGAGACAGGGCATCGATTCTCCAGAGTAGACTAGTGTATACAGTCGAGACCCCGACGAGGGGCGGTGGCCGGTCTCACAAGCCACTGGTGTCAGTTGGTTCACCTAAGATGTATACAGGTGCTCATTGGGTTATGAGTACACCGGACAGGACTCGCCGGGAACATGCTAGTTGGTCTTATACCTGACGTCAGATAGCAGTTCCCTGGTGACATGTGTACAGGTTAGTTCATCGACCTGGGGATCGTCATTTGTCTCGTGTGAGTTCCCACTGTGCTTTGATTACTACCCTACCACGGCTCAAAGGAGTCGTGCAAACAGGTTTTAGTTGGGTACAGTCCCGAGCCACATGGAGGCAGTGAGCGGATCTCCGGGGGTTTCGTCTCTCCCGGTATTGGGGGTGAGGTCGCGCTGTGTCTAGGAGAGCCATTACACGAAGTCCTTGGCCAAGGCAGGAGATTTACTGGTAGGTATTCCAGTAGTATCTCAGGGTGTTCTGGGCTACACTCCGACACGACTTGTACCGCTTTTGGGGGTCTGACTTTTACCAACCCCCTAGGCCCGACATGCGATGCTCATAGACGAACGGACTGGACTGTACGGATATTGTCACTGACAGGCTCAGTAGGGTGTAAGGATGAGTTCGCTCATCGACGTCCCTTTTAGTCAATAGCTGGTGGCCCGTTACGTATTGGCATATACCTCTGACGTGCTAGTGGTTAAATCCACAGCCATAGTATTGACGAGTCTTTAGAGTCCACCACACTTTCAGTTACTCAAGCTTTCGGGCGAAATGCTGTAGAGGCCGTATGGAGATATGGCAGGGTCCGATCAGATACGTGCGGTATTGCACGGATCAGGATCGGACGGTTAGTACTAGAGGCCGTATAGATATATGGCAGGGTTCGATCAGATACGTGCGGTATTGCACGGATCAGGATCGAACGGATATTACTAGCCGGCTTTGGTTTAAGCCGGTCCTAGTTTAGTACAGTGTAGATTTTGTCTCTTTGCATTTGTATCCGGACGGAATACAGATGCGGGTGTGTATGCACAGTATTGGGGTTTTCCTGTAATTTATTACGGGACCAGTTTTCTGGAGTTGCCAGTTTGCATTCCGTTCCGGCCGATTTTCCTTTGTTCTTTCCCGGCCGGACTTTTCCGATGGAGGGGGTAATTTGCAGTTTTGCAAATTACATTTGTGGAGGGGTTTTCTTGCATATAGATTGATTATGATAGCTTCATATCTTTCATCCATGCTTTTGCATTAAATGAGATTGAAAGGGTATGGTTGGATTTAATGAAGCATGGTGTATGTTTGGTTATGGTCACCTCTTGATTGATCCTACACTCACCTCCCTTAGTTGTTTTCCTCCCACCATTTCATACAAAATGTTGGCCGGCCACTTTAGATGAGGATGAGGGTTCATTTCATTTTTGGTGAGGGTGTGGGAAAATTATTGATTCATATCATTTTTCATTGCCTCAAAAATCCCCAAGTTCATATCATCTTGATTCCTCCATCATGGCAACACCACCCCAAAAAGAGACTACGATTCTACACTACACATCCTACAGCAAATCTTGGACGCGTCGATTCGCCAGCTTCGCGCCCGAGTTGCCTCGGTATTGAGGTGGGAGCCCGTAAAAGATGCAGGCGACGTGGTGCCCTTCCGGCGAGGAGGCGACGACCGGAGATCACGCGAGGAGATCGGAGTGGAGATGAAGACCGGAGGACTCGGATCTGTCGGTATATCTCTAACCCATCCTCTTGTTTGCTTAGACTAGTTTAATGGCACGATCCGGGTGTTTAGTGCGCGGTGGTGCCGGTTTTGCTAAGTCCGCAAAAATTAAAGTTTATCACCGTTTCCGCGTTTGGCCGTCGGATTGACGGCCGGGGCGCCGCCGTGCACTTACAGCAAGCACGTTCGTTCTTCTCGTGGAGCTTCTCAAGAGTCCGGAGTTCACGATCGCAGCGATGGGGACGTCTACACGGAGCTAATGAAGTGAAGGACCGGATCTACAAAGGTTGTAATCCTTTTCACTTGTAGTTAAAGTTGTTAACTTGATTGTTTTCGCCTAAACCCTAGTTTAAAGATCCGGCTTCGGGTTGTTCGGCATGGCTAAAATTTTAATCGGGCATGGTTGATGCCTCGTAGACCCTTGTGCGCGTGCCTAGCAACCCTACACATTTAACACTAATCAAAGCTAATGACACAAAAGTTTAGCAACAAAGAAGTTGGGCTCAGATTTTATACCTCACTTGACCCTAGGTGCAAGGAGAAGGAGGGGAAGAAAAAGAAGAAGTGTTGCTGCTGCTGCTGGGGCTCCTGCTTCTGCCTGTTACAGCTGTTGCTGCTGCCTGATGCTGCTGATGCTGATGTTGTTGCTGCTTGTATTGCTGTTGCTGCTTATTGTTGTTGTTGTTGCCTGTTGCTGCTGCTGGAGCTCCTACTGCTGCTTGTTGTGAGTGAGAGTGAGAGTGAGAGAGTAATTAGAAAATGAGTGAGGGAAAAAGCAAACCAATGAGTGATATGAGAGTCAAACCCCTCTCTCTCACCTCATTTAATGCTAGCATGGGCAAGCCTATCATGCCCATTCTCTCTCTCTCTTTCTCCCTCCAAGTCAACCCCAATTCAAATCATTTTCCATTTAAAAAAAACACACTTAATTAAAAACCAAATACACTTAAGGAAGATGGTTTAATCCACCATGGTTGCTAATCATGGTTTAACCCCAATTTAACCCTAGTTTACATGCACATGTTTGTGCAAGGCTAAATAAATTTTAATAAAATATTCATTAATTTTGATAAAATATTTGAAAATCGATTTGTTAAACTTTTTATTAAAAACCATAATTTAGAGTATAATTAGCCACTAATCACACTCTAAGGTGTTACATCAGAGTTGTTTCTAAGGAAGTGAACCAGGTCGTCTCGCTGAGTCCCCATCAAAAGCGAACCAATCTGAACGGTTCGTTCGTCGTCCCCTTCTACGAGGGGGACCTCTGTTAGTGGCTCCACCGGGTCCCTCGGACCTCTTTTTGCTCATCTCGAGTGTCCAGAGAACCCTCGATTTCACCCTCGCCCTCAACATCACTGTTTGGTCGCTCAGACGTAGATGTTGTGGTGAAGCAAACCTTTGCCGTTCGTTGGTCCCCGTAGGCCCGACCTATCCCGCCTTGGTTAAGCAGGAATTTCATCGCTAAGTGGTAGGTCGAGTAGGGCTTTGGCCGCTCAATCTTCTTTTTCTCCTCACGTGCCCTTTTCTTTTGATCGGTTTGCTCTGTCCGGGGCAGGTTGGTGTTCATCTCGGATTCGAGCTGGATCTCACGTTCGGTCCAGGCCTTTACCTCGGCCATGGTCTTAGGTTGCGCTAATGCAAAGGAGCGTAGCCACTCCTTGTGCCTAAAACCTGAGGGTCGTAATGATCGTCTCGTCCTGGTGTTCTAGGAGCTCGAGGAGGGCGTTGTAGAAGCGAGTGACGTACCTTTAAATGATTTTTTATCTCCGCTCTTTATGGTGAAGAGATGATCGACGGTCCGCTTCTGCCGCCTGTTCCCGACGAAGTGGCCGAGGAATTTGGTGGCCAGCTCATCAAAGGTAGAGATTGAGCGTGGTGCAAGTCCTCGGAACCAGTCTCGTCCGGAGCGGATGAGAGTGGCCGGGAAAGCGCAGCATTGTGCGGCGTCGGAACAATCCTGGAAACTTATCCAGGCTGTGAACGCGTCCAAATGATCTTTCGGGTTAGACTTCCCATCGAAGAGGGAGACCTTCGGCGGCTGGTGCTTGGAGCGTCGCGGTGACCGCTTGCCATGAAGTCGAGATCGGAAGATGAACTTTCGTTGAGTGGAACTAGCTTCCCATAGACGGTGCCAACTGATGGATCTCTGGATCTCCTTCAGATGTTATCTTCCGTTGATCTGCTGCGAGTGCTAATGGATGGCTGAGATTGAGTTGGAGGGTTGCCTCCTGAAACGTGTGGATCTCAATGGGTTTTATGTGGTTGAGGCCGAGCTACCTGCAAGGAAGTCCCAGGGTGGTTGTGCCACCGAGGACCCTCCGACGATCAAGTTAGACGGGGTATTTTAGCAGAGTAACGGCCTATTGGGGTAAAAATGGTTACCTGAGTCGTCTGAGAGAGAGGTTTATATAGTGGCAGCCATGGGCAGACGGGCGTGAGATTCACGCCGGCCATTACGCCCCTGGCGTCACGCCCGTGATAGGAGGGATTCCCCATTAATGACAAGATATGCCTGTTAATGGGGGATCGTGATAGCGTGGAACGCGGGATCATGGGCGGCGGATATCTCGCGTCTGGCGAGATTCGCGGAGCCGTGGCAGAGGCGTCTGTGATCGATGTTGTAGGTCGGTCGATGAGACCGAGGAAGCGCAGCTCGGCGGGAGGCTTGGGAACGAGCGGGAGGCCGAGGCAACTTGGTTATGTGATAGCTCGGAGGCGGGCTGGGGGTGGTTGATTGTTAGAGTTTTTGCGTGCTAAGTTTGTTACCGCAATCAAGACGGTTTTGCTTGTAGCTAGCCGGTTGAGTACGGGTCGTCCGCAGGGAGATGGGAATCTTTTTCTATGTGCTTTAACGAGTTAAGTCCAAAAGTCCAGATTTGTTTGTGATTAACTAAGTGTTAAAATGATATGTAAAGAGAGATTGTTAGGGTTAGGATTAGGTTAGTTTGAGTTAGGAGTCGCTCACTTCTTTCGTTGCCACTCTTAATATCGGTGTTACGGTAATCGGCAACAACGGGGATTAGCACGACTAGGAAGGAACTTGCGAGTATAAGCTAGGCTTTCCAACGCATAAGTTCTTCCTTTTGGTGCTTGTCCATCCGTTCTTAGCTCTTATCCTTAACCTCCGGTTAATTTAACCACAACCGGTCTCACTACGGAATCACCGCTATCATGTAGGATAGGGTGCCGTAGGGAGCGGATTGTGGTTCAATTAACGGGAGTTCGATTTAAGATGTTGGGCAAGGAAAGAGTGAGAGTGATTTTCTTCTCTCAAACTTCCCTTATCCTACCCTAACAAGTATGGAAACTACTCACCCATTACAAGAAGAACGAAAATTAAAACAAAGGAGGAAGATAGAAAGAAGGAGATTAGAAGATAACAACTAGCTATTTGCGACCTCACCTTGGCAAGGATCAAACGTAAGCATCATGGTTGTTTAAGGATAAAGGAAAAGAGAATAAGAAAGAAACAACAATAAATAACAACAACTAAATTATCAATTAAAGATTACGAGCAATTAACATAACAAGAGCAAGACAAGTATAATAACAAAAAGTACTTCTTTATTCATCATTCTTCACTCACAAAAGCTCACTACAAGTTTTTTAATGGAGAAGAGATGAGAAGAGGAAGAAGAACAACAAGTATTCTAAAACCTAAAATACAAGATTAAGCACACTTGGCTTCACAAGGTTCTGGGCTATTTATAGGCTGGAAAATGAAAATCTAGGGCAACATTCAGAATACACATGGAATTACCAAAACACCCCTGAAGTTTCATCATGTGAGGAGGCCGTAATGCCGCGGAACCGCGGCCTAGACCCCCTATTGGCCGCGGTTCCGCGGCCCTATAGGGGAGTTGGGCTGTCGTCTTTTGTGTGCTGCCCTGGTCTTCTGGTACATGTGTTTTTCTGATAATCTTTCCACATTTCTTCCAGAATCAAAGGTGATTGGATGTGGATCTTTTTGTCATGATTTTCTCGAGCTCCGTGTAGATTTCTTGGATCTTGTGTTGCCATTGAGCCTTGTGCATGAAAATGACATTGATTTGCCATTTTGTCTTTTAAACTGGTGTGCGGCAACATACGGATAGAGAGCGGAGACCCGTGTTTTATCTGTGGTTGGCAGGAACCCGGATTTTGTCGTGCTTTTCCATGAATTTCATCGTTTAGAGCCGAGAACCTGTATCCTGCAATTGACTAGCAAACACGGCTCAAGAGTACCTACCGATAAGCAATATGATAAAAATTGGGCGGTATAAAAATGCAAAAATCTGATATGAACAGTGGTCTAGAAGGCCACCGAAGGTCGGGAACATCCTCGGCCCGGAGGGCCGGGGTGTGATTTCAACATAACGTTCTTGATCCTTTCTTGTAAGCTCTGGGACACGTCATCTGCAACGTGTCATTATCTGGGAAGTCACCGATATCGAACATCATCAGTAACACACCACTATATAGATTCTGGAAGATTTGAAATGTACTTATGGTTTTTATAAATTAATTTTTCAAAATTATGAGAATCTTTCTTGCCACTTATCTTCCTTGGAATCAAATTGGAAATTTCAAATTGAAGATTCCTCCCTATGTAGTAAATAGTATTAATCCCTGCATGTGTGTAGTTAATATAATTGCACAGATTACAAATGTCCACCAAATTGAAATCCAGCTATCTCTAATATAGTGCACAGGACTTCCGATTTTGAAATTGATTTGGTGCTTTTGGTCAGCTAATTTACAACATAAATTCAATAAAAAAATATATAAATATATATAACTCAAATTTGGAAGGCACACAAACAGTTTGATAACTGTACTAAGAGATGTATTTTAAACAAAAATGATCTTTTCAAAGGAAATATAAATTAATCGTATTTGTTATGATCTTTTGTAATTAAATTCTCACCATATTTGTTTTTTCAATGTAGTTCTAAAAATATTCTTCCTTCATTATTTAATTTTACTAAAATTATTAGTATATGCCATGTGGATAGCACATGCAAAAAAACCAAGCGTGTGTGTGCATGTACTCCTTTAAAAGTTGTGACATTAGAGTTTTATAACAGCTGCATCTTTTTGTTCATGACAAAAAATGGGAGAACGGTGTTTAACAAGATGCACACTGGAAATAAGATTTGAATTTTGCCTCAAATGGGGTTCAATCATACGCTCTAAAGATATTTCCTGCTTTACTTTAAAAGGCTGCAATGAAAATATCAAAATTGAACTTAATAATACCCTAAATACGTACATGTTCTTTTGCTGGAACGATCCAGCATTCTGCGAGTGTTCTTCTTAATTATATTATAAATTATCGACTAAATTATACAACATTCCCAGTCAATAACTTGGCATTTAGCAACATGAGAACCACCCTGAAAATCTGTACATGATCTATAATCTTCTGATAACCAACCAACAGAGTAGCTGCAAATTGGCCAGTAATTTTATACCTTACGTAGCTGTATAAAAATAGAGTTTGAACCTGGATTCTACCTATTAGCATCTTATTATTATCTCTGGCAACGCCACAGCACGAGCCAAGAAACTCAAGTCTAGGATCTGTGATACAGTGACAATATGATAAATAGGAAAGCCCTAGTTCACAAAAACAAGCTAGATAACATTTCGACAACAAATGAAGAAAGAAATCAATGATCCCAGATCCTGCTATTGCCGCCACTGCTATTTTTTGCTTACATACATGGGGCAACTGATGTCATATCCCAATTGATATGTAGACACATACATTTAGTTGCTCGTTTAAATCGCAACATATAAACCTGCACAAGCCGCATAATGAATAGCTACTGTACTTTTGAGCCCAAGGCAAAGAGGTATATATGGTTAAGAAATTACTTACTAAGAATGCTACGACACTAAGCTAATACCATAAAAAGAAATCATATTGAAATTTCAAAGTTTTAACTTAGGCCAATACTTTTAAAACATTACATACTGCACACCAACAAGTTTAACGTTAAGCATATCATATTCTAGTTCCACCCTTATATATATAAAGTCTCAGTTATAATTATAGGTGCTTATTCCTTTACAATCCCTCCCCATTTACATAAACTCATGCCATATGCTTAGAAAACAGAATGTAAACAAATTCCGCGTTCTTAAGCATTAAATGGAATGGTTAGTTAGGGGAGGTACCTTTTTCACTTTGTTTGTTTTCACATGCGAGAGATGAGCAACGGAACACAAACTGGGTCCGTTTCTTCCCCCAACGCAGTACTGAAGATATCCAAATCACCACGCCTTTCGAGAACACGCATCCTGCATTCTTCTGCAGCTTTAAGGCCGGTAGAGAAAGCGCCGTGAACGGTTCCTGTGTAGTTCATGCACGTAGCTTCCCCTGCAAAGAAGAGATTGTCTACGGGAGTTCTTAGCCACTCGTGGAGGTAATGGGGCTTACCCACTGAGTCATAGCTGTAGGATCCAAGTGAATTTGTATCTGAACCCCAATGTGAAACCAAGTAGTTAATCTGCAGAAAAGCAAAACCGAAGACAGTTAAGATAGATATTTTAGTTTCTTGTTTTATTGAGGAAACGGTTGTTAATAGAACTGCATGGAACAAGAAAATTTATATAGCCAACCGCATAAGTTTGGAATAAAAAGGCTTATTGTTGTTGTTTGTCAATTTGAAGCATTTGAGAGCTTAGTATTAGCCTAGATCTAAATCATCTAGAGAACCTTAAGAATGGGTTGACTGCCTATACTCTATAGACCCTCCTTTTATGCCCTACACTTGTAATCCCGCAATTGAATTATTCGCACCCGAGGGTAGTCAAATGATGGGTTACGGTATAATCCCTTCCCTGATAGAGACTAATTTTAGACTTGCGCGAATAAAAAATTCTCAGGAGGGTTATGTCCAATCAGCGGCTTAGGAAGGGAAAAAATGGTGTTTAATTACTAAGGTACATAAACATGAAACCTTTTTCATCAAGGTTTAGCAATGCTTATTCCTTGTGCTAATGATTAAAAACTCGCACATTTATGTTTATCGCTTACAAAAGTTGCTCGTATGAAGTTATCGGCTACAGAAAGCTTGACCAAGTTAATATAAGGATATACTCGTCTAAATAATGACGAGATATTGAGAAATTTGTTCAAAGCATTACACTAGAAAACTACCACCAAGGACATAGGTATTGAATTACTAAAGGCATGCAAATAATCATAAAGGGATAATAGTGAACAACCTAGCCCGTTATAAATGTGGGGGATAAAACATACTGGTTCAGATGCATCTGGAAGAATTTGCTTCAGTTGACGGAAAGCAAAATTGGCAGCAGCCTCATCAGACATCTTTTCAATGTCGTGGGCAAGCCGGCCTGCAGGCATGTAAACAAGTACAGGATGACCTGTTGCCTTGTGAAGATTAAGGAAATAGCTGCAGCTATAAGTAGTAGAAGAAACTACTCCAAGGAACTCAACATTTGGCCAAAAAACCTTGTCAAAGTGCAGTACAATCTTGTTCTCGGTTCCAACCGCAATATCTTTAATCGCTTCTTGCTTCCACTCTGGAAGCTTTGGCTCAAACTTTATGGAGTTAGACTTCAGGACACCTAAGGGAACTGTAATTACAGCAGCATCTGCAACAAATGAGTTCCCATTGTCCACCGTGACTTCTACGCCAAATTTACCACGCACTATCTTTTTAACCCTGAAACATGATAATACATTAGGGAAATACTATTTTTGTTTGAATTTAGATCATTTGCTTATGAGAGATGCTTACCTATGATTTATACGGATGTCTAGCCCTTTTGCAAGAGTATTAATAACTGGACGGTAACCTCGGACCATGAGACCATGACCACCAGGGAGAAGAACTTCCTGTATTGCATGAAATGGGGTATACTTTTAAGAAATGCAGACGGCTCATTGAGTAGCAGAAACTAAATTAACAGGATGCATAAAGAACATCATGTTTAAAATTTAAACCAGAAATAATTCAACATATTTATTTAAAATTGTTCTTTTGTGAAATTGATAAGGGCTAAAAGAAAGTATATAAGGCTTTATAGAACAGCTGGTATCAATCTTCTCATTGATGACTAAGTGGAGAATCAAAAGGGTAAAAATTAGGAATGCTTGAGATATACTTGTCATGACACTCATTTGGTGCGCCTAGTTCCAAAAAAATATGTCAGTCATATGATTAAAAAATCTTTCTTTGGTTGTACTTCATAAGATTATAATTTGCTGGAATTTCGGTTCAATATTCTGAATGGGAAAAGGATTTTCGTTCAGCATGCTTGCTGACATTGTTTATTGACAAAAGAAAACAATAATTGCTTGAAAAGCTACTATATAGCTAGAGGTTGCTTATGCCCTTCGTTTCTTTTACTAGTCTTCTCTTTTCTTTTTGCTCTTCCAATTTTTTTCAAATTACTAGAGCCTTTAAATTATTAAAAAGTGTGTTTTACTCAATGCTTCTAAAACCAATGCCCTTTATATTTGAAGTTCCAAATTTATCCTTAATTGGGTGAATAAATGAAGATTATCGTAGGGTTAAATTAGGAATTTCTCATGTGACATTTTAGTTTTTAAATTGGTAATATTATTCTTAATAAGTGTGCAAAAGATAAAAAGGGCTAGTAAACAGAAATGGAAGGAGTATGTTTTTGGACGCGGCCCCTTCGGGAACAAATCAGCGACCTCTCACCTTGGAGAGGAAACTTAAGCTCCTTTGGTTAGAAGTTGCTTATTGCTTATCTCTTTAAGTTGTAATTTTGTAACTTCTCATTTCAAAATTTAAATGAAATGTTTTATTAGGCTAGGGTCTATAAGACCATATCCATTTTCCCATAATTTTTTTAAAAAAAAAGTTCAAACCAACATCGGTATTTGAATAGACCCTTCAAAACTTCCAGTTGATTATGATTCATAAGCTAAGAAAAATTATTCTTCGGTATTTCCCCCATAGAGCAATAGCTTGTTTACAGCCAGTTCAAAAATGTATATTTCCAATATATTCTGCAATAAGTGGCCAAAAAGGTTATATGAATAACTTACGTCATCCCAGTATTTGAGGGAGATGGTATCAGCATCTGCAGCAAACCACCCTTCCATTCTGCACAAATACCACTGCAGAACTTTGTTGGCAAGACCCTCTTGCCTGAGAATGAGAAAAATAACCATATTAGATATGATGTCCTGAAACTGCCACGTATGAATAACAAATTCAAATTTATGTATATGGACACAGTGGTCATCATACCTCAGATTAGGACATCTCTCAAGAACCAAGGTGATGGCCTCAGCTATGGAAATGTCTTTGCTATTTCCCTTCCTCAATTTGTCTGCCTGAAAATTTAAATGACAAAGCAGTTTGAGAACCACCAAATTGAAAGAGTAAAAGTGTAAAACAACATCCATGGCAAAGATGCCTACCTCTTTCAATATATTATCAAATACCTCACCAACCTTTGTAACAAGTTCTTGAGGGATTTGACGCCCATCTGTATCAAAGAGCGCATAGCTGCATACATGAACATCAACTTTATACATTCAGAACATAAGTTTTGCATTTCAACTCTCCCTGAACCACATGAATAAATTCTATTAACATCAACTAGTATCAACAAAAACAATTTTGTAAGGGTAGGTATGGATCCTTACTTTCTTTTCTTCAAAATAAAAATTGGTTAGGATCCTTGATTTTTCCTAGAAACGATTCTAAGTTGAGTGGAAGGGTTTCCTTGAGAGTTAAAAAAGATATTAGAGGGGAATGGGATACAGTTATCATGTATTTTGTGTGGTCAGTTTGAGAAGAGAGAAATTTCACAGGCATTTCCTAAAGAACTCCGGCAACAAATGTTCAATTTGTTATAATTTGACTTTGTATTGAATCTTGCCACCAGAGAAAAAGAAAGAAATAATCCATGTTCAAAGGATCAAATAAGACAGCAGAATGTTGATATACTATCAGCAGCAGCATCTAGCTACATTAGAAACATTGATTCATCTTTCAAGGAAGCCGCTGCGATAGTAAAGGCAATACTGGAATATTTAATATTATAAAAGAGAGGTTGAAGATATTTATTCAGTTATACTTTCTTCATCTTTTAATCTTTTGTTTTGCTGGGTGGCTGTGGTGATGATTGTCTTAGGTGGTAATATATTGGATTTTTTTAGGTAGGTGGGGCTCTAATAATTTATTGTTTTGGGGAGAGAGAGAGAGAGAGAGAGAGAGAGCAGTGTTGCATCATGGTCTTTAAATGGAATTTGACATTGTGAATTTGTGAGTAATTGAATAATCACTTTTATAGCATAATACAGCGATGGATTGAATACACATCATAATTCCCACGTGATAACAATATCATCATTAGACTACGAGGTTCTCAAGGATGATACCTCTCCAGGTCATGATCAAATAACACTGAATTATCGCCACTGGTTCGGTAGAGAGGAAGTCCTAGTCTCCCTATCAGAGGAGCCAATGGATTTTCCTCGCAGACACCATGCAACCTGAAATACAAATAATTAGAGAACGCACATCCGGCCAAATATCTAACTAAACAGTTCAAGAATTAAATTGGGCATGGTAACAAGTACAAAGGAGAATAAATAAGAAAATTTTACCATGCTGCACCCATGTCAATAGGGAAACCGAAGGAGTAGTCAGTGTAAGCTCGACCACCAATTCTATCTCTTGATTCTAACATAACAACCTGATAAAGAAACAATGAACAATGATCCATAAGCTGACAGCATGTTGAGAAATGTGCAGCAGTGTATTAACAAAAATTAACTGTGCATGCCTTAAAAAATTTACCTTGAAGGATGCATTTTGAAGCACATGTGCAGCTGCAAGGCCAGAAAAACCACCACCTATGACAATGACAGATGGGGAGAGAGAAGGTTTTCTCTCAACTGGTGAACAGTAAGAAGCTGCAGATAAACAAGATAATAATTTTCAAACCTATTAATCTCCTAGAGTTGGCAGAACAACAATATAAGTACTGCAAAATAGAAGGTGTACTTGTAGAAAATAACCCACATAAGAGCATATGATAGTATCGCTATATTTAAGATGCCTTCACTGATACACATGGCGCACACAAAATCAGTCATGAAGCATCTCAACATGAATTCACACGTGCATGGGAGTCTAAATTAACATCCTGATAGCCTTTGATAATAGGCAGGTGTACACACAGAAATATTCAACGAGACATACAATAAACATTTGAAATTAAATTTTACTAGGGTGATGAACTTTCAGATAAAAGCAGACCTGGTAGGGTCCGCTTTCGTCTAAGCTGGCACCTAGACCGCCTTTTTAAACATTGCCTCTTTTCTGAATTTTGAACTCTCTTGAGAATATATATTAGGAATCTTAACAGAAGGGCAAAATCCAAAGCAGATAGCAGGTTGCGGTGTGATGTTGTCCCAAGCACCATGAGCGTGTCCGCACCAAATCGCTGTATGTGACTCACCAAGCCTTACAAATAGGGATTTCAACATAAAGGGTAGCTATTCCTCCCTTACTATTCAATGTATAACTAAAATTTCCTGACTAAAGGAAAACATAAAATCCGCCAACACAAGGAAATGGTCGGTATATAGGAGTGGATTCAATTAGTATCCAGGTTAGACAGCCAACCCATATGGACTGAGGTTTTCATGATATATTCATCTAAGTACAGAATAATGAAGAAATCTAAAATAAATATTTCACATTTCTTGCAACTGTAAAAGTTAGCCTAGTGGTTTAAGAATTAAACTAAGATGAAGGCAGCACCAGTTAAAATCCTTTTTACTGCTTTTTTGTATTCTCATGAAAGTTTTTGCCTTGCCCAACTTTTTTAACTGCCATTCAAATTCCTTCCCACAAAATTCAAGTAAAGTCCAAGGTCTGCAACAATTGTTAGGGTTGAAAACCCGTGACAAGAAAATCACATTCCAAAAGAAGAGGTCAACAAACAAATTTGTTCACGTGCAAAGTTGGCGCCTGCATCTTTCCAAACTTTTAACTACAAGACCTAATCTGATGCTTGGTTTCTGCTTTATGAAGAACCCGACCAATAGCAATAGCATCATGCAAGACAGCATAATCCAAATGTTATATAGAGAAGTCTACCGCTGCACCCCAACACCTAAGCTATGATAAGGGTTTTGGGATGTACTTACTTTATATTCTAATATGCCCTAGCAGGTTCAGCTTCATTGGTGCCAAAATCTGGACTTTTGGGGAATTGTTTTCTTAGATTTAATCCTCTTTAAATATGCATCAGGTGGGATGTTAAGTCTGATAAAGATCTTTTTCCATGCAACTACACCAAAACTACGAAAGTTAAGATGAGGATGGAGCAATTTATTTTTATATCCTAGCAAACCGAAAACAACAAACTGAAGGTTAGGTTTCTATCATCACCAGGCAAGGACATTCCAAAGAGCAGGTATTACTCATCAGGTGATATCAGCTATCCTAGCACCATTCCAATTTAATTAAATATAATTTACAAAAAAAAATATTTCAAACCTCTCATTATCCTAACCCAACAAATCGTTCCAACATGTCCACTCCATTATTAAATATTAATTTACTGTAGCCAGAACCGAAATTAAAAGGCTAAACAATAGTCCACATTGATGGATTCACCAAACTTTTTGATCCCAAAAAAGCGTCGGTGCCTTTAAACTAAAGTTACTTGACGTGACACAATATCATATTGCCGACACATCACTTTCCACCAACAAACCCTCAAAGCATAGCCAACCTTGACCTTATTACGTAAGCTCCACAATTAATTCTTTCCAAAATTAAAATATCAAAATTAACTCAAAGATGCATCAAATTAGCTTCTAATTAATCAAAAAAAAGGGTTAAAAATTATACCTTTATCGAGGGAACCATTAGAATTACAACGACTCTCCATGGCTACTACTCGATCGGTAATCTCTGTTCCAACTACTTCTTGAATTGATAATCGTTGGGGGTAATTGAGGGGAGTAATGAAGGATGAAAATCAAATAACAAGTGATGAAATGGTTCGAATTCGTTGAGAAACCCAGATTCACGATCCTGCTCATGCGGAACTCGAAGGAAACCCTAGATCGCTCTTAGATCGAAGAAAAGGACGAGGAAACGCGAAATCCACCTCAAATTGTTTAGTTCGGAGCCGAGGGAGCGATGGATCCCATGAATCGAGGTGATCGGCGATTGAATCTCGAAGGATTTGGGGGATTTCGGAAGGAAATTGAGAAATGGGAAGTTGAAGAAAGAGATGAAATTTACGAAGCTAGTTGTTGATTTTGATAACCCGCTTTAGTTTTTCCCAGCGTTTATGGGTCGATTTATATAAACGCGTGATGCATCGGTTGAGGTGTGGTCACGGATATGTGAAGTTACCGCATGGCGAATAAAACGTGCACGGCTTTTTTTAAAAGAGAAGATGTGGGGAGGTGATAATTAGGGGCTGTTTGGTCACAAGATTATGAAATTTGGACTTGAAAAGAGTAGGGTTGAAAATGTAATTTGTTGTTTGGTCGGTATTTGATTTCTAATATTTATATGGTTGGTGCAAAGAAAGCTGGATTTGGTTTGAGTATTTTAGAGAAAGATAGATATAGAGAGGGTTATTAAATAAATAAAGTATCTCGGGCCCTATCTAAAAGTACAATGAATAATACAAATTCCTTGCAAATTCCTCAAATTTTTGAGGATTCAAGTATCTTTTTTTGTGGTGAGCCCCCATAAAAAACAAATGAATCCTATAAATCTAAATTATACAACCAAACATAAAATTGTGGAATCCTCTAATTTTTTTGATTCCACAATCTAATTCTTTCATAGTCTTGCCAATTTCATAGTCTTGCCACCAAAGTGCCCTTAGAGGACACAATTCTAGCAAGTATGTAATTAAGGAAGGTGTTTAAATTTTAACTAAGAAATCAATGATTTAATTTATTTTGATGGGAGTTTTTGGAAGGGGTACGTAATTAAGGATGGTGTTTAAATTTTAAATAAGAAATTAATGATTTAACAAAAACCATATGGTGGAATGACCTTTTTACAAAAACCACGCTCGGTTTATTCAATAGCGAAAATTACCCCAAAATATACACAGTTAACTGACAAACAACTACTAGATGATTTTTAGGTGTGTATGCAAGGTGGTTTTTCATTAAACCTATCAAACTAAACCAATTTTGAGCAGTTAAAACCAAGACTTATAAATAGAGAAAACGGGTTATCAGCTAGCTAGCTGATATTAAACCGTTAGCTAGCCTATTATATAACCCAATCCGACCGTTAAATCGACGATCCGCTCCGGTCACTGATCAGTCATATTGCACTTTTTTACGGTCATTTTTCCTATTATTATTAATTACTAAACGATATTATTTATAATTTAAGAACATGTGTGGGTTTATGTGTAAAAAGATTTTGTCATATATTTCTTAACTTATATTTAATATAATTGGGTGTAATATATGCATATCAAATTTATATAAAATATCCATATGATTCTTAATCATTCTTATTAAGATATGTGATTAGTCATATTTATTGCACATCTGTATAGTCATTTTCCCTATTATTATTAATTACAAAAATGTGTTAATTGTAAATTAAGAACATATGTGGGTTTATTTGTAAAAAGATTATTGCCATATGTTTCTTAATTTATAATTAATATAATTGGGGAATATATGCATATCATATTTAAATAAAATATCCATGAGATTATTAATTATTAAAATATGCATATTATATCATATCAAATATTTTTAACCAATATTATTAAAACAGCATATCATTTAATTGGTTAGAATATTATCTCAAATAGAACAAATGCTATTAACAATTTGATTTGAGATATTGTGCGGGTATTATAATAAATCGGTTCAGGTCTGAAATATAATTAGGAGATCCACATCAAATCGATTTACCAAACCAAATCTACCGAATGTTAGGAGCAAATTGAAGAATCTCGCAACGGTAGAGAAAAAGATATATTTTCAGAATATTTTTATCAGAAGGATTTCCAAAAATCGAGAGAGAGAGGCACGAGAAATCCGGAAACCCAAACCAATTAGAAGGCGGCGGAACCGCGGCCATTGAAGATAAAAGGCTGCAGTTTCGCGGTTCATTGGTGGGCGTCGGATGTGAAAATTCAGGAGCTTGATCATCTTTGCACACACTTCAAGATAACGTCTAGAGTTTTAAGTTTCAGAACATATAAAAGAACCGAGAGCAATTATCACCGATCTATCTATCGACTGATCTACTGATCAAGCAATCTAGATATTTCGAAAAAATTAGGCTTGTAATTTACTTTTTCAGCGAGCAACTTCTGTAATGCAATAGTTCATTCAATAAAAGATAGATTTTTTTTTATCTTGTCTCATTACTTTTCGCATTTTAATTTCTGCATTTACATTCCGAAATTTTAATTTTTGTTATTTCTTATGGGTTCATTCATCTTCAATCTTTTCTTGTTTACATCGCCTATCTCAATGAGCGAGTAAATTCTCCCTTGGTAGGGTTTGTAGGATAGGATAGTATAATGGATGAACAAAATCATTAACTTCTTTTTAAATTTTAATTTTTATAAATTTTAGCAAAATGAATATTAACTCTCTTATCGGACGTGCTATCAATTCATGATAGTCACGACCACGATTTGAGATTTGTTAATACCTACTTTGTTGAGGGTTTGAGATAAATAGGGATTAATGAAAGGATAAGGGTCAGAGAAACCCTAATTCCCTCCGAGAAGCCTAATCCACATTCATCGCTATTTTTCTAGTATTAAATAATTTTTAAAAAAATTGTTTTTAAAACTCTATCTATTAACTACTAAATTGTATAAACCCTACAAGCTCTTCTTTTATAAATTTTTCAACCTTCCTAGTATAAAATGATAAAAATCCCACCTTTTTTCTATTAATTGATCTAAAACAAGAAAAGTAGTTTACCATTTTCCTGTGGACGACCCATACTCACCAGCGGCTAGCTATTGCGACATTGTTATTGATTGCGGTAATTAGAACACACAAAGACTCAACTTTTTCGAATCAATCAAATAGCACCATTGCTGGAAAAACAGTCGTAATATTTTTCTTATTATTCGGGTTGATTTCTAATATAAAACCAGAAAAATAGAAATAAAAAAGAGAACAAAAAACCTGCATTTTGTGTTTTTAACGATTTTTGTGCGAGTTTTGCGAGAAATCTGGAGCACTTAGAGAGAACTGATAGAGATTCAGAGACTTTAAAGTAGGAGCAGAGGAGCATTGGAGTTCGGTGCCAAATTGTGGAGAGTAGATTGCATTAAATGGCGGCGGAACCGTGGCCCAATAGAGCATTTGGCGGCTGAACCACAGTCGAATTGGGGAGTTAGGCCCCAAAATCTTTCTGGTATCATTTTCTTTTCTTCCTCTCTCCTCTGAAGGTCCAATAAACTGTTTTTACCTGCATAATTCTGTTAGTTATATGCATGCCCTAGAGGCCATTATTGTACATATGATGTATATTATAGTGGATGCTTGGACATACATAGGGAGGACTTTCTTACTCGACATGATAGTATGATATCTGGTTACTCTTTATCTTAACATGTACACTGATTGTCTCTCTGTTACATGTTGATAAAGCCCTTAGGATGTTTACTTGACTACCTGGATTATGATGCGGATCATACTAGTGGGACAAAAGTAGTCCGTGAGTACATCCTTTAATGTCCCTAGTCGTGGGTGTATCGAGACGGGGTATCGATATACCAGAGTAGACTAGCGTATACTTTCTCGACCCATGTAGATGGACGATGGATGATCCCGTATCCATTGGTGTTTGACATCAGAGATGATATACGGGTGCTCAGTGGAGACCGGGTTGTAGGGATGCTAGGCACGCGCACAAGGGTCTACGAGGCATCAACCATGCCCGATTAAAATTTTAGCCGTGCCGAACAACTCTAATACGGATCTTTAAATTAGGGTTTAGGCGAAAACATGCATATTAAACTCTTTAACACTAAGTGAGAGGGATTACAACCTTTGTAGATCCGGTCCTTCACTTCTTAAGCTCCATGTTGAGGTCCCTTCGCTGCGATCATCGTGTTCTGGACTCTCGAGAGGCTTCACGAAGAAAATGATGCACCTTTGCTTCCGATCTTCGATACTAAGATGATCTACCTGTTAGTTATATGTATGCCCTAGAGGCCATTACTGTACATAGGATGTATATTGTAGTGGATGCTGAGACATATATAGGGAGGACTTTCTTGCTCGACATGATAGTATGCTATCTGGTTGCTCTTTACCTTAACGTGTACACAGATTGCCTCTCTATTACATGTTGGTAAAGCCCTTAGGATATGTACTTGACTACCTGGACTATGATGCGGATCATACTAGTGGGGACATGGTAGTCCATAAGTACATCCTTCAAAGTCCCTAGTCGTGGGTATATCGAGACGGGGTATCGATATACCAGAGTAGACTAGCGTATACCTTCTCGACCCATACAGATGGGCGATGGATGATCCCATATCCATTGGTGTTTGACATCGGAGATGATATATGGGTGCTCAGTAGAGACTGGGTACACTGGACGGACTCGCCGAGAACTCCCAGATGGTATTATACCTCACGTCAGATGGCAGTTCTCTGGTGACACTGGTACAGGGTAGTCTGTTGACCCGAGATCGTCATAGAGTCTTGTGTGGTTCCCACCGTGCTTTGATTTCCATCTTACCACGTCCAAGAGGGCGTGCAAAACGGTGGTTTTTGGGTACAGTCCCGAGTCACATGGAGGCAATGAGCGATAGGAGGGGATTCGTCTCTCCCGGTATAGGGGGTTGATGTTGCGCTGTATTCGATTGGCTATAACAGGAAATCCCTGGCCAGGGTTGCTGAGATTTACTGGTAAGTGTTACCAGTAGCTTCTCGAATAGTTATAGACCTCATATCGACACGACTTATCGAGCTATTGGGGTCTGACGTTAACCACCCCTAGGCGTGATATGCGACATATCAGACGATTAGACCGGACTGTACGGTAGTGTTACTGGTTGGATTCACTGGAGTGTGAGCGGGCTTGCTCGTCGATCTTCTGATCGCTCAATACCCGGGTGGCCGTTACGTTTAGCAGACCGCTTGCGGCTTGTGGGTGTTTGATATGATCATCACCTGCTGCCGGCGTATTGACGAGTCTTTAGAGTCCTACACAGAGGTTTCCTGGCTCAAGCGAAACGAATTAGGAGCGCATATGAGATATGTGCGGGACCGAGAATAATGCGTGTATGTGATACCGTATTCTATTCTCACGATGAATGTATCGATTGGTTGTATGCGATATAACCTAGTTATCGAATCGAGTATTGATTCGATAAGCCGATACATAGGATACTAGTCGGTTATATGTGATATGACCGGATCGTTAAATCAAGCGTTGATTTAATGATTTAATGCATAATTATATATTTGATATATTAGTTTGCATCAACTAGTATCGGTTTACTTAAGATGGATTTTCTCACTTGGATTGTGCACATTGTATATGTGATATACTTTTGTACATTAGTATGTATCATGCTTGATGATACATGCTAACTTGAGCATGTGTAAAGATTAAACCATGGTTGTGTAATGGTTAGGGTTTTCCTTTCATTTTCTTATTTATTTATTTATTTATTTATTCTTTTTGGAAAATGATAAGCATTAAGAGAAAATGGTGGCTTAATTTGTTTTCTAGTTAAAGCTTCTTGAAGCTTTGACCAAAGTCACCCTTTTGTCTCATGCTTAACCCTAACCATTCCCACTTACCCTAGTTTAGTCTTTACACTTGACCATGGTTGGTAGATGATAAGTATTATTATTATTTTCATTTTACAACTTTCTTATCATAACATTTATCATCATCATCTTCTTCTTCTTCAAGAAGAGAAACTAGACTTCATCAATGGTGGATTGATGAAACAAGTGAGAAATCCAATTCTAAAGTCTACCCACTTCCTATTTCTTCATCCTCTACCTCTTGCCAAGTAGTAGAGTGTGTTCTCTTCACAAGTTTTTGGACTTGGTGAAGTTGGAGCTTGATCTAGCGATGCCTCGACGTAGATCATCTTCGGCATCGTCGTCGATGACCTAGCCTGTCCATTCTCCGATGAAGCCGACGCTAGAGCCCGAGGTTCGACTTGGACAGCGAGGAGACTTCATTGCGGAGCTATGGAGGTGGAGCACCGGATCTACAAAGGTTGTATTTCCGTTATCTTATAGTTTAGTTGTAAACTAGTTCTTTTATCGCCTAGAAATCTAGCCAACGATCCGTATTAGGGTTTCTCGGCACCCCGTATTTTTGAAATTGGCATGGTTGATGCCTTGTGAGACCTCACTAGAGTGCCTAGGAACCCTACAGTGGTATCAAAGCCTAGCTAGAGCCTTATGTGATGTTTAGACGGAGTTTGAAGTCCGATCGAACCGAAACCCAACCCTAAAAATTGCTCTCTGGACTTTTTCTAAAAACATGGATTTTTGTGAATTAAAAATTGCCAAAAAATTCAGCAGGGAATCCTATGAGTTACTGTGAAGCACGTGGCTCTAAATCGACCAAATAGCCGCGGAACCGCGGCCCCACCCTGGGTTTCGCGGCAGTTCCGCGGCCATGTTGGTGATTTATACCACGTGTCTTGCACAGTAATTCTTGTGTCAAAGTGCTGAGTCTTCTGGAAATTTTTATTTTTTATTCAAGAGTTGAATTTTCTGGGGTTGTTTTGGGGATTCGGTGTTTCGATCGGAGTATCAAATTTTGTCTGTGTGGCTTTCCGGATAAATTTTAGAATATGTTAAAAAGTTCGACCGGATATAAATACCCAATTTTTCCCCTGTCGGGAAATTTCCAAGTGTTGGATTTTTCCGTAGTTTAAAGACGTTCTAAGTAGTGCAAGTAACTCGATGGACCCTCTAGAAGACAACAAACCTTAACTCGATTATGTGACCGTCTTGAACTGCCCTTTGAACCTTCGGGTTTGGGGCAGTACGGCGTGCCACATGTGAGGCGTTGGCTTGACCCTTCTACGGCTGGACCGTTGGTACTGAGGCACGAACTGAATGTTTTTAGACTTGTTTCATGTGTTGATCTGTATCGGGAAAACTTGGGTGTTCGATTGTTCGATCGGAAAGTTTAACATTTTCTGTTTATCCGGAATGTGATACAATAATTGGAATTCACAACAAGTTATGAGATAACTGAATGAATGTTATAAACATAGCAGTTTAGTCTCACTTGATCGGTTGCCACGGAATTTTGATGTGATCAAAAGTCTGTCACAATCACGTAGCGTACGCGGATACTTGCCGGATAAACTTAATAGACAGCCTCGCCCCATAGCCCCGACCAAGTGACTGTAGGAGAACCCCGTTGCCGAAAGCATCCGTTCGGGTGCTCGCGGCAGCGGTGTTCCGCCTTGGTGCACTTCGTCGACGGCGTCGGGGGTGCGGCTGCCTACTAAAGTTTGCGACGAGCATTCGATCAGGCTGTCGGGAATCTTGTTGAATTGCCCGACTTGATATTGAAAAGAGTTTTCGATTCTGAGACTAAAATGCGGGGTTTATAATTGTTAGGTATGTGATGTCTAAGGAATTCATTTGGTCAGGCATGCGATGTCTAAGGTGGTTGCGGATTCCAACTGTTGTAGTTTTACACTTTCTTTTCTGTGACCGTAAATGTAATATGTGATATCGTCGGTTTTGTTGCTATATGTCAACGACAATTAGGATGCGCATATTTACTTACGTTGATGATATGTGATGTTATGTGTTGCTGGATATGTTATATTGGATCGTCGTGTACGAATAGCCGGGGGTTTTTATGTGAGATGAGTGTTTTTCATTTTCATTCATGTAAAAACTGTATGTAATATTCTTTTATTGGGGCACTTCCAGGTTGCGGAAGTTGTCACCCTTTGTATATTATTTACTTTTCCGCACTAGGATAGACCCAAGGAGGAGGGCACAAGTAACCGGGTTCTGGAGTCCAGTGGGAGACCAACTCGAGGAGTCGAGGCCGGGTCTCCTAACTCTAGAATTGGTAGGGTTGCTTGCCGCTCTCGTAGGGGTCTAGGGGTGTGGGTTTGGCTATTCATCGCGACCGTGGAATCCGTGTTTTATACTGGCTCATATTGAAAACACGGACGTCCTAGTATATCCAATATTTCATATGTTTCTTCTGCTGCGATATCTGTGATGTGATCATGTGATGTTCTGTGATAGATACAGTATATAGTATATATGATATATTATATAGACGTTACTTATGTTTTACACCCGCGCTAGCCCTGCCCCGCTCTGCCGTTAGTTACCTAACCTAACGGTGCACGAGGGGACATCGAGGCGAATGCGGATGGCATAAGTGTACGTCGTATTTATCTGTGATGTTTAGGTACTTAAATGATGGGACTTCATTAATGAGATTAATGAAATAAAAGAAACCTAAGATATTGTAGAATCGAATTTCAAAATAAAACAGGTAGCTACAGTTCTTGCTTTGCACAGCGGTATATACGATATATCCTGCACCTTATTCGATGAGGAAAGGACCGAGATCCCTTCACCGGGAGTGACTCCTTTAGCAATAACTGGCAGATGCTACACACTCGGTTTGTCTTTTGATTGCTTTTAAGAGATTCTGCTTTGCACAGTGATATATATGATATATCCCGCACCTCATTCGACGAGGAAAGGACCGACGATCCCTTCACCGGGAGTGACTCCTTTAGCAAAACTAGAAAAGCCTAAAAAACACTCCATTTTAAAAATCATTTGATTCTACAACGATATCAAGTTCATTACGCAATAGGTTTTCAGAAAAACCTGTCGTAGCCCTCCGTCATTTCAGATAAGTACTAGTTAGTATTCGTGCTGCGGTAGTTTGGCCTCCGTCAAGGCGTAGTGTACGGTAGCTAACTAGTGCTTATCTGCTTGCATATGATGCGATTGGATTAGGGTATTCGTACGGCGTTGTTTGGCCTCCGTCAAGGGTCGTGCGGGTGGGTTTAATTCAATCAGGAAATGATGGGTTGAACTTGACTAGCGGACTATGGGTAGTTTGGCCTCCGTCAAGGTCATAGGACGCTAGGGGCAAAATATTATCGGGAATTTCAAGTGTTGAAATTTGCAATAAGATTGCATACTTTCTATGAGATAGTTGGATCCCGATACCCGCTGCGAGTAAGAGTTACTCCTGGGAGAGTTTTATACATTACAATTAGCCGATCAAGTAGGTGTCTAGAAAGGTGTCAACGGGGTTACGCCTCTGGGAAAACGAGGTTTACATTAATTAGGTTCGTGCGAAAGCACGGGGGACCTCCCTCAAAGTACCGACACTGGCCTGGCTGAAAGATTGGCGAACTTGTAGTGTGTAATTAATCCCGGCTAGTCTTTCCTTTTAGGGTTTGAAGGAAGTTTTGATAAAAAGCAGTGGGAGCCATCCTGATTAGATAAAATAATAACCAGTCTATTCTTGCAAGAGCGCACGCTGAGTGTTTTCTTCTCTCTCTCCTGGTAGCGACCATATCACGCCTTAATCAAGATAATAATACGGATTATTGACCGAACCCGCTTGTTATACTGAGCTAGGGAACGTTGGTCCCGCTCCAACTTATAAATGTTATAAGACAGAGCAGGAAATTGGGGAATACCAGATTTCCCGTGCCGCCCAAACGAAGAAAGTGCATGATGATGCATCTCCTTCGGGTGTATTCATTACAAAGAACTGTTTCTCAGTATCCTCTGCATCTTGGGTATATGATACCGGATCAGGATCCCAGATATGTAATCTGTTACATAGGGCTACAAAAGGGTAGAAAAACTGAGAACGGGTGATAAGTTTTATGAGGCAGAAAACGGGGCAAGTGTTGCAGCCAAGTCTGTCGGTCACTGTCACCCTGTATTACCAATACATTGATTCTGAATGAATGTTATTAGATACCGAACCTGATATACAAAATCATATCAGTCTCTTTATTAGTAAAGAAATGATAAAATTTTGTATTGTTGGATAATGTTTTGAACATTTCCTATATCAAAAGTTGATCGGTTCAGGCACGTTATCTAAAAGCATTGACGTTCTAAATCAAACTACAGTTCTTAGTATACGAAACACACACAAGAGGAAGAGTTCAGAAATGAACGAATCCTTCTTGAGGTATTGTAGACTAGGTCATATCAATGCGACCCGACTAGCTGGAGTTACATTTAGATGCATATTTAAATCAGTTTGAATTTACATCTTGTGAAACTCGCCAGTCATGTCACAAAGATAAAATGAACATAGCTCTGTTTATTGGAAACAGAGAAAGAGTTAGTGAACTCTTAGGATGATACATGTTGATGTATAAAGGTCCCCTGTCTACACATACCTAGTAAGGTTCTTTGTACTTCATTACATTCTCTGATAATCTCTCGAGATTCAGACATATGTTCCTGTTGAAACACAAGTCTGAACCTTTTGAGATATTCACAGAATATAAGATAGAAGTAGAGAACCAATACGGGTATAAGTATTATGTCTTATGATGAGATCAAGGAGGAGAATACTTGAGCACGGAAATCCTGGACTATTTTAAAGGAGAATGAGATTCTCTCTCAGAATTACTCCTCTGTATACACCATAGCACGATGGTATATCGGGGCGGAGCAGATACACCCTATCTGATAAGGTGTGCTCTATGATGAGTAATACTGAGTTACCTATTTCCTTTTAGGGGGTTATGCACTTGAGAAGCTGCATACCTATTGAATAGGGTTCTAATCAAATCAGTAGCCTACCATTTCATATGTGATATGGAATGGGAAGAGCCCATATCTTAAATTAGTTAAGATTTGGGGTTGTCCAGCCTATGTCTAAAAGCAAAATCCGGACAAGCTCGAGGCAAGGTCTGTTATGTAGAACTGGAAAGGTTCCAGCTATACAAACTACAGCAGATGATTTGGTAGAACCAAAGGATTCAGTAGATTCCAACGAACCTCAGCCTCTCCGCCGATCTAGTAGGGTTCGTCACCCACCTGAGAGATACTTCGGTTTCTCTATGACAGTGGGAGCGAGGAATGCATCATGAGATGATGACCCAACTAGTTTCGAGCTGGCCATCAGGAGTAAGACTCTGTAAGAATGGCTGGATGCTTAGTGATCTGAGATGGAATCCTTATACACCAACAAAGTATGGACTTTGGTTGCTATATCTGAAGGGTTAAATCCCCATCAGGAGCAAGTATATCTTGAGAAGATTACTTGGTGTAAATGGAAAAATTGAGACTTTCAAAGCTAGACTTGTTAAAGGTTTTTGTCATTGACCAGGCGTGGATAATGATGAAACCTTTTTCAAGTAGCTATGCTTAAGTCCATCCAGATCCTACTTGCCACGGCTACATACCATGACTACGATATCTGGTTGTTGGGTGTCTTGACTGATTTTCTAAATGATGTTTTAGAAGAGTGCGTCTATAAGTACACAGCCAGAGGTCCTCGTAGATAGTGGGAGCAGCGGAAACGTGTGCAAGATGTTTTATATAATAAAGCAGGCATCGCGGAGTTGGAACGTCTGTTTTGATGTAGTAGTCAAAGAGTTTGACTTCATCAAAATGGTAGATGAACCTTGTATAAACAAAAAGGTAGTAGGGAGTATGGTGGTGATCCTCGTAGAGTACGTGGATGACATACTCTTGATAAGAAAGGAGTTTCCTATGCTACGCTCGGTCAATCTCCGCTTATCACAATGATTCTCCATATAGGATCACTGGAAGTGTTCCAGGGTGATAAAGACGACTGAATGTCAGTCGCAGGCATTGTCTTTACCCTCAGTAAAGGGACGGTATGTTAGAAGAGTTCCAAGATAGATACCGTGACATACTAGACGATAAAGGCAGGATACATCGCTACTTAGGATGCTACCAAAGAGGCTGTTTGGATGTATAATAGTTCATGAGATGAACTTAGTTCCTAACATTGTGTGACAATGGAGTTGTGGCTTATGCCAGGAACCCCCGTCCCATCAGTGATCCAGACATATTCTAAGGCAGTATCACTTGATCATGGAGATGGTTGATCTCTAAAGGATCGAGGTTAGGAGAGTAGACTCAGAGGACAACACGGCGGATCCACTCACGAAGGCCTATTCCCAGAGAGAGACTTTTATGGGATGGTTGAGTATGAGATACTACAACCACTGCTACAGATGGCCCTAGTGCAAGTGGGAGATTGTTAGTTATATGTATGCCCTAGAGGCCATTACTGTACATAGGATGTATATTGTAGTGGATGCTGGGACATATATAGGGAGGACTTTCTTGCTCGACATGATAGTATGCTATCTGGTTGCTCTTTACCTTAACGTGTACACAGATTGCCTCTCTATTACATGTTGGTAAAGCCCTTAGGATGTGTACTTGACTACCTGGACTATGATGCGGATCATACTAGTGGGGACATGGTAGTCCATAAGTACATCCTTCAAAGTCCCTAGTCGTGGGTATATCGAGACGGGGCATCGATATACCAGAGTAGACTAGCGTATACCTTCTCGACCCATACAGATGGGCGATGGATGATCCCATATCCATTGGTGTTTGACATCGGAGATGATATACGGGTGCTCAGTAGAGACTGGGTACACTGGACGGACTCGCCGAGAACTCCCAGATGGGATTATACCTCACGTCAGATGGCAGTTCTCTGGTGACACTGGTACAGGGTAGTCTGTTGACCCAAGATCGTCATAGAGTCTTGTGTGGTTCCCACTGTGCTTTGATTTCCATCTTACCACATCCAAGAGGGCGTGCAAAACGGTGGTTTTTGGGTACAGTCCCGAGTCACATGGAGGCAATGAGCGATAGGAGGGGATTCGTCTCTCCCGATATAGGGGGTTGATGTTGCGCTGTGTTCGATTGGCTATAACAGGAAATCCCTGGCCAGGGTTGCTGAGATTTACTGGTAAGTGTTACCAGTAGTTTCTCGAATTGTTATAGACCTCATATCGACACGACTTATCGAGCTATTGGGGTCTGACGTTAACCACCCCTAGGCGAGATATGCGACATATCAGACGATCAGACCGGACTGTACGGTAGTGTTACTGGTTGGATTCACTGGAGTGTGAGCGGGCTTGCTCGTCGATCTTCTGATCGCTCAATACCCGGGTGGCCGTTACGTTTAGCAGACCGCTTGCGGCTTGTGGGTGTTTGATATGATCATCACCTTCTGCCGGCGTATTGACGAGTCTTTAGAGTCCTACACAGAGGTTTCCTGGCTCAAGCGAAACGAAATAGGAGCGCATATGAGATATGTGCGGGACCGAGAATAATGCATGTATGTGATACCGTATTCTATTCTCGCGATGAATGTATCGATTGGTTGTATTCGATATAACCTAGTTATCGAATCAAATATTGATTCGATAAGCCGATACATAGGATACTAGTCGGTTATATGTGATATGACCGGATCGTTAAATCAAGTGTTGATTTAATAATTTAATGCATAATTATATATTTGATATATTAGTTTGCATCAACTAGTATCGGTTTACTTAAGATGGATTTTCTCACTTGGATTGTGCACATTGTATATGTGATATACTTTTGTACATTAGTATGTATCATGCTTGATGATACATGCTAACTTGAGCATGTGTAAAGATTAAACCATGGTTGTGTAATGGTTAGGGTTTTCCTTTCATTTTCTTATTCATTTATTTATTTATTTATTCTTTTTGGAAAATGATAAGCATTAAGAGAAAATGGTGGCTTAATTTGTTTTCTAGTTAAAGCTTCTTGAAGCTTTGACCAAAGTCACCCTTTTGTCTCATGCTTAACCCTAACCATTCCCACTTACCCTAGTTTAGTCTCTACACTTGACCATGGTTGGTAGATGATAAGTATTATTATTATTTTCATTTTACAACTTACTTATCATAACATTTATCATCTTCTTCTTCTTCTTCAAGAAGAGAAACTAGACTTCATCAATGGTGGATTGATGAAACAAGTGAGAAATCCAATTCTAAAGTCTACCCACTTCCTATTTCTTCATCTTCTACCTCTTGCCAAGTAGTAGAGTGTGTTCTCTTCACAAGTTTTTGGACTTGGTGAAGTTGGAGCTTGATCTAGCGATGCCTCGACGTAGATCATCTTCGGCATCGTCGTCGATGACCTAGCCCGTCCATTCTCCGATGAAGCCGACGCTAGAGCCCGGGGTTCGACTTGGACAGCGAGGAGACTTCATTGCGGAGCTATGGAGGTGGAGCACCGGATCTACAAAGGTTGTATTTCCGTTATCTTATAGTTTAGTTGTAAACTAGTTCTTTTATCGCCTAGAAATCTAGCCAACAATCCGTATTAGGGTTTCTCGGCACCCCGTATTTTTGAAATTGGCATGGTTGATGCCTTGTGAGACCTCACTAGAGTGCCTAGGAACCCTACACTACCTTGAAGTTTCATTAACACAAGCTAACACTCATAATATGAAGTGAACACCCTCATCTAAATGGCAAGGATAGATGAGGATGATGAAGTAGGATTTTTGCTCTCATTTATTATCTTTTTCTCACTCACTTTCATCACAAAAGAAAGCTTTTTCATGAAGGAACTCAAGGAAGAAGAAGCATGAATGAAGATGATAACCTAATCCTTTTGTGATGAACAATGAATTATTGTAGTGGTTACAAATCTAACCAAGGGTTAAGCATGAGAGAGTTAACCCTTGTAGAGTGTTAACTAGAATTAATGGTTTGGATTGGGTTAACATAATATCTCACAAAAAATCAAGCAACCACAAAGTCAAAGCTTCATGGAAGCTTCATGCAAAAGCTAACCCTAATCCAAACCCTAACCAAGTTTAAACCCTAATCCACTATTAAATTTGTAACCCTAACATGTTACAATATTATATATCACATATACAATATATTTTGTAACAATAGAAAATAATACAATTAACATATATCGCATATATATCAATGTATTATCCCGTGAGAAAATGAATCTTTTAGTGAGCTAATATTAGTTAATGTAATTTAATATATCACATATATTATTATACATTAAATTATCGAATCAACACTTGATCCGACAATCCGGCTATATCGCATATAACCGACTAATACGATGACCCGGCTATATCACATATACCCGGCCGATATCTCATATCGCGAGAATCCAATACGGTATCACATACCGCATTATCCTCGGTCCCGCACATATCACATATGTGCTCCTACTCCATTTTGCCTGAGCCAAGAAACCTCTGTGTAGGACTCTAAAGAATCGTCAATACGCCGGCAGTAGGTGATGATCATATCAAACACCCACAAGCTGCAAGCGGTCAGCTAAATGTAACAGCTACCCAGGTATTGAGCACTCAGAAGATCAACAAGCAAGCCTGTACATTCTCCTGTGAATCCAATCAGTAACACTCCGGTACAGTCCGGTCTCGTCGTCTGATATGTCGCATATCTCGCCTAGGGGTGGTAAACGTCAGACCCCAGTAGCTCGATAAGTCGTGTCGATATAAGGTCTATAACATTTCGAGAAACTACTGATAACACTTACCAGTAAATCTCAGCAGCCCTGGCTAGGGATTTCCGGTTATAGCCAATCGAACACAGCACAACATCAACTCCCTATATCGGGAGAGACAAATCCCCTCCTATCGCTCGTTGCCTCCATGTGATTCGGGACTATACCCAAAAGCCACCTTTTTGCACGCCCTCTTGGACGCGGTATGATGGAAACCAAAGCATAGTGGGAATCACGCAAGACTCTATGATGATCTCGGGTCAACAGACTACTCTGTACCAGTGTCACCGGAGAACTGCCATCTGACGTAAGGTATAATACCATCTGGGAGTTCTCGGCGAGTCCGTCCAGTGTACCCAGTCTTCACTGAGCACCCGTACACCATCCTTGATGTCAAACACCGATGGATATAGGATCATCCATCGCCCATCATATGGGTCAAGATGCGTATACGCTAGTCTACTCTGGTGCATCGATGTCCTGTCTCGATACACCCTCGACTAGGAACAGTTATTGGATGTACTCGTCGACTACCGTGGCCCCACTAGTGTGATCTCATCATAGTCCCAGTAGTCGAGTACATATCCTAAGGGCTTTATCAACATGTAACATAGAGACAATCAGAGTACATGTTAAGATAAAGTACAACCAGATAGCATACTATCATGTCGAGCAAGAAAGTCCTCCCTATATATGTCCTAGCATCGATTACAATATACATCGTATGTACAGTAATGGCCTCTAGGGCATACATATAACTAACAATCTCCCACTTGCACTAGGGCCATCTGTTGTGGTACCACATACCCAACATTTAGCTGCGGTTGAAGTATCTCATACTCAACCATGCCATAAATGTCTCTACTGGGAAAAAGGCCTTTGTGAGTGGATCCACGCTGTTGTCCTCTGTGTCTACTATCCTAACCTCGATCTCCCTGGAGATCAACCATCTCCATGATCAGGTGATACTGCCTAAGAATTATATCTGGATTTCTGATGGGACGGTAGTTCCTTGGCTAAAGCCACAACTCCATTATCACACAATGGTAGGAACGAAGTTCATCTCATGAACTTATATATATCCAGACTGCCTCTTTGGTAGCATCCTTGGTAATGATGTATTTTGCCTTTAATCGTCTAGTATGTCATGGTATCTAGCTTGGAACTCTTCCAACATACCGTCCCTCCACTGAAGGTAAAGGCAATGCCTGCGACTGACATTCAGTCGTCCTTATCACCCTGGAACCTTTCCAGTGATTCTCCCCAGGATCGATTGATACCATCTCACTACAACTAGTGAGTATCCTAACATCCAATTAGATCTATCTCATAGATCCAAAATCCAGAATTTAGGAGGTATCACTTTGATCCTATATGGAGAATCCTTGTGATAAGCGGAGATTGACCGAGCGTAGCATAGGAAACTCCTTCCCTATCAAGAGTATGTCATCCACGTACTCTACGAGGATCACCTCCATACTCTCTACTACCTTTTTGTTTATACAAGGTTCATCTACCATTTTGATGAAGTCAAACTCTTTGACTTCCACATCAAAACAGATGTTCCAACTCCGCGATGCCTGCTTTATCACATAAAACATCTTGCACACGTTTCTGCTGCTCCTACTGTCTACGAAGCCCTCTGGCTGTGTACTTCTAGACGCTCTTTTCTAAAACATCATTTAGAAAAGCAATCATGACACCCAACCACCAGATATCGTAGTCATGGTATGTAGCCGTGGCAAGTAGGATCTGGATGGACTTAAGCATAGCTTTGAAAGTCTCAACTTTTCCATATACACCAAGTAATCTTCTCAAGATATACTTGCTCCTGATTGGGATTTAACCCTTCAGATAAAGCAACCAAAGTCCATACTTTGTTGGTGTATAAAGATTCCATCTCAGATCGATAAGCATCCAGCCATTCTTACAGAGTCACACTCCTGATGGCCAGCTCGAAACTAGTTGGGTCATCATTTCATGATGCAATCCTCTCTCCCACTGTCATAGAGAAACCGAAGTAACTCTCAGGTGGGTGAGGAACCCTACTAGATCGGCGGAGAGGCTGTAGTTCGTTGGTTACTATTGAATCCTTTGGTTCTACCAAATCATCTGCTGTAGTTTGTATAGCTGGAACTCCTTCCAGTTCTACCTCATGACTACTAATTTCTTCACAAGAAATTACCTTTCACAAAGGTGGCATGTTGAGAAACAAAACATCTTTTGTTCCTCTGTTTGGTAGAAGATATTCCCTTGCGAATGCTTAGGATATCCAACAAACTTCCACAGAACTGAATTTGCCTCGAGCTTGTCCGGATTTTGCTTTTTAGACATAGGCCGGACAACCCCAAATCTTAACAAACTTAAGATATGGGCTCTTCCCTTTCCATATCATATATGAAGTGGTAGGCAACTGATTTGATTTGAACCCTATTCAATAGGTATGCAGCTTCTCAAGTGCATAACTCCCAAAAGGAAATAGGAAACTCAGTAGTACTCGTCATAGAGCACACCATATCACATAGGGTGCTATTGCTCCGCCCTGATACACCGACGTGCTGTGGTGTATACGGAGGAGTAATGCTGAGAGAGAATCTCATTCTCCTTTAAAATAGTCCAGGAATTCCGTGCTCAAGTATTCTCCTCCTTGATCTCATCAAAGGACATAATACTTATACCCGTATTTTAGTTCTCTACTTCTAACTTATATTCTGTGAATATCTCAAAAGGTTTGGACTTGTGTTTCAACAGGAACACATGTCTGAATCTTGAGAGATTATCAGAGAATGTAATGAAGTACAAAGAATCGGTCTTGGCATGTGTAGACAGGGGACTTTCATACATCAGCATGTATCAATCCCAAGAGTTCACTAACTCTTTCTCTGTTTCCAATAAACAGAGCTATGGTCATCTTATCTTTGTGACATGACCGGCAAGTTTCACAAGATGTAAATTCAAACAAATTTAAATATGCATCTTAATGTAACTTCAGCTAGTCGGGTCGCATTGATATGACCTAGTCTACAATGCCTCAAGAAGGATTCGTTCATTTCTGAACTCTTCCTCTTGTGTGTATTCTGTATACTAAAAACTGTAGTTTGATTTAGAACGTCAATGCTTTTAGAAAACGTGCCTGAACCGATCGACTCTTGATATAGGAAATGTTCAAAACATTATCCAACAATACAAAATTATATCCTTCTTTACTAATAAAGAGACTGATATGATGTTGTATATCAGGTTCGGTATCTAATAACATTTGTTCAGAATCAATGTATTCTGGTAATACAGGGTGATAGTGACCAACAGACTTGGCTGCAACACTTGCACCGTTTCTATCTCATGAAACTTATCGCCCGTTCTCAGTTCTTTACCTATCTGTAGCCCATGTAACAAATTACATATGTGGGATCCTGATCCGGTATCAAATACCCATGACGTAAAGGATACTGAGAAACAGTTCTCTGTAATGAACACACCCGAAGAAGATGCATCAGCATGCACTTTCTTCGTTTGAGCGGCACGGGATTCTGGTAATCCCCTATTTCCTTTTCTGTCTTATAACAATTATAAGTTGGAGCGGGACCAACATTCCCCAGCTCAGTATAACAAGCTGGTTCGGTCAATACATCCGTATTATTTTCTTGATTAAGACGTGATATGGTCGCTACCTAGAGAGAGAGAGAAGAAAACACTCAGCGTATGCTCTTGCAAGATTAGATTGGTTATCTAATATATCTAATCAGGATGTCTCCCACTGTTTTAATCAAATCTTCCTTCAAACCCCAAAATGAAAGACTAGCCGAGATTAATTACACGCTACAAGTTCGCCAATCTTTCAGCCAGGCCAGTGTCGGTACTTTGAGGGAGGTCCCCCGTGCTTTTGCACGAACCTAATTAAAGTAAACCTCATTTTCCCAGGGGCGTAACCCCGTTAACACCTTTCTATCAGCTAATTGTAATGTGTAAAACTCTCCCAGGAGTAACTCTTACTCGCAGCGGGTATCGGGATCCAACTATCTCATAGAAGGTATGCAATCTCATTGCAAATTTCAACACTTGAAATTCCCAATAATATTTTACCCCTAGCGTGCTATGACCCTGACGCATGCCAAACAACCCATAGTCCGCTAGTCAAGTTCAACCCGTACATTTCTTGATTGAATTAAACCCACCCGCACGACCCTTGACGCATGCCAAACAACGCCGTACGAATACCCTAATCCAATCGCATCATATGCTAGCAGATAAGCACTAGTTAACTACCATACACTACGCCTTGACGCATGCCAAACTACCGCAGCACGAATACTAAGTAGTACTTATCTGAAATGACGGAGGGCTGCGCAGGTTTTTAAGAAAACCATGAGCGTAATGAACTTGATATCGTTGTAGAATCGAGCGATTTTAAATGGAGTGTTTTTTAGGCTTTTCTAGTTTTGCTAAAGGGGTCACTCCCGGTGAAGGGATCGTCGGCCCTTTCCTCATCGAATAAGGTGCAGGATATATCATATATATCACTATGCAAAGCAAAAACTCCAAAAGCAATCAAAAGACAAACCGAGGGTTGTAGCATCTGCCAGTTATTGCTAAAGGGGTCATTCCCGATGAAGGGATCTCGGCCCTTTCCTTATCGAATAAGGTGCTGGATGTTCTACAAGGAACACCGCTATGCAAAGCAAGAACTAGAGCTACCAGTTTTTAAACAAGTTTCTACAACATCATAGGTTTCTTTTATTTCATTAATCTCATTAATGAAGTCCTATTTTTAATTATGCTCCATAAGCATCACTTTTGAAACGAAATCTGCAATATAACATATATCTCATATATATAATATAAACATTCGTCTCAGGCAGTAATATGATCTCATCACAGAACATTGCAGCAGAAGAACATATATGAAATATTGGATATACTAGGACGTCCGTGTTTTCAATACGAGCCTGTATAAAACACGGATTCTACGGTCGTGATGAATAGCCAAACCCACATCCCTAGACCCCTACGAGAGCGGCAAGCAACACTGCCAATTCTATGGTTAGGAGACCCGGTCTCGACTCCTCGAGATGGTCTCCCACTGGACCCCAGAACCCTGTTACTTGTGCTCCCCGCCTTGGGTCTACCTAATGCGGAAAAGTAAATAATATACAATGGTGACATCAACCTCATCCCGGAAGTGCCCCAATAAAAGAATATTACATACAATTGAATTTTTACATGAATGAAAATAAAAACTCTCATCTCACATAAAACCCCCGGCTATTCAGAACGCGACGATCCAATATAACATATCACAGCAACACATAATATCTCATATCATCAACGTAAGCAAGTATGCGTATCCCGATTGTCGTTGATGTATAGAAACGAAGCCGGCAATACACCACATACTACGCTTACGGTCACAGAAAAGAAAGTGTAAAACTACAACAGTTGGAATCCGCAACCTTCTTAGACATCTCATGCCTAACCAAATGAATTCCTTAGATATCGCATGCCTAACAATTATAAACCCCGCATTTTAGTCTCATTATCGAAAACTCTTTTCAATATCAAGTCGGGCAATTCAACAAGATTCCCGACATCCTGATCGCATGCTCGTCGCAAACATTAGTAGACGGCCGCACCCCCTGATGCCGTCGACGAAATGCACTAAGGCGGAACACCGCTGCCGCGAGCACCCGAACGGATGTTTTTGGTGACGGGGTTCTCCTACAGTCACTTGGTCGGGGCTATGGGGCATGGCTGTCTATTAAGTTTACCCGGTGAGTATCCGCGTACGCTACGTGATTGCGACGGACTTTTGATCACATCAAAATTCCGTGGCAACCGATCATCTGAGACTAAAGTGCTATGTTTATAACATTCAAATTAGTTATCTCATAACTACCTGTGGATTCCAAATATTGTATCACATTCCAGATAAATAGACAATGTTAAACTTTCCGATCGAATAATCAAACACCCAAGTTTTCCCAAATATATCTCAACACTTGAAATCAGTTTAAAAACATCCATCACATGCCACATTACCAATGGTCCAGCCGTAGAAGGGTCAAGCCAACGCCTCACATGTGGCACGCCGTACTGCCTCAAACCCTAAGGTTCAAAAGGCAGTTCAAGACGGTCACATAATCGAGTTAAGGTTTGTTGTCTTCTAGAGGGTCCATCGCGTTACCTGCATGACTTAGAACGTTCTTAAACAACGGAAAAATCTAACACTTGGAAATTTTCCGGGTCGGGAAAAAGTGAGTTATTGATATCCGGTCGAACTTTTTAACACGTTCTAAAATTATCCGGAACAAACTAAACAAAGTTAAAATATCCGATCGAATCATTAAATCCCCAATACAACCCAGAAAACTGAACACTTGAGTGAAAATAAAAATATCCTAAAACAATCAGTAAAGCAGTATGGACATTACTGTGCAAAAAATTAAAATTAATTAGCCTATACGGCCGCGGAACCGCCGCGGGACCCATGCTCCTGCCACGGTTCCGCGGCGTCTTAGACGAATTAAAAAGTAATTTTTTACACGTGTCCATATTGTTCCCTGCTGATTTTTTAAAGTTTTTTTAATGTGAAAAAATCACAGATTTTGGAAAATGTCCGAGAAGGGTTCGGATTAGGGTTTCGTGTTTCGATCGGACTTTGAACTTCGCTCAGACTTCGCCTAAAGCTCTAGCTTGGCTCTGATACCACTGTAGGGATGCTAGGCACGCGCACAAGGGTCTACGAGGCATCAACCATGCCCGATTAAAATTTTAGCCGTGCCGAACAACTCTAATACGGATCTTTAAACTAGGGTTTAGGCGAAAACATGCATGTTAAACTCTTTAACACTAAGTGAGAGGGATTACAACCTTTGTAGATCCGGTCCTTCACTTCTTAAGCTCCATGTTGAGGTCCCTTCGCTGCGATCATCGTGTTCTGGACTCTCGAGAGGCTTCACGAAGAAAATGATGCAACATTTGCTTCCGATCTTCGATACTAAGATGATCTACCTTGAAGTTTCATTAACACAAGTTAACACTCATAATATGAAGTGAACACCCTCATCTAAATGGCAAGAATAGATGATGATGATGAAGTAGGATTTTTGCTCTCATTTATTATCTTTTTCTCACTCACTTTCATCACAAAAGAAAGATTTTTCATAAAGGAACTCAAGGAAGAAGAAGCATGAATGAAGATGATAACCTTAATCCTTTTGTGATGAACAATGAATTATTGTAGTGGTTACAAATCTAACCAAGGGTTAAGCATGAGAGAGTTAACCCTTATAGAGAGTTAACTAGAGTTAATGGTTTGGATTGGGTTAACATAATATCTCACAAAAAATCAAGCAACCACAAAGTCAAAGCTTCATGAAGCTTCATGCAAAAGCTAACCCTAATCCAAACCCTAACCAAGTTTAAACCCTAATCCATTGTTAAATTTGTAACCCTAACATGTTACAATATTATATATCACATATACAATATATTTTGAACAATAGAAAATAATACAATTAACATATATCGCATATATATCAATGTATTATCCCGTGAGAAAATGAATCTTTTAGTGAGCTAATATTAGTTAATGTAATTTAATATATCACATATATTATTATACATTAAATTATCGAATCAACACTTGATCCGACAATCCGGCTATATCGCATATAACCGACTAATACGATGACCCGGCTATATCACATATACCCGGCCGATATCTCATATCGCGAGAATCCAATACGGTATCACTACCGCATTATCCTCGGTCCCGCACATATCACATATGTGCTCCTACTCCATTTTGCCTGAGCCAAGAAACCTCTGTGTAGGACTTTAAAGAATCGTCAATATGCCGGCAGTAGGTGATGATCATATCAAACACCCACAAGCTGTAAGCGGTCAGCTAAACGTAACAGCCACCTAGGTATTGAGCGCTCAGTAGATCAACAAGCAAGCCTGTACATTCTCCTGTGAATCCAATCAGTAACACTCCCGTATAGTCCGGTCTCGTCGTCTAATATGTCGCATATCTCGCCTAGGGGTGGTAAACGTCAGACCCCAGTAGCTCGATAAGTCATGTCGATATGAGGTCTATAACATTTCGAGAAACTACTGATAACACTTACCAGTAAATCTCAGCAACCCTGGCCAGGGATTTCCGGTTATAGCCAATCGAACACAACACAACATCAACTCCCTATACCGGGAGAGACGAATCCCCTCCTATCGCTCATTGCCTCCATGTGATTCGGGACTGTACCCAAAAGCCACATTTTTGCACGCCCTCTTGGACGTGGTATGATGGAAATCAAAGCACAGTAGGAATCACACAAGACTCTATGACGATCTCGGGTCAACAGACTACTCTGTACCAGTGTCACCGGGAAACTGCCATCTGACGTAAGGTATAATACCATCTGGGAGTTCTCGGCGAGTCCGTCCAGTGTACCCAGTCTTCACTGAGCACCCGTACTCCATCCTTGATGTCAAACACCGATGGATATGGGATCATCCATCGCCCATCATATGGGTCAAGATGCGTATACGTTAGTCTACTCTGGTGCATCGTTGCCCTGTCTCGATACACCCTTCGACTAGGAACAGTTATAGGATATACTCGTCGACTACCGTGGCCCCACTAGTATGATCTCATCATAGTCCCAGTAGTCGAGTACATATCCTAAGGGCTTTATCAACATGTAACATAGAGACAATCAGAGTACATGTTAAGATAAAGTACAACCAGATAGCATACTATCATGTCGAGCAAGAAAGTCCTCCCTATATATGTCCTAGCATCCATTACAATATACATCGTATGTACAGTAATGGCATCTAGGGCATACATATAACTAACACGGGTACACTGGACGGACTCGTCGAGAACTCCTATATGGTATTATACCTCACGTCAGATGGCGGTTCTCTGGTGACACCGGTACATATTAGTCCGTCGATCCGAGATTGTTATAGAGTCTTGTGTGATTCCTACTGTGCTTTGATTTCCACCTTACCACGTTCAAGAGAACGTGCAAAACGGTGGTTTTTGGGTATAGTCCCGAGTCACATGGATGCAATGAGCGATAGGAGGGGATTTCTTCTCTCCCGGTATTGGGGGTTGATGTTGCGCTGTGCTTGATTGGCTATAACAGGAAGTCCCTGTAAGTCGACGTTAGACACCCCACATGATGCGGGAAGGCGGAATAGGTAAAACAATCATTTTGTTTGAATTAACATTGACTAACTTTACGGATCTTTGCTAAACCCTAACTAACAACTATCTAGAAGTGATTAACTACTATGATAGATGATTATACCTAAAGATTCAAGTCCTTCTTGTTCTTGTAGTTCACCTCCTCGTCGGCCTCCTCGATGTGATAGAAGATCCACCCGAGAGCTTCTTCTCCAAGTTTTAACCTCTCACATGAGGTAACTAGGTGGTTATGAGTGCTAATCAAAATAACCTAGAGGATATAGAAGAGGATTAGGAATCTATTAGTCTTGCTAACCCTAGGATCTCAACACATGAGAGGATTAGGATTAGGTCTTTGAAGAGAGAGAGCTTGAGGAGAGAGAATGTGAAAGTGAGAATGAAAATGAATTATGTCTCATTTCAATATATGATGAAGCATAAAGAATATCAAATAAATCATTATAATATATTTACAACCATGCTTCATTTAATACAAACAATGAATCATCTCATGAGTCATTAAGCAATAAATGCTTCATTAACTCATTTGGATGATTCATCTCATGAGTCACTAATCTATTTAATGCAAATAACACCTAAGCTCTCCACCACATCTTTCTTCTAGAAGCTTCTCGACTAATTACGAGAATGCCTCTCCCATCCGTGAAAACACAGAAATACTGAGACTGTATATATCCAATAATCCAATACTAGAATCTGGCTTAAACTAAAGCCCGCTAGTAAAAACTGTCCGAACATCGTACGTGCATAAATACATGTATGTGTCCGAACCTTGTCGTAAAACCATACGACCTCTATATCGTTTTGCCTAAAGCAGGGAAACTCTCTGTGTGGGACTCTAAAGACTCGACACTACGCTGGCAGTGGTTTAACCACAGGCCGCAAGCGGTACTAGCTGTACGTAACGGTCCCCAGGTAGATGTCGATAAGAAGGCCGATGAGGAAACCCATCCGAACTCCTACTGAGCCTGATGTGACAATCTCCGTACAGTCCGGTCGGTTCGTCTAGGACTATCGCATATCGGGCCTAGAGGGCGGCAAGAGTCAGTCCCCTAAAAGCGGTATAAGTCGTGTCGGAGTGAAGCCCATTATACCTTGAGAAGCTACTGGAAATCCTACCAGTAAATCTCGTTTGCCCTGGCCAGGGACTTTGCGTAATGGCTCTCCAAACACAGCGCGATATCAACTCCTAATACCGGGAGAGACGAATCCTATCTAACCGCCACTGCCTCCAAGTGTTTCGGGACTGCACCCAACTACTACCTGTTTGCACGACTCCTTTGAGCCATGGTAGGGTAGCAATCTAAGAACAGTGGGAACACACTCGAGACGAAGCAGCAGTGTCAAGTCTGCGGACTATGCTGTACTCATGTCACCTGGGAACTGTTAACTGACGACGGGTATAATACCAACCAACAGTTCCCTGTGAGTCATGTCCGGTGTACCCGTAACCCAACGAGCACCTGTATACTATCTACAGTATAACGTACTGATGGCTGTGGGACAGACCATCTCCCCAACTGGGATGAGAAGCATACACACTAGTCTACTCCGGAGTATCGATGCCCTGTCTCGATAATCCTACGACTAGGGACCTGAAAAAGGATGTGCTTGTAGACTACCCAGCCCCCACTAGTGTGACTGCCATCACAACGCTGGTAGTCAAGCAAGATCCTTAGGGCTCTATCAATATGTATTCGCGATATGCTAACATATACACATATTAAGATAGACATAAACCAAGTAGCATACTACTACGTTGAGCGAGACTGTTAATATAACTGTGAATATCCCAAGCTTCCATTAAGTAATATACAAGCTAGTATGATACAATAATGGCTCCTAGGGCATATACACTAACAATCTCCCACTTGCACTAGGGCCATGTACTGGTGTATCGAAGACCTATCATCTCGAGTAGCCTCTCGAACTGAATCTGACGTAAGGCCTTTGTGAATGGATCTGCAGTGTTCTCCTCTGTAGAAACTCTCCGGACCTCGATCTCCTGGCGATCTATGATCTCCCTGATCAGGTGATACCTCTTTAAGATGTGTCTGGACTTCTGATGGGACCTGGGTTCCTTTGCTAAAGCTATAGCCCCGTTGTTGTCAGAATACAGAGGTATTGGATCAACAATGGATAGAACCACCTGAAGTTCTGTGAGGAACTTCTTCATCCAGACTGCTTCTTTTGTGGCATCGCAAGCAGCTATATACTCCACTTTCATCGTCGAGTCAGCAACGGTGTCCTGCTTGGAACTCTTCTAGCACACCGCCCCTCCATTGAGGGTAAAGACATAACCTGACATGGACTTGGAGTCATCCTTGTCACTCTGGAAGCTGGAGTCGGCAAAAGCCTCGATCTGGAGGTCTTTTCCGCCGTAAACCAAGAACATATCCTTAGTCCTTCTCAGGTACTTGAGAATGTTCTTTACTACTATCCAGTAATTCTCCCCTGGGTCTGACTGATACCGGCTTACCACGCTCAGTGCGTAAGCTACATCTGGTCTGGTGCACAACATCGCATACATTATAGAGCCTACATGTGGAATCGAATTTCAAAATAAAAACAGGTAGATACAGTTCTTGCTTTGCATCGCGGTGTTCATTATAGAACATCCTGCACCTTATTCGATAGGGAAAGGACCGAGATCCCTTCACCGGGAGTGACTCTTTTAGCAATAACTGGCAGATGCTACATCACTCGGTTTATCTTTTGATAGCTTCTATAGTTTCTGCTTTGCACAGTGATATATATGATATATCCCGCACCTCATTCGACGAGGAAAGGGCCGACGATCCCTTCACCGGGAGTGACCCCTTTAGCAAAACTAGAAAAGCCTCAAAAACATTCCATTTAAAAACCATTTGATTCTGCAACGAGATCAAGTTCAAAGCGTTAAAGGTTTTCATAAAAACCAGCCGCAACCCTCCGTCATTTTAGGAAGTAGAGTACTTAGTATTCGTGCTGTGTTTGTTGACTTTAGTTAAGGCACAGTGTACGGTAGCTAAGTGATGTCTTCCTACACCGCATATGATGCGATTAGTTAGGACAGTCGCGTGACTTTGTTGACCTTAGTTAAGGGTCATGTGGGTGGGTCTAATTAATCACGAAATGACGGGTAGAACTTGACTAGTACTTATGATTTGTTGACCATAGTTAAGGTCATAGGTGCTAGGGGTAAAAACCTTTATCGGGAGTTTCAAGTGTTGAAATTTGCAATGAGATTGCATACCTTCTATATGATAGTTGGATCCCGATACCCACTGCGAGTAATTGTTACTCCTGGGAGAGCTTTGCACTTTACAATTAGCCGATCAAGTAGGTGTCTAGAAAGGTGTCAACGGGGTTACGCCTCTGGGAAAATGAGGTTTACAGTAATTAGGTCCGTGCGAAAGCACGGGGAACCTCCCTCAAAGTACCGACACTGGCCTGGCAGAAAGATTGGCGAACTTGTAGAGTGTAATTAATCCCGGCTAGTCTTTCCTTTTAGGGTTTGAAGGAAGATTTGATAAAAACAGTGGGAGTCATCCTGATTAGATAAAATATATAACCAATCTGATCTTGCAAGAGCGCACGCTGAGTGTTTTCTTCTCTCTCTCTCTCCAGGTAGCGACCACATCACGCCTTAATCAAGATAATAATATGGATGTATTGACCGAACCCGCTTGTTATACTGAGCTGGGGAACGTTGGTCCCGCTCCAACTTATAATTGTTATAAGACAGAGTAGGAAATTGGGGAATACCAGAATTCCTATGCCGCCCAAACGAAGAAAGTGCATATGATGCATCTCCTTCGGGTGTGTTCATTACAAAGAAATGTTTCTCAGTATCCTCTGCATCCTGGGTATATGATACCGGATCAGGATCCCAGATATGTAATATGTTACATAGGGCTAGAAAAAGGTAAAAAACTGAGAACGGGTGATAAGTTTCATGAGGCAGAAAACGGGGCAAGTGTTGCAGCCAAGTCTGTTGGTCACTGTCACCCTGTATTACCAATACATTGATTCTGAACAAATGCTATTAGATACCGAACCTGATATACAAAATCATATCAGTCTCTTTATTAGTAAAGAAAGGATATAATTTTGTATTGATGGATAATGTTTTGAACATTTCCTATATCAAAAGTTGATCGGTTCAGGCACGTTATCTAAAAGCATTGACGTTCTAAATCAAACTACAGTTCCTAGTATACAGAACACACGCAAGAGGAAAAGTTCAGAAATGAACGAATCATTCTTGAGGCATTGTAGACTAGGTCATATCAATGCGACCCGACTGGCTGAAGTTACATTTTAGATGCATATTTAAATCAGTTTGAATTTACATCTTGTGAAACTTGCCAGTCATGTCACAAAGATAAGATGACCATAGCTCTGTTTATTGGAAACAGAGGAAGAGTTAGTAAACTCTTGGGACTGATACATGATGATGTATGTAAGGTCTCCTGTCTACACATGCCAGGACTGGTTCTTTATACTTCATTATATTCTCTGATAATCTCTCAAGATTCAGTTGTATGTTCCTGTTGAAACATAAGTCCGAAGCTTTTGAGGTATTCACAGAATATAAGTTGAAAGTAGAGAACCAAAATACGGGTATAAGTATTATGTCCTATGATGAGATCAGGGAGGAGAATACTTGTGCATGGAATCCTTGGACCATTCTAAAGGAGAATGAGATTCTCTCTCAGCATTACTCCTCCGTATACACCATGGCACGATGGTATATCGGGACGGAGCAATCACACCCTATATGATAAGGTGCGCTCTATGATGAGTACTACTGAGTTACCTATTTCCTTTTGGGAGTTATGCGCTTGAGAAGCTGCATACCTATTGAATAGGGTTCCAATCAAATCAGTTGCCTACCGCTTCATATATGATATAGAAAGGGAAGAGCCCATGTCTTAAGCTAGTTAAGATTTGGGGTTGACCGTCCTATGTCTAAAAGCAAAATCCGGACAAGCTCGAGGCAAGGTCTGTAATGTAGATCTGGAAAGGTTCCAGCTATACAAACTACAGCAGATGATTTAGTAGAACCAAAGGATTCAGTAAATTCCAACGAACCTCAGCCTCTCCGCCGATCTAGCAGGGTTCCTCATCCGCCTGAGAGATACCTCGGTTTCTCGATGACAGTGGGAGCGAGGATTGCATCATGAGATGATGACCCAACCAGTTTCGAGCAGGCCATCGAGAGTAGGGACTCTGTAAGAATGGCTGGATGCTTAGCGATCTGAGATGGAATCCATATACACCAGCAAAGTATGGACTTTAGCTGCTATATCTGAAGGGTTAAATCCACATCAGGAGCAAGTATACCGTGAGAAGATTACTTGGTGTAGATGGAAAAGTTGAGACTTTCAAAGCTAGACTTGTTAAAGTTTTTCGTCATTGACCAGGCATGGATAATGATGAAACCTCTTCCAGGGACTATGCTTAAGTCCATCCAGATCCTACTTACCATTGCTACATACCATGACTACGATATCTGGTGGTTGGGTGCCATGACTACTTTTCTAAATAGTGATTTAGAAGAGAACGTCAATAAGAACACAGCTAGAGGGCTTCGTAAACAGTGGGAGCAGCGGAAACATGTGCAAGTTGCTTTACAGGATAAAGCAGGCATCGCGGAGTTGGAACATCTGTTTTGATGTGGTAGTCAAAGTATTTGACTTCATCAAAATAGTAGATGAACCTTGTATATACAAAACGGTAGTAGAGAGTAAGGTGGTCATCCTCGTATTGTACGTGGACAACATACTCTTGATAGGAAAAGAGTTTCCTATACTACGATCGGTCAATCTCCTCTTATCATAAGGATTCTCCAATAGGATAAAGATGATACCTCCTAAATCCTGGAATTCGGGTCTATGAGATAGATCGAAATGGATGTTAGGATTCTCACTAGCTGTAGTAAGATAGTATCAATCGATCCTGGGGAGAATCACTGGAAGTGTTCCAGAGTGATAAGGATGACTGAATGTCAGTCACAGGCACTGTCTTTACCCTCAGTAAAGGGACGGTATGTTGGAAGAGTTCCAAGCTCGATACCGTGGCAAACTAGACGATAAAGGCTGGTAACATCGCTATTAAAGATACTGCCAAAGAGGTAGTTTGGGTGTATATTGGTTCATAAGATGAACTAGGTTCCTACCATTGTGTGACAATGGAACTGTGGCTTTGGCCAAGGAACCATGGTCCCATCAGTGACCCAGACATATTCTGAGGCAGCATCACCTGATCATGGAGATAGCTGATCTCCAGGGTGATCGAGGTTAGGAGAGTAGACTTAGAGGACAACACGGCGGATCCACTCATGAAGGCATTTTCCCAAAGAGAGACTTTTAGGGGATGGTTGAGTATGCGATACTGCAACCACTGCTACAGATGGCCCTAGTGCAAGTGGGAGATTGTTAGTTATATGTATGCCCTAGAGGCCATTACTGTACATTGGATGTATATTGTAGTGGATGCTGGGACATATATAGGTAGGACTTTCTTGCTCGACATGATAGTACGCTATCTGGTTGCTCTTTATCTTAACGTGTATACTTTCTGTCTCTCTGTTACATATTGATAAAGCCCTTAGGATGTGTACTCGACTTCCAGGACTATGATGTAGATCATACTAGTGGGGCCTGGGTAGTCCATGAGTACATCCTTGAAATGTTCCTAGTCGAGGGAATATCGAGACGGGGCATCGATATTCCAGAGTAGACTAGCGCATATCTTCTCGACCCATGCGATGGGCGATGGATGATCCCATATCCATTGGTGTTTGACATCGAAGATGGTATGCGGGTGCTCAATGGAGACTGGGTACACTGAACGGACTCGCCGAGAACTCCCAGATGGTATTATACCTCACGTCAGATGGCAGTTCTCTGGTGACACTGGTACAGCTTAGTCTGTTGACCCGAGATCGTCATAGAGTCTTGTGTGTCTCCCACTGTGCTTTGATTTCCACCCTACCACGGCTTTACTGAGTTGTGCAAACAGGTGGTTATTGGGTACAGTCCCGATTCACATGGAGGCAATGAGCGATAGGAGGGGGTTCGTCTCTCCCGGTATTGGGGGTTGATGTTGCGCTATGCTCGACTGGCCATAAAAGGAAATCCCTGGCCAGGGTTGCAGTGATATACTGGTAAGAGTTATCAGTAGTTTCACACATGTCATGGACTTCACGTCGGCATGACTTATCGAGCTATTGGGGTCTGACGTTTACCACCCCTAGGCGAGATATGCGACATATCAGACGAACAGACCGGACTGTACGGTAAGTGTTACTGGTTGGATTCACAGGAGTGTGAGCGGGCTTGCTCGTCGATCTTCTGATCGCTCAATACCCGGGTGGCCGTTACGTTTAGCAGACCGCTTGCGGCTTGTGGGTGTTTGATATGATCATCATCTGCTGCCGGCATATTGACGAGTCTTTAGAGTCCTACACAGAGGTTTCCTAGCTCAAGCGAAACGAAATAGGTGCGCATATGAGATATGTGCGGGACCGAGAATAATGCGTGTATGTGATACCGTATTCATTCTCGCGATGAATGTGTCGAATGGTTGTATGCGATATAACCTAGTTATCGAATCAAGGATTGACTCGATAAGCCGATACATTGGATACTAGTCGGTTATGTGCGACATGACCGGATCATTGAATCAAGTGTTGATTTAATGATTTAATGTATAATTATGTATTTGATATATTACTTTGCATTAACTAGTATCGGTTCACTTTAAATGGATTTTCTCACTTGAATTGTGCAAGTTATATATGTGATATATTTTTGTGCACATGATTGTATCATGTTTGATGATACATGCATACTTAGTTAAGTGTATGATTAAATCATGGTTGTGTAATGGTTAGGGTTTTGTATTTATTAACTATTTATTTATTTATTCATTCTTCATTTGGAATGAAAATAAAATGGTTGATTATTTTGTTCTTTTCTTTGAAGCTTCAAGAAGCTTTGACCATTTTGTCTTCATCTACAAAACCTAACCATTCACTAACCCTAGTTAATTCTCTACACTTAACCAAGGGTAAAATTATGATAAGTATTTATTTCTTTATCTATTTTAAATTAACTAATCATATCATCTTCTTCTTCATCTTCAACTTGAAGAAAGCTTGCACCATCAATGGCAACTAGCCAAAATGAGTGAGAAATCCAAATCTAAAGTCTACCCACTTCCTATTTCTTCATCCTCTACCTCTTGCCAAGTTGTATAGGGTGTTTCCTTCATAAGTTTTCAAGGCTTGGTGAAGTTGGAGCTTGTTCTTATGATGCCTCGACGTAGATCATCTTCGGCATCGAACCGACGATCAAGCCCGCCCATTCTTCGATGATGCCAATGCTAGAGTCAAGGGATCGATTTGGACAGCGGAGAGAGATCATCGCGGAGCTTAGGAAGTGGTGTATCGGATCTACAAAGGTTGTAGTCACTTTCCCTTAGCATTTAATTCGATTACATGCTTGCTTCGCCTATATATCTAGTTAACGATCCGTATTAGGTTTTCTCGGCACTAGGAATTTTTTAATTGGGCATGTTTGATCACTTGTGAGACTCCATTAGAGTGCCTAGGAACCCTACATCAGGTACATTAAGCAATGGTATATACGTATTAAACCAACCACAGATTTTCAATGTCCAGAATACACACAAAAGAAAGTCTCCGGAAACAAATCAGACTTTCTTATGGCATTGTAGACTGGGTCACATCAATGAGAGAAGGTTGACAAAGTTACATACAGAAGGATATTTGGATCCGTTTGAATATCAATCATATGCAACTTGTCAATCCTGTCTCAAAGGAAAGATGACAAAGACTCCGTTCACTGGACACGGAGTAAGAGCGAGCAAGCTCTTGGGACTCGTACACAGCGACGTGTGACGTACAATGTCTACGCATGCACGAAGCGGTTATTCTTACTTCATTACTTTTACGGATGACTTTTCATGGTACGGTTATGTCTTCTTAATGAAACATAAATCCGAAGCCTTTGGAAAATTCCAGGAATATAAGAATGAAGTAGAAAAACAAACAGGCAAAAGTATCAAGACACTGAGATCTGATCGAGGTGGTGAATACTTGAGTGCCGAGTTCCTGAATTACTTAAAAGAGAATGGAATTCTCTCTCAGCTTACTCCTCCATACACTCCGCAACATAACGGTGTATCGGAGAGACGGAACCGAACCCTATTGGATATGGTACGGTCCATGATGAGTAATGCTGAGTTACCACGATCATTCTGGGGATATGCACTAGAATCAGCTGCATACCTTTTGAACCGAGTTCCAACTAAGACTGTGCCTACCACACCATATCAGATGTGGTGTGGGAAGAGACCCTATCTTAATCACATTAAGACATGGGGATGTCCAGCTTTTGTCAAAAAGCAGCATGCGGACAAGCTCGAGGCACGCTCGGTACAGTGCAAGTTTGTAGGATATCCAAAGAACTCCAAGGGATATTTCTTCTATTGCGAAGAGGAACAAAAGGTTTTTGTTTCTCATCATGCCCACTTCTTGGAAACCCAGTTTTTGGAAAAACAGATAAGTGGGAGCGCAATAGAACTGGAAGAAATTTCAGAACCACGAGCTATTACTGAAAGCTTAGTAGAACCAGAGGGTTCGAAAGATCAGGACATTCCTATGCCGCTCCGCAGAAGTAGTAGGCAATCTCATCCGCCCGAGAGATACTACGGTTTTCTCATAGACGGGGATAGAGAGGATTGCATCATTGATAGTGATGAGCCGACTAGCTTCCAGCAGGTCATTCAGAGCGTTGACTCGGTAAAATGACTGGATGCAATGCGGACCGAAATGGAGTCCATGTACACCAACAAAGTATGGACGTTGGACATTGCTCCAGATGGGGTAAAACCCGTAGGATGCAAGTGGATCTTCAAAAGGAAGATTGGTGTAGATGGACAGGTTGAGACCTATAAAGCTAGACTTGTTGCAAAGGGTTTCCGTCAAAGACCTGGTTTGGACTATGACGAAACCTTTTCTCCAGTGGCTATGCTGAAATCTATTCGGATCCTTCTTGCCATTGCTGCCTTCCACGATTATGAGATCTGGCAGATGGACGTAAAGACCGCTTTTCTAACTGGAAATTTAGAGGAGTGTGTCTATATGGACCAGCCAGAGGGTTTCATTCAGAGTGGGAGCAGCGGAAAGGTGTGCAAGTTGCTTAAGTCCATCTATGGACTAAAGCAGGCATCGCGGAGTTGGAACAATTGTTTTGATGAGACGGTCAAGGAATTTGGCTTTACCAAAAATCCAGATGAACCATGCATCTATAGTAGATTTGTAGCGAGAACTGTAGTATTCCTCGTTTTATACGTGGATGACATTCTCTTGATAGGAAATGACATTCCTATGCTACAATCTGTCAAAGGGTTCTTGTCACACAGGTTCTCCATGAAAGACCTGGGTGATGCCTCATATATTCTAGGGATCCGGATCTACCGTGAAAGATCCAAGAGGATATTTGGACTCTCACAGTCCAGGTACATTGACACCATACTGAAAAGATTCAGTATGGAAGATTCCAAGCGCGGTAATCTACCGGCTTGTCACGGGATCACCCTCTCTAAAGAGATGTCTCCGAAGACAGATTTGGAAAGGGATCGCATGTCTATTATACCCTACGCTTCTGCGGTAGGCTCTATAATGTATGCGATGTTGTGTACCAGACCAGATGTAGCTTATGCATTGAGTGTGGTAAGCCGGTATCAGTCAAACCCTGGGAAGAAACACTGGATAGCGGTAAAGAACATTCTTAAGTACCTGAGAAGGACTAAGGAGATGTGCTTGGTGTATGGCGGTAAAGACCTCCAGATCGAGGCCTTTGCTGACTCCAGCTTCCAGAGTGACAAGGATGATTCCAAGTCCATGTCGGGTTATGTCTTTACCCTCTATGGAGATGCGGTGTGTTGGAAGAGTTCCAAACAGGAAACCGTTGCTGACTCGACCATGGAAGCGGAATATATCGCTGCTGCAGATGCCGCAAAAGAAGCCGTCTGGATAAGGAAGTTCCTAACAGAACTTCAGGTGGTTCCGTCCATTGTTGATCCAGTACCTCTGTATTGCGACAACAACGGGGCTATAGCTTTAGCGAAGGAACCCAGGTCCCATCAGAAGTCCAGGCACATCTTGAGGCGGTATCACCTGATCAGGGAGATCATGGGTCGCCAGGAGATCGAGGTTCGAAGAGTTGCTACGGAAGATAACAGTGCTGATCCATTCACGAAGGCCTTACCCCAGACTCAGTTCGAGCGGCTGATCGAGATGATAGGTCTTCGATACGCCAGTACATGGCCCTAGTGCAAGTGGGAGATTGTTAGTGTATATTCCCTAGAGGCCATTACTGTATCATACTAGATTGTATATTACTTGATGGAAGCTTGTGATATTCACCTTGTATTGACATTCTTCCTCAAAATGGTAGTATGCTACTTGGTTTGTTTCTGCTTTAATGTGTGCATATGTTTCTTTTAGCATATTGCCTTTACACATTAGTGGAGCCCTTATGATCTTTGTTTGATTACCAGCGTTGTGATGGCAGTCACACTCGTGGGGGCTGGGTAATCTACAAGCACATCCTTATGCAGGTCCCTAGTCGTAGCCCTATCGAGACAGGGCATCGATACTCCGGAGTAGACTAGCGTATGCGCTTCTTATCCCAGCTTGGGAGACGGTATGTCCCACAGCCGTCAGTACGTCATACTTGAGATAGTATGCGGGTGCTCATTAGGTTATGAGTACACTGGACAGGACTCGTCGGGAACTGTTGGTTGGTATTATACCTATCGTCAGTTATCAGTTCCCGGCTGACATGAGTATAGCTTAGTCCGTTGACTTGACACAGTCACTTCGCCTCGAGTGTGTTCCCACTGTACTTTGATTACTACCCTACCACGGCTCAAAGGAGTCGTGCAAACCGGTAGTTTTTGGGTGCAGTCCCAAAGCACTTGGAGGCAGTGACGGTTAGACATGATTCGTCTCTCCCGGTATTAGGGGTTGATATCGCACTGTGTCTAGAAGAACCATTACACAAAGTCCCTAGCCAGGGCAAGCGAGATAGACTTGTAGGTTTCCAGTGTTATCTCAGGTGTTCTGGGCTACACTCCGACACGACTTGTACCGCTAGTAGGGGACTGACGTTTACCGCCCCCCTAGGCCCGCCATGCGATGTTCTTAGATGAACAGACCGGACTGTACGGAGACTGTCACATTCAGGCTCAGTAGGAGTTCAGATGGGTTTACCTCATCAGTTTTCTTATCGGCATCTACCTGAGGATCGTTACGTACAGCTAGTGCCGCTTGCGGTCTGTGGTTAAACCCACTGCCAGCGTAGTGTCGAGTCTTTAGAGTCCCACACAGAGGGTTATTCGCCTTTAGGCAAAATGAGTAGAGGTCGCATGGTTTTGCGACAGGGTTCGTTCATATCCGCGCACTTGTGCACGTTTGGTGTCTGGACAGCTTATACTAGCGGGCTTTGGTTTAAGCCGGATCCTAGTATATGATTTGGGATTGGTTTTATCTCATTGTATTCGTGTTCCTCGGAACACGGATACGGGTGTGTATGCACAGTTGATTGAGACAAAGGCAGAGGACTTTTTTTAGGGTTGATGACCATTGTCATTTTCTTAACCCTAATGTTTATGTGTGAATTATGATTTATTAATATTAGTTAATTATAATTGTGCATGGTTAGGGTTGTTGACCATTTGACTATACTTGACTTGTTGACCTAGGTTGACAAGTTGACCATCATCATTCCATATGAAAGATGCTCTTTGATCCTTGCAAAAGCATTTAATGTGAAATGATAATGGTCATTTCTTGATTAAGCATGACAATTAGTTTTAGCTAATTATCTATTTTTCATAAATCACATATATGTGAGAAGGTTGCATTATTCTTCTCACTTGATAATTTTCATTCTCTCTCCTCCTCTTCCTCTCTCTCTAGCTCTCCCCTCTCATGAGTTGAGAACCCTTTGAGCTTGAGATAATCCCTTCAAAAACACTCTCTACTCTTTCTAAGGTCCTAGGTCTAGCACACCAAGCACCTTAGTTACTTCTAGTTTGAGGTTGGAGCCAAAGGTTGAGGCCCTCGGGTGGATCTTTCTTTGGCAAGAGAAGGCGACAAGGAGAACCCGTTCTTTCACTCCAAGGAGCAAGAAGAGAAGGACTTGAAGACCTAGGTATAACCCCTTTTCCGAGTAGCTAAACTCTTTTAGCTTTGGTAGTTAGTTTTGTTTAGTAAAGATCCCTCCTTTGGTTAGTCCATGTTGCCTAGTGTTGTAAAAATCAGTTTTTTCATAACGTTTCCGCCTCCCCGTAAGCACCGGGGTGGGCAACGTGGACTTACATCTTTCGGCCAGGCCAGTGTCGGTACTTTGAGGGAGGTTTCCCGTGCTTTCGCACGGACCTAATTAAAATAAACCTCGTTTTCCCAGGGGTGTAACCCCGTTAACACCTTTCTAGGCACCTACTTGATCGGCTAATTGTAATGTGTAAAACTCTCCCAGGAGTAACTCTTACTCTCAGTGGGTATCGGGATCCAACAATCTCATAGAATGTATGCAATCTCATTGCAAATTTCAACACTTGAAATTTCCGATAATATTTTGCCCCAAGCGATCTATGACCTTGACAAGGTCTACAAACCATAGACCGCAAGTCAAGTTCAACCCGTTATTTCCCGATTGAATTAAACCCACCCGCATGACCCTTGATAAGGTCGACATGGTCGCACGACTACCCTAATCCGATCGCATCATATGCTTTGCAGATAAGCATTAATCAGCTACCGCACACTACGCCTTGACAAGGTCAACAAACGCAGCACGAATACTAAATACTACTTATCTGAAATGATGGAGGGCTACGCAGGTTTTTAAGAAAACCCTTTGCGTAATGAACTTGATATCATTGTAGAATTGAGTGATTTTTAAAAGGAGTGTTTTTGAGGCCTTTACTAGTTTCGCTAAAGAGGTCACTCCCGGTGAAGGGATCTCGACTCTTTCCTCATCGAATGAGGTGCAGGATATTTCACAAATACTGCTATGCAAAGCAAAAACTATAGAAGCAATCAAAAGACAAACCGTATTTGTAGTATCTGCTAGTTTCGCTAAAGAGGTCACTCCCGGTGAAGGGATCTCGGCTCTTTCCTTATCGAATAAGGTGCTGGATATTCTACAAGGAATACCGCTATGCAAAGCAAGAATTAGAGCTACCAGTTTTTAAACAAGTTTCTACAACATCTTTAGGTTTCTTTTTATTTTATTAATCTCATTAATGAAGTCCCATCATTTTATGCTTCCTAAGCATCACATAAGAAACGAAAGCAGCAATATTTATTATATCTCATATATATAATATAAGCATTCGTCTCAGAACATATCAAATGATCACATCACAGAATATCAGCAGCAGAAGAATCACATATGAAATATTGGATATACTAGGAATTCTGTGTTTTATTTAATCCAGTAAAAACGCGGATTCCACGGTCGTGATGAATAGCCAAACCCACATCCCTAGACCCCTATGAGAGCGGCAAGCAACCCTACCAATTCTAGAGTTAGGAGACCCGGTCTCGACTTCTCGAGATGGTCTTCCACTGTACCCTAGAACCCGGTTACTTGTTCTCCCCGCCTTGGGTCTATTCTAATGCGGAAAAGTAAATAATATACAATGGTGACATCATCCTCAACCCGGAAGTGCCCCAATAAAAGAATATTACATACAATGAATTTTACATGAATGAAAATAAAAAATCCCATCTTATATAAAACCCCCGGCTATTCAAACGCGACGATCCAATATAACATATCACAGCAACACATAACATCACATATCATTAACATAAGTAAATATGTGTATCCCAATTGTCGTTGACATATAGCACCGAAACCGGCGATACACCACATATTACACTTACGGTCGCAGAAAAGAAAGTGAAAAACTACAACAGTTGGAATCCGCAACCACCTTAGACATCATAAACCCAACGTATCACTTACTTTGGATTTCATGTCCAACCAAATGAATTCTTTAGACATCGCATGCTTAACAATTATAAACCCCGTATTTTAGTCTCGATATTGAAAACACTTTCCAATAACCTGTCAGGTAATTCAACAAGATTCCCGATAACCTGATCGAATGCTCATCAGAAACTTTAATAGACGGCCGAACTCCCCGGTGTCGTCGACCAAGTGCACTAAGGCGGAACACCGCAGCCGCAAGCACCCAAACGGATACTTTTGGCGACGGAGTTCTCCTACAGTCACTTGGTCAGGGCTATGGGGCATGGCTATTTAGTAAGGTTACCCGTCGAGTATCCGCGTACACTACGTGATTGCGACGGATTTTTGATCAACATTAAAATCCCATGGCAACCGATCAATTGAGACCAAACTGCTAAATTTATAAAATTCAAACTAGTTATCTCATAACTATTTGTGGATTCCAAATATTGTATCACAATCACAGATAGCTAGACGAAGTTAAATAATTTGATCGAATCAATGAATTCCCAAAATTCCCAGAGAGCTCAACACTTAAGCAAAATTAAAAGTTCCTAGAAGCATGCCCTATTACCTACGGACCAAAAGCTGAAGGGCCCGACCCAAGCCTCGCAAGCGGCGCCGCGGATCTGCGGCCAAAACCATGTTTTGGCCGTGGATCCGCGGTCACTTGGAAGAGTTAGGGTTTCGTTCTTCAGGTGTGTCCATAGAATTCCCTGCATGATTTTCTGAGTATTTTTAACATGGAAAAATCCAACATTTGGAAAAATTTCCAGAAAGGGGGTCGCTTCGAGCTTTCGGAGTTCGATCGGACTTTAAACTTCGCCTACGCAATGCCTAACGCTCTAGCTTGGCTCTGATACCACTGAGGGTTAGCTTAGCACCTTAGCAAGGTTTTGGAAAGCATCAATCATGCTACTTTAAAATTTTGGGGTGCTAAACAAACCCTAACCAAGACCTTAACTAGAGAATTAGGGTTAAACATGATATGTAAACTCTTTACATCTAAGTGAACAAGGAATAAAACCTTTGTAAACCAGTCCTTCACTTCAATAGCTCCGTGTAGTAGTCCTTTCGCTGCGATCACGAACCCCTGGACCCTAGAAAGGCTCCCATGAAGAAACGAACAAGCTTGCTTCGAAGTCTTCGAGGCCGAAGATGATCTACGTCGAGGAGACACTAGCTCATGCTATCTCTTCACTAATTGTGTAAATTAGTGAAGCAAACACCCTAAACTAAATGGCTAATAGTAGAGGATGATGAGTAGGAAGTGGGCTCACTTTAGATTAATTTTTCTCACAAGAAATCATCACTTAGAAAAAGCTAGCAAGCTTTTTCTCTTGATGAAGAAGAAGAAGTGATGAAGAGATGAATGAACTCATGAGATTAGAAATGCAACCATGGTTTGTGTATGTCATCCACTAACCATTGTAGAGACTTAATCATAGTTATGAGTTAAGGGTTGGGTTGAAAAATATCTTAAGCTAGACAAACAAGTGGACTAAGTCAATGTTTTCCACAAGCTTCTCCAAGCTTCTACCATGACTCATTATCCAAGTGTTTGAATTACTTAAAACAAATAAAACCCTAACTTAACCCTATCATGGTGTGAGTTTCATACATACATGTTGCATGTGTAACCTAGCATGACACAACAATATATATCACATATATATTTTGTGCTAAAAGAAAACAATACATTTAACATATATCACATATATATCAATGTATCATAAAGTGAGAAAAGAAATCTTAAGTGAGCTAATATTAGTCAATGTAATTTAATATATCAAATATATAATTATACATTAAATTATTAAATCGACTCTTGATTTAATAATCCGGCTATAATACATATAACCGACTAATATCAAATGAATCAACTTATCGAATCAACACTTAATCCGATAACCCGGCTATATCATATACACCCGACCGATATCACATATCACGAGAATAGAATACGGTATCCCATACTCGTATTAATCTCGGTCCCACACATATCACATATGCGCTCCTACTCCGTTTCGCATGAACCAGCAAACCTCTGTGTAGGACTCTAAAGACTCGTCAATACGCCGGTAGTAGGTGATGATCATATCAAACACCCACAAGCTGCAAGCGATCTGCTAAACGTAACGGCCACCCAGGTATTGAGCGATCAGAAGATCAACAAGCAAGCCTGCTATTACTCCTGCGAATCCAATCAGTAACACTACCGTACAGTTCAGTCTCTTCGTCTAATATGTCGCATGTCACAGCCTGGGGGTGGTATAACGTCAGACCCCAATAGCCTGATAAGTCATGCCGATACGAGGTCCATAACGGTTCGAGAAACTACTAGTAACACTTACAAGTAAATCTCAGCAACCCTGGCCAGGGATTTCCTGTCATGGCCAATCGAGTATAGCGCAACATCAACTCCCAATACCGGGAGAGACGAAACCCCTCCTATCGCTCATTGCCTCTATGTGACTCGGGACTGTACCCAAAAAACCACCTTTTTGCATGATCTCTTGACCCGTGGTATGGTGGAAATCAATGCACAGTGGGAATCACACAAGACTCTATGACGATCTCGGGTCTACAGACTAACCTGTACCAGTGTCACCAGAGAACTGATATCCGATGATGGGTATAATACCATCTAGGAGTTCTCAGCGAGTCCGTCCAGTATACCCAGTCTCCACTGAGCACTCATATACCTTCTCTGATGTCAAACACCAATGGATATAGGATCATCCATCACCCATCATATGAATCAAGAAGTGCATACGCTTGTCTGCTCAGGAGTACCGATGCCCTGTCTCGATACTCCCACGACTAGGAACATTTGAAGGATGTACTTATCGACTACCCTGTCCCCACTAATATGATCTCCATCATAGTCCTGGTAGTCAAGTACTAATCCTAAGGGCTTTATCAACATGTGATCACAAAACAGTATTTGTTTACATGTTAAGATAAAGTGCAACCAGATAGCATACTATCATGTCGAGCAAGAAAGTCCTCTTATATATGTCCAAACATCCACTACAATATACATCGCATGTACAGTAATGTCCTCTAGGGCATACATATAACTAACATCTACATCACCTAGTTCACTTAGATTAGAAAACCAAGTGACCTTGTTACCTTGGTTTAAAGGTAAAGGTAGGAGCTCAAAATAGACATTCTCGGGTGGATCATCTTCGACATAAGGAGCCGACGATAAAGCTCGATCATGGAGGCCACTAGGAGCATGCTAAAGGAGAGGAGTGAAGACCTGAATGACTCAAGCCTCATGGTATAACTCTTTTCATAGTAGATAGCTTCTCTTTTTGCTTGTTGGGATTATGGTAGATCCGGTTTAAGATTATTCTAGCACCAAGTTTCGATTCGTAAAAAAATTTTGTTCCGCATTTGGCCACGGAAGTTGGCCGGGGCGCTAGCGTAACCTTTCATGGTATCAGAGCCAGCCCATAAACCCTACACAAGCAAGTTTAAATAATGTTAAAATAATGAAACAGAAACAACTCCAAATATAGAAACCAAACTTCAAGTTTCTGTCGATTTTTCTAGAGGCTCCAGTTTTTTTTTAAACAATTGCAGAGTGCTCTATTCATAGAGGGATGAACACTGACAAAAAACGGGACGATTCTAACTAGTTATGGCCGTCCAAACCATAAAGAAATCCGGTGTCACCGGTTATATATTAGTGGATTTTCTCGAGTTTTGGTCTTTGTTCTTATCCCGTGGGGTTTGGGTTTCAGGTGTTGTTTGTTTTTTGCCCAAGTTTGATGTTCTGTTGTTTTTGAGTTTGGGGAAATTCGGAGTGTTTCGAAGTCGTTATATTTGACACTGTTTAATAGTTTACAATACATTCACTTTTATCTACGACCGTGAATGTTATTCGATTGGTAGAACTCGTCTAATTGCTATATGTTCTTTTAGACGGGTTTGCGAACATGACATTCGCGTTTATGTTTTGTGTTAGTGCTGTGATTGTGGTTGGATAGTCGTGGTGGATAGCATGTGCTGCAATGTTAGTGGTACGTTTAAGATTCATTTGTATATTCATTTTTGAAGGCGAGCGTCCGACATGTGGACAGTCGTCTTTGCCGAGTTGTATATTATTTGTTTGGGGCATGACCGGGTTGAGGTCGATGTCACCATTTGTATATATTATTTTCTTTTTCTGTACTAGGATTACCCCGTGGTGGAGTGCACGAATAGCCGGGTTCTAGAAGGGAACAAGCTCGCATCACATGGCATTGAGACGGAGGGGGATTCATTCTTGAATTGGCGGGCTATTTGCCTCACTCGTAGGGATATAGGTTGACCCAAGGTGGGGAGCCCAAGTTAACGGATGTCGTGAAGCGCTGGGTGGCCCATTGTTCATGCCATAATATTGCATTATTATATTCCCCATTCTTATTCGTTTTATAAATAAACAGGTGCTTTTGACGCATGTCTGCTACATATTACAGGATACATGTTCTTGGAGCGAAAACAGTGAAAACAACAAAAGACGATGCAAAAGTGGGACTTTTGACCAACAAGTAGAAGGATCCTAGTCAAGCCTAGATGAAGAACAATTCACAATTGTATAAGGCAACGCATGGTCCAAAATGTCAAAGTGAACAGTTAAAAGACCACTACAAGTTTCACTGAAAGATCTGGAGAAGACCGAGAAGCCAAATGGAAAAAAGAACTAGAGAAATAAAAAACCCAAAGCATCAAGAATGAGCCCAGAAAAATTGATCAGACTACCTCACCAAGGGGCCGCGGAACCGCGGCCCTACCCCCACCAATGCCGCGGTTCCGCGGCCGTCCATTGCGCATGTCGGTGCAGGAAAACGGTGGCGGTGCGTCGGGGCTTTTGTTGGGATTTTTAGGGGGTATATCTGTAATAGCACATGTGGGAGCAATTGTAACCCTAATTTTCCTATTCCCTATAAATATGTATTTTAAATATTGTATTGGGGATGCCTCTTTTTGATAAATAAAAATTCAGATTCAATTGAAGTTAGGAAGAGCATCATTCTTGTAAGTTCGTTTTTATTTTCTGCCTTAGTTTTCTAATTAAATTCTTGCCCTAGATAAATCTTTCCTTTGTCCTAGTTTAATCTAGTGTAAAATCTTTTAACCTGTAGTAGGTAACTAATCTATTAGATCCAAAGAAATACATACGACAAAAATGATGTTTTTAACAGATCCCCTAATGAGCGAGTATTTTCCTCGCTTGTTAGGGTTAGGAATAGGGAGGAGTTTGAGAGATGAAGATCTCTCATCTCTTTAATGCCCAATCATTTATAAGAATTAGAACTTCATGCATGCATGCATGATCCGCTCTCTACGGCACCCTACCCACGAGGTAACGGTGAATCCGTAGTATAAAGGACCGGACATACATGACTTCCATGAAGGTTAGAGCAATTATTAGGAAAGGATGGACAAGGATCTAGAGGAAGAAACTTTGTTTCTTCCCAATCATCCTAATCCCCTTTACTAATAATTGCTATAACTCCTAAAAGATTTAATTTAGGGCATTGAAAGGGGTGGGAGATTTAATCTTACCAAACTCCACCTTAGACCTAATCCTAACAAGTTTCTTAACTCTCGTGCAACTTAGTTTTTAGATTTAATTAAAAGATCCAACACCCATTGGAATTAGCTCGTAAGAACACTTAGGAAATTAACACCATCCCTGTGGACCGACCCGTACTCACCGGTTAGCTGCAAAGCGACGCCGTTTTTGATTGCGGTAAAATATCTTTGATCGTTAAAATCCTACATTAATCAAATGGCGCCGTTTCCGAGGATGGCGTAAAATTTCCATTGTATAATTTCGGGTTAATATAAATTTTATAAAAAAATATAAAAATCTGAAAATAGAAAAAAGTACAAAATTTTTTTTTATCAATTTTTATTTGTTTGAAGGGTTTATCGTTTGAATTTTGCAGGAACAGCGAAGAATCTCGGATCTAGAAAATTCCAGAGTGAGAAACAGAAAATGCTACATCAGAACAGAAGGGAAATTCCACAACAGAACAGTACAATTTTTCCAGAGACCTGATCCCTCCATTCAACCGCGAAAACGCGGCCGAACCCTAGTTAAGACCGCGGAATGGCGGTGACCTAGCGACTTCATCATCTGGAATTTTTTCTGGGGAACCGTGCCGGCTAGTTGACCGCGAAAACGCGGCAGGAAGGCGCTTAGGCCGCGGGTCCGCGCTCTGGTGACATCATCCATTGACCAAATTTGCACTGTAAGATCTTTTCTCTCTCCTCTGAAATCTCCCGATATATCTTTTGCCAAATTTTCTGCAGGATTCTTTGCGCATAAAAATAAGAATATCTTTCCCCTTCTCAATAATAGATTTTCTGCAGGTTTCTTTGCGCCGCGCTTAAAAATAATTAATTGCAAGTGAATTTACTGTTTTGCATAATTTAATCGGACTTTAAGGGGCTATTGACCAACTCAGATTGGGTGGGGATTTCATCACTCTTCCCAGGACCCCAGAAAGAAATTAAAGCATTCGCATTGACCACTCTTAATTAAAAAAATACTAGACTCAGCCCTAAGGACTTCGAGCTCAATAGGACAAAGGACTAGTCATAGGCATCGACCGTTTATCCTAACCTGACTTTGCGGTGTCTAGGCAAGTGTGTCTAAGGCAAGTGGTTATTTAATTAGGACCGCTACTTGTAGCGGGGAGCCTCCCACTTACCTGGCACTTACCTGGCCGCAATTGGCGGTAAAGAGGCGGTTTGAGGTCCTATTTCTAACCCTAGTTAGGAGCTGTCTAGCTGACCTAGGTGACCCTAGATCTAGGCTTGATTGTGCATTTGTAGTTGATCGCATTTGTGTCACAAGTCTCTTGTCAAAAATCTTTTTGCAAAAATCTCACATAAAAAAAAAGAAAAAAATCTTTTCAAAACTTGCAACTTGTCGCTAAAGAAATCTTGCAACTCACTTACACCACTTCCTCTCATTGACGTTATCTTACCTCCACATTCTGTCTTTTATTTTTCTGACTACACTACCCCTTTAGTGTATGTCACTTTGGACTAGGGACACTAGCGTCCGATTAGTCCGTGTGTCGTTAATACCGACCGACGAACCATTCGACACCGAAGTCGAAATTCCGTCCACTTCCTTACCTCCACCTTCAAATTCTCCTTCCGAAGGCATGTCGGGATACAATCCAAACAATACCTTACCGACGGGAATGATTCCACCTCCGTTAGGTGCGAATAACCCGAATCAACCTCCTGTTGAAGCGCCCACACGAGTTGCGCTCCAGGATCTTTTCTACCCTGTCCGCACTTCTTTACCTACCTGTCTTTCACCCCCACCGGCAAATGGGGACAATTTTGAAATAAAACCCCACTTCATAAATATGCTGCCAAAATTTCATGGATTGGAATCTGAAGATGCTTATATCTTTATCAATAAATTCCAAAACGTTTGCGCTATGATGAAAATGACCCAATTAAGTGATGACGCTATAAGGCTAAGGGTCATTCCTTTCACCTTATGTGACTTAGCCGAGAAGTGGCTATATAGCACAGCATCACATTCAATTAGAAATTGGGATGAGTTTCTGAAAGCTTTTCTTAAAATGTTCTATCCTCACCACAAAACTGCTAGAATCCGTAATGAGATTATACAATTTTCCCAGCTTCCTCACGAACCATTTTGGAAGTGTTTTGAAAGATTTAAAGACCTACTCGTTTAATGCCGATCGAAAGTTGGCAACTCTGCCAAACATTATACGAGAGATTTAACCCGGCAACGAAGCAGTTGCTAGAAACCATTTGTCAAGGTCACTTTCTAACCAAATCTAGTGAGGAAGCGTGGCAGTTTCTTGAGGACCTTAGTGAACAAACAATTCAGTGGGAGAGCACCAAGACCACATCATCTTCTTCTAGTGGTCAATCTAGGGCAGGCATACATCAATTAGATATGTCGATTGCTATGAAGGCCGAGATGGCTGCTCTTACGAAAAAGCTAGAAGTGATTGAGACCAAAATCTCATCGTCTTCTCCTTCCCCTGTTGTGCCTCCACGAACTGTTTGTGCTTGTTGTTCGGATCCATCACATCTTACCGAAGAGTGTCCTTACAATGCATCGACTCAAGGAAAAGATCAAGTCAATGCTGCCTACCAGCAACGACAGAGAAACGATCCATACTCTTTGACATACAATCCGGGTTGGAGGAGTCACCCAAATTTCGCTTGGAACCAAAATCAACAATTCCAAGGAAACAACAATTTTGAAAGGCCTCCTCCTCCACAACAACAAGCACCTCCACAAACTCAATTTCAACAGCAACCTTTTCAACAGCAACCTTACCCTAATCAAGTGAACAATTTTGTGCCTAACAATTCTTACCCGCCAAACAATTTTGTTCAACCTAATAATGACAAGGTTACTTCGCTCGAAAGAAGTCTAGATGCGTTCCTAAAGCAATCTACACAATCTACATCAAGATTAGAGACTTCTATTCAATCTTTGGTGCAGAATAGTGCCTCACACGATCAAAGCATTAAATCTATTGAGGCACAAATTGCACAACTCAATGCAGCATTGAGCGAGCGAGAAAAAGGAAAGCTCCCATCTCAACCACTGCCAAATCCCGGTCACGCACATGCTGCATATCAACAGCAAAATCATAACGTAAATGCTGTGACCACGTTGAGATCCGGAAAAGTGTTGCAAAACAATGTGGGTATTAACCATGACACCCCTGCCGGTAGTTCTCCTTCATCTTCTTCACCTTCTTCGTTAGAGCCTGTTCTCCATCCTTCACAAGGCTCTACTTCTTCTAGCTCGAACGGACCCACTTCTCACAACACGAACACATCTACACGGGGATCCGTTCCAATTCAACAATCTGATCCGCAAAAATTGGACTCAACAACTTTTCAAAATGTGTCTTTTCCAAACCGGTTGAGATCCAATAAACCAACTCCACAGATGGAGAAAATTATAGAGTTGTTCAAACAGGTCAGCATAAACATCCCTCTTTTGGATGCAATCCAACAAGTTCCTTCATATGCAAAAATCTTAAAGGACTTATGCACCAAAAAGAGGAGGTCATAAGTACTAAAGAAAGTTTTCGTAGCTAGTGCTGTTAGCGATGCTCTTGTCCAATCTTTACCCCAAAAGCACAAGGACCCCGGGTGTCCTACTATTTCGATAACAATTGGGGACAAGAACATCAATAGAGCACTATTAGATATTGGTGCTAGTGTCAATTTGCTACCTTATTCTGTGTACGAACAATTAGGCGTTGGAGGGCTTAAGCCCACTCACTGTACTCTCCAAATGGCCGACCGATCAATCACCTATCCTAGGGAAGAGTTGGAGGATGTGTTAATTAGAGTAGGGGATTTCATTTTCCCCGTTGACTTTATTGTTATGGATACAAAACCTGTCGCTAACCCCCGGAGTCAAATTCCGGTGATACTTGGTCGACCATTCCTGGCGACTTCTAACGCAGTGATCAATTGTCGTAATGGTTCAATGAATCTGTCTTTTGGCAATATGACAATTGAACTCAACATCTTTAAGTTGGGAAATCAGCCTGCCGAGCCTAATTCTAGCGTACTTGATGTTTGCTCGATCAATGAGATCGCGGAGGAGTACTGTGAGTTCGAAAATTTTATGTTTGATCACAGCAATGTTGACGCCACTAGTGCGTTCCTCCTAGAATCCGACACAGCTTTCACGGCGGACAACGATTATGAGTGTTTCACCTTTATAGACGATTTTGAAGACTCATCACCCGAGCTCGAGTCTTTTGCTTTTTCGGATGAGTTAGTTGAACCATCCGACTCGGATGCGTACACTCGATTTGAACCTTTGATGGAATCCTTCGAGTTTGAAACAGTTACTCCATTGTTACCATCTATTGTCTCACCTCCTAAACTCGAATTAAAGCTTTTGCCGTCGCACCTAAAATATACTTATCTAGGTGATAATGAGACCTTACCCGTTATCATATCGGCCTCTCTAGCTCTTGAGCAAAAGAAGGCCCTTTTAATGGTCTTAGAAAATAATTGGCAAGCTTTTGGCTGGTCTATGGCGGACATCAAGGGGATTAGTCCCCTCATAGGAGAACATCATATACACTTGATGGATGATGCCAAGCCGGCAAGGGATCCACAAAGACGCCTCAACCCCATTATGAAAGAGGTTGTCAAGAAGGAGATTGTCAAATGTCTTGATAGTGGTATCATTTACCCTATCTCGGATAGCCAATGGGTTAGCCCCATTCATGTTGTGCCAAAGAAATCGGGCATCACGGTCATTACCAATGAGGCAAATGAGTTAATTCCTACTCGCACCCAAACTGGGTGGCGAGTTTACATCGACTATAGAAAACTCAATGCCGTGACAAGAAAGGACCACTTTCCTTTACCTTTCATTGACCAAATGCTAGAACGATTGGCGGGGCACGAGTTCTACTGCTTTTTGGATGGCTATTCCGGTTATAACCAAGTCCCCATAGCCAAAGAGTATCAAGACAAGACCACATTTACTTGTCCCTTTGGCACTTTTGCTTATCGTCGCATGCCCTTTGGGTTATGCAATGCACCCGCGACATTTCAGCGGTGTATGATGGGGATCTTTTCAGACATGGTTGAAAAGTTCTTGGAGATCTTTATGGATGATTTCTCCATTTTTTGTGACTCCTTCGGCGAGTGTTTACGACATCTTGATGCAGTTCTTACCCGCTGTAGGGATAAGAACCTAACTTTGAATTGGGAGAAGTGTCGCTTTATGGTACGAGAAGGCATTGTCTTAGGACATGTCATCTCGCAAAATGGCATAGAGGTTGATAGAGCCAAACTTGAAGTCATATCTAATCCTCCTCCTCCTAAATACGTCAAAGACATCTGAGCTTTCCTTGGCCACGCCGGATTTTATAGATGGTTCATCAAGGATTTTAGCAAGATTGCTAGACCCTTGACTCTCTTATTGGCCAAGAACACAACATTTGATTTCGACTCAACTTGCATGGAAGCATTCGAGTCTTTGAAACACTCTCTCATTTCTGCGCCCATTCTTTCATCTCCAGACTGGACGCAGCCTTTCGAAATTATGTGCGACGCATCAGATTTTTCCATTGGTGTTGTTCTTGGACAACACATTAACAAGATACCGCACATGATTTACTACGCTAGCCGTACATTAAATGAGGCCCAACTAAACTACACAACAACAGAAAAAGAGTTTTTAGCAGTTGTGTTTGCACTTGAAAAATTTCGGCCCTATTTAATCGGCTCTCCAGTTATTGTGTATATGGATCATTCAGCTCTTCGCCACCTTTTTGCGAAGAAGGATGCAAAATCGAGGCTAATACGTTGGATCCTCCTGCTACAAGAGTTTGACCTTGTCATAAGGGACAAAAAAGGATGTGAAAACGTAGTGTCTGATCACCTTTCACGACTTCCTTCTTCGCCTACACTTGAACTTCCTATCACTGATGCTTTTCCTGATGAGCAACTCTTGACCGTTTCTTGCGAACCATGGTTCGCTGATATAGTAAACTACTTAGCCACCGGCTTGATACCTAAAGATTGGTCGAAACAGGATAAACTTCGATTCTTGTCCCAAACAAAGCATTTTTACTGGGATGAGCCTTATCTTTTTAAATACTGTTCCGACCAAATCATTCGTCGGTGTGTACCGGAAAACGAGTTTAAGAGTGTGCTGTCTTTTTGCCACGATCAAGCATGTGGCGGGCACTTTGGCCCAAAGAAGACAGCCGAAAAAATCTTGAAGTGTGGTTTCTATTGGCCACGACTCTTTAAGGATGCATATGAATACTGCAAGACATGCTCCCGGTGCTAACACTTGGGCCGGATATCTCGGAGAAACGAAATGCCGCTCCAACCAATTTTGGTTGTCGATGTTTTTGATGTTTGGGGTATAGACTTCATGGGGCCATTTCCCAATTCTTTTGGGAATGTTTATATTCTGTTGGCTGTTGACTACGTTTCAAAGTGGGTCGAGGCTGTGCCTAGCCGAATGAATGACGATAAGGTTGTCGTTCGATTTCTTAAAGAACACATCTTTTCTCGATTTGGGCACCCTCGAGCGATCATAAGTGATAATGGTTCTCACTTTTGCAATAGGACTTTTGAGTCCTTAATGTGCAAATATTCTATAACCCACAAGTTGTCAACGCCATACCATCCCCAAACATGTGGGCAAGCCGAGATTTTAAATCGACAAATCAAGCAAATCTTGGAGAAAACGGTGTCTAAAAACCGTAAAGATTGGTCCCTCAAACTGATCGATACACTATGGGCTTTCCGTACTGCATACAAGACCGATCTTGGTATCTCTCCATACCGGATTGTTTACGGGAAGGCTTGCCACCTCCCAGTAGAAATTGAGCACAAGGCATTTTGGGCTATCAAAGAATTGAATTTATCTTTAGGAGATGCGGGCAGCAACCGAAAGCTGCAATTAAATGAACTAGAAGAGCTGCGGGATGAGGCATATGATAATGCCGTAATTGTCAAAAACCGAACTAAGGTGTTCCACGATAAACACCTTTTGCGAAAAAATTTTGAACCTGGTCGAACCTGGTCAACAAGTTTTACTCTATGACACTCGGTTACATTATCACCCAGGCAAGCTCCGTTCTAGATGGAAAGGGCCATATGTTGTTCGCACCGTCTATCCGCACGGTGCGGTTGATCTTGAAAATTCTGAGGACGGTACTTTATTCAAAGTGAATGGACATCGATTGAAATCGTTCCTCACAGCGGACCCATCGAAGGAGCTCATGTTTTTGCAGGAGCCGATCTACACCGATTAATTCTTCTCCACTTTCACCCCCGAATTCCAATTTTTCCAATAACTTAATTTCAAATAAGTTTGGGGGGGGTATGTATCATTTGTAAATACATAATTCCAAAATACCATAAAAAAAAACTAAAATTTTTTTTTAAAAAGAAAATAAAAATATATTTGGACCTAATTGTAAAATTTCAGATAAATTAATAAATACAATTTTTATTTTTACAAATAAATTCCTCCTTTCGGAAGGTGTTTTCTACAAATTCCCATTCCCTCCCCCTATTTAACAGACCCGAGCCCCCCTGTCCTTCTAACCCTAATTTTTCCTCCTCATCAAACCATAGCCGCCACTACCTATCAGCCGCCGAAAGATTTCGCCGCGCAGCCTCCCTTCCGCCGCGATCCCGCCGTGCCAGCCCGCTCCCGCCGCCCTTCCGCCGCCGTTCTGCCGCGTCACCCCCTGGAAATTCCAGGGGAGGTAAATCTGTTCCAATCCTCTCTGTTTTCCTCATTTTAATTTCTGTAAAATTACTATGGCACATCGAATGCAATTTGAGAGGGATTTCACTCCAGTTTTCTCGCACGAACTTTACGGTAGCTACTTTGCACACGAAATAGAGCAGAGGGGCTGGAATTTTCTGATCTACAATCACCCCTCTGCATTTGCTCTACCTGATCTAGTTACCCATTTTTATGAATCCTTAGAAGAAAATTGTCTAGCGGACTTAGGGTATATCAAGTTGAATTTGGGGGATCGAATTATTAACATTGATCGGGATTTAATCCACGAGATCACACTTATACCTCGTTTGCCCGCGCATGACCACCCCCTACAGTTTGAGTTTTACATGCCCTTGATGGTCAATGACTGCGCGAGAGAGCCGCGACAGGGTATCCAAGCACGATCCCTCTTCGCGAATGTTTTTACTGTGTGCCGGTGGGCACAAAACAACATCTTTGGCAGTTCTCACAACACGACCTTTTCACTCCCTCCTTACATGTCGTGCACACACTAATGACGAAGAATCCACGGTTCGACATGTGCACTGTTTTACTTCATTCTATAGGTGCGGAGAAAAGGGCTACAAACTACCCTTGCCCTATGCTAGTCACCCAGCTCTGCCGTTATTTCCTCCCCATCGAGGAATTTGACTTTACATGATGGGAGGAGTCTCGGTTCGACCACTTGTTGAGGGCGTCACTTCGTCCTATTCTAGACTGACGGATATATGGTCGCGAACCGAACCGGCCGAAAATGTCCCCGCTCGCACCCCTAGCTCTAGTTCGACATCAAGTGAGGGTGAGCTGACCCCTCAAGAGCATGCACGCTTAATGAGGAGAGCTGTGAGGGGAATTGATACGTTGAGGGAAGAGTTTAGGATGACAGCACGAGAGCACGACCGTCGTTTGACGGAGATTGAGAGGGGTATTGAGACCATATTGGCTAGAGAGGAGCGATCACGTTCACGCTCGAGGGCGCGACGTGGGGCCGGGCAGTGAGGACACTGCTTTGCTCAAGTTTGGGGTGATGATGGTGTATATAGTTATCTGTTGCATTTCATTGCATATTTTAATTTTTGTATATATTTTTTCTTTTCCTTTTGCATATTTAATTCCTGCATTGCATCTTTATAAATCATAAAAATTTGAAAAATTTGAAAAAAAAATACAAAAAGAAAATAAAAAACCATAAAAATTGAAAATTTTCAAAAATTATAAAAATTATTGTATTCAATTTTGGCTTAGTTGACTAGAGTTTGACAGATAGGTTAACTGGCTACGAACAACTAGATCTTAGACTTAGTAAATTAAAAACCCTAAAAATAACATTCCTTAAAGTTTAACGGTAGAAAGTATATGTCCTCGTAGTTTATTTAGAAATAGGCAAATTTTGGGTTCACTTCCTGGGCTAAGTCGAAATAAAGGAAAAATATTGATTTTTATTAGAGCATAAGTTTGAAAAATAATTCCTAGCTTAAGTATGGGTTCTGAAAATGTATACCCTACAAATTGCACTAACACGCACCTTGAAACTTGGAATAGTAGAGGAGACCTTGAAATGCTCTTGTTTAAAGCTTTTAGTACGAAGAAAAAAAAAGAAAAAAAAAGGGTGAATAAAAAAAATGAACACTGGTTTTTGTGATTACTTAAGGCTGCAAAATAAAATATTTAGCGAGGGTGCTTTATCACCTAGTGCCTTAGACCAACTGGTTTGGGAGTCACTGCTAAAGCCTTGGGTGTTGCAAGACTAGAAATTACGCTTTAATGTGTAAACACATCTTGTAATCGGTCGTTGGTACCTCAAGAAGTATTAACGGTCGCATGAAGGATGTGTAAGCAAAATTCATTTAAAAATTCACCAATTAATAAGTGCATTAGACAAAAGGACAAGAGTATGATTGCTTGATTTGAATTTTCAAGTGTAGGGGTAATTTATACACACACGTGGGGATATGTGATTAGAGTTTAGATAAGAGAAAGGAATGAAGAATAGAACTTGTATCTTTAGTAGAGTTGATAAAAATTCCTAAGTGGAGATGGAACCTAGAAGGAAAACTTAAGAAATACCGAAAGCTGAGTAGTCTGCAGAACATATATAATCTTAAGTTAAATGATGAGGAAGTGTGAAGAGTACGGGTGGATAGTTTACGAGTCGACGATAATAGAATTCCTTGTTAGAAAACCTAATTGGAGAATTAAAGTTAATAAGCCAAATTGATAGGATTTTGTGGGTAGTATTGGAGGGTTGCTAGGCACGCGCACAAGGGTCTACGAGGCATCAACCATGCCCGAATAAAAATTTAGCCGTGCCGAACAACCCGAATATGGAACTTTAAACTAGAGATTAGGCGATAACTTGCATGCTAAACACTTTAACACTAAGTGAGAGGGATTACAACCTTTGTAGATCCGGTCCTTCACTTCATATGCTCCGTGTTGTGGTCCCTTCGCTGCGATCATCGGGATCCGGACTCTCGAGAGGTTCCACGAAGAGAAAGTCGCAAGCTTTGCTTCCGATCTTCGATACTAAGATGATCTACCTCGAAGTTTCTTTAACACAAGCTAACACTCATGAAATGATGTGAACACCCTCATCTAAATGGCAAGGGAAGATGAGGATGATGAAGTAGGAATTTTGCTCTATTTATTTTTCTTTTTCTCATATTTATTCATCACCTTTGAAAAATCTAATGAGCTTTTTCATGGAAGAAATGAAGGAGGAAGAAGAAGATCAATAATCATATCCTTTTGTGATGAATAGGAGAAGTAATAATATGATAGATTATGCAACCATGGTTCACTTAACCAATGTAGAGAATTGACTAGGGTTAGGGTTTTGGGTAAATAAAAGAATGAGTCATGAACAAATATCTTTCACAAAACAAAACAAATCCTTCTAGAAACTTCTAGAAAGATTAACCCTAATCCGAACCCTAATCAATCCACTAAACGAGTTGCATTAGTTATCATATCATGTTATAATATTATATATCACATATATAATATTTACCGTAACAAAAAAAAATAATACAATTAACATATATCGCATATATATCAATGTATTACCCGAGTGAGAAAAAGAATCTTTTAGTGAGAAAATATTAGTTAATGCAATTTAATATATCACATATATTATTATACATTAAATTATCGAATCAACACTTGATCCGACAATCCGGCTATATCGCATATAACCGGCTAATATTTATCCGTACCGATTCATCGAATCAACACTTGATCCGATGACCTGGCTGATATCAAATATCGCGAGAATATAATACGGTATCACATATCGCATTATCCTCGGTCCCGCACATATCACATATGTGCTCCTATTCCGCTGATATCAAACTCCGTCCAGAAAATGGGCATTACGAGAAACAAAGACCTTTTGTTCCTCTGCGTAATAGAAATAATATCCCTTGGAGTTCTTTGGATATCCTACAAACAAACATTTTACTGATCGTGCCTCGAGCTTGTCCACATGCTGCTTTTTAACAAAAGCTGGACATCCCCAAATCTTCATATGCTGAAGATGGGGTTTCTTCCCAGTCCACATCTGATATGGAGTGGTAGGCACAGTCTTGGTAGGAGCCCTGTTCAGAAGATATGCCGCTGATTCTAGCGCATAACCCCAGAAAGATTGCGGTAACTCAGCATTACTCATCATGGATCGTACCATATCCAATAGGGTTCGATTCCGTCTCTCCGATACACCGTTATGCTGTGGAGTGTACGGAGGAGTAAGCTGAGAGAGAATACCTTTCTCTTTTAGGTAACCTAGGAACTCGGCACTCAAGTATTCACCACCTCGATCAGATCTAAGTGTCTTGATACTTTTGCCGGTTTGGTTTTCTACTTCATTCTTATACTCTTGGAATTTCTCAAAAGCCTCGGATTTATGTTTCATCAGATAAATAAATCCGTATCTTGAGTAATCATCCGTGAAAGTAATGAAATAGGAAAAACCACCTCTCGCATGTGTAGACATTGGACCACATACATCGCTGTGTATGAGTCCTAAGAGCTCGCTCGCTCTTATTCCTTGTCCAGTAAATGGAGTCTTTGTCATCTTTCCTTTGAGACAAGATTGACAAGTGTCATAAGATTGATATTCGAACGAGTCTAAATATCCTTCTCTATGCAACTTAGTCAACCTTCTCTCATTGATGTGACCCAGTCTACAATGCCATAAGAAAGCTTTATTCAAATCTGGAGACTTTCTTTTTAGTGTGTTCTGGACATTGAAAATTTGGAGTTGGTTTAAAACATATATGCCGTTATTTAGAGTACCGGACCCAATCAAACCATGATTAAGGTGGATGTTGACAACATCTCTTACAAACGTGAAATCATAACCTTTATTTGATAACAAGGAAACTGATATGATATTACACGTTAAGCTGGGTACAAAATAACAGTTATGTAAAACCAAGATGTGTCCACTCGTCAATCCTAGGTGATAATCCCCGACGGACCCAGCTCCCACGCTAGCTCCGTTAGCAACCCTGAGGATCATATCACCTTCCTTCAGCACTCTACGGTTTCTCAGTGCCTGCAATGAATTGCAAATATGAGATCCTGATCCGGTATCCAATACCCAGGAAGTAGAGTTGATTGACAAACAATTCTCAATTACAAACACACCTGAAGTCGAAGCCACAGCTTGCTTCGGTTCCTGGTTCTTGGCGTTCCACGCCTTGCAATCCTTCTTCCAGTGCCCTTTCCTGTGACAATGGAAACACTCATCCTGGCCAACTACAGGTGCTGCAAACTTTTTCTTTCCCTTCCCTCCCACCTTACTAACACCTCCTCTAGGTCTGGGTGCGGCCTTCTTCTTCCGTCCTTTGGCCTTAGCCTTGGACCCGGAAGAAGATGCACCGCCAACAAACATAGCGGGTGTTTCCCTTGAATTCTTCAAGGTGCCCTCTGCACTCCTTAACATGTTCAGGAGTTCCGGAAGTTCAACTTCTTTTCTTTGAAGGTTGAAGTTCAGGATAAACTGGGCGTAGGTGTGAGGAAGGGACTGGAGAATAAGGTCTGTATAGAGCACATTATCCAAAGTCGTCCCAAGGTCTGCGAGCTCTTCTATATAGCCGATCATCTTTAGGACATGTTCTCCTACCGATGACCCGACAGCCAACCTCGCTCGAAACAAGTTCTTTGAGGTCTCGTATCTTGCTATACGAGATTGCTCTCCATAAAGTTCTTTTGTATGGAGAAATATGCCATCAAGGCCCATATCCTCGTGCCTCCTCTGATGTTCAATGTTCATCGAGGCAAGCACGATGCACTTGGCTTTCGCGCAATCTAAATCCCAGGTTTTGCGGATTTCCTTATCCGCATTGCTGGATTTGGGACCAGGGACAGCAGGTGCCGTAGCGGTGAGGACGTGCCCCAATTTGTCATAGGTCAAAGCCATTTTGACATTCCGCAGCCAATCTTTATAGTTTGGCCCTGTCAGTATATTTTTCTCTAAAAGTAACTTAAGTCCAGTCATTTTCAGGGTCGCTGCAATTAGGAGAGAGAGAAGAAAACTCTTTAGCATGATGCTCTTGCAAGTTTAGAGTGGTTTTTAGTTTATCTAAACTGGATGGCTCCCACTGTTTCTCGAATCCTTCCTCAAACCATAAAAGAAGAATTAGCCAGGACTATTCTCACCGTACAATACTTGCTTAACTGTTCAGCCAGGCTGGTGTCGGTACTTCGAAGGAGGTTTTCCAACGCTTTCGCGAAGTTCCTTAATTATATAACCTCTTTTCTCTGGGGGCGTAACCCCGCTGACACTTTTCTGGACACCTACTAGGTTTATAGCATTGATCGATAAGTGACGAATATCCTGATAAGTAGCATATACTCACAGTAGGATCGGGATCCAAATATCATCGTATGATAATGTTGAAGGAGTGCTACCAACATTCATCAAACTCCAAATGGTATGCATCTCTTTGCAAATTTCAGTTTCTTTAGAAATTCCCGATATAAGTTTTTGCCCCATGCTCTTATGACCTTGGCTTTGGTCAAAGTGTCATAAGTCACATGTCAAGTTCTACCCGTCATTATCTTGTCAATTTGAACCCATCCGTATATACCCCTGACTTTGGTCAAATGGTAATACGACTGTCCCAAACCAACTCATCTATCTTATGCAACAATTGAAAACCCAGCAGCTACCAAACACTATGCCTTGACTTTGGCCAAAATGCATAGCTTGAATACTACTGAATACCCAAATGAAATGACGGAGGGCTACGAATGGTTTTGGCGAAACGTGAACGTAGTGAACTTGATATAACCGAAGGAACCTGATAGCTTTTAAAAGGAGTGGTTAAGGCTCCGCATTTAAAAATATCTGTTTTAAAAATAACCGATTGGTTTCTTTTTAAATTGTTCCAACGATTTAAACTTGGTTTATTTTCTTTGCATTATAGATAATGTGTCCCATCATTAACCTATCATTGCAGAAAACAACGAAAATATGACGTCCTCTTATGCCATCCGCATTTGCCACTGGGTCCCGTCATTACTCGTTAGGTTACTTAACTAACGACAGAGCGGGGACTGGGCTAGCGCGGGTCTAAAACATAAGTGACGTCTAAATAGCTATCATATATATAGATATTTTACATTCGTCTGACGCAATGATATACATTCCAGAACACAGATAAACTTTATTGGATTTGCAAGCAATCTGTATTTCTTTTGAGCCTGCAAGAAAAGACAGATTACACAGTTGTGATGAATAGCCGTTACCCCACCCTCGACCCCTACGGGTACGGCAAACTACCCACCCGGCAGTTTGTGTACCCCACCTTGGGTCAGTCCTAAGAGCAAAAACAGTAAAATGAAATAATACAACGGTGGCTACAACCGCAACCTGGATGTGCCCCGCAAAATAATATTACAACAAATTACATTTACAACAAATGAATTAAAAGATAACCCATTGCATAACCCCGGCTATACACCACAACAGTCCAATAAAGTTCATATGCACAAACAGATAAAACCATTACAGAAATGTGCAACGCCCTGCCAACTGACATACTAGCAGTTAGGGGAGGTTTACGAACACATTTATCAATCACAGATATAATCCAACATGCAAATACTGTACAATTTCGATCGATTAAACGTATTTAATATTGCTCCAAAAACTGCTCTGTTAAACTGAAACCTGAGCAAAATTAAAATATTCCAGAAAATCCTAAATATTACACAGAAGCAACAGAAGAAAAATCGGCCCCTGACTCGCCAACTCGGCGGCGGAACCGCGGCGGCTCAGTAGGGTGAGGCCGCGGTTCCGCGGCGGTTTAGACGATTCAGGTGACTGTTTTTCTTGGGTGTTCTACTGTGGTCATTTCTAGCTCTCTGAACATCCCTGAAAAATTTTTGGACATCATTTTAAAATCGACAGAAACTGATGCTTTTTAGGATTTTCCGGCTTCGTTTTTCCGTTCGAAATTCGTACAAATTTGCAATAAAGTTATTTATTGTTTAGCGAGGCTCTGATACCACTGTAAGTCGATGTGGAACACCCCAATACTTGTGGGGAGGCGGAATTTTCAAAAACGAACTTGTTTAGTGAACGAACATCGACTAACCGCTTGAATCGAAGCTAAACTATAAATAACCAAACACAAAGTGTTTCTAAAATACGGTGTTTCGGGATTATACCTAATGAATCAACTCCTTCGTCTTTACGAACTTCTTGTTCTCCTCGGCCTTCTTGAAGTAGTAGAAGATCCACCCGAGAGCAAAACTCCAAGCTTCGCCTCTAAACTTGAGGCAACTAACCTTCTTGGATTGCTAATCGAAGAAGATAGATCGATATAGAGTGATGGTTATGGATTGTTAATTCTTACTAACCCTTGTACTCAACTCATGAGAAGGTAGGATTAGTCTTTGAAGAGGGAGAGCTAGAGGAGAGAGAATGTGAAAAATGATAATGAGCATCCTTATAAGAATAGTAAGTCAAGAAGATATATATCTAGCATTTCTTTTTACTAGAAAATAATAAATAATGAATTTAGCAACCATGCTAGATAATATCTTGTGATGATTCATTAGAATGACAAAAGACTTCTATGAATCATCAAGGTGACTCATTTTTACACTCATTTCATTTTACACCTTAACCTCCTTAGTCACCTCATTCAAGAAGCTTCCCGCAAAATTACGAGAACGCCCCTCCAATCCGTAAAAATACGGAAAAACTTTAGACTGTAAAAATCCAATAACCGGATACCAGTAACTGGCTTAAACCAAAGCCGACTGGTAAAAACTGTCCGAAAGTCGTACGTGCGTAAACGCACGTATGTGTCCGAACCCTTGTCGTAAAACCATACGACCTCTATATCCTTTCGCCTGGAATAGGAAACTCTCTGTGTGGGACTCTAGAGACTCGACTACTACGCTGGCAGTGGGTTTAGCCACAGACCGCAAGCGGCACTAGCTGTACGTAACGGTCCCCAGGTAGTTGTCGATAAGAAGGCCGATGAGAAAACCCATCCGAACTCCTACTGAGTCTGATGTGACAATCTCCATACAGTCCGGTCCGTTCGTCCAGGACTATCGCATATCCGGCTTAGGGGGCGGCAAGCGTCAGTCCCCTAATAGCTGTATAAGTCGTGTCGGAGGGAAGCCCATTACACCCTGAGAAACTACTGGAACCTACCAGCAAATCTCGCTTGCCCTGGCCAGGGACTTTGCGTAATGGCTTTCTGACACAGCGCGATATCTACTCCCAATACCGGGAGGGACGAATCCTGTCTAACCGCCACTGCCTCCAAGTGCTCGGGACTGCACCCAACTGCTACCTGTTTGCACGACTCCTCTGAGCCGTGGTAGGGTAGCAATCTAAGAATAGTGGGACACACTCGAGGCGAAGTAGCAGTGTCAAGTCTGCGGACTATGCTGTACTCATGTCACCTGGGAACTGTTCACTGACGACTGGTATAAAACCAACCAACAGTTCCCTGTGAGTCCTGTCCGGTGTACCCGTAACCTAACGAGCACCTGCATACTATCTCCAGTACGACGTACTGACGGCTGTGGGACAGACCATCTCCCCAACTGGGATGAGAAGCGTACACACTAGTCTACTCCGGAATATCGATGCTCTGTCTCGATAATCCAATGACTAGGGACCTCAATAAGGATGCGCTTGTAGACTACCCAGCCCCCACTAGTGTAACTGCCATCACAACGCTGGTAGTCAAGCAGGATCCTAAGAGCTCTATCAATACGTATACTCTCATATTAAGATAGAAAAACCAAGTAGCATACTACCATGTTTAGCAAGACTGTTATATACATGTGAATATCCCAAGCTTCCATTAAGTAATATACAAACTAGTATGATACAGTAATGGCCTTCTAGGGCATAAACACTAACAGAATCCCCTCCTATCGCTCATTGCCTCCATGTGATTCGGGACTGTACCTAAAAGCCACCTTTTTGCACGCCCTCTTGGACGTGGTATGATGGAAATCAAAGCACAGTGGGAATCACACAAGACTCTATGACGATCTCGGGTCAACAGACTACTCTGTACCAGTGTCACCGGAGAACTGCCATCTGACGTATGGTATAATACCATCTGGAAGTTCTCGGCGAGTCCGTCCAGTGTACCCAGTCTCCACTGAGCACCCGTACACCATCCTTGATGTCAAACACCGATGGATATGTGATCATCCATCGCCCATCATATGGGTCAAGATGCGTATACGCTAGTCTACTCTGGTGCATCGATGCCCTGTCTCGATACACCCTCGACTAGGAACAGTTATAGGATGTACTCGCCGACTACCGTGGCCCCACTAGTATGATCTCATCATAGTCCCAGTAGTCGAGTACATATCCTAAGGGCTTTATCAACATGTAACATAGAGACAATCAGAGTACATGTTAAGATAAAGTACAACCAGATAGCATACTATCATGTCGAGCAAGAAAGTCCTCCCTATATATGTCCTAGCATCCACTACAATATACATCGTATGTACAGTAATGGCCTCTAGGGCATACATATAACTAACAATCTCCCACTTGCACTAGGGCCATCTGTTATGGTATCGCATACCCAACAATTAGCTGCGGTTGTAGTATCTCATACTCAACCATCCCATAAAAGTCTCTACTGGGAAAAAGGCCTTTGTGAGTGGATCCGCGCTGTTGTCCTCTGTGTCTACTCTCCTAACCTCGATCTCCCTGGAGATCAACCATCTCCATGATCAGGTGATACTGCCTAAGAATTATATCTGGATTTCTGATGGGACGGAAGTTCCTTGGCTGAAGCCACAACTCCATTGTCACACAATGGTAGGAACGAAGTTCATCTTATGAACTTATATATATCCAGACTGCCTCTTTGGTAGCATCCTTGGTAACGATGCATCTTGCCTTTAATCGTCTAGTATGTCACGGTATCTAGCTTGGAACTCTTCCAACATACCGTCCCTCCACTGAGGGTATAGACAATGCCTGCGACTGACATTCAGTCGTCCTTATCACCTTGGAACCCTACAGTGGTATCAAAGCCAAGCTAGAGCTTTAGGCGAAGTCTGAACGAAGTTTAAAGTCCGATCGAAACCCGAAACCCCGATAAAACTTGCTCTCTGGAAATTTTCTAAAATCTGGGATTTTTCCAAATTAAAAATGTCCAAAAATTACAGCAGGTAATTACAAGAATTACTGTGAAACACGTGCGCGTAATTCGACAAAGTAGGCGCGGAACCGCGGCCCCACCCCAGCTTCGCGGCGGTTCCGCGGCCACGTGATCGATTTGGCGCACGTGCTTTTCACAGTAACTCCTATTTTCTAATGTTGTATTTTCTAGAAATTTTTTTTTTATTCAACTGTTGAATTATCCAGGTTGTATTGGGGATTTAAAGTTTTGATCGGATATTATAACTTTGTTTAGTTTTGTCCGGATAACTTTTAGAAACTGTTAAAAAGTTCGAACGGATATCAATAACTCACTTTTTCCCCTGTCGGAAATTTTTTCAAAAGTTGGATTTTTCCTCGTGTTTAAGAATGTTCTAAGTCGTGCAAGTAACTCGGTGGACCCTCTAGAAGACAACAAACCTTAACTCGATTATGTGACCGTCTTGAACTGCCCTTTGAACCTTAGGGTTTGGGGCAGTACGGCGTGCCACATGTGAGGCGTTGGCTTGACCCTTCTACGGCTGGATCATTGGTACTGTGGCATGTAATGGATGTTTTTAAACTGTTTTCAAGTGTTGAAATATATTGGGGAAATCTTGGGTGCTTGATGATTCGATCGGAAAGTTTAACTTTTTCTATTTATCTGGAATGTGATACAATAATTGGAATCCACAAATAGTTATGAGATAACTGATTTGAATATTATAAAAATAGTAGTTTAGTCTCAGTTGATCGGTTGCTACGGAATTTTGATGTGATCAAAAGTCCGTCGCAATCACGTAGTGTACGCGGATACTCGCCGGGTAAACTTAATAGACAACCTCACTCCATAGCCCCGACCAAGTGACCGTAGGAGAACCCCTTCACCAAAAGCATCCGTTCGGGTGCTCCCGGTAGCGGTGTTCCGCCTTGGTGCACTTCGTCGACGGTATCGGGGGTGCGGCCGTCTACTAAAGTTTGCGACGAGCATTCGATCAGAACGTCGGGAATCTTGTTGAATTGCCCGACTTGATATTGAAAAGAGTTTTCGATAATGAGACTAAAATGCGGAGTTTATAATTGTTAGGCATGCGATGTCTAAGAAATTCATTTGGTTAGGCATGCGATGTCTAAGGTGGTTGCGGATTCCAACTGTTGTAGTTTTACACTTTCTTTTCTGTGACCGTAAGCGTAGTATGTGGTATATCGCCGACTTCGTTGCTATACATCAACGACAATCGGGATACGCATACTTGCTTACGTTGATGATATGAGATATTATGTGTTGCTGTGATATGTTATATTGGATCGTCGCGTTTGAATAGCCGGGGTTTTATGTGAGATGAGAGTTTTTCTTTTTCATTCATGTAAAATTCTTTTATATGTAATATTCTTTTATTGGGGCACTTCCAGGTAGCGGAAGATGTCACCGTTGTATATTATTTACTTTTCCGCATTAGGTAGACCCAAGGCGGGGAGCACAAGTAACCGGGTTCTAGGGTCCAGTGGGAGACCATCTCGAGGAGTCGAGACCGGGTCTCCTAACCCTAGAATTGGCAGTGTTACTTGCCGCTCTCGTAGGGGTCTGGGGATGTGGGTTTGGCTATTCATCGCGACTGTGGAATCCGTGTTTTATACAGGCTCGTATTGAAAACACGGACGTCCTAGTATATCCAATATTTCATATATGTTTCTTCTGCTGCAATGTTCTGTGATGAGATCATATTACTGCCTGAGACGAATGTTTATATATTATATATATGAGATATATGTTATATTGCAGATTTCATTTCAAAAGAAATGCTTGTGAAGCATAATTAAAATGGGACTTCATTAATGAGATTAATGAAATAAAAGAAACCTAAGATGTTGTAGAAACTTGTTTAAAAACTGGTAGCTACAGTTCTTGCTTTGCATAGCGGTGTTCCTTGTAGAACATCCAGCACCTTATTCGATAAGGAAAGGACCGAGATCCCTTCACCGGGAGTGACTCCTTTAGCAATAACTGGCAGATGCTACAAACTCGGTTTGTCTTTTGATTGCTTCTATAGTTCTTGCTTTGCACAGCGGTATATGTGATATATCCTGCACCTTATTCGATGAGGAAAGGGCCGACGATCCCTTCACCGGGAGTGACCCCTTTAGCAAAACTAGAAAAGCCTCAAATACACTCCATTTAAAATCACTCGATTCTACAACGATATCAATTTCATTACGCAAAGGGTTTTCTGAAAAACCCGTCGTAGCCCTCCGTCATTTCAGATAAGTACTGGTTAGTATTCGTGCTACGTTTGTTGACCTTAGTCAAGGCGTAGTGTGCGGTAGCTGATTAGTGCTTATCTGCATAAGCATATGATGCGATTGAGTTAGGGTAGTCGTGCGACTTTGTTGACCTTAGCCAAGGGTCGTGCGGGTGGGTTTAATTCAATCGGGAAATGACGGGTTGAACTTGGCTAGCACTTATGATTTGTTGACCTTAGCCAAGGTCATAAGCTGCTAGGGGCAAAACAAGAGGAAGAGTTCAGAAATGAACGAATCCTTCTTGAGGCATTGTAGACTAGGTCATATCAATGCGACCCGACTGGCTGAAGTTACTTATAGATGCATATTTAAATTAGTTTGAATTTACATCTTGTGAAACTTGCCAGTCATGTCACAAAGATAAGATGACCACAGCTCTGTTTGTTGGAAACAGAAAAAGAGTTAGTGAACTTTTGGGATTGATACATGTTGATGTATGAAAGTCCCCTGTCTACACATGCCAAGATTGGTTCTTAGTACTTCATTACATTCTCTGATAATCTCTTAAGATTCAGACATATGTTCCTGTTGAAACACAAGTCCGAACCTTTTGAGATATTCACAGAATATAAGTTAGAAGTAGAGAACCAAAATACGGGTATAAGTATTATGTCCTTTGATGAGATCAAGGAGGAGAATACTTGAGCACGGAATTCCTGGAGTATTCTAAAGGAGAATGAGATTCTCTCTCTCAGCATTACTCCTTCGTATACACCATGGCATGATGGTATATCGGGGCGGAGCAGCAGCACCCTATGTGATATGGTGTGCTCTATGATGAGTACTACTGAGTTTCCTGTTTCCTTTTGGGAGTTATGCACTTGAGAAGCTGCATACCTATTGAATAGGGTTCAAATCAAATTAGTTGCTTACCACTTCATATGCGATATGGAATGGGAAGAGCCCATATCTTAAGTTTGTTAAGACTTGGGGTTGTCCGGCCTATGTCTAAAAGCAAAATCCGGACAAGCTCGAGGCATGGTCTGTTATGTAGAACTGGAAGGGTTCCAGCTATACAAAATACATCAGATGATTTGGTACAACTAAAGGATTCAGTAGATACCAACGAACCTCAGCCTCTCCGTCGATCTAGCAGGGTTCCTCACCCACCTGAGAGATTCTTTAGTTTCTCTATGACAGTGGGAGCGGGGATTTCATCATGAGATGATGACCCAACTAGTTTCGAGCTGGCCATCAGGAGTGGGACTCTGTAAGAATGGCTGGATGCTTATCGATCTGAGATGGAATCCTTATACACCAACAAAGTATGGACTTTGGTTGCTTTATCTGAAGGGTTAAATCCCCATCAGGAGCGAGTATATCTTAAGAAGATTACTTGGTGTACATGGAAAAGTTGAGACTTTCAAAGCTATGCTTAAGTCCATCCAGATCCTACTTGCCACGGCTACATACCATGACTACGATATCTGGTGGTTGGGTGTCATGACTGCTTTTCTAAATGATGTTTTAGAAAAAAGCGTCTATAAGTACACAGCCAGAGGGCTTCGTAGACAGTGGGAGCAGCGGAAACGTGTGCAAGATGTTTTATATGATAAAACAGGCATCGCGGAGTTGGAACATCTGTTTTGATGTGGTAGTCAAAGAGTTTGACTTCATCAAAATGGTAGATGAACCTTGTATATACGAAAAGGTAGTAGAGAGTATGGTGGTGATCCTCGTAGAGTACGTGGATGACATACTCTTGATAGGGAAGGAGTTTCCTATGCTACTCTCGGTTAATCTCCGCTTATCACAAGTATTCTCCATATAGGATCAAAGTGATACCGACTAAATCCTAGGTTTTGGATCTATGAGATAGATCTAATTGGATGTTAGGACACTCACTAGTTGTAGTGAGATGGTAACAATCGATCCTGGGGAGAATCACTGGAAGGGTTCCAGGGTGATAAGGACGACTGAATGTCAGTCGCAGGCATTGTCTATACCCTCAGTGGAGGGACGGTATGTTGGAAGAGTTCCAAGCTAGATACCGTGACATACTAGACGATTAAAGGCAAGATGCATCGTTACCAAGGATGCTACCAAAGAGGCAGTCTGGATATATATAAGTTCATAAGATGAACTTCGTTCCTACCATTGTGTGACAATGGAGTTGTGGCTTCAGCCAAGGAACTTCCGTCCCATCAGAAATCCAGATATAATTCTTAGGCAGTATCACCTGATCATGGAGATGGTTGATCTCCAGGGAGATCGAGGTTAGGAGAGTAGACACAGAGGACAACAGCGCGGATCCACTCACAAAGGCCTTTTTCCCAGTAGAGACTTTTATGGGATGGTTGAGTATGAGATACTACAACCGCAGCTAATTGTTGGGTATGCGATACCTTAATAGATGGCCCTAGTGCAAGTGGGAGATTGTTAGTTATATGTATGCCCTAGAGGCCATTACTGTACATACGATGTATATTGTAGTGGATGCTAGGACATATATAGGGAGGACTTTCTTGCTCGACATGATAGTATGCTATCATGTCGAGCAAGAAAGTCCTCCCTATATATGTCCTAGCATCCACTACAATATACATCGTATGTACAGTAATGGCCTCTAGGGCATACATATAACTAACAAGTATCCGCTGAAAACCCTCAGGAGAAAACACTCCTCCTATTAGGGACACCTAGAGTTTTAACGGCTTGTTGCACATGCTCAGTTCAATCGCGTTTCCCTGAGAAAGTGCGGTTAAGTTTTTTTTTTGTCGAGAATAAAAAAAATATATAAGTGTAACACCTTAGGATAAGGGTTAGTGTATAATTATAATTAAATAATGATTTTTAATTAAAAGTTTACCAAATTGTGTTTTAATTATTTTTCCTAATTTAATAAACATTTTTCCAAAATTTTCCTAGGCTTGCACACACATGTGCATGTAAACTAGGGTTTTTAAATCAAGGAAATACCATAATTATTAACCATGGTGGGTTAATTATAGGATTAATTCTTTTGGATTCTTAAATGGGTTTAATTAATTAGTTAAATTAAAAGATTTCTTTAATTTGAATTATGGAATTAGTGTTGACTTGTGTGAGAGAGAGAGGGCATCATGGCTCAAGCCATGCTTGCCATTAATGAGGTGAGAGAGAGTGAGGGGTGACTTTTGTGTGTGATGATTGAGTAGCCTCTCATTTCTTTTTGTGTTTTCTCTCACACTCTCACAACACACCAACACACTCACACACACACTTACCTCTTCAAGCAGCAGCAGAAGCAACTGAAGCAGCAGCAAAAGCAACAGAAGCAGCAGCAGAAGCACAAGCAGCAGCAGCAACATTCAGCAACAGCAGCAGCAGAGGCAGTGAGCAGCAGCAGCAGCCCCAGATCCCTGTGCAGCGACTTCCCTTCACTTCTTCTCCTTCCTGCAGCTCCCTAGGGTCGAGAGTGAGGTATAATCCCTAGCTTGCTTCACTAGTTTGCCTTGTTAGTGTAGTTTTGCATCGGTTATTGGATATTGGTGCGTTTTAGTGCGATATGGGGTGTTTAGTGTGAACTTTGTGCTAATGAGGTGTAGATTAGTTCCAGTAGGATGATTGTGGTCTGTTGAGGCCATTGTAACTTAGTCGAACCCCGATTACACTAAAATACCACCAGTTTCTTGTGTGATGCAAAATGTCGTATTTGGGCAAAAAGTGAACTTTTCTGGATCTGCTACTGACCCGATGAGTGCAGAATGAAATTGAGGAGACTGTAGTGTAGTGGAGTAGAGATGATGCACCAGGTGAAACCCGACCCCCATACAGCTACAGTAGGCCGCCAATTTCCTCATTCTGGCCGCCAATTGCGGCCAGATGGGTAGGGTTTGGGTTGGGGTTTGGTCCAGTGGGTGTCTGCTACTGTGGGTAGTGTTTTGGTATATATATATTTTTAAGATCTTTTCTGTAGGAAAATCTGGGACCAAATACCTGTTTTGCCGTTTTTCTAAACCTTCGCGACACGCGTGATACGTGAGTAGGTTTGGGTTCTGCGTATCGCGGCGCGTCGGGGTAGTTTCGTGGCGCGTGAGTACACGTTTTAGCGTATCGCGCACACGCGCGATTGGTTTGCGACACAGGTTTCTCGTTGGATTATAATGTCGCGTTTTGTGACTTAAGCTTATATGTGATATGTATATGTGATTCTAGGTTCGCAGGCCAGTGAGACGGACGCTGCGAAGAAGGGCAAGCAAGTGGTTGGATACACTTAGCGCGAGACACGGTGAGTAGATTTCACATCTACGGGAAATCGCCCGCATGGCGTTATGCGTCAGGGCTGATAGGATCTTAGTATTACATATTGCATTTACCTATGGACTGTCATCTCATATTGCATTTCCCTGCTATGTGTTATTGATATATGCTAGAACTGATAGAACACCACACTATTACTAACGGTTTATGTTGCACGAGCACTATTTACATGCTACACACACACCGTTAGTAATTGCCATGCCACACTCACTGTAGAACTGCCATGATTATACTGTTGTATTATTGCTGTAGTTCATCTTACATGTGATTGATATGATTTTCATGTGATTTCTGTTTTGAGGACCGTGGAATTATTTAAGGAAAGATACGCTATTTTGAAAACCCGGTACCTCGTGATATGATATTTTGGTGTGTCCACCACGCGTTTTCTCGGTGCTGAGACGTGTGCTTGAAACCCGATTCGAGGAGTGGATGTTCCGTTTGCGGGTTCGTGGTGGGCCCGGTATGGTTCCCCTCGGCGAGATGATCGATGGGATTTGCCGATTGAGCCTGGAGGCGGGCGAGTACCTACCGGTGATTGGTTGGACCTGGCAGTTGTCCGGAGGATACTGACCAGAGTCGAGTGATGGATGCGGGATGACCGTGCTGCCGGGGCCGAGGGCCGATACCGCAGACGGACCTCGTGGGGCCGGTCCAGACTGACGGCGCCCGATGTTCGAGGATTTACGTGTCGATGCTGGACACGGGTATTTTATGATGTTTTGGGTGCCGATGTTGGGCACTCGTGATTCCTCCGAGATATACAGGATTTGAGGGCCGATGGGTGTGCCGGCGCCTGAGTATATGTGGGATTTGGGTGCAGTTTGAGGCACCGATCATTGCTTTCCATGTTGACATAGTCCATGTAGATATTATTTATCCCATACTCAGTATTGATTACTATACATCTCATCCTGTGGCATTTACCTGTTGGAGTACATGCATTACTATTGTATCCACTGTTGACATGCATCGATATCATCTGCTGGCATTAGTAGAGCCACGCTATATGTGCATGCCTGCGATCACCTTTATATGTTATCTCTATTCACGAGTTGGCAACTCACCCCCGTTGTGCCACAGTGTTTGCAGGTTGCCCTTGGGAGTAGTCACGGCTGGCTGTTTCCTCATCTTTTGGCACAGATACCCCTTTTGAGCAGAGATAGCCCTCTTGCTGTTAGGTGGGTTTTGTACGGTATCTGTTATCTTTCAGTTGTATATTGATGTATCTAGTACTCTCCATCTACCTTATGTATTGACTTAGAGACAGTTATGAGGACGATATGTATAATTTTATATTCTGGTGTCGAGCTCGCATGTGAGCCGACGTTACTTTATGCAGTCTTATCTTTTATGATATTGTCCTTGTTTTACTGTGTATTCTTCGCTACGGCGTCGTATATCATATTGTGATGCTTTATTCTCGTCACTTGTTATTTCCGCCACACCTTACTTTTACCCGACTTTCGGGGCTAATGTTTTAAAGAGGAAATGTTACCAAAATTATAAAACTCATAACTTGTGAACTTAAAAAGGGATTTCTACTAAATAAATGGAAGTTTTTCAGACATTTACTATTGCTTTTACAAAACGTTTTAAATCACTCTATTTATTGGTTTTGATTTCTGGGTTCGGCTTACTTAGCCGCGTTACGCCTGTAGACGTTGCGTGGTTAAGTGCCGGTCACGAGTCGAATTTCTCGGGTCGTGACAAATTTAGTATCAGAGCGTAGGTTTTACCTTCGGAGTGTAGGATGACCCTGGTATGATGGAGTAGGTAGCTGCAGCAGGGTAGCGTAGCGTGCGTATGTTCCGCGGCATACTCACGACACGGTACTCCGCTTACGCGACCTTAGGACTTGTTGATTTGATTCCTCCTTACATTCTTGTGATTCGATTTCCGTGTTCTTATCGAATCCAAATTTTCTTTCAGCCAATATGCCGCCTAAGACTACGAGGGCGCAGAGAGCGGCCGCGAGGGCCGAGATTCGTGTTGACTCGTCCGAGATGAGGACTGATCCGGGCAGTACGCCGGTGGTACCCGAGCAGGCTGTTCCTGCCGTGACAGAGCAGATCGCCTCGTTAGGGGCTGGTATGCAGGAGATGCGCCAGATGATAGGATCGGTAGTTGAGACGCTTCGAGCGCAGCGACCAGAGGTAGCTCCACCAGTTCCAGAGACCGCGATGGTGCCTACCGCACAGCCAGTTGCCCCTGCAGCTACGGAGGTGATTACTGTATCGCTATCAGAGTTCATGAGGCTGAAGCCTCTAGTTTTCACAGGCACCGATACAGCCGGGGCCCACAGTCTTTCATAGACAGGATGGCCAGGATATGCCGTTCCCTCAGATGTGCAGATGCGAGATGGGTTGAGTTCGCGAGCTTTCGCCTGGAAGGTCTTGCGCAGAAATGGTGTGATTCCGTGGAGAAGGGCAGAGCAGCAGGTCTTCCTCCTATGACCTGGACGGAGTTCGTGACTATATTTCTAGCCCGTTTCCTTCCCCGGAGTGTTAGAGATGCCCGAGCACGCAGGTTTGAGTCTTTGCGCCAGACGCCAGGGATGACAGTGGCAGAGTATGACGTACTGTTTACAGAGCTAGCAGTCTACGCCCCACATCTAGTGGCCACCGAGGAGTTGCGAGTCCGGAGATTTGTTCGAGGCTTGATTTCACCAGTGTTCCTTGCGATCAGCGCGCAGCACTACGAGACTTATGCAGCAGCTGTAGACGCAGCCCTAGTGGTCGAGGAGCACCTTGTTGAGACTTCGGTATTTCCAGAGCCGAAGAGAGCTCGTACCAGTATTTCCGCACGGAGGCAGTCATTCAGACGCCGCGACAGGTATCGTTCCGGTACGAGGGGTAGCAGAGATTCGGGACGGGGTCGGATGTTTAGTTCGTATCCCCAGGACGGTCAGCAGTCGCCGCGGGGTTGCTACAGATGTGGCAGCCTACTTCACCTCGTTCGAGATTGTCCAGAGACACACCGGAGGGAGGCGGCAGCACTGCATGTTACCTTACCACCTTCACCACCCCAGAGGGCGTTGCCCGTTGTGCCTACCGTTGCTCCGCGCCAGACTTATGCTCAGAGAGGTCGCGGGCATGGAGGAGTTGCTCAGAGAGGACGAGATGACCGAGGCAGAGGTCAGTCAGTTATAGGTGGTGGACAGGCGAGGGTCTTTGCTTTGACACATCAGGACGCGCAGGCGTCCAATGCAGTGGTTTCAGGTATCCTCCCTGTATGTTCAGTTGATGCACATGTATTGTTCGATCCCGGATCCACACACTCGTACGTATCCACACACTTCGTGCCGAGGTTGGGTAGAGAGTCCGGCTTACTTGATCAGCCGCTTGTGGTGACTACTCCTGTGGGAGAGTCGTTTGTGGCTAGGCACGTGTTCCGATCCTGTATCGTCTGTATTGGCGAGAGAGAGTTGCCTGTCGACTTGATCCTTCTGGAGATGTTGGACTTCGACGTTCTTTTGGGCATGGATTGGTTAGCCACGTGCTATGCTTCTTTGGACTGCCGTGAGAAGACAGTTAGATTCTGTTTCCCCGGTGAGTCGATTTTTGTTGTGTTGGGGGACCGTAGTGCCGCCCCTCACAGTGTGATTTCTTCTTTCCGCGCTGGACAGCTTTTGAGGAAGGGATGTCAGGGATTTCTCGCTTATGTTCGCGATGCTCGCGCTACAGAGGTTCCATTGGATCAGGTTCCGGTTGTTAGCGAGTTTCCTGATGTGTTCCCTGACGAGCTTCCTGGGTTGCCGCCCGAGCGCGACATTTCTTTCTGTATTGATTTGGTTCCTGGTTCGGGGCCTATTTCTATACCGCCCTATCGGATGGCCCCGGCGGAACTTCGTGAGCTGAAGGGTCAGTTACAGGATTTGCTGGACAAGGGACTTATTCGACCCAGTGTTTCTCCTTGGGGTGCTCCAGTCCTGTTCGTCAGGAAGAAGGACGGCAGCTTGCGTCTTTGTATCGATTACCGCCAGCTGAACAGGGTGACAGTGCGGAACAGGTATCCTTTGCCGCGTATCGACGATTTGTTCGACCAGCTTCAGGGGGCAGGATACTTTTCGAGGATCGATTTACGATCAGGCTATCATCAGCTGCGGGTTCGACAGGAGGACATTCCCCAGACGGCTTTCCGTACGCGCTATGGCCATTACGAGTTTTTGGTGATGTCGTTCGGACTCACCAATGCGCCAGCAGCCTTCATGGATTTGATGAACCGTATTTTCCGGCCTTATTTGGATCTGTTCATCATAGTCTTCATCGACGATATCTTGGTGTATTCCCGGAGTAGTGAGGAGCACGAGCAGCACCTGCGGGTTACATTGCAGACATTGAGGGAGCACCAGCTTTATGCGAAATTCTCCAAGTGTGCTTTTTGGCTAGACAGCGTGGACTTCTTGGGTCACGTGATTTCACGAGACGGTATATGTGTTGACCCGAGGAAGATCGAGGCCGTTCAGCGTTGGCCCAGACCCACATCGGTGACGGAGATTCGCAGCTTTTTGGGATTGGCCGGTTACTACAGGCGTTTTGTGCAAGACTTCTCACGTATTGCTACACCGTTGACCGGGTTGACCCGGAAGGGAGTTCCCTTCGATTGGACGGAGGAGTGCGAGCGCAGTTTTCAGCAGTTACGGACACGGCTGACGACGGCACCGGTGTTATCTTTACCTTCCGGATCGGGTGGATTTGTGGTCTTTTGTGATGCTTCTCGAGTGGGATTGGGATGCGTTCTGATGCAGCATGATAGGGTGATCGCGTATGCCTCGCGACAATTGAAGAAGCACGAGCAGAACTACCCCACTCATGATTTGGAGATGGCAGCAGTGGTCTTCGCACTTAAGATCTGGCGACATTACTTATACGGTGAGTCGTGCCAGATATTTACGGATCACAAGAGTCTGAAATACATATTCCAGCAGCGGGACCTGAACCTTCGACAGCGTCGATGGATGGAGTTAGTGAAGGATTACGACTGCGAGATCTTATATCACCCGGGCAAGGCAAATGTGGTGGCGGATGCCTTGAGCAGGAGGCCCGGGAGTAGTTTATCTTGTTTGAGCGCAGTACAGGAGCAGTCATCCGCAGATTGGCAGATATTATGCGACAGTCGAGTGCAGTTCGAGTTCACGCCGATTGGAGGACAGATAGCGCATGTCCGTGCACGCCCACAGTTGATTGATCGTATACGTGAGGCACAGCTCAGGGATGACCGATGTTCAGAGATCATGGCACAGATGGGACAGGACAGATTTTCCGAGTTCGTGGTCGATGATCAGGGGATACTACGGTTTGGAGTCAGACTGTGCGTACCTGATGCTGAGGGACTGAGGCGTGAGATTCTTGAGGAGGCACATCGATCGGTATTTAGCGTCCATCCCGGTTCCACCAAGATGTATCATGATATGAGAGATGTTTACTGGTGGGACGGAATGAAGAGGGACATTGCAGATTTTGTATCGAGATGCCTGACTTGTCAGCAAGTCAAGGCTGAGCACCAGAGGCCCGCGGGAGAGCTACAGCCGTTACCCATTCCGGAGTGGAAATGGGAAAAGATTTCGATGGATTTCGTGGTGGGTCTACCCAGGACTAGTAGGGGGTATGACTCCATTTGGGTGATCGTGGATCGTTTGACGAAAGCGGCTCACTTCCTACCGGTGAAGACGACTTTCGGATTTACTCAGTATGCCCAGATCTATATTGACGAGATAGTGCGACTACACGGAGTCCCGACGTGCATTGTGTCCGACAGAGGCACCCAGTTTACTAGTAGACTATGGCAGAGGCTTCAGGAGGCTTTGGGCACTCGCTTGAGTTTCAGCACGGCATTTCATCCGCAGACCGACGGACAGTCAGAGCGGACCATCCAGACTCTCGAGGACATGCTCAGAGCTTGTGTACTAGATTTCGGAGGTAGCTGGGATCATCATTTGCCCTTGGTAGAGTTTTCCTACAATAACAGCTACCAGGAGACTATTCAGATGGCACCGTTTGAGGCTCTTTACGGGAGGAGATGCAGGTCACCTACTTGTTGGACAGAGCTCAGTGAGCGCAGTATCTTAGGGCCACAGATCGTCGAGGAGACGACCGCGAAGATCCAGTTGATTCGCGATAGGATGAGAGCAGCGCAGAGTAGGCAGAGGGCTTATGCAGACCGTCGACGACGCAGACTTGAGTTTTCTGTTGGTGATCATGTTTTCTTGAGGGTCTCCCCAATGAAAGGTGTGATGAGGTTTGGGAAGAAGGGGAAGCTTAGTCCCAGGTATGTGGGCCCCTTCGAGATCCTCGAGCGTGTTGGTGCAGTAGCTTACCGGTTAGCCCTTCCGCCCAGCTTTCCAGACGTGCACCCCGTATTCCATGTTTCGATGCTCCGTAGATATCTACATGATCCTTCGCGCGCGATTCAGCATCCGACGATCCAGCTTGAGCGTGATCTTTCCTATGCAGAGCAGCCAGTGATGATCTTAGATCGACAAGTGAAGAAATTGAGATCGAAGGAGATTCCATCAGTTAAAGTGCTTTGGCGTGGTCAGAACCGTGAAGAGGTCACTTGGGAGACCGAAAGCGAGATGATGAAGACGTACCCCCATCTTTTTGAAGGTAACCTTAGATAGATTTTTGAAATTCGGGGACGAATTTCTTTAAGGGGGAGAGATTGTAACACCTTAGGATAAGGGTTAGTGTATAATTATAATTAAATAATGATTTTTAATTAAAAGTTTACCAAATTGTGTTTTAATTATTTTTCCTAATTTAATAAACATTTTTCCAAAATTTTCCTAGGCTTGCACACACATGTGCATGTAAACTAGGGTTTTTAAATCAAGGAAATACCATAATTATTAACCATGGTGGGTTAATTATAGGATTAATTCTTTTGGATTCTTAAATGGGTTTAATTAATTAGTTAAATTAAAAGATTTCTTTAATTTGAATTATGGAATTAGTGTTGACTTGTGTGAGAGAGAGAGGGCATCATGGCTCAAGCCATGCTTGCCATTAATGAGGTGAGAGAGAGTGAGGGGTGACTTTTGTGTGTGATGATTGAGTAGCCTCTCATTTCTTTTTGTGTTTTCTCTCACACTCTCACAACACACCAACACACTCACACACACACTTACCTCTTCAAGCAGCAGCAGAAGCAACTGAAGCAGCAGCAAAAGCAACAGAAGCAGCAGCAGAAGCACAAGCAGCAGCAGCAACATTCAGCAACAGCAGCAGCAGAGGCAGTGAGCAGCAGCAGCAGCCCCAGATCCCTGTGCAGCGACTTCCCTTCACTTCTTCTCCTTCCTGCAGCTCCCTAGGGTCGAGAGTGAGGTATAATCCCTAGCTTGCTTCACTAGTTTGCCTTGTTAGTGTAGTTTTGCATCGGTTATTGGATATTGGTGCGTTTTAGTGCGATATGGGGTGTTTAGTGTGAACTTTGTGCTAATGAGGTGTAGATTAGTTCCAGTAGGATGATTGTGGTCTGTTGAGGCCATTGTAACTTAGTCGAACCCCGATTACACTAAAATACCACCAGTTTCTTGTGTGATGCAAAATGTCGTATTTGGGCAAAAAGTGAACTTTTCTGGATCTGCTACTGACCCGATGAGTGCAGAATGAAATTGAGGAGACTGTAGTGTAGTGGAGTAGAGATGATGCACCAGGTGAAACCCGACCCCCATACAGCTACAGTAGGCCGCCAATTTCCTCATTCTGGCCGCCAATTGCGGCCAGATGGGTAGGGTTTGGGTTGGGGTTTGGTCCAGTGGGTGTCTGCTACTGTGGGTAGTGTTTTGGTATATATATATTTTTAAGATCTTTTCTGTAGGAAAATCTGGGACCAAATACCTGTTTTGCCGTTTTTCTAAACCTTCGCGACACGCGTGATACGTGAGTAGGTTTGGGTTCTGCGTATCGCGGCGCGTCGGGGTAGTTTCGTGGCGCGTGAGTACACGTTTTAGCGTATCGCGCACACGCGCGATTGGTTTGCGACACAGGTTTCTCGTTGGATTATAATGTCGCGTTTTGTGACTTAAGCTTATATGTGATATGTATATGTGATTCTAGGTTCGCAGGCCAGTGAGACGGACGCTGCGAAGAAGGGCAAGCAAGTGGTTGGATACACTTAGCGCGAGACACGGTGAGTAGATTTCACATCTACGGGATATCGCCCGCATGGCGTTATGCGTCAGGGCTGATAGGATCTTAGTATTACATATTGCATTTACCTATGGACTGTCATCTCATATTGCATTTCCCTGCTATGTGTTATTGATATATGCTAGAACTGATAGAACACCACACTATTACTAACGGTTTATGTTGCACGAGCACTATTTACATGCTACACACACACCGTTAGTAATTGCCATGCCACACTCACTGTAGAACTGCCATGATTATACTGTTGTATTATTGCTGTAGTTCATCTTACATGTGATTGATATGATTTTCATGTGATTTCTGTTTTGAGGACCGTGGAATTATTTAAGGAAAGATACGCTATTTTGAAAACCCGGTACCTCGTGATATGATATTTTGGTGTGTCCACCACGCGTTTTCTCGGTGCTGAGACGTGTGCTTGAAACCCGATTCGAGGAGTGGATGTTCCGTTTGCGGGTTCGTGGTGGGCCCGGTATGGTTCCCCTCGGCGAGATGATCGATGGGATTTGCCGATTGAGCCTGGAGGCGGGCGAGTACCTACCGGTGATTGGTTGGACCTGGCAGTTGTCCGGAGGATACTGACTAGAGTCGAGTGATGGATGCGGGATGACCGTGCTGCCGGGGCCGAGGGCCGATACCGCAGACGGACCTCGTGGGGCCGGTCCAGACTGACGGCGCCCGATGTTCGAGGATTTACGTGTCGATGCTGGACACGGGTATTTTATGATGTTTTGGGTGCCGATGTTGGGCACTCGTGATTCCTCCGAGATATACAGGATTTGAGGGCCGATGGGTGTGCCGGCGCCTGAGTATATGTGGGATTTGGGTGCAGTTTGAGGCACCGATCATTGCTTTCCATGTTGACATAGTCCATGTAGATATTATTTATCCCATACTCAGTATTGATTACTATACATCTCATCCTGTGGCATTTACCTGTTGGAGTACATGCATTACTATTGTATCCACTGTTGACATGCATCGATATCATCTGCTGGCATTAGTAGAGCCACGCTATATGTGCATGCCTGCGATCACCTTTATATGTTATCTCTATTCACGAGTTGGCAACTCACCCCCGTTGTGCCACAGTGTTTGCAGGTTGCCCTTGGGAGTAGTCACGGCTGGCTGTTTCCTCATCTTTTGGCACAGATACCCCTTTTGAGCAGAGATAGCCCTCTTGCTGTTAGGTGGGTTTTGTACGGTATCTGTTATCTTTCAGTTGTATATTGATGTATCTAGTACTCTCCATCTACCTTATGTATTGACTTAGAGACAGTTATGAGGACGATATGTATGATTTTATATTCTGGTGTCGAGCTCGCATGTGAGCCGACGTTACTTTATGCAGTCTTATCTTTTATGATATTGTCCTTGTTTTACTGTGTATTCTTCGCTACGGCGTCGTATATCATATTGTGATGCTTTATTCTCGTCACTTGTTATTTCCGCCACACCTTACTTTTACCCGACTTTCGGGGCTAATGTTTTAAAGAGGAAATGTTACCAAAATTATAAAACTCATAACTTGTGAACTTAAAAAGGGATTTCTACTAAATAAATGGAAGTTTTTCAGACATTTACTATTGCTTTTACAAAACGTTTTAAATCACTCTATTTATTGGTTTTGATTTCTGGGTTCGGCTTACTTAGCCGCGTTACGCCTGTAGACGTTGCGTGGTTAAGTGCCGGTCACGAGTCGAATTTCTCGGGTCGTGACAATAAGTTTGCTCGAGGACGAGCAAAAGATAAGTTTGGGGGTATTTGTTCATACCATAATATTGCATTATTATATTCCCCATTCTTATTCATTTTATAAATAAACAGGTGCTTTTGACCCATGTCTTCTATATATTACAGGATACAGGTTCTTGAAGCGAAAACAGTGAAAACAATAAAAGACGATGCAAAAGTGGGACTTTTGACCAACAAGTAGAAGGATCCTAGTCAAGCTTAGACGAAGAACAATTCACAATTGTACAAGACAACGCATGGTCCAAAATATCAAAGTGAACAGTTAAAAGACCACTACAAGTTTCACTGAAAGATCTGGAGAAGACCCAGAAGCTAAATGGAGAAAAGAACTAGAGAAATAAAAAGCCCAAAGCATCAAGAATGAGCCCAGAAAAATTGATCAGACTACCTCACCAAGGGGCCGCGGAACCGCGGCCCTACCCCCAACAATGTCGCGGTTCCGCGGCCGTCCATTGCGCATGTCGGTGCAGGAAAACGGTGGCGGTGCGTCGGTGTTTTTGTTGGGATTTTTAGGGGTATATCTGTAATAGCACATATGCGAGCAATTGTAACCCTAATTTTCCTATTCCCTATAAATATGTATTCTACATATTGTATTGGGGATGCCTCTTTTTGATAAATAAAAATTCAGATTCAATTGAAGTTGGGAAGAGAATCATTCTTGTAAGTTCATTTTTATTTTCTGCCTTAGTTTTCTAATTAAATTCTTGCCCTAGTTTAATCTAGTGTAAAATCTTTTAACCTGCAGTATGTAACTAATCTATTAGATCCAAAGAAATACATACGACAAAAATGATGTTTTTAACAGATCCCCTAATGAGCGAGTAATTTCCTCGCTTGTTAGGGTTAGGAATAGGGAGGAGTTTGAGAGATGAAGATCTCTCATCTCTTTCATGCCCAATCATTTGTAAGAATTAGAACTTCATGCATGCATGCATGATCCGCTCCCTACGGCACCCTACCCACGAGGTAACGGTGAATCCGTAGTATAAAGGAACGGACATACATTACTTCCATGAAGGTTAGAGCAATTATTAGGAAAGGACGGACAAGGATCTAGAGGAAGAAACTTCTTTTCTGTAAGTCCACGTTGCCACCCCCGGTTCTTACGGGGAGGCGGAAACGGTATAAAAATCAAATTTTTAGTGCAAGAGGCAACATGGACTATGCAAGGTCGGGATCGTTGTCTAAACTAAAACTAGCAACCTAGCTAAAGAAGTTTAGCTACTCGGATGAAGATGGTTATACCTAGACTTGAACTCCTTCGTCTTCAAACTTTGTAGAGGTTGATGGTTCTCCTTTGTCGCCTTCTCCCGTCGAAGATGGATCCACCTCGAAGGCTCGACCTTAAGGCTCTTTCTCGTACTTGGAGTGAACTAGAATCGCCGGCTTGCTAGACCCTTGATCCTAGAGTGAGTAGAGAGTGTTTAGGGTTTGCTTTTCTTTTTCAAGAGAAGGATTCTCAACTCATGAGAAGGTTTCTCTTGACTAGAGGAAGAAGAAGATGAAGTGAAGAGAGAGAGTGAGAATGATAGAATGAGCTCCCTTTTCCTTTTGCAACCATAACAAAAGAAAAAGGAAAATCAAATAATAACAATAATCAAAATGAAAAAGGTTTGATGGATAGTTTAGAATGACTAATATCATTACAAGCATTAAATGAATAAAGCAAGAATGAAAAGGCATCTTGCATTTGTAATGATGGTAGTCAAATGTTCAACCATGGTCAACAAGTCAACCACGGTCAACAAGTCAACAAAAACTAACCATGACACAATTTCATTTTATTATATATTATTAAATGATATAATACAAATCCATTAGGGTTTGGAAAAAGACGACTGTCAACTGTGCATACGCACCCGTTCCGAAACCCTAATGGAAATCATCTTCCTCCTCCTCAAATAACTGTGCATACACACCTGCATTCTTGTTCCGAGGAACATGAATACGGAGAGATAAAAGCAACCCTGAATACTATACCAGTATCCGGCTCAAACCAGAGCCCGCTGGTAATATCTGTCCGGACTCCAAACGTGCACAAGTGCGCGGATGAGAACGAACCCTGTCGCAAAACCATGCGACCTCTACTCTGTTTTGCCCATAGGCGAATACCCTCTGTGTGGGACTCTAAAGACTCGACACTACGCTGGCAGTGGGTTTAACCACAGACCGCAAGCGGCACTAGCTGTGCGTAACGGTCCCCAGGTAGATGTCGACAAGAAGGCTGACGAGGTGAAACCCCATCGGTACTCCTACTGAGTCTGAATGTGACAGTCTCCGTACAGTCCGGTCTGTTCGTCTAATACATCGCATGGCGGGCCTAGGGGGCGGTAAACGTCAGTCCCCCAATAGCGGTACAAGTCGTGCCGGAGCGAAGCCCAAAACACCCTGAGATAACACTGGAAACCTACCAGTATATCTCGTTTGCCCTGGCCAGGGACTACTCGTGTAATGGCTCTCCTAGACACAGCGCGATGTCAACCCCCAATACCGGGAGAGACGAATCCTGTCTAACCGTCACTGCCTCCAAGTGCTTCGGGACTGCACCTAACCACCACCTGTTTGCACGACTCCTTTGAGCCGTGGTAGGGTAGTGATCAAAGTGCAGTGGGAACACACTCGAGGCGAAGTGCCAGTGTCAAGTCAGCGGACTAAGCTGTACTCATGTCACCTGGGAACTGATGACTGACGATAGGTATAATACCAACCTGTCAGTTCCCGACGAGTCCTGTCCAGTATACTCGTAACCTAACGAGCACCCGTATACTATCTCCAGTACGACGTACTGATGGCTGTGGGACAGACCACCTCCCACACTGGGATGAGAAGCGCATACGCTAGTCTACTCCGGAGTATCGATGCCCTGTCTCGATAGTCCTGCGACTAGGGACCTGTATAAGGATGTGCTTGTAGATTACCCAGCCCCCACTAGTGTGACTGCCATCACAACGCTGGTAATCAAGCAAAGATCCTAAGGGCTCCACTAATGCGTATAAGTGATATAGTAAAATAAACACAAGTACACATTGAAGTAGAGACAAACCAAGTAGCATACTACTATTTTGAGCAAGATTGTATATACAAGGTGAATATCCCAAGCATCCATTAAGTAATATACAAACTAGTATGATACAGTAATGGCCTCTAGGGCATATACACTAACAATCTCCCACTTGCACTAAGGCCATGTACTGGCGTATCGAAGACCTATCATCTCGATCAGCCGCTCGAACTGAGTCTGGGGCAGGGCCTTGGTGAATGGATCTGCAGTGTTGTCTTCTGAAGCAACTCTCCGAACCTCGATCTCCTTGCGATCCACGATCTCCCTGATCAGGTGATACCGCCTCAAGATGTGCCTGGATCTCTGATGGGACCTGGGTTCCTTCGCTAAAGCTATAGCCCCATTGTTATCGCAATACAGAGGTATTGGATCAACAATGGACGGAACCACCTGAAGTTCTTTCAAGAACTTCCTTATCCAGACAGCTTCTTTTGCGGCATCAGATGCAACGATGTATTCCGCTTCCATCGTCGAGTCTGCAACGGTTTCCTGTTTGGAACTCTTCCAACACACCGCCCCTCCATTGAGGGTAAAGACAAAGCCCGACATGGACTTGGAATCATCCTTGTCACTCTGGAAGCTGGAGTCAGCAAAGGCCTCGATCTGGAGGTCTTTTCCGCCATACACCAAGAACATCTCCTTAGTCCTTCTCAGGTACTTGAGAATGTTCTTTACCGCTATCCAGTGTTTCTCCCCAGGGTTAGACTGATACCGGCTTACCACACTCAGTGCATAAGCTACATCCGGTCTGGTACACAACATCGCATACATTATAGAGCCTACCGCAGAAGCGTAGGGTATAATCGACATGCGATCCCTCTCCAAATCAGTCTTGGGAGACATCTCTTTAGAGAGGGTGATCCCGTGACAAGCCGGTAGATTACCGCGCTTGGAATCTTCCATACTGAATCTCTTCACTATGGTGTCGATGTACCTGGACTGAGAAAGTCCCAATATCCTCTTGGATCTATCACGATGGATCCGGATCCCCAGGATGTATGAGGCATCACCCAGGTCTTTCATGGAGAACCTGTGTGACAAGAACCCCTTGACAGATTGTAGCATAGGAATGTCATTTCCTATTAAGAGAATGTCATCCACGTATAAAACGAGGAATATTACAGTTCTCGCTACAAATCTACTATAGATGCATGGTTCATCTGGATTTTTGATAAAGCCAAATTCTTTGACCGTCTCATCAAAACAGATGTTCCAACTCCGCGATGCCTGCTTTAGTCCATAGATGGACTTAAGCAACTTGCACACCTTTCCGCTGCTCCCACTCTGAATGAAGCCCTCTGGCTGGTCCATATAGACACACTCCTCTAAATTTCCATTTAGAAAAGCTGTCTTTACGTCCATTTGCCAGATCTCATAATCGTGGAAGGCAGCGATGGCAAGAAGGATCCGAATGGATTTCAGCATGGCTACTGGAGAAAAGGTTTCGTCATAGTCCAAGCCAGGTCTTTGACGGAAACCCTTTGCTACCAGCCTAGCTTTATAGGTCTCAACCTGTCCATCTACACCAATCTTCCTTTTGAAGATCCACTTGCATCCTACGGGTTTTACCCCGTCTGGAGCAATGTCCAACGTCCATACCTTGTTGGTGTACATGGACTCTATTTCGGTCCGCATTGCATCCAGCCATTTCACTGAGTCAACGCTCTGAACGGCCTGCTGGAAGCTAGTAGGCTCATCATAATCTATGATGCAATCCTCTCTATCCCCGTCTATGAGAAAACCGTAGTATCTCTCGGGCGGATGAGACTGCCTACTACTTCTGCGGAGTGGCGTAGGAATGTCCTGTTCTTCCGAACCCTCTGGTTCCACTAAACTTTCAGTAATAGTCCGTGGTTCTGGAATCTCTTCCAGTTCTACTGCGCTCCCACTTATTTCCTTTTCTATGAACTGGTGTTCTAGAAAGTGGGCATGACGAGAAACAAGAACTTTTTGTTCCTCTTCGCAGTAGAAGAAATATCCCTTGGAATTCTTTGGATATCCCACAAACTTGCACAGTACTGAGCGTGCCTCGAGTTTGTCCGCATGCTGCTTTTTGACAAAAGCCGGACTTCCCCATATCTTAATGTGATTAAGATGGGGTCTCTTCCCACACCACATCTCAAATGGCGTAGTAGGCACAGTCTTAGTGGGAACTTGGTTCAAAAGGTATGCGGCTGATTCTAGCGCATATCCCCAGAATGATCGTGGCAACTCAGCGTTACTCATCATGGACCGAACCATATCCAATAGGGTTCGGTTCCGTCTCTCCGATACACCGTTATGTTGCGGAGTGTATGGAGGAGTAAGCTGAGAGAGAATACCATTCTCTTTTAAGTAATTCAGGAATTCGGCACTTAAGTATTCTCCACCTCGATCCGATCTTAGAATCTTAATACTTTTGCCGGTCTGTTTCTCTACCTCATTCCTATACTCCTGGAATTTTTCAAAAGCCTCGGACTTATGTTTCATTAAGAAAACATAACCGTACCTTGAGAAGTCATCCGTAAAAGTAATGAAGTAAGAATGTCCGCTTCGGGCATGTGTAGACATTGGACCGCACACGTCACTGTGTACGAGTCCCAAGAGCTCGCTCGCTCTTACTCCATGTCCAGTAAACGGAGTCTTTGTCATCTTTCCCTTGAGACAGGATTGACAAGTGGCATACGACTGATATTCGAACGCATTCAAATACCCTTCTGTATGTAACTTCGTCAACCTTCTCTCATTGATGTGACCCAATCTACAATGCCATAAGAAAGTCTGGTTTATTTCTGGAGACTTTCTTTTGTGTGTATTCTGGACATTAAAAATCTGTGGTTGGTTCAATACGTATATACCATTACTCAAAGTACCTGACCCAATCAAAACTTGATTAAGGCGAATGTTTACAACATTACTTACAAACGCAAATTCATAACCTTCTTTAGAAACTAAAGATACAGAAATGATATTACAAGTTGCGTTGGGTACAAAAAAGCAATTACGCAAAACCAAAACATGTCCATCTGACATTCCCAGGTGATAGTCCCCCACGGCTTTAGCATCCATGCTAGCTCCGTTCGCAACTCTGAGGGTCATGTCACCTGCCTTCAAAACCCTACGGTTTCTCAACGCCTGCAAAGAATTACAGATATGAGATCCTGATCCGGTATCCAATACCCAGGAAGTAGAGTTTATTGAAAGACAGTTTTCAATAACATACACACCTGAAGCTGAAGCTGCAACCTGCTTCAATTCCTGTGTTCTGGCCTTTCCAGGCCCTGCAATCATTCTTCCAGTGTCCTTTCTTATGACAAAAGAAGCATTCTTCCTTATCCACAAGCTTCCCCGCTATCTTTGTTGCTTTTCCTTTTCCCTTCGTATCCACTTTACTAACACCGCCCCTTGGTTTGGCGGGGGCTTTCTTCTTCTTTCCCTTGGCTTTCGCCTTGGACCTAGAAGAAGATGATCCTCCTACAAACAAAGTGGATGTTTCCCTACCTTTCTGTAGGGTGCCCTCTGCGCTCCTCAGCAGGTTGAGGAGCTCTGAAAGTTCAACCTCCTTTTCTTGTAGGTTGAAATTCATTATAAACTGGGCGTAAGTGGAAGGAAGGGACTGGAGAACTATATCCGTATATAGCTCACTCTCCAATGTGATCCCTAGGTCAGCGAGCTCCTCAATGTAGCCGATCATCTTTAGCACGTGCTCGGCTACTGATGATCCGACGGCCATTCTTGTCGAAAACAACTTTTTCGACGCTTCGTATCTTGCGATACGTGATTGCTCTCCATACAGTTCTTTTGTATGAAGCAATATGGACTCCATGTCCATATTCTCATGCCTCCTCTGATGTTCGTTGTCCATCGAGGCAAGCAGGAGGCACTTGGCCTTCGCGCTATCAATCTCCCAAGTCTTGCGGATTTCCTTATCCGCGACGCTGGAAGTTGGACCAGGGACAGGGGGAGCTTTAGTGGTAAGAAGATACCCCAGCTTGTCATAAGTGATTGCTATCTTGACATTCCTGAGCCAATCTTTGTAGTTTGGCCCTGTCAGCTTGTTTTTATCTAGGAGTAACTTAAGTCCAGTCATGTTGATTGGTCGCTGCAATTAGGAGAGAGAAGAAGAAACACTCAGCATGATGCTCTTGCAAGTTTAGAGTGGTTTTTAGTTTGTCTAAACAGGATGGCTCCCACTGTTTCTCGAATCCCTCCTCAAACCATAAAGGAAGAATTAGTCAGGATCAATCCCACCGTACAATACTTGCTTAACCGTTCGGCCAGGCTGGTGTCGGTACTTCGAGGGAGGTTTTCCAACGCTTTCGCGAAGTTCCTTAATTAAAGAACCTCTTTTCCCTGGGGGCGTAGCCCCGCTAACACCTTTCTAGGCACCTACTAGGTTTATAGCATTGATCGTTAAGTGAGAAATTTCCCGAGGAGTAGCATATACTCACAGTAGGATCGGGATCCAAATATCATTGCGTGACGAAACTGAAGGAATCCTACCAGAATCACCACACTCCAAATGGTATGCAAATCTAGCAAGTTTCAGTACTTATGAAACTCCCGATGTGGATTTTTGCCCCATGCTCTTATGACCTTGACTTTGGCCAAAATATCATAAGTCACATGTCAAGTTCTACCCGTCATTATCCAGGTTAATTTGGATCCATCCGTATCTACCCTTGACTTTGGCCAAAATGGCAGTACGACTGTCCCAAACCAACGCATCTATCTATGCTACACATGAACACCCAACAGCTACCAATCACTGTGCCTTGACTTTGGCCAACATACACAGCTTGAATACTATTGACTATTCATGCGAAACGACGGAGGGCTACGGATGGTTTTGGCAAAACCGTGAACGTAGTGAACTTGATTTGGTCGATGGAACGAGATAGCTTTTAAATGGAGTGGCTCAAGCTCCGCATTTTAAAAGTTAGTTTTGAAAAGAACCGAGTGGTTTTTCGAAAGTGTTCCAACGACTTTAACTTGGTTTATTATCTTGCATTAGTTCTTTTAATGCGTGATATTCTTGCATTAGTACTTTTAATGCGTCCCATCATTTAAATCCTACCATTGCAGAAAACAACCAAAATATGACGTACGCTTATGCCATTCGCATTCGCCACTGGGCCCCGTCATTACCCGTTAGGTTACTTAACTAACGACAGAGCGGGGGCTGGGCTAGCGCGTCTGTAAAACATAAGCAACGCCTAAATAGAAAGCAATGATAAACATTTCAGATCACAGATAAATACATTGGATATACTAGTAATCTGTAATTTGTACGAGCCTGTAACAAAAAAACAGATAACACGGTCGCGGTGAATAGCCAATACCCCACCCAAGACCCCTACGGGTGCGGCAAACTACCCGCCAAGTACCCGAAGCGTAGCAACCTCCCTCATCTCCATGAGTAGGCCACTCGACACTTCGGCATACCCGGTAGTTTGGGCACCCCTCCATGGGTCTATCCTAGGAGCAAAAACAGTAAAAGAATTATACAATGACGGCTACAACCCCGACCCGGTTGTGCGGCCAAACAAATAATAATTATTACATCAATTTACATTTACAATGAATTGCAAGAAAAGAAAACTCTCGTCTCACAACCCCCGGCTATTCACCCGCGACAATCCAACATATTTATATACACATTCCAGCACATTACAGATCATGTATAACCCCGACTAATCGTCTTATAGCGATTAGTCGACGTTCAATACATGCAAACATCACAGATATAACCATCATAGTCAAAGTGCAGTGAAGTTCGGAAAAATACGGAATTATAGGCCCCCAAAAGTAAATTTTAGTTCTGGAAAATCTGGGCATATAATATATATCCTAAAAATCCCAAAATCAACAAATAAAGACACTGCACGAAAATCGATGCAGAGGGGACATCAAGTCGCGGCGGATCCGCGGCGGCCAAGAAGGCTCACGCGGCGGAAGGGCGGCGGCTTAGACGAATCTCTGTGTCGTTTTTCATGGGTGTTTTTAGAAAACCCTGAGATGAATTTACAAATATAAAGTTTTTCATTTTGAGCCCAAAAAATTTCAACAGAAACTCAGGTTTTGAAAAATACGGTTTTTGGGTTTTTTACGGTTCCGAACTTCGTTACACTTCACTACCAAGCTAGTTTAAGTTTAGTTAGGCTCTGATACCACTGTAAGTCCACGTTGCCACCCCCGGTTCTTACGGGGAGGCGGAAACGGTATAAAAATCAAATTTTTAGTGCAAGAGGCAACATGGACTATGCAAGGTCGGGATCGTTGTCTAAACTAAAACTAGCAACCTAGCTAAAGAAGTTTAGCTACTCGGATGAAGATGGTTATACCTAGACTTGAACTCCTTCGTCTTCAAACTTTGTAGAGGTTGATGGTTCTCCTTTATCGCCTTCTCCCGTCGAAGATGGATCCACCTCGAAGGCTCGACCTTAAGGCTCTTTCTCGTACTTGGAGTGAACTAGAATCGCCGGCTTGCTAGACCCTTGATCCTAGAGTGAGTAGAGAGTGTTTAGGGTTTGCTTTTCTTTTTCAAGAGAAGGATTCTCAACTCATGAGAAGGTTTCTCTTGACTAGAGGAAGAAGAAGATGAAGTGAAGAGAGAGAGTGAGAATGATAGAATGAGCTCCCTTTTCCTTTTGCAACCATAACAAAAGAAAAAGGAAAATCAAATAATAACAATAATCAAAATGAAAAAGGTTTGATGGATAGTTTAGAATGACTAATATCATTACAAGCATTAAATGAATAAAGCAAGAATGAAAAGGCATCTTGCATTTGTAATGATGGTAGTCAAATGTTCAACCATGGTCAACAAGTCAACCACGGTCAACAAGTCAACAAAAACTAACCATGACACAATTTCATTTTATTATATATTATTAAATGATATAATACAAATCCATTAGGGTTTGGAAAAAGACGACTGTCAACTGTGCATACGCACCCGTTCCGAAACCCTAATGGAAATCATCTTCCTCCTCCTCAAATAACTGTGCATACACACCTGCATTCTTGTTCCGAGGAACATGAATACGGAGAGATAAAAGCAACCCTGAATACTATACCAGTATCCGGCTCAAACCAGAGCCCGCTGGTAATATCTGTCCGGACTCCAAACGTGCACAAGTGCGCGGATGAGAACGAACCCTGTCGCAAAACCATGCGACCTCTACTCTGTTTTGCCCATAGGCGAATACCCTCTGTGTGGGACTCTAAAGACTCGACACTACGCTGGCAGTGGGTTTAACCACAGACCGCAAGCGGCACTAGCTGTGCGTAACGGTCCCCAGGTAGATGTCGACAAGAAGGCTGACGAGGTGAAACCCCATCGGTACTCCTACTGAGTCTGAATGTGACAGTCTCCGTACAGTCCGGTCTGTTCGTCTAATACATCGCATGGCGGGCCTAGGGGGCGGTAAACGTCAGTCCCCCAATAGCGGTACAAGTCGTGCCGGAGCGAAGCCCAAAACACCCTGAGATAACACTGGAAACCTACCAGTATATCTCGTTTGCCCTGGCCAGGGACTACTCGTGTAATGGCTCTCCTAGACACAGCGCGATGTCAACCCCCAATACCGGGAGAGACGAATCCTGTCTAACCGTCACTGCCTCCAAGTGCTTCGGGACTGCACCCAACCACCACCTGTTTGCACGACTCCTTTGAGCCGTGGTAGGGTAGTGATCAAAGTGCAGTGGGAACACACTCGAGGCGAAGTGCCAGTGTCAAGTCAGCGGACTAAGCTGTACTCATGTCACCTGGGAACTGATGACTGACGATAGGTATAATACCAACCTGTCAGTTCCCGACGAGTCCTGTCCAGTATACTCGTAACCCAACGAGCACCCGTATACTATCTCCAGTACGACGTACTGATGGCTGTGGGACAGACCACCTCCCACACTGGGATGAGAAGCGCATACGCTAGTCTACTCCGGAGTATCGATGCCCTGTCTCGATAGTCCTGCGACTAGGGACCTGTATAAGGATGTGCTTGTAGATTACCCAGCCCCCACTAGTGTGACTGCCATCACAACGCTGGTAATCAAGCAAAGATCCTAAGGGCTCCACTAATGCGTATAAGTGATATAGTAAAATAAACACAAGTACACATTGAAGTAGAGACAAACCAAGTAGCATACTACTATTTTGAGCAAGATTGTATATACAAGGTGAATATCCCAAGCATCCATTAAGTAATATACAAACTAGTATGATACAGTAATGGCCTCTAGGGCATATACACTAACATTTTCTTCCCAATCATCCTAATCCCCTTTACTAATAATTGTTATAACTCCTAAAAGATTTAATTTAGGGCATTGAAAGGGATGGGAAATTTCATCTTACCAAACTCCGCCTTAGACCTAATCCTAGCAAGTTTCTTAACTCTCGTGCAACTTAGTTTTTAGATTTAATTAAAAGATCCAACACCCATTGGATTTAGCTCGTAAGAACACTTAGGAAATTAACACCATCCCTGTGGACCGACCCGTACTCACCGGCTAGCTGCAAAGCGATGCCGTTTTTGATTGCGGTAAAATATCTTTGATCGTTAAAATCCTACATTAGATCACGTTCACGCTCGAGGGCGCGACGTGGGGCCGGGCAGTGAGGACACTGCTTTGCTCAAGTTTGGGGGTGATGGTGGTGTATATAGTTATCTGTTGCATTTCATTGCATATTTCAATTTTTGTATATATTTTTTCTTTTCCTTTTGCATATTTAATTCCTGCATTGCATCTTTATAAATCATAAAAATTTGAAAATTTTGAAAATAAAATACAAAAAGAAAATAAAAAACTACAAAAAATTGAAAATTTTCAAAAATTATAAAAATTATTGTATTCAATTTTGGCTTAGTTGACTAGAGTTTGATAGATAAGTTAACTGGCCACGAACAACTAGATCTTAGACTTAGTAAATTAAAAACCCTAAAAATAACATTCCTTAAAGTTTAACGGTAGAAAGTATATGTCCTCGTAGTTTATTTAGAAATAGGCAAATTTTGGGTTCACTTCCTAGGCTAAGACGAAATAAAGGAAAAATATTGATTTTTATTAGAGCATAAGTTTGAAAAATAATTCCTAGCTTAAGTATGGATTCTGAAAATGTATACCCTACAAATTGCACTAACACGCACCTTGAAACTTGGAATAGTAGAAGAGACCTTGAAATGCTCTTGTCTAAAGTTTTTAGTACGAAGAAAAAAAAAGGGGTGAATAAAAAAAATGAACACTGGTTTTTGTGATTACTTAAGGCTGCAAAATAAAATATTTAGCGAGGGTGCTTCATCACCTAGTGCCTTAGACCAACTGGTTTGGGAGTCACTGCTAAAGCCTTGGGTGTTGCAAGACTAGAAATTACGCTTTAATGTGCAAACACATCTTGTAATCGGTCGTTGATACCTCAAGAAGTATTAACGGTCGCATGAAGGATGTGTAAGCAAAATTCATTTAAAAATTCACCAATTAATAAGTGCTTTGGACAAAAGGACAAGAGTATGATTGCTTGATTTGAATTTCCAAGTGTAGGGGTAATTTATACACACGTGGGGATATGTGATTAGAGTTTAGATAAGAGAAAGGAATGAAGAATAGAACTTGTATCTTTAGTAGAGTTGATAAAAATTCCTAAGTGGAGATGGAACCTAGAAGGAAAACTTAAGAAATGCCGAAAGCTGAGTAGGTCTGCAGAACATATATAATCTTAAGTTAAATGATGAGGAAGTGTGAAGAATACGGGTGGATAGTTTGTAGGAGGTAGTCAATCACCTGATCATGGAGATGGTTGATTTCCAGGGAGATCGAGGATAGGAGAGTAGACACAGAGGACAACACGGCGGATCCACTCACAAAGGACTTTTACCAAAAAGAGACTTTTATGGGATGGTTGTGTATGAGATACTACAACCACTGCTGATTGTTGGGTATTGGATACTACAACAGATGGCCCTTATGCATGTGGGAGATTTTTAGTTATATGTATGCCCTAGAGGCCATTACTGTACATACGATGTATATTGTAGCGGATGCTTGGACATATATAGGGAGGACTTTCTTGCTCAACATGATAGTATGCTATCTGGTTGATCTTTATCTTAACATGTACAGTTATTGTCTCTCTATTACATGTTGTTAAAGCCCTTAGGATGAGTACTTGACTACCAGGATTATGATGCAGATCATACTACTGGGGACAGAGTAGTCGGTAAGTACATCCTTCAAATGTCTCTAGTCGTGCGTGTATCGAGACAGGGCATCGATATACCAGAGTAGACTAGTGTATAGCTTCTCGACCCATGTAGATGGTGTTAGTTGTATGTATGCCCTAGAGGCCAGTATTGTACAGATGATGTATATTATATTGGATGCTTGGACATATATAGAGATGACTTTCTTGCTCGATATGATAGTATGCTATCTGGTTTCTCTTTATCTTAACATGTACACTAGTCTCTTTAAACTGTCTTATAGTTGCATGTTGGTAAAGCCCTTAGGATATGTACTTGACTGCCTGGACTATGATGCAGATCATACTAGTGGGGACATGGTAGTCCATAAGTACATCCTTCATGGTCCCTAGTCGTAGGTGTATCGAGACGGGGCATCGATATACCAGAGTAGACTAGCGTATACGCTTCTCGACCCATGAGATGGGCAATGGATGATCCCATATCCATTGGTGTTTGACATCAGAGATGATATACGGGTGCTCAGTGGAGACTGGGTACACTGGACGGACTCGCCGAGAACTCCCAGATGGTATTATACCTCACGTCAGATGGCAGTTCTCAGGTGACACTTGTGCAGGTTAGTCTGTAGACCCAAGATCGTCATAGAGTCTTGTGTGATTCCCACTGCGCTTTGATCTCCACCTTACCACATCCATGAGGGCGTGCAAAACGGTGGTCTTTGGGTACAGTCCCGAGTCACATGGAGGCAATGAGCGATAGGAGGGGTTTCGTCTCTCCCGGTATTGGGGGTTGATGTTGCGCTGTGCTCGATTGGCCGTAACAAGGAAGTCCCTGGCCAGGGCTGATCAGAGATTTGCTGGTAACTGTTACCAGTAGTTTCTCAACCCGTTATGAGCCTAACATCGGCACGACTTATCGGTTATTGGGGTCTGACGTTTACCACCCCTATACTTGATATGCGACATATCAGACGAACAGACCGGACTGTACGGTAAGTGTTACTGGTTGGATTCACAGGAGTGTGAGCGGGCTAGCTCGTCGATCTTCTGATCGCTCAATACCCGGATGACCGTTACGTTTAGCAGACCGCTTGCGGCTTGTGGGTGCTTGATATGATCATCATCTGCTACCGGCGTATTGACGAGTCTTTAGAGTCCTACACAGAGGTTTCCTGGCTCAAGCGAAACGAAATAGGAGCGCATATGAGATATGTGCGGGACCGAGAATAATACGTGTATGTGATACCTTATTTCATTCTCGTGATGAATGTTTCGATTGGTTGTATGCGATATAACCTAGTTATCGAATCATTGATTCGATAAATCGATACATTGTATACTAGTCGGTTATGTGCGACATGACCGGATCATTGAATCAAGTGTTGATTTAATGATTTAATGTATAATTGTATATTTGATATATTAATTTGCATTAACTAGTATTGGTTCATTTTAAAAGGATTTTCTCACTTGAAGTGCACATTGTATATATGATATACTTTTGTGTGCACTTGATTGTATCATGTTAGATGATACATACTTACTTGGGTTTGTGCAAAGAATTAAACCATGGTTATGATAATGGTTAGGGTTTTGTGTTATTCATCTATTTATTTATCCATTCTTTATTTATTTAAATAGATAAAAGAAAAGAAAATGGTTTCTTTTTATCATGAAGCTTGTTGAAGCTTCATGAAGCTTTGACTAAAGAGACCATTTGTCTTCATGCTTAACCCTAACCATTCCCATTTACCATGGTCTATTCTCTACACTTAACCTTAGTTAGCTTATGATAAGTATTGATTTATTTTCATTTTAATTGAACACTTATCATATTCTTTCTTCTTCTTGATCATCTTCTTCTTCAAGAAAAGCTTGATGCCATCAATGGCAACTTGAGTTCTAAAGTGAGAAATCAAATTCTAAAGTGAACCCACCTCCTATTTCTTCACCCTCTACCTCTTGCCAAGTTGTTTTGGGTGTTTTCTTCACAAGTTTCACAAATTTTGTGGAGTCGGAGCTTGAACTTGTGATGCCTCGACGTAGATCATCTTCGGCATGAAGCCGACGACCTAGTCCGCCCAATTCTCCGATGAAGCCGACGTTTGAGTTCGGGATTCGAGATGGACAGTGAGAAGACGACTACATGGAGCTAAGGAAGTGGATATCCGGATCTACAAAGGTTGTAGCTTCTTATCTTTAGTTAAGTTGTTAACTAGATTCGTGTTTCTCCTAAACTTCTAGTCAACGATCCGTATTAGGGTTTCTCGGCACCCGTAAAATTTGAAATTGGCTTGGTTGATGCCTTGTGAGACTTCATTAGCGTGCCTAGGAACCCTACAGATGGGTGATGGATCATCTCATATCCATTGGTGTTTGACATCAGAGATAGTATACGCGTGCTCAGTGGAGACTAGGTACACTGGACGGACTCACCGAGAACTCCCAGATGGTATTATACCTCACGTCAGATGACAGTTCTCTGGTGACACTGGTACAGGTTAGTCTGTAGACCCGAGATCGTCATAGAGTCTTGTGTGATTCCTACTGTGATTTGATTTCCACCTTACCACATTCAAGAGAACGTTCAAAACGGTGGCTTTTGGGTACAGTCCCGAATCATATGGAGGCAATGAGCGATAGGAGGGGTTTCGTCTCTCCCAGTATTGGGGGTTGATGTTGCGCTGTGCTCAATTGGCTATAACAGGAAGTCCCTGACCAGGGCTGATTCAGAGATATACCGGTAAGTGTTATTAGTAGTTTCTCGACCCATTATGAGCCTCATATCGGCACGACTGATCGAGTTACTTAGGTCTGACGTTTACCACCCCTAGACGAGATATGCGACATATCAGACGAAGAGACTGGACTGTATGGTAATGTTACTGATTGGATTCGCAGGAGTATGAGCAGGCTTTCTTTTTGATCTTCTGATCGCTTAATACCCAGGTGGCCGTTAAGTTTACCAGACCGCTTGCGGCTTGTGGTGTTTGATATGATCATCACCTACTGCCGGCGTATTGACGAGTCTTTAGAGTCCTACACAGAGGTTTCCTGGCTCAAGAGAAACGGAGTAGGAGCACATATGTGATATGTGTGGGACCGAGATTAATACAATATGAGATACCGCATTCTATTCTTGCGATTTGTGACAAAGGTCGGTTATATGTGATATAGCCGGGTTATCGGATCAAGTGTTGATTCGATAAGTTGTTATATTTGATATTAGTCGATTATATGTGATATAGCCGGATTATTAAATCAAATGTTGATTTAATAATTTAATGTATAATTATATATATTTGATATATTAAGTTACATTAACTAATATTCATTCACTTTAGATTTCTTTTCTCACTTGAATTGTGCATTAAGTATATATGTGATATATATTTGTGTACATATTTTTGTGTCATGTTTGATGATACATGCTTCATGGGTGTGTAAGACTTACACCATGCTTGGTTTAATCCTAGGGTTTTAATTTCTTAAGTAAATCAAAAATTGGTGGCATTTAGTCATGGTTAGAAGCTTGGAGAAGCTTGCATGGTTCATTGACTAAGTCCACTTGTTTTGTTTTGCATAAGATATTTATAAACCCAACTATTAGACTTAGCCATGGTTAACTCTCTACAAAGGTTAAGTATATGATGCTTATCCAATTGATTTTGATCATGAGATATTTCTTTATCTCCTTCCTCAAGCTCACTAGCTTCAATGGAGATGAGAGAAAAATAGTGAGAAAATTATTTCTAAAATGAGTAAAATTTCCACTTCATCATTCTCTACTACTTGCCATTTAGTATAGCTTGTTTGCTTCACTAATTCTACAATTAGTGAAGGGATAGCTTGGGTTAGTGTCTCCTCAATGTAGATCATCTTCGGTCTCGAAGACTTCGTGCAAGCTTGCTCATTTCTTCAGGAGAACCCTTTCTAGAGTTCGGACGTTCATGATCGCAGCGAAGGGATGACTACATGGAGCTATTGAAGTGAAGGACCGGTCTACAAAGGTTGTATTCCTTGTTCACTTCTTTTCAAAGTTATTTGCATTATGTTTCGTCGGATTTTCTAGTAACGATTCTAGGGTTAGGGTTAGCTAGAACAGCAAAATTTTGAAATTGGCATAGACGATGCCTCCCGAAACCTTGCTGCAATGCTAGACACCCCTGCATTTACTTGATGTCTGGAACCTTCTTATATTTTTCTGAGTCTCTGCCAATATTTGATTCTTCGACTTTCTTTACTTTATCGGCAAATTCTTGATTCCGAATTTCTGACCTGAGCTAAACTTGCACAATATCTCAATGAAGAATGTTAGTTATGTTTGAGATACAAAATATTATGCGTAAAATATTAAACATACAATTTCCTTCATAATGTTGATTATAATATATAAACACATGGTAAATGGTATTTTGCTGATGAACTTCTAATATGTGTTATATTTATAACAAATACCTTTAGATGATTAAAAAAATGTAAGGAAATTGTCATGTTAAAAGTGCACTATTTTCGCTGAACACATGGCGCAAGATACTGATTAAATTCAGTGGATGATACAGTCTAAGAAGTTTGTTGGATTTGGAGTTCATTTTTTAACTGGGTCCCATCAGATATCCAGACAAATTCTAAGACAGGTATTGCTCATTTCGGGATATAGTCTTTCTCCGCGAAGTTGAGATATAGAGAGATAAAGATAGAAACATTGGAGCGGAACCACTCACTGAGGCTATTTCTCAAACACAATATTTTCACAAACATGCTTTACGAGACTGATTAATAGAGAAGTTGGGTGTTTGGTATCATACGGGCTGTGAGTATGTCACACCGCAATAATTAGCCTTAAGTGCAAGTGAGAGATTATTGGCTATAGTGCCCTCAAGACAATTATTGTAATCGCAGACAGGTGATTATGATAATTAAGGGAGGACCTATACAGGTAAAACAGTCTTACTCAAAATGATAGTATGCTATCTGGTTTGTCTTTATCAGTATGTACATGCATTATGTGGTATTACAGATCACTATTACATGTTGATAGAGCCCATAGGATTCTTACTTGACTACCAGCATTATGATGGTGATCATATACGTGAGAGCTGGGTGGTCTATAAGCACATCCTTAAATGTCCCTGGTCGAGAGAGTATCGAGACTGGGTATTGATACTCCATAGTAGACTAGTGTGTACTTATCGAGACCCCGACGAGGGGCGGTGGCCGGTCTCACAAGCTATTGGTGTCAGTTAGTCACCTAAGATAGTATACAGGTGCTCATTGGGTTATGAGTACACTGGACGGACTCTCCGGGAACATGCTAGTTGGTATTATACCTATTGTCATATAGCAATTCCTAGGTGACATGTGTACAGGCTAGTCTTTCGACCTGAGATCATCATTTGTTTCGTGTGAGTTCCCACTATGCTTTGATTACTACCCTACCATGGCTCAAAGGAGTCGTGCAAACATGTTTTAGTTGGGTACAGTCCCGAGCCACATGGAGGCAATGAGTAGATCGTCGGGGATTCGTCTTTCCCGGTATTGTGGGTTAATGTTGTGGGGTGCACGGGTGGCCATCCCCATTAATCATTGGCCAAGGTAGTCTAGAATTACTGATTTGGATCAGTAGTTTCTCAGTTGGTGATGGGCTTCATACCGATACGAAATATCGCATTATTAAGAGTCTGACTTTATCCACCCCCCTAGACTCGATATGCGATACTCTTAGATGAACAAACCGGACTGTACGGAGATTGTCACGGACAGGCTCAGCAGGGGTTTGGATGAGTTTGCTCGTCGGCCTTCCTTTCGCTCAATACCTGGGTAGCCGTTACGTACAGCTAGTACCGCTGACGTGCTTGTGGTTAAACCCACTGCCAGCGTATTGACGAGTCTTTAGAGTCCCACACAGAGGGTTTCTCTGCTTCGGACGAAATGATATAAAGGCCGTATGGTATTACGGCAGGGTTCGATCATATACGTGCACTTGTGCACGTATCATGATTCGGACGGATAATACTAGTGAGTTTTGGTTTAAGCTGGATTCTAGTATTATATTATTGGATTATTTTCGTCTCTTTGTATTCGTATTTTTCGGAATATGGATACGGGTATGTATATACGGATGAGGGGTATTCTTGTAATTTATTACAAGATTACTTCTAGAAGATTCCACCTCATTTTTGTTTTAACCATTTTGTTAAATGGTTAAATGAAGTGGAGGATGGGGTGTTCTTGGCATTTATGGAAGCATGGCTCACTTGGTGACTCATGGTATGACTCATGGTTCACTATTGTGGTATGCTTGATATTTGTTATTGTGAGATATTTTTGAGAGGCTTGATTCATTTCTTGGTTACACAACACTTAGCCATTTTTTCATGGTTGCTTTACACTCTCATTCTCAAGCTTCTTCTTCTACCTCCACACTAAACATCTCATGTGTTGAGAAACCTAGGGTATTATGAGACAAGTTAATCCATCATTAGACTTTACATCTTCTTGGCTATCTAGTTTAGCGAACTAGATACCCTAATTATCTCGGCTATAAGGTTGGAGCTCGAACTACAAATCCTCAGGTAGATCGTCTTTGATGGAGGGAGACCGGCGATCAAGCTTGATCATGATAGCCTCTAGGAGCATAGGAAGATGGTAGAAGACCGAAAGACTCGGATCATTCGGTATAACCATTCTAAACTTCTCTTTAGTTTGCTAGCTTTAGGTTTATGGTAGATCCGGGTTATAGGGTTGTTCTAGCACCAGTTTTGAAATTTTTTTTCCGCAAACGGTCACAGTAGATGACCAGGGCGCTGGCATAACCCAACAAGTACTCCCTACATCTTTCTTACTAGGTTCATCTATTGTTTTGATGAAGTCAATCATCTTGACTGTCACATCAAAATAGATGATCCGTCTTCGCTATCCATGCTTGAGTCTACGAATAGACATAAGCAACTTTCACACCTTCTGCTGCTCCCACTGACTACGATAACCCTCTGGCAGATTCATATACACGTGCACTTCCAAATTCCCATTTGGAAAGACGTTATAGTCACCCACCTGTCAGATATCATAGCCATGAACTGCATCAGCGTCTAGTCATATCCATATGGACTTCAGCATAGACACTGAAATAAAAGTCACATCACAATCCACAACGGGTATTTGTTGAAAACTCTTTGCAATAAGTCTAGCATTATTAGGTTAGTACCTTTCCACCTACAGAGATCCCTAAAGATCTACTTGCTCCTAATGGGTTTTACCCCTTCTGGAGCGCCTAGCAAAATCTAAAATTCATAATTTGCTGAAGTGCGTGGAATCCATCTTGAATATGAAATATATGGTCACTTGGAAGTAACCACTTCCTATGACCTGCCGATAACTAGTAAGGGGAATAGTGGTGCCATGTCATATCCATATGGACTTCAGCATAGACACTGAAGTAAAAGTCTCATTACAATCCATAACGAGTATTTGAAGAAAACTATTTACAATAAGTCTAATCTCATCAGGTTAGCACCTTTCCACCTACACAGATCTCGAAAGATCTACTTGCTCCTAATGGGTTTTACCCCTTCAGGAGTACCCAACAAAGTCCAAAATCCATAATTTTCTGAAGTGTGTGAAGTCCATCTTGGATATGAAGCATCTGGTCACCTGGAAGTCACCACTTCCTATGACCTGCTGACAACTAGTAGGACCATCATCACCATGATACTGACCTTCCTGCCACCGTCTACGAGAAAACCGAAGTATCTCTCGGGTGGCTGAGGCCAGCTACTTGATCTGCGGAGTGGCTAATGGTTTGTCAAGTCCAATTGAATTCTTAGGTTCTACTAAATTTTCGGTAACCGTTTGTGGTTCTGGAATGACTTCCAATTCTACCATACTCCCACTAGTTTCTTTTGCAAAAAGATTCCTTTTATAAAATGGTAGCGGGTCAAGAACAATGTAACTATTGATCTTGCAAATGGTAGAAACAAAATTCTAGCGAATACTTGGGGTAATCCACAAACCTCCATTACCAAAGCGTGCCTCGAGTTTGTCCGGATTCTACTTTTAAACAGAAACTGGATAACTCCATATCTTAACAACCTCAAGATATGTAAGCATTCTATGTCCATATAGAATCAAGGCACTAATTTAGATGGAACCAGATTCAAATGTTATGCAGTTGTTGTTAGTGTATGTTGCATGCTCCCACAACTCTTGTGGCGCGGCGGAAGCGGTGAACAAAAATTTTCTTGGCATACAACACGCACTTAACCGAAGATCTTGTCTAAACCACAACTAGAAAAACCTAACTAGAGATCTTATCTACTATGTTAGGGATTATACCTCAATGATACGGTCCTTCGGGTCTTCTCTTTGATGAACTCCTTAGCTCCTTTTGACGTTGCCGATGTCTTCGATCTCCGGCCACCCAAGACCTAGATGATCCACTCGAGAGTTGTCGTGCGAGCTAGAAACTCTTCACAAGAGTTTAACCTAGAGACCAATTTTGCTAGAATAGGTCACTAGGATTATGTAGAGATGAATGTATTGGATTAGCTTGAAATCTATAGCATTTCTTTCTCTTAACCTTCTCTTGATTCACTTAACATTCACATTTCATGTGAAGGTATTTATAAGAAGAAGGAGAAGGAGGAGATGAGAAGGATTAAGTGTTTATCATAATGAAAGTGTTCAAGCATGATGAATAAAGATATAGCACTAAGAGAATTAATTGAAGCATGCATTATATAAATTAGTATCATGCTTCAATAGTAACTCCATAACAACAACCTCATCATGCTTGTACCTTTTAATTTCCACCTCATTTTATTTTTCATAAATGATGTCATTATTATGTCATTATGAGGTGGCACCTTCTAGAAGGTATTCTTGCAACAATTACAAAAATACCCTTCCTCCGTATACCGTATACCGTATACCCGTATCCGAATTCCGAAAAATACGAATACCATTAATCCAATAATACAATACCAGTATCCGGCTTAAACTAAAGCCTACCAGTATTATCCTTCCGATTATTATTTCTGTAACAATTACATGAATAAAATCGAAACCCTGCCGTAATAGCTTACGGCTGCCATAACAACTTATAGCCTCTACATATTTCGCCTGAACGAGGGAACCCTCTGTGTGGGACTCTAAAGACTCGACAGTACGCTGGCAGTGGGTTTAACCACAAGCACGTCAGCGGCACTAGCTGTGCGTAACGGCTACCCAGGTACTTGACGAAAAGGTGGCCGACGAGCGAACCCATCACAACCCTTACGAGCCTGCAAGCAACACTTACCGTACAGTCCGGTCTCTTCGTCTGATACGTCGCATATGAAGTCTAGGGGTGGTAAAGGTCAGACCCCAGTAACTTTATAAGTCATGCTGATTTATGGCTCATAACAGTTCGAGAAACTACTGATAACACTTATCAGTAAACCTCGAGAACCCTGGCCAGGGATTTAGGTGTTATAGCCGATCAAACATAGCGCGACATCAACTCCCTATACCGGGAGAGACGAAACCCCTCCTATCGCTCACTGTCTCCATATGATTCGGGACTGTACCCAAAATCCACCTGTTTGCACGACTCAGTAGAGCCGTGGTAGGGAGGAAATTAAAGTACAGTGGGAATCACACAAGACTCTATGACGATCTCGGGTCTACAGACTAACCTGTACAAGTATCACTAGAGAACTGCTATCTGACAATAGGTATATATACCATCTAGGAGTTCTCAGCGAGTCCTGTTCGGTGTACCCATTCTCCAATGAGCACCTGTGTACAATCTTTGATGTCAAACATCAATGGTTGTGGAATCAACCATTGCCCCCACGGTCAAGAAACGTACACACTAGTCTAATCTGGTAATACCGATGCCCTGTCTCGATATACCCTCGACTAGGAATTATTGAAGGATATGCTTGTAGACTGCCCAGGTCCCACCAGTATGATCTCATCATAATCCTGGTAGTCAAGCATAGTCCTAAGGGCTTCATCAACACATCACATGTTATGATAAAGATAAACCAGATAGTATACTATCATTTCGAGCAAAGATTGTTTCTGTACATATACATGTCTAGTATCCTATACAATACAGGCCTCTAGGGCATACATATCCAACAATCTCCCACTTGCACTAAGGCCTGTAATTAATGCAATAAGTACCAGCTAGAACCAGTTTCCGGCGTACCGCATGCCCAACAGCTCAAACAGTTTCTCAAACTGTACTTGAGGGATAGCCTTAGTGAATGGATCTGCTGTGTTGTCTTTCGTGTCTACTCTCCGTACCTCGATTTCCTGGCGATCCACTATCTCCCTGATGAGGTGATACCGCCTCAAGATATGTCTGGATTTCTGATGGGACCTCGGTTCCTTTGCCAAAGCCATGGCTCCATTGTTATCGCAATACAGAGGTATTGGATTAGCAATGGATGGAACCACTTGAAGTTCTGAAATGAACTTTCTCATCCAGACCGCTTCTTTTGCGGCATCATTAGCGGCAATATACTCAGCTTCCATCGTGGAGTCAGCGACGGTATCTTGTTTGGAACTCTTCCAACATACCGCCCCTCCATTTAGAGTAAATACAAACCCTGAGATGGACTTACTATCATCCTTGTCGCTCTGGAAGCTGGAGTCGGTAAAGCCCTCCATTTGGAGATTTCCGTTACCATACACCAAGAACATTTCTTTAGTTCTTCACAAGTACTTTAGAATGTTCTTCACAGCAGTCCAGTGTTTCTCCCCTGGGTTGGATTGATACCTGCTTACTGCACTTAGTGCATAAGCTACATCTGGGCGAGTACATAACATCGCATACATTATAGATCCTACTGCCGAAGCATAGGGTATAATGCTCATGCGAGCCCTCTCCTCATCAGTCTTTGGAGACATCTCTTTGGAGAGGGTGATCCCATGACAAGCGGGTAAATTACCCCTCTTGGAATCTTCCATACTAAACCTCTTTAGTATGGTGTCAATGTATCTCGATTGGGACAATCCCAATAATTTCTTAGATCTATCTCTATAGATCTTAATCCCCAGAATGTACGAGGCATCACCCAGGTCTTTCATGGAGAATCTCTGCGATAAGAATAGTTTGACCGATTGTAGCATAGGAATATCATTTCCTATCAAGAGAATGTCGTCCACGTACAATACGAGGAATGTAACAGTACTCTCTACAATCCTTTTATAAATACATGGTTCATCCACATTTTTGATAAAACCAAACTCTTTGATTGTATCATCAAAGCAGATGTTCCAACTCCGTGATGCCTGCTTTAATCCATAGATGGATTTAAGCAGCCTGCATGCTTTTCCGCTGCTCCCACTATCAATGAAGCCCTCTGGCTGATCCATAAAAACGCATTCTTCTAAATTACCATTTAGAAATGCCGTTTTAACATCCATCTGCCAGATCTCATAATCATAGTAAGCAGCTATAGCAAGCAAGATCTGAATGGATTTAAGCATCGCGACTGGTGAAAAAGTTTCATCATAGTCTAAGCCCGGTCTTTGACGAAATCCTTTTGCTACCAGCCTAGCTTTATAGGTCTCCACCTGACCATCCACACCAATCTTTCTTTTAAAGATCCATTTGCACCCTATGGGTTTTACTCCAGAAGGTGCAGCCTCCAAAGTCCATACTTTGTTGGTGTGCATGGATTCCATTTCGGATCTCATGGCATCCAACCATTTCACTGAGTCACCACTCGTGATAGCTTGCTGAAAACTAGTAGGGTCATCATCATCCATGATGCAATCTTCTCTATCGCCGTCAATTAGAAAACCGTAGTATCTATCAGGTGGGCGAGAAGTCCTACTAGATTTACGGAGTGGCTGAGGTATGTCAGGTTCTATTGAAACCTCAGGTTCAATCAAATCATCGGTAATGGTTTGTGCATCTGGAACTTCTTCCAGTTCTACCGCATTGCCAACAGTATCATTTGTAAAAAATTCATTTTCTAAAAATATGGCATACTGAGAAACAAACACCCTTTGTTCCTCCTTGTGGTAGAATAGATATCCATACGAGTGTTTTGGATATCCCACAAATTTACACAAAACCGACCGTGTCTCAAGTTTGTCTGGATTCTATTTTTTCACATAAGCCGGACAACCCCATACCTTAACTCTGTTAAGAGATGGTCTCTTCCCGTACCATATCTCATATGGAGTGGTAGACACAGTTTTGGTTGGAACCCTATTCAATAGATAAATCGCAGTCTCCAATGCGTGCCCCCAAAATGATATTGGTAACTCAGCATCACTCATCATAGATCGTGCCATATCTAATAATGTGCGATTCCTCCTTTCCGATACACCGTTGTGCTGTGGTGTATACGGAGGAGTGAGCTGAGAGAGAATCCCATTCTCTTTTAGGAAATCTAGAAACTCTGAGCTTAGATACTCACCTCCCCGATCCGATCGAAGTTTCTTGATACTTAAGCCTGTTTGTTTTTCTACTTCAGATTTATACTCGAACTTTTCAAAGGCTTCGGACTTATGTTTCAACAAGAACACGTGCCCGAATCTCGATAGATCATCAGTGAAGGTTATGAAGTATGAAAAACCACCTGCAGCATGTGTAGACATTGGTCCACATACATCACTATGTATGAGGCCTAAGAGTTCAGTAGCTCTCTCTCCGTGTCCAGTAAACGGAGTTTTGGTCATTTTACCTTTGATGCAAGACTGGCAAGTCGCATAAGATTTATATTCAAACGAGTTTAAATATCCATCTTTATGTAGCTTGGTCAGTCTTGTTTCATTAATATGACCTAGTCTACAATGCCAAATGAAAGCTTCATTTATGTCTGAAACCTTTCTTTTGTTTCCGTGTTGTATATGAAAAACTGTATGCTGATTTAGGATGTATATCCCGTTATTTAATGTTCCATACCCAATCAACTCTTGATTAAGATTAATGTTCATAACATTAGATTGTAATACGAAATTATATCCAGCATTGTCCAACAACGATACAGATATAATATTACATAACATCGAAGGTACAAAATAACATGGGTTCAAAACCAATATAGAACCCGACAGCAAACCAAGATGATACTCTCCCACTGCAGTAGCATGTACTGAGGAACCATTCCCAACCCGGAGAGTGTGATCACCTTTCTTCAACAACCTGCTATTTCTCAACCCCTGCATACAATTGCAGATATGAGATCCTGATCCAGTATCTAATATCCAGGAAGCAGAGTTAATTGAAAAACAGTTTTCGGTTACAAACACACCTGAAGTGGAAGCATCAGCATGCTTCTTCTTCTGGAGGTCGGCCAAGTATATAGCACAGTTTCTCTTCCAGTGCCCAGTCTGGTGGCAGTGGAAACATTCCCCACGACCTTTTGCAGCAGCCCCTTTCTTGTCCCTTCCCGATGCCTTTTTCACTCCGCCTCTCTGCTTGATGGGATTCTTCTTCTTCTTCTTTCCCTTGGCCTTGGCTTTCGGGATGGAGGAAGAAGATGGCCCAGCAATAAGAGCGGGAGTTTTCGCTACCTTTAGCGTGCTCTCTGCACTCCTCAACATATTGAGGAGTTCTGGTAAAGACTTCTCCATTTTGTGCATGTTGAAGTTTACAATGAATTAAGCAAAGGCAGGGGAAAGGGACTGCAGAACAATATCAACATATTGCTCGTTCTCCATGGTCCAACCCAGGTCCTCAAGTTCTTCGATAAGTCCAATCATCTTCAATACATGGTCACCTACAGACGTGCCAGCAGCCATGCGCATCTGAAACAACTTTCGAGATGCCTCGTATCGGAGAGTACGAGATTGCTCTCCATACAACTCCTCTGTTTGGAGAAAGATGGATTGGACATCCATCTTCTCGTGCTGCTTCTGATGTTCATTGTTCATAGAAGCTAGCGCGAGGCACTTGGCTGTTGCGCAGTCTGTATCCCATTTCTTGCGGATTTCTTTATCCGCAACTGATGAATCAGGGCCTGGGATAGGAGGGGCTGGAGTAGTCAGGACGTATGCGACCTTATCATATGTCAGGGCAATATTCACATTCCTTAGCCAATCTTTGTAATTCGGTCCAGTGAGTTTGTTTTTGTCTAATAAAAGTTTAAGTCCCGACATTGGTATCTGCTATTAGGAGATAGAAAAGAAGTTATTCAGCGATTGCTCTTGCATAATTAGATTGGTTATTAATCTTATCTAATTGTTGTCTCCCACTGCTTTTTATCAAATTTTCCTTCAAACCTAAAAGGAAAACTAGCCAGGATAAATTGCAATCTACAAGTTCGCTAACCAAAAAGTGCAAAATTCTCCCGGGAGTAACTTTTACTTACAGTGGGATCGGGATCCAACTATCATATAGAAGGTATGCAATCTCATTGCAAATCTCAACTCTTGAAATTCCCGATATGATTTTTACCCCCAGTGACTTATGACCTTAACTATGGTCAACAAATCATAAGTACTAGTCAAGTTCAACCCGCCATTTCGTGATTGATTTAGACCCACCCACATGACCCTTAACTATGGTCAACAAAGTCATGAGAATGCCCTAATCGATCGCATCAAATGCTTTGTAAGAATTCATCACTTAGCTACCGTACACCACACCTTAACTATGGTCAACAAACGTGGCACGAATACTAAGTACTCTGCTTCCTAAAATGGCGGAGGGCAACGGATAGTTTTTATGAAAACCTTTAACGTTTTGAACTTGATATCGTTGTAGAATCGAGTGGGAAAGAGTGGTTTAAGCTCCAGTTTTAAAAAATCGAATGGTTTTGTAGTATCTTTCTAATTTTGCTAAAGAGGTCACTCCCGGTGAAGGGATCTCGGCCCTTTCCTCATCGAATGAGGTGCAGGATATTCAAGAATACCGCTATGCAAAACAAAAGCTAGAGTTACCCTTTTTCTTAAAAATTTGATTCTACAACATCTTTAGGTTTCTTTCTCTTATCATTAATCACATTAATGTAGTCCCATCATTTACGTTTCCTAAACATCACAGAAAAGAAACGAAAAAATAGAACGTACGCTTATGCCATCCGCATTCGTCACTGGGTCCCGTCATGCACCGTTAGGTTACTTAACTAACGGCAGAGCGGGGACTGGACTAGTGCGGGTGCAAAACATAAGAAACGTTTATTATATATCTCATATATATAAATATAACCATTTCAGATCACAGATGAATGCATTGGATATACTAGGAATTCCGTATTTCATTCAAGCCCTTAATGGAAGACGGATTCCACGGTCGTGATGAATAGCCAAACCCCCCTAGACCCCTACGGGTGCGGCAAACTACCCGCCAAATTCCCGAAGTGTAGTAACCTATCTCAACAATTGAGTAGGCCACTCGGCACTTTGAAAACCCGATAGTTTGTGCACCCCACCTTGGGTCTATCCTAGGAGCAAAAAAAAAACAGTAAAAAGAAATTATACAACGGTGGTTACAACCTCATCCCGGATGTATCCGTAAAACAATATTACATGGCTTTTTACAAATTACATGGAATGAAAGAAAAGAAAAAACGCTCTTCTCACACCCCCCGGCCATTCATCACGACGATCCAACACATTCATATACACATACCATCTCATGATATTCATATATGCAACCCCCACTAATCGTCATATAGCAATTAGCGGACGTTTCAAACACATATCACAAAAACGAAAAACCCGATTAGCTAAACACTATTAGAATTTCGATCGATAATTTTAAACCATGCCAACACTTGACATGTTCCTGTACAAAAATCTTTTTAAAATTCTTTATATCCCAGAAACCCTAATTCTGCATTATATGAACACTGTGGAAAAATTAGTTAACAAGGCCCTAATATGGCGGCGGATCCGCGGCCAAACCATGGGTTTGGCCGCGGATCCTCACCACTTTAGTAGAATCATGAGTGCAAATTTTTACAGTATTCTTATAAAATCCTGCTTGTATTTTTAAGATATGTCAAATTAATTTTGGAACACTTTCAAAAACTGACAGCAGCAAGGGCAGAAAACGAGTTTTCGGGAGAAAAAACTGTCGATCGAGCTTCTAACTTTTGGCTAACATCTAATTGTGGTTTAGTTAGGCTCTGATACCATGTTAGTGTATGTTGCATGCTCCCACAACTCTTGTGGCGCGGCGGAAGCGGTGAACAAAAATTTTCTTGGCATACAACATGCACTTAACCGAAGATCTTGTCTAAACCAAACTAGAAAAACCTAACTAGAGATCTTATCTACTATGTTAGGGATTATACCTCAATGATACGGTCCTTCGGGTCTTCTCTTTGATGAACTCCTTAGCTCCTTTTGACGTTGCCGATGTCTTCGATCTCCGGCCACCCAAGACCTAGATGATCCACCCGAGAGTTGTCGTGCGAGCTAGAAACTCTTCACAAGAGTTTAATCTAGAGACCAATTTTGCTAGAATAGGTCACTAGGATTATGTAGAGATGAATGTATTGGATTAGCTTGAAATCTATAGCATTTCTTTCTCTTAACCTTCTCTTGAATCACTTAACATTCACATTTCATGTGAAGGTATTTATAAGAAGAAGGAGAAGGAGGAGATGAGAAGGATTAAGTGTTTATCATAATGAAAGTGTTCAAGCATGATGAATAAAGATATAGCACTAAGAGAATTAATTGAAGCATGCATTATATAAATTAGTATCATGCTTCAATAGTAACTCCATAACAACAACCTCATCATGCTTGTACCTTTTAATTTCCACCTCATTTTATTTTTCATAAATGATGTCATTATTATGTCATTATGAGGTGGCACCTTCTAGAAGGTATTCTTGCAACAATTACAAAAATACCCCTCCTCCGTATACCGTATACCGTATACCCGTATCCGAATTCCGAAAAATACGAATACCATTAATCCAATAATACAATACCAGTATCCGGCTTAAACTAAAGCCTACCAGTATTATCCTTCCGATTATTATTTCTGTAACAATTACATGAATAAAATCGAAACCCTGCCGTAATAGCTTACGGCTGCCATAACAACTTATAGCCTCTACATATTTCGCCTGAACGAGGGAACCCTCTGTGTGGGACTCTAAAGACTCGACAGTACGCTGGCAGTGGGTTTAACCACAAGCACGTCAGCGGCACTAGCTGTGCGTAACGGCTACCCAGGTACTTGACGAAAAGGTGGCCGACGAGCGAACCCATCACAACCCTTACGAGCCTGCAAGCAACACTTACCGTACAGTCCGGTCTCTTCGTCTGATACGTCGCATATGAAGTCTAGGGGTGGTAAATGTCAGACCCCAGTAACTTTATAAGTCATGCTGATTTATGGCTCATAACAGTTCGAGAAACTACTGATAACACTTATCAGTAAACCTCGAGAACCCTGGCCAGGGATTTAGGTGTTATAGCCGATCAAACATAGCGCGACATCAACTCCCTATACCGGGAGAGACGAAACCCCTCCTATCGCTCACTGTCTCCATATGATTCGGGACTGTACCCAAAATCCACCTGTTTGCACGACTCAGTAGAGCCGTGGTAGGGAGGAAATTAAAGTACAGTGGGAATCACACAAGACTCTATGACGATCTCGGGTCTCAGACTAACCTGTACAAGTATCACTAGAGAACTGCTATCTGACAATAGGTATATATACCATCTAGGAGTTCTCAGCGAGTCCTGTTCGGTGTACCCATTCTCCAATGAGCACCTGTGTACAATCTTTGATGTCAAACATCAATGGTTGTGGAATCAACCATTGCCCCCAGGGTCAAGAAACGTACACACTAGTCTAATCTGGTAATACCGATGCCCTGTCTCGATATACCCTCGACTAGGAACTATTGAAGGATATGCTTGTAGACTGCCCAGGTCCCACCAGTATGATCTCATCATAATCCTGGTAGTCAAGCATAGTCCTAAGGGCTTCATCAACACATCACATGTTATGATAAAGATAAACCAGATAGCATACTATCATTTCGAGCAAAGATTGTTTCTGTACATATACATGTCTAGTATCCTATACAATACAGGCCTCTAGGGCATACATATCCAACAGTTGTTTCCAGTGTATATCACCTAATGGAAAAAAAGGCCAATACTGCATTACTTATCATGGAGCGCACCCATGGATGGGTAACCTATGAGAGAATCAAGTTCTCAATACTATAATGGAACATCTAGTATAAGTATTTATACCTTCGATCACCTTGAAGAATCCTGATACTTCCAACGTATGGTTCTCTACTTTATTCGTATACCTATAAACTTCTCAAAATCATTAACCTTGCATTACAACGAATGTGTGTCCAAAACCGGAGAACTCATAGGTAAACCTGAATGAAGTAAGAGTACCAACCCCTTGTCTCGAAGGACACTGAACAACATACATTTCTATGTATAAGTCTTAAGAGTATACTAACTCATATTCTGTGTTTTGTAAATTGAAAACTGTATCTTGGTTAAGAATATCTTATACCGTTATTCAATGCACCTTACCTTATCCTCAACTAATAAAGGTAAATGTTTGCAACACAATTTTCAAAATGTATATCTCACTTTATAAAATAAAGGTACAGATATTTCATTTTAAAATTTGGTGCAAAACAACGGTTATTCGAAACCAAATATTTGTCGTTAAGAAAAGCTAGGCGATTTAATTTAATATCACCAATTGCAACAAATTCCGACATTGAGAATCAAATCGCCCATTACCCAATATTCTACTCTTACTCATCATCTATAACACCGTATAGATGTGAGATTCAAATCTTATAAATACATACTCTGGAGTCAGAATTAATTGGGAAAACAGTTCTCTTTTACAAATACATAGAAAATATGAAACATGAAAATGTTTCATATGGGGTAGCCAGGTATTCCTAGTGATGCCTTTTCCATTATCCAGATTCATGACAGTAGTCGCAATTTCCTTTGCCCTCACTTCGATCCCTTTATATTTCTCTACATCTTTCCTTCTGATTTTCTTCTTTCCCTACCTTTCGGCATCAACCTGAGGTTTTGAAGAAGACTATCCAATAAGCGTAACAGGTGTACTCTCCTAATGCCAGGAGCTCTCGCTACCTGAGAGAAGGTAAAGGGAAGAGACAGCCGAATAATCCTATTCAATTTCTTCAGAACCTGTGGTCATCCTTGAGTGAAGTAACTTCTTCGAGTTCGTATGTAACTATACGATGGTCGTTCCAAGCGATATAGATCATCGTAGTGATACGAAGTGTTCTAAAGAAATGCAAAGGGTAAAGTAGGAGTGGCAGAAATATATGCAACTTTGTCACGAATCATGACAATCGAAGCCCAAGGGTGTAAGAAGGTTCGGTTAACTTAGTTCATGAGTTTTTAAGGTAAGTCATGGGTCGTTGTACCAAAGAGAGAGAAAAGAAACACTCAGCGTGCACTCTATCAAGATTAGATTAGTTATCACTTTATCTAATTAGGATGGCTCCACCATATCCTCGAATTCTCTTTCAAACCCTAAAAGAAGATGTAACACCCGGCCCTCTTTATACCAATATTTGAGTTTCTAGTTAACTTATGAGATTTCAATTTTATTTATAATTAATTATTAGTTTACTTATTTTGGAAACTCCATTAGACCCTAAACTCCCAATCACTTTTACCCCGCTATCTTCTCAAACCCAAATTCCAATCCCTTATTTTTCCTTTCCTATTTATATAAATCTCGATCTCGGCCTAGAACTCCATTTCATTTTAAGTATTTTCCTTAGCCAAGTTTAAAAACAAAATGTTAAATATAAAGCCAATTTTCCCAAACCATTCTTTTATAACTTGAATAATTTTTAAAAACCCAAAACTTATTTCCGGGCCCATTCCCTATTTTTTCCAATGAATTCTCTCTAAATTTCCTAATTTTAATTCCTGGCCCGACTTAGCCCCAGCCCACTCCATTAAATACTTTATCTAAAACTCTTTTTTTTTCTCTTCTTTCTGCAGCCCAGCAGCCGAGCCCAATAAAATCTATTAAACCATTTTTCCTTTTTCCAGAGCCCGGGCCCTTTTCTTATTTATTGTTCTAGTTAAATACTTGGCCCGGCCGGCTTCCTTAATTCCCCTCAACTAATTTCTTTTTCCCTTTTCTATTTTTCTCTGCGGCCCGTTTCCTTTTTCCCAATCTCTTTTCTTTAATTGCTTCGGCCCAAATCTTCGCGAAGCCCACCCCCAACAGCCACTTCGTTTCAGCCCTCACCCGCTTTCCCCACTCACCCGACCCTTTACTGTTCGTCTTCTTTAATCTCCAACGGCTAATTCCTTCATTCCCGCGCGCTTCTCGCGCCGCCTCCTCCGCCCGCGCCCACGTTGTGCGACCGTTACTCCCCATACGCACGCCCTTGACCCGACCTCGTCGTCGCCTCCACGCCCTAACTACCTCCCCTCCTCTGCTGTCATCACCCCCATCCACCAAAACACCGACCACCTTGGTCGCCTCCGTCATCTTTCCCTCCAAGCGCCACACCGAACTCCACCCCTGCACCACGTCGACCGCCTCGTCCCCATTTCCTTTCACTCCCTCGCATCTCGCGCCCGAGACCCTTCTCCACCCCCCGCAACCACCTCCTCTGTCGCAGCTGCGCCTTCAACTGCTCTAGCCACCGACGTTCATCCCCTGCGTCGTCGACCAGCGCCTCCTCGCTTTCATTCCCTCACCCGACCGTCTCCCTCAACCTCCCTACATCTCTCCCTCTCAATCCCGATCTCCCCTCTCTTGATCTCTTTTTTTCTCTGCGTTCTCCCCTTCACTCTCTCACCCTCTGTTTACTCTCTCTCTGTCTCAACTCTCTCTCCCTCTCGTTTCTCTCTCACTCTCTCTGTACCCTCTCTTTCACTCAGCCTCTCTGTGCACTCTTTTTCTTCCCCTGTTTTTCTCTCTCTCTACACTCCCCACCCTCTCTCTCTTCCTATATCACTTTCCCTCTCTGGAACCCACATCCGGAACACCTCACTGGAACCCCGCCAGCAACCACCCTCGTCCCCACGAGCCGAGTCAAGATCACCGCAAAACATACGAGCTTTGGCATTTCATCGAGCACTTCCCATACGTCGTCGATCCCTGCTGCCTCGGTCGTTGCCGCTACTGCCGTACAACCCCAAGACGTTCCAGGCAAGTATTCTACTTGCTTACATGCTATTTACCTAAGTTACAATCGTTAAATACATGGATTATAAAGTTACAAGTTTAAAACTATTAAGTGCTGTATCTGTTCGATGCTTGTTCCCTTAGGAAAATATTATCAAATTTGACGGAACTGGATAAATTACTTTGGCTCTTGTAGAGATGGTTAATGTGTGCAAATTTCATTAGAAAATACGACTGTTAAAGATTAAAACAACTACCCCCAAGTTTGACCGTAAAACTGGAATTTTACTGTACCTGAAAACCGTTAAATTCACCATAAATCATATACACACTAGAACGGTGCGTTCGAGGGTTCAAAACGAAGCCAACTCGATGAACTTTAACCCTATACTGGTTTCCTGACATTTCTGTATTTAAACTGTGATGATATTCGGATCGGAGTGCGACTCTGGACTGCAGTCCAGAGCGACTCCAGTCGTGCTTGCTGTTCCGTATTGGATACCATAGGATTTTACTTAACTCGTAGGTTGCGGAACTCCACTGCTTATTATAGGTAAATCTGTTAGCTAGACAACACAATTGATTTCATTCTGTTTCGTTACCGTTTGTTATTTAATTTGTAATTTAGAACATCGGGACGCATAACAGTCCCAACAGAATCAGAACTGACATATTAGTGTTAAACATTGTATAACTCCTGACGTACGGATGCGATTGACAATCCGTCTATTGCGTTGAAAACTTTACTGAAAACCCTATAATTCATTCAACTTTAGCATTGCTAAATTATGGTCCCAAATGGGGTTAAAATGCGTTGCGAAACGGACATCTGATTCTGAAACCGGATTTCCAGCCGCGAACGCTTAAAATGAAATGGGTATAATTAGCAATCCTGGAACCCGATTGGCTTGAAACCAAATTTGATGGATAGATAACTGAACATACTAATTAATATCTGTTTATCGTTTCGCTAAATTATATATGTACGTTTCATGATAAATCGTGCAAGTGATAAAATACTGTTTCATAACATCCTAATCATGCTTATATTCCGTTCATGCATCAAATCATACCTATATCATTGTAGTGATAACCTAGTGATATCGTGCATTCACCCAGTGTTAGATTTTAGTGATGATTGTGGCAAGTACGTCAGTGTTCGTGTATCCGTGATTAAGTGAAAGTGATACGTACTTGTACACAATCAGTGACCCGATTATTTATTGCATTGTCGACGTCTGTAAGATGCGTGTACGTGTGACTATAAGTGGAATGGGACATTTATGGAAGCGTTGCACGGATGTCACAGATAAGACACCAGACACTGCCGTTTATCTTAGGTATTAGTCGGGACGTGCTTGATGGAGGTCCTGCCTCCAGTTCTCGCGCAGACTTGTCACGGATCGATTAGTATTTAGGTTGATGGTTAGCGTTTGATGTAGACCACAGGGTGTGGGGTAGTTTAAGTGTGAGTCCAACAGAATCTCGGGAGTCCCATGCCGGCTTATATATTTAGGGAGTTATATGGAGATTTACAGGGTACGTGATATATACACCGTGATATTCTTGTTACATGTTGGGCCCGTGGTCCCTTGCCCTTGGGTTCTACTCTTGGGTGGAGGACACTCGCGAGTGGTTGACTCTCACACTTGGACTGACGATAGGCTTAGTGACCTGTACAGTGAGACTTAGAGACTGATAGGGATGCTGGCATTTTATTCCTTATATACTGCGTGGCATACGTGACATTTCGTTATACTGCTTTACTGTTCCGCTGCATTGATTACTGCACATTCATATTCCTACTGTCATTGATTTACTGTTATTCATATCCCGTACCACTGTTAGAACTGTCACATGATTATATAAATATTATATTGCTATTGTGTCGCTCTGACGACCTGAGTATGCATGCTCAGTGTGAAGAGGAGATTTAGCCTGGACCAGAACTAGACGTGTATCACAGACTTCTTGACTTTCCATTCCGAGATTCATTCGTTTGTTCTACTTCAGGTCAGTTTATATTATTGTATCTTTCAGTTACTGCATTTCTCAGTACCTGCGCATCGTTTACTGTTTACCATGATAAACTGGAAGCCGAAGTGTGACTACGGCAGGACATTTCCTTGACCGTAGGAGCATGGCTGGCCTTGTCTACCCCTCGTATTCCGTATTTTGGGAAGCGGGGCGTGACAGAAGAACTAGTCGGGATCATTTACACTTTACAAGTTCGCTAAACCGTTCAGCCAAGCCAGTGTTGGTACTCCGAGGGAGGTCCCCCGTGCTTTCGCATGGACCCAATTAATAACACTGTTTCCGCAAAGGCGTAACCTCGTTAACACTTTCTAGATGTTGGATATAGTGCCCTCAGGCAATTATTGTTATTGCAGGCACGCGGTTATGATAATTGAGGGAGGACCTATACAGGTAGAACAATCTTACTCAAAATGATATTATTCTAACTGGTTTGTTTTTATCATCATGTACATGTATTATGTGATATTGCAGATCACTATTACATGTTGATAGAGCCCATAGGATTCTTGCTTGACTACCAGCATTATGATGGCGATCATATACGTGAGAGCTGATTGGTCTATAAGCACATCTTTAAATATCCCTAGTCGTGGGAGTATCGAGACTGGGCAACAATATTCTGGAGTAGACTAGTGTATATGCTCCGAGACCCCGACGAAGGGCAGTGGCCGATCTCGCAAGCCATTGGTGTTGTGTCACCTAAGATAGTATACAGGTGCTCACTGGAGGTGAGTACACTGGAAGGACTCGCCGAGAACTTCTAGATGGTATTATACCTATCGTCAGATGGAAGTTCTCAGGTGGCATGCGTACAGGTTAGTCCTTTGACCAGAAGTCGTCATTTTTCTTATGTGAGTTCCTACAGTACTTTGATTACTACCCTACCATGGCTCAAAGGAGTCATGCAAACAGGTTTTAGTTGGGTATAGTCTCGAGCAACCTGAAGGTAGTGGTCGACTGTCAGAGGTTCGTCTCTCCTGGGATTAGGAGTTGATGATGCGCTGTGTTCAGTTGGCTATCACCAAAAATCCGTGGCCACGGTGGGGGAGATTTATTGATAGTTGATCAGTAGTATCTCAGTTGGTGATGAGCTAGACTCAGACACGACTTATCGAGTTAGTAGGGGTCTGAAGTTATCCACCCCTAGATCTGATATGCGTTACTCTTTGAAGAAAAGACCGGACTGTAAGGAGATTGTCACATTCAGGCTCAATAGGGTAAGTGCGCACTTGATTGTCGACCCCCTTTCGACAAGTACCTGGATAGCCGTTACGTACAGCTAGTGCCGCTAACGTGCTTGTGGTTAAACCCACTGCCAGTGTATTGTCGAGTCTTTAGAGTCCCACACAGAGGGTTTTCCCGGTTCAGGCGACAGATATAGGAGTCGTATGGCGGTACGTGCAGGGGCCGATTAAATACATGTACGCGGTATACAGACTTTAATCGGATAGATGATAATACTAGCCGGCTTAGGATTAAGCCGGATTATTAAATCAGGTTTTGATTTAATAATTTATATATGTATTTTGATACATATATTTTAGTATTATTGTTAACTATTCATTTTCTCTCTTTAATGCTATCCGTATTTTTATACGGATACGCGCATGTGTAGCGATACATATACCAGGTGAAATATTCCGTATTTATATGGGAATGCTTTTAGAAGAAGGACACCTCATATTTGATTTTCCTTTTTTGAAATTAAATGGGAAATGAGGTGGCATTGGTGGACTTATGAAGCATGGTGTGAACAATGTAGAGAGGCATGGCTATGTATTTTTATATGTTATTTGATTTTGATGCACTATTGCATCATGGTTGATTATTAACCATTCTTTTTCTACACAAGTTGACTTGATGAGATTTTCTTCGTCTCCTCCATGGCTCATGCTTCATCTTCTCCATCTCCTTCTTCTTCTTGCTTCCATTTTAGAGCAAGATTCTAGAGAGAAAAATATAGTGAAGTATTCCTACATCACCAGCCGTCCAAACCTAGCAACTTTGGACCGTCGGTTTGAGACTCCTCCGCGTTCCCTCAGGTAGATCTTCTTCGGTAAGGGTGGTCGATGCTCAAGCACGTTCCCGGCGGCTACGAGCCAGGAGGGGTCTTCAATAATTAGGTGAACACGCGACAAAGGTTGTATTTCTCAATCTTGTATGTTTTAGATTAGCTAGTTTAAGTTGTTTGGTTTGTATCCTCGGTTGACGGGCATCTGGTGCCCGCGAAAAGTTTTTTGTTTCCGCTTCCGCTTTGCCCGCGGCCTCCACGGCCCGGGCGCCGGATCCCAACACTAGACACATAATAGATTAGCTAATTATGAAGTGAAAAATCTTCCGAGAAGTAATACATACTCATCAGTGGGAATCGGGACCCAACTATCATCATGTGATAACCTGACGGAATCCACTCAAGTCACCACACTCCAGAAGGTATACGCATGCCTGGCAAGTTTCCCTTATATTTGAAACTCCCGATATGTTTTTTCCCCAAGCGTCTTATAACATTGACGAAGGCCAACAAATCATAAGTCGCAGGTCTAGTTCTACCCGTCATTATCCTGATTAATCTAAACCCACCCGTACTCGCCCTTGACGAAGGCCAACAAGGCTGTACGACTGTCTTAGATTAATGCATCTCTATACTGCAGAAAAGTAACACATAGTTACCATACACTATACCTTGACGAAGGCCAACAAACATAGCATGAATACTAGGCGCTACCCATCTGAAATGACGGAGGGTTACGGCTGGTTTTTGGCGAAAAACCTTTAACGTAAAGAACATGATATCATTGAAGGAACTCGAGTGGCTTTGAAATGGAGTGGCTTTTTCATCACAGAAAACTGCATTTTAATACCCTCATTCATGATCTATTTTGTTATTTATTGGTACTTTTAACCAGTGTCTGCTCAGTAATTACAGATTACAGGTGTTCGTGATAAAATACTGGAAACACATTCAAAATCACGGATATAACGTTTGGGAGCCGACACTGCAAGCAGACCAGGAAACCGACCGATATCCAAAGAGTTCTTTTGCAAATAAATGTGTGCACACAATTTTGGTCCAACAAAATATAAGTTTACACACAACTCTTTGGCTTGGACCATGGTGGGGCTGCCTTCGCACACACAAATGATGAATTGTGCAACTAGTGGGCACATGTGGGGGACATGGGTAATAAATGCTAAAAGTTTTGATGTGATGTATGGCATCATGTTCCATCTAAATGTCTGAATGCAAACTAGGCTTAAACAGAGAAAACAAACAGAACCAGAATGATATTGGAGTTGACAAGAGACCACCACATCAATACAAGCCTCTAAGCTCGGATTTTGGCCGGCCACACCCCCATAAATTCCGAGCTCGCCGGCCTCCCTTGCCCCATTTGTCCCTATCTTTTCTATGTCCCTCCCTTGCAGTCACATCACCTTATTTTTATTACTTGTTTAATCTTTTTTGGTGCATATAAAAGCCAGATCAGTGAGCAATGGAGGGGCTCTCACATAGTGTATGCATATATTGTTTTGTTTTCTTTTGTTTTTGGTTTAGGCTTGAGAGTTGTGTGAGCTTTAACTTGGTCTCTTCTTCTTCTTCCCTCTTGAAGCTTTTTCTTGAGAGCTTCATTATGGAGGTTGAACAAGTTACCAATATCTTTTACCCCAACTTCAAGTGTTAATAATATTGTTGTTTCTTTGATTACTTGCTTCTTTTTCTTATTTGCTTTTCTTTTCATCATGCTTAACTAATATCTTTGGTTGTGGTAATGGTAAGGAAGTGAGATAAAAGGCTTTGCCTCCTCCTCCTCTTGTTAATATTTAACGTGCTTTAATATAATTATAAACTTAGTATTGTAACTTGGATGGGTTGATATGGTATGTTGATTCCATGGTTACTTTGTAACCTCATCACATACCATATTCTCCCCCACAAACCCCATCTTGCAAGCCTAAGGTTAAAATCAATTTGGTGTTAAGTTTGCTAAGTTTGGATGTGGTATTTTGTGATTAAGTGACTTGACAAATCTCTTTGTTTCATATACCATATACCATCACAAACACTTAGCACACTTAACACTGAAATCATTTGCTCTCACTCACTAAATTGTGTTTTTGATGTTGTGGTATGCTTGCTACCCCTTGTGTTTAGTGTTGATACCCCAAGCTTGGACATAAAAACAGTAAGTGAACAAAACGGACTCGTTTCGTGTTTGCGTCGAATATCGGCAACTTGATGACTTGTGCCTCGCAACCGCCTTGACAAGTCATACTTCGCGCCGGGATCGACACAAAGATGAACAACTCATCATCAAGGGAGCGTCGAAGGAATCGTCGCGATTCGACCTTCCGAGCCAAAGCCACAACCACTTCTTTCTTAGCTTCTTTGCTTGCTTTTCTTTGTTTTCGTATTCTTTATTTTAGTGACAAACCAACCAATTCGTTATTTGTTGAACCTTAAACAACAAGACCTAATACACAATTCCCTGCGGATCGACCCGTAGCTGCTGGCTTGCTACAACGCACCGTGCACTTGCGGTTTATAAATTTTAAAATGAGAACGATCTCGCGTGCGCAATCCATTTCATTAAAATCATATCCGTTTCCAAATCATACGCGTTTGCGTGTGCGGGTGAATTCCCAACAAGTTTTTGGCGCCGTTGTCGGGGATTTTGTAGTCATTAGGTATTTTTATTTCTGGTTCGTACTAACAAACTAACTACTAACTCATTTTTTTTTCAAAACTAACACAAACTAACAAATTCTTTTCACTTTGTTCTCTGTCTTTGCAACCTGCTAGCACTCTGTGATTCAACTGAAAAATTAAAGTATACCAATAGATTATTAATAGTGCCTAGAGAACCCACACAAAATTATAGCTCATCTCCTCAGATTTAGACCGGCAACACAATTTAAATTTCCCGGGCCGCCGGTTCCAGTGAGGTGAATTGGGATTTTTTGTTTTGTGTGATCTCCAGTGCAGTGTAGGTATTCTAGTGGTATTGTTTGATTTTTCTAATTTTATGTGTGCAGGAATTAGGGAAGATATATCGCTTTTGACACTAAATATCGTATTTTTCCGACATTTCAGTTTTTAAGGAATTACGACCAGCGATCGTGTGGAGCGAGGCTCAAATTCAATTGCAAAACGTTAGTGAAGTATAATACCAAAGATCCGGATAGTTTGACCCATGCAAACGAACAATCAAACTCTCGGGATCGCTTCAAAAAGGGATTTTCTTAACCAAATCATATCGGTACGTATTTCCTAACACATTCCTCTTGAATCCGACACATTCCAATATTTCTATCTTCTTCAGAATTCTTCGCACAATTTTTCCACCAATTGCACAGAGAACTAACCGTATTTATTGCAGCGCTTAAACTTAAACAGAAAAAGAATTGCTTAATTTCTTGATTTTTTGAATTCTTTTATTGATTGCGCATTTGCATCTTAAATACGGATTTAAGGACATGACAAAACAAGATACGGTAAAGGATTTTATCACCTTTTTCCGTAGCCCACAAATCACAAAACTGCATTCTTGCATACCCACAGTAATTTAAAATCAACTAAACTTTGACTTTAAGGACATCACGCTCATTAGGAGGAGTTGACTGTATTTAGAACACCGCTTAACGGTATATCGTTCACGGGGTGTCTAGGCTGTTGGAGATAGTGCCCTCAGAGTCAATTATTGGATCACAGGCACGTGATTGCAATGATTGAGGGAGGACCTGTCCCAGTAGGACAGTCTTACTCAAGATGATAGTATGCAATCTGGTTTAGGTGACCTCATCGTGTACTGCTTTAGGTGACCTTACGAGTCGCTATTGCACGTTGATAGAGCCCCTAGGATTCTTGCTTGACTACCAGCAGTATGAGGGAGATCATATACGTGGGAGCTGTGGTCTATAAGCACATCCTTAAAAGGTCCCTAGTCATGGGAGTTTCGAGACAGGGCATCGATACTCCAGAATAAACTAGTGTATACAGTCGAGACCCCGACGAGGGGCGGTGGCCGGTCTCACAAGCCACTGGTGTCAGTTGGTTCACCTAAGATGTATACAGGTGCTCATTGGGTTATGAGTACACCGGACAGGACTCGCCGGGAACCTGCTAGTTGGGATTATACCTGATGTCAGATAGCAGTTCCCTGGTGACATGTGTACAGGTTAGTTCATCGACCTGAGATCGTCATTTGTCTCGTGTGAGTTCCCACTGTGCTTTGATTACTACCCTACCACGGCTCAAAGGAGTCGTGCAAACAGGTTTTAGTTGGGTACAGTCCCGAGCCACATGGAGGAAGTGAGCGGATCTGCAGGGGTTCGTCTCTCCCGGTATTGGGGGTGAGGTCACGCTGTGTCTAGGAGAGCCAGAACATGAAAAGTCCTTGGCCAAGGCAGGAGATTTGCTGGTAGGTATTCCAGTAGTATCTCAGGGTGTTCTGGGCTACACTCCGACACGACTTGTACCGCTATTGGGAGTCTGACTTTTACCAACCCTCTAGGCCCGCCATACGATGCTCATAGACGAACAGACCGGACTATACGGATATTGTCACTGACAGGCTCAGTAGGGTGTCAGGATGAGTTCGCTTATCGACGTCCCTTTTGGTCAATAGCTGGTGGCCCGTCACGTATGGCTAATACCTCTGACGTGCTAGTGGTTAAATCCACAGCCATAGTATTGACGAGTCTTTAGAGTCCATCACACACAGTTACTCAGGTTTCGGGCGAAACGATGTAGAGGCCGTATGGAGATATGGCTGGGTTTGATCAGATACATGCGGTATTGCACGGATCGTGATCGGACGGATTTTACTAGCCGGCTTTGGCTTAAGCCGGATCCTAGTATTAGATAGTGTAGATATTGTCTCTTTGCATTTGTGTTCAATGGGAATACAAATGCGGGCATGCATATGCAATAGCGGGGTTTTCCTGTAATTTATTATGGGATCAGTTTTCTGAAGTTGCCAGTTTGCATTCCGTTCCGGCCGGTTTTCCTTTGTTCCTTCGCGGCCGGACTTTCGATGGAGGGGGTAATTTGCAATTGTGCAAATTACTTATTATGGAGGGTGTTTCTTGCTTATGTGTGGCTTCATGATAGTTTGTTCATGATGAGATTCTTTATTGGTCTATTTCCTTGCATTTATTATGATGGTTGGTGAAAGGATTTGAGCTTGATTTTGGTGTGACCATTTTCTATTCTATTTATCCTTCCTTGCTTTATTTTGTTTATAGGATCCTCCACCATCTTGATGGGGGGCTGGCCACACTAGAGAGAAGAGAGAGGTTCATTTCATGAGTGGCATTTTCTCATCTCATTTTCCTTGCTAAAATTGTGAGCACCATATTCCTCTATAGTTCTTTCTCTCATTACCTCCATCAATGGCAACCTCATAAACCCTAAAGAGATAACCCACTATACTAGCCTACAGCAAACCTTGGACGCGTCGGCTAGCCAACTTTGCGCCCGAGTTGCCTCAGTCCAGAGGTGGGAGCCCGTAAAAGATTCCGGCTACGTGGTGCCCTTTCCAACGAGGAGTTGACGGACGGAGATTCCGCGGGAGATTGGAGTGGAGACGAAGACCGAAGGACACGGATCGCTTGGTATACTTCTCTACTCTTATTTTAGTTTGCTAGTTGCTAGGTTAATGGCCCAATCCGGGTGAAAAGTGCGCGGTGGTGCCGGTTTGCTAGTTTGCAAAGTTTTTTTTTCCGCGTTTCCGGCGTCAGATGGACGGCCGGGGCGCCGCTGCGGACTTACATTGGTATCAGAGCCACGCCATTAACCTACCTAGCTTGCTCTAGTATGTTTAAAGACTCGATCGAACAAAATCCCAAAAACCGTATTTCTTGTACATGTGTTCTCTGTTGAAATTTTTCCAGCTCCAAAAATTTTTCAGGTCATTGCAGAAAGACATGCAAGAAATTCTAAGAATTCTGGAAAAATACGATTCACTGATTCCTTACTATGACCGCGGAAACGCGACCAAACCCCTGGTTTGGCCGCGGTTCCGCGGTGGGTAAGTGGAATCGTTGCACCATATTTTCACAGTAGGCTTCTGATTAGGAAATAGGGGTTTTGGGATATTCTTTTTGGGCCCAGATTTTCTGTGGGTGCTACAGTATTGCTTGGGGCCCACTTTGATAATTTTTGATCGATCGAAAAGTTTAAACATGTTAGTTCACAGTATTTACATTATATCTGCGACCGTGAATGTCACTTGATCGGTAAATCCTGTCCAACTGCTATAGCCCGGTTAGACGGATTTGCGAACGTGACATTCACGTTGATGTTCTGTGTTTTGCTGTGATATTGCGGATTGGTCGTGGGGGATAGCCTGGATGCAATGGTAGTACAGTTTTGTTGTATTATGTACATTTGATATTGCGGGGCGAGCGTCCGACATGTGGACTGCCGTCACTGCCTGTTTGTATTATTCTTTTGGGACACGACCGGGTCGAGGTCGATGTACCCGTTGTATGTATATTTTACTTTCTGTACTAGGATTACCCCGCGGAGGGGTGCACGGATAGCCGGGTTCTAGAGAGCAACGGGCCCGCATCTCATGGCATTGAGACGGAGAGGGCTTCACTCTAGAATTGGTGGGCTATTCGCCGCACTCGTAGGGGGTACAGGTTGACCCAAGGAGGGGTGCCCAAGTTACCGGATTCCGTGAAGTGCTGGGTGGTCCATTCACGTTGCTGAAGGGGGCTGCCTTGCTTCAGGTTTTGGCGGGTAACTTGCCGCGCCCGTAGGGGTCTAGGATTTCATTGCACAGGCTATCCACACGACCAGGGGAACGTCGGGTTTCAGCAGCGACTCTGTGAAACCCGGGGATCCCAGATATCTGTATTATTCTGTGATGCTGTACATTTCTGTGATGTTGCATTTTTATCACGCCTTGAGCGAAAATTATATATTATATATATACTAGTAGATGTTGTATATGTTTTGCATCCGCGCTAGTCCAGTCCCCGCTCTGTCGTTAGTTAAGTAACCTAACGGGTGATGACGGGACCCAGTGGCGAATGCGGATGGCATATACGTACATCATTATTTTCGTTCTTTTGTGGTGTGATCAATTGATGGGACTGCGTTGATTCGGATCAATGCAAGCTAAACAAACCTATTCTGATGTTGTTGGAACACTTTTTCAAAAATGTTGTTATTGCAAGGGCGTTCACTTTTGTTTTGCACAGTGGTATTCAGTTGGAATATCCTGCTCCTCAGTCGACGAGGCAAGGGCCGAGATCCCTTCACCGGGAGTGACCCCTTGGACAAAAGTTTGCGTCAGGGCAGTAACTTCACTATAGCCGTTTACTTTTGCTTTGCATCGTGGTATTCAGTTGGAATATCCTGCACCTCATTCCACGGGGAACGAGCCGAGATCACTTCACCGGGAGTGACCTCTTTAGCAAAGGTTTTCGTCACTATATTTTTTAAAAGCTATCAGTTCCTTCAATGATATCAATATCATTACGTTAAAGGTTTTCGCCAGAAACCATTCGTAGCCCTCCATCATTTCAGTTAAATATTCGGTAGTATTCAAGCTATGTATTTTGACCTCACGCCAAGGCATAATGATTGGTAGCTGCCGGATATTTATCTGCAGCATAGATAGATGCATTGGTTTGGGACAGTCGTACTACTATTTTGGCCTTCGTCAAGGGTATGTACGAGTGGGTTCAAATTAACCTGGATAATGATGGATAGAACTTGACATGTGACTTATGACATTTTGACCTCACTCCAAGGTCATAAGAGCATGGGGTAAAAATCACATCGGGAGTTTCAAAAGAACTGAAACTTGCCAGATATGCGCATACCTTCTGGAGTGTGATAACGTGAGCGGATTCCGTCACGTTATCATGCGATGATAGTTGGATCCCGATTCCCACTGATGAGTTGGTTTACTCCTCGGATGATCCCGGCTAATTCTTCTTTCAGGTTTGGGGAAGAATTTGACGTTACAGTGGGAGGTTTCCAGATTGGATAAAGTGATAACCATTCTGATCTAGGCTAGAGTGCACGCTGAGTGTTTCTTTTCTCTCTCTTTGGCAGCGACCATTGACCTGACCCTAGACTTGTAAGGTTAGCCTAGCACCCTATGAAGAGTTTTGAAGCATCACATGACCCAAAGTTTTAATTTTTAAGGTGCTAAACTAACATGCAAGGGGATCGATCCTAGAAATTAGGGTTATACAAATATAAGCTAGTAAAGATTAGGGTTTGAAGGCTACAACCTTTGTAGCTCCCCTTTTTGCTTCACTCCTTAGGCTATTGGGTGTTGGAAGAAGGTCCTCTTGTTGTCCTCTTACGTCCACGAAGATCCACCCGGAGTTTCCCGTCCAAGCTAGCAAATTTGGAAAAACCAAGAGAACACTCTAATCAAGTCGGATAAACTTGATTAGAATGATGTTGTGGCTATGGATCTCACTTCAAAATCCTATTTTTATGAGTATTTTACTCTCTTATAAGAACTAGAGAGCAAAGCATTGAGGTTGATGAAGATGGTGGTCTTTTGTGAAGAAGAGAATGAATTATCTTTTGAAAGAGAAAAGAAAAACAACTATATATATTTTTCTTTCTCATAACCAACCATGGTTAGATTTAAAGATATCATTTGATTTAGGTTAAAAGCATAATAAGAAAATAAACCATGGGTTAAAAGTTAGGTGAGCATGGTAGAGTTTAGAAGAGTGTAGAAACTCTTAAATGATTTAACCCATTTTTCATTTCCTTTTGCGTTAATTTAAATCCAATAATAATCCAAAATTAACCATGGTGTAATTCTTATATATCCACCATTCTCATTGTATAAACAACCATGATAAATTGATGTATGTATGCATGTGTGCTTGCACATCCATATGTGCATGAACAAGAATGAATGCATACATGCATGCATACATCCAAAATAAACAAGATAGGATTTGTAGTGAGAAACTAATGATGAATCAACACTTGATTCACTAATCCGGTCATATCACATATGACCCGACCATTAGCAAGCCGCCCAATTAATATACGGTATCCTATACACGCATTTTAATCGGGTCCAAGCGCATATCGCATACACGCACCACAACGTTTCGCCTGGACTAGGTAACTCCTATATGGGACTCTAAGACTCGTGAATATGCCGACAGTTGGTGATGATCATATCAAGCACCCCCAAGCCGCAAGCGGTCAGCTAAACGTAACGGCCACCCGGGTATTGAACGATTAGAAGAAAACAAGCGAACCTGTTACAACTCCCGTCGAGCCATCCGGCAACACTACCGTACAGTCCGGTCTCTTCGTCAGATATGCTGCATATCGAGCCTAGGGATGGTCACGTCGACCCCAATAACTCAATAAGTCGTGTCGGTGAATGGTCTATAACAGATCGAGAAACTACTGATAACACTTATCAGCAAATCTCAGCAGCCCTGGCCAGGGACTTGCTGTTATAACCAGTCGGGCACAACACAGCATCAACTCCCAATACCGGGAGAGACGAAACCCCTCCTATCGCTCATCGTCTTCGTGTGTCTCGGGACTGTACCCAACGGCCACCTGTTTGCACGACTCAGTAGAGCCGTGGTAGGGTGGCAATCAAAGTACAGTGGGAGAACACACAAGACTCCATGACGATCTCGGGTCTACAGACTAACCTGTACCAGTGTCACCTGAGAACTGCTATCCGACAATAGATATAATTCCATATAGGAGTTCTTGGTGAGTCCGTCCAGTGTACCCAGTCACCACTGAGCACCCGTATATGATCTTGATGTCAAACATCGATGAATGTGGGAACATCCATCGCCCATCGTATGGGTCTAGTATCATATACACTAGTCTCCTCTGGTATATCAATGCCCCGTCTCGATATACCTACGACTAGGGACGTTCCAGGATATGCTTATAGACTACAGATGTCCCACTAGTATGATCTCCATCATAATCAGAGTAGTCAAGCCGATATCCTCAGGGCTTTATCAGCATGTATGAATGAATAAAAGCATGATCAAATCAACATGTCAGATAAAGAAGAACCAGATAGCATACTATCATGTCGAGCAAGAATGCAAACTGAATATATATACACGTATAGATACATCCACTATCACATAATGGCCTCTAGGGCATACATATATCCAACAATCTCCCACTTGCACTAAGGCCAGTTATTGGCGTATCTCATACCCAACATCTCAAAAAGTCGCTCATGCTGTGGCTGAGGGAGGGCCTTGGTGAGTGGATCCGCGGCGTTGTTCTTTGTGTCTACTCTCTTAATCTCGATCTCGCGGCGATCTACAATCTCCCGGATCAAATGAAAGCGTCTCAGGATATGTCTGGACCGCTGATGGGATCTGGGCTCCTTGGCTAACGCCATTGCCCCATTATTGTCACAATACAAAGGTATTGGATCAATAATGGTTGGAAGTACTCCTAGCTCCGAGACGAACTTCTTCATCCAGACGGCTTCCTTGGCGGCATCATTTGCAGCAATGTACTCAGCTTCCATCGTAGAGTCTGCAACGGTATCTTGTTTGGAACTCTTCCAACTTACCGCCCCTCCATTGAGGGTAAATACAAACCCTGAGATAGATTTGCTGTCATCCTTATCGCTCTGGAAGCTCGAATCGGTAAAGGCCTCCATTTGGAGGTCTGTATTACCATACACCAAGAACAATTCTTTAGTCCTTCGTAAGTACTTAAGAATGTTCTTCACAGCTGTCCAGTGGTTCTCCCCTGGGTTGGATTGATACCTGCTTACAACACTAAGTGCATAAGCTACATCTGGACGTGTACATAACATCGCATACATTATAGATCCTACTGCCGAAGCATAAGGTATAATGCTCATGCGAGCTCTCTCTTCATCGGTCTTTGGACAAGAATCCTTAGAGAGAGTGACTCCATAGCAAGCGGGTAAGGCACCCCGCTTGGAGTCTTCCATACTAAACCTTTTTAGGATGGTGTTGATGTACCTGGTTTGGGACAATCCCAATAACTTTTTGGATCTATCCCTATAGATCCTTATGCCCAGGATGTATGTGGCATCACCCAGGTCCTTCATGGAGAACCTTAGTGATAAGAATGATTTGACCGACTGTAGCATAGGAATATCATTTCCTATCAGAAGAATGTCATCCACGTACAATACGAGGAATGTGACAGCTCTTCCTACAGCCTTCCTATAAACACAAGGTTCATCTGGATTTTTGATGAAATCAAACTCTTTGATAACATCATCGAAACAGATGTTCCAACTCCGAGATGCCTGCTTTAACCCATATATGGATTTAAGCAATCTACATGCTTTCTCGCTGCTCCCACTGTCAATGAAGCCCTCTGGCTGATCCATATAAACGCATTCTTCTAAATCTCCATTTAGAAATGCTATTTTAACGTCCATCTGCCAGATTTCATAGTCGTAGTGAGCAGCAATAGCAAGTAGGATCCAAATGGATTTAAGCATGGCTACGGGCGAAAAAGTTTCGTCATAGTCCAAACCTGGTCTTTGACGAAAACCTTTCGCCACAAGTCTTGCCATATAGGTCTCTACCTGCCCATCCACACCAATCTTTCATTTAAAGATCCATTTGCACCCTACAGGTTTTACCCCAGGGGGTACAACGTCCAAAGTCCATACTTTGTTGGTGTACATAGACTCCATTTCGGATCTCATGGCATCCAGCCACTTCACAGAGTCACCACTCGTGATAGCTTGCTGAAAACTGGTAGGATCATCATCATCCATGATACAGTCTTCTCTGTCACCATCAATGAGGAAACCGTAGTACCTCTCCGGTGGGCGAGAAGTCCTACCAGACCTACGGAGTGGCCGAGGTTCTTCAGTTTCTGTTGCAACAGTCGGTTCAACCAAATCTTCATTTGTAGTTTGTGTCTCTAGAACCTCTTCTAGATCCACTTTGCCATCATCTTTATCTGTGAAAAACTCTTTTTCCAAAAATGTGGCATGTTGAGAAACAAACACTTTTTGTTCCTCTTTGTGGTAGAATAGATATCCATAAGAATTCTTTGGATATCCTACAAAGTTACACATGACTGACCGTGTCTCGAGTTTGTCCGGATTCTGCTTTTTAACATAGGCCGGGCAACCCCAAATCTTAATTCTCTTAAGAGATGGTCTCTTCCCATGCCATATCTCATATGGCGTGGTAGACACGGCTTTGGTTGGAACCCTGTTTAGCAGAAACGCTGCAGTCTCCAATGCATGCCCCCAAAACGAGACTGGTAACTCAGCGTCACTCATCATGGACCGGACCATATCTAATAGGGTCATATTCCGTCGTTCTGACACACCGTTGTGCTGTGGTGTGTAAGGAGGAGTGAGCTGAGAGAGAATCCCATTCTCTTTTAGGAAGTTTGCAAATTCTGTACTGAGATACTCTCCACCTCGATCTGATCGAAGCATCTTAATACTCAAGCCGGTTTGTTTTTCTACTTCTTGTTTATATTCAATGAATTTCTCGAAAGCGTCGGACTTGTGCTTTAATAAAAATACATGACCGAATCTTGAGAAATCATCAGTGAATATAATGAAGTATGAAAAACCGCCTCTAGCCTGTGTAGACATAGGCCCACATACATCACTATGTATGAGGCCCAGGAGCTGAGTAGCTCTTTCTCCGTGTCCGGTAAACGGAGTTTTGGTCATTTTACCCTTGATACAAGACTGGCAAGTCGCATAAGATTTATATTCAAAAGAATTTAAATATCCATCTTTGTGTAACTTGTTTAGTCTTGTTTCGTTAATATGACCAAGTCTACAGTGCCAAAGAAAAGCTTCATTTAATTCTGAAAGTTTTCTTTTATTAGTGTGTTGTATACTGAAAACTGTGTGTTGATTTAGGACATATATTCCATTATTAAGCGTACCATACCCAACCAACATTTGATTTAGGTGAATGTTCATAATATTGTTCTGCAACACAAAATTATACCCTTCATTGTCCAACAAAGAAACGGATATTATATTACATAGCATACTTGGTACAAAATAACATGGATTCAAAATCAAAATACATCCAGATGGCAACCCCAAGTGATACTCTCCCACTGCGACTGTATGTACATTGGAACCATTTCCAACGCGGAGAGTATGGTCACCTGTCCTCAAAACCTTGCTATTTCTCAGCCCCTGCATAGAATTGCAAATGTGAGAACCTGAACCGGTATCCAATACCCAGGAAGCAAAGTTTATAGAAAAACAGTTTTCAGTCACAAACGCACCTGAAGCAGAAGCATCACCATGCTTCTTCTTGAGACTTAGGTACTCCGTGCAATTGCGCTTCCAATGTCCTGTCTTGTGGCAATGAAAACATTCGCCTTTCCCTGGGTCTCCAGCTTTGGACTTTCCCTTTCCCTTTACCTTTTTAACTCCTCCCTTAGGATTAGTGGGTTTCTTCTTTTTCTTTCCCTTGGCCTTAGCTTTCGGGCGAGAAGAAGAAGACTGTCCAATAGTCATAACGGGAGTTTTTGCTGACTTCATAGTGCTCTCTGCACTCCTTAACATAATAAGGAGTTCAGGGAGTTCCTTTTCCATGCTATGCATGTTAAAGTTCACTATGAACTGAGCAAAGGTGGAGGGCAGGGACTGCAGAATAATACCTATATATTGTTCATTGTCCATCGTCCATCCAAGGTCCTCAAGCTCTTCAATAAGAGCTATCATCTTCAGAACGTGGTCTCCTACTGGTGTGCCAGGGGCCATTCGCATCTGAAACAATTTCTTTGATGCTTCGTATCGTAATACGCGGGATTGCTCCCCATACAACTCCTTTGTATGGAGCAATATACCGTGAATGTCCATGTCCTCGTGCTGCTTTTGATGTGCGTTGTCCATCGATGCAAGCGCGAGGCATTTTGCCGTGGCACAGTCAGCGTCCCATGTCTTGCGGACTTCAATGTCCGCAACTGAGGATTTTGGACCTGGGACGGGCGGGGCTGAAGCCTTGAGGACATATGATACTTTATCATAAGTCAAGGCGATCTTCAGATTCCTTAGCCAGTCTTTATAGTTGGTCCCATTCAGTTTGTTTTTATCTAGTAGAAGCTTAAGTCCAGTCATTGGTATCTGCCATTAAGAGAGAGAAAAGAATACACTCAGCGAAAGCTCTTGCACAGATTAGATTGGTTAATTATCTTGTCTAATCGATGTTTCCCACTGTTTTTTATCAAGTTTTCTTTCAAACCTTAAAAAGAAAAACTAGCCAGGATTAATTACAGTCTACAACTTCGCTAACCGTTCAGCCAGGCCAGTGTCGGTACTTTGAGGGAGGTTCCCCGTGCTTTCGCACGGACCTAATTAGAGTAAACCTCGTTTTCCCAGAGGCGGAGCCCCGTTAACACCTTTCTAGACACTTAATGAGTTAGCTAATTGTAAACTGTAAAACTCTCCTAGGAGCAACTATTGCCCACAGTGGGATCGGGATCCAACCATCATATGGAAAGTATGCAATCTCATTGCAAATTTCAACACTTGAAATTCCCGATGTGGTTTTTACCCCTAATACTCGTAACCTTGGCTAAGGTCAACAAATCACGAGCACTAGTCAAGCTCAACCCGTCATTTCTTGATTAATTAGACCCGTTCACATGACCCTTGGCTAAGGTCAACAAAGTCATATGCCCGTCCTAATTAATCTGCATCATATGCGTTTGTAGGAAGACATCACTTAGCTACCGTACACTACGCCTTGGCTAAGGTCAACAAACGTAGCACGAATACTAAGTACTCTACTTCTTAAAATGACGGAGGGTTGCGGATGATTTTTAAAAAAAAATCTTTAACGCTTTGAGCTTGATATCGTTGTAGAATCAAAAAGTTTTCAAAAGGAGTGGCTTAAGCTCCGCAGTTTTGAAATATAGCTTTTTCATAAATAGCCGAGTAGTTTTCAAATCCGATTCTACAACATCTTTTAGGTTTGTTTTCTTTACATTAATCACATTAATGTAATCCCATCATTTAAGTCCTAAAGCCAATCACAGAAAAGAAACGAAAATAACACGTACGCTTATGCCATCCGCATTCGCCGCAATGTTCCGTTATGCACCGTTAGGTTACTTAACTAACGGTATACCGGGACGGGACTAGCGCGGGTGTAAAACATAAGCAACGTCTACTATATATCATATATATAATATGTCATTCGTCTCAGATATCACAGAACACAGGCAGCAGAAACATAGATATAATGTGGGATATCCTAGGACGTCTGTATTTAGTACTTAGCCAGAATAGAAAATACGGATTCCATAGTCGCGATGAACAGCCAAGCCCACATCCTGGACCCCTACGAGAGCGGCAAGTGACCCTACCAATCCTGGAGTTTAGGAGACCCGGTCTCGACTCCTCGAGATGGCCTCCCACTGAACCCCAGAACCCGGTCACCTGTGCTCTCCTCCTTGGGTCCATCCTAATGCGGAAAAGTAAATAATATACAATACTGGTGACACAACCGCAACCTGGAAGTGCCCCAAATAAAAGAATATTACATTACATTTGAATTTACATGAATGAAAATATAAAACTCTCATCTCATAAAACCCCCCGGCTATTCGATCACGACAATCCTGTACATCATATCTCAGCAACACATAATATCACATATCATCAACGTAAGTAAGTATGCGTACCCCGATTGTCGTTGATGTATAGCAACGGAACCGGCAATATCGTACATACTACACTTACGGTCACAGAAAAGAAAGTGTAAAACTACAATATTTGGAATCCAGATTCTCTTTAGACATCATAAATGCGAAATATCACATATTTCGTATTTCATGCCTAAACTGTATGAATTCCACATATTGTATCACATTCCAGAAAAACAGACAGTATTAAAGTTTTCGAACGAACAATCAAGCACCCAAGATTCACTAAAGCTCAACACTTGAGCAGGGTTCAAAAGATCCGGAGTGTGACACAGTAGTGGCGGTCCAGCCGCAGAAGGGTCAAGCCAACGCCTCACATGTGGCACGCCGTACTGCCCCAAACCCTAGGGTTCAAAGGGCAGTTCGAGACGGTCACATAATCGAGTTAAGGTTTGTTGTCTTTTAGAGGGACCACCGCAGTAAAGACTTGCACGTATCTCCAAACTATTTAAACCCCGTGAATATTGAGTAAATGATATTCGTTCAAACACTTCAATACTTTCTAGTTTACCCGGAAAAGAAAACGAAATGAAAATTCCGATCGAAACCACGAGTCCAAAAACATCTCCAGAATTTTTCAACAGCAGATTCAGATTAAACATACTCAAAATATAATATAGCAGGTAAGGAAAAATACTGTGCAAAATGGAGTAAAAGATCCCCACTTATGGCCGCGGATCCGCGGCCTAAGCCTGCTTAGGCCGCGTTTCCGCAGTCAAAAGTACTGTTCATGGCCATGAATTTTCCAGTTTGTCTTATCTTTACCTGCTCTATTTTTTGAGAATTTTTAATTCTGAAAAAAGTCAGTTTTTAAAAAATTTCCAGAGAGTGTCCCGTAATTCCGTATTTTGTTTCGATCGGAGTTTTTACTTCGCTAAAACATCGCCTAATGTTCTAGGTCGGCTCTGATACCAATGTAAGGTTAGCCTAGCACCCTATGAAGAGTTTTGAAGCATCACATGACCCAAAGTTTTAATTTTTAAGGTGCTAAACTAACATGCAAGGGGATCGATCCTAGAAATTAGGGTTATAAAACTATAAGCTAGTAAAGATTAGGGTTTGAAGGCTACAACCTTTGTAGCTCCCCTTTTTGCTTCACTCCTTAGGCTATTGGGTGTTGGAAGAAGGTCCTCTTGTTGTCCTCTTACGTCCACGACGATCCACCCGGAGTTTCCCGTCCAAGCTAGCAAATTTGGAAAAACCAAGAGAACACTCTAATCAAGTCGGCTAAACTTGATTAGAATGATGTTGTGGCTATGGATCTCACTTCAAAATCCTATTTTTATGAGTATTTTACTCTCTTATAAGAACTAGATAGCAAAGCATGGAGGTTGATGAAGATGGTGGTCTTTTGTGAAGAAGAGAATGAATTATCTTTTGAGAGAGAAAAGAAAAACAACTATATATATTTTTCTTTCTCATAACCAACCATGGTTAGATTTAAAGATATCATTTGATTTAGGTTAAAAGCATAATAAGAAAATAAACCATGGGTTAAAAGTTAGGTGAGCATGGTAGAGTTTAGAAGAGTGTAGAAACTCTTAAATGATTTAACCCATTTTTCATTTCCTTTTGCTTTAATTTAAATCCAATAATAATCCAAAAATAACCATAGTGTAATTCTTATATATCCACCATTCTCATTGTATAAACAACCATGATAAATTGATGTATGTATGCATGTGTGCTTGCACATCCATATGTGCATGAACAAGAATGAATGCATACATGCATGCATACATCCAAAATAAACAAGATAGGATTTGTAGTGAGAAACTAATGATGAATCAACACTTGATTCACTAATCCGGTCATATCACATATGACCCGACCATTAGCAAGCCGCCCAATTAATATACGGTATCCTATACACGCATTTTAATCGGGTCCAAGCGCATATCGTATACGCGCACCACAATGTTTCGCCTGGACTAGGTAACTCCTATGTGGGACTCTAAGACTCGTCAATATGCCGGCAGTGGGTGATGATCATATCAAGCAGCCCCAAGCCGCAAGCGGTCAGCTAAACATAACGGCCACCCGGGTATTGAACGATTAGAAGAAAACAAGCGAACCTGTTACAACTCCCGTCGAGCCATCCGGCAACACTACCGTACAGTCCGGTCTCTTTGTCAGATATGCTGCATATCGAGCCTAGGGATGGTCACGTCGACCCCAATAACTCAATAAGTCGTGTCGGTGAATGGTCTATAACAGATCGAGAAATTACTGATAACACTTATCAGCAAATCTCAGCAGCCCTGGCCAGGGACTTGCTGTTATAACCAGTCGGGCACAGCACAGCATCAACTCCCAATACCGGGAGAGACGAAACCCCTCCTATCGCTCATCGTCTTCGTGTGTCTCGGGACTGTACCCAACGGCCACCTGTTTGCACGACTCAGTAGAGTCGTGGTAGGGTGGCAATCAAAGTACAGTGGGAGAACACACAAGACTCCATGACGATCTCGGGTCTACAGACTAACCTGTACCAGTGTCACCTGAGAACTGCTATCCGACGATAGATATAATTCCATATAGGAGTTCTCGGTGAGTCCGTCCAGTGTACCCAGTCGCCACTGAGCACCCGTATATGATCTTGATGTCAAACATCGATGAATGTGGGAACATCCATCGCCCATCGTATGGGTCTAGTATCATATACGCTAGTCTACTCTGGTATATCAATGCCCCGTCTCGATATACATACGACTAGGGACGTTCCAGGATATGCTTATAGACTATAGATGTCCCACTAGTATGATCTCCATCATAATCAGAGTAGTCAAGCCGATATCCTCGGGGCTTTATCAGCATGTATGAATGAATAAAAGCATGATCAAATCAACATGTCAGATAAAGAAGAACCAGATAGCATACTATCATGTCGAGCAAGAATGCAAACTGAATATATATACACGTATAGATACATCCACTATCACATAATGGCCTCTAGGGCATACATATATCCAACAAGACTATGACCCAGTGACCAAGTTGACCGAACCTTCTTAACACTGGCTTTTGGATTGTCAGAGTTGCAGACCTCATTGCCACTCCTACTTTTACCCTTTTCTCCAGGACACCCCGTATTACTACGAACGTCCACTTCCATTGGACAAAACCATCGTATGGTTATATACGAACTCGAAGGAATTCGAGGATCGTTTCTGGTTCTGGAGAAAACGAATAGGACTATTCAGTTGTCTTTTCCTTTTACCTTCTCTCTCAGATTGCGAGTACTCCTTGGCTTAGGAGATAGTACACCTATTAGGCAAATTGGATAGTCTTATTCCAAACCTTAGGCTGTTGCCGAACGGTGGGGAATGAAGAAAACCAATTAGCCTAAACGGTGTACAGAAGGTATTAAGTAAAGACAAAGAAATGGATTAGTAAGAGGGCAAAGTATATTGCGACTGCTATTCACGACCAAACCAAGTATTTCTTCGCCAATCCTAAATCACCTTTGTATTTCTCCAGGACACTCCATATCACTACGAAGATCCCAAGTTTATTGGATACTCCATCGTATGGTTATATACGAACTCGAAAGGAACTTGTTCCAGTTTGGGGATGGATTCTCGTTCAGGAGAAATAGGAATAAGGTTTATTCGGTTGTCTTTTATCTTCACCTTCTCTCGCATTGAGAGTGCTCCTAGGATTAGGACAGTACACCCATTATGCTTATTGGATAGTCTTCTTCCAAACCATAGGCTGTTGCCGAACGGTAGGGAAGGAAGAAAACCATTTGGCCTAAAGGGGTGTACAGAAGGTAATGACTAAAGACATATAAAAGGATTTGGAGAGATGGCAAAGAATTATACGGTTATAGTTGTGAATCTAGATAATGGAATAGGCATTACTAGGAATACCAGGATACCCCATCGAAACATTTCAATATTTCAGTTTCACTGTGTACTGTTAAAAGAAAACTGATTTCCCAATTAGACACTTGCTCCAGGGTATGTGTTTACCAGGTTTGATTCTCACATCTGTATGGTTTTACAGATGATGAGTGGGAGTAAGTTATTGGGAATTAGGTGATCATCCTCATTATATCGGGATTCGTTGTAATTGGTGATATTTGAGGAAGTCACATGAGTTGTTTGCCGGTCGGCAAATATTTGGTTTTGAATATCTGTTGTTATGCACCAATTTCAAATTGATATATCTGTACGTCTATTTTTATAGAGTGAGATATACCTTTTTGAGATTGTTTCTATGACATTTACCTATATCAGTGGATGGTTAGGTAAGGAGCATTGAACGGCGGTGTAATTCTTCTTAACCATAAGTACAGTTTTCAACCTACGACACACAGTGAATGAGTTATTAGACTCAGGGGACTTATACAGAGTATTGTATATTGTCCAGTGTCCATTAGGACAGAGGGGTAGGTACTCGTACTATATTCTGTTTACTTGTGACTTCTCTAGTTCTTAGACAGGTGTTTCGTAGAAATGCAGGGTCCAAGTTTTGAGAAGTTATAAGTATAAGATTAAAGTAGAGAACCAGGTATTGCAAGTATCGGGATTCTTCAAGGTGATCGAAGATGTAGATACTTGTATATGGTATTCAGTTGATAGTAGTGTTTAAGAGAACTTGCTTCTCTTTCAGGTTACTCATAATTGGAAGCATTCCTAAGTTGAGTAACGCTGATCGGCCTCCTTCCATTTAGTTGACATGCAATAGAGACAGCTGCATGATTTGAATCTGGTTCAATTAAATCAGTGCCTATGTTTCTATATTGGATATAGAACAGTTCACATCTTGACATTGTTAAGGTACGGGGAGTTTTCCGGCTTATGCTTAAAACCAGACTCCGGATAACTCAAGACACGTTTCTGTAATGGCTGTTTGTGGGTTGACCCGGGCTATGACGAGGGTTGGCATTCTACCATCTGGAAGATCAATAGTGATATTGTTCTAGACTCACCACAGTTTTAACAAAAATGCATTTTTTCAGAAAACAGTAGGGGGAGTATGGTAGAACTGGAAGTGATTCCAGAACCGCAAACGATTACTGAAGATTTGATAAGAACCTAAAGATTCAATCTGGTTTGACATTCCATTGGTCACTCCGCAGATAAAGTGGGTAACCTCACGCACCCGAGAGGTACTTCGGTATGCTCAAGGACGGTGGCAGGGAGGTTCTTGTTTACCCAGACTTACCATTGCTGTTGTTCCAGACTGTGAGACCCGGCAGGAGGATGAGTATAGCGTCGTTCTAAACTGGCTTTAGAATTGTACGTCTATATGACTCTACCAGAGGGTTGTCGTGGTCAGTGGGAGCAGCGGAAGCATGGTGGACAAGTGGATTATGTCTATTTATAGACTAAAGCAGATATAGCGGAGATAGATCATCTATTTCTGATGTGAAAGTCATAGGTTTGACTTCATCAGAATAGGGGACGGATCTGTTAAGAAGGTAGTAGGGTGTGATGTCCTGGTATTTGATGACATACACAGAGTAGGAAGTGATATTCCTATACTACGATCGGTTATACTTTGGTTGTCACACAGTAGTTTCTCCACATAGGAATTGGATCTTATATCAGACATTCTGGTTACTAGATCTATGGTTTTAGATCTAGATTTGGGTGGTTTCCCAATCAGGGTACTTAGACAGCATTCTATGAGTATTTAGAATGGACGACTCCTGGCACGGTAGTATACCTGTAGGTGATGGAGTCACCCTCTCTAAAGGTGTCTTACAGACTAAAGGGGAGAGGGATACGCATGATTGGCAAATCACTTGCTTGGGCAATTGAGTCAATCATGAGATGTCAAGTACCACACCAGATGTTGTTCTTGAAGTAGGTGCAATAAGTTGATATTCATCCAATCCTGGAGAAACAATCGGAAGCAGTTTTAGAACATAAGTTGATGTTCTAGGGAATTGATAACGGCAGTCTCCTTCGGGAGACAGTTATCATTCCAAACTTCCAAGATGACCTGGATGACAGAGTGGCTGTCAGAGTTATAGTTTTCCCTCTGACGAAGGGGCAGTATTTTGGACAGGTGGTCCAGGTGGATACTGAGGGAAGGCATGGCGCAGGATACTGATTAAGTTCAGTTGACGATACAGTCTAAGAAGTTTGGATTTGGAGTTCACTTATGAGCTAGGTCCCATCAGATATCCAGACATATTCTAAGACAGGTATTGTTCATTTCGGGAGATGGCTTTCTCCGCGAACTTGAGATAGAGAGAGACATAGAAAGAAACACCAGAGCGGATCCACTCACTGAGGCTATTCCTCGAACGCAATAGTTTCGCAAACGAGCTTTGTGAGACTGACTAGTAGAGGAGTTGGGTGTTCGGTATCACACGGGCTGTGAGTATGCGACATCGCAATAATTAGCCTTGAGTGCAAGTGGGAGATTGTTGGAGATAGTGCCCTCAGAGTCAATTATTGGATCACAGGCACATGATTGCAATGACTGAGGGAGGACCTGTCCCAGTAGGACAGTCTTACTCAAGATGATAGTATGTAATCTGGTTTATCTTTATCATCGTGTACTGCTTTAGGTGACCTTACGAGTCGCTATTGCACGTTGATAGAGCCCCTAGGATTCTTACTTGACTACCAGCAGTATGAGGGCGATCATATACGTGGGAGCTGGGGTCTATAAGCACATCCTTAAAAGGTCCCTAGTCGTGGGAGTTTCGAGACAGGGCATCGATACTCCAGAGTAGACTAGTGTATACAGTCGAGACCCCGACGAGGGGCGGTGGCCGTTCTCACAAGCCACTGGTGTCAGTTGGTTCATCTAAGATGTATACAGGTGCTCATTGGGTTATGAGTACACCGAACAGGACTCGCCGGGATACTGCTAGTTGGGATTATACCTGATGTCAGATAGCAGTTCCCTGGTGACATGTGTACAGGTTAGTTCATCGACCTGAGATCGTCATTTGTCTCGTGTGAGTTCCCACTGTGCTTTGATTACTACCTTACCACGGCTCAAAGGAGTCATGCAAACAGGTTTTAGTTGGGTACAGTCCCGAGCCACATGGAGGCAGTAAGCGGATCTGCAGGGGTTCGTATCTCCCGGTATTGGGGGTAAGGTCGCGCTGTGTCTAGGAGAGCCAGAACATGAAAAGTCCTTAGCCAAGGCAGGAGATTTGCTGGTAGGTATTCCAGTAGTATCTCAGGGTGTTCTGGGCTACACTCCGACACGACTTGTACCGCTATTGGGGGTCTGACTTTTACCAACCCCCTAGGCCCGCCATGCGATAGTCATAGACGAACGGACCGGACTGTACGGATATTGTTACTGACAGGTTTAGTAGGGTGTCAGGATGAGTTCGCTCATCGACGTCCCTTTTGGTCAATAGCTGGTGGCCCGTCACGTATGGCTAATACCTCTGACGTGCTAGTGGTTAAATCCACAGCCATAGTATTGACGAGTCTTTAGACTCCACCACACACAGTTACATAGGTTTCGGGCGAAACGCTGTAGAGGCTGTATGGCGATATGGCAGGATTCGATCAGATATATGCGGTATTGCACGGATCGTGATCGGACGGATTTTTCTAGCCGGCTTTGGCTTAAGCCGGATCCTAGTATTAGATAGTGTAGATATTGTCTCTTTGCATTTGTGTTCAGTGGGAATACAAATGGGGGCATGTATATGCAATAGTGGGGTTTTCCTGTAATTTATTATGGGATCAGTTTTCTGAAGTTGCCAGTCTGCATTCCGTTCCGGCCGGTTTTCCTTTGTTCCTTCGCGGCCGGACTTTCGATGGAGGGGGTAATTTGCAATTGTGCAAATTACTTATTGTGGAGGGTGTTTCTTGCTTATGTGTGGCTTCATGATAGTTTGTTCATGATGGGATTCTTTATTGGTCTATTTCCTTGCATTTATTATGATAGTTGGTGAAAGGATTTGAGCTTGATTTTGGTGTGACCATTTTCTATTCTATTTATCCTTCCTTGCTTTATTTTGTTTATAGGATCCTCCACCATCTTGATAGGGGGCCGGCCACACTAGAGGGAAGAGAGAGATTCATTTCATGAGTGGCATTTTCTCATCTCATTTTCCTTGCTAAAATTGTGAGCACCATATTCCTCCATAGTTCTTTCTCTCATTACCTCCATCAATGGCAACCTCATAAACCCTAAAGAGACAACCCACTACACTAGCCTACAGCAAACCTTGGACGCGTCGTCTAGCCAACTTCGCGCCCGAGTTGCCTCGGTCCAGAGGTGGGAGCCCGTAAAAGATTCCGGCTACGTGGTGCCCTTTCCGACGAGGAGTTGACGGACGGAGATTCTGCGGGAGATTGGAGTGGAGACGAAGACCGAAGGACACGGATCGCTTGGTATACTTCTCTACTCTTATTTTAGTTTGCTAGTTGCTAGGTTAATGGCCCGATCCGGGTGAAAAGTGCGCGGTGGTGCCGGTTTGCTAGTTTGCAAAGTTTTTGTTTCCGCGTTTCCGGCGTCGGATCGACGGCCGGGGCGCCGCCGCGGACTTACATAGGTAAGTGTTCAAGAGAAAGAGTTATCTAATTAAAGAACTTCGCGAAAGTGTTGGAAAATCTCCCCTTATCTCTTGCACTTACCTGGCTTCGTGATCCGTATATCTTGAGCCCGTTTCTCGACATAGTTTTACTTCGACAATCAGGTTCTTGAGCAGGTCTAGTTGACATAACATAACATAACATAAACTGCTAGGGATGTGTTATTCTTTGTTTTTGTGATATTTGTGAATTCTTATTAATATGGGTGACACACAATTCAATTCAATTTCTCATGATAAGAATAGGATTGTGAAAAATCATAGGGTGGAAGACAGCATTGAAGAATATTCTTTCATGTCGAGTTTTGAGGAGATATTTGCTGATGAACTTGATATTCTTGGTGAGTTTGAGTCAGGATCAATTTGGGATCATCCTATGAACCTTTTCCTTTTCTGAACTTTTTGCGGATTAACTCCAGTTTTTACACAAACTTGACTTTGGAACTCAACACGTGCTTTTTTAACATTCAATTAATCCAGGAAACAATTCTTTAACCTATTCGAAACTTCATCTTCACCTTCAACGTCTTCTGATCTCTACTTTTACACGCCCATTCCCTTCACTAACATCTAACATAAACCTTTTCTTTTTCTTTTTTTTTCTTTTGCTATCCATTGCACTATATAGACAAAATCTTTAAATGGCTGGTATTAATTTTTGGACTAACCCAATCTTTTAACATGTATATTGTAAGTCCACGTTGCCCACCCCGGTACTTGCGGGGAGGCGGAAAATGGAATAAAAATCAAATTTTTATGAGCTTAGGCAACATGGACTTGACTATGAAGGATCTTTGCTAAACAAAAACAAGCTAAAGCTAACTAGAAACTAGCTAAGTGCTAGAAAGGTTATACCTTGGGCTTTATGTCCTTCTCTCCTTGCTCCTTGGAGTGGTGGAAGGAGGTCACCTTAGTCGTCTTCTCACGTCGAAGAAAGATCCACCCGAAAGCCTCGACCTTTGGCTTCAACTCCAAGCTAGAAGTAACTAGGGTGCAAGAAGTGCTAATCCTTGAACCCTAGATGAGAGTAGAGATTATCAAGAAAGGGTTTTTCTCAAGCTCAAGTGTTTCTCAACACACGAGAGGGGAGAGCTTGAGGGAGAGGAAGAACAAGAGAGAGAAAGTAAATGATAGAATGAGAATAAAATAAACCATTCTCACATATATGTGTGAATTATTGTAATTAGATAATTAGTTAGATAATTGTCATGGTTAATCAAGACATGACCATTATCATTTCATTTTTAATGCAATTTGCAAGGATCAAAGAGCATCTTCCAAATGAAATGATGATGGTCAAAGTGTCAACCTAGGTCAACAAGTCAAGGAGGTCAAATGGTCAACAACCATAACTATGCACAATTATTAAACTAATATCAATTAACCATAATACACACATAAGCATTAGGGTTAATAAAATGACAATAGTCATTAACCCTAATCAAAGTCCCCTCCCTCTGTCTCAAGCAACTGTGCATACGCACCCGTATTCGTGATCCGAGGAACACGAATACAATGAGAAAAACCAATCCCAAATCATATACTAGGATCCGGCTTAAACCAAAGCCTGCTAGTATAAGCTGTCCGGACAGCAAACGTGCACAAGTGCGCGGATGTGAACGAACCCTGTCGCAAAACCATGCGACCTCTACTCATTTTGCCTAAAGGTGAATAGCTCTCTGTGTGGGACTCTAAAGACTCGACACTACGCTGGCAGTGGGTTTAACCACAGACCGCAAGCGGCACTAGCTGTACGTAACTGTCCCCAGGTAGATGTCGATAAGAAGACTGACGAGGTGAACCCCATCTGAATTCCTACTGAGCCTGTATGTGACAATCTCCGTACAGTCCGGTCTGTTCGTCTGATACATCGCATGGCGGGCCTAGGGGGGCGGTGAACGTCAGTCCCCTAATAGCGGTACAAGTCGTGTCGGAGTGTAGCCCAGAACACCCGGAGATAACACTGGAAACCTACCAGTATATCTCGCTTGCCCTGGCCAGGGACTACTCGTGTAATGGCTCTCCTGGACACAGCGCGATGTCAACCCCCAATACCGGGAGAGACGAATCTTGTCTGACCGTCACTGCCTCCAAGTGCTTCGGGACTGCACCCAAAAACTACCTGTTTGCACGACTCCTTTGAGCCGTGGTAGGGTAGTAATCAAAGTGCAGTGGGAACACACTCGAGGCGAAGTGACAGTGTCAAGTCAGCGGACTAAGCTGTACTCATGTCACCTGGGAACTGATAACTGACGATAGGTATAATACCAACCAACAGTTCCCGACGAGTCCTGTCCAGTGTACTCGTAACCTAACGAGCACCCGCATACTATCTCAAGTACGACGTACTGACGGCTGTGGGACAGACCGTCTCCCATACTGGGATATGAAGCCGGGATGAGAAGCGCATACGCTAGTCTACTCTGGAGTATCGATGCCCTGTCTCGATAGTCCAACGACTAGGGACCTGTATAAGGATATGCTTATAGATCACCCAGCTCCCACGAGTGTGAGCGCCATCACAACGCTGGTAATCAAGCAAAGATCCTAAGGGCTCTACTAATATGTATATCAGCGATATGCTAAAAGAAACACATGCACATATTAAAGCAGAGACAAACCAAGTAGCATACTAACATTTCGAGCAAGATTGTATATACAACTGTGAATATCCCAAGCTTCCATCAAGTAATATACAAACTAGTATGATATAGTAATGGCCTCTAGGGCATATACACTAACAATCTCCCACTTGCACTAAGGCCATGTACTGGCGTATCGAAGACCTATCATCTCGATCAGCCGCTCGAACTGAGTCTGGGGCAAGACCTTGGTGAATGGATCTGCTGTGTTATCTTCTGAAGCAACCCTCCGAAGCTCGATCTCCTGGCGATCCACGATCTCCCTGATCAGGTGATACCGCCTCAAGATGTGTCTGGATTTCTGATGGGACCTGGGTTCCTTCGCTAAAGCTATAGCCCCGTTGTTGTCGCAATACAGAGGTATTGGGTCAACAATGGACGGAACCACCTGAAGTTCTCTCAAGAACTTCCTCATCCAGACAGCTTCTTTTGCGGCATCAGATGCAGCGATGTATTCCGCTTCCATAGTCGAGTCAGCAACGGTTTCCTGTTTGGATCTCTTCCAACACACCGCCCCTCCATTGAGGGTAAAGACAAAACCCGACATGGACTTGGAATCATCCTTGTCACTCTGGAAGCTGGAGTCAGCAAAGGCCTCAATCTGTAGGTCTTTTCCGCCATACACCAAGAACATCTCCTTAGTCCTTCTCAGGTACTTGAGAATGTTCTTTACTGCTATCCAATGTTTCTCCTCAGGGTTTGACTGATACCTGCTTACCATACTCAGTACATAAGCCACATCCGGTCTGGTACACAACATCGCATACATTATAGAGCCTACCACAGAAGCGTAGGATATAATAGACATGCGATCCCTCTCCAAATCAGTCTTGGGAGACATCTCTTTGGAGAGGGTGATCCCGTGACAAGCCGGTAGATTACCGCGCTTGGAATCTTCCATACTGAATCTCTTCAGTATGGTGTCGATGTACCTGGACTGAGAAAGTCCTAATATCCTCTTGGATCTGTCACGGTAGATCCGGATACCCAGAATGTATGAGGCATCACTCAGGTCTTTCATGGAGAACCTGTGTGACAAGAACCCCTTGACAAATTGTAGCATAGGAATGTCATTTCCTATTAAGAGAATGTCATCCACGTATAAAACGAGTAATACTACAGTTCTCGCTATAAATCTACAATAGATGCATGGTTCATCTGGATTTTTGATAAAGCCAAATTCCTTGACCGTCTCATCAAAACAGATGTTCCAACTCCGCGATGCCTGCTTTAGTCCATAAATGGACTTAAGCAACTTGCACACCTTTCCGCTGCTCCCACTCTGAATGAAACCCTCTGGCTGGTCCATATAGACACACTCCTCTAAATGTCCATTTAGAAAAGCTGTCTTTACGTCCATCTGCCAAATCTCATAATCGTGGAAGGCAGCAATGGCAAGAAGGATCCGAATGGATTTCAGCATAGCTACTGGAGAAAATGTTTCGTCATAGTCCAAACCAGGTCGCTGACGAAAACCCTTTGCAACCAGTCTAGCTTTATAGGTCTCAACCTGTCCATCTACACCAATCTTCCTTTTGAAGATCCACTTGCATCCTACGGGTTTTACCCCATCTGGAGCAATGTCCAACGTCCATACTTTGTTGGTATACATGGACTCCATTTCGGTCCGCATTGCATCCAGCCATTTTACCGAGTCGACGCTCTGAATAGCTTGCTGGAAGCTAGTAGGCTCATCACAATCTATGATGAAATCCTCTCTATCCCCGTCAATGAGAAAACCGTAGTATCTCTCGGGCGGATGAGACTGCCTACTACTCCTGCGGAGTGGCGTGGGAATGTCCTGATCTTTCGAACCCTCTGGTTCTACTAAGCTTTCAGTAATTAGCTCGTGGTTCTGGAATTTCTTCCAGTTCTATTGCGCTCCCACTTAATTCTTTTTCTATGAACTGGTGTTCTAGAAAGTGGGCATGGTGAGAAACAAACACCTTTTATTCCTCTTCGCAATAGAAGAAATATCCCTTGGAGTTCTTTGGATATCCCATAAATTTGCACTGTACTGAGCGTGCCTCGAGCTTGTCCGCATGCTGCTTTTTTACAAAAGCTGGACATCCCCATGTCTTAATGTGATTAAGATAGGGTCTCTTCCCACACCACATCTGATATAGTGTTGTAGGTACAGTCTTAGTTGGAACTCGGTTCAAAAGGTATGCAGCTGATTCTAGCGCATATCCCCAGAACGATCGCGGTAACTCAGCGTTACTCATCATGGACCGTACCATATCCAATAGGGTTCGGTTCCGTCTCTCCGATACACCGTTATGTTGCGGAGTGTATGGAGGAGTAGGCTGAGAGAGAATTCTATTCTCTTTTAAGTAACCCAGGAACTCGGCACTCAAGTATTCACCACCTCGATCAGATCTCAGTGCCTTGATACTTTTGCCTGTTTGTTTTTCTACTTCATTCTTATATTCCTGGAAATTTCAAAAGCCTCGGATTTATGTTTCATTAAGAAGACATAACCGTACCTTGAAAAGTCATCCGTAAAAGTAATGAAGTAAGAATAACCGCTTCGTGCATGTGTAGACATTGGACCGCACACGTCGCTGTGTACGAGTCCCAAGAGCTCGCTCACTCTTACTCCGTGTCCAGTGAACGGAGTCTTTGTCATCTTTCCCTTGAGACAGGATTGACAAGTTGCATACGATTGATATTCGAACGAATCCAAATATCCTTCTGTATGTAACTTATTCAACCTTCTCTCATTGATGTGACCCAGTCTACAATGCCATAAGAAAGTTTTATTGATTTCTGGAGACTTTCTTTTGTGTGTATTCTGGACATTGAAAATCTGTGGCTGGTTTAATACGTATATACCGTTGTTCAATGTACCAGACCCAATCAAAACTTGATTAAGGTGAATGTTCACTACATTACTTACAAATGCAAATTCATAACCTTCTTTAGATAATAAAGATACAGAAATGATATTACAGGTTGCATTTGGTACATAATAACAACTACGCAAAACCAAAAAGTGTCCATCCGACAATCCCAGCTGATAGTCCCCCACGGCCTCAGCATCCATGCTAGCACCGTTTGCAACTCTGAGGGTCATGTCACCTGCCTTCAAAACTCTATGCTTTCTCAACGCCTGCAAAGAATTACAGATATGAGATCCTGATCCGGTATCCAATACCCAGGATGTAGAGTTTATTGATAGACAGTTTTCAATAACATACACACCTGAAGCTGAAGCCGCAACTCGCTTCAAATCCTGTGTTCTGGCCTTCCAAGCCTTGCAATCCTGTTTCCAGTGACCACTTTTGTGACAATAGAAGCATTCTTCCTTCCCCACCAGCTTTCCCGCTATCTTTGTTGCTTTTCCTTTTCCCTTCGTATCCACTTTACTGACACCGCCTCTGGGTTTGGTGGGGGCTTTCTTCTTCTTACCCTTGGCTTTCGCCCTGGATCTAGAAGAGGAAGATCCTCCTACAAACAAAGTGGATGTCTCACTACCCTTCTGTAGGGTGCCCTCAGCACTCCTCAACATGTTCAGAAGTTCGGAAAGTTCAACCTCCTTTCCTTGCATGTTGAAGTTAAGAATAAACTGGGCGTAAGTGGAAGGAAGGGACTGGAGAATCAAATCAGTATAGAGTTCATTCTCCAACGTGATCCCAAGGTCCGCGAGCTCCTCTATGTAGCCAATCATCTTAAGCACGTGTTCCGCTACCGATGATCTGACGGCCAACCTTGCCGAAAACAACTTCTTCGACACTTCGTATCTTGTGATACGAGACTGCTCTCCATACAGTTCTTTTGTATGAAGAAATATGGACTCTAGGTCCATATTCTCGTGCCTCCTCTGATGTTCGTTGTCCATCGAGGCTAGTACGAGGCATCTGGCCTTCGCGCAATCTATTTCCCAGGTCTTGTAGATTTGCCTATCTACGACACTGGTTTTGGGACCTGGGACAAGCGGAGCTTTGGTGGTAAGGACATACCCCAACTTGTCGTAAGTGATTGCCATCTTGACATTCCTGAGCCAATCTTTGTAGTTTGGCCCTGTCAATATGTTTTTATCTAGTAATAACTTAAGTCCGGTCATGTTGAATGGTCGCTGCAATTAGGAGAAAGAAAAGAAACACTTTAGCATGATGCTCTTGCAAGTTTAGAGTGGTTTTTAGTTTGTCTAAACTGGATGGCTCCCACTTTCTCTCAAATCCTTTCTCAAACCGTAAAGAAAGTATTAGTCAGGATCAATCTCACCGTACAATACTTGCTTAACCGTTCAGCCAGGCCAGTGTCGGTACTTCGAGGGAGGTTTTCCAACGCTTTCGCGAAGTTCCTTAATTAAGTAACCTCTTTTCCCTGTGGGCGTAGCCCCGCTAACACCTTTCTAGACACCTACTAAGTTTATAGCATTGATCTTTAAGTGAGAGTTTTCCCGAGGAGTAGCATATACTCACAGTAGGATCGGGATCCAAATATCATCGCATGATAAAACCGAAGGAATCCTACCAGAATTATCACACTCCAAATGGTATACAGCGCTAGCAAGTTTCAGTACTTATGAAACTCCCGATGTGGATTTCTGCCCCATTCTCTTATGACCTTGACTTTGGCCAAAATATCATAAGTCACATGTCAAGTTCTACCCATCATTCTCCTGGTTAATTTGGACCCACCCGTACCTACCCTTGACTTTGGCCAAAATGGCAGCACGACTGTCCCAAACCAACGCATATATCTATGCTGCACATGAATACCCAATAGCTACCAATCACTATGCCTTGACTTTGGCCAAAATATATAGCTTGAATACTTTTTGACCATTCATGTGGAATGACGGAGGGCTACGAATGGTTTTGGCGAAACCGTGAACGTAGTGAACTTGATATAATCGATGGAACGAGATAGCTTTTAAAAGGAGTGGTTCAAGCTCCGCGTTTAAAAGTTTAGTTTTGAAAAGAACCGAGTGGTTTTCAAAGTGTTCCAATCGACTTTTACTTGGTTTATTTTCTTGCATTAGTTCTTTTAATGCGTCCCATCATTTAATCCTACCATTACAGAAAACAACCAAAATATGACGTACGCTTATGCCATTCGCATTCGCCACGGGGCCCCGTCATCACCCGTTAGGTTACTTAACTAACGACAGAGCGGGGGCTGGGCTAGCACGGCTGTAAAACATAAGCAACGCCTAAATAGTTATCATATACAAATATATAGCAATGATAGACATTATAGATCACAGATGAATACATTGGATATACTAGGAATCCGCAATCCGTTTGAGCCTGCAACGAAAAGCGGATTACACGGTCGCGGTGAATAGCCAATACCCCACCCAAGACCCCTACGGGTGCGGAAAACTACCCTCCAAGTACCCGAAGCGAAGCAACCTCCCTCACCACCGTGAGTAGGCCACTCGGCACTTCGAGATACCCGGTAGTTTGTGCACCCCCTCCATGGGTCTATCCTAGGAGCAAAAACAGTAAAAAGAATTATACAATGACGGCTACAACCCCGACCCGGTTGTGCGGCCAAACAAATAATATTATTACATCAATTTACATATTACAATGAATGAAAGAAAAAGCAACACTCATCTCACATCCACCCCGGCTATCCATCCGCGACAATCCAACCCATTCATATACACATACCATCATCAATCACAGATCACAGATATGTATAACCCCGACTAATCGACATATAGCGATTAGCCGACGTTCAATACATATAAACATCACAGATATAACCTTTTAGTCAAAGTGTATTGAAGTTCGGAAAAAATACGGATTTATAGGCCCCCAAAAACAAATTTCTATTCTGAAAAACCTGGGCACATATAAACCATCTTAAAAATCCTAAAACCAAGCCAGAAATACACTGCACTAAACTCGACCCAGTGAAGAGCCAAGACGGCCGCGGTTGCACGGCAATAGCTTGCTATTGCCGCGGAACCGCGGCTCTTTGGTCGAATCACTGGATCATTTTTGGTGGCTTTCTTCACAAAACCCTGAGATGATTTTTGGAGTATAATTTATTTTGTTTTGAACAGAAAAAAAATTAACAGAAACTTAGGGTTTTGAAAACTCGGTTTTTCGATTTTTCCGATTCGAACTTCGATACACTCTACTATCTAGCTAGTTTATGTTTAGTTAGGCTCTGATACCACTGTAAGTCCACGTTTCCCACCCCGGTACTTGCGGGGAGGCGGAAAACGGAATAAAAATCAAATTTTTATGAACTTAGGCAACATGGACTTGGCTATGAAGGATCTTTGCTAAACAAAAACAAGCTAAAGGTAACTAGAAACTAGCTAAGTGCTAGAAAGGTTATACCTTGGGCTTTATGTCCTTCTCTCCTTGCTCCTTGGAGTGGTGGAAGGAGGTCACCTTAGTCGTCTTCTCACGTCGAAGAAAGATCCACCCGAAAGCCTCGACCTTTGGCTTCAACTCCTAGCTAGAAGTAACTAGGGTGCAAGAAGTGCTAATTCTTGAACCCTAGATGAGAGTAGAGATTATCAAGAAAGGGTTTTTCTCAAGCTCAAGTGTTTCTCAACACATGAGAGGGGAGAGCTTGAGGGAGAGGAAGAACAAGAGAGAGAAAGTAAATGATAGAATGAGAATAAAATAAACCATTCTCACATATATGTGTGAATTATTGTAATTAGATAATTAGCTAGATAATTGTCATGGTTAATCAAGACATGACCATTATCATTTCATTTTTAATGCAATTTGCAAGGATCAAAGAGCATCTTCCAAATGAAATGATGATGGTCAAAGTGTCAACCTAGGTCAACAAGTCAAGGAGGTCAAATGGTCAACAACCATAACCATGCACAATTATTAAACTAATATCAATTAACCATAATACACACATAAGCATTAGGGTTAATAAAATGACAATAGTCATAAACCCTAATCAAAGTCCCCTCCCTCTGTCTCAAGCAATTGTGCATACGCACCCGTATTCGTGATCCGAGGAACACGAATACAATGAGAAAAACCAATCCCAAATCATATACTAGGATCCGGCTTAAACCAAAGCCTGCTAGTATAAGCTGTCCGGACAGCAAACGTGCACAAGTGCACGGATGTGAACGAACCCTGTCGCAAAACCATGCGACCTCTACTCATTTTGCCTAAAGGCGAATAGCTCTCTGTGTGGGACTCTAAAGACTCGACACTACGCTGGCAGTGGGTTTAACCACAGACCGCAAGCGGCACTAGCTGTACGTAACGGTCCCCAGGTAGATGTCGATAAGAAGACTGACGAGGTGAACTCCATCTGAACTCCTACTGAGCCTGTATGTGACAATCTCCGTACAGTACGGTCTGTTCGTCTGATACATCGCATGGCGGGCCTAGGGGAGCGGTGAACGTCAGTCCCCTAATAGCGGTACAAGTCGTGTCGGAGTGTAGCCCAGAACACCCTGAGATAACACTGGAAACCTACCAGTATATCTCGCTTGCCCTGGCCAGGGACTACTCGTGTAATGGCTCTCCTGGACACAGCGCGATGTCAACCCCCAATACCGGGAGAGACGAATCCTGTCTAACCGTCACTGCCTCCAAGTGCTTTGGGACTGCACCCAAAAACTACCTGTTTGCACGACTCCTTTGAGCCGTGGTAGGGTAGTAATCAAAGTGCAGTGGGAACACACTCGAGGCGAAGTGACAGTGTCAAGTCAGCGGACTAAGCTGTACTCATGTCACCTGGGAACTGATAACTGACGATAGGTATAATACCAACCAACAGTTCCCGACGAGTCCTGTCCAGTGTACTCGTAACCTAACGAGCACTCGCATACTATCTCAAGTACGACGTACTGACGGCTGTGGGACAGACCGTCTCCCACACTGGGATAAGAAGCGCATACGCTAGTCTACTCCGGAGTATCGATGCTCTGTCTCGATAGTCCAACGACTAGGGACCTGTATAAGGATATGCTTATAGATCACCCAGCTCCCACGAGTGTGAGCGCCATCACAACGCTGGTAATCAAGCAAAGATCCTAAGGGCTCTACTAATATGTATATCAGCGATATGCTAAAAGAAACACATGCACATATTAAAGCAGAGACAAACCAAGTAGCATACTACCATTTCGAGCAAGATTGTATATACAACTGTGAATATCCCAAGCTTCCATCAAGTAATATACAAACTATTATGATATAGTAATGGCCTCTAGGGCATATACACTAACGTATATGTTGTAATTAGTCTTAGGTTTTTTTCTTTTTCTTTAAATAAAATTCTCACCCTGATGTCTAAGTCTAGCTACCGGAGACGGGGGCAATGATGAGGACATCGTAAACCTCGGGTTTGGGGGTGAGCACTTCGTTTGTTTCGCTGCATCATGTGTATATTCTGCATTGCATACATATTAAAAAAACCTTTAAAAATTGAAAAAAATTCCCAAAAGTATAAAAACTTTTTCATGTTAGCAAGTGGGGGAACTTAGATTCGAAGTCTGAAGGTTCGGTTGATAAGTTAGAAATAACTAAATCCTTTTTGTCAGACTGACGACCCGAAAAATAACCCTCCTTTGTGTTTAACCATAGCTGATATACGTCTATTATAACACTTTGCACGTGTCGTATGTTTTTGAGAATTTGATGAATGTCTGACATGTCTGTAAACTTTTAAAATTGATAAACATCTTTATGATCAAACGGGTTTGTTCTAAATTAAGTAATATCAAGAATAGTTCATAAAGTAAGGTGAATATGAAGGATATTACTGAGGTTTTAACAGAAGCTATAAATATGGAAAATAACCCATCTGGAACCTTGTTGTAGTAATTGCACACCTTATCCACATATAACGTCTTCGGATTTAAAAGAAATGCTGGCTATATCTCCGTTTTCACTGAGTTCCGAATATTTTAAAATAAAATGAGTCTTTTGTTTTGTGGCCTTGGTAACTTGGGTAATTAAGTCCTTAGGGTGTCTCTACACCTAATGCCCTAAAACCATCTGGTTTGGGAGTCATTGACCCAAAACTCGCTAAGTTTCCAATCGCCAAATAAAACAAGCTAAGAAAGTGTTCTCTCCGAGTTAAAAGTCCTCATGGTTCTTTGTGGGAGAATAATCTTGGCGGAGACGAGTTTTCTATTAAAACGGTTTTTTCACGGAGATATGAAGGTCTATTTATAAAAGACATTTTGCACGATAACGAAAGGTGTGTATGAACAACAACATGCGAAAGGTAGGAGTGAAAAATAAGACTGAAGTTCTCTGTTAAAAATGATATATATTCTGACTTGAAACCTAACTGGAGAATAAAACTTGAGAAAAACTTAACTCCTTTCAAATTCGTGTGAGCCTTTATAAGTCTATCATGATATGTAATTATGACATGATGACCTAATCAAAGTTCTTAAAAAAATTATGGACACTATCCGCACAATCACGAAAAGACGCGTATACGTTTATGTTAAATAAATTGTGAGAAGTGAAAAATATGGTCTAACGTTTCTAACTTGGGTGATAGAACTTCCAACTTTGATATCTAAACTTAAGATTAGAATCAACAGTTTCTCCATGATACTAACTTGACTGGATTTTATGGGTGTAATCCACTGAAAACCCTCAGAAGACAGCACTCCTCCTACTAGGGACACCTAAAGGTGTAACGGATTGTTGCACATGCTCAGTGCAATCGCATTCCCTGCGAAAGTGAGGCTAGGATTTTTTGTTTTGTTCGGGACGAGCAATAGATAAGTTTGGGAGTATTTGTTCATCACACAAAACTGCATTTTAATACCCTCATTCATGATCTATTTTGTTATTTATCGGTACTTTTAACCAGTGTCTGCTCAGTAATTACAGATTACAGGTGTTCGTGATAAAATACTGGAAACACATTCAAAATCACGGATATAACGTTTGGGAGCCGACACTGCAAGCAGACCAGGAAACCGACCGATATCCAATGAGTTCTTTTGCAAATAAATGTGTGCACACAATTTTGGTCCAACAAATACAAGTGTACACACAACTCTTTGGCTTGGACCATGGTGGGGCTGCCTTGGCACACACAAATGATGAATTGTACAACTAGTGGGAACATGTGGGGGGACATGGGTAATAAATGCTAAAAGTTTTGATGTGATGTATGGAATCATGTTCCTTCTAAATGTCTGAATGCAAACTAGGCTTAAACAGAGAAAACAAACAAAACCAGAATGATATTGGAGTTGACAAGAGACCACCACATCAATACGAGCCTCTAAGCTCGGATTTTGGCCGGCCACACCCACATAAATTCCGAGCTCGCCGGCCCCCTTGCCCCGTTTGTCCCTATCTTTTCTCTGTCCCTCCCTTGCAGTCACATCACCTTATTTTTATTACTTGTTTAATCTTTTTTGGTGCCTATAAAAGCCAGATCAGTAAGCAATGGAGGGGCTCTCACATAGTGTATGCATATATTGTTTTGTTTTCTTTTGTTTTTGGTTTAAGCTTGAGAGTTGTGTGGGCTTTAACTTGGTCTCTTCTTCTTCTTCCCTCTTGAAGCTTTCTCTTGAGAGCTTCATTATGGAGGTTGAACAAGTTATCAATATCTTGTACCCCAACTTCAAGTGTTAATAATATTGTTGTTTCTTTGATTACTTGCTTCTTTTTCTTATTTTCTTTTCTTTTCATCATGCTTAACTAATATCTTTGGTTGTGGTAATGGTAAGGAAGTGAGATAAAAGGCTTTGCCTCCTCCTCCTCTTGTTAATATTTAATGTGCTTTAATTTGATTATAAACATAGTATTGTAACTTGGATGGGTTGATATGGTATGTTGATTCCATGGTTACTTTGTAACATCATCACATACCATATTCTCCCCCACAAACCCCATCTTGCAAGCCTAAGATTAGAATCAATTTGGTGTTAAGTTTGGTAAGTTTGAATGTGGTGTTTTGTGATTAAGTAACTTGACAAATCTCTTTGTTTCATATACCATATACCATCACAAACACTTAGCACATTTAACACTGAAATAATTTGCTCTCACTCACTAAATTGTGTTTTTGATGTTGTGGTATGCTTGCAGTTGGGCTACGGCAGCGCCTCGGCCGTCAATCCGAGGCCAAACGCGGAACAAAAACTTTTCAAAACCGCGCTACCTCAACCAATCACCCGGATCGAACCATTAACCGTTAACTAGCAATTTATAAAGAGGTTAGAATGGCTATACCAATCGATCCGTGTCCTTCGGTCTTTAGCCACCATCCCTAGCTCCTCGTGACATCTCCGATCTCACTCGATCTCCGGTCTCCTCGTCGAAGTGGCACCACGTCTAAAAAACCTTTTACGGGATCCCGCTTCAAACCGAAGCAACTCAGACATGAAGTTTGCTAGCCGACATGTCAAAGGTGAAGTAGAGAATGTGTGTGATAACTTTTTCTCATGACACTCTAGTGTTCTAAATGTTAGGTTTACCTAGCACCTCATGAAGGGTTTGGAAGCATCACATGTGCCAAAAGCAAATTTTTAAGGTGCTAAGTGAACATACAAAGAATCATCACTAGAAATTTAGGGTTTCATTACATTGATATCATCACAAGTAGAAAAAGCTAGGGTTTTGAGAGTACAACCTTTGTAGCTCCCTACGCTAGACTCCTTGGCTACTTGAGGGTTGGAAAAAGGTTCGCTTGAGATTCTCTAGGTCCACGACGATCCACCCGAAGCTCATTTGCCCAAAGCTCCTTACTTTACTCGATATGTGAATAAAGTAGAGCAAACACCCTACACAAATGGGCTAGATGTGTGTAGTATGATGATATGGTTTGTATTCTATAATCAAAACACTTTCTTTTTATCAACCTCACTCAAAGAAATTATCAAGAGAGGAAGAAGAAGATGGTGGCTAAGCTTTCTCACAAAAGGAAATGTTATGAGAGTGAATTATTGAAATGAGAAAAGAATAATCTATATTAATCCTTCTCACTTCAACCATGGTTAGAACTATCTAGATCTTTATCAAATGAGTTAAAAGCAAAAGGATAATTAACTCAAGGTTAAAAAGTAGTTGAAGCATGATCAAAGATGATAAACATTAACCTTGTGTGAATTATCCTTTCCCTTTTTCAAAATGATAAATAAATAGATAATAACTACAATATAAGTCTTGCATTGCCACCAAATATGTATCAATAACCATGATACAATGTATGTATGTATCCATGCACATCATCATGTGCATACATGCATGCATACAAAAATAGAAAAAGAGTTTGATTAAAGAATTAATCTAAAAGTCATTTGTTAAATCAACACTTGATTTTGCAAACCGGTCATATCACATACGAACCGACCAATAGAAAATGCCCGATTAATATACGGTATCACATATCCGTATTTAATCGGGTCCTCGTGCATATCTCATATGCACACCACATCTTTTCGCCTGAGCCAGGAAACTTCATTGTGGGACTCTAAGACTCGTCAATACGCCGGCAGTAGGTAATGATCATATCAAATACCTACAAGCCGCAAGCGGTCAGCTAAACGTAACGGTCGCCTTGGTATTGAGCGATCAGAAGAAAACAAGCGAACCTGTCACAACTCCCGTCGAGTCAACCGGCAACACTACCGTACAGTCCGGTCTCTTCGTCAGATATGCTGCATATCGAGTCTAGGGATGGTAACGTCGAACCCAATAACTCAATAAGTCGTGACGATGAATGGTCTATAACAGATCGAGAAACTACTGATAACACTTATCAGTAAATCTCAACAGCCATGGCCAGGGACTTACTGATATAGCCAATCGAGCACAGCGCAGTATCAACTCCCAATACCGGGAGAGACGAAACCCCTCCTATCGCTCATTGCCTTCGTGTGTCGCGGGACTGTACCCAACGGCCACCTGTTTACACGACTCAATAGAGCCGTGGTAGGGTGGTAATCAAAGTACAGTGGGAGAACACACAAGACTCTATGACGATCTCGAGTTTACAGACTAACCTGCACCAGTGTCACCTGAGAACTGCTATCCGACGATAGATATAATTCCATATAGGAGTTCTCAGTGAGTCCGTCCAGTGTACCCAGTCACCACTGAGCACCCGTATACGATCTCGATGTCAAACATCGATGAATGTGGGAACATCCATCGCCCATCATATGGGTCTAGTATCATATACGCTAGTCTACTCTGGTATATCGATGCCCCGTCTCGATACACCTACGACTAGGGACATTCCAGGGTATGCTTATAAACTACAGATGTCCCACTAGTATGATCTCTATCATAATCACAGTAGCCAAGCCTATATCTTCAGGTCTTTATCAACATGTGTGAATGAATAAAAGCATGATCAAATCAACATGTCAGATAAAGAAGAACCAGATAGCATACTATCATGTCGAGCAAGAATGTATACTGAATATATATATATATATATATATATATATATACATGTATAAATACATCCACTATCATATAATGGCCTCTAGGGCATACATATATCTAACAATCTCCCACTTGCACTAAGGCCAGTTATTGGCGTATCTCATACCCAACATCTCAAAAATTCGCTCATGCTGTGGATGAGGGAGGGCCTTGGTGAATGGATCCGTGGTGTTATTATTTGTATCTACTCTCCTAATCTCGATCTCGCGGCGATCTACAATCTCCCGGATCAAATGAAAGCGCCTTAGGATGTGTTTGGATCACTGATGGGACCTGGGCTCCTTGGCTAAAGCCATAGCCCCATTATTATCACAATACAATGGTATTGGATCAATAATGGTTGGAACTACTCCTAACTCCGAGACGAACTTCCTCATCCAGACGGCTTCCTTGGCGACATCATTCGCAGCAATGTACCCAGCCTCCATCGTAGAGTCTGCAATGGTATCCTGTTTGGAACTCTTCCAACTTACCGCCCCTCCATTGAGGGTAAAAACAAACCCCGGAGATAGATTTGCTGTCTTCCTTATCGCTCTGGAAGCTCGAATCGGTAATGGCCTCCATTTGGAGATCTCCATTACCATACACCAAGAACAATTCTTTAGTCCTTCGTAAGTAGTTAAGAATGTTCTTCACAGCTATCCAGTGATTCTCCCCTGGGTTGGACTGATACTTGCTTACAACACTAAGTGCATAAGCTATATCTGGGCGTGTACATAACATCATATACATTATAGATCCTACTGCCGAAGCATAGGGTATAATGCTCATGCGAGCTCTCTCTTCATCGATCTTTGGGCAAGAGTCCTTGGAGAGAGTGACCCCATGGCAAGCGGGTAAGGCACCCCGCTTGGAGTCTTCCATACTAAACCTTTTTAGGATGGTATTGATGTAACTGGTTTGGGACAATCCCAATAACCTCTTGGATCTATCCCTATAGATCCTTATGCCCAGAATGTATGTGGCATCACCCAGGTCCTTCATGGAGAACCTTAGTGATAAGAAAGATTTGACCGACTGTAGCATAGGAATATCATTTCCTATCAGAAGAATGTCATCCACGTACAATACGAGGAACGTGACAGCTCTCCCTACAGCTTTCTTATAAACACAAGGTTCATATGGATTTTTGATGAAATCAAACTCTTTAATAGCATCATCGAAACAGATGTTCCAACTCCGTGATGCCTGCTTTAACCCATATATGGATTTAAGCAATTTACATGCTTTCCCGCTGCTCCCACTGTCAATGAAGCCCTCTGGCTGATCCATATAAACGCATTCTTCCAAATTTCCATTTAGAAATGTCGTTTTAACGTCCATCTGCCAGATTTCATAGTCGTAGTGAGCAACAATAGCAAGTAGGATCCGAATGAATTTAAGCATGGCTACGGGAGAAAAAGTCTCGTCATAGTCCAAACCTGGTCTCTGACGAAAACCCTTCGCCACAAGTCTTTCCTTATAGGTCTCCACTTGCCCATCTACACCAATCTTTCTTTTAAAGATCCATTTACACCCCACAGGTTTTACCCCAGGGGGTACAACGTCCAAAGTCCATACTTTGTTGGTGTACATAGACTCCATTTCGGATCTCATGGCATCCAGCTACTTCATTGAGTCTCCACTCGTGATAGCTTGCTGAAAGCTGGTAGGATCATCATCCTCCATGATGCAGTCTTCTCCGTCACCATCAATGAGGAAACCGTAGTACCGCTCCGGTGGGTGAGAAGTCCTACCAGACCTACGGAGTGGCCGAGGCTCCTCAGTTTCTATTGCAACAGTCAGTTCAACCAAGTCGTCATTTGTAGTTTGTGTCTCTAGAACCTCTTATAGATCTACCACATTGCCATCAGCTTTATCTGTGAAAAACTCTTTTTCCAAGAATGTGGCATACTGAGAAACAAACACCTTTTGTTCCTCCTTATGGTAGAATAGATATCCCTAAGAATTCTTTGGATACCCCAAAAAATTACACATGACCGACCGTGTCTCGAGTTTGTCCGGATTCTGCTTTTTAACATAGGCAGGGCAACCCCAAATCTTAATTCTCTTAAGAGATGGTCTCTTCCCATTCCATATCTCATATGGTGTGGTAGACACGGTTTTGGTTGGGACCCTGTTCAGTAGAAACGCTTCAGTCTCCAATGCATGCCCCCAAAATGAGATAGGTAACTCAGCATCACTCATCATGGAACAGACCATATCTAATAGGGTCCGATTCAGTCGTTCAGACACACCGTTGTGCTGTGGTGTGTAAGGAGGAGTTAGCTGAGAGAGAATCCCATTCTCTTTTAGGAAGTTTGCAAATTCTGTACTGAGGTACTCTCCACCTCCATCTGATCGAAGTATTTTGATACACAAGCCGGTTTGTTTTCTACTTCGAGTTTATATTCAGTGAATTTCTCGAAAGCTTCGGATTTGTGCTTTAATAAAAAATACATGACCGAATCTTGAGAAATCGTCAGTGAAAGTAATGAAGTATGAAAAACCGCCTCTAGCCTGTGTAGACATTGGCCCACATACATCACTATGTATGAGGCCTAGGAGCTCAGTAGCTTTTCTCCGTGTCCGGTAAACAGAGTTTTGGTCATTTTACCCTTGATACAAGACTGGCAAGTTGCATAAGATTTATATTTAAAAGGGTTTAAATATCCATCTTTGTGTAACTTGTTTAGTCTTGTTTCGTTAATATGACCAAGTTTACAGTGCCAAAGAAAAGCTTCATTTATTTCTGAAAGTTTTCTTTTATTAGTGTGTTGTATGGTGAAAACTGTGTGTTGATTTAGGACGTATATCCCGTTATTAAGCGTACCATACCCAACCAACATTTGATTCAGGTAAATGTTCATAACATTGTTCTGCAATACAAAATTATATCCTTCATTGTCTAACAAAGAAACGGATATTATATTACAAAGCATACTAGGTACAAAATAACATGGGTTCAAAACCAATATACACCCAGATGGCAACCCCAAGTGATACTCTCCCACTGCGACTGTATGTACATTGGAACCATTTCCAACGCGGAGAGTATGGTCATTTGTCTTCAAAACCTTGCTATTTCTCAGCCCCTGTATAGAATTGTAAATGTGAGAACCTGAACCGGTATCTAATACCCAGGAAGCAGAGTTTATTGAAAAACAGTTTTCTGTCACAAACACACCTGAAGCGGAAGCATCCCCATGCTTCTTCTTGAGATTTATGTACTCCGTGCAGTTGCACTTCCAATGTCCTGTTTTGTGGCAGTGAAAACATTCCCCTTTCCCCGATTCTCCAGCTTTGGACCTGTCCTTCCCCTTAACCTTTTTAACTCCACCCCTAGGATTGGTGGGCTTCTTCTTTTTCTTTCCCTTGGCCTTAGCCTTTGGGCGAGAAGAGGAAGATTGCCCAACACTCAAAATGGGAGTTTTTACTGATTTCAGTGTGCTCTCTGCACTCCTTAACATATTAAGGAGTTCAGGTAGTTCCTTCTCCATGTTGTGCATGTTGAAGTTAACTATGAATTGAGCAAAGGTGGAGGGGGGGACTGCAGAATTATATCCGTATATTGTTCATTGTCCATCGTCCATCCAAGGTCCTCAAGCTCTTCTATGAGAGCTATCATCTTCAGAACATGGTCTCCTACTGGTGTGCCAGGGGCCATTCGCATCTGAAACAATTTCTTTGATGCTTCGTATCGTAATATGCGGGATTGCTCTCCATACAACTCCTTTGTATGGAGGAATATGGCATGAATGTCCATATTCTCGTGCTGCTTTTGATGTGTGTTGTCCATCGATGCAAGCACGAGGTATTTGTCCATGGCATAGTCAGCAACCCATGTCTTGTGGACTTCTTTATCCGCAACTGAGGATTTTGGACCTGGGACGGGCGGGGCTGGAGCCGTGAGGACATATGATACTTTATCATAAGTCAAGGCAATTTTCAGATTCCTTAGCCAGTCTTTATAATTGGTCCCATTCAGTTTATTTTTATCTAGTAGAAGCCTGAGTCCTTGGTATCTGCCATTAAGAGAGAGAAAAGAATACACTCAGCGAAAGCTCTTGCAAAGATCAGATTGGTTATTATCTTATCTAATCGATATCTTCCACTGTTTTAATCAAGTTTTTCTTTCAAACCTTAAAAAGAAAACTAGACATGATTAATTACAGTCTACAACTTCGCCAACCGTTCAGCCAGGCCAGTGTCGGTACTTGAGGGAGGTTCCCCGTGCTTTCGCACGAACCTAATTAAAGTAAACCTCGTTTTCCTAGAGGCGTAGCCCCGTTAACACCTTTCTAGACACCTAATGGGTTAGCTAATTGTAAACTGCAAAACTCTCCTGGGAGCAACTATTGCCCACAGTGGGATCGGGATCCAACCATCATATGGAAGGTATGCAATCTCATTGCAAATTTCAACTATTGAAATTCCCGATGCGGTTTTTACCCCTAGTACCTATGACCTTAACTATGGTCAACAAATCATAAGTACCAGTCAAGTTCTACCCGTTATTTCTTGATTAATTAGACCCACTCATATGACCCTTAACTATGGTCAACAAAGTCACATGACTGTCCTAATTAATCTGCATCATATGCAGTGTAGGAAGACATCACTTAGCTACCGTACACTATGCCTTAACTATAGTCAACAAACGTAGCACGAATACTAAGTACTCTACTTCCTAAAATGACGGAGGGTTGCAGATGATTTTTAAGAAAATCTTTAACGCTTTGAACTTGATATCGTCGTAGAATCAAATGGTTTTCAAAAGGAGTGGCTTGAGCTCCGCAGTTTTGAAATGTAGCTTTTTCATAAAGAGCCGAGTGGTTTTCAAATCCGATTCTACAACATCTTTTTAGGTTTATTTTCTTTACATTAATCATATTAATGTAGTCCCATCATTTAAGTCCTTAAGCCAATCACAGAAAAGAAACGAAAATATCACGTACGCTTATGCCATCCGCATTCGCCGCAATGTTCCGTTATGCACCGTTAGGTTACTTAACTAACGGCATACCGGGACGGGACTAGCGCTGGTGTAAAACATAAGCAACGCCTACTATATATCTTATATATAATATATCATTCATCTCAGATATCACATCACAGAATACAGGCAGCAGAAACACAGATATGATGGGATATACTAGGACGTCCGTATTTAATATTTAGCCAACAATAGAAAATACGGATTCCATAGTCGTGATGAATAGCCAAGCCCACACCCCTAGACCCTTATGAGAGCGGCATGCGACCCTACCAATTCTAGAGTTTAGGAGACCCGGTCTCGACTCCTCGAGATGGCCTCCCACTGAACCCCAGAACCCGGTCACCTGTTCTCCCCTCCTTGGGTCTAATGCGGAAAAGTAAATAATATACAACACTGGTGACATAAACCTCAACCCGGAAGCGCCCAAATAAAAGAATATTATATTACATTTGAATTTTACATGAATGAAAATAAAACTCTCATCTCACATAAAAAAAAACCCGGCTATTCAATCGTGACAATCTTGCACATCATATCTCAGCAACACATAATATCTCATATCATCAACGTAAGTAAGTATGCATACACCGATCGTCGTTGATGTATAGCAATGAAAACCGGCAATACAACTACATACTACACTTACGGTCACAGAAAAGAAAGTGTAAAACTACAACATTTGGAATCCACATTCTCTTTAGACATCGTAAATCCGAAATATCACATACTTCGCATTTCATGCCTAACTATATGAATTCCACATATTGTATCACATTCCAGATAAATAGACAGTATTAAACTTTCCGATCGAATAATCAAATATCCAAAATTTCCTAAAGCTCAACACTTGAGCGGAGTTCAAAAATCCCAGAATGTGTCATAGTAGCAGTGGTCCAGCCGTAGAAGGGTCAAGCCAACGCCTCACATGTGGCACGCCGTACTGCCCCAAACCCTAAGGTTTAGAGGCAGTTCAGACGGTCACATAATCGAGTTAAGGTTTGTGTTCTTCTAGAGGGTCCACCACATAACTTGCACGTATTTCCGAAAGATTTAAACCGAAAGATTTAAACCCGAGAAAAAATCAACACTTGAAAATTTTTCGTGCCGGGAAAAAGTAAGTTAATGATATTCGTTCGAACATTTCAATACTTTCTAACTTATCTGAAAAAGGCACGAAATTAAAATTTTCCGATCGAATCAACGAACCCAAAATAATCCCCAGAACACTCAACACTTGAATCAGATTAAAAATACCCAAAATTATCTACAAGCAGGTAAGAATATTACTGTACAAAAACGAGGCGATATGACATCTGTACGGCCGCGGATCCGCGGCCCAAGCAAGGTCTGGCCGCGGTTCCGCGGCGGTATGTACGGCTTATGGCTTCGTTTTTTACATAAGTGCTTAGAATTTCCTGCCGAATTTTTTAAGTATTTTTAAAAATGTCCAGAGAAGGTTAAAAAACCGTATTTTTTGGTTCGATCAGAGTTTTAACTTCGCCAAAGCGTCGCTTAAAGCTCTAGCTTGGCTCTGATACCATTGTTAGGTTTACCTAGCACCTCATGAAGGGTTTGGAAGCATTACATGTGCCAAAAACAAATTTTTAAGGTGCCAAGTGAACATACAAAGAATCATCACTAGAAATTTAGGGTCTCATTACATTGATATCATCACAAGTAGAAAAAGCTAGGGTTTTGAGAGTACAACCTTTGTAGCTCCCTACGCTAGACTCCTTGGCTACTTGAGGGTTGGAAAAAGGTTCGCTTGAGATCCTCTAGGTCCACGACGATCCACCCGAAGCTCCTTTGCCCAAAGTTCCTTGCTTTACTCGATATGTGAATGAAGTAGAGCAAACACCCTACACAAATGGGCTAGATGTGTGTAGTATGATGATATGGTTTGTATTCTATAATCAAAACTCTTTCTTTTTATCAACCTCACTCAAAGAAATTATCAAGAGAGGAAGAAGAAGATGGTGGCTAAGCTTGCTCACAAAAGGAAATGTTATGAGAGTGAATTATTGAAATGAGAAAAGAATAATCTATATTAATCCTTCTCACTTCAACAATGGTTAGAACTATCTAGATCTTTATCAAATGAGTTAAAAGGCAAAAGGATAATTAACTCAGGTTAAAAAGTGGTTGAAGCATGGTCAAAGATGATAAACATTAACCTTGTGTGAATTATCCTTTCCCTTTTTCAAAATGATAAATAAATAGATAATAACTACAATATAAGTCTTGCATTGCCACCAAATATGTATCAACAACCATGATACAATGTATGTATGTATGTATCCATGCACATCATCATGTGCATACATGCATGCATACAAAAATAGAAAAAGAGTTTGATTAAAGAATTAATCTAAAAGTCATTTGTTAAATCAACACTTGATTTTTCAAACTGGTCATATCATATACGATCCGACCAATAGAAAATGCCCGATTAATATACGGTATCACATATCCGTATTTAATCGGGTCCCCGCGCATATCTCATATGCACACCACATCTTTTTGCCTGAGCCAGGAAACTTCATTGTGGGACTCTAAGACTCGTCAATACGCCGGCAGTAGGTAATGATCATATCAAATACCTACAAGCCGCAAGCGGTCAGCTAAACGTAACGGCCACCCGGGTATTGAGCGATCAGAAGAAAACAAGCGAACCTGTCACAACTCCCGTCGAGCCAACCGGCACCACTACCGTACAGTCCGGTCTCTTCGTCAGATATGCTGCATATCGAGTCTAGGGATGGTAACGTCGACCCCAATAACTCAATAAGTCATGCCGATGAATGGTCTATAACAGATCGAGAAACTACTGATAACACTTATCAGTAAATCTCAACAGCCCTGGCCTGGGACTTACTGATATAGCCAATCGAGCACAGCACAGCATCAACTCCCAATACCGGGAGAGACGAAACCCCTCCTATCGCTCATTGTCTTCATGTGTCTCGGGACTGTACCCAACGACCACCTGTTTGCACGACTCAGTAGAGCCGTGGTGTAACGTTTTGAAAATCGTTTCGGTGAAATTTCGGAAAATCGGTAAAATAAGGGGGTTTTCGGTAAGAAGTCAAAATACAAATATTTTTATTATAAAATAAAATATACATATTATAGCTATGTAATTGCTAGTATTTGGTGTTTATTAAGCCACTGGTGAAATTTCAATTTTTCTGAAAATTTTTCCGAAATTAATTATTTTAATATTATTTTAAGCCGTCACTAATACATTTAATTAGGAAAAATTACGAATTGGAATGAGTTGAAACAAATTTTGTGCATCATAACACATTAAATAAAATTTTATCATGTTGTTTCTGAAATGAAATGGTTTGCCAAAACTGTTTAGAAAATATCGAAGAAAAGAGGCTTTTTTGGTGAATTTAGTGTTAACGTAAATTGAGGTAATACATTTATCTTTTTCCCTAACCCACACACCCACACCTCACCCTCTCTCCCTCTCCCCATGTTTCCGGCCCCACCATGACAGCCATCCCTCTCTCTCTCTCTCTCCAATCACCAAGAAAAGCATAGCAAAGAAAAGAAAAGAATAGAAAATGATAGAAAAAGAGTGGACTTTGACTAGATGTTACTTTCTCCACCTCACTCTCTCTCCTCCCTCACCCATTCCCTCCCTATTTCTGTCCGAACCTACACCCCAACAGCATCCCCCTTTCCCCTCTTCTCCTCTCTTTGTTTCCATCAAAAAAATCATCCAAAATGCTTCAAAAATCAAAGCTAAAATCCAAATTTAATCCCTACCCATTTATCATTAGCCCAACTTACAGGAACTAGGGAACAAGTTGGCATTTTAGAGTCTTTGATTTTCATATTTGATCTCTTGATCATGAGGTATAATTCTAACCTTTTTATTAAATTGTTGTTAATTGTTTTAGGTTAGCTTAATTAAATGTTTAATTAGGTTTTAATTAGTTCTATGTGCATGATTTAAAATTCAAGAGAGGGGTTTGAATTCAAATTGGTATTTTGTGTTGTGAGATTATGTTTATGTGATATAATTGACATATTAATGTTATGCTAATACTAATTTAGTTGCTAGTTGCAAAGGGTTAAATTTAAATTGTTGTAATTTTAAGAAATTGCAAACTAGGTTTTAGTAAAATTCATATATAATTGAGATTAAAATGTAATTATGTTTTTTATGACATCATTAACATTATTATGAGTGGTTTAATATCTTAGGTTATGCAAAACCAAGCTTAAATGTTGAATTGTGAATTTTGCTTTAAAAGGTGTTAAAAATTGATATTTTTGCAAACTAGGATTTTGGAATTTATGCAAATTGATGAGAATAAATTATAGGAATGGTTTATATGACTTTGTTATGATATTTAGTGGATATTGTGGCCGCTAGATTCGTTTATACATCGAGTTTTGTACTAAAACGGTTAATTTTGCTTGCTAGATTTTCGGAAAAATAGCTTTTAATGTGAGTTTGAGGTTTTTGTGAATCGCAACCTAATTCATATTATAATTAGTGTTGTGAATGTGTAAATGGGTGTGTTTGGGTTTTTCTCGACGGTTTGACGTTTGTACATCGACATCGAGGGTTGCTTTAGCTATTCTTGCATGCGTAGACGATAGGTTTTGATCTCTGTGTGATACGCGTGCCGAGTTGGTTTTCGTATATCGTTTCGATTTCGGATTTGGTTTTTATGCGATATGATACGTTGTGATATTTAGGTACCCCCATGTGGACTTCGAGACGATAAGCAAGCGCATGGCGACGTCGGCACCGGCGAGCGAGGAGCAGGTGAGTAGATTTATATCTACGGGGAGAAGTCGGGTGGATGGCGTATAGCACCCCCGCAGTTCGTGGTGATGTATACGAATATGTATACACACATATATATATTGTTTATATATTGTTTGAGTTATTGATGATAAATATGATTATGTGTTCATGGATTAGCTTTGGGTTAGTTATGAAACCCTAGAGTAGTTGTTATACCCACATACGCACACACAGACTTGCATACATTACTTTCTTGTGCACAGATTGGGATGTGTATATATGTATATATGCGTGGGTATGGGACTATGCATATGTACATTCATATACCCATGCATGGATGATGAGGATAGTACTTGGGATTTAAGATGAGTCGATGAGATTTGGTTTGAGGCCGTGAGATCGGTGATATGGCAGGGTTCGTATTTGAGTTACGACATGACGTTGTAGCGGGTCATTGACGTAGTGTTTCACACAAGTGCATGCATACATAGGCGGTATCAGTATTGTACTAGACGTAGATCAGTACCCCGATCATGATATTTGATAAAGAGGATAACGGATGAATAGTATGATGAATGTGATATTGACCCGTACCCAGATTTGGGATGCCGTACAACGGATTTACGTACGAGCTATATATTGATGATTGATCCGCACTCTTGACTTGGGATGTCTGATTATAGATATGGTATCGGATATGATATTATTGAGGCAGGATCACCGACTATACATATACAGGTATGTATATGTATCGACTCAGATGATAGGCGGTTTCCGTACCTGTAGTTCAGCTTGTTAGTTCAGCCGTATAGTTTAGTATAGTTGTTAGATTAGATTAGACTCCTACCTGTTTCAAAACTAGAGGATCGTGGGTATTTTAAAAGACAGGTCAAGGGATCTACGGATATTTCAAAAGACGTATCCTTTCTTAAAACCACCGTAGCCCTTATTTTCAAAACCCCACGATTCGTGTTATTTCAAATGGCACCATTGTTTAATATTTAGCTCCCGCTCATTTTGGTTGCTCGCTCCGCATCGCATACTTACATTGTTGATTCATATCCTATTGTTGATATCATGCTGTTAGGACACCAGCACCATTACCGATGACGCGTATGTACCACGTACACTTACTTGCCGGCTCACACACATCTTCATCGGTAATTGCCATATCACGAACACTTTAGAGAATACTATTTCATTTGACATAGGTTGTTAGCTAGTAGTTTAGACATGATATTAGTATACTTGCCTTATATGCTAGTTTAGACATTGTAGTTATTACTTGCTACTTCATGCATACTATTATTCATCGCTATGCCGCATTCATGGATTCTCATGCTTATATTCATGGTTTTACATACCATTGATGATTTGGATTCGGGTTTCCATGAGATTTTCTGGATTTGGGGGAAAACCGCAAAAACATTTATAAACTTCTTTCTCTCTTTTTAAATAAAAAGTGCGATTTTCCTATGATGTATGAGTCGTCCACCATGAGTTTGCTGATGGATTTCGAGACCCGATTCGAGGAGTTGGATGAACCGTTTCGGGTACATGGTAGACCCGGTAAGGTACCCCGGGGCAAGAAGGTCGTGTTGCTGACGTTGAGCCTGGCAGGGGAGCACTACCTACTGGTGATATTACCCGACGCGTCGGATATCCGGAGTATACCGTCGTGGTCTTGAGATGGATGGTAGGGGCCGGTCTGGACTGACGGCGCCCTAGATATTGAGACATTGAGATTTCGAGATATTGAGGTACTGAGATTTGATGATACAGGCCAGTCCGGATAGCCGGAGCCTGAGATTTTGTGACATTGAGATTTACGTTTTGTGTCGATGCTAGACACGGTTGATGCTGATTTCATTTATGATACCTCATTTTAAAAATACAAAGGAAATCTCACTAAATTATGGAAACAGTTTCTTCATTTACATGTATTCTGTTTCATGCATTCATACCTCATTCATATGATATATTGCTACCTGAGGCACTGACACGAGCACTTGGTATTACCGTTGCTTAGAGGTATACCCTAGCCATTGTTATAGGCTGCATGTTATATATATATTTGAGGATATATTATGATCGTATGACCTAGGATTGCGTCATACATGCGCTTCTATTTGTAAATGTTTTTCTATTCACGAGTTGGCAACTCACCCCTGTTGTGCCACAGTTCTTGCAGGTTTCGCCGTACAGGTTTCATTACAGCTTTGCTGGCACTACTTCCATTTCCGGGTGATTTGCTAGTAGGTGGGTTTAATTATATCGTACCCATCATTATATCTTGTATACTATTATTCTGTTGTATCTAGAAGTTCCATCAACCAAACATGTATTTATTTTGAGATAGAGACCAGTGATGTTATTCTTTCGACCATAGAGCCGCGCATTGTATTTCTATGGATTTCTTGTTGTTTTAAGTTTCCTTTTGAGTTTTGATCCTCGCTCTTGGCGTTGTATATTATTTTGCTTATATGGTTGTGACCGTCGATTGACGAAGAGCTAGCTCCCGCTTGGGGATGCCTTTTTTTTGATTTCGTATACTATTCATGTGTATCCCGTTTGGGGGCCAATTTTTACAAAGGAGACTCTGCCGAAATTTTCAGAAAATACTTGATGTTTTTAAACAAAACACATAATTCGGCTTATGATTTTAAAACTACTTGTTTTAAGTTGGTTTTCCTTCACTCTACTACTTTTCTTGGTTTGGATTTCTGGGTTTTCGGCTTACTTAGAATACGTACGCCTCGAGACGTTTCGTAGTTTAAGTGCCGGTCATGTTCCGTACTTTTTGGACGTGACAAAGTTGGTATCAAAGCGTTAGGTTTTACCTTCGGAGCGTAGGATGACCCTTGGTTGATGGAATAGGTGACTAAAGTAGAGTGACGTACCGTGGGTATGTTCCGCGGCATACTTATGATACGCTACTCCACTTAAGAAGCCTTAGAATGTACATTTCTTTGTTCAGTATTATATTCATTCCTGATCTAGCCTCATCGGTACCAGTTATGGTTTTGCTGCCACGATTACGGACGGGGAGAGCTACGGCTAGAGTTGCAGTCAGCATGAGCTCGTCAAGAATGAGGACTGACCATGGCATGATTCCGGCGACACACGATTGCAAAGATGTGTCTTTTCATTGTGTTTTCGCGCCACGAGCGTTGGGTGGATTGCTGTATGAGGTTACTCGGACGTGCCGATCAGTACCAGAAGATTGAGCCACTGACAGAGGCCTGCCAGATTTTGATGACCGTTGAGGTATTGCTTACTCCTGATGATTGAGGCACTGTTCAGTGTGCAGACGAGTGAGCCAGTCATTGTTGCGAATGACGAGATATCGTCCCAGATGTTGGAGCTATTGCAGTACAGGTTGTACTAAGAGATGATAGAAGGTCGCTAGTCACCCGAGGATGAATGACTAGGACATGTGGTTCGTTCGCCTACCCGATGAGAGGTCATTAGATAGATTGATTCCAGCTAGAGACGACTTCACGCGGAGACATTGGGAGTCGACAGCGACGATCGAATGTCAGGAACCTATTATTCCAAGTTTAAAGTATTCGGAAGGGCATGCAGGCAATTCTATGGACCCTCTAGAAGAATGAAACCCTAACTCGACTTAATGACCGTGTGAAAGCCTTTGAACCTTAGGGTTTGCGGCAGTTCCGCGGCACCATTAGTGAGGCTTGGGTTTGCCCTTCTACGGCTGGACCATCGATGCTGTGGTACGTACTCGATACTATTAAACTATACCAAGATGTTGAGCTCTTGGGGGATTATGAGGTTTTGACGAATCGATCGGATGGTTCGACTTCATTCAGATGCTAGGTGGTGAGATGCATTTCTTGGGAGACTCCAGATACGAGAATAGCCGTTGGAGCTCAGTCCATGCAGCCACGACGAGACGAGTCCGAAGCAGTCGACATTAGGAAAAAGTAGAGTAAGAGGTTTGTACGAGATCTTGATGAGACGGCGTTCCACTCCGCCGACATCAGAGATGCGATACGCATGTCGAGGCATTGTACTTGGATATACCTTCCAGAAGGAGTCGCGATGAATATGCAGCCGTTCTGGAACGAGAACAAATCTAGTAAGGAATGATGACTTCTGGACAGTTCGGCAGAGACGAGATTTGGGAGAGATTTCGACAGGACCTTTTTGGAATGATTTACGAAAAGACTTGGACCCAGGAGTGGTCATGTTACGCACACCAGCAGGCCGGAATTCAGGTTCGTCGATGAGACATGCTATGAGTGACCACGATAGTTGGCCAGAGATTCTTGGAGGATGTTCTTGAGCGGGACTATTCCGCCATACTTGATTTTAGTATTTTAAGCTATCTATTCGCATGATTTGGTTTTGATGGTTGAGTTTCATAATATCGTTTTCATGCGCCATGGTTGCACCTACTGAGTATTCACGATTTTTGCACAGTTGTTGCACTTGAGATAGTTTTCGTGCCTTGGTTTCTCATGTTTGTGATTATATGGATTTCATACAGTTGAGTTGATTTTGTGCGTATGTACGCACGCGATTTGGTTTTTTGCACTCGGTATAGTTCATATATGCTTTCAGTGCAGTGTTATGTATGTTGTGCATTTAGATGCACTGGACTTCGATTTCGATTGTGATGTTCGATATTTGTTTTGTGCACCTTGTGCACCTGATTGGATTTTGCGCATGTTCGGCGCTTGATATTGGATTTCATGATTTCGTGCATAATGAATGCACCTGGTTTTGAGTTTCATGCATGTTGTGCGCATGTTTTAAGAAGCGATTTCGGTGCACACCAGATGCACTAAATCGAGATTCTTCGTGCATGTCAGATGCACCTGATTTTACTGTCAGGCACCCACGTTGCCCATGACAGATGTTTCGTCCACACCCGATGCACTTAGATGTTGTTTCTGTGCGCATGTATGGCACATATATGGATTTTAATTTCCGTGCGCACCAGACGCACGTAGTATTCATATGCGTATTTTGGGATTGATTTCTTATAGAGCAGTACGTTTTTATGATATTTTCTATGTGTTTTCGTACTAAGCAGGACTAGTCAGAGGACAGTACCTGAATATATTTTGCATTCATTGATAGTTATTGAAGGGATTTCCAAAAGGCGAGCTATAGTCTCAGTATTTACCTACGTGTCTGATATGACACGAAATGTTTAAAACAAGGTGACCCTTCTAAATTGTTTCCAAAACGGCGGAACGTACATATTAAACAAAGGATATATATAGATATGTAGTTATTTTCTTACAATAGACGTCTGCCACTGTGCAGTGCTGCGAGCATCGCACAGCGATTTGAAGAAGATTTGGCATGCATTGCTTCCAGATGTTTTAATGAGGTATATCATATTGATTTTCATTTTGGATTTAGACATTGTGTCTTCACCATGACTCCGATGATTGCGGGATGCTGGATGGAGTTTTGATTTTGAGTTACATGCTCATTTTTCATGCGCATGCGCTGCGCTATGATTTGTTTTATGTAATTAAGACCTCGGAGCCCCGACGACTTGATGGTTTTGCTCAAATGTTTTAGTATTTGGGGGGGAGTTTTAATTTAAATTCGGGGACCGAATTTCTTTAAGGGGGAAGATTGTAACGTTTTGAAAATCGTTTCGGTGAAATTTTGGAAAATCGTTAAAATAAGGGGGTTTTCGGTAAAAAGTCAAAATACAAATATCTTTATTATAAAATAAAATATACATATTATAGCTATGTAATTGCTAGTATTTGGTTTTTATTGAGCCACTGGTGAAATTTCAAATTTTCTGAAAAATTTTCCGAAATTAATTATTTTAATATTATTTTAAGCCGTCACTAATACATTTAATTAGAAAAAATTACAAATTGGAATGAGTTAAAACAAATTTTGTGCATCACAACACATTAAATAAAATTTTATCATGTGGTTTCTGATATGAAATGGTTTGCCAAAACGGTTTAGAAAATATCGAAGAAAAGAGGCTTTTTTGGTGAATTTAGTGTTAACGGGAATTGGGGTAATACATTTATTTTTTTCCCTAACCCACACACCCACACCTCACCCTCTCTCCCTCTCCCCGTGTGGCCGGCCCCACCATGACAGCCCTCCCCCCCTCTCTCTCTCCAATCACCAAGAAAAGCAAAGAAAAGAAAAGAAAAGAATAGAAAATGATAGAAAAAGAGTGGACTTTGACTAGATGTTACTTTCTCCACCTCACTCTCTCTCCTCCCTCACCCATTCCCTCCCCATTCCTGGCCGAACCTGCACCCCAACAGCAGCCCTCTTTCCCCTCTTCTCCTCTCTTTGTTTCCATAAAAAAAATCATCCAAAATGCTTCAAAAATCAAGCTAAAATCCAAATTTAATCCCTACCCATTTATCATTAGCCCAACTTGCAGGATCTAGGAAACAAGTTGGCATTTTAGAGTCTTTGATTTTCATATTTGATCTCTTGATCATGAGGTATAATTCTAACCTTTTTGTTAAATTGTTGTTAATTGCTTTAGGTTAGCTTAATTAAATGTTTAATTAGGTTTTTAATTAGTTCTATGTGCATGATTTAAAATTCAAGAGAGGGGTTTGAATTCAAATTAGTATTTTTTGTTGTGAGATTATGTTTATGTGATATAATTGATATATTAATGTTATGCTAAAACTAATTTAGTTGCTAGTTGCAAAGGGTTAAATTTAAATTGTTGTAATTTTAAGAAATTGCAAACTAGGTTTTAGTGAAATTCATATATAATTGAGATTAAAATGTAATTATGTTTTTTATGACATCATTAACATTATTATGAGTGGTTTAATATCTTAGGTTATGCAAAACCAAGCTTAATTGTTGAATTGTGAATTTTGCTTTAAAAGGTGTTAAAATTGATATTTTTGCAAACTAGGATTTTGGAATTTATGCAAATTGATGAGAATAAATTATAGGAATGGTATATATGACTTTGTTATGATATTTAGTGGATATTGTGGCCGCTAGATTCGTTTATACATCGAGTTTTGTACTAAAACGGTTAATTTTGCTTGCTAGATTTTCGGAAAAATAGCTTTTAAAGTGAGTTTGAGGTTTTTGTGAATTGCAACCTAATTCATATTATAATTAGTGTTGTGAATGTGTAAATGGGTGTGTTTGGGTTTTTCTCGACGGTTTGACGTTTGTACATCGACATCGAGGGTTGCTTTAGCTATTCTTGCATACGTAGACGATAGGTTTTGACCTCTGCGTGATACGCGTGCCGAATTGGTTTTCGTATACCGTTTCGATTTCGGATTTGGTTTTTATGCGATACGATACGTTGTGATATGTAGGTACCCCCATGTGGACTTCGAGACGATAAGCAAGCGCGTGGCGACGTCGGCACCGGCGAGCGAGGAGCAGGTGAGTAGATTTATATCTACGGGGAGAGGTCGGGTGGATGGCGTATAGCACCCCCGCAGTTCGTGGTGATGTATACGAATACGTATACACACATATATATATTGTTTATATATTGTTTGAGTTATTGATGATAAATATGATTATGTGTTCATGGATTAGCTTTGGGTTAGTTGCGAAACCCTAGAGTAGTTGTTATACCCACATATGCACACACTGACTTGCATACATTAGTTTCTTGTGCGCAGATTGGGATGTGTATATATGTATATATGCGGGGTATGGGACTATGCATATGTACATTCATATACCCAAGCATGGATGATGAGGATAGTACTTGGGATTTAAGATGAGTCGATGAGATTTGGTTTGAGGCCGTGAGATCGGTGATATGGCAGGGTTCGTATTTGAGTTACGACATGACGTTGTAGCGGGTCATTGACGTAGTGTTACACACAAGTGCATGCATACATAGGCGGTATCAGTATTGTACTAGACGTAGATCAGTACCCCGATCATGATATTTGATAAAGAGGATACCGGATGAATAGTATGATAAATGTGATATTGACCCGTACCCAGATTTGGGATGTCGTACGACGGATTTACGTACGAGCTATATATTGATGATTGATCCGCACTCTTGACTTGGGATGTCTGATTATAGATATGGTATCGGATATGATATTATTGAGGCGGGATCACCGACTATACATATACAGGTATGTATATGTATCGACTCAGATGATAGGCGGTTTCCGTACCTGTAGTTCAGCTTGTTAGTTCAGCCGTATAGTTTAGTATAGTTGTTAGATTAGATTAGACTCCTACCTATTTCAAAACTAGAGGATCGTGGGTATTTTAAAAGACAGGTCAAGGGATCTACGGATATTTCAAAAGACGTATCCTTTCTTAAAACCACCGTAGCCCTTATTTTCAAAACCCCACGATTCATGTTATTTCAAATGGCACCATTGTTTAATATTTTGCTCCCGCTCATTTTGGTTGCTCGTTCCGCATCGCATACTTACATTGTTGATTCATATCCTATTGTTGATATCATGCTGTTAGGACACCAGCATCATTACCGATGACGCGTATGTACCACGTACACTTACTTGCCGGCTCACACACATCTTCATCGGTAATTGCCATGTCACGAACACTTTAGAGAATAATATTTCATTTGACATAGGTTGTTAGCTAATAGTTTAGACATGATATTAGTATACTTGCCTTATATGCTAGTTTAGACATTGTAGTTATTATTTGCTACTTCATGCATACTATTATTCATCGCTATGCCGGATTCATGGATTCTCATGCTTATATTCATGGTTTTACATACTATTGATGATTTGGATTCGGGTTTCCATGAGATTTTTTGGATTTGGGGGAAAACCGCAAAAACATTTATAAACTTCTTTCTCTCTTTTTAAATAAAAAGTGCGGTTTTCCCATGATGTATGAGTCGTCCACCATGAGTTTGCTGATGGATTTCGAGACCCGATTCGAGGAGTTGGATGAACCGTTTCGGGTACATGGTGGACCCGGTAAGGTACCCCGGGGCAAGAAGGTCGTGTTGCTGACGTTGAGCCTGGCAGGGGAGCACTACCTACCGGTGATATTACCCGACGCGTCGGATATCCGGAGTATACCGTCGTGGTCTTGTGATGGATGGTAGGGGCCGGTCTGGACTGACGGCGCCCTAGATATTGAGACATTGAGATTTCGAGATATTGAGGTACTGAGATTTGATGATACAGGCCAGTCCGGATAGCCGGAGCCTGAGATTTTGAGACATTGAGATTTACGTTTTGTGTCGATGCTAGACACGGTTGATTCTGATTTCATTTATGATACCTTATTTTAAAAATACAAAGGAAATCTCACTAAATTATGGAAACAGTTTCTTCATTTACATGTATTCTGTTTCATGCATTCATACCTCATTCATATGATATATTGCTACCTGAGGCACTGACACGAGCACTTGGTATTACCGTTGCTTAGAGGTATACCCTAGACATTGTTATAGGCTGCATGTTATATATATATTTGAGGATATATTATGATCGTATGACCTAGGATTGCGTCATACATGCGCTTCTATTCGTAGATGTTTTTCTATTCACGAGTTGGCAACTCACCCCTGTTGTGCCACAGTTCTTGCAGGTTTCGCCGTACAGGTTTCATTACGGCTTTGCTGGCACTACTTCCATTTCCGGGTGATTTGCTAGTAGGTGGGTTTAATTGTATCGTACCCATCATTATACCTTGTATACTATTATTCTGTTGTATCTAGAAGTTCCATCAACCAAACATGTATTTATTTTGAGATAGAGACCAGTGATGTTATTCTTTCGACCTTAGAGTCGCGCGTTGTATTTTTATGGATTTCTTGTTGTTTTGAGTTTCCTTTTGAGTTTTGATCCTCGCCCTTAGCGTTGTATATTATTTTGCTTGTGTGGTTGTGACCGTCGATTGACGAAGAGCTAGCTCCCGCTTGGGGATGCCTTTTTTTATTTCGTATACTATTCATGTGTATCCCGTTTGGGGGGCAGTTTTTACAAAGGAGACTCTGCCGAAATTTTCAGAAAATATTTGATGTTTTTAAACAAAATGCATAATTCGGCTTATGCTTTTAAAACTACTTGTTTTAAGTTGGTTTTCCTTCACTCTACTACTTTTCTTGATTTGGATTTCTGGGGTTTTTGCCTTACTTAGAATACGTACGCCTCGAGACGTTTCGTAGTTTAAGTGCCGGTCATGTTCCGTACTTTTTGGACGTGACACGTGGTAGGGTGGTAATCAAAGTACAGTGGGAGAACACACAAGACTTTTTGACGATCTCGGGTCTACAGACTAACCTGCACCAGTGTCACCTGAGAACTACTATCCGACGATAGATATAATTCCATATAGGAGTTCTCGGTGAGTCCGTCCAGTGTACCCAGTCACCACTGAGCACCCGTATACGATCTCGATGTCAAACATCGATGAATGTGGGAACATCCATCGCCCATCATATGGGTCTAGTATCATATACGCTAGTTTACTCTGGTATATCGATGCCCCGTCTCGATACACCTATGACTAGGGACATTCCAGGATATGCTTATAAACTACAAATGTCCCACTAGTATGATCTCTATCATAATCACAGTAGTCAAGCCTATATCCTCAGGGCTTTATCAATATGTGTGAATGAATAAAAGCATGATCAAATCAACATGTCAGATAAAGAAGAACCAGATAGCATACTATCATGTCGAGCAAGAATGTATACTGAATATATATATATATATATATATACATGTATAAATACATCCACTATCATATAATGGCCTCTAGGCCATACATATATCCAACACTCAACACATGAGATGGATAGAGTGGAGGTAGAAGAAGAAGCCATGGAGGAGGAACTTGTGAGCATTAGAGAAGAAGAAGATAGCTTATGTTATTGTGAGATCTTTTGAGAGAGAGATATATCAATAATACAAAGCCCCCAAGCCAATACTTGGCTGCCCTCTCTCTCCAAAATATCCCACAAAAACATCATGGTCACTAGAAATCAATCCATGTCACAATAAATGGCCACACAAACCAATACCATGAGTCACCATGTACATGTGGCATGAAAAGATGCTTGTGGACAAAACTTGCACTCACATATCCCTCTATCAAACATTTAAACCAAAATGTTTAATCTGACTAAAGGATATGGCATCAACTAAAGTAAACTCGTAACGGATCACAAGAATACCCCTCATCTGTATATACATACCTGCATCCGCATTCCGACTGAATGCGAATGCAATGAGACTAAAGTAATCCAACAAATCTAATACTAGGATTCAGCTTAAACCAAAGCCCACTAGTATGATCCGTCCGATCATGATCCGTGCACAAGTGCACGTATATGATCGAACCCTGCCATAAAACCATACGGCCTCTACAACGTTTCGCCCGAAACTTGGAAAACTTTCTGTGGGGGAATCTAAAGACTCGTCAATACGCTGGCAGTGGGTTTAACCACAAGCACGTCAGTGGCACTAGCTGTACATAATGGCTGCCCATGTATTGAGCAAAAAGGAAGCTGATGAGCGAACTCATCCTGAAACCCTACTGAGCCTATCTGTGACAATCTCCATACAGTCCGGTCTGTTCGTCTATGAGTATCGCATATCGGGCCTAGGGGATGGTAAACGTCAGACCCCCAATAGCGGTATAAGTCGTGTCGGAGTATAGCCCAGAACACCTTGAGAAAATACTGGAATACCTACCAGTAAATCTCACTTGCCTTGGCCAAGACTTTGTGTAATGGCTCTCCAGACACAGCGCGATATCAACCCCCAATACCGGGAGAGACGCATCCTATCTAACCGCCTTGCCTCCAAGTGCTTCGGGACTGCACCCAACTACTACCTGTTTGCACGACTCCTTTGAGACGTAGTAGGGTAGTAATCAAAGAACAGTGGGAACACACTTGAGACAATGTAGCAGTGTCAAGTCAATGGACTAAGCTGTACTCTTGTCACCTGGGAACTGCTCCTGACGATAGGTATAGTACCAATCAGCAGTGCCCCTGCGAGTCCGTCCAGTGTACTCATAACCCAATGAGCACCTGTATACATCTTAGGTCAACCAACTGACACCAATGGCTTGTGAGACCGGCCACCTCCCCTCGTCGGGGTCTCGAACTGTATACACTAGTCTGCTCTGGAGTATCGATGCCCTGTCTCGAAACTCCCTCGACTAGGGGCCTTTTAAGGATGTGCTTATTGACTACCCAACTCTCACGTATATGATCGCCATCATACTGCTGGTAGTCAAGCAAGAATACTATGGGCTTTATCAACATATAATAGTGATCTGTAATGTCACCTGAAGCATGTACACGATGATAATGACAAGCCAGATAGCATACTATCATCTCGAGTAAGACTGTTCTACCGGTATAGGTCATCCCTCAATCATTGCAATCACGTGCTTGTGATCCAATAATTGACTTGAGGGCACTATAGCCAACAATCTCCCACTTTCACTTAAGGCTAATTATTGCGATGTCGCATACTCACAGCCCGTGTGATACTGAACACCTAACTTCTCTACTAATCAGTTTCACAAAGCTCATTTGTAAAACTATTGCGGTCGAGAAATAGCCTCAGTAAGTGGATCCGCCCTGATGTTTCTTTCTATGTCTCTCTTTATCTCAAGTTTACGGAGAAAGCCATCTCCCGAAATGAGCAATACCTGTCTTAGAATATGTATGGATATCTGATGGGACTTAGTTCACAAATGAACTCCAAATCCAGCAAATTTCGTAGACTGTATTGTCAACTGAATTTAATCAGTATCCTGCGCCATGTCTACCTCTGTATCCGTTTGGACCACCTGTCCAAACTACTGCCCCTTGTCAGAGGGAAAAACTATAACTCTGACAGTCACTCTGTCATCCAGGTCACCTTGGAAGCCTGGAATGATAACCGTCTCCCGAAGGAGGCTGCCATTATCAAATCTCTAGAACATATATACTTATATTCATAAAACTGCTTCCGAACGTTTCTCCAGGATTGGATTAATATCAACTTATTGCAGCTAGTGCAAAAACAACATCTGGTGTGGTACTTGACATCTCATGATTGACTCAATTGCCTAAGCAGGTGATATGTCAATCATGCATATCCCTCTCCCCTTTAGTCTGCAAGACACCTTTAGAGAGGGTGACTCCATCACCTGTAGGTACTCCACCATGCCAGGAGTCGTCCATTCTAAAATACCTTTAGAATACTGTCTAACTACCCAGATTGGGACACTACCCAAATCTAGATCTAAAACCATAGATCTATTAACCAGAATGTCTGATATTATATCCATATCCTATATGTAGAAACCACTGTGTGACAACCAAAGTATAACCGATCGTAGTATAGGAATTTCACTTCCTACAACGTGCATGTCATCCAAACACCAGGACATCACACGCTACTACCTTCTTAATAGATCCATCTCCTATTCTGATGAAGTCAAAACCTATGACTGTCACATCAAAAATAGATGATCTTTCTCCGCTATATCTGCTTTAGTCTATAAATAGACATAAGCTACTTGTCTACTATGCTTCCGCAGCTACCACTTACTACAACAACCCTCTGGCAAAGTCATATACACGTGCATTTCTAAAGCTAGTTTAGAACGACGTTATACCCATCCTCCTGCCGGGTCTCATAGTCTGGAACAGCAGCAATAGCAAGTCTGGGTAAACAAGAACCTCCCTGTCACCGTCCTTGAGAATACCGAAGTACCTCTCGGGTGCCTGAGGTTACCCACTATATCTGCGGAGTGGAAAATGGAATGTCTAACCAGATCGAAGCTCTAGGTTCTTATTAAATTTTCAGTAATCGTTTGCGGTTCTGGAATCACTTCCAGTTCTACCATACTTCCACTACTGTTTTCTGAAAAAGTCCATTTTATTAAAACTGTGGCGAGTCAAGAACAATATCTTTACTGATCTTCCAGATGGTAGAGAGTTAACCCTCGTAATAGACCGGGTTAACCCACAAACTGCCATTACAGAAACGTGCCTTGAGTTATCCAGAGTCTGGTTTTAAGCACAAGCCGGACAACTCCATATACCTTAACATCGTTAAGATATGATCCATTCTATATACAATATAGAAACAGAGGCAGTATCACGACCCGAAATTTGGCACGTGACGGCCCTTAAATTACGCAACGTCTACAGGCGTAACGCAATTTAAGTAAGCCAAAAACCCAGCAATCTAAACCATCAATAGTAGTAAGTGATAAGAACATTGTTAAAACTTTTGAAAATCTCGAGTAAAAATTCCTTAAAGTCCAATTTTAGTTTTTCTTAAAAATTTTGGCAGCACCTCCTTTGTAAAAACTAACCCCAAAAATAGGTACAACATAAATATAAGTAAAGCATCCCCAAACGGAAGCAAATCCACGCCCAAAGGCGGAAACAACCACCACAACAGATATACGACGCCGTAGCGAAGAAATAAAAGACGATATAAATAAAACTGGATAAAAGACCTCCAAGTCATAATAATATACAATATCGCCCTCACATCACGTCTCTAAGTCATACATGAAAGTGGTAGATGGAGAGTACTGGATACAAAGAATATACAATGAGCAACATTGGATAACCGAAAAACCCACCTATAGCAAAACTACACCCAGTCAGCCGTGGCGGTATCCGCTGCAAAAGATGATACGATGGAAGGAAGCCCTGCCTCTGACTGCCCTGAGGAACTACTTGCAAAACACTGTGGCACAATGGGGGTGAGTTGCCAACTCGTGAATAGTAAATAACATATGCAAGTAATCGCAAGTATGCACGTACTGCGCGAATCTATCGCATGCAAGCTAATAGCAATAAATGGCCAAATGTATGCAACAGTCGTGAAAGGTACTCTATCGGGTATAACTAATACATGAAGCAATGCATATAAAATAAATACGGAGTATGGGATAAAACATGGCATCCTCACGGAATCCTCATCGTGGCAGGACCAGTGTCCATTAAGACAATCAAAATCCCAAATTCCTCAGATCGGCCCTCTGATCGGCCCTCATACCCTGTAAGTCTCATGAAACCTGAGTGTCTAACATCGACACCCGAAAACATCATGAAAACTAGTGTCTAGCATCGACACATAAATACATACATTCCTCGAATCCTAAGTGTCAAACACTGACACTTGTGATTCAAAACAGATTAATACGTCCTTCGAATCTTAAGTGCCCAACATCGACACTCTCGATCCCCGTATCAGTTTATACGTCCTTCGAATCTTAAGTGCCCAACATCGACACCCTCGATCCCCGTATCGGTTTATACGTCCTTCGAAACTTAAGTGCCCAACATCGACACCCTCGATCCCCATATCGGTTTATACAAATCTCTGAGTGGATGCATCCAAATATCAAGTAAAGAATAAGAAAACCTGCGTAGATCATGATGATATACATATATATACATATATAGCAACGTCCCATACCACTGATATATATATATATATATATATATATATATATATACTTAGGAGTAAAACATACAGTAAACATCATATGAAATCCATATCTTAATGCGAAATCCATGAAATATAATATATGTAGCATGAAACAGTAATATGAGCATATAAGGAAAAACCGCTATTTAACAGCAACAAGTTATTAAGTATATCATGCGGTTCCTAATTTCTCTGAAACCAAACGCAACATCATATAAAGGTGAACATGTAGCTATAGTTAAGTATGCGTAACCATGTCGGTGTAAGTGCACGGCGGCTCCCCGGCCGTCAATCCGACGCCGGAATGCGGAAACGAAAAACTTTTCAAACTAGAAAACCGGCACCACCGCGCACTAGAAAACCGGATCGGGCCATTAATCTAACTCTAGCAAACTACAAGATGGGATAGAAGGTTATACCGAGGCGATCCGTGTCCTTCGGTCTTCGGCCTCCACTCCGATCTCCTCGCGGAATCTCCGGTCTTCATCTCCTCGTCGGAACGGGCACCACAACGCCGGGTTCTTTTACGGGCTCTCACCTCTGGACCGAGGCAACTCGGGCACGAAGTTGGCGATCCGACGTGCCCAAGAAATGTTGTAGCCTAGTGTAAAATCACTTTGTCTCAATGGGGTGAAGTTGCCTTTGATGGAGGAATGAAACACAATGAACTTTGGAGAGGTGTTAGGAATTTAGCAAGCAAGCCAAAATGAGATGAATCAATTTCCCTCACAAAATGAAAACCTCTCTACCTTCTCACTCAAGTGGCCGGCCCCCCTCTTAGGAAATATGGTGGAGGGAAAAAGAAAAAACCAAAACCATGAAGGGAGGTGAGAGTAGTAAAAGCAAAGGGTGACCATAAGCCAAAAGTGATGATAACAAGGTCGTATCCATTTCTAATCCTTTCTAATCTCATTTAATGCAAATCAAGTGATGGAAAAAGAATCTCATGATGCTTAGAACCATCATGAAGCCACATATGCAAATAACACCTCTACAAAAGATAATTTGCACAACTACAAATAACCCCCTCCATCGGAAAAGTCCGGCAGGGAAGGAACAAAGGAGAACTGGCCGGAACGGAATGCAAACTCGCAACTTCAGAAAACTGATCCCGTAATAAATTACAGGAAAACACCGCGACTGCATATACATTCCCGCATTTGTATTGCGACCGAATACAAATACAAAGAGACAAAATCTACACTGTACAATACTAGGATCCGGCTTAAACCAAAGCCTGCTAGTAGAAACTGTCCGATCACGATCCGTGTAATACCGCACGCATCTGATCGAACCCTGCCATATCTCCATACGGCCTGTACAGCGTTTCGCCCGATACTTGAGAAACTGGTCTGTGGGGGACTCTAAAGACTCGTCAACACCTTGGTTGTGGATTTAACCAATAACACGTCAGAGGTATTAGCCATACATGATGGGCTACTAGGTATTGACCAAAAGGGACGTCGATGAGCGAACTCATCCTGACACCCTACTGAGCCTGTCAGTGACAATATCCGTACAGTCCGGTCCGTTCGTCTATGAGCATCGCATAGCGGGCCTAGGGGTTGGTAAAAGTCAGACCCCCAAAAGCGGTACAAGTCGTGTCGGAGTGTAGCCCAGAACACCATGAGATACTACTGGAATACCTACCGGTAAATCTCTTGCCTTGGCCAAGGACTTCGTGTAATGGCTCTCCTAGACACAGCGCGACCTCACCCCCAATACCGGGAGAGACGAACCCCTGCAGATCCGCTCACTGCCTCCATGTGGCTCGGGACTGTACCCAACTAAAACCTGTTTGCACGTCTCCTTTGAGCGTGGTAGGGTAGTAATCAAAGCACAGTGGGAACTCACACGAGACAAATGACGATCTTAGGTCGATGAACTAACCTATACACATGTCACTAGGGAACTGATATCTGACGTCAGGTATAAGACCAACTAGCATGTTCCCGGCGAGTCCTGTCCGGTGTACTCATAACCCAATGAGCACCTGTATACATCTTAGGTGAACCAACTGACACCAGTGGCTTGTGAGACCGGCCACCGCCCCTCGTCGGGGTCTCGACTGTATACACTAGTATACTCTGGAGTATCGATGCCCTGTCTCAAAACTCCCACGACTAGGGACCTTTCAAGGATGTGCTTATAGACCCCAGCTCCCACGTATATGATCGCCCTCATACTGCTGGCAGTCAAGAAAGAATCCTAGGGGCTCTATCAACGTGTAATACCGACTCGTAAGGTCACCTATAGCAGTACACGATGATAAAGATAAACCAGATAGCATACTATCATCTTAAGTAAGACTGTCCTACTGGGATAGGTCCTCCATCAATCATTGCAATCACGTGCCTATCATCCAATAATTGACTCTGAGGGCACTATCTCCAACAATCTCCCACTTGCACTCAAGGCTAATTATTGCGATGTCGCATACTCACAGCTCGTGTGATACCGAACACCCAACTCCTCTACTAGTTAGTCTCACAAAACTCGTTTGTGAAACTATTGCGTTCGAGGAATAGCCTCAATGAGTGGATCCGCTGTGATGTTTCTTTCTATGTCTATCTTTATCTCAAGTTCGCGGAGAAACCCATCTCCCGAAATGAGCAATACCTGTCTTATGATATGTCTGGATGTCTGATGGGACCTAGCTTATAAAAGAACTCCAAATCCAAACTTCTTAGACCGTATCATCAACTGAACTTAATCAGTATCCTGCACCATCCTTCCCTCAGTATCCACCTGGACCACCTGTCCATAATACTGCCCCTCGTCAGAGGGAAAACTATAACTCTGACAGCCACTCTGCCGTCCAGGTCACATTGGAAGCCTGGAATGATAACTGTCTCCCGAAGGAGGATGCCGTCATCATATCCCTAGAACATCAACTTATGTTCTAAAACTGCTTCCGAATGTTTCTCCAGGATTGGATCAATATCAACTTATTGCACCTACTGCAAAAACTGTAAGTGTACGGCGGCGCCCCGGCCGTCAATCCGACGGCCAAATGCGGAAGCGGTGATAAACTTTAATTTTGCGAACTTAGCAAACCGGCACCACCGCGCACTAAACACCCGGATCGAACCATTAACTAGTCTAAGCTAACTACAAGATGGGTTAGAGATATACCGAATGATCCGAGTCCTCCGGTCTTCTCGTCGTCGTCCCGATCTCCTGCGGAAACTCCGGTCGTCGCCTCCTCGCCGGAAGGGCACCACATCGCCTGCATCTTTTACAGGCTCCCACCTCAATACCGAGGCAACTCGGACGCGAAGCTGGCAAGTCGACGCGTCCAAGATTTGCTGTAGAATGTGTTGTGTAGAAGCTATGTCTCATTTGGGATTTTGTTGCCTTTGAAGATGATGAAGGAATCAAGATAAGAAAAATGGTGCTTGCATTTTTCTAGCATGAAAATGAGATCAAGAATGCCACACTCTCAAGAATGAAACTCTCATCTTCTCTTTTCTCAAAAAAAATAAAAACCTTCTCATGTGAGAATAGTGGAGCAAAGAATACATATCATGAAGGGAGGTGATGGTAGGAGAAAGCAAGAGGTGACCATAACCTGAACATCATCATAACAAATTCACATCAAACTCTAATCACTTCAAATCACCAAAAAGCAAGTGATGATGATAGAAAAGAATGGTATCAAAAGATGCTTTCATAATCTCTCATCTCACAAATAAACCCTCCACAAAATGTTATTTGCAAACTTGCAAATAACACCCTCCATCGAAAAAGTCCGGCCGGGAAAGAACAAAGGAAAACCGGCCGGAACGGAATGCAAACTGGCAACTCCAGAAAACTGGTCCCGTAATAAATTACAGGAAAACCCCCATACCGTGCATACACACCCGCATCTGTATTCCGACCGGATACAAATGCAATGAGACAAAATCTACACTATACTATACTAGGATCCGGCTTAAAACAAAGCCGGCTAGTAAAAACTGTCCGATCACGATCCGTGCAATACCGCACGTATCTGATCGAACCTTGCCATATCTCCATACAGCCTCTACAGCGTTTCGCCCGAAAGCTTGAGTAACTGAAAGTGTGGTGGACTCTAAAGACTCGTCAATACTACGGCTGTGGATTTAACCACTAGCACGTCAGAGGTATAAGCCAATACGTGACGGGCCACCAGCTATTGGCCAAAAGGGACGTCGATGAGCGAACTCATCCTGACACCCTACTGAGCCTGTCAGTGACAATATCCGTACAGTCCGGTCCGTTCGTCTATGAGCATCGCATGGCGGGCCTAGGGGGTTGGTAAAAGTCAGACCCCCAAAAGCGGTACAAGTCGTGTCGGAGTGTAGCCCAGAACACCCTGAGATACTACTGGAATACCTACCAGTAAATCTCCTGCCTTGGCCAAGGACTTCGTGTAATGGCTCTCCTAGACACAGCGCGACCTCACCCCCAATACCGGGAGAGACGAACCCCTGAAGATCCGCTCACTGCCTCCATGTGGCTCGGGACTGTACCCAACTAAAACCTGTTTGCACGACTCCTTTGAGCCATGGTAGGGTAGTAATCAAAGCACAGTGGAAACTCACATGAGACAAATGACGATCCCCAGGTCGATGAACTAACCTGTACACATGTCACCAGGGAACTGCTATCTGACGTCAGGTATAAGACCAACTAGCATCTTCCCGGCGAGTCCTGTCCGGTGTACTCATAACCCAATGAGCACCTGTATACATCTTAGGTGAACCAACTGACACCAGTGGCTTGTGAGACCGGCCACCGCCCCTCGTCGGGGTCTCAACTGTATACACTAGTCTACTCTGGAGAATCGATGCCCTGTCTCGAAACTCCTACGACTAGGGACCTTTTAAGGATGTGCTTATAGACTCCAGCTCTCACTTATATGATCGCCCTCATACTGCTGGCAGTCAAGCATGAATCCTAGGGGCTCTATCAATGTGCAATAGCGACATGTCAGGTCACCTAAAGCAGTACACGATGATAAAGGTAAACCAGATAGCATACTATCATCTTGAGTAAGACTGTCCTGCCGGGATAGGTCCTCCCTCAATCATTGCAATCACGTGCCTGTGATCCAATAATTAACTCTGAGGGCACTATCTCCAACAATCTCCCACTTTCACTCAAGGCTAATTATTGCGATGTCGCATACTCACAGCCCGTGTGATACCGAACACCCAACTCCCCTACTAGTCAGTCTCACAAAATCCGTTTGTGAAACTATTGCGTTCGAGGAATAGCCTTAGTGAGTGGATCCGCCTTGATGTTCCTTTCTATGTCTCTCTCTATCTCAAGTTCGCGGAGAAAGCCTTCTCCCGAAATGAGCAATACTTGTCTTAGAATGTCTGGATGTCTGATGGGACCTAGCTCATAAATGAACTCCAAATCCAAACTTCTTAGACTGTATCGTCAACTGAACTTAATCAGTATCCTGCGCCATGCCACCCTCAGTATTGCCTTGGACCACCTGTCCAAAATACTACCCCTCGTCAGAAGGAAAAACTAGAACTCTGACAACCTCCTTGTCGTCCATGTCACCTTGGAAGCCTGGAATGATAACTGTCTCCCAAATGAGGCTGTCGTTATCATATCCGTAGAACATCCTCTTATGTTCTAAAACTGCTTCCGACTGTTTCTCTAGGATTGGATCAATGTCAACTTATTGCATCTAGTGCAAGAACAACATCTGGTGTGGTACTTGACATCTCATGATTTACTCAATTGCCTAAGCAAGTGATCTGCCAATCATGCACATCCCTCTCTACTTTAGTCTGTAAGACACCTTTAGAGAGGGTGACTCCATTAACTGCAGGTACACTACCATGCCAGGAGTCGTCCATTCTAAATACTCTTAGAATGCTGTCTAAGTACCCAGATTGGGAAACCACCCAAATCTAGATCTAAAACTATAGATCTAGTAACCAGTATGTCTGATACAATGTCCAAGTCCTATGTGGAGAAACCACTGTGTGACGACCAAAGTATAACCGATCGTAGTATAGGAGTTTCTTTTCCTACTCTGAGTATGTTATCCAAATACCAGGATATCACACCCTACTACCATCTCAACAGATCCATCCCCTATTTTGATGAAGTCAAACCTATGACTGTCACATCAGAAATAGATGATCTATCTCCGCTATATCTGCTTTAGTCTATAAATAGACATAAGCCTGATGTCCACCAATGCTTCCGCTGCTCCCACTGACTACGACAACCCTCTGGCAGAGTCATATAGACGTACACTTCTGAAGCTAGTTCAGAACGACGCTATACTCATCCTCCTGCCGGGTCTCGCAGCCTGGAACAACAACAATGGCAAGTGTGGGTAAACAAGAACTTCCCTGTCACCGTCCTTGAGGCTACCGGAGTACCTCTCGGGTGCCTGAAGTTACCCACCTTATCTACGGAGTGGCCAATGGAATGTCAAATCAGATTGAATCTTTAGGTTCCTTATCAAATCTTCAGTAATCGTTTGCGGTTCTGGAATCACTTCCAGTTCTACTATACTCCCACTACTGTTTTTGAAAAAATCCATTTTTAATAAAACTGTGGCGAGTTTAGAACAATATTTCTATTGATCTGCCGATGGTAGAAAGTCAACCCTCGTCATAGCCTGGGTCAACCCACAAACAGCCATTACAGAAACGTGCCTTGAGTTATCCAGAGTCTGGTTTTAATCATAAGCCGGACAACTCCCCGTACCTTAACAATGTTAAGATATGAACTGTACTATATCCAATATAGAACCAGAAACACTGATTTAATTTTAACCAGATTCAAATCATGCAGCTGTCTCCAGTGCATGTTAACTAAATGGAGAGAGGCCGATCAGCGTTACTCAACTTAGGAAAGCTTCCAATTATGAGTAACCTGAAAGATAAGCAATTTCTCTTTATCATTACTATCAACTGAATACCATACACAAGTATCTACATCTTCGATCACTTTGAAGAATCCCGATATTTGCTATACCTGGTTCTCTACTCTATTCAAATACCTATAGCTCCTCAAAACTTAGACCCTGTGTTTCTACGAAACACATGTCTAAGAACTAGAGAAGTTAAAAGTAAACAGAATATAGTATGAGGACCAACCCCTCTGTCCTAATGGACACTGGACAACATACAATACTCTGTATAAGTCCGCTGAGTCTAACAACTCTTTCACTGTGTGTCGTAGGATGAAAACTGTACTTATGGTTAAGAAGAATTACACCGCTGTTTAATGCTCCTTACCTAACCATCCACTGATATAGGTAAATGTCATCGACATAATATCAAAAGGTATATCTCACTCTATGAAAATAGACATACAGATATATCAATTTGAAATTGGTGCATAACAGCGGATATTCAAAACCAAATGTTTGCCAACCGGCAAACAACCCAGGTGACTTACTCAGATATCACCAATTACAACGAATCCCGATATAATGAGGATGATCACCTAATTCCCAATAACTTACTCCCACTCACCATCTGTAAAACCATACAGATGTGAGAATCCATCCTGGTAAATATATACCCTGGAGTAAGTGTCTAATCGGGAAATCAGTTTTTCTATTAACAGTACACAGTGAACTGAAACATTGAAATGTTTCGATGGGGTATCATGGTATTCCTAGTAATGCCTCTACCATTATCCAGATTGACAACTATAACCGTACAATTCTTTGCCACCTCTCCAAATCCCTTTATATGTCTTTAGTCATTACCTTCTGCACACCCCTTAGGCCAAATGGTTTTCTTCCTTCCCTACCGTTCGGCACCAGCCTATGGTTTGGAAGAAGACTATCCAATAAGCATAATGGGTGTACTGTCCTAATCCTAGGAGCACTCGCAACGCGGGAGAAGGTGAAGATAAAAGACACCTGAATGTACTTTATTCCTATTTCTTCTGAACCAGGATCCATCCCCGAACTGGAACAAGTTCCTTTCGAGTTCGTATATAACCATACGATGGATTATCCAATAAACTGGGATCTTCGTAGTGATACGGAGTGTCCTGGAGAAATACAAAGGTGATTTAGGATAGGCGAAGAAATACTTGGTTTGGTCGTGAATAGCAGTCGCACTTTACTTTGCCCTCTTACTAATCCCTTGCTTTGTCTGAACTTAATACCTTCTGTACACCGTTTAGGCTAACTGGTTTTCTTCATTCCCTACCGGTCGGCACCAGCCTAAGATTTGGAAGAAGACTATCCAATTTGCGTAATGGGTGTACTATCTCCTAAACTAAGGAGTACTCGTAACTTGAGAGAAGGCAAAAAGGAAAAGACAACTGAATAAACCTTATCCGTTTTCTCCAGACCAGAAACCATCCTCGAATTCCTTCGAGTTCGTATCTAACCATACTATGGTTTTGTCCAATGGAAGTGGACGTTCGCAGTAATACGGGGTGTCCTGTAGAAAAGGGTAAAAGTAGGAGTGGCAATGAGGTCTGCAACTCTGACAATCCAAAAGCCAGTGTTAAGAAGGTTCGGTCAACTTGGTTTCTGAGTCGTAGTCTTAGGGTCGGGTCAATGGTCGCTGCCAGAGAGAGAGAGAGAAAAGAAACACTCAGCGTGCACTCTAACCTAGATCAGAATGGTTACCAATTTATCTAATCTGGAAATCTCCCACTGTACCTCAAAATCTCCTCCAAACCTGAAAGAAGATTTAGTCGGGGTCACCCGAGGAGTAAACTAACTCATCAGTGGGAATCGGGATCCAACAATCATCGCATGACAACGTGACGGAATCCGCTCACGGTATCACACTCCAGAAGGTATGCGCATATCTGGCAAGTTTCAGTTCTTTTGAAACTCCCGATGTGATTTCTACCCCATGCTCTTATGACCTTGACGAAGGTCAACAAATCATAAGTCACATGTCAAGTTCTACCCGTCATTATCCAGGTTAATTTGAACCCACCCGTACAAGCCCTTGACGAAGGTCAACAAGGCTATACGACTGTCCCAAACCAACACATCTATCTATGCAGCAGAAAGGCAACAAGCAGCTACCATACACTATGCCTTGACGAAGGTCAACAAACATAGCATGAATACTACATGCTACCCGTCTGAAACGACAGAGGGCTACGAATGGTTTCTAGAGAAAACCTTTAACGTAATGAACTTGATATCGTTGAAGGAACGGATAGCTTTTTAGAAAATATAGTGACGAAAACCTTTACTAAAGAGGTCACTCCCGGTGAAGGGATCTCGGCTCTTTCCCCGTAGAATGGGGTGCAGGATATTCCAAATGAATATCACGATGCAAAGCAAAAGTAATCGACTATAGTGAAGTTAATGCCCTGACGCAAACTTCTGTCCAAGGGGTCACTCCCGGTGAAGGGATCTCGGCCCTTGCCTCGTCGACTGAGGAGCAGGATATTCCAAATGAATACCACGATGCAAAACAAAAGTGAACGTCCTTGCAATAACAGCCTTTTGAAAAGTGTTCCAACAACATCAGAATAGGTTTGTTTTAACTTGCATTGATCCGAATCAACGCAGTCCCATCAATTGATCACACCACAAAGAATGAAAATATACTGACGTATGTATATGCCATCCGCATTCGCCACTGGGTCCCGTCATCACCCGTTAGGTTAGCTAACTAACGACAGAGCGGGGACTGGACTAGCGCGGATGTAAAACATATACAACATCTACTAATATATATACCAATATATTATATTCGCTCAAGGCGTGATAAAAATGCAACATCACAGAAATGTACAGTATCACAGAAACATACAGATATCTGGGATCCCCGGGTTTCACAGAGCCACTACTGAAACCCGACGTTCCCCTGGTCGTGTGGATAACCTGTGCAATCAAATCCTAGACCCCTACGGACGCGGCAAGTTACCCGCCAAAACCTAAAGCGAGGCAGCCCCCTTCAGCACCGTGAATGGACCACCCAGCACTCCACGGAATCCGGTAACTTGGGCACCCCTCCTGGGTCAACCTGTACCCCCTATGAGTGCGGCGAATAGCCCGCCAATTCTAGAGTGAATCCCCCTCCGTCCCAATGCCATGAGATGCGGGCTTGTTGCCCTCCAGAACCCGGCTATCCGTGCACCCCTCCGCGGGGTAATCCTAGTACAGAAAGTAAAATATACATACAATGGGTACATCGACCGCAACCAGGTCGTGCCCCAAAAGAATAATACAATCAGGTTGTGACGGCAGTCCACATGTCGAACGCTCGCTCCGCAAAATCAAAAGTACATAATACAACAAAAACTGTACTAGCATTGCACCCAGGCTATCCCCCACGACCGATCCGCAACATCACAGCAATACATAGAACATCAACATGAAAGTCACGTTCGCAAATCCGTCTAACCGGGCTATAGCAGTTAGACAGGATTTACCGATCAAGTGACATTCACGGTCGTAGATATAATGTAAATACTGTGAAATAATGTGTTTAAAATATCCGATCGATCAAAAATTAACAAATGGGCCCCCAAGCAATACTGTAGCACTCACAGAAATTCTGGGCCCAAGTTTAATGTTCCAAAACCCCTATTTTCAGCCCTCAAGCCCACTGCAAAAAAATAATGACACGATTCCACATTCCTGCGGCGGAACCGAGGCCAAAGAGGGGTTATGGCCGCGGTTCCGCGGTCGTACGGAGGGATCGTGTCATCGAATTTTTTCAGTGTTCTTAGAACTCCCTGCACATCATTCTGAGACAACCTGAAAAAATTTTCGAGCAAGAAAAAATTCAACAGAAAACTGATGTGAGGAAAAAGTGGTTTTTTGGAATTTTGGTCGATCGGAAATGCAAACACATCAAACAAAGCTAGACTATGTTAATGGCGAGGCTCTGATACCACTGTAAGTATACGGCGGCGCCCCGGCCGTCAATCCGACGGCCAAATGCGGAAGCGGTGATAAACTTTAATTTTGCGAACTTAGCAAACCGGCACCACCGCGCACTAAACACCCGGATCGAACCATTGTCACGACCCGAAAGTACGGAACGTGACCGGCACTTAGATTACGAAGCGTCTAGAGGAGCCACGTGACCTAAGTAAGCCGAAGCCCAGAAATCTAAACCATAAAAGAAGAAAAAGAAGAAAAGAAAAGAAAACAAGTATAAAAACATCAGCAAATTTTACCAAAAATTTCGGCAGAGTCTCCTCTGTAAAAACTGGCCCCCAAACGGGTACAACAAGTATAATATGAATAAACAATAAAAAGCATCCCCAACGGGTGCTAGCTCAACGCCAACAGGCGGAGACAACCACAACAATCACAATAATATACAACGCCAAAGGGCGAGGCTCAAATCTCAAAAGAAAACACAAACCACCAGATCAGAATAATACATGCGCGACTCTAAGGTCGAAATAAACAACTGGTCCAATAACTTATCAAGTAATACAAATATGGTTGATGGAGCTTTCTAGATACAAATGAAATAATATAAATACAACGGCGGTTCAGATACAAATGAACCAACCTACCGTGCAAATCACCCGAAATGAAAATGATATGCCAGCAACTGCCAAGGGAAACCTGTACATCGCACCTGTAAAGAATTTGGCACAACGAGGGTGAGTTGCCAACTCGTGAGTAGAAAACATCTACGAAAAGAAATCGAATGCACGACGCTATCCTAGGTCATAATAATACACTACTATATCCCAAACATCTAGTAATAGCAGGGTAATACTACGTGTAAGTGCAAATACTCCGTGTCGTGTCAGTGCCGCATATAGTACTAAGTCATATGAAATGAAATGCATGCACCATGAATGTAAAGTAACAAATCCTGAAATCCAGATATATATGTATGAGAACCTTTAGCCGTTATCATAGTAAAGTGTGTATAAGCATCTGAAATCTCAACAATGAAATCCATGGAAATCCGTGTCAAGCATCGACACAACACATGTAACCTCAAGTATCAATATGTCGGGCTCCGTCGGTCCGGATCGGCCCATATCATCAAATCCCACGACAACGGTCGGTATCCTCCGGATATCCGCCGCGCCAGACATCACCGGTAGGTAGCCTTCCCCTGCCAGGCTCATCGTCTACAACTCGATCTTCTTGCCCCGGGGTACCATACCGGGCCCACCATGTACCCGAGACGGTTCATCCACTCCTCGAATCGGGTCTCGAAATCCATCAGAAAACATGAAATACTCATGGTGGACGACACATACATCACGAGAAAACCGCATCTTATTTTAAAAAGAGAAGAGGAGAGAGAGAAAAGTTTTTATATATTTTTGCGGTTTTCCCCAAAAATCCAGAAATCTCATAGAAATCCAAATCTCAAAATCATGAGTAACTATATGATAAGTGTCGGCATATGCCCATAATACTGCATGATAACACGAAAATATGAATGCATGAATGTCTAAGTAATGAATATCATGTCTTATACTTAACATCAGAGAGTGATCACAATATTATATCGGTTTAGTTGTTAACAGATTCTATCAATAAAAGATAATATGATCTAAAGTGTACGTGACATAGCAATTACCGATGATGATGTGTGTGAGCCGGCAAATAAATGTGCGTGGAATATGCGCATCATCGGTAATGGTGCTGGTGTCCTAACAGGTAAAGTTTATACTGATTATAGCAACATATAAAAGAACATGCACCATGATGATTACAGTATGAATGTAAATACAGATGTGCATTATCCACTCCTCTGCGAGATACGAGTACAACTACCACTATGTGAGTCGAACCTAAACCAGTGTCCATCTAACGTCCTAAGGAACTAAACCTAATAGACTAGTCAGTAAGAAACTAGAGTCTACCTAAGGTCTGAATCAATATCTCTAATAGTCGGTGATCCCGCCTCAATAGTGTCACGTACGTAGTACGGCTTTCTCGAATCAAGAGTGCGGATCAATCATCAAATCTAAGCCTCCTACGGTAAAATCCATTGTACGGCATCCCAATATCGGGGTACGGTCAAGTATCTTCTAGGTGTCTCCTCATTCGTATAATGTCATATGTATCATATTGTGACTAGGTTATACTTATATGATATCGGTATCAGGTCACACCAATATAATGTCGTAATCAAGTTATACATATATCAGATCGTGATCAGTCACAAGTTACAGTCCGAGTACTATTCTAGCGTCCCATGTACATCAATATCACCACCACTCTTTGTAATTTATATATTCAAGTTCATTATCTCATTCCCTAATGATCCGCTAACACTTTATTGCGACTGCATAGTCAAGAATCACGGCATCAAGCCCAGTTATACTGTTCCATCATACCTAAGATATCATATCACCTCAATGAATCACCTATACGTGTTGTATATATATGTATATATACTTATACCTAGTTCTATATATATACCCATACACGTACCCCATGTCGAGTTGCAGTGTGTGCGTCGGTGTGTTTCTATCTGAAACCTACGAACCTCTTCCAAGGTATTCATTCTCTGATATGGTCTTCCTAAATCTGTCTAGTCCAGCCTAGGGTCAATACTAGGGTCCTACTAGGGTCGCGTCTGGTCTCCTAATGTCAATAAGTACTATTCCTATTCTACGTTGCGGGGGTGCTAAACGCCATCCACCCGACTTCCCCCCGTAGATATGCATCTACTCACCTGGTCCATGTCAGCCGAAGACGGTGTCGCCATCCTCCTCTTCATCGCCCGCGGTCCATGTGGGGGTACCTAGACGCAAACATATAAATAGCATCGTAAACCGAATCACATACAAAATTCAAACGATACGAAGAACAAGCACAGGTTAAAACCTATGTCCCGTCCACGCAAAAGAACCAAATACCGCTCGATATCGGCGTACAAACGCCGATTGATCGAGGTAAAAACCAATAAACAACCCGTAGTTTCAAAACCCATTACTTATAATATAAAACTTGGTTCAAATCATCGGAACCCTAAAATCGATCAAATCATCCAATTCCGAAAACCTTGAAAATATCAATTCACCGTTTTACTTCAAAACTTGACGTTTAATGAAACTAATGGTCATAATATTCATTAAATAACATAACTAAGTTATAGAAACCTTTACCATATTTTTATTACACTAATTTGTATTACAAATAAATTTCTAGTTTGCAATTTTATCAATTTTCCACAACTTACAAGCAAAAATTCCACAATTCCACAACAAAACTTGATTTTGCATGAATTAACTTTTCAAACTACAATTTATAATGATGGTAATATAATGAAACCATAAATTAGATTTTAAATCTCATTAATTTAAGAATTTCCAAATTCTAGTTAGCAAAAATAGCATTTTACTTACAATTTATCAATTATCAATAAAAACTAGCAACCAAATTAAGTTTTTCATTCAATTAATATGCTAATATTCTCACTAAAATTACCATATAATGATAACACCCTTAGTAAGAATTTATTTTACCCACAACACATTTTAGAAAAAATCTAGTTAGCTAAATAGTTTAAATTAAACAATTTCGATCAACAATTTATCATACCACCACCATGCAAGAATTTTCCACTCTAAAAGGTGTTAAACTAGATATTATAACCCTAATTTATTAACAAAAACCACCTCTTGAATTTTCAAACCCTAACTTGAATTTTAGAATTTGCAACAAGAATTAATCTAATTAATCTAATTATGCTTTAAAGGAAATATCTAATAGAAATAAATCAAAAGAGAAGGATTTATACCTCCACAACCTCATGTCCAAACTTGAAAATGAGCCTCAAAAATACATGCTTTCCCACTCCAAAATCCATGTAAAGAAGAGTAGAGAATAAAGGGTATGAAATAATTAGGATTTTGTGGAATTTAAATTGGATTTTTGAAGTATTTTTGATGATTTTTGGAGTTGAAATAAAAATGGAAAATGGGGGGGCTGCCATGGGGTGTGGCCGGCCATGCAAGGGGGAGAGGGAGAAAGTGAAGAGAGTTTCATGAGTTGTGTAGAAACTTCATGAAATGATATCTCACTTTATGTCTTTTCATGAATTTTCTTCATTTTCTTTCATTTCTTTACTAAAATAACCTAGAAAACTCTAGAAAAATGGGAAAATTTGCAAATAAATTTTGCATGATACACACTAATTTCTAATATGGCATGGTTCATTTTTATAAATTAAAACCATTTAAATTTGTAATTTACACTAATTTAGTGTAAAAATAAAGCTTATGTTAATATTTAAAATAATTAATTTAGGAAAAATATTTTATTAAACTAAAAATTTATAAGTGGATAAATAAACACTATTTACTAGTAATTACATAATTAAATAGGTATTTTTGAATTTATAATGAAAAATAATTGCAGTTTGATTTTACGAAAAATACATTTTGCTTTACCGAAAATCATAAAATTCACTTAAACAATTTTATTTATTTATTTATTTATTTAATTATTTTTAAAACGTTACAATCTTCCCCCCTTTAGAAAATTCGGTCCCCGAATTTAAATTAAAACTCCCCTTCCAAATACTAAAACATTTAGCAAAACACTCAAATCGTCGTGGCTCCGAAATCATCAATATATAACAAAAATCAACTCCGTCAAGCATGACGCAATCATCGGAGTTATGGCGGTAATAAAATATCATAACCCAATATGAAAACCATCATAATATACATCAATCTATAACTTATATATAGTTCGCATCCTAGTAAAATCGCCGAATCATCATAATAAAGAAGCATACAAAATCCCTTTCTTGAAAATCGCCGTGCAATGCACGTGTCACGGTCTAAGTAGCGGACGTTTAATTTTAAAAAAAATAGCTATATATATCTTTTATTTAACATACACGCCCCGCCTGGTTACTAAATCAAGTAATAATAATTAGGAAAACATACTGCTCAACAAAAATCAATCCCAATCACATCAATAAAATGTCATGTGCGTCCGGTGCGCACTGAAATCGAAACCAAATGCAGAAACCATGAATACCCACAAAACAAAACTAGGTGCAACAGGTGTGCACCAAAAACATCTGTCAAGTGCAACGGGCGTGCACGACTCACTATCAGGTGCATCTAATCTGCACAAAACCCCGATTTAGTGCATCTGGTGTGCACAAAATCGCATCAAGTGCGCCAAGTATGCGCAAGAATCCTAATCAGGTGCACATGGAGCACGAAAACATACATCGGATATCAGACTCGAATCACAGTACGAAAATGGATAAAAACTAGGTCGAATCATATATCAAATCATGTGTAACCCATATGCACAAAATCAAATCAAAATCTCACAATATATAAAACCAAATCGAGTGTACTGGGTGCGTACTAAACCACATCAATACAACTGATATATGGAACACAGATAGAATGAAGGTACACACAGGAAATACCAATCGTAGAACAAAGTCCTCAAAATACAAAAATCCAATCAACGAAAATAGGAAATTCAAATCACTAAATCACAATCGTAAACACTATCGTCAATGTGCGCCTCTTTCCTCTGATGTCGACCGCTTCGAACTTGTTCTTTCATAGGTGTGCTGACTGCGCTACCAACGGCAATACTCATGTCTTGAGTCTCCCACATAGTCGATCCCTTCACTTGATATCCGGACTACATTAAACTTCTCGATCGATCCATCAAAATCCCATAATTCCCCGAGAGCTCAACACTCAAGTACAGTTTAAAAATATCCGGTACATACCCCAGCATCGATGATCCAGCTGTAGAAGGGCAAACCCAAGCCTCACTAATGGCACAGCGGAACTGCCGTAAACCCTAGGGTTCTAGGGCGTTCTTGTGGTCATTATGTCGAGTTAGGGTTTCATTCTTCTAGAGGGTCCATCGAAATACCTGCATGTTCTTTCGAATACTTTAAACTTAGGAAAATGGTTTTCTGATAATCGTTCGAACCCTTTAACTTCATCCGGACGGCATGTGAATACCCTTCGTCCGCACGCTAAGCAATGCTTCAATCCTCAAGAATAGCCAATACTCTAATGGTTATCGCATTCGAGCCGCAGCTCCCTCTGCCAGTGGTAACAGAAACCACCATCCGGTATCGACGAAGATAGATCAAAGGAACGAATGAAATACGGTGCAAACAATGTACATCCTAAGGCTCCTTAAGCAGAGTAGCGTATCGTAAGTATGCCGCGAACCATACCCACGGTACGTTACTCTACCTAAATCGCCTACTCCATCAACCAAGGGTCACCTAGACTTATACAGGGTTAAACCTAGCGCTCTGATACCAACTTTGTCACGACCCGAAAGTACGGAACGTGACCGGCACTTAGATTACGAAGCGTCTAGAGGCGCCACGTGACCTAAGTAAGCCGAAGCCCAGAAATCTAAACCATAAAAGAAGAAAAAGAAGAAAAGAAAAGAAAACAAGTATAAAAACATCAGCAAATTTTACCAAAAATTTCGGCAGAGTCTCCTCTGTAAAAACTGGCCCCCAAACGGGTACAACAAGTATAATATGAATAAACAATAAAAAGCATCCCCAACGGGTGCTAGCTCAACGCCAACAGGCGGAGACAACCACAACAATCACAATAATATACAACGCCAAAGGGCGAGGCTCAAATCTCAAAAGAAAACACAAACCACCAGATCAGAATAATACATGCGCGACTCTAAGGTCGAAATAAACAACTGGTCCAATAACTTATCAAGTAATACAAATATGGTTGATGGAGCTTTCTAGATACAAATGAAATAATATAAATACAACGGCGGTTCAGATACAAATGAACCAACCTACCGTGCAAATCACCCGAAATGAAAATGATGTGCCAGCAACTGCCAAGGGAAACCTGTACATCGCACCTGTAAAGAATTTGGCACAACGAGGGTGAGTTGCCAACTCGTGAGTAGAAAACATCTACGAAAAGAAATCGAATGCACGACGCTATCCTAGGTCATAATAATACACTACTATATCCCAAACATCTAGTAATAGCAGGGTAATACTACGTGTAAGTGCAAATACTCCGTGTCGTGTCAGTGCCGCATATAGTACTAAGTCATATGAAATGAAATGCATGCACCATGAATGTAAAGTAACAAATCCTGAAATCCAGATATATATGTATGAGAACCTTTAGCCGTTATCATAGTAAAGTGTGTATAAGCATCTGAAATCTCAACAATGAAATCCATGGAAATCCGTGTCAAGCATCGACACAACACATGTAACCTCAAGTATCAATATGTCGGGCTCCGTCGGTCCGGATCGGCCCATATCATCAAATCCCACGACAACGGTCGGTATCCTCCGGATATCCGCCGCGCCAGACATCACCGGTAGGTAGCCTTCCCCTGCCAGGCTCATCGTCTACAACTCGATCTTCTTGCCCCGGGGTACCATACCGGGCCCACCATGTACCCGAGACGGTTCATCCACTCCTCGAATCGGGTCTCGAAATCCATCAGAAAACATGAAATACTCATGGTGGACGACACATACATCACGAGAAAACCGCATCTTATTTTAAAAAGAGAAGAGGAGAGAGAGAAAAGTTTTTATATATTTTTGCGGTTTTCCCCAAAAATCCAGAAATCTCATAGAAATCCAAATCTCAAAATCATGAGTAACTATATGATAAGTGTCGGCATATGCCCATAATACTGCATGATAACACGAAAATATGAATGCATGAATGTCTAAGTAATGAATATCATGTCTTATACTTAACATCAGAGAGTGATCACAATATTATATCGGTTTAGTTGTTAACAGATTCTATCAATAAAAGATAATATGATCTAAAGTGTACGTGACATAGCAATTACCGATGATGATGTGTGTGAGCCGGCAAATAAATGTGCGTGGAATATGCGCATCATCGGTAATGGTGCTGGTGTCCTAACAGGTAAAGTTTATACTGATTATAGCAACATATAAAAGAACATGCACCATGATGATTACAGTATGAATGTAAATACAGATGTGCATTATCCACTCCTCTGCGAGATACGAGTACAACTACCACTATGTGAGTCGAACCTAAACCAGTGTCCATCTAACGTCCTAAGGAACTAAACCTAATAGACTAGTCAGTAAGAAACTAGAGTCTACCTAAGGTCTGAATCAATATCTCTAATAGTCGGCGATCCCGCCTCAATAGTGTCACGTACGTAGTACGGCTTTCTCGAATCAAGAGTGCGGATCAATCATCAAATCTAAGCCTCCTACGGTAAAATCCATTGTACGGCATCCCAATATCGGGGTACGGTCAAGTATCTTCTAGGTGTCTCCTCATTCGTATAATGTCATATGTATCATATTGTGACTAGGTTATACTTATATGATATCGGTATCAGGTCACACCAATATAATGTCGTAATCAAGTTATACATATATCAGATCGTGGTCAGTCACAAGTTACAGTCCGAGTACTATTCTAGCGTCCCATGTACATCAATATCACCACCACTCTTTGTAATTTATATATTCAAGTTCATTATCTCATTCCCTAATGATCCGCTAACACTTTATTGCGACTGCATAGTCAAGAATCACGGCATCAAGCCCAGTTATACTGTTCCATCATACCTAAGATATCATATCACCTCAATGAATCATCTATACGTGTTGTATATATATGTATATATACTTATACCTAGTTCTATATATATACCCATACACGTACCCCATGTCGAGTTGCAGTGTGTGCGTCGGTGTGTTTCTATCTGAAACCTACGAACCTCTTCCAAGGTATTCATTCTCTGATATGGTCTTCCTAAATCTGTCTAGTCCAGCCTAGGGTCAATACTAGGGTCCTACTAGGGTCGCGTCTGGTCTCCTAATGTCAATAAGTACTATTCCTATTCTACGTTGCGGGGGTGCTAAACGCCATCCACCCGACTTCCCCCCGTAGATATGCATCTACTCACCTGGTCCATGTCAGCCGAAGACGGTGTCGCCATCCTCCTCTTCATCGCCCGCGGTCCATGTGGGGGTACCTAGACGCAAACATATAAATAGCATCGTAAACCGAATCACATACAAAATTCAAACGATACGAAGAACAAGCACAGGTTAAAACCTATGTCCCGTCCACGCAAAAGAACCAAATACCGCTCGATATCGGCGTACAAACGCCGATTGATCGAGGTAAAAACCAATAAACAACCCGTAGTTTCAAAACCCATTACTTATAATATAAAACTTGGTTCAAATCATCGGAACCCTAAAATCGATCAAATCATCCAATTCCGAAAACCTTGAAAATATCAATTCACCGTTTTACTTCAAAACTTGACGTTTAATGAAACTAATGGTCATAATATTCATTAAATAACATAACTAAGTTATAGAAACCTTTACCATATTTTTATTACACTAATTTGTATTACAAATAAATTTCTAGTTTGCAATTTTATCAATTTTCCACAACTTACAAGCAAAAATTCCACAATTCCACAACAAAACTTGATTTTGCATGAATTAACTTTTCAAACTACAATTTATAATGATGGTAATATAATAAAACCATAAATTAGATTTTAAATCTCATTAATTTAAGAATTTCCAAATTCTAGTTAGCAAAAATAGCATTTTACTTACAATTTATCAATTATCAATAAAAACTAGCAACCAAATTAAGTTTTTCATTCAATTAATATGCTAATATTCTCACTAAAATTACCATATAATGATAACACCCTTAGTAAGAATTTATTTTACCCACAACACATTTTAGAAAAAATCTAGTTAGCTAAATAGTTTAAATTAAACAATTTCGATCAACAATTTATCATACCACCACCATGCAAGAATTTTCCACTCTAAAAGGTGTTAAACTAGATATTATAACCCTAATTTATTAACAAAAACCACCTCTTGAATTTTCAAACCCTAACTTGAATTTTAGAATTTGCAACAAGAATTAATCTAATTAATCTAATTATGCTTTAAAGGAAATATCTAATAGAAATAAATCAAAAGAGAAGGATTTATACCTCCACAACCTCATGTCCAAACTTGAAAATGAGCCTCAAAAATACATGCTTTCCCACTCCAAAATCCATGTAAAGAAGAGTAGAGAATAAAGGGTATGAAATAATTAGGATTTTGTGGAATTTAAATTGGATTTTTGAAGTATTTTTGATGATTTTTGGAGTTGAAATAAAAATGGAAAATGGGGGGGCTGCCATGGGGTGTGGCCGGCCATGCAAGGGGGAGAGGGAGAAAGTGAAGAGAGTTTCATGAGTTGTGTAGAAACTTCATGAAATGATATCTCACTTTATGTCTTTTCATGAATTTTCTTCATTTTCTTTCATTTCTTTACTAAAATAACCTAGAAAACTCTAGAAAAATGGGAAAATTTGCAAATAAATTTTGCATGATACACACTAATTTCTAATATGCCATGGTTCATTTTTATAAATTAAAACCATTTAAATTTGTAATTTACACTAATTTAGTGTAAAAATAAAGCTTATGTTAATATTTAAAATAATTAATTTAGGAAAAATATTTTATTAAACTAAAAATTTATAAGTGGATAAATAAACACTATTTACTAGTAATTACATAATTAAATAGGTATTTTTGAATTTATAATGAAAAACAATTGCGGTTTGATTTTACGAAAAATACATTTTGCTTTACCGAAAATCATAAAATTCACTTAAACAATTTTATTTATTTATTTATTTATTTAATTATTTTTAAAACGTTACAACCATTAACTAGTCTAAGCTAACTACAGGACGGGTTAGAGATATACCGAATGATCCGAGTCCTCCGGTCTTCTCGTCGTCGTCCCGATCTCCTGCGGAAACTCCGGTCGTCGCCTCCTCGCCGGAAGGGCACCACATCGCCTGCATCTTTTACGGGCTCCCACCTCAATACCGAGGCAACTCGGGCACGAAGCTGGCAAGTCGATGCGTCCAAGATTTGCTGTAGAATGTGTTGTGTAGAGTCTATGTCTCATTTGGGATTTTGTTGCCTTTGAAGTTGATGGAGGAATCAAGATAAGAAAAATGGTGCTTGCATTTTTCTAGCATGAAAATGAGATCAAGAATGCCACACTCTCAAGAATGAAACTCTCATCTTCTCTTTTCTCAAAAAAAATAAAAACCTTCTCATGTGAGAATGGTGGAGCAAAGAATACATATCATGAAGGGAGGTGATGGTAAAAGCAAGAGGTGACCATAACCTAAACATCATCATAACAAATTCACATCAAACTCTAATCACTTCAAATCACCAAAAAGCAAGTGATGATGATAGAAAAGAATGGTATCAAAAGATGCTTTCATAATCTCTCATCTCACAAATAAACCCTCCACAAAATGTTATTTGCAAACTTGCAAATAACACCCTCCATCGAAAAAGTCCGGCCGGGAAAGAACAAAGGAAAACCGGCCGGAACGGAATGCAAACTGGCAACTCCAGAAAACTGGTCCCGTAATAAATTACAGGAAAACTCCCATACCGTGCATACACACCCGCATTTGTATTCCGACCGGATACAAATACAATGAGACAAAATCTACACTATATTATACTAGGAACCGGCTTAAAACAAAGCCGGCTAGTAAAAACTGTCTGATCACGATCCGTGCAATACCGCACGTATCTGATCGAACCCTGCCATATCTCCATACAGCCTCTACAGCGTTTCGCCCGAAAGCTTGAGTAACTGAAAGTGTGGTAGACTCTAAAGACTCGTCAATACTACGGCTGTGGATTTAACCACTAGCACGTCAGAGGTATAAGCCTATACGTGACGGGCCACCAGCTATTGACCAAAAGGGACGTCGATGAGCGAACTCATCCTGACACCCTACTGAGCCTGTCAGTGATAATATCCGTACAGTCCGGTCCGTTCGTCTATGAGCATCGCATGTCGGGCCTAGGGGGTTGGTAAAAGTCAGACCCCCAAAAGCGGTACAAGTCGTGTCAGAGTGTAGCCCAGAACACCCTGAGATACTACTGGAATACCTACCAGTAAATCTCCTGCCTTGGCCAAGGACTTCGTGTAATGGCTCTCCTAGACACAGCGCGACCTCACCCCCAATACCGGGAGAGACGAACCCCTGAAGATCCGCTCACTGCCTCCATGTGGCTCGGGACTGTACCCAACTAAAACCTGTTTGCACGACTCCTTTGAGCCGTGGTAGGGTAGTAATCAAAGCAAAGTGGGAACTCACATGAGACAAATGACGATCCCCAGGTCGATGAACTAACCTGTACACATGTCACCAGGGAACTGCTATCTGACGTCAGGTATAAGACCAACTAGCATGTTCCCGGCGAGTCCTGTCCGGTGTACTCATAACCCAATGAGCACCTGTATACATCTTAGGTGAACCAACTGACACCAGTGGCTTGTGAGACCGGCCACCGCCCCTCGTCGGGCTCTCGACTGTATACACTAGTCTACTCTGGAGAATCGATGCCCTGTCTCGAAACTCCTACGACTAGGGACCTTTTAAGGATGTGCTTATAGACTCCAGCTCTCACTTATATGATCGCTCTCATACTGCTGGCAGTCAAGCATGAATCCTAGTGGCTCTATCAATGTGCAATAGCGACATGTCAGGTCACCTAAAGCGGTACACGATGATAAAGGTAAACCAGATAGCATACTATCATCTTGAGTAAGACTGTCCTACCGGGATAGGTCCTCCCTCAATCATTGCAATCACGTGCCTGTGATCCAATAATTGACTCTGAGGGCACTATCTCCAACAAAAACAACATCTGGTGTGGTACTTGACATCTCGTGATTGACTCAATTGCCTAAGCAAGTGATCTGCCAATCATGTACATCCCTCTCCCCTTTAGTCTGTAAGACACCTTTAGAGAGGGTGACTCCATCACTTGCAGGTACACCACCATGCCAGGAGTCGTCCATTCTAAATACTCTTAGAATGTTGTCAAGTACCCAGATTGGGAAACTACCCAAATCTAGATCTAAAAACAAAGATCCAGTAACCAAAATGTCTGATATAATATCCAAGTCCTATGTGGAGAAACCACTGTGTGACAACCAAAGTATAACCGATCGTAGTATAGGAATATCACTTCCAACTCTGTGTATTTCATCCATATACCAGGACACTACACCCTACTACCTTCTTAACAGATCCATCCCCTATTCTGATGAAGTCAAACCTATGACTGTCACATCAAAAATAGATGATCTATCTCCACTATATCTGCTTTAGTCTATAAATAGACATAAGCCACTTGTCCACCAATGCTTTTGCTGCTCCCACTGACTACGACAACCCTTTGGTAGAGTCATATACACGTGCACTTCTAAAGCTAGTTTAGAACGACGCTATACTCATCCTCCTGCCGGGTCTCACAGTCTGGAACAACAGCAATGGCAAGTCTGGGTAAACAAGAACCTCCCTGCCACCGTCCTTGAGCATACCGAAGTACCTCTCGAGTGCCTGAGGTTACCCACCATATCTGCGGAGTGGCCAATGGAATGTCAAACCAGATTGAATCCTCAGGTTCTTATCAAATCTTCAGTAATCGTTTGCGGTTCTGGAATCACTTCCAGTTCTACCATACTCCCACTACTGTTTTCTGAAAAAATCCATTTTTATTAAAACTGTGGCGAGTCAAGAACAATATCACTATTGATCTTCCTGATAGTAGAAAGTCAACCCTCGTCATAGCCTGGGTCAACCCACAAACAACCATTACAGAAATGTGCCTTGAGTTATCCAGAGTCTGGTTTTAAGCATAAGCCGGATAACTCCCCGTACCTTAACATCGTAAAGATATGAACTGTTCTATATCCAATATAGAAACAGAGGCCCTGATTTAATTGAACCAGATTCAAATCATGCAGCTGTCTCCAGTGCATGTCAACTAAATGGAAGGAGGCCGATCAGCGTTACTCAACTTGGGAATGCTACCAATTATGAGTAACCTGAAAGAGAAGCAAGTTCTCTTAATCATTACTATCAACTGAATACCATACACAAGTATCTACATCTTCGATCACCTTGAAGAATCCCGATACTTGCAACACCTAGTTGTCTACTTTACTCTTATACCTATAACTTCTCAAAACTTGGACCCAGTGTTTCTACGAAACACATGTCTAACAATTAGAGAAGTCATAACTAAACGGAATACAGTACGAGTGTTAGTTATGTATATGCCCTAGAGGCCATTGTTGTACATATCATGTATATTATAATGGATGCTTGGATATATATAGAGATGACTTTCTTGCTCGTCATGATAGTATGCTATTTGGTTTCACTTTATCTTAACATGTTGACTTGTATTGGTTTACTGTTTTTCTCTCACATGTTGATAAAGCCCTTAGGATCTGTACTCGACTACTGGGACTATGATGAGATCATATTAGTGGGGCCTTGGTAGTCGATGAGTACATCCTATAACTGTTCCTAGTTGAGGGTATATCGAGACAGGGCATCGATACACCAGAGTAGACTAGCGTATACGCATCTTGACCCATATGATGGGCGATGGATGATCCCACATCCATCGGTGTTTGACATCAGAGATGGTGTACGGGTGCTCAGTAGAGACTGGGTACACTGGACGGACTCGCCGAGAACTCCCAGATGGTGATATACCACACGTCAGATGGCAGTTCTCCGGTGACACTGGTACAGGGTAGTCTGTAGACCCGAGATCGTCATAGAGTCTTGTGTGATTCCCACTGTGCTTTGATTTCCACCATACCACGTCCAAGAGGGCGTGCAAAACGGTGGCTTTTGGGTACAGTCCCGAATCACATGGAGGCAATGAGCGATAGGAGGGGATTCGTCTCTCCCGGTATAGGGAGTTGATGTTGTGCTGTGTTCGATTGGCTATAACTGGAAGTCCCTGGCCAGGGCTGATATAGAGATTTACTGGTAAGTGTTACTAGTAGTTTCTCGACCCGTTATGAGCCACACATCGACACGACTTGTCGGTTACTGGGGTCTGACGTATACCACCCCTAGACTTGATATGCGACATATCAGACGAACAGACCGGACTGTACGGGAGTGTTACTGATTGGATTCACAGGAGAACGCACAGGCTAGCTTGTTGATCTTCTGATCGCTCAATACCTGGGTGGCTGTTACGTTTAGCAGACCGCTTGCAGCTTGTGGGTGTTTGATATGATCATCACCTGCTACCGGCGTATTGACGATTCTTTAGAGTCCTACACAGAGGTTTCTTGGCTCAGGCGAAATGGAGTAGAGGCACATATGTGATATGTGCAGGACCGAGAATAATGCGATATGAGATACCGTATCATATTCTCGCGATATTTAGATATGAACCGGGTCATCGGATCAAGTGTTGATTCGATGAATCGGTACATGATATATTAGTCGGTAATATTCGATATAGCCGGATCATCGAATCAAGTGTTGATTTAATGTATAATAATATATATGATATATTGTATTACATTATCTAATATTGGCTCGCTTTATTATTTCATTTTCTCACTGGATGATACATTGACATATATGCGATATATGTTAATTGTATTATTTTCTTTTGTTACAAATATATAATATATATATATATGTGATATATATTATTGTGACATGATATGATTTATTGTTAAACATGTTTAAGGATGATTAAATGAGGTTAGGGTTTGATTAGGGTTAGTTGCTTCATGCACCTTCTAGAAGCAATTTCTTTTGTCATGGTTAAGATATTTTTTGATGACACATTCCTAACCAACCAAACCCTAACTCTAGTTGTTTATCTACACATTATTAGCCACTCATCCTTGACCATGGTTTATATATCAATCATATACATTTCTTTCTATTCATCACAAAAGAAATAATCATTATCATTTTCCATGATCATCTTCTTCTCTCTTGAAAAAGCTCACTAGAAATTCTTTATATGATGAATAAATATGAGAAAATGATTTAAAAAGAAAGCATAAATACTACTCTCTCATCCTCATCTCATCTAGCCCATGAGATTAGTGTGTTCATCTCTTTAGAGTGAGAAAGCTTGAGTCTTTGCAACTTCGACGTAGATCATCGGAGATTTGGAACACTTCAAGCTAGCATGGATCGTTCGAGTCGTGGAGCCTCTCATGAGTTCGGGAGATCGTGGATCGCGGCGAAGGGACTTCTACTCGGAGCTTATGAAGCGAAGGAGCGGACTACAAATGTTGTAATCCCTCACACTTAGCTTAAAAGATGTAATCTTGTATGCTTAACTCTAATTATCTAGCAAAGATCCCGGCTTTGGGTTGTTCGGCACGTCTAAATTTTTATCCGGGCATGTTTGATGCCTTATGAACCTTTACAAGAGTGCCTAGGAACCCTACAGTGGAATCAGAGCCTAGCTAGAGCATTAGGCGACGTGTTTACGAAGTTAAAACTCCGATCGAACCCGAACCGACGAATTTAACCCCTTCTCTGGAAATTTTTCAAAATTTGGGATTTTTCTGAATTAAAAATATGTAAAAAAAACAGCAGGGAATTCTAAGAATTACCATAAAATACGAGCCCCTAACTCCACCAAAACGCGACGGAACCGCGGCGGAAACATGCTTCCCGCGGCGGTTCCGCGGCCGTTTTGTGGAATTGTGACACGTGGCTTCATGGTATTATCTGTAGTTGCTTGTTGATGCTTATGGGTATTTTTAAACTGTTTTAAGTGTTAAGACTTCTGGGGTTTGTTTTGTAATAGTAGATTCGATCGGAATATTTAAATTCGTATTTCTTTCCAGATATTTAGAAATTGTTAAAATGTTCGAACGGATATCATTAACTCACTTTTTCCCGGCACGTAAAACTTTCAAGTGTTGAATTTTTATCGGGTTTAAATCTTTCGGAAAAATTATACAAGTTAAGCGGTGGACCCTCTAGAAGACAACAAACCTTAACTCAATTATGTGACCGTCTTGAACTGCCTTTTGAACCTTCGGGTTTGGGGCAGTACGGCGTGCCACATGTGAGGCGTTGGCTTGACCCTTCTACGGCTGGATCACCGATACTGTGACATATTCTGGGATTATTTGAACTCCGCTCAAGTGTTGAGCAATTTAGGAAATTTTGAGTTTTTGATTATCTGTTCGGAAAGTTTAATACTGTCTATTTATCTGGAATGTGATACAATATGTGGAATTCATAGAGTTAGGCATGAAATGCGAAGTATGTGATATTTCGGATTTACGATGTCTAAAGTGATTGTGGATTCCAAATGTTGTAGTTTTACACTTTCTTTTCTGTAACCGTAAGTGTAATATGTGATATCGCCGGTTTCGTTGCTATATGTCAACGACAATTGGGATGTGCATATTTACTTACGTTGATGATATGTGATATTATGTGTTGCTGTGATATGTTATATTGGATCGTCGCGTTCAGAATAGCCGGGGGTTTTATGTGAGATGAGGGTTTTTATTTTCATTCATGTAAAATTCATTTGTAATGTAATATTCTTTTATTTGGGGCACTTCCAGGTTGAGGTTGCTGTCACCAGTGTATATTATTTACTTTTCCGCATTAGGTAGACCCAAGGAGGGGAGCACAAGTAACCGGGTTCTAGGGTCCAGTGGGAGGCCATCTCGAGGAGTCGAGATCGGGTCTCCTAACCCTAGAATTAGCAGTGTTACTTGCCGCTCTCGTAGGGGTCTTGGGATATGGGTTTGGCTATTCGTCGCGACCGTGGAATCCGTGTTTTATACAGGCTCGTATTGAAAACACGGACGTCCTAGTATATCCAATATTTCATATATGTTCTTCTGCTGCAATGTTCTGTGATGAGATCATATTACTGCCTGAGACGAATGCTTATACTATATATATATACTGATATATAAATATTACTGCTTTCGTTTCTTATGTGATGCTTAGGAAGCATAAGCTGATGGGATTTTGTTAATGAGATTAATAAAAAGAAAAGAAACCTAAAGATGTTGTAGAATCAAAACTTTATAAAAAAGGGTAGCTACAGTTTTGCTTTGCACAGTGATATATATGATATATCCTGCACCTTATTCGATGGGGAAAGAGCCGACGATCCCTTCACCGGGAGTGACCTCTTTAGCGAAACTGGCAGATGCTACAAAAACTCGGTTTGTCTTTTGAATGATTTTAGTGTTTTTCTTTGCACAGCGGTATATATGATATATCCTGCACCTTATTCGATGAGGAAAGGGCCGACGATCCCTTCACCGGGAGTGACCCCTTTAGCGAAACTAAGAAAAAGCCTCAAAAACACTCCTTTTTTCAAAAACACATGATTCTACAACGATATCAAGTTCATTACGCTCGGGGTTTTCTGAAAAACCTGCGTAGCCCTCCGTCATTTCAGATAGATATTATTTAGTATTCGTGCTACATTTGTTGGCCTGCGTCAAGACGTGGTGTGCGGTAGCTAACTAGTATTTATCTGTTTATGCATATGATGCAGATTGGATTAGGGTAGTCGTGTGACTTTGTTGGCCTGCGTCAAGGGTCGTGTGGGTGGATTTAATTCAATCAAGAAATGACGGGTTGAACTTGACTAGCGCGCTATGGTTTGTTGGCCTGCGTCAAAGTCATAGAACGCTAGGGGCAAAATATTATCGGGAATTTCAAGTGTTGAAATTTGCAATGAGATTGCATACCTCCTATGAGATAGTTGGATCCCGATACCCACTGCGAGTAAGTGTTACTCCTGGGAGAATTTTACACAGGACAATTAGCCGATCAAGTAGGTGTCTAGAAAAGTGTTAACGGGGTTACGCCTCTGGGAAAACGAGGTTTACTTTAATTAGGTCCGTGCGAAAGCACGGGGAACCTCCCTCAAAGTACCGACACTGATCTGGCTGAAAGATTGACGAAATTGTAGGGTGTAATTAATCCCGGCTAATCTTACCTTTTAGGGTTTTAAGGTAGATTTGATAAAAACAGTGGGAGACATCCTGATTAGATAAGAAAATAACCAATCTAATCTTGCAAGAGCGTACGCTAAAGTGTTTTCTTCTCTCTCTCTCTCCAGGTAGTGACCATGTCAGGCCATAATCAAGATAATAATATGGATGTATTGACTGAACCCGATTATTGTACTGAGCAAGGGAACGTTGGACCCGTTCTTTCTTATAAGAGTTATAAGACTGAACAGGAAACAGGAGAATATCTGGATTCTCACGTCGCCCAAAAGAACATGCATGTTGATGCATCTTCTTCGGGTGTGTTAGTTATTGAGAACTGTTTCTCAGTTCACCCTACGTCCTGGGTATTAGATACCGGATCAGGATCCCACATATGTAAATTGTTACATGGGCTGCGAAAAGGTAGTGAACTAGGAAAAGGTGATCATTCCGTTCAAGTAGGGAACGGTGCAAGTATTGTAGCCAAAGCAGTTGGCGAATATCACCTTGTATTACCAAGTCGTAATACACTGATTCTGAATGAGTATTATTATATACCGAATATGATGTGCAACATTATATCAGTTTCTTTATTAAGTAAAGAAGGATATAATTTTGTAGTAAAGGATAATGTTATGAACATATTCCTAGATCAAAAGTTGATTGCATCAGGCTCGTTACATAATGGCATATTCATTCTAAATTAGAATACAGTCCTGAATATACAAAACACACACAAGAGGAAAAGTTCAGATATGAACGAATTCTACTTGTGGCATTGTAGACTTGGTCATATTAATGCGACACGACTGGCTAAGTTACATAAAGATGGTTATTTGAATTCGTTCGAATTATCATCTTATGATACTTGCCATTCATGTCTCAAAGGAAAAATGACCAAAGCTCCGTTTAGTGGACACGGAGAAAGAGTTACCGAACTCTTAGGACTGGTACATAGTGATGTATGCGGTCCCATGTCTACGCATGCCAGGAACGGTTCTTCCTACTTCATTACATTCACTGACGATCTCTCAAGATTCGGATATGTGTTCCTGATAAAACACAAGTCTGAAGCTTTTGAGAAATTCAGAGAATATAAGCACGAAGTAGAGAATCAAACGGGCAAAAGTATTAAGATTCTTCGATCTGATCGAGGAGGTGAATACTTAAGCAGTGAGTTCCTAGATTATCTAAAAGAGAATGGGATTCTCTCTCAGCTTACTCCTCCTTATACACCACAGCACAACGGTGTATCCGAGCGGAGGAATCGCACCCTATTAGATATGGTGCGCTCTATGATGAGTACAGCTGAGTTACCTATTTCTTTCTGGGGGTATGCACTGGAGACAGCTGCAGACCTATTGAATATGGTTCCCACCAAATCTGTGCCAACCACTCCATATGAGATATGGAAAGGAAAGAGACCATATCTTAATTATGTTAGGATATGGGGATGTCCGGCATATGTGAAAACACAAAATCCGGACAAACTCGGCGCAAGGTCTATTCTGTGCAAGTTTATTGGATATCCCAAACATTCGGGCGGGTATATCTTCTACCACACCGAAGAACAAAAGGTGTTTGTTTCTCGGCACGCCACCTTTTTAGAAAAGGAATTTCTTGAAAAAGAAATTAGTGGCTCTAAGGTAGAACTGGAAGAAGTTCCAGCAGAACAAACTACAACAGATGATTTAGTGGAACGTGAGGATTCAGTAATACCCGACGAACCCCAGCCTCTCCGCCGATCTACTAGCGTTTCTCGTCCACCTGAGAGATACTACGGTTTTCTCATTGATGGTGGAAGCGAGGACTGCATCATGGATGATGAACCGACTAGTTTCGAACAGGTCATCACGAGTGGTGACTCTGTGAAATGGCTAGATGCAATGCGATCTGAGATGGAATCCATGTACACCAACAAAGTATGGATTTTGGAAAATGCTCCTGAAGGGGTAAAACCCATTGGGAGCAAGTGGATTTTTAAAAGGAAATTTGGTGTAGATGGAAAAGTTGAGACTTTCAAAGCTAGACTTGTAGCAAAGGGATTTCGTCAACGACCAGGTGTGGATTATGACGAAACCTTTTCTCCAGTGGCTATGCTTAAGTCCATCCGGATCTTACTTGCCATTGCTGCATACCATGACTACGAAATCTGGCAAATGGATGTTAAGACCGCCTTTCTAAACGGTGATTTAGAAGAGTGCGTGTACATGACTCAGCCAGAGGGCTTCGTAGATAGTGGGAGCAGCGGAAAGGTATGCAAGCTGCTTAAATCCATTTATGGGTTAAAGCAAGTATCGCGGAGTTGGAACATCTGTTTTAATGTTGTAGTCAAAGAGTTTGACTTCATCAAAAACATAGATGAACCTTGTATCTATAAGAAGGTAGCAGAGGGTAAGGTTGTCTTCCTCGTATTATACGTGGATGACATACTCTTGATAGGAAATGATATTCCTATGCTGCAATCAGTCAAGCTCTTCTTATCACAGAGATTCTCAATGAAAGATCTAGGTGATGCCTCCTGCATATTGGGAATCATGATCTATAGAGATAGATCTAAACGGATACTGGGATTGTCCCAATCCAGGTACATTGACACCATACTAAAGAGGCTTAGTATGGAAGAATCCAAGCGTGGGAACCAACCCACGATCTCTGGACTCACTCTCTCCAAAGAGATGTCTCCCAAGACTGATTTGGAGAGAGCTCGCATGCAAGGGATACCCTATGCTTCGGCAGTAGGCTCTATCATGTATGCGATGCTATGTACCAGATCCGATGTAGCATACTCACTAAGTGTAGTGAGTCGGTATCAAGCAGATCCTGGAGAGAGTCACTGGACAGCTGTGAAGAACATTCTCAAGTACTTAAGAAGGACTAAGGAGATGTTCTTGGTGTATGGTAACGGAGAACTCCAGGTGGAGTCCTTTAGCGATTCCAGCTTCCAAAGTGATAAGGACGACTCTAAGTCGCATTCGGGTTTTGTCTTTACCCTCAATGGAGGGGCGGTATGTTGGAAGAGTTCCAAACAGGATACCGTTGCAGACTCGACGATGGAGGCTGAATACATCGCTGCCAACGATGCTGCCAAGGAGGCTGTCTGGATAAAGAAGTTCATTAGTGAACATGGTGTGGTTCCATCCATTGAGCATCCAATACCTCTGTATTGCGATAACAATGGAGCTGTGGCTTTGGCCAAGGAACCCAGATCCCATCAAAAGTCCAGACATATTCTGAGGCGGTATCACCTGATCAGGGAGATAGTTGATCGCCGGGAGATCGAGGTCAGGAGAGTAGATACGAAGGACAACACTGCGGATCCATTCACGAAGGCTATTCCCCAGATACAGTTTGAGAGATTATTCGGGATGCTAGGTATGAGATACTACAACAGCTGGCCTTAGTGCAAGTGGGAGATTGTTAGTTATGTATATGCCTTAGAGGCCATTGTTGTACATATGATGTATATTATAATGGATGCTTGGATATATATAGAGATGACTTTCTTGCTCGTCATGATAGTATGCTATTTGGTTTCACTTTATCTTAACATGTTGACTTGTATTGGTTTACTGTTTTTCTCTCACATGTTGATAAAGCCCTTAGGATCTGTACTCGACTACTGGGACTATGATGAGATCATACTAGTGGGGCCTTGGTAGTCGATGAGTACATCCTATAACTGTTCCTAGTCGAGGGTATATCGAGACAGGGCATCGATACACCAGAGTAGACTAGCGTATACGCATCTTGACCCATATGATGGGCGATGGATGATCCCACATCCATCGGTGTTTGGCATCAGAGATGGTGTACGGGTGCTCAGTGGAGACTGGGTACACTGGACGGACTCGCCGAGAACTCCCAGATGGTGATATACTACACGTCAGATGGCAGTTCTCCGGTGACACTGGTACAGGGTAGTCTGTAGACCCGAGATCGTCATAGAGTCTTGTGTGATTCCCACTGTGCTTTGATTTCCACCTTACCACGTCCAAGAGGGCGTGCAAAACGGTGGCTTTTGGGTACAGTCCCGAATCACATGGAGGCAATGAGCGATAGGAGGGGATTCGTCTCTCCCGGTATAGGGAGTTGATGTTGTGCTGTGTTCGATTGGCTATAACTGGAAGTCCCTGGCCAGGGCTGATATAGAGATTTACTGGTAAGTGTTACTAGTAGTTTCTCGACCCGTTATGAGCCACACATCGACACGACTTGTCGGTTACTGGGGTCTGACGTATACCACCCCTAGACTTGATATGCGACATATCAGACGAACAGACCGGACTGTACGGGAGTGTTACTGATTGGATTCACAGGAGAACGCACAGGCTAGCTTGTTGATCTTCTGATCGCTCAATACCTGGGTGGCTGTTACGTTTAGCTGACCGCTTGCAGCTTGTGGGTGTTTGATATGATCATCACCTGCTACCGGCGTATTGACGATTCTTTAGAGTCCTACACAGAGGTTTCTTGGCTCAGGCGAAACGGAGTAGAGGCACATATGTGATATGTGAAGGACCGAGAATAATGCGATATGAGATACTGTATTATATTCTCGCGATATTTAGATATGATCCGGGTCATCGGATCAAGTGTTGATTCGATGAATCGGTACATGATATATTAGTCGGTAATATTCGATATAGCCGGATCATCGAATCAAGTGTTGATTTGATGATTTAATGTATAATAATATATATAATATATTGTATTACATTAACTAATATTGGCTCGCTTTATTATTTCATTTTCTCACTGGATGATACATTGACATATATGCGATATATGTTAATTGTATTATTTTCTTTTGTTACAAATATATAATATATATATATATATATATATATGTGATATATATTATTGTGACATGATATGATTTATTGTTAAACATGTTTAAGGATGATTAAATGAGGTTAAGGTTTGATTAGGGTTAGTTGCTTCATGCACCTTCTAGAAGCAATTTCTTTTGTCATGGTTAAGATATTTTTTGATGACACATTCCTAACCAAACCAAACCCTAACTCTAGTTGTTTCTCTACACATTATTAGCCACTCATCCTTGACCATGGTTTATATATCAATCATATACATTTCTTTCTATTCATCACAAAAGAAATAATCATTATCATTTTCCATGATCATCTTCTTCTCTCTTGAAAAAGCTCACTAGAAATTCTTTATGTGATGAATAAATATGAGAAAATGATTTAAAAAGAAAGCATAAATACTACTCTCTCATCCTCATCTCATCTAGCCCATGAGATTAGTGTGTTCATCTCTTTAGAGTGAGAAACCTTGAGTCTTTGCAACTTCGACGTAGATCATCGGAGATTTGGAACACTTCAAGCTAACATGGATCGTTCGAGTCGTGGAGCCTCTCATGAGTCCGGAAGATCGTGGATCGCAGCGAAGGGACTTCTACTCGGAGCTTATGAAGCGAAGGAGCGGACTACAAAGGTTGTAATCCCTCACACTTAGCTTAAAAGATGTAATTTTGTATGCTTAACCCTAATTATCTAGCAAAGATCCCGGCTTTGGGTTGTTCGGCACGTCTAAATTTTTATCCGGGCATGTTTGATGCCTTATGAACCTTTACAAGAGTGCCTAGGAACCCTACAACGAGTACCAACCCCTCTGTCCTCATGGATACTGGACAATATACAATACTCTGTATAAGTCCCTTGAGTCTAATAACTCATTCCCTGTGTGTCGTAGGTTGAAAAATGTACTTATGGTTAAGAAGAATTACACCGCTGTTCAATGCTCCTTACCTAACCATCCACTGATATAGGTAAATGTCCTGGACATAATTTCAAGAAGGTATATCTCACTCTATAAAAATAGATGTACAGATACATCAACTTGATATTGGTGCATAATAGCGGATATTCAAAACCAAATATTTGCCGTTCGGCAAACAACCCAGGTGACTTCCTCAAATATCACCAATTACACCGAATACCGATATAATGAGGATGATCACCTAATTCCCAATAACTTACTCCCACTCATCATCTGTAAAACCATACAGATGTTAGAATCAAACCTGGTAAATATATACCCTGGAGCAAGTGTCTAATTGGGAAATCAGTTTTCTTTTAACAGTACACAGTGAAACTGAAACATTGAAATGTTTCGATGGGGTATCCGGGTATTCCTAGTAATGCATCTTCCATTATCCAGATTCACAACTCTAACCGTATATCTCTTTGCCATCTCTCCAAATCCCTTTATATGTCTTTAGTCATTACCTTCTGCACACCCCTTTAGGCCAAATGGTTTTCTTCCCTCCCTACCGTTCGGCACCAGCCTATGGTTTGGAAGAAGACTATCCAATAAGCATAATGGGTGTACTGTCCTAATCCTAGGAGCACTCGCAATGCGAGAGAAGGTGAAGATAAAAGACAACCGAATAAACCTTATTCCTATTTCTCCTGAACCAGAATCCATCCCCGAACTGGAACAAGTTCCTTTCGAGTTCGTACATAACCATACGATGGAGTATCCAAATAAACTGTGGATCTTCGTAGTGATACGGAGTGTCCTGGAGAAATACAAAGGTGATTTAGGATAGGCGAAGAAATACTTGGTTTGGTCGTGAATAGCAGTCGCAATTTATTTTGCCCTCTTACTAATCCCTTGATATGTCTTTTCTTAATACCTTCTGTATACCATTGTTATGGTAATTAGTTTTCTTCATTCCCCACCGTTCGGCACCAGCCTAAGGTTTGGAAGAAGACTATCCAATTTGCGTAATAGGTGTACTATCTCCTAAACCAAGGAGTACTCGCAACCTGAGAGAAGGTAAAAGGAAAAGACAACTGAATAGTCCTATTCGTTTTCTCCAGAACCGGAAACCATCCTCGAATAAATTCCTTCAAGTTCGTATATAACCATACGATGGTTTTGTCCAATGGAAGTGGACGTTCGTAGTAATACGGGGTGTCCTGGAGAAAAGGGTAAAAGTAGGAGTGGTAATGAGGTATGAAACTCTGACAATCTAAAAGCCAGTGTTTAAGAAGGTTCGGTTAATTTTGGTCACTGAGTCATAGTCAAGGGTCGGGTCATGGTCGCTGCCAAAGAGAGAGAGAAAAGAAACACTCAGCGTGCACTCTAACCTAGATCAGAATGGTTATCACTTTATCTAACCTGGAAACCTCCCACTTTAACGTCAAATTCTTTCCCAAACCTGAAAGAAGAATTAGTCGGGATCACCCGAGGAGTAAACCAACTCATCAGTGGGAATCGGGATCCAACTATCATCGCATGATAACGTGACAGAATCCGCTCACGTTGTCACACTCCAGAAGGTATGCGCATATCTGGCAAGTTTCAGTTTCTTTAGAAACTCCCGATGTGGATTTTTACCCCATGCTCTTATGACCTTGACTTTGGCCAACATATCATAAGTCACATGTCAAGTTCTACCCGTCATTCTCTAGGTTAATTTGAACCCACCCGTACATACCCTTGACTTTGGCCAAAATAGTAGTACGACTGTCCCAAACCAACGCATCTATCTATGCTACATATGAATACCCAATAGCTACCAATCACTGTGCCTTGACTTTGGCCAACATACACAGCTTGAATACTTATTGACTATCCATTTGAAACGACGGAGGGCTGCGAATGGTTTCTGGCGAAAACCTTTAACGTAATGAACTTGATATCATTGAAGGAACATGATAGCTTTATAAAAATATAGTAACGAAAACCTTTGCTAAAGAGGTCACTCCGGTGAAGGGATCACGGCTCTTTCCCCGTAGAATGAGGTGCAGGATATTCCAACTGAATGCCACGATGCAAAGCAAAAGTAATCGACTATAGTGAAGTTATTGCCCTGACGCAAACTTCTGTCCAAGGGGTCACTCCCGGTGAAGGGATCTCAGCCCTTGCCTCGTCGACTGAGGAGCAGGATATTCCAACTGAATACCACGATGCAAAACAAAAGAGAACGTCCTTGCAATAACAGCTTTTTGAAAAGTGTTCCAACAACATCAGAATTGGTTTGTTTAACTTGCATTGATCCGAATCAACACAGTCCCATCAATTGATCACACCATAAAAGAACGAAAATAATGATGTACGTATATGCCATCCGCATTCGCCACCGGGTCCCGTCATCACCCGTTAGGTTACTTAACTAATGACAGAGCGGGGACTGGACTAGCGCGGATGCAAAACATATTCGACATCTACTAGTATATATATCAATATACAATATTCGCTCAAGGCATGATAAAATGCAACATCACAGAACAATACAGATATCTGGGATCCCCGGGTTTCATAGAGCCGCTGCTGAAACCCGACGTTCCCCTGGTCATGTGGATAACCTGTGCAATGAAATCCTAGACCCCTACGGGCGCGGCAAGTTACCCACCAAAACCTGAAGAGAGGCAGCCCCCTCCAGCAACGTGAATGGACCACACAGCACTTCACGGAATCCGGTAACTTGGGCACCCCTCCTGGGTCAACCTGTACCCCCTACGAGTGCGGCGAATAGCCCGCCAATTCTAGAGTGAAGCCCCCTCCGTCTTAAAGTCATGAGATGCGGGCCCGTTGCCCTCTAAAACCCGGCTATCCGTGCACTCCACCGTGGGGTAATTCTAGTACAGAAAGTAAAATATACAACGGGTACATCGACCTCGACCCGGTCGTGCCCCAATAAGAATAATATACAAACAGGCAGTAACGGCAGTCCACATGTCGGACGCTCGCCCCGCAATATCAAATGTATATATAAAACAAAACTTTACTACCATTGCATCCAGGCTATCCCCCACGACCAATCCGCAACATCACAGCACAACACAGAACATCAACGTGAATGTCACGTTCGCAAATCCGTCTAAAAAGGCTATAGCAGATAGACTGGATTTACCGATCGAATGACATTCACGGTCGCAGATATAATGTAAATACCGTGAACTAACATGTTTAAAATTCTCGATCGATCAAATATACCTAAGTGGGCCCCAAGCACAACTGTAGCACTCAGAGAAAATCTGGGCCCAAAAAGAATATTCCAAAACCCCCAATTTCATCACAGAAAGCCACTGTAGAAATTTGGTGCAGAGAGGGGTCAAAATGGCGGCGGAACCGCGGCCTAAGCATGGGTTTGGCAACGGTTCCGCGGTGGGATGATGACGACACGCAACCAAATTTTTACAGAATGCTTATAATTACCTGCACGTGTTTCTGCAACAACCTGAAAAAAATTTCGAGCCAAAAAAAATTTCTACAGAAACATATGCTATGAAAATGCGGTTTTGGGATAAATGTTCGATCGAACTTGTAAACACATTAGGGCAAGCTCGACTAGGTTAATGGCAAGGCTCTGATACCACTGTAAGTGCACGGCGGCGCCCCGGCCATCAATCTGACGCCGGAATGCGGAAACGAAAAACATTTCAAACTAGAAAACCGGTACCACCGCGCACTAGAAAACCGGATCGGGCCATTAATCTAACTCTAGCAAACTACAAGATGGGATAGAAGGTTATACCGAGGCGATCCGTGTCCTTCGGTCTTCGGCCTCCACTCCGATCTCCTCGCGGAATCTCCGGTCTTCATCTCCTCGTCGGAACGGGCACCACAACGCCGGGTTCTTTTACGGGCTCCCACCTCTGGACCGAGGCAACTCGGGCACGAAGTTGGCGAGCCGACGTGCCCAAGAAATGTTGTAGCCTAGTGTAGAATCACTTTGTCTCAATGGGGTGAAGTTGCCTTTGATGGAGGAATGAAACACAATGAACTTTGGAGAGGTGTTAGGAATTTAGCAAGCAAGCCAAAATGAGATGAATCAATTTCCCTTACAAAATGAAAACCTCTCTACCTTCTCACTCAAGTGGCCGGCCCTCTTCTTAGGAAATATGGTGGAGGGAAAAAGAAAAAACCAAAACCATGAAGGGAGGTGAGAGTAGTAAAACCAAAGGGTGAGCATAAGCCAAAAGTGATGATAACAAGGTCATATCCATTTCTAATCCTTTCTAATCTCATTTAATGCAAATCAAGTGATGGAAAAAGAATCTCATGATGATTGGAACCATCAAGAAGCCACATATGCAAATAACACCTCTACAAAAGATAATTTGCACAACTGCAAATAACCCCCTCCATCGGAAAAGTCCGGCCGAAAGGAACAAAGGAGAACTGGCCGGAACGGAATGCAAACTGGCAACTTCAGAAAACTGATCCCGTAATAAATTACAGGAAAACCCCGCGACTGCATATACATGCCTGCATTTGTATTGCGACCGAATACAAATGCAAAGAGACAAAATCTACACTGTATAATACTAGGATCCGGCTTAAACCAAAGCATGCTAGTAAAAACTGTCCGATCACGATCCGTGCAATACCGCACGTATCTGATCGAACCCTGCCATATCTCCATACGGCCTCTACAGCGTTTCACCCGAAACTTGAGAAACTGGTCTGTCGGGGACTCTAAAGACTCGTCAACACCTTGGTTGTGGATTTAACCACTAGCACGTCAGAGGTATTAGCCATACGTGACGGGCTACCAGGTATTGAGCAAAGGGGACGTCGATGAGCGAACTCATCCTGACACCCTACTGAGCCTGTCAGTGACAATATTCGTACAGTCCGGTCCGTTCGTCTATGAGCATCGCATGGCGGGCCTAGGGGGTAGGTAAAAGTCAGACCCCCAAAAGCGGTACAAGTCGTGTCGAAGTGTAGCCCAGAACACCCTGAGATACTACTGGAATACCTACCAGTAAATCTCCTGCCTTGGCCAAGGACTTCGTGTAATGGCTCTCCTAGACACAGCGCGACCTCACCCCCAATACCGGGAGAGACGAACCCCTACAGATCCGCTCACTGCCTCCATGTGGCTCGGGACTGTACCCAACTAAAACCTCTTTGCACGTCTCCTTTGAGCGTGGTAGGGTAGTAATCAAAGCACAGTGGGAACTCACACGAGACAAATGACGATCTCAGGTCGATGAACTAACCTGTACACATGTCACCAGGGAACTGCTATCTGACGTCAGGTATAAGACCAACTAGCATATTCCCGGCGAGTCATGTCCGGTGTACTCATAACCCAATGAGCATCTGTATACATCTTAGGTGAACCAACTGACACCAGTGGCTTGTGAGACCGGCCACCGCCCCTCGTCGGGGTCTCGACTGTATACACTAGTCTACTCTGGAGTATCGTTACCCTGTCTCGAAACTCCCATGACTAGGGACCTTTCAAGGATGTGCTTATAGACCCCAGCTCCCACGTATATGATCGCCCTCATACTGCTGGTAGTCAAGCAAGAATCCTAGGGGCTCTATCAACGTGTAATAGCGACTCGTAAGGTCACCTATAGCAGTACACGATGATAAAGATAAACCAGATAGCATACTATCATCTTGAATAAGACTGTCCTACCGGGATAGGTCCTCTATCAATCATTGCAATCACGTGCCTATGATCCAATAATTGACTCTGAGGGCACTATCTCCAACAGTCGGTATAGCAAGGTATGTGTATCTACCTATCAGTAATGATGTAATACTCTCCAGGTATATGTGTAGCTAAATCAAGGTATACGGTGTACATGTAAGTATGTATGCAAAATATACATGTAGCTATGTCTCAAATGCGTATATACCTATCTCTAATGGTACAATACCATATAGGTATATGGGTAACTAGCATGTAGGCATGTCAAGGCATATTTGTAAGCATGTAGGTATACAGGTATACTATATGTCATATGCACAATGGAATATAAGGATCACGTCTCAATGTCCCTAACCAATACAATCTCGTGTATGCATAAGTGTTGTGCGTGTCATGGGAATTATTGACAGTGTGAGTGGCATACAATCAGTGCTCATGCAACTTGAGCCGTCAATAATAGTGCAGTATACAATGGGTACAAGTCCAAGCACAACAAGTAATAGTATGCAATGAAGTTTTATGCACAATCTATACGTGCAATATAAACACACAGCTAATATCATATCATATCTAGCCCTAACGCATAACGCCATGCGGGCGATTGTCACGACCCACCCCCAATACAGAGAGTATTGTCAGCTCTGGGCGAAACCGCACGGTTTTGTCTTTCGGGACGAACTAGACCCGACCAGGGGCCACTTCCAAGGAGGTCACCCATCCCAGGACTTCCCTGGCCCGAGCACGCTTAACTACGGAGTTCTCAAACTGTAGTTCCAGTTCACTTAAAAGGCGCCTCTGTATTGAAGAGTGGTATCATTCCATTTATAGTACAGATCTGTGCTCTTTCGGAATGTATTCCGAAGATTCCCTATTGTTTTACAGTGGGTCCCCATGCTTATCTGGTATATATGGGTATACCAGATAATACCTGGGGTATTACATTCTCCCCTACTTAGAACAATGGTTCGTCCTCGAACCACAGACCTACTATTGATGAACCAGCTCTGATACCATTCTGTCACGACCCACCCCCAATACAGAGTGTATTGTCCGCTCTGGCAGAAGCCGCACAGTTTTGTCCTTCGGGACGAACTGGACCCGACCATGGGCCACTTCCCAGGAGAACACCCATCCTAGGACTTCCCTGGCCCGAGCACGCTTAACTACGGAGTTTTCAAACTCGTGTAGTGCCAGTTCACTTAAAAGGCGCCTCTGTATTGAAGAGCGGTATCATTCCATTTATAGTACAGATCTGTCCTCTTTCGAAATGTATTCCGAAGATTCCCCATTGTTTTACAGTGGGTCCCCATGCTTATCTGGTATATATGGGTATACCAAATAATACCTGGGGTATTACAGCGATTCCCCTGTAGATGTTAAATCTACTCAGTGATGATCATGGGGCTAAGTAAAGCCAACCATTCGCTTTCCCTTCTTCCCAGCGTCTGAAGTCCTCGCCTGCGACCCTAAGATCATAAAACCACAATAACAAGTGTACATTAGCAATCGACCAATAACACATACAAACTACATTTGACCGACGCATCAACTCCAAACATACTCTCAAGTGTTCGATTAGTGGCTAACATGCGTAGCGACACTACGAAACCAACTTAAGAGCAAAAGCTACACAAAGACACGTACCGTGTCGGATAACGTAACGCGCGTAATCGTAACACTTAGAAACAAGCTATGTGATCCCAGATTTTTTATACAGTAAAAACCCAAAAATCAAGCAGGACCAAACACACCAAAACCACAACAGACAACTACCCTGAAAAACCCAAACCCTAACTCCTCTACAAATCCGAGCTCGCCGGATTTTGGCTTCGTGTCGCCGGCCAAAACCGAGCAGGTGGGTCTCGTGCTTCAGGTGAAAGCTTATGGTCATTGGTACAACACAACTATACTGCTAGATTTTCTAGTACACACACTGGGTCACAGCAGATCACAAATATCATATATTGACACTAAAAATATGATATGTGCACGAAACGTGACTTTAAGCGTTCTAAACTAAAACGAACAAGCTACACAATACTATAAGCAACTACTTAACAGATAGAGATCATTACCTACTCCCACAAGCTCAATGATCCTTGCTTTCCAAGCTCCAAGGCATCCAAGAGGCAAAACAAGGTTTATGAAGTGATTTGGTGATGTTTTATGAAGATTAGTGAAGGTTATGTAAAGGGAATGATAAGTGTTCAGTTGAGGGTTGAGGGAAGTGAAGATAAATGAGAATAAGATCAAGTGAGTGAGAATGAGAATGAAATGATGAAGAGAGATTGTGAGGTGAGAATAAGGGTGAGTGCACCAAGCATTAACTCTTCATTAATGCAAGCATGACTCTCTCTTGACTCACCATTGCCGCCTCCTCCCAATCCAAAATGCAAAAGGAATAATATCTCTCACAACCAAAATATCAAGGGTTTAAGGTAAGTGCTAGGTTAAGGTTTAAACAAAGGATTGGATTAGGTTAAGTTGTCATGGTTACAAAACACGATTAACACAAATACACCCTCATATTAACATGCACATGTGTGTGCAAGCCATAAAAAATAATAATAAATTATTAATTAAATGCTATAAAATATGAGGAACCCGAATTGGTAAACTTTTTACAGAAAACCCGCATTATCGCTTAATTAACACTAATCGCATTCCTAAGGTATTATAATCTCCTCCCTTATAGAAAATTCGTCCCCGAATTTAAAATTCCTACTATGCATACCTTCAAGGAGATGAGTGCAAAACTCCCAAATCCCCCTCGCAGCCTCCCAAGTGATCTCCTCACTATACGGCTACGCCAAAGAAACCTCCACAGATGGCAAGACCCTTGACCGAAGTTTCTCCACCTGCCGATCCACTAACACTATCGGCTGCCGGTGAACGAAAAGATTGCGTCCAAGCTAAACGGTCTGTTGCTGAATCATGTGAGAAGGGTTATGAAGGTATTTGCAAAGCATCAACACAAGGAATACGGGATGAATACATAAAAATCTGGGCGGAAGTGTCAAGTTATAGGCAACGGTACTAACTCCCTAAAGGATCTCAAAAGGACCTACAATCTGGGACTAAACTTCCCAAAACTAAACACGCCATCATCGGAAAAATCCGTAGGAATACATGATCTCCCACTGCGAACTCAAGTCTGCGACAACTACGGTCGGCATAAGACTTCTGTCTGCACTGGGCTGCTCTCATCCTGACTTGAACCAACTGGATCTTCTCCGAAGCCTCTCGACTAGCTGGGTCCAAAAATCCTACTCTCGCGGAGTCAGTAAAATAAACTGGTGATCGACAAAACCTGCCACACAAGGCTAGAAAGTTGCCATTGAAACGTCTCCTGATAACCATTATCGTAGGAGAACTCCATCAATGACAAGTGACGATCCCACAGCCAACAAACACTAGTATGTATGCATGATCATATCCTCCAGAGTCTGTATAGTCCGCTCTGTCTTACCATCGCTCTACAGACGGAAAGCGGAGCTAAAGCTCAACCAGGTACCCAAGGCTTCCAAAAGCTTCTGCCAACGACGGCTAGCAAACTGGGTGCCTCTATCGGATACAACGCATGAAGGAACTCCGTGCAAACGCACCAACTTACCGAAGAACAACAGAGCAAACTGAGCATAACCGGACAACAATCACCCAAATGGAGTCACACTCTGACTGGACCTGGATAGACCCACAACGAATTTCATGAAGATCTACTCCCATCCCCACACAGGAACGGTAAAAAGGTCACATCTCTCCAGCCGGCCTCAAATGCTCAACCTTAGCTCGCTGACAAGCCAAGCACCTCAAAACGAAATCCGAAACTTCACTCTGCACCCCTGGCCACCAGTAACTAACTCTCAAGTCACGTTACATCTCGGTGGCACTTGGATGAACACTGAAAGCTGACTAATGTGCCTGCTCTAGGACCTCGCGTCTTGATTGAATTATATCTCAGTGTGTATATAAGAAAAGTGTAAGAAATCACAACCAAAGAAATTTTTGACCACAATCAATAACGGTGTCGATTGTAGCGCGTTAGCGAGTGTGGATCGTCCATAGGGAAAGTGAGATCCGTTCGAATTCGAATTAGATGAATTGAAAATTAAAGAAAAGAGAAAAGATAATTTGATACATGATTTAAAAGTGAATATCAAGAATTATTAAAATCTAGATCTAATAACAAGAAAACATTAAAATCAAGAATCAAGAATTGATGATATCCAATCCAATAATCAAGAATTGAAGTGAGGCTCGTAGGAATCGATCTAATCTATAGACGTGATGAAATCTATTGATTACGTTTTCTTATCCATCGATGATTTGATACTAGATCGATGATGATCAACAAGAATTAGGGATTTCTTACGGAAACTAGGGTTTCATCATCTATCCCTTGTCCTTTCGTTGATTTCATTCACATTCTAGCCTCTAGTAAATTCAAGAATCGATCGTGGATCACTAATTAAGAGCGAACACAATCACGAAAGCATCGCTCGAAACTAGGTTGTCGATTCTTCAATTTACTAAAGTTTACAAAACTCATAGGACTTAAGAATCGTTTCATGATTTGTAATCATCATCATCTATTGATTCTCTCGACTCCTTCACGAGCGGAGTTTTACTCAAACATCATATCAAAGAACACAATCAAGAATCGAGATCTAATCATGATGCAAGAATGTAAAGAAAGCAAGATAAAGAATTTCACCTTTTATTTATCAACAATTTTATTACAATTCTCTCAAAATCTACAATGAGGAAAGAACTCGATCGTCGATTTGGCGTCGCTCGTCTTCGTGAGTCGCGGATCGTCTTGGATCACTTGCTCGGATGAAGATCGGCTTCGCTCCTAAAAGGTTGAAGGCTTCTTGCTTGAATTGTACTCGGTGTTCTTGATTTTTGGCTTGGTGATTGGATTAGGGTTAGGGTTTGGAGATACAAGTTGTGTCACTCAACTTGTGGGAGAGATGAAGATTAGGAATGAACAACCTTGAAAGTGAAGCCTTAGGGTCCCTTTTATAGCCTTGATTAGGATTAGCTTCCTTTAGAAGCTAGGTTTAGTTTAGCTTCCCTTGTAAGCTTGGTGGTTAGGTAGAAGCTTCTAGAGGTAGTTAGTTAGGCTTAGCTTCCTTCATAAGCTTGGAGGTTAGGGAGAAGCTTCTAGGCTTAGGTAGTTAAGTAGCTTGCTTTGGAAGCTTGAGGGTGTTTAGCTTGAACAAGGAGCCTTTCTGTTCTGGCAGAAGCTTCTGGAGTTCTCTGGAGTTTTGAGTGGCTGAAAGGAGTTCTGAAGCTGAGGAGAAAAGCCCTGAAAATTCTCTGCTGATGTTATCCCTACGTGGTCGTGGATCCGCCGCGCAAAAGGGGCTCTAGCCGCGGATCCGCGGCCCAATAGTAGCTTCTATGCATCCAAATTCTTGTACTGCTTGCTGTTGGCTTTAGTGATGTTTCCTGGTGTGTGTAATCTTATAATTCTTTCTATATCACTACCAGATCACAAGTCTTGGACTTGGCGTATTTTTAACAGCACTTTTAACAATTTTGGCTCTTCTCCTGGAATTTCCTGCACAGATTCTCGAGACAAGTGTTGCGCTACACAAAGATTATGCGATGCAATGATAAACACTCAATTTCCCTCAAAATGTCGGTTTTAAAGTATAACACAGGTAATTTGGTATTTTACGGCTGTTTTGCTAATATGTGCTATATTTATACCGAACACCTATAAATGAGTGCAAATAGCAGAGAAATTGACGTGTTAAAAATACATTATTTTCGACTGATCAAATTCCCCCAAACTTATTTTCGGTCGTCTCGAGCGAACTGTTTTATTAAAAAGAGAAGGAGAAAATAAAGAGAGAGGAAAACTAACTAGCACACTTTCGTAGGCAACACGATTGCACTGAGCACGTGCAACAAGCCTTTAGACCTCTAGGTGTCCCTAGTAGGAGGAGTGTTGTCTCCTGAGGGTTTTCAGCAGATTACACCCACAAAATCCAATAATAAAAGGAAGATCGTGAAAGTTACATATAAAGATAAGAATTGTAAAAGAAAAGCTTTGAAAATTTGAGTTTCCAACTATGCTAGCTTTTCGGTTGTCATGAGCCCTATCTTAATAGTCATGAAAAAATGTCAGAAATCACATCATCCCTCAATAAAACATCGTCTTTATTCTTCATTCCTATCTTTCTTCCAAACATCGATCATATAACCCTATGTGTGTGTAAAATACATCCCTACACCTGAAGAATTCAATTCAAGCTATCATACTCTTGTCCATCTTCCTCGGTAGTTTTTAATTTGATGAATATTTAGATTTGCTCACACATTTTCATGCGACCGTTAATACTTCTTGAGGTACTAACCGACCGATTACTCATGTGTTGCTTATACGGTATTTTTCCTCGTCTTGCACCACCTAAGGCTTAGCAGTGACTCCCAGACCAGTTGGTCTAAGGCACTAGGTGAAGAGGCACCCTCGCTATATTTTTTTATTGATGCCTTGGCGATAACAAAACCAGTGTTCATTTTTCTGACCATTTTATATTTTATTCATTTATTTTTTATTTCCTTCATACTTTGTCTTTTAGACAAGAGCATTTCAAGGTATCCTCTACTATCCCGAGTTTCAAGACGTGTGTAAGTGCGAATAGCAGGGTATCAACGTTCAAAATGTTTGGCTTCCAGAATAGGAACTATTTTTCAGACTTATTTTTATTCTCAGATTAGTGACTTCTTTCATCTTACTAACCCTTAGGACAATGGCTCATAGCTACTTATTACTAGTTCGTATAAGAAAACTTCTAATTTTCTAGGTTTTCTTAAATTTTTCTAATCTTTTGGATGTAATTTTTCACTATCTAATCTTTTATTATCTTATTTATGTTCAAATTTATTTTTATTTTTTTTGAAATTTTTATAGGTTTTAAAAAAAATGTTTTGTGATTATGCAAAGTATGATGCAAATGATGCGAAAATAAGCACAAACCTCCCCCAAACTTGTTTTCAACAGTGTCCTCACTGTTGCCATTTGCTAAATCTCAAAAACATGTAAACCCGGGAGGAAATTTATTAATGGGGGCAAAATATTTAAGTGAAGATCCTCCCCCAAACTTATTCTTTTCACTCACCTCCATTCAAAAGATGATGCAGTAATTTACAGGACACGGAGGTGAGACAGAGGAATTTTAATCAAGATAAAATGGCTCCTATAAGAACAGGAGCTCCTCCGTGGGGTCAGTGGAAAAATATGGCTTTAATCTATGTCCATTCACTTTGAAAAATGTACCGTTTTTAACATTTTCTACCTCAACTGCCCCGTGCGGGTATACAGACCGCACAATAAAAGGTCCCTTCCACCGAGATCGTAGCTTACCCGCGTGAAGGTGTATTCGTGAATCATAAAGAAGGACTTGTTGACCAGGTGTAAAAGATTTCCTCAAAATGTTTGTATCATGAAATACCTTAGTCCGATTCTTTACAATTACAGCGTTATCATAAGCTTCATCGCGGAGTTCGCTTAGCTTGTTTAATTGCAGCTTCCGAAAGTTGCAGGCTTGATCTAAGTCAAAGTTGATTTCTTTAATAGCCCACATTGCTTTGTGCTCAATCTCGACTGGAAAGTGACAAGCCATCCCAAACACTAACCTATATGGAGACATCCCAAGATCGGTTTTATATGCAGTTCGGAATGCCTAAAGAGCATCCGTCAATTTGGTCGACCAATCTTTTCTTTTCTTCACAACAGTCTTCTCCAGGATTTGTTTGATCTGTCTATTTGAAATCTCAGCCTGCCCGCTCGTTTGGGGATGATAGGATGTGGAAAGTTTGTGGTTGATTGCATATTTCCGCATCAAAGTCTCGAAAGACCTGTTGCAGAAATGTGTCCCGTTATCGCTAATGATAGCGCGTGGGTGTCCAAATCGCGAAAAGATGTTTTCTTTTAAGAACTTAATGACAACCTTCTTGTCATTAGTGCGACAAGGAATAGCTTCAACCCACTTTGAGACGTAATCAACCGCAAGCAGTATGTGCAGATTCCCAAAGAAGTTGGGAAAAGGACCCATAAAGTCAATGCCCCAAATGTCAAAAATTTCGATCACTAGGATGGGTTGCTGTGGCATCTCATTTCTCCGGGAAATCCTACCTGTGTGTTGACACTGTGTACAGGTTTTGCAATGATCAAATGCGTCTTTGAACAAGTTCGGCCAATAAAAACCGCATTGCAAAACCTTTTCCGCCGTCTTTTTAGGACCGAAGTGACCCCCACATGCCTGATCATGACTAAAAGATAGAACACTCTTGAATTCCTCATTCGGGACACACCGGCGAATGATCTGGTCAGGACAATACTTGAACAGATAGGGTTCATCCCAGTAAAAGTGTTTTACTTGGGATAGAAAACGATGTTTGTCCTGTTTTGACTAATTGCTGGGTATCAGTCCCGTAGCAAGATAGTTCACAATATCCCTGAACCAAGGTTCATCGGATACGTTCAAGAGTTGTTCATCCGGAAAAGAATCATTGATCGGCAGGGTCACAGGTAGAGAAGAGATGCGTGAAAGATGGTCGGCTACAACGTTTTCACATCCTTTCTTCTCTTTAATAACAAGATCAAATTCTTGTAATAGAAGGATCCAATGTATTAGCCTACCTTTAGCATCCTTCTTCGCCAAAAGATGTTTCAAGGCGGAGTGGTCAGTGTACACAACAATTGGTGAGCCAATCAAGTAAGGCCTGAATTTTTCTAATGCAAATACAACTGCCAAAAGTTCTTTTTCAGTAGTTGTATAGTTAATTTGAGCATCGTTCAGGGTCTTACTTGCATAATAGATCACGTGTGGCATCTTTTCAATGTGTTGTCCTAAGACTGCACCAACTGCAAAATCTGATGCATCACACATAAGCTCGAAAGGGTGGTCCTAATCTGGAGACAATAGAACGGGGGCTGTAGTGAGGGGGTGTTTGAGTGAATCGAATGCTGCCTCACAATCTGAGTCAAAGTGGAAGGTCATATCCTTGGCCAAGAGAAGAGTTAAGGGTCTAGCAATTTTGCTAAAATCCTTAATGAATCTCCTGTAAAAGCCTGCATGGACAAGAAAAGATCGGATATCCTTGACGCTTTTGGGATGAGGAAGGTTTTAAATGACATCTATCTTAGCTCTGTCAACCTCAATGCCTTTTCGTGAAATAACATGTCCAAGCACAATTCCCTCTTGGACCATGAAATGGCATTTTTCCCAATTCAAGGTTAAGTTCTTCTCTTTGCAACGAGTAAGAACTGCGTCAAGATTCGATAGGCAGTCAGAAAAAGAGTCTCCGAAAATTGAGAAATCGTCCATGAAAATCTCCAAAAAATTCTCGACCATGTCTGAGAATATCCCCATCATACACCGCTGAAATGTAGCGGGAGCATTGCATAACCCAAAGGGCATGCGTCTATAAGCAAAGGTACCAAAAGGACAAGTAAATGTGGTTTTATCTTGATCATTTTTGGCAATGGGGTCTTGATTATAGCCAGAGTATCCGTCCATAAAGCTATAATACTCACATCCAGCTAAGCTCTCTAGCATTTGGTCAATGAAGGGTAGAGGAAAGTGGTATTTCCTCGTAGCGGCATTGAGTTTTCTATAATCAATACATACACGCCACCCAGTTTGGGCGCGTGTCTGAATTAACTCATTTGCCTCATTGGTAATGACTGTGATGCCAGATTTCTTAGGGAAGACATGAATTGGACTCACCCATTGGCTATCGAAGATTGGGTAAATGATACCATTGTCAAGACATTTGGCGATTTCTTTCTTCACCGCATCCTTCATGACGGGGTTCAACCGTCTCTGTTGTTCTCGAGTTGGTTTGGCATCATCCATCAAGTGTATATGATGTTCTACAATCAAAGGACTAATCCTTTTGATGTCCGCCATGGTTCAACCAAATGCCTGCCTATTAGATCTCAATACCGTCAAAAGTGCATTCTCTTGCTCTGATGCTAGAGAAGCGGATATGATAACCGATAAAGACTCATTTTCACCTAAATATGCATATTTAAGATGAGAAGGTAAAAGTTTGAGATCTAATACTGGCGGAGAAATAATAGAAGGTGGGATCATCGAATGATTTTTGGAGTCACAAAGAAGCTCATAGCCTGTGAAAGATACAGACTCGGATGATGATGAGTCAGGAGTGTCGGACTCAAGCGTGGAAAATGTGTCCTCACTAAGATGTGCAAGATCAAACATTGATGTGGTAGTGTCGTCGAGATCTTCAAAGCAAAGTTCATCAACTCCGCAACTTTCGGGAGCAATCTCGTGGACAGAGCACACATCAAGTATATGAGCAGAGGGTTCAGATGGCTGACTTCCAATTTTGTAGATGTTCAGTTCAATTGTCATTTTTCCAAAAGATAGGTTCAATGAACCGTTTCTACAGTTAATGACAGCATTGGAAGTGGCAAGGAATGGTCGACCCAAAATCACCGGAATTTGACTTTGTGGGTTTGCTACAGGTTGTGTATCTAGAACAATGAAGTCCACAGGGAATACAAATTCCCCGACTTTTATCAACACATTCTCTAGTTCACCCCTAGGTTTGGTGATTGAACGGTCTGCCATTTGGAGAGTACAGTGAGCTGGTTTCAACTCTCCAATCCCTAGTTGCTCATAAATAGAGTATGGAAGCAGGTAACACTTGCGCCAAGGTATAGAAGAGCAGGTTGATATTTTTACCCCCTATAGAAATCGAGATTGTAGGACATCCTGGGTCCTTACGTTTCTTTGGTAGCTGTGGGGTAAAAGCAGTGCTAACATTATTTGTCATGAAGACCTTCTTTGGCACTTGAGTCTTCCTCTTCCTAGTGCACAAGTCTTTAAGAATTTTCGCATAAGTGGGGACTTGTTGAATAGCATCTAGGAGAGGGATGTTGATGTTAACCTGTTTGAACATTTCCATAATCTTCTCCATATGTGGACTCGATTTGTTACCCCTTAACCGATTCGGATAAGGTGCTTTAGCAATAAGAGCTGGGTCCATCATAGGAGAAGGTGGTGTGTGTGGAAGTGATCCCAGAATAGGAGTGGGGATCGTCTTTGGTGGACTAGTAGAGGGTTGCTGAGGTAACGAGCCTTGTGGGAAACGAAGAATAGGCTCGTGAAAAGACGGTGGGGTAGAAGAACAAGGATCAGAAGTAGAAGTATGTGTGTAAGGAAAGGTCTCAGCCGGGGTGTTATTGATAGATCTTTCAGTATCATCAATATCTTCCCTAACATGATTATTCAGCACTCTTCCTGATCTCAACGTTGTGATGGCATTTACATTGTAATGCCCAGGATTCGGTAGGGGTTGAGACGGAAGTTTTCCTTTTTCTCTTGCACTCTTTTCGGCTTTTAGTCGGCAAATTTCTGCTTCCATTGATTTTAAACTCTCGGTTAGGAGGTCAGTGTTTTTCTCAAATTTATCGAGGGAAGACCTAAATTCAGCCAACATTCGTTTCATGTACGTTTCAAAAGTTCGTTCGAGTGAAACGGAGAGATCAGTACCAGTCAACTGTGCAGGATTATACGGTGCATGTGTGTTGACTGGATCTTGAAAGTTTTGTGATTGGTAGGGGTGCTGAGTCAAGTGAAATGGTTGCTGTTGTGGTGGAAGAGCCCTTTGGAAATTGTTTTGGTTTGGAACCGTGTTTTGATTTTGTGATTGGTTCCAAGCAAAATTAGGGTGATTCCTCCAACCCTGATTATAAGTGGAAGAAAATGGATCGTTTCTAGGTCTTTGAAAAGCAGCATTGGTATGCTCATGATCTTGAAATGGAGAATTCAATGGACATTCTTCCGTCAAATGAGAAGGATCAGAACAACATCCACATACAGTTTTGGAGAGTGACATTTGATTTAGGGCGGCAGCTAAAAATTTGTTTTCCATAGTCTCGAGTTTCTTGTGTATAGCTGAAATTTCAGCTCTAACTCCTATGGAAACATCCGATTGGTTATTGCCACCCCTAAACGATGGACTCACACCCTCCCACTGTAAAAAATTTTCAGCGAAATCTTCTAAGTATTTCCAAGGTTCCCCATCATCTTTGGTCATAAAATTGCCTTGACACATGGCTTCAAGGTTCTATTTAGTGGTAGGGTTAATGCCTTCATATATGATTCGGCACAGATCCCATCTAGGGATTCCGTGATGTGGACATTGAACCAACAGATCCTTGAAGCGGTCAAGACATTTTGAAAATGGTTCATTTGGAAGCTAGGTAAATTGATTTATTTCGCTATGGACTCGAGCTATCTTGTGATTAGGGTAGAATTTCTTAAGGAATGCTGCAACGAATTCTTCCCAATTCGTAATGGAATGTGCGGTAGTGTTATACAGCCACTTCTCGACTATATCGCACAAGGTAAATGGAAGAAGACGTAGACGCATAGCATCCACAGAAAGTTGTGACGTACCCATCATTGCGCATACATTTTCAAATTTGGTGATAAAGACATATGCGTCTTCAGACTCGAGACCGCGGTATTTGGGTAGAAGGTTGATGTATTGGGGTTTAATCTCCAAAATTGTCCCCGTTGGCTGGTGGAATGGATAGACAGGTCGAAAGAGGACCTCGCATAGGATACTCCTCTCTTGATGAGAGATGCGGGGTGGATTCTACGCACCTACGGACGACGGCAGATTAGTGGTAAAGAAGTTCGATGGAGAAGCATCCATCGATGTGGGTGTGGTGGTGGGTAAAGAAGAAGTAAATGTAGAAATACCGACTTCGGAGTCGATCGGGGGAACGCGGACTAAACGGGCACTAGAATCCCGTGTCCAGCCTATCTTGCACTAAAAGGGTTTAGTACAAGTGGCAGCGTTAATATAATTAGAGAAAATGAATGAAGTGGTGTTTGTTTTGAAAAAGATATACGGATTTTTTTTGAAAAAATGATGCAAATCACAACAAATGCAACAAGCAACCCTAAGTCTAGTGGTCACCTAGGTCAAGGCTCTAGACCGCTCCTAACTGCCAAAAGACAAGTCGCAGGATCAATCCTCCACTGCCTCTTTGTTCCTCCTGTGGCCAGGTAAGTGCCAGATAAGTGGGAGGTTCTCCACTACGTAAGTAGTGGGGCTAATTAAGTAACCACTTGCCTTAGACACACTTGCCTTAGACACCACAAAAGAAACACGGATAAGCAATAGATTACCCACGACCTCCTTTTGTCCTAAGTGAGCGCGACGTTCCTTAGAGTCATGTCTAGATATTTTTTAGTTAATGAGGGTAATGCGGATGCAGTTTTGTGATTTTCGGGGCTTAGGAAGGGTAATGAACTCCCCACCTAATCTGAATTTGGCCGTGCCCCTTAAATTCTGTATTAATATGCAAACAACCAAGAATCAAATCACCCACAATTTTTATTGCTTTTTGTGGTGCTGCGAATTATTTGCAAAGAAACCTGCAGCAAATTTGTTATTGGAGCAGATTGAGGAAGAGATAAGAAAGTTAGAATTATACCTGCAAATTTCTGAACAGTGATGCTACAGTTCTGCCGTGCTTCCGCCGCGGAAGTCTTCTAATGCCGCGGATCCGCGGTTGAATGAGGAGGTCACTGCAAAAAAAAACTTACAGAATGCCTCTGTTCACCTCCTGAACTCTATGGAATATTCAGAAAATTTTTCCACAAGCTCCACAGATTCCAGATTTCCTTGCAACAAATCACAATGAATCGTTTAGTGTTTGTGCGAATTTTGATCTCAAAATTATGATAGAATAAACTTTTCAACTCAAATTTCAAAAACGAACGAATTAGCGCACTATCCCCGGCAACGGCGCTATTTGATTGAATGATATCTCGGTGTGTATATAAGAAAAGTGTAAGAAATCACAACCAAAGAAATTTTTTACCGCAATCAATAACGGTGTCGATTGTAGCGCGTTAGCGAGTGCGGATCGTCCACAGGGAAAGTGAGATCCGTTCGAATTCGAATTAGATCAATTGAAAATTAAAGAAAAGAGAAAAAATAATTCGATTCATGATTTAAAAGTGAATTTCAAGAATTATTAAAATCTAGATCTAATAACAAGAAACATTAAAATCAAGAATCAAGAATTGATGTTATCCAATCCAATAATCAAGAATCGAAGTGAGACTCGTAGGAATCAATCGAATCTATAGACGTGATGAAATCTATTGATTACGTTTTCTTAACCATCGATGATTTGATACTAGATCGATGATGATCAACGAGAATTAGGGATTTCTTGCAGAAACTAGGGTTTCATCATCTATCCCTTGTCCTTTCGTTGATTTCATTCACATTCTAGACTCTAGTAAATTCCAGAATCGATCGTGGATCACTAATTAAGAGCGAACACAATCAAGAAAGCATCGCTCGAAACTAGGTTGTCGATTCTTCAATTTACTAAAGTTTACAAAACTCATAGGACTTAAGAATCGTTTCACGATTTGTAATCATCATCATCTATTGATTCTCTCGACTCCTTCACGAGCGGAGTTTTACTCAAACATCATATCAAAGAACACAATCAATAATCAAGATCTAATCATGATGCAAGAATGTAAAGAAAGCAAGATAAAAAATTTCACCTTTTATTTATCAACAATTTTGTTACAATTCTCTCAAAATCTACAATAAGGAAAGAAATCGATCGTCGATTTGGCGTCGCTCGTCTTCGTGAGTCGCGGATCATCTTGGATCACTTGCACGGATGAAGATCGGTTTCGCTCCTAAAAGGTTGAAGGCTTCTTACTTGAATTGTACTCGGTGTTCTTGACTTTTGGCTTGGTGATTGGATTAGGGTTAGGGTTTGGAGATACAAGTTATGTCACTCAACTTGTGGGGGAGATGAAGATTAGGAATGAACAACCTTGAAAGTGAAGCCTTAGGGTCCCTTTTATAGCCTTGATTAGGATTAGCTTCCTTTAGAAGCTAGGTTTAGTTTAGCTTCCCTTGTAAGCTTGGTAGTTAGGTAGAAGCTTCTAGAGGTAGTTAGTTAGGCTTAGCTTCCTTCATAAGTTTGGACGTTAGGGAGAAGCTTCTAGGCTTAGGTAGTTAAGTAGCTTGCTTTGGAAGCTTGAGGGTGTTTAGCTTGAACAAGGAGCCTTCCTGTTCTGGCAGAAGCTTCTGGAGTTCTCTGGAGTTTGGAGTGGCTGAAAGGAGTTCTGAAGCTGAGGAGAAAAGCCATGAAAATTCTCTGCTAATGTCATCCCTACGTGGCCGCGGATCCACCGCGCAAAGGGGACTTTGGGCGCGGATCCGCGGCCCAATAGTAGCTTCTATGCATCCAAATTATTGTACTGCTTGCTGTTGGCTTTAGTGATGTTTCCTGATGTGTGTAATCTTATAATTCTTTATATATCACTACCAGATCACAAGTCTTGGACTTGGCATATTTTTAACAGCACTTTTAACAATTTTGGCTCTTCTCCTGGAATTTCCTGCACGGATTCTCGAGACAAGTGTTGCGCTACACAAAGATTATGCGATGCAATGATAAACACTCAATTTCCCTCAAAATGTCGGTTTTAAAGTATAACACAAGTAATTTGGTATTTTACGGCTGTTTTGCTAATATGTGCTATATTTATACCGAACACCTATAGATGAGTGCAAATAGCAGAGAAATTGACGTGTTAAAAATACATTATTTTCGACTGATCACGTCTCTACCCATCAGTATCGGGTACACGCCATCGAGTCCCTAACATAGCACACCCTGGTCATAAATCAAGAACTCCGAATCTTTACCCAGCCGAACATGCTCAAGAATCTCAACAAACGAGCATCGGCAGGCTGTGCCTCATGAAAACGATTAAGTAAAAGTGGACGGGCGCGAACATGAGCAAACTGTCCCCTAGTAAAGGTGAACCAAAGCTATACTCATCTGTCGTACAAGAACTGTAAATCTATAGAAGACTGTCTCTGAACTGCGCACAACTGGAACAAGCTACCCCCGGGCAATATGACTCAAAGCATCAGCTACCACAATTGCCTTGCCACGGGTAATAAAGGATCTCACAATCACAATCCTTCACAAGCTCCATCCAACGGTGTTGTCTAAATTTAAATCCCGCTGCAGGAAGATATATATTAAGCTCTGATGGTCTGTGAAAATCTGACACGACTCTCCGTACAAGTAGTGTCTCCCAATTTTCAACGCATGACTACCGTGGCCATCTCCAGATCATGAGTGGGATATCCTGCTCGTACTCCCTCCAACTGTCGAGAAGCATGAGCGATAACTCTATAGTGCAACATCAGTACACAATCGAGCCCCACTCGCGAAACATCACAGTAAACAACAAAGTCGCCCGATCCAGAAGCAAAGATAGAACTAGTGCAGTCGTCAATCGAGTCTTCAACTGCTGAAAACTCAACTCGCATGCCTCAGTCTAAGAAAAGAACCTCCTTCCTTGCCATTCCGGTCAACGGTGCAGCGATACACAAGAAATCCTGCACGAAACGGCGGTAAAAACTGGCTAAGCCTAAAAAGCTATGGACCTCTGTCCCTAATGCAAGTCAGGGCCAAGCTGTACGGCCTCGATCTCCCTCGGGTCAATATGAATACCATTTCCCGTAACCCCATGATCTAGGAAGTCAACACCATCAAGCCTGAAGGAACACTCCGAGAATTTAGCAAACAGCTGGCGCTCTCCCAATACCTGCAAAGCAAATCCTCAAGTGATGTTCACGTTCCTCATGACTTTTGGAATAGACCAGAATATCATCAATAGCACAACAATAAGCTGGTCGAGGAACGGCCTAAAGAAATCTGGTTCATCACATCCATGAATGCTGCTAGGGCATCGGTGAGTCCAACGACACCACCCAAAACTCATAAAGCCCGTAGCATGAATAAAAGCAGTCTTAGGAATGTCATCACTCCGAACCCGCAACTAATGATGACCTGATCCCAAAACAACCTTAGAAAATGTTTTGCACTCTGGAGCTGATCAAACAAATCGTCAAAGCGAGGTAAAGGATACCTATCCGCACCGTAACTCGGTTCAATTGACGATCCATCAATACACAACCTCAATTTCCATCCTTCTTCTTGAAGAACAGAATAGGAGCTCCCCAAAGAGAAACACTTGGACGTATAAGTCCCCCTATCTAGCAACTCTGCAGCTGATCCTTAAGCTCCCTAAGCTCCGCCGGCTCATTTGGAACAACGTCGGAAACTCTCGAACGATAGGAACCCGGTCTAACAAACCCACTGCGGCTCCGGTATCACGAATGACAGCCAAGAATCCTCAACATCCTCTCCTCAAAAGACGACTAGCGAAAAAGGATGAATTCAAGCTGTGAGGGGCGGCACCACTGTCCCCCTGCACAACAAGAACTGACTCACCGGGAAAACAAAAACCGACTGTTTTCTCACGGTAGTCCACAGACGCATAGCGCGTAGCTAACCAGTCCGTGCCCAGGAGAACGTCAAAGTCCAACATCTCTAGATGGACTAAATCGACGGACGAATCTCTATCTCCTAACCGATTGGCACACGACCGAAATACGTGTCGCGCAACAAAAGAATCGCTGACAGAAGTAAACACAACAAATGGTTGATCTAGCATACACAACCCTCGGCCCAACCATGACACAAAGTGTATAGAACAAACGAGTGCATAGATCCCGAATTAAACAAACATGCGCATCAAAAGAACATGCGGAAAAGATTACCTGAAAACTCTGCATTAGACGCCCGCACGTCCCGATGAGTCGAAAAAAAAACTCGTGCATGTCCTCTACCTGCAACAGGTAGTCCTCCTCCTCTACCATCCTGTACACTCGAAACAAATCCTCCACGACCACGGCCTCTCTGAACATAAGTCTGACGCGGATCAACAACAGGCGCAAAAGACGACTCTCCCTAAGGTGAAGGCGGTAAGGTAACATATGGTACTGCTGCCCTCCTGGGGATAAGGGCTAAACGACTGTCCTCGTCCCAAACCTCTGCTGCTCCCACGACGTAAACGGAATCTGTCTCTGTGACTAAGCCTATGTCTCTAGGCTGATACACCTGTACGAGCCCTCCTCGGTCTCGGAACTCCCAAAGTCTCGGGAAGATGCCCCTCGGCTAAACGGGCTGCATCCACTGCTGCTGTATACGTGACACAATGCTGTGTGCTAATAGCAAGGAATAACTGGGTAACATGGGTGGCAACCTCCTGTCGCTGCGCTCGACAGGCCTCAACCAACGACCTCATCATCTAGCGCAAGTCCTGCATATCTGCCTTAAGACTAGCGATACGATCTATCGAAGGCAGATCAATCTGCTCCTATACAACGAGCGTACCGTCTCGTTCAGTCCCCGTACTAAACGAGTCAACTCTGACCTCGGCTCTCGCTGCCTCTCTTTGAGCCCTCATAGTCATCGGCGGCAAAAGGCTATAATTAGAAATAAGATTCGATATGAACACGGAAATCGAATCGCAAGGATATGTATCATCAAGGAAGGAATTTCAAACAATTAGTAGTTAGGTCACTTTAGGCGGAGTATCATGTCGTAAGTATGCCGCGGACATACACACGCTACATCACTCTGCTTAAGCTACCTACTCCATCATACCAAGGTCATCCTACACTCCGAAAGGTAAAATCTAGCGCTCTGATACCAACTTTGTCACGACCCGAAATTTGGCACATGACGGCACTTAAATTACGCAACGTCTACAGGCGTAACGCAATTTAAGTAAGCCAAAAACCCAGCAATCTAAACCATCAATAGTAGTAAGTGATAAGAACATTGTTAAAACTTTTGAAAATCTCGAGTAAAAATTCCTTAAAGTCCAATTTTAGTTTTTCTTAAAAATTTTGGCAGCACCTCCTTTGTAAAAACTAACCCCAAAAATAGGTACAACATAAATATAAGTAAAGCATCCCCAAACGGAAGCAAATCCACGCCCAAAGGCGGAAACAACCACCACAACAGATATACGACGCTGTAGCGAAGAAATAAAAGACGATATAAATAAAACTGCATAAAAGACCTCCAAGTCACAATAATATACAATATCGCGCTCACATCACGTCTCTAAGTCATACATGAAAGTGGTAGATGGAGAGTATTGGATACAACGAATATACAATGAGCAACATTGGATAACCGCAAAACCCACTTATAGCAAAACTACACCCTGTAGGGTGTTTTTGTCACCCCATTGAGATGGGAATACGCGCGTGCTTGTCAGGCGCATTACAGATTCCTCCTGCCTAGGGTAGGCTGCGGTTTATTGATTGTGGGGATCCGAATCTCCGGCAGCCGCGGACTAAGCTGCCGTTAATTACCCCTCGCCTTTGGAACGAGAGAACCTCCGATTGACGGGTTAAACTGGTCATGCGAACTCAACGTGCAGTGTTGTGTTTTGAAGGGGTTTTGGATATATCGGGGTCCCCGCAGAGTTTTTACGGGGGTCCCGCTACCCGGATAGCGGGCTGAGGGTCAAGGGGCTAGCAACCCCCTTGCGGGGTGCGGGGCTACGCCCCGTTAGAAATTTTTTTCTAACAGGGACAGTGTCGTGGAGTATGTGTGTGTGTGTGTGTGTATGTATATATATATATATAAGGGAAAAGGGCATCCAAAGGATGCGTGTGAGAAAGCGCTCGTGTGCTAGAGCTTTGGGTGCTAGCGCTTTGAACGCCAGGGCGCTAGCGCATTGGACGCTAGCGCCTCACATGCCAAGCATGTGGGAGCTCGAACGCTAGCGCTTTGAGCACCAGAGAGCTAGCGCCTCACGTGCCAGGCATGTGGGTGCTCGGGCGCTAGCGCCTCACGTGCTAGGCACGTGGGCGCTCTGAGCGCAAGGCGCTAGCGCTTTGGGCGCTAGCGCTCTGGGCGCTAGCGCCTCACATACCAGGCACGTAGGCGCTCGGGCGCTAGAGCTTTGGGCACTAGCTCTCTGAGCGCAAGGCGCTAGCTCTCTGAGCGCAAGCTGGGCGCTCGGGCCCTAGCGCTCTGGGCGCTCGGGCACTAGCGCTTTAAGTGCTAGCGTTTTGAGCGCAAGAGCGCTAGCGCCCCACGTGCCAAGCACGTGGGCACTCGGGCGCTAGCGCTTTGAGCGCAAGGGTGCTAGCGCCTCACGTGCCAGGCACGTGGGCGCTCGGGAGGCAAAAGGGACTTGGTCCCTGCAATGGGAGTTGTACTCCCAAAAAGGAACACTTATTATTTTATATATATATATATATATATATATATATATATATATATATGAGGAGTTAAACTCCTAGGATATTTTGAAGCTGATGAATAGGACTTCTCCCCTTGAGCCCAGGATCTTCCCCAAAGTGGGGTTTCTGGAGATGGGTTTCCTTCTTCTTCCTGTCGTTTGGCCGGATCTTGGAGAAAGGGGGTGAGATTTAAAAATATCCCCTTTTTGAGATCTAATGGAAGATCCAAGCTCCCCTTTGTAGGTTTTGTGGTGAAAAACTATTTAGTTTTGGAAAAGGAAAAGTAAAACTCTTGATTTAATTCAAAAGAAAGGAGAAGGTTTAGAACCTTGAGGAAAGAGAAGGAGGCATAAAAACCCTAGAGTTTTTAGGGAATGAAAAGTATATCCTTTATTCATCATCATGTTGCCTTATATAGGCTTACATATTTACATATAGCCCCTTGAGCTTTACAAAATGGCATTTTGCCCATCCCATGGCTCATGTGCCATTTCTTTTTGCACATAAGCTATGGGCTTTACAAAATTTAGCTTTATGCCCATTCATGCATAAAAAATTACATAAAAATTATTTATTACATGATTTTATTGTTGGCATGGAGAGGCTGGCCGCGGGCTCGACTTGGGCATGGGCCCGCTTGACCTGGGCTTGGGCCTACCTGGCTTGGGGTTGACCTTGACTTTGACTTGGTCAACCGGGGTGCAATTTTCGACCCCAAAAAAGTGCCCCCTATCAATAAATGCACACCACATATGTGGGTCGTGTGCATGAAATTGATGGATCTTTCTTCATGTGGAGGCGACTTGCTTTGGTTCCCACTTTTTGGGACACACTGCCCTTTTTACGACATGAACGGTCGACGCTTAACGCGTCTCCAGGACGGAGTGTCCGTAGTAGACGTTTCCCCGGCACGGAGTGATTTGGTTCCTGCTTTATAGGAAGCCTGTGTTGCCCTTTTCACGACATGGACGGTCGACGGTTGACGCGTCTCCGAGGCGGAGTGTCCGTGGTAGACGTTTCCCTGGCCCGGAGTGATCTGGTTCCCGCTTTGTAGGAAGCCTGCACAGCCCTTTTTATGACATGGACGGTCGACGCTCGACGCGTCTCCGAGACGGACTGTCCGTGGTAGACTTTTCCCTGGCCCGGAGCGATCTGGTTCCTGCTTTGTCGGAAGCTTGCACTGTCCTTTTTGCGACATGGACGGTCGACGCTCTGATCCGGAGCGATTTGGTTCCCAATTTGTGGGAAGCCTGCACTGCCCTTTTTACGACATGGACGGTCGACGCTCTGATCCGGAGCGATTTGGTTCCCGATTTGTAGGAAGCCTGCACTGCCTTTTTTACGACATGGCGGTCGACGCTCTGATCCGGAGCGATTTGGTTCCCGATTTGTAGGAAGCCTGCACTGCCATTTTTGCGACATGGACGGTCTACGCTCTAATCCGGAGCAATTTGGTTCCCGATTTGTGGGAAGCCTGCATTGCCCTTTTTGCGACATGAACGGTCGACGCTCTGATCCGGAGCGATTTGGTTCCCGATTTGTGGGAAGTCTGCACTGCCCTTTTTGCGACATGGACGGTCGACGCTCTGATCCAGAGCGATTTGGTTCCCGATTTGTGGGAAGCCTGCACTGCCCTTTTTGCGACATGGACGGTCGACGCTTGACGCGTCTCCGAGACGGAGTTTCTGTGGTAGACTTTCCCTGGCCCGGAGTGATCTGGTTACTGCTTTGTAGGAAGCCTGCACTGCCCTTTTTGCGACATGGACGGTCGATGCTCGACGCGTCTCCGAGACGGAGTGTCTGTGGTAGACTTTTCCCTGGCCTGGAGCGATCTGGTTCCTGCTTTGTAGGAAGCTTGCACTGCCCTTTTTGCGACATGGATGGTCGACGCTCTGATCTGGAGAGATTTGGTTCCCGATTTGTGGGAAGCCTGCACTGCCCTTTTTGTGACATGGACGGTCGACGCTCTGATCCGGAGCGATTTGGTTCCCAATTTGTAGGAAGCCTGCACTGCCCTTTTTGCGACATGGACGGTCGACGCTTGACGCGTCTCCGAGATGGAGTGTCCGTGGTAGACTTTTCCCTGGCCCGGAGTGATCTGGTTCCTGCTTTGTATGAAGCCTGTACTGCCCTTTTTGCGACATGGACGGTCGACGCTCTGATCCGGAGCGATTTTGTTCATGATTTGCGACATGGACGGTCGACGCTTGACGCGTCTCCGAGACGGAGTGTCCGTAGTAGACGTTTCCTCGGCATGGAGTGATTTAGTTCTCTCTTTGTAGGAATCCTGCACTGCCCTTTTTTACGACATAGACGGTCGACGCTTGACGCGTCTCCGAGACGGAGTATCCGTAGTAGACGTTTCCTCGGCGCAGAGTGATTTGGTTCCCTATTTGTAAGAAGCCTGCACTGCCCTTTTTACGACATGGACGGTCGACGCTTGACGCGTCTCCGAGACAGAGTGTCCGTAGTAGACGTTTCCTTGGCACTGAGTGATCCGGTTCCTAATTTGTGGGAAGCCTGCACTGCCCTTTTTACGACATGGGCGGTCGACGCTCTATTTGACTTGCGCTGCTTCCTGCAGTGTCGAGGGTGAACTTGACTTGCTCCGCTTCTTGCGGTGTCGAGATTGGATTCTGACTTGCTCCGCTTTCTGCGGTGTCGGAGTTGAAGTTGACTTGTTGATTGTGATTTAGGTTGACATCAGCATCGCTACACTGGAATATGGTACCAGGAGCGGATCATCATTCGTCATGAGAGGATTTGGGGATATTGGTTTTGGTTTGGCATCTACATTGCTGCACTGGAATAATGCCAGGAGCAACTCATCATTTTCCCCGGGAGGATTTAGGAATTGGTGGCTTAGGAGACAGGTTTATATCCCTATCACCTAAGACTTTTCAATTTTATGGGCCGTAAAGGTCCCATAAAGGCATTTTCTCCCTGCGAGTCGAAAGGATCTCGTAAGTGTATTTTCTCCTTAGGAGTCATGGGGACTCCTAAGTGTGTTGCTCCTTTGTGAGTCGTAAGGATCTCACGCGGGAATTTTCTCCTCACAAAGTCGAGAGGACTTTGCGAGTGTATTTCATCTCTTTTTTACGAGTTTGCGCCCTTTCGGGTTTTCACAAACTCGCCGGCAGTCCTGCTGTTTTTACTCACGGAGCCCTTTCGGGTTTTCATCCGTGCCCATTTTGCTTGTGGACATACCATTTTTTTTAATTTTTTTATTTTTTGTGGGACTTTGAATGTGGTCTCACCGGTAGGACTTGAGAGAGATTGGGATTGCTTTACGCCCGTAGATTGTATACGGTTTTGCAGGATGTATGATCTAGACCGTAGGGCCGGAAAATTTTCGGGACGTTGTTGGCGTCTGCATCGCTGCACTGGAATATGGTACCAGGAGTGACTCATCATTCGCCGTTGGGGTATGGGATTTGGAATTTGGTTGGCGTCTGCATCGCTGGACTGGAATATAGTACCAGGAGCGACTCATCATTCGCCGTTGGGGTATAGGATTTAGAATTTGCTTGGCGTCTGCATCACTGCACTGGAATATGGTACCAGGAGCGACTCATCATTCGCCACTTGGGGATTGGGGAGCGATGGCTTAGGAGACAGGTTTAGATCCCTATCACATAAGGATTTTCAATTTTATGGGTCGTAAGGGTCCCATAAAAGCATTTTCTCCCTACGAGTCGTAAGGATCCCGTTGGTGCATTTTCTCCTTAGGAGTCGTGAGGACCCCTAAGTGTGTTTTTCCTTTGTGAGTCGTAAGGATCCCACGAAGGTTTGTTCTCATCATGTATAGTGAGGATACATGAGTGGGGCTTCCCAATGGAGCATAATTCCAAGGGCGAAGACCGGCCGCTGGACTGATGATTGCGATGGGGCATGGGTATGATGAGAATTATTTGAGCCCGTGGACTGTATACGGAAGTCAACTTGGGGACCAACCGTAAGGTCGGGGGAATTTTGGAAAATTGGATTTTGGTTGGCGTCTGCATCACTGCACTGGAATATGGTACCAGGAGCGACTCATCATTCGCCGTTTTTTTACACCGCGATTGCTTTATCATTTCAGTTTTTCTTATCGCGAAGATCAAGATTGCCCTATCATTTCGGCTTTTATTCGCGGTTACCCTATCATTTCGGCTTTATTTTTCATCTTTATTTTATTCGCTGATTTTTATTGCGAGTTGCCCCATCATTTCGTCTTTTCTTTTTATTTATTTATTTACAGATCCCATTTTTTTATTTACACACATTTTTTTACATTCTCAGTTTAACGACTTAGAGGTCGATTGTTCCCAGTTTAACGACGTGGTTGTCATCTTTGTTTATCCCAGCTCCTTGAATTTTGATCTTGGCGGAGTTGTATTGATGACCGTAGCTCTGTGGCTTGCCGATACATCCGAGGACTGTGAGGTTTTTCCAAGCTTGTATTGGTCCTCTGCCCAATCTTTGAAAACACAGCAGTCTTCAATAGTATGACTCACCACCCTATGGTATGCGCAGTATACAGAATTGCCGGTCATATTCATTTCATGTGGCCTCTTCGGAATAGGCAATTGCAGACTGTTGTTCAAGGCTTCCTCGAATATATTGCGGACCTCATCCCTCCTGAAGAAGTACACCTTCTTCTTTCTCTCTATTAGAGTAGGTGCCCTCACTGATGCTGGTCCTTGAGGCCGATCAGTCTTTGGTTCGCCCTTTTCAGATAATGGCACATGTCTGGGAGGATTAGGTTCCCGAAAAGCTTCGGTCTCCATTTGTATGAAATCGGTGGTCGTAGCTTGACTGTTTTCTAACACGCCTTTAGACAGTTCTATCTCTCCCGTCTTATATTGTCTTTCGACCCAATCTTTGAAGACAAAGCAGTCCTCAATGGCATGACCTATCACTCTATAATAGGGGCAATATTTTGGGTCGTCGGTCATATTCGCTTCTTGCGGTCTCTTTGATTCTGGCAGTTGTAGACCGTTTCTTAGGGCGTCTTTGAATATTTTACGGATTTTGTCCCTTCTGAAGGAATATACCTTATCCAGCTTCTTTTTCAGTGGAGATTTTCCTCCGGTGTATGTATCGGAGGGACTGGAGGCTGATTGCGGCCGTTTTTCGTGAAGGCGCTCCGCTCTTAGGTTGAAGGGGGTATCAGTTGGCTGCCTCCGGGTATCAATCCCTGGCTCATGAACCAAAATTTGATTCTGCTGTAATTGCAATCGGGTGACTTGGGTCGCGATATCTGCCGCGAAGTTTGCCAATTCGTCGACCTTAGATTGTACCTTGGCTAACTTCTCATCCCTGTCCTGAAGCTGCCTCGGAAGCCATCGGAATAATGCTTGTTTTGTAGTTCCGGTTATGACAACCGGGTCATCCCTATTGCCTGAGCTCAATTCTGCAGGAACCCCAGGCTCTTTTGGCTTATCGGCCTTGTTTCCTGATTTAAAATCAGGAAAGCCCACGGAAGAGGCTTCAGAAAAGGGTCACGTGCTCACACGTGACCAGCAGTCACGTGTTGGCACGTGACATCTAAATGCCATTGGCAAGGCAAATTCAGTTTCCCAACCACATCAAAGAAAAGGGCTTCAAAAAGGGTCACGTGCTCCCACGTGACCAGGGTCACGTGTTAGCATGTGACACTCAAAAGCGACAGACTCAATTCCCTGATTGAATCAAGAAAAAGGCTCCAGACGAGGGTCTCGTGCTCACACGTGACCAGGGGTCACGTGGTGGCACGTGACAGCTAAGCAACGATCAGAAAGCAAAGCGCAGAAAGAAAGAAGAGAGCTCGTTCCAAGGGGGTCACGTGGCCATACGTGACCAGCATTCAAAGCTTATCTGTTAACAGAATTAAATTCTGAGAAAAGACCTCTCAAATCTTTCCAAAAGCAACGGATTGAATTAAAGATTTAAAGGGGATTAAATATCATCTATCTATGGGAAAATCTCGAATTAGGAAAGATTTCCCCGCAAAATCTAACCGAAATAACAAAGGAGAATCTCTGGATTTAAAATCCAATGGTGAATAAAATTCACCTAATAATCCAAAGGTCCAAAACGAATGATGGATACAAATCAAATCTCCTAATGAAAGATCCACCAAAACTAATTGACTCGGCTGCTTCTCCTATAAATAGGAGCCAAGAGACACACAAAAAATATATATATGCAGAGGGAAGAAAAGAGAGAAAGCCTGGATACTTTAGAGGAATTTGGATCTTCTGCAAAAGAAAACCCTAGGTAAGAAATGGAAGGTTTCATTGAAAGAAAAGAGAATTTAATTCTCAACAGAGTTTAACTCTGATATAAAACAGAAGGACATATTTCTTCTCTCTTTGATGGAGGATCTGTAAAATGCATATCTCCCCTTGAGTTGAGAATTTAATTCTCAATGGGTTGAGATCCTGCCATGCAGATCCAAAGCATAGAGAGGGAATGGAAACACGAGAATTTAATTCTCACAGAACTATAGGAATTTAATTCCTTTAAAATAAAATTAGGGTTTGACCCTGTGTTATGGGAATTTAATTCCTTCAGAATGAAAAGGATCAGGGTTTAACCCTAGTTAAGAACTTAGTTCTGTTAAAACAACCAGAATTTAATTCCCTTAATCTCATTCCCCAGAATAATTCTTTAACAGAGAGTGGGAGTTTAATTCCCCAAAGCTTTTATTAGGGTTTAACCCTATTCAGTTCTTCACATATATGAGGAATTTAATTCCTACAGGAAATTCAGAGTTCAACTCTTCAAAAGGAACTAGGAATTTAATTCCTCTGAAATTATTGTCAGGGTTCAACCCTACAAGGAATTTAATTCTTGAAAGGGATTAACAGATCTTCTAAACAACTACAGAAAAATAGGGTCACGTGTTACCACGTGACCCCCCCGAAAGATCTACAGAAAGCCCATTGAGGCAGTGCCTCACGTGACCCACGTGACCCTTGAAAAGATCCCCCTCAAAGAACTTTGAAGCATCACTTCACGTGCTCCCACGTGACCCCTAATGAGCATTCTACTAGACCAGAGCGGGGGCCTTTATCACGTGCTCACACGTGATGGCCGCCAGAATTAAAAGAGTTAAACACTGATCTGCAGAATAAAATAAAGGGAATCATGGCGCTCTCACGTGTCCACACGTGACCCCTCTCTCCTTAGTGTTTAACACTAATCTGAAGACTTTGTCCTCAGTGTTTAACACTGATTTTCTTAGTGTTTAACACTAATTGGGAAACTCTATTTGCAGTGTTTAACACTGATTTTCTTAGTGATTAAAACTAATTGGAAAACTCTGTTCCCGGTGTTTAACACTGATTTGCTTTAGTGTTTAACACTAGTTTGAAATCTCTGCTGCCGGTGTTTAACACCGATTTGCTTTTGTGTTAACACTAATTTGAAAGCCCTGTTGCTAACACTGGTTATCTTTTAGTGTTTAACATTAACTTGCTAATCTTATTCCCAGTGTTCAACACTGTTGGTCTTTAGTGTTTAACACTAGCTTTAGCCCAATTGGCTAAGTTTCTAGAGGCAAAGCCTCTCCTTCAATGGACCAACAGAGGGCCAATATTTCAAACATAATTGGACTTAGCCCAAACTGGCCATAAGTCCTCAAATCATCTTGAACTGAGTACATCTGCTCTTTCAACCAATTCATTGGTTCAAGGGTACATCTCTGAACTCCTCTGATATTTTTCGTTGTAATCCTTCAACGTCTTCAGAGAGGTGACGGGTCCCGACAACCACACATCAACACGGACTGTGGGGTCCTTAAACTCATGGACTTATGCGTCCTTAAACTAAGATACGGACTGTGGGGTCCTTAAACCCGCGGACTTATGCGTCCTTAAACTAAGATATGGACTGTGGGGTCCTTAAACCCGCGGACTTATGCGTCCTTAAACTAACGGACTAATGCGTCCTTAAACACACCCATATAGACTGTGGGGTCCTTAAACCCATGGACGTATGCGTCCTTAAACTACAGATGGACCACCACGTCCCTAAACTGGCGATGGACCACTATGTCCCTAAACTGGAACATGGACCACCATGTCCCTAATCTGGCAATGGACCACTATGTCCCTAAACTGGAGATGGACCACCATGTCCCTAAACTGGCAATGGACCATCATGTCCCTAAACTGGAACAATAGAGCCCAAATGCTCTTTTGTCGGATCTAAACGATCCTGTTAAGTCGATCTTAGTCCCAAACTGGACTAAAGTATCCTTAACAACCGTTTAAGTTGATCTTAGCCTCAAATATGGCTAACGTATCCTTAAACCTTCAAACAGACTGGACTATGAATCCTTCCAATCAACTTTGGTTCAAGGGTACATCTCGGAACTCCTTTGACACCTGTCGTTGTAATCCTTCAACGCCGTCAAAGAGGTAACGGGTCCCGACAACCATACATGTAATGGACCACTATGTCCCTAAACTGGAACAATGGAGCCCAAATGCTCTTTTGTCGGATCTAAACGATCCCGTTAAGTTGATCTTAGTCTCAAACTGGACTAACGTATCCTTAACAAACGTTTGAGTTGATCTTAGCCTCAAATATGGCTAACATATCCTCAAACCAGACCCCCAAACCCAAATCTAAGATAATACGGATTTGGACTAGTCCACGCCCTACGGGCGACAACATAACTCGGTCTCCGTAAACAATCCACGGGCAACAAAACATAAAATAGACACACACGACACGAAGTGACCATCTGGAGAAGGAGAAAGTTGTTACCGCGATGCGGTAGCGTAATTAACTGCAGGGCCTTGCGCCTGCAGGGAAGAGCGTCCCCACAATCAAAAACCCCTCAAGCGAGGGGGAATCTGACGAAGTCTGCTACATCGGACGCATCCGTTCAAACCTTCGATGTATGGTGCCATAAATCAACTTGGCATCTTCGGAGAGGTGAACGGATAGCACTAATTAGCATCTGCCCCGAATCTCAGTGCCAAGACATCGCATGTCTTGCGCGCCGCCTTTCGGAGGGGAACAGATTCCGGCACGCCCGGTGGGACCTTTTCCTCTTTCCACTCTACACTTCGTGTGTCGTGATTCGCGCACCAATCGCGGTTCGCTAATGGTTGCCCTTGGGTTACAAGATACTAAGAATTGGCGTCTTGCTTATTGCAGAAAGCAAAGAATCGATGGCTTCTACTTCTGCGAAATGCTCCAACTGCTCGGACTGCAATTGCGACCAACGCTCTACCTCGCCAGGAGGTATAGCTTACGGACCCCAAGCTACTTCGTTATTCACAATACCGGTGGACCAGGTGACTCAGGCCACTACCGGATTGTTCTTTGGGACTATGTTCCCACCAACAAGCTTCACGGCGCCGGTGCTGACAAAGGAAGCTCCTAAGAAGTCGGTCTTCGATCGGCTTACCCCTGCTGCAGCTCCTCTCAACGGGTCGCCCAACATCAGCGCCTCGGTCTTCTCTAGATTGGGCCAGAAATCCTGTGGACCCATCATGAGGCCTACAATCCCAGAGAAGGCTGCTTCTAAGAAAGTTGCCGGTCCTGCTCCCGAAATCGCCAAGGCGGCTTCCCCGGCCAGAAGGTCGGTCCTTACAAGATTGACGGCCCCAGCTCCCGCTCCTGCTACCCAAAGGACGTCGGTCTTTGACAGACTAACACCAGCAACGACCCCCACCTACACAGGGGGCAAGACGAAGCTATTCTCACCGCTAAACCAACGCCGTCCGCTCGACACGCTCGACGTCGCCACTGGCGCCGAGTAAGGAAAGCTGGGGGCAACTCCCCCTCTGGGCTAACTCCACCAGCCCCGATGGCAGAAGTTAATGCTGCTGTTCCAACAGGGAACAGCTTTGAGATGCTAAATAAGGTGCGAAGGAATTCTCCTACTGCGGTGTTAAAGAGATCTCCTCCCCCACTAAAAAAGGTTGTGGAAATAAAGTCAGAACAACCACGATCCCCTCAACGGCTGTCTTCCAAAATCTATAAGGTTTGGCGGCAGGCCCGAGACTCGATGATCGATCCAAACTTCTCCCGCCAGCGCAAGAAGCTGAAAATCCAATCGGAAGCCGGTCACCAGGGTAAACCACGAAAGGCTGTCTGGACGTCCACCTCAACGACCTCCTTAACCTCCACTGCTCGTAAAAGGAGGAAGCCAGAGAAGATCCCCCAGCCTGCAACGACAGCTAAAAGCACTGAGCCTAGACGCCCTAAGTCTGGGGGCATGATGGTCCACACCGTATACATAGCGTCAGGAAAAGAAGACGGCCGTGCGTCTACAGGTCATAGACCGCTTACACGGTCGGTGACCAAAGCCCAGGAGCAACAGCAGAAGCTCCAGGAAATGATGAATGCTATGGCCGCACTTACCGGGCCAAAAGAAAACCCAGAAACGTCCTCAGATGAACGCCAGGAGAAAGAAACCGACGCTGAATTCCTTCGCCGAATACTGGAGAAGAAGGACAAAGAGGCTGCTGGACAAGCGGCCAACATACAGCGTATGGGCCTTCTCTTCCAAGACATGATAGGAATGATGATCCAGCAGGACCCACCCGTCGAGGATCCCCTAATCGTTCTTGAAGACGACCGAGGAGAAACGTCAAATCCACCACCGGCCCTCTCAACGGCCAAAGAGGAGACAATCTCTAAGGCTGATTTGGTCGACTATATAGCCCAGCAAATCCGGGTTCATAATGCGACTGAGACAGCTGGTCAAGTCGTAAAGACGGGCCGGCCGTATCCAAGCTGGTATGACCAAATCAAATACCCGCCGGGTTATACAATACCGAAATTCCACGTGTATAAGGGGACCGGCAATCCCCATCAACATGTCGCCCAGTTCAGGGCCCTTTGCGGTAACACCGGCGGAGATGATAAACTGTTGCTTCGCCAGTTCCTGGGCAGCTTATCAGAAACAGCGTTCGAATGGTATTCAGAACTCCCTAACGATTCTATCAAGACGTTCGCTGAAATGGAGCTGCTATTCACTCAGCGATTCGCAAGCGCCAGCGAACGCACTCCAATAACGGCACTGATTAACGCTAGGGTAAAACCAGGCGAAACCTGGGTCCAGTATGCTATACGCTGGCGGAATCTGTGGTCGAGATGCGAGCAACGCATTGAAGAAGCACCTGCGGTGGGCATGTTCGTGGGAACTCTAGACCCTCACGCAACTATCTCCCAGTTTATGATGTTCTTTAAGCCAACCACATTCCAGGCTTTAATCGACAAGTTGGCTCAGATGGACCAGATGGGTCATAGACCACCTCCTCCGAAGCTAGAACCTCGGAATGACAAGGGTAAAGGAAAGGCCACCTTCGTCGCGAATGCTCAGCAGCAACCCAATGCCCCAAAGCTGGTGAATCAATTGGAAGAAAGACGCCGGTATTATAATGAGAAGATGAAGCGTCCCTACTCGTTCCCACGAGACAAGAAGAAACGGTTATTCGAGCTGGCAGTACGCAACAAACTTATAAACCTACCAAATCCAAGGCGACCGCCGCAACCCACTGAGGTGAATAACCCTAACTATTGCCCTTACCATTAAACGGTGAGCCATCCGATTGAAGATTGCTTCGTTTTCAAAGGATAGATTGAAGATCAATACCTCCAGGGGAAGTTTGTACTGTCCGAAAAGTGGAGGGTGAACCCACCACAGCCGCATACTCCTAAGAAAGAAGATACACCGGGGGCAACCTGTTCCTTTATTGAAGAAGCTCCATGGGAGGTCGTGCTGTCAACTAAAACCAAAAGAATGCTGAGGGACCTTCATGCGTACCCTGCGATCGAATGGAAGGACCCGCTTGAACCTCAAATTATCGAAGGAATGCTGAGGCCGCGCCCAACTGCAAAGAGCGGTGGTGATGGCCCAAGTACTCATGCACTACCGTCAAAATCTTCGAAGAAAAAGAAGAAGAAATCTAAGAAGCCCGTGAAGCCTAAAGACAAACGCACGAACTTGCAGAAGCAAATCGACGCGCTGGAAGAGTACAATCAAAAGGCGCGAACTCCTGTCACGCTGCAAGAGTTCCTCAACCACATCTTTCAGGTGGAAGACGATGGAAAAAGCTCGTCGGATGAATCCGAGGGATACGCGGCGAGTTGTAACGTAATCTCCCACTCGTTCTCCGATGATGAAAAAACTCCTGGCGCTAGGAAACTGGGGACAGAGCCTGAACCAGAGCGTGTGTGACCAACAGATGAAATGATCGACGCTTTTCTAGACGAGATTCGTCTAAAAAAGTAAAGAAGATCGGGAGCGTGAGATGGCCGCATCGGAAGAAGCCAAATGCAGGCGACTGAACGAAAAAGTAGAAGTACTCCCGCCAGATCGAAAGGCATCCGAGGCAGACAAGAAGATATTCAAGACGAGGAAAAGGTTTGCCAAAGCCATGTCAATGGGAATGAAGCTACCACCCTCGGAAGGAAACACGCTCGATGGGGTGGAGAGGCACCCTGATTATTGCGCATATCATCGGAAAATTTCACACTCCACGGAGTAGTGCGACGCCTTTAAGATATGGTGGCAAGGATATGTTGCTCGTCGGCAACATTTTAAGCGCATGAAACGCAGGACTCGTCGGGAACGAAGGAGTACTGTCGACGGGCACAACAGAACTACTGGCAACTGTTACATGGTTAACGCCGAAGGGTTACAAATTCTCACCTTTGGGAGTGACTCTGACGAAGAAATGGCTCTGGGCCCTCTCTTTAAAGAATCCGTTTTAGGGAAAGAGGAGAGATCGGAGGCCTGCGAGAACATTCAGCTGCGCAATCGCACACTCCCAGAAAAGAATCTCGGGCCCGCGAGTAGAAAAGATAAGGGAAAGGAAAAGGTCACTGAGGATATCACTTTAGATGACCAGGTCATGAAAGAACTGACTACCAAAGACCCTCCCAGGAAGGGTAAGGTGGACTACAATATCCTAGCGCACCTAAGGAAGCTACCTTCTCAGCTAGCATTCTCGATGCCCTCCTATTATCAAAAGAAGCGCGAGATTCACTAATTAAGGCATTACAAGAACCTGAGCAATTCCAAGCCTTCCTCGCCACTGAAAGGATGAAGGATGAACTGGAGGAAGTGCATACGGCCGACATCACTTTCGGTGACGAAGACCTCCTTCTCGGGACGTGCGACCACAACCGTCCCCTATATATCTCTGGATACTGCCATGATATCAAGATAGGCAAGATCCTAGTGGATAATGGATCCTCCATCAATCTCCTTAACGTTCGGGTGTTAAAGGAAATTTGCATGAGTGTGCAACACCTCGCTCGTGAAAAAATTACCATCTCCGGTTTCGATTCACAATCGTCGCGGACTCTCGGATCCGTGATACTAACATTACGCTTTGGACTCCTCATCATAGACATCAAATTCCATGTCATTGACGCCAAGACCTGCTACAACGCCTTGCTCGGTCGTCCTTGGCTACACGAGTACAACATCATCCTTTCTACACAACATCAGTGTATAAAGTACTTTAAGGATGGTTTCGAGTATACCGTAACAGGTGAGTTGAACCCATTTTCCGTGAACGAAGTCCGCAAATACGAAGATGCGAAGTATTTTTTGCCAGATTTCGAGGATACAGAAAGGTGTCGCAACCCGGAGAACAAAGCCGCCGCCACCATCCCTGTTTTCGGGAGAGATACCGAAGAAGAAGAAGAGATAGTTTATGCCGGGCCATCTCAACGCAACAACCCGGGGATGTCCGCCCCCATGTTGGTCTTCGGAAGATGAGGTTAATGCCGTGTTCTCCAATCGGCCGTCAATACAAGCACCCCCTAACGATGATCAGAGTTTGCAAATCACCATGGTGCCGCGAGAACGCTACAAGGATCTCGACACACTTCCAGCTTACAATGTGCAGGACCTGCAAACGTTTTACGTCCCTCCCAGGCAAAGGGGCGAGAAGTTAATCCTATTCTACCGATCCTCAGAGTCGAAAATAGAGAAAGAGATCTGGCATGGCACGGATGTTACACTCGACAGGCTCCAACCTATCCGTTTGCCCAGGTACTACACAAATGGACTAAAAAGGCTATTGAAGCGCCAAGGAGTACCCTTAAAACAGACTGTTCGACAAGCTCGATTCTACAACAGGATTTGGGATGTCCCTGGGACTCAACGCAAATTGCCCAACGGGAAAATGGAAACGCTTGGGCTTGGATACGTGAGAACCGGAAAACGGGAACGGGCCCACAGTAGCTACGCTATATATACCTTCGATGAAGAAGAGGACGCCCTGTCAGGAAGTGCCAACCCCTCATCAAAACTAGATCCCGCGATTGAAGAGCCGAGTCCGTCGTTTGAAGAACGAATGGACAAGCTTATCAGGAAAGTGGGTCAAAAAGCTCGGGAAGACCACAACCGCGAGATGGCCATCTACGAGAAGGCCAGGACGCAACGTCTATTTCAACAGGCCGCAAAAGACGAAGATGCTCATCCTTGTCAACCCGTTGTACGAAAGGCCCGACGCAGAGACAGAAATAAATCAAGAAGCAGAAAAAGGAGCCGACAACAACGACGCAGGATTAGAGAGTTACGTGATCGGGTATTGCGCGGCTCGGATTTGTCCCTCATGAAGAAGATGAGTCGAGCGTACTCCTTCCCCCGAGACAAGACGGAGAGGTTACTCGAGCTCGCTATAAAACATCAAATGATCACGCTTCTAGAGTCTAGACACCCTGAGCAAGCTAACAAGGCGTCTCATCTGAACAATTGCTCTTATCACCGAGCCATAGGACATCCTACAGAAGACTGCTTCACCTTCAAGAACTGGGTCGAGGACCAGTACCAACGGGACAGATTCACTTTATCCGACGGCTGGAGGGTAACGCCGCCACAAAAGCACGAACTCAAAGCCGCAAAAGCAGAATCAGATCCACCTCAGTCCTGGAAGCGGATTCGCACATGTTACACAATCACGATATTAAAAGAAGAGCCCGAGAACATGGATGACCTTCCCTGGTGCTTTGAGAACAGCGATGATGAGGTGATCTCAGAATTTCAGCCAGCTCCGAAAGAACTGGAAGACGACATACATACTACAGCAGATAACCTCAAGAAGATTGAGTTGGGATCGGCAGATGACCCGCGACCGACATTTGTCAGCGAGCTGCTATCTGAAGAAAGGGTGGCTGCGTTAAAGAACATGCTTCTACGGCATAAAGACTGCTTCGCGTGGAACTATTCCGAGATGCCGGGATTAGATCCGGAGATTGCTGTGCATAAATTAGCAATATCCCCGGATATCAAGCCGGTCAAGCAGGCGCCAAGAAGGATGCGACTCGAACTTGAAATGAGCATCAACGCCGAAGTCAAGAAGCTGATCGATTCTGGATTTATCCAAGAAGTCCAATATCCCGACTGGATCGCCAATATCGTCCCGGTAATGAAGAAGAATGGGACGGTACGCATATACGTGGATTTTAGGGATCTCAATAAAGCCTGTCCAAAGGACGATTTCCCGGTACCGGTAACCGAGCTAATGATAGATAACACGTCCACTCACGAGGTTTTCTCTTTTATGGACGGTTCATCATGATACAATCAGATAAAGATGCATCCCGAAGACCAGAAGCACACCGCTTTCCGGACCCCTTTGGGTATATTCTGCTACAGGGTTATGCCCTTTGGTCTAAAGAACGCTGGCGCTACCTATCAAAGGGCCATGACAAAGATCTTCGACGACCTCATACATGACATCGTCGAGTGCTATATCGATGACCTTGTAGTAAAGAGCATGTCATACGAAGAGCATTTAAAGCATCTGGAGACGGTATTTCAACGCCTTCGGCAATATAATTTGAAGATGAATCCCCTCAAATGCGCGTTTGGAGTCTCCTCGGGTAAATTCCTGGGTTTCATCATCCGACATCGAGGTATCGAAATAGATCCATCTAAGATCAAGGCGATCATGGAAATGCCTCCGCCAAGAACCCTCAAACAGTTGCGGTCTCTCCAAGGGAAGCCCGCATACATCCGGCGGTTTATCGCCAATCTTTCAGGCAAATGCCGTCCTTACAGCCACCTGATGAAGAAGGGAACTCCATTCGTTTGGGATCACAAATGCCAAGGTGCACTAGACGAGATCAAGCAGTACCTGCAGAACCCTCCGGTGTTGGCTGCGCCGGTCAAGGGAAAACCCCTCATTCTTTATACAACCGCCCTTGAAGGTTCCTTAGGCGCATTATGGGCATAAGAGAACGATCAAGGGAAAGAGAGAGCACTCTACTACTTAAGTCGAGTTCTGCTGGGGGCAGAAAGCAACTACTCTCCCGTTGAAAAACATTGCTTGGCGTTAATCTTCGCGATAACAAAGCTCAGGCACTATGCGTTGGCACATGAAGTCCGTCTTATCTCGAAGGTGGACCCTCTTAAATATTTGATGTCAAAGGCTATATTGACGGGTCGACTCGCGAAATGGGCTCTACTCCTGATGGAGTTCTCAATAACGTATCGACCTCTTAAGGCAGTGAAAGACCAGGCCATTGCCGACTTCCTCGCTGAGCATCCAATACCTGCCGGTTCTCCTCTGAACTGCGATTTGCCAGACGAGCATGCATTTGATGCAATCTACGGCGGTAATACCCGATGGGAACTCTATTTCGATGGAGCGTCCTCCGTAAAGAAGCAGAAACAAGGTATCCCAATGATCAAATCGGGGATAGGCCTCATCTTCATAACTCCACAAGGAGGGATAATGCGCTTCGCCTTCTCCTTAACAGAGCCGAGGACAAACAATGAAGCTGAATACGAAGCTCTGATAGCAGGCCTCGAGATCGCCATCGACATGGGAATTGAAAATCTCCTCGTGTACGGGGATTCCCAACTGGTCGTTAGTCAAGTAAACGGCGACTACCAGACATACAAACCAGAATTGGTGAAATACGGCGAAAAGGTGCAACAACTGTTGACCCAAATTTCCTCCTATACTTTGGAAAGTATACCACGCGTGGAAAATAGCAAAGCAGACGCGTTAGCTAAGCTCGCTAAAGAACTGGCTGACGAGAACCTCGATGACGTCAGAATCGTGGTACAAAGCCGTGGAGTGCTCGTCCCAGCGGAAATATCTCCGGAATCATACGAAAAAAAGGGAGCGACTGAGCAGACGACCCTACAAATAAAAGACCATGAGAAAGCCGAGGATTGGAGGGAAGTCTTCATAGACTACTTTAAGTCCCACCGAATTCCCGAAGGAGCGTCCTCAAGACATCAGCTCATGAAACGAGCTCTATCTTTCGCTTTCGTCAACGATACTCTATACAAGAGATCGTTTGATTCTCTATGGCTGAGATGTTTAGGACCGGACGAAGCAGAAAGAGTCGTTCAAGAGGTTCATGACGGAATCTGTAGTTCTCATCAAGCAGGCCCGAAGATGAAGTTAAAAATTAAACGAATGGGTTACTACTGGCCCACGATGATCCAGGACTGCCTCGAGTATGCGAGGCAGTGCCACTCGTGCCAAATCCACGGGGACTTTATCCACCAACATCCGAATCCACTATACCCAACGGTGGCTAGTTGGCCATTCGAATTGTGGGGGACTGACATAGTCGACCCCATCGAGCCAGCATCGTCCCGGGGACATCGTTTCATCCTGGCGACAACTGATTACTTCTCCAAATGGGCAGAAGCAGTACCGCTGAGGGAAGTGAAGACGGAGAACATCCTCCACTTCTTCAAGACGCACGTCATCTATCGGTTTGGAACCCCACGGCGGATTATCTCCGATAACGGGCCAGCCTACAGAAGCCATAAGATTAGCCGCTTCGCGCAGCAGCACAATATAGACTAGAGATATTCTTCAGTTTACAATCCATGAGCTAACGGTCTGGCCGAGGCCTTCAATAAGACCTTGACAAAGATCATAAAAAAGACGGTGTCCCGAAATAAGAAAGACTGGCACGAGAGGCTGCAAGAGGCCCTTTGGGCCTATCGAACTACGTTCAAGACGGCCACGAACACAACGCCGTACGCGTTGGTATTTGGGACGGAAGCAGTGCTCCCCCTCGAGATAGAGTTACCCTCTCTACGAGTGGCGGTCCACTACGAGCTGACGGACGAAGAAAATGCTCACCTTCGGCTCGAGGAGCTTGATGCCCTCGATGAAACCCGGCTCATAGCGCAACAAAATCTAGAGGCCTACAAAGCAAAGATGACGCGCTCATACGAAAGATTGACCAGGCCGAGGACATTCCGCCAAGGCGAACTCGTACTAGTGGTCAAAAGACCTATGATCCCCAATCGTGCCAAGCGGGGAAAATTTGAGCCGAACTATGAAGGCCCGTACATCATAGACAATGTCTACCAGGGTGGAGCCTATCTACTTATGGACGTGCACGGTGAAAGGCCTTTCAGGCCAATAAACGGCCGTTTCTTAAAAAAGTACTATGCTTAATGAGCCACAGCCTGGGTCAATGATAGATGACGACGACTATGTCCGCTCGCTATCTTCCTAAGCTCAGACTTTATAAGCAATAGCCGGCCTTCCCCTGAACGACGGACCGAAACGTCCTTAAACTATCAACGGACCGAAACGTCCTTAAACTATCAACGGACCGAAACATCCTTAAACTAACGACGGACCGAAACGTCCTTAAACTAACGACGGACCGAAACGTCCTTAAACTAACGACGGACCGAAACGTCCTTAAACTATCGACGGACCGAAACGTCCTTAAACTATCGATGGACCGAAACGTCCTTAAACTAACGACGGACCGAAACGTCCCTAAAACTACTACCGCAGCATCCTTAGGCTGACGAGATGGATAAAAAAAAGAAAAAAAATGATAAAAAAAACGGTATGTCCATAAGCAAAATGGGCACGGATGAAAACCCGAAAGGGCTCCGTGAGTAAAACCAGCAGGGCTGCCGGCAAGTGTTCGTGAAAACCCGAAAGGGCGCGACCTTGTAAAAAAAAAGAGAAAAAGAATAAAAAAAACGGTATGTCCATAAGCAAAAGGGGCACAGATGAAAACCCGAAAGGGCTCCGTGAGTAAAAACAGCAGGACTACCGGCGAGTGTTTGTGAAAACCTGAAAGGGCGCAACCTCATTAAAGGACACTTACAGAGTCCTCTCGACCTTGTAAGGAGAAACCACCTGTGTGAGATCCTTACGACTCACAAAGGAGCAACACACTTAGGGATCCTCACGATTCCTGAGAAAATGCACTTGCGAGATCCGTACGACTCGTAAGGAGAATTCTCTTATGGGACCCTCACGGCTCATGAGATTTGAAAGTCTTAAGTTACAGAAACCTAAACCTGTTCTTAAGCAAATCCTCCACAACCTTCGATATTGCCCTACAAGAGGCTCAATACTGACCCTTGTATACAATCCACGGGCGCAAATAAACATTTCCCTAACAAAGTCCTACCCGTGACTGGGGATATGTCCATATAGTGAACGACCCTTGTGAGTCCGCTTGACTCATAAAGAGAAAACACTCTTGTAAGATCCTTATGACTTATAAGAGAACATACACTTAGGATTCCTCACGATTCCTAAGGAGAAAACGAACCCGCGAGATCCTCACGACTCGTAGGGAGAAATACCTTCGTGAGACCCTTACGGCTCATGAAGTCAAAAGCCTTAGTCGACGGGATCCTAACCCTGTTCGCTAAGCCACCTTTGTTCTACATCGACAGAGGCAAATGATGATTCGCTCCTGGCAATATTCCAGTTGTAGCGATGCTGATGCTGAGATTGGCACCAGATTCCAAGTTCCACACTCGCGATAAAAAAAACAGCGAGCCATACGTGCATACGAAATAGCCGAAATGATGGGGCAACTTGCAATAAAAATCAGCAAGTAAAAAAATGTATGCATGAAAAATAGCCGAAATGATTGGGCAACTCGCAATAAAAAGCAGCGAGTAAAAATAAAATAAATAGCCGAAATGATTGGGCACCGCAAAAAATAGCCGAAATGATTGGGCAATCGCGATTTTCGCGATATAAAAAGCTGAAATGATAGAGCACTGCGGGAAGAATAAAAAAATGATGAAATAATGAAACTTTTTGCCCTACAGGTGATGCTACATCAATCCCTGTATACAATCCAGGGGCGCAAACAAAGAAGGAGTCGCACTCTTCCTCCACAGGTTTCATTAGAAGAAGAAGCCGAATCTCGACGGGCCATAAATAACCTAGAGATCATCTCAACACTCGTCTCATCACAGCGGACACATCATCAAGCAAAGCGGAACAGCAGCAACTCCCAGTTCCATGGCTCGGCGATATACATATCACCAAGAGTCAAACTTCCATTCCGTGAAATGCGGATATAATCAGCAAAATTCCTGGTTACGTGGAACTCGGATAACGTCACTCTTTGACCTCGTGGAAAACGTCCAGAGCGGAGCCTAGTCCTCGCCGAGCACGGCAGTGAACCCGTGTGAAGCATCTAGTGCAAAATTCCTGGTTACGTGGAACGCGGATAACGTCACTTTTTGACCCCGTGGAAAACGTCCAGAGGGGAGTCTAGTCCTCGCCGAGCACGGCAGTGAACCCGTGTGAAGCATCTAGTGCAAAATTCCTGGTTACGTGGAACGCGGATAACGTCACTCTTTGACCCCATGGAAAACGTCCAGAGCGGAGCCTAGTCCTCGCCGAGCACGGCAGTGAACCCGTGTGAAGCATCTAGTGCAAAATTCCTGGTTACGTGGAACGCGGATAACGTTACTCTTTGACCCCATGGAAAACGTCCAGAGCGGAGCCTAGTCCTCGCCGAGCACGGCAGTGAACCCGTATGAAGCATCTAGTGCAAAATTCCTGGTTACGTGGAACGCGGATAACGTCACTCTTTGACCCCGTGGAAAACGTCCAGAGCGGAGCCTAGTCCTCGCCGAGCACGGCAGTGAACCCGTGTGAAGCATCTAGTGCAAAATTCCTGGTTACGTGGAACGCGGATAACGTCACTCTTTGACCCCGTGGAAAACGTCCAGAGCGGAGCCTAGTCCTCGCCGAGCACGGCAGTGAAACCGTGTGAAGCATCTAGTGCAAAATTCCTGGTTACGTGGAACGCGGATAACGTCACTCTTTGACCCCATGGAAAACATCCAGAGCGGAGCCTAGTCCTTGCCGAGCACGGCAGTGAACCCGTGTGAAGCATCTAGTGCAAAATTCCTGGTTACGTGGAACGCGGATAACGTCACTCTTTGACCCCGCAGAAAACGTCAACAGCGGAGCCTAGTCCTTGCCGAGCACGCCAGTGAACCCGTGTGAAGCATCTAGTGCAAAATTCCTAGTTACGTGGAACGCGGATAACATCACTCTTTGACCCCGTGGAAAACGTCCAGAGCGGAGCCTAGTCCTCGCAGAGCACGGCAGTGAACCCGTGTGAAGCATCTAATGCAAAATTCCTGGTTACGTAGAACGCGGATAACGTCACTTTTTGACCCCGTGGAAAACGTCCAGAGCGGATCCTGGTCCTCGCAGAGCACGGCAGTGAACCCATGTGAAGCATCCAGAGCGGAGCCTTGTCCTCGCCGAGCACGGCAGTGAACCCGTGTGAAGCATCTAGTGCAAAATTCCTGGTTACGTGGAACGCGGATAACGTCACTCTTTGACCCCGTGGAAAACGCCCAGAGTAGAGCCTGGTCCTCGCCAAGCACGGCAGTGAACCCGTGTGAAGCATCCAGAGCAAATACCGGACTGTGGAGTCCTTAAAATCCACGGACTATGACGTCCTTAACCTCGACCGTGATGTCTTAAAACTAACGATCAACCACCCTGATTCCCTACGGATTCTGCCTTGGTTTAAGGGTACATCTCTTCAGTCCTTTGATACTTGGCGTTGTAATTCCTCAACGTCTTCAAAGAGATGACGGGTCCCCGCAACCAAACATCGGACTGTGGAGTCCCTAAACCCACGGACTATGAGGTCCTTAACCTTGACCGCGACGTCTTTAAACTATGATACCTGGGGAAACCCCTGACTCCGTAAAACACGGACAGGGGTGACCACATCCAGCACCTGCAGGCCCTCATGGCCTGTAAGGAAGAAAACTCTCTTGTGAGATCCCTACGACTCTCAAGGGAAAACCCGCTTAAGAATCCTCAAGATTCTTAAGAAAAACTTACACCTATGGGATCCTCTCGACCTGTAGGGAGAAAAACTCTTTATGAGACCCTCATGGCTCATAAAATGCAAAAGTCTTATGAAGCAGATCTTAACCCTGAATCCTAAGCCATCGCTGTCCTGCAAGGAGATCGAGATAAATTGTCCGCAGAACACATTCAATAGAAAGGGGACACACCATTGAAGAGAAAAATATGCCTTCATTCATAAACCCCCCTTCGACAACAATACTCGATCTAAAGCCAGCACAAACCACCCGATACGGGAGATAACAAAGAAAGTTTCCGATCTGTATCCTATCAGGCGCGCATTTGCAGCTGTACGAATGTTTAAAAGGAAATGTTACCCGAGGCACTGACGCGCATGCAACGTAACGATGGTGCTCGTAATTAAAGAAGATTCCCATGAGAAAAACATGCAGCTCGTTTACGCAAGCAAGATATACGTACGACTATCTGACAAACATGAAAATTCAACAGAAAGCATGCAAACCGCTAATGATAAAAGGAGTACATTGATTCAAACAGACTACACTATCGGGAAAAGATCACCAAACAAGGGATCAGAAATGCCAGGGTTGACAAAGCAAAACACAAAATTCTCCAGCTCCCTCTCCGCTTTCTCCAGCACGTCAAAACGACGGTTTTCGCGAGGAGTCGCTTCCCATCGGTTGGAGCCGTGTTCATCAGCGAAAGCAGACATGACGGCCCGACGGGCTCTTATCTGACTCAGTATATGAACTGAGTGATCCTTCAGAGCTTGAGTGATTAGACAAGCCTCGTGAAAGCACTCAAGCTTGTCCTCTGCCGTGTCAAGGATCGCCGAAGTCATCTCCGCCGGATGAGGGGGTATATCGGCAAGCACGGACATGAGGATCATCCGGAGCCAAATGGAGCCCATGGGAAGAGGAGAGCCCCGACGAGTCAGTAGCTCATACATCATCGTGTCACATTGAGCGTCGGTGAGAAGGGGATCTGCCAGCCGCGCAGCGAAGCGAGGGATTATCTCCTCAATGGGCACATCCCATGGTTGCCAACGAGCATGGGGACGATTGCAAGCCATAGAGATTGATCGTGTTCTCAAAGATGATCACCTTAAGGTATGAATGGATTTCTCTGTGAAGAAAAGAAGTAAGGCATGGGTTCAGGTTATAAAGGGGAGCATTTAATGCTATGCACAAAAAATGTTGTGAATGGTGGGACGATTCTCAAAGCCCGGAAAGAAGGGGAGAGCGTTGGAAATAAAATCCAACGACGCATTGGTTAGGGAAATAAAACGTCCCCATCAAGCAGATCTCTGCATGCGCAACACGTGAGCACTAGCCTTCGATTGAAAGATAAAGTGGCACTGCACAGACACAACAGAAAACTAAGCTCTGAGAACGAGAATCAAATTCTTAAAAGAAAAGGTTTGAAAAGAAGAGGATGAAAAAGTGAAGGCGCTTCTGAAAGGACAATTAATCTACCCTACTCCCAAAACAGATCCGACGATCGCAAAAGGGGACAGCGTTGCACTCACGTGCAGACACGTGAGAACAACGCTGTGGGGGCATTTGTTTCCTGATTTAAAATCAGGAAAGCCCACGGAAGAGCCTTCAGAAAAGGGTCACGTGCTCACACGTGACCAGCAGTCACGTGTTGGCACGTGACATCTAAATGCCATTGGCAAAGCAAATTCAGTTTCCCAACCACATCAAAGAAAAGGGCTTCAGAAAGGGTCACGTGCTCCCACGTGACCAGGGTCACGTGTTGGCACGTGACACTCAAAAGCGACAGACTCAATTCCCTGATTGAATCAAGAAAAAGGCTCCAGACGAGGGTCACGTGCTCACACGTGACCAGGGGTCACGTGGTGGCACGTGACAGCTAAGCAGCGATCAGAAAGCAAAGCGCAGAAAGAAAGAAGAGAGCTCGTTCCAAGGGGATCACGTGGCCACACGTGACCAGCTTTCAAAGCTTATCTGTTAACAGAATTAAATTCTGAGAAAAGACCTCTCAAATCTTTCCAAAAGCAACCGATTGAATTAAAGATTTAAAGGTGATTAAATATCATCTATCTATGGGAAAATCTCGAATTAGGAAAGATTTCCCCGTAAAATCTAACCGAAATAACAAAGGAGAATCTCTGGATTTAAAATCCAATGGGGAATAAAATTCACCTAATAATCCAAAGGTCCAAAACGAATGATGGATACAAATCAAATCTCCTAATGAAAGATCCACCAAAACTAATTGACTCGGCTGCTTCTCCTATAAATAGGAGCCAAGAGACACACAAAAAATATATATATGCAGAGGGAAGAAAAGAGAGAGGGCCTGGATACTTTAGAGGAATTTGGATCTTCTGCAAAAGAAAACCCTAGGTAAGAAAGGGAAGGTTTCATTGAAAGAAAAGAGAATTCAATTCTCAACAGAGTTTAACTCTGATATAAAACAGAAGGACATATTTCTTCTCTCTTTGATGGAGGATCTATAAAGTGCACATCTCCCCTTGAGTTGAGAATTTAATTCTCAATGGGTTGAGATCCTGCCATGCAGATCCAAAGCATAGAGAGGGAATGGAAACACGAGAATTTAATTCTCACAGAACTATAGGAATTTAATTCCTTTAAAATAAAATTAGGGTTTGACCCTGTGTTATGGGAATTTAATTCCTTCAGAATGAAAAGGATCAGGGCTTAACCCTAGTTAAGAACTTAGTTCTGTTAAAACAACCAGAATTTAATTCCCTTAATCTCATTCCCCAGAATAATTCTTTAACAGAGAGTGTGAGTTTAATTCCCCAAAGCTTTTATTAGGGTTTAACCCTATTCAGTTCTTCACATATATGAGGAATTTAATTCCTACAGGAAATTCAGAGTTCAACTCTTCAAAAGGAACTAGGAATTTAATTCCTCTGAAATATTGTCAGGGTTCAACCCTACAAGGAATTTAATTCTTGAAAGGGATTAACAGATCTTCTAAACAACTACAGAAAAACAGGGTCACGTGTCACCACGTGACCCCCCCCGAAAGATCTACAGAAAGCCCTTTGAGGCAGTGCCTCACATGACCCACGTGACCCTTGAAAAGATCCCCCTCAAAGAACTTTGAAGCATCACCTCACGTGCTCCCACGTGACCCCTAATGAGCATTCTACCAGACCAGAGCGGGGGCCTTTATCATGTGCTCACACGTGATGGCCGCCAGAATTAAAAGAGTTAAACACTGATCTGCAGAATAAAATAAAGGGAATCAGGGCGCTCTCACGTGTCCACACGTGACCCCTCTCTCCTTAGTGTTTAACACTAATCTGAAGACTTTGTCCTCAGTGTTTAACACTGATTTTCTTAGTGTTTAACACTAATTGGGAAACTCTATTTGCAGTGTTTAACACTGATTTTCTTAGTGATTAACACTAATTGGAAAACTCTGTTCCCGGTGTTTAACACTGATTTGCTTTAGTGTTTAACACTAGTTTGAAATCTCTGCTGCCGGTGTTTAACACCGATTTGCTTTTGTGTTAACACTAATTTGAAAGCCCTGTTGCTAACACTGATTATCTTTTAGTGTTTAACATTAACTTGCTAATCTTATTCCCAGTGTTCAACACTGTTGGTCTTTAGTGTTTAACACTAGCTTTAGCCCAATTGGCTAAGTTTCTAGAGGCAAAGCCTCTCCTTCAATGGACCAACAGAGGGCCAATATTTCAAACATAATTGGACTTAGCCCAAACTGGCCATAAGTCCTCAAATCATCTAGAACTGAGCACATCTGCTCTTTCAACCAACTCATTGGTTCAAGGGTACATCTCTGAACTCCTCTGATATTTGTCGTTGTAATCCTTCAACGTCTTCAGAGAGGTGACGGGTCCCGACAACCACACATCAACACGAACTGTGGGGTCCTTAAACTCATGGACTTATGTGTCCTTAAACTAAGATACGGACTGTGGGGTCCTTAAACCCGCGGACTTATGCGTCCTTAAACTAAGATACGGACTGTAGGGTCCTTAAACCCGCGGACTTATGCGTCCTTAAACTAACGGACTAATGCGTCCTTAAACACACCCATATGGACTGTGGGGTCCTTAAACCCATGGACTTATGCGTCCTTAAACTACAGATGGACCACCACGTCCCTAAACTGGCGATGGACTACTATGTCCCTAAACTGGAACATGGACCACCGTGTCCCTAATCTGGCAATGGACCACTATGTCCCTAAACTGGAGATGGACCACCATGTCCCTAAACTGGCAATGGACCATCATGTCCCTAAACTGGAACAATAGAGCCCAAATGCTCTTTTGTCGGATCTAAACGATCCTGTTAAGTCTATCTTAGTCCCAAACTGGACTAAAGTATCCTTAACAACCGTTTAAGTTGATCTTAGCCTCAAATATGGCTAACGTATTCTTAAACCTTCAAACAGACTGGACTATGAATCCTTCCAATCAACTTTGGTTCAAGGGTACATCTCGGAACTCCTTTGACACCTGTCGTTGCAATCCTTCAACGCCGTCAGAGAGGTAACGGGTCCCGACAACCATACATGTAATGGACCACTATGTCCCTAAACTGGAACAATGGAGCCCAAATGCTCTTTTGTCGGATCTAAACGATCCCGTTAAGTTGATCTTAGTCTCAAACTGGACTAACGTATCCTTAACAAACGTTTGAGTTGATCTTAGCCTCAAATATGGCTAACGTATCCTCAAACCAAACCCCCAAACCCAAATCTAAGATAATACGGATTTGGACTAGTCCACGCCCTACGGGCGACGACATAACTCGGTCTCCGTAAACAATCCACGGGAAACAAAACATAAAATAGACACACACGACACGAAGTGACCATGTGGAGAAGGAGAAAGTTATTACCGCGATGCGGTAGCATAATTAACTGCAGGGGCTTGCGCCTGCAGGGAAGAGCGTCCCCACAATCAAAAACCCCTCAAGCGAGGGGGAATCTGACGAAGTCTGCTACATCGGACGCATCCGTTCAAACCTTCGATGTATGGTGCCATAAATCAACTTGGCATCTTCGGAGAGGTGAACGGATAGCACCAATTAGCATCTGCCCCGAATCTCAATGCCAAGACATCGCATGTCTTGCGCGCCGCCTTTCGGAGGGGAACAGGCCTAAGCGAGCTCTTCGTCATTTAGACCGAGTTAACGTTGGGTAGCGTCCACCGTATTGTTGGAGATAGTGCCCTCATAGTCAATTATTGGATCGCAGGTACGTGATTGCAATGATTGCGGAGGACCTATCCCGGTAGGGCAGTCTTACTCAAGATGATAGTATGCTATCTGGTTTGCCTTTGTCAGTCGTGTACATGTTCAGGTGACTGATTGCATGTTACACTTTGATAGAGCCCTTAGGATCTTGCTTTACTACCAACAGTATGATGGTGGTCATATACGTGAGAGTTGGGTAGTTTATATGCATATCCTTAATTGTGGTCCCTAGTCGTGGGAGTTTCGAGACAGGGCATCGATACTCCGGAGTAGACTAGTGTGTACAGTCGAGACCCCGACGAGGGGCGGTGGCCGGTCTCACAAGCCACTGGTGTCAGTTGGATCACCTAAGATGTATACAGGTGCTCATTGGGTTATGAGTACACCGGACAGGACTCGCCGGGAATCTGCTAGTTAGTACTATACCTATCGTCAGATAGCAGTTCCCTGGTGACATGTGTACAGGTTAGTTCATCGACCTGAGGTCGTCATTTGTCTCGTGTGAGTTCCCACTGTGCTTTGATTTCTACCCTACCACGGCTCATAGGAGTCGTGCAAACAGGTAGTTTTTGGGTACAGTCCCGAGCCATATGGAGGCACGTGAGCGGATCGGCAGGGGATTCGTCTCTCCCGGTATTGGGGGCGAGGTCGTGCTGTGTCTAGGAGAGCCATTACACAAATCCATGGCCATGGTAGGAGATTTACTGGTAGGTACTCCAGTAGTATCTCAGGGTGTAATTGGGCTTCACTCCGACATGACTTATACTGCTATTGGGGGTCTGACATTACTAGCCCCCTAGACAGATATGCGATACTCATTGACGAACGGACCGGACTGTATATACATTGTCACTGTTAGGCTCAGTAGGGTTTTCCGGATGAGTGCGCTCATCGGCATCCCTTGAGGTCAGTCCATGAGCAGCCGTTACGCATAGCTAGTGCCGCTGACGGTTTGTGGTTAAACCCACTGCCAGGGTACTGACGAGTCATTAGAGTCCCCCACAGACAGTTTCCCAAGTTCGGGCGAAACGTTGTAGAGGCCGTATGGTTTTATGGCAGGGTTCGGAAAATGCACGTGCGTTTACGCACGTGTCGATTTTCGGGCAGATGATACTGGTCGGCTTTGGTTTAAGCCGGATCCGAGTATTATATTGAGTAGGTATAATATCTTTGTCTCAGTTGCATTTATATTCGGTCGTAATATAAATGCGGGTATATTTATACAGTTTCGGGGTTATCCTGAAAGTCGTTTCAGGATCACTTTTGGAAGTTGCCAGTTTCCAGTTTTCTATCAGCCGTCTTTTAACATTCTGTTAAAAACGGATTTATCTTTTCTTCAGATATGATGAGTCAGTGTTCTAGAATATTCTAGATGAGGTGACTAGGCTTATTGGTGTAGGGTTTTCATTGGTTGCATTTATTAAAGGGTGACTAGGTTTAGTGAGTCATGCTTTGTATTAATGCATTCTTGTTTTGGTTAAGATATTTAAAAGTGAGAAGCTTTTGCTTAAGGTCACCCTCTTCTCCTACGGTCACCTCCCTCTTGCTATATATGGCTTGCCCTCTCTCTCTCTCCTCATTCTTACTCTCACTTGAGTTTTCATCGGTTAGAAAAGATATGATAGTTTTGGGGTGTATGGAATTCACAGTTCATTTCATTCCATCACCCGATTTCCACGGCAACTTCATTAACCGATCGTCCACGGATTTGGACGAAGTGAGACAAAGTCATCTACTCATTCTCTACATCATTCTTGGTCGTCTCTTTTAGCAAACTTGACGATCGAGTTGCCTCGAGTCAGAGGCGGGAGCCCGTTTAAAGAACCGATCATGTGGTGCCACCTCGACGAGGATATCGGAGTTCGACCAGATCGGAGCAGCCGCAACGGAGCGTGGGATGATGGTTGAAGAACGAAGGACTCGGATCGTTCGGTATAACATTCCTACACTCTTTACAGTTTGTTAGTTTAGCAATAATGGCAGATCCGGGTTAAAGTATACGATAGCGCCAAGTTTAAAAGTTTTTGTTCCGCATTTGGCGTCTGTAGACTGCCGGGGCGCTAGCGTAGACTTACACGTATCATCACCTTGGCTGTGAAGCATAGGAGGGTTCATTTCTTCATGTCCGACCATGTAGACAGTATGGACTGCATATCCAGCCGTCTCTTTATCTTTGACGGGGTGACCCCGTTCCTCGAACCTCAAGAAGTTCAGCCTAGCAGGAGCCCTGGCCTTTTTGTTAGCTCTATACCTGATCCTTTTCTGCCTCAGCTTCTCGATTTTGAAGGCTTGGCGGGCATCCGTTATCCGGGAAGCCATTGTGAGTTGATTAGTGGGGAGCTTAGAGAAGACACCCGATCGAGCAGTTGTTAGGGGCACCGCCGGGGCTTGCTCGAGACGCGTTGTAGCTTTGTTGGTGTTGATGGCCTTGCCCCCAGCTGGGGCCAAGGAAAGTCGTTCAAACACCGACTTGCGCTTGGGTAGTGGTGCCTTCAAGATCACCACATTTGGTCTCCTGCCTTTTGGGGTCGGTTTATCCATCACCGAGGCTTGAAGAGCAGGGACGACGTTAGCTGGAACGAACAGAATAGAGCTAAATGGTAGCGGCGGCTCCTCCCATTGTCGCCCGAGACTAGCCGGAAGGACCGTCCTGGAGTCTATCTTTATTGTGTAGGAGACGGGAGCCGTGCTGAGAACTGAGTTCATCTTTGGAGACATTGTTGAAAAGTGGTTGCTTGAAAACCTGCATGAAAGAGCATTATTTTAGTATAAATATAAATATGTATATTGATTGAGTTCGCATGAACGTTTAACCCGAAATATAGGAGGAAAGATAGGTCCCACCGGGCATGCTAGAAAATGTAGGGCGTTTTTCGTCACCCCATTGAGATGGGAATACGCGCGTGCTTGTCAGGCGCATTACAGATTCCCCCTGCCTAGGGTAGGCTGGGGTTTATTGATTGTGGGGATCCGAATCTCCGGAAGCCGCGGACTAAGCTGCCGTTAATTACCCCTCGCCTTTGGAGCGAAGGAACCTCCGATTGACGGGTTAAACTGCTCATGCGAACTCAACGTGAAGTGTTGTGTTTTGAAGGGGTTTTGGATATATCGGGGGCCCCGCAGAGTTTTTACGGGGGTCCCGCTACCCGGATAGTGGGCTAGGGGTCAAGGGGGCTAGCATCCACCTTACGGGGTGCGGGGCAGCTCCTCGTTAGAAATTTTTTTCTAACAGGGACAGTGTCGTGGAGTATGTGTGTGTGTGTGAGTGTGTGTATACATATGTACATATATATACATATATAAGGGAAAAGGGCATCCAAAGGATGCGTGTGAGAAAGCGCTCGGGCGCTAGCGCTTTGAGCGCCAGGGCGCTACGCTTTGGATGCTAGCGCCTCACGTGCCAGGCACGTGGGCGCCCGGGCGCTAGCGCTTTGGGCGCTAGCACTTTGAGCGCCAGAGCGCTAGAGCCTCACGTGCCAGGCACGTGGGCGCTCGGGCGCTAGCGCCTCACGTGCCAGCACGTGGGCGCTCAGGTGCTAGCGCTTTAGACGCTAGCGCTCTGAGCGCAAGGCGCTAGCGCTCTAGGTGCTAGTGCCTCACGTGCCAGGCACGTGGGCGCTCGGGCGCTCGGGCGCTTTACGCACTAGCGCTCGGGTGCTAACGCTTTGAGCGTAAGAGCTCTAGCGCCCCACGTGCCAGGAACGTTAGCGCTCGGGCGCTAGCGCTTTGAGCGCAAGGACGCTAGCGCCTCACGTGCCAGGCACGTAGGCGCTCGGGAGGCAAAAGGGACTTGGTCCCTGCAATGGGAGTTGTACTCCCAGAAAGGAACACTTATTATTTTTTTTGTGTGTGTGTGTGTATGAGGAGTTAAACTCCAAGGATATTTTGAAGCTGATGAAGAGGGCTTCTCCCCTTGAGCCCTGGATCTTCCTCAAAGTGGGATTTCTGGAGATGGGTCTCCTTCTTCTTCCTGTCGTTTGGCCGGACCTTGGAGAAAGGGGGTGAGATTTAAAAATCTCCCCTTTTTGAGATCTAATGGAAGATCCAAGCTCCGCTTTGTGGGTTTTGTGGTGAAAAACTATTTAGTTTTGGAAAAAGGAAAAGTAAAACTCTTGATTTAATTCAAAAGAAAAGAGAAGGTTTAGAACCTTGAGGAAAGAGAAGGAGGCACAAAAACCCTAGAGTTTTTAGGGAATGAAAAGTATATCCTTTATTCATCATCATGTTGCCTTATATAGGCTTACATATTTACATATAGCCCCTTGGGCTTTACAAAATGGCATTTTGCCCATCCTATGGCTCATGTGCTATTTCTTTTTGCACATAAGCCATGGGCTTTACAAAAATTTGGCTTTATGCCCATTCATGCATAAAAAATTACATAAAAATTATTTATTACATGATTTTATTGTTGGCATGGGGAGGCTGGCCGCGGGCTCGACTTAGGCATGGGCCCGCTTGACCTGGGCTTGGCCCCACCTGGCTTGGGGTTGACCTTGACTTTGACTTGGTCAACCGGGGTGCAATTTTCAACCCCAGCACACCCAGTCAGCCATGGCGGTATCCGCTGCAAAAGATGATACGGTGGAAGGAAGCCCTGCCTCTGACTGCCCTGAGGGACTACCTGCAAAACACTGTGGCACAACGGGGGTGAGTTGCCAACTCATGAATAGCAAATAACATATGCAGGTAATCGCATGTATGTACGTACTGCGCGAATCTATCGCATGCAAGCTAATAGCAATAAATGGCCATATGTATGCAACAGTCATGAAAGGTACTCTATCAGGTACAACTAATACATGAAGCAATGCATATAAAATAAATGCGGAGTATGGGATAAAACATGTCATCCTCACGGAATCCTCATCGTGGCAGGACCAGTGTCCATCAAGACAATCAAAATCCCAAATTCCTCAAATCGGCCCTTAGATCGGCCCTCATATCGGCCCTCTGATCGGCCCTCATACCCTGTAAGTCTCATGAAACCTGAGTGTCTAACATCAACACCCGAAAACATCATGAAAACTAGTGTCTAGCATCGACACATAAATACATACATTCCTCGAATCCTAAGTGTCAAACACCGACACTTGTGATTCAAAACAGATTTATACATCCTTCGAATCTTAAGTGCCCAACATCGACACTCTCGATCCCCGTATCGGTTTATACGTCCTTCGAATCTTAAGTACCCAACATCGACACTCTCGATCCCCGTATCGGTTTATACGTCCTTCGAATCTTAAGTGTCCAACATCGACACCCTTGACCCCCGTATCGGTTTATACAAATATCTGAGTGGATGCATCCAAATATCAAGTAAAGAATAAGAATACTTGCATAGTTCATGATGATATACATATATATACATATATAACAGCGTCCCATACCACTGATATATATATATATATACACTTAGGAGTAAAACATCCAGTAAACATCATATGAAATCCATATCTCAATGTGAAATTCATGAAATATAATATATGCAGCATGAAACAGTAATATGAGCATATAAGGAAAAACCGCTATTTAATAGCAACAAGTTATTAAGTATATCATGTGGTTCCTAATTTCTCCGAAACCAAACGCAACATCATATAAAGGTGAACATGTAGCTATGGCCAGGTATGCGTAACCATGTCGGTATAGCAAGGTATGTGTATCTACCTATCAGTAATGATGTAATACCCTCCAGGTATATGTCTAGCTATATCAAGGTATACGGTGTACATGTAAATATGTATGAAAAATGTACACGTAGCTATGTCACAAATGTGTATATACCTATCTCTAATGGTACAATACCATATAGGTATATGTGTAACTAGCATGTAGGCATGTCAAGGCATATGTGTAAGCATGTAGGTATACAGGTATGCTATATATCATATGCACAATGGAATATAAGGATCACGTCTCAATGTCCCTAACCAATACAATCTCGCATATGCATAAGTGTTGTGCGTGTCATGGCAATTATTGATGGTGTGAGTGGCATACAATCAGTGCTCGTGCAACATGAGCCGTCAATAATAGTGCAGTACAATGGGTACAAGTCCAAGCACAACAAGTAATAATATGCAATGAAGTTTTATGCACAATCTATACGTGCAATATAAACACGCGGCTAATATCATATCATATCTAGCCCTGACGCATAACGCCATGCAGGCGATTCCCCTGTAGATGTTAAATCTACTCACTGATGATCCTGGGGCTAAGTAAAGCCAACCACTCGCTTTCCCTTCTTCGCAGCGTCTGAAGTCCTCGCCTGCGACCCTAAGATCATAAAACCACAATAACAAGTGTACATTAACAATCGACCAATAACACGTACAAACTATGTTTGACCGACGCATTAACTCCAAACATACTCTCAAGTGTTCGTTTAGTGGCTAACGTGCGTAGCGTCACTACGAAAACAACTTAAGAGCAAATGCTACACAAAGACACGTACCATGTCAGATAACGTAACGCATGTAGTCGTAACACTTAGAAACAAGCTATGTGATCCCAGATTTTGTATACAGTAAAAACTCAAAAATCAAGCAGGACCAAACACACTAAAACCACAGCAGACAGCTACCCTGAAAAACCCAAATCCTAACTCCTCTACAAATCCGAGCTCGCCGGATTTTGGCTTCGCGTCGCCGGCCAAAACCGAGCAGGTGGGTCTCGTTCTTCAGGTGAAAGCTTATGGTCACTGGTACAACACAACTACACTGCAAGATTTTCTAGTACACACACTGGGTCACAGCAGATCACAGATATTATATATTGACACTAAAAATACGATATGTGCACGAAACGTGACTTTAAGCGTTCTAAACTAAAACGAATAAGCTACACAACACTATAAGCAGCTACACAACAGATAGAGATCATTACCTACTCCCACAAGCTCAAAGATCCTACCTTTCCAAGCTCCAAGGCATCCAAGAGGCAAAACAAGGTTTATGAAGCGATTTGGTGATGTTTTGTGAAGATTAGTGAAGGTTTTGTGAAGGGAATAATAAGTGTTCAGTTGAGGGTTGAGGGAAGTGAAGAGAAATGAGAATAAGATCAAGTGAGAGAAAATGAAAATGAAATGATGAAGAGAGAGTGTGAGGTGAGAATAAGGGTGAGTGCACCAAGCATTAACTCTTCATTAATGCAAGCATGACTCTCTCTTGACTCACCATTGCCACCTCCTCCCAATCCAAAACCCAAAAGGAAAAATATCTCTCATAACCAAAATATCATGGGTTTAGGGTAAGTGCTAGGTTAAGGTTTAAACAAAGGATTGGATTAGGTTAAGTTGTCATGGTTACAAAACACAATTAACACAAACACACCCTCACATTAACATGCACATGTGTGTGCAAGCCATAACAAATAATAATAAAATGTTATAAAATGTGAGGAACCCGAATTGGTAAACTTTTTACAGAAAACCCGCATTATCGCTTAATTAACACTAATCGCATTCCTAAGGTGTTGCAGGCACTTATTTAATTGGAACCAGATTCAAATCATGCAACTGTCTCCGGTGCATGTTAGCTAAATGGAGAGAGGCCGATCAGCATTAGTCAACTTAGGAATGCATCCAGATATGAGTAACCTGAAAGAGAAGCAAGTTCTCAAAACCATTACTATCAACTGAATACCAAACACAAGTACCTACTTCTTCGATCACCTTGAAGAATCCTGATACTTGCAACATATGGTTCTCTACTTTATTCTTGTACCTATAACTTCTCAAAACTTGGACCTTGTATTTCTACGAAACACTTGTCTAAAACTTGAGAAGTCACAAGTAAACAGAATATAGTACGAGGACCAACCCCTCTGTCCTAATGGACACTGAACAACATACAATACTTTGTATAAGTCCCTTGAATTGAATAACTCAAACCCTGTACGTCGTAGGTTGAACATTGTACTATGGTTATGAAGAATTACACCGCTGTTGAATGCTCCTTACCTAACCATTAACTAATATAGGTAAATGTCACAGACATAATTTCAAAAATTTATATCTCACTTTATAAAATAAACGTACAGATATATCAGTTTGAAATTGGTGCACAACAACGGATATTCAAAACCAAACATTTTCCATCCGGCAAAAACCCAGGCGATCTCCTCAAATATCACCAATTACAACGAATCCCGATATAATGAGGATGATCACCTAATTCCCAATAACTTTCTCCCACTCCTCATCTGTAAAACCATACATATGTGAAAATCAAACGTGGTAAATACATACCCTGGAGTAAGGACCTAATTGGGAAATCAGTTTTCTATTAACAACGCACAGTAAAACTGAAACATTAAAATGTTTCGTAGGGGTATCCGGGTATTCCTAGCAATGCCTCTTCCATTATCAGATTCATGACTGTAACCGTATATTTCTTTGACATCTCTCCAAATCCTTTATTTGTCTTTAGTCGTTATCTTCTATACACCATCGTCAGGCTAAATGGTTTTCTTCCTTCCCTACCGTTCGGCACCAGCCTATGATTTGGAAGAAGACTATCCAATAAGCATAATAGGTGTACTCTCCTAATCCTAGGAGTACTCGCAACCTGAGAGAAGGTGATGATAAAAGAAAACTGAATAAACCTTATTCTATTTCACCTGAACCGGAGAAAAGCAAAGGTGATGTAGGAGTGGCGATGAAATACACGGTTTGGTCGTGAATGATAGCAGTCGCAATTTACTTTGCCCTCGTTCTAATCCCTTTATTTTGTTTTTACTTATTACCTTCTGTACACCCAACTTAGGCTAATTGGTTTTCTCCATTCCCTACCTTTCTGCACCTGCCTATGGTTTGGAAGAAGACTATCCACTAAGCGTAATAGGTGTACTCTCCTAATCCTAGGAGTACTCGCAACCTGAGAGAAGGTAAAAGGAAAAGACAACTGAATAATCCTATTCAATCTCTGCAGAACCAGAATCCATCCTCAAATCTGGAACAAGTTCCTTCGAGTTCGTATATAACCATACGACGGATTTATCCAATGGAAGTGGATGTTCGTAGTGATACGGGGTGTTCTGGAGAAATGCAAAGGGTAAAAGAAGGAGTGGCAATGATGTATGCAACTCGGTCAATCCAAAAGCCAGTGTTTTAAGAAAATTCGGTTAACATGGTTACTGAGCTATAGTCTAGGGTCAGGTCATGGTCGCAGCCAAAGAGAGAGAGAAAAGAAACACTCTGTGTTCACTCTCACCTAGATCAGAATGGTTATCAATTTATCTAATCAGGAAGCATCCCACTGTATCCTCAAATTCTCCTCCAAACCTTAAAGAAGAATTAACCGGGATCACCCGATGAGTAAACCAACTCATCAGTGGGAATCGGGATCCAACTATCATTGCATGATAACCTGATGGAATCCACTCAAATCATCATACTCCAGAAGGTATGTGCATGCCTGGCAAGTTTCAGTTTCTTTAGAAACTCTCGATGTGGATTTTTGCCCCTAGGACCCAAGTGACCTTGACTGAGCCAACATATCAAAAGATCCTAGCCAAGTTTAACCTGTCATTATCTTGATTGCAATAGACCCACCTGCACAAGTCTTTGACTGAGCCAAAATGACCGTACGACTGTCCTAACCAATCACATATCCATGAGACAGAAAAGCATTACAGAGCTACCGCACACTACGCCTCGGCTGAGCACGGCATACGTAGCACGAATACTAAGCAATATTAATCTGAAATGACAGAGGGCTACGGCTGGTTTTTGGCGAAAAACCTTTAACGTAATGGACTTGATATCGTTGAAGGAACCGGATAATGTTTTACAAATATATAGTGGTGAAAACCTTTGCTAAAGAGGTCACTCCCGGTGAAGGGATCTCGGCTCTTTCCTCATAGAATGAGGTGCAGGATATTCCAACTGAATACCGCGATGCAAAGCAAAAAGTAATCGACTATAGTGAAGTTATTACCCTGACACAAATCTCTGTCCAAGGGGTCACTCCCGATGAAGAGATCTCGGCCCTTGCCTCGTCGAATGAGGTGCTGGATATTCATAACCGAATACCACTGTGCAAAACAAAAGAGAACGTCCTTGCAATAATAGATTTTTTTGAAAATTGTTCCAACAACATCGAATAGGTTTGTTTTCCTTGCATTGATTCGAATCAATGCAATCCCATCAATTGATTACACCACAAAATAACGAAAATATGATGAATGTATATGTTATCCGCATTCGCCACTGGGTCCCGTCATCACTCGTTAGGTTACTTAACTAACGACAGAGCGGGGACTGGACTAGCGCGGGTGTAAGACATATACAACATCTACTAGTATATATATCAATATATAATAATCTCTCCAGGCATGATAAATGCAACATCACAGAAAAGTAATAAGCATCACAGAACAATACAGACAATATGGGATCCCCGGGTTTCCTTTGAGCCGCAACTGAAACCCGACGTTCCCATGGTCGTGTGGATAGCCTGTGTAATGAAAACCTAGACCCCTACGAGTGCGGCAAGTTACCCGGAAAACCAGAAGCGAGGCAGCCCCCTTCAGCAAAGTGAATGGACCACCCAGCACTTCACGGAATCCGGTAACTTGGGCACCCCTCCTTGGGTCAACCTGTACCCCCTAAAAGTGCAGCGAATAGCCAGCTAATTCTAGAGTGAAGCCCCCTCCATCTCAAAGCCATGAGATGCGGGCCCGTTGCCCTCTAGAACCCGGCTATCAGTGCACTCCACCGTGGGGTAATCCTAGTACAGAAAAGAAAATATGTACAACGGATACATCGACCTCAACCCGGTCGTGCCCCAAAAAGAATAATATACAAACAGGCAGTGATGGCAGTCCACATGTCGGACGCTCGCCCCGCGATATCAAATGTACAAATAATAATAAACAGTACTAACATTGCACGCAAGCTATCCACCACGACGAATCCGCAACATCACAGTACAACAAAGAAGATCAACGGGAATGTCACGTTCGCAAACCCGTCTAAAAGAGTTATGGCACTTAGATAAGATTTACTGCTCAAATGACATTCACGGTCGCAGATAGAAATGTAATGTACTGCTAACTTTAAACAATGTTAGAAAATATCGAATTCGAAATAACCCCCGAATATCCCAAACAACCTGATAAAACCATATCCCAATTGGGCTAAACAAACAACACCACTGAACCAACTTACCAGAGACCAGACAACACCCAAAAAATGAACCCCAGAAGCCCAAAACAGGTCGGCCTCCTCGGATTTTGGGAGCTTGTGCTCGGCCCAAATCCGAGGGATGGGGATCGTCTTTGGGGTGTGGTCTTGTAGTCTCTTCAGTAGTCTTTTGCACATGTTTAAATAATTTTTCTGGAAACTTTAAAAAACAACAGAAACTGCAAAGTTCAGGGGCAGTGTTTGGGTTTGTTTCGATTTTGATACATTAACATTGTCTAAACAAGATAGCTAAGGGTTAATGGCGTGGCTCTAATACCATGTTGGGCTACGGCAGCGCCCCGGCCGTCAATCCGAGGCCAAACGCGGAACAAAAACTTTTCAAAACCGGCGCTGCTGCAACCAATCACCCGGATCGAACCATTAACCGTTAACTAGCAATCTATAAAGAGGTTAGAATGGCTATACCGATCGATCCGTGTCCTTCGGTCTTTAGCCACCATCCCTAGCTCCTCGCGGCATCTCTGATCTCGCTTGATCTCCGGTCTCCTCGTCGAAGTGGCACCACGTCTATAAAACCTTTTACGGGATCCCGCTTCAAACTGAAGCAACTCGGACATGAAGTTTGCCAGCCGACATGTCGAAGGTGAAGTAGAGAATGTGTGTGATAACTTTGTCTCATGACACTCTAGGGTTCTCAACACATGAGATAGATAGAGTGGAGATAGAAGAAGAAGCCATGGAGGAGGAACTTGTGAGCAGAATAGAAGAAGAAGATGGCTTATGTTATTGTGAGATCTTTTGAGAGAGAGAGATATATATATCAATAATACAAAGCCCCCAAGCCAATACTTGGCTGCCCTCTCTCTCCAAAATATCTCACAAAAACATCATGGCCACTAGAAATCAATCCATGTCATAATAAATGGCCACACAAACCAATACCATGAGTCACCATGTACATGTGGCATGAAAAGATGCTTGTGGACAAAACTTGCACTCACATATTCCTCCATCAAACATTTAAACCAAAATGTTTAATCTAACAAAAAGATATGGCATCAACTAAATTAAACTCGTGACGGATCACAAGAATACCCCTCATTTGTATATACATACCTGCATCCGTATTCCGACTGAATGCAAATGCAATTAGACTAAAGTAATCCAACAAATCTAATACTAGGATCCGGCTTAAATCAAAGCCCACTGGTATGATCCGTCCGATCATGATCCGTGCACAAGTGCACGTATATGATCGAACCCTGCCATAAAACCATACGGCCTCTACAACGTTTCGCTCGAAACTTGGGAAACTTTCTGTGGGGGACTCTAAAGACTCGTCAATATGCTGGCGGTAGGTTTAACCACAAGCACGTCAATAGCACTAGCTGTACGTAACGGCTGCCCATGTATTGAGCAAAAGGGAAGCTGATGAGCGAACTCATCCTGAAACCCTACTGAGCCTATCTGTGACAATCTCCGTACAATCTGGACTGTTCGTCTATGAGTATCGCATATCGGGCCTAGGAGGATGGTAAACGTCAGACCCCCAATAGTGGTATAAATCATGTCGGAGTGTAGCCCAGAACACCTTGAGAAAATACTGGAATACCTACCAGTAAATCTCACTTGCCTTGGCCAAGAACTTTGTGTAATGGCTCTCCAGACACAGCGCGATATCAACCCCCAATACCGGGAGAGACGAATCCTATCTAACCGCCACTGCCTCCAAGTGCTTCGGGACTGCACCCAACTACTACCTGTTTGCACGACTCCTTTGAGCTGTAGTAGGGTAGTAATCAAAGAACAGTGGGAGCACACTTAAGACAATATAGCAGTGTCAAGTCAACGGACTAAGCTGTACTCATGTCACCTGGGAAATGCTCCTGACGATAAGTATAGTACCAATCAGCAATGCCCCTGCGAGTCCGTCCGGTGTACTCATAACCCAATGAGCACCTGTATACATCTTAGTTGAACCAACTGACACCAATGGCTTGTGAGACCGGCCACTGCCCCTCGTCGGGGTCTCGAACTGTATACACAAGTCTACTCTGGAGTATCGATGCCCTGTCTCGAAACTCCCTCGACTAGGGACATTTTAAGTATGTGCTTATAGACTACCCAACTCTCACGTATATGATCGCCATCATACTGCAGGCAGTCAAGCAAGAATCCTATGTAATAGTGATTTGTAATGTCACCTGAAGCATGTACACGATGATAAAGACAAACCAGATAGCAAACTATCATCTCGAGTAAGACTGTTCTACCGGTATAGGTCCTCCCTCAATCATTGCAATCACATGCCTGTGATCCAATAATTGACTTGAGGGCACTATATCCAACACTTGCTAACCCTTATGTTTAGTTTTCATACCCCAAGTTTGGACATACAAACAGTAAATGAACAAAACAGACTCGTTTCGTGTTTGCGTCGAACATCAGCAACTTGACAATTTGTGCCTCGCAACCGCCTTGACAAGTCATACTTCGCGTCGGGATCGACACAAGAACGAACAACTCATGATCAAGGGAGCGTCGAAGGAATCGTCGCGATTTGACCTTCCGAGCCAAAGCCACAACCACATCTTTCTTAGCTTCTTTGCTTGCTTTTATTTGTTTTCGTATTCTTTATTTTAGTGGCAAACCAACCAAGACGTTATTTGTTGAACCTTAAACAACAAGACTTAATACACAATTCTCTGTGGATCGACCCGTAGCTGTCGGCTTGCTACAACACGCCGTACACTTGCGGTTTATAAATTTTAAAACAAGAACGATCTCGCGTGTGCAATCCATTTCCTTAAAATCATATCCGTTTCAAAAACATACGCGTTTGCGCACGCGGGTGAATTCCCAACATGGCTTAAGCTTCACTTTTTAAAACTAGTAACATAAACTTTTTCTTAAGAGCGAACTCCCAATGAAAGGATCAAGGCTCTTCCCTCATAGAATGAGGTGCGGGAAATTCCTAACTGAATACCTCTATGCAAAACAAAAGAATATGAGTATGAGTTTTAAAGAAAACCGAATAGTTTCAAAATTGGTTCCGACAACATCATTTAGGTTTATTTTTCCTTGCATTATTTAGATAATGTGTTCCCATCAGTTCAAGTTTCCAAGCCACAAAAAAAACAACTAAAATAACATGCTATTTATATGGCATCCGCATTCGCCATGGGGCCCCGTCATGCACCGTTAGGTTACTTAACTAACGACAGAGTGGGGGCAGGACTAGCACGGATGCAAAACATATAGAAGCATTTACTAAATATATATAATATATATATATATCAATATCGCAGGCAGATAATAGTCATCATAGGCAGATAAAAATCATCACAAGCATGCGAACAATAATATGGAATAGAGGATAATCTAGGAGCCCCATGTTTCATTTGAGCCGTAAATGAAACGTGATGTTCCCCGGTCGTGTGGATATCTAGTGCAATGAAGAATACAAGCGCGCGACTCTAAGGTCGAAAAAATATACACTGGTCTTCTAAGTCTATCAATAATACAAGTCTGGTTTTCTTGGGGATGTTGGTTTTCTTCTGAGTTTTTGATCCTCGCCCTTCAGTGTTGTATATTATATTGCTTGTGTGGTGGTTTCCGCCATTTGGCGAAGAGCTAGCTCCCGCTTGGGGATGCCTTTATTCATTACTTGTATATTATGCATGTTTGTACCCGTTTGGGGCTAATATTTACAAAGGAGACTCTGCCGAAATTTTCGGGAAAATATGATGTTGCTTTTAAACATTTAATGCCACTTATTTTGTCAAAACTGCTTGCTTTAAAACAAGTTTTCCTTCACTTCTTCTTTTAAATGGTTTAGATTTCTAGGCTTTTGGCTTACTTGAGTTAGGTGGGGTCCTATAGACTTCACATGATTCAAGTGCCAGTCACGTGCTATTTCAGATCGTGACAAAGAGTGCGGCAAGTTACCCGTCAATCCCCGAAGTGAGGAAACCCCAATCAACAAAGTGAATGGGCCACCCGGCACTTCAGGGAATCCGGTAACTTGAGCACCCCTCCGTGGGTCAACCTATACACCCTACGAATGCGGTGAACGACCCGCCAATTCTAGAGTAAGGCCCCCCAGTCTCAACGCTATGAGATGCGGGCCCGTTGCTCTCTAGAACCCGGCTATTCGAGAACTTCTCTGTAAGGTGATCTTAGTACAGAAAAGAAAAATATATACAAGGGTGACATCGACCTCAACCCGAACGTGCCCTAATAAAAGAATATACAAACTGGCAGAAACGACAGTCCACATGTCGGACGCTCACCCCGCAATAATGAATATACAAATGAATCTGAACTGTACATCTAACATTGCACACAAGGCTATCCATCACGACAATCCATCCATAATATCAGTGCAACACAAAACATCAACGCGAACATCATGTTCGTAAACCCGTCTGATTGTACATATAGCAACATGTCGGATTGTACCACTCTATGATATTCACGGTCGCAGAAACTAACAAATGCATTGAAAACCACGAATTAAAAATTTCGATCGATTAAAATTTCCGCATTGGCCCCAAGCACAAACCGGTATTGAAACAAATATGGGACAAAACCAAATATCCCAAAAATCACATTTCCATAATCTAGAGCACCAGAAAAAATTTAGGGCACAACGACCTAAATTGGACTGCGGAATCGCGGCCAAAATTTGGGCTCATGTGCCCAAATTTCTTTCTGGAATTTAGTATTGCATGCGCATAATTTTAATACAACCTGAACAATTTTTTGAACAACTTTAAAATTCGAACAGCAAGCGACGAAATGAAAATGCAAATCAGAAAATTCCGTCGATCGAAACTCTAAACTAGTGCAAACTAGCTAGTTAAGGTTCATGGAGTTGCTCTGATACCATGTTGGGTTTCAGTGCCCACGCCACAAAGGCCGTGGTCGAGGTGGAAGCGAAAACAAAAATTTACACGAGCACCAAACACCCGTAAAACCCAGAATACGATCCAAAAACCTAAACTAGCTAACTAAAAATATAAGGGTTAAGAAACTACAACATTTGTCGCGTGTCCACCCAACTGTGGAAGACCCCTCCAAGCTCGTAGACACCGAGAACGGGCTTGAAAATCAACTACCCTCGCCGAAGACGATCCACCTAAGGGAAACCGGAGGAGGCTCTATCCAATGATTCAAACTTGCTAGATGTGGATGGTCGGCGATGTAGGAATATATCACTAAACTTTTTCTTTATTTTTCTCAAGCTCAAGTGAGCAAGAGGAAGAAGAAGGAGAAGAGAAAAAAAATGGCTAAGTATTTTTCTCCATTATGAAGCATGAAGCATGTAAGATGAAAAAATAATCAACTGTCAAAAGAAAAGAAAATGGCTACATAAAAATAACCATGAAGCAATAGTGCACCAATAAATGCACATCACAATCCAAGCCATTCCTCTCTGCAATCACAAGCATGCTTCATGCCACCTCATTTCCCATTTATTTTTCTAAAAAGAAAAACAAATATGAGATTTCCTTCTTCTAGAAGCATTCCCGTATAAATACGGAATACTTCACCTGGTATATATATCGCTACATATACGTGTATCCGTATAAAAATACGGATAGCAAAAAAAGAGAAAATGAATAGTGTATAATAATACTAAAATATATATATACCAAAAAATATATATAAATTATTAAATCAAAACCTGATTTAATAATCTGGCTTAATCCTAAGCCGGTTAGTATTATCAACCGCCCGATTAAAATCCGTGTATGCCGTACACGTATTTAATCGGACCCCTACACATACCAACGTACGGCTCCTACATCTATCGTCTGAACCGGGAAAAACCCTCTGTGTGGGAATCTAAAGACTCGACAATATGCTGGCAGTGAGTTTAACCACAAGCATGTCAGCAACACTAGCTTTACGTAACGGCTACCCAGGTACTTGTCAAAAAGGGGGTCGACAATCAAGTGCATCCTTACCCTATTGAGCCTTTATGTGACAATCTCCGTCTCTTCGTCAAAAAGTATCGCATATCGGGTCTAGGGGTGGATAACGTCAAACCTCTACTAACCCGATAAGTCATGTCTGAGTCAAGCTCATCACCAACATAGATACTACTTACCTACCATCAGTAAATATCATCCACCGTGGCCACGGATTTCCAGTGATAGCTGACTGAACACAGCGCGACATCAACTCCTAATACCAGGAGAGACGAATCCCTGACAATCGACTACTGCCTCCATATGGCTCGGGACTTTACCCAACTAAAACCTGTTTGCATGACTCCATTGAGCCATGGTAGGGTAGTAATCAAAGTACAGTAGGAACTCACACGAGAAAAATGACAATTTCAGGTCAAAGGACTAACCTATGCTCATGCCACCTGAGAACTTCTATCTGACGATAGATATAATACCATCTAGAAGTTCTCGGTGAGTCTGTCCGGTGTACTCACCTCCAGTGAGCACGTGTATACTATCTTAGGTGACACAACACCAATGGCTTGTGAGACCGGCCACCGTCCCTCATCAGGGTCTAGAAACGTATACACTAGTCTACTCCGGAATATCGATGCCTAGTCTCGATACTCCCATGACTAGGGACATTTAAGGATGTGCTTATGGATAACCCAGCTCCCATATATATGATCGCCATCATAATGCTGGTTGTCAAGCAACATTCCTACGGGCTTCATCAACGATGAAGATAATCCAGATAGCATACTATCATCTCGAGTAAGACTGCTATACATGTGTAGGTCGTCCCTCAATTATCATAATCGCCTACATGCAATCATAATAATTGCCTTGAGGGCACTATATCCAACAGTTGGGGTCAAGAAACTTAGACACTAGTCTACTTTGGAATATCGATGCCCAGTCTCGATATTCCCCCGACTAGTGATATTTAAGGATGTGCTTATAGACTGCCCAGTTCTTACAAGTGTGATCACCATCATAACTGTGGTAGTCAAGCATGAATCATATAGGCTCTATCTACATGTAATAGTGATATGCTATACCACACAAGACATGTACATGATGATAAAGTCAAACCAGATAGCATACTATCATTTCAAGTAAGACTGTTATACCTATATAGATCCTCCTTCAATCATCATAATCGCCTCCCTGCAATTATAATAATTGCCTTGAGGGCACTATATCAAACACCTTTTGCTTACTGCTTCATACAACAACAACAACTGAGCCTTTTATCCCAAGCATATAAGGTAGGTTACATGAACCAACATGAGAATCACACCGGGTCCAGCACATGGATCCTCCGCCTCCACGCACTCCTATCGAATAATATACTTTCATTGAGGCCTTTGGCAACCATATCTTTTCGTATCACCTCCATCCATGTTTTCTTCGATCTCATTTTCGCCCTTTTGACATTGCCTATATCGAGAGTATCCATTCGTCGAACCGGTGCTTCCATAAGTCTGCGTCGCACATGACCAAACCATCTTAGACGGTTTTCCCGTATCTTTTCCTCCACAGGTGCTACACCAACTTTTGCACGAATATCCTTATTTCGCACCTTATCTTTTCTAGTATTACCATACAACTAACGAAGTATGCACATCTCCGCTACGTGCATCTTCTGTGTATGATGCTTTTTAAGAGCCCAGCATTCTATACCATATAATAAGGCAGGCCGAATAGCACTCCGATAAAACTTCCCTTTCAACCTTAACGGAAAGTTACAATCACGCAAAATCCCTGTTGCACTGCTCCATTTCAACCATTCAGCTTGGATCCTTTGATTGATATCGCTATCGATCTTCCCATCCTTTTGGATGATAGAACCTATATATCTAAACTAATCGCTCGGTGATATCTCTTGCTCGTTTAGTGTTATACCACTGTGATCTCAACTTCTCTGTTTGCTAAATTTGCAATGCATATATACTATCTTGGACCTGCTCAATCTAAACCCCTGAGATTCTAACGTTTGCCTCCATAACTCCAATTTTGTATTAACCCATGCTTTCATCTCATTTACTAGAAAAATATCATTAGCGAATAATATACACTAAAGTACCTCATCTTGGATAGTTCTAGAAAGCTCATCCATCACGATGATAAATATGAATGGACTTAATGCAGATCCTTGATGTAATCCAACTGTAATCAGAAAATCACTCGTTAGGCCGCTGCAAGTTCTGACATTTGCCACTACTTCATCATACATGTCCTTAATTATATCAATGTACTTAATTGGGACCCCTTCTTTATCATTTTCCCCCATAATACCTCTTTAGGTATCTTGTCATACGCTTTCTCTAAGTCAATAAATATCATATGCAAATCTTTTCTTCTCTTTCAAAAACGCTCGACAAGTTGATAAAGTAAAAATTAATAGTTTATGTTGTCGATCATCCAGATTTGAACCCAAACTGGTTCTTTGTTATCTTAATATCTTTCCTTAGCCTGTGTTCAATCTCTCTCTCCCAAATCTTCATGGTATGACATATAAGTTTTATTCAACGGTAGTTTGAGCAACTTTGAATGTCACCCTTGTTCTTATAGATAAATATAAGGGTACTTCTCTTTCACTCATTTGGCATCTTTTTGATCTACCAAATCTTATTAAACAGATCTTTCAGCTATTTAACATCTATTTCTCCTAAGTATCTCCAAAACTCGATAGGAATCCTGTCTGGACCAACCACTTATCTTGATTTCATTCTCTTCAAAACCTCTTTAATCTCGGATACTCTTATTTTACGCATTAAATCACGGTTTATATCTTGAGATTGAATGACAAGTCTATCCAAATTCTTGGTCAAGCTCTTATTGAGCATTCTGCCAAAATAATCTCTCCACATTTCCTTGATATCCTCAACTCGGACTAAAACTTTCTGATCTTCATCTTTGACACACTTTACAGCACATAAGTCTCTAGTATTCCTTTCCCATATCCGAGCAATTCTATATATATCATTTTCAGCATTCTTAGTGTCCAACTTCTCGTACACCTCCTTATAGATCTTAACTTTAGCTTCTCGAACAACTTTCTTAACTTCCATTTTAGCCATTTTATACTTCTCAAATCTCTCCGCGTCTCTATTTTTCTTCAAAACTTTATAAAAATTCCTCTTGATTTTAATAGCATCCTTTATTTCTTCGGTCCACCATGATATGTCCTTAAATGGTGGAGCATCACCTCTCGACTCACCAAGTAGATCTCTAGCTGCCCTCTTGATACAACTAACCATTTTGTTCCATATTATGTCTGAATTATTTTCAGACCACCAATCCGCCTCTTGAACTATACGGTCTATAAAAGCTTTTTGATTACCTTTCTTTAGTCGCCACCATTTAATTTTAGGCTCCACCTTACGTCTAATCTTCCTAGTGTAAGTCAATGTCATGCACCCCACGAACTTGCGGGGAGGCGGAATATATGAAAAACGATCATCAAAGGTTCGTAACACGGACTTGAGCGCATGAATCGTATCTAAACCGTTACTAGCAAACTACGAAAGGTTTAACTACTATGATTCGAAGTTATACCTCATGTTTCTTGTCCTTCGGGTCTTCATCACTATCGTCCACTCCTTGTAGGCTCTTTGGAACGTCGGCACCTCAACGGCCTCCTCGAGTCAAAGACGATCCACCCGAGAGCTCCTACTCCAAGCTTAACCTCTAACTTGAGGTAACTAGGTTACTCAAAGTGCTAATCTAAGCAACCTAGGTGATATATAGTTGGATTATGGAAGTATTAGTCTAGCTAACCCTTGATCTCAACACATGAGAAGTTATGGTTAGGGTTTGAAGATGGAGAGCTTGAGGAGAGAGAAGGTGAGAGTGAGAATACTTTTGGATGAATAGATCATGTGTGTGTATATGAAACATATCATATATATTAAATGAATAACAAATAATGATATATCATCATGTTTCATTAATACACTAAGTGATTCATCACATGAGTCATATAAATCATAATTGATTCATTAACTCCATGTATGATTCACACCATGACTCACTTATCCATTAATGCAAATGCCACCTTAACCCCCAAGTCACCATGCTTCAAGAAGCTTCCCGACAAATTACGGGAACGCCCCTCCTATCCGTAAAAACACGAAAATACTTTAGACTGTATAAATCCAATAATCCGATACTAGAATCTGGCTTAAACCAAAACCGACTAGTAAAAACTGTCTGAACATCGTACGTGCGTAAAAACACGTATGCGTCCAAACCCTGTCGTAAAACCATACGACCTCTATATCATTTCGCCTGAAGCAGGGAAACTCTCTGTGTGGGACTATAAAGACTCGACACTACGCTGGCAGTGGGTTTAACTACAGACCGCAAGCGGCACTAGCTGTACGTAACGGTCCCCAGGTAGATGTCGATAAGAAGGCCGATGAGGAAACCCATCCGAACACCTACTAAGCCTGCTGTGACAATCTCCGTACAGTCCGGTCTGTTCGTCTAAGACTATCGCATATCGGGCCTAGGGGGCGGCAAGCGTCAGTCCCCTAATAGCGGTATAAGTCGTGTCGGAGTGAAGCCCATTACACCCTGAGAAACTACTGGAACCTACCAGCAAATCTCGCTTGCCCTGGCCAGGGACTTTGCGTAATGGCTCTCTGACACGGCACGATATCAACTCCCAATACCGGGAGAGACGAATCCTGTCTAACCGCCACTGCCTCCAAGTGCTCGGGACTGCACCCAACTGCTACCTGTTTGCACGACTCCTTTGAGCCGTGGTAGGGTACCAATCTAAGAACAGTGGGACACACTCGAGGCGAAGTAGCAGTGTCAAGTCTGCGGACTATGCTGTACTCATGTCACCTGGGAACTGTTAACTGACGACTGGTATAAAACCAACCAACAGTTCCCTGTAAGTCCTGTCCGGTGTACCCGTAACCTAACGAGCACCTATATACTATCTCCAGTACGACGTACTGACGGCTGTGGGACACACCATCTCCCTAACTGGGATGAGAAGCGTACACACTAGTCTACTCCGGAGTATCGATGCCCTGTCTCGATAATCCTACGACTAGGGACCTGAATAAGGATGTGCTTGTAGACTACCCAGCCCCCACTAGTGTGACTGCCATCACAACGCTGGTAGTCAAGCAAGATCCTAAGAGCTCTATCAATACGTATACTCACATATTAAGATAGATAAAACCAAGTAGCATACTACCATGTTTAGCAAGACTGTTATATAACTGTGAAAATCCCAAGCTTCCATTAAGTAATATACAAACTAGTATGATATAGTAATGGCCTTCTAGGGCATAAACACTAACAATCTCCCACTTGCACTAGGGACATGTACTGGCGTATCGCAGACCTATCATCTCGAATAGCCTCTCGAACTGCATCTGAGAAATGGCCTTTGTGAATGGATCAGTAGTGTTCTTCTCTGTATCTACTCTCTTTACCTCGATCTCCCGGCGATCGACGATCTCCCTGATCAGGTGATACCGCCTCAAGATGTGTCTGGACTTCTGATGGGACCTGGGTTCCTTCGCTAAATCTATAGCTCCATTGTTGTCGCAATACAGAGGTATTGGACCAACACTGGTAGGAACCACCTGAAGTTCTGTGAGGAACTTCTTCATCCAGACAGCTTCTTTTGCGGCATCGCAAGCAGCTATGTACTCCGCTTCCATCGTTGAGTCAGCAACGGTGTCCTGCTTGGAACTCTTCCAACAAACCGCCCCTCCATTGAGGGTAAAGACATAACCCGACATGGACTTGGAGTCATCCTTGTCACTCTGGAAGCTGGAGTCAGCAAAGGCCTCGATCTGGAGGTCTTTTCCGCCATACACCAAGAAAATCTCCTTAGTCCTTCTCAGGTACTTGAGAATGTTCTTTACTGCTATCCAGTGCTTCTCCCCTAGGTTTGCCTGATACCGGCTTACAACGCTCAATGCGTATGCTACATCTGGTCTGGTACATAACATCGCATACATTATAGAGCCTACCGCAGAAGCGTAGGGTATAATCGACATGCGATCCCTTTCCAAATCGGTCTTGGGAGACATCTCTTTGGAGAGGATGATTCCGTGATAAGCTGGTAGGTTACCGCGCTTAGAATCATCCATACTGAATCTTTTCAATATGGTGTCTATGTACCTGGACTGCGAAAGTCCCAACATCCTCTTTGATCTATCACGATAGATCTGGATCCCCAGAATGTAGGTGGCATCACCCAGGTCTTTCATGGAGAATTTCTGTGACAAGAATCTTTTGACTGACTGTAGCATAGGAATATAATTTCCTATTAGGAGAATGTCATCCACGTACAAGACGAGGAATACAACAACTCTCCCTACAATCTTACTATATATGCATGGTTCATCTGGATTTTTGATAAAGTCGAATTCTTTGACAGTATCATCAAAACAGATGTTCCAACTCCGCGATGCCTGCTTTAGTCCATAAATGGATTTAAGCAGCTTGCATACTTTACCGCTACTCCCACTCTGAATGAATCCCTCTGGCTGATCCATATAGACGCTCTCTTCGAAATTACCATTTAGAAAGGCCGTCTTTACGTCCATCTGCCAGATCTCATAATCGTGGAAGGCAGCAATAGCAAGAAGGACCCGAATGGATTTGAGCATAGCCACTGGAGAAAAGGTTTCGTCATAGTCCAAACCAGGTCTTTGACGGAAACCCTTTGCAACAAGTCTAGCCTTATAGGTTTCAACCTGTCCATCTACACCAATCTTCTTTCTGAAGATCCACTTGCATCCTACGGGTTTTACCCCATCTGGAGCAGTGTCCAAAGTCCATACTTTGTTAGTGTACATGGACTCCATTTCGGTCCGCATTGCATCCATCCATTTTACCGAGTCGCCGCTCTGAATGGCTTGCTTGAAGCTAGTAGGGTCGTCATTATCAATGACGCAATCTTCTCGATCCCCGTCTATGAGAAAACCGTAGTATCTCTCGGGCGGATGAGAATGCCTACTACTTCTGCGGATAGGCGTTGGTATGTCCCTTTCTTCTGAAACTTCTTGTTCTACCAAACTTTCAGTAACAGCTTGTGGTTCTGGAATTTCTTCCAGTTCTACTGCGCTCCAACTCTTCCGATTTTCTAAAAATTCAGTTTCTAAGAAGCGGGCATGACGAGAAACAAAAACCTTTTGTTCCTCTGCGTAATAGAAGCAATATCCTATGGAGTTCTTTGGATATCCCACAAACTTACACTCTACTGAGCGTGCCTCAAGCTTGTCCGGATGCTACTTTTTTACAAAAGCTGGACACCCCCATGTCTTCAGGTACTGAAGATAGGGTTTCTTCCCACTCCACATCTGATATGGTGTGGTAGGCACAGTTTTGGTTGGAACCTTGTTCAAAAGATATGCCACTGATTCTAGCGCATAACCCCAGAATGATCGCGGTAACTCAGCATTACTCATCATGGAACGAACCATATCCAATAGGGTTCGATTCCTTCTTTCCGATACACCGTTGTGTTGTGGTGTGTATGGAGGAGTAAGCTGAGAGAGAATTCCATTCTCTTTTAAGTAACCCAGGAACTCGGCACTTAAGTATTCACCACCTCGATCAAATCTCAGTATCTTAATACCTTTTCCTGTTTGGTTTTCCACTTCATTCTTGTATTTCTGGAATTTCTCAAAGGCCTCGGATTTATGCTTCATCAAGAAGATATTTCCATACCTAGAGAAATCATCCGTAAAAGTAATGAAGTAGGAATAACCACATCGCGCATGTGTAGACATTGGACCGCACACGTCACTGTGTACGAGTCCTAAGAGCTCGCTCGCTCTTACTCCGTGTCCAGTAAACGGAGTCTTTGTCATCTTTCCCATGAGACAAGATTCACAAGTGGCATAAGATTGATATTCGAACGGATTCAAATATCCTTCTCTATGTAACTTCGTTAATCGTGTTTCATTGATGTGACCTAGTCTACAATACCATAAGAAAGCCTGATTCATTTCTAGAGACTTTCTTTTAAGTGTGTTCTGGATATTGAAAACCTGAGCTTGACTCAATACGTATATACCTTCATCTAATGTACCGGACCCAATCAGAACTTGATTTAGGTGGATGTGAACTACATCGCTTACGAATGTAAAGTCATATCCCTCTCTTGAAAGTGAGGACACTGATATGATATTACAAGTCAAACTAGGTACATACAGACAGTTACGTAGAATCAATATCTGCCCACTTGTTAAACCTAAGCGATATTCTCCCACGGATTCAGCGTCCACGCTCATTCCGTTAGCAACTCTGAGAGACAAATCACCTATCCTTATATCTCTACGGTTTCTCAGAGCATGTAATGAATTACAGATATGAGATCCTGCTCCGGTATCTAGTACCCAGGAAGTAGAGTTAATTGACAAATAATTCTCAATTACAAACACACTTGAGGCTGAAGCCACAACATGCTTCGTATCCTGGCTATAGGCTTCCAAAGCCCTGCAATCCTTCTGCCAATGCCCGTTCCCATAACAATAGGAACATCCCTCCTTAGCTATACCAAGTCCCGAAACTTTTGCTCTTCCCTTTCCTCCTACTTTATTGACACCGTATATCGGCTTTGTAGAGGTCTTCTTCTTTTCACCCTTTGCTTTCGCCCTGGATGTAGAAGAAGAAGGTCCCTCATTAAGCAGAGCTTGTGTCTCCCTGGTTTCTTTCAGGGTGTAAGTAGAGGGTAGGGACTGTGGAAATAAGTCAGCGTATGACCTGTTTCCCAACGTGGTCTCCAGGTCCTTGAGCTCATCAACAGAGCTAGTCATTGTAAGGACATTGTCCCTTACAGATGACCCGACAACCAACCTCGCTTGAATTAAATCGTTCGAGGTCTCATATCTTGTGATATGAGATTGCTCTCCATATAAATCTTTGTTATGGAGAAAGATGGAAACTAAGTCCATCTTCTCGTGTTGCTTCTGGTATACACCATCAACTGAAGCCAACATGAGGCACTCAGCTTTTGCTTTATCCTTTTCCCTTGTCTGACGGATATCCATATCCGCGACGGTGGAAACTGGACCTGGGACGGCGGGATCTTGAGTAGTAATAGGGTGGTCCAGCTTGTCATAGGCAATGGACATCTGGACAGACCTTTTGCCAGTCAAATAAGTTAGATTCAGTCAACTTGTTATCTAGATGTAACCTAGTCATGGTCACAAGGTCGCTGCAATGAGAGAGAGAGAAGAAAACACTTTAGCAAGATGCTCTTGCAAGTTTAGATTGGTTTTTAATTTATCTAAACTGGATGGCTCCCACTGTTTCTCGAATCCTTCCTCAAACCATAAAAGAAGAACTAGCCAGGACTATTCTCACTGTACAATACTTGCTTAACCGTTCAGCCAGGCTAGTGTCGGTACTTCGAGGGAGGTTTTCCAACGCTTTCGCGAAGTTCCTTAATTAAATAACCACTTTTCTCTGGGGGCGTAACCCCGCTGACACCTTTCTCGACACCTACTTGGTTTATAGCATTGATCGTTAAGTGACGAATCTCCTGATAAGTAGCATATACTCACAGTAGGATCGGGATCCAAATATCATCGTATGATAATGTTGAAGGAATCCTACCAACATTCATCAAACTCCAAATGGTATGCAACACTAGAAAGTTTCAGTTTCTTTAGAAACTCCCGATGTAGATTTTTTCCCCATGTTCTTATGACCTTGACGAAAGCCAACAAATCATAAAACACATGTCAAGTTCTGCCCATCATTATCTTGTTAATTCGAACCCACCCGTATATACCCTTGACAAAAGCCAACAAGGTAATACGACTGTCCCAAACCAACTCATCTATCTATGCAACAAATGAATACCCCAGCAGCTACCAAACACTATGCCTTGACAAAAGCCAACAAATATAGCTTGAATACTACTGACCATCCATAAGAAATGACGGAGGGCTACGACTGGTTTTGGCGAAACCGTGAACGTAGTGAACTTGATATAACCGAAGGAACCTGATAGCTTTTTTAAAAGGAGTGGTTAAAGTTCCGCAATTAAAAAATCTTCTCTTTTTAAAATAACCGAGTGGTTTCTTTTAAATTTGTTCCAACGATTCAACTTTGGTTTATTTTCTTTGCATTAAAATAATGCGTCCCATCATTTAACCTATCATTGCAACGAACAACAAAAATACAACGTCCTCTTATGCCATCCGCATTCGCCACTGGGTCCCGTCATCACCCGTTAGGTTACTTAACTAACGACAGAGCGGGGGCTGGGCTAGCACGGGTGAAAAACATAAGTGACGTCTAAATAGCTATCATATATAGATATTGTACAATCGTCAGACGCAATAATAGGCATTCCAGAACTCAGATGAACATTATTGGATATACAAGCAATCCGTGTTTGCTTTGAGCCTGCAACAAAATACGGATTACATAGTTGTGATGAATAGCCTTTACCCTACCCTAGACCCCTATGGGTACGGCAAACTACCCGCCAAGTACCCGAAGTGAAGCGGTCTCCCTCAACAACGTGAGTAGGCCACTAAACACTTCGACGTACCCGGTAGTTTGTGTACCCCACCTTAGGTCTATCCTAGGAGCAAAAAACAGTAAATGAAATAATACAACGGTGGCTATAACCGCAACCTGGATGTGCCCCGCAAAAGAATATTACATCATATTACAATTTACATCGAATGAATGAATATAAAACCCATCTCAAATCCCGGCTAATCATCACAACGATCCAATCAAGTTCATATACACAAACAGTAAACATTACAGAAATGTGCAACCCCCTGCCAACCGACATACTAGCAGTTAGGGGAGGTTAACGAACACATTAAACATTACAGATAAAAACCCGATTAGCAAGTAACTTAGAATATCGATCGATAACCATTTTCCGTGTCTACCCCAATTGCAAACATGCACTGAAGTAACCTGGGTAGAAACAGAACATACAGGAAAACAAAACACCAGAAAATAGGAATTACTGTGAAACTCCGAGTCAACTCGGCGTTGACTCGGCAGTGGATCCGCGGCCAAAAGCACCATTTGGCCGCGATTCCGCGGCCGTCTTGCCGAGTTGTGACCTCGTATTTTCCCATAACTCTTATAATACCCTGCTGTAAATTTTAAGGCCTATCAAATAAAAATTCTGACACTTTTAAAATCAACAGAAACTGATAGGGTAATGGGGTGTTGTTTTCGTGTTTTCCGTCGATCGAAATTCTACTTAGTTGCTAACAAGCTAGTAATGGTTTAGTTGTCTATGATACCACTGTAAGTCCATGTCACCCACCCCACGAACTTACGGGGAGGCGGAATATATGAAAAACGATCATCAAAGGTTCGTAACACGGACTTGAGCGCATGAATCGTATCTAAACCGTTACTAGCAAACTACGAAAGGTTTAACTACTCTGATTCGAAGTTATACCTTACGTTTCTTTTCCTTCGGGTCTTCATCACTATCCCCCACTCCTTGTAGGCTTTTTGGAATGTCGGCACCTCAACGGCCTCCTCGAGTCAAAGACGATCCACCCGAGAGCTCCTACTCCAAGCTTAACCTCTAACTTGAGGTAACTAGGTTACTCAAAGTGCTAATCTAAGCAACCTAGGTGATATAGAGTTGGATTATGGAAGTATTAGTCTAGCTAACCCTTGATCTCAACACATGAGAGGTTAAGGTTAGGGTTTGAAGATGGAGAGCTTGAGGAGAGAGAAGGTGAGAGTGAGAATACTTTTGGATGAATAGATCATGTGTGTATATATGAAACATATCATATATATTAAATGAATAACAAATAATGATATATCATAATGTTTCATTAATACACTAAGTGATTCATCACATGAGTCATATAAATCATAATTGATTCATTAACTCCATGTATGATTCACACCATTACTCACTTATCCAATTAATGCAAATGCCACCTTAACCCCCAAGTCACCATGCTTCAAGAAGCTTCCCGACAAATTACGGGAACGCCCCTCCTATCCGTAAAAACACGGAAAAACTTTAGACTGTATAAATCCAATAATCCGATACTAGAATCTGGCTTAAACCAAAGCCGACTAGTAAAAACTGTCCGAACATCGTACGTGCGTAAAAACACGTATGCGTCCGAACCCTGTCGTAAAACCATACGACCTCTATATCGTTTCGCCTGAAGCAGGGAAACTCTCTGTGTGGGACTCTAAAGACTCGACACTACGCTGGCAGTGGGTTTAACCACAGACCGCAAGCGGCACTAGCTGTACGTAACGGTCCCCATGTAGATGTCGATAAGAAGGCCGATGAGGAAACCCATCCGAACACCTACTGAGCCTGCTGTGACAATCTCCGTACAGTCCGGTCTGTTCATCTAAGACTATCGCATATCGGGCCTAGGGGGCGGCAAGCGTCAGTCCCCTAATAGCGGTATAAGTCGTGTCGGAGTGAAGCCCATTACACCCTGAGAAACTACTGGAACCTACCAGCAAATCTCGCTTGCCCTGGCCAGGGACTTTGCATAATGGCTCTCTGACACAGCACGATATCAACTCCCAATACCGGGAGAGACGAATCCTGTCTAACCGCCACTGCCTCCAAGTGCTCGGGACTGCACCCAACTGCTACCTGTTTGCACGACTCCTTTGAGCCGTGGTTGGGTACCAATCTAAGAACAGTGGGACACACTCAAGGCAAAGTAGCAGTGTCAAGTCTGTGGACTATGCTGTACTCATGTCACCTGGGAACTGTTAACTGACGACTGGTATAAAACCAACCAACAGTTCCCTGTGAGTCCTGTCCGGTGTACCCGTAACCTAACGAGCACCTGTATACTATCTCCGGTACGACGTACTGACGGCTGTGGGACAGACCATCTCCCCAACTGGGATGAGAAGCGTACACACTAGTCTACTCCGGAGTACTGATGCCCTGTCTCGATAATCCTACGACTAGGGACCTGAATAAGGATGTGCTTGTAGACTACCCAGCCCCCACTAGTGTGACTGCCATCACAACGCTGGTAGTCAAGCAAGATCCTAAGAGCTCTATCAATACGTATACTCACATATTAAGATAGATAAAACCAAGTAGCATACTACCATGTTTAGCAAGACTGTTATATAACTGTGAAAATCCCAAGCTTCCATTAAGTACTATACAAACTAGTATGATACAGTAATGGCCTTCTAGGGCATAAACACTAACACCTAGGACTTCTTCTAAATCGAAAATCTAGAATTAAAAGTTTGTATTGAGTGGTTACACTCTCACCTATCACTATCTTACAATCGATACAACAAGCTCTATTCTTCTCGTCAGAAAAAATTCTATTTGACTTGCATTCCATTCGCTCCTAAAGATGATAATCTGAGACTCACTTTTCCTAAACCAAGTGTTTGCTAAGATCAAGTCATAAGACAAGGAAAAATCTAGAATCGAGCTATCTGTTTCATTCCTTTGTCCAAAACCAAAACCTTAATGGATAGCATGAAACCCACTACGACTCATATCAACATGTCCATTGAGATCACTACCAATAAACAACTTCTCTCCACTAGGTATCTTTTGCACCATCTCGTCTAAATCCTCGCAGAATAGGCGCTTACCAGCGTCATCAAGACCTATATGTAGTGCATAAGCACTAATAACATTAAGGATCTCCCCGCCTAGAATAAGCTTAACCAGTAAAATTCTATCATATTTTCTCCTAATCTCGACTACATCCTTAAGCAACCGTCTATCTGTCATTACACCTGCTCTATTACGATTTTTATCTCTACCCGTATACCAAACCTTATAATCCCAAGGCTCTATGAGTCTACCCTTTTCACCTACCCACTTAGTTTCTTGCAAACACATAATACTAACTTTCCTCCTAATCATCACCTTCACTAATTCTGTCAGTCTACCTGTAAGTAAACCTATATTCCAAGAAGATAGACGGATCCTATAAGACATTTACTTTTTTGTCACTACACCTGGGGGCCGATGTAGCGCGCCACTTCCGGACGACGACCTAGAAGCCCTTATATACTTAACACTACACCCGGGATCCGATGTAGCGCGTCGCTGAGTAGAGAACGCCCCAACAATATTCTTATTATGGTTCATGTCATAGAATATGACAGTTTTACGTTGGCTGTCACAAGCCTACCACAACCATCACCCTTTCTCATCCGGACTTGGGACCGACAACTGTGGGTTTATCATTAATGCACATATTATATATATTGCTATATTGTGTCATCCTGACGATCTAAGTATGCATACTCAGAGTGAGAAGTGGACTTAGCTCAGATAAGGACCTACCTTACTTCGAGTATATTGCGGAGATCTAGACCAGCGATGTCAACGCTATCATTTCCTTTGAATCTATCTGGTTAGTTGTATTCCTGATGTTATAGATTTGTATCCATTGCACTCTGACTCATTTAGATGTGATAGATTTAGTTATTGTGATTCTCATCACTTGTGATGTATTTATTGCTTACCATGTACTGCTAGAAGGCGAAGTGTGACTACGGCAGGATTATTCTTTGACTGTAGAAGTATGGCTGGCCTAGTCACACTCGTATTCCGTAATTTAGGAAGCAGGGCATAACATACCCCCACTAAAATATTAGAATTTACAAAAAAACCAAAAATTTTGCAAACAAATCTAAATGAATGTTCTATTATTAGGGGTATTTTGGGGATATCACCAAATTTTCACTTCTATATAGCATTCTATTAGTGTACCCGAGGTAAAGCCCCACGCAATTCGTAGGATTTATGGATAATCTATAGGGTTACATGATATTTATCTGCAATAAAACAAAGCCCATGGTAATTTTTAAAATATCGAAAATTCACGTAATAATAAAGTCCATGGTATTTATCTGAAAACTTCAAAAGTCGTGGTGTTTACTTGCAGCTAACAAATTCCATGGTGATTATTTGAAAAAATTTGAAAGATTGTTGTCACGGCCCGAAATATTAGCTCGTGACCAGCACTTGAATCACGCAACGTCTAAAGGCGTAACGAAAGCTGAAACCCAGAAATCTAAACATTTTTAAGATAATAAAAGATGTGAAGTTTTGAAATAAAGGTATAATGAAATCAAGTTTTTTTTCTTAGATGCATGGAAAAGGGGCATAAATAATGCAAGTGGATTATGCAAGTTTAAAACATGTTTCGTCTTTTAAAAATTTGGGCAGCACCTCCTTTGTATTTTTTGATCCAAAACCACAAATACATAATAATGATAAAGGCATCCCCAAGCGGGAGCTAGCTCTTCGCCAACTGGCGGATCACAACCACACAAGACAGTATATATAAGTATACGACGCCCAACGGCGAAGATCACCACAAAAAGATAAGGAAAAACAAGACATAAAACCCATCGCTCAAGTCTCGCACTACAAGTCTTGCTAAGTCTCATTTCGTATAAAAATACTAGTTTTCATTTGATGGAGTTAACTAGATACAATATGAAATATAGATACAAGAGTGGGTACGATACAAATGTCCCACCTACCAATGCAAAACACCCGAATGCAACTATGTACCAGCGAAGCCGCTACTGATCCATGCGGTCTACCTGCAAGAACTGTGGCACAACGGGGGTGAGTTGCTAACTCTTGAGTAGAAAAACATCTACAAGTAGAAATCGAATAAACAACGACTCCTAGGTCAACTATATCATAAAGGTAATACTATGATATCTATGGTGACCATATCTGTATATGTGCCAACAATGTAATCAATACCTATATGTATGCGGATATAATCCAACCATATAATCAATGTATGTATGCATGTGGATCTCGTCCATGTGTCAACCCATGATACAACAATATCATGCATGTAAATATCATAAAAGAGTGTGCATGAAAGTATGAGGATATATCAACGGGTGTCCCTCACGACACATAAAAATCATGGAATCTGGGTGTCTAACATCGACACTCGAAAACATCATGAAACTCGTGTCTAGCATCGACACGTAAATCCTCATATCTCGAGCTCTGTCAGTCCGGATCGGCCCATATCATCTCTCGACTCCGGTCGGTATCCTCCGGATATCCGCCGAGCCAAAATACAATCACCGGTAGGTAGAGCTCCCCTGCCAGGCTCACCGTCTAACATATACGAGTCTTCTTGCCCCGGGATACCTTATCGGGTCCACCATGTACCCGCAGACGGTGCCTACCACTCCTCGAATTGGGTTTCATATGCCACTCTCAGAACCGAGAAAACACATGGTGGACGCACTGAAATAACATATCAAGAGAAACCGAGTTTTTTAAAATAGTAAATGCTTTCTTTGGAAATAGCCACGGTTCTCAAATCCAAAAATCTCATGAAAACAGAATATCCCAATGCGTAAAATCATAGAGCATGATGTATGCGACATATAATAGAAATGTAAGCATATCCGTATATCATGCAACATGGAACAGTGATATGACATATTAAGGGAAAACCGCTCCTTTAAATGATTCCAGTTTTTAAAATATAACTGCGGTCCCCAATTCTCCAAAATCAAAGCCAGCATCATCTATGTATGTACAAGTGGGTATATACGCAAGTATGAGTGTACAATATGTATGTGCGCCAATATGGATGTACAAGTGGGTATATACGCTAGTATCTAGTATGAGTGCACAATATGTATGTGCGCCAATATAAATGTACAAGTGGGTATATACGCTAGTATGAGTGTACAATAGATATGTGCGCCAATCTGGATGTACAAGTGGGTATATACGCAAGTATGGGTGTACAATAGGTATGTGCGCCAATCTGGATGTACAAGTGGGTATATACGCAAGTATGGGTGTACAATATGTATGTGCGCCGGTATGGATGTACAAGAGGGTATATAAGCAAGTATGGATGTACAATATGTATGTGCGCCGGTATGGATGTACAAGTGGGTATATACGCAAGTATGGATGTACAATATGTAAGTGCGCTGGTATGGATGTACAAGTGGGTATATACGCAAGTATGGATGTACAATATGTATGTGCGCCGGTATGGATATACAAGTGGGTATATACGCAAGTATGTATAGGGTTACTTGGCACTCTTATAAGGTTCTACAATGCATCAACCATGCCCGTTTAAAATTTTAGCCGTGCCTAACAACCCTAAACAAGATCTTTGCTAGAAAATTAGGGTTTCACATGCAAGTAAATAGCATCTATGACTAAGTGAATACGAAATACAACCTTTGTAGATCGGTCCTTCACTTCTTTAGCTCCTTGTTGAAGTCCCTTCGCTGCGATCGTGGTTCTCCCGGACTCTTGCATGGCTTCACGAGGCTAAAGGAGAGTCCTTGCTTAAAGTCTTCGAGGCCGAAGATGATCTACGTCGAGGGGATGCCAACTCAAGCTTCTACTTCACTAACTAGAGAATTAGTGAAGCAAACACCATAAACTAAAGTGCTAGTCTAGTAGAGGATGGAGAAATAGGAAGTGGGTTCACTTTAGAATTTGGTTTCTCACAATGTTTCTCACTTTGGATCAAACCCTAGAGAGCTTTTTAGCTCAAGGAAGAAGATGAAGAAAATAATATGAGAAGAGATAATGATCAAGTGAGAAAGCTAACCATGGTGAGTGAGTATCATATACTAACTCATGTAGAGACATAACCATGGATAATCCTTATGGTTGGGTTAACAAATATCCATAGTAAAAACAAACTTAGTGGACTTAGTCAATGCATCCACAAGCTTACACAAGCTTCATGCATTTTGCTAATCCTCCACTAATTTTGTAATTACTTTAAATATTAAAACCCAACATAAATAAATAGCATGGTGTAAGTCTCATACACCCAAGTCATGTGTATCATCAATCATGATACAAAAAGAAAACACAATTTTAATATATATCACATATATATTAAAGTTGTGCACTTGTGAGAAAAATCCTTATGTGAACAAGTGTTAGTTAATGTAAACTAGTATATCTAATATACAATTATACACTAAATTATTAAATCAACACTTGACTTAATAATCCGTTCATATCTCATATAACCGACTAACATCCATTGTATCGACTTATAAAATCAACACTTGATTCGATAACCCGGCTATATCATATATAACCGACCGATACAAAAAGTCACGAGAATAGAGTACGGTATCACATACACGCATTATTCTCGGTCCCGCACATATCACATACGTGCCTATTTCGTTTTGCCTGAGCCAGTAAAACCTCTATGTAGGACTCTAAAGACTCGTCAATACGCCGGCAGTAGGTGATGATCACATCAAGCACCCACAAGCCGTCAGCGGTACTAGCTGGACGTAACGGCTACCCGGGTATTGAGCGATCAGAAGATCAGCAAGCAAGCCCGCTCCAACTCCTGTAAAAGCCTGCCGGTAACACTTCCCGTACAGTCCGGTCTCCTCGTCTGATATGTCGCATATCAAGTCTAGGGGTGGTAAACGTCAGACCCAAATAACCGATAAGTCGTGCCGATATGAGGCTCATAACGGGTCGAGAAACTACTGGTAACACTTACCAGTAAATCTCTAAATTAGCCATGGCCAAGGACTTCCTTGTTACGACCAATCGAGCACAGCGCAACATCAACCCCCAACACCGGGAGAGAAGAAACCCCTCCTATCGCTCATTGCCTCCATGTAACTCGGAACTATACCCAAAAACCACCGTTTTGCACGCCCTCTTGGACGTGGTAAGGTGGAAATCAAAGCACAGTGGGAATCACACAAAACTCTATGACGATCTCGGGTCTACAGACTAACCTGCACAAGTGTCACCAGAGAACTGCCATCTGATGTGAGGTATAATACCATCTGGGAGTTCTCGGCGAGTCCGTCCAGTATACCCAGTCTCCACTGAGCACCCATATACCATCTCTGATGTCAAACACCAATGATATGGGATCATCCATCGCCCATCTCATAGGTCGAGAAGCGTATACGGTAGTCTACGCTGATGGAACCTGGGTTCCTTGGCCAAAGCCACCGCTCCATTGTTATCACAATACAAAGGTATTGGATGCTCAATGGATGGAACCACTCGAAGTTCAGTAATGAACTTCTTGATCCAGACAGCCTCTTTGGCAGCATCATTGGCAGCGATGTATTCAGCCTCCATCGTCGAGTCTGCCACGGTTTCCTGCTTGGAACTCTTCCAGCTAACAGCCCCTCCGTAAAGGGTAAAGACAAATCCCGAGTACGACTTAGAGTCGTCCTTATCACTCTGGAAGCTCGAATCGGTAAAGGACTCCACTTCGAGTTCTCCATTACCATACACCAAGAGCATCTCTTTAGTCCTTCGCAAGTACTTGAGAATGCTCTTCACAGCTGTCCAGTGACTCTCTCCAGGATCAGCTTGATACCTACTCGCTACACTTAGTGAGTTTGCTACATCGGGTCTGGTACATAGCATCGCGTATATGATAGAGCCTACAGCCGAAGCATAGGGTATCCCTTGCATGCGAGATCTCTCCAAATCAGTCTTGGGAGACATCTCTTTGGAGAGAGTGAGTCCAGAGATCGTGGGTAAGTTCCCACACTTGGATTCTTCCATACTAAACCTCTTTAGTATGGTGTCAATGTACCTGGATTGGGATAATCCCAGTATCCGTTTGGATCTATCTCTATAGATCATAATCCCCAGTATGCAGGAGGCATCACCTAGATCTTTTATTGAGAATCTTTGTGATAAGAAGAGCTTGACCGATTGCAGCATAGGAATGTCATTTCCTATCAAGAGTATGTCGTCCACGTACAATACGAGGAAGACAACCTTACTCTCTGCCACCTTCTTGTAGATACAAGGTTCATCTACGTTTTTGACGAAATCAAACTCTTTGATAACGACGTCAAAGCAGATGTTCCAACTCCGCGATGCTTGCTTTAATCCATAAATGGATTTAAGCAGTTTGCACACCTTCCCGCTGCTCCCACTATCTATCAAGCCCTCTGGCTGAGTCATGTACACACACTCTTCTAAATCACCGTTTAGAAAGGCGGTCTTAACATCCATTTGCCAGATTTCGTAGTCATGATATGCAGCGATGGCAAGCATGATCCGGATGGATTTAAGCATAGCCACTGGAGAAAAGGTTTCGTCATAGTCCACACCTGGTCTTTGACGAAAACCCTTTGCAACAAGTCTAGCTTTGAAAGTCTCCACTTTCCCATCTACACCAAGTTTTTTCTTGAAGATCCACTTGCTCCCAATGGGTTTTACCCCTTCAGGAGCATCTTCCAAAGTCCATACTTTGTTAGTGTACATGGATTCCATCTCGGACCGCATTACATCCAGCCATTTCACTGAGTCTCCACTCGTGATGGCCTGCTCGAATCTAGTTGGGTCATCATCTACCATGATGCAATCCTCGCTCCCACCATCCATGAGAAAACCGTAGTATCTCTCAGGTGGGTGAGGAACCCTACTATATTGGCGGAGTGGCTGGGGTTCATCGGGAACTACGGAATCCTCTGGTTCCACCAGATCTTCTGTTGCAGCTTTTGTAGCCGGAACCTCTTCCAGTTCTACCTCATGACCACTAATCACCTTTGCAAGAAATTCCTTTTCTAAAAAGGTGGCATGCCGAGAAACAAACACTCTTTGTTCCTCAGTGTGGTAGAAGATATACCCTTGTGAATTCTTGGGGTATCCTACAAATTTGCATAGAACAGACCGTTCCTCGAGCTTGTCCGGATTTTGTCGTTTGACATAGGCTGGACAACCCTATATCTTTACATAGTTAAGACATGGTCTCTTCCCTTTCCATATCTCATATGGAGTGGTAGGCACAGATTTGGTGGGGGCCATATTCAATAGATATATGGTTGTTTCTAGCGCATACCCCCAGAAGAAAATAGGTAACTCAGCTGTGCTCATCATAGAGTGCACCATATCTAATAGGGTTGTCACAACCCGCAAGGTACGGAACGCGACCGGCACTTAGGTTACGAAACGTCTCAAGACGTCCATAAAATAAGTAAGCCGAAGCCCAGAACACTAAACCCAATTAAAAATTTTAGAGTGAAGGAAAACCAAATAATTTAAGCATTTACCTCATTACCTAACCAATTTGCCCTTATTCCAAAATTCCAGCAGAATATAAAAGAAATCAGTGCATGAGGAATAACATGTCGACTCAAGTGAGCTCGACCCAGATACATCATAAATAAATCCTCAAGTCTCACAATCTCACATCTAGGTCAATATACAGTAATCCGAATAAAACAGGTACAACTGAACTGATAGTAGCAGTAGTGGCAACAGTAGTAGTAGTAGCAACAGTAGATGGAGTACTCTAGATACAATGAGCAAATATAAGGTGGTACAAATGATAACAACCCACCTATGAGCAAAGCCTCTAGTCCAGGCAAAAAGTACAACTGAAGCAAAGGTATCCGCCACTACAGTGCTAACGGAATGGTCCTGCAGAAAAGCTGTGGCACAACGGGGGTGAGTTGCCAGCTCGTGAGTAATAGATAACATTTACTAAGGCTATCGTATGCATGCACACAAGTGTCCTGACATCCCTAAAACAGATATAGCTACATGTACTAGCAGGTGTGTATGCATCAACAGTATACTAACAAGTATATATGTCACATGGAGGTGATAACAGGTATGTATGCCACATGAAAATACCATCATGAATGTATGCTATATGAGTCATCTCAGGATCTCAACATGTAAGTGTAAGAATTATTCCTTGCTTGTTTTGAAAACTTCTTTTTAAACATCAGCATGATATCCAAGAAATCAATAAAATCCGTGTCCAGCAACGACACCTCAAAACTGACCAAATCTCATATATCCATGTCCAGTATCTCTGGCCTCAGCTATCCGGCTGATCCACATCAAAATCCATATCTCAATCCAGCGGCCACGGTCGGTATCCTCTGGATATCCGCCGTGCCAAATGAAATCACCGGTAGGTAATCCGTCCCCTGCCAGGCTCAACGCCATCATCTGCGATCTTCTTGCCCCGGGGTACCGTACCGGGCCCACCATGTACCCAAGACGGTTCATCCACCTCCTCGAAACGGGTCTCAAAAACCACAGCAAACTCATGGTGGACGACACTTTTCATCACTAGAAAACCGCAACTTTTATATTTTTAACAATTATCAGTTGAAATCTTGCGGCTTTCCCCCGAAATCCAGAAATATCATAAACCTCATGAAATTATCATAAATGCATATGCCGATGATTATGAATGCTTATGGTATCAATTTAAATACTTATTTCAATGTCACATTTCTAGGCAGTTAACATGTTTCAGATTTAAAGTTATTTATTGTCGTGACATGGCAATTACCAGGGTGTGTGTGTTCACATGAATAGTGCTCGTGCAACATATAAAACCTGGTAATGGTGCAGGTGTCCTATAATGAATCTGCGTATATGGAACATCATATAGATACTGACTACAGCAATTATCATGCAAGTTTTATCATTATTACTCCAATGTTACCAGTAATACCAAGTCTACTAAATCTATCGGGCGACTCGCGCCATCCAAACGATTGTCCCCCGTAGATGTTAAATCTACTCACCCGTGGTCCTGTGCTAAGTGTGTCCGACCACCTGCTTTCCCTTCTCAGCCGCGCTTGAAGTTCCTGCCGGCGAACCTAGAATTCACATAAGTCACCATATAAGAAGAAATTCTGCAAAACGTGATATATCGACAAAAGGGATATGCGTGCGTGAACTAAACGCGTGTGCACACGACGCGACGCGACGCGCACAAACCCACCAGAACCAGAACTGACACGCTGTGTCGCGCAGCGCGCCACAGAACCACGCGTATCACGCGCGTGTCGCACAAGTTTAAAACATCGAAAATACGCAACTAGTTCCAGATTTTGCCTCAGGGCCAAACTTGAAAAGTTAGAGATACCAAAAACCCTAGCTATCAAGATCAAACCCACACCCCAAAACCCAACACCCCCACCCCCTTCCTGGCCGCAATTTGCGGCCAGATCTAAATAATTGGCGGCCAAGTTAGGGAGGTGGGTCCCCGTGCTCTGGGTGTGTGTTCCTACTCATCTCACCATGCTACAGTCTTCTCAAAATTATTCTGAAGTGTTCGGGTCAACAGCAGATTCTATAGAGGTTAAAAGTCACTAAAACTGCCAAAATACGCCAAGTCGGGTAAATCGGGTGTCTACATGGAATCTGGGGAATTTCTCTGGTTGGCTAGCCTCACTAGCACCTAAGAAGGTTATTCTAGCTAACGCAATTCTCACTTTGCTCAAAATCTCCATAAAACACCCAATATCACTACTAAGCATGATATGGACACCAATTAAGCTAGATTATCGAAATTTTAGCAAATTAAGGCTAATCCTCTAATTTTAATGACACCACTAGGCTTAAACAGATTAGTTAACACCAAAGATGGCTCATTAAACTACAAGTACTCTAAAGTGATTAAATCTAACATCACTGCACAATTCTAGCATGAAAATTCTATTTATCACAAAAACTAGCTAATCAAGCTCCTAATCTACACCATATGGGAAAAGTTTAGGAGTTATACCCTCTAAGAACCTTGCAACCCAGGAGAAGGAGAAGAAGAAGAGGGTAGGTGCTGCTGTGCTAAACTAGAGCTGCTGCTGTCCAAGCTAGTGCAACTGCTGAAGCTGATGCTGATGCAAAAAGTGTGTTTGCTGTTGTTGTTACTGGTGATGGTGGGGCTGTTGTGGTGTGGTATGGGCTAATATGGTGTGGTATGGTGTATGGTATGGTATGGTGTGGTGTGTGTTATGGTATAGGGGCTGATGCTGGTGCTGCAACTGCTGATGCTGGTGTGCAGTTTAAGTGTTGGCTGATGGAAAAATGTTTGCTGGTGTTGTTTTTTACTTGGTGAAGTATGGGCTGAAGTAGCAGCAGCAAGGTGGTGTTTATGGCTGTTGGGGTTTCTGTGTTTGTGGTTGATTTTATTTTGAAATTGGGAGGGGTTGTAGTGCAACAGCTGTAGATTCTCATAGGGCTAGGTAGCTGAAAAGCTGATGTTAATAGGCTGATTGTGTACTGTTGATGTTTGAAAATTTGGGTGGCTGATTTGATGCAATTTTCGGCTGATGTGAGGTGTGAGTGATGATGGATGAGGGTGTTGTGGTGCTGATGTGATGGGTTAGTAGCTGTTGTAGAGTGGTAGGGGGGCTGATGCAAATGATGGGCTAGCCTCAGCTGAATTTTCATGGGGTTAGGTGGCTGTTGCAGCTGCCATGGCTGACCTTAAGGCTGAAATTGTGCACAAATTGGCTGATGTGATGTTGGTGCTGCTGTTGCAGCAGCTACGGCTGAGCTATAGGGTATAGGAGTTGTCAAAGTTGACTGTTGGTGGCTGAAATAATGATATGTGGCTGATCTGTCTTTGGGCTGATGTGCTGAGGTTGAAATGTGCCGATATGTGGGGTTGAAATGTGCTGTTTTGATGGCTATATGCTGGTGTGTGGTCGAGATAACATCTTACAAGGATATCCATAAAACCAGATAGATCACTAGAACCCGTTTTGGTAAACTCTTTACCAAAAGATCCCACTTTAACACGCAATTACTACTAAACACAGACTCAGGTGTTACAAGGGTGCGGTTCCTCCGTTCTGATACACCGTTGTGCTGTGGTGTATATGGAGGAGTCAGCTGAGAGAGAATCCCATTCTCTTTTAGGAAGTCTAGGAATTCATTGCTCAAGTATTCACCTCCTCGATCAGATCGAAGGATTTTAATACTTTTTCCGGTTTAGTTCTCGACTTCTTGTTTATATTCTCTAAATTTCTCAAAGCTTCAGACTTGTGTCTTATTAAGAACACATGTCCGTATCTTGAGAGATCATCAGTGAATGTAATGAAGTACAAAGAACCATCCCTGGCATGTGTAGACATGGGACCACATACATCACTATGTATCAGTCCCAAGAGTTCGGTAACTCTTTCTCCGTGTCCCGTAAACGGAGTTTTGGTCATCTTGCCTTTGAGACATGACTAGCAAGTGTCATAAGATGAAAATTCGAACGGTTTCAAATATCCATCCTTATGCAACCTAGCTAGTCGTGTCGCATTTATATGACCAAGTCTACAATGCCACAAGAAGGATTCATTCATTTCTGAACTCTTCCTCTTGTGTGTGTTTGTTATACTCAGAACTGTTGATTGATTTAGAACATAAATGCCATTGCACAACGTGCCTGATCCAACTAACTTTTGGTTTAAGAAAATGTTCATAACATTATCCTGTAATACAAAATTATATCCCTCTTTACTCAACAAAGAAACTGATATAATGTTGCATATCAGGTTCGACATGTAATAGCATTCGTTCAGAATCAATATATTACCAGTTGGTAATACAAGGTGATATTCCCCGACGGTTTTAGCTGCAACAATTGTGTAAGTGCACGGCGGCGCCCCGGCCGTCAATCCGACGCCGGAATGCGGAAACGAAAAACTTTTCAAACTAGAAAACCGGCACCACCGCGCACTAAAATCCCGGATCGGGCCATTAACCTAACTCTAGCAAACAAGAAAAGGAGTAGAGAAGCTATACCAAGCGATCCGTGTCCTTCTGTCTTCGCCTCCACTCCGATCTCCTCGCGGAATCTCCGGTTGTTGCCTCCTCGTCGAAACGGGCACCACATCGCCGGGTTCATTTACGGACTCCCACCTCTGGACCGAGGCAACCCGGGTGCGAAGTTGGCTGGCCGACGCATCCAAGGTTGCTGTAGGTGAATGTAGAGAGGTTGTCTCTTTGGGGTGATTGAAGTTGCCTTTGAAGGATGGAGGTGAAGAAAAGAGATGAACTTGGGAATTTTTGGTGGCAAACTAAAAATGAGATGAATGATAATTTTTCCCACATGAAAAATGAACTCCCTCTCACTTCCCTCAAAGTGGCCGGCCCCCTCAAGAGATGGTGGAGGAAAAAATCCAATAATGCAAAACAAGAAAATGAATGATAAAACCAATTAAAAATGGTCACACCATTTCTCATCAAATCCTACTCAATCTCATCACATTAATTGCAAGCCATAATGAAGCAAGAAAAGAATGGAATCTAATGATGTTATGGTTATCATAATCCCTCAAATAGCAAATAAACCCCTCCACAAATGTTATTTGTATACTTGCAAATAACCCCCTCCATCAGAAAGTCCGGCCGCGAAGGAACAAAGGAAAACCGGCCGAAACTGAATGCAAACTGGCAACTTCAGAAAACTAATCCCGTAATAAATTACAGGAAAACCCCGCGACTGCATATACATGCCCACATTTGTATTCCCACTGAATACAAATGCAAAGAGACAAAACTACACTGTCTAATACTAGGATCCGGCTTAAACCAAAGCCCGCTAGTAAAATCCGTCCGATCACGATCCGTGCAATACCACACATATCTGATCGAACCCTGCCATATCTCCATACGGCCTCTACAGCGTTTCGCCCGAAACTTGAGTAACTGTGTGTGGTGGACTCTAAAGACACGTCAATACTATGGCTGTGGATTTAACCACTAGCACGTCAGAGGTATTAGCCATACGTGACGGGCTACCAGCTATTGACCAAAAGGGACGTCGATGAGTGAACTCATCCTGACACCCTACAGAGCCTGTCAGTGACAATATCCGTACAGTCCGGTCCATTCGTCTATGAGCATCGTATAGCGGGCTTAGGGGGTTGGTAAAAGTCAGACCCCCAAAAGCGGTACAAGTCGTGTCGGAGTGTTGCCCAGAACACCCTGAGATACTACTGGAATACCTACCAGTAAATCTCCTGCCTTGGCCAAGGACTTTCGATGTACTGGCTCTCCTAGACACAGCGCGACCTCACCCCTAATACAGGAAAAGACGAACCCCTGCAGATCCGCCCACTGCCTCCATGTGGCTCGGGACTGTACCCAACTAAAACCTGTTTGCAAGTCTCCTTTAAGCGTGGTAGGGTAGTAATCAAAGCACAGTGGGAACTCACACGAGACAAATGACGATCTCAGGTCGATGAACTAACCTGTACACATGTCACCAGGGAACTGCTATCTGACGTCAGGTATAATACCAACTAGCAGGTTCCCGGCGAGTCCTGTCCGGTGTACTCATAACCTAATGAGCACCTGTATACATCTTAGGTGAACCAACTGACACCAGTAGCTTGTGAGACCGGCCACCGCCCCTCGTCGAGGTCTCGACTGTATACACTAGTCTACTCTGGAGTATCGATGCCCTGTCTCGAAACTCCCACGACTAGGGACCTTTTAAGGATGTGCTTATAGACCCCAGCTCCCACGTATATGATCGCCCACATACTGCTGGTAGTCAAGCAAGAATCCTAGGGGCTCTATCAATGTGCAATAGTGATCAGTAATGTCACCTAAAGCAGTACACGATGATAAAGATAAACCAGATAGCAAACTATCATCTTGAGTAAGACTGTCCTACCGGTATAGGTCCTCCCTCAATCATTGCAATCACGTGCCTATGATCCAATAATTGACTCTGAGGGCACTATCTCCAACAATCTCCCACTTGCACTCAAGGCTAATTATTGCGATGTCGCATACTCACAGCCCGTGTGATACCGAACACCCAACTCCTATACTAGTCAGTCTCACAAAGCTCGTTTGCAAAACTATTGCGTTCGAGGAATAGCCTCAGTGAGTGGATCCGCTATGATGTTTCTTTCTGTCTCTCTTTATCTCAAGTTTGCGGAGAAAGCCATCTCCAGAAATGAGCAATACCTGTCTTAGAATATGTCTGGATATCTGATGGGACCTAGCTCATAAATGAACTCCAAATCCAAACTTCTTAGACTGTATCGTCAACTGGACTTAATCAGTATCCTGCGCCATCCTTCCCTCAGTATCCACCTGAACCACCTGTCCAAAATACTGCCCCTTGTCAGAGGGAAAACTATAACTCTGACAGCCACTCTGTCATCCAGGTCACCTTGGAAGCCTGGAATGATAAATGTCTCCCAAAGGAGGCTGCCGTTATCATTTCCTTAGAACATCCACTTATATTCTAAAACTGCTTCCGATTGTTTCTCCAGGATTGGATTAATATCAACTTATTGCATCTACTGCAAGAACAACATCTGGTGTGGTACTTGACATCTCATGATTAACTCAATTGCCTAAGCAAGTGATTTGCCAATCATGCACATCCCTCTCCCCTTTAGTCTATAAGACACCTTTAGAGAGGGTGACTCCATCACCTGCAGGTACACTACCGTGCCAAGAGTCGTCCATTCTAAAAACCTTTAGAATGTTGTCTAAGTACCCTGATTGGGACACTTCCCAAATCTAGATCTAAAACCATAGATCCAGTAACCAGAATGTCTGATATAATATCCAATTCCTATGTGGAGAAACTATTGTGTGACAACCAAAATATAACCGATCGTAGTATAGGAATATCACTTCCTACTCTGTGTATGTCATCCAAATACCAGGACATCACACCCTACTACCTTCTTAACAGATCCATCCCCTATTCTGATGAAGTCAAACCTATGACTGTCACATCAGAAATAGATGATCTATCTCCGCTATACTTGCTTTAGTCTATAAATAGACATAAGCCACTTGCCCGCTATGCTTCCGCTGCTCCCACTGACTACGACAACCCTCTGGCAGAGTCATATACACGTGCACTTCTAAAGCTAGTTTAGAACGACGCTATACTCATCCTCCTGCCGGGTCTCATAGTCTGGAACAACAGCAATGGCAAGTCTGGGTAAACAAGAACCTCCCTGCCACCGTCCTTGAGCATACTGAAGTACCTCTCGAGTGCCTGAGGTTACCCACTTTGTCTGCGGAGTGGCCAATGGAATGTCAAACCAGATTGAATCTTTAGGTTCTTATCAAATCTTCAGTAATCGTTTGCGGTTCTGGAATCACTTCCAGTTCTACCATACTCCCACTACTGTTTTCTGAAAAATCCATTTTTATTAAAACTGTGGCGAATCAAGAACAATATCACTATTGATCTTCCAGATGGTAGAATATCAACCCTCATCATAGCCCGGGTCAACCCATAAACAGCCATTACAGAAACGTGCCTTAAGTTATCCAGAGTCTGGTTTTAAGCATAAGCCGGAAAACTCCGCGTACCTTAACATCGTTAAGATATGAACTGTTCTATATCCAATACAGAAATAGAGGCACTGATTTAATTGAACCAGATTCAAATCATGCAGCTGTCTCCAGTGCATGTCAACTAAATGGAAAAAGGCCGATCAGCATTACTCAACTTAGGAATGCTTCCAATTATGAGTAACCTGAAAGAGAAGTAAGTTCTCTTAATCATTACTATTTAACTGAATACCATTCACAAGTATCTACATCTTCGGTCACCTTGAAGAATCCCGATACTTGCAACACCTGGTTCTCTACTTTACTCTTATACCTATAACTTCTCAAAACTTGGACCCTGTGTTTCTACGAAACACATGTCTAAGAATTAGAGAAGGCATAAGTAAACAGAATACAGTACGAGTACCAACCCCTCTGTCCTCATGGACACTGGGCAATATATAATGCTCTGTATAAGTCCCCTGAGTCTAGTGACTCATTCACTGTGTGTCGTAGGTTGAAAACTGTACTTATGGTTAAGAAGAATTACACCGCTGTTTAATGCTCCTTACCTAACCATCCACTGATATAGGTAAATGTCATAGACATAATTTCAAAAATGTACATCTCGCTCTATAAAAATAGACATACAGATACATCAACTTGATATTGGTGCATAACAGCGGATATTCAAAACCAAATATTTGTCGTCCGGCAAACATCCCAGGTGACTTCCTCAAATATCACCAATTACAACGAATTCCGATATAATGAGGATGATCACCTAATTCCCAATAACTTACTCCCACTCATCATCTGTAAAACCATACAGATGTGAGAATCAAACCTGGTAAATACATACCCTGGAGCAAGTGTCTAATTGGGAAATCAGTTTTCTTTTAACAGTACACAAACTGAAACATTGAAATGTTTCGGTGGGGTATCCCGGTATTCCTAGTAATGCCTCTTCCATTATCCAGATTCACAACTGTAACCGTATATCTCTTTGCCATCTCTCCAAATCCCTTTATATGTCTTTAGTCGTTACCCTCTGTACACCCTCTTAGGCTAAATGGTTTTCTTCTTTCCCTACCTTTCGGCACCAGCCTATGGTTTGGAAGAAGATTATCCAATAAGCATAATGGGTGTACTGTCCTAATCCTAGGAGCACTCGCAATGCGAGAGAAGGTGAAGATAAAAGACAACCGAATAAACCTTATTCCTATTTCTCCTGAACCAGAATCCATCCCCGAACTGGAACAAGTTCCTTTCGAGTTCGTATATAACCATACGATGGAGTATCCAAATAAACTGTGGATCTTCGCAGTGATACGGAGTGTTCTGGAGAAATACAAAGGTGAAGTGGGAGTGGTAATGAAATACTTGGTTCGGTCGTGAATAGCAGTCGCAATTTACTTTGCCCTCTTACTAATCCCTTGATATGTCTTTACTTAATACCTTCTATACACCATTTAGGCTAATTGGTTTTCTTCATTCCCCACCGTTCGGCACCAGCCTAAGGTTTGGAAGAAGACTATCCAATTTGCGTAATAGGTGTACTATCTCCAAAACCAAGGAGTACTCACAACCTGAGAGAAGGTAAAAGGAAAAGACAACTGAATAGTCCTATTCGTTTTCTCCATAACCGGAAACCATCCTCGAATAAATTCCTTCGAGTTCGTATATAACCATACGATGGTTTTATCCAATGGAAGTGGACATTCGTAGTAATACGGGGTGTCCTAGAGAAAAGGGTAAAAGTAGGAGTGGCAATGAGGTTTGCAACTCTGACAATCCAAAAGCCAGTGTATAAGAAGGTTCGGTTAATTTTGGTCATTGAGTCATAGTCAAAGGTCGGGTCATGGTCGCTGCCAAAGAGAGAGAGAAAAGAAACACTCAGCGTGCACTCTAACCTAGATCAGAATGGTTATCACTTTATCTAATAAGGAAACCTCCCACTGTAACGTCAAATTCTCCTCCAAACCTGAAAGAAGAATTAGTCGGGATCACCCGAGGAGTAAACCAACTCATCAGTGGGAATCGGGATCCAACTATCATCGCATGATAACGTGACGGAATCCGCTCACGTTATCACACTCCAGAAGGTATGCGCATATCTGGCAAGTTTCGGTTTCTTTAGAAACTCCCGATGTGGATTTTTGCCCCATACTCTTATGACCTTGACGAAGGCCAACAAATCATAAGTCACATGTCAAGTTCTACCCGTCATTGTCCAGGTTAATCTGAACCCACCCGTACAAGCCCTTGACGAAGGCCAACAAGGCTATACGACTGTCCCAAACCAACGCATCTATCTATGCAGCAGAAAGCTAACAAGCAGATACCATACACTATGCCTTGACGAAGGCCAACAAACATAGCATGAATACTACATGCTACCCGTCTGAAATGATGGAGGGCTACGAATGGTTTCTAGCGAAAAACCTTTAATGTAATGAACTTGATATCGTTGAAGGAACTGGATAGCTTTATAAAAATATAGTGACGAAAACCTTTGCCAAAGAGGTCACTCCCGGTGAAGGGATCTCGGCTCTTTCCCCGTAGAATGAGGTGCAGGATATTCCAACTGAATACCACGATGCAAAGCAAAAGTAATCGGCTATAGTGAAGTTATTGCCCTGATGCAAACTTCTGTCCAAGGGGTCACTCCCGGTGAAGGGATCTCGGTCCTTGCCTCGTCGACTGAGGAGCAGGATATTCCAACTGAATACCACGATGCAAAACAAAAGAGAACGTCCTTGCAATAACAGATTTTTGAAAAGTGTTCCAACAACATCAGAATAGATTTGTTTAGCTTGCATTGATCTGAATCAACGCAGTCTCATCAATTGATCACACCAATAAAGAACGAAAATACGATGTACGTATATGCCATCCGCATTCGCCACTGGGTCCCGTCATCACCCGTTAGGTTACTTAACTAACGACAGAGCGGGGACTGGACTAGCGCGGATGCAAAACATATACAACATCTACTGGTATATATATTAATATATAATATTTCGCTCAAGGCGTGATAAAATGCAACATCACAGAAATGTAATAAGCATCACAGAACAATACAGATATCTGGGATCCCCGGGTTTCACAGAGCCGCTACTGAAACCCGACGTTCCCCTGGTCGTGTGGATAGCCTGTGCAATGAAATCCTAGACCCCTACGGGCGCGGCAAGTTACCCGCCAAAACCTGAAGCGAGGCAGCCCCCTTCAGCAACGTGAATGGACCACCCAGCACTTCACGGAATCCGGTAACTTGGGCACCCCTCCTGGGTCAACCTGTACCCCCTACGAGTGCGGCGAATAGCCTGCCAATTCTAGAGTAAAGCCCCCTCCGTCTCAATGCCATGAGATGCGGGCTTGTTGCCCTCTAGAACCCGGCTATCCGTGCACCCCACCTTGGGGTAATCCTAGTACAGAAAGTAAAATATACATACAACGGGTACATCGACCTCTACCTGTTCGTGCCCCAAAAGAATAATATACAAACAAGCAGTGACGGCAGTCCACATGTCGGACGCTCGCCCCGCAATATCAAATGTACATATAAACAAAACTGTACTACCATTGCATCCATGCTATCCCCCACGACCAATCCGCAACATCACAGCACAACACAGAATATCAACGTGAATGTCACGTTCGCAAATCTATCTAAAAGGGCTATAGTAGTTAGACAGGATTTACCGATCAAATGACATTCACGGTCGCAGATATAATGTAAATATTGTGAACTAACATGTTTAAAATTTTCAATCGATCAAATTTACCGAAGTGGGCCCCAAGCACTACTGTAGCACTCACAGAAAATCTGGGCCCAAACAGAACATCCCAAAACCCCCATTTCCTAACCAGAAGCCTACTGTGAAGATTTGGTGCAAAGATAACACTTTCCCACCGCGGAACCGCGGCCAAACCAGGGGTTTGGCTGCGTTTCCGCGGTCGTTCTGCGGAATCATTGCATCAAATTTTCCCAGAATGCTTAGAATTCTCTGCTCGTGTTTTTGCAATGACCTGAAAAAATTTTAGAGCTAAAAAAAATTCGACAGAAACCTGAGCACTAGAAAATACAGTTTTTGGGATTTTTGTTCGATCTAGTTCTAAACATACTAGAGCAATCTAGACTAGGTTAATGGCGTGGCTCTGATACCAATGTAAGTGCACGGCGGTGCCCCGGCCGTCAATCCGACGCCGGAATGCGGAAATGAAAAACTTTTCAAACTAGAAAACCGGCACCACCGCACACTAAAATCCCGGATCGGGCCATTAACCTAACTCTAGAAAACAAGAAAAGGAGTAGAGAAGCTATACCAAGCGATTCATGTCCTTCGGTCTTCGCCTCCACTCCGATCTCCTCGCGGAATCTCCGGTCGTCGCCTCCTCGTCGAAACGGGCACCACATCGCCGGGTTCATTTACGAGCTCCCACCTCTGGACCGAGACAACTCGGGCGCGAAGTTGGCTCGCCGACGCGTCCAAGGTTGCTGTAGGTGAATGTAGAGAGGTTGTCTCTTTGGGGTGATTGAAGTTGCCTTTGAAGGATGGAGGTGAAGAAAAGAGATGAACTTGGGAATTTTTGGTGGCAAGCTAAAAATGAGATGAATGATAATTTTTCCCACATGAAAAATGAATTCCCTCTCACTTCCCTCAAAGTGGCCGGCCCCCTCAAGAGATGGTGGAGGAAAAAATCCAATAATGCAAAAAAAGAAAATGAATGATAAAACCAATTAAAAATGGTCACACCATTTCTCATCAAATCCTACTCAATCTCATCACATTAATTGCAAGCCATAATGAAGCAAGAAAAGAATGGAATCTAATGATGCTATGGTTATCATAATCCCTCAAATAGCAAATAAACCCCTCCACAAATGTTATTTGCATACTTGCAAATAACCCCCTCCATCAGAAAGTCCGGCCGCGAAGGAACAAAGGAAAACCGGCCGAAACTGAATGCAAACTGGCAACTTCAGAAAACTGATCCCGTAATAAATTACAGGAAAACCCCGCGACTGCATATACATGCCCGCATTTGTATTCCCACTGAATACAAATGCAAAGAGACAAAACCACACAGTCTAATACTAGGATCCGGCTTAAACCAAAGCCCACTAGTAAAATCCGTCTGATCACGATCCGTGCAATACCGCACGTATCTGATCGAACCCTGCCATATCTTCATACGGCCTCTACAGCGTTTCGCCCGAAACTTGAGTAACTGTGTGTGGTGGACTCTAAAGACTCGTCAATACTATGGCTGTGGATTTAACCACTAGCACGTCAGAGGTATTAGCCATACGTGACGGGCTACCAGCTATTGACCAAAAGGGACGTCGATGAGCGAACTCATCCTGACACCCTACTGAGCCTGTCAGTGACAATACCAGTACAGTCCGGTCCGTTCGTCTATGAGCATCGCATGGCGGGCCTAGGAGGTTGGTAAAAGTCAGACCCCCAAAAACGGTACAAGTCGTGTCGGAGTGTAGCCCAGAACACCCTAAGATACTACTGGAATGCCTACCAGTAAATCTCCTGCCTTGGCCAATGACTTTCCATGTACTGGCTCTCCTAGACACAGCGCGACCTCACCCCCAATACCGGGAGAGACGAACCCCTGCAGATCCGCTCACTGCCTCCATGTGGCTCGGGACTGTACCCAACTAAAACATATTTGCACGTCTCCTTTGAGCGTGGTAGGGTAGTAATCAAACCACAGTGGGAACTCACACGAGACAAATAACGATCTCAGGTCGATGAACTAACATGTACACATGTCACCAAGGAACTGCTATCTGACGTCAGGTATAATACCAACTAGCAGGTTCCCGGCGAGTCCTGTCCGGTGTACTGATAACCCAATGAGCACCTGTATACATCTTAGGTAAACCAACTGACACCAGCGGCTTGTGAGACCGGCCACCGCCCCTCGTCGGGATCTCGACTGTATACACTAGTCTACTCTGGAGTATCGATGCCCTGTCTCGAAACTCCCACGACTAGGGACCTTTTAAGGATGTGTTATAGACCCCAGCTCCCACGTATATGATCGCCCTCGTACTGCTGGTAGTCAAGCAAGAATCCTAGGGGCTCTATCAACGTGCAATAGTGATCAGTGATGTCACCTAAAGCAGTACACGATGATAAAGATAAACCAGATAGCATAATATCATCTTGAGTAAGACTGTCCTACCGGTATAGGTTCTCTCTCAATCATTGCAATCACGTGCCTGTGATCCAATAATTGACTCTGAGGGCACTATCTCCAACAAATTGCACCATTTCCAACCCTTATGTCTTTATCACCTTCTCCAAGTTCTCTACCTTTTCTAAGCCCATGTAACTGATTACATATATGGGATCCTGACCCGGTATCTAATACCCAGGACATAGAGCAAATGGAGAAACAGTTCTCTGTAACTAACACACCCGAAGAAAATGCATCAACATGTACTTTCTTCATTCGGGTGGCATGGGAATCCTGGTATTCCCCTATATCCTGTTCAGTCTTATAACTTTTATAAGAAAGAATGGAACCAACGTTCCCCAGCACAGTATAACATGTGGGTTCGGTCAATACATCCATATTATTATCTTTATTAAGGCATGATATGGTCGCTACCTGGAGAGAGAGAGAAGAAAACACTTTAGTGTATGCTCTTGCAAGATCAGATTGGTTTATTATTTTATCTAATCAGGATGGCTCCCACTGTTTTTATCAAATCTTCCTTCAAACCCTAAAAGGAAAGACTAGCCGGGATTAATTACACCCTACAACTTCGCCAATCTTTCAGCAAGGCCAGTGTCGGTACTTTGAGGGAGGTTCCCCGTACTTTCGCACGGACCTAATTAAATTAAACCTCGTTTTCCCAGAGGCGTAACCCCGTTGACACCTTTCTAGACACCTACTCGATTGGCTAATTGTCCTGTGTAAAACTCTCCCAGGAGTAACAATTACTCGCAGTGGGTATCGGGATCCAACTATCTCATAGAAGGTTTGCAATCTCATTGCAAATTTCAACACTTAAAATTCCCGATAATAATTTGCCCCTAACGTGCTATGACCTTGACGAAAGCCAACAAACCATAGCCCGCTAGTCAAGTTCAACCCGTACATTTCTTGACTGAATTAAACCCACCCGCACGACCCTTGACGAAAGCCAACAAAGCCGTACGACTACCCTAATCCAGTCGCATCATATGCAAAAGATAAGCAGCATATAGCTACCGCACACTACACCTTGACGAAAGCCAACAAATGAAGCATGAATACTATATACAACTTATCTGAAATGACGGAGGGCTACGACAGGTTTTTTCTAAAAACCTATTGCGTAATGAACTTGATATCGTTGTAGAATTATGTGAATTTTGAAATGGAGTGATTTTGAGGTTTTTATTAGTTTTGCTAAAGAGGTCACTCCCGGTGAAGGGATCTCGGCTCTTTCCTTATGGAATAAGGTGCAGGATATATCATATATATCACTATGCAAAGCAAAACTCCAAAAGCAATCAAAAGCAAACCGAGTGTTGTAACATCTGCCAGTTTTGCTAAGGAGGTCACTCCCGGTGAAGGGATCTCGGCTCTTTCCTCATCGAATAAGGTGCGGGATATATCATATATATCGCTATGCAAAGCAAAAACTGTAGCTACCCTTTTTGAAAATTTGATTCTACAACATCTTTTAGGTTTCTTTTCTTTCATTAATCATATTAATGAAGTCCCATCATTTAAGTCGCCTAAACATCACAGATAAATACGACGTACACTTATGCCATCCGCATTCGCCTCGATGTCCCCTCGTGCACCGTTAGGTTAGGTAACTAACGGCAGAGCGGGGCAAAGCTAGCGCGGGTGTAAAACATAAGTAACATCTATATAATATATCATATATACTATATACAGTATTTATCACAACATATCAAATGATCACATCACAGATATCGCAGCAGAAGAAAACATATGAAACATTGGATATACTAGGACGTCCGTGTTTTATTTTGAGCCTCTATAAAACACGGATTCTACGATCGCGATGAATAGCCAAACCCACACCCCTAGACCCCTACGAGAGCGGCAAGCAACCCTTCCAATTCTAGAGTTAGGAGACCCGGAATCGACTCCTCGAGTTGGTCTCCCACTGGACTCTAGAACCCGGTTACTTGTGCTCTCCTCCTTGGGTCTATCCTAGTGCGGAAAAGTAAATAATATACAAATGGTAACATCAACCTTATCCCGGAAGTGCCCCAATAAAAGAATATTACATACATTTAATTTTACATGAATGAAATTAAAAAAACTCATCTCACATAAAAAAAACCCGGCTATTCAGAAACGCGACGATCCAATATAACATATCCAGCAACACATAACATCACATGTCATCAACGTAAGTAAATGTGCGCATCCCAATTGTCGTTGACATATAGCAACGAAACCGGTGATATCACATATTACACTTACGGTCGCAGAAAAGAAAGTGTAAAACTACAACATTTGGAATCCACATTCTCTTTAGACATCGTAAATCCGAAATATCACATACTTCGCATTTCATGCCTAACTATATGAATTCCACATATTGTATCACATTCCAGATAAATAGACAGTATTAAACTTTCCGATCGAATAATCAAATACCCAAGATTTCCTAAATAGCTCAACACTTGAGCGGAGTTCAAAAATTCCAGAATACGTCACAGTAGCAACGGTCCAGCCGTAGAAGGGTCAAGCCAACGCCTCATATGTGGCACGCCGTACTGCCCCAAACCCTAAGGTTCAAAAGGCAGTTCAAGACGGTCACATAATCGAGTTAAGGTTTGTTATCTTCTAGAGGGTCCATCGCGTTACTTGCACGTTTTTCCGAAAGATCTAAACTCAAGAAAAATTCAACACTTGAAAGTTTTTCGTGCCGGGAAATAATAAGTTAATGATATCCGTTCGAATATTTTAACAGTTTCTAAATATCCGGAAAACATAACAAAATTAAATATTCCGATCGAATCAACGATTACAAAATAAACCCCAGAATACTCAACACTTGAGTCAGATTAAAAATACCCAGAACATAGTAACAACAGATACAAGTATTACTGTGCAAACACGTGTCAGTAATACTAAAGTACGGCCGCGGAACCGCCGCGGGAAGCAGGTTCCTGCCGCGGTTCCGCGGCGACTTGATGGTATCATGAGTTCGTATTTCATGGTAATTCTTAGAATTCCCTGCTGATTTTTTTAGCTATTTTTAATTCAGAAAAAATCACATTTTTAGAAATTGTCCAGAGAGGGGGTTAAATTTGCGTTTCGGGTTTCGATCGGGGTTTTAACTCCGTATACAAGTCGCCTAATGTTCTATCTAGGCCCTGATACTACTGTAGGGTTACTAGGCACTGTAATAAGGTTATACAATGCATCAACCATGCCCGTTTAAAATTTTAGCCGTGCCTAACAACCCTAAACAAGATCTTTGCTAGAAAATTAGGGTTTCACATGCAAGTAAATAGCATCTATGACTAAGTGAATACGAAATACAACCTTTGTAGATCGGTCCTTCACTTCGTTAGCTCCTTGTTGAAGTCCCTTCACTGCGATCATGGTTCTCCCGGACTCTTGCATGGCTTCACGAGGCTAAAGGAGCGTCCTTGCTTGAAGTCTTCGAGGCCGAAGATGATCTACGTCGAGGGGATGCCAACTCAAGCTTCTACTTCACTAACTAGAGAATTAGTGAAGCAAACACCCCAAACTAAAGTGCTAGTCTAGTAGAGAATGGAGAAATAGGAAGTGGGTTCACTTTAGAATTTGGTTTCTCACAATGTTTCACCTTGGATCAAACCCTAGAGAGCTTTTTAGCTCAAGGAAGAAGATGAAGAAAATAATATGAGAAGAGATAATGATCAAGTGAGAAAGCTAATCATGGTGAGTGGGTATCATATACTAACTCATGTAGAGACATAACCATGGCTAATCCTTATGGTTGGGTTAACAAATATCCATAGTAAAAACAAGCTTAATGGACTTAGTCAATGCATCCACAAGCTTCCACAAGCTTCATGCATTTTGCTAATCCTCCACTAATTTTGTAATTACTTTAAATATTAAAACCCAACATAAATAAATAGCATGGTGTAAGTCTCATACACCCAAGTCATGTGTATCATCAACCATGATACAAAAAGAAAACACAATTTTAATATATATCACATATATATTAAAGTTGTGCACTTGTGAGAAAAATCCTTATGTGAACAAGTGTTAGTTAATATAAACTAGTATATCTAATATACAATTATACACTAAATTATATAATCAACACTTGACTTAATAATCCGGTCATATCTCATATAACCGACTAACATCCATTGTATCGACTTATCGAATCAACACTTGATTCGATAACCCGGCTATATCATATATAACCGACCGATACAAAAAGTCACGAGAATAGAATACGGTATCACACACACGCATTATTCTCGGTCCCGCACATATCACATACGTGCCTATTTCGTTTTGCCTGAGCCAGTAAAACCTCTATGTAGGACTCTAAAGACTCGTCAATACGCCGGCAGTAGGTGATGATCAAATCAAGCACCCACAAGTCGTCAGCGGTACTAGCTGGACGTAACGGCTACCCAGGTATTTAGCGATCAGAAGATCAGCAAGCAAGCCCGCTCCAACTCCTGTAAAAGCCTGCTAGTAACACTTCCCGTACAGTCCGGTCTCCTCGTCTGATATGTCGCATATCTAGTCTAGGGGTGGTAAACGTCAGACCCCAATAACCGATAAGTCGTGCTGATATGAGGCTCATAACGGGTCGAGAAACTACTGGTAACACTTACCAGTAAATCTCCAAATCAGCCATGGCCAGGGACTTCCCTGTTACGGCCAATCGAGCACAGCGCAACATCAACCCCCAATACCGGGAGAGACGAAACCCCTCCTATCGCTCATTGCCTCCATGTAACTCGTAACTGTACCCAAAACCACCATTTTGCATGCCCTCTTGGACGTGGTAAGGTGGAAATCAAAGTACAGTGGGAATCACACAAGACACTATGACGATCTCGGGTCTATAGACTAACCTGCACAAGTGTCACCAGAGAACTGCCATCTGATGTGAGGTATAATACCATCTGAGAGTTCTCGGCGAGTCCGTCCAGTGTACCCAGTCTCCACTGAGCACCCATATACCATCTCTGATGTCAAACACCAATGGATATGGGATCATCCATCGCCCATCTCATCGGTCGAGAAGCGTATACGCTAGTCTACTATGGTATATCGATGCCCTGTTTCGATACACCTACGACTAGGAACATTAAAGGATGTACTTATGGACTACCATGGCCCCACTAGTATGATCTGCATTATAGTCCAGGTAGTCAAGTACACATCCTAAGGGCTTTACCAACATGTAACTATAAGACAGTATCAAGAGACAAGTATACATGTTAAGATAAAGAGCAACCAGATAGCATACTATCATATCGAGCAAGAAAGTCCTCTCTATATATGTCCAAGCATCCAATATAATATACATCATCTGTACAATACTGGCCTCTAGGGCATACATACAACTAACAATCTTCCACTTGCACTAGGGCCAGCTGTTGTAGTATCGCATACCAAGCATCCCGAAGAGTCTCTCAAACTGTATCTGGGGAATGGCCTTCGTGAGTGGATCCGCTGTGGTGTTCTTCGTGTCAACCCTCCTGACCTCAATCTCCCGGCGATCAACTATCTCCGGGATCAGGTGATACCGCCTCAGAATATGCCTGGATCGTTGATGGGACCTGGGTTCCTTGGCCAAAGCCACCGCTCCATTGTTATCACAATACAAAGGTATTAGATGCTCAATGGATGGAACCACTCCAAGTTCAGTAATGAACTTCTTGATCCAGACAGCCTCTTTGGCAGCATCGTTGGCAGCGATGTATTCAGCCTCCATCATCGAGTCTGCCACGGTTTCCTGCTTGGAACTCTTCCAGCTAACCGCCCCTCCGTAAAGGGTAAAGACAAATCCCGAGTGCGACTTAGAGTCGTCCTTATCACTCTGGAAGCTCGAATCGGTAAAGGACTCCACTTGGAGTTCTCCATTACCATACACCAAGAGCATCTCTTTAGTCCTTCGCAAGTACTTGAGAATGCTCTTCACAGCTGTCCGGTGACTCTCTCCAGGATCAGCTTGATACCTACTCGCGACACTTAGTGAGTATGCTACATCGGGTCTGGTACATAGCATCGCGTACATGATATATCCTACAGCCGAAGCATAGGGTATCCCTTGCATGCGAGCTCTCTCCAAATCAGTCTTGGGAGACATCTCTTTGGAGAGAGTGAGTCCAGAGATCGTGGGTAAGTTCCCACGCTTGGATTCTTCCATACTAAACCTCTTTAGTATGGTGTCAATGTACCTGGATTGGGATAATCCCAGTATCCGTTTGGATCTATCTCTATAGATCATAATCCCCAGTATGCAGGAAGCATCACCTAGATCTTTTATTGAGAATCTTTGTGATAAGAAGAGCTTGACCGATTGCAGCATAGGAATGTCATTTCCTATCAAGAGTATGTCGTCCACGTACAATACGAGGAAGACAACCTTACTCTCTGCCACCTTCTTGTAGATACAAGGTTTATCTACGTTTTTGACGAAATCAAACTCTTTGATAACGACGTCAAAGCAGATGTTCCAACTCCGCGATTCTTGCTTTAATCCATAAATGGATTTAAGCAGTTTGCACACCTTCCCGCTGCTCCCACTATCTACGAAGCCCTCTGGCTGAGTCATGTACACACACTCTTCTAAATCACCGTTTAGAAAGACGGTCTTAACATCCATTTGACAGATTTCATAGTCATGATATGCAGCGATGGGAAGCATGATCCGGATGGATTTAAGCATAGCCACTGGAGAAAAGGTTTCGTCATAGTCCACACCTGGTCTTTGACGAAAACCCTTTGCAACAAGTCTAGCTTAGAAAGTCTCCACTTTCCCATCTACACCAAGTTTTTTCTTGAAGATCCACTTGCTCCCAATAGGTTTTACCCCTTCAGGAGCATCTTCCAAAGTCCATACTTTGTTGGTGTACATAGATTCCATCTCGGACCGCATTGCATCCAGCCATTTCACTGAGTCTCCACTCGTGATGGCCTGCTCGAAGCTAGTTGGGTCATCATCTACCATGATGTAATCCTCGCTCCCACCATCCATAAGAAAATCGTAGTATCTCTCAGGTAGGTGAGGAACCCTACTAGATCGGCGGAGTGGCTGGGGTTCATCGGGAACTACGGAATCCTCTGGTTCCACCAGATCTTCTGTTGCAGCTTTTGTAGCCGGAACCTCTTCCAGTTCTACCTCATGACCACTAATCTCTTTTGCAAGAAATTCCTTTTCTAAAAAGGTGGCATGCCGAGAAACAAACACTCTTTGTTCCTCAGTGTGGTAGAAGATATACCCTTGTGAATTCTTGGGATATCCTACAAATTTGTATAGAACAGACCGTTCCTCGAGTTTGTCCAGATTTTTTCGTTTGACATAGGCTGGACAACCCCATATCTTTACATAGTTAAGACATGGTCTCTTCCCTTTCCATATCTCATATGGAGTGGTAGGTTGGGGGCCATATTCAATAGATGTATGGCTGTTTCTAGCGCATACCCCCAGAAGGAAATAGGTAACTCAGCTATGCTCATCATAGAGCGCACCATATCTAATAGGGTGCGGTTCCTCCGTTCTGATACACCGTTGTGCTGTGGTGTATATGGAGGAGTCAACTGAGAGAGAATCCCATTCTCTTTTAGGAAGTCTAGGAATTCATTGCTCAAGTATTCACCTCCTCGATCAGATCGAAGGATTTTAATACTTTTCCCGGTTTGGTTCTCGACTTCTTGTTTATATTCTCTAAATTTCTCAAAGCTTCAGACTTGTGTCTTATTAAGAACACATGTCCGTATCTTGAGAGATCGTCAGTGAATGTAATGAAGTACGAAGAACCATCCCTGGCATGTGTAGACATGGGACCGCTTACATCACTATGTATCAGTCCCAAGAGTTCGGTAACTCTTTCTCCGTGTCCAGTAAACGGAGTTTTGGTCATCTTGCCTTTGAGACATGACTGGCAAGTGTCATAAGATGAAAATCCAAACGGTTTCAAATATCCATCCTTATGCAACTTAGCTAGTCGTGTCGCATTTATATGACCAAGTCTACAATGCCACAAGAAGGATTCGTTCATTTCTGAACTCTTCCTCTTGTGTGTGTTTGTTATACTCAGAACTGTTGATTGATTTAGAACATAAATGCCATTGCACAACGTGCCTGATCCAACTAACTTTTGGTTTAGGAAAATGTTCATAACATTATCCTGTAATAAAAAATTATATCCCTCTTTACTCAACAAAGAAACTGATATAATGTTGCATATCAGGTTCGGCATGTTATAGCATTCGTTCAGAATCAATGTATTACCAGTTGGCAATACAAGGTGATATTCCCCGACGGTTTTAGCTGCAACAATTGTGTAAGTGCACGGCGGCGCCCCGGCCGTCAATCCGATGCCGGAATGCGGAAACGAAAAACTTTTCAAACTAGAAAACCGGCACCACCGCACACTAAAATCCTGGATCGGGCCATTAACCTTACTCTAGCAAACAAGAAAAGGAGTAGAGAAGCTATACCAAACGATCTGTGTCCTTCGGTCTTCGCCTCCACTCTGATCTCCTCGCGGAATCTCCGGTCGTCGCCTCCTCGTCGAAATGGGCACCACATCGCCGGGTTCATTTACGGGCTCCCACCTCTGGACCGAGGCAACTCGGGTGCGAAGTTGGCTAGCCGACGCGTCCAAGGTTGCTGTAGGTGAATGTAGAGAGGTTGTCTCTTTGGGGTGATTGAAGTTGCCTTTGAAGGATGGAGGTGAAGAAAAGAGATGAACTTGGGAATTTTTGGTGGCAAGCTAAAAATGAGATGAATGATAATTTTTCCCACATGAAAAATGAACTCCCTCTCACTTCCCTCAAAGTGGACGGCCCCCTCAAGAGATGGTGGAGGAAAAAATCCAATAATGCAAAAAAAGAAGATGAATGATAAAACCAATTAAAAATGGTCACACCATTTCTCATCAAATCCTACTCAATCTCATCACATTAATTGCAAGCCATAATGAAGCAAGAAAAGAATGGAATCTAATGATGTTATGGTTATCATAATCCCTCAAATAGCAAATCAACCCCTCCACAAATGTTATTTGTATACTTGCAAATAACCCCCTCCATCAGAAAGTCCGGCCGCGAAGGAACAAAGGAAAACCGGCCGAAACTGAATGCAAACTGGCAACTTCAGAAAACTGATCCCGTAATAAATTACAGGAAAACCCCGCGACTGCATATACATGCCCGCATTTGTATTCCCACTGAATACAAATGCAAAGAGACAAAACTACACTGTCTAATACTAGGATCCGGCTTAAACCAAAGCCCGCTAGTAAAATCCGTCCGATCACGATCCGTGCAATACCGCACGTATCTGATCGAACCCTGCCATATCTCCATACGGCCTCTACAGCATTTCGCCCGAAACTTGAGTAACTGTGTGTGGTGGACTCTAAAGACTCGTCAATACTATGGCTGTGGATTTAACCACTAGCACGTCAGAGGTATTAGCCATACATGACGGGCTACCAGCTATTGACCAAAAGGGACATCGATGAGCGAACTCATCCTGACACCCTACTGGGCCTGTCAGTGACAATATCCATACCGTCCGGTCCGTTCGTCTATGAGCATCGCATGGCAGGCCCTGGGGGTTGGTAAAAGTCAGACCCCCAAAAGCGGTACAAGTCGTGTCGAAGTGTAGCCCAGAACACCCTGAGATACTACTGGAATACCTACCAGTAAATCTCCTGCCTTGGCCAAGGACTTTCCATATACTGGCTCTCCTAGACACAGCGCGACCTCACCCCCAATACCGGGAGAGACGAACCCCTGCAGATCCGCTCACGGCCTCCATGTGGCTCGGGACTGTACCCAACTAAAACCTGTTTGCACGTCTCCTTTAAGCGTGGTAGGGTAGTAATCAAAGCACAATGGGAACTCACACGAGACAAATGACGATCTCAGGTTGATGAACTAACATGTACACATGTCACCAGGGAACTGCTATCTGACGTCAGGTATAATACCAACTAGCAGGTTCCCGGCGAGTCCTGTCCGGTGTACTCATAACCCAATGAGCACCTGTATACATCTTAGGTGAACCAACTGACACCAGTGGCTTGTGAGACCGGCCACCGCCCCTCGACGGGGTCTCGACTGTATACACTAGTCTACTCTGGAGTATCGATGCCCTGTCTCGAAACTCCCACGACTAGGGACCTTTTAAGGATGTGCTTATAGACCCCAGCTCCCACGTATATGATCGGCCTCATACTGCTGGTAGTCAAGCAAGAATCCTAGGGGCTCTATCAATGTGCAATAGTGATCAGTAATGCCACCTAAAGCAGTACACGATGATAAAGATAAACCAGATAGCATACTATCATCTTGAGTAAGACTGTCCTACCGGTATGGTCCTCCCTCAATCATTGCAATCACGTGCCTGTGATCCATTAATTTACTCTGAGGGCACTATCTCCAACAATCTCCCACTTGCACTCAAGGCTAATTATTGCGATGTCGCATACTCACAGCCCGTGTGATACCGAACACCCAACTCCTATACTAGTCAGTCTCAAAAAGCTCATTTGCGAAACTATTGCGTTCGAGGAATAGTCTCAGTGAGTGGATCCGCTGTGATGTTTCTTTCTATGTCTCTCTTTATCTCAAGTTCGCGGAGAAAGCCATCTCCCGAAATGAGCAATACCTGTCTTAGAATATGTCTGGATATCTGATGGGACCTAGCTCATAAATGAACTCCAAATCCAAACTTCTTAGACTGTATCGTCAACTGAACTTAATCAGTATCCTGCGCCATCCTTCCCTCGGTATCCACCTAGACCACCTGTCCAAAATACTGCCCCTTGTCAGAGGGAAAACTATAACTCTTATAGCCACTCTGTCATCCAGGTCACCTTGGAAGCCTGGAATGATAACTGTCTCCCAAAGAAGGCTGCCGTTATCGTTTCCCTAGAACATCCACTTATGTTCTAAAACTGCTTCTGATTGTTTCTCCAGGATTGGATTAATATCAACTTATTGCATCTACTGCAAGAACAACATCTGGTGTGGTACTTGACATCTCATGATTGACTCAATTGCCTAAGCAAGTGATTTGCCAATCATGCACATCCCTCTTCCCTTTAGTCTGTAAGACACCTTTAGAGAGGGTGACTCCATCACCTGTAGGTACACTACCGTGCCAGGAGTCGTCCATTCTAAAAACCAATAGAATGTTGTCTAAGTACCCTGATTGGGACACTTCCCAAATCTAGATCTAAAACCATAGATCCAGTAACCAGAATGTCTGATATAATATCCAATTCCTATGTGGTGAAACTACTGTGTGACAACCAAAATATAACCGATCGTAGTATAGGAATATCACTTCCTACTCTGTGTATGTCATCCAAATACCAGGACATCACACCCTACTACCTTCTTAACAGATCCATCCCCTATTCTGATGAAGTCAAACATATGACTGTCACATCAGAAATAGATGATCTATCTCCGCTATACTTGCTTTAGTCTATAAATAGACATAAGCCACTTGCCCTCTATGCTTTCGCTGCTCCCACTGACTACGACAACCCTCTGGCAGAGTCATATACACGTGCACTTCTAAAGCTAGTTTAGAACGACGCTATACTCATCCTCCTGCCGGGTCTCATAGTCTGGAACAACAGCAATGGCAAGTCTGGGTAAACAAGAACCTCCCTGCCACCGTCCTTGAGCATACGGAAGTACCTCTCGAGTGCCTGAGGTTACCCACTTTGTCTGCGGAGTGGCCAATGGAATGTCAAACCAGATTGAATCTTTAGGTTCTTATCAAATCTTCAGTAATCATTTGCGGTTCTGGAATCACTTCCAGTTCTACCATACTCCCACTACTGTTTTCTGAAAAAATCCAATTTTATTAAAACTGTGGCGAGTCAAGAACAATATCACTATTGATCTTCCAGATGGTAGAATAACAACCCTCGTCATAGCCCGGGTCAACCCACAAACAGCCATTACAGAAACGTACCTTGAGTTATCCAGAGTCTGGTTTTAAGTATAAACCGGACAACTCCCCGTACCTTAACATCGTTAAGATATGAACTGTTCTATATCCAATACAGAAACAGAGGCACTGATTTAATTGAACCACATTCAAATCATGCAGCTGTCTGCAGTGCATGTCAACTAAATGGAAAAAGGCCGATCAGCATTACTCAACTTACGAATGCTTCCAATTATGAGTAACCTGAAAGAGAAGTAAGTTCTCTTAACCATTACTATTTAACTGAATACCATTCACAAGTATCTACATCTTTTGTCACCTTGAAGAATCCCGATACTTGCAACACCGGGTTCTCTACTTTACTCTTATACCTATAACTTCTCAAAACTTGGACCCTGTGTTTCTATGAAACACATGTCTAAGAATTAGAGAAGGCATAAGTAAACAGAATACAGTACGAGTACCAACCCCTCTGTCTTCATGGACACTGGACAATATACAATGCTCTGTATAAGTCCCCTGAGTCTAGTGACTCATTCACTGTGTGTCGTAGGTTGAAAACTGTACTTATGGTTAAGAAGAATTACACCGATGTTTAATACTCCTTACCTAACCATCCACTGATATAGGTAAATGTCATAGACATAATTTCAAAAAGGTACATCTCACTCTATAAAAATAGACGTACAGATACATCAACTTGATATTGGTGCATAACAGCGGATATTCAAAACCAAATATTTGCCGTCCGGCAAACATCCTAGGTGACTTCCTCAAATATCACCAATTACAACGAATTCCGATATAATAAGGATGATCACCTAATTCCCAAAAATTTACTCCCACTCATCATCTGTAAAATCATACAGATGTGAGAATCAAACCTGGTAAATACATACCCTGGAGCAAGTGTCTAATTGGGAAATCAGTTTTCTTTTAACAGTACACAGTGAAACTGAAACATTGAAATGTTTCGGTGGGGTATCCCGGTATTCCTAGTAATGCCTCTTCCATTATCCAGATTCACAACTGTAACCGTATATCTCTTTGCCATCTCTCCAAATCCCTTTATATGTCTTTAGTCGTTACCCTCTGTACACCCTCTTAGGCTAAATGGTTTTCTTCCCTCCCTACCTTTCGGCACCAGCCTATGGTTTGGAAGAAGATTATCCAATAAGCATAATGGGTGTACTGTCCTAATCCTAGGAGCACTCGCAATGCGAGAGAAGGTGAAGATAAAAGACAACCGAATAAACCTTATTCCTATTTCTCCTAAATCAGAATCCATCCCCGAACTGGAACAAGTTCATTTCGAGTTCGTATATAACCATACGATAGAGTATCCAAATAAACTGTGGATCTTCGCAGTGATACGGAGTGTTCTGGAGAAATACAAAGGTGAAGTGGGAGTGGTAATGAAATACTTGGTTCGGTCGTGAATAGCAGTCGCAATTTACATTGCCCTCTTACTAATCCCTTGATATGTCTTTACTTAATACCTTCTGTACACAATTTAGGCTAATTGGTTTTCTTCATTCCCCACCGTTCGGCACCAGCCTAAGGTTTGTAAGAAGACTATCCAATTTGCGTAATAGGTGTACTATCTCCTAAACCAAGGAGTACTCGCAACCTGAGAGAAGGTAAAAGGAAAAGACAACCGAATAGTCCTATTCGTTTTCTCCAGAACCGGAAACCATCCTCGAATAAATTCCTTCGAGTTCTTATATAACCATACGATGGTTTTATCCAATGGAAGTGGACGTTCGTAGTAATACGGGGTGTCCTGGAGAAAAGGGTAAAAGTAGGAGTGGCAATGAGGTTTGCAACTCTGACAATCCAAAAGCTAGTGGATAAGAAGGTTCGGTTAATTTTGGTCACTGAGTCATAGTCAAAGGTCGGGTCATGGTCGCTGCCAAAGAGAGAGAGAAAAGAAACACTCAGCGTGCACTCTAACCTAGATCAGAATGGTTATCACTTTATCTAATAAGGAAACCTCCCACTGTAACGTCAAATTCTCCTCCAAACCTGAAAGAAGAATTAGTCGGGATCACCCGAGGAGTAAACCAACTCATCAGTGGGAATCGGGATCCAACTATCATCGCATGATAACATGACGGAATCCACTCACGTTATCACACACCAGAAGGTATGCGCATATCTGGCAAGTTACAGTTTCTTTAGAAACTCCCGATGTGGATTTTTGCCCCATGCTCTTATGACCTTGACGAAGGCCAACAAATCATAAGTCACATGTCAAGTTCTACCCGTCATTGTCCAGGTTAATTTGAACCCACCCGTACAAGCCCTTGACGAAGGCCAACAAGGATATACGACTGTCCCAAACCAACGCATCTATCTATGCAGCAGAAAGCTAACAAGCAGCTACCATACACTATGCCTTGACGAAGGCCAACAAACATAGCATGAATACTACGTGCTACCCGTCTGAAATGACGGAGGGTTACGAATGGTTTCTGGCGAAAAACCTTTAACGTAATGAACTTGATATCTTTGAAGGGACTGGATAGCTTTATAAAAATATTGTGATGAAAACCTTTGCCAAAGAGGTCACTCCCGGTAAAGGGATCTCGGCTCTTTCCCCGTAGAATGAGGTGCAGGATATTCCAACTGAATACCACGATGCTAAGCAAAAGTAATCGGCTATAGTGAAGTTATTGCCCTGACGCAAACTTCTATCCAAGGGGTCACTCCCGGTGAAGGGATCTCGGCCCTTGCCTCGTCGACTGAGGAGCATGATATTCCAACTGAATACCATGATGCAAAACAAAAGAGAACGTCCTTGCAATAACAGCTTTTTGAAAAGTGTTCCAACAACATCAGAATAGGTTTGTTTAGCTTGCATTGATCCGAATCAATGCAGTCCCATCAATTGATCACACCAATAAAGAACGAAAATACGATGTACGTATATGCCATCCGCATTCGCCACTGGGTCCCGTCATCACCCGTTAGGTTACTTAACTAACGACAGAGCGGGGACTGGACTAGCGCGGATGCAAAACATATAAAACATCTACTGGTATATATATCAATATATAATATTTCGCTCAAGGTGTGATAAAATGTAACATCACAGAAATGTAATAAGCATCACAGAACAATACAGATATCTGGGATCCTCGGGTTTCACAGAGCCGCTACTGAAACCCGACGTTTCCCTGGTCGTGTGGATAGCCTGTGCAATGAAATCCTAGACCCCTACGGGCGCGGCAAGTTACCCGCCAAAACCTGAAACGAGGCAGCCCCCTTCAGCAACGTGAATGGACCACCCAGCACTTCATGGAATCCGGTAACTTGGGCACCCCTCCTGGGTCAACCTGTACCCCCTACGAGTGCGGCGAATAGCCTGCCAATTCTAGAGTAAAGCCCCCTCCGTCTCAATGCCATGAGATGCGGGTGTTAGTGTTTATGCCCTAGAAGGCCATTACTGTATCATACTAGCTTGTATATTACTTAATGGAAGCTTGGGATATTCACATGTATATAACAGTCTTGCTAAACATGGTAGTATGCTACTTGGTTTTTCTATCTTAATATGTGAGTGTACGTATTGATAGAGCTCTTAGGATCTTGCTTGTCTACCAGCGTTGTGATGGCAGTCACACTAGTGGGGGCTGGGTAGTCTACAAGCACATCCTTATTCTGGTCCCTGGTCGTTGGATTATCGAGACAGAGCATCGATACTCCGGAGTAGACTGGTGTGTACGCTTCTCATCCCAGTTGGGGAGATGGTCTGTCCCACAGCCGTCAGTACGTCGTACTGGAGATAGTATACAGGTGCTCGTTAGGTTACGGGTACACCGGACAGGACTCACAGGGAACTGTTGGTTGGTTTGATACCAGTCGTCAGTGAACAGTTCCCAGGTGACATGAGTACAGCGTAGTCCGCAGACTTGACACTGCTACTTCGCCTCGAGTGTGTCCCACTGTTCTTAGATTGCTACCCTACCACGGCTCAAAGGAGTCGTGCAAACAGGTAGCAGTTGGGTGCAGTCCCGAGCACTTGGAGGCAGTGGCGGTTAGACAGGATTCGTCCCTCCCGGTATTGGGAGTAGATATCGTGCTGTGTCAGAGAGCCATTACGCAAAGTCCCTGGCCAGGGCAAGCGAGATTTGCTGGTAGGTTCCAGTAGTTTCTCAGGGTGTAATGGGCTTCACTCCGACACGACTTATACCGCTATTAGGGGACTGACGCTTGCCGCCCCCTAGGCCCGATATGCGATAGTCTTGGACGAACAGACCGGACTGTATGGAGATTGTCACATCAGACTCAGTAGGAGTTCAGATGGGTTTACTCATCGGCCTTCTTATCGACAATTACCTGGGGACCGTTACGTACAGCTAGTGCCGCTTGCGGTCTGTGGTTAAACCCACTGCCAGCGTAGTAGTCGAGTCTCTAGAGTCCCACACAGAGAGTTTCCTACTCCAGGCGAAACGATATAGAGGTTGCATGGTTTTGCGACAAAGGGTTCGGACGCATACGTGCGTTTACGCGCGTACGACTTTCGGACAGTTTTTACCAGTCGGCTTTGGTTTAAGCCAGTTACTGGTATCCGGTTATTGGATTTTTACAGTCTAAAGTTTTTCCGTATTTTTGCGGATTGGAGGGGCGTTCTCGTAATTGTACGAGAAGCTTCTAGAAGATGTGACTAAGGAGGTTTCTTTTGGATAAGAAAGTGAGTCATGGTGGTGATTCATTCATTTCATTAATGCACATTTATTGCTTAATGACTCATGCTAATGAATCACCACTAGATATTTTATGAAGCATGCTTATTCATTTCTTTTATTCATTATTCTTAAATAAGAATGCTTCATAATATTATGATACACTCTCTCTCTTCTCTCATTATCTTATCTCATATTCTCTCTCCTCAAGCTCTCATCTTCAAGTGACTAATCCTTAATCCTCATGTGTTGAGATCAAAGGTTTAGTTAGACTTAAGCATCCATAACCATCACTCTATCTCATCCTTTCATCTTTGATTAGCAATCAAAGTTGATTAGTTACCTCAAGTTAGAGGTGTAGCTTGGTGTCTTGCTCTCGGGTGGATCGTCTACTACCTAGAGAAGGTCGAGGAGTGCAAAGGAGGACACAAAGACGAAGGACTTGTTTCGATCGGTATAATCCCTTAACACTATAGTTTAGTATAGCTTTGTGTTTGGTTATTAGTTGTTTAGCTTCGATTTAAGCGGTTAGTCGATGTTCGTTCCTTAAACTTGATCGTTTTTGTAAAATCCGCCTCCCCACAAGAACTGGGGTGTACTACATCGACTTACAGTGGTATCAGAGCCTCGCTAAACAATAAATAACTTAATTGCAAATTTGTACGAATTTCGAACGGAAAAACAAAGCCGCAAAACCCTAATTCTGTCAAGTTTCTGTCGAAGTTAAAATGAAGTCAGAAAATTTTTCAGGTATGTTCAGAGAGCTTGACATGACCACAGTAGAACACCCAAAAAATTTGGGCTTCTGATTCGTCTAAAGCGCCGCGGAAGGGCGGCGGATCCTACCGATCCGCCGCGCAACCGCGGCCGAGTTGACGAGTCAGGAACTCGTTTTTTTTTGGTGGGTCCCCTGTGGTGTTTTGGGTTTTCTGGAATGTTTAATTATTGCTCAGGTTACTGTTTAACAGAGCAGATTTTGGAGCAATATTGATGTTGTTTATTCGATCGAATTGTACAGTATTTGCATATTGGATTATATCAGTGATTATTTAATGTGTTCGTAAACCTCCCCCAACTGCTAGTATGTCGGTTGGCAGGGGGTTGCACATTTATGAAATGGTTATATCTGTTTGTGCATATAAACTGTATTGGACTGTTGTGGTGTATAGCCGGGGTTCGCAATGGGTTATTGATTAATTCATTTGTTGTAAATGTAATTTGTTGCAATATTATTTTTGCGGGGCACTTCCAGGTTGCGGTCGTAGCCACCGTTGTATTATTTCATTTTACTGTTTTTGCTCCTAGGACTGACCCAAGGTGGGGTACACAGACTGCCGGGTGGGTAGTTTGCCGTACCCGTAGGGGTCGAGGGTGGGGTAACGGCTATTCATCACAACTGTGTAATCTGTCTTTTCTTGCAGGCTCAAAAGAAATACAGATTGCTTGCAAATCCAATATTGTTTATCTGTGTTCTGGAATGAATATCATTGCGTCAGACGAATGTAAAATATCTATATTTATGATAGCTATTTAGACGCCACTTATGTTTTACACCCGCGCTAGCCCAGCCCCCGCTCTGTCGTTAGTTAAGTAACCTAACGGGTGATGACGGGACCCCGTGGCGAATGCGGATGGCATAAGAGGACGTTGTATTTTCGTTGTTTTCTGCAATGATAGGTTAATGATGGGACGCATTATCTATAATGCAAAGTAAAATAAACCAAAGTTTAAATCGTTGGAACAATTTAAAAGAAACCACTCGGTTAATTTTAAAAACAGATATTTTTTAAATGCGGAGATTTAACCACTCCTTTTAAAAGCTATCAGGTTCCTTCGGTTATATCAAGTTCACTACGTTCACGGTTTCGCCAAAACCAGTCGTAGCCCTCCGTCATTTCTTATGAATGGTCAGTAGTATTCAAGCTATGTTTGTTTGGCCCTTAGTCAAGACATAGTGTTTGGTAGCTGCTGGGGTATTCATTTGTTGCATAGATAGATGAGTTGGTTTGGGACAGTCGTATTACTTTGTTTGGCCCTTAGTCAAGAGTATACGGATGGGTTCAAATCAACAGGATAATGATGGGCAGAACTTGACATGTGACTTATGATTTGTTGGCCCTTAGTCAAGATCATAAGAGCATGGGGCAAAAATATATATCGGGAATTTCTAAAGAAACTGAAATTTGCAAAGAGATGCATACCATTTGGAGTTTGATGAATGTTGGTAGGATTCCTTCAACATTATCATACGATGATATTTGGATCCCGATCCTACTGTGAGTATATGCTACTTATCAGGATATTCGTCGCTTAACGATCAATGCTATAAACCTAGTAGGTGTCCAGAAAAGTGTCAGCGGGGTTACGCCCCCAGAGAAAAGAGGTTATTTAATTAAGGAACTTCGCGAAAGCGTTGGAAAACCTCCCTCGAAGTATCGACACCAGCCTGGCTGAACGGTTAAGCAAGTATTGTACGGTGAGAATAGTCTTGGCTAATTCTTCTTTTATGGTTTGAGGAAGGATTCGAGAAACAGTGGGAGCCATCCAGTTTAGATAAACTAAAAACCATTCTAAACTTGCAAGAGCATCATGCTAAAGAGTTTTCTTCTCTCTCTCCTAATTGCAGCGACCCTGAAAATGACTGGACTTAAGTTACTTTTAGAGAAAAATATACTGACGGGGCCAAACTATAAAGATTGGCTGCGGAATGTCAAGATGGCTTTGACCTATGACAAACTGGGGTACGTCCTCACCGCTACAGCACCTGCTGTCCTTGGTCCCAAATCCAGCAATGCGGATAAGGAAATCCGCAAAACCTGGGATTTAGATTGCGCGAGAGCCAAGTGCATCGTGCTTGCCTCGATGAACAATGAACATCAGAGGAGGCACGAGGATATGTCCCTAGATGGCATATTTCTCCATACAAAGGAACTTTATGGAGAGCAATCTCGTATAGCAAGATACGAGACCTCTAAGAAATTGTTTCGAGCGAGGTTGGTTGTCGGGTCATCGGTAGGTGAACATGTCCTACAGATGATTGGCTACATAGAAGAGCTCGCAGACCTTGGGACGACTTTGGATAATGAGCTCTATACAGACCTTGTTCTCCAGTCCCTTCCTCCCACCTACGCCCAGTTTATCCTCAACTTCAATCTTCAAGGAAAAGAAGTTAAACTTGCGGAACTCCTGAACATGTTAAGGAGTGCAGAGGGCACCTTGCAGAAGGCAAGGGAAACACCCGCTATGTTTGTTGGCGGTGCATCTTCTTCCGGGTCCAAGGCTAGGGCCAAAGGAAGGAAGAAGAAGGCCGCACCCAGACCTAGAGGAGGTGTTAGTAAGGTGGGAAAGAAGGGAAAGAAAAAGTTTACAGCACCGGTAGTTGGCCTGGATGAGTGCTTCCATTATCACAGGAAAGGGCACTGGAAGAAGGATTGCAAGGCGTGGAACGCCAAGAACCAGGAACCGAAGCAAGCTGTGGCTTCGACTTCAGGTGTGTTTGTAATTGAGAATTGTCTGTCAATCAACTCTGCTTCCTGGGTATTGGATACCGGATCAGGATCTCATATTTGCAATTCATTGCAGGCACTGAGAAACCGTAGAGTGCTGAAGGAAGGTGATATGATCCTCAGGGTTGCTAACGGAGCTAGCGTGGGAGCTGCGTCCGTCGGGGATTATCACCTAGGATTGACGAGTGGACACATTTTGGTTTTACATAACTGTTATTTTGTACCCAGCTTAACGTGTAATATCATATCAGTTTCCTTGTTATCAAATAAAGGTTATGATTTCACGTTTGTAAGAGATGTTGTCAACATCCACCTTAATCATGGTTTGATTGGGTCCGGTACTCTAAATAACGGCATATATGTGTTAAACCAACTCCAAATTTTCAATGTCCAGAACACACTAAAAAGAAAGTCTCCAGATTTAAATAAAGCTTTCTTATGGCATTGTAGACTGGGTCACATCAATGAGAGAAGGTTGACTAAGTTGCATAGAGAAGGATATTTGGACACGTTCGAATATCAAACTTATGACACTTGTCAATCTTGTCTCAAAGGAAAGATGACAAAGACTCCATTCACTGGACAAGGAGTAAGAGCGAGCGAGCTCTTAGGACTCATACACAGCGATGTATGCGGTCCAATGTCTACACATGCGAGAGGTGGTTATTCCTACTTCATTACTTTTACAGATGATTTCTCTAGGTATGGATATGTTTTCTTAATGAAGCATAAATCAGAGGCCTTTGAGAAATTCCTGGAATTCAAGAGTGAAGCGGAAAACCAAACAGGCAAAAGTATTAAGACACTAAGATCTGATCGAGGTGGAGAATACTTAAGTGCCGAGTTCCTAGGTTACCTAAAAGAGAAAGGAATTCTCTCTCAGCTTACTCCTCCATACACTCCACAGCACAACGGTGTATCGGAGAGACGGAATCGAACCCTATTGGATATGGTACGATCCATGATGAGTAATACTGAGTTACCGCGATCTTTCTGGGGTTATGCGCTAGAATCAGCGGCATATCTTTTGAACCAGGTTCCAACCAAGACTGTGCCTACCACACCATATCAGATGTGGAGTGGGAAGAAACCCTGTCTAAAACATTTTAGGACATGGGGGTGTCCAGCTTTTGTAAAAAAGCAGCATGTGGACAAGCTCGAGGCACGCTCAGTACTGTGTAAGCTTGTGGGATATCCAAAGAACTCCAAGGGATATTATTTCTATTACGCAGAGGAACAAAAGGTTTTTGTTTCTCGTCATGCCCACTTCTTAGAAACTGAATTTTTAGAAAATCAGAAGAGTGGGAGCGAAATAGAACTGGAAGAAATTCCAGAACCACAAACTGCTACTGAAAGTTTGGTAGAACCAGAGGTTCAAGAAGAACAGAACATTCCCGCACCCCTCCGCAGGAGTAGTAGGCCGTCTCATCCGCCTGAGAGATACTACGGTTTTCTCATAGACGGGGATAGAGAGGATTGCATCATAGATAATGATGAACCTACTGACTTCCAGCAGGCCATCCAGAGCGGCGACTCGGTACGATGGCTAGATGCAATGCGGACCGAGATGGAGTCCATGTACACCAACAAAGTATGGACTTTGGACTTTGCTCCAGATGGGGTAAAACCCATAGGATGCAAATGGATCTTCAAGAAAAAGATTGGTGTAGATGGACAGGTGGAAACCTATAAGGCTAGACTTGTTGCAAAGGGTTTTCGTCAAAGACCTGGTTTGGACTATGACGAAACTTTTTCTCCAGTGGCTATGCTCAAATCCATTCGGGTCCTTCTTGCTATTGCTGCCTTCCATGATTATGAAATCTGGCAGATGGACGTAAAGACGGCTTTTCTGAATGGAAATTTAGAAGAGAGCGTCTATATGGATCAGCCAGAGGGTTTCAATCAGAGTGGGAGCAGCGGGAAAGTATGCAAGCTGCTTAAGTCTATTTATGGACTAAAGCAGGCATCGCGGAGTTGGAACATCTGTTTTGATGAGACAGTCAAAGAATATGACTTTATCAAAAATCCAGATGAACCGTGCATATATAGTAAAGTTGTGGCCAGAAGTGTCGTATTCCTCGTCCTGTACGTGGATGACATTCTATTGATAGGAAATGACATTCCTATGCTACAATCTGTCAAAGGATTCTTGTCACACAGGTTCTCCATGAAAGACCTGGGTGATGCCTCTTACATTCTGGGGATCCGGATCTATCGTGATAGATCCAAGAGGATGTTGGGACTTTCGCAGTCCAGGTATATCGACACTGTACTGAAAAGATTCGGTATGGAAGATTCTAAGCGCGGTAATCTACCGGCTTGTCACGGAATCACCCTCTCCAAAGAGATGTCTCCCAAGACTGATTTGGAAAGGGAACGCATGTCTATTATACCCTACGCTTCTGCGGTAGGCTCTATAATGTATGCGATGTTGTGTACCAGACCAGATGTAGCTTACGCACTGAGCGTGGTAAGCCGGTATCAGTCAGACCCAGGGGAGAAACACTGGATAGCAGTAAAGAACATTCTCAAGTACCTGAGGAGGACTAAGGAGATGTTCTTGGTTTACGGCGGAAAAGACCTCAGGTTGGAGGCCTTTGCTGATTCCGGCTTCCAGAGTGATAAGGACGATTCCAAGTCCATGTCGGGTTATGTCTTTACCCTCAATGGAGGGGCGGTGTGCTGGAAGAGCTCCAAGCAGGACACCGTTGCTGACTCGACGATGGAAGCGGAGTATATAGCTGCTTGCGATGCCGCAAAAGAAGCAGTCTGGATGAAGAAGTTCCTAAAAGAACTTCAGGTGGTTCCTACCATAGTTGATCCAATACCTCTGTATTGCGACAACAACGGAGCTATAGCTTTAGCGAAGGAACCAAGGTCCCATCAGAAGTCGAGACACATCTTGAGGCGGTATCACCTGATCAGGGAGATCATTGATCGTCAGGAGATCGAGGTTCGGAGAGTTGCTTCAGAAGAGAACATTGCTGATCCATTCACGAAGGCCCTTCCTCAGATTCAGTTCGAGAGGCTGCTCGAGATCATTGGTCTACGATATGCCAGTACATGGCCCTAGTGCAAGTGGGAGATTGTTAGTGTTTATGCCCTAGAAGGCCATTACTGTATCATACTAGCTTGTATATTACTTAATGGAAGCTTGGGATATTCACATGTATATAACAGTCTTGCTAAATATGGTAGTATGCTACTTGGTTTTTCTATCTTAATATGTGAGTGTACGTATTGATAGAGCTCTTAGGATCTTGCTTGTCTACCAGCGTTGTGATGGCAGTCACACTAGTGGGGGCTGGGTAGTCTACAAGCACATCCTTATTCTGGTCCCTGGTCGTTGGATTATCGAGACAGAGCATCGATACTCCGGAGTAGACTGGTGTGTACGCTTCTCATCCCAGTTGGGGAGATGGTCTGTCCCACAGCCGTCAGTACGTCGTACTGGAGATAGTATACAGGTGCTCGTTAGGTTACGGGTACACCGGACAGGACTCACAGGGAACTGTTGGTTGGTTTGATACCAGTCGTCAGTGAACAGTTCCCAGGTGACATGAGTACAGCGTAGTCCGCAGACTTGACACTGCTACTTCGCCTCGAGTGTGTCCCACTGTTCTTAGATTGCTACCCTACCACGGCTCAAAGGAGTCGTGCAAACAGGTAGCAGTTGGGTGCAGTCCCGAGCACTTGGAGGCAGTGGCGGTTAGACAGGATTCATCCCTCCCGGTATTGGGAGTAGATATCGTGCTGTGTCAGAGAGCCATTACGCAAAGTCCCTGGCCAGGGCAAGCGAGATTTGCTGGTAGGTTCCAGTAGTTTCTCAGGGTGTAATGGGCTTCACTCCGACACGACTTATACCGCTATTAGGGGACTGACGCTTGCCGCCCCCCTAGGCCCGATATGCGATAGTCTTGGACGAACAGACCGGACTGTATGGAGATTGTCACATCAGACTCAGTAGGAGTTCGGATGGGTTTACTCATCGGCCTTCTTATCGACAACTACCTGGGGACCGTTACGTACAGCTAGTGCCGCTTGCGGTCTGTGGTTAAACCCACTGCCAGCGTAGTTGTCGAGTCTCTAGAGTCCCACACAGAGAGTTTCCTACTCCAGGCGAAACGATATAGAGGTTGCATGGTTTTGCGACAAAGGGTTCGGACGCATACGTGCGTTTACGCGCGTACGACTTTCGGACAGTTTTTACCAGTCGGCTTTGGTTTAAGCCAGTTACTGGTATCCGGTTATTGGATTTTTACAGTCTAAAGTTTTTCCGTATTTTTGCGGATTGGAGGGGCGTTCTCGTAATTGTACGAGAAGCTTCTAGAAGATGTGACTAAGGAGGTTTCTTTTGGATAAGAAAGTGAGTCATGGTGGTGATTCATTCATTTCATTAATGCACATTTATTGCTTAATGACTCATGCTAATGAATCACCACTAGATATTTTATGAAGCATGCTTATTCATTTCTTTTATTCATTATTCTTAAATAAGAATGCTTCATAATATTATGATACACTCTCTCTCTTCTCTCATTATCTTATCTCATATTCTCTCTCCTCAAGCTCTCATCTTCAAGTGACTAATCCTTAATCCTCATGTGTTGAGATCAAAGGTTTAGTTAGACTTAAGCATCCATAACCATCACTCTATCTCATCCTTTCATCTTTGATTAGCAATCAAAGTTGATTAGTTACCTCAAGTTAGAGGTGTAGCTTGGTGTCTTGCTCTCGGGTGGATCGTCTACTACCTAGAGAAGGTCGAGGAGTGCAAAGGAGGACACAAAGACGAAGGACTTGTTTCGATCGGTATAATCCCTTAACACGATAGTTTAGTATAGCTTTGTGTTTGGTTATTAGTTGTTTAGCTTCGATTTAAGCGGTTAGTCGATGTTCGTTCCTTAAACTTGATCGTTTTTGTAAAATCCGCCTCCCCACAAGAACTGGGGTGTACTACATCGACTTACAGCGGGCTTGTTGCCCTCTAGAACCCGGCTATCCGTGCACCTCACCTTGGGGTAATCCTAGTACAGAAAGTAAAATATACATACAACGGGTACATCGACCTCTACCTGTTCGTGCCCCAAAAGAATAATATACAAACAAGCAGTGACGGCAGTCCACATGTCGGACGCTCGCCCCGCAATATCAAATGTACATATAAACAAAACTGTACTACCATTGCATCCATGCTATCCCCCACGACCAATCCGCAACATCACAGCACAACACAGAACATCAACGTGAATGTCACGTTCGTAAATCCGTCTAAAAGGGCTATAGTAGTTAGACAGGATTTACCGATCAAATGACATTCACAGTCGCAGATATAATGTAAATACTGTGAACTAACATGTTTAAAATTTTCGATCGATCAAATTTACCAAAGTGGGCCCCAAGCACTACTGTAGCACTCACAGAAAATCCGGACCCAAACAGAACATCCCAAAACCCCCATTTCCTAACCAGAAGCCTACTGTGAAGATTTGGTGCAAAGATAACACTTTCCCACCGCGGAACCGCGGCCAAACCAGGGGTTTGGCTGCGTTTCCGCGGTCGTACTGAGGAATAATTGCATCAAATTTTCCCAGAATGCTTAGAATTCTCTGCTCGTGTTTCTGCAATGACCTGAAAAATTTTTAGAGCTAAAAAAATTCGACAGAAACCTGAGCACTAGAAAATACAGTTTTTGGGATTTTTGTTCGATCGAGTTCTAAACATACTAGAGCAAGTTAGACTAGGTTAATGGCGTGGCTCTAATACCAATGTAAGTGCACGGCGGCGCCCCGGCCATCAATCCAACGCCGGAATGCGGAAATGAAAAACTTTTCAAACTAGAAAACCGGCACCACCGCGCACTAAAATCCCGGATTGGGCCATTAACCTAACTCTAGAAAACAAGAAAAGGAGTAGAGAAGCTATACCAAACGATCTGTGTCCTTCGGTCTTCGCCTCTACTCCGATCTCCTCGCGGAATCTCCAGTCGTCGCCTCCTCGTCGAAACGGGCACCACATCGCCGGGTTAATTTACGAGCTCCCACCTCTGGACCGAGGCAACTCGGACGCGAAGTTGGCTAGCCGACGCGTCCAAGGTTGCTGTAGGTGAATGTAGAGAGGTTGTCTCTTTGGGGTGATTGAAGTTGCCTTTGAAGGATGGAGGTGAAGAAAAGAGATGAACTTGGGAATTTTTGGTGGCAAGCTAAAAATGAGATGAATGATAATTTTTCCCACATGAAAAATGAACTCCCTCTCACTTCCCTCAAAGTGGCCGGCCCCCTCAAGAGATGGTGGAGGAAAAAATCCAATAATGCAAAAAAACAAATGAATGATAAAACCAATTAAAAATGGTCACACCATTTCTCATCAAATCCTACTCAATCTCATCACATTAATTGCAAGCCATAATGAAGCAAGAAAAGAATGGAATCTAATGATGCTATGGTTATCATAATCCCACAAATAGCAAATAAACCCCTCCACAAATGTTATTTGCATACTTGCAAATAACCCCCTCCATCAGAAAGTCCGGCCGCGAAGGAACAAAGGAAAACCGGCCGAAACTAAATGCAAACTGGCAACTTCAGAAAACTGATCCCGTAATAAATTACAGGAAAACCCCGCGACTGCATATACATGCCCGCATTTGTATTCCCACTGAATAGAAATGCAAAGAGACAAAACTACATTGTCTAATACTAGGATCCGGCTTAAACCAAAGCCCGCTAGTAAAATCCGTCCGATCACGATCCGTGCAATACCGCACGTATCTGATCGAACCCTGCCATATCTCCATACGGCCTCTACAGCGTTTCGCCCGAAACTTGAGTAACTGTGTGTGGTGGACTCTGAAGACTCGTCAATACTATGGCTGTGGATTTAACCACTAGCACGTCAGAGGTATTAGCCATACGTGACGGGCTACCAGCTATTGACCAAAAGGGACGTCGATGAGCGAACTCATCCTGACACCCTACTGAGCCTGTCAGTGACAATATCCGTACAGTCCGGTCCGTTCGTCTATGAGCATCGCATGGCGGGCCTAGGGGGTTGGTAAAAGTCAGACCCCCAAAAGCGGTACAAGTCGTGTCGGAGTGTAGCCCAGAACACCCTGAGATACTACTGGAATACCTACCAGTAAAACTCCTGCCTTGGCCAAGGACTTTCCATGTGCTGTCTCTCCTAGACACAGCGCGACCTCACCCCCAATACCAGGAGAGACGAACCCGTGCAGATCCGCTCACTGCCTCCATGTGGCTCGGGACTGTACCCAACTAAAACCTGTTTGCATGTCTCCTTTGAGCGTGGTAGGGTAGTAATCAAAGCATAGTGGGAACTCACACGAGACAAATGACGATCTCAGGTCGATGAACTAATCTGTACACATGTCACCAGGGAACTGCAATCTGACGTCAGGTATAATACCAACTAGCAGGTTCCCGGCGAGTCCTGTCCGGTGTACTCATAACCCAATGAGCACATGTATACATCTTAGGTGAACCAACTGACACCAGTGGCTTGTGAGACCGGCCACCGCCCCTCGTCGAGGTCTCGACTGTATACACTAGTCTACTCTGGAGTATCGATGCCCTGTCACGAAACTCCCACGACTAGGGACCTTTTAAGGATGTGCATATAGACCCCAGCTCCCACGTATATGATCGCCCTCATACTGCTGGTAGTCAAGCAAGAATTCTAGGGGCTCTATCAACGTGCAATAGTGATCAGTAATGTCACCTAAAGCAGTACACGATGATAAAGATAAACCAGATAGCATACTATCATCTTGAGTAAGACTGTCCTACCGGTATAGGTCCTCCCTCAATCATTGCAATCACGTGCCTGTGATCCAATAATTGACTCTGAGGGCACTATCTCCAACAAATTGCACCATTTCCAACCCTTATGTCTTTATCACCTTCTCCAAGTTCTCTAACTTTTCTAAACCCATGTAACTGATTACATATATGGGATCCTGACCCGGTATCTAATACCCAGGACGTAGAGCAAATGGAGAAACAGTTCTCTGTAACTAACACACCCGAAGAAAATGCATCAACATGTACTTTCTTCATTCGGGTGGCATGGGAATCCTGGTATTCTCCTATATCCTGTTCAGTCTTATAACTTTTATAAGAAAGAATGGAACCAACGTTCCCCAGCACAGTATAACATGCGGGTTCGGTCAATACATCCATATTATTATCTTTATTAAGGCATGATATGGTAGCTACCTGGAGAGAGAGAGAAGAAAACACTTTAGTGTATGCTCTTGCAAGATCAGATTGGTTTATTATTTTATCTAATCAGCATGGCTCCCACTGTTTTTATCAAATTTTCCTTCAAACCCTAAAAGGAAAGACTAGCCGGGATTAATTACACCCTACAACTTCGCCAATCTTTCAGCCAGGCCAGTGTCGGTACTTTGAGGGAGGTTCCCCGTGCTTTCGCACGGACCTAATTAAAGTAAACCTCGTTTTCCCAGAGGCGTATGTTAGTTATATGTATGCCCTAGAGGCCATTACTATACATAGGATGTATATTGTAGTGGATGCTTGGACATATATAGGGAGGACTTTCTTGCTCGACATGATAGTATGCTATCTCGTTGATCTTTACCTTAACGTGTACACTGATTGTCTCTCTGTTACATGTTGGTAAAGCCCTTAGGATGTGTACTTGACTACCTGGACTATGATGCGGATCATACTAGTGGGGACATGGTAGTCCATAAGTACATCCTTCAAAATCCCTAGTCGTGGGTGTATCGAGACGGGGCATCGATATACCAGAGTAGACTAGCGTATTCCTTCTCGACCCATACAGATGGGCGATGGATGATCCCATATCCATTGGTGTTTGACATCGGAGATGATATACGGGTGCTCAGTGGAGACTGGGTACACTGGACGGACTCGCCGAGAACTCCCAGATGGTATTATACCTTATGTCAGATGGCAGTTCTCTGGTGACACTGGTACAGGTTAGTCTGTAGACCCGAGATCGTCATAGAGTCTTGTGTGGTTCCCACTGTGCTTTGATTTCCACCTTACCACGTCCAAGAGGGCGTGCAAAACGGTGGTTTTTGGGTACAGTCCCGAATCACATGGAGGCAATGAGCGATAGGAGGGGATTCGTCTCTCCCGGTATAGGGAGTTGATGTTGCGCTGTGTTCGATTGGCTATAACCGGAAATCCCTGGCCAGGGTTGCTGAGATTTACTGGTAAGTGTTACCAGTAGTTTCTCGAACTGTTATAGACCTCATATCGACACGACTTATCGAACTATTGGGGTCTGACGTTTACCACCCCTAGGCGAGATATGCGACATATCAGACGACGAGACCGGACTGTACGGTAAATGTTACTGGTTGGATTCACAGGAGTGTGAGCGGGATTGATCGTCGATCTTCTGATCGCTCAATACCCGGGTGGCCGTTACGTTTAGCAGACCGCTTGCGGCTTGTGGGTGTTTGATATGATCATCACCTGCTGCCGGCGTATTGACGAGTCTTTAGAGTCCTACACAGAGGTTTCCTGGCTCAAGCGAAACGAAATAGGAGCGCATATGAGATATGTGCGGGACCGAGAATAATGCGTGTATGTGATACCGTATTCTATTCTCGTGATGAATGTATCGATTGGTTGTATGCGATATAACCTAGTTATCGAATCGAGGATTGATTCGATAAGTCGATACATTGGATACTAGTCGGTTATATACGACATGACCGGATCATTGAATCAAGTGTTGATTTAATGATTTAATATATATTTATATATTTGATATATTACTTTACATTAACTAGTATTGGTTCACTTTAAAAGGATTTTCTCACTTGATGTGCACATTGTATATGTGATATATTTTAGTGTGCACTTGATTGTATCATGTTTGATGATACATGCTAACTTGAGTTTGTGTAAAGAATTAAACCATGGTCATTTAAATGGTTAGGGTTTTTGATTTTCTTATCTATTCATATATTTATTTATTTATTCTTTTTGGAAGGATAAATAAAATGGTGACTTATTTTGTTTCTTTCTTGAAACTTCTTGAAGTGTTGAAAGTCAAAGCCATTTTGTTTCTTTCCTAAACCCTAACCCTTTAACTTAACCCTAGTTCATTCTCTACACTTGACCATGGTTGGTTTATGATAAGTATTCATTTATTTTCTATTTGGAAAATACTTATCATATTCTTTTCTTCTTCTTCTTCTTCATCAAAGATGAAGAAGCTTGCTACCAACAATGGCAACTCTTGAAAATGAGTGAGAAATCCAATTCTAAAGTGAACCCACTTCCTATTTATTCATGTAACATCTCAAAAATTAATAATAATAATAAAATATTATTTTTGGGAATTTTTATAATTTAATATTATTTTATTGAATATTTTAATATTTTGGGATTATTAAATACAAATAAATGGTAAAAAATTTGGAAAAATTATGGAAAATTCTAAAATAGGGTATTTTATGGATTTATGCCATTTTTAAGTTTTTATGATTTGTTATATGCTAATTTAATGCTAATCGCGATTAAAAGTCGCTAATCGGTTTTTAGCAATTTTGTGCAAAACATACACATATCACTTTTTCACACTTGTGTTACATTTTGTTTGTCATGGTTCTTTTGGGTTTACTATTTAAGTGAGAAGGGTTTTAAAAAGGGGAAAAAAAAGAAAAGAGAAAAGAATAAAGAAATGGAGGGTTGGTGAAAGAGAGAGGTATGGGCTTCATTTGACCTAGGGACTTAGCCATTTTTCCCCTCATTTCCCTCCCTCTTCTCCCTTCTCCTGCTGCTGCTCCTGCACCTCATCCCCTCCCCTCTTCAAATGCTCCAAAACACCTCTAAAACTACACCAAAACCACACACTCATTTCATTAAAAGTGTGCACAATCCCTAGATCTACACTTGGAGCTAAAGAAGCAAGGATTTTGGCCACTAGGGGCAACTCAAGAATTTTCTTGAGTTGCCAAATGAGGTATTTTTCTGAATCATTAGCTTAATTCTAGCATTCCTTATACCCCAATGTTGTTATAGAACCGATATTGTTTGATTTTGTGGACTTGATGAAAACCTAGTTAGGGTTATGGGAAATTTTGAGTTATAATGTGAAATTGAGCTCAGTAGAGGTTTTATAAACACCCTAGTGCATGAATTGAGACCCTAACCTGAAGCCTAAAACTAGAATACGGATTTTAGAAACCGATATCAGAAAAATTTGTGAAATCTGTGAAGGTTAATTAGGATCTGCTATCACCCGGGACATCCTAAAATAAAATTGATTGGACAGTGACATGTGCAGGCACCCAGGAAGCTACCACCAAGACCCCAGCCCCTAACTCCCTTACCCGGCCGCCAATTAATCCCAATTGGCCGCAAATTGCGGCCTGGGTCCCACCATTTTGGCTCGTGTTGGTTCTGTAGCTCCTACATGTTTATGTTAGACCCCTAGTACATATAGATTTGTATAAATTGACCTAGGGTGAAATCTGGAACATATTTCCTAAGTTGTTGTTTTGGATTCGTGTTTCCGTATTCCGTATTTTTATTTCTGCATTGGTGTGTTTCGTTTTACCTCGACTAATTGGCGTTTATACGACGATATCGAGGATTGATTGATGGTTTTAAAGGCGTGCTCATAGGTTCTAACCTATATGCCCCTTATCGTATCGTTTTGGGATTCGCGTGCCGTTTTAGCTTTGATTTGGTTTTAATGCGCATATACGATACTTTGATGTGTAGGTACCCCATGAAGACTTCGGGACGACAAGAAAGCGCGTGGCGACGTCGACAAATGAAGACCCAAGGTGAGTAGATTATATCTACAGGGGGAAGTCGGGTGGATGGCGTATAGCACCCCCGCAGTCCGTAGTTAGTATACTATGTATATTAGATATATGATAGTTAATAGTGTGTCGTGGGTTTTGTGTTAGACGTATTTTGGTTAGTTAGGGTTAGAAGTAACTAGTGTAGTTCCTAGTCGCGAACCCTAGGATAGATTTATACCCACGCGCACACACTTGCATATTCCTTATACCTACACTTGGTTGATGATATTTGATGACATTGGAGATGAGTCGATGATATTGGGCCTTGTGCCACAAGATCGGTGATTAGATATGATTCATATTTGGGATATGACATGTGATTCTCGCGGGCTTGGGATGTGTGTTTACCCCCGCATTCATACTTTATAGATGGTATCAGATGTACTAGACTTAGATCAGTACCCCAGATTATGTGATATGATGATAATGATACCTGGAAATTTCATAAGAGGAATGTGATTTGACCCGTACCCAGCTATTGGGATGCCGTACGACGATTTACCGTACGAGCTTTACATTGATGATAGATCCGCACTCATGACTTGAGGAGGTCATATGATATATTGTATCGTACGCGATACTACTGAGGCGGGATCACCGACTATATATATACATATCGACTCAGATTTAGGTGGTTTCCATACCCCTCCCGATTGACCGGATGCTTAGATCAGTAGTTGCATAGTAGAGGTAAGGCTAGACCCGAGGCATACCTATTTCAAAAAAAACTACGAATCAGGAATATCTGGAGACAAATAAAGGGATCTTACGGATACTTTAAAAAGGTGTGTCTTATCCTAAAAACACCGTAGCCCTGATTTTACTAAAAACCCTGATTCGTCTTATTTCAAAAGGCATAACTGCATGATACATACATATTGATGTAGTTTCTTCACTGTGGTGTTGATTATTTGATTTCCGCATACTCATGCTATTTATACTGCCCGCATATGTTACCATCATGCTATTACGACACCAGCACCATTATCGATGATGCATATGTTTCACGTACACTTGCTTGCCGGCTCACACACTTCATCATCGATAATTGCCATGTCACTACACTGTAGTACTGTCGCATTCAGGATACGACCATTGCATTGCATACTTGTATACATACTCATTGTACACTTATATTTGCACACATACTTGTTGCACATACACAGATGATAATTCTAGATTTGGGAACCGCAAGATACTCTTTAAAACTGATCTATTTTAAAAGAGCGGTTTCCCCAACATGTGCATATCACTATTCCGTATTGCATGATATATCGATATGCTTACATTCTTTATATGTTGCATACATCATGTTTTCTGATTATACGCATTGAGATATGTTGTTTCCATGATATTTCTGGATTTGGGAACCGTGGCTATTTCAACTGAGAACATGTATTGTCTTTAAAAACCCGGTTTCCCTTGATATGATATTTCAGTGCGTCCACCATGTGTTTTTCTCGGTTCTGAGAGTGGCATATGAAATCCGATTCGAGGAGCGGTAGGCACCGTCTGCGGGTACATGGTGGACCCGGTAAGGTACCCCGGGGCAAGAAGACTCGTATATGTTAGACGGTGAGCCTGGCAGGGGAGCACTACCTACCGATGATAGTATTTGGACTCGGCGGTTATCGTGGGGATACCGACCGGAGTATGTACGTATGGGTACGTCGAAATTCGAGGGTCGAAGCTGGGCACTCGGGTTTTCGAGGCAGCGTATGATACGTACCTATCAGGGCCAGTCTTGGCGACAGCGCCTGATAGACGAGGATTTACGTGCCGATGCTAGGCACAGGTTTCATGATGTTTTACGATATTTCCATGATTGTTTATATCCTCATATTTCCATGCATATGCTTTACGATATTTACATGCATGAGGCTTATTGTCATTGGGTGACAGGTGGACGGAATCCACACATATACAGACATTGATCACATACCGACTGGATTTACATTGATCATACTTCATTTGTATATATAACTGGGTTTGAGGGCGCTGTTATATATACCCTTACACCAATATTAGTGGTATGGGACGCTAATATATGTGTATTGATATTCATTTGATACTTCATTATATTTACTTCATGCAGCATACCTTACATTCATGACATGTTATTACCTGAGTACTTGGCACTGCATACATGTTTAGAGGTTACTTTGCCACCTTATCATGCTTCAGACGTACTTTTGAGGTTTACTTTTTATACTGATCGTATTGACCTAGGTTTATGTCTTGCATTCGGTTTCTACTTGTAGATATTTCTATTCACGAGTTGGCAACTCACCCCCGTTGTGCCACAGTTTTTTTTGCAGGTTTTGTCGTACAGGTTCCATTGCGGCATTTCTGGCACACTGCTTCCTTGCGGGTGAATTGCTTTTGGTAGGTGGATTCTTTTGCATCAAGAACCACCGTTGTATTTATTTTATCCATTGTATCTAGGATTTCAATCAACGAAAACTTGTGTATTGTTTCAGACTTAGACTTTAGTGATGTATTATTCGACCTTAGAGTCACGCTTAGTAGTATTGCGGTTTTCTTGCTTTTGAGCTTTCTTTTCGGGTTTTGATCCTCGCCACTCGGCGTTGTATATTATATTGCTGTGTGGTTGTGACCGTCATTTGACGAAGAGCTAGCTCCCGCTTGGGGATGCCTTTTATTACTGCATGTATATATATTGTTCTTGTTGTACCCCGTTCGGGGCCAGTTTTTACAAAAGAAACTCTGGCGAAATTTTTAGAAAGGACTTTATTTTTTTTAAATGCATATTCGGCTTAGTTATTTTAAAAACCTTGACTTCAAATATGTTTTTCTTCACTTCTTTAAACCAGTTTTCTTATTTACTTTAAAAATGGTTTTAGATTTCTGGGCTTTTGGCTTACTTGGATCAGATGGAGTCCTATAGATTTCATATGGTTCAGGTGCCAGTCACGTGCTCTTTTCGGGTCGTGACAAAGTTGGTATCAGAGCGCTAGGTTAACCTTAGTTCGAGTCTAAGTTTGACTATGTGGAGCCTAGGGCGTCTATATGTTTATACGGAACTTAGGTTTGACCTTACGGAACTTAGACTTGGTCGAGGGGGTATTAGACCCGAACTTTCGTCGCGTAGGATGACCCTTGGTTGATGGAATAGGTGACTAAAGTAGAGTGACGTACCGTGGGTATGTTCCGCGGCATACTTACGACACGCCACTCCGCTTAAGGAGCCTTAGGATGTACATTTCCTTGCATTGTATTATATTCATTCCTGATCTATCGTCATCGATATTGGTTGTGATTTTACTTCTCGATCATACGGGCAAAGAGTTAGCTATGGCTATAGTTGCGTCAGCATGAGATCGTCTTAGACGAGGACTGACCAGAGCGTGATTCCAGAGACTTACGATCGCTTTGAGAGGCGTCATCTAGTTGTGTTTTCGCGCCATGAGCGTATGATGGATCGCTTTCATGAGATTTCCCGGACGTGCCATTTGGTACCAGAGGAGCAGGCTACTGCTAGAGGCCAGCCAGAGGTGATGACCATTGATATATCGCTTTTTCAGGATGATAGAGGCGCTGTTTAGCGTATAGACGAACAAGCCAGTTATTACTGCGAACGATGAGATATCGCCCTAGATGATGGAGCTATTGCAGTATGAGATTGTACTTGGAGATATGTTGGAAGGTCGCTAGTCACTTGAGGATAGATGACTAGGACAGGTAGTTCGTTCGCTTACCGATGCGAGGTCATCATATAGATTGCTTCCAGCTAGAGACGACTTCACGCGGAGACGTTGAGAGTCGACAGGAACGATCGAATGTCAGGAGGCCATTTTCCAAGTTTAAAGTATACGGAAAGACATGCAGGCGATTCTATGGACCCTCTAGAAGAATGAAACCCTAACTCGACTTAATGACCGTTTGAAAGCCTTTGAACCCTAGGGTTTGCGGCAGTTCCGCGGCGCCATTAGTAAGGCTTGGGTTTGCCCTTCTACGGCTGGACCACCGACGCTGTGGCATGTACTCGATACTATTAAACTGTACTCAAGATGTTGATCTCTTGGGGGATTATAAGGCTCTGACAAGTCGATCGAATGATTCGACATCATTCGGATATCATGTGATGGGATGCATTGCTTGGGAGACTTCAGATACGAGGATAGCCATTGGAGCACAGTCCATGCAGCCATGATGAGACGAGTCCGAATCAGTCGATATTGAAGCAGAGTGAAGAAAAGAGTTCGCAAGATATTTCGACGAGATGACGTCCCACTCCGCTGACATCAGAGATGTGATACGCACCCAGAGGCATTGTGTATAGATATATTTTCCAGAAAGAAGCGCGATGAGTATGCAGCCATTCCGGAATAAGAATTTGCTTCAGCATTGGACGATGACTTCCGGGCAGTTCGGCAGAAGTGAGATTTGAGAAAGACCTCGACAGGACCTTTCTGGAATATTATACGAGAAGATCTGGACCCAGAAGTGGTCATATTGCACACACCCAGCAGGCCAAGGTTGGGCATCGTCGACAAGATAGTGGACCAGGTTCAGATAAAGGACCTCACCCAGTTGCGTTGTGAGTTGATTGAGGACGGACGAGTATTGAGTTTTCCTCCGATGGTTGGGACGCGTTCCCGAGGACCTGTCCGGCCAGACATATTCTATAGAATGATGAAGCTACAGAGTACGCGCTTTCGAGTCCGTGTGAGAGATTGCGGATTGTCCGTGGCCGAGAACAGTGCAGTGCGTAGATAGCATGGCGTGACGTCATAGTAGACGACGATAGAGACAAGTGGAACCAGAGGTTCATGTGAGACGCTGACGAGCTATCATTACTTCCCGTCGAGACTAGAGACCTGTTATGCTTACAGAGGCGTTGGGATGCGACCAGTTTCCGAGAAAATGTTGTGCTGAGGACGCAGATGTCCATTGAGTGAGAAAAGATTATGCAAGAGTACCAGCCTCCGTACAGTTCGGCATAGGCAAGATCGGAAGAGATCTTGAGCAGGATTCCTTCCAGGACATTGCTGCAATGATGTTTGCACCCAGGATCAGATATTTGATGTGCATTCAGAGAGCCAGAGGCCGACGTCAGTGACATGCTGCTTTACGAGTGGTCGTGATGATTGACCGAGAGATGACCAGAGAAGTGCCAGAACGGAATCGTCCCCGTTAGCACATCTGACAGGGCCGATGAGCCGATTGATTGTGAGATTGGTAATCCACAGAGAAGATAAAGACCCAGAGATAGAGGACGCCAGACCGTGAGCAAGAGGCAAGTAGATATCTTGCGCTGCTAGTATTGGATGCACCGACAGCTTCTCGACCTTAAAGGAGGAACTACCGACGACGGTATTTATGATTTGTGATTTGTGATTCGATTGTCATGTATCCGTCATCTTAGATTTCGGTATTTTGGGAGTTCTGTCTGCATGATTTAGTTTTGATGACTGAGTTTCATGATATTTGTTTCATGCACCCACTGGATATTTATATTTTTGCGCATAGTTATTACATTTGAGATATTGATTGAGATTTCATGCCTATCGTATGCAGTGATTTGATATACACTTCCAGCACAGTTTTCATGCACCTTTAGTGTTTTGATATACGATTTTGGTGCACGCCAGATGCACTAAATCGGGATTTTTCGTGCATGTCACATGCACCTGATTTGGTTGCTGTCAGGCACACACGTTGCCTATGACAGATGTTTCGTGCACACCCGTTGCACCTAGATGTTGTTTTGTGTCCATATATGGATCTTGATTTCCATGCGCACCAGACGTACCGGATATTCTTATATACATTTTTGGGGATTGGTTTCTTATAGAGTAGTAATTTTTATGATATTCACTACGTATTGATGTTTTCGGAACCCCAACAAATTCGATTTTTACTGAAATGTTTTTGTATTTGGGGGTTTAAATTTAAATTCGGGGACCGAATTTCTTTAAGGGGGGAAAGATTGTAACATCTCAAAAATTAATAATAATAATAAAATATTATTTTTGGGAATTTTTATAATTTAATATTATTTTATTGAATATTTTAATATTTTGGGATTATTAAATACAAATAAATGGTAAAAATTTTGGGAAAATTATGGAAAATTCTAAAATAGGGTATTTTATTGATTTATGCCATTTTTAAGTTTTTATGATTTGTTATATGCTAATTTAATGCTAATCGCGATTAAAAGTCGCTAATCGGTTTTTAGCAATTTTGTGCAAAACATGCACATATCACTTTTTCACACTTGTGTTACATTTTATTTATCATGGTTCTTTTGGGTTTACTATTTAAGTGAGAAGGGTTTTAAAAAGGAAAAAAAAAGAATAGAGAAAAGAATAAAGAAATGGAGGGTTGGTGAGAGAGAGGGGTATGGGCTTCATTTGACCTAGGGACTTAGCCATTTTTCCCCTCATTTCCCTCCCTCTTCTCCCTTCTCCTGCTGCTGCTCCTGCACCTCATCTCCTCCCCTCTTCAAATGCTCCAAAACACCTCTAAAACTACACCAAAACCACACACTCATTTCATTAAAAGTGTGCACAATCCCTAGATCTACACTTGGAGCTAAAGAAGCAAGGATTTTGGCCACTTGGGGCAACTCAAGAATTTTCTTGAGTTGCCAAATGAGGAATTTTTCTGAATCATTAGCTTAATTCTAGAATTCCTTATACCCCAATGTTGTTATAGAACCGATATTGTTTGATTTTGTGGACTTGATGAAAACCTAGTTAGGGTTATGGGAAATTTTGAGTTATAATGTGAAATTGAGCTCAGTAGAGGTTTTATAAACACCCTAGTGCATGAATTGAGACCCTAACCTGAAGCCTAAAACCAGAATACGGATTTTAGAAACCGATATCGGAAAAATTTGTGAAATCTGTGAAGGTTAATTGGGATCTGCTATCACCCGGGACATCCTAAAATAAAATTGATTGGACAGTGACATGTGCAGGCACCCAGGAAGCTACCACCAAGACCCCAGGCCCTAACTCCCTTACCCGGCTGCCAATTAATCCCAATTGGCCGCAAATTGCGGCCTGGGTCCCACCATTTTGGCTCGTGTTGGTTCTGTAGCTCCTACATGTTTATGTTAGACCCCTAGTACATATAGATTTGTATAAATTGACCTAGGGTGAAATCTGGAACATATTTCCTAAGTTGTTGTTTTGGATTCGTGTTTCCGTATTTTTATTTCTGCATTGGTGTGTTTCGTTTTACCTCGACTAATTGGCGTTTATACGACGATATCGAGGATTGATTGATGGTTTTAAAGGCGTGCTCATAGGTTCTAACCTATATGCCCCTTATCGTATCGTTTTGGGATTCGTGTGCCGTTTTAGCTTTGATTTGGTTTTAATGCGCATATACGATACTTTGATGTGTAGGTACCCCATGAAGACTTCGGGACGACAAGAAAGCGCGTGGCGACGTCGACAAATGAAGACCCAAGGTGAGTAGATTATATCTACAGGGGGAAGTCGGGTGGATGGCGTATAGCACCCCCGCAGTCCGTAGTTAGTATACTATGTATATTAGATATATGATAGTTAATAGTGTGTCGTGGGTTTTGTGTTAGACGTATTTTGGTTAGTTAGGGTTAGAAGTAACTAGTGTAGTTCCTAGTCGCGAACCCTAGGATAGATTTATACCCACGCGCACACACTTGCATATTCCTTATACCTACACTTGGTTGATGATATTTGATGACATTGGAGATGAGTCGATGATATTGGGCCTTGTGCCACAAGATCGGTGATTAGATATGATTCATATTTGGGATATGACATGTGATTCTCGCGGGCTTGGGATGTGTGTTTACCCCCGCATTCATACTTTATAGATGGTATCAGATGTACAAGACTTAGATCAGTACCCTAGATTATGTGATATGATGATAATGATACCTGGAAATTTCATAAGAGGAATGTGATTTGACCCGTACCCAGCTATTGGGATGCCGTACGACGATTTACCGTACGAGCTTTACATTGATGATAGATCCGCACTCATGACTTGAGGAGGTCATATGATATATTGTATCGTACGCGATACTACTGAGGCGGGATCACCGACTATATATATACATATCGACTCAGATTTAGGTGGTTTCCATACCCCTCCCGATTGACCGGATGCTTAGATCAGTAGTTGCATAGTAGAGGTAAGGCTAGACCCGAGGCATACCTATTTCAAAAAAAACTACGAATCAGGAATATCTGGAGACAAATAAAGGGATCTTACGGATACTTTAAAAAGGTGTGTCTTATCCTAAAAACACCGTAGCCCTGATTTTACTAAAAACCCTGATTCGTCTTATTTCAAAAGGCATAACTGCATGATACATACATATTGATGTAGTTTCTTCACTGTGGTGTTGATTATTTGATTTCCGCATACTCATGCTATTTATACTGCCCGCATATGTTACCATCATGCTGTTAGGACACCAGCACCATTATCGATGATGCATATGTTTCACGTACACTTGCTTGCCGGCTCACACACTTCATCATCGATAATTGCCATGTCACTACACTGTAGTACTGTCGCATTCAGGATACGACCATTGCATTGCATACTTGTATACATACTCATTGTACACTTATATTTGTACACATACTTGTTGCACATACACAGATGATAATTCTAGATTTGGGAACCGCAAGATACTCTTTAAAACTGATCTATTTTAAAAGAGCGGTTTCCCCAACATGTGCATATCACTATTCCGTATTGCATGATATATCGATATGCTTACATTCTTTATATGTTGCATACATCATGTTTTCTGATTATACGCATTGAGATATGTTGTTTCCATGATATTTCTGGATTTGGGAACCGTGGCTATTTCAACTGAGAACATGTATTGTCTTTAAAAACCCGGTTTCCCTTGATATGATATTTCAGTGCGTCCACCATGTGTTTTTCTCGGTTCTGAGAGTGGCATATGAAATCCGATTCGAGGAGCGGTAGGCACCGTCTGCGGGTACATGGTGGACCCGGTAAGGTATCCCGGGGCAAGAAGACTCGTACATGTTAGACGGTGAGCCTGGTAGGGGAGCACTACCTACCGGTGATAGTATTTGGACTCGGCGGTTATCATGGGGATACCGACCGGAGTATGTACGTATGGGTACGTTGAAATTCGAGGATCGAAGCTGGGCACTCGGGTTTTCGAGGCTGCGTATGATACGTACCTATCAGGGCCAGTCTTGGCGACAGCGCCTGATAGACGAGGATTTACGTGCCGATGCTAGGCACAGGTTTCATGATGTTTTACGATATTTCCATGATTGTTTATATCCTCATATTTCCATGCATATGCTTTACGATATTTACATGCATGAGGCTTATTGTCATTGGGTGACAGGTGGACGGAATCCACACATATACAGACATTGATCACATACCGACTGGATTTACATTGATCATACTTCATTTGTATATATAACAGGGTTTGAGGGCGTTGTTATATATACCCTTACACCAATATTAGTGGTATGGGACGCTAATATATGTGTATTGATATTCATTTGATACTTCATTATATTTACTTCATGCAGTATACCTTACATTCATGACATGTTATTACCTGAGTACTTGGCACTGCATACATGTTCAGAGGTTACTTTGCCACCTTATCATGCTTCAGACGTACTTTTGAGGTTTACTTTTTATACTGATCGTATTGACCTAGGTTTATGTCTTGCATTCGGTTTCTACTTGTAGATATTTCTATTCACGAGTTGGCAACTCACCCCCGTTGTGCCATAGTTTTTTTTGCAGGTTTTGCCGTACAGGTTCCATTGCGGCATTTCTGGCACATTGCTTCCTTGCGGGTGAATTGCTTTTGGTAGGTGGATTCTTTTGCATCAAGAACCACCATTGTATTTATTTTATCCATTGTATCTAGGATTTCCATCAACCAAAACTTGTGTATTGTTTCAGACTTAGACTTTAGTGATGTATTATTCGACCTTAGAGTCGCGCTTAGTAGTATTGCGGTTTTCTTTCTTTTGAGATTTCTTTTCGGGTTTTGATCCTCGCCACTCGGCGTTGTATATTATATTGCTGTGTGGTTGTGACCGTCATTTGACGAAGAGCTAGCTCCCGCTTGGGGATGCCTTTTATTACTGCATGTATATATATTGTTCTTGTTGTACCCCGTTCGGGGCCAGTTTTTACAAAAGAAACTCTGCCGAAATTTTTTGAAAGGACTTTATTTTTTTAAAATGCATATTCGGCTTAGTTATTTTAAAAACCTTGACTTCAAATATGTTTTTCTTCACTTCTTTAAACCAGTTTTCTTATTTACTTTTAAAATGGTTTTAGATTTCTGGGCTTTTGGCTTACTTGGATCAGATGGAGTCCTATAGATTTCATATGGTTCAGGTGCCAGTCACGTGCTCTTTTCGGGTCGTGACACTTCATCCTCTACCTCTTGCCAAGTAGTATAGGGTGTTTTCTTCACAAGTTTCATGACTTGGTGAAGTGGGAGCTTGATCTTGTGATGCCTCGACGTAGATCATCTTTGGCATCGAAGTCGACGACCTAGCCCGCCCATTTCTCCGATGAAGCCGATGCTAGAGCCCGGGATCCGATGATCGCAGCGAGGGGACTTCATCACGGAGCTATGGAGGTGGAGGACCGGATCTACAAAGGTTGTATTTCCGTTCACTTAGCACTAAAGTAGTTTAGTAGCTTGTTGTTTCGTCTATACATCTAGTTAACGATCCGTATTAGGGTTTGTAGGCACTTGTAAAATTTGAATTTGGCATGGTTGATGCCTTGTGAGACCTCATTAGTGTGCCAAGGAACCCTACATTGGTATCAGAGCCTAGCTAGAGCCTTAGGCGATGTGTAGACAATGTTAGAAACCCGATCGAACCCGAAACCCTAATTTTTCACCCTCTCTGGACATTTTTACAAAACTGGGTTTTTTCCAGATAAAAAATGCTTAAAAAATTCAGCAGGAAATTATAAGAATTACGGTGCAAAAATTACCTAATGATGTGTCTAAAGCGCGGCGGAACCGCGGCATTAGCCGCCTATTGCGGCGGTTCCGCGCCCTTTTAGTCTCTTCAGTCAACCATTTTTGCACAGTAACTTCTTTATTTAAATGCTGAGTTTTATGGGAATTTTTAATATTTACTCAAGAGTTGAGTTTTCTGGGTTGTATTAGGGACTCGGTATTTCGATTGGATTGTCTAACTTTGTCTATGTGTTTTTCCGGATATTTTTTGAATATGTTAAAAAGTTCGATCAGATATAAATACCCACTTTTTCCCTTGTCGGGAAATTTCCAAGTGTTGGATTTTTCCGTGGTTTAAAGACGTTCTAAGTAGTGCAAGTAACGCGGTGGACCCTCTAGAAGACAACAAACCTTAACTCGATAATGTGACCGTCTTGAACTGCCCTTTGAACCTTAGGGTTTGGGGCAGTACGGCGTGCCACATGTGAGGCATTGGCTTAACCCTTCTACGGCTGGACCGTTGGTACTGAGGCATGAACTGGATGTTTTTAAACTTGTTTCATGTGTTGAGCTGTTTTGGGAAAACTTGGGTGTTTGACTGTTCGATCGGAAAGTTTAACATTTTCTGTTTATCTGGAATGTAATACAATACTTGGAATCCACAAGTAGTTATGAGATAACTGAATGAATGTTATAAACATAGCAGTTTAGTCTCACTTGATCGGTTGCCACGGAATTTTGATGTGATCAAAAGTCCGTCGCAATCACGTAGCGTACGCGGATACTCGCCGGATAAACTTAATAGACAGCTACATCCCTTAGCCCCGACCAAGTGACTGTAGGAGAACCCCGTCGCCGAAAGCATCCATCTGGGTGCTCACGGCAGCGGTGTTCCGCCTTGGTGCACTTCGTCGACGGCATCGGGGGTGCGGCCGTCTACTGAAGTTTGCGATTAGCATTCGATCAGGATGTCGGGAATCTTGTTGAATTGCCCGACTTGATATTGAAAAGAGTTTTTGATAATGAGACTGAAATGCGGGGTTTATAATTGTTAGGCATGCGATGTCTAAGGAATTCATTTGATTAGGCATGCGATGTCTATGCAGGTTGCGGATTCCAACTGTTGTAGTTTTACACTTTCTTTTCTGTGACCGTAAGTGTAATATGTGATATCGCCGGTTTCGTTGCTATATGTCAACGACAATTGGGATATGCATGTTTACTTACGTTGATGACATGTGATGTTATGTGTTGCTGGATATGTTATATTGGATCGTCGTGTTTGAATAGCCGGGGGGTTTTTATGTGAGATGAGTGTTTTTCATTTTCATTCATGTAAAAACTTGTATGTAATATTCTTTTATTGGGTCACTTCCAGGTTGCGGAAAATGTCACCCTTTGTATATTATTTACTTTTCCGTACTAGGATAGACCCAAGGAGGAGAGCATAAGTAACCGGGTTCTGGAGTCCAGTGGGAGACCAACTCGAGGAATCGAGTCCGGGTCTCCTAACTCCAGAATTGGTAGGGTTGCTTGCCGCTCTCGTAGGGGTCTAGGGGTGTGGATTTGGCTATTCATCGCGATCGTGGAATCCGTGTTTTATACTGGCTCGTATTGAAAACACGGACGTCCTAGTATATCCAATGTTTCATATGATTCTTCTGCTGCAATATCTGTGATGTGATCATTTGATGTTCTGTGATAGATACAGTATATAGTATATATGATATATTATATAGGCGTTACTTATGTTTTACACCCGTGCTAGCACTGCCCCGCTCTGCCGTTAGTTACCTAACCTAACGGTGCACGAGGGGACATCGAGGCGAACACGGATGGCATAAGTGTACGTCGTATTTATCTGTAATGTTTAGGTGACTTAAATGATGGGACGTCATTAATGAGATTAATGAAATAAAAGAAACCTAAGATGTTGTAGAATCGAATTTCAAAAATAAAACAGATAGCTACAGTTCTTGCTTTGCACAGCGATGTATATGATATATCCTGCACCTCATTCGACAAGGAAAGGACCGAGATCCCTTCACCGGGAGTGACTCCTTTAGCAATAATTGGCAGATGCTACACCCCTCGGTTTGTCTTTTGATTGCTTCTATAGTTTATGCTTTGCAAAGTGATATATATGATATATCCCGCACCTCATTCGACGAGAAAAGGGTCGACGATCCCTTCACCGGGAGTGACCCCTTTAGCAAAACTAGAAAAGCCTAAAACACACTCCATTTTAAAATCATTCGATCCTACAACGATATCAAGTTCATTACGCAATAGGTTTTCAGAAAAACCTGTCGTAGCCCTCCGTCATTTCAGATAAGTCCTGTTTAGTATTCGTGCTGCGTTTGTTGACCTTGTCAAGGCGCAGTGTGCGGTAGCTAACCAGTATTTATCTGCTTATGCATATGATGCAGATTGGGTTAGGGTAGTCGTACGGCCTTGTTGACCTTGTCAAGGGTCGTGCGGGTGGGTTTGATTCAATCAAGAAATGACGGGTTGAACTTGACTTACGGTCTATGGTTTGTTGACCTTGTCAAGGTCATAGATCGTTTAGGGCAAAATATTATCGGGAATTTCAAGTGTTGAAATTTGCAATGAGATTGCATACCTTCTATGAGATAGTTGGATCCCGATACCCGCTGCGAGTAAGAGTTACTCCTGGGAGAGTTTTACATATTACAATTAGCCGATCAAGTAGGTGTCTAGAAAGGTGTCAATGGGGTTACGCCTTTGGGAAAATGAGGTTTACATTAATTAGGTTCGTGCGAAAGCACGGGGGACCTCCCTCAAAGTACCGACACTAGCCTGGCTAAAAGATTGGCGAACTTGTAGTGTGTAATTAATCCCGGCTAGTCTTTCCTTTTAGGGTTTGAAGGAAGATTTGATAAAAACAGTGGGAGCCATCCTGATTAGATAAAATAATAACCAATCTATTCTTGCAAGAGCGCACGCAGAGTGTTTTCTTCTCTCTCTCTCCAGGTCGTAACCATAACACGCCTTAATCAAGATAATAATACGGATATTTGACCGAACCCGCTTGTTATACTGAGCTGGGGAACGTTGGTCCCGCTCCAACTTATAATTGTTATAAGACAGAGAAGGAAATTGGGGATTACCAGAATTCCCGTGCCGCCCAAACGAAGAAAGTGCATATGATGCATCATCTTCGAGTGTGTTCGTTACAAAGAACTGTTTCTTTGTATCCTCTACGTCCTGGGTATTTGGTACCGGATCAGGATCCCAGATATGTAATTTGTTACATAGGGCTACAGCAAGGTAGAGAACTGAGAACGGGTGATAAGTTTCATGAGACAGAAAACGGGGCAAGTGTTGCAGCCAAGTCTGTTGGTCACTGTCACCCTGTATTCCAAATACATTGATTCTGAACGAATGTTATTAGATACCGAACCTGATATAAAAAATCATATCAGTCTCTTTATTATTAAAGAAATGATAAAATTTTGTGTTGTTGGATAATGTTTTGAACATTTCCTATATCAAAAGTTGATCGGTTCAGGCACGTTATCTAAAAGCATTGATGTTCTAAATCAAACTACAGTTCTTAGTATACAGAACACACATAAGAGGAAGAGTTCAGAAATGAACGAATCCTTCTTAAGGCATTGTAGACTAGGTCATATCAATGCGACCCGACTGGCTGAAGTTACATTTAGATGCATATTTAAATTAGTTTGAATTTACATCTTGTGAAACTTGCCGGTCATATCACAAAGATACGATGACCATAGCTCTGTTTACTGGAAACAGAGAAAGAGTTTGTAAACTCTTGGGACTGATACATGATGATGTATGTAGGTCCCCTGTCTACACATGCCAAGACTGGTTCTTTATACTTCATTACATTCTCTGATGATCTTTCGAGATTCAGACCCATGTTCCTGTTGAAACACAAGTCCGAACCTTTTGAGATATTCACATAATATAAGTTAGAAGTAGAGAACCAAAACGGGTATAAGTATTATGTCCTTTGATGTGATCAGGGAGGAGAATACTTGAGCACGGAATTCCTGGACTATTCTAAAGGAGAATGAGATTCTCTCTCAGCATTACTCCTCCGAATACACCATAGCACGATGGTATATCGGGGCGGAGCAGATACACCCTATTTGATATGGTGTGATCTATGATGAGTACTACTGAGTTACCTATTTCCTTTTGGGAGTTATGCGCTTGAGAAGCTGCATACCTATTGAATACGGTTCCAATCAAATCAATTGCCTACCACTTCATATGTGATATGGAAAGGGAAGAGCCCATATCTTAAGTTTGTTAAGATTTAGGGTTGTCCGGCCTATGTCTAAAAGCAAAATACGGACAAGCTCGAGGCAAGGTCTGTTATGTAGAACTGGAAAGGTTCCAGCTATGCAAACTACAGCAGATGATTTGGTACAACCAAAGGATTCAGTAGATACCAACGAACCTCAGCCTCTCCGCCGATCTAGTAGGGTTCCTCACCCACCTGAGAGATACTTCTGTTTCTCTATGACAGTGGGAGCGAGGATTGCATCATGAGATGATGACCCAACTAGCTTCGAGCTGGCCATCAGGAGTAAGACTCTGTAAGAATGGCTGGATGCTTAGTGATCTGAGATGGAATCCATGTACACCAACAAAGTATGGACTTTGGTTGCTATATCTGAAGGGTTAAATCCCCATCAGGAGCAAGTATATCTTGAGAAGATTACTTGGTGTAGATGGAAAAGTTGAGACTTTCAAAGCTAGACTTGTTAAAGGTTTTCGTCATCGACCAGGCGTGGATAATGATGAAACCTTTTTCCAATGGCTATGCTTAAGTCCATCCAGATCCTACTTGCCACGGCTACATACCATGACTACGATATCTGGTGGTTGGGTGTCATGACAGCTTTTCTAAATGATGTTTTAGAAGAGGGAGTCTATAAGTACACAGCCAGAGGGCCTCGTAGACAGTGGGAGCAGCGGAAACGTGTGCAAGATGTTTTATGTGATAAAGCAGGCATCGCGGAGTTGGAACATCTGTTTTGATGGATTAGTCAAAGAGTTTGACATCATCAAAATGGTAGATGAACCTTGTATAAACAAAAAGGTAGTAGGGAGTATGGTGGCGATTCTCATAGAGTACGTGGATGACATACTCTTGATAGGGAAAGAGTTTCCTATGCTACGCTCGATCAATCTCCGCTTATCACAATGATTCTCCACATAGGATCAAAGTGATACCTACTAAATCCTGGATTTTGGATCTATGAGATAGATCTAAATGGATGTTAGGATACTCACTAGTTGTAGTGAGATGGTATCAGTTGATCCTGGGGAAAATCACTGGAAGTGTTCTAGGGTGATAAAGACGACTGAATGTCAGTCACAGGCATTGTCTTTACCCTCTATCGAGGGATGGTATGTTGGAAGAGTTCCAAGCTAGATACCATGACATACTAGAAGATAAAGGCAGGATATATCGCTACTTAAGATGCTACCAAAGAGGCTGTTTGGGTGTATATTGGTTCATGAGATGAACTATGTTCCTCCCATTGTGTGACAATGGAGTTGTGGCTTATGCCAAGGAATGCAGGTCCCATCAGTGATCCAGACATATTCTAAGGCAGTATCACCTGATCATGGAGATGGTTGATCTCTAAGGGATCGAGGTTAGGAGGGTAGACTCAGAGGAAAACACGGCGGATCCACTCGCGAAGGCCTATTCCCAGAGAGAGACTTTTATGGGATGGTTGAGTATGAGATACTACAACCACTGCTACAGATGGCCCTAGTGCAAATGGGAGATTGTTAGTTATATGTATGCCCTAGAGGCCATTACTATACATAGGATGTATATTGTAGTGGATGCTTGGACATATATAGGGAGGACTTTCTTGCTCGACATGATAGTATGCTATCTGGTTGATCTTTACCTTAACGTGTACACTGATTGTCTCTCTGTTACATGTTGGTAAAGCCCTTAGGATGTGTACTTGACTACCTGGACTATGATGCGGATTATACTAGTGGGGACATGGTAGTCCATAAGTACATCCTTCAAAGTCCCTAATCGTGGGTGTATCGAGACGGGGCATCGATATACCAGAGTAGACTAGCGTATTCCTTCTCGACCCATACAGATGGACAATGGATGATCCCATATCCATTGGTGTTTGACATCAGAGATGATATACGGATGCTCAGTGGAGACTGGGTACACTGGACGGACTCGCCGAGAACTCCCAGATGGTATTATACCTTACGTCAGATGGCAGTTCTCTGGTGACACTGGTACAGGTTAGTCTGTAGACCCGAGATCGTCATAGAGTCTTGTGTGGTTCCCACTGTGCTTTGATTTCCACCTTACCACGTCCAAGAGGGCGTGCAAAACGGTGGTTTTTGGGTACAGTCCCGAATCACATGGAGGCAATGAGCGATAGGAGGGGATTCGTCTCTCCCGGTATAGGGAGTTGATATTGCGCTGTGTTCGATTGGTTATAACCGGAAATCCCTGGCCAGGGTTGCTGAGATTTACTGGTAAGTGTTACCAGTAGTTTCTCGAACTGTTATAGACCTCATATCGACACGACTTATCGAACTATTGGGGTATGACGTTTACCACCCCTAGGCGAGATATGCGACATATCAGATAACGAGACCGGACTGTACGGTAAGTGTTACTGGTTGGATTCATAAAAGTGTGAGCGGGCTTGCTCGTCGATCTTCTGATCGCTCAATACCCGGGTGGCCGTTACGTTTAGCAGACCGCTTGCGGCTTGTGGGTGTTTGATATGATCATCACCTGCTGCCGGCGTATTGACAGTCTTTAGAGTCCTACACAGAGGTTTCCTGGCTCAAGCGAAACGAAATAGGAGCGCATATGAGATATGTGCGGGACCGAGAATAATGCGTGTATGTGATACCGTATTCTATTCTCACGATGAATGTATCGATTGGTTGTATGCGATATAACCTAGTTATCGAATCGAGAATTGATTCGATAAGTCGATACATTGGATACTAGTCGGTTATATGCGACATGACCGGATCATTGAATCAAGTGTTGATTTAATGATTTAATGTATAATTATATATTTGATATATTACTTTGCATTAACTAGTATTGGTTCACTTTAAAAGGATTTTCTCACTTGATGTGCACATTGTATATGTGATATATTTTAGTGTGCACTTGATTGTATCATGTTTGATGATACATGCTAACTTGAGTTTGTGTAAAGAATTAAACCATGGTTATTTAAATGGTTAGGGTTTTTGATTTTCTTATCTATTCATTTATTTATTTATTTATTCTTTTTGGAAGGATAAATAAAATGGTGACTTATTTTGTTTCTTTCTTGAAACTTCTTGAAGTGTTGAAAGTCAAAGCCATTTTGTTTCTTTCCTAAACCCTAACCCTTTAACTTAACCCTAGTTCATTCTCTATACTTGACCATGGTTGGTTTATGATAAGTATTCATTTATTTTCTATTTGGAAAATACTTATCATATTCTTTTCGTCTTCTTCTTCATCTTCAAAGATGAAGAAGCTTGCTACCAACAATGGCAACTCTTGAAAATGAGTGAGAAATCCAATTCTAAAGTGAACCCACTTCCTATTTCTTCATCCTCTACCTCTTGCCAAGTAGTATAGGGTGTTTTCTTCACAAGTTTCATGACTTGGTGAAGTGGGAGCTTGATCTTGTGATGCCTCGACGTAGATCATCTTCGGCATCGAAGTCGACGACCTAGCCCGCCCATTTCTCCGATGAAGGCGACGCTAGAGCCTGGGATCCGATGATTGCAGCGAGGGGACTTCATCACGAAGCTATGGAGGTGGAGGACCGGATCTACAAAGGTTGTATTTCCGTTCACTTAGCACTAAAGTAGTTTAGTAGCTTGTTGTTTCGTCTATACATCTAGTTAACGATCCGTATTAGGGTTTGTAGGCACTTGTAAAATTTGAATTTGGCATGGTTGATGCCTTGTGAGACCTCATTAGTGTGCCTAGGAACCCTACAGCGTAACCCCGTTGACACCTTTCTAGACACCTACTCGATCGGCTAATTGTCCTGTGTAAAACTCTTCCAGGAGTAACAATTACTCGCAGTGGGTATCGGGATCCAACTATCTCATAAAAGGTATGCAATCTCATTGCAAATTTCAACACTAGAAATTCCCGATAATATTTTGCCCCTAACGTGCTATGACCTTGACGAAAGCCAACAAACCATAGCCCGCTAGTCAAGTTCAACCCGTACATTTCTTGACTGAATTAAACCCACCCACACGACCCTTGACGAAAGCCAATAAAGCCGTACGACTACCCTAATCCAGTCGCATCATATGTAACAGATAAGCAGCATATAGCTACCGCACACTACACCTTGACGAAAGCCAACAAATGAAGCACGAATACTATATACAACTTATCTGAAATGACGGAGGGCTACGACAGGTTTTCTGAAAACCTATTGCGTAATGAACTTGATATCGTTGTAGAATTATGTGAATTTTGAAATGGAGTGATTTTGAGGCTTTTATTAATTTTGCTAAAGTGGTCATTCCCGGTGAAGGGATCTCGGCTCTTTCCTTATGGAATAAGGTGCAGGATATATCACTATGTAAAGAAAAACTCCAAAAGCAATCAAAAGCAAACCGAGTGTTGTAGCATCTGCCAGTTTTGCTAAAGAGGTCACTCCCGGTGAAGGGATCTCGGCTCTTTCCTCATCGAATAAGGTGCGGGATATATCATATATATCGCTGTGCAAAGCAAAAACTATAGCTACCCTTTTTGAAAATTTGATTCTACAACATCTTTTAGGTTTCTTTTCTTTCATTAATCATATTAATGAAGTCCCATCATTTAAGTCACCTAAACATCATAGATAAATACGACATACACTTATGCTATCCGCATTCGTCTCGATGTCCCCTCGTGCACCTTTAGGTTAGGTAACTAACGGCAGAGCGGGGCAGGGCTAGCGCGGGTGTAAAACATAAGTAACATCTATATAATATATCATATATACTATATACAGTATTTATCACAACATATCAAATGATCACATCACAGATATCGCAGCAGAAGAAAACATATGAAACATTAGATATACTAGGACGTCCGTGTTTTATTTTGAGCCTCTATAAAACACGGATTCCACAGTCGCGATGAATAGCCAAACCCACACCCCTAGACCCCTACGAGAGCGGCAAGCAACCCTTCCAATTCTAGAGTTAGGAGACCTGGACTCGACTCCTCGAGTTGGTCTCCCACTGGACTCTAGAACCCGGTTACTTGTGCTCTCCTCCTTGGGTTTATCCTAGTGCGGAAAAGTAAATAATATACAAATGGTAATATCAACCTCATCCCAGAAGTGCCCCAATAAAAGAATATTACATACATTTAATTTTACATGAATGAAATTAAAAAAACTCATCTCACATAAAAAAAACCCGGCTATTCAGGAACGCGACGATCCAATATAACATATCCAGCAACACATAACATCACATGTCATCAACGTAAATAAATGTGCGCATCCCAATTGTCGTTGACATATAGCAACGAAACCGGCAATATCACATATTACACTTACGGTCGCAGAAAAGAAAGTGTAAAACTACAACATTTGGAATCCACATTCTCTTTAGACATCGTAAATCCGAAATATCACATACTTCGCATTTCATGCCTAACTATATGAATTCCACATATTGTATCACATTCCAGATAAATAGACAGTATTAAACTTTCCGATCGAATAATCAAATACCCAAGATTTCCTAAATAGCTCAACACTTTAGCGGAGTTCAAAAATTCCAGAATACGTCACAGTAGCAACGGTCCAGCCTTAGAAGGGTCAAGCCAACGCCTCACATGTGGCACGCCGTACTGCCCCAAACCCTAAGGTTCAAAAGGCAGTTCAAGATGGTCACATAATCGAGTTAAGGTTTGTTATCTTCTAGAGGGTCCATCGCGTTACTTGCACGTTTTTCCGAAAGATCTAAACTCAAGAAAAATTCAACACTTGAAAGTTTTTCGTGCCGGGAAATAATAAGTTAATGATATCCGTTCGAACATTTTAACAGTTTCTAAATATCCGAAAAACATAACGAAATTAAATATTCCGATCGAATCAACGATTACAAAATAAACCCCAGAACACTCAACACTTGAGTCAGATTAAAAATACCCAGAAAATAGTAACAACAGATACAAGTATTACTGTGCAAACACGTGTCAGTAATACCAAAGTACGGCCGCGGAACCGCCGCGGGAAGCAGGTTCCTGCCGCGGTTCCGCGGCGACTTGATGGTATCATGAGTTCGTATTTCATGGTAATTCTTAGAATTCCCTGATGATTTTTTTAGGTATTTTTAATTCAGAAAAATCACATTTTTAGAAATTGTCCAGAAAGGGGGTTAAATTTGCGTTTCGGGTTTCGATCGGGGTTTTAACTCCGTATACAAGTCGCCTAATGTTCTAGCTATGCCCTGATACTACTGTAGGGTTACTAGGCACTGTAATAAGGTTATACAATGCATCAACCATGCCCGTTTAAAATTTTAGCCGTGCCTAACAACCCTAAACAAGATCTTTGCTAGAAAATTAGGGTTTCACATGCAAGTAAATAGCATCTATGACTAAGTGAATACGAATACAACCTTTGTAGATAGGTCCTTCACTTCGTTAGCTCCTTGTTGAAGTCCCTTCGCTGCGATCGTGGTTCTCCCGGACTCTTGCATGGCTTCACGAGGCTAAAGGAGCGTCCTTGCTTGAAGTCTTCGAGGCCGAAGATGATCTACGTCGAGGGGATGCCAACTCAAGCTTCTACTTCACTAACTAGAGAATTAGTGAAGCAAACACCCCAAACTAAAGTGCTAGTCTAGTAGAGGATGGAGAAATAGGAAGTGGGTTCACTTTAGAATTTGGTTTCTCACAATGTTTCTCACTTTGGATCAAACCCTAGAGAGCTTTTTTGCTCAAGGAAGAAGATGAAAAAAATAATATGAGAAGAGATAATGATCAAGTGAGAAAGCTAATCATGGTGAGTGAGTATCATATACTAACTCATGTAGAGACATAACCATGGCTAATCCTTATGGTTGGGTTAACAAATATCCATAGTAAAAACAAACTTAGTGGACTTAGTCAATGCATCCACAAGCTTCCACAAGCTTCATGCATTTTGCTAATCCTCCACTAATTTTGTAATTACTTTAAATATTAAAACCCAATATAAATAAATAGCATGGTGTAAGTCTCATACACCCAAGTCATGTGTATCATCAACCATGATACAAAAAGAAAACACAATTTTAATATATATCACATATATATTAAAGTTGTGCACTTGTGAGAAAAATCCTTATGTGAACAAGTGTTAGTTAATGTAAACTAGTATATCTAATATACAATTATACACTAAATTATTAAATCAACACTTGACCTAATAATCCGGTCATATCTCATATAACCGACTAACATCCATTGTATTGACTTATCGAATCAACACTTGATTCGAAAACCCGGCTATATCATATATAACCGACCGATACAAAAAGTAGCGAGAATAGAATACGGTATCACATACACGCATTATTCTCGGTCCCGCACATATCACATACGTGCTCCTATTTCGTTTTGCCTGAGCCAGTAAAACCTCTATGTGGGACTCTAAAGACTCGTCAATACGTCGGCAGTAGGTGATGATCACATTAAGCACCCACAAGCCGTCAGCGGTACTAGCTGGATGTAACGGCTACCCAGGTATTGAGCGATCAGAAGATCAGCAAGCAAGCCCGCTCCAACTCCTATAAAAGCCTGCTGGTAACACTTCCCGTACAGTCCGGTCTCCTCGTCTGATATGTCGCATATCAAGTCTAGGGGTGGTAAACGTCAGACCCCAATAACCGATAAGTCGTGCCGATATGAGGCTCATAACGGGTCGAGAAACTATTGGTAACACTTACCAGTAAATATCTAAATCATCCCTGGCCAGGGACTTCCCTGTTATGGCCAATCGAACATAGCGCAATATCAACCCCCAATACCGGAAGAGACGAAACCCCTCCTATCGCTCATTGCCTCCATGTGACTTGAGACTGTACCCAAAAACCACCGTTTTGCACGCCCTCTTAGACGTGGTAAGGTGGAAATCAAAGCACAGTGGGAATCACACAAGACTCTATGACGATCTCGGGTCTACAGACTAACCTGCATAAGTGTCACCAGAGAACTGCCATCTGACGTGAGGTATAATACCATCTGGGAGTTCTCGGCGAGTCCGTCCAGTGTACCCAGTCTCCACTGAGCACCCGTATACCATCTCTGATGTCAAACACCAATGGATATGGGATCATCCATCGCCCATCTCATGGGTCGAGAAGCGTATACGCTAGTCTACTCTGGTATATCGATGCCCTGTCTCGATACACCTACGACTAGGAATATTAAAGGATGTACTTATGGACTACCATGGCCCCACTAGTATGATCTCCATCATAGTCCAGGTAGTCAAGTACACATCCTAAGGGCTTTACCAACATGTAACTATAAGACAGTATCAAGAGACAAGTATAGATGTTAAGATAAAGAGCAACCAGATAGCATACTGTCATATCGAGCAAGAAAGTCCTCTCTATATATGTCCAAGCATCCAATATAATATACATCATCTGTACAATACTGGCCTCTAGGGTATACATACAACTAACAGTATGGATGTACAATATGTATGTGCGCCAGTATGGATGTACAAGTGGTATATACGCAAGTATGTTATGCGAAGTGTTATATCATGACGCGGCAATCCTACTGTGTAGTGAGATGGCAATTATCGATGATGAAGTGTGTGAGCCTACAATCTGTGTACGTGTAACATACGCATCATCGATAATGGTGCAGGTCTACTATCACAGGTATAAGCAACGCAATGCGAATAACATGAATGCAGCATAAGGTAAATCATATGCAAATGCTGACGGGTATACATATCTAACATGACCGAGTCGGTGAATCTATCAATCGGCATATAGTCTCACAACAACGCGCACGGTACTATACATCGTACGACAGCCTCTAGTCAAGAGTATGGATCAAACATCCAGTCAAACTCATCACGCACGGAAAATCATCGTACGGCGGCATTAAACCAATAGGAATCCTATCAACCAATAAGACAATGAGGGTACGGCCTAATATCACACACGGCCTATCATTCATGATTCACAACATTCTATATATATCTATATACCTATGTCTCAGGTCACATCCATAACAATCTCGTATCAGGGGACCGGCAAGGTATCAATCATCTCAATTGACTCTCATCCGTATACCAACATATCACCAAGTCATCATATCGAATCGTACATTATTTTTATCACATTTATGTCTCACATCGAAATCAAAGTTATATATATATATATATATATATATACATTCTACCATTACTATAAGCATACTTATCTAATCTAACATACACATCCGAACCATACAATCAGTTTTTAAAAGATGCGAATCGTAGTTTTGAAAATAGGGGCTACGGTGTTTTTAAGGAAAATATATCTTTTGAAAATCCGTAACTTCCCTCAAGGTATCTGTTTAAAAGATGCATACGATTCTTCGATTTGGAAATAGGTATGGTTCGGATGACACATTTACGTCAGCTATCTAGTCCTATAGTACCCTAAACGGCAATATCGTTAAACGTCATCCTCAAAATCCGTCATCACATATTAGTCGTATCAAAACACTTCTAATTATCCTTTAGTTTATAATATGGGTTCACTAACTATCCTTTAACTCTAACCCTAGTTTCCTAATCTAGGTTTCCTTAACCATATTATATAAATCAGTTTCCATCAAAACTTTGCGGGGGTGTTATACGCCATCCACCCGACTTCCTCTGTAGATATAGATCTACTCACTTGGTCTTCGCTTGCCGAAGTCAATGACGCCACGCTCCGTCGCATCGGAATCCACGTGAAAGTACCTACAATAACAACACAAATCGCAACGCTATTAAAATCAAGTTCTGAAATCCAAACGGCACGTGCATTGCTCATAGATTAGAACATATAGCTTACGCGTACAAAACCAACCAAATAACCCTTGTTGTTGATGTACAAACATCCAACAACCAAATACAAATCCAAATATCAAAACTAAACATTTCAAAATACGGAAAACATAGCCAAAATCACATCAAAGTGCTTCCTGATTTTGACTCAGGCCAAAACAAGGTGCACAAACAAGTTTAGGGTGCTGTACATGGTGTATATGAGCCACTAGACCAACCCGACACCAAATTCCACTAAGTGGCCGGCCACCTACCCACAAAATCCGGCCTCCTCGGCCCCTTAGGTTCCTCTGGGCTTCGTCTCGTCAAGGTGATCTCCTAGTACTCTAATTTGGTCCTTGGAGTTGTTTGCTTTCCTCAAAAATTCCCCGGGTTGCTCCAGATTTCCCTGCACACCCTATATACTCATAAAACCGACATGAACAAAATCCTAAATCCGTATTTTGGTTTCTATACTAAATTCCATGTCTTTCAACAGCCACTAGAGTTCACTAATTTCGCACAATCACCTGAACCCTTCTCTAGATATTTCTATCTTCACAACCACCAACACAATTCAACTTCTAAACTATCTAAAACATAAGAAAACTAAAGCTAACTAAATGGAAATGATTATACCTCATGGATGCCACTTAAGCAAACCCTACAAGTCCCAATGTTGTCAAAATCCCACTTTTCTTGGTCCATTGCGATGAGGGTGAGGAGGTGATCATTTTTTTGTGAAAGGGGTATAGGGTTTTGACAAGATTTTGGAGGTGATTTTTGGGGTTGTAGGTGGAGGGAAGGGAGCTTGAGGAAGAGGATGAAGGAGATGAAAATGGTGGGGGAAAGAATAATGAGGCAGCCCCCCCTCTCTCAATTAATCTCACTATCTCTCTCTCTCCAAGTATGCTTATTCTGATCATTGTGTCCCCCCTCTCTCTCCAAATCATCATTACATTTTTTTCCCTTTCTTTTCTCACCAAAAACACATACACCCAAATAAAAACAACACAAATGAAATAACATGTAACATGTCATGGTGCACTAATCATGAAAAACTGTAAAAACACGGACTTGGTTTAATCGCGATTAGCAGTGTACTAATCGAGTTTTTATCCAAATTGTATATAATAAATTTTAAAAATGCCATATCCTTAAGTATATTTTTAAATGAATAAATCATTTTAATTTCCGTTTATTTCACAATTATTGATATATATTTATACCCTTTTTCGAAAACCCCAATTTCGCAAATCGGGCAGTTTTCGGGAAATATATTATTTTAATATTAAATTCCAAAAATAATATTTTATATTTTCTGAAATGTTACAATTGTGGTATTTATTTGTTATGGACAAATTCCATGGTATTTATCTGAAAAAAATCAAAAAATCTCGCTATTTATTTGTACAAAGTCCATGGTATTTTTCTGAAAAAATTCAAAAGTTTTTGGTATTTATTTGTAGCGGACAATGTTCATTGTATTTATTTAAAAAAGTTGAAAGTATGTGGTATTTGTTTGCAGCTTACTAAATCCATGGCATTTATATGAAAAATATCAAAAGAGCTTAATCTCTCTCTCTCATTCTCATACTAATAATTTGGTTTATGTCTCTGTCTCATAATTATCATTCAAAAGAACTAAACACCCATAATAATATAACCCATAACTTTGCCCTCATGGTTAAATATGGACCCTATTTTCCTCTAGAGCATACCAAACCCTCGAGAGAAAGCAAAAAAATCAAAACAGTGGGCTCTCTATCATAATTACCATTCTCTCATGGGCTGTTCGGTTGCAAGATTATGAAATTTGGATTCCAAAATAGTTCGGTTGAAAATTTCTGGATTTGGTAATTTGTTGTTTGGTTGGCTTTGGATTCCTAGTATTGAATTTGTAGATCCTTGTAATGTTTGTTTGGTTGGTGAAAAAAATAAGATTTGGATTTGAGTATTTTAGAGAGAGATAGATAGAGAGATGATTATTAAATAAATAAAGTACCACGGTCCCATCTAAAAGTATAATGAATAGTGCCAAATCCTTGAAAATCCTTAAAAAAATTTAGGATTCAGAAATATATGTTTTGTAGTGGGCCCTCCATAAAAAACAAGGGAATCCTAGAAATCGTAATTCTCCAACCAAACAGAAAATTATGGAATCCAAGGATTCCACGGTCCAAATCCTAAAATTCCTGCAACCAAACGAGCCCTTGTCATTCAAAAACTAAATATCCATAAGAATTTAAATCATAATTATACCCTCATAGTAAATTGTGGACCCCATTTTCCTTAGAGTACAATAAACTCTCAAGAGAGAGGAAAATGCCCAAATGTGTGGGCCCCATTCACATCCTTTCACACACCAGAAGCCATGGCAAAATTTTGGTCTAAACTATGTAAAATACCTCCTCCGACACATTGGAATTCATCAAGAGACTAGAATTTTTGCAAAGAAATCTGAAGTAATATTCCTCATTAGGGGTATTTTCGGGAAATCCCCAAATTTTCACTCTCATGCCTCTTTCTACAATTGTACAGATAGATGGATGGATGGATGGATCGTTTCACTCTTGGGCATTCAAAGTTCTAATCATATGGGTCGGATCTAGCATCTAATACCCGTTTGCACCCATATATAGCAGCTTGGTTCATGTACCGTACAAAGTTCATTAAGAGTCGTGCATACAAAATGTAGACCGTCAGATCTAAATCTGTTAAAGTTCTCCGCGGTACAGTGTTCCTCACTTGTGCTTTGCCTTCGTCATAATCCACAGAGAGAGAGAGAAAATATAGAAATTGATAGAAATGGAGAGACTAAGCTCCTCCTCCTCGTCGTCACGATCTAGCAGCGGATCTCATATCCAACCTTTCGTTCCTAGGCGATCAGGAGGTAATCTTTCTGTTTATTACAAATTTTTGCGATTCTTCAAAAAAAATATATATATATCTCTTTAGGTTTTAATTTATTGATGCGTTTTTGTCTTGATCATTGCAAATTATCACCTTTGATTCAATTACCTGAAAGTTAATTGAAATCTTTGATAGTTTATTTGGAGGCCTCGAAATGTTTCTGAGAGCTATCAAAATCACACTAGGTTCAGATTTTCAGATAATAAGCTTGTGGATTGAGGTAGCTTGAAAAAATTAGAGACAGCATTAATTTTTGTGTATCTAATTTATACTAGAAGTAGATAGACTAAATGTTGAATGATTTGATTATTTACACTAGTCATGTATTTATATTTACAAAAGATTTATTTTGACTCTAATAAGATTCAAGAAAAAAGGATTAGGGTAGAAATCTTTGGAAAAATTTAGTTTGCCCGGTTCCAAGGTTACTTTAGTTCAAGTAAGATTTTTAAGACGTGTAAAAGACATGAGAGGTTACTGATACAAGTCTTCATGAGTGCAAAATTAACGTGGATTCCCCACCCAAAGAAAGGAGTAGGGTTCTTAGGTCTTTGAACCCTGCATAAAAATATAACTTTTTTTCCTTGGAAAAAATGATTTAGATATAACAATTTAGAGATTTATGACGTTGCGGTCGCCGTGGCGCCGAAGAGGGTGAAACAGGGGAATGGGACCATTGGGTTAGTTGGGGTGTGGCCCATCCCCCCTCCACGGTTTGGGTCACGCGACCGCAATGAACCCGCTGCAGTCGACCTGAGCCCCATTTTTCTTAAAAAGTGATTACCTATGATTTATAAATTGTTGTAATTGGAAGATTGAATTGTACAGGTTGCCTTGTCCACATAAATTACTTGGATGCTGGTAATTTTATCTGCTTAGATATGCAGTAATCACCCGTCTAAATTGACAACGGAGATAAATTGCCTTTATTCTAGGAGAACGGGGCCTGCAGGGACCCTGCTGACCCAAAACTGCAGTGGCCTCTCATATAGGCCAGTGGGGTCTAGGGGACTAACTGCAAAATAGTCAGCAGACCCCACTGGCCCATGTGAGAGGCCATTGCAGTTTGGGCCTGCAGAGACCCTGCAGGCCCCGTTTTCACTTATTCTAATTCATTGTTAATATGCATCGAATAACTTGTACCATGTAATGCATTTTCACTACGGTGATTCATTCTTTGCATGTCTTTACCATATCAGGTCAAGTTTTGTCCATCATTGCTTTAATTTTTCATTGCCCTAGTGAAATTTGATGTATTAAACTATATAATTAATTCCTACTTGAACTATGAAGGATTATTAAATCATTTCACCTTTTAAGTAATGAGCTGTATGGTTCTGATCAAGTGAAGCCATGTGAAAATGATTGTTGCTGGCCTGCTTCCTAATTATGCATTTCTCTCCTATTTTGTTTTCAGCATTTTATAGGTTTACTCAACAGAATCTGCCCGCATGTAAACCTAATTTGACACCAGGATGGGTGAGCTAACAATTATAGTCGGTTTCTCATACTGTTTCCTCTTTTCTCTAAACTTCCTCCATATAATGTGTTTGCTCACTTACAGGTGATAACGACATTTTTGTTGATAGGCATTGTTTTTGTACCTGTTGGAATCATATGTCTTCGTGCTTCAGATAGTGTAATCTATCCACTTAACCTTGCATAATATTGAAGATCTACTGCTAACTGTTACGTGCTAGCTGATGTTTTATGCTCATGCTATCCTTATAATATAATTCTACAGGTTGTAGAAATTGTGGATCGTTACGACATTGAATGTATACCTGAGGTGTATCGAAGCAATAAAGTAGCTTATATCAAAGACAGTTCAATTTCAAAGAATTGCACTCGAACAATAAGGGTAACTTTGTTTCCGAATTGAAATATTCTCTTGTGAAAGTTTCTAACTTCGACCACATTCCATAGGGCACCACTTATTGCTGAAGGACAGTCTTGGATGATTCTCGCTGATAATTTTTGGCTCCTCTTTGACCTTCTTTTAGTACTAGGTCATCCATTTGATATTCATTATTCTATATTTCTTTCTTTGGATAGTTAATCAGGTCATGACTATATCTTATACATGTTGTAAGCATGCCAAATTTCCAATATGCATTCATTTACATAAACTGAGTATCTCACTCTAACAATTGAACAATCAGACCAACAAAATAAATTGTGATTTATATTAAACACAATTTAGGTTTACATCGTGCATATAAGAGGTCCGACATTGCCATAGAATGAGGATATCATCACAAGTTTATGGCTTGAAGTGTCATTAGAGTGTCTGGAAATGCACTCATGAATACAATTTCCCTGAGTGCCCGGCTCTTGAAATAAATCAATAAAATTGAAGCATTCAGGTAATAAAAAGAAAATTTACAGCTGAAGTTTTCAAGATGTTCCTAGCATCCATATACGGATCAGTGGTGGTGTTGAATATACCAACCGAGTCTGTTCCTTATCTAGAAAGCAGTCACTAATGATGCCCCATGGGACTCACTAAAGATCTAGGAAGTGTCGGTGTCCGACACTCGACACGCATTGGACACTTGGACACTCTGTTGGACACACTTGAGCCATGTCAGCTCATATTGGACGTGCCCAACACTTTTAAAAAGTGTAGGAGGTTAAATCTCTTTTATGGTGGATTGCTAGAAAAAGTAAATGCCCACTTCTAGAAAATGTTTTAAATGCCGTTGAAACGTCGGTTTTGAGAAGAAAACGATACAGATATGCAAAAAAACATTCGGATAACGATATTTAGGGAATGTCAGCTGACATTTCGTGATTTCGGCCCAAATGTCGTTATGTCGGCGTTTAGGCCAACATTTACCGTTATGAGGGAAATTTTTTCAGAGGGTAATTTTCTTTTTGGGGAAAATATAAATTTAATAAAACTAAAAATCTGAATAAATTAATATTTGTTCAAAAAAATAAGTTATATAAATGACGTTTACATTGCAAAAATATAGAACCCGATATTTGATAATACCACTCTACATTTCATGATATCTGATATCCAACATCAAAATCTTCGGGCCGACATGACATCGACATCCGAAATTTAAAATATTGCTTCTCAATGGCGTAGGACGGAATGAGATTATATCTCTTTCATACGAACTACAAGTAGAAATAGTAAATGTTCATATTGCTGCAAATGATGTTGGGCATATGAAAGTTGGCTCCAAGTGAAATTGATTATTATTTCGTTTGTTTACACTCTAATGGATTGTATTCTTATGTATTTTACCTTGAGTTTTATAAATGTATTTGTTTTTGCTTAAAAAAACTTGCGGTTTTGGATAAAGTTACAACCTTTGTTTTATTTTATTATGCTTTTAAGGTTGTATTAATACATATTTCTTTTTATAGTTTACTATATTTTGTTTAATATATATAATTAAATATTTAGCTAAATAATATAGCCGTGTCTTCCTTTTTCTCAAACTTGTTGTGTCTCGTGTGCGTGTCCAAGTCTGTGTCCGTGCTTCATAGTTGAAGGTTGAAAAAAATAATTGTGAGCAGGAACTTCATATGAAGATGGTTTATGCTTGTACTATAGACTATAGAGCTAATAAATGCCCTAGTTAGTAGTAGAGAGAAAAAGGAGAGTTATTGGAGCAACGAGGTGCAGAGGTAGGGCTAAACCGGCACGAGTGAGGAGGCAGTTAATAAGTATATACTATTTGTTAATTTGATTGAGGAGATGGTCATTAACGGTGTTGAATAGAAGAAAAGGATTCATGTAGCCGGCTCATTAGTTTTAAGGTAAACCATTAGGCATGCTATTGTATAGTTGGTTGAGTAACTTCATTGTTTTTTTCAGTTTGAGGTTTTCATAAATTGTGTTACCTCTTGATTAAGCTTATTCCGCTGTCCATTTCTTATTATTAAATTTTGTAATATTTTCCTGCCATATGCACATTGAAATTTCCATCATCAAAATATTTAAGTGCTTGCACTAGTAGTTCTACCGAGAAATGTAGTTTCCCTATTGCTTAATTTTCCCCCTTGTTTTGTCTAGTTTGTTATATGATGTCACTTGCATGGATTCTCTTATTTCCTCAGGTTAAGGATCATATGAAAGCACCAATCTATATATACTATGAACTTGACAATTACTACCAGAACCATCGACGGTATGACCCTGTTTTATTTATCTTCCATTTTCTTAAAATAATTAGTTAAGTCCATGTTGGGAAGTTCTCTTTGGCTAAACCCTTTTTCATCTTAAACATTCATTACTCAAGAATTTCGATAGATATATATTTATTTATGCAATTTCGGCCAGGTATGTAAAGAGTAAAAGTGACAAGCAACTAATTCATGGATTGAAGCAGAAGGACATTAGTTCGTGCCAACCTGAAGAGTATAGCAATGGTCTTCCAATTGTCCCTTGTGGGTTGATCGCTTGGAGCTTGTTCAACGATACCTTTACTTTTGCTCGTGAAACTATAGAGATGAATGTGAACAGAACGAACATTGCTTGGAAAAGTGACCGGGATCACAAGTATGGGGAAAATGTCTATCCGTTCAATTTCCAAAACGGATCCTTAATTGGCGGAGGCAGCCTTGATCCAAGCATTCCTGTGAGTATTCTAGTTTAGCAATCTGCTATTATTCTCTTTGATTTACTCCCCTTACATTTTTAAGAACTGATAAGCTAATAGAAAACAATAGCATGTGAATTCATGAATTTGCAGCTCTTTAACATCGCTAGATTTAAATATTTCCTCAGTCACAATAAATCTTATTTCTTTAAGAGGGACCAACCTGGCTTCTCATTTGAAACCCTTAATTAACTGTCGTGTCCATAACTAATTAACTATAAATGAAAACCTGTCCGAAATATATGGTGTCAACCTCGTGAAATTTTCATCGTTATTCTTTCCTAGCATATTTCATTGAGACAGATCTATACTAAATTAGTTTTACTTTTGCGCGGGAATATAAACCGAGATAGTATACTATCAGAAAGCTCAAGGATTGAGTCACTCCAAGTAAAGGACCAATAATAGTGAACTGCTTGAGAGGACCAGGCTACCTGCTCATTTAAAATGTAAATCACATAAAAGAAATAAATAAAATAACATTTTAGTGAAATTGGTATGTATATTGTTTTAATTTTGTGTGAATATGCCCTTTTTCACACTTGACATTATTTGTGCAAAAGAGTTATTATGATTCCTTACAACAAATCATCGGACCCTGTCTTCTAGTATCTTATGGTCTTTTCTTTAAAAGAATTTGGAGGACACCAAGTCGTCGTTTAAGACTACTAGTTGTTTACGATACCCCACGTGAAAAAAGAACAATAAAAAAATTCTCACATGAGACGACACTTCTATATTTGCAATTAGCAAAACTAACTAAAAGTTCATTATGCTAATTTTTTAAGTTACTAAGGTAAGACATAATTTATATGGTATTTAGGGGAAAATATAAATATAAAATCTCCAGCATGTTTTGAAAAGTGGCATGAGTTAAAAAAGATAAAAGGAAATGCCTAAAATCACGTGTGTTGTAGGAAACTATTAAATTTTGCAAAGAAGACCAACATGAATAAAAAATATAAGCACTTAATCGAGCGAATTAAATATTATTTTACATTGGTAAATCCACCATTATTTTCTCCACTATAATTTATAGAACAAGACAAACATTCACACATTATCCGTCTGCTACTTAATTATGCTAGACAACAATTATATTAAGCATGCTTTTTAATAAAAACATTTATGGAGATCACACTATTGAAGATACCAAATGAATTAATATAATTTACAAATATTACAAAATAAATCATATTTTTCGCAGATCAAAAGGAGAAAAAAATCGTAAGTTATGTCATATACCATCTTTACTTTGGAGAAACAACAAAAGCAATAATATATATTACAAACACAAATTATTAAGCATTTCTAAAATTGTTAACATCATCAAAACTAAAGACTCTACATGCATAACACTCGGAAGGATCTTGATAAATCTTAAATGGCATGAGAGGCACTTTGGTCCTCTTAGGCTCTTACCCTATGTAGCACAGGTTCGGATATGGAAATAGGATACAATACGACAGGGATTCACAATTTTCCAAAAGCCTAAGATATGCAATACGTTTTTATATCGATTTTAGATTAACTAAATATGAATATATATTAAGGTATACATGTCAATATATAATGATATAAATAAATAATGTCATTATGTTAGATATTGAATACACTTTCAAACTTTTGAATGCTCTAATTTTCGGAAGAAAGAGAAGATGCGTCAATTCGAGAGGTTGGTAAGATATTTACTAGTTCGAGCGATTCCGAAAAAATCCGAGAGTTTTCGAGAGTTTTGGATTTCGATATACGATCGGGGACGATTCGTGAGACGTATACAAGTATTTGTGCTTCATGGCTCTTACCTATATTCTTTACATATTCAGTTGAAAAGAAATATACATTTCATATAAAATTATTGGCAATACAAGTGGATTTCAATCTGGATGAAATAAACTAGAATAATGAAAAGGCTGCATCATAAGATTTACATAGCCAATTTCATTAACAATATGAAGAGCTATTGTCAATAAGAAATAAATATTTTGCAATAAAATTTTATCATATTTTCTCAAAATCTTAGTTCAATGCTAATCTAAGCATGATGAGAAAAGCTTCGCTGATAACTTTAGCCTGTATTCCATACACAATAAATACTAAGATGCTTTTATCATGGGTTCCTATGTTTTTATTGAATATCAATGATGAGGTATCTTTTTTAGAAAAGGTTGATTTAAGACCAAAATATCCTAGGATTATTGTATGCACTAATAAAACACCTATGCCACTTATAAATTAAATCATTCCACTTGTAGGTGTAAGGGGCTAGCTACCTACGCAAAAGTTAAATATTTATGGAAACATCATAACTCCTGTTCTATGTTAAATTTGACTTTTATGTTTTGTCGTGATTGTATTCTAATAAATTTTCGTTTTAAATAATTCTATAATTGAATAATTTATAACCTTTGATCTTGACTGTTCTTCGATGAAATGATCTAATTTTTTTTTAAATAGAAACAAACTAACATTATGACACATACAATTGATACCATGTTGAGATGTTCAATTAAGACAAATCTAACATTTGCATATATTGCGGTCACAAATGGATACACGAGGTGTAAATGACAAAGGATGACTATAAGACTTGATAATAATTAGGTACTTTTTAAGTGTTAATTTTAAATGACAAGTTAATTGCACTAAAAATATTTTTTGTCAATGACTTATCATAAGTCAAAATAGAATTCTTTTTTTAAAACATGATATAATTTACAAGAGTAACGAAAGAAAAAATTATCTTTGGTTGATAACTAAAAAACAAATAAAAATATTCGGGAAAGGAATGCATGCTTTGGGTGTTGGAATTATCCCAGTTTTTCTTGAAATGTTCTTTATATATAAAATTGCTCGTTAATTTATTTGGCCTTTTAAATCAAAATAATAGCTTCATTATTAGATAATGTTAAATGTTTAGCTGTTTATTATGTAATCAAGTGTTTCCACTCATGATTAATAGACCTTGTTTAATATTAAAATTACAATCATCAACCAAGTTCTAAAATAGATTTCTCTTTCTGGACGCATAACGAGGTGTGTGGTGAAGTTAAAAAGGCTAAACACAGTAAATATGAATTGCGCGTATACGACAACAATATAAGCTAAACACATGTGCTTGTCCAGGATCTAGAATCAATAAATGGTATGCCCTTTCTAAACAAAGATTTACAAATGAGTTGGATATTAAAACAGTAGAACTTCATTTAATATATATCAAATTTTTTTCAAAAAACCTTTCACTAAAAAATAAATTTAGATTATAATTAGGCTAATCTTATCGTTATCTTTATGATTGAAACTCGTTTATTCAGAATTTATATTATGTTAATTATAATTATTAATAATTTTAGACTCATTATTGAATCAAAGTAAGCGATTAAAGACAAAATACTTTTAGGATTAATTCTAACAATTACAATTATCCACTACTAGAAAAATAAACCAATTGACAAATAAAAACAAAATTTAAACCAGATTCAGTAGTTTATATTAGATTGCAGGACAAAACCGTAGAATAGAATAATAATAAGAAGATGAAAAGAACAATAAATTTGTAAACAAATGTAAAAAGGCATCTACGATCTTTAATCGATGCATTATAATTCATTTTTTACGAAGTATTGCTTCAAAGAGTTAACTAAAAACGAGGTTAAAACCATAAAATCAAATAATCATAAAAAACATACAGGATAGAGTAAAATAAAAAATTGGTAAACTTAGAGCATAGTCTATGAGAGAAAGATGAACTTGGTGTAAGCTAACTTATCGTTGAAACTTAGTAGCAATATTGATGAGTTCATCATGTCTCCCACTCAAATTTTTTAAGGTCTTGGAGTAAATAATTATGAGATAAATTACATTAAAAAAACCAACTTTTATGTTTTTTACTAAAATGCTGTAAAGTTTGTCACGCCCCGCTTCCCAAAATACGGAATACGAGGGGTTGACAAGGCCAGCCATGCTCCTACGATCGAGAAAACATCCTACCGTAGTCACACTTCGGCTTCTAGCTTTACGCTGTAATCAATAATCAATGCACAGGTAATGAGAAATGCAGTCACTGAATCAAAACAGATATAAAACTAACCGGATAGAGTCAAAGGAAAGATAACACCGGCGTGGCTGATCTAGATGTCCGCGGTATCCTCGAGGCACGTCAGGTGCTGATCCGAGCTAAGTCCACTTCTCGCTTTGAGTATGCATACTCAGGTCGTCAGAGCGACACAATAGCAATATATATAAACGCAAACGTAAACACATGCAATGATGATGAATATGAAGCAGTAAATATAGAATGATGACGCATATGAAACAATCGGTACAGGTAAACAGTAAAGTAGGTATATCAAATTAATAAGCAATGCATGTCAATGTCACTAATCCTATCAGTCTCTAAGTCTTACTGTCCAGGTCGCTAAACGTATCGTCAGTCCAAGTGTGAGAGTCAACCACACAGGAGTATCCCCAACCTAAGGGTAGGGCCCCAGGGGCAAGCGAACACGGGCCCGAAACGCTCGCTAATAATCAGTAATATCACCCATATGACTCTCAGAATCGCTGTATATGCCGGCAATGGGACTCCCGAGATTCCGTTGAACTCACACTCAAACTACCCCACACCCCGTGGTCTACGTTAGACCCGGACCATAAACTCAAATACTAGTCGGTCCATGACAAGTCTACGCGAGACCTAGAGATGGGATCTCCATCAAGCATGTCTCGACTGGTACCCAAGATAAATGAACAGTGTTTGACGCCTTATCTATGACACTAATATAAGTGCTTTCATAACCGTCCCATACCAGTTATAGTTACACTTATATATGTCCCATAGACGTCGACAATGCAATAAATTAACTGGGTCCGCTGATTGTATACAAGTACGTGTCACTTCACTTATTCATTAACGCTTTAGCACTAACGTACTTGCCATAATCAAAACAGTAATAACTATCACTGGGTAATGTGCACGATCACTAGGTTATCAATGTTTCATGACCACTACATGATATGATGAGAATGCAATAATTACGATATGAATAAAATATCAGCAACCAGTGTCCTACCACTTGCAAATTTACTATAAATCATACGTACCGAATTAAGCAAAACATAACAAAAGGGGTAAGCAGAATGTTTAATTATCTATCCATCAAAATTGGTTTCACGTCGATCAGGTTCCAGGTTATCTAGTTATGGTCATTTCATTTTAAGTGTCCACTGCTGGAAATCCAATTCCTGAACTGGAAGTCCTTTTCATAATACGTTTTACTCCCAGTTGGGAGCATAATTAGGCGACGCTAAAGTTCAACTAATTGTAGATTTTTCTGTTATATTTCCAACGCAACAAACGGATCATCAATAGCAGTTATTTATTAAAAGTTGTGTTGTGTTCAAGGTGCTGGTGTAAGAGAGGTTACTGCAAAAACTGCAGAACACCACAGTATTCTAAAATACGAATTAAATATCAAACGAAGGTGAAACGACACGGGACTAGATTTAGGTGTTAGCTAAATAAATTATCTATGCGACCATATGGGGCTCCGCGCATTTTCAGTTTAAGGAAGGGGTGTACAGGTGTTCCCAAGACCGGGTATTCAAAACGAACGTTGCCCCGGACTGCAGTTCAGGGCCGCGAATTGCCTCAGTATCCCTTGTTATAACTTGTCAAAATGCAATGATGAACTATGGGGTGCTGTAGGTTTATCCGTTGGCTTCGATACGAGCCATAGAACGCTAAGATCCGTTATGTAAATGATTTATTAGGATTTTAACGGTCTAACATGTCCGGGAAAATTCAGATTTCGTAAGGGTTATCAGGATGTCATTTCATAGTGATAATCTCGATATTTTGCGTCCAAACTTCTACACGATATTCATTAACAGTAAAGTGGTTCATTTATCTCAAATTAAGGTGTTTTAAAATAGGTTATGGTTTAGGGTTTAACATCGAACATGTAGCACGTATATACACAGGTTCACTTTCATCCAATATACTAACTCATAATTAACCAATTATAATATATTTAGCATGATTATAGCAAGTGAAAGGGTGTTCACTTGCCTGACGGCGATCGATGGCACGACAACGATGATGACGACAATTTGCACGGGCACAACACAAGCAGCCACAAGGGATTCGATCTTGTCTCAAGCTTGGGCCCGATGTTGCGGTGAGCCGACGATGGGGCAGTGGGGGTGGCCGAGGTTGGCGAGACGATGGTGACTGCAATGACGACACAGGCAGCAACAACACAGGCAGCCGCGGCAATAGTGGCGAGCTCGACTGCTCGATGAAATGCTGGGCTCGGTTTGGCTTGAAGCTTGGCTCGTCTGTGCAGTGGAGATGATGATGTTGGCAGCAGGAATTGTGGGTGTAGGTGGCAACAACGGCAATGAACTCAGGAAGAGGTGCAGGCAGTGAAAAGAAGGGAGTAGAGATGTGGAAAGAGGTGGAGATCGAAGGTGGTAGTGATGAGGGTAAAGAGGTGCTGGTGGGGTTGGGGGTGATGGGAGAGGAGCTCGATGGAGTAGCAAATAGATGGAGTTCGTCGGAGTTGTCTCAGGGGTCGGCCGATGATGCAGGTGTGCAGTGGGGCTCGATGAGTGGAGCCTTGAGTTTGGGTTGAGATGGGTTGCGGTGGCCGGAGCTGTAGTGGTGGAGGGTGGTCGGGATTAATTAGAGAGGAGGGAAGCGGGAGGTTGGATACAAACGGAGCTCGGGGCAGGCGATGGAAGGAGGCAACCGATGAGACTATGGTGGAGACGGTGGTGGGTGTAGGGGCGATGGTGAGGTCGACGGCGAGACGAGCTCCGGTGAGGAGGGTTTGCAGGCTTCTCGTCGGGAAAGAAGGGAATGGAGTTTATGATGGTGGTGATGGCGTCAAGAGTCGGAGGTGGTGAAGATGAGGTCCGATGGGGTTGAGGAGGTCGGCGGAAGTGAAGGGTGACGACGAGGTGATGGGTCGGGTGAGGTGTCGATGGGTTTGGAGGTGAGGAGACGAGGAGGTGGTCTAGAGGTTGAGGCTCGGTGGTGTGCAGGGAAGAGAAGGTAATGGAGTGAGTGAGGGGGATTGAGAGTGAGGGAATGAGAACGAGGAGTCGTTGGCGAGAAAAGAGGAACGACGAGGTGAGAAGCTTGGGGGAAACGCGAGGGAGAAGGGAATTGGGCGCGGGTCTCGAGGAGCACGAGGGGGAGAGGACGTTGAGGAGGTGGAGGAGTTCGGCGTGAAAAAAAAGGGGAACGTTGGGGGCGAAGACGGGGTCGCGGGTCGTGGGGGAGAAACAGGGGACGAGCGGGAAAGAGAAGTGGAGAGGAGGAGAAGAAGAGAGGGAGTGGGGAGCGGGTCGGGTAGGATGTGCTCGGGCTCGGGTCGGGTTCAGGGAGTAGGGTGAGGGAAAGGGGTTTGGGCCGGGCTCGGGATGGAGGGAAAATGTTTGGGCTAGAAAATGGAAAAGAAAATGGAAAAACGGGATTAAATTAAATTAGAGTAAGGTAATTATAATTAAATTAATTGGAAAAAATATAGAAATTTTGTAGAAAATTTAGGGGAAATATTTGGAAAGTTATTTATTAAAATACAGTAACTATTTATAGGGACTGGGTATTACAAAGTTTGTTATCAGTAAAATATCGTAAGTGTTACTTTTGAGGGTACTTTAAGGGGGGATATCCCTTGAAAACCCTGGCTTAAGTTATTTTTCTGTAATAAATAATCTTTTAGGTATTTTAGTAGAACTCATGATAGTTGAGAGTATTTTTTGTAATTTACCCAATATTTATGTAGTTAGTTGGCCAATATTGAAATGTGTGATGGAAAACTCGTTGATATAGAAAGAAAATGACAAATTTAAAAGAAAAAATAAACCTTCTAGTCAAATAAAATACATTTTTTAATATTTTGTAATGAGATATAAACAAAAAAATAAATAATCATAATTACAAGAAATTTATTAGATCTAGAATGAACTCATCAAGAAGAAAAGTATTGTATTTAATATAGTAAATCTATTAATAATCATTATGAATGGGCCATCTTAGGTGAAACTGAACCCCACCCTACATGAGTTCCCCGTCATTATTAGATTGAACTCAAAATCGTGAAATCTTCTTGATGACTTGTTCCAATCGAACCTTGCTATGTCTCAAATAATCGCCGGTTCAATTCAAAACGTAAAACTTAATAATTAAAAAATGTTTAATTATTAAATAAATATATTTAGCGATTAAATCATTAACCAACAACCAATCACCAAGACACATCACAACATCCAAATTGGGTAAGCATATATACAAATCAAAGTAAAACATATCCCTTCACTATTATTTCATTGTTAAAAATGTAAAAAGAAAGCAAATAATTGATTGATCTATACAAAAGGGTCTGAAATCAATGTGGAGTATGTCTTGGTTAAGAAAGGGCATAGCCTCATGCTAAGGCGGCGGGTTGATGTAGCATTGAGACTTGAAAAGGGTTTTTGGTTTTGACTATGGTGGTGTTAAGGGTATACAGGATTTAAATTACCAGTGGGGGGAGAAGGGGGGGAGAGAGAGGGAGAGAGCGAGGGAGAGAATTTGAAACTATAAGGCAATGTATTTTAAGGACACAATGGTCACCTCTTGATTTAGTTTAAGTCGTGAGAAGAAAGACGAAATCAACAAAGAGGAGGATGCAAATCCTTGCGAAGAGAAAAATTCTTAAGTTTCATCTGATTTTCAATTTCTTATATTGTTAGTGTATTTTTTCTAGCAAACAGGACAAGAAATGCAAATCTAAATTTGATAAAACTTATCCACGATAGTATCTTTCTACTATATAACTATATTCACTTTCACTACGGTATATAGATTTTCAAGATGAGAAAAAAATCTATATGTAAAAGAAGTGTCCAAGGAAGTATATAAATGATGGAACAAAAATAGAATTGATAATTTTTTCCTTTTGTAGCCTATAGGCTTGTGAAGAATTCAACTATTAGTAGATGGTATAAAAGAATTGTTGATCTACTACACATAAAACTAAGCTTATGAGTAAAGTGGTAACCAATTTGGCATCAGAGTTTCCAATAACTAAAAAAGTTTAAGCCAACATCAGTTCAAATCTCACCATTAAATCTATATTAATAATAATAGTGCGCGCGCGCGCGTGTAGAGAGTATACCGTGCCACTAAAGGAATTTCCTTTAGTGGTGAATCGTATGTCGATACACTCATTGATCCATATCACTTTACCTTCTCTCATTCTAATATTAATGATTCTTGGATTTGAAAAATACATACACATGGATCAAAGAATAGCATGATGTGATGTGTTTTGTCAATGTCGTAAATTCCTAAGTGCCACTTCCCACTTTATACTCTGTTTTCTAATATATATATGCCCTCATGTATGTTGTCTCTCATGTGTAAACATGTTAAATCTCCTACACAAGGAGAAGGATGAGATGGTGTAAAACAGATTGTTGGCGCATCGCTCAAAGGCTTGAGACTGGATTAACATCCAACTTTGTCAAATTATTACTCATAAATATTGCTTTCATTGCTGACCCCTTTCTGATGAGCAAAGGCTTTTGATTATGATGATGACAGCACTAATCTTGTAAATCTCTAATACTTTTTTTCCTCTCTGTGGGACGATGGCGCCAAAATAGCTGAGTGAGCAGGAGGATCTTATTATATGGATGCGCATTGCTGCTCTTCCCAAGTTCCGTAAGCTATATGGTATAATTGAGGAGGACTTGGAGGCCAATGAACTCATAACAGTGCACCTTGCCAACAACTATAATACTTATAGCTTCGGAGGAAAGAAAAAGCTTGTTCTTACAACATCAAATTGGTTGGGAGGCAGAAATAATTTCCTAGGCGTAGCCTATGTCGCTGCAGGTTGCTGCTCCATTTTTATCGCCATCTTGTTTGCTTTGCTTCATGTGAAAAATCCCAGGTGAAGTTACAATCAGTGATATTTATTTTAATTGTTTTTGCGCATTCTCATTAGTTCATGGGGTAAAATCAATGTTCCTTCAGAGTGCTCTATACCAGCTAGTTATTTACTTCCTATAGGAAAGAGAATAGGTAGCTCCGACTTAATTTTAGTAAATTTTCTTTGTTAAGATTTTGCGCTTCAAAATTGTAGGTTTGCTGGTAATGCTTAAGGTGTTTAGAAAAGCACCACATATTCTGATGCTTATGCTTTCCGTCTAAATTGCTATAAATTCCCCCGACTTTTTACAAAACAGTAGAATAGCATCATCTGTTTTTCAAAATTGCACCTTTCCCCTTAATAAATGATAATATATGTTTCATATTATGCAACTTCTTATACTCATAATATCCTTGTGATATGCAATGTCAATAATAAGGTGGTAGAGAAAAATGGCACAAAATTATGGTTATTTGAGGAATAAATGCTGCAGTAAACAGAAAAATGGTAACTATTGAGCAGAGTGTAAAATTGATTTTTTTTTATTTTAAAGGGAGGGTACTGCCATCTTCACCTAATTTTCCCCCTTTTTTCTTTTCTGCAATTTAATCAATCAATCACATTGTTCATACTTTTTTCAGTTTGGATATGCAGGCCCCATTCTGATGTAGCATACTCAATAAACAAAAAAGGCAATGTTACGTAACAGTCACGAGAGAAGGGACTATCTGAAAAATCGCTCCATTGTATGTACCATAAATTCGTCAAATGTATTGTTCGACCTACATCGCATGTATTATGATAATTTTTAGGTGCTCTGTGATTCATTAAAATGTATAATGTCCATGTAAATTTTTGGCTGAGTTGTCATATCTCATGCTTGTGAAAGGCAGGGTGCATTATGCTGCGCTTAATTGTATTATCGAAGGCGGAAGCCTTTTGTCTGAAATTTGAAAATTTGGGTTTTGCTGTAAGATTAGAAATCTGGGCTTTATTATAGTACGTTTATATTCTGATAGCACTTGCTGGATTCCGTCGAATTTGTTCTAGGACAAGAAAAATTAGTTCGATTGTGCTGAAAGTTTATAGAGTTGGATGCAATTATCTATAACAAGCCTATCAATTTTACTTTCTTGTCTAAAATTTGCAATCTAGAGGTATATGGTGGAGAGCGAAGGGGTGCTACGCAGCCTCTCCTGCGCAACCAACTGCGCTTCCTCACATGATTTGGGTATTGGTCCCCAGACGCTTTGTGAGGCTGCGCGGTTGTTGCGCAAGCAACCCTTCTCTTTGGTGGATCCTAACCAATTTAGAGTAGAAGCATGTGTTCTTTGGCAATTTAATTTGTTTCTTTTTCACGAAATCATCCTGTAGGTTTCCTTCATAGTTGATTTCGTAATGATCCCCTATAAGGTGATGATGACATATGAATTTATATATAAGGTTAAATTTGAAAGACCAACGGTTCCTTCATAGTTGATTTCGTAATGATCCCGTATAAGGTGATGATGACATATGAATTTATATATAAGGTTAAATTTGAAAGACCAACGGTTAATGTGACATTTGGTAACGATCAAGGGTTAATTTGAAAGTAGATGATATATGGCATTTCGTAATGATCCCATATAAGGTTAATGTGAACCGTTGGATTAAATCCAACAGATATGATATTTCAACCCAAAAAGCAAAGCAAAAGGTTTATCCATCTCATCTGCTTTTTTATTGACCTATCTGTGTCTCTCTCTCTCTCTGATTGAGAACTCCTGCTATATATTTTCCATCCTATTATTATGGTGCTCTGTGAGCATCTGGCCGTACATCACAGGTGAAAAACAGTCCATGTTTTACAGTGTTTGACAGTCAATCGTGACCGTTGATTTTAAAATAAAAAATTCTTAGCCGTTGATCTTAATAGTAGGGAATAACATGGGCTGATAATTGCAGGGACTCCAGATCCCTCTCTCTCCGACATCAACTGCTTTTCTTTCTTTTCTTTACCATATCCATGGTATCAATGTTAGAATCGACAAGATGATAGAGGTTTGATTAAATTTTGTTTTCTTATTCTCTTAAAAATCTTTTGTTATATGTACATAATTTCAGATCCCATATTCCTCTTTCAAAATTAATTTTTATCCCCACTTCTTCCCCCCCAAAAGAAAAAAGAGAAGAAACCATGTTCCTTCACTCATTTATCACCGAGTTCTTCATTTTTCATAAAAAATATATAATCTAGTATTTTGATTATTTCATTCGTAGCCTACTCTTCATCTTTCGAAATCATTTACAAGTGAGAAATTTTATATTAGAATTTTGATTAAGAAAAGAGACAACATCTTTAATCATTTACAAGCGAGGAATTTGATACTAGAATTTTGATTAAGAAAAGAGACAACATTATTATTGTTTTCACTCTTCATAAGTTTTAAGTTTGATAGCAAGTTCACAAGACTATAATTAGAAAAGGAAATTGAGGTTGAAGGAAATAACATCCAACAAAAATGGAGAAGAGAAAAAAGAGGAAAAAAACATCACAATTGAGGGAGAGAGAGAGAGAGAGAGGAGATGAAAATTTGGTAACACTGCAAGAACAATGGATTTTTCTTTTCCAATTCATTTCTTAGCTTTTTAAGTCCCACATCACTTTTGATCAAGAAGATGAGTATGCATAGGTCCCACGTAATTAATCGTTCAATGCTTTTTACCGTTTAGATTTAATCCAATGGCTCACATTAACTACTTGACCGTCCATTGCCAGGCAATGGAGAGGATTTGAATAGCAGGACTCATCCCTATAACTTCATGTATAGCAGGTGTGGTGCATCGTTAAACTCCTATGGTTATGCAATGACAATACTATAGAAACAAAGACACAAGGGACAGAGGTTCAAAGTTGAGAAATATTTTTCATATCATGACGGTAGAAAATCTTTTTCCTACCATGCATATCTCCGGCTGGACCAATGACTTTTTGATGGGATGGTACACATTCCATTGAAATGACACGTCTTCTAAAGCAAACTTGGTAGGATATTTCTTTCCTACCATCGTGATAGGAAAAGTATTACTCTTCAAACTTCAAAGTTATTTTTAATCTTTTTGGGTAACCTAGCAATTAATTTATATATATACATAAACTTAATTATTTATAAGTGCTATATATGTACTGCAAACTTAATTGTCTAGCTCCTTCTTTCATAACAAAAACCCTTCAAATAAGCAACCGTTCCTCTCTTCAAATTGTTAATGGAGTGGAAAGAGAATGAAATGGGAAAGGGGAGATGGTGACGTCGGTCGCATGAGTCAAGAGTGTTGTGTATATATGGCCTATTTTGGCTTTCTAAGTTTGAAAGTCTTATAATTTGATGCCTTTTTCAGTTTCCAGCATTGTGTATATATGGCCTATTTTGGGTAGCTGACCAAAGGCTTATTTGCATTTCTTATTTTAAACTTTTTCTTATTAATTAGAGTTATATATGTAAGTTATGGAGAATGATTAAAAATTATGGAGAATGATTAAAAATAATGAAAAAGAAAATAACTGCATGTACAACAAATTATAAGTGTAGCCCGACCTAGGATTGGACGTTCGAAAACTAAGGGTCTGATATGGTGATCGAAAGTAGCCAGCCTAGTTGAGAAGTAGGTATTTCTAGACTTAACAACCGATATTCAATATAAAAAAAACAGATCGATATGTTGAAGATATTGAAAGACACTGATACTATATGATCGATGGAGGAGATTCGTCGAAGGGAACTCAAGTAAAAGATACCGATGCTTGGTGACCAAGTCATCTTGGGTTAAAAATCGGCTTGTGGTGTTGGATTTATTTTGTTTGTTATTTTAATTCCTCATTTTTTCTATGTAGTTTTCGTTAAATCATCTTTTCAATGAAGCCATCTTTTAATGAAGCGTGAACCTTTGTTTAATCACAAATATATCTTATGGTTGATAGAATAATGACCTCTACACATATATAGATGAAAACATTAGGAGAAAAAGTGGTTGAGGAAGTGCTTCTTATAAAGATTATATATATTTCTAATAATCAAAAGTTAATTACAAACGACATCTCTAGCCAGCAGTCCCCATAAATCTTGGTGAGTTGTCATAAGATATTAAGCATGCCAATTATGGGCAACTGGATAAATTTGTTGAGTTTAATCTGTTCACCAAAATGCAGATTTACAAACAATTTACTTAATACGTGATGGGTATGAAAAATTGCAAATTCAATCATTAATTACTATGTTAGATCCTTAATTGTTGTGGCCAAATCGGATCACACGATGACTTATCGTAGAGACGGGCTGAGATGACTATAATCTTTCTTATGCTTAAATTAAGTATAAGGTGCTTCTGAATTAATTTTTTTTTTATTTTTTATGATAATATATAATCAGTGAAAGCCACCGATCAAAGATGCTTCTGTGATAGAGATAATCATAACAAGCAAGGATCTTCAACAACTCCAAGGATTCCAACAACACTCTAAATCATAACCATTTGTAGCTAATGTATCTCATCTCCTGTAACTATTTAGATCATATCTTGTATCACTCTTCTATAAATACCAATAGAAATATCTGATGTGGTAGCAAAAGGATTCAATCTACAACTTGGACTAGACTATGAGGAAACCTTCAGTCCTGTTGTCAAGCAAGTTACCATTCGTGTTGTGCTGTCTCTTGCAATCACCTATGATTGGGAGGTCAAGCAATTGGATGTCTCCAATGCATTCCTTCATGGCTTGCTTAAAGATGAAGTCTGCATGAAGCAACCAATTGGCTTTGTCAACTCCAAGGATTCCTTCATGGATTCCAACAACCCGAGAAGCAACCAATCGTCTTCATAAATCCTTGTACGGCTTGAAACAGGCCCCTCATGCTTGGTTCACTAGACTTCGTTATCGTCTACATCATTTGGGATTTGTTGACTCTCGGGTTGATGTATCTCTTTTCATTAGAAGGACCACGACTTCATTGCAATTTATTCTTATCTATGTCGATAATATTCTTATCACATGTTCCTACCCCAAAGAGATCAATGGTGTTGTTCATACCATAATATTGCATTATTATATTCCCCAGTCCGGGTTATTTTATAAATAAACAGGTGCTTTTGACCCATATCTGCTACATAATTACAGGTTCTCGGAATAAAAACAGTGAAAAAGACAAAAGATGATACAAAAGTGAGACTACGACAAATAAATGGTGGAATCTTGATCAAGCCTACACGAAGATCAGTTCACAAAGTACAAGGCAGTGCAAGGTTCAAGACTTCGTCACGAAGCAACGGTAAAATTCCACTACAATTATTCACTGTGGAATCTGGAAGAGAACTAGAAGCCTACCTGAGAAACAAAGTGAAGAAAAAAGTAGCCAAAATGCAACAGACCAAGTACCAGAAAAACAAGCCCACAAAGCCCACATACGGCCGCGGAACCGCGGCCAAACATGGGCTTTGGCCGCGGATCCGCGGCCAAATATTGCCCGTGTCGGTGCGAATTTCCAGAGGCGCTGGCGGGCGTTGAATAGGTCTTTTTCTTAAGGGGTATTTTTGTAATGGCAGATATGCAAGTCAATTGTAACCCTAGGATTTCTATCCTATAAATAGAGAGCCAAATTCTTGTATTAGGTCATGCCTCCTTTCATTAATAAAATTCAGATTTCTTTTGGAGAGCATCGATGCCTCTTTTCATTTCATCTATTCAGATCTGAAAATTCCTGTGTAAATGTTTGGAGAGAGCCATCAATAAAGTAAGTAGTTTTATTTAATTGCCTTAGTTAATTTTTATTCTGCCTTAGTATAGATCTTTAATTCCTTATCCTAGTTAGATAGTTAGATATGTTCTTCAATTCCCTAATGAGCGAGTAGTCTCCTCACTTGTTAGGGTTAGCTTTAGGGAAGGCTTGAGAGATGAAGATCTCTCACCCCTTTCTTGCCCATCACACGTTTTTATAGGACTCCATGCATACATGCACACACCGCTCCCTACGGCACCCTATCCCACGAGATAGCGGTGATACCATAGTATAAAGGCCCGGTTGAACGTGTTTTCCATGGAGGTTAGGGTAATGATTGATAAAGGAAGACAAGAACCTAGAGGAAGAAATACCTTCCCGAATGGTTCTAATCCCCTTTATTAATAATTACCATAACACCTCATGGATCTTAATTTGGGTATAGAAAGCAGTGAGATTTATTTACATTTCCAAACCTACCCTAAACCTAACCCTAGCAAGATTTAGATCTAGATAAATTTAGTTTTTAGATTTAATCAATCCGTTCATACCGTTCGGAATTAGCTCGTAAGAACAATTAGGAAATTCACAAAATCCCTGTGGACCGACCCGTACTCACCGGCTAGCTACCAAGCGACGCCGTTCTTGATTGTGGTTACTAAATATTTTTGATTCATCTTCTAAAAGCGCATAAGCTAAAAAAAATCTTTATTGAAAAATCATAAAAAAACTGAAAAAATATAAAAAAATATATAAAAATTTATCATTTTGTTATTTTGTGAAGGGTATTTTTTGTGTGAATTTTGCAGGATCGACATACGATTTCAGATCTGGAAATCTCTAGAGATCAAAACAGCAAATATCAAATCCGAACAAACAGAGGAATATCACAACAGACAACAGAAGAAATTTGGAGGACCGGGTCAACAAGTCAACCGCGGTACCGCGGTCAAAGGTGCATTTCGGTAAAAGAACTGCGGCGATCTGGTGACATAAAAAAAAAACCGTGCCGAAGCGACCAACCCGCGGCGGATCAGCGGTCGGAGGGGGCAATTCGCGGCGGTTCCGCGGTGGAGGCGACAGATCGGGTCCCAAAAAAAAAATCTCTGTAAGTCTTCTGATCTCCTCCTCTGCAAATCTCTGATATCTCCTCTGAAAAATCTCATGCAGGATTCTTTGCGCTTAAAAATCTTCCCCCTTCCAATAACAAATCTTGTGCAGAATTCTTTGCGCCACACTTAAAATAAAAAATTGATTGCAAGTGATTTTTACTGTTTTGCATATCTTTAATCGGACTTTAAGGGGCTTGAGACCAATCCAGATTGGGTGGGGATTTCATCACCCTTCCCAGGACCCCAGAAATCACATAAGGCATATGCATTGACCTTCAATTAATTAAAAAAGATTAGACTCAGCCCAAAGGACATCGAGCTCAATAGGACAGAGGACTAGTTGTAGGCATCGACCGTTGATCCTAATCTGACTTTGCGGTGTCTAGGAAAGTGTGTCTAAGATGAGTGGTAACTTAATTAGGGCCACTACTTGTAGTGGAGAGCCTCTCACTCACCTGACACTTACCTGGCCGCAATTGACGGTGAAGAGGCGGTTTGTGGTCCTATTTCTAGCCCTTTGGAACAGTCAGGAGCTGTCTAGCTGATCTAGATGACCCTAGATCTAGGCCTGATTGTGCATTTGTGGTTGATTGAAAGTGTGTTTAATCCCTTTATCGAAAATCGTTTTTGCAAAAAGTACCAAATAAAAAGAAAAAAAAGGAATTTTTTTTAAAAAAAAAAGACTTTCAAATTTTGTCGCTAAGAAATCCGTGCACCCCACCTTCTTTCTCTTCTCCTTCCTACATCATAGGTACCCCACATCATAAATCTCTTGCCGAACTTTGGTACCTTGAACCAAACTTTGCCTATTACGCGAATTGTTTCGGTCGATTTAAGGACGACCCCTCCATGGCCAAAATTTCTTTGAAAGATCGAATAGACGCGTGTAGGAGAAACAGTTCAACTCCGCAATCCACTTTGTATCAACCGTGTCAACCTTCACCTCCTTCTTACGTTGATACTCCTTTTTCGAGTCCTGTGGTAACTCCTAAACCCATGTTTATTGCTGAGCACATTGAATAATCTCGTAACCGATCTTTCACTCCTCTCCACACATCCAGTTCTAGGGATCAACAAGTCCATTCACCTTTTTATCCAAATATTGATGCTACTCCTGTCCAACCATCCAATTCCTACCAGTCCTACCCGACTTTCCCACCTTCCCTAGACATTGATTCTACACAGCCATTTGGGAGTTTCCAAAATCCAAACAACTTTGAATTTTTTACCGAAACCCCTTCACAACCCATGTCTAGTTTGGAACAGTCGTTGGAAGCTTATATTTTAGCAACAAACAAAATGGTGAGGAATGTGGATGCATCCATTGCCGCCCTTATGCAATCTAATGAACCGGTAGCTAGTTTCCAACTAGTTCCAAATTTTCCAATGTATGAGAAGGCGGTTGGACAGAGTGACAATTTGAGAGGAGAGAGTAAGTTATACACCTTTCCAAATCAAACCTACCCATGCCCAATTGAATCCAACAACTCCATTTTTCAAACATGTGTCCAAAATGATGAGTTGTGCGACTTTGTAGTGCTTGATTTGCCAGATTGTGCAGAGTCCCTTTCGAGTGAAACCATCACCAATCCTTTTGAACCTTACACCTCCAATCTAGACCCTGAATTGATAAATATCTATGCTTTTGATGAGGTGTCCAGAAAAAATGATTTTCACTTGATTGAGGATATAGACGCCGGGAATATTGTGGATGATGAACCCGTAAATTTGACTGAAATTTTATCTCCAATTCATCATCTCGAGTCATTAATCGTTTCCCCTGAACCTCATATGCGTCTTGATTTTGATGATAATTGCATGGATAAGCTAAATTTTGAGGAGAATTATGAGGATAGTATTGAGGATAGTATTGAGGATGAACCATTTTTGTTTGATGTGTCGGATTTTCCAATTCATCCTCCTGAACCTTTAACTGTTATACTTCCTAAATCAAACCCCCTCCTTTCCATCGTTCCGACCACACAGAAGATCACACAGGAGGACTGTGAGCTTGAAAGATTTTTATTCGATCATAGCAGTTTAGATGCCACTAGTGCGTTCCTCATTGAATCTGACACGGTTCTCACAGACGATAATGATTACGAGTGTTTCAATTTTTCGGACGATTTTAAAGACTCACCGCCCGAGTTTGAGTCCTTTGAATTTTCAGATGAGTTAGTTGAACCATCAGACTCGGTTGCTTACAGTCATTTCGAACCCTTGATAGAATCCTTCAAGCTCGAGACAGATTACTTAGGTGAGAACAAGACTATCCCTATATCACTCCCTTTCGTCCTTCCTATCGTTTCGACCACGCAAGACTCCGTCGCGTTTCCATTTTCAATGGAGGGTTTACCAAGTTCGATGTACCCATGTTTTCTTGCGAATCTTGAGGAATTTGACCCCATTTCTCGACGGGTTGATAGATTAGCACAATCGCTTTTAACACATCGGTCATCACAAATTGCGCTAATTTATTCACTCGATTTACACCCTCAAGTTCGTACTACACTTCTTTTTCTTTTCCGCCATTCTTCTCCTCCACCGAGACCATATTCCACCCTTCTTCCCACACGGTCTCGTGTGTTTCTCATTTCTTTTCTCTACACTCCATTCTTCCACCAACCCTACCATTATCACGATAGAATTTTTGAATGGTTGGTGCTAACCTTTGGTCTGTGTAAGACCTTGTATAGTTTGATTTTTCTCCTCCCTAACTCTGAACTTTAACACTTAAAACAGTGGAAACACTGTCTCATATAAGTTTGGGGGGAACTTTGTTGTATATTATTTTGTTTTTTCCTTTAATAATAAAAAAATAAAAAATTATAAATAAATAAACAGGGGAGTGCCGACATTCTCAACCCTCTTGGTGTAGCATGACAGTGAGGACACTGTCAAAGTTAAGTTTGGGGGTATGCTCGGTAAGCCTTCTTCCTTCGCATTCATGTGTATATTTTTGCATACTTATTTTAAAACCCATAAAAACTGAAATTTTTTGAAAATTATAAAAATTAATGTATTCAATTTTGGCCATATTTGACTTAAGTTTGACAAATAGGTTAACTAACTAAGAACAACTAGATCTAGACTTAGTAAATTAAAAACCCTAAAAATAATCTTTCTTAAAGTTTAACGGTAGAAAATATATGTCTTTGTAGTTTATTTAGAAATAGGCAAATTTTGAGTTCACTTCTTGGGCTAAGTTAAAACAAGAGAAGGGTACTGATGTTGTTATTAAAGTATAAGTTTGAAAAATAATTCCTAGCTTAAGTCTAAATTCTGAAAATATATACACTACAAATTGCACAAACACGAACCTTGAAACTTGGAATAGTAGAAGAGACCTTGAAATGCTCTTGTCTAAAGTCCTTAGTATAAAGAAAAATAAAATAAAAATACAAGTGTGAATAAAGGAAAAAAAATGAACACTGGTTTTTGTAATGACTTAAGGTTGCAAAAAAAAATAAATAGAAAAAATATTTAGCGAGGGTGCTTCATCACCTAGTGCCTTAGACCAACTGGTTTGGGAGTTACTGCTAAAGCCTTAGGTGTTACAAGACTAGGAATTACGCTTTAATGTGCATAGACATTTTGTGATCCGTTGTTGGTACCTCAAGAAGTATCAACGATCGCATGAAGGATGTGCGAGCAAAATTCATCTAAAAATTCACCAATTAAGAAGTGCTTTGGACAACGGACAAGAGTATGATAGCTTGATTTGAATTTCCAAGTGTAGGGGTGATATTTACACACACGTAGGGGTATGTGATTGGGGTTTAGATAAGAGATAGGAATGAAGAATATGACTTATATCTTTAAGAGAGATGATAAAAATTCCTAAGTTGAGATAGAACCCTAGAAGGAAAACTTAAAAGATGCCGAAAGCTAAGTAGGTCTGCAGAACATATATAATCTTAAGTTGAATAATAAGGAAGCGTGAAGAATACGGTGTAGGGTTGCTGGGCACGCGCACAAGGGTCTACGAGGCATCAACCATGCCCGATTAAAAAATTAGCCGTGCCGAACAACTCGAATACGGATCTTTAAACTAGAGATTGGGCGAAAACAAGCATGCTAAACACTTTAACACTAAGTGAGAGGGATTACAACCTTTGTCAATCCGGTCCTTCACTTCATATGCTCCGTGTTGTGGTCCCTTCGCTGCGATCATCGGGATCCGGACTCTCGAGAGGTTCCACGAAGAGAAAGATGCAACCTTTGCTTCCGATCTTCGATACTAAGATGATCTACCTTGAAGTTCCGTTAACACAAGCTAACACTCATGAAATGATGTGAACACCCTCATCTAAATGGCAAGGGAAGATGAGGATGATGAAGTAGGATTTGTGCTCTCTTTATTTATCTTTTTCTCATATTTATTCATCACTTTGGAAAAATCTAGCAAGCTTTTTCATGAAAGAATGAAGGAAGAAGAAGAATAGTGATCCCTATCCTTTTGTGATGAATAATGAAAGGATTAATATGAAGAATAATGCAACCATGGTTGACTTAACTATTGTAGAGAATTAACCAAGGGTTAGGGTTTGGGTTGAGTTAAGAATGAGTCACTTGTAAATATCTTTTCCAAAACAAAAAGAAAACCTTCTAGAAACATCTAGAAAGCTTAACCCTAATCCAAACCCTAATCATGTTTAAACTCCACTAAACAAGTTGCATTAGTTATCATATCATGTTACAATATTATATATCACATATATAATATTTATCGTAACAAAATAAAATAATACATTTAACATATATCGCATATATATCAATGTATTACCCGAGTGAGAAAAAGAATCTTTTAGTGAGCAAATATTAGTTAATGTAATTTAATATATCATATATATTATTATACATTAAATTATCGAATCAACACTTGATCCGACAATCCGGCTATATCGTATATAACCGACTAATATTTATCCGTACCGATTCATCGAATCAACACTTGATCCGATGACCCGGCTGATATCAAATATCGCGAGAATAGAATACGGTATCTTATATCGCATTATCCTCGGTCCCGCACATATCACATATGTGCTCCTACTCCGTTTTGCCTGAGTCAAGAAACCTCTGTGTATGACTCTAAAGAATCGTCAATACGCCGGCAGTAGGTGATGATCATATCAAACACCCACAAGCTGCAAGCGGTCAGCTAAACGTAACAGCTACCCAGGTATTGAGCGCTCAGAAGATCAACAAGCAAGCCTGTAACTTCTCCTGTGAATCCAAACAGTAACACTCCCGTACAGTCCGGTCTCGTCGTCTGATATGTTGCATATCTCGCCTAGGGGTGGTAAACGTCAGACCCCAGTAGCTCGATAAGTCGTGTCGATATGAGATCTATAACAGTTAGAGAAACTACTGATAACACTTACCAGTAAATCTCAGCAACCCTGGCCAGGGATTTCCGGTTATAGCACAGCACAACATCAACTCCCTATACCGGGAGAGACGAATCCCCTCCTATCGCTCATTGCCTCCATGTGATTCGGGACTGTACCCAAAAGCCACCTTTTTGCACCCCCTCTTGGACGTGGTATGATGGAAATCAAAGCACAGTGGGAATCACACAAGACTCTATGACGATCTCGGGTCAACAGACTACTCTGTACCAGTGTCACCGGAGAACTGCCATCTGACGTGAGGTATAATACCATCTGGGAGTTCTCGGCGAGTCCGTCCAGTGTACCCAGTCTCCACTGAGCACCCGTACACCATCCTTGATGTCAAACACCGATGGATATGGGATCATCCATCGCCCATCATATGGGTCAAGATGCGTATACGCTAGTCTACTCTGGTGTATTGATGCCCTGTCTCGATACACCCTCGACTAGGAACAATTATAGGATGTACTCGTCGACTACCATGGCCCCACTAGTATGATCCCATCATAGTCCCAGTAGTCGAGTACATATCCTAAGGGCTTTATCAACATGTAATATAGAGACAATCATAGCACATGTTAAGACAAAGTACAACCAGATAGCATACTATCATGTCGAGCAAGAAAGTCCTCCCTATATATTTCCTAGCATCCACTACAATATACATCGTATGTACAGTAATGGCCTCTAGGGCATACATATAACTAACAATCTCCCACTTGCACTAGGGCCATCTGTTATGGTATCGCATACCCAACAATTAGCTGCGGTTGTAGTATCTCATACTCAACCATCCCGTAAGAGTCTCTACTGGGAAAAAGGCCTTTGTGAGTGGATCCGCGCTGTTGTCCTCTGTGTTTACTCTCCTAACCTCGATCTCCCTGGAGATCAACCATCTCCATGATCAGGTGATACTGCCTAAGTATTATATCTGGATTTCTGATGGGACGGTAGTTCCTTGGCTAAAGCCACAACTCCATTGTCACACAATGGTAGGAACGAAGTTCATCTTATGAACTTATATATATATCCAGACTGCCTCTTTGGTAGTATCCTTGGTAACGATGTATCTTGCCTTTAATCATCTAGTATGTCACGGTATCTAGCTTGGAACTCTTCCAACATACCGTCTCTCCACCGAGGGTAAAGACAATGCCTGCGACTGACATTCAGTCGTTCTTATCACCCTGGAACCTTTCCAGTGATTCTCCCCAGGATCGATTGATACCATCTTACTACAACTAGTGAGAATCCTAACATCCAATTAGATCTATCTCATAGATCCATAACTCAGGATTTAGGAGGTATCATTTTGATCCTAGATGGAGAATCCTTGTGATAAGCGGAGATTGACCGAGCGTAGCATAGGAAACTCCATCCCTATCAAGAGTATGTCATCCACGTACCCTACGAGGATCACCACCATACTCCCTACTACCTTTTTGTATATACAAGGTTCATCTACCATTTTGATGAAGTCAAACTCTTTGACTACCACATCAAAACAGATGTTCCAACTCCGCGATGCCTGTTTTATCATATAAAACATCTTGCACACGTTTCCGCTGCTCCCACTGTCTACGAAGCCCTCTGGCTGTGTACTTATAGACGCTCTTTTCTAAAACATCATTTAGAAAAGTAGTCATGACACCCATCCACCAGATATCGTAGTCATGGTATGTAGCCGTGGCAAGTAAGATCTAGATGGACTTAAGCATAGCTCCTTAGAAAAGGTTTCATCATAATCCATACCTGGTCAATGATGCAAACCTTTAACAAGTCTAGCTTTGAAAGTCTCAACTTTTCCATGTACACCAAGTAATCTTCTCAAGATATACTTGCTCCTGATGGGGATTTAACCCTTCAGATAAAGCAAACCAAAGTCCATACTTTGTCGGTGTATAAGGATTCCATCTCAGATCGATAAGCATCCAGCCATTCTTACAGAGTCTCACTCCTGATGGCCAGCTCGAAACTAGTTGGGTCATCATCTCATGATGCAATCCTCGCTCCCACTGTCATAGAGAAACTAAAGTATCTCTCAGGTGGGTGAGGAACCCTACTAGATCGGCGGAGAGGCTGAGGTTCGTTGGAAACTATTGAATCCTTTGGTTCTACCAAATCATCAGTTGCATTTTGTATAGCTGGAACATTTCCAGTTCTACATAACAGACCTTGCCTCGAGCTTGTCCGGATTTTGCTTTTAGACATAGGCCGGACAACCCCAAATCTTAACAAGCTTAAGATATGGGCTCTTCCCTTTCCATATCACATATGAAGTGGTAGGCAACTGATTTGATTTGAACCCTATTCAATAGGTATGCAGCTTCTCAAGTGCATAACACCCAAAAGGAAATAGGAAACTCAGCAGTACTCATCATAGAGCACACCATATCACATAGGGTGCTATTGCTCCGCCCCGATACACCGACATGCTGTGGTGTATATGGAGGAGTAATGCTGAGAGAGAATCTCATTCTCCTTTAGAATAGTCCAGGAATTCCGTGCTCAAGTATTCACCTCCTTGATCTCATCAAAGGACATAATACTTTTACCCGTATTTTTGGTTCTCTACTTCTAACTCATATTCTGTGAATATCTCAAAAGGTTCTGACTTGTGTTTCAACAGGAACATATGTCTGAATCTTGAGAGATCATCAGAGAATGTAATGAAGTACAAAGAACCAGTCTTGGCATGTGTAGACAGGGGAACTTACATACATCATTATGTATCAATCCCAAGAGTTCACTAACTCTTTCTCTATTTCCAATAAACAGAGCTGTGGTCATCTTATCTTTGTGACATGACCGGCAAGTTTCACAAGATGTAAATTCAAACTAATTTAAATATGCATCTAAATGTAACTTCAGCCAGTCGGGTCGCATTGATATGACCTAGTCTACAATGCCTCAAGAAGGATTCGTTCATTTCTGAACTCTTCCTCTTGTGTGTGTTCTGTATACTAAGAACTGTAGTTTGATTTAGAACATCAATGCTTTTAGATAACGTGCCTGAATCGATCAACTCTTGATATAGGAAATGTTCAAAACATTATGCAACAATACAAAATTATATCACTTCTTTACTAATAAAGAAACTGATATGATGTTGTATATCAGGTTCGGTATCTAATAACATTTGTTCAGAATCAATGTATTCTGGTAATACAGGGTGATAGTGACCAACAGACTTGGCTGCAACACTTGCACCGTTTTCTGTCTCATGAAACTTATCACCCGTTCTCAGTTCTCTACCTATCTGTAGCCCATGTAACAGATTACATATGCGGGATCCTGATCCGGTATCAAATACCCAGGACGTAAAGGATACTGAGAAACAGTTCTCTGTAATGAACACACCCGAAGAAAATGCATCAGCATGCACTTTCTTTGTTTGGGCGGCATGGGAATTCTGGTAATCCCCTATTTCCTGCTCTGTCTTATAACAATTATAAGTTGGAGCGGGACCAATGTTCCCCAGCTCAGTATAACAAGCGGGTTCGGTCAATTCTTCCGTTTAATTATCTTGATTAAGGCGTGAAATGGTCGCTACCTGGAGAGAGAGAGAAGAAAACACTCAGCGTATGCTCTTGCAAGATTAGATTGGTTATCTAATATATCTAATCAGGATGTCTCCCACTGTTTTAATCAAATCTTCCTTCAAATCCTAAAAGGAAAGACTAGCCGAGATTAATTACACGCTACAAGTTCGCCAATCTTTCAGCCAGGCCAATGTCGGTACTTTGAGGGAGGTCCCCCGTGCTTTCGCACGAACCTAATTAAAGTAAACCTCATTTTCCCAGGGGCGTAACCCCGTTAACACCTTTCTAGACACCTACTTGATCGGCTAATTGTAATGTGTAAAACTCTCCCAGGAGTAACTCTTACTCGCAGTGGGTATCGGGATCCAACTATCTCATAGAAGGTATGCAATCTCATTGCAAATTTCAACACTCGAAATTCCCAATAATATTTTGCCCCTAGCAGCTATATGACCTTAACATGGTCAACAAATCATAAGTGCTAGTCAAGTTCAACCCGTCATTTCCCGATTGAATTAAACCCACCCGCACGACCCTTAACATGGTCAACAAAGTCGCACGACTACCCTAATCCAATCGCATCATATGCTTATACACATAAGCACTAATCAGCTACCGCACACTACGCCTTAACATGGTCAACAAACATAGCACGAATACTAACTAGTACTTATCTGAAATGACGGAGGGCTACGACAGGTTTTTAGGAAAACCCTTTGCGTAATGAACTTGATATCGTTGTACAATCGAGTGATTTTTAAATGGAGTGTTTTTGAGGATTTTCTAGTTTTGCTAAAGGGGTCACTCCCGGTGAAGGGATCGTCGGCCCTTTCCCCATCGAATAAGGTGCGGGATATATCATATATATCACTGTGCAAAGCAGAAACTATAGAAGCAATCAAAAGACAAACCGAGGGTTGTAGCATTTGCCAGTTATTGCTAAAGGAGTCACTCCCGGTGAAGGGATCTCGGTCCTTTCCTTATCGAATAAGGTGCGGGATGTTCTACAAGGAACACCGCTATGCAAAGCAAGAACTAGAGCTACCAGTTTTTATAAACAAGTTTCTACAACATCTTAGGTTTCTTTTAGTTTCATTAATCTCATTAATGAAGTCCCATTTCATTATGCTTCACAAGCATCACAGTTGAAACGAAATCTGCAATATAACATATATCTCATATATATATAATATAGACATTCGTCTCAGGCAGTAATATGATCTCATCACAGAACATTGCAGCAGAAGAAACATATATGAAATATTGGATATACTAGGACGTCCGTGTTTTCAATACGAGCCTGTATAAAACACGGATTCCACGGTCGCGATGAATAGCCAAACCCACATCCCTAGACCCCTACGAGAGCGGCAAGTAACACTGCCAATTCTAGGGTTAGGAGACCCGGTCTCGACTTCTCGAGATGGTCTCCCACTGGACCCTAGAACCCGGTTACTTGTGCTCCCCGCCTTGGGTCTACCTAATGCGGAAAAGTAAATAATATACATCAACGGTGACATCTTCCGCTACCTGGAAGTGCCCCAATAAAAGAATATTACATACAAATGAATTTTACATGAATGAAAAAGAAAAAACTCTCATCTCACATAAAACCCCCGGCTATTTAAACGCGACGATCCAATACAACATATCACAGCAACACATAATATCTCATATCATCAACGTAAGCAAGTATGCGTATCCCGATTGTCGTTGATGTATAGCAACGAAGCCGGCGATACACCACATACTACGCTTACGGTCACAGAAAAGAAAGTGTAAAACTACAACAGTTGGAATCCGCAACCTTCTTAGACATCGCATGCCTAACCAAATGAATTCCTTAGACATCGCATGCCTAACAATTATAAACCCCGCATTTTAGTCTCATTATCGAAAACACTTTTCAATATCAAGTCGGGCAATTCAACAAGATTCCCGACGTCCTGATCGAATGCTCGTCGCAAACTTTTTAGTAGACGGCCGCACCCCCAGATGCCGTCGACGAAGTGCACTAAGGCGAAACACCGCTGCCGCAAGCACCCGAACGGATGCTTTTGGCGACGGGGTTCTCCTACAGTCACTTGGTCGGGGCTATGGGGCGTAGCTGTCTATTAAGTTTACCCGGCGAGTATCCGCGTACGCTACGTGATTGCGACGAACTTTTGATCACATCAAAATTCCGTGGCAACCGATCATCTGAGATTAAAGTGCTAGATTTATAATATTCAAATTAGTTATCTCATAACTACCTGTGGATTCCAAATATTGTATCACATTCCAGATAAATAGACAAAGTTAAACTTTCCGATCGAATCATCAAACACCCAAGATTTCCCCAATAATATCTCAACACTTGAAATCAGTTTAAAAAACATCCATCACATGCCACAGTACCAATGGTCCAGCCGTAGAAGGGTCAAGCCAACGCCTCACATGTGGCACGCCGTACTGCCCCAAACCCTAAGGTTCAAAAGGCAGTTCAAGACGGTCACATAATCGAGTTAAGGTTTGTTGTCTTCTAGAGGGTCCACCGAGTTACTTGCACGACTTAGAATGTTCTTAAACACGAGAAAAAATCCAACTTTTGAAAAATTTTCGGACAGGGGAAAAAGTGAGTTATTGATATCCGCCCGAACTTTTTAACAGTTTCTAAAAGTTATCCGGAAAACCCATAGACAAAATTAGACATCCCGATCGAAACATCGAATCCCCAAAACAACCCCAGAAAATTCAACTCTTGAATAAATATTAAAAATTCCCAGAAAATCCAGCATAATAAAATAGGAGTTACTGTGCAAACAGGGGATGATGATGTCATCATTTAGCCGCGTAACCGCCGCATAAGGCATGCTTCTGCCGCGGTTCCGCCGCACTTTGTACTGTTCATCGAAAAAATTTTGCACCGTAATTCTTATAATTCTCTGCTCAATTTTTTAAGCATTTTTAATGTGGAAAAATCCCAGTTTTTAGAAAAAGTCCAGAGAGCTCGTAAAATTGGGGTTTCGGGTTCGATCGGGTTTCAAACTTCGTCTAGACTTCGCCTAAAGCTCTAGCTTTGCTCTGATACCACTGTAGGGTTGCTGGGCACGCGCACAAGGGTCTACGAGGCATCAACCATGCCCGATTAAAAAATTAGCCGTGCCGAACAACTCGAATACGGATCTTTAAACTAGAGATTAGGCGAAAACAAGCATGCTAAACACTTTAACACTAAGTGAGAGGGATTACAACCTTTGTCGATCCGGTCCTTCACTTCATATGCTTCGTGTTGTGGTCCCTTCGCTGCGATCATCGGGATCCGGACTCTCGAGAGGTTCCACGAAGAGAAAGATGCAACCTTTGCTTCCGATCTTCGATACTAAGATGATCTACCTTGAAGTTCCGTTAACACAAGCTAACACTCATGAAATGATGTGAACACCCTCATCTAAATGGCAAGGGAAGATGAGGATGATGAAGTAGGATTTGTGCTCTCTTTATTTATCTTTTTCTCATATTTATTCATCACTTTGGAAAAATCTAGCAAGCTTTTTCATGAAAGAATGAAGGAAGAAGAAGAATAGTGATCCCTATCCTTTTGTGATGAATAATGAAAGGATTAATATGAAGAATAATGCAACCATGGTTGACTTAACTATTGTAGAGAATTAACCAAGGGTTAGGGTTTGGGTTGAGTTAAGAATGAGTCACTTGTAAATATCTTTTCCAAAACAAAAAGAAAACCTTCTAGAAACATCTAGAAAGCTTAACCCTAATCCAAACCCTAATCATGTTTAAACTCCACTAAACAAGTTGCATTAGTTATCATATAATGTTACAATATTATATATCACATATATAATATTTATCGTGACAAAATAAAATAATACATTTAACATATATCGCATATATATCAATGTATTACCCGAGTGAGAAAAAGAATCTTTTAGTGAGCAAATATTAGTTAATTTAATTTAATATATCATATATATTATTATACATTAAATTATCGAATCAACACTTGATCCGACAATCCGGCTATATCGCATATAACCGACTAATATTTATCCATACCGATTCATCGAATTAACACTTGATCCGATGACCCGGCTGATATCAAATATCGCGAGAATAGAATACGGTATCTTATATCGCATTATCCTCGGTCCAGCACATATCACATATGTGCTCCTACTCCGTTTTTCCTGAGTCAAGAAACCTCTGTGTAGGACTCTAAAGAATCGTCAATACGCCGGCAGTAGGTGATGATCATATCAAACACCCACAAGCTGCAAGCGGTCAGCTAAACATAACAGCTACCCAGGTATTGAGCACTCAGAAGATCAACAAGCAAGCCTGTAACTTCTCCTGTGAATCCAAACAGTAACACTCCCGTACAGTCCGGTCTCGTCGTCTGATATATTGCATATCTCGCCTAGGGGTGGTAAACGTCAGACCCCAGTAGCTCGATAAGTCGTGTCGATATGAGGTCTATAACAGTTCGAGAAACTACTGATAACACTTACCAGTAAATCTCAGCAACCCTGACCAGGGATTTCCGGTTATAGCCAATCGAACACAGCACAACATCAACTCCCTATACCGGGAGAGACGAATCCCCTCCTATCGCTCATTGCCTCCATGTGATTCAGGACTGTACCCAAAAGCCACCTTTTTGCACGCCCTCTTGGACGTGGTATGATGGAAATCAAAGCATAGTGGGAATCACACAAGACTCTATGACGATCTCGGGTCAACAGACTACTCTGTACCAGTGTCACCAGAGAACTGCCATCTGACGTGAGGTATAATACCATCTGGGAGTTCTCGGCGAGTCCGTCCAGTGTACCCAGTCTCCACTGAGCACCCGTACACCATCCTTGATGTCAAACACCGATGGATATGGGATCATCCATCGCCCATCATATGGGTCAAGATGCGTATACGCTAGTCTACTCTGGTGTATTGATGCCCTGTCTCGATACACCCTCGACTAGGAACAGTTATAGGATTTACTCGTCGACTACCATGGCCCCACTAGTATGATCCCATCATAGTCCCAGTAGTCGAGTACATATCCTAAGGGCTTTATCAACATGTAATATAGAGACAATCAGAGCACATGTTAAGACAAAGTACAACCAGATAGCATACTATCATGTCGAGCAAGAAAGTCCTCTCTATACATGTTCTAGCATCCACTACAATATACATCATATGTACAGTAATGGCCTCTAGGGCATACATATAACTAACATACGGGTGGATAATTTATGAGTCGAAGATAATATAATTCCTTGTCAGAAAACCTAATTGGAAAATAAGAGTCAATGGGCCTAATTGATAGGATTTTGTGGGTAGTATCCGCTGAAAACCCTTAGGAGACAACACTCCTCCTACTAGAGACACCTAGAGGTTTAACGGCTTGTTGCACGAGCTCAGTGCAATCGCGATTCCCTGCGAAAGTGAGGTTAGGTTTTTGTTGAGAATAAGACTAGGTTTGCTCGAGGACGAGCAAAAGATAAGTTTGGGGGTATTTGTTCATACCATAATATTGCATTATTATATTCCCCAGTCCTAGTTATTTTACAAATAAACAGTTGCTTTTGACCCATGTCTGCTACATAGTTGCAGGTTACAGGTTCTCGGATTAAAAACAGTGAAAAAGACAAAAGATGATACAAAAGTGAGACTACGACAAATAAATGGTGGAATCTTGATCAAGCATACACGAAGATCAGTTCACAAAGTACAAGGCAGCGCAAGGTTCAAGACTTCGTCACGAAGCAATGGTAAAAGTCCACTACAATTATTCACTGTGGAATCTGGAAGAGAACTAGAAGCCTACATGAGAAACAAAGTGAAGAAAAAAGTAGCCAAAATGCAACAGACCAAGTACCAGAAAAACGAACCCACAAAGCCCACATACGGCCGCGGAACCGCGGCCAAACATGGGATTTGGCCGCGGATCCGCGGCCGTCTATTGCCCGTGTCGGTGCGTATTTCCAGAGGCGCTGGCGGGCGTTGAATAGGTCTTTTTCTTAAGGGGTATTTTTGTAATAGCAGATATGCGAGTCAATTGTAACCCTAGGGTTTCTATCCTATAAATAGAGACCCAAATTCTTGTATTAGGTCATGCCTCCGTTCATTAATAAAATTCAGATTTCTTTTGGAGAGCATCGATGCCTCTTTTCATTTCATCTATTCAGATCTGAAAATTCCTGTGTAAATGTTTGGAGAGAGCCATCAATAAAGTAAGTAGTTTTATTTAATTGCCTTAGTTAATTTTTATTCTGCCTTAGTATAGATCTTTAATTCCTTGCCATAGTTAGATAGTTAGTTATGTTCTTCAATTCCCTAATAAGCGAGTAGTCTCCTCGCTTGTTAGGGTTAGCTTTGGGAAAGGCTTGAGAGATGAAGATCTCTCATCCCTTTCTTGCCATCACACGTTTTTATAGGACTCCATGCATACATGCACACACCGCTCCCTACGACACCCTATCCCACGAGGTAGCGGTGATACCATAGTATAAAGACCCGGTTGAGCGTGTTTTCCATGGAGGTTAGGGTAAGAATTGATAAAGGAAGGACAAGAACCTAGAGGAAGAAACACCTTCCGAATGGTTCTAATCCCCTTTATTAATAATTACCATAACACCTCATGGATCTTAATTTGGGTATAGAAAGCAGTGAGATTTATTTACATTTCCAAACCTAACCTAAACCTAACCCTAGCAAGATTTAGATCTAGATAGATTTAGTTTTTTAGATTTAATCAATCCGTTCACACCGTTTGGAATTAGCTCGTAAGAACAATTAGGAAATTCACAAAATCCCTATGGACTGACCCGTACTCACCGGCTAGCTACCAAGCGACGCCGTTCTTGATTGCGGTTACTAAATATTTTTGATTCATCTTTTAAAACGCATAAGCTAAATAAAATCTTTCCAATCAGGTGTTACTGATCTTTGCATCTTCCTTTGCCTTAAAAGGATCTTGGTCTTATACATTATTTTCTTAGGATCGAGGCTCATCGAAGTGCTTCGGGCGAACATCTCCCACAACATATGTACATACAATGATCTCTTAACTCGAGTTGGCATGGACTCTGCTAAATCGATGCCTATGTCAATGGCCTTCTCTACTCGGCTCTTTACAACATCCTGGGGATGCTTATCCTGATCCAAAGCCAATATCGAAGTGTTTTTGGTGCACTTCTATACTTCACTATTACTCGACCCGAAATTGCCTTTTGCAGTAAATAAGGTATGCTAATTTATGCAAGCACCTACTGATGTTCATTGGTCTGCTTTCAAGCGCATACTCCGGTATCTTAAAGACAGTATGTCTCATGGTTTTCTCCTCAAAACCAAGTTCTTCTCTAACCTTGCATGCCTATTTCAATGCTACGGATGACCACCGTTCTCAAGGTGCCTTTTGTATTTACTTGGGTCTAAATCTTATCTCTTGGAGCTCCCACAAACAGAACACAGTCTCACGTTCTAGTACAGAATCGGAATTTCACGGTCTCTCATGTGCTACAGCAGATCTAGTTTGGATTCAACAGTTACTTTCGGACTTATATGTTCCTCTCCCTTCTCCCCTAGTGTAACATTTCAGAAATATAAAATATTATTTTTTGAATTAAATATTAAAATAATATATTTCATGAAAACTATTCGATTTGCGAATTGGGGTTTTCGTTAAAATGGTATAATTATATACCAATATTTGGAAAATAGTTGGAGATTAATATGGTTTAATTATTAAAAAGGTATTTGTTGGAATTGGTCATTTTATAATTAATTATATGCAAGTTTAAATTAAACTTGATTAGTGCACTACTAATCACGATTAAACCAAATCCATATTTTTTAAATATCCATGGCTAGTGCACCATGACATTTTGCATTTTGTTGCATGTTGCTTCTTTTGTATGCTTGATATTTGGTTTTAATGAGAAAAGGAGAAAATAAAAGAGAAGAAAGTCAAAGAGGGGATATGTAGGTATGGCATGAGAGAGGGCAAGAGAGAGAGAGAGAGAAAGAGAGAGAGAGTGAACCATGGCTACTACTTCACTCTTCATTTTTCCCTTCACCTCTCACTTCCTTCATCTCCCTCATCCCTCCATCTCCTCTATCATCACAAAAACACCCAAAACACCAAAAACCTTATACCTCCTTCACACATTTTGTGCACAAGCTCACTACAAACACTATGGTAGGATCTAGTCAAGGTTTTGAGCATTTTGGGCAACCAAGAAATTTTTTGAGTTGCCAAATGAGGTATATTTCAATTCCTATATTAAGTTTTTAGTTTCTTTACACGCTATAGTAGTTTAGAGTAAAACCGATATAAATTAGTGACCTTTGATATTTTCAAGAAGAGATTTAGCGATATTTTGTTTGTGAAAGTGTAATTGAGGTTTAGTAGTGGCTACAAAACGCTTTTAGTGCTAGAATTCTGGTCTAGACTTGAGCTAGAACCCCAAATACGAAAATTGAAATTTTCCCGTGTAGGTTTTGTGGAGTTTTGGGGATTTACAGGAAATCTGGAGCAACTTGGGATATTAGTAAGAAAAACAAACAACTGCATTAACCTAGTTAGATCACTAGAAGATCACTACAGAAGAACGAGACCCAAATTTAAAGATATGGCCGGCGCCACCCGTTACTGTAGCATATCTCACCGGCCCAATTTTGGGTTCTGGTGATGGGGATTTGCCTGTAGCTCACACTCCTTATAACCTAACTACTGTATTGGTTATTTTGTCCTAGTCTACTTGTGCTAAAATCTGGGAGTATTTTGAGTTGGTTTTGGTAATGTTTTCCGATATTTGAAACTTGGATTTATGAATTTCTTGATGTGATTTGGTCGTTGGACGATTGTACGTCAACGAAAATGGTTGTTTGGTTGTTTTTGCATGCGTAAGCTATAGGTTACTAACCTATAAGCATCTCGTATGCTGTATCGGTTTTCGAACTTGGTTTTAATACGTTACGACATGTGTTGATATGTAGGTACCTTCGCGTGGAATTCCGAGACGACGAAGCACATCGACTTCGGCTAAGAGAGGAGATTGGCAAGTGAGTAGATTTATATCTACGGGGGAAGTCGGGTGGATAGCGTATTGCACCCCCGCAACCATTGATATGGAAATCGATATATAAATTATAATTTGGAGAAAAGATATGCTACGAAATTACGGATATGATTAAAGGTTTTAGTATGAGATGATACGATAAAAGATGACATTAGTGGATAAGTTGACTTGAGAATGCAAGGCAATGTACATGTTATATTCGTATGCCAATAGATGATATGAGATTCTACTTACATACAAATGAGAATGTGATGTATATGCAAAATGACTTGATGTGAGATATTGATATGATGAAAAGAGATTATGATGAAATAAGATAACATGGATTAATATATCGATATACGGATGTGAGACGATATGAGAATATAGATAATTTTGCCAAGACATGATATGAGTTTGATATAGATGTGACTTGAGTTATATGTGTACACATATATATATTTATATGAGAATGAAGAGTGATATGTTGTACGTGATCTTAGATCCGTACCCTTGTTTATGATATCGTACGACGGATCATACCGTATGAATTATGAATATATGATATTTGACCCGTACCCTCGATTTGAGGAGGCCGTACTGTTGTGATACCTACAACGGCAGCAAGGTTTTGGGTGGTATCTCCCATGCCAATTTTAAATTTTGCCATTATAGATAACCCTAAACCTAGGATGTTAACTAGAGAATCAAACCAAAACACACAAAGTAAACAACTTTACTTCTAAGAGTTTAGGATTATAACCTTTGTAGTCCGTTCCTTCGCTTCATAAGCTCCGTGTTGAGGTCCCTTCGCTACGAATCATCAAGAACACGGACTCTAGAGAAGCTTCATGAGGTGAATGAGGTATCTTGCTTGAATTCTTCCCTTTCTAAGATGATCTACCTTGAAGAATCTCAAACCCAAGCTCATACTTCTCTAATGAAGTTATTAGTGAAGTGAACACCCTAATCTATGTGGCTAGAATAGATGAGGATGATGAAGTAGGAATTTTGCTCTTTTTTTCCTTCTTAATCTCACTTTAAATCACCATAAACCAAAAAACTAGCAAAGCTTTTTCAAAGAGGAGGAAGAAGAAAATCCTTTTGTGATGAATAATGAATTATTGTTGTGGTTACAATTGCAACCTAGGTTAAGCATGACATGCTTAACCCTTCTAGAGACTTTACAATGGGTTAGGGTTTGGGTTGGGTTAACAAATATCTAGCAAAAAATATCAAGGAAAGTGGACAAAGTCAAACCTTCATGAAGCTTTCTCAAAGCTCATCCAAAACCTAATCCATAGCCTTAACCATAATCCAAACCCTAACATGGTTAAATCTCAAAACCTTTGTCTGCATTTGTAACCCTAACATGTTACAATATTATATATCACATATATAATATATAATGTATTAAATAAATAATAAAATTACATTTATCGCATATACATCAATGTATTATCCAAGTGAGAAAAAGAATCAATAAAGCGAGCTTATATTAGTTAATTGTCAACGTCCCGAAAGTACGGAACATGACCGGCACTTAAACTACGAAACGTCTCGAGGCGTACGTAATCTAAGTAAGCCGAAAACCCAGAAATCCAAACCAAGAAAAGTAGTAGAGTGAAGGAAAACCAATTCAAATCAAGTAGTTTTAATAGCATAAGCCGAATTATGCGTTTTTAAAAACATCAAATATTTACTGAAAATTTCGGCAGAGTCTCCTTTGTAAATACTGGCCCCCCAAACGGGAATACAACATGAATAGTATACGAAATCAAAAAAAGGCATCCCCAAGCGGGAGCTAGCTCTTCGTCAATCGACGGTCACAACCACACAAGCAATATAATATACTGTAGGGTTCCTAGGCACTCTAATGAGGTCTCACAAGGCATCAACCATGCCAATTTCAAATTTTACAAGTGCCGAGAAACCCTAATGCGATCGTTGACTAGAATTTTAGGCGAAACAAACAACTAGTTAACTACTTAACTAAGAAGTGAACGGAAATACAACCTTTGTAGATCCGGTGCTCCACCTCCATAGCTCCGTGATGATGTCTCCTCGCTGCGATCATCGGATCCCGGGCTCTAGCGTCGGCTTCATCGGAGAAAGGGCGGGCTAGGTCATCGACTATGATGCCGAAGATGATCTACGTCGAGGCATCACAAGATCAAGCTCCCACTTCACCAAGTCATGAAACTTGTGAAGAGAACACCCTATACTACTTGGCAAGAGGTAGAGGATGAAGAAATATGAGGTGGGTTCACTTTAGAATTGGATTTCTCACTCATTTGCTCAAGTTGCCATTGATGGAGGCAAGCTTTTCTTCTTGAAGAAGAAGAAGAATAAGATGATAGAATATGATAAGTATTTCTTTAAAAGAAAAATAATATGAATACTTATCATATCCTAACCTTGGTTAGGTGTAGAGAATAGACTAGGGTTAAGTTGAATGGTTGGGTTAAAAGAAAGAAACAAAATGGTCAACCTTTCAAACCTTCATGAACTTTCAATATAAAACAAAAGTAGCAACCATTTTATTTCTTGCCAAAAGGAAATAAATAAATAGATAATTAAAAAGAAAACCCTAACCATTACACAACCATGGTCTAATCTTTACACATACTCAAGTTAGCATGTATCATCAAACATGATACAAACTAGTGTACAAAAGTATATCACATATACAATGTGCACATCAAGTGAGAAAATCCATTTAAATGAACCTATATTAGTTAATGTAAAGTGATATATCAAATATATAATTATACATTAAATCATTAAATCAACACTTGACTTAATGATCCGGTCATATCACATATAACCGACTAATATCAATAGTGACAACTTATCGAATCAACACTTGATCCGATAACCCGGCTATATCGTATATAACCGATCAATGTCACAAGTCGTGAGAATCAAATACGGTATCACATACTGATATTATTCTCGGTCTCGCACATATCTCATATGCGCTCCTATTTCGTTTCGCTTGAGCCAGGAAACCTCTGTGTAGGACTCTAAAGACTCGTCAATACGCCGGCAGCAGATGATGATCATATCAAGCACCCACAAGCCGCAAGCGGTCTGCTAAACGTAACGGCCACCCGGGTATTGAACGATCAGAAGATCGACGAGCAAGCCCGCTCACACTCCTGTGAATCCAACCAGTAACACTTACCGTACAGTCCGGTCTGTTCGTCTGATATGTCGCATATCTTGCTTAGGGGTGGTAAACGTCAGACCCCAATAGCTCAATAAGTCGTGTCGATATGAGGTCTATAACAGTTCAAGAAACTACTGGTAACACTTACCAGTAAATCTCAGCAACCCTGGCCAGGGATTTCCGGTTATAGCCAATCGAACATAGTGCAACATCAACTCCCTATACCGGGAGAGACGAATCCCCTCCTATCGCTCATTGCCTCCATGTGATTCGGGACTGTACCCAAAAGCCACCGTTTTGCACGCCCTCTTGGACGTGGTAAGGTGGAAATCAAAGCACAGTGGGAATCACACAAGACTCTATGACAATCTCGGGTCTACAGACTAACCTGTACCAGTGTCACCAGAGAACTGCCATCTGACGTAAGGTATAATACCATCTGGGAGTTCTCGCGAGTCCGTCCAGTGTACCCAGTCTTTACTGAGCACCCGTATATCTTCTCCGATGTCAAACACCAATGGATATGGGATCATCCATCGCCCATCTGTATGGGTCGAGAAGGTATACGCTAGTCTACTCTGGTATATCGATGCCCCGTCTCGATACACCCACGACTAGGGACCTTGAAGGATGTACTTATGGACTACCATGTCCCCACTAGTATGATCCGCATCATAGTCCAGGTAGTCAAGTACACATCCTAAGGGCTTTACCAACATGTAACAGAGAGACAATCAGTATACACGTTAAGGTAAAGAGTAACCAGATAGCATACTATCATGTCGAGCAAGAAAGTCCTCCTTATATATGTCCCAGCATCCACTACAATATACATCCTATGTACAGTAATGGCCTCTAGGGCATACATATAACTAACAATCTTCCACTTGCACTAGGGCCATCTTTAGCAGTGGTTGCAGTATCTCATACTCAACCATCCCATAAAAGTCTCTCTCTGGGAATAGGCCTTTGTGAGTGGATCCGCCGTGTTGTCCTCTGAGTCTGCTCTCCTAACCTCAATCACCTTGGAGATCAGCCATCTCCATGATCAGGTGATACTGCCTTAGAATATATCTGGATCACTGATGGGACGGGTGTTCCTTGGCATAAGCCTCAACTCCATTGTCACACAATGGGAGGAACTAAGTTCATCTCATGAACTAATATACACCCAGACTTCCTTTTTGGTAGCATCTTAAGTAGCGATGTATCCAGCCTTTATCGTCTAGTATGCCACTGTATCTAGCTTGGAACTCTTCCAACATACCGTCCTTTTACTGAGCATAAAGACAATTCCTGTGACTGACATTCAGTCGTCTTTATCACCCTGGAACACTTCCAGTGATTTTCCACAGGATCGATTGATACCATCTCACTACTACCAGTGAGATTCCTAACATCCAATTAGATCTATCTCATAGATCCAAAATCCAGGATTTAGTAGGTATCATTTTTGATCCTATATGGAGAATCATTATGATAAGCGGAGATTGACCGAGCGTAGCATAGGAAACTCCTTCCCTATCAAGAGTATGTCATCCACGTACTCTACGAGGATCACTACCATACTCCCTACTACCTTTTTGTATATACAAGGTTCATCTACCATTTTGATGGTGTCAAACTCTTTGACTAACTCATCAAAACAGACGTTCCAACTCCGCGATGCCTGCTTTATCACATAAAACATCTTGCACACGTATCCGCTGCTCCCACTGTCTACGAGGCCCTCTGGCTGTGTACTTATAGACGCACTCTTCTAAAACATCATTTAGAAAAGCAGTCATGGCACCTATCCGCCAGATATCGTAGTCATGGTATGTAGCCGTGGCAAGTAGGATCTGGATGGACTTAAGCATAGATACTTGAAAAAGGTTTCATCATAATCCACGCCTGGTAAATGATGCAAACTTTTAACAAGTCTAGCTTTGAAAGTCTCAACCTTTCCATCTACACCAAGTAATCTTCTCAAGATATACTTGCTTCTGATGGGGATTTAACCCTTCGGATATAGCAACTAAAGTCCATACTTTGTTGGTGTATAAGGATTCCATCTCAGATCGCTAAGCATCCAGCCATTCTTACAGAGTCTCACTCCTGATGGCCAGCTCGAAACTAGTTGGGTCATCATCTCATGATGCATTCCTCGCTCCCACTGTCATAGAGAAACCAAAGTATCTCTCAGGTGGGTGAGGAACCCTACTAGATCGGCGGAGAGGCTGAGGTTCGTTGGAAACTATTGAATCCTTTGGTTCTGTCAAATCATCAGCTGCAGTTTGTATAGCTGGAACATTTTCAGTTCTACATAACATACCTTGCCTCGAGCTTGTCCGGATTTTGCTTTTAGACAAAGGCCGGACAACCCCAAATCTTAACTAACTACATAACATACAGGGTGACAGTTGTTAGTTATATGTATGCCCTAGAGGCCATTACTGTACATACGATGTATATTGTAGTGGATGCTAGGACATATATAGGGAGGACTTTCTTGCTCGACATGATAGTATGCTATCTGGTTGTACTTTATCTTAACATGTACTCTGATTGTCTCTATATTACATGTTGATAAAGCCCTTAGGATATGTACTCGACTACTAGGACTATGATGAGATCATACTAGTGGGGCCACGGTAGTCGACAAGTATATCCTATAATTGTTCCTAGTCAAGGGTGTATCGAGACAGGGCATCGATGCACCAGAGTAGACTAGCGTATACGCATCTTGACCCATATGATGGGCGATGGATGATCCCATATCCATCGGTGTTTGACATCAAGGATGGTGTACGGGTGCTCAGTGGAGACTGGGTACACTGGACGGACTCGCCGAGAACTCCCAGATGGTATTATACCATACGTCAGATGACAGTTCTCCGGTGACACTGGTACAGAGTAGTCTGTTGACCCAAGATCGTCATAGAGTCTTGTGTGATTCCCACTGTGCTTTGATTTCCATCATACCACGTCCAAGAGGGCGTGCAAAAAGGTGGATTTTGGGTACAGTCCCGAATCGCATGGAGGCAATGAGCGATAGGAGGGGATTCGTCTCTCCCGGTATAGGGAGTTGATGTTGTGCTGTGTTCGATTGGCTATAACCGGAAATCCCTGGCCAGGGTTGTTGAGATTTACTGGTAAGTGTTATCAGTAGTTTCTCGAACTGTTATAGACCTCATATCGACACGACTTATCGAGCTACTGGGGTCTGACGTTTACCACCCCTAGGCGAGATATGCGACATATCAGACGACGAGACCGGACTGTACGGGAGAGTTACTGTTTGGATTCACAGGAGAATGTACAGGCTTGCTTGTTGATCTTCTGAGCGCTCAATACCTGGGTAGCTGTTACGTTTAGCTGACCGCTTGCAGCTTGTGGGTGTTTGATATGATCATCACCTACTGCCGGCGTATTGACGATTCTTTAGAGTCCTACACAGAGGATTCTTGACTCAGGCAAAACGGAGTAGGAGCACATATGTGATATGTGCTGGACCGAGGATAATGCGGTATGAGATATCGTATTGTATTCTCGCGATATTTAATATCAGCCGGGTCATCGGATCAAGTGTTGATTCGATGAATCGGTACGGATAAATATTAGTCGGTTATATGCGATATAACCGGATTGTCGGATCAAGTGTTGATTCGATAATTTAATGTATAATAATATATTTGATATATTAAATTGCATTAACTAATATTAGCTCACTAAAAGATTCTTTTTCTCACCGGATTAATACATTGATATATATGCGATATATGTTAATTGTATTATTTTCTTTTATTACGATAAATATTATATATGTGATATATAATATTGTAACATGATATGATAACTAATGCAACATGTTTTGTGGAGTTTAAACATGATTAGGGTTTGGATTAGGGTTAAGTCTTCTAGTTGATTCTAGAAGCTTTTCATTTTGTTTTGTGAAAGATATTTACTCATGACTCATCTTTAACTCAACCCAAACCCTAACCCTTGGTTTATTCTCTACAATGGTTTAGCAACCATGGTTGCTTTATTAATCATTATCATCTCTTTTTCTATTCATCACAAATGGATTTTATTCATTATTCATCTTCTTCCTCCTTCATTCTTCCATGAAAAAGCTTTCTTGATATTTCCAAAGTGATGAATAAATGTGAGAAAATTATAAATAAAGAGAGCAAAAATCCTACTTCATCATCCTCATCTTCCCTTGCCCTTTAGATGAGAGTGTTCACTCATCTTAGTGAGTGTAAGCTTGTGTTAAAGAAACTTCAAGGTAGATCATCTTAGTATCGAAGATCGGAAGCAAAGGTTGCGTCTTTCTCTTCGTGGAACCTCTCGAGAGTCCGGATCCCGATGATCGCAGCGAAGGGACCACAACACGGAGCATATGAAGTGAAGGACCGGATCTACAAAGGTTGTAATCCCTCTCACTTAGTGTTAAAATGTTTAGCATGTTAGTTTTCGCCTAATCTCTAGTTTAAAGTTCCGTATTCGGTTTGTTCGGCACGGCTAAATTTTTAATCGGGCATGGTTGATGCCTCGTAGACCCTTGTGCGCGTGCCTAGCAACCCTACAGTGGTATCCGAGCCAAGCTAGAGCTTTAGGCGAAGTCTAGACGGAATTTGAAGCCCGAACGAACCCGAAACCAACCCTAAAAATGCTCTCTGGACGTTTTCTGAAAACGTGGATTTTTCCAAATTAAAAATTCGTAAAAAATTCAGCAGGAAAAAATAAGAATTACGATGCAAAATTTTTTTGATGAACAGTATTTATTGCGGCGGAACCGCGGCAGAAGCCTGGCTTCTGCGGCGGTTCCGCGGCAACTTGGTGACGTCATCCTCCACGTTTTGCACAGTAATTCATGTTGTCTGATTCTGAGTTTTCTGGGAATTTTTAAAATTTATTCCAGTGTTGAATTTTCTGGAGTTGTTTTGGGGATTCGGTGTTTCGATCGGGGTATCAAATTTTGTCTATGTGGTTTTCCGGATAACTTTTAGAAACTGTTAAAATGTTCGAACGGATATCAATAACTCACTTTTTCCCCTGTCGGAAATTTTTTCAAAAGTTGGATTTTTCCTCGGGTTTAAGAATGTTCTAAGTCGTGCAAGTAACGCGATGGACCCTTTAGAAGACAACAAACCTTAACTCGATTATGTGACCGTCTTGAACTGCCCTTCGAACCTTAGGGTTTGGGGCAGTACGACGTGCCACATGTGATGCGTTGGCTTGACCCTTCTACGGCTGGATCATTAGTACTGTGGCATGTAATGGATGTTTTTAAACTGATTTCAAGTGTTGAGATATATTGGGGAAATCTTGGGTGCTTGATGATTCGATCGAAAAGTTTAACTTTTTCTATTTATCTGGAATGTGATACAATAATTGGAATCCACAGATAGTTATGAGATAACTAATTTGAATATTATAAACATAGCAGTTTAGTCTCAGATGATCGGTTGCCACGGAATTTTGATGCGATCAAAAGTCCGTCGCAATCACGTAGCGTACGCGGATACTCGCCGGGTAAACTTAATAGACAGCCTCACTCCGTAGCCCCGACCAAGTGACTGTAGGAGAACCCCGTCGCCGAAAGCATCCGTTCGGGTGCTCGCGGTAGCGGTGTTCCGCCTTGGTGCACTTCGTCGACGGTATCGGGGGTGCGGCTGTCTACTAAAGTTTGCGACGAGCATTCGATCAGGACGTCGGGAATCTTGTTGAATTGCCCGACTTGACATTGAAAAGAGTTTTCGATAATGAGACTAAAATTCGGAGTTTATAATTGTTAGGCATGCGATGTCTAAGGAATTCATTTGGTTAGGCATGCGATGTCTAAAAAGGTTGCGGATTCCAACTGTTGTAGTTTTACACTTTCTTTTCTGTGACCGTAAGCGTAGTATGTGGTGTATCACTGGCTTCGTTTCTATACATCAACGACAATCGGGATACGCATACTTGCTTACGTTGATGATATGAGATATTATGTGTTGCTGTGATATGTTGTATTAGATCGTCGCGTTCTGAATAGCCGGGGTTTTATGTGAGATGAGAGTTTTTCTTTTTCATTCATGTAAAATTCATTTGTATGTAATATTCTTTTATTGGGGCACTTCCAGGTAGCGGAAGATGTCACCGTTGTATATTATTTACTTTTCCGCATTAGGTATACCCAAGGAGGGGAGCACAAGTAACCGGGTTCTAGGGTCCAGTGGGAGACCATCTCGAGGAGTCGAGACCGGGTTTCCTAACCCTAGAATTGGCAGTGTTACTTGCCGCTCTCGTAGGGGTCTAGGGATGTGGGTTTGGCTATTCATCGCGACCGTGGAATCCGTGTTTTATACATGCTCGTATTGAAAACACGGACGTCCTAGTATATCCAATATTTCATATATGTTCTTCTGCTGCAATGTTCTGTGATGAGATTATATTACTGCCTGTGATGAATATTTATATTATATATATGAGATATATGTTATATTGCAGATTTCGTTTCAAAAGAGATGCTTGTGAAGTATAATAAAATGGGACTTCATTAATGAGATTAATGGAACTAAAAGAAACCTTAGATGTTGTAGAAACTTGTTTATAAAAACTGGTAGCTCTAGTTCTTGCTTTGCATAGCGGTGTTCCTTGTAGAACATCCAGCACCTTATTCGATAAGGAAAGGACCGAGATCCCTTCACCGGGAGTGACTCCTTTAGCGATAACTGGCAGATGCTACAAATTCGGTTTGACTTTTGATTGCTTCTATAGTTTCTGCTTTGCACAGCGGTATATGTGACATACCCTGCACCTTATTCGATGAGGAAAGGACCGACGATCCCTTCACCGGGAGTGACCCCTTTAGCAAAACTAGAAAAGCCTAAAAAACACTCCATTTAAAATCACTCGATTCTACAACGATATCAAGTTCATTACGCAAAGGGTTTTCTTAAAAACCTAGCGTAGCCCTCCGTCATTTTAGGAAGTAGAGTACTTAGTATTCGTGCTGCGTATGTCGACTTTAGTTGAGGCGTAGTGTACGGTAGCTAAGTGATGTCTTCCTACACAGCATATGATGCGATTAGTTAGGACATTCATGTGATTATGTCGACCATAGTTGAGGGTCATATAGGATGGGTCTGATTAATCATGAAATGACGGGTAGAACTTGACTAGTGCTTATGATATGTTGACCTTAGTTGAGGTCATAAGTGCTAGGGGTAAAATATTATTGGGAATTTCAAGTGTTGAAATTTGCAATGAGATTGCATACCTTCTATGAGATAGTTGGATCCCGATACCCGCTGCGAGTAAGAGTTACTCCTGGGAGAGTTTTACACATTACAATTAGCCGATCAAGTAGGTGTCTAGAAAGGTGTCAACGGGGTTACGCCTCTGGGAAAACGAGGTTTACATTAATTAGGTTCGTGCGAAAGCACGGGGGACCTCCCTCAAAGTACCGACACTGGCCTGGCTGAAAGATTGGCGAACTTGTAGCGTGTAATTAATCCCGGCTAATCTTTCCTTTTAGGGTTTGAAGGAAGATTTGATTAAAACAGTGGGAGACATCCTGATTAGATATATTAGATAACCAATCTAATCTTGCAAGAGCATACGCTGAGTGTTTTCTTCTCTCTCTCTCTCCAGATAGCGACCATATCACGCCTTAATCAAGATAATAAAACGGATATATTGACCGAACCAGCTTGTTATACTGTCCTGGGGAACGTTGGTCCCGCTCCAACTTATAATTGTTATAAGACAGAGCAGGAAATTGGGGAATACCAGATTTCCCGTGCCGCCCAAACGAAGAAAGTGCATGTTGATGCATCATCTTCGGGTGTGTTCATTACACAGAACTGTTTCTCAGTATCCTTTACGTCCTGGGTATGTAATACCGGATCAGGATCCCGAATATGTAATCTGTTACATGGGCTATAGATAGGTAAAGAACTGAGAACGGGTGATAAGTTTCATGAGACAGAAAACGGTGCAATGTTGCAGCCAAGTCTGTTGGTCACTGTCACCCTGTATTACCAGAATACATTGATTCTGAACAAATGTTATTAGATACCGAACCTGATATACAAAATCATATCAGTCTCTTTATTAGTAAAGAAAGGATATAATTTTGTATTGTTGGATAATGTTTTGAACATTTCCTATATCAAAAGTTGATCGGTTCAGGCACGTTATCTAAAAGCATTGATGTTCTAAATCAAACCACAGTTCTTAACGTATAGAACACACACAAGATGAAGAGTTCAGAAATGAACAAATCCTTCTTGAGGCATTGTAGACTAGGTCATATCAATGTGACCCGACTGGCTGAAGTTACATAAAGATGCATATTTAAATTAGTTTGAATTTACATCTTGTGAAACTTGCCGGTCATGTCACAAAGATAAGATGACCATAGCTCTGTTTATTGGAAACAGAGAAAGAGTTAGTGAACTCTTGGGATTGATACATGCTGATGTATGAAAGTCTCCTGTCTACATATGTCAAGACTGGTTCTTTGTACTTTATTACATTCTTTGATGATCTCTCAAGATTCGGACATATGTTCCTACTGAAACACAAGTCCGAACCTTTTGAGATATTCATAGAATATAAGTTATAAGTAGAGAACCAAAATACGGGTATAAGTATTATGTCCTTTGATGTGATCAAGGAGGAGAATACTTGAGCACGGAATTCCTGGACTATTCTAAAGGAGAATGAGATTCTCTCTTAGCATTACTCCTCCGTATACACCATAGCACGATGGTATATCGGGGCGGAGCAAACTCACCCTATTAGATATGGTGTGCTCTATGATGAGTACTACTGAGTTTCCTATTTCTTTTTGGGGAGTTATGCACTTGAGAAGCTACATACCTATTGAATAGGGTTCAAATCAAATCAGTTGCCTACCACTTCATATGTGATATGGAAAGGGAAGAGCCCATATCTTAAGTTTGTTAAGATTGGGGTTGTCCGGCCTATGTCTAAAAGCAAAATCCGGACAAGCTCGAGGCAAGGTCTGTTATGTAGAACTGGAAAGGTTCCAGCTATACAAACTGCAGCTGTTGATTTGGTAGAACCGAAGGATTCAATAGTTTCCAACGATCCTCAGCCTCTCCGTCGATCTAGTAGGGTTCCTCACCCACCTGAGAGATACTTTAGTTTCTCTATGACAGTGGGAGCGAGGATTGCATCATGAGATGATGACCCAACTAGTTTCGAGCTGGCCATCAGGAGTGGGACTCTGTAAGAATGGCTGGATGCTTATCGATCTGAGATGGAATCCTTATACACCAACAAAGTATGGACTTTGGTTGCTTTATCTGAAGGGTTAAATCCCCATCAGGAGCAAGTATATCTTGAGAAGATTACTTGGTGTACATGGAAAAGTTGAGACTTTCAAAGCTAGACTGTTTAAAGGTTTGCATCATTGACCAGATATGGATTATGATGAAACCTTTTCTAAGGAGCTATGCTTAAGTCCATCCAGATCCTGCTTGCCACGGCTACATACCATGACTTCGATATCTGGCGGTTGGGTGTCATGACTGCTTTTCTAAATGATGTTTTAGAAAAGTGCGTCTATAAGTACACAGCCAGAAGACTTCGTAGACAGTGGGAGCAGCGGAAACGTGTGCAAGATGTTTTATATGATAAAACAGGCATCGCGGAGTTGGAACATCTGTTTTGATGTGGTAGTCAAAGAGTTTGACTTCATCAAAATGGTAGATGAACCTTGTATATACGAAAAGGTAGTAGAGAGTATGGTGATGATCCTCGTAGAGTACGTGGATGACATACTCTTGATAGGGATGGAGTTTTCTATGCTACGCTTGGTCAATCTCCGCTTATCATAAGGATTCTCCATATAGGATCAAAGTGATACCTCCTAAATCCTAGGTTTTGGATCTATGAGATAGATCTAATTGGATGTTAGGAAACTCACTAGTAGTAGTGAGATGGTATCAATCGATCCTGGGGAGAATCACTGGAAGGGTTCCAGGGTGATAAGGATGACTGAATGTCAGTCGCAGGCTTGTCTATACCCTCAGTGGAGGGAGTGTATGTTGGAAGAGTTCCAAGCTAGATACCGTGACATACTAGACGATTAAAGGCAAGATACATCGTTACCAAAGATACTACCAAAGAGGCAGTCTGGATATATAGAAGTTCATAAGATGAACTTCGTTCCTACCATTATGTGACAATGGAGTTGTGGCTTTAGCCAAGGAACTAACGTCCCATCAGAAATCCAGATATAATTCTTAGGCAGTATCACCTGATCATGGAGATGGTTGATCTCCAGGGAGATCGAGGTTAGGAGAGTAGACACAGAGGACAACAGCGCGAATCCACTCACAAAGGCCTTTTTCCCAGTAGAGACTTTTATGGGATGGTTGAGTATGAGATACTTCAACCGCAGCTAATTGTTGGGTATGCGATACCATAACAGATGGCCCTAGTGCAAGTGGGAGATTGTTAGTTATATGTATGCCCTAGAGGCCATTACTGTACATACGATGTATATTGTAGTGGATGCTAGGACATATATAGGGAGGACTTTCTTGCTCGACATGATAGTATGCTATCTGGTTGTACTTTATCTTAACATGTACTCTGATTGTCTCTATATTACATGTTGATAAAGCCCTTAGGATATGTACTCGACTACTGGGACTATGATGAGATCATACTAGTGGGGCCACGGTAGTCGACAAGTATATCCTATAATTGTTCCTAGTCGAGGGTGTATCGAGACAGGGCATCGATGCACCAGAGTAGACTAGCATATACGCATCTTGACCCATATGATGGGCGATGGATGATCCTATATCCATCAGTGTTTGACATCAAGGATGGTGTACGGGTGCTCAGTGGAGACTGGGTACACTGGACGGACTCGCCGAGAACTCCCAGATGGTATTATACCATACGTCAGATGACAGTTCTCCGGTGACACTGGTACAGAGTAGTCTGTTGACCCAAGATCGTCATAGAGTCTTGTGTTATTCCCACTGTGCTTTGATTTCCATCATACCACGTCCAAGAGGGCGTGCAAAAAGGTGGCTTTTGGGTACAGTCCCGAATCGCATGGAGGCAATGAGCGATAGGAGGGGATTCGTCTCTCCCGGTATAGGGAGTTGATTTTGTGCTGTGTTCGATTGGCTATAACCAGAAATCCCTGGCCAGGGTTGTTGAGATTTACTGGTAAGTGTTATCAGTAGTTTCTCGAACTGTTATAGACCTCATATCGACACGACTTATCGAGCTACTGGGGTCTGACGTTTACCACCCCTAGGCGAGATATGCGACATATCAGACGACGAGACCGGACTGTACGGGAGTGTTACTGTTTGGATTCACAGGAGAATGTACAGGCTTACTTGTTGATCTTCTGAGCGCTCAATACCTGGGTAGCTGTTACGTTTAGCTGACCGCTTGCAGCTTGTGGGTGTTTGATATGATCATCACCTACTGCCGGCGTATTGACGATTCTTTAGAGTCCTACACAGAGGATTCTTGACTCAGGCAAAACGGAGTAGGAGCACATATGTGATATGTGCTGGACCGAGGATAATGCGGTATGAGATATCGTATTGTATTCTCGCGATATTTAATATCAGCCGGGTCATCGGATCAAGTGTTGATTCGATGAATCGGTACGGATAAATATTAGTCGGTTATATGCGATATAGCCGGATTGTCGGATCAAGTGTTGATTCGATAATTTAATGTATAATAATATATTTGATATATTAAATTGCATTAACTAATATTAGCTCACTAAAAGATTCTTTTTCTCACCGGATTAATACATTGATATATATGCGATATATGTTAATTGTATTATTTTCTTTTGTTACGATAAATATTATATATGTGATATATAATATTGTAACATGATATGATAACTAATGCAACATATTTTGTGGAGTTTAAACATGATTAGGGTTTGGATTAGGGTTAAGTCTTCTAGTTGATTCTAGAAGCTTTTCATTTTGTTTTGTGAAAGATATTTACTCATGACTCATCTTTAACTCAACCCAAACCCTAACCCTTGGTTTATTCTCTACAATGGTTTAGCAACCATGGTTGCTTTATTAATCATTATCATCTCTTTTTCTATTCATCACAAATGGATTTTATTCATTATTCATCTTCTTCCTCCTTCATTCTTCCATGAAAAAGCTTTCTTGATATTTCCAAAGTGATGAATAAATGTGAGAAAATTATAAATAAAGAGAGCAAAAATCCTACTTCATCATCCTCATCTTCCCTTGCCCTTTAGATGAGAGTGTTCACTCATCTTAGTGAGTGTAAGCTTGTGTTAAAGAAACTTCAAGGTAGATCATCTTAGTATCGAAGATCGGAAGCAAAGGTTGCGTCTTTCTCTTCGTGGAACCTCTCGAGAGTCCGGATCCCGATGATCGCAGCGAAGGGACCACAACACGGAGTATATGAAGTGAAGGACCGGATCTACAAAGGTTGTAATCCCTCTCACTTAGTGTTAAAATGTTTAGCATGTTAGTTTTCGCCTAATCTCTAGTTTAAAGTTCCGTATTCGGTTTGTTCGGCACGGCTAAATTTTTAATCGGGCATGGTTTATGCCTCGTAGACCCTTGTGCGCGTGCCTAGCAACCCTACAACAGTGACCAACAGACCTGGCTGCAACACTTGCACCGTTTTCTGCCTCATGAAACTTATCACCAGTTCTCAGTTCTTTACCTATCTGTAGCCCATGTAACATATTACATATGCGGGATCCTGATCCGGTATCATATACCCAGGACGTAAAGGATACAAAGAAACAGTTCTTTGTAATGAACACACCCGAAGGAGATGCATCATATGCACTTTCTTCGTTTGGGTGGCACGGGAATTCTGGTAATCCCTAATTTCCTGCTCTGTCTTATAACAATTATAAGTTGGAGCGGGACCAACGTTCCCCAGCTCAGTAAAACAAGCGGGTTCGGTCAATATTCCGTATTATTATCTTGATTAAGGCGTGATATGGTCGCTACCTAGAGAGAGAGAGAAGAAAACACTCAGCGTGCGCTCTTGCAAGATCAGATTGGTTATTATTTTATCTAATCAGGATAGCTCCCATTGCTTTTTATCAAATCTTCCTTCAAACCCTAAAAGGAAAGACTAGCCGGGATTAATTACACGCTACAAGTTCGCCAATCTTTCAGCCAGGCCAGTGTCGGTACTTTGAGGGAGGTGCCCCGTGCTTTCGCACGGACCTAATTAATGTAAACCTCATTTTCCCAGAGGCGTAACCCCGTTGACACCTTTCTAGACACCTACTTGATTGGCTAATTGTAATGTGTAAAACTCTCCCAGGAGTAACAATTACTCGCAGCGGGTATCGGGATCCAACTATCTCATAGAAGGTATGCAATCTCATTGCAAATTTCAACACTTGAAATTCCCGATAATATTTTTCCCCTAACCTCCTATGACCTTGACAAAGGCCAACAAACTATAGGATGCTAGTCAAGTTTAACCCGTCATTTCCTGATTGAATTAAACCCATCCGCACGACCCTCGACAAAGGCCAACAAGGTCGCACGACTACCCTAACCCAATCTGCATCATATGCATAAGCAGATAAGCACCAGTTAGCTACCGCACACTACGCCTTGACAAAGGCCAACAAACGCAGCACGAATACTAACTACTACTTATCTGAAATGACGGAGGGCTACGACAGGTTTTTCTGAAAAGCTATTGCGTAATGAACTTGATATCGTTGTAAGATCAAATGAATTTTGAAATGGAGTGTTTTTTAGGCTTTTTCTAGTTTTGCTAAAGGAGTCACTCCCGGTGAAGGGATCGTCGGTCCTTTCCTCGTCGAATGAGGTGCGGGATATATCATATATATCACTGTGCAAAGCAGAAACTATAGAAGCAATCAAAAGACAAACCGAGAGTTGTAGCATCTGCCAGTTATTGCTAAAGGAGTCACTCCCGGTGAAGAGATCTCGGTCCTTTCCTTATCGAATAAGGTGCAGGATGTTCTACAAGGAACACCGCGATGCAAAGCAAGAACTGTAGCTACCTGTTTTATTTAGAAACTCGATTCCACAACATCTTAGGTTTCTTTTCTTTCATTAATCATATTAATGAAGTCCCATCATTTAAGTACCTAATCATCACAGATAAATACGACGTACACTTATGCCATCCGCATTCGCCTCGATATCCTCTCGTGCACCGTTAGGTTAGGTAACTAACGGTAGAGCATGGCAGGGCTAGCGCGGGTGTAAAACATAAGTAACGCCTATATAATATATCATATATACAATATACTGTATCTATCACAGAACATCACATGATCACATCACAGATATCGCAGCAGAAGAAACATATGAAATATTGGATATACTAGGATGTCCGTGTTTTCAATACGAGCCAGTATAAAACACGGATTCCACGGTCACGATGAATAGCCAAACCCACACCCCTAGACCCCTACGAGAGCGGCAAGCAACCCTACCAATTCTAGAGTTAGGAGACCCGGAATCGACTCCTCGAGTTGGTCTCCCACTGGACTCCAGAACCCGGTTACTTGTGCCCTCCTCCTTGGGTCTATCCTAGTGCGGAAAAGTAAATAATATACAAACGGTGACATCTTCCGCAACCTAGAAGTGCCCCAATAAAAGAATATTACATACAAGTTTTTACATGAATGAAAAGGAAAAACACTTATCTCACATAAAAAAAACCCCGGCTATTCAAACACGACGATCCAATATAACATATCCAGCAACACATAACATCACATGTCATCAACGTAAGTAAATATACCCATCCCAATTGTCGTTGACATATAGCAACGAAACCGGCGATATCACATATTACACTTACGGTCACAGAAAAGGAAGTGTAAAACTACAACAGTTGGAATCCGCAACCTGCATAGACATCGCAGCCTAATCAAATGAATTCTTTAGACATCGCATGCCTAACAATTATAAACCCCGCATTTTAGTCTCAAAATCGAAAACACTTTTCAATATAAAGTCGGGCAATTCAACAAGATTCCCGGCATCCAGAACGAATGCTCGTCGCAAACTTCAGTAGACGGCCGCACCCCCGATGCCGTCGACGAAGTGCACCAAGGCGGAACACCGCTGCCGCGAGCACCCGAACGGATACTTTCGACGACGGGGTTCTCCTACAGTCACTTGGTCGGGGCTATGGGGTGTACCAGACTAATAGGTTTATCAGGCGAGTATCCGCGTACGCTACGTGATTGCGACGGACTTTTGATCACATCAAAATTCCGTGGCAACCGATCAAGTGAGACTAAACTGCTATGTTTATAACATTCATTCAGTTATCTCATAACTACTTGTGAATTCCAAATGTTGTATCACATTCCGGATAAATAGAAAATGTCAAACTTTCCGATCGAACAATCGAACACCCAAGTTTTCCCGAAACAGATCAACACATGAAACAAGTTTTAAAACATCCAGTTCATGCCTCGGTACCAACGGTCCAGCCGTAGAAGGGTCAAGCCAACGCCTCACATGTGGCACGCCGTACTGCCCCAAACCCGAAGGTTCAAAGGGCAGTTCAAGACGGTCACATAATCGAGTTAAGGTTTGTTGTCTTCTAGAGGGTCCATCACGTTACTTACACTACTTAGAACGTCTTTAAACCACGGAAAAATCCAACTGTTGGAAATTTCCCGGCAGGGGAAAGATTGGGTATTTACATCCGGTCGAACTTTTTAACATATTATGAAATTATCCGGAAAAACACATAGACAAAGTTTGATAATCCGATTGAATCTACGAACTCCCAATACAACCCAGAAAACTCAACTCTTGAGTAAGATTTAAAAATTCCCAGAAAACTCAGACATTCAAGAAAGAAGTTACTGTGCAAACAGTTTTGAAAACGGAGACAATTTAGCCGCGGAACAGCCGCACGAGCCATGCTCATGCCGCGGTTCCGCCGCGCTTTGAACGGTTCAGAAGCACGTGCTTCACAGTAACTCTTATATGTACCTGCTGAATTTTCTGGCAATTTTTAATTCACAAAAATCCAAATTTTCAGAAAATTTCCAGAGAGCATTTTGAGTTAGGGTTTCGATATTCGTTCGGATTTCAAACGTCGTCTACACTTCGCCTAAGGCTCTAGCTAGGCTCTGATACCACTGTAGGGTTCCTAGGCACTCTAATGAGGTCTCACAAGGCATCAACCATGCCAATTTCAAATTTTACAAGTGCCGAGAAACCCTAATGCGATCGTTGACTAGAATTTTAGGCGAAACAAGCAACTAGTTAACTACTTAACTAAGAAGTGAACGGAAATACAACTTTTGTAGATCCGGTGCTCCACCTCCATAGCTCCGTGATGATGTCTCCTGATCGCACGCTTTTGGCGTGTCGGATGTTCAAAGAATTTAGTGTAACCGCGATCAGGACGGTGTCGCTTTGCAGCTAGCCGGTTGAGCACGGGTCGGTCCACAGGGAGATGGTGGTATTTTACCTTCTTGTCTTAGACGAGCCAATAAAGAATCTGTATATTTGTTTGATCTAACCTATGTGTTTATTTGCAAGTATAAAGTTGTTAAGAAGAAAATACGAGATTGTAAGCTAAAGAAATCCGTACTCAAAACCTTTGAGCCGAGTCTTAACCAATTGAAGCTAGAGCAATCGGCAACAACGTGGATTAGGGGATTTAAGCGCGGTATTCGTGGAATCCGGCTTATTTACCCTTGTCCTTCCGTTCTTGTCTCTTGCTTTCGCCTCCGGCCAAACCGAACGCAACCGGTCGCGGTTAGGAATCACCGTTATCTTGTCAGGGTAGGGTGCCTAATGGAGCGCTTGCGTATGGTTTGGGCGAAGTTCAAATGGAAAATAACGGGAAAAGGAATTGGCAAAGAAATGTTAACTTACAATATCATATGGTTCTTAACAACAACAATAATTACAACATTCACAAAATGAACAAAAGAGAACAAAAAGAAAAGAACAAAGAAAAGAAAAGATTACAAGAATATAAGTGCATGGAATTTAAGTGCATGCAATAAATTGCAAGTAATAAAAAGCGAGTAATAAAAAGCGAGTAAAAAGAACAAGGAACTAGGACTCAAGACAAGCATGTGATCAATAGCCAACCCTTAAATTTGCAAGCTCAATCAAGAGGTTGCAAGATCAAGGGAAGGGTAGTGAACGCATGTGAAATGAAGTGCTAGTCCCGTGAGAAAATACGACCCTTGAGATCGATAACTAACCCTTAACCATTCAAGCTCAATGAAGAGGTTGAATGAGCAAGAGAAAGCAAGAATCTCAAGGGGAAGAAGAAACAAAAAGAGAATGATACAAAACCCTCATCTTCATTAATATCCACTCAATGCTCTCACTACATTTCCATGGAGAAAGAATGAAGAAGAAGAAGAAAAAAGACTAAATCCTACAAAAGAATGAAGAACAAAGAATGCTCCCTTTGGTTTGGCTCAGATCTGCTGTATTTATAGGCAGGAGAATGGAGTTCTAGGGCAACCAGCAGACCAGAAATGAAGTCCCAAGAATACCCCTAAAAAACGTCAGAGAGTGGGGCCCACATGGCCGCGGATCCGCGGCCTAAGCATGCTTAGGCCGCGGAAACGCGGCCGTATTGATGAATTGGTCCACCATATTTTGTGGTTATCTCTGGTTCCCTGTTTCCTTGTGTTTGGAATCTTCAGAATGCAAAAAAGTCTTCTAGAATATCAGCAGATTTCCAAGTCCAAGATTGCATTATCTTTGTTTACTTTTGACTTTATCTCCCTCGAGCTCCGCGCACCCATTGATTCTTGTGCAGCCCCTCTCGTGCTTTGTGCATGTCCGAGACACGAATGACCACTGTCATATGTCTTGTCCCTGGGACCGGTATGCAGCACTGGACGGATATGGATGACCGGAACCCGGCTTTTATCTGCTGTCGACAGATGTTCTGCATTTGGCGTAACTGTGGAGATTTTATCCTGATTTGCAATATTTGTACTGGAAACCTGTATTCTGTAAACATGTAACAAACACGGATTAAAAGCATCTACCTATAAACACACGAGCGTAAGAATGGGCGGTATAAAATGCAATATTCTGGTATGAACAAATACCCCCAAACTTAACTTTTGCTCGTCCCGAGCAAAACCAATTATTCATAAAATTAAAATCCTAACCGCAATTTCGCAGGGAACGCGATTGCACTGAGCACGTGCAACAAGCCGTTAAACCTCTAGGTGTCCCTAGTAGGAGGAGTGTTGTCTCCTGAGGGTTTTCAGCGGATACTACCCAGAAAATCCGGTCAAGTTGGTTTTGCAAAATAACTATGATTCAAACCCTAAAGTTTTATTTCAGAAAATAACAAATCTATTATCCTAAGTCTAGACTATCGAACCTTTAGTTTTCACACCTCGCTTCTTATTTAACTACAGGTTTTATATGTCTTTACGTGTAGTGCAAATAGTGCCGTTAACTTCCAGAAAGGTCGATTAAAGTCATCATGTCGCACAATAAAGCCCAGATAACAATTTTAAAAGGATCACATAAGTTTTATAAAGAGTTAAGCATTTTTCAAGTTTCGTTTTCCAGTAAGGTTTCAACTTCAGAATTCTATCTTCCTTAACGGAAACTAAGTCGTATTTTTCACTCCACCTTTTTCTTATTTTCATTTCATACACACCTCTGTGAACGTGCAATAGTCTTTATCATAGAATAAAACCTTCATATCTCCGCTAAAATTTTTATAAAAGCCTGTCTTTTATCAAGATTATTCTCACACAAAGAACCGTTAGGAATTTTAACTCGGAGAGAACACTTGCTTGACTTTGTTTTAAAACTGGACTTTCTACGCTTCTTAGCGAGCTTTGGGCCAATGCACCCAAACCAGTTGGTTTTAGGGCATTAGGTGTAGAAACACCCCAGCGGACTTAATTACTCAAGTTACCTAGGTCCAAAAACAAAGGACAGTTTGGCGTGAAAATCAGATGATTTGATACGAACGGAGATATAACCGGCAGTTCAAATATTTTTTTGGATAAAAGACGTGTTTAGTGGGTTTGGTGTGTAATCATTCCAATCAAGTTTCAGATGGGTTATTTTTCAGACTTAGTTCCAATTACGGCATTGTTTATCGCATATTTTTGTATATTTGTACCGCCCATTCTTAATCACATTGCATACAGGTAGATGCTTTTTTATCCGTATTTGCTGCATGTTACAGATTACAGGTTTCCAGTCCAAGAGAGAGCAAATCCGGCAAAATCACCACATTTACGGCAAAATCCAGAACATCTGTCACAAACAGATAAAAGCCGGGTTCCAGCATCCGTCCCGTACCAGTTCAGAAGAGGGGACGAAAAGAGTCGTCATTTGGGACTAAATCAAAAAATTGAAGTCAAAAGGAGGAAAAGGTCAAAAGAAAAGATATGAAGAAATTTTGATAAGAAATCTGGAGATCCTCTGTAAAGTGTTATTGCAATGCAAAGTTTTCAAACATCAGGAAAAAACAGCAGAAGACCAGAGAAAGAGGCGGCCAAAGTTTGGCCACCAAACCGCCGCGCATGCGCGGCCAAAGCCCCACTTTGGCCGCGTATGCGCGGCCGACACGTGGTATCACATGAAGAAATTTTGGGGTTATTCCTGTAATTATGTGTAGGGTTGTGTTTTACTGCCAAACTCTCAGAATCAGGCCTATAAATAGCCCAGAGCAGAACCAAAGAGGGGAGTTAGTTTTCATTTGCAATTTTTGTATTAGAATTATTTAGTTTCTAATAAAAGTCCATTTTCCTCCATCTTCCTCCATTAAAACTTGTGAGAGGTTTTGTTGAGTGTGAAGCATGCAAGAAGTGTTCTTTATCTATTTGTGTAATTTGTAATTCCGTTTCTTATATTGCTTGTAATTTTCATTGTTAAACGTAGTTGTTGTTATTTCTTAAAATTGTCGTTTTGATATTTCTTCCATTTTCGGTTATCCTTACAACCATGATGCTTAGAGTGATCCTTGCCTAAGTGAGGTCCCGAATAGCTAGTTGTGATTTTCTACCTCAATTCTTATTACCCTCTTTCTTTGTTTTATTTTCATTTAACTTTTCTAATGGGTGAGTAATTTCTCACTTGTTAGGGTAGGAATCGGAAAGTTTGAAAGACGGAAAACTCCCTCACTTTTCTCTTTTACATATATCTTGATTTGAACTCTCGTTAATTGATCCACAATCCGCTCCCTACGGCACCCTATTCTTCATAATAGCGGTGATACCCTAGTGAGACCGGTTGTGGTTGAATCAACCTGAGGTTGCGACTAAGAGCCAAGAACGGACGGACAAGGACCAAAAAGAGAAAACGAAGTGTTGGAAAGCCTAGCTTATACTCGCAAGTTTTCTCTTAGTCGTCCTAATCCCCGTTGTTGCCGATTACCGTAACATCAATATTAAGAAGTGGCAAAAGAATCAAGTGAGCGATCCTCCTAACTCAAACCAACCAAATCCTGCCCTTAACAAGTTCTCTTATCATTCTTTTTCCATTAGCTAAACTCAAACAAACCCAACATATTTGGACTTAACTCGTCAAGACATTAAGAAAAAGACTCCCATCTCTCTGTGGATCGACCCGTACTCATCCGGCTAGCTGCAAAGCGAAACCGTCCTGATTGCGGTAATTAAACTTAAATACGCAGAATCTCTGTCAATCAAATGGCGCCGTTGCCGGGGAGACGGTAGTTTATTTCTTTTTGTAATTTCGGGTTAATTTGTGAATATAACTATAACCAAAAACAAAACAAAAAAATATACTGTACAAAATCATTTTGTTATTCTTTGTGCAAGAGTGCAGGAAAAGGAGAATTTCAAGTTCAGTGCCAAAGTTGTGGGAAGTTAGACCCATATCTCGCGGCTACACCGCGGCGGATCAAGGCGAAAACCAAAATCCTCTGTGAGTATCCCAACCCACTTCTCAACTCCTCTAAACTCCACTGAACTGTGTTTTCTGCAGCATTCTTTGCGCCGCGCTAAAATAAAAAATTGTTTGCAGTTGATTTGTTACTGCTTTGCATTGATTAATACGGACTTTAAGGGGCTTGAAACCAATTCAGATTGGGTGGGGATTTCATCACCCTTCCCAGGACCCCAGAAATCACAAAAGCATATGCATTGACCATTGTTAATAAAAAATACTAGACTCGGCCCTAAGGACTTCGCGCTCATTAGGAGAAGTTAAACCGTGTTTAGAACCTCGTTCAACAGTATATTGTTTAAGGGGTGTCTAGGAAAGTGTTAACGGCGCAACCGCCAAAAGAGAAAGGGTTACATAATTAAGGAACTTCGCGAAAGCGTTGGAAAACCTCCCCTTATCTCTGCACTTACCTGGCCTCTTGATCAGTGTATTTTGAGCCTGTTTCTCGACACAGTTTTGCTTCGACAATCAAGTCTTGGAGCAAGTCTAGCAGACCTAGGTGACTCTAGATCTAGGTGTGAGTGTGCATATCTTGTTTGTGATTGCGAAAAGCCGTAAATCTGTACATATCTCTGTAAACTCTTTCTGAAAAAAATATAAAAAGGAAAAAAATCAAAAACTTTTACAAAAACTTGCCCTTTGTCGCCACGTTCCATTTTTCACTCCACCACCCATTGCCTTTCTCATTTACGTTTTCTTACCCTCACCTTCTTCGCTTTGACTATACTAAACTCGTTTAGTATATGTCCGCTTGGACTCGGGACACTAGCGCCCGCTTAGTCCGCGTTTCGTTAGTCGCCACCGACTGCGCTATCGACTCAGACGTCGATACACCATCACCAACCTCTTCTTCCGCGATGTCAGGATTTAATCCGAACATCTCTTTGACTACCCCTGGATTGGCTCCACCTCCTATGGAGACCAATATCACACCACCACCGCCTGTTGTAGCGCCACAGCGAATTGCGCTCCAGGATCGTTTCTATCCTACCCGTTCTGCACTCCCCACTTGCCTTTCTCTTCCACCGGCCAATGGGGATAATTTTGAAATTAAGCCCCACTTCATCAACATGCTTCCACGTTTCCACGGGCTTAAATCTGAAGATGCCTATATCTTCATCAACAAATTTCAAAACGTCTGTGCCATGATGAAAACCACCCAGCTATCGGACGATGCTATACGTCTACGGGTCATTCCGTTCACTTTATGCGATCTCGCTGAAAAATGGCTGTATAGCACCGCTTCCCACTCAATCACCAGCTGGGACGAGTTTGTTAAGGCGTTTCTCAAAAAGTTCTATCCAAATCATAAAACCGCAAGGATACGCAATGAAATCAATCAGTTCTCCCAGCTTCCTTCTGAACCCTTCTGGAAATGCTTTGACCGATACAAAGACCTTCTTGTTCAGTGTCCTCACCACGGTATAGAGAGATGGCAACTTTGCCAAACCTTATACGAGGGACTGAACCCAGCAACGAAGCAGTTGCTGGAAACCATCTGTCAGGGCCACATCCTATCGAAATCTGACGAGGAAGCGTGGCAGTTCTTTGATGACCTTGCGGAGCAAACGCTACAGTGGGAGAGCACCAGACCGACTTCTTCTTCTTCATCTTCCTCTACATCCACTTCTACCGGTCAGTCTAGGGTAGGAATCCACCAACTTGACGTCTCTATTGCAATGAAAGCTGAAATGGCTGCACTAACGAGAAAGCTTGAAGCGATAGAGAGCAAATTTTCTTCTCCTGCTCCTACCCCTGTTCTCCCCCTTCGTACCATCTGCGCTTGTTGTTCCGATCCTTCTCACTTGACCTAAGAGTGTCCTTACAATCCACCATCACAAGGACAGGATCAGGTTAATGCATTCCAGCAAAGACCGAGGAATGATCCATACTCTTCCACGTACAATCCCGGCTGGAGGAACCATCCCAATTTCGCCTGGAATCAGAATCAGAATTAATTCCAGGGCAACAATTTCCAGAGACCCCCTCCGCCGCAGCAACAAGCACAGCAACAAACTCAATTTCAGCAGCCCTTCCAACCCCAACCTTTCCAAAACCAGACGAACAACTTTGCACCTAACAACTCTTTTCCACCAAACAACTTTGTTCCGTCGAACAACGATAAGGTTTCCTCGCTCGAGCGAAGTCTGGAGGCGTTTGTTAAACAATCGACTCAATCCACCGCCAACATCCAGTCTTCAATTCAATCTTTAGTGCAACACACTGCCGCACACGGGCAAAGCATCAAAACCATCGAGGCCCAGATTGCACAGCTGAACGCGGCCCTGAGCGAGCGAGAGAAGGGGAAGCTCCCGTCCCAGCCACTTCCAAATCCCGGTCACCCACATAATGCACATGTTGCTCTTGAACAACAGAACCATAATGTGAGTGCCGTGACCACACTGAGATCGGGGAGGATGCTGCAAAACAACATTGGCACACGGATCAACGATGACACCCCGGCCGCCGCTTCTTCTTCCTCTCCTACTTCGTCATCTTCTGAGCCTATTCTCCGTTCTTCACAAGGCTCTTCTTCTTCTTCTTCTTCTTCTTCTTCTTCTGCATTGAATGGACCCACTTCTCACTCCACGAAAACACCTATTCTGGGATCCGTTCCAACTCCAAAATCTCCTCCTCCAGCGTTAGACTCAACCAATTTTCAAAATATTCCATTTCCAAACCGGTTGAGGTCTAACAAACAAAATCCACAAATGGAGAAGATTTTGGAGTTATTCAAGCAAGTTAACATTAACATTCCTCTTTTAGATGCTGTCCAACAAGTCCCCTCCTACGCAAAAATCTTAAAGGACTTGTGCACGAAAAAGAGGAAGTCTCAGGTACCAAAGAAAGTTTTCTTGGCTAGTGCCGTGAGTGATGCCCTTACCCAATCTTTACCACTAAAACGGAAGGACCCTGGCTGTCCTACGATTTCAATTACCATTGGGGATAAGAACATCAACCGCGCACTATTAGATCTTGGTGCCAGTGTTAACCTGCTTCCATATTCAGTATACGAGCAATTAGGCATAGGAGAGCTGAAACCTACGCATTGTACTCTCCAAATGGCCGACCGATCGATCACCCATCCTAGGGGTGAGCTAGAGGATGTGTTAATAAAAGTCGGGGACTTCATCTTCCCTGTTGACTTCATTGTATTAGACACACAACCTGTAGCTAACCCCCGGAATCAAATTCCGGTGATACTCGGTCGCCCATTTCTCGCAACCTCAAATGCTGTGATCAATTGTCGCAATGGTTCTATGAACCTATCTTTCGGAAATATGACGATTGAACTCAACATTTTTAGGTTGGGGAATCAACCCTCTGAACCTAATGCTCATATACTGGATGTCTGCTATATCCAGGAGATCACCTCAGAAGAGTGTGAATTCGAGGAGTTTCTGTTTGATAATGATCATCTTGACGCCACTAGTGCGTTTCTCTTCGAACCTGCTGTTGTTTCCGCGTCCGATAACGAATACGAGTGTTTCACTTTCTCGAACGATCTTAGCTGCGAACAACCCGAGTTTGAATCTTTCGACTTTTCGGATGAGTTACCTGAACCATCCAACTCGGTTGCCTACACTCGCTTTGAACCTTTGCTGGAGTCCTTTGAGTTTGAAACCTTTGCACCAGTCTTGCCTTCAATCGTTTCACCGCCAGCACTCGAACTCAAGCCTTTGCCTTCTCACCTCAAGTACGCTTACTTGGGAGACGAAGAGACCCTCCTTGTCATCATCTCGGCTTCTCTAGCTTCCGAGCAAGAGAAAGCCCTTCTCGCGGTCTTGCACAGCAACAGGCAAGCTTTTGGCTGGTCCATGGCGGACATCAAGGGGATTAGTCCCCTCATCGTTGAGCATCACATTCATCTGATGGATGATGCCAAACCAGCCCGGGATCTACAAAGACGTCTTAATCCAGTCATGAAGGAGGCTGTGAAGAAGGAGATCGTCAAATGTCTAGATAGTGGTATCATTTACCCTATCTCTGATAGCCAGTGGGTCAGCCCCATTCATGTTGTCCCCAAGAAGTCGGGAATCACGGTTATAACCAACGAGGCGAATGAGTTAATCCCTACTCGAACCCAAACTGGGTGGCGAGTATGCATCGATTACAGGAAACTCAACGCCGCAACGCGGAAAGACCACTTTCCGCTACCTTTCATTGACCAGATGCTTGAACGATTGGCTGGACATGAGTACTATTGCTTTCTTGACGGCTACTCTGGCTATAACCAAATTCCCATCGCCGAAAAAGACCAAGACAAGACCACATTCACTTGTCCTTTCGGCACGTTTGCATATCGACGCATGCCCTTTGGGTTATGTAATGCGCCCGCTACCTTCCAGCGGTGTATGATGGGAATTTTCTCAGACATGGTGGAGAAATTCTTGGAGATCTTCATGGATGACTTCTCCATTTTCGGCGACTCCTTTGACGAGTGTCTGCTACATCTTGACGCTGTCCTTACCCGATGTAAGGACAAGAATCTCACTTTAAACTGGGAGAAATGCCACTTCATGGTGCGAGAAGGTATTGTCTTAGGACATATCATTTCACAAAACGGCATAGAGGTTGACAAAGCAAAGATTGAGGTCATTTCCAATCTTCCTCCTCCCAGTTGCGTCAGAGATATCCGAGCCTTCCTTGGCCATGCCGGTTTTTATAGACGGTTCATCAAAGACTTTAGCAAGATTGCTAGACCTTTGACTCTTTTGCTGGCCAAGGATACACCTTTCGAATTCAACTCGAGTTGCATGACTGCATTCGAGTCACTGAAACGCTCACTCACTTCTGCTCCCGTTCTCTCTTCTCCTGATTGGACGCATCCATTTGAGATTATGGGCGATGCATCTGACTTTGCGATCGGTGCTGTCCTTGGACAACACATCAACAAGATGCCGCACGTAATCTACTACGCCAGCCGAACCCTGAACGACGCCCAACTCAATTATACAACAACTGAGAAGGAATTCTTGGCTGTTGTATTTTCTCTAGAAAAGTTCAGGCCATACCTCATCGGCTCTCCAGTCATTATTTACACGGACCATTCTGCTCTACGCCATCTTTTTGCGAAGAAAGATGCTAAATCTCGGCTTATACGTTGGATCCTCTTGCTTCAAGAGTTTGACCTTGTCATTAAGGACAAACGAGGATGTGAAAACGTGGTTGCCGACCATCTCTCGCGACTTCCTTCTTCGCCTTCGCTTCCAATTCTGATAAACGACGTTTTTCCGGACGAACAACTCTTGACAGTATCGTGCGAACCCTGGTTCGCAGATATTGTGAACTATTTGGCCACGGGATTACTACCGATTGAATGGTCGAGTCAGGACAGACTTCGCTTCTTATCCCAAGTAAAACACTTTTACTGGGACGAACCCTACTTGTTCAAGTACTGTCCCGACCAGATCATTCGTCGGTGTGTCCCTAATGAGGAATTCAAGAGTGTGCTGTCATTTTGCCACGATCAAGCGTGTGGCGGGCATTTTGGGCCCAGGAAGACAGCTGAGAAGATCTTGCAATGTGGTTTCTACTGGCCACAACTCTTCAAAGATGCTTATGACTATTGCAAGACTTGCTCCCGGTGCCAACACTTGGGCCGGATATCCCGGAGGAATGAGATGCCGCTCCAACCGATCTTGGTTGTGGAGATTTTCGATGTTTGGGGGATAGACTTCATGGGGCCGTTTCCCAGCTCTTTTGGGAACTTGTACATTCTTCTAGCTGTTGATTACGTCTCTAAATGGGTCGAGGCTGTGCCCAGCCGGACTAATGACAACAAGGTTGTCATTAGGTTCCTTAAAGAAAACATTTTCTCACGGTTTGGGCACCCCCGAGCGATCATTAGCGACAATGGAAGTCATTTCTGCAATAGGACTTTCGAGGCCTTGATGCGGAAATACTCCATTAATCATAAGCTTTCTACGCCTTACCACCCCCAAACCAGCGGGCAGGCCGAAGTTTCAAATCGGCAGATCAAGCAGATACTGGAGAAGACGGTTTCCAAGAACCGTAAGGATTGGTCTCTGAAACTCACTGATGCCCTTTGGGCATTTAGAACTGCTTATAAGACCGACCTTGGCATGTCTCCCTATCGGCTTGTGTACGGAAAAGCCTGCCACCTTCCTGTCGAAATCGAGCATCGCGCGTTTTGGGCGATTAAGGAGCTGAATCTTTCTCTTGAGGACGCGGGCAGCCATCGGAAGCTGCAGCTGAACGAACTAAACGAGCTTAGGGATGAGGCTTACGACAACGCGGTTGTCGTTAAGAATCGAACGAAGGTGTTTCACGATAAACACCTTTTGCGCAAAACCTTCGTACCTGGTCAACAGGTACTGCTTTACGACACCCGACTTCATTTCCATCCTGGAAAGCTCCGATCTCGCTGGATAGGGTCGTATTTTGTGCGGAATGTCTATCCGCAGGGCGCTCTGGATTTGGAAAATCCAAAGGACGGTTCACTCTTCAAAGTGAACGGACACCGATGCAAACCGTACCTTAGCGCCGATCAAACAGAGGAGCTCCTGTTTTTACAGGAGCCGGTTTACACAGAATAATCTTCCTCTTCCCCTACACCCAAACTTCGACAATCCAGCCAAAAACAGTGGAAACACTGTTTCAAATAAGTTTGGGGGTATGTAAATACAATTTTTTTTTATGCCTGGAAAAATTTCAAATAAGAAAAATAAAAACAAAAAATAAAAATAATTTTTTTTTTCAGAAAACGAAAAAAAAAAAAATTTGTAAATAATTTATTCTTTTTCTCATTAGATATATTTATAGGGGTTTAAGTGTAAATAACCAAACAAAAACCCCTATAAATAGCTATCTAACCCTTCAGCCCTTTTCCCATGCCTCAAATTTTCTCCCAACAGAAACCCTAGCCGCCACCCAAAGCCCGAAGCCTGATCCTCTGCCGCCGCCGCTGAAGCGCCGCCGCACCTCCCTTTCCGCCGCGCATCCGCCGCATCTTGGACGCTTCACCCTCTGGAAATTTTTCCAGAGGAGGTTTGCACTGTTCTCACTCTTCTTTGATCTGTAAAATTTTGAAATTCTGTAATGGCTTCACATTTTCAATATAAGAGAAATTTTTCGCAAGTGTTTGAACATGATGTATACGGCAACTATTTCGGGGACGAGATCCGGAAACGCGGATGGAATTATCTTTTGTATAACCATCCGAACGCATTCGCGATTCCGGATCTAGTCCAACGATTCTATGCGTACATGGAGGAGGGTAGCTATCACAAATACGGATTTATTAGGTTGTTTTGGGGAGGGCAAGAGATACGAATAGATAGGGACTTCATTCATGAAGTCACATTGATCCCACGAATACCCGCACATGACCAACCCCTCCAATTTGAGGATTACACCCCGTTGATGGGAAATGATTGCTATAGGGAACCACGGAAAGGGATTCCGGCGCGTACACTTTACGCGAATGTGCTGACTGTGTGCCGATGGGCACAAAATAACATTTTTGGCAGCTCCCACAACACGACATTTTTTACACCATCGCTACACATCGTGCACACATTAATGAACAAACATCCAAGTTATGACATGTGCATGGTACTACTTCAGTCGATTGATGCTGGCAAGACTTCATCCAACCATCCGTGCCCTATGCTGGTGACACAACTGTGTCGCCATTTCATCCCTTCTAACGAGTTTGCAGTACATATGCAAGCTGGTACAATCATTCGACCTGTTCTTGAGGGTGTTTCGACATCCTACACTAGACTTCACGATGTATGGTCACGCACTGAACCGAGCGAGCATGTAGTAGCCAGCTCGAGCTCCACAGCGAGCGAAGAAGAGCTTACCCCCGCTGAGCAAGCATGCTTACTTAGACGGACACATAGGGGGGTAGAAAGAATGATGGGTATGATGACAACCCTCGATCAGAGAATGGCAAGTTTAGAACAAGGGATGGCAACACTTTTGGCACGAGAGGAGAGATCAAGGTCGCGATCTATGGCCCCTAGGGCAGAGTCAAGTGAACCAGGGACGAGTGCCGCATCGTCTAGGAGACGACGCAGGGGGCAGTGAGGACACTGCAATTAACAAGTTTGGGGGAGGGATTAGATTGTAAATAGTTATCCTTGCATTGCATCTGCATATTTTATTTATCTTTTATGTAAATATTTGGTTTTACTTTGCATGTTTAAATTCTGCACTGCATTTTTAAATAAAAATACAAAAAAAAAAATTGAAAATTGAAAAATACAAAAAAATTAAAAAACTTGAAAATAAAAACAAAAATTTAAAAAAAAAAAAACAAAAATATTATTGACCGTTTCTGACTCAAGTCTAATATGACAGTTAACTAGCTAGAAGCTACTAGATCTTAAACTTAGTTAATTATGAACCCTAAAAATAACATTCCTTGAAGTTTAACTATAGAAAGTATACGCTCCAGCAGTTTGTTTTGAAATAAGCAAATTTTGAGTCTAGTTCTTAGGCGAAGTTAAAATGAGGGAAAATTATTGAAGCTCTATTTGAAGAATAAGTCTGAAAAATAATTCTAAATCTTAAATCCAAATTTTGAAAGTATATACCCTACAAAACGCACATACACCACCTTGAAACTCGGAATAGTAGAGGATACCTAGAAATACTCTTGCCTGAAAGCCTAGTATGAAAGAAAAAATGGTATTTGAAGCTAACCACCAAAAGAGCACGCTGAAAAATATATCCGGTCTTGAAAAAAAAAAGAGAGAGGAAAAGAAAAAGAAAGAGAAAAATAGAATACAGTCAAGACCTGGATACTGCTATTTACGCTTTAAGTTCACACATTCAGTAATCGGCCGTTAGTGCCTCAAGAAGCATTAATAGTCGCATGAAAGATATATGAACAAAACCGTCCATCATTAATAAAAAGAAGTAGTGCTAGGTATTAAGGCAAGGGTATCATAGCTTGAACTGAATTTCCAAGTGTAGGGGTGACAATTACACACACGTAGGGGTATATAATCAGAGTTTGGAGGAGAGATGGGGAATGAAAGATAGGGTTTATTTCTTCGATAGAATGGATAAAAATTCCGGATTTGAGATTCCGCTTAAGAAGGAAAACTCAGGAGATGCTGAAAGCTTTATAAACTGGCTAGGCGTATAGGATCTTAAGTTAAATGGAAAGGAAGTGTGAAGAACACGGGTTAGTAATTTCTAAGTTTATGATAATAGGGTTTTTGGCTAGAAAACTGAAATAGAGGATTAGAATCGACGGCCAATTGATCGGATTTTGTGGGTGTAATCCGCTGAAAACCCTCAGGAGACAACACTCCTCCTACTAGGGACACCTAGAGGTTTAACGGCTTGTTGCACGTGCTTAGTGCAATCGCGTTCCCTGCGAAAGTGAGGTTAGGAATTTTTATGAATAAAATGGTTTTGCTCGGGACGAGCAAAAGATAAGTTTGGGGGTATTTGTTCATCGCATATTTTTGTATATTTGTACCGCCCATTCTTAATCACATTGCATACAGGTAGATGCTTTTTTATCCGTATTTGCTGCATGTTACAGATTACAGGTTTCCAGTCCAAGAGAGAGCAAATCCGGCAAAATCACCACATTTACGGCAAAATCCAGAACATCTGTCACAAACAGATAAAAGCCGGGTTCCAGCATCCATCCCGTACCAGTTCAGAAGAGGGGACGAAAAGAGTCGTCATTTGGGACTAAATCAAAAAATTGAAGTCAAAAAGAGGAAAAGGTCAAAAGAAAAGATATGAAGAAATTTTGATAAGAAATCTGGAGATCCTCTGTAAAGTGTTATTGCAATGCAAAGTTTTCAAACATCAGGAAAAAACAGCAGAAGACCAGAGAAAGAGGCGGCCAAAGTTTGGCCACCAAACCGCCGCGCATGCGCGGCCAAAGCCCCACTTTGGCCGCGTATGCGCGGCCGACACGTGGTATCACATGAAGAAATTTTGGGGTTATTCCTGTAATTATGTGTAGGGTTGTGTTGTACTGCCAAACTCTCAGAATCAGGCCTATAAATAGCCCAGAGCAGAACCAAAGAGGGGAGTTAGTTTTCATTTGCAATTTTTGTATTAGAATTATTTAGTTTCTAATAAAAGTCCATTTTCCTCCATCTTCCTCCATTAAAACTTGTGAGAGGTTTTGTTGAGTGTGAAGCATGCAAGAAGTGTTCTTTATCTATTTGTGTAATTTGTAATTCTGTTTCTTATATTGCTTGTAATTTTCATTGTTAAACGTAGTTGTTGTTATTTCTTAAAATTGTCGTTTTGATATTTCTTCCATTTTCGGTTATCCTTACAACCATGATGCTTAGAGTGATCCTTGCCTAAGTGAGGTCCCGAATAGCTAGTTGTGATTTTCTACCTCAATTCTTATTACCCTCTTTCTTTGTTTTATTTTCATTTAATTTTTCTAATGGGTGAGTAATTTCTCACTTGTTAGGGTAGGAATCGGAAAGTTTGAAAGACGGAAAACTCCCTCACTTTTCTCTTTTACATATATCTTGATTTGAACTCTCGTTAATTGATCCACAATCCGCTCTCTACGGCACCCTATTCTTCATAATAGCGGTGATACCCTAGTGAGACCGGTTGTGGTTGAATCAACCTGAGGTTGCGACTAAGAGCCAAGAACGGACGGACAAGGACCAAAAAGAGAAAACGAAGTGTTGGAAAGCCTAGCTTATACTCGCAAGTTTTCTCTTAGTCGTCCTAATCCCCGTTGTTGCCGATTACCGTAACATCAATATTAAGAAGTGGCAAAAGAATCAAGTGAGCGATCCTCCTAACTCAAACCAACCAAATCCTGCCCTTAACAAGTTCTCTTATCATTCTTTTTCCATTAGCTAAACTCAAACAAACCCAACATATTTGGACTTAACTCGTCAAGACATTAAGAAAAAGACTCCCATCTCTCTGTGGATCGACCCGTACTCATCCGGCTAGCTGCAAAGCGAAACCGTCCTGATTGCGGTAATTAAACTTAAATACGCAGAATCTCTGTCAATCAGGCATCAATAACATTCCTTCATATTCGCTTTACTTCATAAACTATTCTTGACATTACTTATTTCAGAACAAACCTATTTGATCCTCAGAAAATTATTTATCTGTTTAAAAGTTTTTTTTAAACATAAAAGACTTGTCATCTAATTTCAAAAATTCACGACACGTGTAGTGTGATGTAAAGACGTATATCAGCTATAGTTAACTTCAAAGGAGAGTTATCTTTCAGGTTTTCAAAATCCAAACATAGGATTTAGTTATTCCTATCTTTTCAAACAAAAACCGTCGAATGTTGAATCAGAGTTCTTCCACAAGCTAACTTGACAAAAAAGTTTTTTATATTTTTGGAAAATTTTTGATTTTTATGGGTTTTTAATAAGGTATGCAAATGCAGAATATACAAATGAATGCGAAGGAAGAAAGCTTACCGAGCACACCCCCAAACTTAAAATTGACAGTGCCCTCACTGTCAGGCTATACCAAGAGGGTTAAAAATTGCCGGCGCTTCCTAGAAACAAATTATATACAAAACAAAAAGGAAAACAAAAATATATACAAAAAAGTGTCCCCCCCAAACTTAAGTAAAACAGTGTTTCCACTGTTAAGCGTTGAAATTCAGGATTAGGGGGGAAAGAGAACAGTATCAAGCTATACAAGGCCTTACACAGGCCAAAAGTGAGCACCAACCATTCAAAAATCTTATCTCTGTAAAGCAGTGGCTGGTGAAAGAAGGTGTAGGGAAAAGAGAGAGAGAATACGCGAGACCGTATTGGGAGAGAAGCAGGATACGGTCTCGGTATATCAGAAGAAGAAGAATGGCGGAAGGGAGTAAGAGGTGGAATACGAACTTGAGGGTGCAAATGGAGTAAATAGATTAGCACAATTTGTGATGACCGACGTGTGAAAAGTGATTGTGCTAATATATTTACTCGCCGAGAAATTGGGTCGAATCCCTCAAGATTCGTAAGAAACCATGGGTACGCCGAACTTGGTAAACCAGACATATGAAATGTAAGTGATACGGGTTCTTGCAAGGTCGGAACGATGGAAAGGATAGAGGGAAGTGGTTGAGGAAGGTTATCGGTTAAAGGTGCAGGAGGGTGTACACAGTCGGTGGAAGGAATAGGATGAATTGAAAAATCCGACTCATCAATTAAAACTGGTTCATCCTCAAAACTATCCTCAATGTTCTCCTCAAAATTAAGCTCATCCATGCATTTTTCTTCAAAATCCAGACGCATATGAAGTTCGGGAAAAACAGTTAAAGACTCGGGATGATGATTTGAAGAGACAAACTCAGCCAAATCTACGGGTTCATCATCCAAAATGTTCCCTGCGTCAATATCCTCAATCAAGTGAAAATCAAAATTCTCTAACACCTCAACAAAAGTATGGATATTAATCGATTCTGGTTCTAAAGTGGAGGTGTAAAGGTCAAAAGGTTTAGGATCGGTTTCACTTGGAAGAGACCCTTCACAATCGGGCAAATCAAACACCACGGAGTCGCACAACTCATTCATCATTCTATCTTTAATTGATAAATCATGTGGGATACTCGATAGACTTTCAAAACAGGAGTTGTGGGATTCAATTTGGGACGGGCAGGTTTGATTTGGAAGGGGGTACATCTCACTCTCTCCACTCAAAGTCACAGCCTGTCCTGCCGCCTCATCATACATTGAAAAAGTTGGAGCTAGTTGAAAACTAGCTACCGGCTCACTAGGTTGCATGAGGGCGGCCATGGACGCATTCAAATCCATCATCTGTTGGCTTGACGCTATCCTAAAGTCTTCCAACGACTGTTCTAGACTAGACATTGGTTGTGAAGGGGTTTCAGTAAACGATTCAAAGTTGTTTGGATACTGAAAACTCCCAAATGGCGGTTCTGAAGCAATGTCTAGGGAAGGTGCAAAAGTAGGGTAGGATTGGTAGGAATTGAATGGCTGGACAGGAGCAGGATCAACATCTGGATAGGAAGGTGAATGGAATTGTTGATCCCAAGAATTTGAAGTGGTGAAAGGAGTGAAAAATCGGCTACGAGATTGTTCAATACGTTCAGCAATAAACATAGGTCTTGGAGTGGCAACATGACTCGAAGAAGGGGTATCAATGTAAGAAGGAGTGACTGTTTGAAATGGTTGATACGAAGTGAATTGCGGAGTCAAATTGTTTGTCCTAGACGCGTCTATCCGATCTCTCAATGAAATTTTTGGCATGGAGGGGTCGTTTGATGTTCGACCAAAACAAGAACCGTAAGAAGTTATGTCTGGTTGTGGGTACCAAAGTTCGGCAAGAGTTTTGCGAGGTGGAGTACCCATGATATCAAGATAGAGAAAGAAAGGTAGAGAAAAGGAGGGGAAAAAAGAATGTGATTTTTTTTTTAGACAAAAGAATGAAGTATACACACAAAAAGAATATGGACAAAAATAATCACGACACAAAAATTACCACACACCTAATCGTTCTAGGGTTAACCTAGGTCAACTAGACCTGCTCCAGAACTTGATTGTCGAAGTAAAACTGTGTCGAGAAACAGGCTCAAGATACACTGATCACGAGGCCAGGTAAGTGCAGAGATAAGGGGAGGTTTTCCAACGCTTTCGCGAAGTTCCTTAATTAAATAACCCTTTCTCTTTTGGTGGTTTCGCCGTTAACACTTTCCTAGACACCCCGTAAACAATATACCGTTAAGCAAGGTTCTAAATACAGTTAACTTCTCCTAGTGAGCGCGAAGTCCTTAAGGCTTAAAGTCTAGTTTCTTTTAAATTTTGTGTGGGTAAACGTTATGCTCAAGTTCGTGATTTGTGGGCCACGGAAAAGGTGATGAAATCCTTTACCGTATATTGTGGGGTTCGCTTGCCCTTAAGTCCGTATTAATGTATGCAATGCGCAATTCAAAAAAATTCTATAAAGAATCAAACAATCGTTTTTTAGTTTAAGCGCGGCGCTGCAACAAATACGGGTTAGTCAATTTTTAGCGTTTGCTAGCGAACTTGCAAAGAATCCTGCAAAAGAATAGTATATTGGAAGCGTCGGATTTGAGAAGAAGGTGTTAGTAAAGTACGTACCGTTAAGTTTTTGGGTTAGGAAACCCCCGTTGAATCAAATCCGGTAAGCTTGAAAGGTTCGCTTGCGCAGGTCAAACTACCCGGATCTTTGGCACTGTACTCCGTAATCACCTTAACTTTGAATGCACACATCGCTCCCCACAATCGCAGTTTGCAAATACGCAAAAATCTGCACTCTTGCCCACAAAAATGATCAAAAAAAAAAACAAAAAGAGTTTTTTTTTATTTTTTTTATATATACAAAAAGAATATTAACCCGAATAACAAGAAAGAAAATACGCTACCGTCTCCCCGGCAACGGCGCCATTTGATCGCACGCTTTTGGCGTGTCGGATGTTCAAAGAATTTAAGTGTAACCGCGATCAGGACGGTGTCGCTTTGCAGCTAGCCGGTTGAGCACGGGTCGGTCCACAGGGAGATGGTGGTATTTTACCTTCTTGTCTTAGACGAGCCAATAAAGAGTCTGTATGTTTGTTTGATCTAACCTATGTGTTTATTTGCAAGTATAAAGTTGTTAAGAAGAAAATACGAGATTGTAAGCTAAAGAAATCCGTACTCAAAACCTTTGAGCCGAGTCTTAACCAATTGAAGCTAGAGCAATCGGCAACAACGTGGATTAGGGGATTTAAGCGCGGTATTCGTGGAATCCGGCTTATTTACCCTTGTCCTTCCGTTCTTGTCTCTTGCTTTCGCCTCCGGCCAAACCGAACGCAACCGGTCGCGGTTAGGAATCACCGTTATCTTGTCAGGGTAGGGTGCCTAACGGAGCGCTTGCGTATGGTTTGGGCGAAGTTCAAATGGAAAATAACGGGAAAAGGAATTGGCAAAGAAATGTTAACTTACAATATCATATGGTTCTTAACAACAACAATAATTACAACATTCACAAAATGAACAAAAGAGAACAAAAAGAAAAGAACAAAGAAAAGAAAAGATTACAAGAATATAAGTGCATGGAATTTAAGTGCATGAAATAAATTGCAAATAATAAAAAGCGAGTAATAAAAAGCGAGTAAAAAGAACAAGGAACTAGGACTCAAGACAAGCATGTGATCAATAGCCAACCCTTAAACTTGCAAGCTCAATCAAGAGGTTGCAAGATCAAGGGAAGGGTAGTGAACGCATGTGAAATGAAGTGCTAGTCCCGTGAGAAAATACGACCCTTGAGATCGATAACTAACCCTTAACCATTCAAGCTCAATGAAGAGGTTGAATGAGCAAGAGAAAGCAAGAATCTCAAGGGGAAGAAGAAACAAAAAGAGAATGATACAAAACCCTCATCTTCATTAATATCCACTCAATGCTCTCACTACATTTCCATGGAGAAAGAATGAAGAAGAAGAAGAAAAAAGACTAAATCCTACAAAAGAATGAAGAACAAAGAATGCTCCCTTTGGTTTGGCTCAGATCTGCTGTATTTATAGGCAGGAGAATGGAGTTCTAGGGCAACCAGCAGACCAGAAATGAAGTCCCAAGAATACCCCTAAAAAACGTCAGAGAGTGGGGCCCACATGGCCGCGGATCCGCGGCCTAAGCAAACGTCAGAGAGTGGGGCCCACATGGCCGCGGATCCGCGGCCTAAGCATGCTTAGGCCGCGGAAACGCGGCCGTATTGATGAATTGGTCCACCATATTTTGTGGTTATCTCTGGTTCCCTGTTTCCTTGTGTTTGGAATTTTCAGAATGCACAAAAGTCTTCTAGAATATCAGCAGATTTCCAAGTCCAAGATTGCATTATCTTTGTTTACTTTTGACTTTATCTCCCTCGAGCTCCGCGCACCCATTGATTCTTGTGCAGCCCCTCTCGTGCTTTGTGCATGTCCGAGACACGAATGACCACTGTCATATGTCTTGCCCCTGGGACCGGTATGCAGCACTGGACGGATATGGATGACCGGAACCCGGCTTTTATCTGCTGTCGACAGATGTTCTGCATTTGGCGTAACTGTGGAGATTTTATCCTGATTTGCAATATTTGTACTGGAAACCTGTATTCTGTAAACATGTAACAAACACGGATTAAAAGCATCTACCTATAAACACACGAGCGTAAGAATGGGCGGTATAAAATGCAATATTCTGGTATGAACATCTCCTCGCTGCGATCATCGGATCCCGGGCTCTAGCGTCGGCTTCATCGGAGAAAGGGCGGGCTAGGTCATCGACTACGATGCCGAAGATGATCTACGTCGAGGCATCACAAGATCAAGCTCCCACTTCACCAAGTCATGAAACTTGTGAAGAGAACACCCTATACTACTTGGCAAGAGGTAGAGGATGAAGAAATAGGAGGTGGGTTCACTTTAGAATTGGATTTCTCACTCATTTGCTCAAGTTGCCATTGATGGAGGCAAGCTTTTCTTCTTGAAGAAGAAGAAGAAAAAGATGATAGATTATGATAAGTATTTCTTTAAAAGAAAAATAATATGAATACTTATCATATCCTAACCTTGGTTAGGTGTAGAGAATAGACTAGGGTTAAGTTGAATGGTTGGGTTAAAAGAAAGAAACAAAATGGTCAACCTTTCAAACCTTCATGAACTTTCAATATAAAACAAAAGTAGCAACCATTTTATTTCTTGCCAAAAGGAAATAAATAAATAGATAATTAAAAAGAAAACCCTAACCATTACACAACCATGGTCTAATCTTTACACATACTCAAGTTAGCATGTATCATCAAACATGATACAAACTAGTGTACAAAAGTATATCACATATACAATGTGCACATCAAGTGAGAAAATCCATTTAAATGAACTTATATTAGTTAATGTAAAGTGATATATCAAATATATAATTATACATTAAATCATTAAATCAACACTTGACCTAATGATCCGGTCATATCACATATAACCGACTAATATCAATAGTAACAACTTATCGAATCAACACTTGATCCGATAACCCGGCTATTTCGCATATAACCGATCAATGTCACAAGTCGCGAGAATCAAATACAGTATCACATACTGATATTATTCTCGGTCCCGCACATATCTCATATGCGCTCCTATTTCGTTTCGCTTGAGCTAGGAAACCTCTGTGTAGGACTCTAAAGACTCGTCAATACGCCGGCAGCAGATGATGATCATATCAAGCACCCACAAGCCGCAAGCGGTCTGCTAAACGTAACGGCCACCCGGGTATTGAACGATCAGTAGATCGACGAGCAAGCCCGCTCATACTCCTGTGAATCCAACCAGTAACACTTACCGTACAGTCCGGTCTGTTCGTCTGATATGTCGCATATCTTGCCTAGGGGTGGTAAACGTCAGACCCCAATAGCTCAATAAGTCATGTCGATATGAGGTCTATAACAGTTCAAGAAACTACTGGTAACACTTACCAGTAAATCTCAGCAACCCTGGCCAGGGATTTCCGGTTATAGCCAATCGAACATAGTGCAACATCAACTCCCTATACCGGGAGAGACGAATCCCCTCCTATCGCTCATTGCCTCCATGTGATTCGGGACTGTACCCAAAAGCCACCGTTTTGCTCGCCCTCTTGGACGTGGTAAGGTGGAAATCAAAGCACAGTGGGAATCACACAAGACTCTATGACGATCTCGGGTCTACAGACTAACCTGTACCAGTGTCACCAGAGAACTGCCATCAGACGTGAGGTATACTACCATCTGGGAGTTCTCGGCGAGTCCGTCCAGTGTACCCAGTCTTTACTGAGCACCCGTATATCATCTCCGATGTCAAACACCAATGGATATGGGATCATCCATCGCCCATCTGTATGGGTCGAGAAGGTATACGCTAGTCTACTCTGGTATATCGATGCCTCGTCTCGATACACCCACGACTAGCGACCTTGAAGGATGTACTTATGGACTACCATGTCCCCACTAGTATGATCCGCATCATAGTCGAGGTAGTCAAGTACACATCCTAAGGGCTTTACCAACATGTAACAGAGAGACAATCGGTATACACGTTAAGGTAAAGAGTAACCAGATAGCATACTATCATGTCGAGCAAGAAAGTCCTCCCTATATATGTCCCAGCATCCACTACAATATACATCCTATGTACAGTAATGGCCTCTAGGGCATACATATAACTAACATATACAACGCCAAGGGCGAGGATCAAAACTCAAAAGGAACTCAAAACAACAAGAAATCCACAAAAAAAAAAATAACGCGCGACTCTAAGGTCGAAAGAATAACATCACTGTCTCTAGCTCAAAAATAAATACATGTTTGGTTGATGGAACTTCTAGATACAACTGAATAATAATATACAATGTATAATGATGGGTACGATACAAATAAACCCACCTACTAGCAAGTCACCCGAAAGAAGCAGTGCCAGCAAAGCCGTAATGAAACCTGTACGGCAAAACCTGCAAGAAACTGGGGCACAACGGGGGTGAGTTGCCAACTCGTGAATAGAAAAACATCTACGAATAGAAATCGCATGTATGACGCAATCCTAGGTCATACGATCAAAATATATAATCCTCAAATATATAACCAGCAACCCATAACCATGGCTAGGGCAAATATCTAACCCTGTGTAATCCTATATGCCCGTGTTAGTGCCTCAGGTAGCAATGTATCATATAGATGATGTATGAATGCATGAAACAGAATGCATGTACTGAAGAAAACTGCTTTCATAAATCAGTGAGATTTCTGTGTTTTAAAAATGAGGTACCATAAATGAAATCAGCATAAAACAGTGCCCAGCATCGACACAAAACAAGTGTCCAAATATCTCGATATCTCTGTATCACAATCTCTGTACCTCAATATCTCAAAATCTCACTGTTGCAATCACAATATCTAGGGCGCCGTCAGTCCAGACCGGCCCCTACCATCCATCTCAAGACCACGACGGTATCCTCCGGATATCCGACGCGTCGGGTAAAATCACCGGTCGGTCGTGCTCCCCTGCACAGGCTCAACGTCAACAACACGATCTTCTTGTCCCGGGGTACCGCACCAGGCCCACCATGTACCCGAAACGGCTCATCCATCTCCTCGAATCGGGTCTCGAAATCCATCAGCAAACTCATGGTGGACGACTCATACATCATGGGAAAACCGTACTTTTTATTTAAAAGAGAGGGAAGAAGCTTATACAAGTTTTGCAGTTTTCCCCCAAATCCAGAAAATCTCATAGAAATCCGAATCCAAATCATCAATAACATATAAACCCATGAATATAGGCATGAGAATCCATGAATACGGCATAACAATGAATAACAGTATGCATGAAGTGACAAGTAATAACTACAATATCTAAGCTGGCATATAAGATAAGTACACTAATATCATGTCAAACTACTAGCTATCAAGCTAAGTTAAACAATAATATTTTCTAAGGTGTACGTGACATAGCAATTACCGATGAAGATGTGTGTGAGCCGGCAAGTAAGTATACGTGGTACATACGCATCATCGGTAATGGTGCTGGTGTCCTAACAGCATAGTATCAACAATGCAATATGAAATAACAATGTAAGTATGCGATGCGGAGCGAGCAACCATAATGAGCGGGAGCTAAATATTAAACAATGGTGCCGTTTGAAATAACACGAATCGTGGGGTTTTGAAAATAAGGGCTACGGTGGTTTTAAGAAAGGATACGTCTTTTGAAATATCCGTAGATCCCTGAATCTGTGTTTTAAAATACCCACGATCCGCTAGTTTTGAAATAGGTAGGAGTCTAATCTAATCTAACAACTACACTAAACTATACGGCTGAACTAACAAGCTGAACTACAAGTAAGGAAACCTCCTATCATCTGAGTCGATACATATACATACCTGTATATGTATAGTCGGTGATCCCGCCTCAATAATATCATATCCGATATCATATCTATAATCAGACATCCCAAGTCAAGAGTGCGGATCAATCATCAATATATAGCTCGTACGTAAATCCGTCGTACGGCATCCCAAATCTGGGTACGGGTCAATATCATACTCATCACACTGTTCATCTGGTATCCTCTTTATCAAGATCATCATCTGGGGTACTGACCTACGTCTAGTACACTACTAAAATCACTATTCACATGGCATCGTCATCCAAAGATCCGCTATAACATCAGGACGTATCTCAAGTACGAATCCTGCCATATCACCGATCTCACGGCCTCAACTCAAATCTCATCGACTAATCTCAATCCCAAGTATCATCCGCAAATCCAGTATGTGAACACCTAGTCCCATACCCAGGTGAACACATAACACATATCCCCATATACGCATAGGTAATAATATAGATGTATGCATGTGTATGTGTGCGTGTGTGGGTGTAACAACTACTCTAGGGTTTCGCAACTAACACTAAACTAATCCATGAACACCTAGAATCTACCTTTATCATCAAGTCTCATATCAACATAATATATATAATCAAAATATATGTGTGTATACGTATTCGTATACATCACCACGAACTGCGGGGGTGCTATACGTCATCCACCCGACTTCTCCCCGTAGATCTAAATCTACTCACCTGGTCCTCACTCGCCGGTGCCGACGTCACCACGCGCTTGCTTGTCGTCTCGAAGTCCACATGGGGTACCTACATATCATAACGCACCGTATCGCGTTAAAACCAAATTCGAAATCGAAACGGCATACGAAAATCAAATCGGCACGCGCATCACGCATAGGTCAAAACCTATCGCCTACGCATGCAAGAATAGCCAAACCAACCCTCGATGTTGATGTACAAACGTCAAACCATCGAGAAAAACCCAAACACTTTCATTTGCGCATTCACGAACACTAATTATAATATAAAATAGGTTAAAATTCACAAAACCCCCAAATTCACCTTAAAAGCCATTTTTCCGAAAATCTAGCAAGCAAAAATTACCCGTTTTAGTACAAAACTCGACGTTTAAACAAATCTAGCGGCCATAATACTTATTAAATATCTTAAATAAGTCATAAAAACAATTTCCATAATTTAATCTCATTAAATTCCATTAACCCCAAAATTCTAGTTTACAAAATACCCAATTTTTTAACAATTTATAGCAAAAATGCACAAACAACAATTTAGCTAGGATTTTCATGAACTAAAGGCATTAAACCACTCAATATAATATTTATAATGACATGAAACCTTAATTTGAATTTTATCTCACAAAAATATAATTATTTTAAAAACCTAGTTTACAACTTATATAAATATCACATTTTAAATCAACAAAAATGCAAACTAGCAACTTAATTTGATTTAGAATAACACTAATATGTCAAATACATCACACAACCATAATCTCACAACACAAAACCCTAATTAGATTTTCACAAACCCTAATTTAAATCTTCTCTTGCAAACCCACATCTTTCAATTAAACCATAAATTAGCACCTAATAAGCTTCATTAAGGAATTAAACCAACAATTGAACAATGGGTCAAAAGTTATACCTCACAACCATGAATCAAACTTGAAATCTAGACCTCCAATTTGAAATCCTTGCACCAAGATCCATGCTAAAGAAGACGAGGAAAAATGGGTAGGAGTCGGATTTGGATTTTAGCTTGATTTTTGATGGAATTTGGACATTTTTTTGAGGGGAAATGAGGTGGGGTTTTGGGGGGAAATTCTGGACAGCAAGAATGGGGGGGGGGGGCTCGGCTGCAAGTAGGGGGAAAGAGGAGAGAGAGGGAGGTGGTGAAAATGATATCTAGTCAACCTAGTCAAAGTCCACTCTCATTTCTACATTTCCTTTTTCTTTTCTTTTCTTTTCTTTTGCAACACAAGTGGGGAAAAGATTGAGGGAGGGGCTGCCGAATTCAGCCAAGAGAAAAGATAAATGGGGGTGTGTGAGTGTGGGTATGGGAGTGGGGTGATGGAAAATGATAAATACTATACCCCCAAACATCCATTAACACTAAATTCACTATTTAAGCTTTTTTCTTCGATATTTTCTAACACCGTTTTGGCAACCATTTCATTTCAAAAACCACATGATAAAATTTTGTTTAATGTGTTATGATGCACAAAATTTGTTTCAACTCATTCCAATTTGTAATTTTCCCTAATTAAATGTATTAGTAACGACTTAAAATAATATTAAAATAATTAATTTCGGAAAAATTTTCAGAAAATTTGAAATTTCACCAGTGGCTCAATAAACACCAAATACTAGCAATTTCATAGCTAGAATATGTATATTTAATTTTATAATAAAGATATTTGTATTTTGACTTTTTACAGAAACCCTCTTATTTTACCGATTTTCCGAAATTTCACCAAAACGATTTTCAAAACGTTACATTAATGTAACGTAATATATCATATATATATATATAATTATACATTAAATTATCGAATCAACACTTGATCCGATAATCCGGCTATATTACATATAACCGACTAATATAACAAGTAACCTTTCATCGAATCAACACTTGATCCGATGACCCGGCTATATCACATATATCCGGCCGATATCACATATCGCGAGAATCGAATACGGTATCACATCCACGTATTATTCTCGGTCCCGCACATATCACATATGTGCTCCTATTCCGTTTTGCCTGAGCTGGGAAATCTCTGTGTAGGACTCTAAAGAATCGTCAATATGCCGGCAGTAGGTGATGATCATATCAAACACCCACAAGCTGCAAGCGGTCAGCTAAACATAACAGCCACCCGGGTATTGAGCGATCAGAAGATCAACAAGCAAGCCTATACATTCTCCTGTGAATCCAATCAGTAACACTACCGTACAGTCCGATCTCTTCGTCTCATATGTCGCATATCAAGTCTAAGGGCGGTAAACGTCAGACCTCAGTAACCGATAAATCGTGTCGATGTGAGGCTCATAACAGGTCGAGAAACTACTGATAACTCTTAACAGTAGCACTCCATATCAGCCCTGGCCAGGGACTTCCAGTTATAGCCAATCGAACACAGCACAACATCAACTCCCTATACCGGGAGAGACGAAACCCCTCCTATTGCTCATTGCCTCCATGTGATTCGGGAGTGTACCCAAAAGCCATCGTTTTGCACGTTCTCATGAACATGGTAAGGTGGAAATCAAAGCACAGTGGGAATCACACAAGACTCTATGATGATCTCGGGCATACAGACTAACCTGTACCAGTGTCACCAGAGAACTGCTATCTAACGATAGGTATAATACCATTTAGGAGTTCTCGGTGAGTCCGCTCAGTGTACCCAGTCTCCACTGAACACCCAAATACCTTCTCTGATGTCAAACACCAATGGATATGGGATCATCCATCGCCCATCATATGGGTCGAGAAGCGTATACGCTAGTCTACTCTGGAGTATCGATGCCCTGTCTCGATATTCCCTCGACTAGGAATAGTTATAGGATGCACTATTGGACTACCCTGGCCCTACTAGTATGATCTGCATCATAGTCCCAGTAGTCGATTACATATCCTAAGGGCTTTATCAACATGTGAGAGCAAGACAGTAAACCACTACGAGTCAACATGTTAAGACAAAGTGAAACCAAATAGCATACTATCATGTCGAGCTAAAAAGTCCTCTCTATATATATCCAAGCATCCACTATAATATACATCATATGTACAACAATGGCCTCTAGGGCATATATATAACTAACAATCTCCCACTTGTACTAAGGCCAGCTGTTGTAGTATCTTATACCCAACATTCCGAAGAGCCTCTCAAATTGTATCTGGGGTATGGCCTTCGTGAGTGGATCCGCAGTGTTTTCCTTCGTGTCAACTCTCCTGACCTCGATCTCTCGGCAATCAACTATCTCCCGGATCAGGTGATACCGCCTCAGAATATGTCTGAATCTTTGATGGGACCTGGGTTCCTTGGCCAAAGCCACAACTCCATTTTTATCACAATACAATGGTATTGGATGCTCAATGGATGGAACCACACCAAGTTCAGTGATGAACTTCTTCATCTAGACAGCCTCTTTGGTAGCATCGTTAGCAGCGATGTATTCAGCCTCCATCGTTGAGTCTGCCACGGTTTCTTGCTTGGAACTCTTTCAACAAACCGCCCCTCTATTTAGGGTAAAGACAAATCCCGAGTACGACTTAGAGTCGTCCTTATCACTTTGGATGCTCGAATCGGTAAAGGACTCCACTTGGAGTTCTCCGTTACCATACACCAAGAACATCTCCTTAGTCCTTCTTAAGTACTTGAGAATGTTCTTCACAGCTGTCCAATGACTCTCTCCTGGATCTGCTTGATACCTACTCACTACACTTAGTGAGTATGCTACATCGGGTCTGGTATATAGCATCGCGTACATGATAGAGCCTACTACCGAAGCATAGGGTATCCCTTGCATGCGAGCTCTCTCCAAATCAGTCTTAGGAGACATCTCTTTGGAGAGAGTGAGTCCAGAGATCGTGGGTAAATCCCCACGCTTGGATTCTTCCGTACTAAATCTCTTTAGTATGGTGTCAATATACCTGGATTGGGACAATACCAGTATCCATTTAGATCTATCTCTATAGATCTTAATCCCCAAAATGCAGGAGGCATCACCTAGATCTTTCATTGAGAATCTATGTGATAAGAAGAGCTTGACCGAGTGTAGCATAGGAACATCATTTTCTATTAAGAGTATGTCATCCACGTACAATACGAGGAAGACAACCTTACTCTCTGCAGCCTTCTTGTATATACATGGTTCATCTACGTTCTTGATGAAGTCAAACTCTTTGACAACCACATCAAAGCAGATGTTCCAACTCCACAATACTTTCTTTAACCCGTAGATCGATTTAAGCAGCTTGCGCACCTTTCCGCTGCTCCCACTATCTACGAAGCCCTCTGACTGAGTCATGTACACGCACTCCTCTAAATCACCATTTAGAAAGGCGGTTTTAACATCCATCTGCCAAATTTCGTAGTCATGGTATGCAGCATTGGCAAGTAGGATCCAGATGGACTTAAGCATAGCCACTGGAGAAAAGGTTTCGTCATAATCCACACCTGGTCGTTGACGAAAACCCTTTGCAACAAGTCTAGCTTTGAAAGTCTCAACTTTTCCATCTATACCAAGTTTCTTCTTAAAGATCCATTTTCTTCCAATGGGTTTTACCCCTTCGGGAGCAACTTCCAAAGTACATATTTTGTTGGTGTACATGGATTCCATCTCAGATCGCATTGTATCCAGCCACTTCACAGAGTCTCTACTCGTGATGGCCTGCTCGAAGCTACTTGGGTCATCATCTTCCATGATGCAATCCTCGCTCCCACCATCTATGAGAAAACCGTAGTATCTCTCAGGTGGGTAAGGAACCCTACTAGATTGGCGGAGAGGCTGGGGTTCGTCGGGAACTATCGAATCCTCTGGTTCTACCAAATCTTCTGTCGCAGTTTGTATAGCTGGAACTTCTTCCAGTTCTACCTCATTACCACTAATTTGTTTCATAAGAAAACCATTTTCTAAGAAGGTGGCATGACGAGAAATAAACACTTTTTGTTCCTCGGAGTGGTAGAAGATATACCCTTGCGAGTTTTTGGGATATCCTACAAACTTGCACAGGACTGACCTTGCCTCGAGTTTGTCCGGATTGTGCCTTTTGACATAGGCCGGACAACCCCATATCTTAACATAATTAAGAGATGGTCTCTTCCTCTTCCATATCTCATATGGAGTGGTAGGCACTGATTTGGTAAGAACCATATTCAATAGGTGTATGGCTGTCTCAAGCGCATACCCCCAAAGGGAAATAGGCAACTCAGCAGTGCTCATCATAGAGCGCACCATATCTAATAGGGTGCGATTCCTCCGCTCTAATACACCATTGTACTGTGGTGTATAGGGAGGAGTAAGCTGAGAGAGAATCTCATTCTCTTTTAAATAGTCTAGAAACTCATTGCTCAAGTATTCTCCTCCTCGATCAGATCGAAGGATCTTAATACTTTTACCCGTTTGGTTCTCGACTTCGTTCTTATATTCTCTGAATTTCTCAAAAGCTTCAGACTTTTGTTTGATCAAGAACACATGTCCGTATCTTGAGAGATCGTCAGTGAATGTAATAAAGTACGAGGAACCATTTCTGGCATGCGTAGATATGGGACCATATACATCACTATGTATCAGTCCCAAGAGTTCCGTAACTCTTTCTCCGTGTCCACTAAACAGAGTTTTGGTCATCTTGCCTTTGAGACAGGACTGGCAAGTGTCATAAGATGAAATTTCGAACGGGTTCAAATATCCATCCTTATGTAACTTAGTCAGTCGTGTCGCATTGATGTGACCTAGTCTACAATGCCACAAGTAGGTTTCGTTCATTTCTGAACTCTTTCTCTTGTGTGTGTTTTGCACATTAAGTACTGTAGTTTGATTGAGAACGTATATGCCATTATTTAACGAGCCTGATCCAATCGACTTTTGATTTAGGAAGATGTTCATAATATTATCATGTACTAAAAAATTAAATCCTTCTTTACTTAATAAAGAAATTGATATAATATTGTATATCAGGGTCAGAATGTAATAGCATTCGTTCAAAATCAATGTATTACCATTTGGCAACACAAGGTGATATTCGCCAACAGCCTTGGCTGCAATATTTGCACCATTCACCCTCTCCCAGTTCTCTACCTTTGCGTACCCCATGTAACATATTACATATATGGGATCACGATCCGGTATCTAATACTCAGGACGTAGAGTGAACTGAGAAACAGTTCTCGATAACTAACACACCCGAAGAAGATGCATCAGCATACTTGTTCTTCGTTTGGGCGGCGTAAGAATCCGGATATTCTCCTATTTCCTGCTCGGACTTATAGCAATTATAAGTTGGAGTGGGACCAACGTTCCCCTGCTCAGTATAATAAGCGGGTTCGGTCAATACATCCATATTATTAACTTGATTAAGGCCTGACATGGTCGCTACCTGGAGAGAGAGAGAGAAGAAAACATTTTAGCGTATGCTCTTGCAAAATTAGATTGGTTATTATCTTATCTAATCAGGATGGCTCCCACTTTTTTTTATCAAATCTTCCTTAAAACCCTAAAAGGTAAGACTAGCGGGATTAATTACACCTTACAAGTTTGCCAATTTTTCAGCCAGGTCAGTGTTGGTACTTTGAGGGAGGTTCCCCATGCTTTCACACAGACCTAATTAAAATAAACCTCGGTTTCCCTTAGGCATAACCCCGTTAACACTTTTCTAGACACCTACTTGATCGGCTAATTGTCATGTGTAAAACTCTCCCAGAAGTAACTCTCACTCGCAGTGGGTATCAGGATCCAACTATCTCATAGAAGGTATGCAATCTCATTGCAAATTTCAACACTTGAAACTCTCGATAATACTTTTACCCCTAACGTGCTATGACCTTGACGAATGCCAAACAACCCATAGTTCGCTAGTCAAGTTCAACCCATACATTTCTTGATTGAATTAAACCACCTGCACGACCTTTGACGAGCGCCAAACAACGTCGTACGAATACCCTAATCCAATCGCATCATATGCTGCAGATAAACAGTAAATAGCTACCGCACACTACGCCTTGACGAAAGCCAAACTACCGTAGCACGAATACTAAATAATACTTATCTGAGATGACGGAGGGCTACACAGGTTTTTCAGAAAATCATGAGCGTAATGAACTTGATATCGTTGTAGAAACAAGTGATTTTGAAAAGGAATGTTTTTGAGGCTTTTACTAATTTCACTAAAGAGGTCACTCCCGGTGAAGGGATCTCGGCTCTTTCCTTATCGAATAAGGTGCAGGATATTTCAAAAATACCGCTATGCAAAGCAAGAACTATAGAAGCAATCAAAAAATAAACCGTGAGTTTGTAGCATCTGCTAGTTTCGCTAAAGAGATCACTCCCGGTGAAGGGATCTCGGCTCTTTCCTTATCGAATAAGGTGTTGTATATTCTACAAGGAATACCGCTATGCAAAGTAAGAACTAGAGCTACCCTTTTTTATAAATTTGATTCTACAATATCTTTTAGGTTCTTTTCTTTAATCAATCTCATTAATGAATCCCATCATTTAAGCTTCCTAAGCATCACAGAAAAAACGAAAATACAACGTACGCTTTATGCCATCCGTATTCGCCACAGTGTCCCGTTATGCACCGTTAGGTTACTTAACTAACGGCATAACGGGACGGGACTAGCGCGGGTGCAAAACATAAGCAACGTTTATTATATATCATATATACAATTATAAAGCATTCGTCTCAGGCATATAAAATGATCACATCACAGTATATCAGCAGCAGAAGATAACATATGAAATATTGGATATATTAGGAGGTCCGTGTTTTATTTTGAGCCTGTATCCCCGGCAACAGCGCCATTTAATTGATTCTATGAAGTGAGTTGTAAAGTAACCACAATCAATAACAGTGTCGCTAGTAGCTAGCCGAGATGAGTACACGTCGTTCTCAGGAAAACGTCGAACCTTTTATTTCCTTTAGACGAGTTGATTAAAATAGAGAGAATAGTTTTGAGATCTATGTTGAACACGGATGTAGAATTTATGAAGAAGAGACTTGTAGGGTTCATATGACTTAGTATTAATGGATAACTAATTAAAAATGACTCATTTTATATTTTAATAGTTTAAAACTAGATTGATTGTGATGAATGTGGATTAGGGTGCTTTTGAAAGAAACTAGAGTTTCCCCACTTCTAACCCTTGTCCTTGTATTGATCTCTATTCATGTCTAGCCCCTAACAAAACAAGTGTTAATCTGATCTCAAATCGTGGTCGAGACTACCAATAAATTGATAGCGCGCCCGATAAGAATGTTAACATTTATTTTGCTAAAGTTTATAAACTTTAAAAGATATAAAAGAAGTTAAAAGATTTTATCATCCATTGATCTATCCTACCCTACGAACCCTAGCAAGTGTAGAATTTCTTACGCATATTTGGAAAAGAAGAAGAAAGGATAGAGAAGAAGATCATAATGTAAGATGCAGAAATTAATGCAGAAAGTAAATGCAGAAAGTAAAATACAAAGAATTAAACTAAAGATCTATCTTTTTATTAATCAACTATTATTTACAAATCAGTCGAATTTAGAGTACAAGAACCCTAGTTTATGCTCCTGATCTCTGTCTCGTAGGAAGTAGATGATGCGTCGATTGATCACATCGATTCGTGGACTTGTCTTAGATCTTTTGATCTTGTCAGTGATCTATTAGGTGATGATTTTAGTGATCTATTTCTCGGTCCTTTAAATAGCCCTAGAACCAGAAACCCTCGATCCCATGTATTGTTATTTGATGATACGATCAAACCCACAAATTCTCAGATCCTACGACCATCAGAGGGCCACGGATCCGCCGCATATATAGGGATTTGGCCACGGTTGGGCGGTAGTATGGTGAGATCAGGTCTTCAAAATTCTGGTGCTGTCTCATGTTGACATGTGGAGATTATTGTGATGCCTGGATTGATTATATCTTCCTCTGAGTCACTGCGTTTATGATTTTATTCAACTTTATCGGCATATTTGATTCCCGACATCTCGAATATCTCGATCTCTAGACCTAAACTAAATCTTCATAATATCCCAATTCATAGTATTAGTAATATTTGTTATATTTGAGATATTATCCTAATCATTTTATATGATACAATATTTTAGGAATATTGATTAGGATTATTTGATATGATACGCATATTTTTAATTATAATAATTCACATAAATATTTTATGCATATATTCTTCTTCATAATATTAAGTATAGTGTATAAACATATGATAATGAGTATTTTGCAGATAAACCCATATATGTTTCATATTTACGATAAATACCTTTAAATACTTAACAAAAGTAAGGAAAATATTCTATTAATTGTGTAATATTTTTTACTGAATAGAGCGCGGCGAGTGTTGAACTTATACCTCGGCGTTGAACTATTCGGTGCCCAACGAGTCATGGAACCATTTCTTGTATGGGGGTTGTAACTGCCATAATCGGCATACCAGTGTTCTGTGACGTTGAGATTGGCACAAGCGAAGCTGAGGACTTGAACGCGCCCTCTGCCGCCTCGTGCATATCGTTGTTCCGGGGAGAAGGGGTGGCGGTTTGGCAGGCACGGCCGGCCATTTGGACACGAGCGAGCGCGTCCACCATCGCCGTGATTCTGTCGATCCGTGCAAATAAGGCTTCGACGATGTTGGGAGGCGGAGTAGAACCACCCCCGCCTCTGTTGCAGAAGACGTGATGGCTCGTACTGGGATCTTCGTTGCGATGATCGTTGGCCATCAAATCGAAAATGGAAGATTAACTCTTTTGGATGGAAAAACTTTCCCACAGACGGCGCCAACTGATGGAGGTCAGAATCTCCCTCAGATGTTGTCCTCAGTCGATTTTTTTGCCAGCGGGATTGAACGGTTGAAATTTGATATGAGAGTTGAGCGTGTTGATCTCAATAGATTGTTGTTGACGCCGAACTACCTGCAAGAGAAGTCCCGGGGTGAGAAACCACTTAGGGACCCTCCAACGATCAAGTAAGTGCTGAGAAATAATGAGGCAGAGAAGCGGCGTATTGGATTGAGTTCCAGTAACCTGAGTCGTTTGGAAGAGGGGTTTATATAGCGGTCGTATGGAGCGAGCCGATACGAGATTCTCACCATTCGTTACGCCCATGTGTCACGTTCGCGTTGATGGCAGAATACACCCATTAATGGCGAGATATGCCCATTAATAGAGAGACACGCCAACGTGGGTTGTGGGACGTGGAGTAGCGGAGATCTCGTTTTGGCGAGATACACGGAGTCGTTACGGGGGAGATTGGGCTCCGTGATCTTGGCTGGACAGGGAAGCCGAGGAAGCTCGGCTCGGTGGATATCTCGGTGATGAGCAAGGGGCTGGGAAAGCTCAGCTCTGCAATAGCTCGGTGACGAGCAAGGAGGCCGAGGTAGCTCGGCTGTAGGATGGCTTGGAGGCGAGCTGTTGGCTGGTTACTAGGTGAAAAGGGAAGGTACTCCGGGAAAGTCTCCAAAAGGTTGGATACAATCTTGAGACGAGGTGCTGAGAAATGTCCCCAATGCATCGTATTTACTCCATCTCCGTAGCCCCCATGAACCTGACGGGCTTACGTGGATGACACGTCATCTGCTACATGTCGTAATCTGGGGAATTCCCATTTACGATCATCATCAGAACCTTAAGGAACAGCGCAAATTATTATTTTACTTATTGATTAATCCTTTTTGAAAAAATTCACCTTAGTTTTAGTAATCTCCTTCATATTGGATTAATTAATATCCCCCCCACCATACACACACTACTACAAATAACGGTTGCCCCTACGGATTTATCGGTAGGGGCAACCCACTAGCCCTACGGAGATGTGCGTAGGGGCGAAAAAAGACCCCGCAGGTGCAAAGGCCGCAGGTGCAAGTTGAAGCCCTGAACTTGCCCCTACGGGCAAAATCTTGCCCCTACGGAGTTCTGTGTAGGTCCTGTTTCACCTACGGAGTAGGCCGTAGGGTAAAAAAAGTTATATTATTTACGGTTTTTTTAAATATATTAACTGTACCTACGGAGATAGTCGTAGGGCCACGTACTATCGCCTACGGATACCTACGTAGGTATTTATCCGTAGGGGCAAAATATCAGAAATCCTGATATTGTGCCCATACGGATAACTCCGTAGGGGCTAAGCAATGGCCCCTACGGACATATCCGTAGGGGCACTCCCAACCCTCCTGGTACTGAGATCAGGGGGGAATATCAGTTACTGCTGATATTTTGCCCCTACGGATATAGCCGTAGGGGCAATATGTGTACCTACAGATTAATCCGTAGGTACACATTATCTGTATTTTTTTTAAAAAAAGGGCTGCCTGATTTTTTCCCGCCCTGTGCACAATAATATATATAACAATAAAATATAAAATTAATCATCACACAACATATATCGCAGTATTCATAATCACATCTCACGCATATAATATACAAAAGAAACCCAAAAACTGAATATGATATAAATATAAACCAATATCAATATCGTTTCAAAATGTAGTACAATATGTATGATATAAATAAATACATGTTTCAAAAAATAAGAACCAAAAATCTACCCTAGCTCGGTCCAGCTCTACCTCTGAATAACGATAGAATAACGCGCGCCTGCTCCTCGGTCAATAAACTCTGCAATTCGGCGCGAGCGGGAGTCTGAGCGGCCTGTGGAGCTGGCGATGTGGTCTGCGCAGCCGCCGTCGAGGTAGTCACTTGCGGAGCCACGGCTGCGGGAGTCTGAGCAGGCGGTGGAGCTATAGGAGCTGTCTGCGGAACCGCAGCCGATGTAGTAGCTTGCGGAGCCGCAGCCGAAGGAGATGCATGTGGAGGCTCGGTCGATGTACCCTGTCGTGTCTGGACCTAACGTGTGTAAGAAGCGTGTAAGAACTGTGTATTATTCGAATTCGTATCATTATTAAGTTATTTCGAAACCCCGTTTGGATATCTAGTTTGGAAAACCGTTGTTTATTTTAATTACATATGTATGTATGATTAATCAAATTTAAGTCTAAAACCAAATAAGCTCAAGCTGCGTACTAATTATGGATATGTTGATATCTATATAATATGACATGATATTTTACTATAAAGTAGTATACATACCAGCATCTCCTTCAACTCCTGAATGGTGGCCCTCAAGCTCTCCAGTTCCTGATGGACACGTCGGTCACTGGAGACGGAGGAAGTAACCGTCGGGGTGGAGTCCAACCTCATATGGGCCCTGCTAGGGCCCAGTCCCCGGCCTCTCTCCTAACCTCTGTGGTGCCCTCCGTGTGCGGCGTCCAGAACTGGGGTCAGCAGCCTCGGATCGCTCTGTCCGGTAACGATCCCCGAGGCCTCGGCCTGCTCAACCACCCGCTCCTACACCCACATTAAGCAGTAAAGTATAAGTATAAAATTTAAACTTGAACCTTCCAAAAATAAAATTTCAAATTTGGGTAGAAAAAATATTAACACTTACGCAATACTCCTGGGTAGCGACGTCGGGATATCGAAGCTCGCCCGTGGCGGGATCTGTCGAGGTGCCGTGGACGGCAAGATATGCGGACAGCACGCTCGGTGTACCACCGGACGCCACGGTCCGAGCTGTCTGCAATATTAGAAAATAACTCTTAATATTAGAAATATTAGAAAATAACTCTTAATATTGCAGAATATCACAAAGGTCGGTCTATTTTAATTTACCGATAACTCCATGGCTCGAGTAATGTTCCTCGAGCCACCTGTGTAAGTAGGGCGACCCCTCTTCGCCGACTTCCTGTTCTCTGTATTCTGAGCGGACTGTTTCTGCACAACGCATTAACATTTAGTTTTCTAATTAAGGAACACAAAAAATAAATTATATCCTAAACAATGAATTACATTTAAAATACATACCTGTTTGCGCTGGGTGTCGAAATATTCGCACAATAGAGGCCATGTCTCTACGTCGACTCTCGCAAACGCCGGAGTAGATAGGAGGGTCGCTCTCTCTGCCTCGGGGGTCGCCATCCACAGGGAGTAGCAGTCGTCCTTCAGCTCATTCCTGTTGTATCGGACCTTGGCATGCATGTTCTTCATCAGGACATTGTACAGAGCATGAAGGTCGAGCACCCTCCCCGGATAATCAGGGTCGGCTGCAGACTGAAAATCGTAATCCAACTGAACATACAAAAAAAACATTGTTATTAGATTGCAAGTGTTAATAATAAATATGATAAGCGGATAGATCAACTGAAAATATATATTAATACGTACCCGAGCCTGATCAAAGAAGAGGGCGAATGAGCGCTGGTGCGGCTCGCCCCACTCAACGTGAAGTGGATAGTTCTTCACGAGCCGGCTCTCGTCCCCCATATACCGGCCGAACCTCTCGGCATGAGGACCGGTATAGCGATAGTCAAGGGTAAAAAAAGGGGGGAATGATGCCTCCCCCCTAGCTCTGTCAGGCCTCAGCCTATGGGACTGATTCGGGCCTCGAGTCCCCCTCTGGGGATGGGGAGGCCCTGCGTCTGCACGAAATATCAAGACAATCAATATTAAGACAAAGTTGTATTAAGAAATCAAGGTTAAACGAAAATTCAAGTGTGATATATACCTCCGGTGACTATCGCACGAGCCTGGGCCCGGGCAGCAGCACGAGCGGGACGATAGTTCCTCCGGTGAGGAACAACCGGGGTCCCGGATGTGGACGCATCCCCTCCAACTAGAAAATAAACATCGACGCTAAATTTCCATGAAGTTCATATTTATTCTATAGAGCATATGTAAAATGAATAAATATTTTAAATTTATTCATACTAACCTGCAGACGATGCGGAGGGTATAGAAGCGGCAGGAGTGGCCCCTGCGGAAGATGTGGACGCACCACCTATAATTAGACAATTAAAAATAGATTATATAAGTAATTGCAAAAAGAATATGTAGATCAATAATATAACGTTCTAAATCAATATGCATGCACTATAGGATATATAAACATACCCGCAGGTGCGGTGGTGTCACCACCTACAGCTAGACAATAATAAAAATTGCTAAGTAAGAGCAAAAGGAATGTGTGTATTTATGATATAGCATTATAAATCAATATACACGCACTATATGATATATAAACATACCTGGAGGAGCGGGAATGGCCTCTGTCCCAGATGTGGACGCATCACCAACAACTAGACAATCAAACATTGACAATATAAGTAATTTTGACATAAACATGCATGAATATCTGTAATATTACATTCAAAATGGATATGAGTGCAGTATACCTGGAGGTGTGGCAAAATCCACACGGAAGGAGGCATCCGAAGGGGTCTCCGATCTGGGTGCAAGACCGGCCCTCTGAAGCTCCCTACGGAGCTCTCCGGACGGCAGAACCGCTCTACCTCTGCCTCTGCCTTTGCCGCGGCTGGAGCTCCTGCCGCCCCTCGCTGCTCCCGACATCGTCATTAAATCTAGATAAACGGTTCGTGGACGCATTAGACAATCATTAAAAGTATTGACTATATATGTATAGAGCGTAAAATGTGAAGTAATAATATAACATTACTGATAACCTTTTTCGTTTCATGGGCGCATTATACATATCTACTTGGATTTCATCGTCGATGTCATTTCTAACCCACGTAACTTCATGATCGGTCGAAGACAACCCGTCCTTCGAAACAGACGGTCGGAGCACTTTAAGCCTTCTTTCTTCTTCGTCCTCATCGCTATCCTCGAATTCTGGGACATCGTAGACATCTCTGGGTTTCCATCGGCATCGGCATACAACACTCCATCCCGGATGCTTCAAACACTGTGAGTAGTATACTTGGAACGCTTGGTTCGGAAAGATAAACGGATCTTCCTGACCGTAAAATCGAAGTGTGTTCACACTGGTCAATCCATATTCATCTTTCCAAGTCCTAAGATTGCTTCTCCACCTGTCCGTATCGGTTCGCGGATCGTACCAAGTACACTGGTGTTAGTTATATGTATGCTCTAGAGGCCATTACTGTACATAGGATGTATATTGTAGTGGATGCTGGGACATATATAGGGAGGACTTTCTTGCTCGACATGATAGTATGCTATCTGGTTGCTCTTTATCTTAACGTGTACACTGATTGTCTCTCTGTTACATGTTGGTAAAGCCCTTAGGATGTGTACTTGACTACCTGGACTATGATGCGGATCATACTAGTGGGGACATGGTAGTCCATAAGTACATCCTTCAAGGTCCCTAGTCGTGGGTGTATCGAGACGGGGCATCGATATACCAGAGTAGACTAGCGTATACCTTCTCGACCCATACAGATGGGCGATGAATGATCCCATATCCATTGGTGTTTGACATCAGAGATGATATACGGGTGCTCAGTGGAGACTGGGTACACTGGACGGACTCGCCGAGAACTCCCAGATGGTATTATACCTTACGTCAGATGGCAGTTCTCTGGTGACACTGGTACAGGTTAGTCTGTAGACCCAAGATCGTCATAGAGACTTGTGTGATTCCCACTGTGCTTTGATTTCCACCTTACCACGTCCAAGAGGGCGTCCAAGTGAGACTAAAGTGCTATGTTTATAACATTCATATTAGTTAGGCATGCGATGTCTAAAGAGTTTGCGGATTCCAACTGTTGTAGTTTTACACTTTCTTTTCTGTGACCGTAAGTGTAATATGTGATATCGCCGATTTCGTTGCTATATGTCAACGACAATTGGGATAGGCATATTTACTTACGTTGATGACATGTGTTGCTGGATATGTTATATTGGATCATCGTGTTTGAATAGCCGGGTTTTTTTTATGTGAGATGAGTGTTTTTCATTTTCATTCATGTAAAAACTTGTATGTAATATTCTTTTATTGGGGCACTTCCAGGTTGCGGAAGTTGTCACCATTTGTATATTATTTACTTTTCCGCACTAGGATAGACCCAAGGAGGAGAGCACAAGTAACCGGGTTCTGGAGTCCAGAGGGAGACCAACACGAGGAGTCGAGTCCGGGTCTCCTAACTCTAGAATTGGTAGGGTTGCTTGCAGCTGTCGTAGGGGTCTAGGGGTGTGGGTTTGGCTATTCATCGCGACCGTGGAATCCGTGTTTTATACTGGCTCGTATTGAAAACACGGACGTCCTAGTATATCTAATGTTTCATATGTTTCTTCTGCTGCGATATCTGTGATGTGATCATTTGATATGTTGTGATAAATACAATATGTAGTATATATGATATATTATATAGGCATTACTTATGTTTTACACCCGCGCTAGCCCTGCCCCGCTCAGCCGTTAGTTACCTAACCTAACGGTGCACGAGGGGACATCGAGGCGAATGCGGATGGCATAAGTGTACGTCGTATTTATCTGTGATGTTTAGGTAACTTAAATGATGAGACTTCATTAATGTGATTAATGAAAGAAAAGAAACCTAAAAGATGTTGTGGAATTGAATTTTCAAAAACAGGTAACTACAGTTCTTGCTCTGCATCGCGGTGTTCCTTATAGAACATCTTGCACCTTATTCGATAAGGAAAGGACCGAGATCCCTTCACCGGGAGTGACTCCTTTAGCAATAACTGGCAGATGTTACAACCCTCGGTTTGTCTTTTGATTGCTTCTATAGTTTTTACTTTGCACAGCGGTATATATGATATATCCTGCACCTTATTCGATGAGGAAAGGGCCGACGATCCCTTCACCGGGAGTGACCCCTTTAGAAAAACTAGAAAAGCCTCAAAAAACACTCCATTTTAAAATCATTTGATTCTACAACGATATCAAGTTCATTACGCAATAGGTTTTCAGAAAAACCTGTCGTAGCCCTCCGTCATTTCAGATAAGTCCTACTTAGTATTCGTGCTACGTTTGTTGACCTCCGTCAAGGCGTAGTGTGCGGTAGCTAACTAGTATTTATCTGCTTATGCATATGATGCAGATTGGGTTAGGGTAGTCGTATGGCCTTGTTGACCTCCGTCAAGGGTCGAGCGGGTGGGTTTGATTCAATCAAGAAATGACGGGTTGAACTTGACTGGTAACCTATGATTTGTTGACCTCTGTCAAGGTCATAGGGTGCTAGGGGCAAAATTATCGGGAATTTCAAGTGTTGAAATTTGCAATGAGATTGCATACCTTCTATGAGATAGTTGGATCCCGATACCCACTGTGAGTAATTGTTGCTCCTGGGAGAGTTTTATACATTACAATTAGCCGATCAAGTAGGTGTCTAGAAAGGTGTCAACGGGGTTACGCCTCTGGGAAAATGAGGTTTATATTAATTAGGTCCGTGCGAAAGCACGGGGAACCTCCCTCAAAGTACCGACACTGGCCTGGCTGAAAGATTGGCGAACTTGTAGCGTGTAATTAATCCCGGCTAGTCTTTCCTTTTAGGGTTTGAAGGAAGATTTGATAAAAACAGTGGGAGCCATCCTGATTAGATAAAATAATAACCAATCTGATCTTGCAAGAGCGCACTCTGAGTGTTTTCTTCTCTCTCTCTCCAGGTAGCGACCATGTCACGCCTTAATCAAGATAATAAAACGGATATATTGACCGAACCCGCTTGTTATACTGAGCTGGGGAACGTTGATCCCGCTCCAACTTATAATTGTTATAAGACCGAGCAGGAAATAGGGGAATGCCAGAATTCCTATACCGCCCAAACGAAGAAAGTGCATATGATGCATTTCCTTCGGGTGTGTTCATTATAAAGAACTGTTTCTCAGTATCCTTTACGTCCTGAGTATGTGATACCGGATCAGGATCCCAGATATGTAATCTGTTACATAGGGCTACAGAAAGGTAGAAAACTGAGAACGGGTGATAAGTTTCATGAGACAGAAAACGGTGCAAGTGTTGCAGCCAAGTCTGTTGGTCACTGTCACCCTGTATTCCAAATACATTGATTCTGAATGAATGTTATTAGATACCGAACCTGATATACAAAATCATATCAGTCTCTTTGTTAGTAAAGAAATGATAAAATTTTGTATTGTTGGATAATGTTTTGAACATTTCCTATATCAAAAGTCGATCGGTTCAGGCACGTTATCTAAAAGCATTGATGTTTTAAATCAAACTACAGTTCTTATTATATAGAACACACACAAGAGGAAGAGTTCAGAAATGAACGAATCCTTCTTGAGGCATTGTAGACTAGGTCATATCAATGCGACCCGACTGGCTGAAGTTACATTTAGATGCATATTTAAATTAGTTTGAATTTACATCTTGTGAAACTTGCCAGTCATGTCACAGAGATAAGATGACCATAGCTCCGTTTACTGGAAACAGAGAAAGAGTTAGTGAACTCTTAGGATGATACATGTTGATGTATGTAGGTCCCCTGTCTACACATGCCAAGACCGATTCTTTGTACTTCATTACATTCTCTGATGATCTCTTTAGATTCAGACATATGTTCCTGTTGAAACACAAGTCCGAACCTTTTGAGATATTCACAGAATATAAGTTAGAAGTAGAGAACCAAAATCGGGTAGAAGTATTATGTCCTATGATGAGATCAGGGAAAAGTATACTTGTGCATGGAATTCCTAGACTATTCTAAAGGAGAATGAGATTCTCTCTCAGTGTTACTCCTCCATATACACCACAGCATGTCGGTGTATCGGGGTGGAGCAATAGCTCCCTATGTGATATGGTGTGTACTACTGAGTTTCCTATTTCCTTTTGGGAGTAATGTACTTGAGAAGCTGCATACCTATTGAATAGGGTTCAAATCAAATCAGTTGCCTACCACTTCATATGTGATATGGAAAGGGAAGAGCCCATATCTTAAGTTAGTTAAGATTTGGGGTTGTCCGGCCTATGTCTAAAAGCAAAATCCGGACAAGATCGAGGCAACGTCAGTTCTATAGAACTGGAAATGTTCCAGCTATACAAAATGCAGCTGATGATTTGGTAGAACCAAAGGATTCAATTGATTCCAACGAACCTCAGCCTCTCCGCCGATCTAGTAGGGATCCTCACCCACCTGAGAGATACTTCTGTTTCTCTATGACAGTGGGAGCGAGGATTAAATCATGAGATGATGACCCAACTAGTTTCGAGCTGGCCATCGAGAGTAGGGACTCTGTAAGAATGGCTGGATGCTTAGCAATCTGAGATGGAATCCATGTACACCAGCAAAGTATGTACTTTGGCTGCGATATCTGAAGGGTTAAATCCCCATCAGGAGCAAGTATATCTTGAGAAGATTACTTGGTGTAGATGGAAAAGTTGAGACTTTCGAAGCTAGACTTGTTAAAGGTTTTCGTCATCGACCAGGCATGGAAAATGATGAAACCTTTTCCAGTAGCTATGCTTAAGTCCATCCAGATCCTATGAAGGGTTGCTGGACACGCGCACAAGGGTCTACGAGGCATCAACCATGCCCGATTAAAAAATTAGCCGTGCCGAACAACCCGAATACGGATCTTTAAACTAGAGATTAGGCGAAAACAAGTATGCTAAACACTTTAACACTAAGTGAGAGGGATTACAACCTTTGTAGATCCGGTCCTTCACTTCATATGCTCCGTGTTGAAATCCCTTCGCTGCGATCATCATGCTCCAGACTTTCGAGAGGCTCCACGAAGAGAAAAGTGCAGTCTTGCTTCCGATCTTCAATACAAAGATGATCTACCTTGAAGTTTCGTTAACACAAGCTAACACTCATGAAATGATGTGAACACCCTCATCTAAATGGCAAGGGAAGATGAGGATGATTAAGTAGGATTTTTTGCTCTCTTTATTTATCTTTTTCTCATATTTATTCATCACTTGGAAAAAGCTAGTAAGCTTTTTCCATGAAGAAAGATCAAGGAAGAAGATGAAGAATTATGATAGAATCCTTTTGTGATGAATAGAAAAAGAATTAATATGATGAATGATGCAACCATGGTCAAGCAAACTCATGTAGAGAATTAACTAGGGTTAGGGTTTGGGTTAGGTTAAAGATGAGTCACACACAAATATCTTTATCATGACAAAATGAAAAGCTTCTAGAATCAACTAGAAGACTGAACCCTAATCCAAACCCTAATCATGTTTAAACTCCACAAAACATGTTGCATTAATTATCATATCATGTTACAATATTATATATCACATATATAATATTTATTGTAACCAAATAAAATAATACAATTAACATATATCGCATATATATTAATGTATTACCCGAGTGAGAAAAAGAATCTTTTAGTGAGCTAATATTAGTTAATGCAATTTAATATATCAAATATATTATTATACAAAATTATCGAATCAACACTTGATCCGACAATCCGGCTATATCGCATATAATCGACTAATATTTATCCGTACCGATTCATCGAATCAACACTTGATCCGATGACCCGGCTGATATCAAATATCGCAAGAATACAATACGATATCACATACCGCATTATCCTCGGTCCCGCACATATCACATATGTGCCCCTACTCCGTTTTGCCTGAGCCAAGAAACCTCTGTGTAGGACTCTAAAGAATCGTCAATACGCTGGCAGTAGGTGATGATCATATCAAACACCCACAAGCTGCAAGCGGTCAGCTAAACGTAACAGCTACCCAGGTATTGAGCGCTCAGAAGATCAACAAGCAAGCCTGTAACTTCTTCTGTGAATCCAAACAGTAACACTCCCGTACAGTCCAGTCTCGTCGTCTGATATGTCGCATATCTCGCCTAGGGGTGGTAAACGTCAGACCCCAGTAGCTCGATAAGTCGTGTCGATATGAGGTCTATAACAGTTCGAGAAACTACTGATAACACTTACCAGTAAATCTCAACAACCCTGGCCAGAGATTTCCGGTTATAGCCAATCGAACACAGCACAACATCAACTCCCTATACCGGGAGAGACGAATCCCCTCCTATCGCTCATTGCCTCCATGTGATTCGGGACTGTACCCAAAAGCCACCTTTTTGCACGCCCTCTTGGACGTGGTATGATGGAAATCAAAGCACAGTGGGAATCACACAAGACTCTATGACGATCTCGGGTCAACAGACTACTCTGTACTAGTGTCACCGGAGAACTGCCATCTGACGTAAGGTATAATACCATCTGGGAGTTCTCGGCGAGTCCGTCCAGTGTACCCAGTCTCCACTGAGCACCCATACACCATCCTTGATGTCAAACACCGATGGATATGGGATCATCCATCGCCCATCATATGGGTCAAGATGCGTATACGCTAGTCTACTCTGGTGTATCGATGTCCTGTCTCGATACACCCTCGACTAGGAACAGTTATAGGATGTACTCGTCGACTACCATGTCCCCACTAGTATGATCTCATCATAGTCCCAGTAGTCGAGTACATATCCTAAGGGCTTTATCAACATGTAATATAGAGACAATCAGAGTACATGTTAAGATAAAGTACAACCAGATAGCATACTATCATGTCGAGCAAGAAAGTCCTCCCTATATATGTCCTAGCATCCACTACAATATACATCGTATGTACAGTAATGGCCTCTAGGGCATACATATAACTAACAATCTCCCACTTGCACTAGGGCCATCTGTTGTGGTATCACATACCCAACAATTAGCTGCGGTTGAAGTATCTCATACTCAACCATCCCATAAAAGTCTCTACTGGGAAAAAGGCCTTCGTGAGTGGATCCGCGCTGTTGTCCTCTGTGTCTACTCTCCTAACCTCGATCTCCCTGGAGATCAACCATCTCTATGATCAGGTGATACTGCCAAAGAATTATATCTGGATTTCTGATGGGAAGGGGGTTCCTTCGCCAAAGCCACAACTCCATTGTCACACAATGGTAGGAACGAAGTTCATCTTATGAACTTATATATATCCAGACAGCCTCTTTGGTAGCATCCTTGGTAACGATGTATCTTGCCTTTAATCGTCTAGTATGTCACGGTATCTAGCTTGGAACTCTTCCAACATACCGTCCCTCTACTGAGGGTAAAGACAATGCCTGCGACTGACATTCAGTCGTCCTTATCACCTGGAACCTTTCCAGTGATTCTCCTTAGGATTGATTGATACCATCTCACTACAACTAGTGAGTATCCTAACATCCAATTAGATCTATCTCATAGATCCAAAACCCAGGATTTAGGAGGTATCACTTTGATTCTATATGGAGAATCCTTGTGATAAGCGGAGATTGACCGAGCGTAGCATAGGAAACTCCTTCCCTATCAAGAGTATGTCATCCACGTACTCTACGAGGATCACCACCATACTCTCTACCATCTTTTTGTATATACAAGGTTCATCTACCATTTTGATGAAGTCAAACTCTTTGACTACCACATCAAAACAGATGTTCCAACTCCGCGATGCCTGTTTTATCATATAAAACATCTTGCACACGTTTCCGCTGCTCCCACTGTCTACGAAGCCCTCTGGCTGTGTACTTATAGACGCTATTTTCTAAAACATCATTTAGAAAAGCAGTCATGACACCCAACCGCCAGATATCGTAGTCATGGTATGTAGCCGTGGCAAGTAGGATCTGGATGGACTTAAGCATAGCTTTGAAAGTCTTAACCTTTCCATGTACACCAAGTAATCTTCTCAAGATATACTCGCTCCTGATGGGGATTTAACCCTTCAGATAAAGCAACCAAAGTCCATACTTTGTTGGTGTATAAGGATTCCATCTCAGATCGCTAAGCATCCAGCCATTCTTACAGAGTCCCACTCCTGATGGCCAGCCCGAAATTAGTTGGGTCATCATCTCATGATGCAATCCTCGCTCCCACTGTCATAGAGAAACCGAAGTATCTCTCAGGTGGTGAGGAACCCTACTAGATCGGCGGAGAGGCTGGGGTTCGTTGGAAACTATTGAATCCTTTGGTTCTACCAAATCATCAGCTGCAGTTTGTATAGCTGGAACCATTCCAGTTCTACATAACAGACCTTGCCTCGAGCTTGTCCGGATTTTGCTTTTAGACATAGGCCGGACAACCCCAAATCTTAACTTATTTAAGATATGGGCTCTTCTCTTTCCATATCATATATGGAGTGGTAGGCAACTGATTTGATTTGAACCCTATTCAATAGGTATGCAACATCACAAGTGCATAACTCCCTAAAGGAAATAGGAAACTCAGTAGTACTCATCATAGAGCACACCATATCATATAGGGTGCTATTGCTCCGCCCCGATACACCGACGTGCTGTGGTGTATACGGAGGAGTAATGCTGAGAGAGAATCTCATTCTCCTTTAGAATAGTCTAGGAATTCCGTGCTCAAGTATTCTCCTCCTTGATCACATCAAAGGACATAATACTTTTACCCGTATTTTTGGTTCTCTACTTCTAACTCATATTCTGTGAATATCTCAAAAGGTTCGGACTTGTGTTTCAACAGGAACATATGTCTGAATCTTGAGAGATTATCATAGAATGTAATGAAGTAAAAAGAACCGTTCTTGGCATGTGTAGACAGGGGACCTTCATACATCAGCATGTATCAATCCCAAGAGTTCACTAACTCTTTCTCTGTTTCCAATAAACAGAGCTGTGGTCATTTTATCTTTGTGACATGACTGACAAGTTTCACAAGATGTAAATTCAAACAAATTTAAATATGCATCTAAATGTAACTTTGCTAGTCGGGTCGCATTGATATGACCTAGTCTACAATGCCTCAAGAAGGATTCGTTTATTTCTGAACTCTTCCTCTCGTGTGTGTTCTGTATACTAAGAACTGTAGTTTGATTTAGAACGTCTATGCTTTTAGATAACGTGCCTGAACCGATCAACTCTTGATATAGGAAATGTTCAAAACATTATCCAACAATACAAAATTATATCACTTCTTTACTAATAAAGAAACTGATATGATGTTGTATATCAGGTTCGATATCTAATAACATTTGTTCAGAATCAATGTATTCAGGTAATACAGGGTGATAGTGACCAACAGACTTGGCTGCAACACTTGCACCGTTTTCTGTCTCATGAAACTTATCACCCGTTCTCAGTTCTCTACCTATCTGTAGCCCATGTAACAGATTACATATGCGGGATCCTGATCCGGTATCTCATACCCAGGACGTAAAGGATACTGAGAAACAGTTCTATGTAATGAACACACCCGAAGATGATGCATCAGCATGCACTTTCTTCGTTTGGACGGCACGAGAAATCTGGTATTCCCCAATTTCCTGCTCTGTCTTATAACAATTATAAGTTGGAGCGGGACCAACGTTCCCCAGCTCAGTATAACAAGCGGGTTTGGTCAATAATTCGTATTATTATCTTGATTAAGGCGTGATATGGTCGCTACCTGGAGAGAGAGAGAGAAGAAAACACTCAGCGTATGCTCTTGCAAGATTAGATTGGTTATCTAATATATCTAATCAGGATTTCTCCCACTGTTTTAATCAAATCTTCCTTCAAACCCTAAAAGGAAAGACTAGCCGGGATTAATTACACGCTACAAGTTCGCCAATCTTTCAGCCATGCCAGTGTCGGTACTTTGAGGGAGGTCCCCCGTGCTTTCGCACGAACCTAATTAAAGTAAACCTCGTTTTCCCAGAGGCGTAACCTCGTTAACACCTTTCTAGACACCTACTTGATCGGCTAATTGTAGTGTGTAAAACTCTCCCAGGAGTAACAATTACTCGCAGCGGGTATCGGGATCCAACTATCTCATAGAAGGTATGCAATCTCATTGCAAATTTCAACACTTGAAATTCCCGATAATATTTTACCCCTAGCGTCGTATGACCTTGACAAAGGCCAACAAACCATAGGCTGCTAGTCAAGTTCAACCCGTCATTTCTTGATTGAAGTAAACCCACCCGCATGGCCCTTGACAAAGGCCAATAAGGTCGCACGACTACCCTAATCCAATCTGCATCATATGCATAAGCATATAAGTACTATTCAGCTACCGCACACTATGCCTTGACAAAGGCCAACAAACGCAGCACGAATACTAAACAGTCCTTATCTGAAATGACGGAGGGCTACGACAGGTTTTTTAAGAAAACCCTTTGCGTAATGAACTTGATATCGTTGTAGAATCGAGTGATTTTAAATGGAGTGTTTTTGAGGATTTTCTAGTATTGCTAAAGGGGTCACTCCCGGTGAAGGGATCGTCGGCCCTTTCCTCGTCGAATGAGGTGCGGGATATATCATATATATCACTGTGCAAAGCAGAAACTATAGAAGCAATCAAAAGACAAACCGAGTTTGTAGCATCTGGCAGTTATTGCTAAAGGAGTCACTCCCGGTGAAGGGATCTCGGTCCTTTCCTTATCGAATAAGGTGCAGGATGTTCTACAAGGAACACCGCGATGCATAGCAAGAACTGTAGCTATCAGTTTTTAAACAAGTTTCTACAACATCTTAGGTTTCTTTTATTTCATTAATCTCATTAATGAAGTCCCATTTTATTATGCTTCACAAGCATCTCTTTTGAAACGAAATCTGCAATATAACATATATCTCATATATATAATATAAACATTCGTCACAGGCAGTAATATGATCTCATCACAGAACATTGCAGCAGAAGAACATATATGAAATATTGGATATACTAGGACGTCCGTGTTTTCAATACGAGCATGTATAAAACACGGATTCCACGGTCGCGATGAATAGCCAAACCCACATCCCTAGACCCCTACGAGAGCGGCAAGCAACACTGCCAATTCTAGGGTTAGGAGATCCGGTCTCGACTCCTCGAGATGGTCTCCCACTGGACCCTAGAACCCGGTTACTTGTGCTCCCCGCCTTGGGTCTACCTAATGCGGAAAAGTAAATAATATACAACGGTGACATCTTCCGCTACCTGGAAGTGTCCCAATAAAAGAATATTACATACAAATGAATTTTACATGAATGAAAAAGAAAAAAACTCTCATCTCACATAAAACCCCGGCTATTCAAAACGCGACGATCCAATATAACATATCACAGCAACACATAATATCTCATATCATCAACGTAAGCAAGTATGCGTATCCCGATTGTCGTTGATGTATAGCAACGAAGCCGGCGATACACCACATACTACGCTTATGGTCACAGAAAAGAAAGTGTAAAACTACAACAGTTGGAATCCGCAACCTCCTTAGACATCGCATGCCTAACCAAATGAATTCCTTAGACATCACATGCCTAACAATTATAAACCCCGCATTTTAGTCTCATTATCGAAAACTCTTTTCAATATCAAGTCGGGCAATTCAACAAGATTCCCGACGTCCTGATCGAATGCTCATCGCAAACTTTAGTAGACGGCCGCACCCCAGATACCGTCGACGAAGTGCACTAAGGCGGAACACCGCTGCCGTGAGCACCCGAACGGATGCTTTCGGCGACGGGGTTCTCCTACAGTTACTTGGTCGGGGCTATGGGGCGTAGCTGTCTATTAAGTTTACCCGGCGAGTATCCGCGTACGCTACGTGATTGCGACGGACTTTTGATCACATCAAAATTCCGTGGCAACCGATCATCTGAGACTAAACTGCTATGTTTATAATATTCAAATCAGTTATCTCATAACTACCTGTGGATTCCAAATATTGTATCACATTCCAGATAAATAGACAAAGTTAAACTTTTCGATCGAATCATCAAACACCCAAGATTCCCCCAATATATCTCAACACTTGAAATCAGTTTAAAAACATCCATCACGTGCCCCAGTACCAATGGTCCAGCCGTAGAAGGGTCAAGCCAACGCCTAACATGTGGCACGCCGTACTGCCCCAAACCCTAAGGTTCAAAAGGCAGTTCAAGACGGTCACATAATCGAGTTAAGGTTTGTTGTCTTCTAGAGGGTCCACCTCGTTACTTGCACGACTTAGAACGTTCTTAAACACGAGAAAAAATCCAACTTTTGAAAAAATTTCCGACAGGGGAAAAAATGAGTTATTGATATCCGTTCGAAATTTTTAACAGTTTCTAAAAGTTATCCGGAAAAAACACAAAGATGCAGTTAAAGTTCCCGATCGAATCATCGAATCCCCAATACAACCCAGAAAATTCAACAGTTGAATAAATATTAAAAATTCCCAGAAAATACAGCACTAAAAGATAAGAATTACTGTGCAAATTTAAAAATAGTGAAGTGACTAACTTGGCGCGGAACCGCCGCACAAGCCATGCTTGTGCTGCGGTTCCGCCGCGCTTTGGTGGAATCAGAAGCACGTGCTTCACAGTAACTCTTGTATTTCCCTGCTGATTTTTTTGAGCATTTTTAATATGAAAAAGATCACAGTTTTGAAAAATTTCCAGAAACTAGGGTATATCGGGTTTTCCGGGTTCGATCGGACTTTAAACTTCGTCTAGACTTCGCCTAAAGCTCTAGCTTGGCTCTGATACCAGTGAAGGGTTGCAGGGCACGCGCACAAGGGTCTACGAGGCATCAACCATGCCCGATTAAAAAATTAGCCTTGCCGAACAACCCGAATACGGATATTTAAACTAGAGATTAGGTGAAAACAAGTATGCTAAACACTTTAACACTAAGTGAGAGAGATTACAACCTTTGTAGATCCGGTCCTTCACTTCATATGCTCCGTGTTGAAGTCCCTTCGCTGCGATCATCATGCTCCGGACTCTCGAGAGGCTCCACGAAGAGAAAAGTGCAGTCTTGCTTCCGATCTTCGATACAAAGATGATCTACCTTGAAGTTTCGTTAACACAAGCTAACACTCATGAAATGATGTGAACACCCTCATCTAAATGGCAAGGGAAGATGAGGATGATGAAGTAGGATTTTTTGCTCTCTTTATTTATCTTTTTCTCACATTTATTCATCACTTGGAAAAAGCTAGTAAGCTTTTTCCATGAAGAAAGATCAAGGAAGAAGATGAAGAATTATGATAGAATCCTTTTGTGATGAATAGAAAAAGAATTAATATGATGAATGATGCAACCATGGTCAAGCAAACTCATGTAGACAATTAACTAGGGTTAGGGTTTGGGTTAGGTTAAAGATGAGTCACACACAAATATCTTTATCATGACAAAATGAAAAGCTTCTAGAATCAACTAGAAGACTTAACCCTAATCCAAACCCTAATCATGTTTAAACTCCACAAAACATGTTGCATTAGTTATCATATCATGTTACAATATTATATATCACATATATAATATTTATTGTAACCAAATAAAATAATACAATTAACATATATCGCATATATATCAATGTATTACCCGAGTGAGAAAAAGAATCTTTTAGTGAGCTAATATTAGTTAATGCAATTTAATATATCAAATATATTATTATACATTAAATTATCGAATCAACACTTGATCCGACAATCCGGCTATATCGCATATAACCGACTAATATTTATCCGTACCGATTCATCGAATCAACACTTGATCCGATGACCCAGCTGATATCAAATATCGCGAGAATACAATACGATATCACATACCGCATTATCCTCGGTCCCGCACATATCACATATGTGCCCCTACTCCGTTTTGCCTGAGCCAAGAAACCTCTGTGTAGGACTCTAAAGAATCGTCAATACGCCGGCAGTAGGTGATGATCATATCAAACACCCACAAGCTGCAAGCGGTCAGCTAAACGTAACAGATACCCAGGTATTGAGAGCTCAGAAGATCAACAAGCAAGCCTGTAACTTCTCCTGTGAATCCAAACAGTAACACTCCCGTACAGTCCGGTCTCGTCGTCTGATATGTCGCATATCTCGCCTAGGGGTGGTAAACGTCAGACCCCAGTAGCTCGATAAGTCGTGTCGATATGAGGTCTATAACAGTTCGAGAAACTACTGATAACACTTACCAGTAAATCTCAACAACCCTGGCCAGGGATTTCCGGTTATAGCCAATCGAACACAGCACAACATCAACTCCCTATACCGGGAGAGACGAATCCCCTCCTATCGCTCATTGCCTCCATGTGATTCGGGACTATACCCAAAAGCTACCTTTTTGCACGCTCTCTTGGACGTGGTATGATGGAAATCAAAGCACAGTGGGAATCACACAAGACTCTATGACGATCTCGGGTCAACAGACTACTCTGTACCAGTGTCACCGGAGAACTGCCATCTGACGTGAGGTATAATACCATCTGGGAGTTCTCGGCGAGTCCGTCCAGTGTACCCAGTCTCCACTGAGCACCCGTACACCATCCTTGATGTCAAACACCGATGGATATGGGATCATCCATCGCCCATCATATGGGTCAAGATGCGTATACGCTAGTCTACTCTGGTGTATCGATGCCCTGTCTCGATACACCCTCGACTAGGAACAGTTATAGGATGTACTCGTCGACTACCATGGCCCCACTAGTATGATCTCATCATAGTCCCAGTAGTCGAGTACATATCCTAAGGGCTTTATCAACATGTAACATAGAGACAATCAGAGTACATGTTAAGATAAAGTACAACCAGATAGCATACTATCATGTCGAGCAAGAAAGTCCTCCCTATATATGTCCTAGCATCCACTACAATATACATCGTATGTACAGTAATGGCCTCTAGGGCATACATATAACTAACATCCTACTTGCCATTGCTGCATATCATGACTACGATATCTGGTGGTTGGGTGTCATGACTGCTTTTCTAAATATTGATTTAGAAGAGAACGTCTATAAGTACACAGCCAGAGGGCTTCGTAAACAGTGGGAGCAGCGGAAACGTGTGCAAGTTGCTTTACATATTAAAGCAGGCATCGCGGAGTTGGAACGTCTGTTTTGATGTGTTAGTCAAAGAGTTTGACATCATCAAAATGGTAGATGAACCTTATATATACAAAAAGGTAATAGGGAGTATGGTGGTGATCCTAGTAGAGTACGTGGATGACATACTCTTGATAGGGAAGTAGTTTCCTATACTACGCTCGGTCAATCTCCGCTTATCACAATGATTCTCCATATAGGACCAAAGTGATACCTACTAAATCCTGGGTTTTGGATCTATGAGATAGATCTAATTGGATGTTAGGATACTCACTAGTTGTAGTGAGATGGTATCAATCGATCCTGGGGAGAATCACTGGAAAAGTTCCAGGGTGATAAGGACGACTGAATGTCAGTCATAGGCATTGTCTTTACCCTCAGTAAAGGGACGGTATGTTGGAAGAGTTCCAAGCTAGATACCGTGGCATACTAGACGATAAAGGCTGGATACATCGCTACTTAAGATGCTACCAAAGAGGCAGTCTGGGTGTATAATGGTTCATGAGATGAACTTAGTTCCTCCCATTGTGTGACAATGGAGTTGTGGCCTATGCCAAGGAACGTCCGTCCCATCGGTGATCCAGATATATTCTAAGGCATTATCACCTGATCATGGAGATAGTTGATCTCCAGGGTGATCGAGGTTAAGAGAGTAGACTCAGAGGACAACACGGCGGATCCACTCACAAAGGCCTTTTCCCAGAGAGAGACTTTTATGGGATGGTTGAGTATGAGATTCTGCGACCACTGCTACAGATGGCCCTAGTGCAAGTGGGAGATTGTTATTTATATGTATGCCCTAGAGGCCATTACTGTATATAGGATGTATATTATAGTGGATGCTGGGACATATATAGGGAGGACTTTCTTACTCGACATGATAGTATGCTATCTGGTTACTCTTTATCTTAACGTGTACACTGATTGTCTCTCTGTTACATGTTGGTAAAGCCCTTAGGATGTGTACTTGACTACCTGGACTATGATGCGGATCATACTAGTGGGGACATGGTAGTCCATAAGTACATCCTTCAAGGTCCCTAGTCGTGGGTGTATCGAGACGGGGCATCGATATACCAGAGTAGACTAGCGTATACCTTCTCGACCCATACAGATGGGCGATGAATGATCTCATATCCATTGTTGTTTGACATCAGAGATGATATACGGGTGCTCAGTGGAGACTGGGTACACTGGACGGACTCGCCGAGAACTCCCAGATGGTATTATACCTTACGTCAGATGGCAGTTCTCTGGTGACACTGGTATAGGTTAGTCTGTAGACCCGAGATCGTCATAGAGTCTTGTGTGATTCCCACTGTGCTTTGATTTCCACCTTACCACGTCCAAGAGGGCGTGCAAAATGGTGGTTTTTGGGTACAGTCCCGAATCACATGGAGTCAATGAGCGATAGGAGGGGATTCGTCTCTCCCGGTATAGGGAGTTGATGTTGCGCTGTGTTCGATTGGCTATAACAGGAAATCCCTGGCCAGGGTTGCTGAGATTTACTGGTAAGTGTTACCAGTAGTTTCTCGAACTGTTATAGACCTCATATCGACACGACTTATCGAGCTACTGGGGTCTGACGTTTACCACCCCTAGGCAAGATATCCGACATATCAGACGAACAGACCGGACTGTACGGTAAGTGTTACTGGTTGGATTCACAGGAGTGCGAGCGAGCTTGCTCGTTGATCTTCTGATCGCTCAATACCCGGGTGGCCGTTACGTTTAGCAGACCGCTTGCGGCTTGTGGGTGTTTGATATGATCATCACCTGCTGCCGGCGTATTGACGAGTCTTTAGAGTCCTACACAGAGGTTTCCTGGCTCAAGCGAAACGAAATAGGAGCGCATATGAGATATGTGCGGGACCGAGAATAATGCGTGTATGTGATACCGTATTCTATTCTCGCGATAAATGTATCGATTGTGAAGGGTTCCTAGGCACTCTTGTGAAGGTTCTTCAGGCATCAAACATGCCCGGATTAAATTTTAGACGTGCCGAACAACCCAAAGCCGGGATCTTTGCTAGATTATTAGGGTTTAATATGCAATAAGATAACTTTTATCTAATGGTGAGGGATTACAACCTTTGTAGTCCGCTCCTTCACTTCACAAACTCCGAGTAGAAGTCCCTTTGCCGTGATCCACGATCTCCCGGACTCATGAGAGGCTCCACGACTCGAACGATCCATTCTAGCTTGTCGTATTCCAAATCTCCGATGATCTACCTTGAAGTCGCTTCGACTCAAGCTTTCTCACTCAAAAGAGAAGAACACCCTAATCCCAAGGGCTTGATGAGATGAGGATGAGAGAGTAGTGATATTGCTTTCTTTTTAAATCATTTTCTCAATATCTTTCATCACATAAGAATTTTCAAGAGAGCTTCTTCTTTCAAGAGAGAAGAAGAAGATGATAATGGAAAAAGAATAATGATAATGATTTTCTTTTGTGATGAATAGAATAAAACATATGATTGAATTGTAAAACCATGGTCAAGGATGAGTGGCTAGGATCTTGTAGAGAAATAACTAGAGTTAGGGTTTAGTTGAGTTAAAGAAAATATCATAAGAATGACAAAAGAAGAAACCTTCTAGAAGATGCATGAAACATCTAACCCAAATTAAACCCTAATCTCAATTAATCATCCTTAAACATGTTTAACAATTAATCATAACATGTCACAATAATATATATCACATATATATTATATTTGCAACAAAAGAAAATAATACAATTAACATATATCGCATATATATCAATGTATCATCCACTGAGAAAATGAAATAATAAAGTAAGCCAATATTAGTTAATATAATAATATATCATATATATTATTATATATTAAATCATCGAATCAACACTTGATCCGACGATCCGGCTATATCGAATATAACCGGCTAATATATCATGTACCGATTCATCGAATCAACACTTGATCCGATGACCTGATTCATATCCATAAATCGCAAGAATATAATACGGTATCCCATATCGCATTATTCTCGGTCCTGCACATATCACATATGTGCCTCTACTCCGTTTCGCCTGAGTCAAGAAACCTCTGTGTAGGACTCTAAAGAATCGTCAATACGCCGGTAGCAGGTGATGATCATATCAAACACCCACAAGCTGCAAGCGGTCAGCTAAACGTAACAGCCACCCAGGTATTGAGCGATCAGAAGATCAACAAGCTAGCCTGTGCGTTCTCCTGTGAATCCGATCAGTAACACTCCCGTACAGTCCGGTCTGTTCGTCTGATATGTCGCATATCAAGTCTAGGGGTGGTATACGTCAGACCCCAGTAACCGATAAGTCGTGTCGATGTATGGCTCATAACGGGTCGAGAAACTACTAGTAACACTTACCAGTAAATCTCTATATCAGCCCTGGCCAGGGACTTCCAGTTATAGCCAATCGAACACAGCACAACATCAACTCCCTATACCGGGAGAGACGAATCCCCTCCTATCGCTCATTGCCTCCATGTGATTCGGGACTGTACCCAAAAGCCACCGTTTTGCACGCCCTCTTGGACGTGGTAAGGTGGAAATCAAAGCACAGTGGGAATCACACAAGACTCTATGACGATCTCGGGTCTACAGACTACCCTGTACCTGTGCCACCGGAGAACTGCCATCTGACGTGTGGTATATCACCATCTGGGAGTTCTCGGCGAGTCCGTCCAGTGTACCCAGTCTCCACTGAGCACCCGTACACCATCTCTGATGTCAAACACCGATGGATATGGGATCATCCATCGCCCATCATATGGGTCAAGATGCGTATACGCTAGTCTACTCTGGTGTATCGATGCCCTGTCTCGATATACCCTCGACTAGGAACAGTTATAGGATGTACTCATTGACTACCGCGGCCCCACTAGTATGATCTCATCATAGTTTCAGTAGTCGAGTACAAGTCCTAAGGGCTTTATCAACATGTGAGAGTAAAACAGTAAACCAGTACAAGTCAACATGTTAAGATAAAGTGAAACCAAATAGCATACTATCATGACGAGCAAGAAAGTCTTCTATATATATATAACCAAGCATCCATTATAATATACATCAAATGTACAACAATGGCCTCTAGGGCATATACATAACTAACAATCTCCCACTTGCACTAAGGCCAGCTGCTGTAGTATCTCATACCTAGCATCCCGAATAATCTCTCAAACTGTATCTGGGGAATAGCCTTCCTGAATGGATCCGCAGTGTTGTCCTTCGTATCTACTCTCCTGACCTCGATCTCCCGGCGATCAACTATCTCCCTGATCAGGTGATACCGCCTCAGAATATGTCTGGACTTCTGATGGGACCTGGGTTCCTTGGCCAAAGCCACAGCTCCATTGTTATCGCAATACAGAGGTATTGGATGCTCAATGGATGGAACCACACCAAGTTCACTAATGAACTTCTTGATCCAGACAGCCTCTTTGGCAGCATCGTTGGCAGCGATGTATTCAGCCTCCATCGTTGAGTCTGCAACGGTATCCTGTTTGGAACTCTTCCAACATACCGCCCCTCCATTGAGGGTAAAGACAAAACCCGAATGCGACTTAGAGTCGTCCTTATCACTTTGGAAGCTGGAATCGGTAAAGGACTCCACCTGGAGTTCTCCGTTACCATACACCAAGAACATCTCCTTAGTCCTTCGTAAGTACTTGAGAATGTTCTTCACTGCTGTCCAATGACTCTCTCCAGGATCTACTTGATACCGACTCACTACACTTAGGGAGTATGCTACATCGGGTCTGGTACATAGCATTGCATACATGATAGAGCCTACTGCCGAAGCATAGGGTATCCCTTGCATGCGAGCTCTCTCCAAATCAGTCTTAGGAGACATCTCTTTGGAGAGAGTGAGTCCAGAGATCGTGGGCTGATTCCCACGCTTGGATTCTTCCATACTAAACCTCTTTAGTATGGTGTCAATGTACCTGGATTGGGACAATCCCAGTATCCGTTTAGATCTATCTCTATAGATCATGATTCCCAATATGCAGGAGGCATCACCTAGATCTTTCATTGAGAATCTTTGTGATAAGAAGAGCTTGACTGATTGCAGCATAGGAATATCATTTCCTATCAAGAGTATGTCATCCACATACAATACGAGGAAGACTACCTTACCCTCTGCCACCTTCTTATAGATACAAGGTTCATCTATATTTTTGATGAAGTCAAACTCTTTGACTACAGCATCAAAACAGATGTTCCAACTCCGCGATGCTTGCTTCAACCCATAAATGGATTTAAGCAGTTTGCACACCTTTCCGCTGCTCCCACTATCTACGAAGCCCTCTGGCTGAGTCATGTACACGCACTCTTCTAAATCACCATTTAGAAAGGCGGTCTTAACATCCATTTGCCAGATTTCGTAGTCATGATATGCAGCAATGGCAAGTAAGATCCGGATGGACTTAAGCATAGCTACTGGAGAAAAGGTTTCGTCATAGTCCACACCTGGTCGTTGACGAAATCCCTTTGCTACCAGTCTAGCTTTGAAAGTCTCAACTTTTCCATCTACACCAAATTTCTTTTTAAAAATCCACTTGCTCCCAATGGGTTTTACCCCTTCAGGAGCATTTTCTAAAATCCATACTTTATTGGTGTACATGGATTCCATCTCAGATCGCATTGCATCCAGCCATTTCACAGAGTCACCACTCGTGATGGCATGCTCGAAACTAGTCGGTTCATCATCATCCATGATGCAATCCTCGCTTCCACCATCAATGAGAAAACCGTAGTATCTCTCAGGTGGACGAGAAACCCTACTAGATCGGCGGAGAGGCTGGGGTTCGTCGGGTACTATTGAATCTTCTGGTTCCATCAAATCATCAGTTGCAGTTTGTGGTGCTGGAACCTCTTCCAGTTCTACCTCTATGCCACTAATTTCTTTTGCAAGAAATTCCCTTTCCAAAAAGGTGGCATGCTGAGCAACAAACACTTTTTGTTCCTCAGCGTGGTAGAAAAAATATCCTTGAGAATTCTTTGGATATCCCACAAATTTGCAAAGGAATGATCGTGCCTCGAGTTTGTCCGGATTTTGTCTTTTGACATAGGCCGGACAACCCCATATCTTAACTCGTTTAAAATATGGTCTCTTCCCACTCCATATCTCATATGGCGTGGTAGGTACAGATTTAGACGGAACTAGATTCAATATGTATATGGCTGTCTCAAGCGCATACCCCCAGAAGGAAATAGGTAACTCAGCTGTACTCATCATAGAGCGCACCATATCTAATAGGGTGCGATTCCTCCGCTCAGATACACCATTGTGCTGTGGTGTATAAGGAGGAGTACGCTGAGAGAGAATCCCATTCTCTTTTAGATAATCTAGGAACTCACCGCTTAAGTATTCACCTCCTCGATCAGATCGAAGAATCTTAATACTTTTACCCATTTGATTCTCTACTTCGTGCTTATATTCTCTGAATTTCTCAAAAGCTTCAGACTTGTGTTTCATCAGGAACACATATCCGAATCTTGAGAGATCGTCAGTGAATGTAATGAAGTAGGAAGAACCGTTCCTGGCATGCGTAGACATGGGACCGCATACATCACTATGTACCAGTCCTAAGAGTTCGGTAACTCTTTCTCCGTGTCCACTAAACGGAGCTTTGGTCATTTTTCCTTTGAGACATGAATGGCAAGTATCATAAGATGATAATTCGAATGAATTCAAATAACCATCTCTATGTAACTTAGCCAGTCGTGTCGCATTGATATGACCAAGTCTACAATGCCACAAGTAGGATTCGTTCATTTCTGAACTTTTCCTCTTGTGTGTGTTTTGTATATTGAGGACTGTATTCTGATTTAGAATGAATATGCCATTATGTAACGAGCCTGATGCAATCAACTTTTGATCTAGGAATATGTTCATAACATTATCCTGTACTACAAAATTATATCCTTCTTTACTTAATAAAGAGACTGATATAATGTTGCACATCATGTTCGGTATATAATAACACTCATTCAGAATCAGTGTATTACGACTTGGTAATACAAGGTGATATTTGCCAACTGCTTTGGCTGCAACATTTGCACCGTTCCCTACTAGAACGGAATGATCATCTTTTCCCAGTTCTCTACCTTTACGTAGCCCATGTAACTGTTTACATATGTGGGATCCTGATCCGGTATCTAATACCCAGGACGTAGGGTGAACTGAGAAACAGTTCTCAATAACAAACACACCTGAAGAAGATGCATCAACATGCATGTTCTTTTGGGCGGCGTGAGAATCCAGATATTCTCCTATTTCCTGTTCAGTCTTATAACTCTTATAAGAAAGAACGGGTCTGACGTTCCCTTGCTCAGTACAATAATCAAGTTCAGTCAATACATCCATATTATTATCTTGATTATGGCCTGAAATGGTCGCTACCTGGAGAGAGAGAGAAGAAAACACTTTAGCGTATGCTCTTGCAAGATTAGATTGGTTGTTATCTTATCTAATCAGGATGTCTCCCACTGTTTTTATCAAATCTACCTTCAAACCATAAAAGGTAAGATTAGCCGGGATTAATTACACCCTACAACTTCGTCAATCTTTCAGCCAGATCAGTGTCGGTACTTTGAGGGAGGTTCCCCGTGCTTTCGCACGGACCTAATTAAAGTAAGCCTCGTTTTCCCAGAGGCGTAACCTCGTTAACACTTTTCTAGACACCTACTTGAATGACTAATTGTCCTGTGTAAAACTCTCCCAGGAGTAACTCTTACTCGCAGTGGGTATCAGGATCCAACTATCTCATAGGAGGTATGCAATCTCATTGCAAATTTCAACACTTGAAATTCCCGATAATATTTTGCCCCTAGCGATCTATGACCTTGACTAAGTCAACAAACCATAAATCGTAAGTCAAGTTCAACCCGTACATTTCTTGATTGAATTAAACCCACCCGTACGACCCTTGACTGAGTCAACAAGGCCGTGCGAATACCCTAATCCAATCACATCTCATGTTTTAGCAGATAAATACTACTTAGCTACCGTACACTACGCCTTGACTAAGTCAACAAACATAGCACGAATACTAAATAATATCTATCTGAAATGACGGAGGGCTACACAGGTTTTTCTGAAAACCCTGAGCGTAATGAACTTGATATCGTCGTAGAATCGAGTAGTTTTTGAAAAGGAGTGTTTTGAGGCTTTTCTTAGTTTCGCTAAAGGGGTCACTCCCGGTGAAGGGATCGTCGGCCCTTTCCTCATCGAATAAGGTGCAGGATATATCATATATACCGCTGTGCAAAGCAAAACACTAAAAGCAATCAAAAGACAAACCGCGTTTTGTAGCATCTGCCAGTTTCGCTAAAGGAGTCACTCCCGGTGAAGGGATCTCGGTCCTTTCCTCATCGAATAAGGTGCTGGATATATCGTATATATCACTGTGCAAAGCAAAACTGTAGCTACCCTTTTTATAAAGTTTTTGATTCTACAACATCTTTAGGTTTCTTTTCTTTTATTAATCTCATTAATAAAATTCCCATCAGCTTATGCTTCCTAAGCATCACAGAAGAAACGAAAGCAGTAATATTTATATATCAGCATATATATATAGTATAAGCATTCGTCTCAGGCAGTAATATGATCTCATCACAGAACATTGCAGCAGAAGAACATATATGAAATATTGGATATACTAGGACGTCCGTGTTTTCAATACGAGCCTGTATAAAACACGGATTCCACGGTCGCGACGAATAGCCAAACCCACATCCCAAGACCCCTACGAGAGCGGCAAGTAACTCTGCCAATTCTAGGGTTAGGAGACCCGGTCTCGACTCCTCGAGATGGCCTCCCACTGGACCCTAGAACCCGGTTACTTGTGCTCCCCTCCTTGGGTCTACCTAATGCGGAAAAGTAAATAATATACACTGGTGACAGCAACCGCATCCTGGAAGTGCCCCAAATAAAAGAATATTACATTACAAATGAATTTTACATGAATGAAAATAAAAACCCTCATCTCACATAAAACCCCCGGCTATTCTAATCGCGACGATCCAATATAACATATCACAGCAACACATAATATCTCATACCATCAACGTAAGCAAGTATGCGTATCCCGATTGTCGTTGATGTATAGCAACGAAGCCGGCGATACACCACATACTACGCTTACGGTCACAGAAAAGAAAGTGTAAAACTACAATATTTGGAATCCACAATCACTTTAGACATCGTACATCCGAAATATCACATACTTCGTATTTCATGCCTAACTCTATGAATTCCACATATTGTATCACATTCCAGATAAATATACGGTATTAAACTATTTGAACAGATAATCAAACACCCAAAATTTCCCGAAGTGCTCAACTCTTGAGCGGAGTTCAAATAATCCCAGAATATGTCACAGTACCAGTGATCCAGCCGTAGAAGGGCCAAGCCAACGCCTCACATGTGGCACACCGTACTGCCCCAAACCCGAAGGTTCAAAAGGCAGTTCAAGACGGTCACATAATCGAGTTAAGGTTTGTTGTCTTCTAGAGGGTCCACCGCTTAACTTGTACAATTTTCCGAAAGATTTAAACCCAATAAAAATTCAACGCTTGAAAGTTTGCCGTGCCGGGAAAAAGTCGGTTAATGATATCCGTTCAAATAATTTAACAGTTTCTAAATATCCGGAAAGAAAATACGAACTAAAAATTCCGATCGAATCTACTATTACCAAATAAACCCCAGATTTAAATAATACTGGAATCACTGTTAAAAATATCCAGAAGCCTCAGCAAGTACCTACGGACATTACCATGAAGCCACGTGTCCTGATGTTACTGTTCCGCCGCGGAAGCGCCGCTCAAGCCATGCTTGTGCCGCGCTTCCGCCGCCGTTTGGTGGAATTAGGGGCTCGGGTTTTATGGTAATTCTTACAATTCCCTGCTGATTTTTTTACATATTTTTAATTCAGAAAAATCCCAAAATTTAAAAAATTTCCAGAGAGGGGTCATTTTGCGTCGTTTCGGGTTCGATCGGAGTTTTAACTTCGTAAACACATCGCCTAATGCTCTAGCCTGGTTCTGATACCACTGAAGGGTTCCTAGGCACTCTTGTGAAGGTTCTTCAGGCATCAAACATGCCAGGATTAAATTTTAGACGTGCCGAACAACCCAAAGCCGGGATCTTTGCTAGATTATTAGGGTTTAATATGCAATAAGATAACTTTTATCTAATGGTGAGGGATTACAACCTTTGTAGTCCACTCCTTCACTTCACAAGCTCCGAGTAGAAGTCCCTTTGCCGCGATCCACGATCTCCCGGACTCATGAGAGGCTCCACGACTCGAACGATCCATTCTAGCTTGTCGTATTCCAAATCTCCGATGATCTACCTTGAAGTCGCTTCGACTCAAGCTTTCTCACTCAAAAGAGAAGAACACCCTAATCCCAAGGGCTTGATGAGATGAGGATGAGAGAGTAGTGATATTGCTTTCTTTTTAAATCATTTTCTCAATATCTTTCATCACATAAGAATTTTCAAGAGAGCTTCTTCTTTCAAGAGAGAAGAAGAAGATGATAATGGAAAAAGAATAATGATAATGATTTTCTTTTGTGATGAATAGAATAAAACATATGATTGAATTGTAAAACCATGGTCAAGGATGAGTGGCTAGGATCTTGTAGAGAAATAACTAGAGTTAGGGTTTAGTTGAGTTAAAGAAAATATCATAAGAATGACAAAAGAAGAAACCTTCTAGAAGATGCATGAAACATCTAACCCAAATTAAACCCTAATCTCAATTAATCATCCTTAAACATGTTTAACAATTAATCATAACATGTCACAATAATATATATCACATATATATTATATTTGCAACAAAAGAAAATAATACAATTAACATATATCGCATATATATCAATGTATCATCCACTGAGAAAATGAAATAATAAAGTAAGCCAATATTAGTTAATATAATAATATATCATATATATTATTATATATTAAATCATTGAATCAACACTTGATCCGACGATCCGGCTATATCGAATATAACCGGCTAATATATCATGTACCGATTCATCGAATCAACACTTGATCCGATGACCCGATTCATATCCATAAATCGCGAGAATATAATACGGTATCCCATATCGCATTATTCTCGGTCCTGCACATATCACATATGTGCCTCTACTCCGTTTCGCCTGAGTCAAGAAACCTCTGTGTAGGACTCTAAAGAATCGTCAATACGCCGGTAGCAGGTGATGATCATATCAAACACCCACAAGCTGCAAGCGGTCAGCTAAACGTAACAGCCACCCAGGTATTGAGCGATCAGAAGATCAACAAGCTAGCCTGTGCGTTCTCCTGTGAATCCGATCAGTAACACTCCCGTACAGTCCGGTCTGTTCGTCTGATATGTCGCATATCAAGTCTAGGGGTGGTATACGTCAGACCCCAGTAACCGATAAGTCGTGTCGATGTATGGCTCATAACGGGTCGAGAAACTACTAGTAACACTTACCAGTAAATCTCTATATCAGCCCTGGCCAGGGACTTCCAGTTATAGCCAATCGAACACAGCACAACATCAACTCCCTATACCGGGAGAGACGAATCCCCTCCTATCGCTCATTGCCTCCATGTGATTCGGGACTGTACCCAAAAGCCACCGTTTTGCACGCCCTCTTGGACGTGGTAAGGTGGAAATCAAAGCATAGTGGGAATCACACAAGACTCTATGACGATCTCGGGTCTACAGACTACCCTGTACCTGTGTCACCGGAGAACTGCCATCTGACGTGTGGTATATCACCATCTGGGAGTTCTCGGCGAGTCCGTCCAGTGTACCCAGTCTCCACTGAGCACCCGTACACCATCTCTGATGTCAAACACCGATGGATATGGGATCATCCATCGCCCATCATATGGGTCAAGATGCATATACGCTAGTCTACTCTGGTGTATCGATGCCCTGTCTCGATATACCCTCGACTAGGAACAGTTATAGGATGTACTCATTGACTACCGCGGCCCCACTAGTATGATCTCATCATAGTCCCAGTAGTCGAGTACAAGTCCTAAGGGCTTTATCAACATGTGAGAGTAAAACAGTAAACCAGTACAAGTCAACATGTTAAGATAAAGTGAAACCAAATAGCATACTATCATGACGAGCAAGAAAGTCTTCTCTATATATATAACCAAGCATCCATTATAATATACATCAAATGTACAACAATGGCCTCTAGGGCATATACATAACTAACAGATTGGTTGTATGCGATATAACCTAGTTATCGAATCGAGGATTGATTCGATAAGTCGATACATTGGATATTAGTCGGTCATATGCGATATGACCGGATCGTTAAATCAAGTGTTGATTTAATGATTTAATGTATAATTATATATTTGATATATTACTTTACATTAACTAGTATTGGTTCACTTAAGATTGATTATCTCACCTGAATGTGCACATTGTATATATGATATATGTTTGTGCACTAGTTTGTATCATGTTTGATGATACATGCAAACTTGGGTGTATGTTTGCTATAAACCATCTTTAGGTTAATAGTTAGGTTTTAATTTGTTTTATTTATTTTCTTTATTCATTTTAGTTAAAATGAAATGGTGGCTTGCTTTGTATTATTGTTGAATCTTCATGAAGCTTTGAAAAAGCAACCATTTTGTTTTATCCTTTAAACCTAACCATTACCTAAACTAGGGTTTGCTCTCTACATGAGTTCGCCTCACCCATGGTTGCATTATGATAACCATCACTTCATTTTCTTTATGGAAAATAATTGATAATTCTTTTTCTTTCTTCTTCTTCATCTTCTTCATGAAGAAAAAGAAAAGCTTTCTTGAAAAATGTCAAGTGATGAAATCAAGTGAGAAATCCAAATCTAAAGTGAACCCACTTCCTATATCTTCATCCTCTACCACTTGCCATGTAGGAGAGTGTGTTATCTTCACAAGTTTCATGACCTAGTGAAGGTGGAGCTTGAGTTTGTGTCGCCTCGACGTAGATCATCTTTGGCATCGAAGTCAACGACCTAGCCCGATCTTTTCTCCGATGAAACCACCGCGAGAGTCCAGGATTCCGATGGTTGCAGCGGAGGGACGTCATCACGGAGCCAAGGAAGTGGAGGACCGGATCTACAAAGGTTGTATTTCCATTCACTTAGCAATAAAGTTGTTTAATTGCATGTTTCGCTTTTGCCTCTAGTTATCGATCTATCATTAGGGTTGTTAGGCACATGGAAAATTTGAATTTGGCATGGTAGATGCCTTGTGGAACCTCTTGGGTGTGCCTAGGAACCCTACAACTGGAATATATAAAAGGGTTCTGATCGTCCGGGATAGTGGATGCCGAGTATACAATTTAAGTACCCATAGTAAATCACACCGTCCGATCCTACCGTCGCAATCCCACTATTCTGAGTGGTTCTAGATGTTTCTATGTCCTTAACTTCGAATTTGTATCCAAGAACACCAAATCCTTTGTAATATGCAACCTCTATACTAGGAAATTGAGCTAAACATCTTGAATCACTCTCAAATAATGCAGACAAGTTCGGATCGTGGATCTAACAAAATAAATTTTACGACAAATACATAACGATACAAGTTTAGATTAAAACTGATAGCAATAAAATGTTATTCGAATAACTTACATGATCTGTGACCCAACCACAAAAATTATCCTGATAGTATTTTTCCAAACGTTCTTCGTTCCAATCAGGATGCCCCTCACGTACCTCGTTAAAATGAATTCTGTTTTCGACAAATAATTGTGACATTAATATTATATCATTTCATACACACACAAACACAGATATAACAATTAATCCAAAAAAACTTACTCTCTAATTTGTTCAAGACATGCGCAATTAAGCAAGATAAACCGGTATATCTTGTTGATAAACATAGTGTCTACCCTCTTATACTCGGCTTTACCATATGGTCCGTCTTGAATTCTTCGTGGTCGGTTAAGCCTTGTCTCAATGTTCTCGTCCAGATAGCGGGAACAAAATGTGGTTGCTTCATCAAGAAGATAACCTTGCATGATAGAACTCTCTGGTCGATTTTTATTGTGTATATACTTCTTAAGAGTGTAGAGGTACCTAATGAGAATATGTTGAATAAATAAATACGGGCATATAGGACAACAATAAATTTATAAATTGCGCGAAACGAAAAATTACACGTACCTCTCGACGGGATACATCCATCGATATTGTACCGGTCCGGCTAACTTCGCCTCAGTTGCAAGATGAACCGTCAAGTGTATTATGATATCGATGAAAGGTTCCTAGGCACCCTATAGAGGTCTCACAAGGCATCAACCATGCCATTTTCAAAAATTATGGGTGTCGAGAAACCCTAACACGGATCGTCGGCTAGAATTCTAGGCGAAAAACAAAACTAGTTAACATATTAACTAAAGGAGAGAGGCTACAACCTTTGTAGATCCGGTTACCCTCTTCCTTGGCTCCATGTAGGTGTCCTCTCGCTGTCCATCTCGAATCCTAGACTCGATCGTCGGCTTCATCGGAAAAACGAGCGGAATAGGTCGTCGGCTTCGTGCCGAAGATGATCTACGTCGAGGTTGCACAAGTTCAAGCTCCAACTTCACAAAGTTGTGAAACTTGTGAAGAAAACACCCAAAACAACTTGGCAAGAGGTAGAGGGTGAAGAAATAGGAGGTGGGTTCACTTTGGAATTGGATTTCACTCACTTTTGCTCAAGTTGCCATTGATGGCATCAAGGTTTCTTTCTTGAAGAAGAAGATGATCAAGAAGGAAATATTATGATAAGTTCTTTAAAATGAAAAGAAAAGGAATACTTATCATAATGTTAACCATGGTCAAGTGTAGAGATTAAACTAAGGTTAGTTGGAATGGTTAAGGTTAAGGAAGAGATAAGAATGGTGGACTTTTTCAAAGCTTCTTGAAGTTTCAACATAAAACAAAATAAGCCACCATACTTAACTATTTCCAAAATGAATAAATAAATAAATTGTTAGTGTTTATGCCCTAGAAGGCCATTACTGTATCATACTAGTTTGTATATTACTTAATGGAAGCTTGGGATATTCACATGTATATAACAGTCTTGCTAAACATGGTAGTATACTACTTGGTTTTTCTATCTTAATATGTGAGTGTACGTATTGATAGAGCTCTTAGGATCTTGCTTGTCTACCAGCGTTGTGATGGCAGTCACACTAGTGGGGGCTGGGTAGTCTACAAGCACATCCTTATTCAGGTCCCTGGTCGTTGGATTATCGAGACAGAGCATCGATACTCCGGAGTAGACTGGTGTGTACGCTTCTCATCCCAGTTGGGGAGATGGTCTGTCCCACAGCCGTCAGTACGTCGTACTGGAGATAGTATACAGGTGCTCGTTAGGTTACGGGTACACCGGACAGGACTCACAGGGAACTGTTGGTTGGTTTGATACCAGTCGTCAATGAACAGTTCCCAGGTGACATGAGTACAGCGTACTCCGCAGACTTGACACTGCTACTTCGCCTCGAGTGTGTCCCACTGTTCTTAGATTGCTACCCTACCACGGCTCAAAGGAGTCGTGCAAACAGGTAGCAGTTGGGTGCAGTCCCGAGCACTTGGAGGCAGTGGCGGTTAGACAGGATTCGTCCCTCCCGGTATTGGGAGTAGATATCGTGCTGTGTCAGAGAGCCATTACGCAAAGTCCCTGGCCAGGGCAAGCGAGATTTGCTGGTAGGTTCCAGTAGTTTCTCAGGGTGTAATGGGCTTCCCTCCGACACGACTTATACCGCTATTAGGGGACTGACGCTTGCCGCCCCCCTAGGCCCGATATGCGATAGTCTTGGACGAACGGACCGGACTGTATGGAGATTGTCACATCAGACTCAGTAGGAGTTCGGATGGGTTTCCTCATCGGCCTTCTTATCGACAACTACCTGGGGACCGTTACGTACAGCTAGTGCCGCTTGCGGTCTATAGTTAAACCCACTGCCAGCGTAGTAGTCGAGTCTCTAGAGTCCCACACAGAGAGTTTCCTACTCCAGGCGAAACGATATAGAGGTTGCATGGTTTTGCGACAAAGGGTTCGGACGCATACGTGCGTTTACGCGCGTACGACTTTCGGACAGTTTTTACCAGTCGGCTTTGGTTTAAGCCAGTTACTGGTATCCGGTTATTGGATTTTTACAGTCTAAAGTTTTTCCGTATTTTTGCGGATCGGAGGGGCGTTCTCGTAATTGCTCGAGAAGCTTCTAGAAGATGGTGACTAAGGAGGGTTATGTGTCATATTCATTGAATGAGTTATATGAGTCATGGTGGTGATTCATTCATTTCATTAATGCACATTTATTGCTTAATGACTCATGCTAATGAATCACCACTAGATATTTTATGAAGCATGATTAATCATCACTCTTTATTCTTTTCTTCTTAATAGAAAATGCTTCATATATGTTATGATACTCATAAACTTATATCATAATATTATTCACATTCTCTCTCCTCAAGCTCTCTCTCTTCAAAAGACTAATCCTCACCCTCATGTGTTGAGATCTAGGATTAGTTAGACTTAACAATCCATAACCATCACTCTATCTCAATCTATCTTCTTTGATTAGCAATCCAAGAAGGTTAGTTGCCTCAAGTTTAGAGGCTAAGCTTGGAGTTTTGCTCTCGGGTGGATCGTCTACTACCTAGAGAAGGCCGAGGAGAACAAGGAGATCGTAAAGACGAAGGACTTGGTTCGATAGGTATAATCCCTAAGCATAGTAGTTTAGAACAACTATATGTTTGGTTAGTTATCGTTTAGCTTCGATTCAAGCGGTTAGTCGATGTTCGTTCACTAAACAAGATCGTTTTTGATATTTCCGCCTCCCCACAAGTACTGGGGTATAGCACATCGACTTACAGTGGTATCAGAGCCTCGCTAAACAATAAATAACTTAATTGCAAATTTGTACGAATTTCGAACGAAAAAAACGAAACCGGAAAGTCCCGAAAAATTAAGTTTCTGTCGAATTTAAAACGATGTCCAAAAATTTTTCAGGTTCGTTCAGAAAGCTTGACAAGACATTATAAGAACACCCAAGAAAAACAGTCGCCTGAATCGTCTAACTCGCCGCGGAACCGCGGCCTCACCCTACTGAGTCGCCGCGGTTCCGCCGCCGAGTTGGCGAGTCAGGAGCCAATATTTCTTCTGTTGCTTCTGTGTAATATTTGGGATTTTCTGGAATATTTTAATTTTTCTCAGGTTTCAGTTTAACAGAGCAGTTTTTGGAGCAATATTAAAGATGTTTAATCGATCGAAATTGTACAGTATTTGCATATTGGATTATATCTGTGATTGTTTAATGTGTTCGTAAACCTCCCCTAACTGCTAGTATGTCAGTTGGTAGGGGGTTTCACATTTCTGAAATGGTTATATCTGTTTGTGCATATAAACTGTATTGGACTGTTGTGGTGTTTAGCCGGGGTTTAGCAATGGGTTATTGTTTAATTCATTTGTTGTAAATGTAATTTGTTGTAATATTATTTTTGCGGGGCACATCCAGGTTGCGGTTGTAGCCACCGTTGTATTATTTCATTTTACTGTTTTTGCTCCTAGGACTGACCCAAGGTGGGGTACACAAACTGCCGGGTGGGTAGTTTGCCGCACCCGTAGGGGTCGAGGGTGGGGTAACGGCTATTCATCACAACTGTGTAATCTGTCTTTTCTTGCAGGCTCAAAAGAAATACAGATTGCTTGCAAATCCAATAAAGTTTATCTGTGTTCTGGAATGAATATCATTGCGTCAGACGAATGTAAAATATCTATATATATGATAGCTATTTAGACGTCACTTATGTTTTACATCCGCGCTAGCCCAGCCCCCGCTCTGTCGTTAGTTAAGTAACCTAACGGGTGATGACGGGACCCCGTGGCGAATGCGGATGGCATAAGAGGACGTTGTATTTTCGTTGTTTTCTGCAATGATAGGTTAATGATGGGACGCATTATCTATAATGCAAAGAAAATAAACCAAGTTTAAATCGTTGGAACAATTTAAAAGAAACCACTCGGTTAATTTTAAAACAGATATTTTTAAATGCGGAGATTTAACCACTCCTTTTAAAAGCTATCAGGTTCCTTCGGTTATATCAAGTTCACTACGTTCACGGTTTCGCCAAAACCAGTCGTAGCCCTCCGTCATTTCTTATGAATGGTCAGTAGTATTCAAGCTATGTTTGTTTGGCCCTTAGTCAAGACATAGTGATTGGTAGCTGCTGGGGTATTCATTTGTTGCATAGATAGATGAGTTGGTTTGGGACAGTCGTATAACTTTGTTTGGCCCTTAGTCAAGAGTATACGGATGGGTTCAAATCAACAGGATAATGATGGGCAGAACTTGACATGTGACTTATGATTTGTTGGCCCTTAGTCAAGATCATAAGAGCATGGGGCAAAAATCCATATCGGGAATTTCTAAAGAAACTGAAATTTGCAAAGAGATGCATACCATTTGGAGTTTGATGAATGTTGGTAGGATTCCTTCAACATTATCATACGATGATATTTGGATCCCGATCCTACTGTGAGTATATGCTACTTATCAGGATATTCGTCACTTAACGATCAATGCTATAAACCTAGTAGGTGTCCAGAAAAGTGTCAGCGGGGTTACGCCACCAGAGAAAAGAGGTTATTTAATTAAGGAACTTCACGAAAGCGTTGGAAAACCTCCCTCGAAGTATCGACACCAGCCTGGCTGAACGGTTAAGCAAGTATTGTACGGTGAGAATAGTCCTGGCTAATTCTTCTTTTATGGTTTAAGGAAGGATTCGAGAAACAGTGGGAGCCATCCAGTTTAGATAAACTAAAAACCACTCTAAACTTGCAAGAGCATCATGCTAAAGAGTTTTCTTCTCTCTCTCCTAATTGCAGCGACCCTGAAAATGACTGGACTTAAGTTACTTTTAGAGAAAAATATACTGACGGGGCCAAACTATAAAGATTGGCTGCGGAATGTCAAAATGGCTTTGACCTATGACAAACTGGGGTACGTCCTCACCGCTACGGCACCTGCTGTCCCTGGTCCCAAATCCAGCAATGCGGATAAGGAAATCCGCAAAACCTGGGATTTAGATTGCGCAAGAGCCAAGTGCATCGTGCTTGCCTCGATGAACAATGAACATCAGAGGAGGCACGAGGATATGTCCCTAGATGGCATATTTCTCCATACAAAGGAACTTTATGGAGAGCAATCTCGTATAGCAAGATACGAGACCTCTAAGAACTTGTTTCGAGCGAGGTTGGCTGTCGGGTCATCGGTAGGTGAACATGTCCTAAAGATGATCGGCTATATTGAAGAGCTCGCAGACCTTGGGACGACTTTGGATAATGAGCTCTATACAGACCTTATTCTCCAGTCCCTTCCTCCCACCTACGCCCAGTTTATCCTCAACTTCAATCTTCAAGGAAAAGAAGTTGAACTTGCGGAACTCCTGAACATGTTAAGGAGTGCAGAGGGCACCTTGCAGAAGGCAAGGGAAACACCCGCTATGTTTGTTGGCGGTGCATCTTCTTCCGGGTCCAAGGCTAGGGCCAAAGGAAGGAAGAAGAAGGCCGCACCCAGACCTAGAGGAGGTGTTAGTAAGGTGGGAGGGAAGGGAAAGAAAAAGAAAGCAGTACCGATAGTTGGTCAGGATGAGTGCTTCCATTGTCACAGGAAAGGGCACTGGAAGAAGGATTGCAAGGCGTGGAACGCCAAGAACCAGGAACCGAAGCAAGCTGTGGCTTCGACTTCAGGTGTGTTTGTAATTGAGAATTGTCTGTCGATCAACTCTACTTCCTGGGTATTGGATACCGGATCAGGATCTCATATTTGCAATTCATTGCAGGCACTGAGAAACCGTAGAGTGCTGAAGGAAGGTGATATGACCCTAAAGGTTGCTAACGGAGCTAGCGTGGGAGCTGCGTCCGTCGGGGACTATCACCTAGGATTGACGAGTGGACACATTTTGGTTTTACATAACTGTTATTTTGTACCAAGCTTAACGTGTAATATCATATCAGTTTCCTTGTTATCAAATAAAGGTTATGATTTCACGTTTGTAAGAGATGTTGTCAACATCCACCTTAATCATGGTTTGATTGGGTCAGGTACATTAAATAACGGCATATATGTTTTAAACCAACTCCAAATTTTCAATGTCCAGAACACACTAAAAAGAAAGTCTCCAGATTTAAATAAAGCTTTCTTATGGCATTGTAGACTGGGTCACATCAATGAGAGAAGGTTGACTAAGTTGCATAGAGAGGGATATTTGGACACGTTCGAATATCAAACTTATGACACTTGTCAATCTTGTCTCAACGGAAAGATGACAAAGACTCCATTCACTGGACAAGGAGTAAGAGCGAGCGAGCTCTTAGGACTCATACACAGCGATGTATGTGGTCCAATGTCTACACATGCGAGAGGTGGTTATTCCTACTTCATTACTTTTACAGATGATTTCTCTAGGTATGGATATGTTTTCTTAATGAAGTATAAATCAGAGGCCTTTGAGAAATTCCTGGAATACAAGAGTGAAGCGGAAAACCAAACAGGCAAAAGTATTAAGACACTGAGATCTGATCGAGGTGGAGAATACTTAAGTGCCGAGTTCCTAGGTTACCTAAAAGAGAAAGGAATTCTCTCTCAGCTTACTCCTCCATACACTCCACAACACAACGGTGTATCGGAGAGACGGAATCGAACCCTATTAGATATGGTACGATCCATGATGAGTAATGCTGAGTTACCGCGATCTTTCTGGGGTTATGCGCTAGAATCAGCGGCATATCTTTTGAACCAGGTTCCAACCAAGACTGTGCCTACCACACCATATCAGATGTGGAGTGGGAAGAAACCCTGTCTAAAACATTTTAGAACATGGGGGTGTCCAGCTTTTGTAAAAAAGCAGCATGTGGACAAGCTCGAGGCACGTTCAGTACAGTGTAAGCTTGTGGGATATCCAAAGAACTCCAAGGGATATTATTTCTATTACACAGAGGAACAAAAGGTTTTTGTTTCTCGTCATGCCCACTTCTTAGAAACTGAATTTTTAGAAAATCAGAAGAGTGGGAGCGAAATAGAACTGGAAGAAATTCCAGAACCACAAGCTGCTACTGAAAGTCTGGTAGAACCAGAAGTTCAAGAAGAACAGAACATTCCCGCACCCCTCCGCAGGAGTAGTAGGCCGTCTCATCCGCCTGAGAGATACTACGGTTTTCTCATAGACGGGGATAGAGAGGATTGCATCATAGAAGATGATGAACCTACTGACTTCCAGCAGGCCATCCAGAGCGGCGACTCGGTACGATGGCTAGATGCAATGCGGACCGAAATGGAGTCCATGTACACCAACAAAGTATGGACTTTGGACTTTGCTCCAGATGGGGTAAAACCCATAGGATGCAAATGGATCTTCAAGAAAAAGATTGGTGTAGATGGACAGGTGGAAACCTATAAGGCTAGACTTGTTGCAAAGGGTTTTCGTCAAAGACCTGGTTTGGACTATGACGAAACTTTTTCTCCAGTGGCTATGCTCAAATCCATTCGGGTCCTTCTTGCTATTGCTGCCTTCCATGATTATGAAATCTGGCAGATGGACGTAAAGACGGCTTTTCTGAATGGAAATTTAGAAGAGAGCGTCTATATGGATCAGCCAGAGGGTTTCAATCAGAGTGGGAGCAGCGGGAAAGTATGCAAGCTACTTAAGTCTATTTATGGACTAAAGCAGTCATCGCGGAGTTGGAACATCTGTTTTGATGAGACAGTCAAAGAATATGACTTTATCAAAAATCCAGATGAGCCGTGCATATATAGTAAAGTTGTAACCAGAAGTGTCGTATTCCTCGTCTTGTACGTGGATGACATTCTATTGATAGGAAATGACATTCCTATGCTACAATCTGTCAAACGATTCTTGTCACACAGGTTCTCCATGAAAGACCTGGGTGATGCCTCTTACATTCTGGGGATCCGGATCTATCGTGATAGATCCAAGAGGATGTTGGGACTTTCGCAGTCCAGGTATATCGACACTGTACTGAAAAGATTCAGTATGGAAGATTCTAAGCGCGGTAATCTACCGGCTTGTCACGGAATCACCCTCTCCAAAGAGATGTCTCCCAAGACTGATTTGGAAAGGGAACGCATGTCTATTATACCCTACGCCTCTGCGGTAGGCTCTATAATGTATGCGATGTTGTGTACCAGACCAGATGTAGCTTACGCACTGAGCGTGGTAAGCCGGTATCAGTCAGACCTAGGGGAGATGCACTGGAAAGCAGTTAAGAACATTCTCAAGTACCTGAGGAGGACTAAGGAGATGTTCTTGGTTTACGGCGGAAAAGACCTCAGGTTGGAGGCCTTTGCTGATTCCGGCTTCCAGAGTGATAAGGACGATTCCAAGTCCATGTCGGGTTATGTCTTTACCCTCAATGGAGGGGCGGTGTGCTGGAAGAGCTCCAAGCAGGACACCGTTGCTGACTCGACGATGGAAGCGGAGTATATAGCTGCTTGCGATGCCGCAAAAGAAGCAGTCTGGATGAAGAAGTTCCTAACAGAACTTCAGGTGGTTCCTACCATAGTTGATCCAATACCTCTGTATTGCGACAACAACGGAGCTATAGCTTTAGCGAAGGAACCAAGGTCCCATCAGAAGTCCAGACATATCTTGAGGCGGTATCACCTGATCAGGGAGATCATAGATCGTCAGGAGATCGAGGTTCGGAGAGTTGCTTCAGAAGAGAACATTGCTGATCCATTCACGAAGGCCCTTCCTCAGATTCAGTTCGAGAGGCTACTCGAGATCATTGGTCTACGATATGCCAGTACATGGCCCTAGTGCAAGTGGGAGATTGTCAGTGTTTATGCCCTAGAAGGCCATTACTGTATCATACTAGTTTGTATATTACTTAATGGAAGCTTGGGATATTCACATGTATATAACAGTCTTGCTAAACATGGTAGTATGCTACTTGGTTTTTCTATCTTAATATGTGAGTGTACGTATTGATAGAGCTCTTAGGATCTTGCTTGTCTACCAGCGTTGTGATGGCAGTCACACTAGTGGGGGCTGGGTAGTCTACAAGCACATCCTTATTCAGGTCCCTGGTCGTTGGATTATCGAGACAGAGCATCGATACTCCGGAGTAGACTGGTGTGTACGCTTCTCATCCCAGTTGGGGAGATGGTCTGTCCCACAGCCGTCAGTACGTCGTACTGGAGATAGTATACAGGTGCTCGTTAGGTTACGGGTACACCGGACAGGACTCACAGGGAACTGTTGGTTGGTTTGATACCAGTCGTCAGTGAACAGTTCCTAGGTGACATGAGTACAGCGTAGTCCGCAGACTTGACACTGCTACTTCGCCTCGAGTGTGTCCCACTGTTCTTAGATTGCTACCCTACCACGGCTCAAAGGAGTCATGCAAACAGGTAGCAGTTGGGTGCAGTCCCGAGCACTTGGAGGCAGTGGCGGTTAGACAGGATTCGTCCCTCCCGGTATTGGGAGTAGATATCGTGCTGTGTCAGAGAGCCATTACGCAAAGTCCCTGGCCAGGGCAAGCGAGATTTGCTGGTAGGTTCCAGTAGTTTCTCAGGGTGTAATGGGCTTCCCTCCGACACGACTTATACCGCTATTAGGGGACTGACGCTTGCCGCCCCCCTAGGCCCGATATGCGATAGTCTTGGACGAACGGACCGGACTGTATGGAGATTGTCACATCAGACTCAGTAGGAGTTCGGATGGGTTTCCTCATCGGCCTTCTTATCGACAACTACCTGGGGACCGTTACGTACAGCTAGTGCCGCTTGCGGTCTGTGGTTAAACCCACTGCCAGCGTAGTAGTCGAGTCTCTAGAGTCCCACACAGAGAGTTTCCTACTCCAGGCGAAACGATATAGAGGTTGCATGGTTTTGCGACAAAGGGTTCGGACGCATACGTGCGTTTACGCGCGTACGACTTTCGGACAGTTTTTACCAGTCGGCTTTGGTTTAAGCCAGTTACTGGTATCCGGTTATTGGATTTTTACAGTCTAAAGTTTTTCCGTATTTTTGCGGATCGGAGGGGCGTTCTCGTAATTGCTCGAGAAGCTTCTAGAAGATGGTGACTAAGGAGGGTTATGTGTCATATTCATTGAATGAGTTATATGAGTCATGGTGGTGATTCATTCATTTCATTAATGCACATTTATTGCTTAATGACTCATGCTAATGAATCACCACTAGATATTTTATGAAGCATGATTAATCATCACTCTATATTCTTTTCTTCTTATTAGAAAATGCTTCATATATGTTATGATACTCATAAACTTATATCATAATATTATTCACATTCTCTCTCCTCAAGCTCTCTCTCTTCAAAAGACTAATCCTCACCCTCATGTGTTGAGATCTAGGATTAGTTAGACTTAACAATCCATAACCATCACTCTATCTCAATCTATCTTCTTTGATTAGCAATCCAAGAAGGTTAGTTGCCTCAAGTTTAGAGGCTAAGCTTGGAGTTTTGCTCTCAGGTGGATCGTCTACTACCTAGAGAAGGCCGAGGAGAACAAGGAGATCGTAAAGACGAAGGACTTGGTTCGATAGGTATAATCCCTAAGCATAGTAGTTTAGAACAACTATATGTTTGGTTAGTTATCGTTTAGCTTCGATTCAAGCGGTTAGTCGATGTTCGTTCACTAAACAAGATCGTTTTTGATATTTCCGCCTCCCCACAAGTACTGGGGTATAGCACATCGACTTACATAAATAACTAAGTAAATAATCAAAACCCTAACCATTCTTATAACCATGGTTTAATCTTTACTCAAACCCAAGTGAGCAAGTATCATCAAACATGATACAATCAAGTGCACAAAAAATATATCACATATACAATGTGCATCAAGTGAGAAAATCCTTTCAAAATGAACCAATACTAGTTAATGCAAAGTAATATATCAAATATATAATTATACATTAAATCATTAAATCAACATTTGATTCAATGATCCGGTCATGTCGCACATAACCGACTAGTATCCAATGTATCGATTTATCGAATCAATGATTCGATAACTAGGTCATATCGAATATAACCAATTGAAATATTCATCGTGAGAATGAAATACGGTATCACATACACGCATTATTCTCGGTCCCGCACATATCTCATATGCGCTCCTATTTCGTTTCGCTTGAACCAGGAAACCTCTGTGTAAGACTCTAAAGACTCGTCAATACGCCGGTAGCAGATGATGATCATATCAAGCACCCACAAGCCGCAAGCGGTCTGCTAAACGTAACGGCCATCCGGGTATTGAGCGATCAGAAGAACGACGAGCTAGCCCACTCACACTCCTGTGAATCCAACCAGTAACACTTACCGTATAGTCCGGTCTGTTCGTCTGATACGTCGCATATCAAGTCTAGGGGTGGTAAACGTCAGACCCCAATAACCGATAAGTCGTGCCGATGTGAGGCTCATAACGGGTCGAGAAACTACTGGTAACACTTACCAGCAAATCTCTGATCAGCCCTGGCCAGGGACTTCCCTGTTACGGCCAATCAAGCACAGCGCAACATCAACCCCCAATACCGGGAGAGACGAAACTCCTCCTATCGCTCATTGCCTCCATGTGACTCGGGACTGTACCCAAAGACCACCGTTTTGCACGCCCTCATGGACGTGGTAAGGTGGAGATCAAAGCACAGTGGGAATCACACAAGACTCTATGACGATCTCGGGTCTACAGACTAACCTGCACAAGTGTCACCTGAGAACTGCCATCTGACGTGAGGTATAATACCATCTGGGAGTTCTCGGTGAGTCCGTCCAGTGTACCCAGTCTCCACTGTGAACCCATACACCATCTCTGATGTCAAACACCAATGGATATGGGATCATCCATCGCCCATCTCATGGGTCGAGAAGCGTATACGCTAGTCTACTCTGGTATATCGATGCCCCGTCTCGATACACCCACGACTAGAGACCTTGAAGGATGTACTTATGGACTACCATGTCCCCACTAGTATGATCTGCATCATAGTCCAGGTAGTCAAGTACACATCCTAAGGGCTTTACCAACATGTAACCATAAGACAGTTTAAAGAGACTAGTGTACATGTTATGAAAAAGAGTAACCAGATAGCATACTATCATATCGAGCAAGAAAGTCATCTCTATATATGTCCAAGCATCCAATATAATATACATCATCTGTACAATACTGGCCTCTAGGGCATACATACAACTAACAATCGACGAATGACGGTGGGAAAATACGCTCAAACTTGCAAAGTATCAACGCAATAGAATTTTCTAGTTTATCCATCGTCGCAACCTCCAGTGTTTTAGCACACAACTCCCTGAAAAAACAACATAGGTCGTTGATTACTAGACCAACCGAGTCGGGAAGAGAAGTCCTGAGGGCTAATGGAAGAAGGTGCTCCACGATAACATGGTGATCATGACTTTTCAGCCCATCGATCTTGCCCTTCACAATTTTTATTTTCTTGCTGAATGATCCTGAGAAACCTGTGGGGACTTTCAAATCATGCAACACCTGTAGAAATCTTTTCTTCTCCGGTTGTGACATATGATAAGCGGCATTGGGAAGTACAAACTTGCCCGGTTTACCCGCTACCGGTCTAGGGTGTAATTCACTTCTTATTCCCCACTCTTGTAGATCCATCCGAGCATTCATGTTGTCTTTCGATTTCCCGTCTTTACAAAGAAGCAAGTTAAGTATGTGCTCTGATACTCCCTTCTCTATATGCATGACGTCCAGACAATGACGCACTGAATTTGTAGACCAGTACGGAAGCTCGAAGAAAATGCTTAACTTGTTCCAATATTGTGGTTTGACCTGTTTCGTCGGATCCATCCCGAAGGTCACGTTATTGTAACCATCCCATTTAGCAGTCACGTCCTCTCCGGACAATGGGGATGGAGGTCCAAGAAGCTCCTGATGACCATCAAAGTGAACCGTGTCTAACCTATAGGGGTGGTCTGGAGGCAGGAAACGTCGATGGCCGCAATAACAAACCTTCCTGCTAAAATTCAAGAATTTTGATGTTGTGTGTTCATGGCAATGAGGACATGCTTTGTGACCATGTACGGACCAACCTGATAGCATTCCATACGCAGGAAAGTCATTAATTGTCCACATTAAAGCCGCACGCAGTATGAAGGTTGTATTTGTGTTTGCATCATATGTCTCTACACCATCAATGAACAAAGATTTCAACTCCTCGATCAGAGGTCGGAGATAGACGTCGATATTGTTCCCCGGTGAGTTTGGTCCGTCGATAAGAAGAGGCATCATAAAGTATGATTGGTCCATAGCCAACCAAGGCGACAGATTATAAATTATCATTACAACGGGCCATGTGCTGTGACTTCCAGCCATATAGTTGAATGGGCAGAAGCCATCAGTAGCCAGTCCGAGCCGGACATTGCGAGGATCGCTACTGAATATTGCGTGCCTCCTATCGAAATCCTTCCATGCCAGTGAAACTCTTGGATGGCTCATTTTTCCATCTTCGCTTGGAGGAGCACGGTGATGCCAAATCATTGCCTCGGCTGTTTTCTTGCACCTGAATAGCCTTTGTAGCCTCTGTGTTATGGGAAAGTATCGTGCTATCTTCACAGGTATATCAGGCTTCTTATCAGAATCTTTAGGCTTATACCTGGCCTCTCCGCATGTTGGACACTCTTTCAAATCTGAATTCTCTTTCCGGAACAACACGCAATTTTTAGGACATGCTTGAATCTTCTCGCACTTTAGACCCAAATCAGACATCATCTTCTGGGCTTCGTACCAGCCGTCGGGCACATTATTTCCCGGAGGCATAGAATCTTTCAAGAACAAAAGAAGTATTGTGAATGACTTGTTTCTCCATCCATTTAGGCACTTAATCTGGAAAAGTTGGACGAACCATGAGAGGGTGGATTACTTCGCATTCTCATAAATTGGTTTCCTAGCATCATTCATGAAATTTTCATATTTATCCGCACGCGGTCCTTGACCGGAAGGAATGTTATCTTCGGTACGAATAGATTCACCTAGGGCAGCCTCTACCATATCCTCCATTTCTTCTGATGGAAATAAATTTCCGTCTCCTGCCGCATTACCGAATTCTTCTTCTTCTCCTGCCGCATTATCGTGTTCTCCTTCTTCTTCTGCCGCAGTACTGCATTCTTCTCCTTTCCCGTGATATTTCCAAGTTGTATAAAGTCTAGTAAACCCATGTTTTACAATATGAAGCTCTGCCAATTCTACCTTCTGCCAGTACTTATTGCCACATCTATCGCACGGACAGAGAATCTTCTCTATTATGATCTTATTATGTGCGCGTGCAAATTCAAGGAAAGCAGCAACTCCTGCGACAAACATAGGTTGCATACGTTGTTTCCAATCCACATACATCCAGTCCTTAACTCTGACGTACTCATGGGCCATGTTAGACTGTATAACATATAAATTGTAGGTTATGCTGACTATATTGAGAAATATAAGAACGGGATAGTTACTGACAAAGGAGAAAATCCGTGTATATGCTTTGTGTGTGCGTTTGTCGTTGAAAAAAATAAATTATCGCACGTATGTTAACCGATAAACGGGGACTAAGTGGCGCTTTTAGTTTCATATATGAGTATCGATGAGAATATGAAGGTTTCATATTATCATATATTAGTTTTAACCTGAACATCTCGAATCGCTCTCTAATTATGCGTTTGTTGTGTATTCTTGTTGTATGTGTGTGTTCCGGCTGTCGGGGGTAGGCTTCTATCCCATTAAGAATTATAGAGCGAACACCCATCACTTGTGCTTTCAACCGTTTCGAGTAAATTTCGGCAGCACCCCCCCGCTGTTCTCCGAGTACACTGTAATAGAATAGATAATCATTTCAAAGCTGTGAAACAACGTTGAAATGAACATCTAATCTATCTTTGTATACGGAGAACCAACGGAAAGGTACCGACGAAATATCTCGAAACGGATGAAAACACAAGTGAATAAAGGCGTTTGCTTTATACATTCTTAACTTGTCCACACGGGACAAATCTATGGGTTACCATACGATTGAATTTTCTCGTCGCGTAGACTATACGACGATTGTTAGTATCGAGCTATACTGTCCGATATTTAACAACCTTCGTATAGTTCTAGGTCACGATGAGCATCGCACGTATGTTAACCGATAGACGGGGACTAAGTGGCGCTTTTAGTTTCATATATGAGTATCGATGGGAATATGAAGGTTTCATATTATCATATAGTGGTTTTAACCCGAACATCTCGAATCGCTCTCTAATTATGCGTTTGTTGTGTATTCTTGTTGTATGTTTGTGTTCCGGCTGTCGGGGGTAGGCTTCTATCCCATTAAGAATGTATAGAGCGAACACCCATCACTTGTGCTTTTAACCGTTTCGAGTAAATTTCGGCAGCACCTCCCCGCTGTTCTCCGAGTACACTGTAATAGAATAGATAATCATTTCAAAGCTGTGAAACAACGTTGAAATGAACATCTAATCTATCTTTGTACACGGAGAACCAGCGGAATGGTACCAACGAAATATCTCGAAACGGATGAAAACACAAGTGAATGAAGGCGTTTGCTTTATACATTCTTAACTTGTCCACACGGGACAAATCTATGGGTTACCATACGATTGAATTTTCTCGTCGCGTAGACTATACGACGGTTTTTAGTATCGAGCTATACTGTCCGATATTTAACAACCTTCGTATAGTTCTAGGTCACGACGAGCATCGCACGTATGTTAACCGATAGACGGGGACTAAGTGGTGCTTTTAGTTTCATATATGAGTATCGATGGGAATATGAAGGTTTCATATTATCATATAGTAGTTTTAACCCGAACATCTCGAATCGCTCTCTAATTATGCGTTTGCTGTGTATTCTTGTTGTATGTGTGTATTCCGGCTGTCGGGGGCAGGCTTCTATCCCATTAAGAATGTATAGAGCGAACACCCATCACTTGTGCTTTCAACCGTTTCGAGTAAATTTCGGCAGCACCTCCCCGCTGTTCTCCGAGTACACTGTAATAGAATAGATAATCATTTCAAAGCTGTGAAACAACGTTGAAATGAACATCTAATCTATCTTTGTACACGGAGAACCAGCGGAAAGGTACCGACGAAATATCTCGAAACGGATGAAAACACAAGTGAATGAAGGCGTTTGTTTTATACATTCTTAACTTGTCCACACGGGACAAATCTATGGATTACCATACGATTGAATTTTCTCATCGCGTAGACTATACGACGGTTGTTAGTATCGAGCTATACCGTCCGATATTTAACAACCTTCGTATAGTTCTATGTCACGACGAGCATCGCACGTATGTTAACCGATAGACGGGGATTAAGTGGCTTCTAGTTTCATATATGAGTATCGATGGGAATATGAAGGTTTCATATTATCATCGAGTATCATATATTGGTTTTAACCTGAACATCTCGATTCGCTCTCTAATTATGCGTTTGTTGTGCATTCGTGTTGTATGTGTAACATGATTTTAAACCATTGAGATCAAGATTGATAGAATTGATCATCCTACATTGCAATAGTATTCATCAACCAAAAACTATTATTGCAATGGCATTCATCTATAACAATCAACAATTAAAACTACAAATGTAGGATACTGATATCATAAAGCGTTATACGCAACATATGAATTCACATGACTGAAACATGCATCAAAAAAACATGTTCATCCAAAAGAAAGGCCACTGTCAACAAATATAGACAAATACGTTATAAAAACAGTAACTAATTAACAAGTTGATTAGCATCTGGATCAAGAAAATGATAGGAAAAACAATTGACTATGATCTATAATGACAAGTCTATTACCATGACTCTCGACTAACAAAGGTGGCTTTTCATATTTCTATTAATGATGCAAGTCTCCACCAAGTCAAATTCTTGCAATATCATTCTTTTTAGAGTATGTCTAATTTAATAGATAGAATTTTCAAAGTTGGGCAACCAAGAAAAAGTAACAAGGGATTTTACATACATGCCAAAGCTTTGATTATTTATTTATTTATTTTCCATTTCATATTAGTACTTTTATATGTTTGATGATGGCAAGAAATACAAATTATATTAGAACATTGTACATACCTAATTTCCACTTGAAATCGGTTTTTTCTTTTATCAGTACTCGTTGACATATAGTAACAAACAATGTTTGATTAGAAAGACCCAAGATTTTCTCGATCAACAATAATTTTAGTAATCAAATTAGGCTAAAATTGCTGGAAATTTCTCTAAGGTTTGCCAAATTCAGCAAACCTCAACCCCAACCTCACCCCAGCCCCAGCCCCAGCCCAGCCCAGCCCCGCCCCAACCTAACCCTAACCCCAGCCACAGCTAAACCCCAACCCCAACCCTAAGCCAAACCCTAACCCCAGACCCAGCCCCAGCCCAGCCCCATCCCAACCCCAACCTAACCCTAGCCCCAGCCCCAGCCCAGCCCCAGCCCCGTCCCGCCCCAACCTAACCCTAACCCCAGCCCCAGCTAAACCCCAACCCTAAGCCAAACCCTAACCCCAGCCCCAGCCCCAGCCGCAGCTGAACCCCAACCCTAACCCTAACCCCAACCCCAACCCCGACCCCGACCGCAACCCCTGCCGAACCCCAACTGATCCAACCGCAACCCTACCCCCAGCCATGAACCCTAGCCTTAAATAATCAAAAATTTCTTTAATTTAGTTGAAGATTTACTAACCTGAATGGCGGTGGCGATGACGAGAACGGCGGTGGCGACGACGAGAACGGCGGGAATGATTTGGGGATTTTGTTTCGCGCGCGATCGAGGAGAAAGAGATAACGGGCGTAGGCGATCGATCTGTGCCCTTTATTAAATCACTATTTAGTTGCCCCTACGGATTTGTCCGTAGGTCTTTGGTTTGCGGCTCCGTAGGGGCAAACACCAAATTAAGAATTAATATTTTTATTCTTGAACGTCTTGGCCCGTAGGGGCAATCTTATAGCCCTACGGATTAATCCGTAGGGCCAACATAAATCTGTCCCTACGGATTTCAATATCCGTAGGGACAACCCCTATTTTAAGTTACACACACACCCGTTTCATAATATATACTCCTTTCATTATCTCTATTCTGACTATTCATCCAACAAATAATTAACTTGCCTATCTAATTTATCATTAACTATCCTATAATAGTTTATCTAATGCCCAACAAAAAATCTCAATTAAAATATACCAAAACTCTATCTTATGGCGCGCACAACACATTGATACATAAATTCTAGCTAGCAAGAAAATGTATATTGATATTGTTGATGTCTCCATATAACTAACAAAATGCATGCATGCAACATGTTAAGGATCCATAATACATTTCCTCTACCATTAATTAATCTCTTAACATATGTACACACACAGATAGCGATCGAGTGACAGAAGCCTTAGAGAGTGAGCGAGCTAATTAAGATAAACTCATATCCAAATGATAACTAACTAACTAACTAACTAATTAACTAGGTACTAACTATATAATTAAACTCATCATAATGGGTAATTAATTAATTATATGATCGATCAAAGCCATAGGGCACCAGCTTGTTTGAGGAGAGGCACGAGGGACCCATTGATGTGACACGCCATCACCTTCTCCACTCCCCCCAGCAGCTTCCCTCCCACAAACACCGCCGGGACTCCTCCCCCTCCTCCGCCAGCAGAAGCCGCCGAGGCTGGGTCAGCCTCGACAAGCTGGGCCAGCACGGCCAGTATCTCGGGCCCGGTGGCCTTGTCGACAATCATCATCTGGTCTATCTCGTAGACGGTGGGGCCCACGCCGAGGCCGAAGAGGAGTCGCTTGACCACGTGGCACATGCAGCACCCGCTGGCGCTGAAGACCACCACCGCGTTGCCGCTGGCCATCTTCAGCACCCTCTCGTACGGGCCCCACTTGCAGCTGGCGGCGGCCATGGGACCACCCACAGCCAGCGATGCAGCTGCAGGGGCTCCCTGCTCATCTTGATCCTCTTCATGATAGAATCTCATTTTTTTCTTCTTCTTTTTTTAATTCGAGCTAGCTGTGAAATGTTTGTTGGTGTCTTCTTTTGATATGGAAAGTTAGTTGCTTGTTTAAATAGAAGAGAGAGAGAGGCGTCTAGGGAGAGGGAGAGAGAGAGAGAGAATCAAGCATGCATTCCTTCTCTCTTTTTTGGCAGAGAGAAAGGCATATATGCAAGAGTACAATAGTGATTTTTATTTTTATTTTTAATTGATATCACTCCTCCAACATCTTTCTTATGTTTAAATGAGACCTTGTACGTGCGTACTTCTTGTGAATTTGTATGTTTTTCACTGTTGAATCATCTATCATATTATATATGTCCTTCTAATTAATTCTAGTTTGCTTAATTTAGACTACTCTGTGAGTTTTAATTTAGTAATATTCCAAGTGTTTAATTGATCATAATGTTCTTATATTTAATCTTGAAAAATGGTTGAAATTATTAGCTAGGCTGAATTTCAGTAAACCACCGAAACTATCTGTCTTATCACTTAAATTTCTCAATGTGCTATAGTAAAGAGTATTTGAGATTGGATCCTAATAATTGTGTATAACTAAATATAGTCGATCTATATTTAATTGCCTCTTTCCATATTTGCTTAGGGTTATAACTACTCTTAGTTGCGCCAACATGAATTATAATTAATTTTATCATTTTATCTAACAAGCATTGATTGGTCTCCATTGCACATGTTCAAACTATCTCAATCAGTTCTCTCATATCTTACTCTCTATAGGGGCTATCTCTAGATTTTTTCGAATACAATGATTTCTAATACTATCCTTTATTGTATTACGCATCTTAACATTCTCATTTTAATCACACTTATTTTTTGGACATATTGCTTCATAATTGCCCAACACTGACATGATTATCTTGTCCTAGAGATTTTTAAAAATATTGCTAATTACATGAGCTAAGTTTGAAATTCTCAAAATCTTACAATAGGTTTGAAATTACTTTATAGATTCATATATAAGGGTTACCAAACCCTAAATTCATGACCTTAAAGGATAGAGATTGAGACAATATTTTGTTTATTTAACCATAACTTAATCTATTCTCAGTATAAGCTTGTATCTTAAATATTAAAAAACTTTGATACATGGGTGAGTAATCAAATACAAAAATTTATGAGATGTACAATGAGAGAGAGAGAGAGAGAGAGTCATGCAAAGAAAACGGAATAAAAATGGGGAAAGGGGTACAGTACGGAGGTAACGGCAAGAGGGGACAACAGGGCCTACAAATAGGAAACGTCCGTAACGGTAGACCAACCGACAACTCGACATCTAACGTCCTGCCGCCGCCATTTGACCGCCCTTTTTCACAGAGTTCCTAACCCCGTGACCGTTAAAGTTAACGATATCAGATGGATGAAACGGTGCTGCGTCAGCCTCCGTCCCGTACGAGAGGACCGCATGTTACTTATATCTGCATGCATGAGAAATGAAAAAACTGCAATGGGTGGCATTTTCGTAATTTTCAGGATGGAATCATATATAAAATTAACCGTCGTGGTTTCAGGTGTGGTTGTTGTTTAGTATGAGTAGATGTTTACGGATGTTTTTATTCTGCACTTATCACATGGATTGTGTGGTCCCTTCAAACTTTTTTTCTTCTGAAAAGTTAATTATGGGTAAAAAAAATGCATTCCACAAAATGTTTTATGAAAACCATCTTTTGACATGAGAACATTTTTCTTAGTATACGATATTTGATCGGTGCAGATTTGATGCCTGACGATTTATAGTAGAAATTACTCAGTGTGCAGAGACCCGATCGAGTGTATCACATTCGGACAAAAGAGATCGAGAGAGAAAGAGGTGGAGAATTTTGGGCTTACCATGGTTGGTTTGGTGGGCTCCGTGTGCTTATATGTTTCTCTTTTATAACCGGACATATACAGCTGGTACACCGAAGAATTTTCCGGTGTATAGGATATGAATCATGGACATGATCGGATCTAGGGAGTAATACCAAGCTGCTTTATTTTAAGTGGACAACTGCATGGCTAAGCTTAACTTTGGGTGATGCTGAAAGTAGCTAGCTACAATGAAACATGAGCGCATGACCCAAAAAAAACTTAATAAATGTATAAAAAAAGAAAAAGGAAAAATCTATATTAAGAAAGATCGAGATTTAATCCAAGCTCCATTTATAGAGGACAAACGTTATATAGAGAGCTATAAAGTATAAACAAGGATTTGACTCAAAAATTTTGACCTTAATAATGGCAAAAAATGTTGGATTTTAGCTGGTTGTCCCGTAGTAAAATAATAATAAGATATATCTTAATTATTCATGAAAATTAGGAGTCAAAGTGAGATGGAGTCAAAAGAGTTAGCCAGACATAGAAATGAAAAAATCACGCTTCATGGGTCGGCGCAGCTTGCAGCGTAGTTTTTCATGAGAGAAGTGCATGGTATGCATGCTTTTTTGGCTTCATACCCTCATCGCATGCACTGACATTTGCCCTCTTCTTTTTGTGCACCCCTTCATCACTTACAAGTTAGAGCTTCTCTCTCTCTCACACATACATAATAAAGAGGAAATATGTCAAAGGATGAAATTTCCTTCTATGCCAGTTGAAAAAATACATCCTCCATGATTTTATTCGATGATCGATACTCATCATCTTCATCTTTATCTTATAAGATGTGGATACAATAAATTTCATTTGATTCCAATACTTTTCACGTTTGAATTAACAATGTAAGAAGTTCTATTGTTGGTAAACCGTTAATTTTTCATCTACTAAATCAATGGTAAAAAAAATGGTAAAATCATATGAAATTTTGTATATCCACATTTTAGATAATAAAAATGAAAAAGTTCGATGGGGGCCGATCGTCGTAAAAGTTGGAGGGCTTATTTTTTCGATGACATAAAAGGAAATTCCATCCTATGGCCTTTTTCCTGCATTATATATAAAAGTTTAGATTTAGTTAAAATGGCAATAATATTCTTGGCAGTATATATACACACATACACACACATTTTACCAATCTTTGTGTAATTTAAATAAACCACCTTTTTACAGAAACTATTTATATTTACTTTTGGCTTCTGAATATAAAATCCAATACTTTTATCGTTCTGGTAAATTATAAATTATTGCATTCAAAATATTGTTGACCTTCTTTATCATGCTTAATTTATGTTGTCGGTTCATTAACAATTCGTAATTTAAATTCTATCGAATAATTTCTTTGAGGCAAAAAGTGAAAAAAGTGAAAGAAACAAATAAAGTTAATTAATAGACATTAAAATAGAGAGTAATCAATGTGCATAATTGTAAATTAGAGGGAGTTATTGTGATATCAAGAAAAAAGTGGGAAGGCTTTTTCTGGTATATCGTATGCATATTTCCATTTCAAGTAAGAGATATAAGGTACATGTACAACAGTCTGGCTAATAATAAACCGTCGGTTTCTCTCAGAAGAAATCCAATCCAGCCATTGAATTAAGAATCCGTTGTGTGCATCTTCTTGTACATATGAAATGATTTATGTGTAAAAAAAACTAGGTTGATTTGAAGTTTCCATGTGCTGTATCTAGTAGTGTTTCCAAACAGATGGTTTTTATACACCAAAATAATTTCATAAATCGGGAGCTCCAACACATAAACACATAAACGTTGTCAAATCGATTTAATAATTGGACACAAAGCCTTCAAGTGTAGAACAAGATGAATAGAGTAGATCATCAATTCGACACACGAGCACTGGGGAGCTTATATTTCTTCAGCCAACCCAACTTGAACATCATTTCTTCATGTTCATGTTATACACACGATGCGCACACTACATATACGCATATACATATACAACCTATAAGCTAGCTACTACGTATGACAATTCCCCTTTCGGGTAGAGTGTGTGGTTTGATTCCCAGGAAGGGAAACAAACATAATTTAGCGTTTTTAGGGAAAACTCATGGGTCCTCTGGATGTGTGTGTGTTTGCGTGTGCTGTATGCAGTGAATTGTGTGTGTGGTTTAGGCTTATGGTCTCTCTCTCTCTCTCTCTCTCTCTCTCTATATATATATATATATATATATATATATATATAGCGCGGATCCGTTATAGCAGGTTTGCGTTTTCTCAAATTCACGAACTTTGACGTCCTTCCAACGATCCGCTCCTTTAAAGTTGTTCTATACGTCTTAGATAGTGTATTGATGAAAAATCACGTTAATCAAAGGTATTTTGCATGTGCAAAATGTGAGTTTATTTTAGCCGTGTAGTTTTTAGAATTTTAAAACTTGGTTTTATAGATGCAAAACAACTCCGATCAACATGATTTTTCATCTATACACCATCTAAAGACGTGTAGAACAACTTGAGAGGAGTGGATCATTGAAAGGACGCTATACGAAAAAGTTCATGAATTTGAAAAACGCGAACCCGTCCTAACAGATCCCCCCCCTCTCTCTCTCTCTCTCTATATATATATATATATATATTTTTGGGAGTGATATTATCCATTGCAAACCGGTCAGTGTATTTTAAAAATGGGAACTCTTAGTCTACGACATATTTTAACAATCCGAGCCGTTCAAGTTGATCACCATATACTCAAATGTATGTGTATGAAAAATCAAAGGATTTAAAACCTCTAACCTACGCATCGATGGGTGCAAAAATGATCGTCTTTCGATAATGCAACATACGTCATCTGATGCAAGAATGAGAGACCTTCAAATCTTTTGATTTTTCATACA